>CM077007.1:94586171-99456171 GCA_039090855.1 Macrothele yani | reverse complement strand
CAGTTTTTGTGTGCTATTTCTTGCGCTGGTCTTATTTCACCTACACTAGAGTTTTTTTTTTTTTTTTTTTTTTGTTTTGATTGGAGGTTTAACGACCACCGTGAGCAACTCAATGGGCTATAAGCAGTAGCCCGTCCCTAATTTAGGGTCCCTGGTTCCAGGGAAGGGAGAGAGCCAGTGCCGTAAGACAAACACAACATCCATGCCTGACCGAGATTCGAACCCGGACCCCTTACGGACGAATGATCCGAGGCCAGCGCCTTAGACCACTGAGCCATCGGGGCGGCCTACTAGAGTTCATGTCCAATGAAATCTTTCTTCGTTGAGGAGCTAACTTCTAAATATCAGAGAACAGCTTAGTGATATGTACGTATGTGATATTAAGTAATTATTTTAATATCTGCATTAGTATGCACACAAAAAGCTAGAAACTGTTCGTCACAGAAAAGAAGTGTTATGATGCCAATAGTTTTTTCCTTAACATGAAGAACATTTCACACCATGTACAGCATACCTTCCCTTCAATAAAATGAAAACGCGCAAACTTTTCACAAATCGACCAGCTACCTATAGGTTAGAAAAGCCTAACAAGTTAGTAAAATCATGCAATGCATTGATTATGATACGCTTTCCAACATATCAGAAATAATTACTCAAGTTATGAGGATAATGGCTGTGGAATAAATCTCACTCCTGTGCTCTGACCTTTGACTCCATTTCGATGATATTAAACAGATTTGCTTCAGTATACCTCAGGAACAACATACTAAAGTTTCGTCGCAATAGAAGCATTTTTAGTCAAGGTATGAGGATAATGGCTGTAGAATAAATCTCGCTGTTGTGTCCTGACCTTTGACCCCATTTCAATTATATTTAACAGAACCGGTTCAGTATACTTCCGGAACAACATGATAATGTTTTGTAGCAAGCGAATCATTTTTACGTAAGTTATGACGCATAAGGGAGATGGAATGCATCCCGTTCCTATATCCTAACTTTTAACCCAAGTTTTTCCGTTTTCAATAGGGTTCGTCCCAGGTTGTCCACTACCACATATTAAAATTTCATCGAAATCGAACCATTTTTACGCGAGTTATCTTGCGGACATACAGACGGACAAAGCTAGAGCATATACGCTTCTTCAACCTACGGCTGGAAAACGTAAAAAAGCAGGTGTTTTAATATATACATATAACATGATTAACATACATTTTAAATTATTTGATAAAAATTCTTTATTTTCCCATATTTTAAAAAAATTCTTCATATATTTCGGCTTTTCATCACAGAATCGAATTCATTTACAGGCATGTTTTAAAGACTTCAAAGTAATCATTATTTAATTTATACACTCATTTCACTACTGACTCCTAATTATATCACTCGTGTGTTGTTACTTAAGTTCTTAAAATTAATTCTTCTTGAAGAGAATTTAAAAAAATCAGATACATCAGTATCAGAACTAAGGCGTCGTAAGACTTCAATGCATAATAAATGTTTAAATCAGTAGGAGGCGTGTAAACACCAGCAATTTCATCTATATAAGCAATTTGTGCACATATACAATCCAATTTCCAATACTGTTTCTCAGTAATTGGAAGGAAATGCGTTAATCTCAAGACCACCTTTTAGGTATGTTGAAATGATAATAATTATTGGGTTACTTTAGTGGGACAACTGGGCTAGATTTTTGTGAAATATGTGACAGCACTTTTTGGGAGAACATGTCATATTATTGCAATAATATTTGCACCCAAACGAAAATGAATCTTTAGGCAGTTAGTTTCGAAAACTTTGTGTGATGAGTCTTCTACATAACGCACATCTTATAAATAAAGCTGAATGTTTGTTTGTTTGTTTGTTTGCCCGCTATAAAAATCTAGTTTTCAATTTAGAACCACCAAATTTGGTATATTCTATCTCATGGTACTGCAACTTAGACCGTAGAGGGTTT
Source organism: Macrothele yani (assembly GCA_039090855.1). Lineage (NCBI taxonomy): Eukaryota > Metazoa > Arthropoda > Arachnida > Araneae > Macrothelidae > Macrothele > Macrothele yani. The sequence continues at coordinate 99,454,217 of CM077007.1, read as the reverse complement.
CTGGAAAGAGTAGGAGCCCGAGGTCAAGGAGCCCCAATACAAAATTTTCAGAAAAATTTCCAGTTTATACATTTTTATTTTAAATGGGTATATTTTCTCGTAGACCGCAGACGGTTTTTAGAAGGAGCGGAAGCTCGTGATCAAAGGCCCCCCCCCCATACAAAATTCTCGTAAAAAGTTCCATTTTTTGCTTTTTTATTTTGAACTAACTTGAGTACCTGGTTTTGCCCGGGATTTAGGCTTATTAATTTCATATTGCCTTACATGTCACTGAAAAAATCGAGAAAAAATTGATGCTTGCAAGAAAGAAAAAGCTGATTTCACAAACTCGGTCATTACAAATTATTTATTCATAGTGTGATTATTTCAGGACTTGGTCATTCATTGCTGTCAAAAATATTTGTCGAGAATTAAAGCAACGAAATGTACAGAATGTATGGCATCTGTAGAATCAAACGGACCGAAAGCGCTACGAATTATTTAACACGCGTCCAGGAGACACAGTATTAGAACACTGACTGAAAAGAATTCGTTAACAATTTGTTATCAACGATCAAATGCACCACGTGCTTTCGGTTTCAGACGTCTTTGAGGGGCGAATCCCTGGGATAAAAAATTTAAAAATGTATCTTTGTTTCTGCTTATGTATATTTCTGTTTACCGATGAATTAAAAATGCCATGCCTATTTTAAAAAGTTTTTACCGGATTCCGGTCAAATTTTTAGGGACCCTCTTATTGCCAATCCATGGTGCTGATACAAATTTCAGCCCGTTTTGTTAAGATTTCGCAAAGTTCGGTTTTGCATTTTTTTATGCACAGTTGTCAAAAAATAAAAACACCTGCGGATGTGCCGCGGCGATGAATGCAGTCACGTGCTTTCAGATTTGGAACAGGAGTTTCAGACTTTTTTGAGGGGCGAATTTCTGGGATAAAAAAGTTACAAACGTATCTTCGCGAATATTTTAAAACATGGCTGAAATTTTAATGAACACCTTAAATCGTTAATAGGAACATGACCTCCAAATTTCGCCTGAATCGGTAAATAACTGTTTAAATTAGCCGTCAGAATTTTATTAACCGTTTCTACGTATATATTTCTGTTTACCGATGAATTAAATATTCCATGCCTATTTTAAAAAGTTTTGACCGGAATCCGGTGAAATTTTGAGGAACTCCTCTTATTACCAATTTAAGGTGTTGATAAAAATTTCATCCCGTTTCGTTAAGATTTCGCAAAGTTCATTTTCGCATTTTTTTAATGCACAGTTCTCAAAAAACAGAAACACCTGTGGATGTGCCGCGGCGATGAATGCAGTCACGTGCTTTCAGATTTGGACCACGATACCGATGACGTGGCAAACGACGCTGACTTTATTAATTAGCTTATTAATTAATTCATAACTCGCTAACGGAACAACGTAGAGATTTTTAAATAGTTATGTTGACCTAGAAATTCCAGTATTAATAAGTTATGCAAATTTCACGATGCCACAGTTTGGGATTCGAGAGATTTTGCTGCTTCAGGGGAATAGACGTTTTGTGCTTTATATATAAGATTCGAATTTAATACTTTTTGTTAGGAAAAGTGCAAGAATTGTTTTTTGTGACAAGTGTTTTCCAGTGAAGAACTACAACACAATTCAGCATCGGAAATCAAGGTAAGTATTTCCATTCCTCTTCCTTTCTTTTTAGTTTCTTAAAAGGAAATGAACTAAATATATATATTTTTCAATTTTCACATTTGCAGCCATCCCGATTCAATAATTTCACTGAATTAAAAAAACATTACTGGAAAATTACCGGAATATCTTTTTCATTCATAAACTTTCACCAGCTGAACTTGGTGATTCCACAAATAGTAATATTTGCGAGGGAAATACCGGGTACCTCTGCTACATGTAGATAAAAAACAACAAAAATCAAACGGAAAAACTTAAAACACTGTGTGCCTAAAGACTCTACAGAGAATAAAATTCAAATTCAATGAAGAAATAAAATACAGTATTAGGTACGGTTCATGCCGTAAAAAATTAATCGTTTTCATTCGATTTGTACAAAATTTTATTAGTGAATTATCACCAAATTCTCCCGAGAAACGCTGGGCAATTCAGCTAGTAAATATTAAAAATCCGTTTTCTACAAGGAAATGATCCATCAAGCACAGTTGTTGGCTGACCCGAAAACCTGCTCTCACCCTCTGTTTTTTTTCAGGAGGGATGATGTACGTACTATGTGACATGAAGTAAATGACGTAGTACTGCGGAGACCTATCACTCAAATAGCGAATGCTGCTGCAATAAGCCAGCCGGTGTAGTTCCGTTGGGAGAATATCCGCTCCAGAGTAGAAAGGTGCAGTAGGTTCGAATCTCACCACAGGATAACGGCTATATGTTATTTATTAAGCTGCTGAAGATTTCAGGTGAACGTCTACCAGATATCTCTACATGTGGAGCGTATTAAGTTTTGTTTCTTCAGAGGAACATTGCTATTATAGATGAAAATCCTCCAAATACGTGGCGACAGTAAATAAATAAATAAATCGCTCTTTCCACGTTCCAGAAACACACAGCAACCGAAAAATTGTTTTTCAGCCGCCGCTGTGGAATTGAGACACAGAACTCTCGATATCTAGCCGAGTGCGTTACATTTACACAACGGTGGCCAACAATCCACGGTGCTATGTGTATTTTTTTTAAGTCAGCTTCTGACATCATAAATCCGTAAGATGGGCCCAGCTACTGAGACGTCTCCATCTGGTGGGCATTAACGGCACTGGCTATATATATAATATAGCAGTTATTTCAAAATATACTTTATTGGCAAAAACATAAGGGGATACAGGCGTACCACATATGGCAAAATAAACAACAAAACAATGAGCGATACTGATGAAATATTACTGGTGAATGTGATACGGCAGTCAACTAAGGATGACAAAATGTTAAAATCACTAATAAGGAACAATACATGCTTGAGGAAGATGTTGCACAAGGAATAGAAATTATTAGGATATTACAGCATGCAATGACTTGCACAGTGAGAGCAGAGTACAAAACAACAGGTAAATATATTTACAAGAATATGGCTGTACAACGCAGTGCACAAAAAGAAGGGAACATGTAAAACACAACAAAAGCATATACTACGATAAAGGTACAGAAGTTCCCACAATCGAGGAAACCACACGATATGTGACAAAAACATGATGAGTATTACAGAACATAGTGGAAACTTGAGCAAACTCCCCAAGTGAAACACAAGGATACACAAAATACAAAGAGCAAGCCGTGCAGTATTGCATTGGTCCAAAAAACAATGACTTGGGTCGAGCAAGAAATACAGGAACTTGTATACAAAATCATAGGTACGAACAGAAAACCCTCTGCAGTGCAAGACAAAACACAATTGAAACAACACAAAACAAAAAGAGACATAGATACCCGGGGCAGTACAAGTAGAACACCCAGAGATATCAAACACCACACGCTCCGGTGCAAAAGGCAACAAGAAAAAAACATCAAGGGTCCAAGAGTCTACTAGCCTTGAACACAAACAAAATCTTAAAGCCCACAAGGCACAATGCGATGAGGGAAGTACAATAAACAAGACATCAAAGAATGTGAAAAAAATGCACAAGATCTCAACCGATGCATTCAGTAGGTCGAAGCTGGGAAAAAACAAACCAATCAGAAGGAAAGATCAATGGAAGATCCAGTGATTTCAAACCATCCGGTCCCTTGCGCCCAGGTAGACTGGAAAGAGGCTTGAGATTGAGCGGTGGAAGCAACGAAGTTCTCTAGGTGTAGTCGAGACACGATGCGAATTCTAAAAATCGACCGTAAGGCCGCGCCAGCAGAGAGAATACTAGGTGTGGTAGCAGGAGAGCGGAGAGATTGATGATAGAGAAAAACGACATGTTTGACAAGTACGAAGAGATAGCCACAGGCATCCGGCAAAATAGCCGGGGGATGTTTGGTAAGCAATAGCCACTCGTACGCTTGGAAAGGGATGTCTCTGGAGCAAATGGTGCCTAGAAGACGAAGGGCAGTATTGAGAAGTGGAAGGAGAACGGGACAGTGACAGTAGACATGAGGGACATCGCCTTCAACACCACAAAAGCAGCAGAGGGAAGTAGAAGAAATAGACATTTGAAAGAGAGAAGAAGGAATAGGAAGGCGGCGGTGAAGAAACCGCCAGTGGATGTTTCGCTCTAACGGGGTAGAAAAGGGAGAGAAAGAGGCAGACCAGATATGCAGCAGAAGAGAAGGAGAAGCATCAGGAAGACCATGCGGAGAAGTGAGGAGCGCACGGAGGAGCGCATAGATAGAGGCAGTGGAAAAAGAAGAAATGGGAGCAACAGAGTCCTGAAAGAGAAGCAAGAAAGGAAGAGAGAGGCTCGGTCCAGAGACAGAAATAAGGCCAGTGTCAGAAACCAGAAGTGGGAAGAGTTTACGGAGAGCGGAGCGAAGAAGGTACGGATAGCGGAGCGAAGAAGGTCATACTCCTCTTCCAAGGTGGAAGAAGGGTCAGGGAAAAGAGAAGAGAGAGGTTTCCAGGTCAAATCGAAAGTTAATAAAGCTTCGACAGTGAGAATTCCTGAGCGGAACCAAGGGGGAAAAGAAAGTATGGTTGATCAGGTGGATGAATCTGAGTGGAAAAGATAAGAGGTTCCGCAAGCAGGTCCAGGGTGGTAGAGGGAGGAGAGCGGAGTAGCGGGAGAGAATGAAATACCGCTAGAGCGTCGATAAGAAGTGGTGGGAGGCGTTTAGAAGTAGAAGGAGATGAATCCATCCGAAGAAAAAGGAGGAAAGTGAAGGATTGATCATGAAGAGAAATAAGAGTATTCAGGGTAGAAGAAAGTGCAGGGGAGAGCGAAAGGAGAAGACGAATGAAGGAGACGATTCGGTGAGCTCGATAATATGTTCTGACATCCGGGAAATGAAGACCACCAAATGATGTTGGCAGAGAAAGGATGGCAGCAGAAATCCAATGTCTAGATGACCATATCACTGAAGTGAAAATACTATTCATGGCAGAGAAATGATGCAATTTAAACACACAGGAATCCCAGGGATAGAAGCATTGTGAGAGAAGATATCGATGAACAATTTGAGCACGTTGAAAGTAAGAGGAAAAGGAAAACGTAAATCGCCAAAAACCAGCCGTGCGATGAAGTCGTGGGCGGAGAGCTTGCCAAGTGACGTTGATTACGGTAAAGGAATGTCCAAAATGAGCTCCAAGAAATATTTGGGTCGAGGAGGACCACACTGCTCCCCACGGTGAGTCAGTGCGGTCCCTCCAAGAACCACACCACAGGCTAGCACTTTTCTTAATATTCAGGGCAGCACCAGAGAGAGCAGCATACTGTTCATAAGTGGCAAGAAGAGTATCAAATTGGTCATCGCTGCGAAGACAAAAGGTAACATCATCTGCATAAGCAGAGACAAGAAACCGGTGGTTCTGAGTACTAGAGACAATCGGTCCTACCGCAGGTAAGAGAGACGCCCGACTTGCAATCAAAAAGGGCTCAAAGGCGAGAGCAAAACGTTGTCCTGATAATGGACAACCTTGTCTGATGCTAGATCGAAAAGGAATCGGGGCCGTCAAAAATGTGGCCGTCCGAACGTGCAAATGGGCGCCCCGGTAGAGGCTAAGGATGAGAGAAACAAAAGCTGGAGGAAAACCAAAGTGAGTTAATACGGCAGAAAGGTAAGTGTGAGAGACGTTATCAAAAGCGGATTTCTGGTCAAGATTAAACAAAGCTAGGGGTTCGGAATGTTTTAGTGCAAAGAAAGGAAAGGTTATGAAGAAAGGAGATATTGTTAGAAATAGAACGACCAGGCACGGTATATGTCTGGTCGGGGGATATGAGGAACGGAAGAACAGAATTTAGGCGGCGAGAAAGGACTTTAGTGAAGAATTTGCAATCCAGGTTGAGAATGGAGATGGGGCGCCAATTCGACAAGTCCAGAAGGTCACCCTTCTTTGGCAGGAGGATGACATGTGCAACTGTAAATTCCGGCGGAAGCGCAGGAGAAGAAAGAGCACACGAAAAAGCGGCAGAGAGAAAAGGCAGGAGTGACGGAAGAAAGGCCCGATAGAACGACAGAGGGAGGCCATCAGGTCCCGGGGAAGAGCGAAGAATGAGGGAGGCAAAAGCCTCTCTCAATTTAGGCAAAGAAAAATCAGCAATGAGAGGGACGCAGAGAGAAGACGGGACCTGAGTGAGAGAAGAAAGAAAAGAGGAGGAAGAAAAAGAAGAACCCTGCGCAACCGCTCGGAACTTCTCCTGAAAGAAGTGACGGACATGAGAGCAGATGAGAGTTGTATTGCCAGTAACAGTGCCATCAGGCAATCGGAGATGTTTGATGGAAGATGACGTGCGTCGCATGGATTCCATCTTCGAAAGGACTTCAAAAGAATGCGTCGATGGTGAAATACGTAGGAGCCGAAGACGACGGACTGCTTGCTGAGCAAACGGTTTGAGGCAGGCATGAAGTTCATCACGGACAGAGACATAGTGCGGGTCAGACATTGGCGTCGTGGAGAGGAGTCCTCGTAGGTTACTCACCTCCATCGAGCGAGTGGTGGAAATAGTAAAGGAGAGTTGACGAACGAGCAAGAGAAGATCCCGTTTGACATCAAGCCACAAACGCAAGGCGCTTGGGGTCGTTGTGAGCAGCAATCAGAAAGAAACTTCTCAACTTCCTCACTCAGAAAAGGAACGGTCTTGCAAGAGAGTGTCATCAAACGTCCAATGACGACGCGTAGATGAAGGTGCAGGAGAGACGCAAATTGATAGTGAAACGGCAGAATGGTCGGAAGAAACAGTAGGTGAATGTCGAGCAGCAGTGATAGCAGGAAGTAAGGAAGCAGAAACATATATTCGGTCCAACCGCGCAGCAGTAGAACCGAACGTCGGCGGATTACACCACGTAAAGGAAATGGAATCAGGATTTAGCCGTCTGAAGGAATCGACAAGATGAAAATCATAAAGTAGCTGAGTCAGCTGTGAAACTAAATTAATGCGGTATTCGCCAAAAGACGAATTTCTGTCAAGAAAAGGCTGCAGCGTGCAGTTAGAATCCCCCCCTCCCCCAAGAACGAAAAAATCCTCGGGAGAAATCGCTGCAATCGCTGCACGAATATTACTGAAAAGAGAAGCAACATATATTTCATCAGTGGGGATATATACATTAAAGATATGAAAAGTAACATTATGCACACAAAAGGTAAAACACTGAAGAAAATCAAGGTGCAAATTTGTCACAGAAATAGAAGTCAGCTGAGTCAAAAACCGCTGACGCACACCTACAGCTATACCACCATACCGCGAGAGGCGATACGAGTGGTAAAAGATGTACGGCCAGTGTATCCATAGGTGAGTGGGAGTGTCACTAGAGCAGTGTGTTTCCTGGAGAAGGAGAACATCTCCACCAGCGGCATAAATGTCCTCATAAACGAGAGAGTTCAACACTGGTGTCGCGAACCCGCGACAATTCAAGGAAGTCACAATGAAAGTGCCAAGTCTCTATTGGCAGCGACAATCTTTTCCAAATGGGAACGGAAGTTGTTGTAGCGCCGTTGGATGCACTTCTGAGTGGCAGCATCCTCGGCAGATGGACTCTTGATATTAATATAAAGAGTTAACAGTTTTGCCAGTTGATTCTCAACTGCTGGGTAGCTACCTTCAAATCGGCTGACATAGATGGGTAAATTAGGAAGAAGAGTCTTGGCACAAGCAAAGTCTTGCAATTCGTCATATGGGAGAGGAGTGTCCGGAAACACATTCATGTTTAGGCGTGTGGAAAAATCTTCACGAGGCAGTAGGTAGATGACTGGTTTGGAAGACTTGACAAGGCGACCCAAAGCAGGTGATCCAGCAGGCTTAGTCGGAGAGGTTGGAGTAGAGTGTCCAGGTGTTCGTCGTCGTTTCGAAGAGCCACGAGGAGGTTTGGCTTCCCTTTTGTCAGGATTGGTCCGGAGGTAGCCCTCAGTCCCATCACTCATCGCTTGGTCACTGACGCTTTGATAGGCTGTGTCATCAGCGGTCGAGGTCTCGGTACTAGACTGGTCAGTCGCAACGGACTCAGCAACTGCTGTAGGGTCCGCAGGAACACGAACAGACGGTGAAGAACAGGGTAGTGTTCTTCGGAAAGAGAAGGTGGGACAACAATTGGCGCAGAGGTTGCCACTGAAAGTAGGTTGTTCGCAGGAACCACCGTCGGTGACGGAGCGCTACTAGGATCTTGATGAGAAGGCGTCGGTGAGACGGGCGAAACAGCCTTTGGTGGAGCAACTGGACACTGCTTATAGTAGTGAAAAACCAGGTGACACTGACTACAATGGAATTACGTCAGAAAGTTTATTTGCCTGACCTGATCCTCGCACCGAACAGTAAAGTGTGTTGGAAGCCGTTCGATTGCTTCTTGTGATGGAAATATGACCCTCGCAACACGGCGAGCACCTTGGATCGACGCATGTCGAAATCACGTAATGGGTCGTTTCGAGCAGCAAGATGCGTTTGTATGCCTCCAACTACCCGACCAACCGAAGATAAGACAGCATACAGCATGAGATCTGTCACTTCCAACGGGACCGGGTAGAAAGAAACGTTAATGGGTCTTTGGCCCACCGGTTCTGCAGAAAGATGACTATCACCAATTGTGAGGCCAGATGTTAGGAGAGATTTCGCCATTTCAGCCGTGGCCAGATAAACGACCACAAGTCGTCCTATTCGATACATTTGTGGAATAGATTCAGATGGGAACCGCTGTGCAATGGCATCTGCATATACTAGCAAAGGAGTGTCCGGAAGCGCTTCGAAATGGACGCCTTTTGCAAGATTCTCAGTAAAAGCTGTGCCAGCTGGAGAGCTGGCTGGGATATTAAGAACGATATTATTGCCAGCTTGGGAAATGAAAGATTTCAGCTTTTCAGCGCCAACATAATTGTTCTTGGATGCTGGACGAAAGAATTTGGAGGCTGCAACAGAATAAAACGAAGGTAATGTCACGTTGGGCTCGGCAGTGCTAGAAGAGGCAGCATTTCCAGTGATGTCCATTGCGTCATCATCGATAGCGGAAGCCGGGAGATGTGACGTAGCTGGAGAAGACAAATTGGCAACGCCACGAGCGGACGCTTGCGTGGCAACACCCCCATCTGGGTCATCAGAAAAGGAAGAGAGATTAGGGCTATCACTATCCCTACCGGAAGTCGCCATCTTTAAGGGCGGCGCCCAGTAGCGAGCTTGGCCAGCTAGGCCAAACGTAAATAAGATGAAATACAACAAAATAGGCACTCACCACGCTCGAAATGAAGCAAAATGAAAGACGATACCTTTATACTTAAGGTGAACGTTAAATTAAGAAGCGAAGAGTCCAATAACACACCCAAATCCCAAGAAAATCGCGGAGCAACAACACGCTGCTGAGTTATATCCAAAGGGCGAGATCCAAGGTGAAAATCCTGCAAATACGTGGCGACAGTAAATAAATAAATACATCGCTCTTTCCACGTTTCAGAAACACATAGCAACCGAAAAATTGTTTTTCAGCCGCCGCTGTGGAATTGAACCACAGAACTCTCCATATCTAGCCGAGTGCGTTACAAAACTCTCCATATCTAGCCGAGAGCGTTACAAAACTCTCGATATCTAGCCGAGTGCGTTACATTTTACAGAACTCTTGATATCTAGCCGAGTGCGTTACATTTTACAGAACTCTTGATATCTAGCCGAGTGCGTTACATTTTACAGAACTCTTGATATCTAGCCGAGTGCGTTACATTTTTTGTGTAAATGGAACGCACTCGGCTAGATATCGAGAGTTCTCTGGTTCAATTCCACAGCGATGGCTGAAACACAATTTTTCGGTTGCTGTGTGTTTCTGGAATGTGGAAAGAGCGATGTATTTATTAATTTAGCTAATATAGATTTTGCCAAACAGAATAATTTAAAGTTTTCACGAACATTAATGCATTCCGAATTAGATATTTTTTTTCAATGAACAGCGTTATTAACAGCTAACGGAAGAAAAACATACAGTGAAAGGACAAATCATTACGTAAACCACGGTGAAAATACGCAAAGCAGCAGCAAATCCCGGTGTGCAGGAAAACTGGTTGATACTATAAATTGGGTAGGGTCGGTACGCACAAGAATACATTCCGTCAAGTGGGTCGAGGACGAGACTTAAATGAGTTTGATCGAGGTCAAGTCGTGGGAGCCAGTAAAGCCGGATATTTAATCAGCGCAACGGCGAAACTGTTAGGAATTCCTCGACAAACGGTAGCAAGTGTGTACCAGGAGTACGTGAAATCCGACAAACCCGCTAACAGTCGGATGAAATGTGGCTATAAATGTGCATTGGATGACCGAGGGCACCGACGATTGGCTCGCATCCTACAGACGAATCGGAAGGCTATTTTGCAGCAAATGACGTCACAATTTAATGAAGGAGCATCCACAAGCCTATGCTAAAAGACAATCCGTTGACAAATTGCACAGCTCGGTTGGGTCAGTCAACGACCACCTCGTGTGCCGACGTTAACGGCACAGCATCGCGTAATTGGGCTGCAGTTTGCGAAGGCCTATCGAAACTGAGGCATGGATGATTGGAAACGTGTCATACGGTCTGAGAAATCCCGTTTCGCACTGTATCGTGCCATTGGCAAGCAGCGTGTGAGGCGTAAACCACACGAAGCTGTGGACCCAGCTTGCCAAGTTGGGGTAATACAGGACGGTGCATGCGGCGTAACTGTTTGAGCAGCTGTCACGTGGTCCTGCCTAGGTCCCTTGGTACCTCTGGAGTTTTCCGTCACTGGTTCCAGCTATGGGCAGCTTCTGGCTGACCATCTCCACCCTTTCATTACGTGCCTCAGTCCGAACGAAATCCCGATCTTCCAACAGGACAACGCTCCACACCATCAGTCCCGGCTAGCGACCGACTGGATCCAGGAGCACGGTAAGGATCCAGTCGGCTCGCGACAGACTGGATCCTTACCGTACTCGCATGGCCCCCTCGTTCACCAGGTATCAACCCCATAGAGAATTTATGGGACATATTGGAACGAGCTGTTCGTGATTCAACATTTCCCACCTACATCTCTGCCTGCTCTACACCAAGCACTCTTAAATTGCTGGTCAGCGATACCTGAGTCTTTGTTTCGGAACCTCACAGCGTCCGTACCACGACGTTTGGATGCTGTCCTACTGCAAGTAGGACAGCTTCCAAACGTCGTGGTGCCACACGCTATTAGGTGGTTGTACGTAATAATTTGTCCTTTCAGTGTATTCCTGGAAAACATTCTGTGAAAACTCAAGTTTGTCCGTGACAGCATCTAATACGTGTCCCCTCTTTCCGGAGTAAGTCGCGCTTCCAACCGAGCTACGCGGACAGAAAGTGTCGCTGCAGATCCGTCGTCTTGACATATGTTTTCACCTCAGTAGTCAGTAGTACGTCACAATACAATATTCTATTGGTCTACTGTTCGCAGACCAAAAAATACACTATCAAAGAAAACAACAATCTAAAATGTATATATACACTGGCGGAAAGTGAAGAAAGAACACAAAGAAGGAGACGTCTGATACCAACGAAATTTATACAGCATAATAACGAAATACAGAGGATAACGTGATCAAAACATCATAGCAAAATACAGCTGTATTTGCTGGTAAACTGAAAAATAACATTTCCGTGTAACATTGTTAGTACGAGGTTGAACCGCTATGAACTGCGTCACACTGTGCAATTCTGGCATGGAGTCTGTCGTACAGATGTTCGATGTAAGTTTGGAGTATTGAGTTATAAGCATCCTCAACCTGGAAGCGTAAATCGGGGATGGTCGTGGCTGGCCATGGAGACCGGATAAGTCGTTGTCCCATAAAAACTCACACGTGCTGAATGGGGGACAAATCCGGTGAACGTTCAGGCCATGGAAGTTGTCTCACACCCTGAAGTGCATGTTGCGTTGCACGTGCCGTGTGTGGGCGTAAGTTATCTTGCTAGAAAACACCGCGATGGACCGACCTTGCAAATGGCACAACAACGGGGTGAATGATGTTGCTGATGTAGGAGGTGCTGTTTAACGTACCCGGTACAAACACTAGTTGGGTACGGGAGTGATAGCTGATCGCTCCCCACACCAGGAGACCAGGTGTAGGCCCTGTGTGTCGCTGGCGGATGCAAGAAGGGTGGAGACGCTTCCCTGTGCGTCTGCGAACACGCATACGGCCATCGGAGGTTCCCAAGCAGAATCTGCTTTCATCGCTGAACACGACAGATCGTCATTCCGTTCTCCAGTGCAGACGTTGGCGACACCACTACAGCCGTTCCTGACGGTGGGCTGGAGTCAGAGGTACACATGCCAGAGGCGCACGTGAACGTAGTCCTGCATCCAGTAGATGGTTGCGGATTGTTCGCACAGTCACCTCAGGTGCAACGACAGCTCGGATTTGCGTCGCAGTGGATGTTCTGCTTGACAACGCCGCTCTTCTTATGTGTCGATCAGTCCGCTCATTAGTCCATCTGCGACTCTTTGTTCCACGTCTTCTCGTGTGGGAATGTTCCTCGGACCATCTACGCCACCATCGTACCAACACCGATACTACACGTCCAATTCGCTCCGCAATACGACGATATGACCACTCGGCCTCGCGGAGTCCGACTACACGGCCTCGCGGAGTCCGACTACACGGCCTCGCTCAAAGTCCGATAACTGCTGAAATCGTACACGTCTTCCATGTCCAGGCATTGCAGCTTCTTCTGGGTCTTCGCACGTGTCCGTACGCCGACGACTGATTACATTCACTTCGCCGTACTCTTAAAATACCACCGACGATAATTTGCATATTATGCCGTGTTGTGGCGTAAGCGCTCACCGGTTGGTCCCGAAATTAACATCACACCTACGTAAACTCGACCCCATTTACATATGTAAATTTCATGATCGTCCGCAGATTCCTTCTTGGTGTTCTTTTTTCACTTTCCGCCAGTGTAGAATACTTTGCCAGTGTTTACCAATTCAGTGTGTCACTGAGGTGAATTAAGTCATTACTTCGTTGCAACATTGATTTTATATGACACGTTTAAAACGACATTTCGAAAGTTAGGAAAATCAATGTTTGAGCATGCCAAATTAGTGAACCAATCGTTTTATTGACAAGAAGTCAATAAAACGATTGGTTCACTAATTTGGAAGAGAGCTGAAATCCTGTCAATAAAAGTAATGGTTTCTTTGGAATGTATACGTATTTCCTTGGCCTGCAGAAAGTAGACCAACAGAATATTTGACTGACAGTATGTCTATGTCAGTCTAATATTTGAAACCTGTTTGCTGAACCTTTTATTTTCAACATTACCCAGCGCAGCTGAATAATGTCAACATTATCCAGCTTAGGACATCAGCCCTAATCTACTGTACGCGATTTCATTTTCATTTCATGTAAAACTGAAAAGAGAGAAACTCATTTCAAATTATGTTTCATTCCTTTTCTTATTATACTGCGCGCCTTTGGCGTGCTGATTTCATCTGACGATTTCGTCTTTCATCTCGGTTGCTATGTACACAGTGAGAATTTTCTATGCATTCAAAATTTATTTATGAATCGATTTCTTTGAATGTTTCTTTGTTATATCATTTCGGACGTGTCTTTTTATCTTAGTCAAAGTTTCAGTTTCCGAAACTCAGTTTTAATTTATTTTGTTTCCTTTCAAAGGTATTCTGCTTTTACTTTGAAATGAAAATTTGATGTGCTGTATCTTCACGCTCTTTTCGAATCTAGAGACAGCGTAAAAAAACAAAAACAAAACGGGATATCACGGTTATTACTTGCATCGAAAATTTCCTTTTTCATGAAGCTTCCATATATATATCAAAGGTCCTTAAAAACTCATGCTAGATGAGAAATGAAAATTTCTGGATATTAAGAATTGACGTAAGATCTTTGATTCCGGATTTGACGCTTTACTTTCTTCTCCACAATTTGTAGAGATCGCATATTGCTATCTGAAAGATCTCCGAATTCTGTGAAAGATAAAATCTACATTAGAATCTAGAGTAATAAAGCGAGCTTTTGCTTATATGACGCTGACAGCAATGGATCTGATTTTTCATTATTATACACTGCTGGACAATTGCTAAGGACGGATCCTAAACGGCTATATAGCGCATAAAAAAGTAAGTGTGGTTGGATGCCAAGTGAAATAAAATAATGTCAGAATACCAGGACATTACAAGAAAGACAACTTATTGTGCTCTGAAATCCAGAAAGCTTTGGAACGTTTTCAAGGGACAAACAGGCCATTTTGTGCGGAATACGTAAACGTGAAAAAATGCAATTGCCCTCCGCAGGCGTTTCGGGGTAAGATGTCAATATGGGATATGGCCACCATGGAGGGAGATGCAAGATTCCACACGTCGTGCCATGCTTTGCACAACATTATCAAGCAGCTGTTGGGGTAATTTATCCCATTCCTCTGTCAGTGCACGGATGAGGGTGTCCTTGTTTATTGGAGGGCATTGGCGACCAGCAAGACTCCTCCCCAAAGCATCCCACACATTTTCAATGGGATTCAGATATGGAGAACGTGCTGGCCATACGAGGCGTTGAATACCCTCTCTCTCAAGACACTCCTGGACAGCGACAGTTCGATGACATGTTGCGTTGTCGTCCATGAAAATGAATCTATCACCGACAGCACCACGGAACATGCGAACATGAGGTAGCATAACATCATTAATGTATCGTTGGCCAGTCATAGTCCCGGTTGGAAGCACATAGAGGGATGTACGGCCATTGATCATGATGCCAGCCCATACCATAACACTACATGTCGGATATCGGTCCCTTTCCTGTATGTTTGCTGAACAATAAGCAGTACCACTATCACGCCAGATCAGTTGTCGTCAACAATCAGACGATAGACAGTATCTACTCTCATCTGAGAAGAGGACAGCAGACCAGTCGTTATCAGTCCAATTGCGATGTTGATGGCACCATTGCAAACGGGCGGTAAGGTGACGTCTGGACAATGGGATGCACAAAACAGGACGGCGGGCGTATAGTCCTCCTTCATGCAAACGTCCGGCGACAGTTTTTCGGGAGATCCGCTTGCCAGTAGCAGCCATAAACTGATTTGCTACCCCACTAGCTGTGCTGTGCCGGTGTCTTTTTGTTGATAGCACTATGTACCGATCTTCTGCAGGTGTCGTACTGCGAACACGACCTCCACCGTGACGTTTGCTACACTCTCCATTTGTTTGAAATGATTTCCAAAGCCTTGAAACATCACTTCGGCTGACGTCGAACTCCCTGGCAACATCTGTGTTTTTTCGCCCTTCTTCAATCTTGCCAATAATACGGCCACGCGTAAAATCATCTAGGTGATGTCGGGAAGACATACTAAAAATTGCACGTTCGTCAATTGATTCTTTCCCTTTCAACTTTGCGTTTGAACAACAACGGTCAATACGCGTCAAATCCTTTATATCTCTTATCAGCGCTATGACGTCACGAACAAGTTCTGCAATACAAAATTTGCATTCGCACAACACGTCTTACTGTATTCCGCACTTATGCTAATTTCCACATTTTCCTGCCTTCCATTTTATGGTTGCTATCGTTGCTATTGTCATCCGTCCTTAGCAATTGTCCGGCAGTGTACATATAAACACCCCGATCTCTCTCTCTCTGTCTCTCTGGAACGCTTGACATCACAGCAACGTCCGCATTGCTTAGCCATCACGTATTGATCAGTTCGTGTGTGCTCTTGAGATGTCAAAGTGATTTCCTGCTATACTGTATAATAGCTCACAATCACGTCTAGAGATTAAGGTGATCGAGTGCCAATTTAAAAACATTAGATTATCAATGACTCGATGTCTATTTATCCGACCTACAAAATTCGAATTGAATTCTTAATATCACAGCAAGTTGTGTTTGCATATTAATTTCATTTAGCACAATTCGAATATTAATTTATACGCTTTAATTATATTATTACTTTTTTAATTTAACCTACTTTTCGAGTTTAGTGCTGATTATAGAATACATTTTGCAAAATATAGATCAATCGAAGCTCTCTAATCTACAATAAAAACTGAAAGCTTGAGATGCCAAAGTGAGCAAAATTGCATCTAAACACAGATGTTACCCCAATAGCACACTGTCGAGAAATTTAGAAAGTTCTGATTTGTACACTGGTAAAAATTTTGTGGTAGGTTGCACCAAAAAGTAGTGCTACACCAGCTGCACCACTTTCTGAGAAAAGATACACCATTGTGTGATACAAACAAAATCCAACAACGTGGTGCAGTTTTACACCTCGTAATGATACAAGGTTGTACAACATTTTGGTGCAAGGCTCACCATGTTGTTGGGTTTTGTATGTACCACACAATGGTATATCTTTTCTCAGAAAATGGTGCAGCTGGTGTGGCACCACTTATTGGTGCAACCTAACCCCAAACTTTTAACAGTGTAATGCTACATGTTGCACTATTTTGTAGAAAACGCTTCGGTATGAAGTTTCAAACTATCCGTCGAATAGGACAGTCTTAACCCTTTGACGACCATCACCCTAAAACCTAGTATCACTCAAAATACCATAACGCCCGAAACTGTAGTTTGTTTCACTTCTTTGTTTAGTAACCACAATGGTCACTGAGGGTAACTCCTGCTGATCCCTCACAGGTCGTGAAAATTTAAAGAACAGGTAAGAGTAGGAAATCTGACTAACTCTATACAGGCGTTTCAGGTGGCTATGGTCGTTTGTATGTAAGGGCGTTTTGGGCGCTATGGTTGTTAAAGTGTTAAAGCAAGTCGTGAATGGCAGGCCTGACGAATGGCACAATATTGTGTTCTCCGACGGAAAGCGCTGCAATTTAGAAATAATGATTGCATTTGTGTCCGCCAACGATAGGGGAGAGACGTCAGGAAGAGTGTTTTTTCACCAGACAAACCGCACCAATACCAGGCACTATGGCTTGGGCTGCCATCGGTTACAAATGCAGATCACCTCTCGTGAGTGTCCATACCGCCAAAACGAGCGTCGTCTGTTACAGCGATGACATTGTACGGCCGATCGCCCTTCTGTAATTGCAGGACGTCCCCGACGCAACATATCAGCAAGAAAATGCCACCCCGCATGTTGGAGCAACAACACGTGCCTTCTTCATGGATAAACGTTCCACTTCTGCAGTGGACAGCTCGACCGCCTGATTTATCACCCATAGAAAATCCCTTGGACATGCTCAACCGAGAGGTGCAGCGGTACGACCGTTCGCCAGCAACTCTTGATGACCTTAGTACCGATTATTATTAGCTACACCGACGAACCGATACCGAGATGCTAATCATTTGTTCTGTACTGCCAAATAAACATATTCTGTGAAAATAACAATCGTAACTTGACTCTTTTCAGGTGTCCTGTATTTTTATGAGCATGTGTAGGTATTATTTCCTTCCAAGTTGCTGCTATGTTTGCGAATCTATGAAGTATATATGCATGTTTCGCACAGTTTTCTTTAAAAAACATTTCATGTTAGATTCATATGTTAAAATATAAGTCCAGTGGACAAATTAATACATGCACTTACCTAATAAGGTGCTGCTCCACCTTTGCCAATACATCAGTTTCCGACTTCTTGGTAAGAACTCCGTGAAGTGATGGTATCACGGAGATGGTATTGCCGCCTATGAATCGAGTATCACCTGTCGTAGAGCATCCACAGGTGCTAGTAGAATTTGGCAGGCTCGGGAAGATCTTTCGAATTCATCCAACACATTCTCAACGGAGTTCAGTGACTGAGGGTGCGATTCTAGTGTGGTGGAGTCACTTGAATGCATCTGGAGCCAATTGATTGTCACGTGCGAAGTATGCGGTGTAGGGATTGCACTTTTAAAAGATGTTGTTGTGGTACTGAAAGAGAATCATTACCAACTGGTGTAGATTGGTCGGCAAGGATGTTCATATACCTTGTGTCTGTGAGGGAGGTCTCAATGGGTACGAATAGTGCTAAAGAGGACAATTTAAACACAACCCAAACTCCTACACCGCCTTCACCTGTCTGTATGACAGCAACGTGACAAGCTGGGTCCATCGCTATGTGTGGTTTACGCCACACATGCACTCACACACCGGCGTAATAGAATTGAAACATTGACTCTTCAGAACAAATTGTGGTTTTCCAGTTCCTTGCGATGCAAGTTTGATAATCCTTTGAAAACTGCAGCGTAATCCTTCCAGGCCTTTCAGTCAAGAAAGATACAAGACGCTGACGACGACTTCCTTAGCCTATTTTTTCCATGGTACGGCGCTTGTGGACGTACCATGGAAAAAACAGGCTTTATTCATAAGCTCGTGGACGTGACCTCATTAAATTCCTACGTTTACGGTAGCGATTTCTCGTAACCATGTGTGACAATTTGCGATCAGTTCTAGAGTCAATTGCTTGTTCGCAGCTGTATATTTTCCGTTGGTTGAAAGCTTTGTCGTATTTTAAGTTTTGTGTTCGTGTACTACGCTATCAAGGTTAGTAGATGACAAGGTTATGCTCATCCGGCACTTCTGGTGATTTTTTGTGACGTCATTGTCCAAATCGCCGCCATAAGATTACATCATCACCACGTTTCTTTGTAACTGCACCAAAGCAGCGTGTCGAAATTATTATTCGTAAACCAGCTGGAACAATCTTCATAAATCCTACCAGAAGTTTTAATGCATAATGTTTTAAACTTTTAATTTAAAAAAAAATGGGGAATGCTGCAGAGATAATTTTTCTATTTATCATAAAGAAATTCTTTATTATATGACAATAATATGTCCTACTGTGCGATTCCCCATCTAAATTTATAAAACAACAGCAAAAACTCCCCTTGTAACTAAATTAACATTTAAAAGTACAAGCGTTTTCCCACCCGTTAGGTTACAAAAATGTAAGGGCGGTATTTCTGTAATCTCCGTTACTAAAATATTCACGTTACTGCAAATTTCTTCTGTATTTACTGTAAATGTGTTTTTGCATAAGGTTTTGTTTTGTGTTTGATTTATGAAAATTGTTGACGAGGAATCTTCTTCCATAGCTACAGTTTGGATCTACGATCCACATGTTAAGACGGTGACGACATTCAGTGACGTCACGAATAGTTGTCTGCGAGGAAAGCGGGATGACCAAACCTTACTGTGTATTAATTAACCTTGCTACACTATAAAGTGGAAATCCCAAGAACTAAGCAGTTTCGGGGATTGAACAAGCAGCCTGTCTCGCAACTGCTATCTGTCAACAGTCAAACGAAACACAAGGCCATGACTTTAGAGAGATGAATTCCCTACGTTTGTGACGTCACTCTCATGATACATGGTCTGAGACGTATGCGTCATACATGGCAGTCTCGGAAACCAATCGGAAGCCTTGGTTACAGCGTTACTTCACTAAAACAGGGAACTCATCTCTCTAATGTCATGGCTTTGTATTTTCTAGACGGTCTTGATCAAACTTGCCTACGATGCCGCCTTTACCCATGGGTACCTTTTCCATGACAGGTTTCCAATGAGTAGATCTGCATTTATAGACCTTGCCAGTTTTAGTGTGGTTCTACGTCAATTCGTCGCGTGCGTCAATTCGTCGACCGCGTCAATTCGTCGACTGCGACGATTCGTCGCGCGTCAATTCGTCGCCTACGGCAATTCGTCGCGCGTCAATTCGTCGACTGCGTCAATTCGTCGCGCGTTTTTTCGTCGCGCGTCAATTCGTCGACTGCGTCAATTCGTCGCGGACAAATTCGTCGACTACGTCAATTCGTCGACTACGTCAATTCGTCGCGTTTACAGATTTTGGTTACATACAAAACGAATGCAGGAAAACGAACGATTTCGAACGTCTTGCTTCCTGATCAAATTTATAAAGTTTGGACACGCAGACAGGATAGGAATATTACGTTTTTCTTTGGCACTAAAAATATTAGACGGTAAACGGTTTTTGGAACGGGGCAGGCCCGGTTGGACAGACCCCCCCCCCCATATACAAAATTTTCGTAAAATCTACAGTTTTCAATTCAGAACCACCAAATCTGGTATACTATCTCGTGGTGTTCTAACCTAGACTGTAGACGGTTTTGGGAAGCGGTTGAAGAGAGAGCCCCCCCTACAGAATTGCCGTAAGGTATAGTTTTCAATTTAGAACTACCAAATTTGGTATATTATCTCATGGTACTCTAACTTAGACGGTTTTTGGAACGGGTCAGGGGCCCGGTTGGTCAGAGCCCCCCACGCACAAAATATTCGTAAGATCTACAGTTTTCAATTCAAAACCACCAAATCAATTATCCTATGTCATAGTACTCTAACTTAGGCGGTTGTCGGTTTTCGGAACGGGTCAAGGCCCGGGAGTCAGAGCTCCTCTCCCTACATACAAAATTTTCGTAAAATCTAGTTTTCATTTCAGAACCATCAAATTTGGTATCATGAAACTCTAACTTAGACGCTAGGCGGTTTTGGGAAGGGGTTGGAGCCTGCGGGGTTGGAGCCCCCCCCTTATAAAAAAATTCGTAAAATCGACAGTTTTTATCTTAGAACTAATTATTTGGTATACTATCTTATGGTACTCCAACTTAGACGGCAGACCGTTTTTGGAACGGGTCAAGGCCTCGGGGGTGAGACCCCCCTACATACAAAATTTTCGTAAAAAACTACAGTTTTCAATTCAGAACCACCTAATCTGGTATACTATCTCATGGTACTCTAACTTAGACGCTAGACGGTTTTTGGAAGGGGTTGGAGCCCGGGGGTTAGACCCCCCCGAATAAACACTTTTTCGTAAAATCTACAGTTTTCAATTTAGAACCACCGAATTTGGTATACTATCTCATGGTACTCTAACTTAGACGCTAGACGGTTTTTGGGAGGGGTTGGAGCCCGCGGGTCGGAGCCCCCCCTCATAAAAAATTTCGTAAAATCTACAGTTTTCATCTTAGAACCACCAAATTTGGTATACTATCTTATGGTACTCTAACTTAGACGGCAGACCGTTTTAGGAACGGGTCAAGGCCCGGGGGTCAGAGCCCCCCACATACAAAATTTTCTTAAAAACTACAGTTTTCAATTCAGAACCACCTAATCTGGTATACTATGTCATGGTACTTTAGCTTAGACGGTCGACGGTTTTTGGAACGGATCAAGGCCCGGGGGTCAGAGCCCCCACATACAAAATTTTCTTAAAAACTGAAGTTTTCAATTCAGAACCACCAAATCTGGTATACTATCGCATGGTACTTACTCTAACTTAGACGCTCGACGATTTTTTGAAGGGGTTTCAGTCCGGGGGTAAGGCCCCCATTCATATAAAAATTCGCAAAATCTACAGTTTTTCAATTTAGAACCACCAAATTTGGTATACTATCTCATGGTACTCTAACTTAGACGCTAGACGGTTTTTTGGAAGGGGTTGGAGCCCGGGGGTAAGAGCCCCCCCATTAAAATGCCGCGTAAAATCTACATTTCAAAAAATGCCTTTATTCTTCAGTAAAATAACATTTCTATGTACATGACAATGGAATTCTGCCAATAAATACAGCGGTATATACATCAGCTGGAAAGTTCCAGTGAAACGTAAAACAAAATATTGTTAAAATCAAAAAAATATTTCGCCACGTAGGGCGAAGGAGAGGCAGACAATAAAGCACGAGCGATACAAACGAAAATGTTTACCTACAGTATTGTAGACAGGGCAAGACATGAATCTATACTATGCACAAATTCCAATTAAGCATTACTACCATACTAAAGATTAAACATTAGGTACTAATTCACAGAAATGCAACAGTGATGCTACATTCAAAATTTACAACATATGTACAGAAGTATTCAGTGACAAGGGGAAATAACGCTAAATGTACTCAGAAGGGCATCTTGTTGCATTAAATTATACACACAGTGACTAATATTTTAAAAAAATATTCAACATAATGAAGGGGACATTGCGTGGGCAGTAAACTGTGCAGAAGGAAGAATTATATACAACAACATAAAACCCAACATTATCGAAGAGAACATGGGAAACATGGTGAGCTATCTTCAATGGCACATTAAAACAGAAAAATCACTAATAGCGAAGCACCAAAATTAATACGTAAAAACATGATTTGTTACAGTGAACGTGGGCGACAACAAAAATCCCACTTATAGGTTGAGATGTAACTGCAAATTGTGGATATGGAACCACCCAGCCGATTGGGCCTCAAGTGGATTGAAAAACGCTATCGGTGTTTGTTGAGGCAGCACGAGAGTGCTCCATTTGGAGGCGAGTGGTTAACCGTGCTAGGAAGCGTCTCCGAATGATAGCACTTGCCTCCTGAGGAGGTGGAATAAGAGCGGGGAAGCGTTGTTGAAGATGGAAAGCATAGACAGTGAACTTCACAAGAAGAAAAATATAACGGCACACAGGAGGCAAGTGAGTAGGTGGATGCTTTGTTTGGAGTAGCCAAGCATATGCAAGAAATGGTAACGATCGAGCACAAATTGATCAGCAAGACGAAATGCTGTGTTTAGGACTGGCAGGAGAACGGGGCAGAATAGGTATTGATGTTGGACGTCGCTGACTTCAGGGCAAAAGGAGCACTGCGGAGAGGTGAGAAGGGTCATGCGAAACAGTACTGATGGGGCGGGGAGACGAAGGTGAAGAAATTGCCAATGGACATTGAGTTCAAGAGGGGAGGAAAGGGGGAGGTAGATGCTGTCCAGATGGCGGGGAGAAGAGAAGGAGGAGCAGAATGAACAGAAAGTGGAAGTGCGGGAGGGGAAAGAAGAAGCCAATAAAGAGAAGAGGAGGAGAGAGAAGTAACTAGAACCGGGGAGCTACGAATGAGGAGAAAGAACGGTAGGGAAAGAGGAGCAGAGGGGACCGAGAAGAGACCATCAGGTGAAGCTGAGGAGTGGAAAGAGGCTCCAAAGCGCTGTGCGAAGAAGAAGATATTCGTTAGCAAGAGTAATGGTTGGAGATAGAAACAGGGAAGAAAGAGGTCTCCAGGTTAGATCAGAAGTTACGAGAGAACGGACAGTTATCACACCAGAGCGGATCCAATGAGGAAAGTAAAAGTAAGGGAGGTTAGGAGGGTGAATAAGAGAAGAGAAGAAGAGAGGTTCATCTAGGAGATCAAGAGTTGAAGAAGGAAATGAACGGAGAAGAGGAAGCGAACGAAAGAGAGAAAGGCCCTCTCGCAGGACAGGAGGGAGGTGGGACGGGAGAAGAGAGTATGCATCCATCTTCAGAAACAGTAGGAAGGTGAAAGATGGGTCACGGAAAGAAGCTAGAACATTCAAGGTAGTGGTAAGGGGACGGAACAGTTGAAGTGGCAAGGCGAATGAAATGAATAATGCGATGAGTTTTATAAAGGAAAGCTGGATCAGGAAGCTGGATGCCACCCAAAGAGGCTGGCAGATGAAGCGTGGCAGGTTTAACCCAGTGATGTGAAGACCAGATGACGGAAGTTGAGAGGCGAGTGATGGTCATCATTTGTGACACGGGCACAACCGTCGACATCCAAGAGTATTCGCATAGAGAGATAAGTTGTCGACGAACAACGGCTGCTCGTTGACGGAACGATGTGAAAGGGCGGGCCTTACTCCAGTAGGCAGCAGTCCGTTGTATCCGGGGAAGAAGAGCAGTCCAGGTGGCAGATGCAGAAGCCAAGGGCAATCCGACATACGCACCGAGGATCTTCTGTGTAGTGGCTGTCCACTGCGCACCCCAAGGAGCATCAGTGCGGGCAGCCCATGCCCCGCACCATAAGCCAGTACTTTTAGTGGCATTCAGCGCTGCTCCAGATAATGCAACATACTGTTGATATACAGAATACAGGCGATCAAATTGAGATTCATCCCGACGCAAAAGGTCAACAGTTTTCAATTTAGAACCACCAAATTTGGTATACTATCTCATGGCACTTTAGCTTAGACGGTCGACGGTTTTTGCGACGGGTCAAGGCACTGGGGGTCGGAGCCCCCGCCCCCGCACACACACACAGACATACAATATTTTCTTAAAAACTACAGTTTTCAATTCAGAACCACCAAATTTGGTATCATGAAACTCTAACTTAGACGCTAGACGGTTTTTGGAAGACGCTGGAACCCCGGGGTGAGAGCCCCTCCCTCCTCATAAAAATTTCGTAAAATCTACAGTTTTCAATTTAGGACAACCAGATTTGGTATACTACTTATGGTTATCTAACTTAGACGGTAGACGGTTTTTGAAGCGGTCGGGGCCCGGGTCAAGGTAGCCCCATGCAAAATTTTCGTAAAAAGTTCCGTTTTTTACTCTTAAGAATACCCTATTTACGTTCTAAGGCACTCTTTGGCCATTTGAGGGCCTTGCACCATAAACCATCAACCAACCAACCAACTAACCAACCAACTAACCAACCAACCAACTAACTAACCTACGGTCTAAGTTAGGGACTGTAGATAATAATAAAGTGCAAAAATATGCGTTTAATGGTGTATTAAAAACACAAATCTATATAGTTTAGCTTTCACACTACCAACGAACGGCTTATCAGAAAGAAATATAATGTAATGTAAACAGAGAGTTCCAGATATTCAAAATTCAAAACGGTAAGAAAAAGATGATCAATGCCAATGTGAAGTCGTATGCATGCGACATCACATAGGTACATTGCATTTCTGTGTCGCGATATTCACAGAAGCACACGCCAGATGTACGGCAGTTCTATAGATGTCTCCTAGAAGGTAAGTATTCCCATTCCTTTTTCTTTTCTTTTGTTTCGCAAAATTAAATTAAATAAATCAAAAATTTAAAATAAGTTTACTGGAAAATTGCAGTAATATCTTTTTCATTCATTAACTTTCACCCGCTGAACTTGGTGATTACACAAATAGTAATATGTACCTGGCAAATAACTGGTATCCCTGCTAGTACAAATTATATTAATGATTTATTTGCGTCCAGTTCAATCTAGTATGTCCATAAGAGCGTTTGGGGCCGTATGAAAAATACATTTCAACGTGTGCCGCTACGGCGGCGGAGTGATCTAGGCGCTGGCTTCTGACCACTTGTCGAGAAGGATCCTGGTTCAAATCTCGGTGAATCATGGACGTTGTGCTTGACTTCTGGCACTGGCTGTCCCCCTTCCCAGGAACCAGTGGCTCAAAATTGGGAATGTCCGACTGCTTATAGCCCACTGAATTGATCACGGTGGTCGTTAACCCCCCCCAAAGATTGCGACGTGTCCATTGCTATTTGTTGTGGACCGTACAAAAAGTATGTTTTGATATCAAAGTGTCCACTTCCATGTAGGCTGGCCATAAAATGTTAGGGGACCGTACAAAATTGCACTTTTGTTTTCAGCTTGTCAGCGCTTCGGTATATGGTTGAAGTATACGTATATATAGTTGGGCCATTTCAGCACGTAGTTTGGTTTATATAGAAAATCAAGATAATGTTACATTTTTACTCAGCTACAACACATTAATCCCAAAGGCTATTTGTTGAAATCTTTAATCCGCCGTGCTCATATTCACAACGTTAACATAACATGTCAAGTTATTAATGTTGCAGTTTTACCCTGTTACAAAACTTTAGTTACAAGACCTTAGGCGTAAACTTTTTTTAGGAATTTTTAGTCCGACGTATTCATAAGGTTTCGATAACATGCCAAGGTTATGGTACTGCGTTTTGACTGAGGCACAAAAATTAATAAACAGGCCTTAAGCCTTTTTATCAGTTTTCAATCAACCGTGTTCATATACATAAAATTTTCAGAGAAAGTCAAGTTTACTGTGTTGCGCGTACAAAACTATAAACAGGCATTAACTTTCACCCGCTGAACTTGGTGATTCCTCAATTCATCCATTAACAAGTCTTTTAAGTGATTGTATGCTATGGTCATATTGATAATGTTTGATGACAAGTCAGGTTAATGATGATGTGCACTTATTAAAGACTTAAAAAGGTGTAGAGGCTAGTAATTATTATTTGAAGTCTAAGTAAAAGCTCATTTTTAACTTGACTCGTCATGAAATCCTTGTGAATATGGCATTTATTTTATTTTGTACAATTTACAAAGCGTGTGCATTTTTTTTGGCATTTGTTTTATTTTGTGTTGTACTTGTTACATAGCGTTTCGCATTTTTGTAATGCTTGTGACTTGTGATTGCATTTTGGATTTTTATTTGTTTCACATTTTGAATTTTTATATGTTTCACATTTTGGATTACTTTTTGACATTTTATGTTTTTGACATGCTATTTTGAAAATTTTGACTTTTTTAATTTTGCGTTGTGTTTTACATTCTTGCATCTTCGGCGGAATTACATTCTTGAAAAATTCAAATACAAGTTAGTAAAAGGTATAATTCAATTAGTGAGAAATACCAGCACATTTTAGTAAAGGGTAGAATTATATGAAATTCCTTCTAAAATGTCCAGCATGTTAACATTGTCTCTGTGCACCAAAGAAGTTCGAATTCCTTTTTATCTTGCCAACGTTTCTCTTCTGGGTGGATTTGTTGGAATCTGTGCTATCACTCTTTCGATTTTAGCCATAGTTGTTCTCTGCTCTTTCGCAATTTCACTGATTATTTCGTACAGTCACAGTTTTTTCTCTCCCAGAATTGTATTCCAGCGTCTGTCTAATCTTTCAAGTTCATTTTGGGTTCTGGGAAAGCCAAATAAATTGTTTTCACTAACTGACCAAATTGTTGGCGGGAACAGCGGAGGGCTTCTGCTTCCACGAAATTTTCCAAGAACATAATTTTCCTCAAACCACTGAACTACAGAATCTGCATATTCTAGTAAAATTGATTTCACTTCTTCAAAAGCAGCTGGAATTTCATCAGATGAAAAAAATGCGAGTGCTTGCAAATGTCTGACTTTGAGAGCAAACTCACTGTTTTCCTTATATTCCAAGGCTATGCCAGAAGATGGATATTCCTCAGCACATTTTTTCCGAGATGAAACCAACAACATTTGTGTGTGCTGCTTCCAAATTCCTTTTTAGCAGCATTATAACGGTAGCTATTTCAAAATCTATTATTATGCGTATATTGTGGTGCAAGCTGAATATCATAGTCTGATGCATAGTCTTGTAAATCCTACAAAAATACTTTATAATAGTATTATATTATTTATACTTGCTGGAAAGTAACCCATAAACTAGTGGGACAAGTCTGTGCATAACTGGATTCGTTTCAACCATAGCATGAATGGAACATAATTGCCTAAAAAGGGTTGGACAAGTTTCAAATGTCCCATCCATAATCCAGAGGGGTGCTTCTTTAAGCTTTCGTAAATTATTCTCTGTTAAAAATAAAATAATTCTTTGATGTCCAAATGCGCTATCTCTGCCAAGAAATTTTGCACCATCTTCTCCTGTAAATTTATTGGGGCATCGATCCGTTCTGAAGTCGTAGGCTCCGCTGGCATGTCTTGGCATGTCTTCTTTTTTACAACTTGCCTTAGTGCATCCATATTAGGCATGTAAGCTGCATTTACTGTAGCCATTGACGTTGTCACGGTTTGAATAATTTGTGCAGGGGCTTCGTCCGTATTTCTCGCTCGTTCTTTTATTTGCGCTCTTGCAACAGCAACATCACTTTTCTCCGGTCTTGGAGCATGATTATGTGGTTTCTCATTGCGCATCCTGTGTTCATCTCCAATAAGAATAGTACTAGCAAAGCCAGTACAATTTCCATAATTTCTTTCAATACAGTGACAATACCGTAAATCACCTCGCACTCTGTTATGGCAAAATAAATACCCTTTCCATTTCAGCAAATCATTTTCTTTTTGTGAGTTAACTATTTATGTTGCATTCTTTCATCTGCATAGTGCCTTCGGAAAACAATGCACTTTCTCTTTCCAAAATATTTAGAATGATATATTTCCACTATTATCACTTGACAACGCACAACAAAGGTTTCAACACGCACGTTCTCTGTTCTCCAGTCAACTACGAACTAATGAGCAACCATTCAATAAAACACTCAGAATACAGACAATCACGTGAAGCTTGTTCCTCCAGTTAGGGTTTAAGCAAAGTTCAAGATTTTCGTACCTGCGGTCACAAGAAGTGGTTAATTTTAAGGATCGGCATCTTATCTTTTGTTTTTCCAAAACGCAGAGGTAC
This sequence comes from Macrothele yani, assembly GCA_039090855.1. Classification (NCBI taxonomy): domain Eukaryota; kingdom Metazoa; phylum Arthropoda; class Arachnida; order Araneae; family Macrothelidae; genus Macrothele; species Macrothele yani. The sequence goes on along the minus strand of CM077007.1, from coordinate 99,426,070 downwards.
ATGTATTTTACAGCTGGGACGCTCCAGGCGGGGATCAACAGATGCGAAGAACCCGGGAGCCAGGTTCCGGTGGCGGGCAGCAGGCGCGGACTGGGCAGCTGTACTCTGGGCCGGTAGGCGTCATGCTAATTCTCAAAAATAAATTCAATTTTTTTGTGTTGCACCATGCGTATGAAAGAAAATTGTTATACTGAAAAAGACAATTTGTTTACCCCGTAACATATTAAACGAAACCTACGTCCCTACGTGCCAAATGATCTGCAAGCCAAACACAGTTTTTCATGCAACACCTTCTCCCGACTTTCTAAGTTCAGATCTGTCTCGTTTGACTTATTTCCTGTACCGCCCCTCTCTTTCGCTAATTGCAGTTAATTGCCGTGAAATTGGTGTTTTACGTTGGGGTGTATTGCCGCCTGTCCGGAAAACTATAGTGAAATCGGTGAACCCCAAGGGAAAAGTATTCCATCAAAAGCAACAGAAATCCTATACGAGAGCAAAACTTTGTTCGTTGGCATTACATCCAAGCAATTTAGGTGAAGTAGGAAGTGTGTTTTTCTACTACGACACCAGAAGATTGTCGCGAATGCTCAGGCAATTACGATACAGATGTGTCCTTAAGACCTCTCTTTCAAGACGTCCAAAGGCCGGCACTAGGGGATGGGAGGGATACAGCGCGGATGCTCTTTTTTGTTGCAGTTAGAAATTCTTAAGCTCATTCTTCCTAAAAACTTTGCCTGGTTACCAGTAAGTACTGTCTCATGCCTCAACCATTGCACAGATTTGTTGTTTTTGTTTTCATTCTTTGAGTTAACAGCGGGAAAATATCTGAACTGCGTTGTTTCAGTTGGAAATATTTTTTTTTACTTCAGCAACAGGGCTTCACGTATAATTGCAAAATACTTCGATAGAATAAACATACCTTACATAAAGAGTTTGCACGAGAAAATAGATTAATAATAAGGTAAATATTCTAAAACCAAAAAAAGAAATTGCCGGAACCGAAAAAGCTAGGTAGAGGAAACAAAAGGCTCTAAGAAAACGTTCATATTTAAAGAAACCTGTAGTCGCTTAATGAGTAAGTGGTATAACTCAATACAAAATCATGTGCTGTATTTGAAAAAAAATTAGAAGCAAGTAGGCATCGTGACTGTCCCCAGTTTCCCCTTTTCATCCTGTCGACATTACAACTACCACAGAAAAGAAAATAACAAAAACATAACAAAAACACCCATACAAAGTGAAATGCCCAAAACATAAAAAGAAGTAACCACACAAAATGAAATGCCCAAAACATTAAAAAAACTGCAACCACACGAAACAAAATACCCAAAACATGGTAAGAAATTCTGTTTAAAGCACAATGAAGGTATACGATAGGAGAAATATATGTTTTTAACACTTAATACAACTGTCAAAACTGAAATAAAAAGAAAGAAAAAAGAAATATTCCAAATTTCATTATTACTTTAGATATTTTGACCTGTTGACATCTCGTAAATTGTACTTGCACTCGGTCAAAAAATATTACTTACAAGGACTGTTTAGTAACTTTTAATCGCTGTGGTCGTATTTATAAGGTTTGCAAAACAAATCAAGTTAATAATATTGCGCTTTCACTTACCGTCTCCCGCTAAGTTAGAGTTTCATGACACAAAATTTGGTGGTTCTGAATTGAAAAATAAAAATTTTAAGAAAATTTTGTATGTGGGAGCGGGGGAAGGGGTCTTATCCCCGGGCCTTGATCCGTTCCAAAAACCTTCTACCGTCTAAGTTAGAGTACCATGAGATAATATACAAAATTTGGTGGTTCTAAATTGAAAACTATAGATTTTAAGAAAGTTTGTGTGTAGGGGGGGGGGTAACCACCCTTGCCGCGACCCGTTCTGAAAACCATCTACCGTTTAATTTAGAACACCATTATATAGTATACCAAATTTGGTAGCTCTAAATTGAAAACTTTAGTTTTTACGAAAAATATTTATGGGCGGAGGGACTCGGACCCCGTGCCCGACCCGTTCCAAAACCATCTACCGTCTAAGTTAGAGTACCATGAGAGAGTATGCCAAATTTGGTGGTTCTAAATTGAAAACTGTAGATTTTACGCGGCATTTTTATGGGGGGGGCTTTACCCCGGGCTCCAACTCCTTCCAAAAACGGTCTACTGTCTAAGTTAGAGTACCATGAAATAGTATACCAAATTTGGTGGTTCTAAATTGAAAACTAGATTTTACGAAAAAGTTTTTATTCGGAGGGGTGGTCTGACCCCCGGGCTCCAACCCATTCCCAAACCCGTCTGGTGTCTAAGTTAGAGTGCCATGAGATAGTATACCAGATTAGTTGGTTCTGAATTGAAAACTGTAGTTTTCAAGAAAATTTTGTATGTGGGGGGGGGCTCTGACACCCGGGGCCTTGACCCGTTCCAAAAACGGTCTGCCGTCTAAGTTAGAGTACCATAAGATAGTATACCAAAATTGGTGGTTCTAAGATGAAAACTGTAGATTTTACGAAATTTTTATGAGGGGGGGCTGACCCCGGGCTGCAACCCCTTCAAAAAACCTTCTAGCGTCTAAGATAGAGTACCATGAGATATTATACCAAATTTGGTGGTTCTAAATTGAAAACTGTAGTATTTACGAAAAGTTTTTATTTCGGGGGTTCGACCCCCGGCCTCCCAACCCTTCCAAAAACCGTCTAGCGTCTGAGTTAGAGTACCATGAGATAGTATACCAGATTAGGTGGTTCTGAATTGAAAACTGTAGTTTTTAAGAAATTTTTTTATGTGGGGGGCTCTGACCCCCGAGCCTTGACCCGTTCCAAAAACGGTCTGCCGACTAAGTTAGAGTACCATAAGATAGTATACCAAATTTGGTGGTTCTAAGATAAAAACTGTAGATTTTACGAAATTTTTATGAGGGGGGGGCGACCCCGCGGGCTCCAACCCTTCCAAAAAACCGTCTAGCGTCTAAGTTAGAGTACCATGAGATAGTATACCAAATTTGGTGGTTCTAAATTGAAAACTGTAGATTTTACGAAAAAGTTTTTATTCGGGGGGTCTGACCCCCCTAGCTCCAACCCCTTCCAAAAACCGTCTAGCGTCTAAGTTAGAGTACCATGAGATAGTATACCAGATTAGGTGGTTCTGAATTGAAAACTGTAGTTTTTAAGAAAAAATTTTATGTGGGGGGCTCCTGACCCCGGGCCTTGACCGTTCCAAAAACGGTCTGCCGACTAAGTTAGAGTACCATAAGATAGTATACCAAATTTGGTGGTTCTAAGATAAAAACTGTAGATTTTACGAAATTTTTACGAGGGGGGGGGCGACCGCGGGTCCAACCCTTCCCAAAACCGTCTAGCGTCTAAGTTAGAGTACCATGAGATAGTATACCAAATTTGGTGGTTCTAAATTGAAAACTGTAGCTCGCTTCACCTGATGGTCTCTTCTCGGTCCCCTCTGCTCCTCTTTCCTACCGTTCTTTCTCCTGATTCGTAGCTCCCTGGTTCTAGTTACTTCTCTCTCCTCCTCTTCTCTTTATTGGCTTCTTCTTTCCCCTCCCGCACTTCCACTTTCTGTTCATTCTGCTCCTCCTTCTCTTCTCCCCGCCATCTGGACAGCATCTACCTCTGCCCTTTCCTCCCTCTTGAACTCAATGTCCATTGGCAATTTCTTCACCTTCGTCTCCCCGCCCCATCAGTACTGTTTCGCATGACCCTTCTCACCTCTCCGCAGTGCTCCTTTGCCCTGAAGTCAGCGACGTCCAACATCAATACCTATTCTGCCCCGTTCTCCTGCCAGTCCTAAACACAGCATTTCGTTTTGCTGATCGAATTTGTGCTCGATCGTTACCATTTCTTGCATATGCTTGGCTACTCCAAACTAAGCATCCACCTACTCACTTGCCTCCTGTGTGCCGTTATATTTTTCTTCTTGTGAAGTTCACTGTCTATGCTTTCCATCTTCAACAACGCTTCCCCGCTCTTATTCCACCTCCTCAGGAGGCAAGTGCTATCATTCGGAGACGCTTCCTAGCACGGTTAACCACTCGCCTCCAAATGGAGCACTCTCGTGCTGCCTCAACAAACACCGATAGCGTTTTTCAATCCACTTGGGCCCAATCGGCTGGGTGGTTCCATATCCACAATTTGCAGTTACATCTCAACCTATAAGTGGGATTTTTGTTGTCGCCCACGTTCACTGTAACAAATCATGTTTTTACGTATTAATTTTGGTGCTTCGCTATTTGTGATTTTTCTGTTTTAATGTGCCATTGAAGATAGCTCACCATGTTTCCCATGTTCTCTTCGATAATGTTGGGTTTTTGTTGTTCTATATATAATTCTTCCTTCTGCACAGTTTACTGCCCACGCAATGTCCCCTTCATTATGTTGAATATTTTTTTAAAATCTTAGTCACTGTGTGTATAATATAATGTAACAAGATGCCCTTCTGAGTACATTTAGCGTTATTTCCCTTGTCACTGAATACTTCTGTACATATGTTGTAAATTTTGAATGTAGCATCACTGATGCATTTCTGTGAATTAGTACCTAATGTTTAATCTTTAGTATGGTAGTAATGCTTAATTGGAATTTGTGCATAGTATAGAATCATGTCTTGCCCTGTCTACAATACTGTAGGTAAACATTTTCGTTTGTATCGCTCGTGCTTTATTGTCTGCCTCTCCTTCGCCCTACGTGGCGAAATAATTTTTTTTTTTATGATTTTAACAATATTTTGTTTTACGTTTCACTGGAACTTTCCAGCTGATGTATATACCGCTGTATTTATTGGCAGAATTCCATTGTCATGTACATAGAAATGTTATTTTACTGAAGAATAAAGGCAATTTTGAAATGTAGATTTTACGAAAAAGTTTTTATTCGGGGGTGTGACCCCCGGGCTCCAACCCTTCCAAAACCGTCTAGCGTCTAAGTTAGAGTACCATGAGATAGTATACCAGATTAGGTGGTTCTGAATTGAAAACTGCAGTTTTTAAGAAAATTTTGCATGTGGGGGGCTCTGACCCCCATGCCTTGACCCGTTCCAAAAACTGACAACCGTCTAAGTTAGAGTACTATGAGATAGTATACCTGATTTGGTGGTTCTGAATTGAAAACTGTAGATCTTACGAATATTTTGTGTATGGGGCTCTGACCAACCGGGCCCCTGACCCGTTCCAAAAACCGTCTACCGTCTAAGTTAGAGTACCATGAGATAATATACCAAATTTGGTAGTTCTAAATTGAAAACTATATTTTACGGCAATTCTGTAGGGGGTGGTCTACTCTCCAACCGCTTCCCAAAACCGTCTACAGTCTAAGTTAGAATACCACGAGATAGTATACCAGATTTGGTGGTTCTGAATTAAAAACTGCAGATTTTACGAAAATTTTGTATATGGGGGCTCTGTCCAACCGGACCCTGCCCCGTTCCAAAAACCGTTTACCGTCTAATATTTTTAGTGCCAAAGAAAAACGTAATATTCCTATCCTGTCTGCGTGGCCAAACTTTATAAATTTGATCAGGGAGCAAGACGTTCGAAATCGTTCGTTTTCCTGCATTCGTTTTGTATGTAACCAAAATCTGTAAACGCGACGAATTGACGTAGTCGACGAATTTGTCCGCGACGAATTGACGTAGTCGACGAATTTGTCCGCGACGAATTGACGCGCGACGAATCGTCGTGGACGACGAATTGACGCGCGACGAATTGACGCAGTCGACGAATTGACGCGCGACTAATTGTCGTAGTCGACGAATTGACGCGCGACGAATTGACGCAGGCGACGAATTGACGCAGGCGACGAATTGACGTAGTCGACGAATTGACGCACGCGACGAATTGTCGTGACACCTTTTAGTGTCCCATATGACTGGACGATGTTCTTCTGCTTTGCATATTATGATCAGGATGCTTATAATAATTTATCCGTTCGGTGTAGTTTAAATGTTTTTTTTTTGTTTTAAATGTCGCATCCGACGGACGATCTGCTTCGCAGCGTTCGGGAGAAAGATAATTTATGCATCACTCAGGAATAAAATTTTGCATAACGGTTAGCAAAAATCTGCACCATAGTACTTAACATCCCCACTTACTCTTAAAGTGCAGAATTTCAGCCATGTTTTGCTTTCCTACCTTTTTCTTTTTTCTAAATATCAGAAAACCGATCTTTTATTAAAAAATCAAACTTTAGTCAAAACAAAAGGAAAGGCAAAATTCAATGAAGCATTTGTGAGAAAGAATTCTGCGTCTTTTAAGAAAAGCAAAAACGCAAATCCAAAGGAAAGAAAGGCTAAATGAAAAAAGAAAACAAAGTAAAAAAAGATAGCAAAAACTAGTTGGTGAGCTGCATTAATATTATTCAATTAGAACATTGGCAGTACAATAGCGAGCACAATATTTTAAAGTGGTATGGGGGGAAAAAACAGAAAAAAAATCGAATTTCTTTGCAGCGAGAAAAGCAAGAAAGATAGAAAAAAAAATTGCGAATGACTGAATACCACATTTCAAGTGCAATAAATTTCGCGCACCCCGAGTCAACGGGCATAAAGAAATCAATGATGTTCTCGGGAAGGGCAGGAGTTCCGGGCTCCACATCCCGCGCAAATCGGCAACTCAGGTATCTGAAACTCTGCCAAGAGATCAATCATAAAGCGTAAAAACCGTCGTCTTCTGAAGACGTCTACGGCTCTTATTTTGTGCATGGGTCGTCCATCTTGTAAGGAAGACACCGAAGACAGTTGGACAAAGGAGAAAGAATGCGAAGAGGGACGCCGCAGAAATTAGGTGGATGTCCACTAGCATTTTTTTTTCTTGCACTCTCCCCTTTTGAAATAGTAATTTTCCTTTGTAAATCGTTTTATAAGTGATAATCTTGAAGAAAAAGAAAAAAAAACCACAGATAACTTCTGAAAAGAACAGCTGAATAACGGGTAGCATTTGATGAAGGCAAAAAGATGCATCTTTATTGTACCTTCAAGGAACTTCTGGAATTTTTAGAGGGAATGAAACAATTTGGCAGTTCTGTTTTTTTTATAATTTAATTTTCAAAGCTCATAAAAACTCACAATGAAGCTTCTCTTCACTTTTTCGGTACAGCTGCGTTAGCCTACGTAAGGAGCAAGAAAATGAAGAATTGATTCATTAATGAAAATTGTCGATGCGTTAAAGAAATTTTACTGCTCATTTAATATAGCCTAAAGATAAATTGATAAGCATTGCATTTTTAATATGAAAGTTTCACCTCTACAAGGCGGTTATAAAAGGTTTGGCCCAATTTTGAAAACGTAACGCCAATTCTGATTAAAAAATCATACAAAATGGTGCTCAAAATTATAGCATGATTTACAACTCATCAAACAAAGATCTTAGCTCTTTCCACGTTTTTATAAGTGAGTCACGGAAAAATTCTCTTTGGCCGCCACCGGGAGCCGAACCCACAGTCTTCCAGTTACGCGCCGGATATGCTTCCGCTACACCACAGCGGCCACGAATTCCTCCAGACTCACACACACTAACTGCCAAGCCAATTTGGCAGATTGCTTCTTGGAGCCCCGCACAATGTTGGGGATTCACCAAAGATGGTAAGCAGCAACTGAAGAAATAATTAGAAGGCGAATGAATAATTAATATAGACATTTAACGTGGACCAGGAACATCAAACAAAGATCTTCGCTCTTTGCACGTTTTTATAAGTGAGTCACGGAAAAATTCTCTTTGGCCGCCACCGGGAGTCGAACCCACAGTCTTCCAGTTACGCGCCGGATATGCTTCCGCTACACCACAGCTGCCTCGAATTCCTCCACACTCACACACACTGACTGCCAAGCCAATTTGGCAGGTTGCTTCTTGGAGCCCCGCACAATGTTGGGGATTCACCAAAGATGGTAAGCAGCAACTGAAGAAATAATTAGAAGGCGAATAAATAATTAATACAGACATTTAACGTGGACCAGGAACATCAAATAAAGATCTTCACTCTTTCCACGTTTTTATAAGTGAGTCACGGAAAAATTCTCATTGACCGCCACCGGGAGTCGAACCCAGGGTCTTCCAGTTACGCGCCGGATATGCTTCCGCTACACCACAGCGGCCTCGAATTCCTCCAGACTCACACACGCTAACTGCCAAGCCAATTTGGCAGGTAGCTTCTTGGAGCCCCTCACAATGCTGGGGATTCACCAAAGATGGTAAGCAGCAACTGAAGAAATAATTAGAAGGCGAATGAATAATTAATACAGACATTTAACGTGGACCATGAACATCAAAGAAAGATCTTTGCTCTTTCCACGTTTGGCTTGGCAGTTAGTGTGTGTGAGTCTGGAGGAATTCGAGGCAGCTGTGGTGTAGCGGAAGCATCTCCGGCGCGTAAGTGGAAGACCCTGGGTTCGACTCCCGGTGGCGGCTAATGAGAAATTTTCCGTGACTCACTTATAAAAACGTGGAAAGAGCGAAGATCTTTGTTTGATGTTCTTGGTCCACGTTAAATGTCTGTATTAATGACTTACACCCGTGAGCCATTGCATTACGATCACCCCAAACTAGAGAAATGAGCGCGCCTGGAGACCGAACGGTGGTGCTGGTAAAGTTCACAGAGCGGTATATATACAACACAAGGATCGGCTTTCGGTTAGTAGAGCGTTCAGAGTCCGAATGGGAAAAGCTGTGGCAATTTATCGGAGTTTTATAAAGGACAAACTGTAATGACACGGCTCCTTGGAACTACGATATCGGAAAACGGCGTGGCATGTGGGTTGTTCACGTTTCGCTGCAGTGAGTACGTATCGAAAGTGGTGGACAGATGACCAAACGAAGAACCGTCGTCCAGCCGTGTGACGTCCGCAGCTCAATGGTGCCATAGAGGAGCGGAGAATGTCGCGCATGGTTCACAGTGACCGCAGGGCCACAGTGCGACAAATAACCCACAGCAACAACAGTGGTGACCAGGGCAATGTGTCACAGCACAAAGTTTATCTTAGCCTTCTGCGCATGGGCCTGCGGTAGCAGCAAGCTGGGTCGCCATGCTCACTGCACGTGATCGCCAATAAGTCATGAAATGGGGCCCAAGATTATCGATTTTTTTGGACTGTGGATGACTGTGGATGATTGGATGAAAGAAGCCTGGTCAGACGAATCAAGATATACTGGTGCATCACGTAGACGAACGAGTGCGGATACGCCCATTACCAACGGAGGCTATGAAACCTGGATGGCCGCCCCGGTGGCGCAGTGGTCTAAGCGATGGCCTCTGATCATTCGTCCAAAAGGGGTCCTGGTTCGAATCCCGGTGAGGCATGGATGCTGTGTTTGTCTTACGGCACTGGTTCTCTCCCTTCCCTGAAACCAGTGACCCTAAATTAGGGACGGGCGACTGCTTATAGCCCATTAAGTTGCTCATGGTGGTCGTTAAACCTCCAATAAAAAAAAAAAAAAAAAAGAAACCTGGATGCACTGTTGGGCGGAAACAGGCCAGCGGCGGCAGTGTTATGCTGTGGGCGATGTTTTCTTGAGACACTTTAGGCCCCATTATCCCAATCGCACAATCCCTAACAGCTGTCAGGTATCTGAATATCATTGCGGACCAGGTTTACTAATTCATTGCAACTGTGTTCCCTGATGGTGATGGCCATTACCAACCGGATAATACGCCAAGCCACACTACCAGAATCGTCAAGGAGTGGCTTGAGGAACATGCTCGTGACTTGCTGTTAATGCCCTGACCTCCAAAGTAACCTGACATGAACTCAATCGAACATTTGTGCTTCGATTTGGAAAAGTTGGGTTCGCGCTAAAACACCACCACGCCGAAATGTACAGGTACTGGAGGACTTGCTGTTGACATTATGGTAACAGATACCCCAGGATACCTATCGCCACCTTATCTAAGATATGCCTCGCCGAGTGTCAGCTGTTTTGCTGGCTAAAAGTCGCCCTACAGCTTATTACGTAGGTGGTAGTAATGTAATGGCACATCGGTGTATTACAACGAAAACCATTGCCATTTTTCGACAATTTATGAAAACTTTTATAAATGCCTAAAGGTAAAATTTCAATCTTCGAAATAGAATCGATCGAGCTCGATGGTCCTACATCATCATGATGCCATGTCTTGAAACCCCTGGTAGAAAATTCCTTTGATTTCGAGGCGAAAAGTTTTGGACCCCAAGTTCAACATAGTTTCTCTTTTGGAAAGGTTTTCCATGGAAGATTTGCCATGGACCGGAATAAGTGGCAGTCTGAAGGTGTACGTTCCGGATTATAAGCATGGTGGAGCATCAGCTCAAAGCCCTTCAGTTCCCGTATTATTTTTTTAATTGACTGAGCACGATCATCAGGAGCATTATAGTGTTGGAAGATGTCTCGTTTAAGAATTAACAGTGCAGGGTACTTTCCTCTTAAAGTGCCATACATCCGCTCCAAGTTGCCACACTACAGCTGCACATTAATACCACAGCTATCTGGAACCAATTCTTAAAGAAAGGGGCACTCAAAGTCGTACCATATGCAAAACATAACTTTGTACTCAAATAATTCAATTTTGGGGACTGGTTCTTGTAGCTCATTTGGGGAATTACCACTGTTTTCCCATGCTAGGATTCCGGAAAAATATCCACTTTTCATCACATGTCACAATTCTCCTAAAGAAACAGTCGTCCTGAGGGGTTTTCAGCAGTTTGCGACATACGTGCACACGTTGCTTATCTTGAGCAGCAGTCAGTTCATGGATACTTGGGAGCTTCCGTGCGTCTTGCCCAGAGTGTGTATTCCGCGAACACTTTTGAGCTGAGGTATTCCCAGCTCAATTTACAGTTGCTACTGCTTGTGCACGGATTTATCTCTACGGATTGGCTTACAGCTTTCTTATTCACCGTCTAAAGTCTTCTATCACGTGTTTTGTTTTCAATGCTGCAATCCCCTTTGTTAAATCACTGAAACCAAAATCTTGCCGGTCTTTCAAACACTTCTCCTTCACCTTCCACAGCACAGATTCCTCTGGCTGAAGCTGCAGCGGTCAAAATTTTTTTAAAGAAAAACCTTCATACCACTCGGATTGTGTATTTCTCGTTCATAGTTTTTGAGAGCAGAAAATTTTCTAATAAATCACGACAGCGTGAGCTTCTATTCATATCAACTAGACTATAGCGGTTTTCCCACCATGCCCTGAGGCTGTATATCAGCACCTTGTAAAGTTTTTCTCCACGAAAGACAGATTCTTCTATGAACGAGGCATTCTGCAGCTCAATGAAAGATGGCAAAAGCTTATCGAACAAAACGGGCATTATATCATTGATTGATCTTTGTTCTTTCTATCAATAAATGACCTTTGCAAAACATGGCTAAAATACGTCATGACTTTTCCGACAACCCAATATTATTGTGAATGTTGTAAATTAAAACTTCTTGAAAACGCAATCTGAGACTAAGTGTAATAGGAAGGGTAAATTATATTACTCATTCAGGCCAACAAACCTAATCTTAAATTAACAATATGGTTTTCCAAATGCGAAACAGTAGAGTCCTATTCATTTGAAATGCGTTATATAGCTACTACCGTGTCCTTTAATTCCATAAGTGGTTGCCCCATTTGAGCACTCGGTGCTTCCAGAAATGTATCATCATCGTCCACTTGGATCTTCATATAGAAAACCAAAGTTCTGCGCTCATTGATTTAAAATCATGCGCAAAGAGCTATAAAAGCTTGAGGCAGAATTCCAGCACCCTATTCTCCTGCCCAATCACCAGATATTAATCCTGTAGAAATACTCTGGGACAAGAGGAAACTTGCAATCAGAGCACGCTCAACCACTAAAATTTCATTTCGTGAATACTTAGGCCTCTTGGTTGTCAAGTGGACCAAACGTAATCTCACGTTGTTCAAAAGAAATCTCGAAAGGATATCATTCATGTGTAGATTATCACCGCAGCCCCCGGACGCCCAAAAAATCACTAGCTAATTGGCTCCCAAGGGAAACCAATCAGAGTGATGGGTTTATAATAAATCTTCCAGGCAGTGTAGATTATTTCAAGCTTATATTTTCTGCGGAAAATCCTTCTACAGTAGGTAATGAGTTATTAAAGTAAAACTTCCCTTTTCCTGAAACGTAGCATTAGAATTGTACATAACTTCTGTCAAACGGCGTACAGATAGATAGATCACACATAACATTCCTCTCTTGAATAAAGAACATTCGGTCCTTCTGGAATCTCGAATTGCTTTCGAAAGCAACAGCATTTTCCCTACTCGAAGCTTTCGATTTCCGAATAGTGGTAAATTCTCGTTCACTCCAAATTAGAAAAGTTCTTGTTCACCCCCGTTGGGCATACTTTCAATTTCTGATACAAAAACTAAGGCGATTACCGTGCGAGGAGGGAATCCAATTATATGTGGGGTATCTTTGTGCTCCAACTTTTCCCCAGTTACTAAGTGGATCGGCGAGAAAGCATTCATACTAACGACGAACTGTCGTATGCCGGGCCTGCCACCTGGCACACAAGCACACGGCGTTTCCAAAAGAGCATCCATAATAGGTTTTTCCTTGCTGAAACGGCCAGATAGCAAACGACTTTTTTCCCCTCGTACGTCGCATGGAATACGAATCTCATCTAAGAACACATGTTTCCGACTTCCCAGGCGATGAGCTCTTCGCCCTTCACGTTCACAAAAGACAACTGGGCTTCTTAGAGACCAAGAATTCCTCTCATTAGATAAGTATTCCATCCCTGCACGTGCCACCCACCTCGCAGATTGACAACAGTTCTCCAGTAACTACTTATTTCGGTCTTATCAAAATCATCACGGCCGAAAAATCTCGTCGTATCAGAATCAAAAAAGCTAAGGCTAAGCATGATGTGAGAATTTCACTCACAGATAACTAAAATACGATTTTGAACCTACACTATGTTACGATCTATGGAATTTCTGTTAAACGTATTTTTGTGACATGAAGACAGATATGTCTATCCTCAGGCATAACATTTCATTGAATTTTCATTTTCGATCTTCCAGGAGTGTCGGTCTTCGAAGTGTTGTGAAAACACCAGTTTGTCCACGACGAACATCGTATTCGTGACTGCTCACTCCGGCGTAAGTCACTCTCCCAACTGAGCTACGCGGACAGAATGTCTCGCTGCGTATTTGTGGTCTTGATACATGTTTTCACCTGTGTAGTACGTCACGTCATATCCCTCTTAATTTTTTTCTTCTTTAAAGCGAAGTAGGAATTTTTCATTAATTCCAAAAAATGTGTGGAACAAACATCACACATTATCGAAGAACCCAACGACCAGTTGATCCATTTTCCACAATCGGACGCCAATTTGAAAACACAAGTTTGTCCGTGTCCCCTCACTCCGAAGTAAGTTGCTCTCCCAACTGAGCTACACGGACCGAATGTCTCGCTGGACATTGTCGTCTTGACACATGTTTTCACCTCTGTAGTACGTCACAGTGTATTAATTCATTACATGTTAGTGTAACTCATAAGTGTACTTTTTTCTCTATGCAAATTTTGAAGGTTGACACTAACTGGGTTGAACTTGCAAACGCCTGCACGCAAGACAGTGGAAAAGTAAATTGCCAAATGAATCTTTGCATGTTTATTACCACTATCTGAGTAGCGGTGTCTTGTCTTCGTAATGTTTAGCGATAAGAGGGTTAAGAACAGAGGTTGCTGCAATTTTACATCATTACTCGAAAAAAAAAGCTACAGACATGTGAAATTGTATTGGTCAAAGCACAGTACAGATTCCAGCTTCTCAGTCTTGGGACAAGATGTCAAAGATGATTGCAAATGCTTCGAAAATGAACCGCCAGTGGGACATCTAATGAGGCAAAATTCTGTGGCGTTTTATTCAAGTTGAGACATCTACAGCATTCACAATTTCTCTTCCGAGCTCAGTAAATAACATGCAGCGAACTTTCTGTATACACAACATATCGTTGAGGTAACTAGGATTTGGCAAAGTTCTCCACATGAATTGACAAATCAACAAATCAAGATTCGTACAAGTGTGTGCAACGAATTCAGCAAGAATTCAAGAGGATTGTTACATGCCATAGAAACTGGATTTGTTTCAATATTGCGAACAGCCAAAGGAAGTGAACAGGCGAGCCAGCGAAGAGTTACGTCGATAAAAAGTGCATCTAGGTCAACAATCTGCACAGCTAAAAGCAGAGGTTTGACATAGGCCATTCCAACTTCCTATCCGAAACAGAGCATGACGAACTAAACCAACTGTAAGGTGAGAAGAATAAACGTGGATATACGTCAGCCATCCAGATAGCCAAAAGCAGTTGCTTGGCTATTCCTTTTCCAAAAAAGCATTAGCACTAAACGAATTGTTACGTGTGATAAAAAAAGTGATCGACTCGTTTCACCCAGGCCATCAAACACCTTATATCTCAAAGAGAATGTTACGAGATGTGACGTACTACAGAGGAAAGACATGTGTCAAGATGACAAATCTGCTGCCAGACATTTTGCCCGCGTAGATCAGTTGGTAGAGAGACTTAGTTCGGAATGAGTGGACACGGTTCCTATGCCCTTTCCGGACAAACTTGTGTCTTCACAGAGAGTTTAAGCAATTTGTATATTGCCACGGAAAGTGGATCTACTTCAATAATCCGAACATTCAAAAGCAGTGGCTTAAACTAGACCCTTGAGTGTCTGACAATAAGCAATTATTGAAATCGCCTGTGTACAGGGTGTCCAGGTAAATAATGGATACATTCTAAAAATATTTCATAACGAAATAAAGAAAGCAAAAGAATGCAGTTTTCACGATATGAAGAACTAAAAAAATGCATTCCATTTCAACCAGAGCACTTGTTGTCGCTCTAATAATGTTCTCCCGGTATTCAAATACTCGTAAAGTCTGGCACACATAGGAAGCGTGATGATTTTTACAGCACGGACTATGCTGTCTTTCAGGTGTTGTAAAGATTCGAAAGGGGTATGGTACACCTCATCCTTTGTGTACCTGTACAAAGAGAATTAATGGGTGTTACATCCGGTGACCTTGGAGGACATGGAAAGAGACGAACCTTTCAACAAGATGGAGTACCATCACAATAAGGTGTATCCGTCCAAAAATTGCTGGATGGATACACCTTAGTGTGATGGTGCTCCATCTTGCCGGAATATGGCAATTAGATTCAATTCGTGGATTTATCGATTTGCATGTACTTCCAGCATATGAAGGTAGAAAGCGCTGTTGATGGTGCTCTCTGCTAAAAAAAGGGACGAATCACTCTGCTGTGTGTTATAGCACACCAGACATTCACCATGCAAGACGATCTTTCATGTTCAATGATAGCATAGCGTTGTTTTGGATTCCACAAGGGTCAGTTGTATCTGCTCACATTTTCACTAACGTAAAACGTTACCTCGTCTAAGAAGATCTTCAGGTAACACTGTAGTCATCGTTCACTTTATATAGCACACGACAAAATAACTCGTATCGTGCTGCGCAGTTGTCTCGCTGAAGCAGTTGGATAAGTTGAGGTTTGTGCATATGAATCTTCAAAATTTTCTTCAAAGCATTTTGCACAGTGGGTCAAGGAATGCAAAGCTTTCGGTACGCACGTCGAATAAATATTTCCTGACTTTCAACAAAAGCTAGGAATGCTGTTTTCACGTCATGTGTTGATATGAGGGCCGTCGGAAATGTTGTTCCTTTACGTTATCTGTGGACTTGAACGTCTCACCCCATTGTAGAATATTGTTATGAAAAGGAGTCTCTGCCGTACTTCTTTCTAAACGTCTTCGCCGAGCAGCACGGAACTTTGATTTTGCATTCCACCACACACACGCAGCTTGTGATCGCCATTCTGGACACAACTAGGAAGAAGTCTCTGCAATAAAACTATATTTTGAATTTGCACGTGCGAAGAATAACGTGAGCGCTCGTTAGAATACACAATCTGTAAAACTCCGTGCTTGAAGCTTTGACTTCTGAAGTCGTATGATTAGAATCAAAATTATATGTGCTTTCGTTTTATTCATATTTCATCGGTTCTTTCGTACGATGAAAACTGTACTGGCCCACTTTCTTCATTTGCTCATGAAACATACATTATATTGACAAAAGTCACCGGATACCACTTCAAAAGCAAATGAACGTATCCGCTGCATTGTTAAGATACGCGGTATAACTGCAACTGGTATAAAAACAAGCCTGCAGCTGACCGCGATCATATTGCACTGTGAGGTTGAGTGAGAATATCGCGGCGGTAGAGGACTGACTTTGAGAAAGCAAAGATTGTTGGGTGTTGTATTAGTGGGTTGTCCATAACAGAAACCGACGGGCGATTAAATATACCCAAGTCAACTGTTTTGGATGTACTGAATAAGTGGAAGACACATGGCGTGCCTGAAGCATCAAAACGTACCGGCAGACCAAACAAAATTAGTTATAGAGGACGTCGAAGCCTCAGGAGAGTCGTTACAGCTAATCGACGGAGTACTACACAAGACCTCAGTGTACAGGTGAGTAAAAATGCTGGAACATAGGTATGTACACGTACCATCCGCAGAGAATTTCATTCCATTTGTTACCATTGTCTTGCGGCTGCTCATAAGCCTTTCATCTCCACTCGAAATGCTACTCGTCGTTTAGCATGGTGTAAAGAACATTTATTGTGGACCGTGGATTAATGGAAATGGGTCCTATGGGACTGATGAATCCAGATACATGATCCATCGGTCTGATGGCCACGTGTGGGTATGGCGGCAGCCGCGGGAACGCTATTTACCACAGTGCACTGTTCCTACGGTCAAGTTTGGAGCTGACAGTGTACTCGTGTGGGGGTGGTTTTTTTTTTTTTTGGTATGGTCCCGGCCCATTGGTTATCGTCGACAAACCTGTTAACCAGCACGTCTACCTCGATATTCTGAAGAATAATATCCTTACAAATTTGTGACAATACTATGCAAACGAGCTTCGTTAGTACCAGCAGGATAATGCACCGAGCCATAAATCAAGGACTGTTACGGCGTGGTTTGACGATAATTCCGTATCGTGTGTGAACTGGCCATTACAGATCCTTGGTCTTAATGGCCAGTTCACACACGATATGGGATGAATTAGAGCGCCACATAAGAAGTTTGTAAACAAGGCCTACTAGTAAGAAACAGTTAGCGGCAGCATTATGTACTGAATGGAAGGGCATACCAATCGTTGTGTTCCAAGACTTTTTCGAAAGCCTGTCTCTAAGGTTTAGTGCATGCATTAACGCTAAAGTGGACCATACAGTACTAATGTATGTCAGTAAATGCTATGTTGTGTTTCTCTTCTAGGCGACCGTTGACTTTTATCAATATAGTGTATTTCAAATATATTTATTCTTTCTCTGAAACCCTCCACACTGATAAGACATTACATTATGACCACCTACCTAATATGCTGTAGGACCTCATTTTCCCCGCAAAACAGAGGTCACTCGGCAAGGCATCGATTCGATGAGGTGACGCTGTGTATCCTGAAGTATCTGGTACATAATGTCAACAGCAGGTCCTCCAGTTCCCGTACATTTGTGGGTGATGTGGATTTAATGTGAACCCGCTTTTCCAAGTCGAATGACAAATGTTCGATTGTGTCCATGTCAGGTGAAAGAATGTCACCAGCATGTTCCTCGAACCACTCCTTGACAATTCTGAAAGTGTGGCATGGTGCTTTATCCTGTTGGTAATGACCATTACCAGCAAGGAACACAGTTGCCACGAATGGTTGAACTTGTTCCGCAACGATATTCAGATACCTTACAGTTGTCAGGGATTGTGCGATTTTGAATAATGGGGCCTAGAGTGTTCAAAGTATACATTGCCCACAGCATAACAGCGCCGTCGCCGGCGTGTTTCCGCCCAACAGTGCATCCGGATACCCATAAACTCTCTTGATAATCGGCGTATCTACGCTCAGCCGTGTAGGCGACTTACCAAGGATCTTGATTCGCCAGACCAGGTCATTTTCTTCCAATCATCCACGGTACAAACTCGATGATTTTGGGCCTATTTCATACGCTGTTGGCAGTGACGTGCAGTGATCATGGGGACCCGACTGAGTCTTTGGCTACATAGGTCCATGCGCAGAAGGTTGCGATGAACTGTGTGTTGTGACACATTGCCATGATCACCACTCTTGCAGCTGAGTATAATTTGTCGCACTGTGTCCCTGAGGTGGCTGTGAAAAATACGTGATTGCCTCCGCTTCACTCTGGCATCAATGAGTTTAGTACGACACACGACTGGATGACTGTTCGTCGTTTGGCCTTATGTGCACAGCTTTTGATACGTAATCACTATAGCGGCATGTAAACAGCCCACAAGCCGCGGCGTCTCCGGAGATCGTATTTCCCAGGCGCCGTGCCATCACAATTTGTCCTTTTCAAAACTCCGATCAATCGCCAACTTTTCCCATTTTAACTCCGAGCACTCAACTAACCGAAAGCTGGTCCTAGGTTTATATACAGGGCTGGCCACTCAAAATGCAACACCAAGAAGGACCGAGATAACAAAGCCAGATTAACTGGACACATAATAACAGATACAAAAATGAAGCGATTGAGCTTACAGGCTCATGCGACTTGCGGAACACGCAGACATCAATAGTTCGTGTGGCCCCCATGGCTGGCAATAGCGGCCGCTACACGTCGCGGCATCGAACGAAAGCGGCTTTGGATGTGGGTTTGGGGTATGTTGATGTGTAGACTGCTTCCACACGTTGCCACAGTTCATCAGGCGTAGCCGCGGGTGGTGCTTGCCGGGCCACTCGGTTCCCGATCAGCGACCAGACGTGTCTGATGGGCGACATATCGGCAGAACAGGCGGGCCACGGAAGAAGTGACACCTGGTGGGCCGTGAAGAATTCTTGCACGATGCGTGCCACGTGTGGGCGCGCATTGTCCTGTTTAAACGTGGCCACTGGCAGGTCCTGCAGGTAAGGGAGGACTACAGGCTCCAAAACGTCGGAGATGGTGCGGTGGCTGTTGAGTGTAACGGCGATGCGTACCAGAGGGGTGAGGGTGTCACATTCAATTGCGCCCAAAACCATAACGCCAGGCGACGGACCGGTGTGGCGATGCATAATGCAGGCGTCATACGGTCTATCGCCGCGGTGCCACCACACGGGGATCTGACCATCGTGGTGTTGCAGACAGAAGCGGGATTCGTCGGAGAAGACAATGTCGTGCCATTCCGTAGTCCAGGTGCGGCGTTCAACGGCCAACTGCCGCCGCACTCACCGGTTGTATAACGTCAATGATAATCGGAGCAATGGGCACCGTGCGACAAGTCCCCGATCCTGCAGACGACGTCGAACGGTGCGTGCTGACACAGGTTGTTGCGGAACACACCCTAATTCCTGCGCCAACGCTCGTGATGTGGCGGTGCGAGCGGTCAATCCCCGCAGCACAACATGTCTGTCCTCTCGTTCGGTGATGTGCCGCGGCTGCGGCAATCGCTCACGTCGGTCCGCCCGTCCCTCTTGCATCCACCGAATCCATACTAGCCTCACTGTGGCTGGATGTCGTCCCACACGGGTGCCGATGTCTCGGTACGATAAACCGCTGTCGCGATAAGCCATTACTCCTCCTCTGTCGAACTCCGAAACGTGCTGGAATGACTGCCGTATTCTGCGACAAGACATCAGGAAGCTGCTCGCGCACAGGTTCGGCAGCACAACACACTTCCACTACTTACACCTGGCCTTCTGTGCACCCTTCTTATAGTGCTTCTCGGTGGTGTGCCGGGCGCACATGATTTGCATATGCCCTGCAATGCTGATCGTTTGCATGTCCTCTCGCGGGCGACGCATGCTGCGAATTTCAGGGCAATCGGATGCTTCCTTCTTGGTGTTGCATTTTGGGTGGCCAACAGTGTATATACAGCTTTGTGAACTTCACCTACGCCACCGATTGGTCTCCAGGCGCACTCATTTCTCTAGGCTGCGGGTGATCATAATGTAATGGGTCATCGGTGTATTTTAACGAGCGTAGCAGTAGACGAACATATCCTGTGAATGTTCGTTAATTAGTAAATACTTAAATTTACACTCTGATAAAATAACATTTCAGACGCTTTGCTATCTTAATGAGTTTGAAATTATAATAGCTCTTTAAGGTTTGTAGAATTATTTACGCTTAAGGTTTGACGCAATCTTGATTCAATTTAAAGCTTAACTTAATTTGGTGACTAAAATGTCACTTTCCCGGATTATTCCAAATAAATTCGTAATAGCTTAAATCTTAATTAAGCATGGTAATCTCAAAGTTAGCACCTCAAATTAATGGTAGGGGTAAGTTATTACGATAAATACACACTTTTATTCAATACTCCAGCGCGACAGAGTCCACAGTAATCACTGCGTTCTCAAATACAAGACAAATAAACTTCACATATCAGGTAACATCGCTGTCTATTCTGAATACATTGTGTATAAAGAATCATTCTTTTCTGCTCTTACAAAAATCGTTCTGCTCTCAAACCAATGAATATCGTTGAAACATCTGCTCTCGTATTACTTTAACATTGCCCTTACATTGCTTTAATATTGCCTTTACATTGCCTTTAACATTGCTCTAACATTGCAAGTACGTACTTTACTCTAACATTGCACTTAGCCTAGAACGTTCAACACTTTTTATTTTAGTTTGATTGCACTTTGACCCACTTTGAGGTTGCCAACATTTACAAGCTCGTTGGGAAAAATTTTGCGAAGCTAGGTCGGAAAATATTTAACGAGGAGAAACCAAATTTACGTGAGAACACACAAACTCAAACAAAAGGTTAAATTAGAGGTATGCGCTACGCAGTTTTAAACAGAACTTTATCTTCAATTACATATGGAATTAATGAATACAGCATTAACGAAAAATTGTCTGCAGCCTACTTGTGCAATAACTATGAATTCTAATAAGACTTCAGGAAGACCAATTACGGAAACAGTGATTATTTATTTTTCTCTCTTCTCTTTTAGCATTTTTCACCATTTATGGGTCACAGGTCCATAGGAGTCCACCATCGCAAGTCACCTGAATCTAACCTACAGGGATTTATTTGAGTGTTGGAAGAGCATTTAACGCCACCTAACTGTCAGCTTGGGTTTTTCATCCATTTGCGGTGGGATATCTATGTTTTAGGAGGGATTCGTACTCATTCCTAAAAGGTACAAGTGATTAGAAAAGTGAACTTCAGACCTCTTAACTTCAGGACTGGTGCATTCTTACTGCTCAGGACACTAGTATGCGCTAAGGTTTGCGACAAATACGGTTTAAAATAAATCCATGGATTGATGAAAGGTGCAACTGCCGTATTTACTTAGATCTCAGATATTGATTTCTTCAGAAATTCCGCGTGCACAGATATTATTAAAACACCACTTTGTTTTGTCACAGTTAATCAGATGTTTTCCAGTTATTGATGTTTATCGGTGAAGTTAATTAATTGCAACAGAAAGCGAGGTGGGAATTAATATCTACGTGTGATTAACTGTATAGCATATCGTATTTTCTCGTTTGCCTCGACTATGACTCACAATCAGAAAAAAGCTCTTAGCGGATAAATAAATAATATGGTTGTTTTTGTGACAGTTTCTTTGAAGCTGCTGCTAAGATCTTCACGTAATACATAAAAGTTACTGATTTTATAGGAGTTGATAAAGTATTTCCAATACATTGCTCGCATTTTAACTTTTACCATTGCGATATTTATGCACTCTTGCCTTTAGTTTATAGTAGCGGAGACATGCAGCGTTGCCCGGGTTAGACATAACGTTTGTTTTCGAGTAACAATGTAAATCGCACTATAAAAAAAATCCTACCATGATGAACAACGTTCAGTTTTTATGAGATGTGAGATTGTTAGCATTTTTAACCCCTCTTTCTCTGTAGGCATTGGCTTTTTTCATTGACTCCCAAGAATATTATTGTAATGAAGGAGTTTCCAAATAGAGAGAAGAAGGAAAATATGGCTAATTCTGTAATAATATTTTTTTATTTTTAAAGCGTTTACACTTTACAGCCTGTAATTTTTCATTGTTTTTGAAAGCCGGAGAATTATTTCACAGTTGGAAAGCTTTCCGAAGGACATTTGCTATTTCGTTTATTTATTATTATTTTTTATAATTTTCTTTATTATTTTTTATTAATTTTGGCTGTACTACCGAATAACATCGCTTTCAAGTAGTTTCTAATTTCCATGTATCGTTCCGCTTTGTTTACATACAACCTGATCACACCCAACGTGAAAGGAAGTAGTTCACGATAATACAAGGACTTTTTTTCACTAATCTCGAAAACTAAACCCATTCGGATAATTCTTTCACTGTTGGGAAGCTAACTTCTTTCCGGTGGACATAGGCTATTTCTTTTATCCACACTAATACCAATACTAATCTTCTATTTAAATTTTATGTATAAAGAAGACCGTCTGTTTTAACTTCAACTTAACCTTGATACTATTTGAGAAGACCATGCCTATTGGTTGGAATCTGTAGCTCCACCCATATTTGAGACTCGTGCACCAATTGCCGGGAGTCTAATGAAACCTAATCCTTACAAAGAAAATGCCATGGTAACATTAACAACAAAAAAAAAAAATACTTGTCACAATATTTTCAGCCGGTGTGTTTTGTCTTCAAATATCGGACACTTCCACGTATGTCTGAACAGCGGAAGCTTGCGAGGTTTGAGGCGTCACCTGACGACCGTTGCTGTGACACGCGGAGTAATACCGCCGCAGCCGACATGCACCCAGTCTATAGAGGGCCCCGTAAAAAGGCATTTGACCCCCTTAGGATTGGAATTTCTAAAAATCGTCCTACCTGTATTTTAATCTGGGTGATGAAGAGTATGTATGTCCAATTTTGGTGCAAATCCATCAAACCGTTTAAGAACGTACGCGTAGCAAACATACAAACTTTCAGTTTTATATATAGAAAGACAATTACGCTTCAATCTCTTGTGCAGGTTCATTCTAAAACACTATGTTTTTGGTTATCAGGTGCATAACTACGCGGTACTTAACTCATACCGTGCACCATTTTGGAATAGATTTCACCGCATTTTGCAAAAATGAGTTGTGGTTTTGACTACCTTTGTACAGTCATTAGTAAGTGATTCAGATATTTCCATGAGACAAATAAATCCGCGAGTCTAAAGGAAAAATGGAAGACAAATTAAGGGAAATATTTTATTTCCAATCTCTAAATTTAGCTTGCACGTTAGAAATATTTTATTTCTTTTTCAATGATGCATTGCAGAACACGAATTTGTTTTTGCTAAGTGAAAGTCGAACGCCGGGCAATGGCAGATGGGCGATACTGAATTTTTGATTTACAGCGACCTTTCAATTTTTCTGAGTGCGAAACCACAGCTAATCCATGTTTTTAATAAATTACTTTCCCGTTATCGATTTTACCATAATTTTTAAAAGCAAAAATGGGTTTTGTAATTTCTACAGACTTTAAATTACCAAAAAACCCAATTCTTGTTTTCATCAGCTTGCTCGATGCCCACCGAATTTACAAAATTTCGTCTTGAAAGCACAGAATAAGTGGAATGTTTTTTTTTTTTTTTTTTTTTTTTTTGGCAATGAACTCATCGTTGGTCAGCACTTTATACTATTAGACAATTGTGAGCTTACGCCATGTCATTTATTTGGGTTTAAGCATGTGGTTTATTATTAGAGGGGGGGGGTCGAAATAACGTCCGTGAGCATTTAAACAAATTATAGACAGGACACATATTTAGTAAGAGAACCGGAGCTCCTCTGCGTTGTCCGAAAATGTAACTCGGGCGTAATTCCAACGATTATTTAGAGGTCTCTAAACGTGTAGCCACCTTGGTGGCGGAACATGCGCAGGGCTATTTAAAGAACAGAAATTGCGTCTAGTGGTACCAGATAATGTACTGTGTAATTTACAAAAATGCGTATTTCCTGACTCTTCATGAATGAGAGTACGTACTTCTTTCATGCAAAATAGCAGAAGCAAAAAACGTTAAGAACGACAACTCGATATGAGTGAACACTGAAAAAGCTATAGTTGTGTTCAAAATGTATGAGTGCTGCCGAAAAATTAATACCTCCTTACACATAACCACTCTGTAGGTAGAGGTGTTTTAATAAAATTCAGTATATAAATAAAATGAAATTTTTTGAATGTAAGTATGTTGTTCCAAATAGTCCCCCTCTAAAGTCAAACATTTATACAATCGTTAAACCCAACAACAGTTTGAAATAATTCCTGGACCTTTCGTGCAGCCAGGATTTTGCAGACTGTTTAACTTCCTTGATATCCTCTAAACGTTGACAATGGAGTCTTTTTCTCTGTGGCACTGAACAGGAGAAATTCAGATGGTATCAAATCAGGGATTTATGCAGGGGTCAAACATTTTTTTTTTTTTTTGCCCATTTAGTCCGGGGCTAACTGGAATGAGAATTCAATAGTCCCAACTTACTCTGATTCAGACCGAATAAAAATGGGATAAAGTCAAGCTCTAATTTAGGAAGTGTCTACTGGGTTGGAAGGAAAGTAATGTTTGTAAATAGAAATTTGCTAATTACTGTATGCACAAGTACAAATCAGTCCAAAATGTAGTCGCCGTCGTTTTCCACTACCTGTTCCCATCGTCTGAGCAGCTCTTGGATGTCGTCCCTGTAGAAATGTGGGGGCTTGGAGGCAAAGTGAGTAAGTGCGCGTACGACTTCGTCCCGGTTGGTGAACCGCTGTCTTCCCAGAAAATGCTACAACGACGGGAAAATGTGATAGTCGCTTGACGCAGTGCGAGGCGAATAGGTCGGGTACGGACGCATCTTCCATCGCAGGTCCCTGATCTTGTGACAGGTCACTCGTGCTGTGTGAGGTGTCTCTCCATAATGCAGTATGAGGACGCCCTTGCGGTTCAGCAGTGCTGCTCGTTTCGACGTGAGCGATGCGTTGAGATCGTCAAACTAACAGCAGTACACATTGACTGTGATAGTGGTATTGCCCGAGCTCAGCTCAAAAACACGAAACAGACAGCAGGACCTTACGTGTGTAAAAGCCTGCTTTGGGGGTCGGCATGTGGATTTCTGTTTTGGGCCCAACAGCTGTTTCCTGACGCTGATATTGTCATAAAGAACACATTTCTTTTCACCTGCCACAATGCAGACTAAGATTAGTTCTGCTTGGTCCCGAACAAGCAGGTAAACGTATACTCTCCTGCGATTTGCTTTCTGCTCACATGTGAGTTGATAGGGAACTCAAGCTCTCCTTTGGTTCACCTCCCTAATTTGACACAGGTGTGTGATAAAGCTCGTGTGAGTAGTCCCCAGCTTTTAGGCCAACTCTTGAGAGGCCACACGTGTGTCCACTATCCACTAAGTTCTTCAGCATGTCCATATCCATTGTTGCGAGTTTTCTGGCTTTGGTGAGGTCTACAATGTCAAAATTTGACTCTCGAAACAGTTCGAACCAACGACGACCCTGACGATATGATGTGGCTTTGCGAACTACAGTGGTAATGTTCTTAACTGCATTTGTGGGGGTGCTACCGCGAAGAAACTCACACAGCTTGGCATGGCGGATGTGCACTTTTTCTAATTTCATATTGACTTTTCGTCTTCTGACGGCTAACTCTCACTGCTGATGTCAGGCTGGTGTGCTGAGTAATCTCAGTGGCCAATGTTTGCCGTAGCCGGAGTTTCGACTTCGGGTACCTCGCCATGTGACATTACTCTCTTTCCAACCCAACATTATACAAATTACGACATGCATACAAAATCCTCTTTATCGATCCCCTTGGTAGGTTCCATTCCCTCACACACACACACAACTTACCCCTCGGCTGTTCTTTTTCACTACCGCAGTTTACCAACACCGAAAGGAAGGTAACCTTGATTAGTATTAATTTTTCTCCAGAGAGCTTTTTTAATACAACACTCGTACTTCTCACAGCAGGAGATGCGGTAATGAAATAGAAACGCTTAAAATCAAGACATGTATGGTTCAGCAGGTGTATATTTACCTTAAAAGACAAGTAAAATTTCTGAAAAATTACACCGGCTTATGGGCCACCGGTTTGGAAAACGAAACTCTTAAACGGTAGTCACCGGCTAATTAAATGTAATTTTCATCTAATCTGAATATGAAATCCGATAGTTCTGGGCCTCAGACTGGTCGATTATTCGGCTCTTGCTTTACGGCAGGTGTGGGGAGACCGTTCAGCCCATTTTGGAAATAGCCAGAGATATTTCAAGTGAGATGTGAAGACGGGCATTGTTGTGCTGTACAAGGGCATGAAGAAGAGGCATGATCGGCCTCCTTTTATAAATAGCCCCCTGAGTTTTTTTTACTGTCTCTAGGGCCGCGAGTGGCCTAGTGGGCAACGTTCGTGACTGTCACGGAAAGGATCTCCGGTTCGATCCCAGGCATGTACGAACGCTCGATCCGTAAAATATCCGCCGTGCGTCGGATGGGCAAGTTAAGCCGTCGGACCCCGGGAATTGGCTCCCTGGTAGAAAATAATGGCATCTTCCTCCCCGTTCTACCTCGCTTCCGTGTCACTTCCCTATCGGACACTCTAGCCCAAATCTCCTAGCTTTCTATTTCTAAGGGTTGGTTAAGACCTGGGGTCAGACACTCCCTTCCTAAAATCCTCTACATATGATCATATCACATTTTAGTGTCTCAATGAAGAATCCAAAACTGTTGACAGTGCCACCTTGTTCAAAATATTCAACCAGAATGAGGCCTATGCCATCCCAGAAAATTGTGAGCGTCATTATTTTTTTTAAACCTGTGTTTTGGGCTTCCTAGTTATAGGCAATGTTTAGCACCGCTATTCCATAGGGTGCACTTTGGTTTCTGGACCATATGTCATCTCCAATAACTGCACTGAAAATAAATACCTTCTGATTTGCCTCTAACATAGTCCCTGTGAGCGCTGGGTTAATTGGCGTGGGAACCAATTTTGCACACACTTTCCCATATCTCTAAATACACGGTCGAGTCACATTATCGTGACCACCAACTAATACCCAGGGTAACCGCCTTGTGCAGCACCGACAGCAACTAGACGGGACGGGATTGACTCAGTAAAGTACTGGAAGGTGTTCACAGGTATGTGGAGCCATGCTGACTGCTGTGCACTTGACAGAGCTGCAGGGTGCGCGCTGGATGATCCATAAAGCAAACAACACGATTGAGGTGGTCTCACAGATGCTCAATTGGGTTTACATCATCGAAATTAGGGGGCCAGGGAAGTACCTTGAAGTCTTCATCGTGCTCTTCCAACCACTCTCGGACATTTCCAGCTGTCTGACATGTCGCATTGTCATGCTGGACGAACCCATCCGCCCCAGGGAAGACAATGAGCATGTACATGTGTACGTGGTCTGCAAGGATGGCTTCATAACGAATTTGGTCCATAGTGTCTTCCAAAGGTATGAGTGGTCCCAGAGAATGCCACGAAAACGTTTCCCAGACCATAACGCTGCTCCCACCAGTCTATGTTCTGCCAGCAGTGGTTGAAGAGTGTATGTTCTCCGATGTTCCTCGCCTTATACGCCAACGTCTATCAGTTCCATGAAGCAGAAAACATGACTGTTCGAAGAAGCCAATCTCTTGCCAATCAACGGAGGTCCAATTTTGATACTGCCGTGCAAATGTATGTCTTTTGTGCCAATGCACCTTCGCTAGCATTGGTGCAGTGACCAGCTGTCTGCATCGGAACACCATACGCAGCAGGGTTCGCTGACCTGTCGTTTTAGACACACTTCAGGTAGATTCCGGGTTCATTCGGCTAGTGAGTTGCTCCACTTTAGCGTTCCGGTCGGCCCTTACGCACCTTCGAAGCCGAAGTTTTCCCCTCAGATCAATGGCACGTGGTCCTCCGCAATTTCCACGTCACTTATTCGCAATCGTGCAATTTCACCAATCACGATACATTTTAAATACAGCAGCGCGTGAACAGTTCACAAACTGCGCT
The DNA here is from genome assembly GCA_039090855.1 of Macrothele yani. Taxonomy (NCBI): domain Eukaryota; kingdom Metazoa; phylum Arthropoda; class Arachnida; order Araneae; family Macrothelidae; genus Macrothele; species Macrothele yani. Next base: position 99,398,107 of record CM077007.1, on the reverse strand, counting down.
GTTTTAGAAATACCGCCACACTTGGTCTGAAAGCCGATAATCATCTCTTTTTGCAAATCTGATAAATTGGTCCCTTTATCCATGACAGCAACGAGTACTATGTTTTCAGAATGCCTACACCTTACCTTATATATCCCCCAAGCCAGCTAGATACACGTGTCTTCTTTCGTTGACTACGCGCTGTTGACGTCAAAAGTAGGAGGTGGTCACAATAATGTGACTCGATTGTGTACTTGCCCAGAACTATGACCACAGTGCAGTGCAAAGGTCTCTCGAATGAACACACGTCTATAACTTCAAGTGAGTTCATCAACTTGCAGTTGGTGATCGCCGCTTAGTGTAGTTGAAGCCCTTCAGCTTTTTTGTCTTCCCGTGAAGATTCTCCTGCTTGAAACACCTACATCGATCTTCAGCTTCTGTGTATTCCACTGAGTGTTCTCCTGCTTGAAACACCTTCATCCATCTTCAGCTTCTGTGTCTTCTAGTGAGTATTCTCCTGCTTGAAAGACCTTAATCGATCTTCAGCTTCTTTGACTTCCAGTGAAGTGTCTCCTGCTTGAAACTCCTTAATTTATATACAGCTTCTGTTTCTTCCCAGTGAAGTGCCTCCTGCTTGAAACTCCTTAATTTATATACAACTTCTGTATTCCTGCTCGAAACACCTTCATCGATCTTCAGTTTCTGTGTCTTTCAGTGAGGATTCTCTTGCTTAAAACACCTTCACGATCTTCTGACGTTGCTGATGTCTATTGTTGTCATTACCATAAAACGTTTTCCTTCGCATATGGATGTCCATCGCCTTGATATCTTCCATTTTTCTCACACTGAATGAGAGATTTTTAATGTACGTTGATATCCATTCTTTGTGTTGGCTAATGTAAACGCAAAAGATCATACATTTACGCAAATGTTCAGTGTACATTTATACCAACTATTATTTTTTTTTATTACCAGAAATAAAATACCAAAAGCAAAATAGCAGAAATAAAAATTCACTGCATTTCGAAAGCTAAGTAGGAATGGATAATATGATCATACACTGAAAACGCTATACCTAGGTAATTGTGTTCACAATGCATTACAGAATACCAGTAAGCATTACATAACCTATAGCTTGTAGTAATATATACAGTACGTAGTTAAATTTTAATTAGTAAGAAATGCGACCATTTCTTTCTGGAGAAAGGAGCAAGTCTAACAAAATCCAGTCGTACTGTCAGTAAGGTAATACTGCACCAAGGTTGGCTCAGATAATAATTTTAGCTCTGACTGCAAACTCACACCATAGGTGAGATTTTTCTGAATAAAACTGCACAGTCCAAGTGCGAAAACTTCTCCTTGCTGACCATCGCAATAAATTTATGATAGCATTACTTCAAATTTCCTCAGTGACAACATATGTGCGCAATATTGTTTTACCGGAGATAACTTGTATTCAGACTAGAACGGTTACTACAAGTTGACCTTCAGGGACAATTCATGGAACATAGTGGGAAGGTACGTATTGTCCGGAAGTTTAACAGCCACTATGAACAATTTTTTGGACTGTGAGCAGTCGCCTGTCCACAGTTTTGGGCCACTGGTGTCACGGAAGAGAGAGAGGGAGAGAGAGTCAGTGCAGTATGCCAAACGCACATACAATCCATGTCTCATCCAGGACTTTAGTCTGGACCCATCTCGGACGAATGATTAAGAGCAAACGCCTCGTACGACTCAGACTCCGGGGAGACATACGCATGTCTTAATCCTATCGTGACTAAAAACGTAACAAGAGCGAGCTTATCTGTCTCAGTGATATATTTTTTTTGGTTGGAGGTTTAACGACCACCGTGAGCAACTCAATAGGCTATAAGCAGTCGCCTGTCCCTAATTTAGGGTCACTGGTTCCAGGGAAGGGAGAGAGCCAGTGCCGTAAGACAAACACAACATCCATGCCTCACCGGGATTCGAACCAGGACCCTGTTCGGACGAATGATCAGAGGCCATCGCTTAGACCACTGCGCCACCAGGGCGGCAGTGATATATCAAAAGAAACATTTACAAAGCTAGCATTTTTTATATGACTGGTCTGAATCATGTTAAGATCAATTCTCAGAAAGTAAATGCTAAATGACATTAAAAGAGAAAGAAGACCTGGTGTAGGTCTAGTGCAGAAACCTCAGAGTAGATTGCTGATTTTCTCTGGGTGATTGTTAGTTGAATTTAATGTTTGAGATTCATGAACTGCTACACCCGTGTCTGGATTTTCAGATCATGATCTCATATCAGTAGCTGATTATATTTATATGCCTTGTGGGAATCTTGTTTGTTGGTTTAGGTAATTTTGACACTTCTGTTACACTTGTTATAGTCTGGCATAGAGTAGCAGGTATAACACTAGTTTCCTACTCGTTTTGTCAAATATGAAGTGACCCAAAGATCACTGCTGTATAAACATTGATTCTAAAACTGCGCCGCATAAATATAGAGACAGAACAAATTATCGACTAAAAAAGAAACAACAATGAGCTGAAAAGAACACTTCATATGTATTGCAAGAATAGCATAAGTCACGCAGCTGCACAATAGTTTGACGGAAACATAACAATTCCAACACCCAGTACAAGAAAAAAAAAAACAGAAATACGTTGTCTCAAAGATATAAAAACTTACTAGTTATCAGCACCTCCGGTAAGAACATTGCAGCCGTTGTTCTTGATAACACCGAAAACCCGATTGGGCATGCTGTCCGCCATGTGATGTAAGGGTTCTGGACGGAGTGCGTACCAGCTTCGTTCAATCTGCGCTTTCAATGCCGCCACACTTGAGAACTGCTGTCCATTCACAAACACATCAAGAGCTATGATACCCCATAGGTTCTCGATAGGGTTCAAATCTCGACCGAATACTGGCCAATCCATTACGATCACATGATGAGTGTTAAACCAGCTTGTCGTTGATGCAGACCGATGGATACAGGCACTGTCTTGCTCTTACACATAATCAACCTCAACTAGAGTTTTGGCAAACGGTAGAAGGCGGCTGCTGAGTATGTCCTGATATGTTTCGGAGTTTTGCCTGCCTTGCAGGAAAGCGATATCCGTTGTCCCATTGAACGCAAAAGCTCCTCAGATCATCACAGATTCCCCTCCTTTCTGTCTGTGGAAGGAGGTGCGTGGCTCGCGTCGTCGTAAATCATGCCAATAGCAGTTCCAGCCGTCCAGGGTGAATTTCTTCTCCTCGGAGAAAATAGTTGTTATATATTCGTCCGTTCAGTGCATGTGGCTGCTTGCTCATAACAATCTAACTTCCTTGTGGTGCCTAGTGAGGTGTGTCAGACGGCGCAATTTACGGAGCACAATGTTGCGACTTTCCTTGATTCGTCGATGAACTGTGTCCTTTTAGACGGTGACACCAACAGTTCAAGAAATTTGACGTAGTGATAACCTTTGGGATGGAAATAAAAGCATTAATGCACGATTATCTCTTTAGGTTATTATCCGTGGCCTTCCACGCCGTTTTCTGTCAGTGGAGGCACCGCTATTCGATAAAGTCTTATTAATGACTGCCCTACTCCTCCCTATGGCTTTACAAATTTTTGCTACAGGCAATCCATTTGCTCTCAGTCTCCAAATCTTCTGTACCTCTTTACCAGAAAGTTGACTGTTACGTGACATTTCGTCAAGTGAATGACTGACGGCAGGTCCGCTGTCTTTTGTAGGGTGGACCAAATTACGGCACATGAGCATGCGTACAGTATATTAATTTGTACATCTAATTTGTATATGGCTACTTTACACAGTTGCCTTTATATTTATAAGATACCTAAAATTACACTATTTCACTTTATGTTATTCTTTTCACACAATTTGATCGTCTCGACGGATCGAAACGTTTTGTCGTAGGGTTATGTCTATTCAGGTACCACTTCCGCTTCTTACCTACATTTGCATTACGTTGACGGCGCAAAGTGTACTGTCTCGATATTTATGCGACGCACCTTACTATAGCAAGTCCCCTCCGGATGCGATCTCAATGTTGGCAAGTGAGAATCACGCTAAAAGGCGACAGCCAGGTAATGTGGTTGCCATTTTCCTTCGCAGTTCGTTGAAGTAACTTCCTCTATCAGAGCTTTCACTACAGAAGGAATATTTTGAAATTGAATGCTAAATGTAATATTGCGATTAACACAATTCATTAATACTTTACAAATGTACGACACGAAAACATTAATTCCATTGCAATACATCAGTAAGTGACAAGGTTCCACAGGGCTCTACTGACAAACGAACAGACAGTCATATCAGAAAATACTACTCGTCTCATTTTCCTTAAATACTTCCCTCTAAATTTTGCTACAAGTGGAATGCGTATGCACTCATTATATGTGTTTTCCGGTCTCTTATGCTTGCTGATAAATAACACTGATCACATGTCTTTAACATTCTCCTTTTTAGAATGCATTAGGTACATCTGCTGGCTTTAGCGTTCATTTAATGTTGCCGACTAACCAGATATATGTTTGAATCTTCCTTTCAATAAATTTATTCAATCGTATCTTATTTTCCATCAGCACATGTAACCAGGCGTATTGTTCCTCCTTATGAATAATCTTCTCCGTTGTAGTTTTACTGATCTTAAATTAGTTGAACTGGCTGACAAAACCCGGAGAAATGCTTCCGCTGTAACTGATATTTTTATGTGTCCTCGACAATTTCCTAACTGATAACCTTTTTCACTACAAGTTTTCTGTCGTTTCATCCTTTGATTCATCTAGTTTTTCTGATCATGTATTTTCAACACATACAGATTCCAAATAATGTACATGTATATGGAATTCAATAAACGTGTCCATCAATTTCCCCATGAAGCTGGAAGATGAAAATCAACTACTATATCTTGACACTCGTCTTACCAGATATAGGTGTATTTTGAGCACGCTTGGAAACAGCACTGTTACTTTCCTCAGAGAAGGAAACGAATGAAGCAAATGAAAAATATTTTTATCAAACACTATCAGCAGGTTGAACAGAAACCTGATAAATTCCATCCTAGAAAAAGTCAGAAGCCTCGTAAATGATGAAACATTAATCGAAAATTCCCTCTTAAATTTCATCGGATCACTGACATACATTCTTGACTTCACATGACAGGTTTAGGCATTGGCATCCGGGAATCCGCCACGGTTACAAATATGCTTTCTCCCAGGAAGGAAATTGACGCGGAGAAGAAGACAGGAGTTTATTCCATTCTTCTGGAAAATCCCGACGGGACGCAGAAATGTAATATAGGAATGACTAAGAGATCGATTGAAACCCGTGTAACTGAATAGAAGAGAAATGAAAAAAATGTAACTCTCAAAAAGTCCTTGCAAGTGAAGGTCGTTGCAAATATGCGACACCCCAATGGGCAGGATGTAAGCGTTAAGCCCCATAGAGTAACCAAATCGGGACTACAATCAGAGAGTCAGTCGAAATACTCACAACATATTATGCATGCAATGACCCTGTCTCACGTGACCTGCATCGTCTCTAGAGAGATATCCTAGATTATTCAGGTCTTAAAACTTTGTGTTTTTGCACGCGCAAATTTTCGAATTTACACACAATTCGAAGTTAAAGCAAGTATTTATTTTCAATGATTCACATTTCTTGTAAGCCTCCTCCTCATGAGTTACTAGCTGTGTACTTCGAAAAAGCCACCCGTTGGTGGGTGAAAGCTTTGAAATACCAGTTTTTTACGCTAATAAAAACGGATTGTTTTACTAATGTGTGACACTTGCGTATTCAACATTTCAAGACTGATGGTGTCCAAACAACATTTTCTTAATCTACGTTTCGATAAATTACAAGTCTTCGAAGAGTCTTGGACTCAAAAATTTCGTCTACGAAATTTTCATGATCTGATATTTGCATTTTCTTATCCATATATCGAAAACTGCATTTCCTTCTAGAATGGATATCTTCCTCTGTTACTAAAATCAGAAAGAAAGGTTTGATTTTAAAAAAAATATGCATCCGGCTCTGCCCTCCATTAAAGCAAAACTACAAACTTTCATAATTGGAAAGCTCCCTCATAATCTGAATCCCTGCCAACCTTAAGAAACAAAATTACATCAAGAAACAAAATTACATCAAATTATGCACTCGCGGAGAACGAAAGTTGGGTACCAAGAAGAAAGCATCGGATTGAACTGAAAATTTACAGACGTAATGATACAGATGAATGATACACATGATGTCAAATACAGAGCTGAAGGACAATGACAGAGGGATCTGTGGCACGCAGTCCGGCCATCTTCAATAGCGCTTCGCATCGTCTCGTGAGCCGATACATGTTGCAATATGGTCCGGCATGGAGGCAAACAGACGCCTGATGTTGTCCTGCGGCAGACTGGCCCACAGGTGTTGGACGGTGTGCTGCTCCAAATCCAGGATAGTGAGGCACGGCGGCAGCTGGAGTTTCAACTGGTCTCACACATGCTCGATAGGGGACATGTCCGCGGTGCGGGCAGGCCATGGAAGTGTCTGGACATGACGTAGGCAGTCCTGGACAACCCGAGCCGTATGCCCAGGGTTATAATCCTGCTGGTATAGAGCACCTGGAATCCCTGCCGGGAATGGAAGCACATGTTGCCGTAGGAACTCATCCATATACTGCTGGCCCGTCAATGATCCACGTACCACTATACTAGAGCTGATCGGCTGTCGTAGGTTATGGCTCCCCAGACCATAATGCCTCCAGTAGGGGAGGTGTGTGGCGCTCATCGCTAAACATCACACGTCGCCAGTCTGTGACGATCCACGTCGATCTAACCTGGCACCACTGCACACGTAGCCAGCGATGTTCCGGTGTTAACGGCAGCACACGTAAAGGGCGCTGGGATCGAAGATTCGCTTCCACGATGGGTCGGGAAATGGTTCATGGGCACACAGGAGCCCCTACATCTGCCTCTATAGTGGACCAGGTCCGCGTGAGATCCGTTCGTGCCTGGCGCACGATCCGTCGATCCTCTCTACGGGTGGTCCTCTTGGTCCGTCCGGAGCCGCTCCGCCGTGTGGCAGTGCCATCACGTGTCCACTGCTCCCAACACAGTCGGACGGTATGGTCAGAATTATCCATGTGGCAAGCTATACGGTGCGCCGACCCCTCTGTGGTTTTCAGACCAATGATCAGGCCTCTCTCAAAGTCCGTAAGTTGCGTAAATCAACGTCTCTGGCGTCAACCCGGCATTTTTGTCACTCTGTACTCTTGCGTGCGGTGGCCAGTGCTTTTCATTTTCATGGGGCATCAACTGCACGTCAGTTAATAAGTCTGCCGGTTCGTGCTTGCTGCGCCACCACAGGGTGTGCGGTGCAAAGATTCGCGGTTGTCGCATGTTTTCTTCTAGGTACGCATAATTAATTGTCCGTGAGTGTATTTCGATGAGAGAAACTGTGAAAGTACGACTTCTCTTCAATTTATAAAGATTTATTTTGGTTTCTTATCAAAGCTGTAGGCTGAAATTTCTGCTTTTCTTCCCTTTCTTGCTTATCTAACAGAAGAAAGAAATGGATGGAAGAAAAACAGTTAATAGAAAAGAAACAAAGAAATGAAAAGAAAAGCAGAGTTAAGAAAAGTCAAGAAAAGATCGGTTTTTGAAGTTAAGAAAAACGGTAAGAAAAGCAGAGGTTTCCATAACTTTTGCAAAAACTCTATCTTGGATGCTACACATAAATACATTCCTGATCTTCCCCATACTTTGTTTCCATGCTTCCATTCCTCACCTGGTAATGGAAATTAGGTAAAATACCCCAAGATATTAAAATTAAATAAATCTTGTTTCGATATGCCTCCTGCTGTTCCAGGAACTTGAATATTCGGAAATGTGTTTGAAACTACAACGAATATGGCTCCGTTTCTCACAGTTGTCATTCTAAACAGTAACGTTTCTAAATATAATGTAGTCGCTTGCATTGAACCGTGTGATATGAATATCCTGCTTTACAAACTTTACAGCTACGATAATTTCTTTTGATGACAATAACAGGTGATATTGAACTTATCATAACCTAGTGTGGAATACGACAAAGGAAAATTTTGTTGAAACTCTTGCAGTATTTATAATTCTAAATAAAACTCGGTATCAAAACTCATATAAGGTGTTTTTGACAAATAACGCCATATACCCCTTTATCGCTATCAAACAAATATAACGATATCATATAGCGGTACTTTACGGTACGGTTCGGCATTCATAGCCCATGTAGCGAGAAACCTTTTTGGTAGAAGTCCGCCATCATTTGCGAACGAAGCGGTATATCCACCATTTGTTCTTGAGTCACGGAACTGAAAGTCTGCTTCTTTAACAAGGTAAACGAAAAGAAGTGATTTTGTAGATGTCGTGAAGAATAACTTTCTAAAACTATACATATTCTTGATGTTTGAAGATTCGTCTATGGAGAGAAATTAGTTGATTTACATAACATTTCTAAAGGTTACAGAAACGGATGTAGAATGCCATCAAATACTCGATAGACCTGCAAACGACATGGCAGCGTTAAAGTTGTACCTACAAGAATTTTAGGTTATTCAGGGCACTTACGTAAATCTTCGTCATGGTAAACTCATTTCCATTTAGTCAGAGAATCACATGTAAATCATTGAACTACAAGGGAATCATAATCAAGACTTCCATGTTTAAAGATGCGAAGTCATCGACGAAACATACAGCAAAGAAAACCCAGAAAAGATCTAAACCAGTCCCAGTCAAACGTGAAGAGGTTGAGTCACAACCAAGCACAAGCAAAGGCTGGATGTGTTTTATTTGTGATGAAGATCGAGCGGAGAACATGTCTTTGTGTAAAGTTTGTGTGAGGTACTTACGTGATAAGTGTGGAGGCATCAGAAAGAACACAAATCTTTAAAATTACGGATGTTCAGAATGTGCAGAGTAATGGCTACCCCCTATGAATTTCGAATTTCGAAACTTCTCTAACACATTGTTCGTATTATGTGAAAGATTGTTTCGTTTTCTTTCTATTTTTTGTGTGTATGTGTGTGAGGGGGGGGGGGGTAACGAACACCGTAAACAACCCAGTGGGCTATTAGCAACCGCCCGTCCCTATTTCAGAGCAGGGACAGAACCAGTGCCGTAAAACAAACACAACATCCATGCCTCACCGGGATTCGAACCCGGACCCTTCTCGGATGAATGGTCATAAGCCAGTGCTTATTCCACTGTACCACCGCAGTGGTCTAAGCGATGGCTTCTGATTATTTGTCCGAAAGGGGTCCGGGTTCAAATCCTGGTGTGGCATGGATGTTGTGTTTGTCTTACGGCAGTGGTTTTCTTCCCTGGAACCGGTGCTGATGGAAGGATTCGTGTGTGGCGCAAACCCCATAAAGCCATGGATCCCGCCTGTCAACAGGGAACTGTACCACCTGGTGGGGGGTCCGTAATGGTATGGGTTGCATTTAGCTGGACTTCACTGGAACCCCTGGTACGTCTACAAGCGTCTGTGACCGGCCAACGCTATGTGCGCATCCTTTCTGACGAGGTACACCCATTCATGTCCTGCATTCATGCTGATGGGTTGGGCCTGTTCCAACAGAACAATGCACCTCCACACAACTGTCGGGACGCCACATTATGGTTAGAGGAGCATTCATATGAGTTTGGGGTGTTGCCATTCCTACCCAAGTTCCCAGATCTGAACGTGATAGAACACGTTTGGGATGCCATGAAACGCGCTATCGAACTCAGGAATCCGAGAACTCGGAATACACCCGAATTGTGGATAGCTCTGAAGGAAGTGTGGTGTGAACTGCCTACAGCATATTTCCAGAAGCTAGTGGAGTCTATGCCCCGTCGTATATCTGCAGTCCTGCGCTCTCATGGGGGACCTACCAAGTATTAGACTGGCGTACCAGTTTTTATGGCACTTCAGTGTATATTCTGTCTTGATGAATGAACACATCCCTGGTCGCTTTGCGGAGTCATTAAGTCTTGCTTCACCAAAAGAATTTTGGAATCCCTTACCTTCCTATATTTCACTTGAAAATTACATTTTTCTAAGATGTACATAAATGTACTAAATTATATCTGAGCGATGCTACTTTTTGAAATAGGGAAAAAATTAATGCTGGTACTTTCCGTTATAGTTATAACATTCGTGATCGGTTTAAAACGTCCCGTAAGGAAAACATGTCCAAATTGTTATTACAATACGTAAGACTGTACTTAATGCCTGTTTAATATTCTACCTGATATTTTTCACATATTTTAGGATTATATTATCAATTTTAATGCATCGCAGTACTAAATTTCTTCCAGTGCTACATGATTAATGAGCGGGTATAGAAGAATCGTTTAGGGTTTATCTTCATCTTTGATTTGCCTCTTTTCAGATTCTTGTATGCCCATTAATCGAGTTGCTTCATCACAATTTAAGTCTTTTTGGTAGTTCCGCGTTTGTATCTCTACATTTTTGTATTGTTTCAGGGTTAAGCGACCACCATGATCAGTTCTAAGAGCAATAAACTGTTGCCAGTCCTTAATTTGAGTCCACTGGTTCCAGGCAGATGAGACAGCCATAATTGTAACACAGATATGCCTCATCCCGAAATCAGACCCGGAAGACTAGACAATCCCTTCTCCACTGACTACTCGGACACTGAATGCGTAGAATTTAGACATGTATCGGTAAGAATTGAAGCTTTTACTGAAGTAAGCTTCAATTCTCTTCGATACATGTCTAAATTAACGCATTCGTGCTTGATAAGTTCGCTTTCAAAACTCCTTTGTTCTCTTGCTTCTTTAATCCTGCCATTCGTAATTCCAGATTTTCTAATGACGCATCACGTTCCCTTGCGCATATTTATTTTTGCAATTTAGCCTTTTCTCCGTGTACACTGTCTCTAGCTAACACATAGTTGCTGGTCGCACTGGAGTGTGAAACACTCTAATTTTCTGGATTATTGGTGTATTCTTTTGTGTCGAGAATTTTATAGTTATTTCATCCCACTCTACGCCTGCTGCTTATTTTTTCTTTGATATCCCCATGTCACTTTTCCGAGATATTCCAGTATTTCCGCAATTTATCCCTTCTTTTTATTTAGAGTAATGAACATATAAATAAATAAATAACACGAAAAGTACTGATAATAATCTGCAAACTATGCTGCGATCCTGATCATCTGCTGATATTTAAAACAGCCTAAATGGGAAAATTTTAATGGTTTGCCTCTAACGCAATGCCTCCTGAATGCTTCTCTTAAAAACGATCAGCAGTTTCTTCCTTTTGTGTTAACAGAAGCATCGTTAAACAAGTTTCCATTCTCTTTTATCGCAGCAGAGAGCACCCACGTCCAGCGATCTATCGCTGATTTAATCTTATCCTGGGAAACACGTGGCCGAAATTCTTTAACTTTCTTCTCAAGGGCTCCTGATAGATTGAAAGAGCGCCTTCTGTGTTTTAAGCTAGCCTTTTATCTCGTACTACACAAGGGGCCAGGTTGGCGAATTCAATAACTTGTTGACTACTGTGTTGGTCCTCTATCGCTTTTGTAGTTCATCTAATTGTGTTGCCTTTGTCCGCTGAACACAACAGAGAAATTTTCTCGGCTTTCGACAAAGTTCGAAATATTTTGGAATTTTTTTCTTGATGAATCCTGGGTGAGATATTTTTTTTATTTTCATTGTGTTCTTAGTTTTATTTACTTTCTTTGTTGGATGTTTACAGATATATTGTTTTGTACTCTCTAGCGCCTGTGAGGAAACAAGATAAAAAATCCCCTTTGCAAGCGAGGCAGCGTGATACAAATTATTTTGGTGAAAATCTATGCGTCGATTGTTCAAACCAAGAAGAGAAAGAAAAAGATGTTACCAGAGGATGTCTTTAAAATTAAGTACTCGGATACTTTTAGATTTTGACATTCACCCTTCTGAACATCTTTCGCGACATAAATAACTGCTTATTTCCGAATGCCTTCGATAACTGGGACTTTGGCTGTTGTTTTTTCATGCGTCATAGTTAAAGGAACAATTGAGGAAATATCGTTTTTCAATTTATATCACCCAAAGGTGCTTTTGTCTACTTTAAGCAGGTGAAACGTATTGCAACATTATTAAGAGGGAATTAAGATCTTATTTGGCACAAATCTTCATATTTCTGGTTTGCACAGATCATTATTAAGATCTGTGCAAACCAGAAATATGAAGATTTGTGCCAAATCCGAAAGAAGAGAAAATTTGTTAATACAGCATTCTGTCTCCAAAGAGGGAACTATAACCAGGAAAGAAGTTTTAGAGCATTTGCATGGGAAAACGCAGAATAAGTAAAATATAGAATATCCGTCATGGGAGGTTTCACAATGGTGCTATGGTAGTGAACGGTCCTGCATTTATATTATCTCACGGATTATGCGCAGAGTATGGTTGCGCTTTAGCAATGGACATGTATTCGTGTCTAGCACACAGATGCATTGAATAGGGAGATTGTGCTTAAAGCTGGCACTTTGTATTCCGCACAGCGCAAGGGTGAGAATGACTTCGCATATGAGAGGTTCGTCGACCAGTTGCTACAGCCGGATATTTCGGATTTTGCATTCATGCCTTACGAAGCCGAGTTCTTCTCATACGATGGGGCTCTAATACTGTTTAAATAAGCGCTATGCTTGCTGATAAATGACTCTGTTCTCTAGAGTGCTCTTGTGGCCAATGGAGATATTGCGCAGAAACATGGTGTTGGATAATAACTGTCTTTATTTTTGAAGTTGCATATGAAGTAGGTATTATCAATTTAGTGACGACAATAATCCATATAGCAAGGACTACTTATATCGGAGTTGTGAAGGACCACACTAACGAGGCAACGAAGTTGCAACTTCCATAGAAGCTCCACGTCGGCAAGGGGAAAATTATGATGTCAGTAAAGAGAATGCTGTGACTTCAAATCGGAAGACATACACCAAAGAGCCAAAACATAATGACCACTTGCCAAATATGATGTTGGTCCTCTACGTGCAGCCAAAACAGCTCGTACCCTGAGAGGCATTAACGCTACAAGATTTCTAAAGTTCTCTTGAGGTATCTGGTATCCATTCGTTACCAGTAGATCCTTTAAACCTTGTAAGTTACCCGGTTGAGCCGCCGCCGATCGGATTTGATATTCCAACACAAACCCCAGCTGCCCGATTGGATTGATATATGGAAAATTTGGAGGCTAGGGCAATACCTGGAATTCTTCCACATGTTCCGTGACCATTCTGGAGCAATCCCAGTCCTCTGGCACAACGCATTCAGTTGCTGAAAGGCGAAAGAAGAATATGGTTGCCGTGAAAGTACACTCATTGTCATAAAAAGCCACGCAACAGGCATCGGATTGAAATGATATTTTAGTAATGAGATGGTACATACCAAGGACAGAAGCGATTACAATATCACAGCAGCACGACGATTTCCCGCTGACATACGGTACACATTTATGTCAGCGTTAGTACCACGTCGGACAGCCTCGTGCTCAGATACATGCGGTGACATGGTCCAGCATGGAGTCAAAGAGGCTCCGTAGGTTATCCTGGGACAGATTGGCCCACACTCTTGCAACTTACGCTCTAAATCACGAATGCTGGGAAATAGAGAAAGCTGGCGTCCCATCTACTCCCACACGTGCTCGATGGGTGAGAAGACAGGCAAGCTGGCAAGCTACAAAAGCGTTGAAGCATGGCGTAGACAGCCTTGGGAAACACGAGCCGTCTGCGGACGTTCGTTATCGGGTTGGAAAATGGCTACGAGCCGCCTCGCCAGGAAAGGCAGCCCATGGGGCCACATGATCTCTTGTACTTAGCGCTGGGCTGTCAACGTCCCTCGGATCACTACGAAGGAAATCCGGCTGTCATGCGCGATCGCTCCCTAGACCATCACACCTGCAGTTCCGAATGTGTGCCTCTGTATAGTGAAGTTGGGATTGTAGCGCTCACCTACGGTCCGCCATACTCTGACACGGTGGTCGTCAGTTCCCATGCCGAAAGAGGAGTTTGTCGCTGAACACTATACGTCACCAGTCTGTAGCATTTCACGTTGATCGCAACTGACACCACTGCAATCGACGCCGACGATGGTCAGGTGTTAATGGCACAAAACGAAAGGGCCGTCGAGAGTGCAGATTCACCTCTCCTAGGCGTCTGGAATTGGTTCTGGGCGACACAGGATTTCCTTGTACAGCCGCCACATGCCTATGAATGATAGACAAGGACGTCTTTGCACCCGTGCGTGCCGCTCTCACGATCCCACGGTCCTCTCGGCTGGTGTTGTGTCTGGGTGGTCTAGAGCCAGTCCGCTGTGTGTAGGTGCGTTCCCGTGTCCATTGCTCCCAACACGATCGCACCGTACTGTCCGATCGGCCCAAATGGCGATAGATTCGGCGGGCTGGCGAGCCTGCTTCTCTCATCCTGACGATACGGCCTCGTTCAAACTCCGTGAGTCTCGCGTACGTACATCAACGGCGGCTCTTCGGTATGTCTATCTCTCAGGGATTTCACCTGATTCCTACCGCGCACTTCGGCACGAATCTGGCCATTACAACTCGGTATATACTATGTTGACAACATTAAGCGGACACCTGGAAGCGAAATACAACATAGCATTTATTGACATACATTAGTACGATGTCGGTCCACCTTTAGCCTTAATGCATGTACTGATCCTTAGAGACATCCTTTCGACAAGGTTTTGGAACACAGCGATAGGTATGAGCTCCACTCAGTACATAACGCTGCCACTAACTGTTGCTTAGCAGTAGGCCTTGGTTCCAAACTTCTTATGTGACGCTCTAATTCATCCCATAAGTGCTCTATGGGATCAGAGCTCTGTGCTGGTCAGTCTACACACGATACGGAATTATTGTCACGCCACGCCATAACAGTCCTTGCTTTATTGCTCGGTGCATTATCCTGCTGGTACCAACAAGGCTCGTTTGCATAGTATTGCCACAGAGTTGTAGGACAAAATTCTCCAGAATATCGAGGTAGTTGTCCACGATAAGCAATGTACCGGGACAATACCACTAAACCCCTCATCCCTCCCCTACGATTATATCTGGATTCATCAGTCCATAGGACCCATTTCCATTGATCTACCGTCCACGATAAATGTTCTTCATACCATGCTGGAGGACGAGTAAAATTCCGAGTGGAGATGAAAGGCTTATGAGCAGCGGCACGATCACGGTAACCCATGGAATGAAGTTCTCTGCGAATGCCACTTGTAGATACCGAGGTTCCAGCATTTTTACTCACCTGTACACTGAGTTCTTGTGCCATATTCCGTCGATTAGCTGTAACGACTCTCCAGAGGCTTCGACCTCCTCTATCACTGATTTTGTTTGGTCTGCCGGAACGTTTTGCTGCTTCAGGCACGCCATGCGTCTTCCACTTTTTCAGTACATCCAAAACAGTTGACTTAAGTATGTTTAAACATCTCTGGGTTTCTGGTATGAACAACCCATTAATATAGCACCCAACAATCTTTCCTTTCTCATAGTCAGTTCTCTCCCGCCGCGATATTTTCACCCAACCTCATAGTGCGATCAGATCGCGGTCAACTGTAGGCTTGTTTTTATACCGATTGCAGCTGTACCGCGCATCTTAATAACCCAGCGGATCCGTTCATTTGCTTTTGAAGGGGTGTCCGGTAACTTTTGTCAATAGAGTGTACATCAAACTGGCTTAAGTCTTCACCATATGAAAAACAAGAATAACGCGGATTAATAGAGCTCAGTGTCAGGTGTTATTTACTAAGTTTCATGTTCGTCAGACACGCCGTTGTTTATTTAAAGTTGGTTCAATTTGAATGAAGACGCGTTGGTCTTACTCTTTTGGCTCTTCTGTGTATATTTCAAATACAATTTAAGCCAGGTTTGTGGGCTATACTCATTTTCCTAGGTAGTCATTACGGAACCCTTTTAGCACGTCTTTTGAAAAATAACAAGAAACATGACACCGGATTTTCGGTTGTAATTAAGCACATCTTTTGAATCCTTTCTGACGCGAGTTAAATTTATCAAAGTTATTCAATACCCATTTCAACTGATCAAAATTCAATGGGATTTCTGCAATCGATAAAACATCCAGAAATAGAAACAGCTAGTTACTTAAACCAGTGGCTAAAAAGATTGTTAGGATAAATTAACAAATGTCTGACAAAATGTTTCTTAAATGAAAAGGAAGGTAACGGAGACAAACATAATTTCAGATTGAACAGTTAAAGGAAGAAATAAAGAATGAAACATGATTCAACTCTACGCCTTCTAGCGGAATAGTTTTGCGTAATGGGAAATTTGAAAATAGGCAAACATATTTTTCAAGGAAAAAGCTTTGCAAAGGAAAAATAGCTTTTCAAATACGTCTCCCAGAAGCAGATATACAGTAGAGAAAAAACGGGCACTAACTTTTACGCCCCCTAGTGGGAAATCTGTGTAGTATTTAAGAACGATAATGCTCCATATCTCTATTGTAGTGAATGACATTACAGTAAAAAGGAAATTTCTGCAGAGTGTTTTTAGAAGCGGAGATACAGCTGCAAACAGTATACAAACACACCACCTAGCGACAGAATTATGAACTTATCAAATATGGGATTATAAAATTAATGAAATACAAACTTAAAGTGTTCCACAAGGTAAATGGTATCCGGTGTGGAAATAACTTCTTAATAGCACATGCAAAAGCATAGATATTAGGGAAAACAGCTTAAACCCACGCGCCCCTAGTGGCAAAATTGCGTGTTATTTTGGAAGAAAATGCACACAAAAAGTTTACAGAGCCCGTAGTATCTAACAGGAAAAGAATTTTCTATACCGAGTTTTTAGTCCCGCAGGTATAGCTGTAAAAGGAAACGTCAGCTTACGCCCTCTAGTGGGAAACGTCAGCTTACACCCTCTAGTGGGAAACGTCAGCTTACGCCCTCTAGTGGGAAATGTCAGCTTACGCCCTCTAGTGGTAAACGTCAGCTTACGCCCTCTAGTGGGAAACTTGAGTATTAAAAA
This sequence comes from Macrothele yani, assembly GCA_039090855.1. Taxonomy (NCBI): domain Eukaryota; kingdom Metazoa; phylum Arthropoda; class Arachnida; order Araneae; family Macrothelidae; genus Macrothele; species Macrothele yani. The sequence goes on along the minus strand of CM077007.1, from coordinate 99,381,101 downwards.
AAATAAAGATTCATGAGAAGATTTCTCAGCGGAAACGCTCTCTTACAAAGGAATAATTAATCATATCGGACTTTAAGAAGCAGAGATGTTGACAAAAATAAGATATACATCTACGTCCTCTTGCCGAACCCCAGCTGCCACTTCCTCCTGGTTGCTGAAGTGCCTCCCGCGATGGAAGTGGGCCATGGACCGGAAGAAGTAATAATCCGATGGGGCAAGGTCCGGATTATATGCTGGGTGTTGCATCAGTTCGATGCCCTCAAGTTCCTGGAGTTCTGCCCGGGTCATGCGAGGGGTATGAGGCCGAACGTTGTCCTGCTGTAGGAGAGAGCGCTTTCCGTTCACCAATGACCGGTACTTCTCCTCATAAACGGCATACATCCACTCCAGCTGTTCACAGTAAAGTTTGGTATTGATTGTCCGACCGTTCCGAACAAACTCGCAATGGATTATACTCTCGAAATTCCACCAGACGCAGAGCATCACCTTGTGCTCAAAGCGCCCACGTTTGGTAGCAGGTTCTGGAAGCTGACCCGGGCTCAACCAGTGCCGTTGTGTGTTAGGATTACGAAAATAGACACACTTTTCATCGCACGTAACAATCCTCTTGATGAAACGTACATCGCACAGGTTTTCTAGGAGTTTCGTCCACTCAGCGGTTTGCTTCAGCTGGCGTCAGTTTGTGAGGAACAATGCGGCAACTCCTGTAGACTTTGTCGAGGTCCTGAAGGTGACGAACCACGGTGATCTGTGGTATGCCCAGCTCGCCTGATAATTTCCGAGAGCTGTTTGTCGGATTTGCCTCTATGGCCTGGCGCACGGCCTCCGAATCCACGGTTCGCGGTCTACGTGGCCTTGTCTGATCATCAATGTTTCGATTACCTGAGCGTAACTTCTTGAACCATCCGGTTGCTGTGATGTGGTCCACGGAACAGTCCCCTTACGCATGACAAATGATTCGTGCTGCTTGAGCAGAGTTTTGGCCGAGTTCAAACTCGTAAAGCAAAATTCCCTAATTAGTCGATTGTCGCTGATCATGTCTCAGGTGTCCCAACCACCGACAGCACGACGACGTGCAATGCTGTTCACAGCAAAGACTACCACTTGTGACGTGCCTGGGCAGCAGGACGCACACGACATAAAGGCAGATAGCAGTCCGAACGAACGTCCGCGTAGCTCAAGTGGTAGATTGACCCTTTCCGGAATGAGAGGACCCGGGTTCGAGCCCCGGCGTGAACAAAAAGGATGGAAAAATTTACTTCGTTATATTGGCGCCCGAACTTTCCGGATGACCCGGCTGTTCAAAAACTCGCAAAGGTGTAATGTTCTTTCCACACCGCCAGATAGGAAAACTCAGAGAATCCCTTCTCCAGCGCTTCGAAAAATATATGTGTGTGACGCTGTATTCCACATACTAGATTGACTGGGAGTTCTCAAGTGCACGTTCTACAGCGGATGGCTGCCTGCAACGATTCATGGTCACGGCTGACCCGTGGGCCATGCCCCCGGCCCCCTTACGGGAGGGGGAGAGATGGGACGTGCCTGGCCAGCAGGACGCACTCGACATAAAAGCAGATAGCAGCCAGAAGGAACATCCGCGCAGCTTAAGTGGTGAGTGACTTATTCCGGAATGAGGGGACCGGGTTCGAGCCCCGGCGTGGGCAAAAATAACGTAGAAATTTACTTCTTTATATTCCTTTCGAGTGACTGCAGTGCGCTACTGGAACTAGTTAAAACACGTAACATACCCGTTGCAGCACATGCACTTATGCAAATGTTGCAAAACTTTCGACACACCCTCTGCAAATATTATTAACATCAAATCAGTGCAGAAGTTTTTCCCAGATACTGGTTTGATTCCCCATAAGAAATTTATCGGTGAGTACCTGTGTATCAAAAAGAAAAACAAAAAAACATGCGTTATTTTTTTTAGATCGTGAAATAGACATTTTTATTCAGTAATGCTTTTTTTTCTTGCAGAAAGAACATGGAATTGATCTGTAATGGTTGTGCATTAAGTTTTTGTTTCTCTTTGACGTAGCAGCAAGATTACTCCGGTTCGTTGGCAGGTGTATTTCTGATGCTGTAAGTAGAAATGAAAAAGACGACATAATTCCTTAAGCAAATCTTTGTTTTACAAAAATTTAACTACGCACTACACTGAAAGATATTAAAAATAGAGAAATCCTATTTTTTTTTCCTATTGAAGCGTCGATTCTACGCTCATTGTAGGGATGCAAGTAAGAGAAATCGCGGCGACTATTATTAATGACATGACAATCGTAAAGTTCTAGCGTTGTGTATGAGTAAGTCGTAACAATGTCGATTTCGCCGTAACGGTTCATTTGCTGATCCAATTTCGGGGAAGATTTGCGCGCGTCCTGAGCTCGTCTTTTCTAGTTTTTTATTTTTTCACTGTTCTGATCAAGGCTGGTCAAGTGATGGATGTGCTGTCTGACCTAAATCTTCGGTACAGACCTGGGCTCAAGTGCATTTCGTCTCTATCAAATATTTCCTAATCCGTTTTCCCTTGCCATTCATAAAAAGACGGATCTTTATGTCGTTATTATCTTCCATCGAGTCTTATGCTGATGGCTTTAGTATCACGAGGTTAGGCGAGAGCTCTTTCTTTCTTGATTTTTTTTTTTTTACTTTTGGCTTCCTCGGTAACGCTTATAAAATAAATCATATTTTTCCAGAGCAACCACACTCACTCTCCTTTAACTTAAAATTTCTCTAAATGGAGACGGATAATGTTCAGAAAGAGATGAGAAATCTAGCTGCATAAATTCCCCATATTTTCGGGTAAAAGCTTTTACACAGTGTCATGCCTAACTATTAGTACCCCCCAGAGAAATTTTAAATAAGAATTTTTAAATTTATGTGATTCCTAAATGTCGTGCGGACTGAATGCATGAGAGTAGAGTGATAGCCGTAATGAAGAATCATGTGCTTTTACCATGACACTTGTTATGAACATTAAAGCTCTATCAGATTTTATAATGGATTCCTCGTTTGATTTTGAAGCCAAAAGATGCTTTTAAGTTCATTCTTTTAAATTAATTTCGTAGGCCAGGAGAAATTTCATCTCTAATAAACTGTGGAAACAAGAAAAATGACACCGAACTCTCACGTCTAATGGTCATGGCTTTTGAATCCTTTCCAACACAAAAGGTGTTTTAGAAAAAGAGAAAATCAGGGGAAAAGAAAATTGATTTATTGAAAAAGATAGCACATCATCTAAAATGTAAAATATGCGCTGCGTCATTCGTGGTAAAGGGAAAATAGTAATAGTCATTTAACAGAAATACAAAAATGCAATAAGTAAATAACTGTCCCTCCCTCATAAGAAAACCTCAAAAAATCCCTTACAATTTAATAAATAAATCTCATTAAAGCGGGCTCAACAAAGGTGCCAGTATAAACGCTCTCTGCATCAGAACGATAAAATAATTAGCAGGTGAGCTCAGATAATAAAGTTATAAAGCCTAAAAAGACGGCAAACAAAATTACTAGAAACAATTCAAACAATTTTGTTCTAATACCTTTTGCAGGGAATTAAAAAAAAACACACACAACGACAAATGATCATCGTATCCCATGTCCTACTTAACCATCAATGAATGGTCACCTCAAAGAAGACAGGAAATGTCCCGACGCCGTCGTTAACTGCCAAAATGGTGAACCCTAAAAGGCAATAAGCGAGCTTATGCCTGCACTTATTGGAAGAAGCAGGGACAGTTAGGAGTGTCAAAAAATACCATCTGACATTCTGGAGACAAAAGGTCTGTAAATATGCAAAACTTAGAAGAAAAGAAAGGAGTCCAATTCAGGGGAGATTATGTCACTAAAATTGTTGACATGTGAGAACTATTCCAAGGTAAAAAGAATATGTATAAGGTGAATCTAAAATAAACATTTCCTCGTGAAAAAGAAGAAAATCCATGTTATATTGTATTTAGCAAAAAACTGGAGACCGGCGTGAAAAAAGGGTACAGGATGAGGAACACTGAAGTGCCAGAAAAACTAGTACAGACAAGTTTATGCAAAATACATAGCAACGTCACCGATCCGCGTACTCGGTTGCGTCCGCCAGTGCGTATACTAAGCGATAGACATCCTTGCCAGCTGTCAGAGCTGTTTTCGGCATGAGAATGACAAGTAATAACGATTTAAGCGATTTTCAACGCGGTGTCATAATTGGCGCTCGAGAGATGGGCCATAGTATTTCCGAGGTAAAAACGAAGTTCGGATTTTCACGGACGACCATTGCAAGGATGTACCGTGACTACAAGAATTCCGGAAAACCCTCCAACCTACGATACCAGTGTGGCCGTAAAAAGACATTGGGTGAACGTGACCATCGTCGGCTGTCAAGAATCGTTTCACGCGATAGGCGTGCAACACTCTCGCAAGTATCATCGGAATTCAATGCTAGAGTCTCAACAAACATCAGCGTCCAGACTGTGCAACGTACCATGCACGATATGAGATTTGGCAGCCGACGCCCAACTCGAGTCCCTTTGATGGGTGCACGACACAGAGCTATGCGCCTCGCTTGGGCACGGGAACACCGCCACTTGACACTTGATGAGTGGAAACTAGTAGCCTGGGCTGACGAGTCGCATTTGCAACTGTATCGGGCAAATGGAAGGATCCATGTGTGGCGCAAACCCCATAAAGCCATGGATTCCGACTGTCAACATGGAACTGTACCGGCTGGTGGGGGTTCGTAATGGTATGGGGTGTGTTTAGATGGACTTCACTGGGACCCCTAGTACGTCTACAAACGTCTGTGACCGGTCAATGCTATGTGCGCATCCTTCGTGAGGAGGTACACCCGTTCATTCCCTGCATTCAAGCTGATGGGTTGGGCCTGTTCCAACAGGACAATGCACCTCCACACAAATGTCGGGACGCCACATTAGGGTTAGAGGATCATTCATCAGAGTTTGGGGTCTTGCCATTCCCACCCAATTTCCCAGATCTGAACGTGATAAAACACACTTGTGATGCCATATAACGCGCTATAGAACACAGGAATCCGAGACCTCGGAATACACCCGAATTGTGGAACGCTCTGCAGGAAGAATGGTGTGTATTGCCTACAGCATATTTCCAGAAGCTAGTGCAGTCCATTCCCCGTCGTATTTCTGCAGCCCTGCGCACCCATGGGGGACCTACCAAGTATTAGACTGGTGTACCAGTTTTTCTGGCACTTCACTGTATGTATACGCAGTACATAAAACATTAGATAGGGGTGATGGGCATTTGACATAGGTTTCCCGTGCGTGGAATGGAACAGATCCAAAACTAGAGTACCAGGCGATAAATAGGATGGCAGCAGGGCTTCCCAACAGCATATCATATCGCAATCGGCAAACATGGGTAAACATGGTGATTTGAGCGATTTTAATCGGTGACCGATTGTCGGCGCAAGAGAAATTGGGTCATTTTATCGCCCTTGGGTTACCGAGGGCAACCGCATCAAGAGTTTACCGTGAGTATACCATCGACGGACGTACAAAGGGTCAGAGGGCAAGCGGTGGCCAACCACACGTCATTGATGGCATGGGTTGACGTAGACTATCTAGGTTCAAACAGACCGACAGATTGGCCACTGTAGCGCAAATCACACCCAGGCTAAATGTCGGAGGGACAATCAGCGTTATCGAAGGAACGGCACGGCGCGCGCTGCACATACTTGGTGACGTCACCGGACGCTGTAGTCAAGTGCAACTGTTGAGTGCTCGTCATCTGGTACTTCACCTTGCCTGGTGCCGGGTACCTCTACAGAGTGACGCCGCGTCGTGTGATCAGATGAATCGCGTCTTCAGCTCTACCGAACTGAAGGGAGAGTGCGGGTATGGCGTGTATAGCGTGACGCCATAGCTTCGTTGTGCCAGGTCGGCTCTGTGAGGGTTGCCTTCGCCTTCGGTTGTGTCTCTCTGTAATGGTTTTGGAGCCTTTTCATGGGACACATTAGGTCCCTTACGTGGAGAGGTCCTTAAGTGCTTCGCGCTACCAGTAAGTGCTGGCTGTTCACCTAAACGCTTTCGTGGCCTTCGCGCATCATACGGCAGATGGTCTGTTCCCACCGGAAAATTCACCGACACACTGGTTGGCAACCACGCAGGCAAGACTCGAAGAACATTCATCTGGGTTTGGAAACATTAAGTGGCCTCCAAGATCCAAAATATAAACACTGTGCAAGCTATCTGCAATGCCGTGGAGTAGAAGATCAGATCTATGGATTCTGAACCAACGTCTAAGACGGAGGTTTGGATAATGCTACAAGAGATAGAGCTGGAATTACTTCTGGAAACCCGCGGGTATCAAGTGGAGTCGATCCTCGCCGTGTACAGGCTGTTATTCGCACTAGACGAGAACCAACACGCTATTAAGTAGGTATCTCTAATGTTCTGTTCTTTAAGTGCATAGTAAAATGGGGGACCAAACAGACGCGAGAGAAACTTCCCATACTGCATCAGTGAGAGTGGCAGTGTGTAAATTGCTGCGTCTCAAGCAAAATTGTTAGCGAAATAATAAAAACCTATGATTCAGTTAACGAACCGACAAGATAGTTCCAGTTGAATGTATATACATTGAGGTTACGTAAATTATAACAAGAAATGTTTACAAAGACCTGAGGTTTAGTTAAAAGGCAAATAATCAAAGAAAACACGTCAACAAGCGAGCGTACGTTCACTGTTACAGTAGACAGTAAAGAAAGCAGTTGCAAAGGTAATTTATGTAGAGAAAAACGCCGAACCTTCAGAAATTATCTTTTTTCAGTTCATGCTTCCCAAAGAAAAAAATTGAATATAACCGAAAAAGAAATGCTATTGCAGCTAACATACATAGCCTATACGTATACACTGCCTGACAGAAAAAATGTCAAACCACGAAGACGTGAACACAGCGCCATGCGAATTTCAGGGTGGGTACACACTGACAAATTATGCAAATGATTGCATTTGTAGGCAAGTCTCGCGAACGGCGCGCGAGATATAAGAGGACAACCAGCCCGTAAGGCCATCAGTCGAGACGCCGTCACGGCCGCGAGAAGTGAGTGGTTCTGCTGTAACCGTGTTTCGAGAACGAACAAGGGGTGCCAATGCCGTCGTACGCGATTTCGTCAAACAGATGAGTTCACGAGAGGTGTCATCCTGGGCCTTCGAACCGGAAGATGGTCCTTGCATCGTATTGCTGAAGAAACGCAACATGATTCCACAACCGTTGGTCGCATTTGGAGACAGTGGTCCAAGGAAGGATCTGTGCTACGTCGTAGGGTAACAGTAGCACGGAGACGGACGTCCGAGCGCCCCGATCATCGCATCCAACGTCATGCCATAGCGGACCCACAGGACACAACGGGCGACATTTTGCGGAGTGTACGGGGACGATTGGATGCTCCGATATCGACGCGAAGAGTGTCGTACCGACTGGCTGCGTCTGGTTTGCTGTCCAGCCGTCCGTTGCGAAGGCTACAGTTAACAGCGAGCCATCGTCGTCACCGCTTGGCGTGGTGTCGCTCCAGAGCTGCTGAATGGAACAGTGTGGTGTTCAGCGACGAATCGCGGTTCTGACTCACCACGGCTGATCGCCGCCATTGGAAGCACCATCATGGTGTGAGGTGCTATCAGCGCCAACAGCCGCTTACCGCTGGTACGCATTACTGACACATTGACGGCACGCCGCTATATTGACGAAGTGCTGCGGCCCGTGGCACTACCTTATCTGTAGAGCATCCTAAATGCCGTTTTTCAATAAGATAATACCCGGGCGCATACCGCTCGGCTCCGCCTGAATGCTATACACGGTGTGCGGATACTTCCGTGGCCAGCACGATCACCCGACCTCTCGCCTATCGAGCATCTGTGGGACACGATTGGAAGTCGGTTGAGTGTCCTCCCACCCCGCAAATAAAGATGAACTTATATTTCGTAAAGTTGACAGAAGTGAACTGATGAACGTTGATGAAACGTTTGTGGAACAACCTTCTTGAAAAAAGTGAATTAAAAATCAACACCACATGGTCTACGATACCGCGGGACTTTATTTGGACTCTCATTGCCTCGATGTCACGTCGGATCCAACGATGTATCGCCTAAAATGGGGACCACACTCCTTATTCATCACCCTGTATATTCGGCCACTGGAGCCTGGTCTGTATGTGACTATTAAATCATTTGTTCAGGACCTACTTAGCTATCTGTGTGTGCAGTTTGGTCTGTTTTTGAGCATTCCTTCATGGTGTGGCATTTTCTCTGTCAGACAGTGTATTAGTGAAGATGGTGAAATGTATATTAGATATCGCCGAAATGCCATTTCACCTAGCAAATTTAACCTAAATGAAGCTATATAGGTTCTCTGTTAATCCTTTCCAGCCCATTGCTATTCAAAAACAACACATATTCTTTGAATTTTCGTAGTCCTTCTTACACAACAAATTCTTACCCAACAATGGGTTTACAATGGGTTTACCCATTGTAGCATGCAGAAAATTATCCAAAACATTACTCTAAAAATCGCAATGCAGGATATTCCGATGTTGTGTGCCAAAAATGTGGTATGATTTAGTGTTTCACAAACAAAGAAAAAAGAAACTGCTCCATGTGTAGTTAAAAAATTTTTATTGAGCATTTTCCTATATTCGGAGATGGGAGATCAAAACAGAATTTCCTTTTCAAAAGAACAATGTGGCTTCAGGTTCATGAAGGAAATAAAATCAGAAAAAGGAAGTCAAATTATCAAACATTTTTTTGAGCTTTTGTTTCCTAACGTCGTTCACAAACAACATTTTGTATTTGAAGAATAAAATGTTGAAAAAAGTTTCCAGTGTTATTTTTATTTATTGCAAGCTCAAACCACCACAAAAACCTGAAAAAAGTCTCCAATTTCAAAAATAAAATTTTGGGCAGGAAAGAGTTAAATACAGTTTCACTAATTTCTAATATTGTGATGTCCACAAGCTGACAGAGAGACATAATGATATCATAAGCACAGTATTTTCCGAAAGAAGTTAGAATTTCGCGCACAAAGTAAAAATTTTGAAGGTGTCCTTCGATATTCTAAACTGGAATTTGAAATTCCGTCGACGAGTTTTATTTTGCTTCTTTCTAAGCTGCTATTAGTTTTGAAGAATCGTTTATTTTCATTACTGCTCAGTTATCAGATAAAGGTCTTTACAGAAACAATAAATCTAGCTCCCAATATTCCGCATAGCTGTGCGATAAATTAAGGTATTCACATGCGAGCGAAATGTGTTATTTAGTGCAAGGTGAATACTTATTTTGACAGCTACGCCTGCATTGCATGTGGGAATGATAGCTCCGAAATATAGACTACAGAATAATCTGGAAAGATAATCTCATGTCTGTTGAGTTCCCGGAAATTCGTAGCGAAAAGTCAACGTGGTTACGTTTTGGCTTGACATTTGATTGAGTGATATGTTTGATTAGTAAACAAGCTTTGGAGTGAATATCGATCAATATTAAACTATCATTAGTCAGGGCTGAAACCGTAATGACATTTTGATGAGGTGGTTTACTGAATGACATATCACTGAAATGCTATTTGAGCGAGCTTATATAGCCTGAATGATATTGGTCAGATTTTCTGTTGAAGAAAGTCAAAAAAAAAATTCCGAAATTGCGAGCAAATTATGGTTTGTGTCTGACTTGAAATTGCGAGTAGCAGTTAAGAAACTGAAATTGGCGAAACAGATGTGCATCGTAAGTTCAGCAATATGGAGAGATTCAGATGGAAGGAAAGGAAAGACCTTGACCTGTAATCGTTATAAACAGCGTATGCTACAGAGAGAAAGGAAAGAAAAACTGCGAAAAATAAGCAGCTCCTATATTTATTGTTATCAAATTTAACAACACTAGAACCCGCTTATAACAAACCCCGTATTTAGCGAGATCTGGGATTTACCGAGCAAAACAAGGAACTCTTGTTTGGTATAATGCTAATTCAAAGGTAATGTTATCGTTTCTCAGGAACGAAATTAAATGAAGTTCCCTGATTTAAGGAGTGAAAGGAAAACTAAGATGATCTTTTTTAGTCAGCAAAGCAACAACATTGAATGATATTCCATATTTAGCGAGGCAAAGAAAACATGCTGTGCACTTTCCTGAAATAGAAATGGTGGCATGTAGGACGTAATTGCAACAGCGCAATAGAATCTATTTCTGTCAGAATAAGAATTCTGGTAGAAAAGCATTAGAAAAAGGCGAGTTGTTCAAGAGGCTTTCTCCGTCACCCACTCCAATGGACTTGGCGTTGGGTGTGTCGCATCAACAGATTTGAAAGTTGGCAATCTACTCTTATGTAAAAAAAGGATGGGTGGGACGCACTTACGTAAGCTGGTTTCTGCGCGGCAGTTCGAGACAACGATAAGGAAGCCATGAAATATCTGCTGGGGTAACAGGAGATAACAGATCTGGAATTGTGCCTATTTCCCCTTTCACCCTCTAAGTAAGCACTGCACTGGGAAGATCGCTGTTGCTTTTATTTCATGTGTGTTGTGTTATTGAACAGCAATCAGTCTCGCGTGGCCGTCATATTGAATATATTTGAAAGATTTAATTAGTTGAAAGGTTTAATATACACTGGCGGAAAGTTAAAAAAAGAACACCAAGAAGGAGACGGCTGATATCAACGAAATTTATACAGCATAATAACGGAATACAAAGGATAACGTGATCAAAACATTAAGGCAAAATACAGCTGTATTTGCTGGTAAACTGAAAAATAACATTTCCATGTAACATGGTTAGTACGAGGTTGAACTGCCATGAACTGCGTCACACTGTGCAATTCTGGCATAGGATCTGGCGTACAGATGTTGGATGTAAGTTTGGGGTATTGAGTTCCAAGCATTCTCAACCTGGACGCGTAAATCGGAGATGGTCGTGGTTGGCCGTGGAGACCGGATAAGTCGTTGTCCCGTAAAATCCCACACGTGCTCAATGGGGGAAAAATCCGGTGAACGTGCAGGCTATGGAAGTTGTCTCACACCCTAAAGTGCATGTTGCGTAGGACGTGCCGTGTGTGGGCGGGCGTTATCTTGCTTGAAAACACCACGATGGACCGACCTTACAAATGGCACAACAACGGGCTGAATGATGTTGTTGATGTAGGAGGTGCTGTTTAACGTACCCGATACAAACACTAGTTGTGTATGAGAGTGATAGATGATCGCTCCCCACACCAGGAGAGCAGGTGTAGGCCCTGTGTGTCACTGGCTCGTGCAGGAAGGGTAGAGACGCTCCCCTGTGCGTCTGCGAACACGCATACGGCCGTCGGAGGCCCCCTAGCAGAATCTGCTTTAATCGCTGAACACGACAGATCGCCATTGCGTTCTCTAGTGCAGACGTTCGCGACACCACTGCAGCCGTTCCAGACGGTAGGCTGAAGTCAAAGCTGCACATGCCAGAGGCACACCTGCACGTAATCGTGCATCCAGCAGACGGTTGCGGAATGTTCGCACAGTCACCTCAGGTGCAACGGCAGTTTGGATTTGCGTCGCAGTGGATGTTCTGCGTGACAACGCCGCTCTTCTTATGCGTCGATTGGTCCGCTTATCAGTCCGTCTGTGACTCCTGGTTCCACGTCTTCTCGTGTGGGAATGTTCCTCGGACCATCTACGCGACCATCGTACCACCACCGATACTTCCCGTCCAATTCGCTCCGCAATACGACGATACGACCACCTGGCCTCGCGGAGTCCGACTGGACAACCTCGCTCAAAGTCCGATAGCTGCTGAAGTCGTACACGTCTTCCATGTCCAGGCATTGCAGCTCCTTCAGGGTCTTCACACGTGTCCGTACGCCGACGACTGATTACATCCACTTCGCCGTACTCCTTAAATACCACCGACGATAATTTTCATATTATGCCGTGCTGTGGCGTAAGCGCTCACCGGTTGGTCCCGAAATTAACATCACACCTACGTAAACTCGACCCCATTAATATACACTGACGGAAAAAAACCCCAACACCACGAAAAAATAGTTGTAGAGGAATGAAATGGCCGCAATACATTCGTATAGGTAACATATTTAATCGATTAAGGTTTCAAGATCACAGCTTATTGAAAGCGCGAGAAGAGCCATTTTCAACGTGAAATGCTGGTACATTAATAACGGGTGTAACTGCCAGAATGTTGAATGCAAGCACGCAAACGTTCATGCATTGTGTCGTACAGGTGCTGGATGTCAGTTTGTGGGATGGAGTTCCATGACTGTTGCACTTGGTCGGTCAATACAGGGACGGTTAATGCTGGTTGGGGGTGACGCTGTAGTTGTCATCCAATGATGACCCATACGTACTCGATTGGTGAAAGATCTGGTGATCTAGCAGGCCACGGCAACATGTCGAAACTCTGTAGAGCATGTTGGGTTACAACAGCGGTATGCGTGCGAACGGTATCCTGTTGGAAAATACCCCCTGGAATGCTGTTCATGAATGGCAGCACAACAGGTTGAATCACCAGACCGACGTACAACTTTGCTGTCAGGGTGCGTGGGATAACCACGAGAGTGCTCCTGCTGTCATAGGAAATTGCTCCCCAGACCATAACTCCAGGTGTAGGTCCAGTGTGTCTCGGCCACAGACAGGTTGGTTGCAGGCGCTCAGCTGGCCTCCTTCTAACCAACACACGGCCATCACTGGTACCCAGGCAGAACCGGCTTTCATCAGAAAACACAACATATCTCCACTCCGTCCTCCAATGAGCTCTAGCTTGACACCACTGACGTCGCAAACGGCAGTAGTTTGGAGTAAGTGGAATGCACGCTACAGGGCGTCTGGCTCGGAGCTGTCATTTCAAGAAACCGACTTGTAACAGTTCCTTGTGTTACTGTGGTGGCAACTGCAGCTCGAATTGCTGCCGCAGACGCGGTACGATGCGCCACGGCCATACGCCGAACACGGAGGTCTTCCCTCTCAGTAATGCCACGTGGCCGGCCGGAACCCGGTCTTCTTGAGGCAGTACTTTCCCTTGACCACCGCTGCCAACAATCATGCATAGTGGCTACATTCCTGCTAAGTCGTTCTGCAATATCGCGGAAAGAAAGTCCACCTTCTCGTAGCCCTATTACACGACCTCGTTCAAACTCCGTGAGCTGCTGATAATGGCTTCTTCGTCTTCTTAAAGGCATTCTTGACTAACATCAACACACTACGTCGAATCTCAACGATAACTAACGCTCACGAACGTTACAGCGCGTATTTACAGCAAATCTACTTTGCATGTTCCGAAGGGCGCTACTAGCGCCCCACGTATGCGCCGAGCGCAAAATTTGCATAGACGTCATCTTACAGATGTTCTCTCACCGCCTACCAACTGTTGTTTATCTAACGCAACCCCTTCTTGGTGTTGGGATTTTTTTCCGTCAGTGAATGTAAATTTCATGATCGTGCTCCAATTCCTTCTTGTTATTCTTTTTTCACTCTCCGCCAGTGTATTTGAAAGATTTAATTAGTTGGAATATTCATCCAGAAACGGATTTAGCGAGAGCCCAGATTTAACAAGGGCTTCAGTCGGTCTACAGCTCCACATAATAAGAGGGTTCTGCGGTACATGCCAACGTTTTGTCATTCGTACACAAACATTGCTGCATTCATACCCAAACACTGCTGCCAGGAGAACAGTTATTTAGAAATCTTTTAGCCCAAAGCGTTGCTTCCTGGTGGTTGTTGAACCTTGTCTTCTAGAAAAAAAATCATTGTTCAGAATGAGATCAAATTTGTTCAAATATGCACATCTACTCACATACGCAAATTCCATTTGTAAAATAAATTGAGTGAAACGTTAGTGATGGAATGTTGTTGAACGAAATGTTAAAGGTGAATTATTTCTAGAGAATGGACAGTTGGAGGTTGTGTGTGTCAGGTTTTAAAGCTAAACATTTATCCGCAATTGATCCAAGTCCACGGTGGACTAATTGCCTTTTGGAGAGCAGTATTCATGGAAGTGCGCAACAGCTCGATTCTTGTTTGCTTGTAGGTACTCGGTTTTTAATCTAAAATATGGGTCCGAGGATGAACTGGGCCTTCAATGCATGTTGAGAAAAGTGGATATCAGGTCGCATTATTCGTATAAGAGCTCCTATTATTAACAACTCTAAAAATGATACATCTCTTGACTAAGGGTTTAATTTTGTATTCCATTTATCATAAAGTAATTGCAGCCAAAGAGAAAGTAAAATTTTATTAATTTTTAGACAGTGTTTCGTAACGTTCTTAAGGAGATTATAAACTCATTAAAAATAAATTATCAACGTTTATTCACAATTAAAAGCTTTATTAGCATCGACTATAGTTTCGCAGAGATTCTGGCTCGGCTTCATCAGGACAAATGGAGCGTCAATATTCAAATCATTGTGACATCATCAGAGTTCTGTGGGTCACGGTTTTTGGGGAGTTGTTTCCACGCGCTTGAAATAAATGTAGTCGACGTCATGTCGTTGATAAGCAGTGAAGAGTTCCGGTATATGTGAAAAGCTTCTAATACATTAAGCTTGATCGTTGAATCAGGTTTATCAATGAGCGTAACGTTTCCAAACAGAAATTTATGGTTCTTTTCGTGACAATGCTGGGCTACAGAAAACTTCTTCAGTTCACAATTCCGTACGTAGGTCTTGTGCTCCTTTACACGGAAATTTAAAGCCCTGCGGGTTTGTCCTATATATGAAAGTCCACATTCACAAGGTATCTGATAAATTCTCCAGGAATTTATGTCTTCGACGTAATCTTTTGATCCGAAAAAAATTATCTTGTTTATGGGTTTGAAAATTTCTTTCAAGCGCGTGGAAACAACTCACCAAAAACCGTGACCCTCAGAACTCTGATGATGTCACAATGATTTGAATGTTGACGCTCCATTTGTCCTGATGAAGCCGAGCCAGAAGCTCTGCGAAACTATAATCGATGCTAATAAAGCTTTTAATTGTGAATAAACGTTGATAATTTATTCTTAATCAATATCACAAGCTTGTAGTCTTGAAATATTTATAAACGCATTGTTGTAGATATAAAGTTTCAGAGGTTTGCAAGATCTTATACCTTGAATACGAGTGAATTGCGTGCAAAGTATTGATGGAAGTGCAATCAATTTAACTGAACATCTGTAGCAAATTTATATACATTCTGGTTTGATTAATTTTACTCCTGGAGTCCTCTGATAAAATTTACTACGCCACTTACAAACGTTGCGCAGGTCTTTTATTCTTTTTAGAGTTACCATGAGTAATTCTTCGAGTCAGAATTTGGTTTAACTGCATAAGAATATGTGTATGCATAGATTATTCATTTAGACAAGAACTATAGACCAGGTCGACTTCTTGTACTCCGAAGGGTGAAAGCATTTTCTCCTCTAAGTAAATTAACGTGACACATCTCGCTAGTCTTCCCGCCCGTAGGGTTGTGGAGGGCGAGATTTGGGCAGCCAGAGTTTTGTTCAGGGAATCTTATTTCGTGGGAAATGGGGGAGTAGATGCCCGTATAGGAAATGGTTCAATGCCTTAAGAGCAATTGGAATGTGGATGTAAATACCGACAAAATCAACCCCACTCTTCTCGCATCAGGGGTACATTTTAATAAGTATATGGTCAGATCGTTCTGGAGTGAATTAAACTCCTTTTCTTTCAGTGCTCAGGAAATGTACGTAGTAGTAAGATAAAATGAAAATCCAAAAGCTTCACTAGTTGTTCAGCGATCTGTTTGATGCTAAAGGATGGTCAAACTTCAGACTGTCCTACGCTAGCTGTCATACACTCAAGAGAGGGTACAGTTTCTTAAATGGCTATCATTCGGTGTTCAACTCCTCCTTCCCTCACGAAATTCGTAGTCCCGGATCATAAGTCAAATTCTAGAGGACAAAAGATGAACAAGAAATTTCCCGTTAATTAGCGTACAAAAGAAAGTGCTTTCATCCATCGGGACAGAAGAAATCTAACATACCCGTGATTCTTTTTTCGATGAATGACCTACACGTATGTCACTCACATGTCTTTATGTTTACTGTATTTACCTTTCGTTACCGTCCGAACGATAAACCTCATCAGTCATTTCACTCAGAGACGTTATTTTGTTCATCGCACTACCTATAGCTCTGTCCATATTTCATTCTACATGCTGCCACGCTAAGTAACTGAATGTTTCATGGTATTAGGAAGCATGATATTAGTATCACTACATTGATATTAGGAAGCACTATGAGGGACGTTTGAAAAGTTAGAAGGCTAACACAAACAGGAAAGAAGTGTCATCATGATTCCTTTTTGATTGTTCTTCGACATTGACGCTGGCCACGGCAACGCATTTCTTTCACAAATGCTCACGTGCCTTCACCTGGGTGAAAAAGAATCTTCATTTTGGTCTTTGAGCCAAGCATATACAGCTCCGGCCACCTTAGATTCTGTGGAATATCATTTTCAACAGATGGTTTCCTTTAACAAACAAATGTCACCACCTGTGTGATTTGTATGACAGGGTTTGTACTGAAGCAACTGAAATCTTGCAATCTGTGCAGCGGCCTTTTCAGTCAGAGAAGAGTGACTCGGTGCATTGTTTTGAAGAAGAAAAACACCTCTTTCTAGTTTTTCACGTTTTTACTACTATAATAGCTGCATGAAGTTGCCTTACGTGGTTGGCGTCGTATGCACTAGTGATAGTGGTGCCCTTTCTCAGATAGTCAATTATTGTGATGCCATCTGATTTCCAAAACGCTAAAGTCGTGCCATCTCTTTGCCATCTGACGGTGAACACGGAACTCCTTAGGCGGAGGAGAATATGTCTGCTTTCAAATTAGAAATCGGTGTTTAGTTTGGGGGCTAACATGATGAACCCATATTTCATCCATTGTTATAATTTGGGACGAGAAGTTTATTATATAAGTACGAATGATGTTCAAATTGGCGAGGCGCATTTTTTGCGGCATACATTTCGCTTATCTATCAGTATTGGTGGACCCATCGAGCACGGGTATTAAAAGATGAAAATCTTCCAAGAATTCGTCAAAAAGGAATTGACACTGCCCATTATAATGTTCACAGTCTTAGTTATACCTCAAAGAGTCATTCATCTGTCGCACATCATAAGGTCTTGCATTTGGTTGATAGTTTCCTCATGGGTGGATACGGAAATTCGTCAAGAACGATCGGCATATATACAAGATTTTCCGCTTCAATGAAACTCTCTGTGCCGCTTGACAAAGCAGAAATAGACAAGGGACTATTTCTATGTGATCTGCTCATCCCTAATTTAGAGCAAATGGTTTTAGAGAAAGAACGGAACCCTCGCCTTATTAGATTACCCCAATGTGCTGAATGGAATGAAAAATGCGATACCAAGGAAACAGATCAGAAGTAATCAGAACAAGAAAGATGACACCGAATTTTCGGGTGTAATAAACACATCTTTTGAATCCGTTCTGACGCAAATTAAATTTATCCAAGCTATTCAAAGTCAACGGAACCGGTATGGAAAACAACAGATCTGACGAAAGAAAGAAGATTTTCAATCGGGTTTTAATCCCTCAGATATTGCTGTAAACGGAATCGCGAGCTTACGAACTCTTAGAAACAGAGATCTCGACATAAGATGTGATTTTACGTCCCGTGGTGGGAAAACCATGCATTATTTTAGGAAGAAAGTATTCTCAAAATGTTTATCCATATAAACGCTATCGGTCCAGAAAAAAAAAAATTAGTCGAGTTTTCAGAAGCCCAGATTTTGCTACAAATACATCAGAAGCAGAAAGTAACACTTATGACCCCTGGTGGCCAAACCATTCGTTAACAAACATTAGAAATTATGTGAAAAATATTTTCCATCAGGTCTTGTATGCGATAGAGGAAGAATTTTTCAAATCGGAGCTTTAGGAGAAGAAATAACGCAGAAAACGCAATTTACCTTTGTGCCCCCTAGCGGAAATTCTATGATTTACTTGTAAATTTTGAATTTATAAAAAAACATTTCTCATCGGAAACACTATCCAACAGAGAAAGAATTTTTCAAATCGGACTCTTAGAAGTAGAGATATTGACAAAAATAAGATATACATCTACGCCCCCTGGCGTAGAAACCATGCATTATTTCAACAAGAAATTTTTCCTAAAAGGTTTGTCGACATGAGTAGTATAGGTCAACAAACGACTTTTTTTTCAATCGCTATTTTAGAAGCTCATATTTTGCTGCAAATACATGAGAAGCGGAAATTAAGATTTACGCTACCTGGTGGCCAAAGCATACTTTACCAAAAATTAGAAATTATATGCAAAAGATTTTCCATCAGGAAATGTATCCGATGCAGAAAGAAATTTTCATATCGGAGATATAGAAAGAGAGATATAGGGGGAACGCAATTTACCGCTACGTCCCCTAGTGGAAAGTCTATGAATTACTTTAAATTTTGAAATTATATTAAAAACATGTCACACGGATAACACTATCCAACGAAGAAGGAATTTTTCAAATCGGACTCCTAGAAGTAGAAATATTGACAAAAATATGATGTACATCTACGCCTCCTGGCGGAGAAACAGTGAAATCATTTAGGAAAAAATATTCCAAAAACGTTTATTGATGTGAGTGGCATCAGTCCACGAAAGAAGTTTTTCAATCGATATTTTAGAAGCTCAGATTTTATGGCAAATACGTCAGAATTAAAAATTAACACTTTCGCCCCTGGTGGCCAAAGCATTCTTTACCAAACATTTGAAATTATATGCAAAAGATTTTCCATCAGGAAATGTATCCGCTGAATAAAACGTTTTTCAAATCGGAGTTTTAGAAGAAGAGTAATCGGAAAAAATGTAATTTACTTTTATGCCCCCTAGCGGAAAATCTATGCGTAATTTGAAAAAGTAACTATATCTAAAATACTCTTCGACATAAATGGAATCGAAAGATTAAAGAGATTTTTCAATCGGATGTTTAGAAGCAAATATGTGGAATAAAACGTATTTTTGAATTTGGCATCATCTGCATTTACGCCCTCCAGGGGCGAAATTGTACATCGTAAAAAAAAAATCGAAATGAAGGATCCTCATTCGCATATTTCAAGCTTCCCAACGAAAAAATAATTTTTCAAATCGGACTAATAGTTACAGAGATATCGTGGGTACAGGCGGACGGACAGACAAACCGATAACATAAGCACGATCTTTTTTTACCAAAGAAGTGCTAAAAAATTGTACATGTTTACCCTCGTTAGCGGAAGAACTGCATATTATTTGAAGTGGAAAACGTGGATAAAATTTTCATTATGGTCACTAATAAAAACACTTTTAGCAATTGAACTTTTACAACCAGTGGTATGGCATAATATGATTATCGCAGTGACTTTTGATGGAAGCTTCTGCCTGAGATCTCGGCAACACTGCGATGTAGTCCCAAGAACCTTGCAAAACTCCATTTCCTTTCCTTCGTTCCCTATTTCTTGAACTTTTGGACCCCTCTGGCCTTTTGCATTTCCAGTCTGCCTGTGCCCTGGTACCTTTCACGCTGGGACACAATCATGTATCTCCACTTGCACATCATCTCAAAACTGGGACTTGTATCATCATCTGCTGGTAACAGATCTCACGCCGGTCCTTCTTACTTATCCATAGCTTTTTCTGCCTCCATCTACCTAGACGGAACACAAGGAAACGACACTTTATACGGGAAGAAAGAGAACGATTTACATTGGCGTTTTCTTTACGCCAGATGACTGTCGTTTTCAGCCTCCATGGATTCCGCATCTACGCTTCACCTCATTGCTTACACTTCAATGTTCGCAGGCTTGTGTAATAAAATTTTGCAAGTAAAACATCAGACAAAACAAGTTATGAAACAAAGTTTATTGTATCACTTATGGAAATTTACAAAAATCAAAACACACTTTTATTCGTGTTCGTACTATGATTAATAAGGAATGTGGTGACTCCTTGCAGCTACGAAGCCTCGTGTTGACTTTTTATGCTGCCTATCAGATTCTCCAAGAGCTCTCTTTGGGAAACAAGTCCCACTCCTGACGAATAACAGTTTGGAGATCCGGAACGGTTTCTGATGGACACTGACGGGATACAATTCGCCTCCTTTATACATCCCATGCATTCTCTATCGGATTCATATTCGGAGACCTTGCTGGATATCTTCACTTTGGAGAAAGTTATACACCAGCTGTGTCCTGGGGGGGGGCGTGAGTTTTTGTCCATGATTCCCAGCTCTGAATCCACGGCACTTCAGAAAAGTCTCACACGAGGTTCCAGTATCTCATCTCCCTACCTCAGAGCAGTAATGGTGCGTGTGTCGAAGATGTGGAGCTCTGATGCCCGTTTAGCATGATGCCTGCCCATGCCCCGACTCGACCGCAACCGAATTGGTCCCTTTCCCTGATGTTGTTGGGATTGTAACGGATTCCCCGTTCTCTTCAGAGAGTGGTTTCAAGAAAACCATTCAGTAAACTGAATTTGGACTCATCAATGAAGAGTACATATTTTGATGTTCCCGACTCCAGTTTAAACGGGCCATCATGTTCGCAGGGCTGAGAGGGAAACATACTATTGGATTTTTGGCATATAAACCAGCTGTGCTGTAAAAAGTTTGTCTAGAAGCTCTTGGTCCTGGAGGCGGCCGCAAGCTTTGAAGAGAGTTGCCTGCTATGCTATGACGTCGTGCAGTTAATGCCAGATACCAGTCCTGCTGAGAGGTTGTGACTCTTGGGCGACCTTGTACTGGTTGGCGTTTTACCTGTGCTGTGTCTTGAGACCTTATCCAGTGCTTTCTGATACTCTCTGGTAAAGATGTGTAATGTGATGAAAGGCTTGTACATAAAATTTAAATACAGCTTTAAATTCTTACTTTATCGTAATATACTCTATGTTGTTTTACTAAAATCTACTCTGAGAACAGCGGAACAACATGCGTTTTTATAAGTTCTAGAAGTAAGACTGTGGATCAGTAAAAAACGTAAATCGTAGTTTATATTATTTAAGTTACCTAACAGAAATATCCTTTTTTAGATCTGATTGATGGCAGTAGAGATACAGCCCTCCAGCCTGCATATTCTAGGAATACAAATGATGCTTACTTCGTACATCAAAAGCCATTGCCGAAAGTGACAGTGGTGAGTTAATTTTTTCTCTCACGCAGAGGAGGGAGTAAGAAAATGCAATCTTTGTGTATTTCTGAAGAACAGGATTGATAGAAGATCAGAAAGGTGCCAAATAAAGTACGTAAAAAGTCAAAAACAAACATAGTAAAAAATTAAAATTTCCTTACTATTACAAGACCTATTGATTACACATTTGAATTATGTTATGTTATTCAGCTTTACATCTTGTGCAATGGATTCTTATTAAAATCACTGGAAAGTGTAAGGTAAGAAAACTTTCTCCGGATAGATAAACATCACTTTTTTTTCTTTGGAGTAGGAACACTAGAAAAAATTAATTTTCGCTGTAGATGTTAAACTTGTATTCTTTATGAAATGTAACGGCTTAAACAGTCGAGCATCAAGATTATGGTAAAAGGTCTATGTTCCTAACCGTAAGTATAGAACAAAAAGAGAGACTCTGGTGGAAGAACATATCATGAACGATTCAAAGCTTTTTCTGCTCTATTTTAGGGGAAAGCAAAATTGTTTGAGAGCCGTAAGTCGTTGATAGCTATCTCTTCATAACATGCATTGAAGTTCTCAGTTCAACAAAGCACGGAAGAGTAACTCTTCAACTAATTCAACTACAACTGGAAAGTCAAATCAATAAAGCGAGACTACTAGGTTAATAACATCGAAAGAAAAATATTCGCTTTTCGAGAATATATATATATATATATATATATATATATACATATATATACTCCTTTTTCAAGAAAAATCCACACAGGAAATGGACATGGAGACATTCGAATGGGACGACAAGTGAAATTGATTTCATTATGTGTAAATAAATTCATCATCGAAGACTGCAGTGTGCTAAACAAGTTCAACACAGGTAGTGACCATAGATTGGTGAGATGTAAGATGCACCTCAACTCTAAACTCGAAAGTGGCAAGCTCATAAGACAAACAAAATGTATTGACACAACCAACCTCAAAAAATACCACAATACCTTCACGTTGCAACTGAGGAACAGATTCTCTGCTTTAGAAGGCCTAACATCGGAATGAGTGCATAATTCTGAAGTTAACAGAGGACTCACCAAGGCTCTTATGGAAACAGCAACAAAAATAGGTAGTACTAAGAACAAGTTACATATGAAGAAAATTTCAGGAAAAACAAAAATGTTGATGTAAAAGATAAGGGAAATGAGGACAAATAAAGACGTAACTTCCAACGTGGAATATATAGAACTATGCAAGACCGTGCGAAAAGGTATCCCTGAAGACATAAGGAAATTCAATTGTGAACTAAAAAGGAAAGCAGTTGAAAACAACCAGAGCCTGAAGATAGCAAAGTGACATCTCAGTAAGGGAAGAAAACAGATTATGGCCCTGAGAAAAGAAGACGGTACTGTAACAAGAAATAGGAGCGAAATTTTGACAAAGGTGAAAGATTTATATTCAAAACTATATGAAAGGGATGATACATCTATTCCAGACATTTGCGACAGGTACCAGTACCAAAGTCCCTCCAATCCGCCCTGCAGAAGTTACACATGAAAAGAGGAAGAGCTCCAGGGGAAGATGGAATTCCCGTGGACATTATACAAGAAGCAAGTGGTGAAATTGAAACTACACTCACCCAAGTTTTCACCAGATGCCTTAATGAAGAGAAGATTCCTGAAGATTGAACAATGCCACAATGATCTTGCTCCATAAAAAAGGTGACGTTGAGGATCTCATAACTACAGGCCCATCAGCCTCCTATCAGTGGTTTATAAAGTCTTCACTAATGTTCTTTCACATCGCTTGAAGGCAACACTAGACGTGGCCTAACGAAGAGAACAATCTGGATTTAGGAGTGGCTACAGAACTATAGATCATATACATGTACTGAGAGAACTAATTGAAAGAACAAGATAATATAAATACCCAATTCCATTATGCATGGCTTTTATTGACTATGAAAAGACCTTCGATTCCGTGAAACCATCAACAGTAACAACGGCTTTGAAATCCCGCGGTATTGAAGATGCATACATTAGCATTTTTAAATAACATCTATGAAAATGCAAGTGCAAAGATTCGATTGTTTGAAAATACAACACACATAAAAATTGGAAAAGGAGTGAGACAAGGTGACACCATATCTCCGAAGCTCTTTAATGCCACAGTGGAAAATGTCTTTCAATCATTGAACTGGGAAAACAAAGGGATAAAAATTAATGGAGATTATCTAACCCACCTTCATTTTGCTGATGACGTAGTCATTTTTGCAACTACCCCATCAGAGCTGCAGAGTATGATCCAAGAACGTGCTGACAAGAGTAAAGAAGTGGGATTAAAAATGAACTTTCAGAAGACAAAAGTGATGTTCAATGCTTTTACACGAAATGAAGATTTATCGATTGATGGAGAAAAGCTGGAGATAACAGACACGTACGTTTATCTTGGACAGCAGATATGAAGTGAGGGTCACATTGATGAAGAAATTAATCGGCGTACAAAACTTGCCTGGAGAGCTTTTGGAAGAAACAGCATAATTTTCAAGAGCAATATGCCATTATGTCTTAAAAGAAAAGTGTTGGATCAATGCATTCTTCCAGTACTTACGCATGGTACAGAGACGTGGACCTTAACTAAAAGAGACGTACAAAGGATGCAGACAACTCAAAGAAGCATGGAGAGATGCATGCTTGGTGTAAGCAGGAAAGATAAGAAGAGGAACTCGTGGATAAGGAAAATGACAGGAGTGGACGACATCATGACCAGAGTGAAATCACTGAAATTGCAATGGGCTGGACATGTTCCAAAAGAACAGATCACCGATGGACAACCGAAATTTTAGATTGGATTCAGAGGGACAGGAAAATACCCAGAAGACCCCATGGGAGATGGAAGGATGAAATTCGAAAGTATGCGGGAGTGACATAGAGGAGACAGGCCCAAGGCAGACAATTGTGGAAAAAAATTGGGGAGACCTTCATCCAGTAGTGGATTGATAATGGTTGATGATGATGATGATATTATATATATATATATAGCAGATGGTTGAGGAAGAAACTTGGGGTGACTTTCATCCAGCAGTGAATTGGTAATGGCTGACAATTATGATAATGATTATGATATATAAGGGAATTTATAAGTATATATATATATATAAACAACGTAATGAAGCAACTGAATCAGTACAAGAATTCCTCCAAAACATGTATAGTGCGTCTCTTCTTGAGCCAAAAGGAAAAATATAATGTTGGCGTACACAGTGGTGGAGGCTAACTCACTTAAGTGCATTCCTTCTTCGCCAAAGGTATAGAACTTCGTCTCTCGTTAGGGAGCATTGATACTTCCCGTAAAGTCAACACCCACCGGAAATTTTCTGCTGACACAGAAACAAAGAAAGTGCTCCCCATTATAGCTGGACATTAACTACAAAGAGCATAATTGACATTGGGAACAAAGGTCACCAACTCGGAAACGACGGCGGATATTTCTGAGAGATCACATGATCAGGGTGAAAAGTAAATCATCAGACCTTTTTCGCTTTTCGAGATAAAAAAAGGGCAGTCAAATTTCTATGAGGTTCTTTTTATTTATTCCCACTTCCATTTTTCTTCTGTTTTATCCTCTTATCGTGTACAATGCCGAAACGCAAATGAGGCTACAGTCTTAGCGTGCCATTTATGCCTCATAACTGTTCTTAAACATCACTCGTTATTTTTATTCTAATTAAATCTAAGAGTTAAAATTAAGAAAAAGGTTGTTTGGTCAAAATTATTTGTATTGTTTCTTCTCGATAAAAGTTTCACCGTGCTTTGGTACACTTCTTGAGGACAAATGGCAGGTAAATATTCAAATCGCATGCGATAACATCGAAAATATTGACGATCACAGGGTTTTCTCACTGGTTTCGACACTGTTGATAGAAATTATATGAATTCCATGTCGTTGATAACTTGCAAAGAATTCGAATATATCTGGGAAGTTCCTAAACTATGAAATTTAATGATTGAGTCCGGTTTGTCCATAAGCTTAGATCATTTTCGTGATAGTATTTATCAATAACAATTTATTTTGTTTATAGTTTTGTACGTAAATTTTGTGCCTACTGAAGGTTTAACGACCACCGTGATTCTCTCCTATATTTGATACATTTCACGCGAATTTATAACTTCAGTACAATACTTTGATAAGAGAAAAAGTCATTTTTTTTCTTGGGTTTGAAAATCATCTTGAAATTAAAGGTTTTGATAATCTTCAAATTTTGACGACAAAGTTAGGAGAAAAAAAGAGCAAAGAAAAAATTATCTGGTAATGGATGCAGAATATGAGTTAACGAGAAAATAGGCTTCAGTTTCCGAAAATCTTTTAAGACCCTTGTCTATAATGGAAAGGCTGTATCATCTTTGTGCTGCAATACGTTTGAGAAAGGCAAGTTCTTATTTTCAAACAGTTTTATTCTGAGCATATATGTATATCACGATATACTAACTATAGAAGGCGCTGCATGTTTGTTGCCAAAGGTGATTAGATTAGGCATGTGGAGGTAAAGAAACAGTGAAAGATTGATGGTAAATTGAACACATACTGGCCGCAGAATTAGAAACTATTGCTTAATACTAGGTTGCACCTCCTTTAGTCCGAATTACAGCACGTATGCGGTTTGGCATAGATTTCAGAAGATGGTGGGGAGCATTTGCGCCTGCAGCACACCATGCATTCACCGGACAGTTCTTTTACTGCCACAGATTTTACGGAAGAAGATTTTGCTCCCAGATCTGTTTTTCTAACGTGTCCTATACATTCTCAACAGAGTTCAGATCACTTCGTTCCGCTTCGTGGTGGCCAGGGAAGAAGGCCAGGAAGTAGCTGTTATGCTCTCAGAATTATGGCTGAACATATCTTGCACAACAGATAGCGGAATTGTCGTCCATGAAACAGCCGCCACCTGTTAGAAAGAAAGTCAACATTGGAGGATATACTTGACTGGAAACCATGTTCAAACAATCCTTATAAGACATCCATCCTTTCATAAATATCAGGGGACTCATTCCACACCAAGAGAACGTGACCCACACAATGAGATCACCTCCGAAACCTTGAGCTGTGTTTATAATGGCAAGCTGGGCCATTTCTTCATGGGACTCTCACCAAACACTCTAGCTACCATCAGAACAGAAATAGAGGTTTATTGCGACCCGTCGGACAACATGACCGTTTCCCTGAATAAACATATATTTAAAACATGTTGAAAAAAAAATCTGAATTCCGAATAAAATATATTTGACATGAACTCAACAATCTCATATTTGCGAAAGTAATTTTTCTACAAGAAAAAATGTACAACCGCGATGGCTTTTTCTCGCTTTCTGAATCGCTGAAAGAAAGTGCACCTAAAAAGAAAATATCCACATTATCCATCCTTTATATCAGATATATCTACTTTTTGTGATTAGTCTCTCATTTGCAAAAATTTTCAAATTGGTTCGATTTAAAGTCAGTCCAATATTCATCAGGGGTATTAACAAATCATTCAAGCACACCAAACAGAAAGGTGGATAAAAAACAATGCTTTGCCGCAAAATAATGTAAAACGTTTTAAAATGCCTTATAAATGCAATAGTATCCTTTGTGGAAGTGAGAATTTAAAAGAAGTGGTTCTTAACGGTTGAAAACAGGCAACTGAATTGTAATGATAATGTAAGCATCAGCATTTTATACATTTATTATAATTTCAAAGAAGGAAGTCATGAATGCTGAATCTACGCTATAGATTCAGCATTCAAGATTACAGCACATTTCTCTAACTTTGAAACACATAACCATAGTTTTACGAAGCCTAATGAGTTCATTCCAAGGAAACTTAAGAGTGCATTATTGTGGAAAATATGGATCAGCTAACAAAGACTCTGGCTAGAAGTATAGTTAAGGAATAAATTACTATTGAGTATACGTGTAAGGATTATGAATTGTGAGGATTATGAGATACACGCCCGCGATTACTAGGGTAGACGAATGTACTAGAGCTGAAATAGGAGTAGGAGCGGCCATAGCGGCAGGAAGTCAGGCTCTAAATTCGTGACGAAAATTATTCTCTGGAGTTTAGAGATAAAATCGGCAGAAGTAAAGCTCAGAGTCATCATTTCCGTTTAGTCAGCAGTTTAACAGTCAAATGTATTCTGTCTCCTTCCCATCATATTCATGTGCTTTCAAAAATGTCCCTCCTTCTTATTTGCGTATGTGTTAAGTTTTGTCTTGTTCCGTGCCTTCTTTAACGGTGTGACATTTTCTATGCCGAACAGTGCATTTTACGTATCGTTAGCGTACATTCTTCATGTACTTTCCAGTTTTTCGTATCACACGGTTTTGCAGGTTTAGAGCGTAAGAGCATGTTACTGTTTCCATCATATTTGCCGCGGTACCTACGCATTTAAAAAATCAAAGTTTTTTTTTTTATTTCTTGACAGCTAGCTCTTTCTACGGAAATTATTTTAGGTATACTTTTCTTCAAACATGCGCACCACACTCTTTTCGTTAGGTGGGAAATTACATGTTTTAGGTTTTCTTGATATCCCTTCTTATAATAATAAAATTTTATTTTTATTTTTATATGTATATTTTTGGCATACATTATTGAATATATGGTATGAAAAAGTTCTGTCTCTAGGCGGTTTAAGAGTGCTTTTCTATTTGCAACCGTCCTTAAGAACATTCCTAAAACAATTCTTTTTGCATTGCATTTAATGTGCTATACTGAAAGTTGCGAATCTTATCCATTGTAAGTGACGCACGGTCTTTCTGCTCTAAGACACACAGTTGTAAAATATTTCCTTTGTTGGCTTGGCTTATAAAATTCGCTCAGAAAACGTTCATTTTCCAACCTATAACTCCCAGTATGAAAGCTGTCGTGCACTTATTCTCTACTTTTTAATAATCTATATATTAATTCTATAAGGTTTTTTAATGTGAATTCTATTTTGAGAGAACCGCTGAACGGAAAGATATGGTTGAGGTATCAAAATAAAGCTCTTGCCATGTAAATGTGCCAGTCGAAGAGAAAAAGGAGATAAGGGCAACGGTTCGGGCGTTGTGTGGCGGAAAATGTTCCATGTAAAGTCTATGGAAGACGCGTGCGGTTCACTCACGCGCTGTTGAAGGCGGAAGCATGGAGGTACTAAGATAGTCCAAAGTCCGAAGTCTTATCCTTTCTGAGCGAACAGTTGCGCAAAGCAACGCTAGAAGGCATTCCAATCAAAGTTCTTCTCATCGGAACAGCGAACACTCTCGAAGACCTGATTACATTATGCCGTTGGATTGTGTGATGTATATATATTAAGTATGCTACTTAATTCTCGGCCACAGGCACGACACGTTGACAGCAAATTATTGCAAATCGAATACGTACCTAATCAAGGAAATAATTCCCTTCGTGTTGGATACATTTGAGACATCGGTCAGGGAGCTGCTGAATGCCACTGCGGAAAAAAGAGGTCTGTTTCGATTTGATAAAGTCATCAATACTTGTGTGAACCTCCTCGACAGAAGTGAAGTGCGTATCACTCAAGTGATGTTGCAGGGAGCGAAAGAGGGTGATAATCTGACGGGGAGAAGTCTAGAGAATACGCCGGGTGGGACAAAATATCCCATCCCAGGTCGGTGAGCGTGTTTAAAGTCGTTTTCGCGGTGTGAGGACGCGCGGCATCCTGAAGCAGCAGGACCGACCTTCTGCCCTTGCCGGTATATGGCCTTTTTGCTTAAAACTGCCACAACGTAGGAAGCGCATGGTCATCCAAAATGGTGCAGTAGGTCTCGGCGTTGAGTTTACCAGGAATTGTGACCAAGGGTCCCGTGCCATACCAGGAGAAACACTCCCATAGCATAATTTCACCGCCGCCGAACTTCACAGTTGGCACAATACCTTCCGGCAGGAGGCGTTCCCGAGGCAGACGCCAAACCCAGACCCTGCCATCCGAACGGTAGAGGATGAACCTTAATTCGTCGCTCCAGAGAACCTGTTTCCACTGTTGAACGGTCCACTGTCGACGTTCTTTGAACCACGTTAGCCGAGCAGCGCTATTGGACTTGGTGATCAAAGGCTTGTGGGCGGCAGCACGTCCTTGATAACCGAAGAGATGGGCTTCCTTACGGATGGTATTCGTCGAAAGAACACTCCCGGATGCCTGTTGAAACTCCTCTCGGATGTGGCCCATTGATTTGGTGCGGTTCTTCCGAATTTCTCTGGCCAGCACCCGTCGGTCTCTAACTCCCAGTTTTGTGGGTCTGCCGGGTCGAGGCACATTCCGACAGTCTCCTCTCATTTTGCACTTGCCAATCAGGTAGGCCACTGTCAATTTTGGGTACTTCAACTCGCTGGATATGTCACGTATGAATCGGCCATTTCTCTGATACCCGACGATTACACCCTTTCTCGAAATCAGAGAGCTCCGAACTGCGTGGCATCTTGCATGCGACTGGTTGCGTTGTTGTTTCCCACACGATATTTAACGAACGGCGGCGGCCGTGACGTGTATCAGAACCGCAGATATCGTCGATTGCAGGGGTGTCCAATTACTTGTTGGTAGATAGTGTATATATACAAGCCATACTAAAGGTTACACGAAAATTTTCAAAAAAGCTTTTAGAATTCCACAACGCCTGAGACTGCTTATAAGGAAAATCAAAAGTCAAATACAAAAATCATTAAAAAATTTGAAATCTGGAGCAACTGATTCAGAAAACCGAAAAAAGAGATCTATCAACCAACCGGGAGAAAAAAAGGATTATAATCCTTTTTTTCTCCCGGTTGATTGTTAGATAGTTCTATAATTATAGAACTACGGTAGGCTGCTATCTATGGCTTCATCAATGGTTAGGCACACATAACACCTCTCATACCTCTTCAAGGACCAAAAAGTGTGGGTTTCTAAGCACCATCCAGTTTGCTACATTAACATCAAAATAATAATCAGAAAACAATGAAATAAAATAAACCCAACCCAAAACAAATCAAACTTCCGCAGCTAACCACCGCTATCCGAGACCATAAGCACCGAGACTCTCCAAGAAAAATAAATCAATAGAAGACATTAATAAAAATAAAATTAAAAAAACCCTGTCCTCTTCCTTTAGTTTACCTTCTTGGCTCTGCAAAGTAGTCTGCAACTTTTTATAAGCATCAAAATCAAAAACGAAAGAAGCATCGTTGGTTGCTCTTTAATAAAGAATGTAGAGAAGGACAGACCTTGCCACAAAGCAGTAGACAGAAGTTTGCGAATATAGCAATGAAATATTGAAATCTAAAACATAAATGAAGGTAGATGATTTTTCATTTTAAAATAACTAAGGAATGTAAAACAGTTTTGGATAATGCTATTAATTTTCACTTGATAAAGTTTTAGTAGCGCAGCGTGCTGTTTTATTCATTTCCTAACATTTAAAATGTTAAATTTGTATTTCTACTACGCAAAGTAAATTTGTGCATTTAATGCATACGACAAACTTCCAAGATCAAAACGGACATTAAGAACTACCGTGCGCACTAGGTACACAACATATAACTGCATTTTTCTAATTACCATGTTTTTAATTTAATGCTTATTATGATTTTCGTTAAATCATAGTTAAAAAAAGTTTTAGTTATTTAAAAATAATCGAAAAATTTGATATAACAGCGGGCTTGATATAACGTTACAATGTAATGGAAAAAAAGGTGGCAGTACATCAAGGATCGAATATACAGTCTATTGACAAAAGTCACCGGAAAATAAGAAGAGAAACACAACATAGCATTTATTGACATATATTAATGCGGTGTCAGTCCACCTTTTGCCTTAATGTATGTATGCACTGACCTTTCGAGACATGCTTTCAACAAGGTTTTGGAACACAGCGATAGGTATGCGCTTCCATTCAGTACATAATGCTGCCACTAACTGTTGCTTAGTAGTAGGCCTTGGTTCCAAACTTCTTATGCGGCGCTCTAATTCATCCCATAGGTGCTCTGTGGGATTAAGATCAGGGCTCTGTGCTGGCCAGTCCACACACGATACGGGATTATCGTCAAACCACGCCGTGACAGTACTAACTTTATGGCTCGGTGCATTATCCTGCTGGAACCAACAAGGCTCGGTTCCAAAGTATTGCCTCAGAGTTGGTAGGGAATACTTATCGAGAATATCGAGGTAGACATGCTGGTTAACAGGTTTGTGCTCGATAACCAATGGGCCGGGACCAAACCACGAAAAACACTCCCTCACGAGTACACTGCTAGCTCCAAACTTGATCGTAGGAACAGTATACTGTGGTAAATAGCGTTACCCCGGCTGCCGCCATACCCACACACGGCCATCAGACTGATGGATCATTTATCTGGATTCATCAGTCCATAGGACCCGTTACCATTGCTCTACGGTGCACGATAAATGTTCTTTACACCGTGCTAAACGAACGAATAGCCTTCGGACTGGAGATGAAAGGCTCATGAACAGCCGCACAACCACCGTATCCCATGTAATGAAGTTCTCTGTGAATGGTACGTGTATATACCAAGGTTCCAGCATTTTTACTCACCTGTACACCGAGGTCTTGCGCAGTACTCCGTCGATTAGCTGCAACGACTCTCCAGAAGCTTCGACGTCCTCTATCACTGATTTTCTTTACTCTGCAAGTAGGGTTTGGCTGCATCGGGCTCGCCCTGTGTCTTCCTCTCATTCAGTACATCCAAAACTGTTGACTTGGGTATGTTTAAACGCCCCTCGGTTTCTCTTATGGAGAACCCACGAATATAACACCCAACAATATTTGCTTTCTCAAAGTCAGTTTGCTTTAGCCGCGACATTAGACTCAACCTCACAATGCGATATGAACGCGGTCTAATGCAGGCTTGTTTTTATACCGTTTATAGTTGTACCACGCATCTTAACAACGCAGCGGATCCATTCAGTTGCTTTGTGACGTACCTACCAGCAGGACGCACACGACATAAAGGCACATAGCAATCAGAACAAATGTCTGCGTAGCTCAGTTGGTAGAGCGACTTGTTCCGGAATAAGCGGACTCGGGTTCGAATCCCGGCGTAGACCAAAAATAACGGAGAAATTTACTTCGTTATAATGGCGCCCGAACTATCCGGATGACCCGACCGTTCAAAATCTCGCATTGGTGTGATGTTATTTCCACACCGCGAGACAGGAAAAATCAGAGAATTCCTTCTCCAGCGCTTCGAAAAATAAAAATGTGTGATGTTGCATTCCACACAGCAGATTGACTGGGAGTTCTCAAGTGCACGTTCTACAGTGGATGGCTGCCTGCAACGATTCATGGTCACGGCTGACCCGTGGGCCATGCCCCCGGCCCTCTTTCGGGGGGGGAGATGTGACGTACCTACCAGCAGGACGCACACGACATAAAGGCACATAGCAATCAGAACAAATGTCTGCGTAGCTCAGTTGGTAGAGCGACTTGTTCCGGAATAAGCGGACTCGGGTTCGAATCCCGGCGTAGACCAAAAATAACGAAGAAATTTACTTCGTTATAGCTTTTAAAGAGGTGTCCGGTGACTTTTGTCAATATACTGTATATACACTTGTGTACAAAACTTGAGAATGAACGTTCTTTCAAATATCGACAACCAACAAAATCAGGTGCAACATTTTGTGGCAATTTACATAACCGGGGACGTTCATTAAAAAGCCGGAATATCGAATCATGCGCACAGGGGTCACGTCGTATCCCTTAAAGGAATGAAACAGAAAAGGGCGAGGTTTGAGACATCTTCTTGAAGGAAAATGTGGACTTGAAATCATAATGACGTGGATGAAATCATATAGATGAAAACATCATCTATATGATTTCACGCGGTGAAGAATTATACGGAAGTTGGAAGAAGGCTGCCGAGTGAGTGATGTCGCCAGGGCGTTTGAAATCGTGCATTGTATCCAGACTCTGTGTAGCATTACAAACCAATGGACTGTGTTCCAAATGCACGCTAGAACGTCGCCCACGCTCTTCTACGACGCATGGAGAGAGTTTTTCAGTTGCAACAGAAAATAGTAATCGCCGCACCATGGCTGGTCAGCTTGCAAGTCGCCTTCCCAATAGAACGCGGATATCCCAATAAAACATGGCAAAAACGATTGCGACATACAGGACTATATTTCCGAAGACTTGTAGTCTGCATCCCTCTATCCAGATCTCAACGTGCGTACGTTTTCAGCGGTGTCGTATCCACAGAAATTGGTCATGTCATCAATGGACCAATGTACTCTTCACAGATGAGATCGTTTCAGTCGATCTGCCGTGAAAGTACTAATATTCTAGAAGTCGGTTGATCTGACGTGAAAGTATTAATATTCTAGAAGTCAGTTGATCTGACGTGAAAGTATTAATATTCTAGAAGTCAGTTGATCTGACGTGAAAGTATTAATATTCTAGAAGTCGGTTGATCTGACGGGAAAGTATTAATATTCTAGAAATCAGTTGATCTGGCGTGAAAGTAATAATATTCTAGAAGTCAGTTGATCTGATGTTAAAGTATTAATACATTTCTGTCCTTTTCCTGCACAGTCTCGCGCAGACTTGCAGTCTGCGCGAGACTGTGCAGGAAAGGGACAGATACGGCGGTGCCAGGGGTCGTGGTGTGTGGCGGATTCATGATTAATGGACGCATCGAGATACAAGTGCTGGATAATTGGACTATGACGGGCGAACGATATTGCAACGAAGTTTTTCTACGTCATGTTCGATTTTTTCGTAGTGCTGTAAACGAAGTGTTTCTGTTCATGGATGATAACGCGGCACCCATCATACGGGAGCCGTGTAGACACTTCTGGAGGCTGAGGATATTCATTGCATCAACTGGTCAGCACGCTTCTCAAACCCCGACCCAATCGGACACTTCCGTAGCACAATTGGGATACGCATTAATGCTCTAACCCCCTTCCGGAAAACAAGTAGAACCTCATCCGTGATCCGAAGAAGGAGTGAGCCAGTTTGCCTCAGGAACTCCTAGATCACTTGGTGCTCAGCATGCCACGACGTTGTGAGAGCTGCATCGTAGTTCAGAGTGGACATATTCCATACTTAAACGGCTCTTCGCCTGGTTATCGGTAAGCACTGTGTATTGTAAATTTCGCCAATGTGCAACGGCTGTGTATGCTGAAATTATCAGAAGGATACCGCTGTTGTACTTCACGGTCTCTTGACGCAATGGAACTTGTATATTAGCTCGTACAATTTTATTTAGCCACCGTTGCTCTCGAGCATCGACCAGGCGTTTCCGTGCACTGGAAGACAGCTGACCGTTTGTTTTGTTGTTTGTGCACAACTCTTTGTACAGCAGGATACAATTATTCTTGAATTGCCCAGAAAGTTTACTCTTTTCCACACGTTTGCACTCGCCAGCCTTGCGTGCACTCGCATGCCTCTTTCGAGCTTAAATCACGAGTCTTTTCCAAATTGCCGAAATCTAAGCTTCGTACAGGTCTCAATCCTCTGCTGAGGAAGCTGTTGAAGAAGCCATCATTCACATTCCCTACGTTACGTAAATAAGCATGGCACTGGTCTGATTTCTTTTGCGTGTTGTTCCTAATGATTTTTGTTACTTCGCCGTATATTTGAAACAAAAGTTTTAATAACACTGAACATGTTTTTTCGAGTACCATTATTATTTGAGTTCTGCATTACAAGCGAAACGTTTTTATCCATCTAGAGACGGAATTGTCTAAGTGCTGCCTTGTGACCTTTCGTTCGAGATTGAAATTTTTTCGAGTCGTGTGTGAGGCATAGGTTATGCGCTTGATTTACAGCACTTTACCTCTTCCTCCTTTAGGACCAGAGGCCTACATTAGAGACGAACGTCTGCATATAACGTGAATTAGGGACAGACGTCGGCTTATATCCTAAATTCGGGACGCATGTCTACTTATAGCCTAAATTAGGGGCGGACGTGTACTTTTAAACCTACATTAGGGACGGTCGTCTACTTATAACCTAAATTAAGTACGGACGTCTGCTTATAGCCTAACTTAGGGACGGACGTCTGTTCATAGCCTAAATTAGTGACGGGCGTCTACTTATAACCCAAATTAGGGACTGACGTCTGCTTATAACTTAAATTAGAGATGGACGTCTACTTATAACCTAAAGTAGGGACGGGCGTCTGCTTATAACCTAAATTAGTGACGGTCGTCTACTTATAACCTAAATTACAGACGGACGCCTACTTATAACCTAAATTACAGACGGACGTCTACTTATAACCTAAATTAGGGACGAGCGTCTGCTTATAACATAAATTAGGGACAGACGTCTGCTTATAACCTGAATTAGGGACAGACGTCTGTTTATAACTTAGATAAGACACGGACGTCTACTTATACCTTAAATTTGGGACGTACGTCTACTTATAACCTAAATTAGGGACGTACGTCTGCTTATAACTTAAATTAGGGATTGAAATCTGTTTATAACCTAAATTAGAGACGGACGTTTACTTATACCTTAAATTAGGGACGCACGTCTACTTATAACCTAAATTAGGGACGAACGTCTGCATATAACCTTTATTATAGACGGACGCCTACTTATAACCTAAATTAAGGACGGACGTCTACTTATAATCTACATTACGGACGGACGTCTGCTTATAGCCTAAATTAGTGACGGGCGCCTACTTATGAATTAAATTAGCAACGGACGTCTGCTTATAACTTAATTTAGAGACGGACGTCTGCTCATAACCTAAATTAGGTACGGACATCTGCTTATAACCTAAATTAGGGACGGAAGTCTACTTATAACCGAAATTAGGAACGGACGTTTGCTTATAACCTAAATTATGGACGAACGTCAGCTTATAACCAATATTAGGGACGGACGTCTGCTTATAACCGAAGTTAGGGACAGACGTCTGTTTATAACCTAGATAAGAGACGGACGTCTACTTATAACCTAAATTAGGGACGGACGTCTTCTAATAAGCAAAATTAATGACTGACGTCTGCTTATAACCTAAATTATGGACGGATAACCTAAATTGAGGACGAACGTCTGCTTATAATCTAAATTAGGGACGGACGTCTGTTTATAGCTTAAATTAGTGACGAGCGTCTATTTATAAACTAAATTAGGAACGGACGTCTGCTTATAACCTAAATTAGAGACGGACGTTTGCTTTTAACTTAAATTAGGGACGGACGTCTGCTTATAACCTAGATAAGATACGGACGTCTACTTATAGCTTAAATTAGTGACGTGCGTCAACTTATAACTTAAATTAGGAACGGAAGTCTGCTTATAACCGAAATTAGGGACGGACGTCTACATATAACGCAAATTAGGGACGGTAGTCCGCTTATAACCTAAATTAGCTACGGTTGTCTACTTATAACCTAAATTCGGGGCGGACGTCTACTGATAACCAAAATTAGGGACGTACGTCTGCTTATAACTTAAATTAGGGATAGACGTCTGTTTTAAACCTAAATTAGAGAGGGACGTTTACTTATACCCTAAATTAGGAACGCACGTCTACTTATAACCTAAATTAGGGACGGACATCTGCATATAACCAATATTATAGACGGACGCCTACTTATAACCTAAATTAAGGACGGACGTCTACTTATAATCTACATTACGGACGGACGTCTGCTTACAGCCTAAATTAGTGACGGACGTCTGCTTATATCCTAAATTAGGGACGGACGTCTGCTTATAACCTAAATTAGGAACGGACGTCTGCTTATAACCTAAATTAGAGACGGACGTTTGCTTTTAACTTAAATTAGGGACGGACGTCTGCTTATAACCTAGATAAGATACGGACGTCTACTTATAACCTAAATTAGGGACGGACGTCTGCTTATAACCTGAATTAGGGACGGATGTCTGCTTATAGCTTAAATTAGTGACGTGTGCCTACTTATAACTTAAATTAGGAACGGAAGTCTGCTTATAACCTAAATTAGTGACGGACGTCTACATATAACGCAAATTAGGGACGGTTGTGTGCTTATAACCAAAATTAGCGACGGTTGTCTTCTTATAACCTAAATTCATGACGGACGTCTACTGATAACCTAAATTAGGGACGTACGTCTTCTGATAACCTGAATTAGTGACGGACGTCTGCTTATAACCTAAGTTAGGTACGGACGTCTACTTATAACCGAAATTAGGGACGGACGTCTGCTTATAACTTAACTTAGGTATGGACGTCTACTTATAACCGAAATTAGGGATGGACGTCTGTTTATAACCGAAATTACGGATGGAGTCTACATTAGACGCGCTTATGGGTTTCGGTTTACATTGAAAGGATGGAAAAGAAGTCATCTAAAAAGGAGCAACCCAACTTTGGAGCATGATGAAAAGAATAGCCCCCTATATAAGCTATGTTGGCACAGCCACGCGAGAAAGTCTCGAGATCATGGACCACCCACCCCATACCCATGCAACGAAAACTTGTTTTATGAGATATCAGATGCCTGGATGAATCTCCTGAACAAGCATCAAAGAAACAACAGATAATTCCTCTCCATGCTGCATGATCATGTTTTGAAACACGGATTCCGCACGTGAATATGTCTAAACGCGGACCTCAACGTGAAACAGAACAGTTTGGTTCTATAATATTAACATTTTTGAATTGTAACAACATTGTAAGTTGCTATCTCTAAGAAGGCTTTGAAAGCTTAGCCTAGACGAAGCCTCCCGGTGGAAAGCGAAAGCTCGGCTTAAATTGTGTATGTGTTTTACGCGATTAAAAGGAAGAGTTTTAGTTTATAAACGGTGTAATTGTATTCGATAATCGTGAAAGAATGATAAAAAACATTTCTTGCCTTCAAGACATAAAGCGATCACTTACTGCTCGGATTACGAGTTCTAAAAAAATGACACATGTGGCATGCTGTCGATGTTCACAACATTATGTGGTAGATAGAAACACCTTGTACGTTTTACAGTAGTTGGACAATTTTGAACACCTCATCATCTGTCATTCGAGACGAAATAATTTCTTTAGAATTCCCTAGAAACTTTGGGAAGATATGGCAGAAAAAGATATGATGCAGAACAGGAGTAAGTACCAAATAGTTGATGAAAATTTCGGTCAATAGGGAATCTCTTTTCCATTTTTCTTAAATGCTTAGAAAGAACAAATTTCTTGTGCAACAACCTCTGGAAATAAATTAATATCTTTAATTGAACAATCAATAATCGATTTTGTTTTCCGAAGCATTGAGAATCTCTCTATAGGGCTCCTATACGGTATCATACATCTCATTAGGGCGGAGAAAATAAAGAGATGGGTCCAAAAGAGATCATGTTTAGGGAAATTTTGTAAATGGTTTGAATTGTTCAGCTTGGAAAAATATGGACGCACATCCAGAGGTTTCGGAGCTAATGACTAACTTGATCACATGCAAGTTAGCTCACTTCAGCATAACCGAAAAGCAATCTCCCTTCAAACGGATGTTGTAGTTAACTTTCAATTCAATTTCACAAAAACAAGAAAAACATAAACCAAGCAGGAGAAATTTATGTGTTTTGGTCCATGGCATATTTCTGAAATGTTGCTTTAAAAACAGTTTCTGTCAGTGATGGTTTAAATCAAAAAGATTAATGCTAAAGCAAGTCATACATCATGCGAAGGAAACTACAGCTTGCGAAGAAAGTGACAAAGGGATAGACTGCTTGGGAACAAAAATTAAAGCGATCGAGTTCTCAGAAAAAACAACAAAGGTATTGACTGCTCGGGAGAAAACAACAATGGGATAGACTGCTCGATGAGAAATGAAATGCACTGTTCTAAATATTGTGGGAAAAAGATGCAAATATCAATACTTATGCTCATTTGCATAACACTGATCCATTTGATTTTTGCCTAGATCTCTGAATTCTAGAAGGGATTTCTTGGTGGATCACTATTCGTATGATGTTATCAGTCTTTTGAATTGCAGGTTCCTTTCTGGAATGTTTGGGATTAAATTACATAAAGAATTTTCTTTCGGGGAGAAAAAAATGAAGAGAAGTTATTGCTTCTTCCTGTTACCCCAAACTACGTGAATAAAGTGATATTTCATCATCTGTAGAAGAACCACACATTACAAAAGCAGGAACTGCATTTTATACTGTAAAAATATTCACCTGGCAACACCAACAGACTTTAGTAGCATGGTGTAAATGAAATGAAGGTTTTCATTTTAGTTTCATTTTACAACATGCAAAAGGATTTCAACTGAAGAATACTTTTAATAGGTAATATCTTCTTTGAACGCATTTGAAAGAGCAATTCATGCGTTGAACGCATGAAAATGGAACATTGCAAAATTAAGTTTTCTAAACACGAACATCCCGAGGTGAGGAAGGAACAAAGGAACTCAAGATAAAAAGACACATAATACAAATACTTACGCCGATAGATTATATTTCTGACTTACAGAAAAATTTCTATGTTTCATTTTATTATCCGAAAGTGGCGAATTATAGACACATTAGTAAGTTCAGTGGCAATCGTAAATGCGCCTTCTATGACATATATCACATTTCAAACAAGACTTTCATCGCGATGGTTATCACAGTGATCATGTTTCGTTATAAAGAAAAATAAGAAAAAAATGTTTCCCATCGTGCTTCTTATGGATTTTAAGAAATAAGGAAAATTCATTATTATGCAGTGCTTTTAAGTCATAAATAAATTTCATCAAATGCTTGAGCAATATTGCGGCTCTCAGTTTCTAAAACGAGCACTCTGGTCGGAAATATGAGTGTCATACATAAAAAATATTTGCACATCGAACAGCGCTTGGGTTTTTAACACTCTCCTTGGTATTCGTGACACCTTGGGCGCTGAATTCCTTGCAGACATCGAACAGCTTTTGCGTGTTTTCGAGTGTATTAGTTTATTCAATCCCTTCGCAATAGACATTGGAAGCATGAACATTTTAAACCCACTAATGGATAAATCTATATTGCGCACAGGGTGTTGGGGTAAGGACCTGAGACAGTGCAACGCAAAATAGCAATTGATTCTTTCTTTCTTTTTTTTTTTTTTTTTCGCATGAGGAAGGGCTCGACTCGTAATGCGCTGGAGCTGTGTTTGATTTTAAAAATCTGGCGTCTGTAAAAGGGCAATAAATATCATTCGCTAGGAAATAAAAGACGATATTTTTTTCGCTGCTGTGAGGCAATGCTTTTAATGTTCTGTATCTCTTTTCCCCTGACTGCCCTTCTGCAGTTCGAATGGAATATTTATTTGAATTACTTCAAAGAGAAACACTCCAAGATTTCAGCTACCCGTGAAAGTGAAGACCGCGCGCGATATCAAGAAAAAAAAAAAAAAAAAAAAAACGAATCTCAGAGTCGCAAAGATAAAGACTTTTCAAGAACCAGGCATTAAAAGTCTTCACATCCCTTTTAAATTGAATCACATTTTCGAGCATTAAGCCTTGGAAACGGCACACTCTTTAAATCATAGTGCAAAAATACATTAGTTTTGATTTAAAACACTTAAAATTTTATGGATGCATTTTCTCGGAACAGTTTTCTTTTTTTTGTGTACGCGTGTCTGTGGCGTCTTATGATCTACAGTTTTGGTATTGATCGTTTTCAGAACGCAGATCATCTATATGCAATAAGAAACAGTCGTTTCTTGAAATAGACTAAATACAGATGACACTTCAATTCCCTTACAGGAAACAAAATTAGGTGCAAAAATAACATGGCTGGCACTCACACATACATTCCCAATATCCCCTCTTAAAAATATCTCAATATTCCTCCATTTGTAGGGGCGCGCGCGCACACACACACACACACACACACACACACCCACGGCCGCCCAGTTGGCGCAGTGTTCTAAGCGATAGCCTATGCCCATTTGTCCGGGAGGGGGTCCGGGGTAGGATCCCGGTGAGGCATGGATGTTGCGTTTGTCTTACGGCAGTGGATCTCTCCCTTTCCTGGAACCAGTGTCCCTAAATTAGGGACGCTAGACTGCTTACAGCCCATCGGGTTGCGGGGGGGGGGCAGTGGTCAGCGTTCGTGACTGCCACGGAGAAGACCTCGGGTTCGATCCCATGCTGGTACAAACGCTCGGGGTCCGACGGCTTAACGTGCCCATCCGCTGGGCGTCGGATGGGCACGTTAAGCCGTCGGACCCCGGGTACTGGCCCCCCGGTAATAAATAAGGGTGTCTTCCTCCCCTTTCTACCTCGCTTCCGTGTCACTTTCCTATCGGACACTCTAGCCCAAATCTCCTAGCTTCCTATTTCTAAAGGCTCTTTAAGACCTGGGGTCAGACACTCCCTTCCTAAAATCCTCTACATATGATTTGATCTGATCTGCTTATATCCCATTGAGTTGCTCACGGTGGTCGTTAAAAGAAATTATACACGTATGCGCATGAATATCAAGAAGTATCTCCTATCCCAAGCTGTAACTTTATTTTTTTTATGCTAGCGTTTTTCCTAATAGCAGTAAAGTATACCCCCAGGAAAAAAT
Organism: Macrothele yani; assembly: GCA_039090855.1. NCBI lineage: Eukaryota > Metazoa > Arthropoda > Arachnida > Araneae > Macrothelidae > Macrothele > Macrothele yani. The sequence continues at coordinate 99,339,498 of CM077007.1, read as the reverse complement.
TTTGATATAACGAAAGTGGGTAACGAAAGTTACCAAAACCATTTTTGAAATCTAATGAGACAGCATTCAAAATCTTGTCGCATGAAGTGACGCAAAAATAGTTAATTTTATTTTCAGTGCGTCAAACTATCGCAGAACATTATTACATCACGTTTTAAATAAACGTAACAGTACCGCATTGCAATTTGCGGGAATCCGATGCTAAATGTAATATAAGCCATTACAAAAATGCATTTTTGATGGTATGAAAACGGTGCATCGTTGCGAAATTTGGCTTCCTCTCCAACCCCCAACAAGAGGGGGGTTACCTGCTATTAACGAGAGCTTTAAAACGTTGAATATCATAATGGAATGTAACCTGTAGATATCCTAGAACAAAAGGTACCAATCTCCCTCACTAACACACTTGCGATTCAACTTTTCTTTCTATCCCGAAGGCAGAATTTTAACTTGCGCATGCGCAGATGAACATTCGTAGCTACATCACATTTCATCGGTGCCAATGTAGTTTCTTACATTCGTCTAAACACGAGTATCATGCGTATAATAATAATAATTATTATTATTATTGTTTTTGAAAAACTGAACACTCAAAATATTTGCAACTGCCGCGTCCATAATTTAGTAGATATTAACTTTTACGACACATATCTTCTTTCGATGGTTTTACAATAGTAACAGTCATTATTTCGCCTACCTAAGTATCACTCATTATCAGGAATTAGTAAATCTTGTAGCTTGTTGATATGATTTATTTCCGCTTGGTATACGGGGTGATTCATAAGAAAGTATACAGTTTGTTTTTTGTTTTTTGATTGGAGGTTTATCGACAACCGTGAGCAACTCAATGGGCTATAAGCAGTCGCCCGTCCCTAATTTAGGGTCACTGGTTCCAGGGAAGGGAGAGAGCCAGTGCCGTAAGACAAACACAACATCCATGCCTGACCGGGATTCGAACCCGGACCCTGTTCGAACGAATGATCAGAGGCCATCGCTTAGACCACTGCGCCACTGGGGCGGCCATCTGGAAACTGTATGCCGCCTTGGTGGCGCAGTGGTCTAAGGCGCTGGCCACATCACGGACGATATACACGATTGAGCAGAAAGTGTTTTTGGTCAAACCATATTGGACTAACGGTTCGATCAAGGACTACGAATTTCAGAAAACGGCTTAATGTTGCCGCGCAGTCTAAAAGTGCGATACAGAAGATGATGACCTACTGGAGACAACAGGCAGGTTGGAGGATGTCGAAGAAAACGGCCGTCCTTAATGACCGAGAAAACAGTGCCGGACTTACACAACAAGTTTTTTAACTCACCAAACAAGTCCTTGCGTTGCGGCGACTGACCCAAGAAATTGGCTTGTCACATTGTACGTTCCCCAGAGTAGCAAAAAAATTAAAATAAAATCAGGAGAGCATTTTCCTGTATCGAGTGTTCATAGTGTAGTGACTGCACTACGGACACTAAAAATTGGAATTGAAAACTACACTACAATTGGAATGTAAACGACACTAAAATTTGGAACACAAAACCAATTTTTCATCCATACCATAAGTAAACAAAATACCCTTTCCTAATAGGATCAAGGTTACACTTTGGCTGCACTAAGAAGGAACTCAGGAATGTTTTTCGATTTTTTCAAAGTTGTAACGTACCTGGATACATATTAAAGAATCAAAGAAATCTACCTAGTGATACCATCAATACTGTTATAAAGTATTCAATGAAATAACGAAAGACATTTAAAGATATTTTAATATGCCTGTGATATAAGGTAAGTAGTACACTTGTGAATACATGGCACCAATCATTTTTCAAATTGGCATCCTTTTGCCTTTACACAGTCCTTCAGTCTCTGTGGCCACTCATCAAAATAGCTTTACGTAGATCTAAACAGGAAAAGCTGCTAATGTCCGCACCAAAGAGCGTTTGAGACTGTCAATACTGGGTGTCTCTTTCTACAGGCCGTGTCCTCCCATGTGGCCCACAAATTATAGTCCAATGGGTTGAGATCTGGGCTGCTTGAAGTCCAATCAGCTGGAGAAATGAAGTCGGCCAAATTCGCCTGAAGCCACTCCTGGGTTGACTTGGCCTTGTGGGCAGGAGCAGAATCCTGCCGAATGCTCCATTGTCTGTTCTGGTAGAGCGCGTGACTCACATTTTTGACCACTGGCTCCAAAACCTTGTATTGGTAGATTTTGGCGGATGTTTTCCACTATTTGCTCACAGAAATGGAGCTCCGTGGTACCCTCGTAGGAGACACAACCATGACAGAAGCAGGATGATGGCCACTCATGTCTATTGGAGCTTTCTCTTGAGCTACTCGAGAGGTTGACGCATACATTCTGTCATTTTGGCGATTGAAAGCCTCTTCAAGGGTGAACATTTTTTGATCAGAAAAAAAGGACCTGTCTGTGGCAATTATCTGCGTAACACGGCTGCAAACATTTCGCTTTTAGCACCCTATGCTGCTTCAGTTGTGGGGTGAGGAAGCGCCTTTTACGCCGCCGGTAAGCTCTCACCCTTAGGTCCCTCCGCAGAACACGTGACATCGACATTCTTGAAATGTTCAGCCAACGAGCCATCACTGATTGTTTTCTGACAGGATTCCATCGAATAAGCGCTGCCACTGTTTTCACCAGGCGAGTAGAGCTCATGGTAGGCAGCCAATCCTTTCTGGGGCGTTCAGCGACGGTCCTAGTCTCAAGAAACCTTTTTATGGTCCGGTAGATTTTAAAACTCTTCAGTATTATGAAAATATCGGAAGCTGCTTTTCCAACTCTGTGCAGCACTATTACAGCAACACGATTCTCATAATCGCCCCACTCCATGGCAAGTACTTCACTAAACACGTTATCTCCAATGATTCACTAACTGTTTCATGCCTCCTGGCTGGTCGGTGACCTTGCACACCGGTTGCTCCACAACAGCCCTTCTTTGTAACAGTATTTATGCTAAGACTGGGTATATTTTTGATAATCTAAAATTCAAAATTTAAAGTAGAATTGCAAAAAGCGTATAAATGAATTACGCGTAACCAAATGGAAAAAAACCAACGAGGGAAACTACAGTAAAATGTCGGAACAAGCGCATATTTTGTTAACAAGTAAAAAACGTATTCGAAATCAGGACGTAATGTCACAAATGTATGGAGCATTATTTTGTGATACGGAGATACATTATTTTGTGATTCACAACATTTAAGTATTTCTATTATTTTCCTTGCCTCACAGTGTAATCTAGAGACTTTTCACACATTTATTTACTTACCTTAACGAGTGCAGTTGTTTAATAAGTTTCTTTTTTTGGCGTCTGTCGATGGCAGGATTTAACCCGTTGGGCAGAAGTAGCGGATCCCAAGCACTCGCTAAAATTTCTTTGACAGGAACTAACGACCTCATTGGCAGCCATTTCCACGGAACGAATGCTCGGTGATGCAACAGCTGAATGTCTCCTAAAAATTGTTGCCGTTTCATTCCAGCAATGGGTGTTTCAGATGAGAAGAAACTGATTTCGAGGAAAAGGTTGTTTTCACTGGAGACAGGGCAGTAACCTTGTCGTTAGGGCTGTCCTCAACCCAATTTTTACGATGTTATCGATCGAAACAAAACAGAAAAAAATCCCGCCGAGTTATAAAGCATTTATTTACTTAGTAAATGGCAAATAACATTTTATGTCCCTCACAGATATTGAGAGTTTAATGAGATTTTCAACAAACTGCGTATCATCTACAGAAGCTTGCTCATATTCGGTAGAACATTTTGCACGAAATGCCCTACCGAAATCATTACTTTTGTATGCTTGCTTTAAAATAAAGCGTGGAGATTAAATCGCAATTGGTGTCATGTATAGCAAACTTAAAAAATCTACAAAGAGATTTTTTAAGTTTCCTATACAAGACACCAATTGCGATTTAATCTCTACATAACACGCATTCATGGATATTATATTTCTCAACACTACAACACTATGCGATGATCCTATCCTTGTAACATGCTATTTGTGCCAAAAGCACGAGTTTGGGTTGCAGTTTCAAGTGAAACATGTATGTCGTATATTTTTTATTCTGGTTGTATCCCTTCATTGGAGCTAGTGATCTCGAGTTAGATGCTTCTTATGTTGCATTTTTGCTGCTATTAAAGCAGTACATTTCCTTGAAACATACATGCAATAATAAACATCATCTAAAACAAATCGCTTTGGGCGATTCTTTAGCTAAAGGAAAGAACTATGCTTGCATGCGACCAACGAATCACTTTTTAACATCTGTCCAGTTAACGTTGTGCAGGTTTATGTGGTATTTTGGCTGTTAGCAGATAAGAGAGATCTAAATAAAAAAGGAAACCAAAAGATTAATTTCAAAATCCTGTCTTAAATTACATCATCCGCGATTAGAGGCAGTGAATATTGTGACGCCTCTTCTTCTCTGTTCTTCGTATTCGTTAGGTAAAAACGATATTTCGCCGTTCAAAGTCACAAAAAAACTCTCAAAAAAATTAGTATTTGAAGATTCCCAGAAAAACCTACTACCTGAATCGTGGAATCCCCCTAGTAACCGTATCTGCATAGCAATAATTACCCTAAATACACACGTGTGTTGCAAGTGACAATCTACTCGTGAGCTTGTTGGACAATTTTATGATTCAAGGATCTGAGTGACCATCTTATGCCAACACAATCCGGTCGAGGTATTAGGCGTGTATAAACGTTCTGCCCGTTTTTTAGGAAAGAAGAAAAATATTTTTTTATTAATACATAATATCTTATTCTTTTACATATTTGCTATTATGATTTACGACGTCTTGTCATGTTGTTGTGGTAATTAAATTCCCCTTCTGTGGAATTCCTCGGTTTTGGAGTCAAAAAAGTCTTGTATTGAAGTTTCGACATCTTCAACTTCATGGAAGGATTTTCCAGCGATGTTGTTCTGAAGAGGTCGGAAAAGGTGGTATTCCATAAGTGCAAGGTCTGGGGAAAACGGGAGGAGAGGTAGAGCACTTCTCATCCAATGTTCAGTAATTTTCTCTGCGTGGCTAAAGCTGTATGGGGTCTGCTGCAAAATGACGCCTTTGCGATTAACCATGGCTGGGTCTTTAGATTCAACTTTTTCTTTCAGCCTTTCGAACTGTAAACAGAACAGATCAGCATTTATCATTTGCTTAGGCGAGAGCACCTCCCAGTGGATTACCTTACCCACTTGACATCCCACAACAAACATAACAAGAAAGATGACACTGGATTTTCGGGCGTAATGAGCACGCATTTTGAATCCGTTCTAACGCAAATTAAATCCGTGAAAGCTATTCAAAGTCAATGGAACTGGAAAGGAAAAGAGTAATATTTGACCGAAGAAAGAAGTTTTTCAATCGGGTTTTTAATCCCGCGGATATTGCTGTAAACGGAATCGTTTACAGCAATTCTTAGGTTTCCCGCTTTTGACGTAGGACTACGTCTCACTCCGTGAATAGTATGGGGATACTTACGGCAGACCGCCAGTGTCAACAATAGGTCCCAATTGATATCATAATAGCGTTAAAAATACGTATAGCACACTAATCGTGTTAGTATTTTCGTAAAGAGGATGAAGTCCAATTTGAGTACTGCGCAATACATCGTGCACGCGACGCTACCCTCGCTCCCTGTGCGCGAGGAGATGATGCAATATTTCTGGGTGTGCCGCCGCTTTGGACTCAGTCTATCTTGGCAACCGTTAGCGCAACACGGCTGTGCGTGGTATCGTTTTAAAGCTCTCGACGAGATCTATTCAAATATACGAAGCAGTGGCTTGAACTGAAGATCTAAAAACTTGTTTTCTTGTGAACCGGTGAACACTTGTGAAAATATCGCGGTTTATCTGGACAACCGTGAGTACAAAACGACTGTACATGGTATCGTTTTAAAGCTCTCGACAAGATCTATTCAAATATATAAAGAAAATATCGCAGTGGTTTAAACTAAAATTAAAAAAAAATGTTTTCTTGTGAACGGGTTAACATTTTTGACAATGCCGCGGAATTCGCCGAATGATAGCAAGCAAAAGTGGAGAAAATCAAAACGGGAGGCAAGAGCAAGTGATGAGGAATGTAAGAAGACAGAGCACCACGTTGGGTAATTTGTGTATTGGTCTGCTTTGTGTTCGCAATGTATCCAGCATTATTTGTAAAAATTATGTAAGCTACTTTTCATATCATAGACTTGTCTTGGCTATAACAAATTAAATAAACGCTTTGAAACCATGGACGACTACTTCATTTCAACTCTCCGATCTGCAAGTCGTAGTCCTAAATTCCAAACTGACGGCCCGGTCTGAACTGAGCCTACCTGTATTTTCTTTTCCTAGCTGATTACTGTTTGCTCAACAACATAATGGTTCAAAGTTATTAATTCTCGGTATTGCTTTCCTTAATAAAAATTCGTTTCCGAACTCATACGGACGGAATAGAGATAAAAGTACTGGAACTTCACTGAGTGTGGCAGTAATGGCGGATGGAATGATGATGCACTGCGGTGAGAGCGAACCATTCACCGTTCACGATGAAGAGTCATTCGTTGCAAAAGAATCGTTGACGATGATTCATCACTAGTCCACGCATGTAATTTGTGCGCTATGAAACTTGAAAACGTCTTCATTACCTTTAGTAACATAGTTCCGAGCGAAATAATGATGTAATGGAAAAACCATACGTATATGATCGCAAGGCATAATCTCATAAACAATTGACATATCACTTGCTAAAACTTTCGTAGAAGATAATACAATTGGCCACGAAGATCTCAATGGAACACTGCGCGAGTTGAAAATCATGGAACTAATACCCAGTGATGGCAACTGTGGAAGTTTAAACGTTTAACTGCTCATCACGTATTTTCAAGAGTGCCATCTCTCCCCGCGACTCTATTTTAATAATCTCTGGTTGATGTCACGCATGCTGAGATGGAAATGGGTAGCGGGTCAGAAGGTCAACGGGTCGACAATTTTGTTCGGGTCAAACGGGTCGGCTCAAAGCGTTGCTGACCCGATTTCGACCCGGTTTTATTTCCGTTTCATTAAAAAAAAATATTTCAAAGAAAAATGCGGGTTGTGGAACTTTGTGCTCGATACAAATATTGCCGTTTCCTTCTTAAAGCAACACAGGTTTCCACCAAACGACTATATGGCCCAGACGCTGGACTCGCCGATAACATATCTTAAAACGATACTTACTCCGCGTTTGTTTCGAGTGCGATTGTCCAGAGCAAGATACTGGCAAACGCTTGTATCTTGCTACTCTGGTGATTCACTCTCTCACATCCCGTGTGTAATATAGTAACTTTTCTCGTCGTATATTTTGCATTGAATGTTCACAAGGTTTCGTTTTTTTTTTCGTTTGTTTTTTGGGGTTTTTTTGGGTTTTTTTTATTGAAGGTTTAAATGATTTATTGGACCTGGTGGTACAGAGACATGCCAAACGGGCAGATATAGACAGGAGACACATGTATCACTTTAACAATTACATATCAAACATGGTTTTACAGTACCCTAAATGACCAATGTACACAGATGGCCAGTGTTGATCAAGTAACACATTATGAACAAGTACACATGAAACATGGCTTTACAGTGTGCTAAATGATTAATGTACACAGAGAGCCAGTGTTGATCAAGTAACACATTATGAACAAGTACACATGAAACATGGCTTTACAGTGTGCTAAATGACTAATGTACACAGAGAGTCAGTGTTGATCAAGTAGCACATTATGAACAAGTACACATGAAATATGGCTTTACAGTATGCTAAATGACCAATCTACACAGAGAGCCAGTGTTGATCAAGTAACAAATTATGAACAAGTACACATGAAATATGGCTTTACAGTATGCTAAATGACCAATGTTCACAGAGAGCCAGTGTTTATCAAATAACACATTATGAACAAGTACATATGAAATATGGCTTTACAGTATGCTAAATGACTAATGTACACAGAGAGCCAGTGTTGATCAAGTAACACATTATGAACAAGTACACATCAAACATGGCTTTACAGTATGCTAAATGACCAATGTACACAGAGAGCCAGTGAGGTTCAAGTAGCACATTATGAACACACATGAAACATGGCTTTACAGTGTGCAAAAGAACCAATGTACACAGAGAGCCAGTGTTGATCAAGTAGCACATTATGAACAAGTACACATGAAACATGGCTTTACAGTATGCTAAATGACTAATGTACACAGAGAGCCAGTGTTGACCACGTAAAACATTATGAACAAGTACACATCAAACATGGCTTTACAGTATGCTAAATGACCAATGTACACGGAGCCATTGTAGATCAAGTAACACAATATGAACAAGTACGCATCAAACAAGGCTTTACAGTATGTTAAATGACCAATAACACAGTTAGCCAGTGTTGACCACGTAACACATTGTGAAGAAGTACACATCAAACATGGCATTACAGTATGCTAAATGACCAATGTACACAGAGAGACAGTGTTGATCAAGTAACACATTATGAACAAGTACACATGAATGACCAATGTACACCGAGAACCAGTGTTGATCAAGTAACACATTATGAACAAGTACACATCAAACATGGTTTTACAGTATGCTAAATGACCAATGTACACGGAGCCATTGTAGATCAAGTAACACAACATGAACAAGTACACATCAAACATGGCTTTACAGTATGTTAAATAACCAATATACACAGTTAGCTAGTGTTGACCACGTAACACATTGTGAAGAAGTACACATCAAACATGGCTTTACAATATGCTAAATGACCAATATACACAGTTAGCCAGTGTTTACCACGTAACGCATTATGAACAAGTACACACCAAACATGGCTTTACAGTATGCTAAATGACCGATGTACACGGAGCCATTGTAGATCAAGTAACACAATATGAACAAGTACACATCAAACAAGGCTTTACAGTATGTTAAATGACCAATACACACAGTTAGCCAGTGTTGACCACGTAACACATTGTGAAGAAGTACACATCAAACAGGGCTTTACAGTATGCTAAATGACCAATATACACAGTTAGCCAGTGTTAACCACGTAACACATTATGAACAAGTACACATCAAACACGGTTTTACAGTATGCTAAATGACCAATGTACACAGAAAACCAGTGTTGATCAAGTAAAACGTTGAGAGCCAGTGCAGAAAGATAAACAGAAGTGTCCATGCCTCACGGGATTCGAAACCGGACCCACCTAGGGCGAATGGTCATAAGCCAGCGCTTTAGATCTCTATGCCACCGGAACGGCAAGAGGTTTCCGTTTGACGTGCTAACATCCCGTTCTATGGCATGTCGCTTCCAAAAACTACCTTCTTGTTGAAGACTAAAAGGTAAGAGTGAATGCTGGAAGTTATTTCGTGTTATTAAGGAACCAGATTACGTTTCACAGCAACACCAATTTTCGCCACCTTCTTATGAGTTGAAAGTTACCAAAATGTCAATGTTGATTTCATGAGTGTTCTTTCCTTCTGAGGGGCAATGATGTAATCAATATCCAATGCAACATTTTCTGAAGCTTGATATGATATCATGAAAACAGTAAAAACGGAAATTAAACATACATGAATTGAATTCAAAATTTTGACTGTAACACCATCGAAATTAAGGTCAACAGCCTTACCTTTACTGCGGAAGGGGTGTTTGAACACACACATACACTGCTGTTCAAAATTAAGAGAATTTGCACATTTTTTCGATTTTCGCAAACAGTACGGAACCTAAGTTAAACATTATGCCACCAATTAAGAATGCAAATTTGCAGTGTCAAATACGTAAGCGTACACGTGCGTGTGGGCGGAGCTGTGACAGCGGATGACAGGAAAAGCACACGTGGCTTTTTCTGCGATTAGTTTGCTCGTACTCCTTGGTGACATTTGTTGTGTTTCTTGCAGGAGGTGGTTCAATTTCATAAGCAATCAGGTAAAAAGAGTTGCCAAGAACGTATTGATGACGGAATGAGATGGAGAATCATCGGTAGATTGGAGGCAGGGCAATCGCAAGTGCAGGTTGCTACAGAGCTCAATGTAACGCCCAGTGTCGTCTGCAATTTGTGGAAACAGTTTAAGGACACCGGATTCATATCGAGAAGGCCTGGGAAAGGTGGTCCAAGAGCCACGATGGCCAATGATGATCGTTATTTGGCACTTTCAACGAGGCGCCACAGGACTGCTACAGCTGCACAGCTATCTCGTGAGCTGCATGCCGCCACTGGAACCCGAGTTTCAAGGGTTACTGTTTCCCGAAGACTTCATGAGAGAGCTTTTTGCCAGAAGACCCGTTGTTTGAGTCCCGGTCACTACCACACAAGAGAGCGCGTTTAGCATGATGCAGACAACATCAGCATTGGACCAGACTTCAGTGGAGTAACGTTCTCCTCACAGACGAGTCGCGATTCAGCCTGGACCCTCATTCTCATCTGGAGAGAACCTGGGACCCGATACCTTTCCTCCAACATCCGAGAAAGGGACCGCTATGGCAGCGTAGGTGTCATGGTTTTGGCAGGCATCATTTTGAATGGCCGCACACCTCCCCATGTGTTTTACAAAGGCTCCCTGACTGCTGAGACGTATAGGGATGTGATCTTACAGTCCTATGCTCGACTTTTCAGGGGCGCAGTTGGCCGTCGGTTCCTTTTTATGGACGCAACGCTCGTCCACGTAGGACTCACCTGGTCGATGATTATCTTGAAAGTGAGGGTATTCGCCGGATCGATTGGCCAGCCAGATCGCCAGACATAAACCCTATCGAACATGTTTAGGACGGTCTTGGGATAGAAATTGCAGCTCGCCATCCCCCTCCGAGAACCATCCAGGAGCTGAAAACTGCGTTGCTGCATCAGTGGGGCCAACTGCCCCAGGGACTCATTAACTTCCTAGTTTCCAGTATGACGTCGCGCTGTGAGAGCTGTATGACTGTAAGAGGGGACCACACCCTACATTAGAGTAATTTTATGTTCGATCTTGCAACGTGGATTTCGGACATTCCTGCGCTGATGAGTCTTACTGACGATCATGAGTTTTTCTCTTATATAACTGTGTATTCATACCAAATTTCATTAAAATGTGTCTATTCGTTTTTCAGAAACGTGCAAATTCTCTTAATTTTTCAGAAACGTGCAAATTCTCTTAATTTCGACAAAATGTGCAAATTCTCTTAATTTTGAACATCAGTGTATATATATATATACACACACATATACAGTATACACACATATATACACAGTCGAGTCACATTATTTAGACCACCTTCTGCGTTTAACTTCAACAGCGCTTTGCCAATGAAAGAAGGCGTGTGTTGTGAGCTGGCTTGGAGGGTATATAAGGTGTGCTTAAGCATTCTTAAAACATATGACTCGTTGCTGTCATGGATAAAAGGAGAGATTTATCAGATTTGCATAAAAGGATAATTATGGGCTTTCCGGTCAAGGATGGCATCATTTCTTTAACAGCGCAGTTTGTGAACTGTCCGCGTTCTGCTGTGGTTAAAGTGTATCGTGACTGGTGAAATGGCACCATTGGGAACAATCGACATGGTAACTCCGGAGCACAACGTGACAGTGATGTGAGAGGTGAACGTCGGTTTCGAAGGTGTGTGAGGGCCGATTGATACGCTACAGTGGAGCAACTGACTGGGCGAATGAGCCATGGGGCTATCAGAAGTGTGTCTAAACCGACCGTTCAGCGAACCCTGATGCGTATGGGGCTCCGATACAGACGGATGGTCACTGCACCTATGCTAACAAAGGAGCATCGGCGGAAAAAGCTTACATTTGCACGGCAGTATGTATCGGAATTGGACCGCCGCTGATTGGTAAAGGATTAGCTTCTGCAATGAGTTACGTTTTTTGCTTCATCTAACGGCTGGACCTTGGCGTATAAGGCGAGAAACATGGGAGAATGATCAAATGATCATATGTAGAGGATTTTAGAAAAGGAGTGTCTGACCCCAGGTCTTAAACAATCCTTAGAAATAGGAAGCTAGGAGATTTGTGTAGAGTGCCCGATAGGAAAGTGACACGGAAGCGAAGTAGAAAAAGGGAGAAAGACGCCCTTATTTATTACCGGGGGCCAGTACCCGGGGTCCGATGGCTTAAAGTGCCCATCCGACGCATGGCGGATATTTAGGGATAGAGCGTTCGTACCTGCCTGGGATCGAACCTGAGCTTCTTTCCGTGGCAGTCACGAACGTTGCCCACTAGGTTACCCGCGGCCCTAAACATGGGAGAAGAAACACACTTCAGCCATTGCTGGAAGAACACAAGCTGGTGGGTGGGGGTAGCGTTATAGTCTGGGAAATGATTTCGTACCATTCCCTGGGTACACTCACACCTGTGAAAGGCACTATGGACCGAATTCGTTATGAATCCATCCATGCAGACCACGTACACCCATACATGCCGATCGTAATACCTTGTGGTGGTGGGGGGGATGTTCCAGTACGACAATTCCACGTATCACACAGCTAGAAATATTTGAGGAAAGATTCGAAGAGCATGATGAAGGGTTCAAAGTTGTTCCCTGGCTCCCTTATTCCCCAGACTTAAATTCAATTGAGCGTCTGTCAGACCACCTTGATCGTGTTGTACACTCTATGGATCCTCCACCACGCAACCGCCAGCAACTGTCAGATGCACAGCAGTCAGCATGGTTCCACATACCTGTGAACACCTTCCCGCACCTTAATAAGTCATTCCCATTCCGTCTAGTTGCTGTCCGTGCTGCACACGGCGGTTACTCTGGATATTAGCTGGTGATCACAAAAATGTGACTCGACCGTGTATATACAGTATATACGATTATGCATAATTATAAATTGAATTTCGAATTTATAGTTCAAAGCAGGTTTTTCCGTGTCAGGTTTGGCTCGGGTCGGGTGAAATTATGTGACGTCCGGGTCCGGTTCCAAATTTTGACCCGTTGCCAACTCTGGTTGCAGGTTTTTCCTTTGGAAACCTAAGAAACATTACGATTTGAACATCTGTGTCCTTCTCAGTGCGTTTTCTATTTAAAGACCACACTCTTACGCAAAGTAAGTTGCAATAATTCAGTTTATAACTTTAGATATTTTATATTTTCTTTCATTTCTGTTTAGTCAGGAAAAGTATATATTCAAATTTTAAAATGTATAAAACATGTATTCATTCAAAGATACGTCTCAATGCTTTCCTGGATTTATTTGTGGCTCTATATACATATATATATTTTGCCAATTAATTTTCTTTTTAAGGCAAAATGTTTCAATTTTCCTGATTTATTAAAACTGTTAAATCGTGTACAACCATGCTGCTCATGCTCTGTACTGTTAGAAGCCTTGCACTGCTTACAGTCTTTTGAATTCTAACAATGCATCTTCATCCGTAATTGTAGCTTCGATGTTATCTCTTCGCTGGTGCAGAATTACTTGTTTAATTGAACTTATTCCGAGAACAGGGGAATTCCGCGTTGCTTTGGACTTATTCTGGAAGCTGTGTTCGTGTAGAATTACATAATGTGTTTCGATATGTAGAAATACTCAGTCAAACTACCTTGCGTCTGCTTCTGTCAACGGCAATAATATTGTTGGAATAAATCTCGTATGATTCGAATCAGGTGTCTTCTCTCAGTCTATTGTTCGTATCAGGTCTCACAGCTTCTGCCGTAACAAAGCTTTGTAATTCAAGGGTTCAGTCATCTGAGAGTGTAGATCAGAAACAGAAGAATTAGACCTTTCGAATGGAGCTGTATTGTGAAGCGCAAGACGCATTTTTTAAACCAATGATCTATTGGGTTTTCGGAAAAGTCATGACGTATTTTAGCCATGTTTTGCAAAGGTCATTTATTGATAGAAAGAACAAAGATCAATCAATGATATAATGCCCGTTTTGTTGGATACCCTTTCGCCATCTTTCAGTGAGCTGCAGAATGCCTCGTTCATAGAAGGACCTGTCTTCCGTGGCAAAAACTGTACAAGGTGCTGATTTACAGCCTCATCTGAATTGAGGGTTATACCACGCAAGGACTTCTGAAGAGAGCAGGACAGGTGGAAGTCTGACGGCTCAAGGTCAGGAGAATATGGTGGGAGTGGCAACACATCCCACCCAAGCTCCAATAATTTTTGGAGGGTGATCAAACTTGTGTGTGGTCTCGCGTTGTCGTGATGGAACACAACACCTTTACGATGAACGAGCTCTGGACGTTTCTGGATGATTGATTCATTCAAACTGTCCAATTGCCGACAGTACACATTCGAATTGATTGTTTGGTTCCGTGGTAGGAGCTCCGAAAACGCGACACCTTTAGAATCCCACCACACGGAGACCAGAACCTACCGCTGATGAATGTCTGCTTTGGATGTCGTTTGAAGCGAAGCAGCACGTCTGGATGAAGACCGTTTACGCAGCCCAGTGTTGTACACAATCCCCTTTTCGTCACCAGTTATCCGTCGCTTCAAAAAAGGATCGTTTTCCTCACGTTTAATGAGCATATCGCAGATGTTTATACGCGCCGTCAATTGAGCTACTTTGATTTCACGAGGAACCCACACATCGAGCTTGCTTACGTATCCCAGCTTCTTCAGGCGGTCGTGAACGCTTGAATGTTGGATGTGCAATGTCTCTGTAATGTCTCGTGTCGTGTAACGTGGGTTTGACTCGATCAATTCCTTAATTTGGTCGTCATCAACCTTGGTGGGCCTCCCGGAGCGAGGAGCATCGTTGAGGTCAAAATCACCAGCAAGGAATTTTGTGAACTACCGCTGGCACTGACGTTCTTGTAGAGCATTACCACCGTACTCTTTACACAACTTTTCACAAGCTTGGCGTGCGTTTTTCCCTTTACGGAAGTAAAACAGTAAAATATGGCGAAATTGCACAGTTTGGTCTTCCGTCTTCAACTTGATGTCAAATCTCCCCAAATCAACCAAATCGCTCACTATTCCTTCTAGACTGCAGCTATAACTTGCACCTGTCGAATTCCATAGCGATAACAGAGCTGCGTATGCCTTTAATACTTCCAAAGCCACCCAACCTCTATCGGGTGCCAAAATACGTCATGACTTTTCCGACAACCCAATAGAATATTATAGAACTCGTCATCTCCGATAAAAATAACGTTGCCGACTTTGTCGATCATTCGCCTGAACGTTTTAACCTTCTCAGATGCCGGTGTGCCCGAACTAACTATTGCCTCAAATGTCCTGCGCTCCCCAAACAGAAATGTGCACATAGCGGTCGGGTTTTACGAAGCTCCAGAAAACAATGCATTTCCATCAAGTGTTTTATTCCCTGCTCCATACCCAAGGCATGATGGGGGAAGTCTAGTCTCTCTTACGCGAACATCATGTCACTAGGCAAAAACAGGTGAGTCAAACATCTTCTTTCTAATTTCTTAGGTTCGTGTCCATTGTCATAACCATTTTAACGGGCAATCAGTCAAAATTTTAGTAAAATCATGCAATGCATTGATTATGATACGCTTTCCAACATACCATAAATCATTACTCAAGTTATGAGGATAATGGCTGTAGAATAAATCTCTCTCCTATGCCCTGACCTTTGACCCCATTTCGATGATATTCAACACAACCGGTTAAGTATACTTTTGGAACAACATGAAAAAGTTTTGTCTCAATCGAAGCATTTTACATACGTTATGACGCATAAAGGCAATTGAATGGATCCCGCTCCTATATCCTGACTTTTAATCCCATTTCATCCATTTTCAATAGGTTCGTCCCCAGGTGGTCCCGTACGACATACTAAAATTTCAACGAAATCGAACCACTTTTAACGCGAATTATCGTGCGGACGTACGGACGAACAGACAGACGGACAAAGCTGGAGAATATACGCTTCTTCAACCTACGGTTGGAGAGCGTAAAAGAATGTGCCTCAGTGGTCTAAGCGCTGGCTTATGACCATTCGTCCGAGAAGTGTCCGTGTTCGAATCCCGTGAGTCATGGATGCTGCGTTTGTCGTACGGCACTAGCGCTGTTATTTCCCTAGAATCAGTAGCCGTAAATTAGAGACAGGTTATTGCTTATATGTATCTCATAGAGTCGCTCATGGTGGCCGTTAAACCTTCAGTAAAAAAATCGAAGAGGATGTGTCAATTTTCTCTCTTTTTTTTTTTTTTGTTTGGAGATTTAACGACCACCGTGAGCAACTCAATGGGCTATAAGCAGTTGCCCGTCCCTAATTTAGGGTCACTGGTTCCAGGGAAGGGAGAGAGCCAGTGCCGTAAGACAAACACAACATCCATGCCTGACCGGGATTCGAACCCAGACCCCTTACGGACGAATGATCAGAGGCCAGCGCCTTAGACCACTGCGCCACCGGGGTGGCCAATTTTCTCTCTAAACAACTATTTTAAATAACAAAGCTAAAACGGAAACAACACTTTATGATACGCAGGTTCACTCGTTCGGTTGACTCACTTTTCAAACGGCGCATATATATTTGTTCGAACGGATTTCCGCAAATTTTTTAATCCCTCCTTAATTTGTTCCAGCTCGTAAACAAATTACTAAAATGATGAATGCATTGATTATTATACGCTTTCCAACATACCAGGAATCATTTCTGAAGTGATTGCTCAAATTATGAGAATAATGACTGTGGAATAAATCTAGCTCCTGTGTCCTGACTGACTCCCTTTCGACGATATTATATAAACAGAATTAGTTCAGTATACCTCCGGAACAACATACTAACGTTTTGTCGTAATAAAATAATTTTTAGTCGAGTTATGAGGGTAATGGCCGAGGAACAAATTTCGCTCCTATTCCCTGACCTTTGACCCCATTTCGATGATATTAAACAAAATTGGTTCAGTATACCCTCGGAACAACATACCAACGTTTTGTCGCAATAGAAGCATTTTTTATCAAGTTATGAGGATAATAGCTGTGGAAAAAATATCGCTCCTGTGCTGTAATCTTTGATCCCATTTCGATGATCTTCAACAGAATGGGTTCAGTATACCTCCTGAACAACATGATAAAGTCCTGTCGCAATCGAAGTATTTCTAGGTAAGTTATGATGCATAAGTGCAATGGAATGGATCCCGCTCCTATGTCCTGACCTTTGACCCCATTTCGTCCATTTTCAACAGGATTTGTCCTGATGTGGTCCCCTACCACATACTAAAATTTCGTCGAAATCGAACCATATTTACGTGAGTTATCGTGCGGACGTACGGACGGACAGACAGGAGGACAAAGCTGGATCGTATACGGTTCTTCAACGTACGGTTGGAAAGCGTAAAAAAAGAGCTTGACAATTTGGCGGCACTTGAATACCCTTAAAGGAAAGATGCATTTATTTTTGATAAAGCTTCCCTTTTTTTATTTTCATAAGTTGTGAAATCTCAAATTTGCCGATTACGGAGATCGAACCTGCATCCTGCTGCTCCGGAGTTGAATCATTTGCCTATTAAGCTACACCGACAGAATTCATGTCTGCACCTTTGCCGTCTTGACATGTGCTTTACCTTTGAGGTCCGTCACATATATCCCTCACCTCGTGTTTAAGGCAGGAGCAGGAAATCGCAAATTTCAAGTTCGCCGCAAATCACGTCAGAAGTAACTCTCTGGTAGAAGAAGGAATTCTCACTAATTCCATACGATGTGTGGAAGGAACATCACACATTTTTCGAAAACCCCAACGGCCAGTTAATCCATTTCCACAATCAGGAGCCGATGTGAAAAAACAAATTTCCCCGTGACGGAGTTCGAAGCCACATCGTTCTGCTCCGGAGCGGAGTTATTTTCCAACTAAGCTACACCGACGGAATTCATCCCTGTAATTATGCTCTCTTGACATGTGCTTCACCTACGTAGTACATCCCAAAGTTACACACTCGTTTTCCCTCTTCCGGATTTTTTCTATTTTATTTTTCATGATCTGTTCTGAGCTCTAGTGAAATCCTCGAGAAAAAGCTAAATAGCTAACCTCACGCAGGAGCATTAAATCGCGGCTACCAAGCCAATGCTGTTGCGCCAATAGATCGCTTCGTTGTTGATAGGAGATTTTTTACCTTTCAGGCTTAGGCTGCTTGATGTGACAAGTGACATCTGGTGTATCGTTTAAGTAACCTGTGGATCAGCTTATTTATTACGTGTGTCTCAAAGGACAGGAGCACCATTTTCTACTTGGAAGATAACGAACAGCCTAAGTAACCTCCTGTGTTATCGATCGCTACCGATAGATGTTTTTGGAAGAAGAATGATGCTTTCCATGAAGAGCCACGTGTAATCTAGAATCGGTTATGGTGATACGCCGCAAGAAAACCCGTAGAGAAACGAAAACGTTGTTACAAATTCCAGTTTCTTATATCAGATTTAGTCGCAGATGTTTCAAAATGTCTAAATTGGTTTGATGAAATCATAACGCTGAATAAAATGATTAAATCAGCATTGAAACATATGATTGGCTTATCATATTTAGCTGCGTGCAAAAATCAGCGAGAACAATTTGAAAATTATTCCTAATGACGAAAATGAGTTTTTAAATGCTTCGGAATACTTTATTATTCTTATTCTTATTGTTATTTTCAGTTTATATACCACAACATTCAAATGCATATGTGCGCCGCCCCGGTGGCGCAGTGGTCTAAGGCGCTGGCCTCTGATCATTCGTCCGTAAGGGGTCCGGGTTCGAATCCCGGTCAGGCATGGATGTTGTGTTTGTCTTACGGCACTGGCTCTCTCCCTTCCCTGGAACCAGTGACCCTAAATTAGGGACGGGCGACTGCTTATAGCCCATTGAGTTGCTCACGGTGGTCGTTAAACCTCCAATCAAAAAAAAAAAAAATGCATATGTACACTCAATGGACAAACCATTAAAGATACCTACCCAATAACATGTTGGTCCTCATCTAGCAAGAATAACAGACTGTACACGCCGAAGCATCGGCTCCAGGAGATTCCAGAGGTAATTCCAGCCATGCCTGTTGCAGCATTGTCCACAACTCTGCCCAAGTCGTCGGTCCAGGATCCACGAATCTGATGCTCTGCTCCGCGGCATCTCAGAGAGCTTCCACAGGGTTTAAATCTGGGGACCTTGGAGGCCACTGGATGGTTCTAAACTCAAATGAGTGTTCCTCGAACTATGCCTAGGCGGTTGCGACCAAATGGGGTGGCGCAATGTCCTGCTGGTACAGACCGCAGGACGCGAAAAAGCCATTAAAACGTGTAGGTTATTTGCCAGCACATGCTGATAGTGCGCAGTGGTTAACGACCCCTGCAGAAGCATTAACGGACCTAATGTGTCCCATCTGAAGGCTTCCCAAAGTATCACAGAACCACCGCCGTCTTGAACAGAGCCAACCTGTAAGACGTGGCCATGACCTCATGCTGTCGGCGCCACTCCAGCACCCTCCCGCCCGCTGGGTACATCTGAAAACGGAATTCATCGGACCACACGACACAGCGCCATTCT
Source organism: Macrothele yani (assembly GCA_039090855.1). Classification (NCBI taxonomy): domain Eukaryota; kingdom Metazoa; phylum Arthropoda; class Arachnida; order Araneae; family Macrothelidae; genus Macrothele; species Macrothele yani. Next base: position 99,320,042 of record CM077007.1, on the reverse strand, counting down.
GAAAACGTACAGTTTTGATGTTCTCGGCACCAGGCGATGCGTAATGTCCGGTCACGAGCGGTTCGCAGTGGCACACGAGCAGGGCGTTGGCTTCCGTAGCTAAAGGTGTGCAGCATGCGCCATACCGTTCACTTGCTGACACTGCTCAGGTTTCCAGCGTTTAACCGAAATGAGATTTACGCAGCCGTCAATGCGTCCGGCCGAAACTCCCAGCTGGTATTAAATAGGGCAGGTATCTTCTTTTTGATCGTGGGCAGATAGTCGCGGTGAAGAATATTGAGCGATCCTTCTCAGAGACGTCTGCGATTTCCACGTGAGACAGTCGCATATGCACATCGGGACTGCATTAAAATCAGCACTCTCTGCAAGAAATGTGGACTTACACGGCCGGTTGATATTCGAAGCGAAGATCGGGTCTCCAGCGTTGGTGGCTAATGTGGAGATTATAGCTTCGGAATTCAATAAAGAGGCACATATAAACTTTTTTTACAAATAACTTTCGCTCTTGACTAGCTTATGGCAAACCACGCCCCATTCAAGTACTCGTTTTAACAGAACGTCTCCAGAGCTATCACGCTGCAATGGGTAAACTGGACCGGGTAACCTTGTCCAATGAATCTAGGTTCCAACAAAAGTACAGTATGTCGCCGGTTTGCATATGTGATGTAGACCACCCATAAACAGTCGTAGTCTCCAATTGCCAAGCCTGGGTACCCCTGCAAGTGGAAGTGCAGAAATTTTCTCGAGTGGGCTTAGCTGGACCACCTTGGGGAATTTGGTAGCTATTGAGGCCACGATCACAGCGTAAGGCCATGCTGACATACTTCCCGACTATCTCCACCCGTTGATTGCTATCTACGCTAAAGTTTGTGAAAATTGCAACATCAAGAAAGAGTCGCTCTATTCAAGTGAAATTTATATCACGGATTACTCAAGTAACAATTCTTTTCTTTATTCCACCACTGGGACGACTGGACGGCCCATCCATTTGTACACCAAATTAAACCTATTATCCGTCTTGTAAATATAATATTCCCTGTGTGTTTTTTTTTTTTTTGGGGGGGGGCGTTTAACGCCGAATAGTACCTGAAAGGCAGGTTCCAGTATTTCGGAAAAAGCCTCACTTGCCGGCTGCTCTCATACCAGGGTATGAGGGATATACGAGGACTAGATTAACCATTCACAGACATCCACATTCAGCAGATAGCTCACATTGGCCAGCTTTGCGCGGTGGACAGTAGAGTTGAGTTTCGGATATCACGACTTGTATCTCAGTAACGACGCGCAAGAGTCACTCAGCTCACCCACTAGTACAACTACGATGCAGTTCGAACAATTTTCACATGAGCCATGCGTCGTACCTTGCTTCTCCTGGGGTTTCTCAGCCGAAGACGAACAAAGGTACCCATGATGACGCCAAGACATCGCAAATAACGCTTCACATGGACCAAGAAACGTAAGCAGTCGACTCTCTAAAGATGAAAGAAGGTCCTCTGGAGTGATAAGTTCCGATTCCTTCTGCACCATGCTGATGACCAGGTTTGCATAAGGCGTAAACAGCATGAAGACCTATCCCCTAGTTTGCACAGTTGGTGTTCAAGAGGCAGGTGGAGGTGGGGTTCTGGTCTGGGGAGCTTTTTTCAGGCAAACCATAGGTCTGTTCGTTATCATCCCAGAAAGACCGAATGGTTGACGCTACACATGGACTTGTCAACCAAGAATTTCCATTCATGTCTGCAAGAGGTTTACCCGGACCTTTTTGCATTCTTTCAACAGGACAACGCTCCGTGCCATTGGTTCGTCTAACTACTGAGTGCTTTAAGGAACTCGACGACGAATTCCTTAAACCAGTGTCATGAGATGACACTCCTCCAAGGAATGAACGTGAACTGACGGAGCTGCTGCAGCGGACATGGGTCGAGTTATGCATGAAAGGTGTTCCGCAACTTTTAGAATCTATTCCTAGACGTCTGCGAGCCGTGACTAGACAGAAAGGTTGACAAACGCGGTAAGTGTTCCTATTGCAAAGCTAACTCAGTGTATTTTGGCTCACTAGTATGTCGTAGCTAGTAAAGCGGATAAAAATGCAACTTTCCCATAAAATTGCATTTGTATGCAATTTTCCAAGCGCCAGAATTAGTTTTTTTTGTGCCTGTCTTGGGATTTATAGGGGTACCTGTATGTTGGGCCCCGTTAATCTTCATTATCAGGTCATCCTAGAAGTAATGCCGTTTTCAGCAAGCCCAACAGTAGTGAGTCACCTGGTACCCAACAGTAGTGAGTCACCTGGTGCCCAGACTATCACGTCGACCACGGTGAGTATAATAGGGATCACGCGAGCAGACCTTCAAGTAACTTAAGACCGCAAACGGGAGTTCTGGATGCAGACGTTGTGTTCTTAAACCGCATAGGAAATGACAGTGTCAGAAGACCACATTAGACACATTATGCTGTATGAGTTCCATCATCGGCATTCAGCGACGGTAGCAACGCGGAACATAAATGCCGTGTATGAGGCGGGTACCCTGGAGGTCAGGAAATGTCAACGCTGGTTCCAGAAATTTCGACGAGGGGACACCAGCCTCAAGGATATGCAGCAACCCGGGCGGTCTTTTGATCTGGATAACGACGTGCTAAAAGCTGCTGTTGAGGGAAATTCGCAGGACGCAATCGAGGAATTGGCCACACTTGTCCATTCTCCTGTTCGCCGGCATTTGCAGGACTTCGGTTATGTGTCGAAACTGGATAAGTGCGTACCCCATGATCTCATTCCACAACAGCTGCAACACAGTGTGGACATTTGCACTTATTTGCTCTCCCGTGAAAAAAGGGAGCCGTTTTTGCACAGAATCGTAACGGGCGATGAAACAAGAATTGTTTATCATAATATTAAGCGTAAACGGCAGTGGCTTCCCAAAGGGAATGTTCCTGCAGCAGTGGCGAAACCAGGACGTTTCCCACAAAAGGATTTGATGTCTGTGTGGTGGGATATGCAAGGCTTAATCCATTACGAGCTGCTGCCACCCAACATAACCATTACAGAGGAAGTCTACTGTCAGCAGCTGCAGCGTCTATGCATTGCTTAGCAGAATAAACGTCGTTAAGGCGTTCTGCTGCAGAGGGACAACGCAAAACCACACACAGCGAAAATGACCAGTGCCACGTTACAGGACTTCGGATGGGCAAAACTTCCGCATCCAGCATATTCCTCTGACTTCGCCCCATCCTACCACCACCTCTCTCGCAGCCTGCAAAACCATCTTGCTGGGACTACACTTCGAAATGTGGAGGAGGTACGGTGAACCTTTTTGCATCGAAACCCATGGAATTCTACAAGTCTGGGATTCAAAACCTTGTCGATCGATGGGTGAAGGTTGTAACTAACGGCGGAACTTATTATATGGATTAAAACATCTGTTCCAGGTACGTTTTTCTTTCTTTTCTTCACACGTAACAACGACAGTATTTCTGGAATTACCTGATACTTCCCGTTCATGTGTAGAAACATCATTTGACGCGTTATTCAGCTTTCAAAGGTGTTTTGCAGTTAACATGCGAAACCAGTAGTGCCGCATCTCGTGATTTTGCGCTTCTAATATTTCGCTCGCTCTCTACGGGAGCTTGCGTACTCGCTACGTTTGGCTTTTTTGCTTGCTTGAGACGTATTGTTCATCATTTCGACAGTCAAAGAACTTCTAGTCCGACAAAGAAGGACATTTCTCCAACAATTGCTAAGTGAGGAAACGAATCAGGACGAAAAATGATGAAAAGAAGTAATAATAATCAATTGTGAAGAACGGCTTCTTCGTCAACAGCTTTCCGAAGCGTATCATTGAACAGCTGAATTCTGATACACGTTTTGACATTCGAAGATTTTTTTTTAAACTCGTACTTATGTGTTAATCTACATTACACAGTGAAGTCTCGCTTGTAAGCTTTTCTAAAGGATGGTCCTGAAATGCGTATAAATGTAAAAAAACGTATAAAAAGAATTGTAAAAATGTTACATTCTATTGTCAAATATGTTTTGAAAGTGTACGAAGCATTTGTAATGAATCATTTATTCAAAGTCGAATTGGCGCGGAAGAAAATAAAAAACAACAACATTACAAATCATAATGTATTGTGTCGAGTTGCAAAAAAATCATAAAATCTATGAAAATAAAATTTCTCTTTTGACAGCTAAATCTATCTATAAAAACTTTGATTCTAGATTAAATGAACTCCTTACAAACAAGGATGTCAGAATAGGGCTTTAATATGCAAGAAGTAAAATAACAGTGTGTTTTTTTCTAAAGATCGGGTGGATTCATTTGAAACCGGTATGATAAATATTGATAAAACATCTGGGATTCTGCCCTACTACGACACGAAATGATGGAGCCACAAAAATATGTTACAGCGATTTATCAATTTTTAAATAGTTCATACGTGTGTGAGTCGTGAAATGCGAAACCATTTTCTTCATCCAAATTGAACGTAAACGTCACATCCTTCTCTGATGGGATCAGTGTTCAACGTAGGATGCATTAAGAGGGAACACAGCAAGGTTGTCTCTGTTTTCTCACAGTTGTAGCATACTGAGTAATATATAGATAAAACAAAGAATGGTGTAATTTTGATAATCTGAAATTCAAATTTCATAAAGTACATTCATTGTCACAAATATTCGCGCACCAAAAAACAAAACAACTTGCGATTAACGCGAAACTCTCCGAATAGCTACGGCGCTGCAATCGCAATCTTTGGGGCTTATGTCAGAATCAGATGAAATTTCTGAGCAATAGACATGCCGAGGAGACGCCGTAGAGGTGCGTATGTGGAACTGACGGAGTTTGAACGAGGCCGCATCGTCGGCATGAGAGAGGCATGGAGGCCGACGCTCCGAATCGGCCGGTCGGACAGTACGGTGCAATTGTGTTGGGCACAACGGACACGGAAAGGCACCTGGATACGGCGGACTGGCTCCGCATAACCCAGACACAGTACCAGAAAAGAGGACCATGGGATCGTGAGAGCGACACTCAAAGAGGCAACGACGTCCTTGTCTAATATCCGGAGACATATGGCGGCTGTTCAATGGACTCCTGTGTCCGCCAGAACCATTTCCAGAAGCTTGGCAGAGGCGAATCTGCACTCTTGACAGGCCTTACGTTTTCTGCCACAAACATCTAAACATCGTCGGCGTAGATTGCAGTCGTGTCTGCAGCGAGCAACGCTGAATGCTACGGACTGGCGACGTATAGTGTTCAGCGACGAATCCCGCTTCTGTACGGGAACGGACGACCAACGTGCCAGAGATTGTATAGAACCGCAAGTGCGCGCTACAATCCCAACCTCACTATACAGCGGCACACGTACCGATCTGCAGGCGTGATGGTTTCGGGAGTCGTCGCGTATGACAGCCGGACTTCCCTCGCAGTGATCCGAGGGACGTTGACAGCACAGCGCTACGTACAAAAGATCCTGCGGCCCAATGCGCTGCCTTTCCTGGCGGGGCGGCACGGAAACATTTTCCAACAAGATAACGCCCGTCCGCACACTGCTCGGGTCTCCGAAGTCTGTCTACATCATGTTTCGATGCTTTCGTGGCCTGCAGGATCGCGTGATATCTCGACCATCGAGCGCACGTGGTAACAAATGGTACGCAAGCTTTCTCCATGTCCCAGTGTTCGTGACTTAGAGCGTCAGTAGAAAGAAGCTTGGGCAAGTCTGTGACAGGATTACATACATGCCGGACCATATTGCCGCATGTACCCGAGCACGAGGCGGTCCGACGCGGTACTAACGCTGACCGGAATGTGTACCGTATGTATGCGGGAAATCGTCCTGCTGCTGTGATATTGTAATCACTTCTGTCCTTGGTATGTACCATCTCACTACTAAAATATAATTTCAATGCAACGCTTCCTTCTTGGTGCGCGGATTTTTATGACAATGAGTATATGATCACAAAAAGCATATCAATAAATTACGTATGACTTAATTTAAAGAGCGATATAATCTACAGCCAAATATCGGAACTAACGCAGAACTAGGTATAAAAGTGCGAACTGCATAACTTCAGAACGTATAACAGAGATCCTACTGTATTATACAATACAAAGTAATAATAAATTTTATTGAAAAACGTTTTTTGAGCAAATGTTTTGTTTGTTGTTTAACTCCCAGCATGAGCCATTCAGATGGATATAAGTAATCACCCATCCATAACTATAGGACATTTGTTAAGGTAAGGGAGAAACAGAGCACCATCGCACAAGCGCATCAACAATGGATCTGTTTGGATTAGAACCCGAGACTACTTCCGGCCACTTGGCCACTGCGGAGGACACCGTTTTGTATTTTTGAAATATTGTGCAAGGGTGTAAACAATGTGAAACAAAGTTTTATGTGTTGCATTTGAACAAAATCCCAAATCTTGAAACTTACAAACATATGGGATAAGATAATCGAATAAAAGAAATAGCAAAACTAATCGACAAGTCAGATTCAACCACTATATTTGATGCTGTGGAAGCTTTCCACATATATTGGAATTCTTCGCAGCTTGTTAACGGCATGGCATCCAAAGTAACTCTATCAAGCGCGTGGAAGCAAAAAACTAAAACCCGGGACTGTCAACAGCGTTGATGATGTCTCATACGATTTAAATATTTACGTGCCATTCGTCCTCATGAAACTGGGCCAGATCCCAGCAAAACCTTAGTCGACTTGAAAAATAAAACATTTGTGAGAAACGTTGTATGTCTTCAATATACATAATCATCACAAAGACTGTAGTCTCCAATTCTGTGAAAAGAAATAGTAATTTTTTTAAGCAGCGTAGAGCCACAGCAATTTTGTTCTCGCAGAACTTAGGAAGTGGCTACCGTAAAAAAAGGCAACTTGTTATGGACGTTTGTGGATTCAGTACAAATGGAGTTTGTTACTTTAGTATCAAGATGACCCAATGAAGTACCTATTTGTAATTGGTATCAGAAAAAGGGTTAGGTATTCAAATTACGCTGTTGATGACGAAGCTTTAGAAACGCATACCGTGCCTACCGAAAATAAAAGGTAATATTCTAAGACATGGCCGTACTTCTGATTCTAACCAACCATCTTTCTCAACGTGAGCCTACTGTCTGCTGTTCTGCGGGAAATATTAAGACATAAATAGTAACAATATACTAGTGATCCGATTTATTAGCGTAGGAAATATATACACAAGCGTTTCCAAGATTTCGCACATCAACCAGATGGCTTTTTTGAGGAAGTTAGACAGAAACTACAAACTGAATAATAGAACGAATTAACAATTTGAACGCGAGAACATGACTTGACAATAAATATATACGACGTTATAGTCATTTAAAGATACGAGGCATTACGTTGGTTGCACGCGCGGTATCTTGGTCGGAAGAAGGCGTTGCTTGAAGAATTGGTTACAAATTCCTATACATTGCATTGAAACGCAATCATTGCAAGTATCGCTGTTGGTAATGACCTCCAAGGTTTCCAAATGGCTGTACACTTAAGGGTAGAGTAGGTAGCTAATTTATTTATATCATTCCACATAGGAGTAGCGGACTTCAATTTGATTTCTCTGGATGGTGCCGTGGCTACTTTACCGTATTTTCTGTCCCTTTTATGTTCGTTGACTCTGATTCCAAACGAACGCTTGGTCATTCCAATGTAGTATCGTTTAGAGCCGTTCGAATACTGTAGGGGGATCGCATAAACACCTGCTTCGCAAAAGAGAGGTTGTTTTTCACTATTTCTCTTTAGTATAGTATGTAAAGATGCAAGGGACCTTATGCCTACGCCGTAGTTCATTTTCTTGAGGGCGTTTTTCAGTTTGTAAGACACGTTTTTTGCGCAGGAAATCAAGCCTAAATAACGTAGCTGCGACACAGGAAGATTAGAATGTTTGACCCTGGCTTTTTGGATAAAGTTACGTATCTGATTCAATGAATATACTGCATCAGTGGCTAACTTGATGACGATTTCAATTTTCTGTTGTCTAGGATGGGTATCGGAGGAAACGGCGAATGCTCTTCGAACTCGAGAACGGAAGATACCTGTTTTGTATTCTGAGGGACAGAAAGAGCTGCAGAGCATCAGGTTTGGGACGGACGTAGGTTTATAGTAGACCTGTGTACCGAGACGATTGTCAGACGACTTTCTCAATAAAAAATCCGGATAAGGTAAAGCGTTGTTGTGTTGAAGCTCCATCGTGAAATTGATTGTAGGATGCATATCATTGATATTATCAAGGAATTCTGGAAGAGTCTCTTTTCCATACCAAATGTGTCTTACAAACTCAAAAGCGCCCTCAAGAAGATGAACTACGGCGCTGGCATAAGGTCTTCTGCACCTTTATATACTATAATAAAGAGAAATAGTGAAAGCCCACCTCTCTCCTAAAAGCACGTGTTTATGCGATCCCCCTGCAATATCTGGACGGCTCTAAACGATAGTGCATTGGAATGACGAGGCGTTCTTTTGGAATCAGAGTCAACGAACATCAAATGGACACAAAATACGGTAAAGTAGCCACGGCACTTTCCAGAGAAGTTAAATTCAAGTCCGCTACTCCTATGTGGAATGATATAAAGCAATTAGCTACCTACTCTACCCCTAAATGCACAGCCATTTGGGAAACCTTGGAGATCATTACCAACAGCGATATGTGCAATGATTGCGTCTCACTCGAGTTGCCACGAATTTGGAACCAATTCTTCAAGTAACGCCTTCTCCCTATCAGGATACTGCGCATGCAACAACGTGATACCTCGTATCTTTAAATGAATATAACGTCGTATCTATTTATTGTCAAGCCAAGTTCCTGCGTTCAAATTATTAATGCGTTCTATTTTCCAGTTTCTGTCTAACTTCCTTGAAAAAGCCATCTGGTTGATGTGCGGAAGCTTGGAAACGCTTATATGTCCATTTACTAAGCCAATAAATCGGATCACTAGCATAGTGTTACTATTTACTACTTAATTGGTGTGCTGTTCCTCGTTATCAATATAAAGACATTTTTGGACCTCTGAAGGGGCCACAAATCTGAATAATGCATGGTTATAATAAAAGATAAACATTTTTAGAGTTGTTTTTTGTTGTTTCCTTTCAGCATACTTATTGTACAATTTTCACAGCTGAGAAGACGAGCTCACTCTTTGCTCAACCGAAATTCATGAATGTAATAAGTGTGTTTTCTCCGAAAAAGAATTTGGAACTTTCTTCTGTCACACAGGCTGGAAGTAACGCTTGTAAAACCCAACTCTGTATACAAATTCACTGAAAATAGTCATCTCTAAAATTATGCTGAAAATATTTCCATTATTTTACAAGTGTCTTGTCACCCACTCTTTCAAGTGAAGTCCTTTAGACTAGACTCATCTGTTACCAGAATACGATGAACGAATCTGAAAATTTATGCAGATTACTGTGCAGAATCCCCTGCTGTACAAAGTAACAGGGAACGGAGGAACCCAAAAGGGGTAATACAAAATATTTAAAAGAGAGTGAGAAAATTTGTTATTAGAAAATACATACTATCTCCTTTTACCGCCCCAGCAGTACATTTTATAAGCTTAGCACCACTAACACTGGACAAATGTTTAGTCACAAAAACATCTGACAAAAGAAAACCAATTGTTCTTGATGTGACGAAGTACGCAAATAATCTATACCAGAGGACTGTATAAATTGCTACTAATGATAAGAAAAGCTGCATGAATATTGTTCCATTTAAGAAGGAACTTGGTATTTTAAATGTTCTTGTTTTCGTGAGTGTACTCTTGGACTACACAGTTGATAAAAATAACCATTCGTTTTGTTCGTTTATTTAAACCGCATACAGTTGCTATGCGTGTTCAATAAACAAAGCCTCCGCCCAAGTGCGTCGCGCATGATTTGTTGCCTAGCAACCAAACAGACGGCAAACGATTCTTTGTGCTATTAGTTTCAGTTTACTGCGTAATACTACTCCGTACATCTATTTGTTCGTATTTATTTGTGTTTAAAACGGATTATTATTTTTCAACTGCGTCGGTGGGTATCAAACAACAATTACTTATGGAGTTTTTAACTCATTGAAATGTATCTCCCAAAGAAATTCACTCTACATAAGCGGCAGTTTATGGTTTTTTGGACATAAGCACTGTTTGTCTTTGGGTAAGAAACCGAAGGACAGGGGTGTAATGTTGGCCGTAAAGGATCATCTGCAAAGTGTGAGGCTTGAAATCGCAACTTGCGATTTGAACAGGCAGGAAGTCAATGAGCTCATCAAAGAAAGTCAAAGAATAACTCAGTGAACCACAGCGGGTAAGCTGAACATTAGTTTAGGCAGTGACATTGTTAAAGTCTTAAGATACAACAAAGAGTGTGCTTGTTGGGTACCGCGTCACCTTTCGACTGAAATGAAGAAATTAAGACTTGAAACATGCCAAAGGTTGTTACCTCTCCATGCAAAATATAGAAGTAATTCTCTCCAAAGCATTGTGACTGACGGTAAGAATTAGGTTCACAATTATGATCCAGAAATGAAAGCTAAATCGCTAGAATACCGACATCCATCATCTCCTCGAGCGAAAAAACTTCAAAACATAAATTTTTGCCGTTAAGTGCAGGCTCACTGTGTTCTGGGACAACAGAGGCGTTATTCATGAAGACTACATGGTCATAGGTACGACTATCAACTCCGAGGAATGCAGACGTACCTTAAAAACTGTTAAAGCAAAGAATAAACGCCGTGCGTGGGAAAAGTAGCCAATGATTCCGCAACACGACAACGCCAAACCCCTCATCAGTGCTTTCACTTCAGAAACCATACGGTTTGAAATCACCCTACCCAGATTTAGCGCCGATTTGGGTAGATTTAAAAAACGTGTTAAAGGTTGCCGTAATTGTGTAGAGCTTGAGGGGATCTATGTAGAAAAATAAAATATGTGACTTAAAGTAGAAATTCGTATATTTGTTCTTGCTTTGTTTGAATTGGATACCTCGCCCCTGGGCGTTCTATAAATATATGGGTACATTCCTTTCTGAACACCCTCTGTATCATGCAGCAATTGTGATGGGGTTTTCGTTCCAAATAGATATACCCAGATTCCTAATATCATCATCAACAACAGCAACCATTCTAAATCCGTTGCAGAATGTAGATTCCCAAAACTCTTTTCCACAACTCTATGGCTTACAAAATTTTCTTCCGTGTCTTAGCTGCGTTTGTTTGAACTTCATCTACCTACACTCACGGACAATGAAATTTTCGCACCCAGAAGAAAGCATGCTACAACCGAGAAACTCTGAAAATGGCTAGAGTGCGAGATGGTATGCACATGATCCACGTTTGGTAAGAGTGCACATGACCGCACACCCTGTGGTGGTTTTACAAGCACGAACAGGCAGCCTTATAAAACGGCTTATAGTCGATACCCCATGAAAGCGGAAAGCACCATCCGACGCAAGCAAGGGTACAAAGGGGCATGAATGTCGGGTAGACGCCAGAGACGTCGATTTACGCAACTCATAGACCTTGAGAGATGCCTGATCATCGGGATGAAAACCGCAGCGCGATCGGCGCGCCGTATAGCCAGCCACGTGAATCGTTCTGACCATACTTTCCGAGTGACGGCACTGCCAATCGGCGGAGCGTCTCCGGATGGACCAAGAGGACCACCGGTAGAGAGTACCGACGGATCGTGCGCCAGTCACGAACGGATACCACGGGGACCTCGTCCACTATGCAGCCGGATGCAGCAGCTCCTCTGTGCCCACAAGCCATTTCCCGACGCTTCGTGAAAGCGAGTCTGCGATCCCAGTACACCTTCCGTGTGCTGCCATAAACACCGGAACATCGTCAGCTCCGTGTGCAATGGTGCCAGGCCGAAGGGACCTGGAACGTCACAGACTGGAAACATGTGGTGTTTAGCGATGAGTGTCGCTTCGTTTTGGGGGCAGATGATAATCGTGTCCGGATGTGGAGGTCCCCGGGTCAACGGCACAATCCCAACCTCGCATCGAGCACCACATCACCCCCACCACAGGTATTATGGTCTGGGGAGCCATTGCCTACGATAGCTGATCAGCTCTAGTTGTGGCACGTGGATCGTTGACAAGCCAGAGGTATGTGGATGAGATCCTACAGCCCCATGTGCTCCCATTCCTGGCCAGGATTCCAGGTGATCTATACCAGCAAGATAATGACCGCCCGCACTCGGCTCTGGTAGCCGAGGACTGCCTACGTCATGTCCAGACACTTCCATGGCCTGGCTACATCCCGGTTATGTCCCCTATCGAGCATGTGTGGGGCCAGTTGAAGCCCCGGCTGCCGCCGTGCAACTATCCGGGATTTGGAGCACACCGTGCAACACGTGAGAGCCAATCTGCAGCAGGATATTATTAGGCGTCTGTTCGCCTCCATGCCTGAGCGTATTGCAGCATATATCGCAGAACGAGGCGGTGCGATGCGCTTTTGAAGATGACCGGACTGCGTGCCACATATCCCTCTGTAATTGTCTTGTACCTCTGTTTCTGCCATCATGTGTATCATTCATCTGTATCATTACGTCTGTAAAATGGCAGTTCATTCCGATGCTCCCTTCTTGGTGTGCAAATTTCATTGTCCGTGCGTGTATTTCTGGGGTGGTCTACTGGGTTTATTTCCTGCTCCTCGATATACATTGTAGTACACTGCCGAACAATTGCTAAGGACGGATGACAATAGCAACGATAGCAACCATAAAATGGAAGGCAGGAAAATGTGGAAATTAGCATAAGTGCGGGATACAGTAAGACGTGTTGTGCGTATGCAAATTTTGGATTGCCGAACTTGTTCGTGACGTCATAGCGCTGATAAGAGATATAAAGGATTTGACGCTTATTAACCGTTGTTGTTCAAACACAAAGTTGAAAGGGAAATAATCACTTGACGAACTTGCAATTTTCAGTATGTATTCCCGACATCACCTAGATGATTTTACGCGTGGCCGTATTATTGGCAAGATTGAAGAAGGGCGAAAAATAACAGATGTTGCCAGGGAGTTCGACGTCAGCCACAGTGTTGTTTCAAGGCTTTGGAAAACATTTCAAACAAATGGAGAGTGTAGCAAACGTCACGGGGGAGATCGTGTTCGCAGTACGACACCTGCAGAAGATCGGTACATAGTGCTGTCAACAAAAAGACACCGGCGCAGCACAGCTAGTGAGGTAGCAAATCAGTTTATGGCTGCTACTGGCAAGCGGATCTCCCAAAAAACTGTCGCCAGACGTTTGCATGAAGGAGGACTATACGCCCGCCGTCCTGTTGTATGCATCCCATTGTCCAGACGTCACCGTACCGCCCGTTTGCAATGGTGCCATCAACATCGCAATTGGACTGATAACGACTGGTCTGCTGTCCTCTTCTCAGGTGAGAGTAGATACAGTCTATCGTCTGATTGTCGACAACAACTGATCTGGCGTGCTACTGGTACTGCATATTGTCCAGCAAACATACAGGAAAGGGACCGATATCCGACATGTAGTGTCATGGTATGGGCTGGCATCATGATCAATGGCCGTACGTCCCCCTATGTGCTTCCAACTGGGACTATGACTGGCCAACGATACATTAATGATGTTCTGCTACCTCATGTTTGCATGTTCCGTGGTGCTGTCGGTGATAGATTCATTTTCATGGACGACAACGCAACATGTCATCGAACAGTCGCTGTCCAAGAGTGTCTTGAGAGCAAGGATATTCAACGCCTCGTGTGGCCAGCACGTTCTCCAGATCTCAATCCCATTGAAAATGTGTGGGATGCTTTCGGGAGGAGTCTTGCTGGTCGCCAATGCCCTCCAATAAACAAGGACACCCTCATCCGTGCACTGACAGAGAATGTGGATAAATTACCCCAACAGCTGCTTGATAATGTTGTGCAAAGCATGACACGACGTGTGGAATCTTGCATCGCCCTCCATGGTGGCCATATCCCGTATTGACATCTTGCGCCGGAACGTCTGCGGACGGTAATTGCAGTTTTTTCACGTTTACGTATTCTGCACAAAATGGCCTGTTTCTTCCTTGAACACGTTCCAAAGCCTTCTAGATTTCAGAGCACAATAAAATTGTCTTGTAATGTCCTGGCATTCTGACATTATTTTATTTCACTTGGCATCCAACCACACTTACTTTTGTATGCGCTATTTAGCCGTTTATGATCCGTCCTTAGCAATTTTCCAGCAGTGTATATGAGTTGCTCAACGGTAGCCAGTTCTTTCAGCAATATGTGCCACTTTGGGATCCTTTTTTTGAGCATGATTTTATCAACTCGTGATATTTCAATTATCCATGAGTTCATTTCCTTTCTGGTTACACGAAACATGCATCTCTCCATGCTGCTTTGAGTTGTTCGCAGCCTCTGTTGTCACTTTTAGTCAATGACAATGTGGCTGATCCATAAATAACAAGAAAGATGACACCGAATTTTCGGGTGTAACAAGCACGTCTTTTGAATCCGTCCTGTCGCATATTAAATTTATCATAGTTATTCAAATTCAACTGAACCGGTATGGAAAACCATAGTATCAGACCGAAGAAAGAAGTTTTTCAGTTGGGTGTTTAATCCCTCAGATATTGCTGTAAACGGAATCGTGAGCTTACGAACTCTCAGAAACAGAGATATCGATAAAAATGGGATGTGACTTTACGTGCCCTGGTGGGAAAAACAATCATTATTTTAGAAAGAAAATACTCTCAAAAGGTTTATCCATATGAGCGAAATCGGTCCAAGAAAAAACAATTTAGTTGAGTTTTCAGGAGCCCAGATTTTGATTCAAATACATCATAAGCAGAAATTAACACTTATTACCCTGTGTGGCCAAACCATTCTTTACCAAACATTAGAAATTATATGAAAAATATTTTCCATCAGGTCTTGTATGCGATACAGGAAGAATTTTTCAAATCGGAGCTTAAGGAGCAGAAATAACGCAGAAAACGCAATTTGCCTTTGTGCCCCCTAGCGGAAAATCTATAATTTACTTGAAAATTTTGAATTCATAGGAAAAACGTTTCGTATCGAAAACACTATCTAACAAAGAAGGAATTTTTAAAATCGGACTCATAGAAGTAGAGATATTGACAAAAATAAAATGTGCATCTACGCCCCCTGGTGTTAAAACCATGCATTATTTCATAAAGGAAATGTTCCTAAAAGGCTTGTCGACATGAGTAGTATCGGTCAATTAATGACTTTTATTCCAATCGATATTTTAGAAGCTCATATTTTGCTGCAAATACATCAGAAGCGGAAATTAAGACTTTGGGCCACCTGGTGGCCAAACCATTTTTTACAAAAATGAGAAATTATGTGTAAAGGATTTCCCATGAGGAGCTGTATCCGGTGCAGAATGAACTTTTCAAATCAGAGATTTAGAAGTAGAGATATAAGGGGAAACACAATTTACGTTTACGCTCCCTAGCGGAATCTCTTTGAATTACTTGAAAATTTTGAAATTATATAAAACACATGTCACACTAGAAGCACTATCTAACAAAGAAGGAATTTTTCAAATCGGACTCCTAGAAGTAGAGATATTGACAAAAATAAGATATACATCTACGCCCCCTGGCGAGGAACTGTGAAATATTTTAGGAAGAAAATATTCCGAAAATGTTTATAGATGTAAGTGGCATCAGTTCAAGAAAGAATTTTTTCAATCGATAATTTAGAAGCTCAGATTTTAATGGCAAATACATCAGAAGCAAAAATTAACACTTACGCCCCCTGGTGGCCAAAGTATTATTTACCAAAAATTAGAAATTATATGCAAAATACTTTCCATGAAGAGGTGTATGCGCTAAAGAACAAATTTTTCAAATCGGAGTTTTAGAATTAGAGTTATCGGGGAAAAATGCAATTTACTTTTACGTGCCCTAGCGAAAAATCTATGCGTAATTTGAAAAAGCAACTATATCTAAAATACTCTTCGACATAAATGAAATCGAAAGATAAAAGAACTTTTTCATTCGGATGTTTAGACGCAAATATGTGGAATAAAACGTATTTTTGAATTCGACATCATCTGCATTTACGCCTTCTAGCGGCGAAATTGTACATCGTAAAAAAACGAAATAAAGGATCATCGTTTGCAAATTTCAATCTTCCGAATCTAAAAAAAATTTTTCAAATCTGACTAATAGTTGCACAGATATCGTGGGTACAGACGGATGGACGGACGGACTGACGGACGGACAAACCGATAACATAAGCACGATCTTTTTTTACAAAAGACGTGCTAAAAAATGGAAGGATGCATTTACTGAATATTTTTCTTTTGAAATATAATGGTAAATGGCTCTTAAACATTTATTTCTCTCTTCCAAACCGTCGGCACCTACTCTTCCATGTCGCCCTCGTGTATTACTTTACCTCATATAATGTTCGTTAAATCAGGATATTCTGTCATAACCGGAAAAGCATTAAGTGCGTTGCTTTTGTATGTTCAGAATATGCATCATTTTAGCTGAAAATTTCTAGAAATCGTCCTTATTTCTGGAATATTTTGAAACATTCTAATTTTATCGTTTCTTGTCTCAGAAGAAATGCTACAATGGAGATTCAGATCATCATTCCTTCTTCTTTATTTACTACATTTCTCCAACTGGTCGAGTAATACTGCACTGGGCACGAACCGCAATCTGACTATTACGTCCTTTCCTCACAGCTTTCCATGTGGCATAAACCGGTAGGTCAAAAAGCATCCGCCATGTATTTAATGGACAGGATGTACATAAAAGGATGTCATGCAAAGAAAAATTTATTATTCTTAAAGTAATGTGCACACAATATTTTCCTATGGACTATACATATAACGGTAGCTAAAATGAAACATAGACTTGCTGTTGGAGTTACGTGTACTTTATTACAGCATTATAGGTTCTAGTACAAAACACCGACGATCAAAACTTATGATTTGTCGGTGTTTTGATTGTCGGTGTTTCGACCTGCCGGCGTTGTGAACTGTCGGTGTTTTGACCTGTCGGTGTTTCGATGTCGGTGTTTTGATCTGTCGGTGTTTTGATTGTTGGTGTTTTGACCGGTACCCGCGAAATAATATGTACACAGGTAAATATACACGGTCGAGTCACATTATTGTGACCTCCAGGTATATCTAGATTAACCGTCTTGTGCAGCGCGGACAGCAGCTAGATGGATTGGAATTGACCCAATAAGGTGCTGGAAGGTGTTCACAGGTATGTGGAGACATGCTGACTGCAGTGCATCTGACAGCTGCTGGAGGGTGCGTAGTGGAGGATCCATAGAGCGAACAAAACGATTGAGGTGGTCCGACAGATGCTCAATTGGGTTTAAGTCTAAGGAATTAGGGGGCCAGTGAAGTACTTTGAAGTCTTGATCGTGCTCTTCTAACCCCTTTCAGATATTTCTAGTTGCGTGATACGTCGTATTGTCGTGCTGGAAGATCCTATACACCCCACGGAAGACAATGAGCATGTATGGGTGTACGTGGTCTGCAAGGATGGATTCTTAACGATTTCCGTCCATAGTTCTTTCCACAGGTATGAGATCCATACCCAGAGAATGCCACGAAAACGTTCCCCAGACCACAACGCTGCCCTCACAAGCTTGGTTTATTTCAGCAGTGATTGAAGAATGTTCGTTGTCCGATGTTTCTCGCCTTACACGCCAACGTCCATCCGTTCGATGAAGCAGAACACGTGACTCATCGGGGAATTCAATCGTTTGCAATCAGCGGTGGTCCAATTACAATACTGCCGTTCAAATGTAAGCCTTTTCTGCCGATGAACCTTCGTTAACATAGGTGTAGTGACCATGTGTCTGCATCGGAGCCCCATACACAACAGGATTCGCTGAACTTTCGTTTTAGACCCACTTCCGGTAGTCTCCTGGTTCACTAGGCAAGTGAGGTTCTCCACTGTAGCGTGTCATTCGGCCCGCACGCACCTTCGAAGCCAACGTTCTCCTATCACATCAATTGGCACGTGGTGCTCCGCAGTTTCCACGTCGCTTATTGGCAATGGTGCCGTTTCTCCAATCAATATACACTTTAACCATAGCGGCACGCGAACAGTTCACAAACTGCGCTGTTTCAGAAATACTACCACACTTGGCCAGGCAGCCGATAAACATCCTTTTTTGCAAATCCGAAAAACCGCTGTTTTTATCCATGACAGCAACGAGTGATATGTTTTCAAATTGCCTACAGCACACCTTATATACTTCCTAAGCCAGCTCACGACACGTGCCTTCTGTCATTGGCTACGAGCTGTTGACGTCAAAAGCAGGAGGTGGTCACAATAATGTAGCTCGACTGTGTATATACTGTACATAACACACGGGTGCTGATAGTGCTAGGAATACGCACACCTTAACGTTTAGGCAGATTTTCCATCGGTTGATAAGCTTATGGATACCCGCCGCGTAGAAACAAGTAGGTTGCTGAGAACCATTCTTCAACATTTTGACAAACCTATGCATTGAAAGTGAACCGGCGACCCTTTAGTGACTGAGAGGTCAGCGATGTGAAGAAGCAATTGCGTCCGTTTAATAGGTTTCGACTTAATAGGTTTCTAATTGAGCGCCTTTATCTGCGTTAACGGCATCTAATTGATATTTTACTTTATTTCAAGTGCGATCAAGAATACCAAGCGTGATCGTGGCAACCCAAATGCTGATGCAGATACAAAGTTCCAAACGTTCCTTTACTGCGTGGAATTTCACATATCGTTGTGTTTCACATATCTCCGCAAGAAAAAATCTAGTTGGTTAAACCTGTAGAACAATGTGGACTAGAAATGGGCCCACCTGAGCTAATCCATATGTCCGAAAACTCCTTTTCACAAAGCTTCCTCACATGGAGACACCAGTGTGGCGGAGTCCCAACTTGTCGGAGTAAAAGTTCAAGTTTCAGCTACTGACGTTGTGATCAAACAAATCGTTCAAATGTATCAAGAGAAAGAATCCAGCTCATTGTATTTTCGACGAAGAAGAAAGTTCCGATTATCCCGTCATGCAAGACGCCACACCAGACATTGATTTATGCATTGATTCTTGCATCTTCGCGAACAGCTTGTAGGGGTTTAGGCATATTTTGGCGGTCAGTATAGCCTCACACACGAGATGTTGCTTGGGCGATATGCATTACACGCTGGAGAAATGCGTTATCGTCATTAATTTTATCCAAAGGCTCCATCGCGAATTCATTCCTTTTGGATTTGCCTTGTGCGTGGACAGCCTGGAAAATCTGAACTATAGTTAGCCTTTACGGAGTTATCAAAGAGCTTTATTCTTTTTTTCGGAGCACGTTCTGGACAGTTGAATGTGGGATTTGATATTCCGAGATAGCCATCTTGGCGATTTGCCTTGAAATGTTTCCCTAATAGATATCTCCTTCGCGTGAGAGTCCCGTGGGCTCTTCTAAGAGAGAAGGAATTCTTCGTAACACTACGAGTTGTCATAAAGCGATTATATTAGTTTATTATATCACGTCTCGATGACAGAATACGAATTAGGATAGCAGGCTTGATACGGCTTGATATAGGATTGACATGGGCTTATATATAGGCGTGATACGGCTATAGGCTTGATACGGTATCAGGCTTAGCAGGCTTGATACGCAGGCTTTCGAATAAACTTCCGCTGAACAGAAATTGTTTGTTGGCCACCCAGTAGGCGCAGTCGTGTAAGAGATGGCTTCTGACCGTTCGTCTCAGATGTATCCAGGTTCTAATCCCGGTGTGCATGGACGTTATGCTTTTTTTCTTACGACGCTGTCTCTTTCCCTTCCCTGGGACCAATGGCCCTAAATTAGAAACGGGCGACTGCTTATAGCCCATCGAGTTGCTCACGGTGGCCGTTAAACCTCCAAACAAAAGAAACAACAACAACAAAAGAATTGCATCTATGAGCAATTTTACACACATATACAGCCTTCTGTTGCGCAGATATTTCTAACAGAATGTTTGTCAGCTTCTTCTTCACCTGAATATTTGTCAAGTACATGCCGCATCATTTATGAAAAGTGATAGAAAACTCTCACTCGTGCTTTATTTCTAGCAAAACTTCGCATGACAGTAGCTACACGTTTTTTTATCTTACATTTCTTTCTTTTTGTGACACTGTTTTATATTCGCATAGTAATTGAACTACATTAATGCAGGAATCCGAGTGCCGACACTGTAACGCAGTGGTCTAATCGGTGATTTGTGACTATTTATACAAGATGGTTCCGGGTTCAAATCCGGATGAGGCATGAATGCTTATGTTTGCCGTATAGCACTGGCTCTCTGACTTCCCTAAAAACAGTGACCCTAAATTATGGACAAGCGTCTGCTTATGAACAATCGAGTTCCTCACAGTTCTCGTTAAAGAAAGAAAAAAATCAACGGTGCGTCATTTATCGATACAGTTTGTTCATCGTCGTATATGCTTTCGCATACTTTGAAAAGTCAATGTTTTCAACCGGACTGTAACCAACTGATGCCACAGCTCCTACACACATCACTTTTGACGAAACGCAGATTTGAAGAGATTTCTTTTATCCCAGTGAATCATTTTCACCATTAATTGGATAACAGAGCCTCTTTGTAGTATCACGAAATTTAAATTAGATTTTCTAATGGATTTTAATGTTACACAAATCAATAAAGGGGAGATATATACGAGTATATTACAAAAATTTAACTCCATTCAAACCTGTAGTTACTTTACACACAAGAACTGAGGAATCCTGGCTGTGTTGAAAATTACCACAAAACACTAGTGATCTGGTTGAAGCTTTAATTTGTGTCCTTTTTCGTTTAGAAAATGTATTTAGGACTCGCGTATTCGTTTAAGGCAGATAAGAAAACTAAATCTGCGGGTAGAATAAATCTCACAGAATCACTTCCCTCTCTCAGTTCACTGATGGTGATAGCAGATAATCTTTTCTAATGAGCTCCAGTTTTAGAATGATAAAGATCACTCTTTTTAATTCTGAATCGTACGTCTACCGTGGAGCAGGGAGCATGAGCATGCAGTTTAAGAGCAAACGTTTTCTTTAAATATACGCTAACAAAGGTTCTGTTTAGGGATTTTATCAGCTGGATTTGTACTATCGGAAACCGTTGTCGTTTAAACAAGAAATAAGAAGATTAGAAAATGTTCTGATGTGTCTCACACTCAGTTAAAGCTCACCTTTCACGGTCCGGAAGATTTTTCAAAGCAATGCATCTTTCATCTTCACATGACCAAACCCTGAAGAAGATGTTTGCTCTACCTTACTTCGTAAAAATCCATCATTACAACTCAATACACTTAGGACCAAATAAACATAACAGAAATATATTAACAGTTAATCCTTCGTGAATTTATACTATGCTCGAAATATCATTTGTTACTCTTGCATTAAAAACTGCAAAAAAAGTGAATTATTTCTTTTGAATACATGAGACTTACCAAATTTCCGTTTTAACTTGAAAATAAATGGTATTCTGTGTTCCATAGGATGTTAGATAATAACTAACGAATTGCTGCTTTCCGATCTTTGAAGTACTGAAATTGTTTACTGTAATGTTTTAGAACAAGGTTTAAGCAAAGCTTTAAGTATCATAGAAAACTGACTCTTAAAAATGTCTGCATACGTTTCCAAGCCTAACTGCGATACAATTGCAATTCGCACACAAAATTTATACGCTTGCAGGTGGATATAATATAATGAATAGTAATTTCGCTTTCACTATGTGACATATACATAGTCTTCCAATTCTTACATCATCGTTAATTGGAAAATGCAATATCAAATATACATAAGATTCCAACTCTGACAGGTTATAATCATTTAAACATCTCTAAATGGTGATATTAATAGTTTCTAACACTTATTACGTTTGTTCAACTCAGTTGATAGTGTAACATAGAAACCATCATATTCTTAGCAAAAAGAATTTTCTGACCAACTGATAAAATATATTTATTATTACGTTGTATGATATAGCTTTCTTACATCGAGATACAAAACGGGGTTGAAAATCCTTTTCAAAAGCATTATGTTTAACACATTTTTACAGACAAGTGGTGTAAATAATTTTCCGAATAATGAACCCGTTTCTTTCACAGTACCGATCTCATTTGTCGGAGCACGTATATTATTACACCTCTCTTAGTGAGGATAACAACAACTTCAATGAAAATAATTTTTTCTCCAACGTATGGTACTATTTAAACACTCACCGAAAATGGAAGAAAACCAGTTAGATTTGCCTAAATGCTTCGATTCAATTTTACGTAAATGGAAGTATTATATAGCTGAGTAAGCATTTATTTTCAATTAAAAAAACACATGGCTGTTACTGCCCTCATTTTATGTGATATGCATAGCAGTGTTTCTGTTTTTTCATTCATTCTGATAGAAAGGGCTAGATTTCCAGGCTGGTCATAGATTTATTTTTTTTAATTTCATTCGCTTTCATTTTTACAAAAATTCTGTGCTGCATCTCTGTTTTTTCTTTGTTTTGTTTTTTACTTTATCCCGTATTTTCTAATAATTTGTTACTCACATAAGAAAACCAAGGGTATTAGATAAGAACAAACAATCTGGTAAATGTCTATTATCCATGAAGAATAAGTAATAAATGCGCAATTTTTCTCCGAATGACCATTTAATGATTTTGCGACCTGAGCTTTAGAGATAAGATTTCACAGGAAGATTAGAAGATATATTAAAATTTGTCTGGTTCGTTTCTTATGATGAATAAGATCTACCCAACAAGATAAAAGAAAGCAACTTAATGTTCAGGAAGTGAACTATATCACTGAAGGAAGATTTCAGTTTTTTTCTTGGCAAGGATCAGACATCTGCGTCTCTTGGTTTTTATAATGATTTTGCCATTTCATGTTTAATAATACAATTAAACATTCTTCTGAACAAATCTCGGAATGACTGATTAAGAAGAAATACATGACTGCTTTTTATTGCTACTATGTTTACTACAAAAAGATATTTTTAGTATTTTTATTCTTAATCATTTGGAGTCATAGAATACATTGTAAAGAACTCCCAGGGGTGTTTAACATGCAATGAAATTCATTTCAGTGATTTCTTTCACAGAAGTGGTTTATCTTACGCAGATCATTTATTAAAAATTCAATTAGTGGTAAACTACATTTTTCAGATCGACGAAAATGAAATCTGCGATTCGTGCGAACGACTTCCCTATTTTCTGTTATGTCAGTAAGAGGTAATATCACTCTCTTCTTTTTTTCCCGTCGTTGCCGTTGGTGTCTCCTTAGGGTGAGATACCCCTGTTGCGTTTCAAAAAGAAAACAATGGCTTTGTTCGCTTGTGAAATAAATGGAACTTTTCATCACTAAAACAAATGCAATAAGCATATTTTCAAGTCTAATTAAGAGTTTCGTAAAACACGGCTTCCTCAAGTGAAATACCTTTAAAGTTCAACAAATCGTTTTATCCATGAGGCAAGTGCTTAATTTAGAATAAATACCTGCTTAGAAATTTATGCGTTTTTACAATCAACTATCTTGTAATCAACTCTCCACTTGTATTGTAGTAACGTAAAAGAAAGCGAATAAGTGTCCCTCAGCAACAGAATAAAATACTGTCTCCCAAGCAATGATGTTAATAAACTCGGATAATCATTCGAACATGTGACTAGTAAATTGTTACTCACGTGAATTTGATGAAATCAGGAATGCGAAGATTATGCATAGTTCAAAGAACGCTTGGTGTTATTAGAAAGCAAGAAGAAATAATATTGCTTTATTCGTAATAAAAGAAACTGGAAATGTGGAAGAAAGAAGAATGAAAAATAAGTAGAATAATAAGAAAAACAACAAGTATAGCAAGTAAATAACTTCTGTTTCCAGGAAAATGCAGGGCTTACAGACATCATTATACTTATAGAGACACTCAAGTGGCATTGGGTGAACATAGCGCTAAACTAATAAACCGACAGCGGAGAAGAAAGATATGTAGCTGGATACAAGAAACGTTCAGGACAAAGATTTACGAAAGTTACACTCACGGACAATGAAATTTGCCCACCGAGAAGGAAGCATCGGATTGAACTGAAATTTTATGGACGTAATGATACAGATGAATGATACACATGATGGCAAAAACAGAGCTGCAGGACAATTACAGAGGGATCTGTGGCACGCAGTCCGATCATCTTCAATAGCGCGTCGCACCCCCTCGTGCGGCAATACATGCTGCAATACGGTCCTCCACCATAGAGACGTACAGACGCCTGATGTTGTCCTGCGGCAGACTGGTTCACACGTATTGCACTGTGCGCTCCAAATCCTGGATAGTGCTGTAACTGACCCGGACCCGATTCTTAGAATGTGAATATTTCGTTTTCTCTTTCACTTCAGTGTTTTTCTCGTGCTTGTTTTATGAGCTACCTATTGCATGTTGGCAAATGTTTCATTATTACTTAGGTAGTCATTTTCACTTATTTCTGTCTTCAGGCTGTGTTTCACACAATCAGAATGAACAGCAGTACGATGACTTCGTCGAACACTTCAAATACTAGTGTCTTGATTCAATGCGCCGTTGAGGTTACGCGTTTGATGAATTTACGGTTTTCTGCCAGAAGTTGTGAAGAAAAATTCAGATTTATTTCTCCACTGAGAGCATTATACCAATTTTAAAATGTACCCAGTCGTGTTTTGCGATTCTCGGTATTATAATCATTCGCGGCCGTGCGGTTGCGAAAAACGATGAACTTTATTCCAGGCTGTGTTTTCTATTTTCTTTAGAACCTAACGCTTGGTTTCAAGATCGTGTACCCAATTTACACAGTTTCAGAATCCTACATCTTCTTCAGGAAGTAGCTTTTGGAATTGGACAGAAATTTGATTCAGTTTAGAAGACAAGTAAAGTTTTGTTTGAGCTCAGCGTTTAGGAAAAACGTTGAGAATGGAGTTTTGCGCTTAAAAAGCAAAGCAAAGAAACATAGAACGGGAAAATCAGCATGAAAAAAACTAGAGGGAAGACTGTCGTTTAAAGAAATTGAAAACAAACAAACATAGCACAGTGAGAGAAGGTAACTTCAATGGCAGTTTAAAATTGCCCACTACCTCATATACTGTCCATTGTGTTATTCCGATAGTCTGTTGAAACTGTCACGCCATGCCATTGCTTACTAGACTTGTTGATGAGAAACCCATAAACATGAGGAAGCGAAATCCAAAGGCCTTGTTAGGAATTGAAATGCACTCTCGATATAAGCCATCATCTTATGCATCTGCCGATGAATCAAAGATTTAAAAAATGTAAAGCACAGTACATGTGTTGAATATTAGATTACAGTAAGTTGCTTGATAGTAAAAGAAATCTTAGTCTAAAGCGAAATTCATTACTGTGATCAAATGAGAAAGATATTGCCTCTGTATTTCTGAAACACAGAATGTGGGAAGAAACAAACATATCGAAGGAAATGCGATCACATTTCACTTCTTCAAATTGAAAATTTAAAGTGAAACAAACGTTAAATGTAAATAAAACAGGAACTGGGTAAAGCACGTTTTAGCGGAGAAGCTTTGTTTACACAATCGTAAAAGTAATGATGTACTTAACATGTGAAAGTAAAGAAACTTTTTTGTTTGCTAACAAGAAGGGTAACTTCATCTGTTCCTTTGGGATGTATTTTTACTCTGAAGTCACATATTGATTCGGTTTTAAAGAACAAAAGTGTTGTTACAGACTTAGCTCATAAACCGAGGAAGAACAGCTAGTTTTGCCCTCCATTTTCGACAAAGACAAAGAATAAAAAAAGAAGCTCTTGCTCTTAAACTTGTACTTCAGACTAAAGGAAAAGTTGTTCCACGCAGAAATTCTCTCCTAGACATGAAGAATATTTATATATCTTAACTTTACCTTTGAGTTAATCTTATCTCAGCTGGGGTGCTCCATAAAACGGGAAACAAAACTGGCGAGGAAAAAGTGCTCGCCTAATGATGCTTTTTTTGCCCATAGACCTTCTCAGTGACTTAAGGTGCATGAAACTCTCTGCGCATAATATCCTTTTAATAACGGTGCTATGAGCATTAGATTGATTTTTTCTTCTTTCATAAGGGCTGTTCACGCCTTACAGTTCACCTGCTTATCCGCTTCGTACCTCTTTTATCGAATAAGTTTGCACACCGCTCTCTTCCTCATGCTGAAAGACCTGCCTTAATTGTATCTCCTTCGTATTCACGCTGTGTGATCAGAAGACATTTTTTGCCTTTTATTTTACGTGCATGTGCTCATATTTTAAAAAGGACTATACACAGCTCTTTTTATTCACTGAGTGTGATACTTTTTTTCTCGATTCAGCATTTCCTTTTGCTGCAGGTTTACGCTTTAATGAGATTTTTAGAGAATGAGAAAAAAAAACTAAAATAAAAAACTTTGTAATATTAGGACCCAGATATGAACTGCTGACGAGGGTAAAGGCATTTTTTCCCTCTAGAGACTCGTTGTCAGTTGAGCACAGGATTCTTTACCTAATTAAAGGGTTTCATTTAATTTTAACGAAGTAAAATTAGTATTACGTGAATAAAGTCAGCAGTCGATATTGTGTCTAAGATTGTCTCTCCTTAAACCGAAAGTGTAGCTAGCTGTCCTTTAAGTAAATAAAATTAGCAGATATGACAAAATGTGATAGAAATCGCACATTATTAAATTCTCAAAGCACATGGTAATTCATAACAGGGATATTGAAACGATTTGAAAATCTGTAGAAATTAGTAAAACTATACTAGTGACTGATTTATTGGAGTAGGAATATATAAACTATTGTTTCCAAGTTTTCGCACAATAACCAGAGGGCTTTTTCAAAAAGGATAGACAGAAACGGCAATCTGAATAATAGAACGCTTTTAACAATACAAATTTAGAAGATTTGTATTGCGGGCGCTGTTTGTGGGCCCTATCCAGGAGACGTGGTTCGGTATCCGCTCCAGGACGACGAAATGTTCAAGTTTTAGTATATTATCTGACTTACCATCCATATCATATTTACACCAATAAACAGATTCACATCTTCCAAATTTGTATTGTACAATGGTGTAATCCCGTATTTCATTCATCGCTTTTAATAATTTGAACAAGGTGATTTGTAACACCTTGTTCAAATTATAACACCGCACCGGAGGCTTGAACCAAGCATGGCAACAAAAGAATAAAACGTGCAAGGAAATGTGAAAAATGGTAAGCAATCTTGTTATAATTAAGGTGATTTGACTTGACAATAAATAGATAAGACATTATATTCAATTAAAGATACCTCGTATTTTTGAACGAGGTGACATGACTTGACAATAAATAGATAAAACGTTATATTCATTTAAAAATACCTCATATCTTTAAATGAATATAACGTCGTATCTATTTATTGTCAAGTCAATTTACCGCGTTCAAATTGTTAAAAGCGTTCTATTATTCAGATTGCTGTTTCTGTCTAACTTTGTTGAAAAAGCCATTTGGGTGATGTGCGAAAGCTTCGAAACGCTTATTTATAATTTATACTAGATAAAAGCCCGTCAATAATGACGGCGGAAAATAAAATTTATGATACAGAAATTAGTGGCATTTATTTATTGAGTTTTTGAGTTCCGCGTCATTAGATGGTGACGTTGGCTCACGGCTTTCTAAAAATTTCCCAAGCAGTCAGTTATGGAGTTTGATACGAGGGGCTCTCTGTTTGTTATATATTTTGTAAAACCTTTAGTCCCTATTTCGTCAACACTTCCTCGTACGCAACATCTTTCATATACACTGACTGCGAATCCTGTATCAATTCCCCCTGTTCTTTTCCGTGAACCATTTTTATCTTGGCGTCGTCAGATCGTCGTACTCTTGATGTTGCCACGTACACCTGAACCGGTGTTTACCGTGGCTAAACACCGGTTCAGGTAGATATATTACAACTTCTTCTAACGTCTGCCCCTGAGCCTTGTTGATGGTCATGGAAAAAGCTAGTTTATTGAAAACTGCCGTCGTCTTAAAACAAATGGCACGTCTGCGCTGGTTGGGACTAAATCTATGCGAGGGATGAAGACAGACTCCTTTTCCGCAGTGCCTGTCAAGACTTAGGCGATGATTAGATTGGGTTTCAAGGATTTTACAGCTGATCGCGTCCCAATACAGAGACCACGTTAAGTGTCAAAATTCCTGAGCAGCATAATGACACTTCCAACCTTCCAGTTCATTCTGTGCACTGGCATTCCGGATGGGGTTTGTTCTTTCAAGAATTCCACTGGATAGTTTTCCCTGTCATTTTCATCACTGTCGTAAATGGAATCACTGCTTAGATAAGTGACAACGCTCACGTCCAAAAGGTCCAGAACGTGCTCACTTATTTCGTCAACGTCTGTAGTTTTGGGGCAAAGTATTGCCATTTTGGAGTATTTTTCTCCATCAGTAGCACTAAGCCTTTCTCCAAAAATTTCGTGGATAAGGGAACTTTCGCAGATCAAATTCTGTGGAATTTCTATGATCTCTTCAGGCAGACCCTTGTCATTCGTAAGTTCCGTGGCACCCAACTTTTTCAGCCAATCCCTGAAAGTTGAATCAGCAGACCGGACATTTTATGACTTAATTTCAATACTTCAAATTTATCCCACAGATAATTGAATTTAATGGTGGATTGTACAATTTCTGACCTCATTTCATGGGGTACGACAGGAAGAGTTTATTTAAAATATCCGCCAAGAATGAGAACTTCACCGCCAAAGGGCTTTTTGGTCATGTTTGCAATGTGATGTCGTTCGCGACCTTGTGCAATTTGTTCTGACGCCATGTTTGTAATTCGGTGTCGTTCCCGACATTGTTCAATTTGTTAAGGAGCCATATTTGCTACACGATGACGATTCCGATAGCATTATCTTTGCACAACAGACATACTTTCCTGACGGGCCCTTTCTTGCTCCGCCTTTCGTCTTTTTACTGCTTCCTTCTGGAAAGCTACTTCTTCAGCAGTTGTTTTCCGTTTAGGAGGTGTATTTGCAGTGTAGTTGTTAAAAGTCACGTAAAAAAGTAGATGTTGTGAGACAAACGAATCAAAATATAAATTAAATGACTTCGAATCATACACACCCAGAAAAAAACAGAACTCTAACTTCGAACGAAAGAAAAAAGATGTAAACAAAACATTAAACAGGGACGGTTACGTATAACACAGTGTGAACACCGGAATATAAAATTTCGTCTTTTTCTGAAATGCTGGGTTTCAGCATTTCATACATCTGAAGACGAGCTCAACGTGAGCTCGAAAGTACTAATGTTTTAACTTGTCCTTTTAGTGTGCATAATATTCATCTTTTATATGTATATTAATATTTTAAATCGTGTATTAGACGGCAAATAAGCTTTATAACAATACACAGTGGTCGAAAAGTCCCCTAGGTATTCGATTGACAACTGTACAAAAACGAACAGCAATGCGATTTATCGCATTTGAAAGAGTAAGTATTCTTAATACACCTCTACATGTGCGCCTTTGGTGTCACGTAACACATCCAGTCGGTATTCAATTTCTTGTCATGTGCTCTCCAACATATCAGGATCGATTCTATTAAACACTGCTGCAATGCGCTGTTTGAGCTCCTGAAGACTGCTTAATCCGTTTTTGGTAAACCATGTCCTTGATATAGCCCCAAAGGAAAAAGTCTAAAGGAGTGATATCCGGGGACCAGGGTGGCCATGGAATGGGACTACCTGTGCCAATCCATCTGGCGGGAAACTCACAGTTCAGATATTCACGAACGTCAAGCCCCCATTGTGAGGCAGCGCCATCTTGCTGCAGTATGGCGTTTGGTTGCAAATCCTGTAGTTGAGGAACCGCAAAGTTCTGAAGCATGTTCAGGTAATTATTCATTTGCACTGTGGGCTCGGAGAAGAATGGCCCAATTACATGATTATGTATGACCCCACACCAAACATTCACATTTGCACTGTGCGCGACATGCTCCCTGACTGAATGTGGGTTTTCACTACCCTATATACGAACGTTCTGAGTGTTGACTTTTCCGTGCACGTAATAGGTGGCCTCGTCCGAGAACATTAAATAGCATAAGTTCTTTCATCAACTTCCAACCGCTCCAACATGTCCCACGTGAATGCTAAGCGCTGAGGTCCATCGTTCGGTTTAATCTGGTGTAGGAGTTGTACCTTGTATGCGGTTAGTTTCAAGCGTTTGTTAAGCACTCCCATCAATGTGGATCGTGGAACTTTCAGTTGTAAAGAGGCCCTTCTCGCGGACTTGCTAGGACTGCGAGCGGAAACCTTCTGTATGCTCTGCACAGTTTCTTCACTGTCAGGGGGTCTGCCACTTCCTTGTCGGTCCAGGACGCTACCAGTAACCAAGAATTTCTTCTGCCACGCTCTGACACTGAAATCACTCGGTGGATCTTTCCCATATGTCCGACGGAAATTTCTTTGTACCGTAATCACAGACTTCGTCTCAAACAACCAATGCACGCACATTGCTTTCTCCTTCGGCGACGACATTTTCAGTTCCATGAGTAATAGTTGCAACACCATCTTGACACGTTGACACATTTCTTTTAAAACACGAGCACTTTCAGGACGCTTGATATGGTCCCATTCTCAGGTATACACTAATAAAATAATAAAACACAGCGTCGTACACATCAGCTTCCGGAAACATTTAACTATGACTACGAGAAGTGTGGTTCCTTTTATTATTTTAGTATTTTGTTAGTGTACACCTAAGGATGGGGACCATATCGAGTGTCCTGAAAGTGTTCGTGTTTTAAAATAAATGCGTCAACGTGTCAAAACGGTGTTGCAACTATTACTCTTGGAATTTTTCTACACGTATATCCAACCAAACATTGTTCAACCCTAATTTTGATATTTCCAGTTGTTGTGCCGTCGGCGTCGGTATTTGCGAGCACGTAACGCAATCTGTTGGAAAGAGATGGCATTAAAAACTGAATATTCTTTCTTTCAAATGACACAAACCGCATTGCTCTAGATCTGTTTGTTTTTGTACAGTTGTCATTCGAAAGCCCTAGGGGATTTTTCGACCACCCTGTACTATAAAACAGTACAATTTCTCATTTCTTAATGATAATTGAAAGTTATTTTCAGTTAAAAGAAATGGATCTCAAGTACTAAAGTGTTCTGCTGCATGGAAATATCACGATTAAAAAACACACCCAAGTTGTGATAACCGTTCTCTAGAAAAAAATAAAATTATTACAAATGTATTGAAAAATACTAAGTTCCAACACGATATAAAATGATTAAATCACTTTTTTTTGACTAAATCACTTTTTTTGGAATTTTGTTTTTCTGGAATGACTAAATCACTTGTTGTTGGGAAAAATATCGCGAGATAACTTGTAAGTGAACGCAACTGCTAAGATATTCTTGATCAGATGGTAAGACGCATGGCCTCGAACCCAATCGACTTGAGTTCAGTTCTCACAACCAGATCGAAAGGATTCTCTCTCATAAGGGCTGAAAAATTCAGCACTCTCGATTTTGCGGAAGTTCTGTCTAAATACGGAAAAACATGAAACGGACTTTTCTGAAATAAACGGAATTACCGACTGCGGAACATTTGTGAAAATACGAAATTACTGACTGCGAAAAATATGTGAAAATAGGGAATTACCGACTGTGGAAAATTTGTAAAAATAAGGAGCTCAAAAAAAAATCGAAAAAAAAAACGGGCACTTTTAAAAACCGAAATTTCGGTTTTTAACCAGACATTTACCAGTAACTGTCGCATGCTATTTTCAGAATTTTTTCATGAATTCACACCACTTATTTTTTAATACCGTAGAGCTTCGTACCACACAGCTGCCGTGCGACGCGCCGGTTTTCAAAACTGAAACTAAAATCTCTTCTCTACAGTGCAAGACATCATCATGGTACATTACCTGACGATCAAAATACACTTACACATATTTTATCACTGGAAGGTATTCCGTTACCTAGCAAAAATACCACGGTTGTTGTTCTATAGAAGTTAGGTCTTTCGCTCTCATTCGATGTTCCTTTGCGTTTCAACATGACAGAATTCTGCCTAAAATGAAACCTCTCTAATGCACAGTTTCTTGTTTAAAAGGCATGTAATTAAAGTAGTTCGTTAATGGCAGTAAAATTAATGAAAAATATGAGCCCCTCTATGGGCCATCAACCATCGCCCATTCCTGATTTAAGGCCGCTGTTGCAAGAAGAGGATTGAGGTAGTACCATTAGACGAATACACTACCTAACGTATTGTGCAAACGTATTGCATCAACGTGAATTTTTAAGTTGCACTCTTTTCAGCTAACTAATTTTTATAGTTATTTCGTCTTTTATATGTCATTAGATGCGAAATTTAATGGATATTTCAAAAAATGTCTTAGTTTTTCCTGTAGCTACTTCTGATACGCAGCTAAAGTGGATTTCAATGTGTTTGTAAAATATGGGGTTTCACCAACATATTAAAATTCACTTTAGCTGCGTATCAGTTGTTACAGCCAATCATATAATCCTTTTACCTGATTGGCTGCTTCCAAACGCTATCCTAATCCTATTACAGCCTTCTGAAGGTTTGACATAGAGCTACTAGAGTATTGTAGTAGTCGATTCTTGTTGTTATTAGGGTATAATTTTTGTACATTCTCAATAATGGTTAAAACTGTGGAACTAGCCGAAATGTACACAGTAAAATAGTTGTTCTGGATGAAGAGGGATATTCTTCAAGGCAAATCGCTGAAAGAGTGGGTTGTATTCAATCTTCAGTTGCTTGGATACTGAAGAAAGTAAAAAACACTGGTGATATTAAAAGTATGCGTCGCTGTGGAAGGATGTCAGACAGGAGGCTCAGTTCACCTGAATTTCTTCAAAGATGGTCTGAAATGGCTGATGTTTCTGTTAGTGCATCTACTGTTAGGAAGAGGCTTCTTCACACTGACTTACGTGGCTGCAAAGGCAGACGTAAACCACTGTTAACTGCAAATCAAAGGCAGTGTAGATTGCAGTGGGCAAAACATGTCTCATGTACAACCAAGCAATGAGAAAATGTTCTTTTCAGTGATGAATCCGAATTTTGCCTTAATAGGAATCAGAGTAGTGCCTATGTAAGGAGATTCAAGCATGAAGAATTCCATCCAAGTTGTTTAGTGACTACTGTTAAGCATCCAGTGAAGGTCATGGTTAGGAGCTACATGTGTGCATATGGCATTGGGAACCTTCATATTGTCGATGATAAAGTATATGTCCAGAAATACATCTGGATATTAGAAAACAAGATACTATCATCATCTAGAAGACTTTATTATGTCAATTTTATTTTTCAAGATGACAATGCTCCCTCTCATCGTGCTAAAGTAATGAAAAAGTGATTTCAAGAAAACAAATGTTCGCATCTTGGTTGGCCACCACAGTCAGCGGACTTAAACACGATTGAAAATTTGTGGTCCAAAGTGTCGTATGAACTGTCAAAAAAAAAATAGAAGCCAATAACCAAAATTCAATTTATTGAAGATGCAGTTCAAATTTGGAATCTTGTTCAACCTAATGTTTTACAGAACCTTGTACACAG
This sequence comes from Macrothele yani, assembly GCA_039090855.1. Lineage (NCBI taxonomy): Eukaryota > Metazoa > Arthropoda > Arachnida > Araneae > Macrothelidae > Macrothele > Macrothele yani. Next base: position 99,286,471 of record CM077007.1, on the reverse strand, counting down.
TATGCCAGCAAGATGCATAGCTGTGATTAAAGCTAAAGGCTGGGCAACAAAGTATTAAGTATATTTTATAATTTTGCGTCATTATGTTTTTGTATTTAAATGCCATTTCATTCCTTTAGAACGATTTATTGCTGTAAACCTGAGTATTGGCTAAAGGTATCACAATGATTTCGACTTGGCCATGATTTTTGAAATGTATCTTTTAAAAGCAGAAGTAGCTACAGGAAAAACTAAGACATTTTTAAAATCTCCATTTAAATTCGCATCTAATGATATATAAATGATGAAATAACTATGAAAATTAGTTAGCTAAAAAAAGTTAAACATAAAAGTTTACGGTTTTCGTAGGTGATGCAATACTTTTGCATACCACTGGGCTGCCGGAGGACTCAGTGAGAGTATACAAAATATGCTGAAATGAACCCTGTTGTGCTTTTATGATATAGGTCTCATAAATCATAACAGCACAACAGAGCTCATTTCAGCAAATGTTACACGCGCACACGCAATTTTGTCTCAAATTTCTGTCTTGCTCGAATGTTTGTACTGCATCAGATGAACAGTTACGTGGCATGTTCGGTTCCACTTAATTTCAAACTGCCAATCGACAATCATGTTTCAAAATGTGATCGCGTCATGGACAAACGTTCAGAGGAATAGGTATCTAGCTAGTCGGATGAAGACAGGTTGAAGGCTTCCCTGGAGCGAATTCCCCCAAATTACGGGTTTGGACTTACCCATGGGTTGGCAGTCTTTAAACGCCCGTTCCCCCCAAGAAAGAGATTCAAACTTTGAGTCCCTTTCAACACATTCGGACCATCTCTTGAAAAGTACATTATGGAGAACCGTTCCGCTGGCTTCTGATCATTCGTCCGAGATGGGTCGGGTTTGGAATTCTGGTGAGTCATGTATATGTTGTGTTTTTTTTTACGGTATTGGTTCTCTGCCTTCTTTGGAATCTGTGGCTTCAAATTAAGGACGGGAGATTACTTATAGCCCCATGATGGTGGTTTTGGGCCACGGATGGCCTAGTGGTCAAAGTTCGTGATTTCCACGGAGAAACCTAAGGTACGATCCCAGGCAGGTACGAACGCTCGAGCCACTAAATGTGCGTCAGATGTGCACACAAAGCCGTCGGACCCCGGGTCCTGGTCCCCCAGTTATAAAGCAGGATCGTCTTCCTACCCCTTTCTTCCTCGCTTCCGGGTCACTTTCCTATATGGCACTCTAGCACGAATCTCCTAGCTTCCGAATTTTAAGGGTTGTTTAAAACCTGGGGTCAGACACTCCCTTCCTAAAATCCTCAACGTATGATCTGATTTGATCATGATAAATGTTAACCCCTTCACTAAAAAAAAAACAACTAAATACATTTGATTTTTTTTTTAGAAAAACCAGTGCTCTATATAAATCTTGAAGATGACAATCCGATTTCCGGCGTAAATGTGACAAGGATGGCAAGTCAGACAATATGCGAAAACCTGAAAATTTTCATCGTCCCGGAGCGGGACGATGGCTTCTGATCATTCGTCCGAGATGGGTCGGGTTAGCCACAGATTCCAAAGTGTAGTGGTTGGCATGCCTAGGCGTTTTCTGGGAGACGCGGGTTCGTGTCCCGCTCCGGGACGATGAAAATTTTCAGGTTTTCGCATATTGTCTGACTTGCCATCCTTGTCACATTTACGCCGGAAATCGGATTGTCATCTTCAAGATTTGTATTATATGGCGTAATCCCGTATTTCTTTCATGATTTATCTGCTTCTCCGGGCAATCACGGGATAGGATTGTTAACCTCCAGATTCGCTAAACATGAATGCCGGTTGCTTCGACTGGCGAGTCCTGTGATGGTTAAATTTGAATTGATCGGAGGCTTGAGACTTGGTCGTTCTGGGTTGTGTAGTGGTTGGCATGCCTAGGCGTTTTCTGGGAGACGCGGGTTCGTGTCCCGCTCCGGGACGATGAAAATTTTCAGGTTTTCGCATATTGTCTGACTTGCCATCCTTGTCACATTTACGCCGGAAATCGGATTGTCATCTTCAAGATTTGTATTATATGGCGTAATCCCGTATTTCTTTCAGTGCTCTATATATAGTTAGCTTTCGAAGCACGATACCATATGACCCACATGCCTTAGTTTAAATGCCTTAAAATTTAATGATTAAAATACCGGTATATACAAGGCTAAGAAACACAAGATCTTTCACACAGGCGCCCTATCATCAGGTGAAGAAAACTGGCGAAAAACAAAGAGTCTGTATACAACAATATAGGTCGGATTCGTGATGTGCATTTCGAACGCAGCGATCCTGGTGGACAAGATAACGTCCGGTGTAATTCAAGATAAGATGTAGTACGTAACTATACAACACAGCATAATGTTATTTAAAATTGCATAATGGAAAGAGAAGAGAAGATGGAATTCGGAGGGGTTTATAATAGATAATGACGGGTTACTTACCATGAGGAAAGGAGCGAGGGGTGGGGTGCGTCACATGAAGTGAAAGAGGGTTGTTTCTGTAGGATAAACTATTCAATAATTGTCTCCAAGGGAGATGAATACGTATATACAGGGGTTTCTTCATTACAGCATTGAATTATATTGCAGTGTATATATAAACTTTCTGCAAACATAGTTATAGATTTTGTTTTATTCTTTAATAGTAGATAGGTGTCAGTCCATGATGGGTGGTATGTCTCGGTTTTTGCCAGGCGTGACATCGAAGTAGTAAATGAGTTCGTTCTGACATTATACTGGTGCTCAGACACTAGGTTTCTTAAATAACGGAAAGTGGCGGCCTGTATGCCATTTATAATTTTCCTGGTTGGTATCGCTCTTTAGTGGCACACAGTTCACGCCACATTGGTCTTGGGTTGAAATGGAATCACCGACTTTTCTGATCATGGTGAACAAATTAGATGTTGAATCCTCAAAGTCTTTTTTGTGCTTTTTGCAAATACCTCATAAGATTTGCGTGACTCGTGGTAAGAAGGTCAAGGAGCCTACATAAATTGAAACATTGGGGGAACATAAGTAGAAACATTGGATTAAGGATGATCGCTGTTTATGGTTTATATTGGGAAACCAATGTATCGACAACGTAGGTGCTGTAGCCATGTTGCGCAACAATTAATTTTAAGTTAACTCTTTCCTTATTACGGGCCTTTTTGCTGGACGAGTGCGTATAAGCTCTATTGGCCATTACTCTAAGGGCAGCTAATTTATATTTTATTGGATGGAAGGAATTGTGTGATATTATAATAGTAGAGCTTCTAGATTTTCTGTAGACTGAGAAACTCAAATAATTCTTGTCTACATGTCTAGTGATTAAAAGATCAAGAAAGAAGATTGAATGGTATTTTTATAATTCAATAGTTAACTTTACTATTTGGTATCTGGAAGACATAGATGCTCTAAATGCTATGATCCTATCGAGAGGGTGTGGACAGACTAAGAAAAGGTCATCAATGTAGCGTATATACGAAAGTGGGACATCTTCGGAGAGTGCAAAGATGTCATTTTCGAGTGTTTGCATTATCACCTCTGCGAGGATGGCAGACAGTGGCGAACCCATTGGGGTTCCACTGTTCTGGCGGTATATTGTTCCGTCAAAACGAAGATGTGATCTTTTGGCTGTTAGTTCCAAAACGTCAGAAACAGCTTGGGTTTCAACTTGGGTGTCAGTTCCAAGTGCTGTTAACTTATTAGAGCAAATTAGATCCTGCACAGCATCTAGGGGTAAGCTAGGATAAAGGGACTCCACATCTAACGAAGCCAGAATGTATGAAGAACCCAAGCTTCTGAAACTACAAATGCGGGAGACTGCTTCACGTGAGCTTGAGATTGAGTAAGTGTAGGTTAAAGTAATAGGCTTAAGATAATGGGTAAGTGCTCGTTCTGGGGTCTGATTGGGCTACCTGTCGTTTGCCATCTTTCTTCTTTTTGCATTATGCAGTTTTTAATAACATTAGGCTGTGCTGTATAGTTATGTACTACACCTTATCTTGAATTAAACCGCACTTTAACTTGTCCACCAGGATCGCTACGTTCGAAATGCACATCACGAATCCAACCTATATTTATAAAGTAAGTAAACTCTTTTTTTCTACCAGTTTTTTTCACCACCTGATGATGCACAGGGCGCCTCTGTGAAAGATCTGGTGTTTTTAGCCTTGAATATATTTTAATCATTAAGTTTTAAAGTATTTACACTAAGGCATGTGTGTCCTATGGCATCGTGCTTCGAAAGCTAACTCCAGCAAATAATATTCTTTCAGCACGAAATATATCTTTTACCTTACCAGAGCTCTACATATTAGCATGTGAGTAAGTAAACTCTTTTTTTCTACCAGTTTTTTTCACCACCTGATGATGCACAGGGCGGGCCTCTGTGAAAGATCTGGTGTTTTTAGCCTTGAATATATTTTAATCATTAAGTTTTAAAGTATTTACACTAAGGCATGTGTGTCCTATGGCATCGTGCTTCGAAAGCTAACTCCAGCAAATAATATTCTTTCAGCACGAAATATATCTTTTACCTTACCAGAGCTCTACATATTAGCATGTGCATGAACTTAGCAGCAATCATTTTCTAAGAGCACATTTTTTAATATCGTTAGCAATTTTCTGAAAATTCAGATTTGGTTTTCTGTGCTAACATTTCATCACACAATTACATTAGCAAAAGGACAGATCGGCAGTCATTTAAGAAGCCATTCTTGTAATGGAATACATTAAGTTCTACATATCGTTTTTAAGAGAACGGTTGTTAATGGCTATCAGGCGCAGCTTTTACGGACATAGGGAGTCGTGCGTCCCAAATTTGGAATACCTGATTCCAGGGCCGCGAAGCCGCCCCGGTGGCGCTTTGGTCTAAGGCGCTGGCCTCTGATAATTTGTCCGTAAGGGGTCCGGGTTCGAATCCCGGTCAGGCATGGGTGTTGTTTTTGTCTTACGGCACTGGCTCTCTCCCTTCCCTGGAACCAGTGACCCTAAATTAGGGACGGGCGACTGCTTATAGCCCATTGAGTTGCTCACGGTGGTCGTTAAACCTCCAACCAAAAAAAAAAAAAAAAAAAAAGGGACGCGAAAGAAGAAGCGGCTATGCGGTGCTCGAACCCAGGCCTATGTAGGACAACTGATCCAAAGCTCAAACGCCAGGTTGAGGCGTTAGCTTTGAATCATTTACTATTTTGGGTCATTTATTATATTTTTATTTTTATGCCTCAACTGCCAGTTGTACCTAATGCCTCAACTGCCAGTTGTACCTAATGCCTCAACCTCCAGGTATAGGCGTTAGCTTTTGGATCATTTATTATTTTGGATCATGTATTATATTTTTATTTTTATTTTGGATCATTTATTATTTTGGATCATTATTATTTTTTGCGTGATATTGAGCAATTGTTTGAGAAATATCCATTGGTGTAAAACACCGGCTTTGGTATTTTACACAAATGGATATTACTCAAACAATTGCTCATTATCACACAAAACATAATCTGACTATTAATTGTAAAACATTATATGTCAATTAAAACTTTTAACAAAGCAAGTGGTTGTTTTCACTGATAGAAAATGTTACTTTTACGCATATATGAGTACATCGAATTCCTAGAGAAAAATTGGATCTTTACTAAATCTTTTCATTTGCCATTGAAAATAAATGGAAAACGACAGCTAAAAGAATAAGAATGAAGTACCAGGAAAGGAAAAGAGAAAACAAATAAACTGCAAAGAAAAAGCAAAACAAAAGTTCCTATTTCGAACCTATTAGGTAGAATTCTTCCTAAACTGGAATAAAAATTTTTTTCACGGTCTGGGAATGTTAATAAACAATCTCAAAATGTATAGTCGAATATCAACTTGAAATGAAGAAACAAAATCCTCGATGATTTATAAACCTCTGGAAATTAAACACGCAATTTTAAAAGGGCAAGTAGTTTGGTAATAACATCTACACGATATAAAAAAAGAAAAAGGTAAAAGCAGAATATCACCTGCAATGTAATATATTGCTTTTTAGAATGAATCGTAAATAAGTCAGAAAACAAATCTTTCGGAAATAAGCAGACTACAGCTTTCAAAACCGAAAAAAGAAAAGACAAAAACATTTTCTAAATAAAAGTCCATTTGGGTAGGTAAATTTGCAAATTGAACAATCGCGTGACGAGCCCTTTGACATATTATGGCATGTTTCCTAATAGAGCTCGGAATTATTCGATTCAAAAAGGAAGCAAGCAAGTTACGTGCATTAAAAGCATTTGAAAAAGAGAAAATTAGTAAAAAGCAAAGTCATTTTCAACAGTGTTAAATGCGATTTGCTTTAAATTTCTTTTTCTGGTAGCACATTTGTAGATCGAAGTTACTTATGACGGTTTGTATTTTATTTTTATATGGGTGAAGAAAATATCGATTAAAAAAAGTATTCGTTGCTCCAAGCAAATTCGGTAAAAAATTGTTCAGTCCGGAAACAACTGGTATATTTACTGTGGCTGCCGAAACGAAACATAGCAGTTAGATTTGAGTTAATCCCACTGGTATTAATATCTGAAAATTTTCTATTGATTACATCACTTTTTCAGTTTTTCCCCTGAATACTTATACTCTTGAGTTATAAAATTATGATGAAGTCAAAGATTCCTATTTAAGTCTTCATTTAATTCAAAGTCCGAAAATGCAGATTATTTCACTTTCTACAATGTCGTCCAAAGCGATTTGCTCGAGAACTGATTTTTTCATTTGTCTAAAAATCTTTTAACTTATGTTATGCGATATTGTGAACAGCGTATCAATATTTCACACGGTCGAGTCACATTATTGTGACCTCCAGCTAATATCCAGAGTAACCGCCATGTGCAGCGCGGACAGCAGCTAGACAGGCTGGGAGTGACTCAATAAGGTGCTGCAAGTTGTTCACACGTATGTGGAGCCATGCTAACTGCAGCGCATCTGACAGCTGCTGGAGGGTGAACGGTGAAGGATCCATAGAGCGATCAACACGATTGAAGTGGTCCCCCAGGATCCTCAATGCGGTTTAAGTCTGGGGACTTAGGGGCCCATGGAATAATTTAAAGCACTTTATCGTGCGCTTCCAACCACTCTCGGACATTTCTAGCTGTGTGACACGTCGCATTGTCGTACTGGGAGATCCCATCCGCCAAAGGGAAGACAATCGGCATGTATGGGTGTACATGGTCTGCAAGGATGGATTCATGACGAATTCGGCCGTTAGTACCTTTCACAGGTATGAGTGGATCCAAAGAATGCCAAGAAAACATTCCCCAGACCATACCGCTGCCCCACAAGCTTGTGCGCTGCGAGCAATGGTTGAAGAGTGTTTATTCTCTGATGTTTCTCGCCTTATACGCCAACGTTCATCCGTTCGATGAAGCAGAAAACGTGACTCATCGGAAAAAGCAATCCTTTGCCAATCAGCGGAGGTCCAATTCCGATAGTGCCGTGCAAATGTAAGCCTTTTCTGCCGATACACCTTCGTCAGCATAGGTGCAGTAACCATCCGTCTGCATCGGAGCCCCATACGCAACAATGTTCACTGAACTGTAGTTTTACACACACTTCCGTTAGCCCTCTGGTTAATTCCTCCAGTGAGTTGCTCCAATGTAGCGTGTCGATCGGCCCTCACGCACCTTCGAAGCCGACGTTTTCGAAGCCGATGTTCTCACATCAATGACACGTGGTGTTTGGCAGTTTTCACGTCGCTTATTCGCAATGTAGCCATTTCTCCAATCACGATACAGTTTAACCACAGCAGCACGCGAACAGTTCACAAACTGCGCTGTTTCAAAAATAATGCCACCCTTGGCCGAAAGCCGATAACCATCCCTTTTTGCAAATCTGATAAACCGCTCTTTTTTTACCAAGACAGCAACATGTTTTCAGAATGCCTATAGCACACTTTATAGTATATCCTCTAAGTTAGCTCACGACACGTGCCTTCTTTCATGGGCAACGCGCTGTCCCGTCAAAAGTAGGAGTTGGCCACAATAATGTGACTCGACTGTGTATATGTAGCGTAATATAAGCATTAAGTCCACTTCTCTAAAAACCAAAATTTATGTTTTGCAATTTTATCATAACAGCAACTAATAGCTGTAAAATATGAACTTTATTACTAGGTTTATATCCTTCTTAATAAGACGCATAACTGCTCAGTATCAATTTCAATGCGCCTTCCTATTATAAATGAAAATCAGATAAAACGAAGAAAATCAGCAGCATTTGGCAGAATCTGGCTCGAAAATGCAGGAGCCTCACGATATACAGATATCGTGGGGCTGTGACAGGCTCGGGCCGAAATATATTTCGGGCTCGGACGGATTCAGGCTACGAAAACTGAGATCGAATTCATCTCTATTTTCCATCAATTCCGGTATTACTCGTACGCCGTTCGAGTCGTGTTCCTAAACCTCCAGAACGTTTACTCTTGTAAACAAGGACTATCATCGAAGTGACTGATTGAACTGTTTACATGTATTATTTATTATAGTTTAATACGTAATTGTTTATATGATGTACCATGATATAATCTGCAATGTAGGGCATGAGTACCGCACGAGATTGTTTGAATGGTTTGAATACACAGACTGTTTGGAAACACCGCTGTATTCAAAAGGCTTCCGGGAAATGAACGAAGCAATTGCGTGAATAATTTAGGGCGTTAATTCTACAGAATAAAGTTCATACCGTCTCGGCACGTTAGAAATCTTTTATTTTTCGCTAAAACACACTAGCGCTTTCGAAACTATTATATCGTTTCATCATCAGGTGTACAAAATAAGATACAAATCCTTTTAAATACACACTATTCAAAAATACCCTTTTAGGTTTTAATGGCAAGTAATACTTGTATTTACGTGATGGTTATGATCAGGAACACTGAGGCGCGTGCTTGATTTAAATAATAAATTGTTGTGTAAGTTGGTTATAAAGAGCAGTTGTGCTTTTTGATGAAGATGAGATATTTAACATAGCATCATGTTATATATTTTTTTAAGATTTCTTAGTTTAACAATTGTCGTTTAACAGCATTAGCTAGACTCTGCGCGGACGAACAATTATATCCGTTATGGGACGACACATCAATTATAACTGGATACGTCTTTTCGATATGGCGAAACAGTCATAATATATAGATTTACAAACGCTTGCTGCAATGAAGAACCCCTATTATTCTACCCCATCCTTGGAGACAGCTTATTGACGAAGAGACTACTTTTCGTGTACTGACTAAGAAATCTTAACAAAAACTATAACATGATGCTATGTTAAATATCTCATCTTCATCAAAAACCACAACTGATCTTCATAGCTAACTTCCGCAACAATTTAATATTTAAATCTAACACGCGCCTCAGTGTTCCTCATCATAACCATCACGTAAATGCAAGCATTACTTGCCGTTATAACCTCAAGGAGTAATTTTAAACAGTGTGTATTTGAAAGGATCTGTATGTTATTTTGTATACCTGATGATGAAACGGTATAATAGTTTCGAAAGCGCTAGCGTGTTTTAGCGAAAAGTAAAATATTTCTAACGTGCCTAGACGGTATGAACTTTATTCTGTAAACATAAACCGGTACGTAATTAATTTCACCGAGTGTCTGACTTCGTAAAATCATCATATTTTATAGAGTGCATCACTTGGGGATATTTAATGTGTTAATTCTATATTCAACCATCAGGTTGACGAGTCATTGCTCAGTTATCTAGTTTTATTTTTATAGTTTCTTATCAATAAATTTGTGGTGACTACCATGAGTGATTCTTATAATAATTATCTCATGGAACATAACCTAGGTACAACAAATCATACCTCCACACCGCTGAGACGGCAATCCACTAGATTTTAGTACGTTGCTGTGGGAATCGCTTCAATTCTGCCACAAGAGCGTCGGTCAAGTCGTCAGATCATGTCCTGCGGTTCCGCCTGGTTGGCAGTTGGCGTTCCAATTCATCCGAAAGGTGTTCCATGGGGTTGATATCGAGGTTCTAAGCAGGCCAGTCAACTTCCTTCACCCTCATCCAATCAAACTACACTAGTTTATTTTTTTTTTTTTCTTTTTTTTTTGATTGAAAGTTTAACAATCACCATGATCAACTCAAAGGTCTATAAGCAGTCCTTAATTTAGGACTGCTTATAGCGGGCTCTCTCCTTTCCCTGGTTCCAGGGAAACGAGAGAGCCAGCACCGTAAAATATACACACCATCCATGCCACATTGGGATTCGAACCTGCACCCAACTTGGATGAATGGTCATAAGCCATCGCTTAGACCACTAACCCACTGGGGGCGGCACACTGGTTTTCATAAATTAAGGAACAAATTAAGAAATCGTTATAACAAAAAATATTGAATGAAATTTGGTGAAAATCGTCATTATACCACCTGTTACAGCAATTCCCAAGAACGTTTTATACAAAGCATTTGCATTTTGTGTTTGCTACAAGAATAAAAAATAAATAAATCAGTATTACAAAAACTAAATTAAAAAGTGTTTCAATATGGAGTGTGGTCACCCAAAAGAGCACCACAGATCCAACAGCAATGCTGTATGCTTTAAATAATGGTGTCTATGAGATCCGTAGGTAGCAATATCCTATTGTTTTAGCAAAGCAGTTTGAAGCCCCTGCAGGGGTTGGAGAATAGGGTTGAGGGCAGCAACACGCTTACCTAGGGCGTCACACATATGCCCGATTGGGTTAATGTGAGAAGAGCGTGCTGGCCACATCATACGGACAATATCTCCTCTTTAAGGTATTGCTGTACCAGCCGCGCTGTGTGTGTGGGCGAGCATTATCTTATTGCAGTATGAATGTATCGCCAATTGCAGCTGCATGTGGCCGTTCAAAGGGGTCCAGGATATCATCTCTATACTTCCGAGCGTTTAAAGTTGACACCTTGCAGTACGTAGAGGTCGGTAGGTCCACCTAAAGAGGTGCCTCCCCATACAAACACACTACCTCTACCATATGTGTACCTTTAACGGATATCAGAGGAATGCTATCTGTTCCCTGGCTCTCTCCAGATCAAAATTCGCTGTGGACCACTCTGTAAAGCATAGCTTGAATCGTCCGTGAACAGTACAGATCTACGTTGATTTGGACACCTATTAACATGAATGCGCGCCCAATTCAAACGTTCCCTCCTCTGACGGGAGGTGAGAGGCACGCACGTTACGGGCGCCAAGCATAAAGTCTTCTTTCCAGTAGCGGAACGTAGAAGATGATGCCCTCCTTCCGGTAACTGCAGAAAGCACAGACCGGAGATAGGTCGGTGTAGCAGTCCTCTTCCGGAGCGCAGATAGCCGTAAATATCAATCTTGTGAAGAAGTTGTTACCTTAGTTCGGGCTTAGCGGCATCGGAGGGAACATGATTAAGTGAACAGGTTGCACAGCCTTTGGACCACAGAACGACTTACATTCAGCCATCTGGCTACATTCGCCTTACTTTGGGCTACTTCGTGTCTCCCTATAGCTCTGTAGCGTAATTCCACTAATAAATGACGTCTCGAAGTCATTACCACACAATCTTTATCACATAATCCATTCTTTAATCTCTGCACTTGAAATGGCGACTCACTGAGAAACAACTAAATTTGTGCTGTTGTTAGTTTGCATAAAGCTATACCAGCGACACTCATTTGCAAACCGCTCTCTGATGCTGTACTGTGCTTGTAACATAGACAAATTTCGTGCATATTTAACGAAAATTATCCACTTATCGCGATTTTTCATTTCGTTCTTTAATTTATGAAAACCAGTGTATTTTCGCACAGACCTGGTTTTGTGTACGAAAGTTCTGTCTCGTTGATAAAGGAAAGAGCCGTTCCCGAATTATTGCCGTAATGTTGGGAGTACAGAATTGTGAAGAATGTCACTATATGCTGCAAAGGTAAAATTTCTGCGCAATGGTACTAGTGTGCTTGTCCCAAATCATAAAAAACAGCCCCAGAGCATGATGCCCCTCCACTAAACTTCACATTTAGCACAACCCAATCGTCCTTCGGCGGCCAGATGAGCGTAATTCGTCATTCCAGAGAACGCGTTTCCACTGCTTAGGTGTTCGTCGGAGTCGAGCTTTGCCCCATTCCAACCGACGTTTTGCTTTGATCTTGCTGATATCTGGCTTGCGTGCGGCTGATCGGCAACAGAAACCTATTCTCTTCAACTCTTGACGCATTTTTCCGGTCCGGTGTTGCTTCTAGAGGCACTTTTGTATTCTTTCCTGCGGGTTGCAATCGAGGGTAGGTAATTTAGTAGCACCAACCGCTTCAGCATTATATGGTCCATCTCTGTCATTCTACCAGGTTGTGATTGCGCTGTTGTTGCTTCTGGGTTTTCGACTTCACAGTAATATCACTAACAGTTGATCGGGGCAAGACAGAAATGTCCAGACCTGAGTCGTTCCTAAGACAACTTTCTATGACCGTAACAAGTTGAATATCACGGAAGCTCAGCAGTAGGGTCCATTCTACTTTCAGCTATTCATGCTTATATGCGTATTAGACAGGCCACGTGCGTCTCTTTATAAATGTAAGGGACATACCTGTGACATATACGAGTATACACAAATCCACTCCTCAAAACGGGTGTCCCCTTACTTTTGATCACATAGTGTTACTTTAAACATGTTCTTTTTTAATCATGACAATGATTGTTGCTGTGTTCTGTTCCCAACTCCGATCCGCAACTGTTTCTTTTACTTTTAGTAAAATAGTTAGGAAAGTAGGTGTGGAGGAGTTGAAGGAAATCGCTTTTTTAAATGTAAATTCTGTCTCCTTTAGATTCATTAGGTTAATCTTTAATTTACCTATAAGAGAAACAGGTAAGTATGGAAGACAAACTTAAAGAGGGTACATCCTAAGGTACCAAATGCACGGGGGAATGAATAGTTAGATGATACGCTACAGACCACTTGGCAGCGAGGGATGTTTAAAATTATATCGTAGTTTACTTTGCAATTTTGTAGAAATTAAAAGCAGAAATAAGTCTTGGACCAAAACAGGTTGAAATTCTTTGAGTGCTTATGCAAGCGTTCATAATCTCGTAGATAAAAAGTATCACTGAGTATAGATATAGTTAAAAAGTCTTAGCAACGGCGGAAAGGGAATTGCACTTGTTAACTTTTGACAGACACTCCTCATTAACTGCTTATAGGCCCATGGGAAAAACCTCGACATTGAGTAAGATACACGTATAAACTTCGCTTCAATCACGACGGTAAAACATTTAAGAGCAAGTTGAAAATACTCTAAAAATGTAACATTCTTTGCTATCACCAAAAAAATTGTATTTGAGTCTATATATAAAGTCAGAGGATTTTATGGTGTTCACATAAAGAATAAGAGAAGTAGATAGAAAAAGTATCACTCCAGACGTTCCTTTGAGAGCGTAACGTCTGGAATGATACTTATTGATCACAATTCTCGTTTGAATGTCTGGCTATATTTATTGAACTTTGGTATGATATTTATTGAATTAAGCAATATTTCAAAACCTGTAATTGTTATGGCGCTGATAAAACACTTATAAAAGCATTTCCATGATGAGACCCGACAATGAATGATCACGTATGGATGGATCAGACTGATTAGATCAGATATTCAAATGAGCCCTAAACAGGAATAGACAATGACGGTCCCCTTTCACACTGACACCAGGAACTTAATACTCCGATCTTCCTATTCGAATACACATAAATACAGAATACTAAGAAGTCGCACCAAATCTGGACTACAAGAACCATGAAGCCAGAAGAACTGAATTACGAGGAAAAAAGGAACAAAAAAATGCACACGTGTTTTCAACCAAAATATCTTCCTACTTTATTCTACAAGCAAACGCTTCTTAGTTTAAAACCAAGGGAAAAGCTCGCATTGTATCAAGAGTAAGCAGATATGCAACAGTGAGGACTCATAGGGCAGTACACCACAAACTGCTAGTTGATTTGAATGTAATGTGAGCACTTGGAGGAAAATGTGCATAGTACCGAGAATGATTTTTTTAATTTATCACAATCGCCATTTTTAGAAAAAGTTAATAGAAAAACTGTATTGTATTTACATCAGTAGCGGATAGGTCTTCCTTTTGCAGAGTTTACAGCAACCATCCGTCGAGGTAAATTGTCCACAAGTCCATGAAGTACGGAGACCGGGCTGTTCCTCCATTCCACCTTGAGTACATCAACCAACTCTGTCAGTGAAGAAAGTCGTGTTGGTCTAGACCTCACCCATCGTTCAAGTTCATCCCATAGGTGTTCAATCGGATTGAGGTTCGGGCTCTGATCAAGAATGTCCATCCGCTATACCTGATTTTCCTCATAATATTCCATTGTAGACCTGGAAACATGACAAGCCGTATTGTCGTCCGTAAGAAGCAGTCGTCGTGTCCGTAGAACTGCCACAACTTTAGGAGCATCGAGTTATCCACGACATCTTTATACAGCACAGAGTTCATTTTGTTATGAAAAGAAACCAAAGGACCCATGCCATGCCAACTGAAATATCTCCCATACCATAACCACACTGCTTCCGTGCTTCACAGTCGGCACTGTACACTCCCGAAACAGACTTTCTCCGAGTGGCTGCCAAATACAGACACGTCCATCTGATCGGAATAATGTAAAGCGGGATTTGTCGCCTGCCACCATTACTCCAATATCTAATTTTTGTGCTGATGACACCATCGCAGCTGCGTGGCTTTATTGGTCTTTGTGATGATAGGTTTATGGGCGGCGTTTCGGCCATGACACCTGAGTGCATGTGCCTCTCTTCGAAGTGTCTTGTGGGAGACCATAACATTTGTGGCCATCTGTAATTCATGTGCTATGGTGTGTATTGGTCGGAACATTTTTTACCGAAACTCCATTTGCAGCACCCTCCGGACCCTGGGTTGCAGTTTCGTGGATCTTCCAGCGCGAGGTGAATTCCTGCAAGGTACCGTCTTCTTCCATTTGTTGATGACAAGGACCACAGTCGATTTAGCGACCTGTCTGACATTAGCAATGCTTCTTACGCTCATACCTCCAACTGAGAAGCCAGGGTGCGTCATATGTACGTAGTGTTTTGGAGTACAATGATCAGTCCGGGACCACATGTTGAACACATATGACTATTCGACAAAATGTAGTCCATCAGAGACTATGGTCCTTCGCCAACGTTCAGCCAGTGATGCAACGCCGTTGCGATACCACGCAGCTGGCTTGAAAGCAAAAAAAAACTCATTGATGATATTTTTCACAGTCTCCAAGAAATGGGACTGTCCGCCGGGCAAGAAGTACACTATGGACCGAAACAGGTAAAAATTCCAAGAGGAAAGATCCGGGCTATAAGCTGGATGTGGTAGGATTTCGACGCCATCCAAATCCTGAATTTTCTGGCCGACAATCCGTGACCTATGACCTGGGCCGTTATCGAATTGTACAGGTCCTTCTTTCGGTTCACCATTGCGGAGTGGTGATGGCGTAGAACGTCATATACGTGTTGCAGCTGGTCTGCATACAGGTTCCCATCGACGGCAGGACCATATGGCACAAACTCCCAGGAGACAGGACCCTCGAAATTCCACCACGACACACATTTTCTCCACTTCAAAACTTGCTCTTTGAACCACTGTTTGAGTCTTGTCCGCTGACCGCAGCCATTGTTTTCCGGTTTCAGATTAAAGTAGGAAAACCCACTTTTCATCATTCGTTACTACTCTCCCCCAAAACCGGTCGTCATGTGAATTTTGCAGCAATTCTCGACATGCTCCTTAGCGTGCTTTGGGCACAACTCATGGCGAACCATTCGCAGGCCTCTGGAGTGAAAACCAAGCTGGTTTAGGTGACGAACGATGGTGGTTTTTGATGTATAGACATCCTCTGATGACTGCCGGGTGCTGGTTCCTGGGTACTGTTCAACAGCTAGACGCATGGCTTCTGTGTTGGTGGTGATTGGTCCCCTACACCTGCATTTTTCAACGAGCTGTGTGTCTCCGGACCTGAAACGTTGGAACCATTTTCTTGCTATTGCAGGGTGCACTGTCATCTCACATTCTGCACTACAGATTTCTTTCATGGAAGCTGTCTCTATCAACTATTTTTTTCAATAATGGCGTAGCGGCACACGAACAACAAGTTTCTCCTCCGACATTCCCGTTTCGTATAAGCTGCACACACGCGTCGGGCCCGCCGTATGCCTATCGGTCTGAGCAGCGGAGAGCGTCACTCAATCAGGCTGGGACATACTCCACCTTACTGCGTATATCCCACCTGTTTGACGGAGCTTCTCCATTTGCACCGCGAAACGCCACGAACTTGTGCCTCACCCTGATAACGCGTTTTTCAAACTAGAAGAGCTCTCTCTAATTCTAGCAGTTTTATCAGCGATTGATCTGAGTGTACTCCCGTTGCCCTTTTTACACGTCATCAACCACGTGTCTGCTGCGAGAGCACGCCATTGCGCCTGCGTGGGCGTGACCAATCACCTTTGTCCACATAGTGTAGGCAAATAACCGGCTTTCGATAGGATTTGAAATCCAAAACCTCAGAATGCGATCAAAGGTTATTGACAATCAAGTTATATTTTTGGGTGCCAAATATTGTCATGTTTGAACACCTAATTACTTCGATGTTTTGGAAGTTCCAGTATTCCTTAGAACTACGTGATGCGTTCCACTTTTGCTC
Organism: Macrothele yani; assembly: GCA_039090855.1. NCBI lineage: Eukaryota > Metazoa > Arthropoda > Arachnida > Araneae > Macrothelidae > Macrothele > Macrothele yani. The sequence goes on along the minus strand of CM077007.1, from coordinate 99,269,786 downwards.
TAAGACACACTTGTCACGTCAAAGGCTTTGGCTGTATTTCTGTTTATTTCAGTGCTTAGAACTAAATAGAATGGCTTCGAATGTATTTTTGTCGTTGCGTAGATGTTTCCATCACGTTTTTTTTATTTCGCGTGTCCGTCTTGGTGCACATTTTTCTGTCAGTGAGTTTTGTGAACAGGATATCTTACACAACTCAGACTAGAAAATTTACATTTAGAATGGAATGGCGCTCATCATGGTTTCTATTTTTATTCTCGCAGAACATGTCGAAATCGACTGAAGACACCATTTTTAATACAAAAATGTTGGTTTCGAGTTTCGGAATAATTATTTAATTATAACGCCCTAATAACTGTAACATGTAATTATTTGATTTAAGTAATGTAATAGCCGTAAAATGTGAAGGAGAGACATAGCAGATATTAAAGCCTTGCTTTTAATTTATTCCGAGTTGTAGTTGCAAAAGTTTAATTCTTGTATATAATGTATAGCTGCACAATGTTTGTGCAGATCTACATGATGTATAAAAGGAAACATACTAAATTTATGTGGTGAATAAAAATCAGGGAGTTATCCAACAGGTTTGAACTCAAGGGAAGATATGTGATTCGTACTTTTAAAGAATACACTCAGCTTCAAGGAAAAGGAATACCTAAGCAACCTTTACAGCTAAAGTGAATTTAGCAAACTATTGCTTTATTTTCCAGTGAATGTGAAAATAGATCTTCTCAGAAGAATTTGACAAAGATCCCAGTCTGCTCTCTTTCGATCACAGCCATAAACTTATCATTATTCAGAAGAATATTTGGACTTCTGCTAATCGTTTTTAGTCCTACCAAATACTTCCAATCGTGGTTCCTTCGGGTACAACTTCAGGCAGTGAAGACGAAAAGCAAAGACAATATAAGAACGGTAAAGATATCGCAAGAATTGAGCAAACTTTTCACTGTATTTTAGGATAAAAATGCAGTTCCCTCCTGTTGTTCTGTGTACTGTGATCCTCAGGGTAAATTTAACTTTCATTCGTGGGTAAACCTGACGGAGATTTTAATTTCAGCAATTGCTATATACACTCAATGGACAAAACATTATAGATACCTATCTAATAGCGTGTTGGTCCTCCTCTAGAGCGAATAACAGCCTGTACACACCGAGGCATCGATTTCACCAGATGCCGGAGGGTTCTCAGAAGTAATGCCTGTAACAGCGCTGTCCACAACTCCGCTCGAGACATTGGTCTAGAACCCATGGATCTGATGTTACTCTCAAAGGCATTCCAGGGAGCTTCCACACGGTTTAAAGACGGAGATCTTGGGCGCCACTGGATGGTTCCAAATGAAAATACGTGTTCCTTGCGTCATGCCTGGGTGGTTGCGCCCTAGTGGGGTGGGGCATTGTCCTGTGAAACAGACCATTAGCCGCAGGATACGCGAAAGCCAAAAGTGTGTAGGTGAACTGGCAACACATGCTGTCAGCGTGAAGCGGTTAAGGACCTCTCGAGATACACTTATGGACTTAATGTGTTCAATGAGAAAACTCCCCAAACCATTGCAGACCCGCCATCGCCTTGAGCAAAGCCGACCTAGCACGACGCGGCCATGGCGTTATAGTGTATGCTGTGGAATCCGCACCTTCCTGTCAGCTGGTTACAGCTGAAAACGCGATTTATCTGACCACACGATGCGGCACTACCATGCAGGGGTTAAGTTTTGATGTTCCCCGCACCAGGCGAATCTTAATTTCCGATGCCTAGCCATTTAGAATGGCACACGGGTAGGGCGTCGGCTCCCATAGCCCATGCTATGCATAGTGCGCCATACCGTTCACTTTCTAACGCTGCTAGAGCCTCCGATTTTTAATGTAAATGTGCGCAGACTTTACCAAGCCGTCGATCTGTATGGGCCTGGATAGTCTACGCCGAATCCAGTCATCAATAGCCTATGGTCGGCTACCGCTTGCTCTCTGGGAGCTGGTACCATGCTATACTCGCCTTGATAAAGTTGCCCTTGGGTTCTTTTCACATGAGCGAAGTAATGACCTATTTGCCTTGCGTCGACAGTGCGTCCACGATCAAAGTCTCTCTGATGACCACGTTTACCCATGTTCGTGGATTGCGGTTCATTGTTGAGAAGTCCTGCTGGCCGCTGTTTTATCGCCTGCGTTAGGTTTGCGTTTGTTCCACTCTGTGCGGGGGATGCCAATGTCAACTGCTCATCACACCGATCTCTAATGTTTTGTCTACACTGAGTTTAATATAAAACTGTTACGGAATCCCTATATTTATAATAATTTATTATAGCATGGGAATGTAAACTATATTTTAATATTTTGTAGCATAAAACTGTAAGAAGTATTAATGAATAATGTTGAAGAAATTGAACTGCTCTTCATAGGTCCTATTAACGCCCCTTTCATAAAAAAATTATGTTTAAGAGTACCGGCAGCTTTATCTCCAGAGAAAAGGCACTGATTCTATGCATAATACTTATGATACTAACATTCTCGAATTTTCCCCACGCACACACATACATGTTCCATTGAATGGAATTGGTGTGTAATATTTTTACACTTGGTTCTACAATTCGGTTTGGGTTTGTTCCACTCTGTGCGGGGAACAAACCAACTATCTGAAATTATCTACGCATATCTGAAATTCGGATCAGTGAAAAAGGTGTATCAGATTACTTGCAAAGCAACAAAAAAATTTCCATACATCTTTTAGCATTTGCTCATTGGAAGTGATCTAGGTAGTTAGCATGTATTCATACTTGGTAAGATATCTTGTAGAACGCACAACTCCATTTATGTGAATGTTTGTGTGTTGGACAGTCATTATCAGAACTTAGCTTATTTATAAATTTTTTGTGACGCACGAATCTTAAGGTAAACCGTGTAAGGGTGCAATTCCGTTTTGCCCAAATAATACCAAAAAGCAGAACAAAAAGTATCGGAAACCTTACATTTTTTAACCGCTGTTGATTACAGCTCTTAAATTACCTCAGAGATACGAATTTGAAGATTTTTTTGTTTGCCAAAGAGCCAGATCATTACTTCGGAGAATTCGAGTGCATTATTCGTCTTAAAATGCAAACTGAAGTAATGTCGGAAGAGCCGTCATTATCTGAAAACTGAAAACTGCAGTAATGAAAAATGAAAACTGCAGTAATGTCGGAAGAGCCGTCATTATCTTTACTACAATCTAAAGTACTGAAGCAAGAAAGGGAAAAAAATTATCATCCTGTTTTTATTCGAAATCTTGAAATCAACTTAGTGCGCAAAAAATATTTATAAAAGAGTCATTTGTTTATGTGGACACTTAAAGACACCCATGGGAGCATATAAGCTCTACGTTTCTTGGTGACGGTAATTACCTATGCCTAATGCCGAGTTCGAAAGAAGAAATCCCTAGAACCAATGTTAAATGAAGTCTTCGCCATATCAGTGATATTTCTGAGGGATGTTTCAAAACAAACTCAGTACATGTTTTAAAAATGAAAACATCGTAGTTAAGATGAGTTTGGGTAATTAACAGCTCAAAATGCCTCTTAGTTATTTTCATTATTTAATATCTTATTTTTGGCTGTAACTCTGCCTCTAGCAGACCGATTTCAAAACTTCTTTCTTGACGGTGAGTGTTTCTGGTGCAAACTCTTTCGACCATTATTTCAAATTTTTCTTAACGCATAATTGTGCCACTAGAGGGCATAAGTTCATGTTTCTATTTGGAACATATGAAAAGCAACGTCTGCGCGTCTGAAAACCCGATTGAAAAAATCGTTTTTTGTTCAGATACTACTAATTGCCAAAACATTTTGCATAAATATATTGCCAAAAGTAGCCCAATTTCCCCTCTAGAGGCGCAACTGTAGAAATGGTTTTTCGTCGATAGCTTCGTTTCTAAAAGTCCCATTTAAAAAATTCTTTGAACTCCGCATACCTGTTACTGTGTAAAACACTTTTCCTATACTCATGAGGTTTTACAGCTCGCGGTTCTGTCAATAAATGGAGCTAACGTTTATCTCTGTTTGTTTCTAAAATTCCAGTTGAAAAGTTTATTTTTTCTACTCAGTGCCATTCGCTACAATGATTATGGGGATTTTAATATTTTTTTACGCTTTCCAACCGTAGGTTGAAGAAGCGTATATGCTCCAGCTTTGTCCGTCCGTCTGCACGATAACTCGCGTAAAAATGGTTCGATTTCGATGAAATTTTAGTATATAACAGGGGATCACCTGGGGACGAACCCTTTTGGAAATGTGCGAAATGGAATCAAAGGTCAGGACATGGGAGTGGGGTCCATTCCATTGCCCTTATGCGTCATAACGTGCGTAAATACTGATCGATTTCAATGAAATTTTAGTATGTGGTAGGAGACCTCCGTGGGGACAAACTCTATTGAAAATGGGCAAAATGTGGTCAAAGTTCAGGACATAGAATCAGGATCTATTCCTTCGCACTTATGCATTATAACTTACGTAAAGATTCTTCGACTGAGACAAAACTTTATCATGTTGTTCGAGACGTATACTTTACCGGTTCCGTAGAATATCATTGAAATGGGGTCCAAGGTCATGTCATAGGAGCGAGATTTTTTCTACAGGCATTATCCTCATAACTTGAGTAATAACTTGAGTAATGATTTCTGGTATGTTAGAAAGCGTATCATAATCAATGCATTGCATGATTTTACTAACTTGTTTAAATAACGCACAGTTTACCTGCTTGGGGGTAAAATAATGAAAACCCTTTTCTCTCCATATTAGCTTGCAACTGACCTATTTAAAAAATTATTTTTCCTTAGCATACATTTTGTTATTAAAAACACTTTTTTGTATATTTTTCACTTTTCTTTTATTGAAAATTATTTCCTTAGGGGCGTAAAAGTATATAAAATATTCCTCTGTACCTCTTCTTTTAACTGTTTGACTTGAAAATCGCTTTGTTTCCGACATCTTATATATCAGCTAAGACAAACTTTTTGTGCACAATTTGTTGTCTTACGCTAGTGGGAGAAAGTAATTTTTTCTGTTTCTATTTATCAATTGTAGGAATACACTTGATTTTGTAATGGGTTCCAGTGTCTATGGACAGCTATGAAATATTTTATTCGTGTCAGGAAGGATTCAAAATACGTGCTCATTACAACCAAACATTCGGCGTCATCTTTCTTGTTTAACACGATGTTTAGTTTCGAATTCTGGAACAATTACTTAATTAAAATAAAGTAACTACCGTAACATGTAATAACATTTTATTTCGTAAAGCATACGATGATTGCCAAGTATTTCTGAAGTGATGGATGCTAATAATTGGCCGAAACACCTAAAGGGAAATGTACTATAAGGTGGAGGACTCAGGAAGTTGTCTAGCAGGTTTCAATTCGATGAACGGCTTGATGCGTGATTTTAGAGAATACTAACGACTTCAAGGAAAAGAAATACCTAAGCAGTTTTTGTAGTTGAATCCAATTCTGTAAGCCAGGGGTCGGAAAACTACGGTCCGCCGTTTCTTTTTGTACGGCTCACGAGATCTAAGAATGGATTTTAGATTTGAAAATGTACGTGTTATAAATGAACAACAGACCGCCAAGTTGAGGAGCTGCGAGATACGACCGTATGTGGCGCTCCTATAGCTTCGCATTCGGTGGACTCTGCTGTGAGATCACACAGTTACAATTCGGCATCGTTTCCAGTGCCACGTGTATCGCTGTTCTGCGACATTTTGTTCTCGTTTGATTAGATTTGTTTCTCGTTTTGAAGCTGAATATCCTGACTTACCCTACCTTACAACAGTCCGATGGCTCAGCAGTGGTAAAGTTTTTTTAGATTTTTTGAACTCAGAGGAGCGATTGAAAATTTTCTCAACGAGAAAAACCGCCCTCAACCACTATTATCGAACACGGAATGGCTATGGAAATTAGCTTTTGCTGCATATATCATAGGAATTCTTAATGGATTCAACTTAAAACTAAAAGGCAGAACAGCGCTCATATGTGAAACTTATACTGTGGTAAAGTCATTTCGAGGACAACTGGCGTTGATTGAGTCCCACATCATGTCAAGCTACTTTGTGCATTTTCCATGCTGTCAAAAATTAAAAGAAAAGGTGAAATCTCCATTCCCACACAAATTTGCAGCGGATGTATTTTCAAAGTTCAAAATACAGTTCCAGCAGCATTTTCCCGATCTTGATGCAAGTGCAGAAGACATTTCAATATTTCAAAATCCATTCGGCTATACAGTTGAAGAGCTTCTACCTAACCTTCAATAGGAAGTGATTAATCTGCAAAGCGATGACATGCTAAAAGGCAAATTTCAAGAGGAGAATCTAACAGAATTTTATAAATGTCTTAAAAGCGATGAATACGGACAGTTAAGATCATATGCTCGGGGATTTATATTTGTATCTGGCAGCACCTAGCTGTGTGAAAAGGCATTTTCGAAGATGAAATACGTAAAATCTCAATACAAGTCAGCATTAGTAGATGAACAGTTGCAATCAATTTTGATGATAGAGAGAACTAACTTTGAACCCCAATTTAGTGAAAGGTTATCCCAGAAAAAGCAATTCCATTCTTTCCATTAGTACAGCTGGATTTCAAACAATTGCAGTCCTTTTTTAGTCTACTTATTATTATTATTATTATTGCGTTATGTTTTAGCAGTGGCGGCTCGTGATAAGCTGAGATGGGGGATGCATCTCAATTTTGTAGATATCGCTTCGAATAAGCAAAGTTACTGAGCCTGTGCTGATTCTGTCCGTTTAATAATAATAATAATATATATAAATATACCATCGGGATTAGAGGAAATGCTATCCCACACTCACCAACCCGCTTGGCCAGCGTGGTGAGTTATGGCCATACCCCTCCAAAATGACTCCACAACTTAAATCTTGGCCCTCAGTCTCCGGCAGCTGGAATGTACCTGGCCAAGGCAGCGGCCAGCGCGACATGAAGGCTGAGGGTGCAAAGAATCCCCGGAGGACCGGACTAGGCTGCCATCTGATGCTGACCTTGGCTACGTATAACGGACGCTCCCTATCTTCTGATTCACGGTTTCTTGAATTGGAAGAGGAACTACAAAGGATCAAGTGGGACATCGTCGGGCTAAGTGAGGTAAGGAGAAAAGGAGAAGATCTCATTGAACTGAAAAGTGGACATCTCTTCTACTATCGTGGGACAGATACTGGCAGAACTAGTGGTGTTGGATTTATAATAAACAAGAAACTGAAGGACAAAGTTGTAGAAGTTGAAAGTTCCTCTGACAGAGCTGCACGACTCGTTATCCAACTCTCGAGATGATACCAGGCTAAGATTATTCAAACTTATGCACCCACCACAAGTCATGCTGAAGAAGAAATTGAAGAATTTTATGAGGAAATTCGTGATCTAAATAATAAAGGTAAGCAGCACTTGAAGATAATTATGGGAGATTTCAATGCAAAAATAGGGCAACGGCAACAGAATGAAACTTCAGTAGGTAAATTCGGTCACGGCAACAGAAACCAGCGTGGAAATACTCTCGTAGAGTTTGCAGAGGCAGAAGGGATTTTCATCTTGAACTGCTTTTTCAAGAAAAAGCCACACAGGAAATGGACATGGAGACATCCAAATGGGACAAGTGAAATTGATTTTATTATGTGTAACAAAAAATTCGTCATAGAAGACTGCAGTGTGCTAAACAAGTTCAACACAGGCAGTGACCATAGATTGGTGAGATGTAAGATGCACCTCAACACTAAACTCGAACGTAGCAAGCTCATAAGACAAACAAAATGTATTGACATAACCAACCTTGAAAAACACCATAATACCTTCAAATTGGAACTGAAGAACAGATTCTCTGCTTTAGAAGGCCTAACATCAGAAGAAGTGGATATTTCTGAAGTTAACAAAAAAGTGACCAAAGCTCTTATGGAAACAGCAACAAATTTAGCTGGGTCTAAGAACAAATTGCATGTGAACAAATTATCAGGAAAAACCAAAATGTTGATGCAAAAAGAAGAGAGATGAGGACAACTAAAGAAGATGTGACTTCCAAAGTGGAATATATAGAGATATGCAAGACAGTACGAAAAAGTATCACTGAAGACGTAAGGAAATTCAACTGTGAACTAGTAAGGAAAGCAATTGAAAACAACCAAAGCCTAAAGATAGCAAAGGGACATCTCAGTAAGGGAAAAAAACAGATTACGGCACTGAGAAAAAAGATGGTTCTGTAACAACAAATAGAGGCGAACTTTTGACAAGAGTGAAAGATTTCTACTCCAAATTATATGAAAGGGATGATACATGTACTCCAGGCATCATGAAAGGTACCAGAGTTCTTCCAGTCCTCCCAGCAGAAGTTGCACATGCAATCAAGAACATGAAGCGGGGAAAAGCTCCAGGAGAAGATGGAATTACTGTAGACATCATGCAAGAAGCAAGTGGAGAAATCGAACAGTACTCGCCCAAATTTTCACCCGATGCCTTAATGAAGGGAAAATTCCTGAGGATTGGAACAACGCTACAATGATCCTGCTACATAAAAAAGGTGACATTGAGGATCTCAGGAACTACAGACCTATCAGCCTCCTATCAGTGGTTTATAAAATCTTCACTAAAGTTCTTTCACACCGCTTGAAGGTAACACTGGACATGGCTCAACCGAGAGAACAAACTGGATTCAGGAGTGGCTACAGCACAATAGATCATATCCACGTACTGAGAGAACTAATTGAAAGAGTGAGGGAATAAGAACTTCCATTGTGCATGGCTTTTATCAATTATGAAAAAGCCTTTGATTCGGTGAAACCATCAGCAGTTGCAATGGCTCTGAAATCCTACGGTATTGAAGATGCATACATTAATATTATTAATAACATCTATGAAAATGCAAGTGCAAAGATTCTGCTATTTGAAAATACAACACACATAAAAATTGGAAAGGAGTGAGACAAGGTGACACCATATCTCCGAAGCTCTTTAATGCCATATTGGAAAATGCCTTTCAATCACTGAACTGGGAAAACAAAGGCATAAAGATTAATGGAGATTATCTAACCCACCTTCGTTTTGCTGATGACATAGTCACTTTTGCAACTACCCCATTAGAGCTACAGAGTATGATGCAGGAACTTGCTGACAAGAGTAAAGAAGTGGGATTAAAAATGAACTTTCAGAAGACTAAAGTGATGTTCAATGCTTTTACAAGAAATGAAGATTTATCGATTGATGGAGAAAAGCTGGAGATAACAGACACGTACGTTTATCTTGGACAGCAGATATCAAGTAAGGGTCACATTGGTGAAGAAATTAATCGGCGTACAAAACTTGCCTGGAGAGCTTTTGGAAGAAACAGCATAATTTTGAAGTGCAATATGCCATTATGTCTTAAAAGAAAAGTGTTTGATCAATGCATCCTTTCAGTGCTTACGTATGGTGCAGAGACGTGGACCTTAGCTAAAAGAGACATACAAAAGCTGCAGACAACTCAAAGAGGGATGGAGAGGTGCATGCTTGGTGTAACCAGGAGTGATAAGAAGAGGAACACGTGGATCCGAAAAATGACAAGAGTGGAAGACATCATGATCAGAGTTAAATCCCTGAAATGGCAATGGGCTGGACATACTGCCAGAAGAACAGACCATCGATGGACAGCTGAAATTTTAGATTGGATTCCAAGGGACAGGAAAAGACCCAGAAGAAGACCACATGGAAGATGGGTGGATGAAATTCGAAAGTATGCGGGAGTGACATGGAGGAGACTGGCACAAGACAGACCGTTGTGGAGGACATGGAAGATGGGTGGATGAAATTCGAAAGTATGCGGGAGTGACATCGAGAAGACTGGCACAAGACAGACCGTTGTGGAGAAAACTTGGGGAGACCTTCGTCCAGCAGTGGATTGATAATGTTTGACAATGATGATGATGATGATGATGATATATATATAGGAAATAGGGAAAATGTAGAGGTACCGATAGCTAAATTAGGCAACAGATATTAAGCGATGGTAACATTGTCACATTTATGAAGAAAATAATCGAACTATAAAACTTGGTCAGATGCAATATTTCTTAAAAAGAAACTGATTAATCAGTGCATCCTTCCAGTTTTTACGCATGGAGCACAGACATGGACCTAGACTAAAATAGACATACAGATGTTGCAGACAGCTGAAAGAGGAATGTAGAGATGCATGTTTGATGTTACCAGGAAAGATACTAATACACTGCTGGCCACCCAAAATGCAACACCAAGAAGGAAGCATCTGATTAGCTTGAAATTCGCAGCATGCGTCGCTTTGCGAGAGGACATGCAAACGATTAGCATTGCAGGGCATATGCAAATCAAGTGTGCTTGGCACGCCACCAAGAAGCACTATAAGAAGGCTGCACAAAATGCAGGGTGTAAATAGTGGAAGTGTGTTGTGCTGCCGGACCTGCGCGTGGGAAGCTTCCTGGTGCCTCGTCGCAGAATACGGCATGCATTCCAACACGTTTAGGAGTTCGACAGAGGACGAATAGTGGCTTATCGCGACAGAGGCTTATGGTACAGGGGCATCGGTGCCCGTGTGGGACGACATCCAGCCACATTGAGGCGAGTATGGATTCGGTGGGTGCAGGAGGGACGGACGGACCGACGTGAGCGATTGCCGCAGCCGCGGCACACCGCCGAACGAGAGGACTAACATGTCGTGCGGTCCTGACATTGACGGCTCGCACCGCCACATCACAAACGTTAGCGCAGGAATTAGCGTGTGTTCCGCAAGAACCTGTGTCAGCACTTACCGTTCGACGTCGTCTGCAGGAGTGGGGACTTATCGCACGGCGCTCATTGCTCCGATTACCATTGACGTTACACCACCGGCCAGTGCGGCGGCAGTGGGCCTTTGAACGTGGCACCTGGACTACAGAATGGTACGACATTGTCTTCTCCGACTAATCCCGATTCTGCCTGCAACATCACGATGGTCGGATCCCCGTGTGGCGGCACCGCGGCGAGAGACTGTATGACGCCTGCATTATGCATCGGCATATCGGTCCGTCGCCAGGCGTTATAGTTTGGGGCGCAATTGGTTATGGCACCCCACCCCTCTGGTACGCATCGCCGGTACACTCAACAGCCACCGCTTCATCTCCGACGTTCTGGAGCCTGTAGTTCTCCCTTACCTGCAGGACCTGCCAGCGGCCACGTTTCAGCGGGACAGTGCGCACCCGCACGTGTCACGCATCGTGCACTAAGTCTTCACTGCCCACCAGGTGCCACTGTCTCCGTGGCTCGCCTGTTCACCCGATATGTCGCCCATCGAACACGTCTGGTCGCTGATCGGCAACCGAGTAGCCCGGCAAGCACCACCCGCGGCGTACAAGACCTTGATGAACTGTGGCAACATGGCAGCCTGATGAACTGAGGGAACGTGTGGAAGCAGCCTGGACCGACATACCCCAAGCCCACATCCAAAGCCTCTTTCGTTCGATACCTCGGCGTGTAGCGGCCGTTATTGCCATCCGTGGGGGCCACATGAACTCTTGATGTCTGCGTGTTCCGCAAATCGCACGGGCCTGTAAGCTCAATCGTTTCATCTTTGTATCCGTTGTTATGTGTCCAGTAAATCTAGCGTTGCTATCTCGTGTCCTTCTTGGTGTTGCATTTTGGGTGGCCAGTAGTGTAGAAACTCGTGGATCGGGAAAATGACAAGAGAGGAAGACATTATGATCATAATTCCTGAAATTGCAATGAGATTGACATATTGCTAGAAGAAAGAGCCACTGACGGGGAGTTGAAATATTGAACTGGATAGCAAGGGAAAAAACAATACCCAGAAGATGACAAGAGGGAGATGTGTGCATGGAATTTGAAAGCATGAAAGAATAAAGCTCAAGGCAGACTGTTGTGGAAGAAGAAACTTGGAGACTCTCATCCAGCAGTGGATTGATGGTGGTTGCAAATTTTATATACATGCGAAAACGTATATCATCATCATCATTGTCAACCATTATCAATCCACTGCTGGACGAAGGTCTCCTCAAGTTTCCTCCACAACGGTCTGTCTTGTGCCAGTCTCCTCCATGTCACTCCAGCATACTTTCGAATTTCATCCACCCATCTCTCACGTGGTCTTCTTCTGAGTATTTTCCTGTTTCTTGGAATCCAATCTAAAATTTCGGCTGTCCATCGATGGTTTGTCCTTCTGGCAGTATGTCCAGCCCATTGCTCGTTCGTGACAGACGTAGTGTTGGTGGCTCCAATATTTTATGCATTTCAGTGTGGAATACCTTGTCCCTTACTCACCTGTTGCGTGGCCCGGCTGTCTAAAGGTACTGTGAACGTTTTGAGCTACGTTTCTAGCGTTTTCATCCTCATATTAGTTCATATTCATCCGTTTTCTTATTGTTTGCTCGTTTGCTTACGTTTGGAAGCTGCCAACATGGCGGCTTCCGGTATTTCCTTGTCATCTATGGGCGTGGCGGATGCACGTCACGTCACACTTCCCACGTCCATGGAAGTTAACATACTCTCGTCCTCAGATGTGTCTGCTCAGATGCCTTCCCAGCTTTCTAGTACTCCTGCACCGGTGCCTTCACTGGACTTGGCTGCGCTCTCTTCTTCAGCTCCTGCATCTGCCTCGGTGCCCTCCCTGGGTACTACTGATTCTACTACCTTGCCTTCGGCCTGTGCTTCTCTTCCCTCACAGCCTTCTGTGCCTGCCGGATCCGAACAGACTTCTCTTCCGAGGATGTCATTTGCCTCTAAAGTGCAACGAGGAGCTACTTCTACGTCCGATTACTCTCAACCAGATGGTCTTTTGCAAGCAACACTTATTATTCAGGTATCCAACAACAAGGTGAAGGTAACGATAGATGACAATTCGCAGATTGGCAGTGAGTTCCATAACCTCCTAGATAGAGGTGTGCTTTTTCATGCTTTACCAAATACTCCATTGCCACGCTACACGGAAGCCCTCTCTGGACATGTGTCGTCTGCGTCCATTGCAGGAATTTCCCGTACTCCTCGGGGTATTTCAGTACAGTTCAATCACAAGGAAGATACTGACTTTTTTCTTGCAAACGGACTTTCGATTGGGACAAACCATCTCATCCCGTCGCCCCTTTCCAAGCGACCGGTGAACATCACGTTCTATCCTGTTCCACAGGAAGTGCCTGATACTGCACTTCTTCTCTTTTTCAGTCATGTTTGTAAAATTGTTGGCAAGGTCCGCCGCCTATCTGACGCTACCCGCGGAACTCGATTTGCAGATGCTACAGGACCTCGCCGTCAGTTATTGATCGTCTTTCCCACTGAGAAAGCCTTGGCGGATTGCCCTACAGAAGCTACTGTTGAAATTGGCGCACGAACGAACAGTTTTCAGATTTTCACTGCTCACTATTGTACACATTGTTTAAAACAGAATCACACCACTGCCTCCTGTGACCGCGTTCGACGTGGACGTTCATCACGTTCGCATCCCACTGCTGACCACATTGGTCTTTCTACTATCCCCACTACCGGTAGTTTGCCTAACGCGAATTCTTCGTTTCTCCGTCAGACGAACATTTCCGTCACGGACAATGCTGCCTTTCCTCCTCTCCCGACCCGTACGATTGGGCATCCACCTTCAAGATTGACAGAGTTGTCTTCGACTACAGATGTGTCTACAGCGGAGTGTTCCGATCCGGGTGTGTTGAGTGGTGGTTTGGAAGATCGGCCGTCTGGCTCTTCTCCTAGCCTCTCGAATATCGGATCTCCATTTACAACCTTGTCTACCATACCTTTGTTGCAACATCCTCCTGAAGCCTCGGCTGTTGTACCAGTCTCCACTAGGGCAGCTCAGCTACGTACTGCTTCTTCGGCGACGGTCGTTTCCTCGTCTCCTGACTTGGGAGGTGAGCCTGATCCACTAATGGATACATCCGCCTCAGCTTCTTCTTCGAAGCGGATTGGAACTTTCAAAGGCGCTGTAAAACAGAAAAAGTTAAAATAATTTTCTGTGCCACATCCTGAGGATTCATCTAGTGTTTCCGAGGTTTCCGGTTCCGGTGTTTCTCCACCTGATGATTCTTCAAACAGTATGCTTCTCCGCTCAGGTCCTGTCAATACTCTCTCTCTGATGCTGAGGTTATACAGGCCGTTGATACGTTTCCTCCAGTTCCTGGACCACTATCCAGACAGCAACTTTTACGTCTTTTTCAACCTGCACGTACGATTGTTGGTTCTGAAGAATTCTTTCACTCACCTGATCTGGACCTGTATGCAGCGGTAATGCAATTCGAAGCTTATGTGTCACTTTTTAAATCTCTGTGTGCCACCGATCCTCGGTATCAGCCTTTTTTGAGACGTTACACGCTCCGTCTCGCCTCCTTGAAGGAGCTCGTTGAGAAGCATATATGTGATACCTTCTATCCTTTTACCGATGACCTTTAGCTCTCTTCCTCACACCGATTACTTTTTGTTCTCTCAATGCTAGGGGATTTGCGAACCCGTTCGCAGATGTCTCTGGTTTTGCAGACTTAGTGCATGTTGATTCTGATGTTTTCATTGTGTGTATTTACTGTGATTCACAAGTACTGAATTGTAAATTTGCTTTATTTGTGTGTTAATTTGCTTTATTTGCTTTATTTGTGTGTTAATTTGCTTTATTTGCTTTATTTGTGTGTTAATTTGCTTTATTTGCTTTATTTAATGTATTGTAAATTTGTTTTATTTTAAGGTTGCGATAATTGCGTGTTTTTGCTGTGTTTTCACAACTAATCGGTCTCGTTTCTTGTGTGATCTCTTCATTATCTCAGTATCATTATCTTATCTGTTGTTTCCTGAATTTGTGCCTGTTTTTTAAATTACCTATAATTGTGAGTGTTTGCTGTGTTAGTGCTTTCCTCTATCGCGGATTATTATAGTGGTACGTTTGTTACCTTTGTTATTTTTATAAAGTTGCTGAGGTACTCAATGTTGTTTTGCGCTCTAACCACATTTCAGTTCCGTTCGGTTGTTTTTATCATAGCATAGTACATTTCACGCATTTCTACATATGTGTTATTGTGTTTGACATGCCGTTAGGCCATTCATTGTTCGTGTGCATATTCATTTCCTTTCTGTGTAACGTTGTGCTGCATAGTGGATATACTGACTTTCCGCACTGTTGTTTTCTGTACTGCAGCTGTTAATGAATCTCCTATGTCTGTATTTTGTTATAGCAATAAACTGGGTACCACTATGGTACCCACAGTTACCATAATCATAACCATTGCCATTTCAGGGATTTAACTCTGATCATGATGTCTTCCATTCTTGTCATTTTTCGGTTCCACGAGTTCTTCTTCGTATCCCTCCTGGTTACCCAAGCATGCATCTCACCATGCTTTTTTGAGTTGTCTGCAGTCTTTGTATATCTCTTTTAGTTAAGGTCCACGTCTCTGCACCATGCGTAAGCACTGGAAGGATGCATTGATCAAACACTTTTCTTTTAAGACATAATGGCATATTGCTCTTCAAAATTATGCTGTTTCTTCCAAAAGCTCTCCAGGCAAGTTTGTACGCCGATTAATTTCTTCATCAATGTGACCCTCACTCAATATCTGCTGTCCAAAATAAACGTACGTGTCTGTTATCTCCAGCTTTTCTCCATCAATCGATAAATCTTCATTTCGTGTGAAAGCATTGAACATCACTTTTGTCTTCTGAAAGTTCATTTTTAATCCCACTTCTTCACTCTTGTCAACAAATTCCTGGATCATGCTCTGTAGCTCTGATGGGGTAGTTGCAAAAATTGACTACGTCATCAGCAAAGCGAAGGTGAGTTAGATAATCTCCATTAATCTTTATCCCCTTGTTTTCCCAGCTCAGCGACTGAAAGACACCCTCCAATGTGGCATTAAAGAGCTTCAGAGATATGGTGTCACCTTCTCTCACTCCCTTTACTACTTTTATGTGTGCTGTATTCTCAAACAGCTGAATCTTTGCACTTGCATTTTCATAGATGTTATTAATAATATTAATGTATGCATCTTCAATACCGTAGGATTTCAGAGCCATTGTAACTGCTGATGGTTTCACCGAATCAAAGGCTTTTTCATAATCGATAAAAGCCATGCACAATGGAAGTTCATATTCCCTCGCTCTTTCAATTAGATCTCTCAGTACGTGGATACGATCTATTGTGCTGTAGCCACTCCTGAATGCAGCTTGTTCACTCGGTTGAGCCATGTCCAGTGTTACCTTCAAGCGGTGTGAAAGAACTTTAGTGAAGATTTTATAAACTACTGATAGGAGGCTGATAGGTCTGTAGTTCCTGAGATCCTCAATGTCACCTTTTATGTAGCAGGATCATTGTAGCGTTGTTCCAATCCTCAGGTATCTTCCCTTCATTAACGCATTGAGTGAAAATTTGGGCGAGTACTGTTTCAATTTCTCCACTTGCTTCTTGTATGATGTCTACAGTAATTCCATCTTCTCCTGGAGCTTTTCCCCGCTTCATGTTCTTGATTGCATGAGCAACTTCTGCTGGGAGGACTGGAAGAACTCTGGTACCTTTCATGATGTCTGGAGTACATGTGGTGTCACGTCAATTCGTCACGTGCGTCAATTTGTCGACTACGTCAATTCGTCACGCGTCAGTTCGTCGACTACGACAACTCGTCGAGCGTCAATTCGTCGCTGACAAATTCGTCGACTACGTCAATTCGTCGCGTTTACAGATTTTGGTTACATACAAAACGAATGCAGGAAAACGTACGATTTCGAACGTCTTGCTCCCTGATCAAATTTATAAAGTTTATACACGCAAACAGGATAGGAATATTACGTTTTTCTTTGGCACTAAAAATATTAGACTGTAGACGGTTTTTGGAACGGGGCAGGGCCCGTTTGGTCAGAGCCCCCATATACAAAATATTCGTAAAATCTACAGTTTTCAATTCAGAACCACCAAATCTTGTATACTATCTCGTGGTATTCTAACTTAGACTGTAGACGGTTTTGAGAAGCGGTTGGAGACGGGGGGGGATCTGAGCCCCTCCCCCTACAGAATTGCCGTAAAATCTAGTTTTCAATTTAGAACTACCAAATTTGGTATATTATCTCATGGTACTCTAACTTAGACGGTAGACGGTTTTTGGAACGGGTCAGAGGCTTGGTTGGTCAGAGCCCCCCCCCCCACCCCCTCCCCCACCCATAAATTTTTTTCGTAAAACCTAGAGTTTTCAATTTAGAACCACCAAATTTGGTATACTATCTCACGAAATTCTAACTTAGACTGTAGACGGTTTTTGGAAGCGGTTTGAGTCAATGGGGTCAGAGGCACTTCCCCCCCCTATACAAAATTTTCGTAAATTCTACAGTTTTCAATTTAGAACCACCAAATTTGGTATACTATCTCATGGTATTCTAACTTAGCCGATAGATGGTTTTTGGAATAGGTCAAGCCGCGGGGGGTAAGAGCCCCCCAATACAAAATTTTCGTAAAATCTATAATTTTCAATTTAGAACCACCAAATTTCGTATACTATATCATGGTACTCTGACTTAGACGGTAGATGGTTTTCAGAACGCGTCGGGCACGGGGGATTAGAACCCGCCCCCCGTCAAAATTTTCGTAAACTCTACAGTTTTCAATTCAGAACCACCAAATCTGGTATTCTAACTTACACCTCGTGGTATTCTAACGTAAACTGCAGACGGCTTTTGGAAGCGGTTAGGGCCCAGGGGTTCAGAGCCCCCCCTGCCCCTACAAAATTGCCGTGAAATCTAGTTTTCAATTTAAAACCACCAAACTTGGTATATTATTTCATGGTACTCTAACTTAGACGGTAGACGGTTTTTGGAACGGGTCGGATCCTCGGGGGTTAAGAGCCTCCCATAAAATTTTTTCGTAAAATCTTCAGTTTTCAATATAACACCACCAAATTTGGTATACTCTCTCATGGTACTCTAACTTAGACAGTAGACGGATTTTGGAACAGTTCGGGCACGGGGTCAGAGCCCTGCCCCCCCCCCCATAATTTTTTTTTCGTAAAAACTAGAGTTTTCACTTTAGAACTACCAAATTTGGTATACTATATCATGGTACTCTAACTCTGACGGTAGACGGTTTTCAGAACGCGTCGGGCACGGGGAATTAGACCCCCCCCCGTCAAAATTTTCCTAAAATCTACTGTTTTCAATTCAGAACCACCAAATCTGGTATTCTAACTTACACCTCGTGGTATTCTAACGTAAACTGTACACGGCTTTTGGAAGCGGTTAGGGCCCAGGGGTTCAGAGCCCCCCCTACAAAATTGCCGTAAAATCTAGTTTTTAATTTAAAACCACCAAACTTGGTATATTATCTCATGGTACTCTAACTTAGACGGTAGACGGTTTTTTGAACGGGTCGGGGCCTCCGGGGTTTAGAGCCCCCATAAAAAATTTTCGTAAAATCTATAGTTTTCAATTTAGAACCACCAAATTTTGTATACTATCTCATGGTACTCTAACTCTGACGGTAGACGGTTTTTGGAACAGTCAGGGCAAGGGGGGTCAGACCCCCCTACACACATAACTTTTTTTTTGTAAAATCTATAGTTTTCAATTTAGAACCACCAAATTTTGTATACTATCTCATGGTACTTTAACTTAGACGGTAGAAGGTTTTTTGAACGGGTCAAGGCCTGGGGGTAAGAACTCCCCGTACAAAATTTTCTTAAAATCTATATTTTTCAATTCAGAGCCACCAAATGTTTTGTCATGAAACTCTAACTTAGCGGGAGACGGTTTTTTGGAACGGGTCGGGTTTCGGGGGTCGGAGCACCCCTCCCCCCCCCCCCCCCCCTTACAAAATTTTACATTTTCGTAAAATCTGCAGTTTTCAATTTAGAACCACCAAATTTGAAATACTATCTCATGGTATTCTAACTTAGACTGTAGACGGTTTTTGGAAAGGGTTGAAGCCTGGGGTTCAGACATACGAAATTTGGTAAAATCTAGTTTTCAATTTAGATCCACCAAATTCGGTATACTATATCATGGCACTCTAACTTAGACGGTAGACGGTTTTTGAAACTGGTCGGGGCCCGGGGGTAAGAGCCCCCCCCGTACAAAATGTTCGTAAAATACACCGTTTTCAATTTAGAACCACCAAATTTGGTATACTATCTCATGGTGTTCTAACTTAGACGGTAGACGGTTTTTTGTAAAGGGTAGGAGCCCGGGGTTCAGAGCCCCCCCCTCATTAAAAAATTCTTAAAATCTGCAGTTTTCAATTTAAAATCACGAAATTTGGTATACTATAACATGGTACACTAACTTAGACGGTAGACGATTTTCAGAACACGTCGGGCACGCGGGGTTAGAATCCCCCCCGACAAAATTTTCGTAAAATCTACAGTTTTCAATTTAGAACCACCAAATTTCGTATACTATCTCATGGTACTCTAACGTAGACGGTAGACTGTTTTTGGAATATGTCAAGGCGCGGGGAGTCAGAGCCCCCACATACAAAATTTTGTAAAATCTATAGTTTTCACATTAGAACCACCAAATTTGGTATACTACCTCATTGTATTGTAACTTAGACGGGAGACGGTTTTTGGAACGGATCGGGGCCCGGGCGGTAAGATCCCCCCTCCCCAAGAATTTTCGTAAAATATACCGTTTTCAACTTAGAACCACCAAATTTGGTATACTATCTTCTGGTACTTTAACTTAGACGGTAGACGGTTTTTGGAACTGCCGGCACGGCGTAAGAGCCCCCCTCCAATAAATGTTTTCGTAAATACTAGAGTTTTCAATTTAGAACCACCAAATTTGGTATACTATCTCATGGTATACTGTAGATGGTTTTTTTGGAAAGGGTCGGAGCCCGGGGTTCAGAACCCCCCCCCCACCCAATAAAAATTTCTTGAAATCTATAGTTTTCAATTTAGAACCACTAAATTTGGTATACTATCTCATGGTACTCTAACTTAGATGGTAGATGGTTTTTGGAAAGGGTTGGAGCCCGGGGTTCAGGGCTCCCCCCATAAAGAATTTCTTGAAATCTACAGTTTTCAATTTAGAACCACCAATTTTGGTATACTATATCATGGTACTCTGACTTAGACGATAGACGATTTTCGGAACGGGTCAGGGTCCAGGGGTTAGACCCCCCCATACAAAATTTTCGTAAAATCTACAGTTTTCAATTTGGAACCACTACATTTGGTATACTATCTGATGGTACTCTAACTTAGACGGTAGACGGTTTTGAGAACGGGTCAGGCACGGGGTCAGAGCCCCTCCCCATAAAAAATGTTCGTAAAATCTACAGTTTTCAATTTGGAACCACCAAAATTTGTATACTATGTCATGGTACTCTAACTGAGAAAGCAGACTGTTTTTGGAAACGGTTGGAGCCAGGGGTCAGAGCCCCCCATGCCAATTTTTGTAAAACCTACAGTTTCGAATTTAGATCGACCAAATTTGGTACACTACCTCATTGTACTGTAACTTAGACCGCAGACGGAAAGAGTCGGTGCCCGGTGTGAAGGGGGTCCATTCAAAATTTTCGTTAAAATTACAATTTCTACTCTTAAGAACTGCATCCCAGTACAGCACTCCATTACCCCACCTACGTTCTAGGTTAGAGGCCGTAGATAACAATAAAGTGAAAAAATATCAGGTTCAGGGTGTATTAAAAACACAAATTAATAAATGTTAGCTTTCACCACCAACGGTTGCCTTATCAGGCAGAAATACAATGTAATGCAAATAATGTAAATTATTTTTTGCTTCGTATAATTAAATTAACGAAATCAAAAAATTTAAAATAAATTTCCTGGAAATTTACGGAAATAGCTTTTTCATTCATTAACTTTCACCCGCTGAACTTGGTGATTTTAGAAATAGTAATATTTACCTGGGAAATACCGGGTACCCCTGCTAGTAAGAACTAAAGCTAATGTTACACTTTTAGTCAGGTACAAAACAATAATTAGGAAGCCCTAGGACTAGGCTTGTTTAACAATTTTTAGTCTACTGTGCTAATTTTCATAAGGTTTTCATAGAAGTCCAAGATTTTAGCAATGCGCTTTTCTGAGTTTGGAACTATTAAGCAGACCCTAGGCCTAGGGCTTTTTGACAGTTTTAAGTCCTCCGAGCTGATATTTATGTAGTTTTCATAGAAAATAAAATGAATTCTGTTTAAATGTTACTCGAGCACAAAGCATTAATAGATACGCCCGGAGACCTAGGCAATTGCATTTATAGTAATTTTTATAATGCTGTGATCATATGAGGTTTGCATGACAAATCAATTTAAGAGTGTTACGCTTATCAAAAATTATTTAAAAGGCATAGGCCTAGCGGCCAATAATTAGTATTTGGTGCCTAAGTGAAAGCGCAACAATGTTAACTTGATTTGTTATGCAAACCTTATAAATACGACCACAGCGATTAAAAGTTACTAAAGAGTCCTTGTAAGTAATATTTTTTGACCGAGTGCAAGTACAATTTACGAAATGTCAACAGGTCAAAATATCTAAAGTAACAATGAAATTTGGAATATTTCTTTTTTCCTTCTTTTTATTTCAGTTTTGACACTAGCATTAAGTTGGTGATTTTAGAAATAGTAATATTTACCTGGGAAATACCGGGTACCCCTGCTAGTAAGAACTAAAGCTAATGTTACACTTTTAGTCAGGTACAAAACAATAATTAGGAAGCCCTAGGACTAGGCTTGTTTAACAATTTTTAGTCTACTGTGCTAATTTTCATAAGGTTTTCATAGAAGTCCAAGATTTTAGCAATGCGCTTTTCTGAGTTTGGAACTATTAAGCAGACCCTAGGCCTAGGGCTTTTTGACAGTTTTAAGTCCTCCGAGTTGATATTTATGTAGTTTTCATAGAAAATAAAATGAATTCTGTTTAAATGTTACTCGAGCACAAAGCATTAATAGATACGCCCGAGACCTAGGCAATTGCATTTATAGTAATTTTTATAATGCTGTGATCATATGAGGTTTGCATGACAAATCAATTTAAGAGTGTTACGCTTATCAAAAATTATTTAAAAGGCATAGGCCTAGCGGCCAATAATTAGTATTTGGTGCCTAAGTGAAAGCGCAACAATGTTAACTTGATTTGTTATGCAAACCTTATAAATACGACCACAGCGATTAAAAGTTACTAAAGAGTCCTTGTAAGTAATATTTTTTGACCGAGTGCAAGTACAATTTACGAAATGTCAACAGGTCAAAATATCTAAAGTAACAATGAAATTTGGAATATTTCTTTTTTCCTTCTTTTTATTTCAGTTTTGACACTAGCATTAAGTTTTAAAAACATATATTTCTCCTATCGTTTACCTTCATTGTGCTTTCAACATAATTTCTTACCATGTTTTGGGTATTTTTGTTTTGTGTGGTTACTTGTTTTTATGTTTCGGGCATTTTACTTTGTATGGGTGTTTTTGTTATGTTTTTTGTTATTTTCTTTTCTGTGGTGTTTGTAATGTCGAGAGGATGAAAAGGGGAAACTGTGGACAGTCACGATGCCTACTTGCTGATAATTTTTTTTTCAAATACAGCACATGATTTTGTATTGATTTATACCACTTACTCATTTAGTGACTACAGGTTTCTTTAAATATGAAATTTTCTTAGAGCCTTTTTGTTTCCTCTACCTAGCTTTTTCGGCTCCGCAATTTCTTTTTTTGGTTTTAGAATATTTTCCTTATTATTAATCTATTTTCTCATGCAAACTCTTTATGTAAGGTATGTTTATTCTATCGAAGTATTTTGCAATTATACGTGAAGCCCTGTTGCTGAAGTAAAAAAAATATTTCCAACTGAAACAACGCAGTTCAGATATTTTCCCGCTGTTAACTCAAAGAATGAAAACAAAAACAACAAATCTGTGCAATGGTTGAGGCATGAGACAGTTCTTACTGGTAACCAGGCAAAGTTTTAAGGAAGAAATAGCTTAGGAATTTCTAACTGCAACAAAAAAGATCATCCGCACTGTATCCCTCCCCATCCCCTAGTGCCGGCCTTTGGACGTCTTGAAAGAGAAGTCTTAAGGACACATCTGTATCGTAATTGCCTGGTCATTCGCGACAATCTTCTGGTGTCGTAGTAGAAAAACACACTTCCAACTTCGCCTAAATTGCTTGGATGTAATGCCAACCAACAAAGTTTTGCTCTCGCATTGGATTTCTGTCGCTTTTGATGGAATACTTTTCCCCTGGGATTCACCGCTTTCAGTATAGTCTTCAGGACACACAGCAATACACCCCAACGTAAAACACCAATTTCACGGCATTTAACTGCAATTAGCGAAAGAGAGGGGCGGTACAGGAAATAAGTCGAACGAGACAGATCTGAACTTAGAAAGTCGGGGGAAGGTGTTGCATGAAAAACTGTGTTTGGCTTACAGATCATTTGGCACCTAGGGACGTAGGTTTCGTTTAATACGTTACGGGGTAAACAAATTGTCTTTTCAGTATAACAATTTTCTTTCATACGCATGGTGCAGCACAGAAAAAATTTGAATTTATTTTTGAGAATTAGCATGACGCTTACTGGCCCACAGTACAGCTGCCCAGTCCGCGCCTGCTGCCGCCTCCGGAACCTGGCTCCCGGGTTCTTCGCATCTGTTGATCCCCCGCCTGGAGCGTCCCAGCTGTAAAATACACGTACCTCTGCGTTTTGGAAAAACAAAAGATAAGATGCCGATCCTTAAAATTAACCACTTCTTGTGACCGCAGGTACGAAAATCTTGAACTTCGCTTAAACCTTAACTGGAGGAACAAGCTTCACGTGATTGTCTGTATTCTGAGTGATTTATTGAATGGTTAATCATTAGCTCGTAGTTGACTGGAGAACAGAGAACGTGCTTGTTGAAACCTTTGTTGTGCGTTGTCAAGTGATAATAGTGGAAATATATCATTCTAAATATTTTGGAAAGAGAAAGTGCATTGTTTTCCGAAGGCACTATGCAGATGAAGAATGCAATATAAATAGTTAACTTACAAAAAGAAAATGATTTGCTGAAATGGAAAGGGTATTTATTTTGCCATAACAGAGTGCGAGGTGATTTACGGTATTGTCACTGTATTGAAAGAAATTATGGAAATTGCACTGGCTTTGCTAGTACTATTCTTATTGGAGATGAACACAGGATGCGCAATGAGAAACCACATAATCAGGCTCCAAGACCGGAGAAAAGTGATGTTGCTGTTGCAAGGACGCAAATAAAAGAACGAGCGAGAAATACGGACGAAGCCCCTGTACAAATTTTTCAAACCGTGACAACGTCAATGGCTACAGTAAATGCAGCTTACATGCCTAATATGGATGCACTAAGGCAAGTTGTAAAACGAATACGAAGAGAAGACATGCCTGCGGAGCCTACGACTTTAGAACGGATCGATGCCCCAATAAATTTACAGGAGGAGATGGTGCAAAATTTCTTGGCAGAGATAGCGGCATTTGGATATCAAATAATTATTTTATTTTTAACAGAGAATAATTTACGAAAGCTTAAAGAAGCACCCCTCTGGATTGTGGATGGAACATTTGAAACTTGTCCAACCCTTTTTAGGCAATTATGTACCATTCATGCTATGGTTGAAACGAATCCAGAAATGCACAGACTTGTTCCACTAGTTTATGGGTTACTTTCCAGCAAATATAAAGAATATAATACTATTATCCAGTATTTTTGAAGGATTTACAAGACTATGCATCAGACTATGATATTCAGCTTGCACCACAATATACGCATAATAATAGATTTTGAAATAGCTACCGTTATAATGCTGCTAAAAAGGAATTTGGAAGCAGCACACACAAATGTTGTTGGTTTCATCTCGAAAAAAAAATGTCCTGAGGAATATAAATCCTCTGGCACAGCCTTGAAATATCGGGAAAACAGTGAGTTTGCTCTCAAAGTCAGACATTTGCAAGCACTCGCATTTTTTTCATCTGATGAAATTCCAGCTGCTTTTGAAGAAGTGAAATCAATTTTACTAGAATATGCAGGATCTGTAGTTCAGTGGTTTGAGGAAAATTATGGTCTTAAAAAAATTCGTGGAAGCAGAAGAAACAATCCGAGCAGAAGCCCTCCGCTGTTCCCGCCAACAATTTGGTCAGTAAGTGAAAACAATTTATTTGGCTTTCCCAGAACACAAAACGAACTTGAAAGATTAGACAGACGCTGGAATACAATTCTGGGAGAGAAAAACTGTGACTGTACGAAATAATCAGTGAAATTGCGAAAGAGCAGAGAACAACTATGGCTAAAATCGAAAGAGTGATAGCACTGATTCCAACAAATCCACCCAGAAGAGAAACGCTGGCAATATAAAAAGTAATTCGAACTTATTTAGCGCACAGAGACAATTTTAACATGCTGGACTTTTTAAGAAGAATTTCATATAATTCTACCCTTTACTAAAATGTGCTGGTATTTCTCACTAATTGAATTATACCTTTTACTAACTTGCATTTGAATTTTTCAAGAATGTAATTCCGCTGAAGATGCAAGAACATAAAACACAACGCAAAATTAAAAAAGACAAAATTTTCAAAATAGCATGTCAAAAACATAAAACGTCAAAAAGTAATCCGCTGCCCCGGTGGCGCAGTGGTCTAAGGCGCTGGCCTCTGATCATTCGTCCGTAAGGGGTCCGGGTTCGAATCCTGGTCTGGCATGGATGTTGTGTTTGTCTTACGGCACTGACTCTCTCCCTTCCCTGGAACGAGTGACCCTAAATTTGGGTCGGGCAACTGCTTATAGCCCATTGAGTTGCTCACGGTGGTCGTTAAACCTCCAATCAAAAAAAAAAAAAGTAATCCAAAAATGTGAAACAAATAAAAATTCAAAATGCAAACACAAGTCAGAAGTATTACAAAAATGCGAAACGCTATGTACCAAGTACAACACAAAATAAAACAAATGCCAAAAAAAAAATGCATACGCTTTCTAAAATGTACAAAATAAAATAAATGCCATATTCATAAGGATTTCATGACAAATCAAGTTAAAAATGAGCTTTTACTTAGACTTCAAATAATAATTACTAGCCTCTACACCTTTTTAAGTCTTTTTTAATAAGTGCAACATCATTAACCTGACTTGTCATCAAACCTTATTAATATGACCATAGCATACAATCACTTAAAAGACTTGTTAATGGATGAATTGAGGAATCACCAAGTTCAGCGGGTAAAAGTTAATGGCTGTTTATAGTTTTGTACTCGAGTAAATGCGCAACACAATAAACTTGACTTTCTCTGAAATTTTTATGTATATGAGCACGGTTGATTGAAAACTGATAAAAAGGCCTAAGGCCTGTTTATTAATTTTTTTGCCTCAGTCAAAACGCAGTACCATAACCTTGGCATGTTATCGAAACCTTATGAATACGTCGGACTAAAAATTCCTAAAAAAAGGTTACGCCTAAGGTCTTGTAACTAAAGTTTTGTGACAGGGTAAAACTGCATCATTAATAACTTGAAATGTTATGTTAACGTTGTGAATATGAGCACGGCGGATTAAAGATTTCTACAAATAGCCTTTGGGATTAATGTGTTGTAGCTGAGTAAAAATGTAACATTATCTTTATTTTCTATATAAACCAAACTACGTGCTGAAATGGCCCAACTATATATACGTATACTTTAACCATATACCGAAGCGCTGACGAGGTGAAAACAAAAGTGCAATTTTGTACGGTCCCCTAACATTTTATGGCTAGCCTACATGGAAGTGGACACGTTGATATCAAAAGCATACTTTTTGTACGGTCCATAACAAATAGCAATGGACACGTCGCAATCCTTTTTTGGGGGGGGAAGGGGGGTTAACGACAACCGTGATCAATTCAGTGGTCTATAAGCAGTCGGACGTTCCCAATTTTGGGCCACTGGTTCCTGGGAAGGGGACAGCCAGTGCCAGAAGTCAGGCACAACGTCCATGATTCACGGGATTTGAACCAGGATCCTTCTCGACAAGTGGTCAGAAGCCAGCGCCTAGATCACTCCGCCGTCGTAGCGGCACACGTTGAAATGTATTTTTCATACGGCCCCAAACGCTCTTATGAACATACTAGATTGAACTGGACGCAAATAAATCATTAATATAATTTGTACTAGCAGGGATACCAGTTATTTGCCAGGTACATATTACTATTTGTGGAATCACCAAGTTCAGCGGGTGAAAGTTAATGAATGAAAAAGATATTCCTGCAATTTTCTAGTAAACTTATTTTAAATTTTTTGATTTAGTTAATTTAATTTTGCGAAACAAAAAAGAAAGAAAAAGGAATGGGAATACTTAACTTCTAGGAGACATCTATAGAACTGCCGTACATCTGGCGTGTGCTTCTGTGAATCCCGCGACACAGAAATGCAATGTACCTATGTGATGTCGCATGCGTACGACTTCACATTGGCATTGATCATCTTTTTCTTACCGTTTTGAATTTTGAATATCTGGAACTCTCTGTTTACATTACATTATATTTCTTTCTGATAAGCCGTTCGTTGGTAGTGAAAGCTAAACTATATAGATTTGTGTTTTTAATACACCATTAAACGCATATTTTTGCACTTTATTGTTATCTACAGTCCCTAACTTTACACCGTAGGTTGGTTAGTTGATTGGTTGATGGTTTATGGTGCAAGACCCTCAAAGGGTCAAAGAGCGCCTTAGAACGTAGATAGGGTATTCTTAAGAGTAAAAAACGGAACTTTTACGAAAATTTTGCATGGGGCTCACTTGACCCGGGCCCCGAAGCCTTCCAAAAACCGTCTACCGTCTAAGTTAGATAACCATGAGTAGTATACCAAATCTGGTTGATCAAAATTAAAAAAAAAAAAAAAAAAAAAAAAAAAAAGCCGCCCCGGTGGCGCAGTGGTCTAAGCGATGGCTTCTGATCATTCGTCCGAAAGGGGTTGGGGTTCGAATCCCGGTGAGGCATGGATGTTGTGTTTGTCTTACGGCACTGGGTCTCTCCCTTCCCTGGAACCAGTGACCCTAAATTAGGGACGGGCGACTGCTTATAGCCCATTGAGTTGCTCACGGTGGTCGTTAAACCTCCAATTAAAAAAAAAAAAAAAAAAAAAAATTAAAAACTGTAAATTTTACGAAATTTTTATGAGGAGGGGGGGGGGGCTCTCACCCCCGGGTCCCAACCCCTTCCAAACACCGTCTAGCGTCTAAGTTAGAGTTTCATGATACCAAATTTGGTGGTTCTGAATTGAAAACTGTAGTTTTTAAGAAAATGTTGTGTGTCTGTGTGCGTGCGGGGGCTCTGACCCCCGGGCCTTGACCCGTCCCAAAAAGCGTCGACCGTCTAAGTTAAAGTACCATGAGATAGTATACCAAATTTGTTCGTTCTAAATTGAAAACTAGATTTTGCGATTTTTTTATGAAAGGGGTCCTTACCCCCTTCACAAAAAAATCTGCAACCCCTTCCAAAATCTTCTAGCGTGTTAGAGTACCATGAGATAGTATACCAGATCTGGTGGTTCTGTATTGAAAACTGTAGTTTTTTTTTTTTTGCTATCTGGCAGATCTCCATGCTTTGCTTCTTCCTCGCGCATCCGATGCAGCCTGCAGGATGCATTTCTTGCATCTCTCCCCTACAGCTGATTCTCACGATTACTTAACCGCCTTGGAATCTCAACATCGTTCTGCTACATCTTTGCGTCATCTTCGCCTCCAGGATGGTTCCATCACTTCGAACCCATCGAAGCTATGCACTTTCACCAGACAGTATTTCATCGCCAAGTACAGTGCGGTAACGTAGTCTTCATCCTCATTAGCGTCTCCTCTTCTCTCCTCTCTTCCTCAGGTCCCCTCTACTTTATCTACTTCTTTACTCTCTCCTTTCTCTCTTCGCGAACTCCGCGAGGCGTTCGCTACTCTCAATCCTCATGCCGCTCCTGGACCTGACGGCCTTCCTCTGTCCTTTTATCGTGCTTTTCTACCGTGCCTTCTGCCTTTTCTGTCTGCGTGTTTCTCGTCTGCTTTTTCCTCTCCTGCGTTACCGCCCGACTTTACTTTGGCACACACCATCTTCCTTCCTAAGAAGGGTGACCTCTTGGATCTTGGAAACTGGCGCCCTATCTCCATCCTAAACACTGACTATAAGTTCTATACAAAACTCTTATCCCGTCGCCTTAATTCTGTTCTCTCTTTCGTTATTTCTCCTGACCAGACATACACTGTGCCTGGTCGGACTATTTAAACTAACGTTTCTCTTCTCCTTCATCTTCACTTCCTCGCTCGCTCTTTTTGTGAACCTCTTGCCTTCCTCAATCTGGATCAAAAGTCCGCTTTTGATAACGTTTCTCATTTTTATCTCTCTGCTGTCCTTTCACAATTTGGCTTTCCTCCTACCTTTTCTTCCGCACTCTTGGCCCTTTATCAGGGAGCTAGTTTCCATGTTCGAGCGGCCACATTTCTAACCGCTCCAATTCCGTTTAAGCGAGGCATCCGGCAAGGATGTCCGCTCTCCGGCCACCTATTCGCTCTCGCTTTTGAGCCTTTCCTGTTAGCAGCCCGAAGATCACTCCTGGATGTCCTACCGCCGACAGTGGCTAGTACTCGTCATCATCGAATAATTTTCACCGCCTATGCTGATGATGTGACCTTTTGCGTCCGGGATGAATCTCAATTTGATCGCCTGTATTCTGTATATCAACAGTATGTTGCATTATCTGGAGCAGCGCTGAATGCCACTAAAAGTACTGGCTTATGGTGCGGGGCATGGGCTGCCCGCACTGATGCTCCTTGGGGTGCGCAGTGGATAGCCACTACACAGAAGATCCTCGGTGCGTATGTCGGATTGCCCTTGGCTTCTGCATCTGCCACCTGGACTGCTCTTCTTCCCCGGATACAACGGACTGCTGCCTACTGGAGTAAGGCCCGCCCTTTCACATCGTTCCGTCAACGAGCAGCCGTTGTTCGTCAACAACTTATCTCTCTATGCGAATACTCTTGGATGTCGACGGTTGTGCCCGTGTCACAAATGATGACCATCACTCGCCTCTCAACTTCCGTCATCTGGTCTTCACATCACTGGGTTAAACCTGCCACGCTTCATCTGCCAGCCTCTTTGGGTGGCATCCAGCTTCCTAATCCAGCTTTCCTTTATAAAACTCATCGCATTATTCATTTCATTCGCCTTGCCACTTCAACTGTTCCGTCCCTTACCACTACCTTGAATGTTCTAGCTTCTTTCCGTGACCCATCTTTCACCTTCCTACTGTTTCTGAAGATGGATGCATACTCTCTTCTCCCGTCCCACCTCCCTCCTGTCCTGCGAGAGGGCCTTTCTCTCTTTCGTTTGCTTCCTCTTCTCCGTTCATTTCCTTCTTCAACTCTTGATCTCCTAGATGAACCTCTCTTCTTCTCATCTCTTATTCACCCTCCTAACCTCCCTTACTTTTACTTTCCTCATTGGATCCGCTCTGGTGTGATAACTGTCCGTTCTCTCGTAACTTCTGATCTAACCTGGAGACCTCTTTCTTCCCTGTTTCTATCTCCAACCATTACTCTTGCTAACGATTATCTTCTTCTTCGCACAGCGCTTTGGAGCCTCTTTCCACTCCTCGCTTCACCTGATGGTCTCTTCTCGGTCCCCTCTGCTCCTCTTTCCCTACCATTCTTTCTCCTCATTCGTAGCTCCCCGGTTCTAGTTACTTCTCTCTCCTCCTCTTCTCTTTATTGGCTTCTTCTTTCCCCTCCCGCACTTCCACTTTCTGTTCATTCTGCTCCTCCTTCTCTTCTCCCCGCCATCTGGACAGCATCTACCTCCCCTTTCCTCCCCTCTTGAACTCAATGTCCATTGGCAATTTCTTCACCTTCGTCTCCCCGCCCCATCAGTACTGTTTCGCATGACCCTTCTCACCTCTCCGCAGTGCTCCTTTTGCCCTGAAGTCAGCGACGTCCAACATCAATACCTATTCTGCCCCGTTCTCCTGCCAGTCCTAAACACAGCATTTCGTCTTGCTGATCGAATTTGTGCTCGATCGTTACCATTTCTTGCATATGCTTGGCTACTCCAAACAAAGCATCCACCTACTCACTTGCCTCCTGTGTGCCGTTATATTTTTCTTCTTGTGAAGTTCACTGTCTATGCTTTCCATCTTCAACAACGCTTCCCCGCTCTTATTCCACCTCCTCAGGAGGCAAGTGCTATCATTCGGAGACGCTTCCTAGCACGGTTAACCACTCGCCTCCAAATGGAGCACTCTCGTGCTGCCTCAACAAACACCGATAGCGTTTTTCAATCCTCTTGGGCCCAATCAGCTGGGTGGTTCCATATCCACAATTTGCAGTTACATCTCAACCTATAAGTGGGATTTTTGTTGTCGCCCACGTTCACTGTAACAAATCATGTTTTTACGTATTAATTTTGGTGCTTTGCTATTTGTGATTTTTCTGTTTTAATGTGCCATTGAAGATAGCTCACCATGTTTCCCATGTTCTCTTCGATAATGTTGGGTTTTATGTTGTATATAATTCTTCCTTCTGCACAGTTTACTGCCCACGCAATGTCCCCTTCATTATGTTGAATATTTTTTTAAAATATTAGTCACTGTGTGTATAATATAATGTAACAAGATGCCCTTCTGAGTACATTTAGCGTTATTTCCCCTTGTCACTGAATACTTCTGTACATATGTTGTAAATTTTGAATGTAGCATCACTGTTGCATTTCTGTGAATTAGTACCTAATGTTTAATCTTTAGTATGGTAGTAATGCTTAATTGGAATTTGTGCATAGTATAGAATCATGTCTTGCCCTGTCTACAATACTGTAGGTAAACATTTTCGTTTGTATCGCTCGTGCTTTATTGTCTGCCTCTCCTTCGCCCTACGTGGCGAAATAATTTTTTTTTTTTATGATTTTAACAATATTTTGTTTTACGTTTCACTGGAACTTTCCAGCTGATGTATATACCGCTGTATTTATTGGCAGAATTCCATTGTCATGTACATAGAAATGTTATTTTACTGAAGAATAAAGGCAATTTTGAAATGTAGTTTTTCAGAAAATTTTGAATGTGGGGGCTCTGGCCCCCGGGCCTTGACCCGTTCCAAAAGCGTTCTACCGTCGAAGTTAGAATACCATGAGATAGTATACCAAATCTGGTAGTCCGAAATTGAAAACTGCATAATTCTGTACATATGATAAGTATTTGTGCTTATTTGTTTCTACCATTACTGTCATATCTCTAAATACTGTTGCACCTGTTAGTTCCTTCTCACCCATGGTCTTTTATGTGAATTAGTACCTTGTGCATGTTTAATCTTCAGTATGGTAGTAATGCCTAATTGGAATTTGTGCATAGTACAAAATCATATCTTGCCCTGTCTACAATACTGTAGGTAAACATTTTCATTTGTATCGCTCATGCTTTATTGTCTGCCTCTCCTTCGCCCTACGTGGGGAAATAATTTTATGATTTTAACAATATTTTGTTTTACGTTTCACTGGAACTTTCCAGCTGATGTATATACCACTGTATTTATTGGCAGAATTCCATTGTCATGTACATAGAAATGTTATTTTACTGAAGAATGAAGGCAATTTTGAAATGTAGATTTTACGAAATTTTTATGGGGGCGGGGGCTCCAACCCCTTCCAAAAACCGTCTGGTGTCTAAGTTAGAGTTTCATGATATCATATTTGACGGTTCTGAATTGAAAACTGTAGATTTTACGAAAAAAAATTAAGGGGGGTGTCTCTGACCCCCTGGCCTTGACCCGATCCAAAAACGGTCTACCGCCTAAGTTAGAGTACCATGAGATAGTAAACCAAATTTGGTGGCTCTAAATTAAAAAACTGTAGACTTTACGAAATTTTTTATGAGGGGACTCTGACCCCCGAGCCTTGACCCGTTCCGAAAACGGTCTACCGTCTAACTTAGAGTACAATGAGATAGTATACCAAATTTGGTGGGTCTAAATTAAAAACTGTAGATATTACGAAATTTTTTATGAGGGGGCACCGACCCCTAGGGCTCCAACCCCTTCCAAAAACCGTCTGGCGTCTAAGTTAGAATTTCATGATGCCAAATTTGATGGTTCTGAAATAAAAACTAGATTTTACGAAAATTTTGTATGTATGTGGCGGGGAAGGCTCCGATCCCCCGGGCCTTGACCCGTTCCAAAGACCGTCGACCGTCTAAGTTAGAGTACCATGAGATAGTATACCAAATTTGGTGGTTCTAAATTCAAAACTAGATTTTGCGATTTTTTTATGAAGGGGGCCCTTACCCCCACCCCCAACCTCTTGCAAAAATGGTCTACCGTCTCAGTTAGAGTACCATGAGATAGTATACCAAGTTTGGTAATTCTTAATTAGAAACTATATACCGCTGTATTTATTGGCAGAATTATATTGTCATGTACATGGAAATGTTATTTTACTGAAGAATAAAGGCAATTTTGAAATGTAGATTTTACGATTTTTTTTTGTTGGGGGGGCTCTGACCCCTGGGCTCCAACCCCTTTCAAAAACCGTCTAGCGTCTAAGTTAGTGTACCATAAGATAGTATACCAGATTTGGTGGTTCTAAATTGAAAACTGTAGATTTTACGAATTTTTTATGACAGGGGGGTCTCACCCCCGGGCTCCAACCCCTTCCGAAAACCGTTTAGCGTCTAAGTTTGAGTTTCATGATATCATATTTGATGGTTCTGAATTGAAAACTGTAGATTTTACGAAAAAAAAAATTAAGGGGGAGGGTCTCTGACCCCCTGGCCTTGACCCGATCCAAAAACGGTCTACCGCCTAAGTTAGAGTACCATGAGATAGTATACCAAATTTGGTGGTTCTAAATTGAAAACTGTAGATTTTACGATTTTTTTTGTTGGGGGGGCTCTGACCCCTGGGCTCCAACCCCTTTCAAAAACCGTCTAGCGTCTAAGTTAGTGTACCATAAGATAGTATACCAGATTTGGTGGTTCTAAATTGAAAACTGTGGATTTTACGAATTTTTTATGACAGGTGGGCTCTCACCCCCGGGCTCCAACCCCTTCCGAAAACCGTTTAGCGTCTAAGTTTGAGTTTCATGATATCATATTTGATGGTTCTGAATTGAAAACTGTAGAATTGAAAACTGTAGATTGTGCTCCGTGAGTGTTGTTTGTATTTCAAGTATTTAGGCTACTAGGATTACTAGGTTTGTGCTTACCTCCACTATAAAGGTTTGGTGATTCGTTTCGGACATCTCCCGAAGTGGTGAGTGCCTTTTTTCATTTCTTATCGTCGTGTTTAAAATTCCTACCGAGCTGGTAGAAGCCTAGTTATCTCGGCGCCATTAAAATGGCGTCATCCGGTGGTGTTGTCAACCCTGACATCACTTCCGGTGATCACGGCACTTTGCCCAGCGGTGGCGTTGTCACGTTGCCCACCGGGTCGACGTCAGCCGTTGGCGGCGTATCGTTTTCCTCCCCTGACGTCACTATTACAGCTCTTGCCCCAGCTGCTTCTCATATAGTGACAGATGACGTCATGGACACTGTGGATGACGGTGCTCCTCTGCCTTCAATGGATGGCGATGCTCCTCTGCCTTCAATGGATGGCGGTGCTCCTCTGCCTTCAACCTCCACTTCTACTGCTCCTCGTTCCTATTCTTCAGCGGTAACTTCCCAAAGGCTTCAGCCCAAGTCTAATTCCATGCGAGCGGAAGCCGCAGCTTTTAAACCTCATGTCCGTCGCTCTGGTAATGAGGTTGTGCTCGAAATTCCAGTGGATTCTCCAGCAGGTACTTCTTTCACCACGGCTACTGAGTTGGGTGTGTGCTTGAGGCGCTGCCAGACACACCACTCAAAATGTACTCAACTGCTCTAAAACAGAAGTTCTCTCCGTCAGCGATACGTCATATGTCGCGCAGAGGGCCGAGTGTCATTGTTTATTTTTTTCATGCGGCAGATGCTACCTCTGTCTTACAGACTGGGCTGGTTGTTGGTGATCACCAATTATTTCCTGAGCCTGTCGCCCAGAGACCAGTAACGGTCTCGATGTACCCAGTACATTCTGAAGTCACAGATGCTATGCTTTGTGCTTTTCTTATGCAATCCGGTCGTGTTGTGGGTAACATTACCACACACTCCGCTGCTCCAAAGGACGAGGATGATCGTTCGATTGAAAGTGCCCGACGAGTTGCGCGAGTAGTATTCTCTTCGGATGAACATATCAAGTCTTTTCCTACTCTCTTCACTGTAAAATGCGGAGATCAAGTCCGACGCATCGACGTTTTAACCTCCTTTCATTGTCAGACTTGTAAGGCGTATGGCCATCAACGTAGTGAGTGCTTCCGCCGCCCTGCTGTACCTCAGTCTTCGGGACCAAAAGTCACTCGTGACAGCCCTGTGTCGTCCACCCCTACCGTTTCTAAGGAGGTGTCTTCAGAACTTCATCAACCTGCTCTGCCATCGGGCCTTCCTCCACGGGGTCCTGCCCCACAATTGTTGACAGAGGACTTTCCTCATCTGGTACCGACAGCTCCGCCCACGTTCCTTGCAGCTCCAGCTGACCTGACTGCTGACCTTCATCCTCCATCGGATGAAGACACTCCAAGTACAGTTACTGACATGGACTGCCCTACTGCTAGTGACTCTTCTGGCAATCACTCTGACCCTACAACTACCAGCAAGCCTGCTCTACGGGAGTCCTGGAGTGCTCCGCAGACTCCGCTCCCTCCTCGCACCGGTGCTGCAAGAGGTCGTTCTGTTGACTCATCTTCCCGCTCCTCCTCTCAACGTCGTACTTCGCCACGAACAAGTCGACACCCTGCTGTGATTCCAGGTTCTAAGACTCCACCCCCAGTGCTTTCCCTAGATTCTTTTCTCCGATACCTAGCTGAAGCGAAGGCGGATATACCGGTAGGTCCGCTTTCTCTTCATAAAATATATGAAGTATTATGCTCTCATAAACATCCTAGATTCTTTAATCAGTTTGTTGCACGTCATTTGCTTGATCTTCCTACTGTTCTAACCCAAGTTTCTAGTGTGATATCTGTGTATCGAAATCTTGTGCTTTCCTATCCCGATCTCAAATTTAGTGTTGACAGAATGAAGAAGCAAGCGAAGAAAATAACAGATTCCAGCGCACGTGCGTGTCGACCTGGGAAGGACCTACCGATTCAAGGTGATCACACTTAACTGCAGAGGGTTCTCTGCTTCTCCTAGAAATGCTCTAGTGTATGAGGACTTGGCGCCTCTACACGCAGATCTTCTCTTGCTCCAAGAGACCAATTGCTCTGCTACCACTTTGTTCTCTCGTTGGCGGGCTTGGCCCTACGATTTTCACCATGCTTATCGAGTTGGACGGAATGGTGGCCTTGCACTTGGGATCCATCACCGCCTACTCCCTCTGATTTCGACGCCAGTGATTCGTGCCTTACATGTGGACAACCTCCAGGTCGTTGTCTTTTGCATTGAAAACGTGACCTATCATGTTTTTAACATATATGTCCCCTGTGATGAACGTCTGTTACCTGATCTTCTCTCCACACTCCGTACAGAGCTGTCATGCATCCCACCGTCTGAATATATTCTCATCGGCGGAGATTTCAATTGTACGTTGTTGCCGGCCCTTGACCGCAATTCAACCGTTGGAGAATACCGCAGACAACGTGTATTACAGATTTCCCAGCTAGTTGATGATTTTCAATTGGTTGATGCGTTCCGGCATCTACACCCGTCGGAAATCTCTTTTACCTGGCGCTCTTCCATCCATGGCAGCACTACGGCAGCACGGTTGGATAAATTTTATGTTTCGACTGCTCTTCTCTCGTCGATCGCAGCTGCTGCCCATCATCCTTCCGCCGCTTCAGACCACAGTATTGTCAGTCTGTCGGTGTGTGTTTCGCCTTCACCTTCAAGGACTCAACGAGTATGGACTTTTCCGGACTCGCTCCTGGATGATCAACAATTTTGTGTTGCTGTGCGTGAGTTCCTCCGAAGTCGTCAGCTCCTTCTTGATACTACGTCCGACGCGATGCAACTGTGGCTCAGTGTCAAACATGACTTGGTCCTTTTTGTACGGCGCTACTCCCATGCCTCTCGGAATGAGAGCGATATGAAAATTGCGAATCTACGTGCTCTATTGTCGATGCTCTCTCTTGATGATCCGCAATACCCCGGCTATCTGGCAGATCTCCACGCTTTGCTTCTTCCTCGCGCATCCGATGCAGCCTGCAGGATGCATTTCTTGCATCTCTCCCCTACAGCTGATTCTCACGATTACTTAACCGCCTTGGAATCTCAACATCGTTCTGCTACATCTTTGCGTCATCTTCGCCTCCAGGATGGTTCCATCACTTCGAACCCATCGAAGCTATGCACTTTCACCAGACAGTATTTCATCGCCAAGTACAGTGCGGTAACGCAGTCTTCATCCTCATTAGCTTCTCCTCTTCTCTCCTCTCTTCCTCAGGTCCCCTCTACTTTATCCACTTCTTTACTCTCTCCTTTTCTCTTCGCGAACTCCGCGAGGCGTTCGCTACTCTCAATCCTCATGCCGCTCCTGGACCTGACGGCCTTCCTCTGTCCTTTTATCGTGCTTTTCTACCGTGCCTTCTGCCTTTTCTGTCTGCGTGTTTCTCGTCTGCTCTTTCCTCTCCTGCGTTACCGCCCGACTTTACTTTGGCAAACATCATCCTCCTTCCTAAGAAGGGTGACCTCTTGGATCTTGGAAACTGGCGCCCTATCTCCATCCTAAACACTGACTATAAGTTCTATACAAAACTCTTATCCCGTCGTCTTAATTCTGTTCTCTCTTTCGTTATTTCTCCTGACCAGACATACACTGTGCCTGGTCGGACTATTTCCACTAACGTTTCTCTTCTCCTTCATCTTCACTTCCTCGCTCGCTCTTTTTCTGAACCTCTTGCCTTTCTCAATCTGGATCAAAAGTCCGCTTTTGATAACGTTTCTCATTTTTATCTCTCTGCTGTCCTTTCACAATTTGGCTTTCCTCCTACCTTTTCTTCCGCACTCTTGGCCCTTTATCAGGGCGCCAGTTTCCATGTTCGAGCGGCCACATTTCTAACCGCTCCAATTCCTGTTTAAGCGAGGCATCCGGCAAGGATGTCCGCTCTCCGGCCAGCTATTCGCTCTCGCTTTTGAGCCTTTCCTGTTAGCAGCCCGAAGATCACTCCTGGATGTCCTACCGCCGACAGTGGCTAGTACTCGTCATCATCGAATAATTTTCACCGCCTATGCTGATGATGTGACCTTTTGCGTCCGGGATGAATCTCAATTTGATCGCCTGTATTCTGTATATCAACAGTATGTTGCATTATCTGGAGCAGCGCTGAATGCCACTAAAAGTACTGGCTTATGGTGCGGGGCATGGGCTGCCCGCACCGATGCTCCTTGGAGTGCGCAGTGGACAGCCACTACACAGAAGATCCTCGGTGCGTATGTCGGATTGCCCTTGGCTTCTGCATCTGCCACCTGGACTGCTCTTCTTCCCCGGATACAACGGACTGCTGCCTACTGGAGTAAGGCCCGCCCTTTCACATCGTTCCGTCAACGAGCAGCCGTTGTTCGTCGTCAACTTATCTCTCTATGCGAATACTCTTGTATGTCGACGGTTGTGCCCGTGTCACAAATGATGACCATCACTCGCCTCTCAACTTCCGTCATCTGGTCTTCACATCACTGGGTTAAACCTGCCACGCTTCATCTGCCAGCCTCTTTGGGTGGCATCCAGCTTCTTGATCCAGCTTTCCTTTATGAAACACATCGCATTATTCATTTCATTCGCCTTGCCACTTCAACTGTTCCGTCCCTTACCACTACCTTGAATGTTCTAGCTTCTTCCCGTGACCCATCTTTCACCTTCCTACTGTTTCTGAAGATGGATGCATACTCTCTTCTCCCGTCCCACCTCCCTCCTGTCCTGCGAGAGGGCCTTTCTCTCTTTCGTTCGCTTCCTCTTCTCCGTTCATTTCCTTCTTCAACTCTTGATCTCCTAGATGAACCTCTCTTCTTCTCTTCTCTTATTCACCCTCCTAACCTCCCTTACTTTTACTTTCCTCATTGGATCCGCTCTGGTGTGATAACTGTCCGTTCTCTCGTAACTTCTGATCTAACCTGGAGACCTCTTTCTTCCCTGTTTCTATCTCCAACCATTACCCTTGCTAACGAATATCTTCTTCTTCGCACAGCGCTTTGGAGCCTCTTTCCACTCCTCGCTTCACCTGATGGTCTCTTCTCGGTCCCCTCTGCTCCTCTTTCCCTACCGTTCTTTCTCCTCATTCGTAGCTCCCCGGTTCTAGTTACTTCTATCTCCTCCTCTTCTCTTTATTGGCTCCTTCTTTCCCCTCCCGCACTTCCACTTTCTGTTCATTCTGCTTCTCCTTCTCTTCTCCCAGCCATCTGGACAGCCTCTAAATCTCCCCTTTCCTCCCCTCTTGAACTCAATGTCCATTGGCAATTTCTTCACCTTCGTCTCCCCGCCCCATCAGTACTGTTTCGCATGACCCTTCTCACCTCTCCGCAGTGCTCCTTTGCCCTGAAGTCAGCGACGTCCAACATCAATACCTATTCTGCCCCGTTCTCCTGCCAGTCCTAAACACAGCATTTCGTCTTGCTGATCGAATTTGTGCTCGATCGTTACCATTTCTTGCATATGCTTGGCTACTCCAAACAAAGCATCCACCTACTCACTTGCCTCCTGTGTGCCGTTACATTTTTCTTCTTGTGAAGTTCACTGTCTATGCTTTCCATCTTCAACAACGCTTCCCTGCTCTTATTCCACCTCCTCAGGAGGCAAGTGCTATCATTCGGAGACGCTTCCTAGCACGGTTAACCACTCGCCTCCAAATGGAGCACTCTCGTGCTGCCTCAACAAACACCGATAGCGTTTTTCAATCCACTTGGGCCCAATCGGCTGGGTGGTTCCATATCCACAATTTGCAGTTACATCTCAACCTATAAGTGGGATTTTTGTTGTCGCCCACGTTCACTGTAACAAATCATGTTTTTACGTATTAATTTTGGTGCTTCGCTATTTGTGATTTTTCTGTTTTAATGTGCCATTGAAGATAGCTCACCATGTTTCCCATGTTCTCTTCGATAATGTTGGGTTTTATGTTGTTGTATATAATTCATCCTTCTGCACAGTTTACTGCCTACGCAATGTCCCCTTCATTTTGTTGAATATTTTTTTAAATTTTAGTCACTGTGTGTATAATTTAATGTAACAAGATGCCCTTCTGAGTACATTTAGCGTTATTTCCCCTTGTCACTGAATACTTCTGTACATATGTTGTAAATTTTGAATGTAGCATCACTGTTGCATTTCTGTGAATTAGTACCTAATGTTTAATCTTTAGTATGGTAGTAATGCTTAATTGGAATTTGTGCATAGTATAGAATCATGTCTTGCCCTGTCTACAATACTGTAGGTAAACATTTTCGTTTGTATCGCTCGTGCTTTATTGTCTGCCTCTCCTTCGCCCTACGTGGCGAAATAAGTTTTTTTTATGATTTTAACAATATTTTGTTTTACGTTTCACTGGAACTTTCCAGCTGATGTATATACCGCTGTATTTATTGGCAGAATTCCATTGTCATGTACATAGAAATGTTATTTTACAGAAGAATAAAGGCAATTTTGAAATGTAGATTTTACGAAAAAAAAATTAAGGGGGGTCTCTGACCCCCTGGCCTTGACCCGATCCAAAAACGGTCTACCGCCTAAGTTAGAGTACCATGAGATAGTATACCAAATTGGGTGGTTCTAAGTTGAAAACTGTACCTTTTACCGTGCTTTTCTACCGTGCCTTCTGCCTTTTCTGTCTGCGTGTTTCTCGTCTGCTTTTTCCTCTCCTGCGTTACCGCCCGACTTTACTTTGGCACACATCGTCCTGCTTCCTAAGAAGGGTGACCTCTTGGATCTGGGAAACTGGCGCCCTATCTCCATCCTATACACTGACTATAAGTTCTATACAAAACTCTTATCCCGTCGCCTTAATTCTGTTCTCTCTTTCGTTATTTCTCCCGACCAGACATGTACTGTGCCTGGTCGGACTATTTCCACTAACATTTCTCTTCTCCTTCATCTTCACTTCCTCGCTCGCTCTTTTGATGAACTTCTTGCCTTTCTCAATCTGGATCAAAAGTCCGCTTTTAATAACGTGTCTCACTTTTATCTCTCTGCTGTCCTTTCACGATTTGGCTTTCCTGCTGCCTTTTCTTCCGCTCTCTTGGCCCTTTATCAGGGCGCCAGTTTCCATGTTCGAGCGGCCACATTTCTAACCGCTCCAATTCCGTTTAGGCGAGGCGTCCGGCAAGGATGTCCGTTCTCCGGCCAGCTATTCGCTCTCGCTTTTGAGCCTTTCCTGTTAGCAGCCCAAAGATCACTCCTGGATGTCCTACCGCCGACAGTGGCTAGTACTCGTCATCATCGGATAATTTTCACCGCCTATGCTGATGCTGTGACCTTTTGTGTCCGGGATGAATCTCAATTTGATCGCCTGTATTCTGTATATCAACAATATGTTGCAATATCTGGAGCTGCGCTGAATGCCACTAAAAGTACTAGCTTATGGTGCGGGGCATGGGCTGTCCGCACCGAAGCTCCTTGGGGTGCGCAGTGGACAGCCACTACACAGAAGATCCTTGGTGCGTATGTCGGTTTGCCCTTGGCTTCTGCATCTGCCACCTGGACTGCTCTTCTTCCCCGAATACAACGGGCTGCTGCCTACTGGAGTAAGGCCCGCCCTTTCACATCGTTCCGTCAACGAGCAGCCATTGTTCGTCAACAACTTATCTCCCTATGCGAATACTCTTCGATGTCGACGGTTGTTCCCGTGTCACAAATGATGACCATCACTCGCCTCTCAACTTCCGTCATCTGGACTTCACATCACTGGGTTAAACCTGCCGCGCTTCATCTACCAGCCTCATTAGGTGGCATCCAGCTTCCTGATCTAGCAGTCCTTTATAAAACACATCGCATTATTCATTTCATTCGCCTTGCCACTTCAACTGTTCCGTCCCTTACCGCTATCTTGAATGTTCTTGCTTCTTCTCGTGACCCATCTTTCACCTTCTTACTGTTTCTGAAGATGGATTCATACTCTCTTCTTCCGTCCCACCTC
Organism: Macrothele yani; assembly: GCA_039090855.1. Lineage (NCBI taxonomy): Eukaryota > Metazoa > Arthropoda > Arachnida > Araneae > Macrothelidae > Macrothele > Macrothele yani. The sequence goes on along the minus strand of CM077007.1, from coordinate 99,227,710 downwards.
ATTTCTGTCCTGCGAGAGGGCCTTTCTCTCTTTCGTTCGCTTCCTCTTCTCCGTTCATTTCCTTCTTCAACTCTTGATCTTCTAGATGAACCTCTCTTCTTCTCTTCTCTTATTCACCCTCCTAACCTCCCTTACTTTTACTTTCCTCATTGGATCCGCTCTGGTGTGATAACTGTCCGTTCTCTCGTAACTTCTGATCTAACCTGGAGACCTCTTTCTTCCCTGTTTCTATCTCCAACCATTACTTTTGCTAACGAATATCTTCTCCTTCGCACAGCGCTTTGGAGCCTCTTTCCACTCCTCGCTTCCCCTGATGGTCTCTTCTCGGTCCCCTCCGCCCCTCTTTCTCTACCGTTCTTTCTCCTCATTCGTAGCTCCCCGGTTCTAGTTACTTCTATCTCCTCCTCTTCTCTTTATTGGCTCCTTCTTTCCCCTCCCGCACTTCCACTTTCTGTTCATTCTGCTTCTCCTTCTCTTCTCCCAGCCATCTGGACAGCCTCTAAATCTCCCCTTTCCTCCCCTCTTGAACTCAATGTCCATTGGCAATTTCTTCAACTTCGTCTCCCGCCCCATCAGTACTATTTCGCATGACCCTTCTCACCTCTCCACATTGTTCCTTTTGCCCTGAAGTCAAAGGGGACGTCCAACATCAATACCTCTTCTGCCCCGTACTCCTGCCAGTCCTAAACACAGCATTTCGTCTTGCTGATCGAATTTGTGCTCGATCGTTACCATTTCTTGCATATGCTTGGCTACTCCAAACTAAGCATCCACCTACTCACTTGCCTCCTGTGTGCCGTTACATTTTTCTTCTTGTGAAGTTCACTGTATATGCTTTCCATCTTGAACAACGCCTCCCTGCTCTTACTCCACCTCCTCAGGAGGCAAGTACTATCATTCGGAGACGCTTCCTAGCACGGTTAACCACTCGTCTCCGAATATGGAGCACTCTCGTGCTGCCTCAACAAACACCGATAACGTTTTTCAATCCACCTGGGCCCAATCGGCTGGGTGGTTCCATATCCACAATTTGCAGCTACATCTCAACTTGTAGGTGGGATTTTTGTTGTCGCCCACATTCACTGTCACAACTCATGATTTTACGTATTAATTTTGGTGGTATGAGGCTCCTAGGTGGAGTCTCCTTTTTCACCCACATGATTCGCTATTTGTGATTATTCTGTTTTATGTGCTATTGGAGATAGCTCACCATATTTCCCATGATCTCTTCGATTTTGTTGTATTTTATGTTGTATATAATTCTTTCTTCTGCACAGTTTACTGCACACGCAATGTCACCTACATTATGTTGAATATATTTTGAAATTTTATTGTCCCTGTGTATATAATTTAATGTAAGAAGATGTTCTTCTGAGTACTTTTAGCGATTCTCCCCCTTGTCACTGAATACTTCTGTACATATGATGTAAATTTTAAGTGTAGCACCACTGTTACATTTCTGTTTTATGAGAAGCTGCCCTTCTGGGTATGCTTAGCGGCTTTCTTTTTGTCACTGTATTGTTCTGTACATATGATATGACACTTATGAATTGCATTACTGTTCGATTTCTGTTTTTTTTTTGTAAAGTTGCCCTCCTGGGTCCGTTTAGCGTATTTCTCTCTTGTCACTGCATAATTCTGTGCATATAATAAGTATTTGTGCTTAATTGTTTCTACCATTTCTGTCATATTTCTAAATACTGTTGCACCTGTTAGTTCCTTCTCACCCATGGTCTTTTATGTGAATTAGTACCTTGTGCATATTTAATCTTGAGTATGGTAGTAATACTTAATTGGAATTTGTGAATAGTATAGCATCATGTCTTTTCTTGTCTACAATACTGTAGTATACATTTTCATTTGCATCGCTCGTGCTTTATTGTCTGCCTCTCCATCGCCCTTCGGGGCGAAATAATTTTTATGATTTTAACAATATTTTGTTTTACGTTTCACTGGAACTTTCCAGTTGTTGTATATACCACTGTATTTATTTGCAGAATTCTACTGTCATGTACATAGAAATGCTATTTTTATTTGAAGAATAAAGACAATTTTGAAATGTAGACTTTGCGAATTTTTTTTATGAGGGGAGGCCCTTACCCCCGGGCTCCAAGCTCCAACCCTTCCAAAACCGTCTAGCGTCTAAGTTAGAGTACCATGAGATAGTATACCAGATTAGGTGGTTCTGAATTGAAAACTGTAGTTTTTAAGAAAATTTTGTATGTGGGGAGGGGGCTCTGACCCCCGGGCCTTGACCCGTTCCAAAAACGGCCTGCCGTCTAAGTTAGAGTACCATAAGATAGTATACCAAATTTGGTGGTTCTAAGATGAAAACTGTAGATTTTACGAACAAAAATTAAGAGGGGGGGCTCCAACCCCTTCCCAAAACCGTCTAGCGTCTAAGTTAGAGTTTCATGGTACCAAATTTGATGGTTCTGAAATGAAAACTAGATTTTACGAAAATTTTGTATGTATGTGGTGGTGGGGTCGGGGGGGGGGGGGGCTCTGACTCCCCGGACCTTGACCCGTTCCAAAAACCGACAACCGTCTAAGTTAGAGTACCATGAGATAGGATACCTGATTTGGTGGTTCAGGATTGAAAACTGTAGATCTTACGAATATTTTGTTTGTGGGGGTCTGATCAAATGGCATGGGCCCCTGACCCGTTCCAAAAACCGTCTACCGTCTAAGTTAGAGTACCATGAGATAATATACCAAATTTGGTAGTTCTAAATTGAAAACTAGATTTTACGGCAATTCTGTAGGGGGCTCAGATCCCCCTCCCTTCGTCTCCAATCGCTTATCCAAACCGTTTGCCCTTGGCTTCTGCATCTGCCACCTGGACTGCTCTTCTTCCCCGAATACAACGGGCTGCTGCCTACTGGAGTAAGGCCCGCCCTTTCACATCGTTCCGTCAACGAGCAGCCATTGTTCGTCGACAACTTATCTCCCTATGCGAATACTCTTCGATGTCGACGGTTGTTCCCGTGTCACAAATGATGACCATCACTCGCCTCTCAACTTCCGTCATCTGGACTTCACATCACTGGGTTAAACCTGCCACGCTTCATCTGCCAGCCTCTTTGGGTGGCATCCAGCTTCCTGATCCAGCTTTCCTTTATAAAACACATCGCATTATTCATTTCATTCGCCTTGCCACTTCAACTGTTCCGTCCCTTACCACTACCTTGAATGTTCTAGCTTCTTTCCGTGACCCATCTTTCACCTTCCTACTGTTTCTGAAGATGGATGCATACTCTCTTCTCCCGTCCCACCTCCCTCCTGTCCTGCGAGAGGGCCTTTCTCTCTTTCGTTCGCTTCCTCTTCTCCGTTCATTTCCTTCTTCAACTCTTGATCTCCTAGATGAACCTCTCTTCTTCTCTTCTCTTATTCACCCTCCTAACCTCTCTTACTTTTACTTTCCTCATTGGATCCGCTCTGGTGTGATAACTGTCCGTTCTCTCGTAACTTCTGATTTAACCTGGAGACCTCTTTCTTTCCTGTTTCTATCTCCAACCATTACTCTTGCTAACGAATATCTTCTTCTTCGCACAGCGCTTTGGAGCCTCTTTCCACTCCTCGCTTCACCTGATGGTCTCTTCTCGGTCCCCTCTGCTCCTCTTTCCCTACCGTTCTTTCTCCTCATTCGTAGCTCCCCGGTTCTAGTTACTTCTCTCTCCTCCTCTTCTCTTTATTGGCTTCTTCTTTCCCCTCCCGCACTTCCACTTTCTGTTCATTCTGCTCCTCCTTCTCTTCTCCCCGCCATCTGGACAGCATCTACCTCCCCCTTTCCTCCCCTCTTGAACTCAATGTCCATTGGCAATTTCTTCACCTTCGTCTCCCCGCCCCATCAGTACTGTTTCGCATGACCCTTCTCACCTCTCCGCAGTGCTCCTTTTGCCCTGAAGTCAGCGACGTCCAACATCAATACCTATTCTGCCCCGTTCTCCTGCCAGTCCTAAACACAGCATTTCGTCTTGCTGATCGAATTTGTGCTCGATCGTTACCATTTCTTGCATATGCTTGGCTACTCCAAACAAAGCATCCACCTACTCACTTGCCTCCTGTGTGTCGTTATATTTTTCTTCTTGTGAAGTTCACTGTCTATGCTTTCCATCTTCAACAACGCTTCCTGCTCTTATTCCACCTCCTCAGGAGGCAAGTGCTATCATTCGGAGACGCTTCCTAGCACGGTTAACCACTCGCCTCCAAATGGAGCACTCTCGTGCTGCCTCAACAAACACCGATAGCGTTTTTCAATCCACTTGGGCCCAATCGGCTGGGTGGTTCCATATCCACAATTTGCAGTTACATCTCAACCTATAAGTGGGATTTTTGGTGTCGCCCACGTTCACTGTAACAAATCATGTTTTTACGTATTAATTTTGGTGCTTCGCTATTTGTGATTTTTCTGTTTTAATGTGCCATTGAAGATAGCTCACCATGTTTCCCATGTTCTCTTCGATAATGTTGGGTTTTATGTTGTATATAATTCTTCCTTCTGCACAGTTTACTGCCCACGCAATGTCCCCTTCATTATGTTGAATATTTTTTTAAAATATTAGTCACTGTGTGTATAATATAATGTAACAAGATGCCCTTCTGAGTACATTTAGCGTTATTTCCCCTTGTCACTGAATACTTCTGTACATATGTTGTAAATTTTGAATGTAGCATCACTGTTGCATTTCTGTGAATTAGTACCTAATGTTTAATCTTTAGTATGGTAGTAATGCTTAATTGGAATTTGTGCATAGTATAGAATCATGTCTTGCCCTGTCTACAATACTGTAGGTAAACATTTTCGTTTGTATCGCTCGTGCTTTATTGTCTGCCTCTCCTTCGCCCTACGTGGCGAAATAATTTTTTTTTTTTTATGATTTTAACAATATTTTGTTTTACGTTTCACTGGAACTTTCCAGCTGATGTATATACCGCTGTATTTATTGGCAGAATTCCATTGTCATGTACATAGAAATGTTATTTTACTGAAGAATAAAGGCAATTTTGAAATGTAGATTTTGCGAAAATTTTGTATATGGGGGCTCTGACAAACCGGGCCCTGCCCCGTTCCAAAAACCGTCTACCGTCTAACATTTTTAGTGCTAAAGAAAAACGTAATATTTCTATCCTGTCTGCGTGTCCAAACTTTATAAATTTGATCAGGGAGCAAGACTTTCGAAATCGTACGTTTTCCTGCATTCGTTTTGTATGTAACCAAAATCTGTAAACGCGACGAATTGACGTAGTCGACGAATTTGTCCGCGACGAATTGACGATCGACGAATCGTCGTGGTCGACGAATTGACGCAGTCGACAAGTTGACGCCCGACGAATTGACGCGCGACGAATTGACGTAGGCAACGAATTGACGCGCGACGAATCGTCGCAGTCGACGAATTGACGCAGTCGACGAATTGACGCAGTCGACGAATTGACGCACGAGACGAATTGACGCAGTCGACGAATTGACGCACGCGACGAATTGACGCACGAGACGAATTGACGCAGAACCAGTACATGTATCATCCCATTCATATAATTTGGAGTAGAAATCTTTCACTCTTGTCAAAATTTCGCCTCTATTTCTTGTTACAGAACCATCTTCTTTTCTCAGTGCCATAATCTATTTTCTTCCCTTACTGAGATGTCCCTTTGCTATCTTTAGGCTTTGGTTGTTTTCAATTGCTTTCCTCACTAGTTCACAGTTGAATTTCCTTACGTCTTCAGTGATACTTTTTCGTACTGTCTTGCATAGCTCCATATATTCCACTTTGGAAGTCACATCTTCTTTAGTTGTCCTCATCTCTCTTCTTTTTTGCATCAACATTTTATTTTTTCCTGATAATTTGTTCACATGCAACTTGTTCTTAGACCCAGCTAATTTTGTTGCTGTTTCCATAAGAGCTTTGGTTACTTTTCTGTTAACTTCAGAAATATCCACTTCTTCCGATGTGAGGCCTTCTAAAGCAGAGAATCTGTTTATCAGTTCAAATATAAACATATATACATACAAGTATGTAAGGACAAAAAATATAAACATTTAATGCGTGTGACAGTGGCAGCGGAAACACACACTCAAGGTCATGTACGTATTCTCAAGTGCCTCATTGTGACTCCTAGAAATATGGCAACAAATATTTTTCCTTCTGATACACTCTCTTTGAAACTTCGATTTGATACCAACCACTGCAACTTGGACGGCGATGAAAAACGTTTTGTAGAATTTTGAAGAGTCTGCCAGAATTTCGCGATGAGTTGTTATTGCGATACTCACACACCGGCATTCTCTTTAATAAAAATGGATTGGAAACATATTCAGTCCAGTTTTAATTTTGAAGCCTTGATAACAATTTAGTGTAGAAACATTTGTTTTCCAAAATTTACAAACTTCGTAAATTTTCTAAACAATGATATCTGATTAAATGTTCTTTTCAAAGTAATTAAGTATAATGCACTACCTCAATTGAAATGCGCAGCTTATTTTGGGGAGGGAAGGGGGACGCAGCAGAAAAAAATTGTACCCAGTTAAGTGACTTCAATGATTTTTGGTGAATAAAAATTTACGTGAATTTAAAAGCGAAAATTTCGTTGTGCTTGGTAAGTGAAGAAATCATTTTTGTGCAAGTATTTCGCTGCAGAAATCAATCTCTCTCTTTCTCCCCTACTTTTTTTTTTTTCAATTTATCCAATACTGAATTCTATTCTTAATCGCAATTTGTTCACATGCCTATTTTGACCAGAAGAGAAAATATAAGTAAAACTTTTTTGCAAAAGTCCGGGCAACTGAGTATTTGTCATTAGCAAACACAAATATTTTACAGTTCGATGTTGTTAGAATTATTACGTTGAATAAAAGCAGGAACAAAACAAAAATTGGAAGAAAAACAAAACAAAACAGGTTGAGTAATACATTCAAACATACCTTATTTAATACTTTATTTCACCATTCGTCATTATTTTAATTCATTCCCCTATTTTATTTCTTATTCGGAAGCACAAAAACCGTATTAATCAACAAAGCACACATGCCTTTCGATGCATTCCTACCCAACGAGAGACTGCATTCGCGAGCAACCCGTGCTTGCGAGACTGCCATCAATGCAGTCCCCAGGGAAGTTTTATTCAAAGGAAACGAACTGATGTGAGAATAGGCAGATTTTACCACATGAGATGGTTTCAGCTCCCGTGAGGGGTGCAAGCAATGCAGTCTGGCGCAGTCCGCCAACGATCCTTGCGCTCCCAGTGGTGTTATACAGGGAAAACTTCCGGTTGAGTTCAGAAAATTTCTCTCTCTCGGTACGGCATGAAAATAAAACTGCTTTGGGTAGGGGGTGGAGGCGGGACTGCAGCCCCACAGCCCCAAAGCTGGAGTCGCCCCTGTGTTTTATTCTACTTTATTACGTTATTTTTAGTCTTCTTCGTATTATTACATTATTTTTAGTCTACGTATTATTCTTTTTTAGTCTGATTATTATTATTATTATTATTTTCTTTATTAGAATAAACAGCAAAATATCATTGACTGGTATTGTTTTTTTTTTATTGGATTTTTAACGACCACCGTGAGGAACTCAATAGACTATAAGCAGTCGCCCGTCCCTAATTTAGGTTCACTGGTTCCAGGGAAGAGAGAGAACCAGTGCCGTAAGACAAACACAACATCCATGCCTCACCGGGATTCGAACCCTGACCCCGTTCGGACGAATGATCAGAGGCCATCGCTTAGACCACTGCGCCACCGGGGTGGCAGACTGGTATTGATGAACTCATACAAGTTTCCACCGGAGACCTACGTATTAGTCCAGAATCGGCGTAAAATATTATTATTTTCTTTATTATTATTATTATTATTATTATTATTATTTATTTTTATTACGTTACTTTTTAGTCTATTATTACGTCTTTTTTAGTCTACTTATTATTATTATTATTGGTTTTATAAGTAGGCCTAACTGCTTAAACAACAAGAAAAAAAAATATATATATATACATAAATATCCTCGAGCTTGCCACTTGGCCCACAGAGCCTAAAATATTCACTATTTGGCCCCATAAAAAATGTTTGTCGACCTCTGCTGTAAGCCATTACTGTCGTCTTCTAGCGAATGTGAAAATATATTTTCTCAGACAAATTGGTAATTCTCTCCGACTAGATCTGCTCTTTCTGTCATAAACGTTTTTGAGCCTCCGCTAACCTAGTTTGATGCTACAAAATACATTCTATTGTGGCTCCTTCGAGGAGAGGCCCGCAGATGACCTAGTGGTCAACGTTCGTGACTGCCAGGGAGAAACCTCAGGTTCGATTTCGGGCAGGTACGAACGCTTGAACCACTAAATATCCGCCGTGCGTCGGATGGGCACGTTCAGCCTTCGGGCCCCGGGTACTACCCCCTCCGATGATAAATAAGGGCGTCTTCCTCCCCCTTTCTACCTCGCTTCCGTGTCACTTTTCTATCGGGCGCTCTAGCTCAAATCTCCTAGCTTCCTATTTTTCAGGTTTAGGGTTGTTTAAGACCTGGTTTCAGACACTCTCCTCCTAAAATCCTCAGCATCTGATCAGATCTGATCTGATCCTTCGAGGACACCATACGGCAGTGAATACGAGAAACAAGAATCAGACGAAAACGGAAGAAACGTCAAGAATTGGAAAACATGTGGACTACATTTTAGTATCAAAATGCAGTCCACTCCTTTTCTTCAGTGTAATCCTCAGTGCAAAGTTTATCCTCATTCGTGAGTGAACTTGACAGAAATCTCAATTTCATCATTTTCTAAGTATAAAATTTTTATGGATTGCTTAAATTAATAATTTAAAATATGAACATGTAAACTGCTTTTGCAGTTCCACCATATAACAATGAGGCTTCAAGGACAAGGTTCAAGAAATTGAGTTTCGTTTTATTAGATCAACCCTCGCTCCCTTTCCCACCACAACTTATGTTTAAGAGTTTATTTTTCTCCACAAAAAAAAACAGGTCAAATAATAATAAAACAAATTTTTCATGCCTTACAAAGTACAAAACAACAAGCTCATAATTAGAAAGGAAAACATTTTCGGACATCCCGAGTTCTTCGAGGAAGTAAAAATAACGCGCCTTTTCGATTCTTTAATGGAGCAGGAAAAAGTTTTTCTACTTTACAAATAAAGTATCATAACAAAAGGATTTCCAGAGTTAAGTGGTTGGGGATATTGTTTCGTGAAGAATCCTGGCGCATGGGCATTAGATTGCCATTTTTCTGTGTTCCACGTTGCGAGGCGGAGGACCCGTTAATGTTCTTCAACTACTTCAGCACAGACCGCCAACCTATACGTCATTAGCCGAACAACCCCCGAAGCATTTCCTAGGTTGATGGATAGTGGACATGCAGTCTCTTTAGTTCCCTCAAAGGTGATGACTTGGCCATTATATGAGAATTCTTGGAATGTCCATCTCTATACCTGGGAGAAATCATTGCTGACAATGCCCTGTGTTGAGTATAAGGAGTTATAAATCACCGTGGGATCTTTTAAGGCTTGTAGACGGAATCTTCTTTTCACATAGCTTTCCTTTAATATCTGGAGAGATCTCTTTGACCCCCTAACTTACGAATTTCGATAAAAAAAGTTTTACTATAAAAGAAAAGATCTTTCTTTCCCTGCTTATATCTTGATCAATATCGGCGGAATATCGGAGAGTCTCGTGTAAAATGTGCTGTGTTGCTTCTAACTGAAGTTATAGTTTCAAGACAAGAATATTAACTTCTTCTTCAAGCAAGGATATGATTCCATAGTTTATTTAAGACTTACAAATGTTGATAACAAGTTCCATGGTTGAATATTTCATTATAAGATGAATGGACTTGTCTCATAAACAATTAATGGCTAGGTATTGACCCATCCTTTTCGTATCCATATTTTACTTAAATAAAATTATAAATCGACGCATCATTTTCCTGAAGAGCTTTTGCATTTTGGCATCAATGACGGGGAGTCAGAGCAACATATAAAGGAAGCATCGAATATGTAAGAAACGCAAGTCAGCCACAGTTTCAGAATACAGAGTTGTTAACCAGATTTGTCGAACGAGTGTTACGCCGAGTTTTTACGATTTACATGTTTGGAGATTAATGTAAGAGAGCTGTTGCTAGAACGAATATAATCATTGTATTGAAATTGTTTTCTGAATTAAAGCCAGCGCGTTCACATTCCGGCAAGATTTTATCTTCATGTCCTGAAGTCCAAGTGACCAGCTAATAAACAAGTTGACTAACTTACTGTAGTTGACTTGCTGTTTCATTCGCTTGGCGTTTTAAATGCTATTTTGATGAGTGAAACATTTATAATCGCGAATTTCTCTACGAACAGTAGTAAAGAGGTACATAGTTAAGCATACGTTAGCACGTAAACATTTGAACCTTTAACATACAGCAAATTAAACTGTAACATTTTAAAGTATGTGATGACACTATTATTTTCTCTTTCCATACCGCAATATAAAACAAATTCCACTACAAAATTTTATCTTTACGTTTATGAATATATTGTTGGGTTTCTTTGGGTCTGCGATTATCACACTGCCCGCAACCAGTGTTTCGTGGGCAACTTATCGTACCCAGTGGGTTGCAGTGTGTTTGTGTATTGTGACGTCCCAGGGGGCTTTCATTTAAAGAAAATGGAAGCCCTTACAGACGAGCTTAACGTCCCAGGGCGCAACAAACAACATATATGAATTTATTAAATCAATCTCTGTTGGCTTTTCGGGCGGTGAAGACTGTAATTGAGGGAATGCATTTAAAAAAACCAAATCAATCATTCACTGGCATCCACGAATCAGCTACGAGGATTTATGACACAATGCGCTCTTTAAATTATGAAAAAATATTTACATTATTTATGGTCGACTTATTGCTGTTCACAGGTCGCTATGACCAACATTATCATTTTCAGTGGATTATAATGTTCAACGACCTAGTCCGAAACAGTTAATTGAACCTCGTGCCACAGGTAAGTAAATTATATTTTTTGTTTTGATTGGAATCAGCTATTAAATGAGAAACATCTGACACAAGAACACAGGTATCTAGATGTACTTCCAGATCTCTCGAGTTGGTCCTCCTAAAATAATCCAAGCGCACCAATTTACCTTGAGTCATTAAGTGATTTCGGTACTTCATCCTTCAGTAAACATTAAACTCCCCTTAGAGAACACTAAAAAACAAAGAAAAAGATGTACCGGGAGTTCTTTCTCCTGGTAAATACAAAAAACAAAGACAGAGATATACAGGGAGTTCTTTCTCCTGGTAAATACAAAAGACAAAGACAGAGATGTAGAGGGAGTTCTTTCTCCTGGTAAATACAAAAGACAAAGAAAAAGATGTACAGGGAGTTCTTTCTCCTGGTAAATACAAAAGACAAAGAATGAGATGTACAGGGAGTTCTTTCTCCTGGTAAATACAAAAGACACAGAAAAAGATGTACAGGGAGTTCTTTCTCCTGGTAAATACAAAAGACAAGGAATGAGATGTACAGGGAGTTCTTTCTCCTGGTAAATACAAAAGACAAATAAAAAGATGTACAGGGAGTTCTTTCTCCTGGTAAATACAAAAGACAAAGAAAAAGATGTACAGGGAGTTCTTTCTCCTGGTAAATACAAAAGACACAGAAAAAGATGTACAGGGAGTTCTTTTTTCCGGGTAAATACAAAAGACAAAGAATGAGATGTACAGGGAGTTCTTTCTCCTGGTAAATACAAAAGACACAGAAAAAGATGTAGAGGGAGTTCTTTCTCCTGGTAAATACAAAAGACAAGGAATGAGATGTACAGGGAGTTCTTTCTCCTGGTAAATACAAAAGACAAAGAAAAAGATGTACAGGGAGTTCTTTCTCCTGGTAAATACAAAAGACACAGAAAAAGATGTACAGGGAGTTCTTTCTCCTGGTAAATACAAAAGACACAGAAAAAGATGTACAGGGAGTTCTTTTTCCTGGTAAATACAAAAGACAAAGAATGAGATGTACAGGGAGTTCTTTCTCCTGGTAAATACAAAAGACACAGAAAAAGATGTACAGGGAGTTCTTTCTCCTAGTAAATACTTCATGGTGGCACGGCATAAATTATCTAGGCGACAGACGGCTATGTGCCGTACTCACACGCTCACCCACATTCCCTGGTCTCCTTTCTCTGCCGCAACGGGTGGAGGTGATGCCCCATAGAGTTGATCCACTACTGCTCTTAGTCGTTCAACGCGAGAATTCTGCGCTTTTACACGATTCAAGATCAAGCCAAGCTATTTGAACTAAGTCTTGACAGTTGATTCACCAGAATTACTACGCACGAAGAATTCTCTTCCGTATCGTTATTTTACTGGTCTGAGGATACAGCCATTTTTTTTTTCTTTCGTGTCACGGGACAGCAACTCACATTCTTTCCCTCCTACACCAATTCACAAGAACACGACGATCCCTGAAATCCAGTTGCTTTCCACTTAGTATCGCAAATTTCGAGCACTTTGTCCCATGCTGCATCATCGTCCACATAAATCGCTTTGCAAGCAATACCTTGAACTCTCTGCTTAGTTTATGCCCTGTTGGACTTGATACTGAATAACGGTTCCGTCCTCACATAGCGAACAAACCTGTCTGAGGGGTAAACCGTTTCACTTTGGGACATATTTCCTTGCTCTGTAAACCAATTAGCGCTGCGTATTAATGAAACAATTAATTCATCGACTTGACTGGCCACGCCAATTAGACCTAAAACTAAAGTGGCTGAAATCATAAAAATATTAACATTCCATTTATCTTTCCAGACAAGAAATCGATATTGAATTTCAGATATCCCGAGAAATCGGTTTATAAATATTTATAGCAGAAAGATTAAAACCAGGAGATAGATAGAAAGAGCTGATGTGCTTCTTTCAAAGGTTTCCAGTTATTCTTCATCTCTGTTTTGCTCATAATACACGCTACATAACACAGGGAGAAATTATTAATACTGTATATGTTATGAGCTGATAATTGTGGTGTCATATTTAAAGACGATCAGTAAGAAATGTAGACCACTTCGGAATAATATATTTCTGACAGCATTAACTTCTGCCAAAGTTACATATTCGTCGCAATAATCCAATATGAACATTGATTAAAGGCAGCTGTGTAACATAGTGAGAAGTATAAAACTCAAGTGGTGCTAGTTCTTGTTTCATTGAGGTTGAGCTTTGACATTCCCACTTCTTTGTTTAACGCTCTATTTAAATGTATCATGCGCGTACTGCTTGGAGCTGTGTGATCTCATATATCTTTTGTTTATACATTAGTGCATCATAAATACGTTCCTTCACCAACACTCTTACACTCATTGCTCAAATATCTGTTCTGCCTTTTCGGGATGTTCAACTCTTCCACGCATTTGCATCTCGTATTACTGTACATTATTGCATTAAACTTCAACAAGGTCTCATCCTTAGTAACTACTTCTTGCGCTTTGACACCAACTATCGTAGCCTTTTCAGATCAGTGATAATCTGCAACACTACACAAGTTTCATCATTACAAAATTGATCTACTTGTTTTGATATACACGTATCAATAGTGAAATTTCCCACTCAGAAAGAGCCAGTATTTTGACATGCAAACTGGTATGTGCATGCAAGCAGCTGAGATATGCAAATAATTCCAGTGTACAACCAATCGCGTGAGATGGGCGAGATATAAAAGGACAAACACGGGCCACTGAAGCGATGCCGTGTCTTGCGGTCCAGTTCGTATGAAACAAATCAACGGAGGGTTGAGGAATGTGACAGATATGTAAGGAATGGCTATCTCGCTTGCTTTGTCGTCCAGCCTATCATCAGCTAGATACATTTAAGAGAGAGTTTGGAACGTAAGCATCCGTGAAGCTGATTGGTCGATTAGTCGAATGTCCATTGGAATGCTAGAAGAGTTGGGCATTCCTCGAAACAGTGGTTGCGAAAAGGCACCGCCAATCGCCGAAGTAGAATCAGTACATAAGGTTTACGTCAGCCGGCATCTATCGCCATATTCCTCACTACGCAATTTCGGAGCCGCAGGCTTATGCAAAGACAATTTGATGAGTGGTAGCAATGACTCTGGACATCCCCGTACGACTCAGAAGGTGAACGGAAGACTAGTGAAGACATGTCTGAGCTCCTGGTGAACGTAACATTGGTGGGCGTTTATGAGTTCCTGATGTCGTGTCGCAGTAGAGATGTATGGTGACAAGAACGGCACCATGTCGTGTTCAGTGATTAGTCCCGATTCTACCCCAGTGCCGACGATGATCGAATCCGGACTGGGTCTAGAGACGATGTGGCCACAGGAACAATTTAGTTATTTTTCCCGAGCAAACTATTGGTTTCTAATCCAGCATTTTTGCATGAGGTTCTGTTGTTTACGATATCCTGTCACCTCTGAAAGGTATAACCGGCAAGACAAAAATGACGGTAGTACGTGAATGACGTTTTCCAAGGGGGAGCAGTTTCAATGTTGGGCAATATAAGTGCATGGCCAATTATAAAGCTTTTGGTAACTTTATCTGTGAGAGAACTAGGTTTAAGCATTGCATATCGTTTTGAGTATGACTACTTTGTATCCTCAATGATTCCACTTACTTGACTGTTCCTCTCAAAACGCACTCTGCTGTTTTAGGACGACTTTCATAATGAAAGATCGTGGGTATGTTATCACTTTGTGCGTCCGTCCGTCTGCCTGTGGACACTATATCTCTCCAAATATTAGTCCGATTTGAAAAAATCTTTCTGCATTGGGAAGCGTCAGATGTGAGTACGACGATCCTTCCATTTCAGTTTTTTTTTTTTTTTTGATGAACAATTTCGCTGCTCGAGGGCGTAAATGTAGACCATATCGAATTCAATATACATTGCATTCCATATATTCTGCTTCTAAATCTCCCATTGAAAAATTTCTTCCTTTCAAAGTAATTTATAACGAAGATTACAGTTTCTTTTTCATAATACATACGTTTTCCACTACAGAGAGCAAACGCTAATTGAATTTTTCCCCGATAATTTTGTTTTCTAATAGCTATACATGAAAACTTCTTCCGCGTCGGATACAGTTCGTAATGAGAAATGTTTTGCACATAATTTCTGATTATTGGTAACGAGTGGTTTGGCCACCAGGTGACGTAAGCTTTTATTTCTGCTTCTCATGTATTTGCAGAAAAACCTGGGCTTCTCAAAACTCGATTGAAAAAATTATTTCGTGGACCGATACCGTTCACCTCGGAAAACCCTTTGAGAATACCTCTTTCCTAAAGCAGCACATGGCTTTTCCGCAAGGGGACGTAGTTTTTGTCGATATCTCGGCTTCTAAGAGTCCGATTAGAAAAATTATTTTTTTGCCGGAGAGCGTTTTCAATATGAAATGTTTCAAATACGATTTCAATTTTTTCTTTACTCACGAGTGGTCCACTAGAGAGCGTAAGCTCACGTTTCTGTTTACAGTAATATCTGCGAGACCAAAAACCCGATTGAAATAAAAATCTTTCTCGGTTATATACCAATAATTACGAATACTCCTTTGTGTATTTTCTTCTCAAAATTTAGCCGTTTGGGGAAGTAAAACTTTGATATGTTTTTCTCAATGTCTCTGCTTCTAAATGTGCCATTTGGAAAATTTCTTTTAATACCTGATACTTTCACTTTGTGGATACTAAGTTTGTATTTGAGGAGTTTTGTAGTTCACAATTCTGCCGCTAGGTGGTGTTCCCATGCTTCTGTTTGCACCTTTCTCTCCGCTTTTAAAATCCTTATGGAGAAATTTCTATTTTTTACTGCATGCCATTCGGTTCAATAAAGATAGGGAGTGTTATCTTCCCTACCTAATGTAAAGATTTCCCGTTTTGGGGGCATCACGGTCAAAACCTTATTCTCGTATTCTCTGCTTCCGGAAGACGTATTTGAAAAAAAATTCTTAGCATTTTTGCCATGAAGAATATATTTCCCCTACCTTCAATTTCACCATTATACAAAGTTCTTCCTATATAAGGCTTAGAGTTATATCATGTTTCAATCTGTATCTCTTCTTTTAAATGTTCGATTGGAAAATCTCTTTGTCTCTGATGTCTTGATTCTGCTATGAGAAAATGTTTGTGCATCATTTATTAATTTTCGTAACATACGTTTTAGCCACTGGTGGATAATAGTAGCTATTTCTATTTCTGGATATTTTATCGATTATAGAAATCCTGTTGATTTTTTCCTAACTGGTTCTATTAACTTCGAATAGCTTTGATAAATGAAAAATTCGCGTCTGGAAGAATTTCAAAGACGTGCAGTTTAACACCGAAACTTCGGTGTCATCTTCTTTGCTTTTAACTTGGGGATTTATCCCCATCAGTATATGCAAATGCTTGTCCCTAATTTGTGGCCACTGGCTATAGAGTGCTGGGAGAGCTAGCGTCTTAGGGTCAGTGCACCACTCAAGCCCTGTTCGGGACTCGAAGATCCCCCCTCCCTCCATGTAGGATGGTTTACAGAAGCCGTGCCTTTGAGTACTGTGCTACCTGTATGGCGTAGCGGTCTGTCCGCACTTTTGTAAATCAAAGTCATCTTCATACTGCATTGAAGAATTCGAAACTTATGTTACGACAGAGACTTATTTGCTCTAGACTTGAATTTCTGAAAATGTTTTTGTTTAGAGCAGCATACAGTTGTGTTGATAACTTCGTCTTCAGACACTATAGAATTGAAAAACCGATCATAGGCGTACATATAAAATGGCAACAGGGGGCACGTGTCCTCCCTGGAAATGTGGACATGGTTTAAAAAAAAAGAAAAAAACATTGGGCACTTTCAGTGGAAAAAGTAAAAATTCACAGCAGAATATTACAATGCAATTTCCTACTGCGTGGTGGAGTACAGAGCATATCTGTTGATTATAGCACATTATTAAAAGCAGAAGAAATTAAAAAATATACAGTGTGTTTTGCTTGGGTAGGGATGCTGTGGTATATCTGGAACAGATATAATAAGTCAGTATTTGGCAGACATTTCCATTACGGATAGCAGTTCATCAAAGCCTCTACATGATCCCCATTGCGGATCCAGAATCCTCATGCGTTCTTCTACGAAGTGAAAGGAGCAAGCCCTAAGGTAAATGTGTGTGTGGGGTGAGTCAACACCAGCTGTACGGTCCTGTTTTGTTCTATGAGGACACTGCAACATCAGGACCACACCTGGACATGCAACCGATTTTTTTGGTACTACAACAAGATAATGATAACAGTTTACAGCAACACGGGGCCTCACCCCACTGCTCACTGGAAGTCAGGAACTTCCTCTACAATACGTTCAATTACAACTGGTGTGGCCACGATGCCCCTTTTACTTGGCCTGCAAACTCCCTGGATCTCACTCTCTCCCCGATTTATTCGTGTGGGGGTTTGGAAGAACATCGTCTACGCGCAACGACCTCCAAGCCTGGATGACTTGAAGGTGAAAATTTCTGCAGCGTTCGCACAAATCACTCCGCAGACGTTAGAAAACGTGTGGCAAGAATTAAGCGCCGGTTTCAACCTTGCAGAGTCTGCAGAGCAGGTTATGTTGAAGCCTAGACAAACTGCCATCCATAAAGGTAATTTCTGCCAAACATTAACTATATTACATCTCTTACAAACCATACCACATCATTTTGCACGCTTCCAACCGTAGGTTCAAGAAGCATATGTGCTCCAGCTTTGTCGGTATGTCTGTCTGTCCGCACGATAACTCACGTAAAAATGGCTCGATTTCGATGACATTTTAGTATGTGGCAAGGGACCACAGAGGACGAACCCTGTTGAAAATGGGCGAAATGGGGTCAAAGGTCAGGACATAGGAGAAGGGATCCATTTCATTGCCCTTATACGTCATAACGTAAGTAAAAATGCTTCGATTGCGACAAAACATTATCATGTTGTTCCGGAGGTATACTGAACCGGTTCTGTTGAGTATTTTTGAAATCGGGACACAGGTCAGGACACAGGTGCGAGAATTATTCCACAGCCATTATTCTCATAACTTGACTAAAAATACTTCTATTGAGGCAAAACTTTAGTGTGTTATTCCGGAGGTACACTGAACCGGTTTTGTTGAATATCGTCGAAATAGGTTCAAAGGTTAGGTCACACGAGCGAGATTTATTTTACAGTCATTATCCTCATAACTTGATTAAAGGTGTTTCTATTGCGACAGAACTTTAGTATGTTATTCTGGAGGTATACTGAACCAATTATGTTTAATGTCATCGAAATGGGGTTAAACGTCAGGACACAGGAGCGAGATTTGTTCCACAGCCATTATCTTCATAACTTGAGTAATAATTTGAATAATGATTTTTGGTATGTTGGAAAGCGTATCATAACAGTAGCCAACAATGGTTCTGCGGTAAACGCGAAAGTAGGTGATTCTTGTGGACATCTGTGTCCTGAATCCGAAAATAACGTTAGTTTTAGTCCATCACATCTAGTATTTCACAATATTGTTTTTTCCGTATACGTGAATTAACGTATCCACATTGTATGTAATGTCGAGCCATCTCCCCACAATCGCACTTAAATATCCACAAAGAACTTGACTTAAACCTAAGAAATACTATATTACTATGAGAAACGCCCCTTGTCAACGAATGTTACTGCGTACTTCTGCGTTTCGTTGTTTTGTTTTTAGACGCCACTGCGTCGCGTCAGAGCCGTCGGCGCGACATTAGGCGGCGCGCCGCCACTTGTTTATTGTACCCCTGGGAGTTTCTGTTTAAAGAACCCTCACATTCCCTCACTGAATATCTTATCGTTGAGCAGAGGGCACGCATTATTGTGCATGTGCCCGTCCTATATTTGAAGTGTGAAAGTAAAACGTTAGTTTGTGAGTATGGCTAGGCGTCGTGATTGTGTAGAAGACAGTGTGTGCGAAGTCCTCAGCAATTTTATTACATTTGTGGATGTTATGTGTTTGATGGTAAGGTACGTAAACTAGATTGATTCGTGAATAAACTATACTTTGCGTACTTCAAATTGAAAGTCGGCAACCACGACAAGTGGTTTACGTCTCACGTTGCTTGTAACAGTTGTGTCGAGGCACTGCGGTACTGGTACAAAGGAAAACGGAACGCAATGCCGTTTGCAATTCCAATTATATGGCGTGAACAGAAGAACCACCACAATGACTTATTTCTGTTTGTGCAATGTTGCTGGTTTTAACAAAAAGAATAAGAAAGGAATTAAATACCCAAATCTGCCATCAGCCATACGGCTTGTTCCTCATGGACTTGACTTACCAGTACCTACACCACCAGTTGACTTGGGTGATGAATCTGAAAGCAGTTCTCTACATTCAGACACTGAGGAAAATGAGTTTCGAACCAGAAGAATATGACCATTTACCAAAAATGTTTACTCAGCCCGAGTTGAATGACTTGATAAGAAAACTGGGAATCACGAAGGAAAAGAGTGAATTACTAGGCTCAAGACTTTATGAGAAGAACCTGCTTGTACAGGAATCGTGACAAGTGTTTTCGGAAGTACTACTCAAAGGAATATCTGTTTTTTGTACGGACATCCTTAATCTTATGCATCAGTAATCTTATACATCAGTAATCTTGTTCGTCAGTTGGGAGAGGAAATCTATAAACCTAGTTCCTGGCGCCTTTTCATTGGCTCTTCCAAAAGAAGCCTAAAGGCGGTTTTACTTCATGACGGCAACAAATTCGCTTCTGTACCACTTGCTCATTCCACAAAATTGTCAGAATCATACGAAACACTAAAGTTAGTGCTTGAAAAAATTAAATTCCATGAACACGAATGGCAAATATGTGGTGACTTGAAAGTCATTAGAATATTGTTAGGACACCAGAGAGGATACACAAAATTTCCCTGTTTCCTTTGCGAGCCAGGGACAAACATTGGGATACTGCACATTGGCCTGAGAGGGAAGCAACTGACAACAAGAATGTCATTAATGAAAGTCTAGTTGATCGTGAGAAAATTCTACTCCTCCGTTACACATAAAACTTGGTATTATGAAACAGTTTGTAGAGGCACTAGGCAAAAGTCGTCCATGCTTCCAGTACTTATGCACAACATTTCCTTCATTGTCACAAGCTAAAATCAGAGAGGGAATATTTGATGGCCCGCAAATTCGTAAACTGATGATAGATAACAATTTCACCTGTACAATAAGCGAAACTGAAGAAGAGGCGTGGAACGCTTTCAAAGAAGTGATGAAACTTTTTTTTGGAAACGTAAAGGACCCGTCGTACAAGACAATTGCACAAAATATGTTGGACAAATTCCAATTGCTTGGTTGTAATATGAGCCAAAAGCTTCATTTCTTAAGTGCACATCTCGATTACTTCCCTCCGAATTTGGGAGCTTTGAGTGAAGAGCAAGGTGAAAGGTTCCACCAGGACTTAAAAGAGGCACAGCGACGTTATCAGGGATGAGAGTATAATGCCTGATTACTGTTGGTCTACTGCACGTGAGGATCCTCCCAGAGAAGACTCAAGGGCATCGCGAACACTGAGCTTCCATGGCAATAGAAGAAAAAACTTCCTACTAACATTAAGGAATGTAATTAGGTAAGTTTTCAACTCTTGTACGCTTTTTATTTTATTTCTATGTAGTTTTTTTTTAATTATTCTCTTTCACCTTTAAGGGTTGTTCTTGCTTATGTTTAGTTTTAGAAATGGTTAAATATGCATGCTATATACGCAAAGACATGAAATGTATCGCTTCGGTCAACAGAAATTGATGAACTTACGTTATACCACATTGCCAAGGAACCCGATGTGATACAGCAGAACCGAATGCATTTTTGAATTCAGCGTACAAAGAGTAGTAAAAGTCACATATTCAAGTTCATACCGCAGAAAAGAAGTTTTCATTTGCAGGCTAGTGTATAATCAATGTATTACATGATTTTACTAACTTGTTAAATTATCCATACCCGAACAGATCACCCTGTGCAGCAGTCATTCACTGCTGGACAAGGATCCCCGTGGCTTTTCCCAAAATTTCGTATTGGGGGGACCATTTCTTCTTTATGATCGATTTGATCGATGGGATTTCGTGGCTCGTAGAACAAATGTCGGGAAAAGGTGCAAAGGTTGAAAGGAACGACAGTGAAATTCTCTTGTAATAACAATCTATGCAATTTCAGTTATCCATTTATTTCATGTATTCCTCGGGTATTCTGTTTTCCACTTAAATTTACGAGGTAGAATTCGAAAATATAAATCAAATACGTGGAGATAATGTAAATGGACGATGTCATCTCTCTGTCCACGTTATGTTATAAACAACGCATAGCGACTGAAAAATTGTGTTCCGACACCGCTGGGTTCGAACCCCAGATCTCTCGATACCAAGGTAGGGGTTCGATCCCAGCGGTGTCGGAACACAATTTTTCAGTCGCTATGCGTTGTTTATAACATAACGTGGACAGAGCGAGGACATCGTCCATTTACAGAATTCGAAAATTCGGGGACTTGGCGAATAGTTACCTATAGTTCCTTTGTCTCTATATTCCCTATAGTTATATTGTCTCTATAAATTCTATAGTTCCTTTGTCGACTAATTTGCCCGATATCCGCATCCGTTCATCTTTTTGTTCGGAAGTCAATAGGCGAGGGACAATATGCTGACACATAGATCCTTCGATCCTCCGTCAAAATGCAGAAGATCCTCCGTCAAAATGCGCTTGGATGTGGTCTCCAATAAGTTAGTTGCGTTAGCGATTTCCTCAATGGTTTGGCGACGATCTTGACGAACACTCTGCGCCACCATCGTAATGTTTTCCTCACTCCATGCAGTCACAGGTCAACCACAGCGCTCATTATGTACGATGGATTCTCGGCCCTCTCTGAAATGACGATACCACTCGTACACCTTCGATCTCGCTTTCGTAGAGTGACCGTACACCTTCAAAAGCATTTCTAAGCTACCTGCAGCTGTTTTACCCAAACGTTGACGAAATTTAATGTTACAACGTTGCTCTTCAAAAGCCATGTTTCTGACATTGCAGAAGACAGACGAGTAACCACAGCAGCAGCAAACGTCTACGCACGCATTCCAATCACTTTCCATGGACCAAACCATTCTGACTACGGAGGGGAGGGATAGCGGGATTTATTTCAGACGCCGTAACTTTAACTACATGCTTGCATTGTCACGTGTAGGCCCTGTCTCTAAGCTTTCGGATCCTACTCTGTATATATTGAGAATGTGGTAAAAACGGTTAAATAACGAAGTCAAATGGAAATTTGCATGTGGTGTTTGTATATGTTGTTTGTCGTTGCAATGTCTGCTTGCTCCCTCTTGAAAGCTAAGCAATGCGCTACCATGCAACCGATCAGCATCAAATTTTGTGTAATGCTTGTAACCATCTGGCTAAAACATACGAACTATTATGAACAGTTTATGCAGATTAGACCCTTTTCTGATTAGAAACAATTCCAGGATTTAAACGTTCTTTAAAACCCTGAGAAGATGTTGAAGACGATCCTCAAATTCCACGGCTGAAAACAACCTTCTGGCCCGAATTAGTGGTCATAGTGCGCTACTTACTATCAAGCCACTATTAAATAACATTGAGAAAGAAACTTCTGTTATATATTTGATGGAGTTTGTAAAATGTTAAGCAACAGTGTGAGTCATCATCTCTCTCCTTTCTCAAGCACGTCGCGTCATTGTTATAGACGTTTTAGCTGACTACTCAGTCAGTCATCCCCCTAAATGATAACGTTGAATGAAAAGACGAAGGACAAAGTAAAGCTTTCTGTTGAGCACGTTGGCGAAAACACAAATTTGTGCGTGACGAAATCGAAGCCGTCTGCCCTCACTCCGGTGTAAGTTACTCTCCCGACTAAGCTACACGGACGGAGTGTATCGCTGCAGATTTGTCGTCTTGACACGTGCTTTAGCTCTGTAGTACATCACAGGGTTCACTCGTTCCAGCAGCATTTGGCCTATTTCTTAGACAGCGAATATACTCGATCAAGCTGATTTTAGGACTAAAACTAACCCTGTGTTAATTCGTTCCAGGCGATTAAAGGGTTTATAAAATTCCAAATAACTCGAAAAAGTCTGTAAAACGTTTTATTTCATTAGTATTTAATAACATGGAAAAAAACTCTTATCAATCCCCAGTGTGATGCTTCTTGAAAAAATGCAAAAGTTCTGATGTCTTTCCTCACATGCTGCTATTGTATACAACCTGTGTCTTCAAGACGATTTGTTTTGGAGGGTAGAGGTTCTTTCTCAAAAACAAATGTTGCTCTTGTCGTTGACTCGTATCTGCAAAGCAAGAGAATCACAAAAGGTAAAATGTGGTGTCATTAAAACTGTGGTAGTACTTGATTTCAAAGCCATGTTCGGTTAGGGTGGCGACAGGCTTGTTGGTTACATGAGTTTCGCAACACAATTTCAAAATTCATTTTAGATATTTTCGAAACTCTGCTGATATTTTCTTTGCATTAATCCTATTTCTCGTTCCGCGCAGGTCTGAAATGAGAAATTGAATCCTCGGAGACTAAGGCAAAGTTTACCTCGAAGATAAGGACATCGCGGAATGTAACGACGACAGTTCTAAACTGTGCTGCGAAAACGAATTTTGGCTTGAAAGCGCTGGTATTCATCCGAGTGTAATCAAATGCTTTAAATCGCCAGTTAAAATATCAGATAAAGCCTGATACATTTAATTCTTACACTACAGAGCAGCTGCGGCTAATTGTTTCTCAAATGTAATTGTTTGTATGAATTTCAATATCGAAATTGTAGCATGACTCTTTCAGTTTTAAGCGAAGGAAGAATCTAGGAGAAATTCTTTCTAGAAACTGCATATCAATCAACCCGAAGTTCAAGAAACAGAATCATAGTAGCATTTATCTTCGGTAAGATACATACAGTATGTAGTTTTCGTGAAACTGGGCATCACAAGAGATGGAGTAATAATTTCATCTAATCAAATCCTTGATAGCTGTACTCATTTCGTATTAATGTACTTTGCTTCTGTAACGTACCAGGAGATGTGACGTACCTGCCAGAAGGATGCACACGACATAAAGGCAGATAGGAATCAGAATAAGAAACGTCCGCGTAGCTCAATTGGTAGAGCAACTTATTCCGGAATGAGGGGACCCGGGTTCGAATCCTGGCGTGGACAGAAATGACGGAGAAATTTACTTCGTTGTAATGGCGCCCGAACTATCCGGATGTCCCGACCGTTCAAAATCTCGCATTGGTGTGATGTTATTTCCACACCGCGAGATAGGAAAAATAAGAGAATCCCTTCTCCAGCACTTCGAAGAAAAAGAAAAAAAAAAAAAAAAAAAAAAAGGGGGAGATGATGTAACGTACCAGGAGATGTGACGTACCTGCCAGAAGGACGCACACGACATAAAGGCAGATAGGAATCAGAATAAAAAACGTCCGCTTAGCTCAATTGGTAGAGCAACTTATTCCGGAATGAGGGGACCCGGGTTCGAATCCTGGCGCGGATAAAAATGACGGAGAAATTTACTTCGTTATACTTCTTTCTATCATCTGTCTATTCGAGAAATTTATGTAAAATGTACCGGAAAATTTCCGCACGGGAGCTTTAGAAGCTTCGACTGGCATGAATTGAGATAATGTCTTCCGGTATCTCAAAAGTAATTTGTATATGCGAGTTGCACATGTCACAATTAACTACTTGGTAACAGTATGGGATTTTTTATATCACCGGAGTTTCTAATTCTATTTTAGAAACATTTAGCGAACATTAAACAGAATGTTTCCCAATGTATCATAAAATGCTTCTTAATTTCGCAGTAAAAGAGATTTTTCTTGACAACTTTGATTTCTTGCGGTAACGTAAGGGATTTTTTAAAGTCCATTGTCATATTCTGTCCTAGGCCAGAATATGACACTGGACTTTAGATCAAGGCACTGGTTCTACACACGCCAACCACTGAATTAGAAACCTCTCTGCAAGTGTACACGAATGTCATTTATGCAAAATACGAGAGTCTATGCAAAATACGAGAGTCTATACAAAATACGAGGTCACGTGCTTCAATACATGATCTTGGCAACTATTTAAGACTGCTGGTCGTCAGCAATGTTGATCACAATGGGAAAACAAAAAATCTTCTGAAGTTTCATAAAGGACTTGTCGTGGGTGCGCGTCTGGTTGGACCGACAATTTTACAAACAGTAGAGTTGATTGGCTTCTCAAAATGTTAGATATCCCGGGTCCTTAATCAGTGGAAAAATAACCCACATTTCTTAACAAAGAGGCGTAACTGTGGCTCGATAAAATTTTGTCAACAACGAGATCGCTGACCTCTGAGAAGGCTTGTGATGAAAAACAGGACTTCCTGTTTGCCGCAATTGACAGAAGCATTTAATGAAGGCTGTTCCTCATCCCTACCTCAGCAAACTACGGGCAGGGAATTAAAGAGGATTGGCATTGGTAGTCACATGCCAATACAACGACCACTGATTTCTGCGATGAACCGGAAAGTGCGTCTACAGTGGTGTCAAGAACACCGTGACTGGACACTGGAAGACCAAAAGAGAGTCATGTGGTCCGACGAGTCGCGATGCACATTGTTCTGTACCGACGTAGGAAGAGAGCCTGGTGGGCGCCCCATAAAGGAATTGACCCAGATGGCATTGTAAACACAACTCAAGGTTCTGGAGGTGGTATGAAGGTGTGGGGCAAGTTCTGATGGTACGAAAAGGGGTCCCCTGATATTGCTGGAATGTCGGGTGCCCTCCAAGGATTATCTTAACATTGTTGCGCATCAAGTCCATCCTGCAATGTTGACATTTCGTCCAGCTGGTAATGGCTCTTTAATAGACTACAATGCCACTGTCTATCGCGCAAGATGTACCCCTGAGTGGTTCATCGTGCACACAGTGACTTCCACTTTCTTCCCTGGCCATCACAAATCCTGGATCTGAAGCACATTGAGAACATATGGGGTATGTTAGAAAAACAGTGATGGAAGCAAAGTCCTCTTCCGTCAAATCTGAGCCAGTTAAGGACTGTATGGTGAACTCCTCTTATGCTGTTGACGTAGATGCACTCCAAACCCTATGGAATCTATGCCAAAAACGCATGCGTGCCAAAGGAAGTCCAACCCGGTACTCAATAAAGGTTTCAAATTTATTGGCCGGTTTATGTAGATTAAGCATCGTGGCAGTGCCGTACGATAGGACAGAACACATACCGCAACTTCGATTTTAATTTTTCCTGGCCCGGTAGAATGAGAAGCCAGACGCCTATGACACAAACTACTGATCCAAAGGATAACAACAAAAGTAATGAGCTGTATTAAAAATAAAAGAAGCGAAACTTTGTATTCCTCTACGTTCCACGAAAATTTATACAGCTTACCAAATGAAAGTGGAAATTACAAATAGTTTAGATGGTAAGAGTGTTAAACACGCCCTTAGTGAGACGTATGCGCGCGCACGTGTGTTTGCAGTGCGAACTTCATTTTCTGTATGCCATTCTGTGTAGAAAACGTTTGCATTCATTTTACATCATTTTCTTGTAGATGATCTGTTTGATCGAAACATCTCTTTACCGAAAATCACTTGATCGAAAGGTACATTTGACCGAAAGGTCACTTCACCTTAAAGTTCATTTCATCCAAAGGACATTTGACCGAAAAGTTCATTTCACCGAAGAATTCTTTACCTAAAAGTTCATTATATCGAAAGATCATTTCATCGAATGGTCAGTTTATCGAAAACTTAGAATCCTATTGTTAGAGATCTGTTTGAGTGTGGTGCGAGTTTTTGAAAAACTGGCCACCTAAACATTACAGGATTTTATAAAAAATGCACTTTTAATTTCTGTGAAACACCTCTCCATAAGTACGTTTTTCGAAATATAACATTAATTATAAGGCCTAGATATGGGCCTCATTATCAAATTTTAATCCTCCGAGTTCATATTCATAAGGGCTTCATAGTAAGTAAAGTAAATGATGTTCCAGTTTTACTCAACCACAAACAGTAATTGTTTTGACCGTAGGGCTAAGTGTAGGCCATTTTAACAGATTTTAATCTTACTCATATTCATAAGCATTGCATAAAATTTAAAGTAAAATATGTTGCACTTTTGCTCAAGCCTAAAACATTAATTTTAAGGCCTTGTAGGCCTAGATCTAGGAATTTTTAACAAATTTTACTCTTCCTTGTGCACATAGCACGTTATGATTAAAATTTGCTAAAATGCTAAACCCGAGGCCTAAGGCCTTCAAATTAATTCTTTGGTTCAAAGTAAATGCGCAAAAATAATAACCTGACTTATTATACAAACCTTACGAATATTAGAAAGCAGATTAAAATTTGCTAAAAAGTCCTAAGTCGAGGCCTAGGGCCCTAACATTAATTCTTGTTACCTGAATAAATGTGCAACGTTATTAACTTGACTTTTTATGTAAACTTTATGAATATGAGCTCGCACGATTAATTTTTTTAAAAAAGGCCTACGCCGACACCTAGGGTCCTAAAATTGATTCTTTTTGCCTCCAAAAATGTGCAACATTATTACCTTGACATTTTTTGTAGACTTTATGAACATGAGCTCTGAATAGTTTTATGTAAACCATATAAACATGATTAAAATTTGCTAAAAGGGCCTAAGCCGAAGCCTAGGGACAGAAAGAAAGTTTTCTATTTAAAGTGTCCCAAGGAAAAAGTAATTTTCAAAGCAACGAGCAGCAGAAGAAATGTCATATTCAAAGACTTCTGAACAAATAAGAAAAGAAGAGTACGGATTGAGTAATTATATAACATTTTTGGGAAACAATGACTAAAACTTTCCCATTCACTCGTTCGCAAATATTTAGTCGATAATTTCTGACAACAAGCTTCGGATACTGTACATCTATAACCTAATTTATAGTTGTAAATCCTACTATTGAGAACGCACATAAATTTTCAAACTTGCACATACCTCAAATGTGTTTATACATAAAGATCCTTTGTCAAAGATTAATTCTGTGAGAGTGTGGAAAGCCTTTACTGAGAGAGTATTATTACCAGGTCGTTCGAAAAATAATGGCCAATTTGGAGGATAAAAAGGAGATCGAACCCGAGCTTCCTCACTCCGGAGCCAGTTGTTCTAACCGGCTAAACTACACCCACCGACGGAATGTATCCCTGCATATTCGTCGTCTTGACACCTGCTTCACCTCTATAGTACGTCACATGTCACATAATACATAATATGCAGAGGTAATTAAAGCTCTAGAAAGACAGTTTTGGCCTGTGAATCCAACACGGGTTTTGAGACAATTTTGCTGCTACTAGTACATGAATGTATTGCGAGTGATAGTGTAATCGAAAGAGTTTGAATGAAAAGATTCTATGAAATTGTTTCTTTTAACTTGTAATGTGGCTTCAAATTCATACAAAAAATATCAAAATACCATGGAGTGATTAATAATGAAGTATTTTAAGTACGGAATACGGATATTCACCATACAAAACAAATTTTGAAGGCGACAATCCGTTTTTGATGTAAATATGACAACGATGACAAGTCAGATAATATCCGAAAACTTGAAACAAAAAAGGAATTGTCATCTTCAAAATGTTTTACACCAAAAAACGGATGGTCATCTTCAAAATTTGTATTGTATGGTTTAATCCCGTGCTCCATTCATGATTTATCTGCTCCTCCGGTCAATCACGGAATAGAATTCATAACCTCCAGATTCGCTGAACATAAATGACGGTTCCTTCGACTGGCAAATCCTGTGATGGTTATATTCAAATTAATCTGAAACTTGAGACTCGGTCGTTCTAGATTGTGTAGTGGTTAGCATACCCGATTGCTATCTGGGAGACACGGATTCGATTTCCGCTCCAGGACAACGACATTTTTAAATTTTCGGATGTTATCTGACTTACCATCCTTGTCTTTTAGGAGGACAGTGAGATTTTAGACTTCTTTCTTGGCAGTGCTTCAACTGCAAATGTTGAGATTTGCGTAGACTGAAAATTTCTTCATACGAGCGTTTGGACGCTTACCAGCGCTTCGGAATATATACATCAGGGAGCATTAGAAATACTTCTTTCATAACAGCCCTTGTCAGGGCTTGACCTTCGAACAGCTTAGAATCGAATAAATTAGAAGAAGCACTTAAATAAACTAGCACATTGAAAGATGAGATGAATATAAGCAGACTTAAGAAGATTAACCCTAGGATTATAGTCTACAATGTGCAGAAGGATATATCTCAACAAAATTTGGAGGAGAGTTTGAGAGAACAAAACCAATTGAGTGAACCTGAAAATCTACAGGTAAGATTTTCAATACAGTCGAAAAGACAACAGAAATCATAGGGTCGTGGAGTTAGCTCCCTCGGACTTTAGGGCTCAGATCAAGGGAGGTAAAATAAATCAAGATTGGACTGTGCATACGATCAGGGAGTACTATAGAGAAGCTCGTTGTTTCCGGTGTAATGGATTTGGACACTTCTGTTCCAAGTTCGGGGAAGTCTTTGATTGTTGCGTAAGATGTGGAGAAGCTGGACATAAGCACTTCAAGTGCGAAAGAGAGTATCTTGCAGTAAATGCAGAAAAGCTAATGAGAAGTTCAATTTCCAGTTAGATTCGAAGCATTCAAGCTTAGATAAGAATTGCCCTTGTCTTAAAAGAGAATTAGAACTTTTGAGAAACAAAATAAATTATGGCTGAAGTAAATACACATTCATTAAAAATACTCCAGTTAAATATGTGCCATGGAAAAAGTGCAACTTTGCAATTGTAGAAGATTGTTTGCGAACAAAAGATTAATGTTTTATCCTTGCAAGAGCATTATTCATATAAGAATAAACTAGTGGGCTTCCCGTCAAGAATTTTATCGTTTGCTTTAGAAACAGAGACACCTATGGTGGCAAGAGTTGTTCTAGATATCTCTCTTCCAGTAGCTGAACTTCGATTCTCAAGGGAAGTCGTTGCGCTTAACATCTCCTCGGTAGGCAAATCGATAATGTTAATAAATGCTTACTGTACACCATCAAATCAACTCTCCCGCACCGTGAATGAAATGCAATCTCTTTTTAACAGATTTTCATCTATGGATGTTATAATTACAGGAGATGCTAATGACAAAAACCTACTTTGGGGTGGAGTTGAGGAGGATAACAGAGGAAGATTGTTGCTAGAGTTCTTCAACTCGAATGAATTATCAGTCGTTAATACTCCTGATAGCCCTCCTACATTTCAGGGAGCAAGGGACAACTCCTGGATTGACGTGACTTCTCAACGCTCCACCGGATATAATTGAATTTCCAATTGGTCAGTTTTAGATGATTAATTATTCGGGTAGCGAACACTTGGCTCTAACGATGTTGATTAACTTCCAATTTCAAAGGCTTCGTCGGCAAAAATGTTCTCAGTGAAAAACTTAGACTGGCTGAAGTTGAAAACTTGTCTTTCGAATTTTGCTATCCCACGGACCCTTAAATTGCTCATTGATAACAGATATCAACCGCTGCGTACAAACTTTTACTCGTGAAATCCAGGAAGTTTGCGAGGATTGTAACTCTCCCGACCACATTTCAACCATCAACCATGGTAGAATGAATCTTTAAGCAAACTCAGAGCAAAGACAAGGAGAGCAAGGCGTAAAATGCAGAGAGCTGTTTCCATAGAAGACAAAAAATATTTTCATCAGATCTTCAAGAAGACAGAAGCGATTTACAGAGAACAGTTGCTACTTTCAAAGAAAGGCTCTTGGGATGAGCTTTGTGAGAAGGTCAATCCCAAACTTCCATTCGGTGTCCCATACAAGGTTGCAAGGGACTCTCTGGGCGAACCTTCGACTTTAATGGCCTTGTGCAGGGAGAATGGAACAATGACAGAAACTACACAGCAATCTTTGGAACTTTTAATGCGCGTTCATTTCATAAAGAATAACATAAATCTGGATTCTCCTCAACAGAGGGAAATAAGAGAGAATTTCAGGGAAACACCCTTTGCAAAGAATGGTAAACTTTTTACCGTAGATGAAATTGATGACACAATCAAATCGCTGAAAAAGAAAAAACTCCAGGCCTATATGGCTTGCTACTTAGTGCCATAAGATAAGTCTTTCTTGCTAATAAAGAACATTTTACTTCTCTCTTTAATGAGCTTCTGACATGCGAAATTTTTTCGGGATACTGAAAGATTGCTTCTTTGGTTCTGTTCAATAAGTAAGGCCGGGATCGCAGTGATCCGACGTCTTACAGACCAATTTGTCTCCTAAGTGCATGGAGTAAAGTCTTAGACAAATTACAAGAAGACTGGTTTTCTTTTAAAAGACCGAGGATATTCTTTCCTCTAGCCAATTTGAACTCTTACCAGAGAAGAATGCATCCTAAGCTATCCTAGCAGTAAAGAATGATATTCTTGATAATAAGCTTAGGGATCTTCATACAACAGTGACATCACTAGACATTCAAAACGCATTCAACATTATTTTGGTGCCTGGAGTTTTAAATTTCCTAAAAGAAAAGAACTGTCCACAAAACCTCTTCAGATTAGTGGCAGAATGTCTGTTTGATAGAAGAGTTCAAGTAGTTATTGGAGATCAAAATCTGACCCACACATATGATAAAGGATGCCCTCAAGGCTCTAATTCGAGGCCTCCTCTGTGGAATATCATAGCAAATTCGGCTTTGAATTTATTTGAAGTTTGACAAAGGTGTTAAACTTCAAGCATACGTAGATGACTTTGTTCTTTTGATTTCGGCTTCTGGTCGTCAAAACATCGAAATTTTGGCGGAGAAATCCCTTCGACACCTAGCCGATTGGAGCGATAACTTCAAACTCTCATTTTCTCCGAAAGAGACAAAGTGAATGACATTTTCAAGAAATAATAAGAAAGTATTACCTCGTTGTAATTTTCTTGGAATACCAATCAAAACAGTTACAGCATTGTCCTACTTAGGAATCACATTGGACAGTAAATGTTTTGGAATTCCTCACCTCCAAAAGGTTAAGACAAAGTGCTCTGTGATTCTTAACCGAATAAATAATTTCAACTTCACCCCTAGAGTAAAGAAGGAACTAAAAGTGACTTTCCAGTTAAGATCTTTTCGGACAGTCAAGCAGCTCTTTAGGGTTTGAAAAGATTTAGGAATCAGAACCCATTGGTTTCAAAAATTAAGCGCCTAATCTCCAAACAAGGGGAAACATTTGAGTTATTTTGGATTAAAGCACACACAGGAGTTCCAGGTAATGAAGATGCTGATAAACTGGCTAAAGATGGCACAATGAGAAGCATAGTAGATTTCAAATTAAAGACCCCACTTCAAAGTATCAAAACAAAGTTGAAAAATCTTTCGTTCTCCCGTTGGCAACAATTATGGGAACAGCCGCAGGTCGGAGGCAGAACCAGAGATGTTTTTGAGAGTCTCTCTTAGATGGTGCCAAGGGAATAAACATCTGAATCGAGTATTTACGGGACACGGAAACCTTTCCGATTATTTCAACCGATTCTGAATTAGGACCTGTCTCTGCGCTTGCGGATCCAAGAGAAGTGATACTAAACATGTCTTGTTCAACTGTCCTGCTACAGTTGACATTCGATAGAGATTTAACCTTGGAGATGGTTTCCAAACTAATAAAACCGAATCTTATACAAGAAATATAATTGAGAGTGTGAGAATGGTGGAGATAAGAAACGCTGAACCTTGTTTGACCAAACATGAGCGTTCTTCGGACCTTAGTACCTTTTCAGACTCAGATAGTTGAAAGATGCAATTTATCGACCCAGTACGGGAAATTAAGAAAATAATCTAGCGTTTTCTTTTGTACTGAGATTATTGTTAATGAAATATTGCTATGTTTCAGAAGCTTTTATGTCCATGATGCAATTAATTCATTGTTTGATTTGAAGTGTTTATTGTTGCATACCAGTTTGTATGCATATCTCCTTTTAATGGCGGTTTTGCCATGAAGTTGTTTATTTTCTTAATTGTTCATAAAAGTGTTAATGAAGAAGGATATGTTTAATTTAAGATGTGATTTGTGCAACAAATTGGGTGCCTTAATTAATTTCATGAAATGCAGTGTGTTTATCTGCCATTAAGCGATTATACTAATTCTGTCTTCATCCTCTTGGCAGGTCGTCGAGGAAGTTTTGTTCATATTCTTACATTTTTTGAAAAATTTTAAATTTGTAACTCATTTCATCCTTACTTTGTGCTTTGTTTTAAAAATGAAACACAGGCATTTCTCCCCCCCTCCCCCAAAAAAGGAACGGATTCAGTTCACGAGGGGAACAAACTCCCAGTTGGAGTTCAAATTTCTCCCTGCTTCACTCCACCTATCCGGGTGTCCTTGCCTGTTGTTCCGGTGGATGAGGTTATTGTTGTAGCATCATTTCAGACGCGCCTAGTGTCTGAAAGGATGCTACAACAATATTTCAGGTGCGCCATGAATCCCTGCTATGCCTTCTTGGCGGCGCGGGTTATGGCAATCAGTCTTACAGTCTTACCATCCTTGTCATGTTCACACAAAAAACGGATTATCATATTCAAAATCTGTAATAAAATATTTATTTTCAATGCAAGTTTTTGCAGCAAGAATCAAATTGGAAAGAAAAAGAAATGAAATGGCAGCAACAACAACATGTAAGACACCAGAACCAAAAATAAGGAAAAGTTAGATTTGACCCTAAAATTCAGAATATTATCAAAAGTATTCGGACACTACCAAATATTTGCATAAGTGCAAAGAACGGTTGCGCAGAAAGGTGCACTGGGAGTGGGGTGGTACGTATACTGTATAAAGCTGAGGTGTTCTCTCAATTTATCAGCAACTTTGAAGCGGGTATGCCGCGTGGACTTGAACTTTCCGAGTTCCAGTGTGGGCTGGTCATATGATGTCATTTGAGCAACGTTTCCATACGGAGCATTTCAGCTAAACTAAACATATGAAAATTGACTGTAAGTGATGTTGTGAAGAGATGGATTCAGGACAGTGCAACTACAGCAAAATAACACTTGGAAGGCCGAACAAACTGACGGAAAGGGACAGAAAAGCCATGGTAAGAAACGTTTAGAAATCACGTTCTTCCTCTGCCGTTTCCATCGCTGCTGAATGAGGAAATGCTTTTAACGGCCCGGATAGTACCATAACTGTCCACATAGAGTTGCTCAGTGTAGGGTATTGTGGTAGAGAAGCAGCACAGAAGCCACACATCACTACCGTGAATACGACGAACCGTTTGGAATGGTGTGTCATCCTTTCTTCCGGGACAGTGGGTGACCGGAAAGCTGTTCTTTTGAGTGATGAGTCAAATTTTTTAATTAGCCAATCTGATGGGCGTTATTTGGATTTGGCGACAGACCGGCGAACAATTTTCGTCGGACTGTGTTCTTCCAAATGTTGAGTTCGGCAGAGGCTCCAGTGTACCTCGGCGTTCTGGATAATTCTGTCTACCCAAAAATGCGGCAGCATTACGGAAATGACGGTTGTCTCTTCCAACACGATGGGGCTCCATGTCATACTGCACTGCGTATGCAGGACTGGTTTCTTGAAAATCCGGTGGAATTGTTAGAATGGCCTACTCAGGGTACTGATCTTGATCACATGGAACACCTTTTGGGATGAATTGGAGCAACGGATACGAAATCGACCACAACGACCGTCTTTGCTCTCCACTCTGGCGACAGCTTTGCAGGAAGAATGGCAAACCATTTGTGTCGAGTTCTACCGGAAATTGGCTGATAATATGCCTCAACATGTAACGGCTGTCATACAGGTAAAAGGATTAATTGTGATAAAAAAGCCATTTGTTTCAAAATGTGGTGTGTCCGAATGCTGTTGGCAATACCGTATATAATAGTATCCTGGTCTAGTTGAAGCTGCAAGAAGCAGACGCAATGAAGTACAGCACCTAATGATTTACGGATAGAAAATATTGATGAAAACATAATGGAAATCATGCATTCTCCTTCAAAACTACAAATCAGATTCAACACGTTGTAAAGGATTAATTAATATCCGAAATACCCTCATTGTTTTTGAAATTCCGCGCACCAAGAAGGAGGCTGCGTATTGAAATGAGATTTTAGTAAGTGAGATGGTACATAAAATGGACAGAAGTGATTACAATATCAGAGCAGAAGAGCGATTTTCCGCGAACATGTGGTACACATTCCGGTCAGTGTTTGTACCGCATCGGACAGCATCGTACTCGGATACATGCGGTAATATTGTCCGGCATGGAGTCAAAGAGACGCCATATGTTTTCCTGGGACAGATTCGATCAAACGTCTTCCAACTGACGCTCTAAATCACAAACACTGCGACTTGGAGAAAGCTGACGTTTCATCTGGTCCCGCACGCGCTCGATGGGCGAAAGATCAGGCAATCCGGCAGGCCGCGGAAGTGTCAAAGCATGAAGTAGACAGTCCTGTGAAATATGAACCGTGTGTGGACGGCGCTACCTTGTTGGAAAATGGCTCCGTGCCGTCCCGCTACGAAAGGCAGCGCACGGGTCGCAAAATCTCTTGTACGTAGCGGTGGGCTGTCAACGTCAATCGGACCACTGTGAAGGAAGTCCAACTGTCATACCCGATGGCTTCCCAGATAATCATGGCTGCGGTTCGGGACGTGTGCCGGTATAAGGGAGGTTGGGATTGTAGCGCTCACCTGCGGTCCTCCACACTCTTACATGGTGGTCGTCCGTTCCCACAAAGAAGCGGGATTCGTCGTTGAACATTATACGTCGCCAGTCCGCAGAATTCCACGTCGCTCGCTGCTGACACCACTGCAATCGACGCCGACGATGGTCAGGTGTTAACGGCAAAATAACGTAAGGGCCGTCGAGAGTGTAGATTCGCCTCTCCCAAGCGTCAGGAAATAGTTCCGGTGGACACAGGAGTCTCTTGTACATCCGGCACATGTCTCTGAATGTTGTACAAGGACGTCGTTGCATCTGTGCGTGTCGCTCTCACGATCCCACGGTCCTCTCTGCTGGTGGTGTGTCTGGGTCGTCCAGAATCGGTCCGCCGTGTCCGGGTGCCTTCCTGTGTCCATCCATTCCTCCCAACACAATCGAACCGTACTGTCCGACCGGCCCAAATGGCGGCCACCCTGTCTCTCTCTCTCATCCCGACGATACGGCCTCGTTCAAACTCCGTCAGTTGCCAGTGCGTACATCTGCGGCCGCTCCTCGGCATGTCTATCGCTTTGGAGTCCCCTGGGCGGCGCCTTATAAGCCCCAAGGATTGCGATTGAAGCGCCGGTCTTGGACCCGCGGGCATGCTGAATTCCACGAAATTTTAATCGTTTGCATGGCTGTGCTCCCAGTAGCTATTCGCCAAGTTTCGAGTTAATCGCACGGTTTTTTCTCGGTGCGTAGATTTTTATGACAATGAGTGTATATTAAAGCTTCATTGCCCTAATACTGGGAGTCAGGCCATCCGAGTGGCCAAATGTTATAAGGCGCTTGATTTGGAACAGACATCCGAGATAGGTTCGAACGGTCGTTTAACCCCCAAACAAATAAAAGAAAACGTGAAGCTACCGTTGTAAAAACATCAAGGGGAAACCACCGCCGTAAAAACGGTAAAGTAAGAATCTTATCGATAAGTTAGAGGTAAAAGTGAAACTACCCTTGTAAAAACGGAAAAGTAAGAGTTTTATGGAAAATTGCTACAATCGTTTCGTATTTCTCGATGTACTATTCGATAAATGCGTATCTCTTTCAGAAAGTAAAGAATGTTTGCCTATAGCGTTTGCACATAGCGTTTGCGCAGTTTCCTAGCCACCGCTCAGTCAAGGTCATCCAGGCTCCTTGTGCTGTTTGTTGGCTATCGCTTGGCACCTTTGTCGGGCGTTTATTATCCGATTGCAGTTAGTTACAATCTTTCGAAGTGAACACGCGTCTTGAAAATCCCACCAAATGCGAAGTATGATCAGTTATCCGTTTTCTGTTTGCTGAAGGCAACAAGCCTATTGCCATTCATCGGTGACTTGTTGAAGTGTATGAAGAAGGTGCTATGTGTGCATCCGGTTTTATAAAGTGGTGCATAACTCTCATCACGGACGAACGCCATGAACGCCCGCACGTACACTACCAGGAAGAAAAGGAGCTGCTCGATTTTTGAGCATGCACCTTACACCCCGGATTTGGCACCATCGGCTACCACTTGTTCCCCAATTTAAAGCACGTCCTTGATGGACAACGTTTTGATGATGATGATGATGATGATGATGCGCTAAATCTGGCTGTTATGGACTATCTGAAAGAACAAGCGGCAGAGTTTGATGAGGAGGGGTTACTTAAACTTATCCCAAAAAATGACAAATGCCTCAGTGTCCAGGACGACTATGCAAAACAATAGGCTAAAGTATGATTTGAAATTGTAAAGAAAAATATGTGAAAAATTTAAAAGTATGTAGGTTTTATAACCAAATATTCTTTTCTTTCTGAATGACCTCGTAATATAAAAAAGAAACTACTATTAATAATAAATTAATTTTGAGAGATTTTGACACTGTATGTATTCACTATCATATACTAATAATAAAAAATCGAAGTGCGAGTTTTTTAATAAATTTTTTCATACAGAGGTTTTTGGAAAAACCATAGGAAAACAGCCAAAAAAAAAGACGCGCACAAGGAACAATATAAACTCGTTTATCGCGAACAGCATGCCACTATTGTTCTTAGTTTTTTCTGATTGAGTTAACGAAGAGCATGTTCCGTGTTTCAACATCGGGAGTTCTTTGTTATGCGCGGAAGATATTTTTTAAAATTGGGTTTCGGTCGGACAGTCTGAAGAGTGAAAGAATAAGTCAACTTTAGCTCTAAATATTGTGTGCGACTACTCCGAAGTATCTTTCGATCTTAAGTAGTAATTTACTTTCCCGGTCTATCGAAGG
This sequence comes from Macrothele yani, assembly GCA_039090855.1. Lineage (NCBI taxonomy): Eukaryota > Metazoa > Arthropoda > Arachnida > Araneae > Macrothelidae > Macrothele > Macrothele yani. Next base: position 99,189,818 of record CM077007.1, on the reverse strand, counting down.
TAATTTAGGTTCGAAATTGTCAATTTGGATTTAAATTATCTAATATAGTTAAGCTAACTGAAGTGCATGATATTATTAAGAAGTAATTGCTTCTCAGAGATAATTACTGTATTTGGCTGTCGGCTGATTACACAATTACTTGTTCTATAGGGATCACATAATAAGAAGATAATAAGATGAGTCTGCTAACGGCATAGTTCTGAACTTCCATACAGCGGTGGGATCAAAAATATGACGATGTATTCAGAACAGAGAAAAAAAGCAACCATCCTACAGCAAAGCTTAAATTTGGAAGTATTTTATCATCTGCCTAATGAAGAACGGGAAACTGTCTAAGCTCATTAAAGAGATTAATAAATTACTTGCCCTCAGGAGTATGTTGTGATTAGTTTTTGCTATATCCTTTCAGAGATATCCATTAGAATTAATGACTTTCATGTAAGGTTTGGTGGTTTAGATCTGTTTCAATCGATCTTACTGAGAATAATTATAAGAGGCAGTCGATAAAAGTACCAAAATGTTTAATTTCTGGTTAATGGCTGCCGATGACTAGCATAATTAGTTAAGTCGCACAAGTATTTAAGATGACGATGTGCCGCATTTCAGTATATGCTGTTTTGCAGTTTTTGAGTTAATGAGCATATAAAATTTAAAGCAAAGCAATTTGTCGAAATTAGTTCTAAATTAAAGCGTTGTACAAAGATTGACTTTAGGAACCTTAAAAATCAGGAGACGAAACTGCACAGCAACCTTTTTATACTGGAATTTTTGAAAATAAAGTATTAATAAGTGTAAAGTATAATATGTTTGTGTTTTGAAGATTGATTTATGTTGTTACTAAATTACTTTTTGAACGTATAATCACATGTTTGACAAAATGGAAAACGGCCAGTGTTTATAAGAATGACAAATTACGTTACAAAGTAAACCCATTTATTCTTCCCAAATGGCAGGCCAGGGGTCATAAGAATGATAAACTTACCCAATAAGTTAAACACTTTTATTCTTTCAAAGTGAAACAAGGCCAAGGGTAATAAGAATGAGAAAGTTCCGTAGCATGTTAAACACTTTTACTCTTCTGAAGTGGAAAAAAACCAAGGGTAATAAGAATGACAAATTTACCTAACAAGTTGAACACTTTTACTCTTCCCAAATGGAAAAAGGCCAGGAGCCATAAGAATGGAAAACTTACGTAACATGTTAAACACTTTTATTCTTCCAAAGTGGAAAACGACCAATGGCTATAAGAATGAGAAATTTACGTTACAGGTTGAACACTTTTATTCTTCCCAAATGGAAAAAGGCCAGGGTAATAAGAATGAGAAATTTACATAAGAAATTAAACACTTCCATTCTTCCAAAATGGAAAACAGCCAAGGGTCATAAGAAAGAGAAACGTACGTAACAAGTTAAACACTTTTATTCTTCTAAGCTGTAAAACGGCCAAGGGTCATAAGAACGGGAAATTTACGTTACAAGCCAAGGGTATATAAGAACGGGAAATGGTCATAAGAACGGGCAATTTAACGGAAAAAACGGCCAAGGGTCATAAGAACGGGAAATTTACGTAACAAGTCCAAACATTTTTATTCTTCCAAATTGTAGAAGTCACACGATTGTGGAACTTGATATGACATCAGTAGTACGCATCAGTAATGAAATCAATTTCCGTAGTGTCCCGTTGGTAATAACTATCAGTAAGTTCTCTAATGTCGAAACACTCTTTACAAATTGTTCAATATTTTCCAAAATGTATTAAGAAATTGTAGTAAGTGGTTAATATTACAGAAGGAAAATTAAATGGAGAAGTAACGAAATTTATATAAGAATAAAAGCACAAAAGAAAGGTTGAATTACAGATGTACATCACAAAAGGTATTCTTTTCATAGAGCTTTTTTTCCGTTTAAATAAATAGTCCATTGTCTCGTTGTTATTCTCGACCTGCGTTCAATGCTAATGTGCCCGTTAAAAGCACCGGATAAAATGAAACATGCAAGGAACAGGGCAGAACAGTTTATTTTCGACGAATTATCGCTATACGTGCGTAAAGCGTTTGAATGCACAATAACTTAAAACGATGCTTAAAGATTGACATTCAAACTGAATGCACTCTCTACCAATGAAGATATATAAAGTCTGATCAAACAGTATCCAACCTAGAGGCAGGAAACATCAATGTAACCTATTTTGTTGGTGTCGTAATTACCTCCAAAGCATGCACCTTTTGACACTACACACTTGTTCCAGCGATCTGTCCACTGATCATAATATTTTTAGTCACGAATAGCGATCGCCAAAAGGGCTAACGCCGCGTTCTTCTTGATATGCTCTGTATCTTCGAACCTTCTTCCCTTATAAAACATTTTCAACTTCGGTAACATCCCGAGACAAAAGAAGCCATGAATGAAGAGTATGGGGATTACCTCACTTGTAGAATTCGGTGTTTGGCTAAAAAAGCCTAATGAGGTGAAAAAAATGGGCGTGGGCATGCTCATGGTGTAGCTAAGAGGCACCTTGCTGCCACAGCGCAGGTCTCTTCCGTAGCACAGCATCTCGTAGACGATGGAGAATTACCTCATGATACTCTTTGTTTACAGCTTGTCCTTCTGGAGCATATTCATGATGAACCTCGCCTCGATGGTAAAAATATATCGTCAGCATGACTTTGACTTCGCTGTGGAGCTTCCCCGGCGTTTCTGACCTTGAAGTTCCTGGACTCTTCCGTCAGGGGATTGGGTCAGCTGTTTCGCTGATGTGAGGTCGAGCTTGTGGCAAAATTTGATGCGGAGTTTCTGCTACACTGGCTCAGTCATTGCGACACAACACAAGAATGTAAAGGTGCACGGAGTTCACACTGCAAAATCTTCGCTGCCAGGCACCAAATGAGCCAGCGGACAGCATTATTAAGTTTCACGCATGCGCACTAAAGCCAAGGTGGTGCACCAATGAGTGTCAGTGCCGTGCTCCGTCTAGTTTAGGGGGGATGTGGTCGGATGCTTCTTGCTAAAACCGTGTACACTGGGTATAGGAGGATTAAAGCAGGCAAGTGATGAAGTCATCTTGCTGTGGAACTGAATGACGTTAGAATGTTTACTCAACCTCTTGAAAAGAAAATGTAAAATAAGGTTTAGAAAAAACAAGGCAGAAAGAAATGTTAAAAGCAATTTTACAAGATCACAGATTATTATTTACATTAAATGCAGGACTAGTTAATCAAGAAATACAGCTCTTGCACATGTTATTTAAAAATGAATCAAATACAGTTTTTCTTAAATACTGAGGAGTGGTGCACCTGCACTGATGGTGTAATAACATTCCAAATTTTGGCACCAACAAAAGAAATGCTAAACACTTTAAAGTTGGCCTTTACTGATTCAACATACTGAACAAAATGTCCAGTTTTACCATCGCGCTTTATTAAAGCAAAAGGAAGGGCGAAAGAAATTATTTTTTTGAAAGATCTAGTAAAAGGATAGGACAGTACGTTACCTCTGTAACTAGAGTATTGCCTGTACTCATTTAATTTTGGAAAGTAGTCGACTGTAGTGAGGGAAAGTAGGAAAGCTAATCACATGCAATAAGTTATTTTGTAGAGTGATGAACGGGTTTAGGAGTATTTGGTACATTGCACTCCAGTTTCTAGACAGTATATGATTCTTCAACCACAAAAGGAGACACAAGCGAGTCGAAAAAATGAAGGGGAAAAAATGCTTGAGCAATCAATATATTCCTAATTTGGTTCACGTTATCAATTGAGAGAATTATTTTCTGCATATAATATATTTATCTCTTCTCCAACTAAAGTCAGTCTTCTTGAAGTGAAGCAATCAATCTCTCTGAAGTTTCTTACTCTTCTTTAGTTGTGCTGACTATAAATGACAAGAAATGTCAACGGTATTCAGTGCAACGGTAGATTACAAAAGGGATTGATTGTGTTATCTGCATTTGTAGCTAAAGATAAGTGAAGTTGGTGTTTCATGAGTTTTAGATGATAATACTTTGGTGGTTTTGAGCGAATTTGTAGCAACGAACACGACTGTGAATCTTACCTGAGAAGTGGTACAGATTAAATTCCACGCAATTGTAACTGACAAGCCATATCGATCATGTTCCATGGGGCTTGAGCTGGCAGATGGACGGTGTCCCATACGATTGTAACTGGCAGAATTGATCGACGACATTCCCCGTTGTTTTTACTGACAAGAGAAATTGATGGTATTTCACCTCATAAAGTGAACTGGTCGAACATTTGCTTATCGAACTGGCTTCCCATGGCTTGAAGTGATTGACATTTGGCCATCATGTGTTTCGCGTTGTATGAACACGTTCGATTGGACATCCGTAACTCATCATCGCTCTAGGTGGTAACCCAAGTAATTTACTTAGAGTAGAATATATAATCACATTTCACGCAGTTGCAGGAGAAAAAAAAAGATCATCGCTACTGCAAGTAATTGATGCTGGCAAATGTGGTAGGTATTTGTGTATGAGATATCGTAAAAAAGAGATATACACTATCTACGCAGTTTGTCGTAGCTCGTAGTAATAACCCAGTGGTTAATACTTTAGCTCCAGACACGAATTTTAGATTACATCTTCGACAAGAATGAGTAAGTATATGATGCAATTCGATAAGATCTGAGTTTTTTTTTTAAAACGTTTAAACATTTTTGCATAAATTTCATAACAAGAATGCTTGTTGAAAGGTTAAATAACCCAGAATATGTACTTTGCGTAATGCAACTCACAGCAGTTATGCAGCTGTGATATGTCTCATAAATGTTTAACAACTTTTGAAAAAAAAAACGTGCTTATAGTATACCTTTGTCAGTCTGTCTGGGCATCCGTTTGTCCGTCTGTGGACACCACATCTCTGCAACTATTAGTCCGATTTATCAAATTATTTTTTACGTTGTGAAGTCCGAAATGTGAGAACGATAATCCTTGCTTTCCGTTTCTTCTGCGATGCACAACTTCTCCACGAGAGGGCGTACATCCAGATTCTATCGAATTCAAAATACATTTCATCTGATATCATTGCTTTTGAACATTCCGCTGAAAACACTTTTACTTTCTTTGATACCATTTATAACTATAATATTTTGAGTAGAATTTCTTCTTTTTTAGTTTTTCCCCGTTAGAGAACGCAAAGGTAAATTGCGATTACTCCGATATCTTTGTTCCTAAATAGTCCATTTGAAAAATCCATTTTGCATTGGATAGGTCTCCTAAACAGAAATGTTTTGCGCATAAGACTAGTTAACATTTTTAAACTGTTTTTTCATAACATGGGTGAAATAAAGTGTTTTTAACTAATTTCGGGGTACTGAATTCAAATATGACTGTAAAAACTCTCCATCACGTACAGTTTTTCGTGTATGAAGATTTGCTACTTTTCCAGATACATACGTATATACAATGCAAGATGTACCCATTACATCTTCACATTACAATGTATTACAGCATTTATGTGTCTTGTTAGGTATGGAATTAGTGTTACAAAGTATAAATACCATATGTATATCACTGCATATGAGACAGCAAAAGAAAAAAGAAATAGAGTGTGCGATATTAACTCAAATGTAAATGTATACACACATACTCGTATACCCGTACAAGTAGTTAATTTTTCCCTTTTATGTATCGTGATGTCCTGCAAATACAAGAAGTAATCACTCATCATTGAGGGATCACATCTGTGATACCCTCCCTCATCGTTCGGATATCTTTGTGGAACCTTTCTCCCTGTTCATCGCCGACTGCTCCTAGGTTGTCAGGAAAGAAGTCCAGATGCAAATGAAGAAAATGTATTCTTAAGGGCATCCGGCACCGAAGGTTTTTACAGTTCTTGAGAAGGTTGTGAATCAGTTGTTGTAGTTGCCCTGTTTTCGGTAACAAAGAAATTCCTTCACCACAGATGTGAAAGATTGCCATGCGGCGGGCACTGTGCTGTTTAGCCTTTCGGTAAAAAACAAAATCATGCGGTAATTTCGGTATCTGAGGACCAACGAAGAAGCCTTTGAGTTTTGCATCACATAATTGCGAAAATGTTTGATTTACGTGTAAGAAACCTTCTCCACATTTGTTCATAGCCTTTACAAAGTTTTTCATCAGCCCCAGTTTGATATGAAGTGGTGAAAGCAGCACATCAGAGGTATTAACTAGGAGCTTGTGACGAACGTAACTCTCTCGAGGAATGAAAACATATCGTTTAGGACAGCCTGTCGATTTGTAGTGTTCTGCTGAGGCCCTACTGTCCCACATACAAAGAAAACAACAAAATTTGGTGAAGCCACTTTGAAGCCCGAGCAAGAGTCAATGGCGGACTGGTGACCCATATACGTAGGAAATTGAGTTGATTTTCAGCGGCGTACTTTTGGGAAAATTATCAAGGTACCTCAAAAAAAATATCGTTATGTCAGCATCACCATTTAAACATCCTTTCAACACAAGTCTACGAATCATTGAGTTTTTTGGGTTTTTTTTTGTATTTAACAACATTTCACCCATTTTCGTGGACACACCGCAGCTCTCTAGTGAAATCAAGCGTTCTCTGAAAGAGACTGTAGAAGACTTTATTCCATTCTTATAAATTTTATTGAGATAACTGAATTCTCTCTCTCTCTCTCAGAACTTGTAACACTTCGGTGTTAGTGAGAACGGAAATTCAAATGTGCCAGAAATTAATTTCTTCTTCAAGATTAATTTCTTCTTCAAAATATCGTTATGTCAGCATCACCATTTAAACATCCTTTCAACACAAGTCTACGAATCATTGAGTTTTTTGGGTTTTCTTTTTGTATTTAACAACGTTTAACAACATTTCACCCATTTTCCTGGACACACCGCAGCTCTCAAGTGAAATCAAGCGTTCTCTGAAAGAGACTGTAGAAGACTTTATTCCATTCTTATGAATTTTATTGAAATAACTGAATTCTCTCTCTCTCTCTCAGAACTTGTAACACTTCGGTGTTAGTGAGAACGGAAATTCAAATGTGCCAGAAATTAATTTCTTCTTCAAGATTAATTTCTTCTTCAAAATATCGTTATGTTAGCATCACCATTTAAACATCCTTTCAAAACAAGTCTACGAATCATTAAGGTTTTTCGTTGTTTTTGTATTTAACAACATTTCACCTATTTTCCGACACACCGCAGCTCTCTAGTAAAATCAAGTGTTCTCTGAAAGAGACTGTAGAAGACTTTATTCCATTATTATGAATTTTATTGAAATAACTGAATTCTCTCTCTCTCTCAGAACTTGTAACACTTCGGTGTTAGTGAGAACGGAAATTCAAATGTGCCAGAAATTAATTTCTTCTTCAAGATTAATTTCTTCTTCAAAATATCGTTATGTCAGCATCACCATTTAAACATCCTTTCAAAACAAGTCTACGAATCATTAAGGTTTTTGGTTGTTTTTGTATTTAACAACATTTCACCTATTTTCCGACACACCGCATCTCTCTAGTAAAATCAAGTGTTCTCTGAAAGAGACTGTAGAAGACTTTATTCCATTATTATGAATTTTATTGGGATAACTGAATTTTCTCTCTCTCTCAGAACTTGTAACACTTCGGTTTTAGTGAGAACGGAAATTCAAATGTGCCAGAAATTAATTTCTTCTTCAAGATTTACCTGTAATTAATAAAATAATTACAAAAAGTCTCCTGAGAAAATTGGAAATGTCCAAAATTTCAGTGCAAATTTGTAAAATGCAAAGAATGCGAAAATTAATTTTTGTTTAATTATTTTCAACCGGAAAAAGGCCTCAGTAGTCAAAGCGCTGGTTTCTGACCATTCAGTCGCGATAGGCCCGGGTTCGAATCCCGGTGAGACATGGATGTTGTGTTTGTCTTACGGCACTGGCTGTCTTCCTTCCCTGGAACCGTGGCCCTAAATTAGGGACGGGCGACTGCTTATGGTCCACTGAGTTGCTCGCGGTGGTAGAATAACGTGTTGCACATCGCTAATGTCAAACTATATCCTGCAACTGAAATTTCGGATTTAAATTTCACTCACAAGTGTTTACAATAAAATAAATATTATTGAACAGTGAAGAATATAAGAAAGGCTCTGGGAAAGTAATGTTTCCTCTGTTACTGTTTTCGAACTAGGCGCTACGGAAAGCTTCGCACGCCACGGAGTGAAAACTGATAGTCTGGTCACTTCCACAACAGTGAATGGCGATGCGATTAATCAGTGCAAATTGGCAGATGTGCTTTATGCACTTGTGAAGCAAGGAAAAAAAAAGAAAAAGAAAATTAGCAGGAAAAGTTCTTTTTGCTGTAGCTGAAACAATCTTCCTGGAACTGGAATTCAAAAGTTCGTGTAACTAGAATGTCCAAAAAGTAGTAAATCAGATGCAGATATCGTACAAAAAAAGAAAAAGCCTGTGAATGCACAAATAAGAAGCAGCAACTTCCACATTTTACCATATGTGAATCTCAATGCATTAACGTACACAATGAATTTCGAGTTTCTATCCCAAACTACATTTTTCAAATGTGATTGTCAAAAGCGGATTGAGGTAGAAGATATCAGGCTAAAGAATCGGAGCTTAAATTAGAAATTCGAGAAAGAGGAAGATGTGTGCCAAAACAGGGTTTGGCTCATCAGTACATTTGTTAATTAAGTTTCTTGCTTTTAGAAGCCTTCCGAGTGGTGGACAAACTTTGTCGTTTTGGCATTACTTGCCTTTCTTCTTGAAGTACAAGTACATATTTACTTCTTTTTTTCTTGAGTTACCATAAGACAATACGTCAGCACCCCGGAATTTACAATACGTCCAGCCAACCGGAATTGTCCCGGTAACCCGGCGGCCCAGTCCGCGCTTGGCAAGAGTGATATCACTTTCAGATCACCACATATTGACCACCTAAACTGGTCACATTCTATTGCAGTGAGAACTTTGTTTATACTTTCGTACGTTTACTTGGTTCCTACAGCACGTGTTACTGGAATGGAAGGCTTCTGGTTTCCGTTCGACAAAAGGCCAATTTTTAAATTAACCTTAATTGAGTTTTAAATTAACCTTAATAATTCATTAGTATCGTGAGATATTCTCTATCATTAGCCACAGAATATTTGAACCAAAAGCACATACCATCCTGCAGTTCATATAAAGAACATTGACCCAAATCTCTATTTCTAAACACATACACAAGTACTCTTCGCTAGTAGGTTAAACTCTTGAAGTCGGAAACCTAAAAATTCAGCTTGTTGAATAGACTTGAGATTTGTATCATGATGGAGTGATTTCTTGTTGCTTTTCTTATCAAATGCCATGTGCTACTCACAGTCATGACGATGAAGAGCGTGGAGAATAGTATCATGGTCGGATGACTTCCAGTAGCTTTCCTTATCAAATGCCATGCTCACTGTTATGATGCATATCTAGGAGATTAGGATCATGATGGGGTGAGTTCCTGTTGTTTCCTTATCAAGCAGAATGAGCTGCTTACAGTCGTGATGATGAGTACCTTGTAGATTAGGATCGTGTTGGGGTTGTTTCCTGTTGCCTTTCTTTCCAAGTGCCATGAGCTGTGAACAGTCATATGGATGTACATCCTAGGGAATGGTGATTATGATGAGGCAATTTCTTGTTGTAACCCTCATCAAATGGTAAATATCTTGGAGAACAGGGATCATGATGAAGTATTTTCTCTGTTGATTTCCTCATGAAATGTCAAGTGCGAGATCCGCGGGGAAATAGGTCAATACGTCCAGCCACGATTTTCGAAATCTATTCAGACACTTGTTACATTCGCGAGAACACTGGAAAACTTGAAACCGAATGGTTGGGAAAGGGATCCAAACCCATAATATTCGCCTATCTCACATACTCAGGGCTGGAGATAAAACTGCGCAACGGCGATGGTTAGTTTTCGCAGTAAGTTAGTTTAATCATGCAAAACTGCTTGCTGTTACCCGCATGCATTATGCTTTCATCCTAACCGTACAAATTAATAGAGCAACGTGTTGCACATCGCTAATGTCAAACTATTTCCTACAACTGAAATTTCAGATTTAACTTTTACTCACAAATGTTTACAATAAAATAGATATTATTGAACAGTGAAGAATATAAGAAAGGCTGTGCGAAAGTAATGTTTCCTCGGTTACTGTTTTCGAACTAGGCGCTATAGAAAGCTTCGCACGCCACGGAGTGAAAACTGATAGTAAGTTCACTTCCACAACAGTGAATGGCGATGCGATTAGTCAGTGCAAATTGGCAGATGCGCTTGATGCACTTGTGAAGCAGAGAGTGTTGATTGAATTCCTTACCATCTGGCCAGGAAGTCTAATGGAAATTCACACGCACCTGAAATATTTGTATCGTGACGATAATGCAGATAAGGTGCGTCGCATAAATTTAGAGACAGTCGACTTTGTACCCTGAACGCAATGCGAATATGCACTGCTGGCCACCCAAAATGCAAAACCAAGAAGGAAGCATCCCATTGGCCTGAAATTCACAGCATGCGTCGCCCGCGAGAGGGCATGCAAACGATTAGCATTGCAGGGCATATGCAAACCATGTGCGTCCCGCACGCCACCGAGAAACACTATAAGAAATGTGCACAGAAGGCGGGATGTAAGTAGTGGAAGTGTGTTGTGCTGCCGGACCTGTGCGGGGGAAGCTTCCTGATGCCTCATCGCAGAATACAGCAGTGATTCCAGCACGTTTCGGAGTTCGACAGAGGAAGAATAGTCGCTTATCGCGACAGCGGCTTATTGTACCGAGACATGGGCGCCCGTGTGGTATGATATCCAGCAACAGTGAGGCGAGTGTGGATTCGGTGGATGCATGAGGGACGGACGGACCGACGTAAGCGATTGCCGCAGCCGCGGCACACCACCGAACGAGAGAACAGGCATGTTGTGCAGCGGGCATTGATAGCTCGCAGCGCCACATCCCGAACGTTAGCGCAGAATTTAGGGTGCGTTACGCAACAACCTGTGTTAGCACGCACCGTTCGACGTCGTCTGCCGGAGCGGAGACTTGTCGCACGGCGCCCATTGCTCCAATTACCATTTACGTAACACCACCGGTGAGTGCGGCGGCAGTGGGCCGTTGAACGCCGCACCTGGACTACGGAATAGCACGAGATTGTCTTCTCCGACGAATCCCGCTTCGGCCTGCAACACCACGATGGTCGGATCCACGTGCGGCGGCACCGCGGCGAGAGAATGAATGACGCCTGCATTATGCATCGCCATACCGGTCCGTCACCTGGCCTTATGGTTTGGGGCGCATTTGGATATGACACCCGCCCCCTCTGGGACGCATCGCCGGTACACTCAACAGCCACAGATACATCTCCGACGTTTAGGAGCCTTTCGTCCTCCCTCACCTGAAGGTCTTGCCAGCGGCCACGTTTCAACAGGACAATGCGCGCCCGCACGTGGCACGCATCGTGCAACAATTCTTCACGGCTCACGAGGTGTCACTGCTGCCGTGGCTCGCCTGTTCTCCCGATATGTCGCAAATCGAACACGTCTGGTCGCTGATCGGCAACCGAGTGGTCCGGCAAGCACCACCCGCGGCTACGCCAGATGAACTGTGGCAACGTGTGGAAGCAGCCTGGACCGACATATCCCAAGCCCACATCCAAAGTTTCTTTCGTTTGGTGCCGCGGCGTGTAGCGGCCGTTATTCCCAGCCGTGGGGGCCACACGAGTTATTGATGTCTGCGTGTTCTGCAAGTCGCACGGGCCTGTAAGCTCAATCGTTTCATCTTTGTATCTCTTGTTATGTGTCCAGTAAATCTGGCTTTGCTATCTCGTGTCCTTCTTGGTGTTGCATTTTGGGTTGCCAGCAGTGTAGGTAGGAAGCTGAAGTGGTACCTAATTAGACATAACCCTACAACAAACGTTTCGATCCGTCGAGATGACCGGATTGTGTGAAAAGAACACCAGAAAGTGAAATAGTGCAATTTTAGGTGTCTCATAAATATAAAGACAACTATGTAAAGTAGCCACATGCAAATGAGATGTACAAATTCGCATGTTGTACGCACGCGCATGGGCCGTAATTCGGTCCAGCCTACAAAAGACAACGGACCTGCCGTCAGACATTCATTTGCCGAAATGCCACGCAACAGGCAACTTTCTGGTGAGGAGATTTGCAGACTGAGAGCAAATGGATTGCCTGTAACGAAAATTTGTAAAGCCATGAGGATGAGTAGGGCAGTCATTTAAAAGACTTTATCGAAACGCGGTGCCTTAACTGCTAGAAAACGGCCTGGAAATCCTCGAATAACAGCCAAACGAGATGATCGTGCAATCATGCGTTTAGTTTCAGCCCAAATGTTATCACTACGTCAAGTTTCTCGGACTGTTATTGTCACCTTCTCATAGGACACAGTTCATCGACGAATCAAGGAAAGTCGCAACATTGTGCTCCGTAAAATGCCTCGTCTGCCACACCTCACTGCGCCGCAACAAGGAAGCTAGATTGTTATGGGCAAGCAGCCACATGCACTGGACGGACGAGTGGATCAAAACTATTTTCTCCGATGAGCAAAAGTTCAACCTGGACGGCCCTGACGGTTGGAACTGCTTTTGGCATGATTTACGACGCGAGCCACTCACCTTCTTCAGCAGACAGAAAGGAGGGAATCTGTGTTGGTCTGGGCAGCTTTGGCAGTCAATAGGACAACGGATATTGCTTTTCTGCAAGGCAGGCAAAACTCCGAAACTCAGCAGCCGCCTTCTACCGTTTGCCGAAATTCTAGCGGGTGTTGATTATCTGTTCCAGTAAGACAATGCTTCTATTCATCGATCTACATTAACGAAATGCTTGTTTAACACTCACCATGTGACCGTAATGGATTGGCCAGCACTCAGTCCAAATCTGAACATTATCGAGAACCTCTGGGGTATCCTAGCTCGTGATTTGTATGCGAATGGACGACAGTTCTCAAGTGTGGTGGCATTGAAAGAGCAGATTGAACGAAGCTGGAACGCACTCTGTCTAGAACACTTTCATCACTTGGCGGACAGCGTGCCCAATTGGGTTTCCAGTGTTATTCGGAACAACGGCTCCACTATTCGTACCGGAGGTGCTCACAACTAGTAAGTCTTTATATGTTTGGAACAACGTATTTCTGTTTTTTTCTTGGACTTTGCTTTGGAATTGTTATGTTTCCGTCAAACTATTGTGCAGCTGCGTGTCCTATGCTATTTTTGCTATAAATATGAGGTGTACATTTCAGCTCGTTGTTGTTTCTTTCTTATTCGAGAATTTGTTCTGCCTCTATATTTATGCGATGCACTATATAAGCACTAAGCAGAGTAAGACGTAGGGTCAGACATTTTTAGAGTGGTGAAATCAAAAATTGAGAACAAACTCCAAAGATGCCGGCCTGTTATATCTGTGATGCAGATAATAATAGCTGAACTGATGCCCTGATTAAGGAAATTCTCCATACTACAACATGTTTATTGCACAAGTAAATTGCCATCTGAAATCTAGTGGTGATGACAACGAACATCGGCTGGAGAAATATCTAGTTACTGTGGCGCCTGAAAATGCTGAGAGAATAACGCAAAGAGTTCCTAAAAAGCAGTTGTGCAGAACTACTCGAGCTCAAGTCAAAATCAAGTTCTATTCATTCAGAGTTCCATTACCCATCGGTGTTTGGGAAATTTCGAACACAAAATTACCTACTGACGCTACATTGACCTTTTTTTACAAGCTAATATTTTATACATTGTTTCTTAGAATAAAGTTATTATTACAATTCTCTAAGAAAGCTTTAAATTTTCTCAGGTTGCACAAGGAATTTTGAAATGAAATTTAATTCAGTCGTATCAGATATTTGCGTGTATGAAGGTTTAGCACAGACTGTTGCTAAATGCTCTTAAAAATACAGGGATTTATCAAAAGAATAGGAACATTTAGTATTTTGGGAGAACTTTTTATCAAAAAGATGTAACTTCACTTCGGTTTTTTAGAACATACAAAATTCTAGTTGGAATACACATATACGAGGTCATGCATACACGATAATGGAATTTTGGATCATTCTGCCAGTATAATAACGTAGTCCTTTCCAAACGTAATGAGAATGATTCGTTGACGCTAAAGACCGCTGGAGGCAGGTGGTGCTGCAGGGTGTTACGTGGGTATCTCAGGTAAATGGCTGGACCATCCTCAGTTAGGGGCGAACCTTTCGAAGCGTCGGAACGTTAAAAAATGCACCCTTCTTTTTCACACTCGTTACGGAAAAAAATGCAAAGGAGCGTCGAGCTGCGTCACGCAATCAAATTGTGTGTAAAACTAGGAAACGTAGCCGCAGAAACCTTAGAGATGCTGAAGACAGCGTATGGGGACGCAGCTTTGCCATCAGCCCAGGTTTTCATGTGGCACAAGGCCTTCAAGGATGGAAGGGAAGCCGTTGAGGATGAGCAGCGCTAATGGCGACAATCAACGTCAAGAACTGAAGACAATGTAGCCGTTATCAAGTCTACTTTGGAAAAGGAGCGACGTTTAAATGTCCAACTAATCGCAGATGAGGTTGGAGTTCCGAAAACGGTGATTCGTCAAATCATTACGGAAAATCTCAACATGAGAAAGATTTGCGCAAAACTCGTCCCAACAAACTTGTCCGATGAGCAGAAGGAGGATCGTCTGTTCATTTTCCAAGAACTGTTGGCGTGTTGAGAACTGAGACCGACATTTTGCGTAAAGCGATTACTGCGGATGAAACATGGATGTTTTAGTACGTTCCCGAAACAAAAAGGCAGAGTTCAGAATGGCGCACTCCTCTTCACCTCTACCGAAGAAATATCTCAAGAGCAAATCGAAAGTGAAATCAATGTTCATCGTTTTTTTTGACCATCGAGAAGTGGTGCAAACAAAATTTTTACCACCAGGACAGACAGCCAATCAAACGTTTTACCTACAGGTCCAGGAGTGTTTGAGAAAAAGGGTATTCCGAGTCCGTCGTGACACTGTGGAAACGTGGATCCTCCACCATGATAATGCGCCGAGTCACACATCATTGGCTGTGAGGGAGTTTCTGGTGTGGAAAAACATCTCTACCCTTCCGCCCATCCCCCTACAGTCCTCACTCGGTGCCGTGCCAATGTTTGTGTTCCCGAAAATTAAAACGCACCTGAAAGAACACCATTTTGGTACTGTTGCAAACGTCCAGTCAGCTGCGACGAGGGCTCTGCAGAGCCTCTCACATGAAGACTTCCAGCACTGCTACTACAAATGGCAGAGCCTCTGGAATAAGTGTGCTCAGTCCCACGGTATTTACTTCGAAGGTGAGTGGGCCTAATGGTATGTATTTTGATTAAACGCATTTGTTTTGTACTCATTATCATACTTGAGCTGGTATGTCCCAACTACGCTGTAAAACATTTTGTGGCAAGTTGCACCGAAAAGTGGGACTACACAAGCTGCACCACATTTTGAGAAAATGGATACCATATTGTGGTGCAAACAAAACAAACACAACTTTTAACCAGACTATGGTATAAGGTTGTGCCACACAGTGGTGCAAGGTTGCACCATGTTGTTGGTTTTGTTTGCACTACATAAGCGGATACCTTTTTTCAAAAACTGGTGCAGTTGGTGTAGTGCCATTTTTTGGTGCAACCTTCCGCAACATTTTCGACAGTGTATGCCAGTGATGCTGGATGAGGAAAATGAGATCTGACTTCTGCTCCAGACTTTCCTACATATGTTCTATTATATTGAGGTAGCCAGGATGATTGGTGTACCTTATCCTGATGCGCTGCAAATCACAAAGTGATGCGTTTCGCACAATGCAAGGGGTTATTATCTGGTTGAAGCCAGAAACTGTCATTAGGGAACAACGCCTGAAAAAATGAGTGAAGGTGTTTCTCAAGAATGTATATGTACGTTGCAGATGTGACAAGGAATAATAGAATAATCAATGACCATAAGAAATGCCATAATATGGCAGCCCACAGCATCAGAGATCCACCTCCGTGCTTAACAGTCGGAAACAAATAGCCGGAGTGATACGCTCCTGCAGGTTTTTACCAGACGTACGTTCTACTAGGTGTGGTAAGCAATGTGAAACGCGATATATTCGACCAAATGACACATTTCCAGTCTTTAGCAGCATCCACTTTGCTTGCTTTGCACAAACTTACACATTCGTTGCATTGATGCTGGTAACAGGAAGTTTGTGGATTGCGCCATGGCTATGAATATCGCAATGATGAAGTTCCCGACGCATTGTTATGAAAAAAAAAACCGGATCATTTCAATTGGTGTTTAAGCTATTTGCGGTGCCGTAGTCCTGTGCTTCTATTTGTACAATCCGTGCCAAAGTTCGACTATCACTATGTGGTATCTTCGTATCCCGTTTAAAATTTGCATGGTGGATGCCAGCGCCGTCTGTTTTTTGATAGGCAATCATAATCTTCGATACAACTCCCGGTGTTACACCTACTAGTTCTGCTGTTATTGTTACCGAAGCTCCTGCAAGACGCTCACCAATGATCATTCTTTTTTCGAGGTCAGTATGATCTGATATGTTCGACAGTTACTATAGAACTGTTTTACCCGCGCTGTGGCACTGCTAAGTGACAGCTGATATCCCACTGCATCCATTTATATATTGGGGGGTTGCAAAAGTTTCCGCTGCACCCGCTAGCGACCGTTGTAGGACTGTAACCACCCGGCAACCCATGCTGAGTTCGTAAATGAAAACAAGCATGACACTCGATAAAGGTCATTTGCGGCACTGTTTGTTATTGATGTTTCACTTAGGGAAAAATGCGAGTGAAGCATACGGTTCAATACGTCAGGCGTACGGCGAAACGGTTATGGGTGAGCGGACATGTCGATAATGGTCTGCCAGGTTTAAGAAAGGTTATCTAAGCTTGGAAGACAAGCGACGTACAGGTATACCGCAGGAACTCGCAGACGAGGAGCTAGAATCGCTATTGCAAGAAGATGCCACACAATCGACCACGCAACTGGCAAAACGTTTGAAAGTGGCTCAAACGACGGTGGCACGGCGTCTAAAGATCTCGGGAAAGATCCAAAGGATTGGTGAGTGGGTTCCACATGTATTAACGGAACGTAATATTGGTCAACGATTGGGCCTTTGCATGTTGCTGCTGAAGAGGTTTCAAGGGAATAATTTCTTGTGGAAGGTTGTCACCAGGGATGAAAACTGGGGCTATTCCGACAACCCCATTCTCAAGCGATCCTGGGTAGACTTAGGCCAGCCATCAACATCCACTGCAAAACAGCATATCCACGGGGAAAAGGTGCTATTTTGTGTGTCGTGCGATATACATGGAGTGCGGTACTTCGTACTGTTGAAACCGGGCAAAACCATCACTGCACAACGATACAGATATCCGTTGAATAAACTGAATGCCGCAATCGGGCAAAAACGCTCATGGACGAGTAAAGGACGCCGCTGAGTCATCCTGTTACACGATAATGCCAGACCACATATCGGTGCCACCCCACCACGAAATCAACCTTTGAACAGCTACACTGGGAGGTTTTACCGCACCCGGCTTACTACCCGGACGCTGCACCCCCAGACTTTCATCTGTTTCGCTTTATACAACATGCCCTAGCCCAAGAGCAGTTCACTACAATTCCAGAGGTGGACGATTTCGCCACTGCCTTCTTCAGCTCAAAACCGAGTCTTTCTATAACAAGGGCAATTAATTGTTGCCTGAAAAATGGCAAAAGGTCATTAATGCTGACGGCTAGTATTTCGTTAAATAAATGTGTGCTGGTTCCCTGATTGTTCCTTTCTTCTTTCTCCTTAAAACGGCGGAAACTTTTGCATACCCATAATACCTCACATCTCGGGCAATAGCGTCTTTGTGATTTCCATATGGCCAATTGCGTGTATGCCAGTCACAGTCGGTGTTTCTCTTCTTTTAATAAACCGCGGTGTATTGTTACTAAAAACTGCCAAGAGAAAAGTTTTAGTTCTTCGTCGTTCGTCGTTCGTCTTTATTTGTTCCTAGAAACCGGCTGCGAAGTAAAGTAACTAATACATAGTGTTTATTTAATTGCTGTGTTTATGTAAATGATTAAAATAAATTAAAAATCAAAAATGCAATGAAGGCCTTCCATGCTAGTATGATTCCGTCGAACAAATCTGAGGAACCACTTATTCATCACCAGTTATAAAAAAACGAATCTGGCTACTAATCTTTCGTTTTACATTGTTATCACATTTACGGCAGTTTTTGGACGAATATTCTAAGAGACTCTGAAGGTATTGAATCGGAGGCGCCCTTAACACGAAAGAATTTCCGACATATTCTAAGAGACTCTGAAGGTATTGTATCTTAGGCGACCGTAACACAAAAGCATTTCCGATATATTCTAAGAGACTCTGATGTTATTGAATCAGAGGCACCCTTAACACTAAGGTATTTGCGACATATTCTAAAAGACTCTGTAGGTATTGAATCGGAGGCGCCCGTAACACAAAAGCATTTCCGACATATTCTAAGAGAATCTGAAGGTATTGAATCGGAGGCGCTCTTAACACTAAAGCATTTCCGACATATTCTAAGAGACTCTGAAGGTATTGAATCGGAGGTGCCCGTAACACAAAAGCATTTCCGACATATTCTAAGAGAATCTGAAGGTATTGAATCGGGGGCGCCCTTAACACCAAAGTATTTCCGACATATTCCAAGAGACTCTGAAGGTATTGAATCGGAGGCGCCCTTAACACTAAAGCCTTTCCGACATCCTTATTTTGCCAAGCCGTTTAGCTATGCATCAAGAATTTAACAAGAATGCCTAATTCTTAAAAAACCGCCATCCAGCTAGTTTTAATGATAATTAATGTATATTCTGCAATTAGGTACTACCATCCCATAAACTATGCAGTTTGTACACGAGGGAAATTTGGAGAGGTAGAACCGATTTAAATATTATGACAGATCTCGCTTCAAAATACTCTCATGGAACAGATGAACACCTCTGTCGGGTACAAAAGGCTCATTCCACAGGACGTGATTGTGATCTCACTGATAGGTGAAGAACATGCACAGCTGTACAAAATTAAAGAATAGTCTACAAAATCCTACATTACTTGCGATGAAAGAAAGTTTATGGAAATACAATAAAATTTGACAGAAACTTTTATTGAGATATATTACCTGTCTAATATTTCGTTGGTGAACCTCTCGCCCTCAGTTCAGCAACTGTCCGACGTGGCATTGATTCAAAAAGATGCCAGAAGCACTTGGGAGGTATGGCCAAACAAGCTGTGTATAATGTGGCCTTCAATGCAGGTATGAAAGTGGTTGGTGTAACCAGGTGAATGATATGCCGCTCCATAGTGTCCCACGTGTGATCTATGGGTTGGGTATCGGAGGAAGTCGGAGAATAATCAATATCCTGGAAGTCTGAACTGTGTTCCTCAAACCCTTGCTGCACAACGTTGGACCTGTGGCTCGGTGCATTGTCATCTTGAAAAACAACGTCGCCATTCGGGGGAAAATGCAACATTGCTGGGTGTACAGTCAGGAAGCAATTCACGATAGTGGGCAACAATCATGCGTTGTTGTACATGCACCAAGGAGGCAATTTTCAGCCAGGAAAGCCCTAACACACATCGTACAACCGCCTTCTCCGGCTTGCACTCTGGATATCATGAAAGACGGATCGAGGGCCTCATGTTGTTTGTACCAAATACGTACATGACCATGCAGGAAGTGCAGTCAAAAACGCAATTCGTCAAATCAGCACACATGTTTTCCATTCATCCGACGTCCAACTTGCAAGATCACTGTATTAGGTGAATCTTTTGCACCGATGAACCATGATTAGACGTGAATGTTGACGGGGTCGTCTGATGTCACAGATCATTCGTGCGAGCGTACGACCCTGGTCATGATAGATACTGTTCGGCGTTAAACTCTGTTGTATTGCTTACTCAACTATCGAACAGGGCTGCGTCTGTTGAACTGTACGAGTCATCGAACCCCGCGTTCACCTCCCACATCAACCTTCCGCTGTTCTGTGCAGTTTTGACTCCATGTCGTTGTTTGACCATTTTCACGTCTGTCCTGATACACTTTAACTACTGCGGCTCGCAAACAACCCACCGGTACAGCCGTTTGGGAATTCGAAGCACCAGCTAGCTCCCACGGTCAGTCTTTTCTCAAGGTCCGATAAATCCTTCCGTTTACCCATCACGCTCCGAATGTTACTGCCAAATGCTGCACTCACCCTTATTCAGGGTGATCAGAGTCGACCGCACAATAAACCTGCCGGACGATTCCTCGTGGAGAAAGAAGCCGAAAACCGTTTTCCGTTGTCCGATCGGACGTCGCATTCCGGAGATATACGCGCCGAAAGTTTCGTGACGTCACATCCGGTAACGCACATGCTCGTTGAAGAGCGACGTGGATAGTTATACAGACGCATGTATCCCAAGACAATCAAGATCCGGTGGCGCAGTGGTGTAAGGCGATGGCTTCTCATCATTTATCCGAAAGGGGTCCGTGTTCGAGTCCCGGTGAAGCATGGATCTTGTGTTTGTTTTACAGCACTGACTCTCTTTCTTCCCTGGAACCAGTGGTCCTAAATACAAGACGAACAACTACTATTGAGTTGCTCACGGTTGTCGTTAAACCTCCAATTAAAAAAAATAAAGAAAAAAAATCAACAATAAAATGTGACACGGGGTGGGTATGCAAATTCAAAGGACCTGCTGGCGTGAAACCATCAGTTGTACGCCTGCGCGATACGGAAGGCAGCGATAAAAAGGGTTGGCGACGGTAGCAGTTAAGCTCATACTGCGTTGGTACATTTGACAGTAGCGTGGGTAGCGATATGTCGTACAGTTTGAGAGAGTATTGTGACATGTATCTCCCATTGGGGTATGCCATGGTTCAGCATTGCGTGCAGCAAGGGTCTGCAGCGAGCCACACCCAGCACGACGGCGCCCGGACGTCCAGGTCATACGCCGGCTTGACGCTCGAATGCGCGGCACAGGCAATGTCGCACCACGTTCGAGTGTAAGCAGTGGCACTGGACCCTCTGCGAGAACACCATCTTTCGAGGACGCCGTACTAGAGTTCATAGAGGAGGACCCAACGTCCAGCAACCGTGCTATCAGGCGACAGTACGGTGTGCACCAAAGTAACGTACTTGCCGTTCTACACGAAAAAGACTTGTATCCATATCACATCACACGGGTACAAGGCCTATTACTACATGATTATCCTCGAAGACAGGCATACTATGAGTGGATGCTGCAGCAACATGCTGCCGACAATAGTTTTATTCGCCGGATCTTGTGGACTGATGAAGCAAGGTTTACTCAGCAGGGTATCTGCAACACCCGTAATAGTTATGTTTGGGCATTGGACAATCCGCACGCAAACACGTGAATACGCTCACCAGGTCTGGTGGGGTGTTAATATCCGGTGGGGTGTTAATATCCGGTGTGGTATTGTGGACGTTATCCTAGTGGGGCCATATCTTCTTTCCGAACGTGTCACAGCTGCCAACTACATGGTGTTCCAACATGTTGTTCTGCCGGACATACTGGAAAACGTACCATTGGCTGTTCTCAGCAATATATGGTTCCAGCATGATAGAGCACAGGCTTATTACGCTGCAAATGTTCGTCATTGGCTGGATACGGAATATCCCAGTAGAAGGCTTGGCCGCGGTGGTCCTGTCGCACGGGGCGCTGGATAGCGGGATCTTAACCTATTGGACTTCTTCCTCTGTGGTCCTCTAAAGGAACTGGTATATCGACAGCCTGTCATATTAATGACCACCTTGTAGTGCGGAACACGCGGCGGGCTGCCGCATGTTCTGCACTGCAAGGTGGTCATTATCAACACATGTTGTAATCTGACACGAATCTACATGTTTTATCATTTGCGTTGTAGTGGTACACATCAATAAATTACATGTTTTCTATCAAAGTGATTGGGTAAGTTTTTTCTAATGTCTGTATTCTTACCGGGTGTGACGTCACGAACTTTCGGCGCGTATATCTCTCGAATACGACGTCCGATCGGACAATGGACGACGGTTTTCGGCTTCTTTCTAAACGAGGAATCGTCCAGTAGGTTTATTGTGCGGTCGATTGTGATTACGCGACCTCTTCCTGAGAAGTGCAAAAACTATCGAAATAGCTGACAGCTGGGGAAAAAACAACTTTACATTACCTCTGGAAAGCCTGCAATAAAATGTCAATTACCTCGGAAGCGGTTCGTTTCCAGACTAATGTTGACTAAGACGTTTTTGTTCGTTTCGATGAGTGCTATCTATATTTTCACTTATGACCAACATTTCTGAATCACCCTGTATATGCATTACATTTACGGAAACAAGTTCTGGATCTGATGACAAATTTCACGGTATGTCCTTCAGGAGTTTAATTTAACAGTTCTAATTGACGTTAAGTTATGCAATATTAATGACGTCTTTTCAATGATCAAGCAAGTTTCTAACGTACTCGTACATTTTATTAAACTTATAATGTTTACTTTTCTGATAAATGTGTGAGAGATTTAGAGCATTACTTTAGTGCGTCACACACACAATGACGCAGTAAGGAATCACGTTATCAGTCTTGCAGTCTTTGAAACTGCATTGACAAAGTTATCGTTACACTCATAAGTCGCACTGAGGAACTTCTTTCTGTCTGGGACATCCATAACTACAAAAATGATGTGTGAAGTACCTACTTTAGAGGTGACGGGCCTGACCAGACGGAAAGGTTACTGCGATAAGCTTCGTCGTTGTATTTCAGTCGGTAAAACGACCGACTATGGAGAAGGCAGATTTTTGCTCGTTCTCCATCACCGGAAAATGAGGCATGCTTTTCTCGTTTGAGCCGGAACATAAAATGAATCTTCTGTCCATGACGTTCCAAAAAATTGTGTGATGATTCTTCTACACATGATAAGAAAATTAATAAGAATTATTTCTTCTGGAGCGATCTACACTACATTGACAAAAGTCACCGGGCACCTAGAAGACAAACACAACATATCATTTGTTGACATACATTAGTATGGTGTTCGTCCACCTTTGGCCTTAATGCATGCACTGACCCTTCGAGACATTCTTTCGACAAGGATTTGGAACACAGCGATAGGTATGCGCTTCAATTCAGTACATAATCCTGCCGCTAACAGTTGCTTAGTTGTAGCCCTTGGTTTCAAACTTCTTATGCGGTGCTCTGATTCATCCCATAGGTGCTCCATGGGATTAAGATCAGGGCGCTGTGCTGGCCAGTTCACACACGATACTGAATTATCTTCAAACCATTCCGTAACAGTCCTTGCTCTATGGCTGGGATCATTATCCTTCTGGTACCAACAAGGTTCGGTTCCATGGTATTGTGCCACATAGTTGATAGGGTATAATTTTCCAGAATATTGAAGTAGACGTGCTGCTTAACAGGTTTTGTCCACGATAACCAATGAGCTGGGACCATACCACGAGAAACGTCCCCACA
Source organism: Macrothele yani (assembly GCA_039090855.1). Classification (NCBI taxonomy): domain Eukaryota; kingdom Metazoa; phylum Arthropoda; class Arachnida; order Araneae; family Macrothelidae; genus Macrothele; species Macrothele yani. The sequence continues at coordinate 99,166,347 of CM077007.1, read as the reverse complement.
CGAGTACACTGACAGCTCCAAACTTGGCTGTAGCAAGAGCACACTGTGATAAATAGCGTTCCCCCGGCTGCCACCATGCCTACACACGCCCAGCAGACTGTTGGATCGTGTATCTTGGTTCATGAGTCCATAGGACATGTTTCCATTGATCTACGGTCCATGATAAATGTTCTTTACACCATGCTAAACGACGAGTAGCATTCGGAGTGGAGATGAAAAGCTTATGAGCAGCCCCACGGTAACCCATGGAATGAAGTTCTCTGCAAATGGTATGTGATACCGAGGTTCCAGCATTTTTACTCACCTGTACACTGAGATCTTCTGCAGTGCTCCATTGATTAGCTGTAACGACTCTCCTGAGGCTTCAACGTCCTCTATCACTGATTTTCTTTGCTCTGTCGGTACGTTTTGCTGCTTCAGGCACGCTATGTGTCTTCCACTTATTCAGTACATTCAAAACAATTGATTTGGACATGTTTAAACGCCTCTCTGTTTCTCTTATGGACAACTCAGTAATATAACACCCAACAATCTTTCCTTTCTGAAAGTCAGCTCTCTCCCGTCGCGAAATTTTCACTCAACCTCACAGTGCGATGTGATCGCGGTCAGCTGCAGGTTTGTTTTTATACCGTTTGCAGCTGTAACGCGCATCTTAACATCGCAGCCGATCCGTTCATTTGCTGTTGAAGGATGCCAGGTGACCTTTGTCAATATAGAGTATTTTAGGTATGGTTTGGCGCCTGACACGGAAACCTACGATTTCGTCCCAACCCTTTCTCAAGGGAGGCTATACGTACGTACCTCATAGGTGACGCACATGTCAGGACGGCAAAGGTCCTGCAACACCCTTTGTCGGCGTAATTCAGTTAGTAGAACGTTGACTTCAGTAACAACAGAAGTGGGTTTGGCCGCCCCGGTGGCGCATTGGTCTAAGCGATGGCCTATGATCATTCGTCCGAAAGGGGTCCGGGTTCAAATTCCGCTGAGGCATGGATGTTGTGTTTGTCTTACGGCACTGGATTTCTCCCTTCCGTGAAACCAGTGACCATAAATGAGGGACGGACGACTGCTTATAGCCCATTGAGTTGCTCACGGTGGTCGTTAAGCCTCCAATAAAAAAAAAAATCAAAAAGAAAAAAAAAAAGAGTGGTTTTGAATTCCATCGCAATCAAATGACGCTTTATTTTTACAGATGAATTATTCATTTTGTATAGTTCCTTGTGCACATACTTCTCGCTAGGTAGGGCAAATGTATATTTTTGTGTGTAATATCTGGGCTCTTAAGAAACATAGTTTAGAAAATCAATACTTAAAAAGGCTGTTAATTAAGCGTATTAATAAACTATTGAAACACAAAGTTTAAACTTTTTACCAAGATAAATACTTAATGTAATCGACATTTCAGAAACATTCTTGTGGCTAAACTTCTTTTTATAATCAATCATTAACAATCTAAAATTAATTTGCCAAAATTAATCGGCATTTGAGAAAAGAAACTTGTTTTCACAAATCGCTTCATTACAATTTTTCATATCTAAGTTATAAAAATTAGTTTTGCATATTTCGCAGAATGTCATCTATCAACGTAACGCCTGAGATAACATTCAAACTCGTGAGAAACTTCAACTTTTGCTACGTATTGGAAAACTTCCGCCGTCCTGGGAAAACTTTCTCAACTTATGTAATTAAGACGGAGCCTGCACTTAAAGCCGGTAATATTGAGTTTCACACAAAAGGTAAGAAATGTTAGTAGGCCACTAATATACACACGAGCGCGCGCACACACACGCGAACGCTTTCACGGTTCGATGGGCATGTTGAATGCAACATTTCCTCTTAGGAAACGCTGTTAAAAATAGTGTCAACTCATTTTAATTCGAAAATTTGTTCTTCATTTAATTTTTCCTGGAGCGCTAGGCAATTCATCATAACCAATATCAAGTAAGAACATCAAGAGAGCAAAATTAGCAATTTAACTGCGCTCTCGGCTGATGCGTTCTCGCGCGTCTGTTGCCGAAAATGGTTACGGGAGTGGAAATTGCACGTTGGCACCGCTTATCTACCGCACGTAATTAAACGCTCGAAGTTGTCAATTTGGATTTAAGTTACGTAATCTTGTTACATTAATCGCGATGCAGGGGAATATTAACAACTAATTGCTCCTATGACGTAATTACTACAATTTCACCTCTGGCGGACGCCAGGGTGGTTTGTGCGCCAGTAATTACATCGCGAAAAGAAGCTGAGAGTTGCGAGTGTTAGCACTCGTTGTTGCTAAGTGTAGAAGAGAGAGAAACAGAGAGAGAGAGAGGGAGAGAGAGAAAACACAACACAGCATCAGGCAATGCCCTGGGAAATAACGTTATCTCCTCCCTCGGACGCTTTGCTGATGGAGAATCTTCCATCCAAAGCATAATAAAGAACAAGAACATTATCTGAGTCCATCACTGAAATTAATAAGCTATTTGTATTTAACGAATGTCGTGTTTCTTCTATTTCTTTCCTAGAGTCTCTGGAGAATCCTGAAGAACCAAACACTATACTGTTGTCGTTTATCTTTGATACACTGTGGGTCATTTCATTCTGTTTTGTTCTGTTTTTGTTTGTTTGTTATTAATTTGTCTGTATCATCAGTGCTTTGTTTTTTTCTCTGTTAGGTATTCGGAAGTACTCTTTTACTTTTAGGCATGAGCAAAAAATTGCATTGGCTTTTTGAACTCGTGAAACTAAGCCCATTTCTGACAATGATGGGATTCGAACACATACCATCCTTCCCCGGAGTCTACTGTTCTACCGATTAAACTATACCTACAAAGCCTATTGTTGCGACTTTGCCGTCCTGACACGTGCGTCACCTCTGAGGAAAGTACGTCACAGCTTTAAAAAGAAAGATGTAAGCGCAGAAAGAAGTTCGCCTTTCAGATTTCAACAGAAACATACATTTTCGGTTTCCCCAAATATGATTTCACTATCTTCTCGGCGTGTGTGTGTGTGTGTGTGCGAAAGCTCGCGTGTATTGTTTATCGCTGCAAAAACTCAAAATCTGTTAGAGCTTAATAATTAGGGGGTTTGGGGTTAACGTGAAAAGAAAGAAATCGCGGAAGTTACAAATAGGAAACCATTTAGGCTACTAACGAAACAAAGGCGAAACTTTTATAAGGATGATCAATAAAACACACACACCGTACTACTTGACATTTAATACACAATACTGACAAAAGTCCCAGGACAGCCCTTCAAAAGCGAATGAACGGTTTTGCTGCATTGTTAAGATGCGCGGTACAGCTGCAAACGGTATAAAAGCAAACCAGCTGACCGCGGTCATATCGCACTGTTAGGGTTGAGTGAAAATGTCGCGGCGGGAGAGAACTGACTTTGAGAAAGGAAAGATTATTGGGAGTTATATTAGTGGGTTGTGCATAAGAGAAACCGAAAGGCGTTTAAACATACCCACGTCAACTGTTTAGGATGTACTGAATAAGCGGAACACACATGGCATGCCTGAAGCAGCAAAATATACTGGCAGACCAAAGAAACTCAATGATAGAAGACGTCGAAACCTCAGGAGAGTCGTTACAGCTAATAGACGGATTACTGCACAAGACCGCAGTGTGCAGGTGAGTAAAAATGCTAGAACATCGGTATGTACACGCATCATTCGCAGAAAACTTCATTCCTTGGGTTACCGTGGCCGTGCGGCTGCTCATAAGCCTTTCATCTCCACTCGGAATGCCACTCGTCGTTTAGCAAGGTGTAAAGAACATTTATCGTGGACCGTTGATCAATGGAATCGAATTCTATGGACTGATGATTCCCGATACACGATCCATCAATCTACTGGCCGTGTGCAGGCAGGGCAGGGGAACGCTATTTACCACAGTGTACTGTTCCTACGGTCAAGTTTGGAGATGCCAGCTCCAAACATGACCGCAGGAACGTGTGGGTGTGTTTTCCGTGGATGGTCCCGTCCCATTGGTTATCGTGGACAAACCTCTTAACCAGGACGTCTACCTCAGTATTATAAACAATTATACCCTAATACTGTAACTATGTGGCAATACAATAGAACCGAGCAGTATTGGTACCAGTGGGATAACGCACACCGACCCATAAAGTAAGGACTGTTACGGCGTGGTTTGACGATAATTCCCTATCGTGTGTGGATTGGCCAGCACAGAGCCCTGATCATAATCCCATAGAGCACCTTGTAACGTATACTCTCGATTCACTTTCCTTTTGATTGTTACTATCTCTGGTTATTTTATTTTACTATGTAAATTATCTTCTTACTGAACGAGATGTTATTTCACCCGCTGAATGAGATCTGGCAATGAGTGTAAGTCATGACGTGGTGGTAGCCAGTATAAATTGGCGCGTTCAACGATACCAGGAGAGCGTTGGTTTATGTGAAGGAGAGCGTTTGTTGTTGTACGAAGTGAGCTGTGGTTTATGTGTCAGAAAGCTGGTGCTGTATAAAGAGAGTTCGTTTATGTGAGAGCGAGAAGTTCATAATAAAGAGTTTAAGTAAGTACGTTTTTCTCAGTTCATAGTACTGTCAGACCTCTGTCTGGCTGTTAGGTTTATTTCATTTAGTGTTATTAGTAACAACCAGCATAAGACTTTATTGATCTAAATTACTACTACAACATTACTACCAGTTATAAGTTTGTTAATTACTATTACTACACTATTAGCAGGAGACTTTATTCATGATCTTAATTAACTAGTAACAACAACCATTACTAGAAGAAACTAGTAGCAACAACCATTTGAATTCATTATAATATTTGTGAAAGCTATATTCACGATAATTAGCTTAGTTAAAAGCATAATTATTATAACCTATGGAATGAATTAGAGCTCCTCATAAGAAGTTTGGAATCAAGGCCTACTACTAAGCAACAGTTAGCGGAAGCATTATCTTCTGAATAGAAGCGCATACCAATCGCTGTGTTCTAAAACCTTGTCGAAACATGTCTCGAAGGGTCAGTGCATGCATTAAGGCCAAAGGTGGACCAACACCGTTCTAATGTATGTCAATAAATGCTATGTTGTGTTTCTCTTCTATGTAGCCCGTGACTTTTGTCAATATAGTGTATGTTGCATACGGTTTATTTACGGCACAGCTTTAATCGCCATTGAAGCTACATGCAGCGTGGGATATGCTGTCGCATATCAACAGATTCCATTCCACTGGAAGTTCTTCTAAAGAGCTCGAGAATGGATGAAATGGATAAATGTATCTCGTAAAACCAATTTCTGGAATGCCTTTTTACTCGAATGGTAACGGTCTTGTGATTGTCTCTTTAACTGGACTGAAAGAGGGGGAAACATTAGGGTACCGATGGGCGTATCCGAAATTTTAAATACCGAATTAAAGAGCAAAATGTTCATTACATTTTAAGATAACTGTCCAGAAATATCACCTCAATCTCTGAACTCAGTTGTAGTCTAGTACTAAGTAATATTACTTTTTAAATGATATTAAGTCAGCATGCAATTAAGCTAGTAACTTAATATCATAAGAGCTGTGCTCCGATTTCGGCAAAAATCATACTCCCAAAACTCCGAACTATTACAGTCCTTGTGCTTTTTCTTTTTTTTTTTTTTTTGAGAAGTAAAGCTGACAAAATGAGGTATAAAAAAGAAAAATACTTATTTTAGGGGGACCTCCAGAATATCTGGGTCCCGCGCCTGGGCTTCGTGGGCTTCCCATTAAATATGCTCTTGGTTGTGTGTATGTACGTAGGTGAGTCAAAAAGTTAGTTGCACTGCTTGATAAAACAACACAGGATCGAAATTACCGAAAAATGGTATATGTACCTGAAAGTCCCATACAAAAGTTACTTCTCGACGAAATCACCTAGTTTTTTGAAACATTTGTGAGGCGTGGCACAAGTTTTTCTATGCCTTCTGGGAAGAAATTCCGTCCAACGTCCGATAACCATTGCTAGTTGTAGCTTTCACCTCGTCATATTCGTATGCACACTTTCATGCAAAATATCTAGTTCTATTGCAATTTCGTCTTCTGTTACTCATCTGTTTGCAAGAATGAGTTCATTCACGCGCGCAACGTTCTCAGCCGCTGTCGAAGTTGACGGTTTTCCCTTGCGATAATTGTCCTCGATATCAGTACGTCCGTTCTCGAACAAGATGCACCACTTTGCGATAGCTTGACGCGATATTGCGCTCTCACCGTACACTTCGTTCAACTGCCGAAATATTTCAGTGCATTTACACCATTTTGCCCACAAAAAAACGAATCACTGCACACAGTTCCAATTTGGACGCCAACAGCAGCTACCGAGGCATGTTCACGACTCGTTAGCGAGCGAACTAACCGCAAAGTGTCAACAAAATATCCTTTTACCGAAATGTTTTACGGAGGAGTGCAACTAACTTTTTGACTGTCCTTCAAGTAATCAATTTATAGAAAGATTTGCTAATTTCCCCCAGAATCCCGAGATACCATTTGATAAGCTTTAGTTCTTAGGTCTCGATAGCGTAAACTTAACAGTTGCCTTATCAAACGGCAATTTGCATGTAGAATATTTCTCTGATCGAAATTTCTTATCGCAGACAATAGGTAGCATAGTTAAGAGATGGCAGCGAAGCCAGGAGAAAAATATAAAAGGTGAGTAGAGAGTTACGCCTATGAGCATGACTTGTAAATACAGACATAAGTCAATCTGTTTTTTCAATGTAACATAACCACTGAAATTCGAAATTTTTTCGTTCTGGAACGGGAATCGAAATCGCATCTCCCAACTTGCGCTCGAGTATGCTAACTATTACACCGCCCACCACAGTGAATCCAAAACAACTTAAGCATGCTTCAGTTGCTTGGATTTCAGTTTTAAAGAACATAACCAATGAAAATTTAAACAACTGAATCCAAACAACTGAAGCTTCAGTTGTTTGGACATGCTTCAGTGGTTTGGATTTCATTGTCCTGGGTGGTGTAATGGTTAGCATTCTCGAGCGCAAATTGGGAGATGTGGGTTCGATCCCCGTCCAGGACGATATCATTTTCAAATGTATGAGGTTATGTTACATGAAAAGAACAGCTTGATTTATATCTGTATTAATTATTACATGTGTTTCCACTTGATATACATGAAGTGTTAGTTGTTAGAGCTCGGAAAGAAGAACAAAGTATTAAGGAACGCTTATTGCAATGGAAAATTAATTCATGACAACTTTTCCTTTCCGGGCAGATAATACAATTATAGAATCTGGTTTCAAATGCAGTTGGGCATATTAGAGAGAAATACTTTAAGAAATTCCGCTGCATTTCTGGCATGCACATTTTTTCTTCGTGGTTATATTTTCTGCCGTGCGAATTCCAGAATTAAGGAGAGCGACCGCTTATAGCCGATTGATTTACACATGGTGGTGGCTAAACCTTCAATGTAAAAAAACAAGAATTTCACAGCTGTAAAGGAAGCGATACCAAAACTTTAGCCTTCCTGAGATAGGCGTTCTTGGATGACTTGAACGTCGTTTGAGAGAGAACAAAGTGGGTATTGTTAGCAGCCTACTGCATCGCCCAATTGAAATCGATGAGCACTTTAAGTGTACGAGTGTTTGTAACCGCAACCGCACGTGGGAATCTGTGAAGCCACGATGAGGAACACGTCAACAGGGATATTGGTTTCTCGCAGAACTCTATGAGGCGATACTCCGGTTACATCGCATACAAGAGCTCTTACCGGATCACCACCCTAACAATGATATTTCTAGAAGTGTATATTGAATACCCAAACGGAGAGAACTACCCCATTACCACACGTAAATTGAACAAACGTAAGCGAAATTGCTCTTATGTAAACGACGCAGTGAGTATACAGATGTTAAAACATACAATGGTAAATCACGTACGTGGGACGAACATATCATTACCAAGAAATCAGTTAATGGCAAGAGTGTAAAATACTTTTGGACTCGCTGAAAATAATTGTTCCTGTTTAGTAAAGAGTCTTAGTTCTAATTCAGTGGCTTCGCTCAAGACATAACCATCGGTTATATCCTACACTTTTTAAAATGCTACGTCAAGATGGAATATTCATTCAAAGCGTACCTCAGCTGCATGAAGAACACGAATTCGTTGGTCCCTGTCGCTTATCAATACGTGTACACTAAGTAGTCACTGAATTACGACAACTAACGTATATTTTTTTCTGGCAGGGGAACCACCTCCATCCGAGGTGACATCGACTAGATATGTCGCCGAACAGTTTTATGATTCTGGGGATCCCCAAACGAGCTGCTTGTATAACCGCCTGTAGTTCCCGTATCGAGCAAGATGGTGTGTCCAATTGTTTCACCTGGCGTTCCAAAATATCCCACAGCTCTTCAACGGGGTTAAAAGCAGGTGAGATATTTAGCCGGTCAAATGAATCATATTAGTATTGGGTTAGTCAAACCATTCCTGCACCAGACTGATCCGACGGCATGGAGCATTATCGTCCTGGAAGAACACAGTCCTTTCTGGGTAAAGGCATAAAATTGTATAGTGTACATAGGCCACAATCAGTACTTGGTAGTATCGGCTTCCATACTTTAATCCACAAGCACCGGGAAACGGCCAACTCGGGCAATCAGATCAGAACACCAATCTGAAATTAGCGCAGTGTAAGAGAAATACCTGCCCAATTCCCATGTGAGAAGGGGCGGGGTAGAAATGTACGACATATAAGGCTGTGTGGGGCACAAGAGCTCTACCCTGTGATACCTTACACTTGTCCTGAGTACTTACCTCTGGCAAATGTAATTATTATGAGAGGTATATTCAAAATATATCGCAGGTTAATCGACTGCATGAAGTCCACGGAACTACTAATATTCGATTCTATGTTTCCGAGATTGTTTACAATTGACACTATCTAATACTACCAAATTGCTGTAATAAACAATTCATACATTTAAGCACTCATTATCTTCTTTAGATAAATAGAAAAAGAAAACATTTTCATAAACCAATAAATATTATTTTACGAAAATAATGAGTACGTTATTCACTCAATATCTCCTTAAAATTCGTGTATTTGTGGAAATACAATCAATCCAGTTGATTAATCGAATTTTATTGCAGCCTCAATAGATGTAAAACTCTTTAACATAAGTGTTAGCAGTACTATTCTCTGAAGTTTCACTTTGAAGACTCATTTGAAAGTAAAACTTCAGAGAATAGTAATTGTTGCAGTGTATGCTCCTTGTGACTCGGAACCTTCTGATAGGAAGGACGATTTCTTGAATGAGTTAAAAGCTGTTTAGAGCCAGTTTGGTGCTAAAGAGAAAGTTATAAGAGCAGGAAATTTCAATGCTAGAGTAGGTGTGCGGAATGCAATTTCTGATAATGTTCTGCGTACGTTTAGTGATCCTTGTGTGAAAGATAATGGTGAAAGATTAATTGAACTCTGCATTGAGAATGGTTTGTGTGTATCCATACGTTTTTCAATCACAAGTATATCTGCACATATACTTGTGAAAATCGTACTCTTGGTCAAAAGTCTGTGATAGATTTCGTTGTCTACGATCAGCGTCTGAAACACATAGTTGTTGACACTCGTGTGATGAGAAGTGCGGATGTTGATTCAGATAATTAATTGGTAGTGTCACAAGTGAAACCGAATGTTGGTTGGAGGAAAAGGAACAGGAAGAGGCCCAGGTTTGAAAGAATAAAAGTTGAAAGGCTCCCTGAAGATCATCAGCGTTATTCAGACGTACTCAGAGTACGACTGAAGGAGCTGAAGTCTTTTGAGAGAGATGTAGAAAAGAAGTGGGAATGTTTTAAGAACTGTGTTGTCACTGCTGCTGAAGAGGTCTGTGGCACCACGATAGAGGGTAACAATAGAGGTGGTGGTTGGTGGAATAGTGAGATTGAAGAAGTAGTAAAGAGAAAGAAGAAAGCCTGTTTGGGGATATTGCAAGTTAGAGTTTCTGTGGATGAATATCGCTGTAAGAAGCGTTAAGCCGCTAAGCTGATTCGCAAAATAAGAAGCGTTAAGCCGCTAAGCTGTTTGTAAGGCAAAAGGTAAGGAGAAAGTGCAAAGGCATGAATTGGCTTTTTAGAAAGATAGCAAGACTATCTAGAAGTACATGAGACTTAGGAAAAATAGGGGAAACAAAGATGTAAGTTGTGTGAAGAAAAGGATTGGGGGAATTGTATGGGAGCCCAATGAGTCAAGTGAAAGATGGGGTGAATACTGTACTTCTGTGAGTAATTAGATCAGGAAAGCAAAGGTGATTCTGAGCTAGAAGCTGATGCTGTCGCAGTGAAGGATGAAAGCACAGGAGGGATATCAAGAGAAGAGGTGTATAAAGCTCTAAAATCTCTTCAGAAATGTAAGGCTCCAGGAGTTGATGGCGTAACTGCAGAGATGTTGAAATATGGTGATGACTCTGTAATTGGCGGGTTAACAGGAATTTACCAGTTTTGCTAGGAGTTAGGAATTATCCCTCGGGATTAGAAGGATGCTATCATTGTTCCCTTGTATAATGGAAAAGGTGATCAGACTGACTGCTAGAACTATCGTGGTATTAGCCTACTGAGTGTGCCTGGAAATGTGCTTGGTAAGGTCGTTATTGAAAAAGGACGGTGTCTTACATTAGAGAAAGTGTGTGTTTTGTTCAGAGTGGTTTTATGCCTGCTAAAGGCTGCACTAACCAAATTTTTCCATTACGCATGATGATTGAAAAGTATCTGGCTGTTGGTAAGAAAGTTTTTGCTGCTTTCATAGATTTAGAGAAAGCTTACAACTGAGTAAATAGGACACTTTTGTGGAAGGTACTGAATGCATATGGTGTTACTGGGAATCTACTAAATAGTGTAAAAGCCATGTATGCTGGCAGTAGAGCTTGTTTGCAAGTGAATGGTGTTTTATGAAAATGGGTTTCTATTGGTGCATGAGTCAGGCAAGGTTGTGAAATGTCACTATATCTGTTTAATATATTAATGGATCCGTGCATCCGTGATGCCAAAATAGATAATACCGGTTTATGTCTTGGTGATATCTGTGTGTGCAGATTGCTGTATGCTGATGACATTGTCCTGTTGGCAGACAGCAAAAGTGAGTTGCAGAATATGTTGTCCCGGATGTACGAAGTATGCATGAATTCAAACTGAGTATAAATAAATGAAAAACCAAAGTTATAGTTTTTCAGAGAGGAACTGGTAGTACTGAATGTAATATAAGGCTACAAGGCACAGTAATTGACCAGGTGAATGAGTTTGTGTATTTAGAAAGCATGTTTGACAGAGAGAACAAATTGGATGGTGAAATTAGTAGGCGAGTGAATTCTTCCTTGAAAGTCATGGCTGCTTTGGGATGTTTTTATAGGAATGACGGGTTCTCAAGAGCGTCCCGCATGGCTGTGCATGAAAGTGTAATAGTTCCTACTCTGATGTATGGCAGTGAAACCTGGGAACTACAGAAGGAACATAGGAGTCGTTCATGTGCTGGAGAAATACGTTACTTACGGGGTGTTTGTGGCAAGACACGTTCTGATTGTGTGAGAAATGAAGATGTGTTGCAGTTGTGTAGTGTGAAGCAAAATGTTGTTAGGAATGTAGAGACTAATATTCTTCGGTGTTTTGGCGATGTTGAAAGAATGAGTGATGAAATGCTTACCAAGAAAATCTTTTTAGCCCAATTGGCAGGAAGGAAAGGCAGAGCAAATCTAAGCAAATCGTGAGAGGATCAGATTTAGGAGTGTCTGCATGAGAAAAAGATTATGAGCATGAAGTATAGAAGATCTTGTGTACGGCGTACGATGGATGTCAGTGAAGCCCAAGTTGTATGTCAAGATCGCTGTAAATTGGGAACTTTGATACGGCAACATTAATTAAAAATATTCTGGTAGTTTGTATTTTTTTGTGGAGCTAACCTCTGAATTTCATAGAACAGCTTAGTGATAAGTGTGTATTCATGTTTGCAGTTTTTTCTGAACGTATAAGATTGCCAGTAATACTGGGTATGTGCTTACATCAGTCAATATTATGGTCAAGCCAATCGAGCATTATTAAATTGGGAATTCGCGTATATTAGATACACTTGTTGGTAAAGGCGGTAACGACTTTCTTCTTGCCCTATATACCATGTGTGTCAAAGGTATCGCGAGAACCAACAAAGAAGGGGTGACATCTAGAGTGGCAGTTTATAGGCCTGGTGAAACAGAGACTAAGAAAAGAGGATTGACACTGGGGAGTTGGCAAACACCCACACGCACCAGAGGTCCCAGTTTAATTTAGCTAAATATACCGCTTATCATGCAACTGACCCCACCGGCGACGTTTGTTGATTCTATGCATGAAGGATCCGTAGTCTCATACTGCTAACGCGCAATACGGATTCTATCATTGAAAGAATTTTGTATATATCGTGAATTATCGGAACAATAACAACTGCTTTTGAGTTTTATGGGATGCTGTCCTCCGTAAGAGAATAATTTTCGTCGATTGACCGTTCTTAGAAGTTTTCCCGTCCTAATTTAGAGAGAAAGATTCTTGCGAAGGGTAGAACCGAGTACAGGATGGACAGATATGGTTCTAATCTTTTTCCACAGGATTAAATACCCAGGCTCAGAAGCACCGCCTACCAACTATAACGCTGGAGTTTTACTCGACCTCTTCTTCCTGGTTGCTCATGTTACTCGAACTCTTCTGCCTGGTTGCTCATGTTATTCGACCTCTTCTGCCGTTTGCTCATATTACTCGACCTCTTCTGCTGTTTGCTCATGTTACTCGATCTCTTCTGCTTGGTTGCTCATGTTGCTCGACCTTTTCTGCCTGGTTGCTCATGTTACTCGACCACTTCTGCCTGGTTGCTCATGTCACTCAACCTCTTCTGCCTGGTTGCTCATGTTACTCGACCTCTTCTGCCTTGTTGCTCATGTTTTCTTTTTTCTGTAATGAACATAAGCCTCACGTAGTATGCTTGTAATTATTAGGAAACAAATAAATAGGCTCCTAAGTTACTGCAGTTTCTCAAGTCACACTTACTCGAAAGTCCTTCAGATTTTAATGAGTTTGATATATTGCTAAAAAAAGCATCAAATGAATCAATATAAGTAGTTATTGTAAGGTCAGGTGATGCGTAACATCACAGCCTCTCCTTGACAAATGTCAACCCCGCCTTCTCGTGGTGCATCCTGTTCCCACTAAAGGGGCTCTGACGACCGCAAATAGCGGTATAACTATACCATCCGGATCAGAGGAAATGCTATCCCACACTCACCAACCCGCTTGGCCAGCGTGGTGAGTTGTAGCCAAACACCTCCAAAATGACTCTACAACTTAAATCTTGGCCCTCAGTCTCCGGCAGCTGGAATGTACCTGGCCAAGGCAGCGGCCAGTGCGACATGAAGGCAGAGGGTGCTAAGAATCCCCGGAGGACCGGACTAGGCTGCCATTTGATGCTGACCTTGGCTACCTATAACGGACGCTCCCCTATCTTCTGATTCAAGGCTTCTTGAATTGGAAGAGGAACTACAAAGGATCAAGTGGGACATCGTCGGGCTGAGTGAGGTAAGGAGAAAAGGAGAAGATCTCATTGAACTGAAAAGTGGACATCTCTTCTATTATCGTGGGACAGATACTGGCAGAACTAGTGGTGTCGGATTTATAATAAACAAGAAACTGAAGGATAAAGTGGTAGAAGTTGAAAGTTCCTCTGACAGAGCTGCACGACTCGTTATCCAACTATCGAGAAGATACCAGGCTCAGATTATTCAAACTTATGCACCCACCACAAGTCATCCTGAAGAAGAAATTGAAGAATTTTATGAGGAAATTCGTCATCTAAATAATAAAGGTAAGCAGCACTTGAAGATAATTATGGGAGATTTCAATGCAAAAATAGGGCACCGGCAACAGAATGAAACTTCAGTAGGTAAATTCGGTCACGGCAACAGAAACCAGCGTGGAAATACTCTCGTTGAGTTTGCAGAGGCAGAAGGATTTTTCATCTTGAATTCCTTTTTCAAGAAAAAGCCACACAGGAAATGGACATGGAGACATCCAATTGGGACGACAAGTGAAATTGATTTTATTATGTGTAACAAAAAATTCGTCATCGAAGACTGCAGTGTGCTAAACAAGTTCAACACAGGTAGTGACCATAGATTGGTGAGATGTAAGATGCACCTCAACACTAAACTGGAACGTGGCAAGCTCATAAGACAAGCAAAATGTATTGACATAACCAACCTTAAAAAACACCATAATACTTTCAAGTTGGAACTGAAGAACAGATTCTCTGCTTTAGAAGGCCTAACATCGGAAGAAGTGGATATTTCGGAAGTTAACAGAAAAGTAACCAAAGCTCTTATGGAAACAGCAACAAAATTAGCTGGGTCTAAGAACAAGTTGCATGTGAACAAATTATCAGGAAAAACCAAAATGTTGATGCAAAAAAGAAGACAGATGAGGACAACTAAAGAAGATGTGACTTCCAAAGTGGAATATATAAAGCTATGCAAGACAGCACGAAAAAGTATCACTGAAGACGTAAGGAAATTCAACTGTGAGCTAGTGAGGAAAGCAATTGAAAACAACCAAAGCCTAAAGATAGCAAAGGGACATCTCAGTAAGGAAAGAAAACAGATTATGGCTCTGAGAAAAGAAGATGGTTCTATAACAAGAAATAGAGGCGAAATTTTGACAAGAGTGAAAGATTTCTACTCCAAATAATATGAAAGGGATGATACATGTACTCCAGACATCATGAAAGGTACCAGAGTTCTTCCAGTCCTCCCAGCAGAAGTTGCTCATGCAATCAAGAACATGAAGCGGGGGAAAGCTCCAGGAGAAGATGGAATTACTATAGACATCATACAAGAAGCAAGTGGAGAAATCGAAACAGTACTCGCCCAAATTTTCACTCGATGCCTTAATGAAGGGAAGATTCCTGAGGATTGGAACAATGCTACAATGATCCTGCTACATAAAAAAGGTGACATTGAGGATCTCAGGAACTACAGACCTATCAGCCTCCTATCAGTGGTTTATAAAATCTTCACTAAAGTTCTTTCACACCGCTTGAAGGTAACACTGGACATGGCTCAACCGAGAGAACAAGCTGGATTCAGGAGTGGCTACAGCACAATAGATCATATCCATGTACTGAGAGAACTAATTGAAAGAGCGAGGGAATATGAACTTCCATTGTGCATGGCTTTTATCGATTATGAAAAAGCCTTTGATTCGGTGAAACCATCAGCAGTTACCACGGCTCTGAAATCCTGCGGTATTGAAGATGCATACATTAATATTATTAATAACATCTATGAAAATGCAAGTGCAAAGATTCGGCTGTTTGAAAATACAACACACATAAAAATTGGAAAGGGAGTGAGACAAGGTGACACCATATCTCCGAAGCTCTTTAATGCCACATTGGAAAATGTCTTTCAATCACTGAACTGGGAAAACAAAGGGATAAAGATTAATGGAGATTATCTAACCCACCTTCGTTTTGCTGATGACGTAGTCATTTTTGCAACTACCCCATCAGAGCTGCAGAATATGATCCAGGAACTTGCTGACAAGAGTAAAGAAGTGGGATTAAAAATGAACTTTCAGAAGACAAAAGTGATGTTCAATGCTTTTACAAGAAATGAAGATTTATCGATTGATGGAGAAAAACTGGAGATAACAGATACGTATGTTTATCTTGGACAGCAGATATCAAGTGAGGGTCACATTGATGAAGAAATTAATCGGCGTACAAAACTTGCCTGGAGAGCTTTTGGAAGAAACAGCATAATTTTCAAGAGCAATATGCCATTATGTCTTAAAAGAAAAGTGTTTGATCAATGCATCCTTCCAGTGCTTACGTATGGTGCAGAGACGTGGACCTTAACTAAAAGAGACATACAAAGGCTGCAGACAACTCAAAGTAGCATGGAGAGGTGCATGCTTGGTATAACCAGGAGAGATAAGAAGAGGAACTCGTGGATCCGAAAAATGACGAGAGTGGAAGACATCATGATCAGAGTTAAATCCCTGAAATGGCAATGGGCTGGACATACTGCCAGAAGGACAGACCATAGATGGACAGCCGAAATTTTAGATTGGATTCCAAGGGACAGGAAAAGACCCAGAAAAAGACCACAGGGGAGATGGGTGGATGAAATTCGTAAATATGCGGGAGTGACATGGAGGAGACTGGCACAAGACGGACCGTTGTGGAGGAAACTTGGGGAGACCTTCGTCCAGCAGTGGATTGATAATGGTTGACAATGATGATGATGATGAAGTAGTTAAACATGAGCAACCACAAAGGAGAGAAATATTACAGCGAAAATTCCAGCGTTATGGATGGTAAGTCGTATTTCTGAGTTCGGGTATTGAATATCGTGGAAGAAAATAGATTTTTTTTTTGTCTATCTGGCATTCATTCCCACCCTTCCCACAAATCAGTGTTCCGAATGAAGGGAGGGGAAAACTCCTAATAACAGTCAATCGACGCAAATATTCTCCTGTGGCGAAGAGCATATCACAAAGAAGCACGTTTCAATTTAAAAAATGTTAACTAATATGTGATACTTGTTTGCGTAAGATTCAATCGTTATTATCTCTGTTTAAAATGAAGTTCGTATAACCAGATAAACAGTTGCTTCCAGTATAGATAGTTGCTTACACGTTTGGCTACTTTCACGACAACATATCCCGCCTGGACAGAAGGATGAATCGTCTCCAATTCACAGCATTACAACGGGAGTCGCAAACTGTGCGATATGTGGGCACGATTGACTACAACCTAACTATTGTCAACATCCTTGGGAATGTCTGCGCTAGGTTTCATATTTCTTTTGGAAAACGCACCTTCAATTTATTCAGTTTGCTGCGCAAGGACCGTGACAAGATTCACCCACTACATAGATCTGGTGCTCATAACATCCCACTCGTTTCTTATTCACCGGATTCAGAAGACACCTCCTATATAGGATCTACCCTACTTTCAGTGCAAGTACTGGTGGCAGAGCAGAAATATGCAGTTCGTGTTGGCTCTATCTCTTATGCCTTAGCCAGCACAGTGGCGCAAGGTGAACATTACCCAGACTGGAGTCGTACCACACTGATTGCCTCTGCACCTTATAAACATTCTTTGTTCTTTGCTGAAAGTTTGTGTATTACACGGTTTTCCTCCAGGTGTTGCAATGACGATTTGCCTGTAAATCTACCTCGCCCATAGATTCTGCTGCTGAACCAGTTAAATGCCTCACCTGTTGGATCTCCAGATACGTGAGTTTAATTTTTATATAATTATTTCCAACATGCCATTTTCAGTTTGGCAACACCATTTGCTACTCCATGATTGTATATAAATGCCTGTAACCATCCTTTCACGCAATTGGCCCGATGATGAGGCTAAAGTAGCCTCGGAAGTGCTTGCCAGTGTAGCTGATTTTATTTATTTTTTAACTTATAAATAAATATAAATTTTTAAGTGCAAGTTTTTAAATATTCAATCGTGCATACGGCAGCGTTCAATTCTTGATCATACCATTTGGCACGAAGACTTTTAATTACATAACCTTTCACCTTGAAAGTTCACCGCTGTAAGTTACCCCTCTAATTTAATTCTCTCCTTTTATGGGAAACGTTTCGATAATGATTTGAAGTTTTGAAATTGGACCTGTTTTTTTCGAAATAAATAAACAGCAATGTTGTTTTTTTAATTGGATTTAGGCTTATTTGCTTCTTCCGATCGTTAATCATAAGCGGTTTTCATTAGCGAAAAATATTACTGAACCAAATTCAAACAAAAGTATTCGCTCTTTCCACGTTCATAAGTGAGTCACGGAAAAATTCTCATTGGCCGCCACCGGGAGTCGAACCCAGGGTCTTCCAGTTACGCGACGGATATGCTTCCGCTACACACACAGCGGCCTCGAATTTCTCCGGACTCACACACGCTAACTGCCAAGTCAAGATGGCAGGTTGCTTCTTGGAGCCCCGCACAATGCTGGGGATTCACCAAAGATGGTAAGCAGCAACTGAAGAAATAATTAGAAGGCGAATGAATAATTAATACAGACTTTTAACGTGGACCAGGGAATTCAAACAAAGGTCTTCGCTCTTTCCACGTTCATAAGTGAGTCACGGAAAAATTCTCATTGGCCGCCACCAATGAGAATTTTTCCGTGACTCACTTATGAACCTGGAAAGAGCGAAGACTTTTGTTTGAATTTCCTGGTCCACGTTAAATGTCTGTATTAATTACTGAACCATTTGATTTGAAAACTGAAGCTTACTTTTTCTTCAATACGATATACACTGATGAGCAATTGAATTAGTGACAGCTGGCGTTATGCAAATGTGGTACTGCGGGCGTCCCTGGAAACGGAAACGACATGACGTAGGCAGCGATCTGAAAATATACACTGTTAAAAATTTTTTGGTAGGTTGCCCCAAAAAGTGGTACTACACTAGCTGCACCACTTTCTGATGAAAGAGAAAACAAAACCAACAACACGGTGTAACCTTGCACCATAATCTAGTGCATCCTCTTACGATAACGTGGTGCAAAGTTGCACTACGTTGTTGGACTTTGTTTGTACCACACAGTGGTGTATCTTCCCTCAGAAAATGGTGCAGCTAGTGCAGTACCACATTTTGGTGCAACCTACCACTAAATGTTTAACAGTGAGTGATGCGACGGGAATCAGTAAGAGTCGGACGCAGTATGGTTAAGACGAAGGATCTAAGCGCATTTAATCGTGGGCAAATTGTCGGGTCCCGACGAATGGGTCACTCCATTTCGGAAGTTATGCAGGTACTGGGCTTTTCACGAGCCACTGTGTCGCGGGTGCATCGTGCGTACATCGAATCCGATAAACCCATCCCTGCAAGGGACAACTACCATGGACAACAGCGTGCGGATGAGCGGGGTCATCGTCGGCTAGCTCGCATTGTTACAGCGTATAGACGAGCCACAGTGCAAGAAATCACTCGGCAATTTAACGCTGGTGCACAAAAACGTGTAAGCAGCCCCACCATCCAGAACCATCTCTTCGCTATGGGGTACAAAAGCCATCGTCCTACGAGGGTACCTCTGCTGACCGCACATCACAGGGTGCAAAGATTAGCATGGGGGCGGGAACATCGCCACTGGACACTAGACATGTGGAAAAATGTTGCCTGGACTGATGACTCGAGATTCAAGTTGGTACATGCGGATGGCAGGTTACGAGTACCGCGCAAACCACATGAAGCGATGGATCCTTCTTGACAGCAGGGTACTATTCAGGCTGGTGGGAATGGAATATCCTGGAAGACCATTTGCTTCCGTTTGTGCGTCTTCAACATCCTACTGGGGACCTCATACTGCAACAAGACAATGCACCGTGCCATCGCGCCCGAATTGTATCCGAATGTTTGGAAGAACAGTCCACCGACGTGACCTCGCTTCCTTGGCCAGCTAGGTCACCTGACCTCAATCCCATCGAACACATCTGGGATGCCATCGAGAGACATGTTCGAGGCTTTGACCCCTCCATCAAATCTTCGTGAACTGTGGTAGCTTGTTCAGGGGTCGTGGATCCGTATGGCTTCCCAACGCTTCCGGTGTCTTGCCGAGACCGTGCCGAGACGAATCGCCGCCGTCATCAAGGCGAAAGGTGGTGCTACACGTTACTAGACAGGTATCTCTAATTCAATTGCTCTTCAGTGTACATCCAGTTTGGCCTTCTAAATGCATAATTATTCCATGGTTACTTACTTCATTTTAGGTGTTTTTCATTTGCGTTTAGCAATTAATATTCAGTATTGCTACTTTTTACATAACTGATAACTCTATCGAATGATGCTAATGGGAAAAGCCGTGATGCTACCGAATTTTGAGCAATTAATATCTACAGAAGCGTCTTACGCAGAGTAATCAAGTTGTAATCAATAACAGGCTTCCGGAGAGGAATCTATATTCATTGTTCTTTTATTAGTTTCCTGAGTACATAGTTATTTTTCCATCTGCGTTGTGGTGACAGCTTGTGACGCACATAATTTTTCATTGCTGTCTGTAAAACTTCCCGTTTGCATGCAAATATTTCGTGCAAATACGTAGCGGTTTATACGCAGGACGAAATTTATCTGTGTCTCAGACAAAGAAAAGAAGCATTTCTTTTCTAAACTTTGACGCGGTAAAATAAATTTCAAACTGCGTAACAGATCTTATCTCTCGTTAGAACTATACTTAAAATCCATAAATATGTAAAATACGCCTTTTAAATGAGAAATCACCCATTTAAAAACTACATGGATGTAAGATGTGCACACAACTGCACGGTGATAACAGGAAAAAGGAAACAAGAAAAAATCCTCTAAACTTTGGGGGCGAAAGGAAAAAGTAAATTTATGAGAATTTTTTTTTTTTTTACATTTTTAACTGCATGCTATTCATGATACCCATATTTGTTTGTAAACATTTCTAAATTCATTTCGCCCTCAGCCTATTCATCGTCAAAAGTGTTATGGTCTTGGTTCTGTTTTTCCGTAATTTTTGGGGTGTAGCTGTTGCACCCTCCTTTTTATTTTCTGAAGCTAATAGTCAGAGGTTTGCTTGGGAATTTTGCTTCTCAGATATGTAGTTCTATACCTAAGAGTGTAATTAAATCTGCTATAAATGTATTTAATTCATATTTGGCTACTGACTCACTAGAGCAAATTGTATCGCTTTTATGCGTGTGTTTTAAAATGTACTGTAATGTACAAAGTTTCGTGCTACCATGTTTTCTGTGCAGTATTGAATAAGCGAAGTACTGTTTAATTTTTGTCCCAATTTTTGATATGCTCGTTTAAACGTATGGGCAAATTGTTTTCGGTACTTGTACTCAGAAGGTTTTGTCTTCTCACTGTTCTCATTTGACATTGATGCCTTATACAGGGTATTTCACTCGTATAAGGAAGGCCCAGAGTTATCGTTTATTACAGACATAAAATATTAGGCGTACGAATAACTTTTACAGCGATTTAAGACAGAGCAACACGTAATTTGAGAGAAAACAATAACGCCTTTGCGAATCAAAATAGGCGCCGTCATTATCTATCACCCACCGCTATCGGTTGGGAAGCAGACGGATTCCAGCCATGAAAAATATTTCGTCGTGTGACGCGATGAAGTCGTCAACCCATTTTTGCACTTCGTCACATGTCCGGAACCGTACAGAAGACAAACCATGTTGCATCGATTGGAACAAATGATAGTCTTAAGGGGCTATGTCGGGACTACTGTATATATGCCGGGTGCTCCAAAACTTTCCAGCCAAGAGTCAATAACGTTTCCTTGACCTATTTCTCGACATGCGGCCTAGTGTTGTCATGCAGTAATTTCACGGAACGCAATCCTTTGCTTGTGAATGGACGTTTCCGACACATTTCCTGGTTCAATCGCAGCAATTGTTCCTTGTAGCGATCAGAAGTAACAGTTTGACCCAGTTCAAATAGTTCATAATAGAGCACACGCCTCATATCCTACCAGATGCACAGAAGAACTTTCTTGGAGTGAATATTGCGTTTCGTTTTCGACGTCGTTGCTGCCCAGCGGTCTACCAAGTGTTGTTTTTGCGTTTGGGATTGTCGTACCATATCCACTTTTCATCGCCCGTAACGATTTTCAACAGGAAAGACATTCTGTGTTGTTTATTCAACAGATTCAAACACTTCATGACACGCTCATCCTTGTTCCTCTGGCTGAGGTCATGTGGCATCCGTTTTCCTTCCTTATGAATATTTCCCATTGCGCGTAAACAATTGGAAATGGTTTGTTGAGTTACCCCCAATTTTTCAGCTTGTTTGATTTGCGTTTGAGACGAATCGTCATGCAGCAGTGCTTGCAGTTCCTTGTGCAACCTTCTGCGGGACTCTGCTGCGTTCTCGATCGCTAACATCAACATCATCTGCTTTAAACCGTCTAAACCAAAACTCACACGTGCTTTTTGATACAATATTCTCCCCAGAACAGAGCAGATCGATGCACATGCTTTTGCAGCACTTTTGCTTTGATGGAATTCATAACGAATGCAGTGTCGACTAAATACAGTGTCGAATAAATGCAGTATCGCTTGCCATCTTTCACCTACCGATGAGCAAGTGCGTTTGACTGTTGGACAAACGTCTGTGTCACATTTTATACTCTGGACCAGTGACGGTCACATGACTACAACGCGGGGAATGTCGGATATGTAAATTAGCGGTATACGTCACACAAAAAAAGCTTTAAAACTTATTTGTATACATAATACAAGTAAGGCAAACTTAATTTTGGTAGTACATAATTGACAAATGTCTAACGTAACGCATAACAACAAATTCTTCAAGTGGCCGCCTCCTTCCTGCATACACCTAACGATCCGGTGCTCCATGTGTGATAATGTCTCACTTATCTGAGGCTGTCTGATATCGACAATTGCAGCGGTGATTTTCGCTTTCAGTTGCACAAGTGTGCGTGGTTTGTTGGCATAGACCTTCCCTTCAGCATGATCCACAAGAAGAAGTCTGGCGGAGAGAGATGTGGAGACCTTGGTGGCATATTCCTTTGAAGATTATGCGAACTTCGAAGAAACTGATTACAACTGACACATACCTTTTGGATGTGTGACAGGTCGCCCCGTCTTGCTTGAAGTAGCCACGTTGTAACCCATTGTTGTCCAACTGATTAACAGATGTGTCGATAATTTCGCAGTACACATCTGTGTTCACCGTCGTTTCAAATAACATAGGCCCTACGACGCGACCGCGCGACATGACGCACCACACTTCAATCTCGATGTGATATAGCTGATTTTCATGAATCGCATGTGGATTCGCTTCGGCTCTGAAGCTCGTATTCAGCGAATTTGCGTACCCAGATACGTGGAACCACGCTTCGTCTGAGAAAAATGTTAGGTCCAGGATGCTATGGTTTTCAGCCACGAAGGTATGAAACCAGTTGTAGCATGACACCGTTTTTGCGAAATCGGAACCCTGAAGGTTTTTGCACTACGGGCACTCGACACGGGCGAATGTTCCCTTGGTTTGTTGCCGTGTTGCAAGTCGAAAGTGGCAAGCTAATTTCTTGGGACGGTCGTCGTAAGGACTTGCTTGGAGAGTTAAACAACCTGTTATCCACGTCCTGCGCTCTTTTCTCCGTCACTGAGGTACGGCCGCCCCCGTGGACATTCACCAGCACGCGTGGTGTCTCCAGTTCTTTCACTATCTTCTAAATCGAACTCTTTTGACGGCTCTGTATTATTAAATAGTTTTCTGGAATTCGAGCGCGTAACCTTGAATGAAGCCGTAGTCCAGTATAATCTGACTAAGAACACTTTCTGCTCAGTCGTGCACCGAAACTGTCTGCGAGCTAAGCTTATTAAGGTGTGGGGAGTTCGACGACGGAAGTTGGCGACGGTTCCGGCGCCACACAGACAAGACATGCTACAGTCGTGTTGCATTTGAACATGTCTCTATCCATGTCGATACTTCCGTAGTTTCAATCGTCTTATTTGTATATTATGTGTGTAGTAAGCGATAACTCGGGGCCTCCTATGAGTGAAATACCATATAGGATACTTGCTAACATATGTAGTTTTGTCAATGATTTGAATTTGTTCTTCCAACTTTAAGCATGTGCTGCTTCTGTTTCCAAGGCTTGAGATTCTGAAGCTTAATAAAAAGTAGAAAACTTAACGGTACGTAAACAACACAATCTTTTTGTGGTGTTTTTAATGATTTAAATGGTGGAAAATTGGGAGTCTTAGTGGCATCGAAGTGAAATCTTTGAAAGACCATGGTACCACGTAACCTAAGCAAATCATAGATTTTAAGAAAACATGCCAAATCCCCTTTGGTTCCCTTACTTTTTTGAAAATTGTTTTAATGTTTTGGACTTTATTAAACGCTAATTTTAAAGTTTTGGACTTTCAAAAAATTTTAATCAATATTTTTTAATGCAAAATGGTTATTACTGCTACTGTATTTATGCGTGTGACTGTGCATGTGGACGCTATTTTTAAGTTCTTGGATGTAAACGTAAAAATTCTGCATAGTATATTGGCGTAATTATTAACTACATATAAATATTGAATAATAAAAGTTTCAATCCGGGTGGCGTAGTTGTCTAAGCTCTGCCTCTGATCATTCGTCCGAGCGGGATCATAACCCCTGGATGAGGAATGGGCGCGCCTCATGCATGGCACTGCCCTCCCCAACTCCGGATACAGCGCCCCCAAATTATGGTCAACAGATTGCCTATAGTTTATTAAGTTGTTCACGGTGGTCGTTACACTCTCAAAGAAACAAAGAACTACAACTACAGTGTGAACATACTGTTCAAAGTTTACGGAGATGAACTAGTTTCATAGTAACAAATAAAGAAGTGATGGATAGATGGATACATTTCTTGCAAATTCGTTTCGTTTTTGCGCATTTGGCGATATACAATGGGAATCGAAAGTAATGAAGTTTAACCCTCAAGGCTCACTGCATACCTGTATCCCATAAACAACGAGATCCTGTGGGGAAGCATTATGAGTCAGTTAATGCAACGGCTGACTACTGCCTCCGGCTGAATGATCTTCTTTGAAAGGGAATTGCTATGGGTAACTTTTCCACCTGAACTCTCAATGGTAAATCGTTACCTAAAACAGTCTCTTGCTCTCTTTTCATGTGTTACGTTCCCCCTACAAATAATCCCACTCCGCCTCTCTACACACGATCTGAACAATTGACATCTCAGTTTTCAATGGCAATGTCGCTCGCTGTTTCATGCAACAAATTTTGATTCCTATCAAGCTCACATTAGAGATAAACTGTAACGAATATTTAAATGACTTCTCCCTCACCATAATTTTAGCAAAATTTTTAAATTCTCACGCTTGCTTACTCTAAAATGCATTTATTCTTTCACCTGAGGTTGAAATTCTAACTCCTTTTATAATTTTCCATATACGTGATATAAAAAAATAATAAGCATCATCATCATTGTCAACCATTATCAATCCACTGCTGGACGAAGGTCTCCCCAAGTTTCTCTCCACATTTGTCTGCCTTGAGCCACTCTCCTTAATGTTACTCCGGCATGTTTTCGAATTAAATCCATCCATCTCCCGTTTGGCCTTCTTCTTTCCCTTGGAATCCAGTCTAAATTTCAGTTGTCCATCGGTGGTCCATTCTTCTGGCAACATGTCCAGTACATTGCTCGTTCGTGACAGACGTAGTGTTGGTGGCTCCAATAATTTATGCATTTTAGTGTGGAATACCTCGTTCTTGACTCACCTGTTGCGTGGCCCGGCTGTCTAAAGGTACTGTGTACGTTTTGAGCTACTTTTCTGCGGCTCTCATCCTCATATTAGTACATATTCATCCGTTTTCTTATCGTTTGCTCGTTTGTTTACGTTTGGAAGCTGCCAACATGGCGGCTTCCGGTATTTCCTTATCATCTATGGGCGTGGCGGATGCACGTCACGTCACACTTCCCACGTCCATGGAAGTTACCATACTATCGTCCTCAGATGTGTCTTCTCAGATGCCTTCCCAGCTTTCTAGTACTCCTGCACCAGTGCCTTCACTGGACTTGGCGTCGCTTTCTTCTTCAGCTCCTGCATCTGCCTCGGTGCCCTCCCTGCGTACTAATGATTCTACTGCCTTGCCTTCGGCCTGTGCTTCTCTTCCCTCACAGCCTTCTGTGCCTGCCGGATCCGAACAGACTTCTTTTTTTTTTTTTTTTTTTGGAGGTTTAACGACCACCGTGAGCAACTCAATGGGCTATAAGCAGTCGCCCGTCCCTAATTTAGGGTCACTGGTTCCAGGGAAGGGAGAGAGCCAGTGCCGTAAGACAAACACAACATCCATGCCTCACCGGGATTCGAACCCGGACCCCGTTCGGACGAATGATCAGAGGCCAACGCCTTAGACCACTGCGCCACCGGGGCGGCCCGAACAGACTTCACTTTTTTTTTTTGATTGGAGGTTTAACGACCACCGTGAGCAACTCAATGGGCTATAAGCAGTCGCCCCTCCCTAATTTGGGGTCACTGGTTCCAGGGAAGGGAGAGAGCCAGTGCCGTAAGACAAACACAACATCCATGCCTCACCGGGATTCGAACCCGGACCCCGTTCGGACGAATGATCAGAGGCCATCGCTTAGACCACTGCGCCACCGGGGCGGCAGACTTCACTTCCGAGGATGTCATTTGCCTCTAAAGTGCAACGAGGCGCTACTTCTACGTCCGATTCCTCTCCACCAGATGGTCTTTTGCAAGCAACACCTATTATTCAGGTATCCAACCACAAGGTGAAGGTAACGATAGATGACAATTCGCAGATTGGCCGTGAGTTCCATAACCTCCTGGATAGAGGTGCGCTCTTTCATGCTTTACCAAATACTCCATTGCCACGCTACATGGAAGCCCTCTCTGGACATGTGTCGTCTGCGTCCATTGCAGGAATTTCCGGTACTCCTCGGGGTATTTCGGTACAGTTCAATCACAAGGAGGATGCTGACTTTTTTCTTGCAAACGGACTTTCGATTGCGACACACCATCTCATCCCGTCGCCTCTTTCCAAGCGACCGGTGAACATCACGTTCTATCCTGTTCCACAGGAAGTGTCTGATACTGCACTTCCTCTCTTTGTCAGTCATGTTTGTAAAATTGTTGGCAAGGCCCGTCGGCTCTCTGACGCTCCCCGCGGAACACGATTTGCACATGCTACCGGACCTCGCCGTCAGTTATTGGTCGTCTTCCCCACCGAGAAAGCCTTTGCGGATTGCCCTACAGAAGCTACTGTTGAAATTGGCGCACGAACGTACAGTTTCCAGATTTTCACTGCTCACTATTGTACACAATGTTTAACACAGAATCACACCACTGCCTCCTGTGACCGTGTTCGACGTGGACGTTCATCAAGTTCGCATCCCACTGCTGACCACATTGGTCTTTCTACTATCCCCACTCCCGGTAGTTTGCCTGAAGCGAACTCTTAGTTTCTCCGTCAGACGAACATTTCCGTCTCGGACAATACTGCCTTTCCTCCTCTCCCGACCCGTACGATTGGGCATCCACCTTCAAGATTCACAGAGTTGTCTTCGACTACAGATGTGTCTACAGCAGAGTGTTCCGATCCGGGTGTGTTGAGTGGTGGTTCGGCAGATCGGCCGTCTGGCTCTTCTCCTAGCCTCTCGGATATCGGATCTCCATTTACAACCTTGTCTACCATACCCTTGTTGCAACATCTTCCTGAAGCCTCGGCTGTTGTACCAGTCTCCACTAGGGCAGCTCAGCTACGTACTGCTTCTTCGGCGGTAGTCGTTTCCTCGTCTCCTGACTTGGGAGGTGAGCCTGATCCACTAATGGATACATCCGCCTCAGCTTCTTCTTCGAAGCGGATTGGAACTTCCAAAGGCGCTGTGAAACAGAAAAAGTTAAAACAACTTTCTGTGCCACATTCTGAGGATTCATCTAGTGTTCCCGAGGTTTCCGGTTCCGGTGTTTCTTCACCTGATGATTCTTCAAACAGTATGCTTCTCCGCTCAGGTCCTGTCAATCCTCTCTCTGATGCTGAGGTTCTACAGACCGTTGATACGTTTCCTCTAGTTCCTGGACCACTGTCCAGACAGCAACTTTTACGTCTTTTTCAAACTGTACGCACGATTGTTGGTTCTGAGGAATTCCTTCACTCACCTGATCTGGACCTGTATGGAGCGGTAACGCAATTCGAAGCTTATGTGTCACTTTTTAAATCTCTGTGTGCCACCGATCCTCGGTATCAGCCTTTTTTGAGACGTTACACGCTCCGTCTCGCCTCCTTGAAGGAGCTCGTTGAGAAGCATATATGTGATACCTTCTATCCTTTTACCGATGACCTTTAGCTCTCTTCCTCACACCGATTACTTTTTGTTCTCTCAATGCTAGGGGATTTGCGAACACGTTCGCAGTTGTCCTGGTTTTGCGCACTTAGTGCATGTTGATTCTGATGTTTTCATTGTGTGTTTTTACTGTGATTCACAAGTAATGTATTGTAAATTTACTTTATTTGTGTGTACATTTGCTTTATTTGCTTTATTTAATGTACTGTGAATTTGCTTTATTTTAAAGTTGCGATAATTGCGTGTTTTTGCTGTGTTTTCACAACTAATCGGTCTCGTTACTTGTGTGATCTCCTCATTGTCTCAGTATCATTATCTTATCTGTTGTTTCCTGAATTTGTGCCTGTTTTTTAAATTACCTATAATTGTGAGTTTTTTGCTGTGTTAGTGCTTTCCTCTATCGCGGATTATAATAGTGGTACGTTTGTTACCTTTGTTATTCTTATAGAGATGCTGAGGTACTCAATGTTGTTTTGCGGACTAACCACATTTCAGTTCCGTTTGGTTGATTTATCATAGCATAGTACATTTCATGCATTTGTGCACATGTTTGATATAGTGTTTGACATGCCGTTAGGCCATTCATTGTTCGTGTGCATATTAATTTCCTTTCTGTGTAACGTTGTGCTGCATCGTGGATATACTGACTTTCCGCACTGTTGTTTTCTGTACTGCAGCTTTTAATGAATCTGCTATGTCTGTATTTCGTTATAGCAATAAACTGGGTACCACTATGGTACCCAAAGTTACCAATACCAACACCATTGACATTTAAGAGATTTTACTCTGATCATGATGTCTTTCACTCTTGTCATTTTCCTTATCCACAAGTTTCTCTTCTTATCTTTCCTGGATACACCAATTATGCATCTATCCATGCTTCTTTCAGTTGTCTGCAGCCTTTGTATGCCTTTTTTAGTTAAAGTCCATGTCTCTGCTCCATACGTAAGAACTGGAAGGATGCATTGATTAAACACTTTTCTTTTAAGACATAATGGCATATTGCTCTTGAATATTGTACAGTTTCTTCCAAAAGCTCTTCAGCCAAGCTTTATACGCTGATTAATTTCCTCATCAAAGTGACCCTCACTTGATATCTGTTGTCCAAAGGTAAATGTAGGTACCGGTAATCTCCAGCTTTTCTCCATAAATCGATAAATCTTCATTTCTTGTATAATCATTGTATATTACTTTTTTTTCTGAAAATTCAATTTTAATTCCACTTCTTTGCTCCTGTCAGCAAGTTCCTGGATCATACTCTGAAGCTCTGAACAGGTAGTTCAAAAAATGAAAACGTCATCAGCAAAACAAAGGTGAGTTAAATAATACCCATTAATCTTTATCCCCTCGTTTTTCCAGTTCAGTGACTGAAAGAGACTTTGCAATGCGGCATTTAAGAGTTTGGGAGAAATGGTGTCACCTTGTCTCACTCCCTTTCCAAATTTTTTGGTGCTGTATCCTCAAATAGCACTTGCATTTTTAGCATGTCTTTTTTAAAAAAGATCGTGCTTATGTTACCGGTTTGTCCTTCCGTTCGTCTGTATCCACGCTATCTCTGCAACTATTAATCCGATTTGAAAAATTCTTTTTGCATTTGGAAACTTCAAATATGCGAATGATGATCATTTATTTCGTTTTTTTTTACGATGTACTATTTCGCCGCTAGAGGGCGTAAATGCAGATGATGTCGAATTCAAAAATACGTTTTATTCCACAAATTTGCTTCTAAACATCCGATTGAAAAAATTCTTTTGTCTTTCGATTCCATTTATGTCGAACAGTATTTTAGATGTAGTTACTCTTTCAAATTACGCATAGATTTTCCGCTAGGGGGCGTAAAAGTAAATTACATTTTTCCCGATAACTCTTCTCTTCCTGTAAAACTCTGATTTGCAAATTTTTTTGCTTCAGCGGATGCACCTCGTGATGGAAAATCTTTTGCATATAATTTCACGTTTTTGGTAAAGAATACGTTAATTTTTGCTTCTGATGTATTGTCCATAAAATCTGAGCTTCTACAATATCGATAGAAATATTCGTTTGTGGACTGATACCACTTACATTGATAAACCTTATTGGAATATTTTCTTCTTAAAATATTAAACAGTTTCTCCGCCAGGGGGCGTAGACGCATATTTCATTTTTGTCAATATCTCTACTTTTAGGAGTCCGATTTGTAAATTTTCTTCTTTGTTGGAGAGTGTTTTCAGTTTGACGCATTTTTCATATAATTTCAAAATTTTCAAATAATTCATAGACTTTCCGCTATGGTGTGTAGAGGTAAATTGGGTTTCCCCCTATATCTCCGCTTCTTAATCTCCGATTTGAAAAGTTCTTTCTACACCGAATACAGCTCCTGATGGGAAATCGTTTGCACATATCTTCTAATTTTTGTAAAAAAAATAGTTTGGCCGCCAGGGGGCGTAAACCTAAATTTCCGCTTCTGATGTATTTGCAGCAAAATATGAGCTTCCAAAATCTCGATTGAAAAAAAGTCGTTCGTTGACCGATACTACTCATGTCGAAAAACGTTTCAGGAATATTACCTTCTTGAAATAATTCATGGTTTCTACGCCAGGGGGCGTAGATGTACATCTTATTTTTGTTAATATCTCTACTTCTAGGAGACCGATTTGAAAAATTCCTTCTTTGTTAGATGGCATTTCCAATGCGAAATGTTTTTCCTATAAATTCAAAATTTTCAAGTAAATCACAGACTTTCCGCTAGGGGGCACACAGGTAAATTGCGTTTTCTGCATTATTTCTGCTTCTAAAACTCCGATTGGAAACTTTCTTCCTGTATCGCATACAAGACCTGATGGAAAATATATTTCACATAATTTCTAATATTAGTTTGGTAAAGAATGGTTTGGCCACCAGGGGCATAAGTGTTAATTTCTGCTTCTGATGTATTTGTAGCAAAATCTAAGCTCCTGAAAACTCGACTAACTTTTCTTTTCTTGGACCGATACCGCTCATATGAAAAAACTTTTTGGAATAATTTCTTCCAAAAATAATGCATGGTTTTCCCACCAGAGAACTTAAAGTCACATCTTGTTTTTGTCGATATCTCTGTTTCTAAGAGTCCGATTTGAAAAATTATTGCTATGTTGGAGAGCGTTTCCGGTGTGAAATGTTTCTCATATAAATTCATGTTTTTCTTAACGCACAAGTCTGCAATCATAGGGCGTAAGCTCACGATTCCGTTTACACCAATATCTGAGGAATTAAAAACCCGATTGAAAAACTTCTTTCTTCCGTCAGATATTATTGTTTTCGGTACGGGTTCCATTGATTTTGAATAGCTTTGATAAATTTAATTTGCGTCAGAACGGATATGACGTACCTGCCAGCAGGACGCACACGACATAAAGGCAGATAGGAGTCAGAATGAACGCCCGGATAGCTCAGTTGGTAGAGCGACTTGTTCCGGAATAGGCGGACTCGGGTTCGATTCCCGGCGTAGACCGAAAATGACGGAGAAATTTACTTCGTTGTAATGGCGCCCAAACTATCCGGATGACCCGACCGTTCAAAATCTCGCAATGGTGGGATGTTATTTCCACACCGCGAGACAGGAAAAATCAGAGAATCCATTCTCCAGCGCTTCGAAAAATAAATGTGTGTGACGTTGCATTCCACACACCAGATTGACTGGTAGTTCTCAAGTGCTCGTTCTACAGCGGATGGCTGCCTGCAACGATTCGTGGTCACGGCTGACCCGTGGGCCATGCCACCGGCCCGCTTTGGGGGGGGGGAGATTTGACGGACCTGCCAGCAGGGCGCACATGACATAAAGGCAGATAGGAGTCAGAAAATAACGTCTGCGTAGCTCAGTTGGTAGAGCGACTTGTTCCGGAAAAAGCGGACTCGGGTTCGAATCCCGGCGTAGACCAGAAATGACGGAGAAATTTACTTCGTTATACGGATTCAAAGGACGTGCTAATTACACCCGAAAATTCGGTGTCATCCTTCTTGTTATAGATGTTATTAATAATGCTAATGTAATCATCTTCAATACCGTAGGATTTCAAAGCCATATAAATTGTATATGTTACTAATTTTGTTTCCACAAGTAGAGGTTGCTGCATTTTCTTGAATTAGGTATGTATTAAATATTACAAGTGAAATAAGAAAAAAACAATCAGTAGACATTTTAAATTTTTGAACAATTTCTGTCTGGCTGATTAGAAGTTTAGCACAAAATGTTCTAATTATACTGTAAACCTTAATTAGCACTTTGATTTTTGTAGATGTACCGCTGATGATAATGCCGACATTAGTTGCAAAGGAACCATTATTTTATCTTATAGATTTAACGAGTAAAACAGCTCTTCATTCGGGGCTCTCTTTCTCTCTCTCTCTCTCTTTGTTACAAGTTATGGCTGCTACAATGCTACTTTTGTGCTCAAGATTAGAACTATATGGCTGTGCTGTTATTAGAGACTGCCATGGGTTAATTTTAATTCCTCGTTAACATAGCCATTTAATCGTTCAACACAAATTTCTGATGCTAAATCGGGTAGGCGCTCTAATTTATAGGGCCGCAGTTTCGCGTTGTGCAGTATCCTCTGCATCGTGGATTCCGCGGATGGATAAGCTTTCAGATTAGGATAGTGTAACTAAGCGAGCAGGCAGTGTGTATGAAGCAACAAACATATCCATCTCCTGGATATTAAAACGCGCGCAAGGCGACTCGTGAAGCCATAAGCTCTTCGAATGAATTAATGTTTCCATTATTGCCTATTTTGCGCTACTAAATAAATTCAAACCCAACGCTCTGTTACTTCTCTGCGGTCCTGTTAAAGGTAACATCGGTTCTAGTTCAGAGCCACCGAGTTGCAGCTCAACGTGTGAAATGCGTTCGTCCGCGTTATTTGAACATCACTTCAGCAATTCGACTCATGGAGTGTCGCAGATGGTCAGGAAACCATACGTACTGCGAGCCGTGCATGTTTAATAAAATAAATGTGATGGATAATTTAATAACAGGAGAAGCCCGTTTGAAATCCTAATACCTTTGGCATTAATGAGAAATGCAGACGCCATGCGCAGTTCTGTCGTGTTCCAACCACTATGTGCACCAAAGGTAATTCAAATATGTAAATAACCCAAGCGCAATATAAATGCGAGAATTAATCTTTGTTTCAAAGGCAATCGCTTTAGTAAATTGAAAAGCAGTTCTCCATTGCGACAATCCTCACCTCAGCAACTGTTCTTGAGGTAGTTACGACTAATTACTACAGTTACTTTTATTTACTGTGGGCTTATACATTTCGTTTCATCTGTAAGCATTAATTTGCTTTGTACGGTACAAAGGGGTTGCTTGCTCTCCGATTCATAGTTTTCTCATTAACATCGAAGAAAGTCCTGAATTCTGATGGGATTTCTTCGCGGATTTATTAAGTTCCGTTGTATTAATCATAATTTTTTTCTTGCACATTTCACCAGAAATTGTCGAAAATACACGAAATTAATACGTAGAAAATGAAATCTATCTACACTATTAGTGCCGATAATCTACCGTGTGTCCAAATTCACTGAAACCTTACATATGATTTATTAATATTAAATCGATTGGATTTAAGAATTACGGCATGCATAATATCTTCGACGCTTGTACTATCGAATCAATTTGTCATTCTACTGTCTTACGTATCACATATTCCTTCTTTACACTGGGTGTAGATTTTTATTTACCTTTGACCCACGGTCAACCGTTTCCAAAACAGCATAAGGAAATTCGGAAAAGCTGACGTGCCTTTCAGAAAGAAATTCGTTAGAGAAGTAACGCAATTTGCATACTAGAAGATTTAAATTCGTGCAGAGATAGTCAAACGTAATCGAGGTACTTGCCTTAGATGCACGATCTTGATAAAAAGAATCACGTCACAATACAGATTCAAATTCATGGGCTGAATTTAAAGATTTTATTGTATATACATGTAGTAGAACTTTCAGGTTACACTAGAACCCATCTGACGATAGGTTTAGAGCAACCTGAAAGTTCTAATACATGTATATACACTATCTACCAACAAGTAATTGGACACCCCTGCAATCGACGATATCTGCGGTCCTGATACACGTCACGGCCGCCGCCATTAAATATCGTGTGGGAAACAACAACGCAACCAGTCGCATGCAAGATGCCATGCAGTTCGGAGCTCTCTGATTTCGAGAAAGGTGTGATCGTCGAGTATCAGCGGTGGGATCTAAATTTTTCTTCTTATAATAACTAAAAAATGTTTATTGTTTTAACCTTCCCTGTTTATGTGCTTTTGCAAATGATTTGCTGAAAAAACCTTCATTTTAACATTGGCGCTTGAGTTTAAAATTAGTAAGGATAGAGTTTCTTTCATAAATAACACGTAGAAATACAAATAATCTTTATTTCCTTGCCCCTTGTATAAACGCAGCTTCACCATAACCACAGAAATAACCACTTAACATGCAACAGCACTGATGCGGCTTAGAGAAAATGATTGACGCTCTTATTACTATCAAAACAACAATTATGGTACATTTCGTCCAACAATCCGGGATTATCTGTTAAAAAGGTTACAAATTTGGTTTCTGCGGATTTTACGCCGATGCGGATAATAAGCGACTTAAAAGAATCAACAAAACAAAAGTTGCAGTACTTCGATTTTTAAAACATCCGCGTAGTAATTGTCGAGGGAGGTCGTGTATTCGGTGAATTACTTGAAATGCGTTAGTAACTGGAAAACGTAACGCAATACGAAGATGGAGATCTGCAAGCAGTTAGAAATATTTTTTTTTATTTACGAGCATTTTGACGAAGGAAGGATTAGTGCTCGGTATTCATTCGAAACTTCCGAACGTCCGAAAGTCAGGCTTGACATACATTGACTTTCTAACGTTTCCCTGGGGCAATCAGTGCATTCTCCTACGAGAACTTTAGGCAGAGAGGAGAGAGTGGTAATAGCTGGAAAATCTTGATTCCTTTACTCATTGCTTATTCTTTCTTGTACAAAATATGCTTTCATTCTGTTTATTTGGATTGAGCAACATAAAAGAATATTTACGGCAAATTTTCTTCCATAAACTCCCATTTTGAAACAATGCAAATTATCACAGGCAAACGAAGCACGTGTCAACTAAGCAAGAGTTCTACTGAGCAGTGTCAGTAGGCTGAATGATTATAGCCCCAGGATTAACCAACTCCTGGTTCACTTCTTTGTTTTGCGACAACAAGGACGACTAAGGTTTACGTCTGCTAATCTCTTGTATGTCGTGCAAATTCATAGACCATGGAGGGTAGGAAATCCTGCTCATGCTATTCGGGCGACTCGGGCGCTTGTGATTGCTTTCATGTAAGGTGAGTATTGTGGCGCAGGGTTAAATCTAAACAGCATATGATCTTCAAGCGAGATTCCATATTTATTTAATGTTTTTTTGCTTTTTCAAAAGATTCTTATAAGTTATGAGTGTTGTAGCCAGACATTTCAATTTTCAAATTAGTTTTAAAGTGCACTGCTCGGCTTAGTAAATGACACACAAAGAAGTACTTGTTAGAGTGCCATGAAAATTGATGGGTATGGGTCGAGAGTTGTGTTATGTACATAATCGCATTTGCAAAAAAAACAGGTGTTAGGTAAGGCAGTTAAAAGGGTAAACAACATCAGTGTAACTAAGTTCAGTAACCCTCAAGAGGTTTGCCCGCAATTGATCTCGGTGGGAGTGATCTCGGAGTGAGTTTTGTTGCACTCAATAGATCTCGGTGGGAGTGATCTCGGAGTGGGTTTTATTGCACTCAATAGATTTAGGTGGAAGTGATATCGGAGTGTAGTGACATCGGTGTAAGTGATGTCTTAGTGTAATGACCTCGGTGGAAGTGATCTCGGAGTGTAGTGACCTCGGTGGCGAAAATACGAGTAAGGCATGTTTATTACCTGAGCGAATTCATCGGGAGTTCTTCCATCATACCGATACCTTTACCTTCAACGCAGGACGACGCACGGCAGGTTGGTGTCTACGTCGCATCGCGACAGAAATTAATCGGGATGCAACAACTGTTTGCCGAATGCGGTTGGAAAATCAGCAACGTGCTTCACCGATGTGCATCTGGTGTGTGTAAGTGAACATGTAGCGGCAAGAATAAGTACATCCTTGTATCGACATGAACTGTGAATTTCTGATTGGCGCCATCAACAACTTCCGTTCTATGCTACACATTGTTGCGGAGAGTTACAGTGGTGCCATACCAGGCATACTACGCGAGAAGAATGAAAACATGTCATATTCATCGTCGAATATCGTTTTTGTCTTAGTTCGTACTATCAACGATAGAGAGGCTGGAGACGAGAAAAAACTTATTAGCCCCCAAGACGGGCTTTTGATGGCAACTTTGAGCGTCATATGACTACTCAACGTGGTGCAACGATATCAATTTCAAGAATCGTTCACCACTCGTACGAATAGTGGCTACAATGATAGAACCAGCATAAGTCAATCAGTAGCTGTAGCCCGTTTGTTGCAGTACTTCAGTGGTATCTCTTATCCCAAGGTTCAACGAGATAACGCCTTCCAGCACACTACCAACATATGCTGGCAGTGTTTATAAAGTATCCAGCTGCTGTCCAAGCCAGCAAGATCCTCCTGTCTTCTCCCCAGTGGCGAATGTGTGAGACGTCATCGACAGACGATTTAATGCCTCTGAAAGACCCTCTTGCAATGTCGAAAATTTGTGGACACAAGTGGACGACTCATGGCCGACGATACTGCTTGGCACCACCTGGCGAATTTTTCATTAGATATCAGGACATGTTGTCAAATGTATAACCCTCCATGGAGGTCATACAACCTAATGGCTAAAACCACATTATACTGTCTCCCCGCTATCGCATTCGTGTAATCCGCGAGAAATAATATAATTTCATTTGCACCTACTTGTTTACTTGGGTGGTAAGTTTAGTCTCATTTCTTCATGATGTGGCATTTTTTATGGCGAGCAGTGTGTACACGAACGCTCTCTTGCAAGCTTTCTTTGGAAATGTATATATACTGGACAAAATTAAATATTCGCACTTCCGGTTTACACATTGGCTCTAAATCTGCGCATCAAACTAATCTCAATACATAAACATTGTTGCAATGCAGTGAAGCGTATCTACTTGTATATATCATATATATGGAAACCCATGTTATATGTTTTGATGTATCAATGTTAGAGAAATTACCCCTATTTAGACTTGGGGTTAACTCCCTTATCTCTTAATTCATACTAAATTGGTAGGCTATTATAATTTGTAGCAGATTATTAGTGACTAACAATTGCCAGATGCTTCGATGCTTAAATATTCTGATGGGTTTTGGGATTTGTCTTTAAAATTATATTTTTACTGAACGTCCTTCCATCTTTTTGTGCTCACGGAAGGAGCTATAGAAATAAATATTATAATGGATTAATTGTCTTCCTAGTATAATAATTACCTGGCGTGTGCCACACGTGCTCACTGAAGAATATTAGCTTTGAAGAACTTCAGATCTGGCTAGTACTTCACATCTGGCTAGTATTTAGTATGTGAGTAGCAATTGTGTGAAGTTTCAGTCAACTGAATAAGTGTTGTTTCATGGAAGACTTGCGTTTAACGACACGTCTCCTTACAAACAATACTCAAAGTAAAACAGTTCCCAAATTTTGCAGATTTGCTTGAAGCCTTAGTAAAGGTACAAGCTTTTGCACCTGCAGAAAACCTCCAGATAACGAAACACCGAGAAATAGTCACGTGTCTTACTATTCCTCACAAAAAAGGTTTATTTCCAATCCTTCGAGAAACACAGATGCATGGAATTAGTTACTTACTATAATTCCTTACATCTGCATGGCTCAAAAAATTCAAAAATACAACTACGCCATTAAACGCGGAATTCTTGCCAAAAGTGTATTTAGGAAGGGCATGAAAAAAAACCAGAGGCATGCTTACTTCTGTTCGATTTAAGACAAATTTTTAATAACAGCATTTTCTAAAAAGAAAATATCCCACTTCTACGTCACCGTTTTGTACAAATGTAAGCCAGGACTAGAAAAACGCAGGAATACGTTACCAATTGGCATTTATATCAGATCTTAAGTAACATCTTGTTTTGGGAATTCTCTTTCTACAAACAATGGAAACGAGAAAATCGCAAATTTGTCATTTCATGACGTACAGGAAGTAAAATGTTGTTAAGAAGAGCTAGGAAATGTGTAGAATATATTAGGAAATGTTTCAATCTGTGCGGTTTAGGGAGAATTCGTTCAATTTGTTTTCAGAAAGACATTATGGGGAATGCTAAGAAGGACACTTGGTCACAGAAGAGCAAAATATTACTACAAATTTGGAAAACTGGGCATACTAGAACAACAAAAGGACGGGTGATAAAAAATATGGTATAAACAAGTTATCCTTCCGATAAATAAATGTACTACACGGCGTCTGAAAAAAAAATGATATTCGAAGTCGGAACTTAAAGATACAGATCCTATTTCGACTTGTATTGCTCAACGGAATGCAGGCAATTCCCTATTACCGGCTTTTTTCCTGTTTACATACAGTATAAAAGTCAATTAATCGCATTTAACGAACTTTGAGAGAACATTATTTCAAGTCATTTTTCCATGAGCTAAGGCATTTAACTGAGGTTTACCGTGACTATTCGCTCTTTTCAGTTTTGCATTTTTCTTATGAAAATAAAATTCCTGACGTGAAAATGTTTGCTGAAGCTGTTGTTTAAGAGATAGCGCACAGAGCAATTTTTAAAGAACCTTGAGTTGCTAACCAAACTCGCTAAAGAAAGAGTAAAACAAGCGGCACCAGGCTTGAGAAAATATGTCTTTGCTTATTTTTTTTTAAATTGTATTTAACAAGAAATAATATTCTAATGAGCTTGGAATGAATCATACTTTCTGTTCTTCAAATATGAGCTCCATTTCTTTCATCCAATCATCTACTTCAAAGGAAATGTAATTTTTCTTTCTTTGTTGTGTAACAATGATCAAACATACGAAACCTATGATTTTTTTTATAGGAGAAGAAAGCAGTTTGTTTGATTTATAACATCAAAAGCACTAATTGTTTCCTTCGCACACGAGCACACACTGTTAAAAAAAATCTACATTAAAATGAGAACCTGAACTAACTCGTTTTTTTTAAGTACAGTAGTATCGCAAACAGTGCATGACATGATCAAATATAAGTAACCATACGTACCTACAAATAACTGCTTCAATAAATATAAATATAATCTCGTATTACTTCATTTTAGATATTACAGAATGAGTAAAGTGACATACACAAATAATTAGTACAACAAAGTCACTGTTCACAAGTATTTTAATTATGCATAAAGTATCTTTGTGTATGGTTTTACATTAACTATATTTGTGTCAATCTCATAAATAATATATTGTCACTTCATCCCTATATATGTCATGAAATTGTGCGGTCTATTTGCCCAGCATGTGACAACAAGTATATCTATTATCCAATATGTGCCCTCGGATATACTTCCAGTTGATACTATGAATAAATGGGTATGTATGGAGTACATGTATTCCAATGGCTTAGCTGTCAGTGATTCAGACTATCGATGCAAGGTCCCCAGGTTCAAGCCTGACCAGATCTTTTGGAGATGTTGTGATTTACTAACAATCGCTGAATATCCGCTGTGCATCGGACGAGCACGTTAAGTGACGGCCCCCAGGCTGGACCCACTGGTTAAATGGGTATCCTTTCCTATGCCCCCCGAAATTCTCTCACCCCTCTATGTGCAATATCGTACTTGTACGGTGGCGCCATCTACTGTACTCTAATCTCACTACAAACTGTTCTGTCAAAGTCGCTAGACTTGCTCTCATTCCTTCCGTTTCTGTGTCCTGCCCAAATGGCGATCTCGCTGTAGGTAGCTGGGACCTAAACTCTATTCACTCTGGACGGAAGTCCTACAAATACTGACAACTTGGAAATCGACCGTGGATGGCTGTAGTGGTTAGAGATTCAGACTCCTGATGGAGGGACGCTAGGTTCAAACCTTCCGTGATAGTGTGAATTTCTAACAATCGCTGAATATCCGCCATGCATCGGCCGAGCACGTTAAGTGACGGTCCCCAGGCTGGACCCACTGGTTAAATGGGTATCCTTTCCTATGCCCCCCGAAATTCTCTCACCCCTCTATGTGGTAATATCGTACTTGTACGGTGGCGCCATCTACTGTACTCTAATCTCACTACAAACTGTTCTGTCAAAGTCGCTAGACTTGCTCTCATTCCTTCCGCTTCTGTGTCCTGCCCAAATGGCGATCTCGCTGTAGGTGGCTGGGACCTAAACTCTATTCACTCTGGACGGAAGTCCTACAAATACTGACAACTTGGAAATCGACCGTGGATGGCTGTAGTGGTTAGAGATTCAGACTCCTGATGGAGGGACGCTAGGTTCAAACCTTCCGTGATAGTGTGAATTTCTAACAATCGCTGAATATCCGCCATGCATCGGCCGAGCACGTTAAGTGACGGTCCCCAGGCTGGACCCACTGGTTAAATGGGTATCCTTTCCTATGCCCCCGAAATTCTCTCACCCCTCTATGTGGTAATATCGTACTTGTACGGTGGCGCCATCTACTGTACTCTAATCTCACTACAAACTGTTCTGTCAAAGTCGCTAGACTTGCTCTCATTCCTTCCGTTTCTGTGTCCTGCCCAAATGGCGATCTCGCTGTAGGTGGCTGGAACCTAAACTCTACTCACTGTGGACAGAAGTCCTACAAATACTGACAACTTGGAAATCGACCGTGGATGGCTGTAGTGGTTAGAGATTCAGACTCCTGATGGAGGGACACTAGGTTCAAACCTACCGTGATAGTGTGAATTTCTAACAATCGCTGAATATCCGACGAGCACGTTAAGTGACGGCCTGCGGGTAGAAATACCCAGGTTAAAGTTCTTAAGCCCCCTGTCGTAATTTCTGTGTGCAAAACCGTACGCTTGTATGGGGGCGCCATCTGGTGTGCACTCACTTACAAACTAACCTGCTAGATTCGCTCTAATTTTCTGTGCCCTGCCAGAAAGGGCACATACATTTGAAATATATGCATTTTTTGAGTACATACATTTAAAATTAGAAATACCAGATATACTCACAATTGATTTCCATGGACTGGAACAGGTAATAATCAGACGGGGCAAGATCCGGACTATATACTGGGTGTGGCATCAGTTCGACTCCCTCAATTTGCTGGAGTTTTACCTGGGTCGTTCGCGCAGCATGAAGTCGAGTGTTGTCCTTCTGTAGAAGAGCGCACTTTCTGCTCACCAGTGCACGGTCTTTCTCCTTCAAAATGGCATACATCCGCTCCAGCTGTTCAGAGTTGAGGTTGGCGTTGATGGTCCAACCGACTGGAACAAATTCGTAATGTATTATCCCCTCGAAATTCCACCAGACGCAGAGCATCACCTTGTGCTCGAAGCGCTCACGCTTAGCAACAGGCTCAGGAAGCTGGCCCGAGTTCAACCACTACCGTTGTGTGTTAGGATTACGAAAATAAACCCACCTTTCATCGCACGTAACAATTCTCTCTATGAGAATTGTTACGTGTGATAAAAGTGGATCAATTAATCGTCTAGAAGTTTCGTGCACACTTCCAATCGGCGTTTAATTTCAGCTGGCGTTAGCTCTTGAGGGACAACGCGGAACCTTCAGTGGACCTTGCCGAGGTGCTGAATGTGACGAACCACTGTGGTCTATGATATTTCCAGCTTGCCTGATAATCTCCGAGTGCTGGTTGTCAAATTTGTCTTTACCGTCTGGCGAGCTGCCTCCGAATTCACGGTTCGCGGCCTACCGGACCTTGGCTGGGCGTCAAGGTTTCTGGCACCTGAGCGAAATTTCTTGAACCATCTGGTTGATGTGCTGTGGTCCACGGAACCTTCCTCTTTCGCATGACAAATAATTCGTGTTGCTTCTGCAGGGTTATGTCCGAGTTTAAACTCGTAAAGCAAAAGTTCCCTAATTAGCCGGTTGTGGCTGTTCATCTTTTAGGCGTCCCAACCATAGACAGAACGACGACATGCAATGCTGTTCACAGCAACGACTATCACTTTGTATGCCTTTCGACTGACTGCGGTGCGCTACTTGAACTAGTTTAAAGACGTGACATACTCGCCGCAGCACATGCGTTCATGCTAATATTGCGAAACCTTCGACTCATCCTCTGTACACTCAGTGGAAAAAATATTAGAGATAAGGGTGACAGTCAGTGGACAAGGGACTTCTCAGCGCAGAGAGGAACAGAACCAAACCCCGAGCGTAAGCGATAAATAGATGGACAGCAGGGCTTCTCAACAATGTATTTCAAACGGCGAAAATGGATGAACTTGGTGATCTGAGCGACTTCGATCGTTGACGCATTGTCGGCGCAAGACAGATGAGTCATTCTATCGCCCAAGTGGTAAGAACCCTAGGGTTCCCAAGGGCAACCGTACCAAGGGTGTACCTCGAGTATACCATCGAAAGATGAGCGCCCAGAAAACAAGAAGTGGTTGACCATACACCATTAATGACCGGTGTTGACGTAGATTATCTAGACTCGTACAAACCGACTGCTTCTGAGCCATTGCGCAAATTGTACCCAGGTTAAATGTCCAAGGCCAACTCAGCGACAGCGAGCGAACGGAACTCCGCACACGCCTACCCTGGGCTACGGGTTCCCATCTCCAACATGTGTGCTACTGTTGATTGCTCATCATCGTACCTTACGCCTCGCCTGGTGCCAAGAACGTCAAAACTAGAAATCTACAGGGTATCGTCGCATCGTGTGGGCACACGAATCACGTTTTCAGCTGTACAGAGCTGGCGGGAGGGTGCGGCTGTAGGTGCGGCTTTGACACTATGGCCATGACCCATTTGTGCCAGGTAACCTCTGTTCAGGGTGGTGGTGGCATTGTGGTTATTCACGGAGTCTTCTCACAAGACACATTAGGCCCTTCAGTGTATCTAGAGGAGTCCTGAACCACTGCGAGCTACCAGTCTATGCTGCCTGATCACCTACAGGATCTCATCTATATCGCGCCGTTTTAGCAGGGCAATGCACCGCACCACCGAGCAATACCCACCCAGGTATAGCTCAATGAACACTTATCTGAGTTTGGAACCTTCCACTGGCTCCAAAGTTTCCTGAATTTAAACACTATGGAAGCTTTTGGGTATTCCGTGGAGCCGAAAATCCGATCAATGTATCCTGGACGGACGTCTTGGGTGGAGTTATGAAAAATGCTGCAACAGGCATCATTTATCGAAACACTCCGACATCTAGTGGAGTAGATGCCTCGACGTGTAGAGGCTGTAATTCACGCTAGAAGAGATGCAACACGTGTGAAAACACAGGTTTGTCCGTGTCCCCCTCACTCCGGAGTATGTCGCTCTCCCAACAGAGCTACGCGGACAGAATGTCGCGCTGCAGATTTGTCGTGTTGACACTTGTTTTCAGCACGCTATTAGTTAAGTATGTCTAATGCTTTGTCCATTGATTGTATATGCGTATATACCATATAAAAAAATTTTAATCCTGAAATTCTCTATCGAATTTTTGTTTGTTTGTTTAGTACGATCAAATTAGTTTTGTGTTAGCATTATAGGAAACGAAAGTTCCTGTTTTTCTCGTTAAATCCGGGATCTTGTTACATACGGGCTCGTTATAAACGGGTTCTACTGTATTCCTGTTTTCTACTTTTTTTATTAAATGTTAAGTAACACAGCTTCAATTTTATGTTATTAGTACCTTCTTGCCCTCAACGTTGTGGAAATTGGTGATCTTTGTCCTCATAGGTAAAATACAGAACATAAGAAGTACTGATGTTTGACGACAGCATGCTCTATTCCAGTGGTTCCCAAATTGTGCTCCCGAAGAGATTGGAAAGAAAATATATATAAAATAAATGTGACAAGATCTTAAAATTGTGAATTGGTGATGCCATGAACTGCGTATAGGTAAGCACTAGGTAGAAACTATTT
This sequence comes from Macrothele yani, assembly GCA_039090855.1. Lineage (NCBI taxonomy): Eukaryota > Metazoa > Arthropoda > Arachnida > Araneae > Macrothelidae > Macrothele > Macrothele yani. The sequence continues at coordinate 99,122,492 of CM077007.1, read as the reverse complement.
AGCTCCTGCAGCGTGTCGTAAAGCACTGTAGATACGAAGAATTATAGACCAAAGTACATCTCATGCATCAGCTCGGTGAGCTTTGACCGCCCGCACCTCGGAACCACGCAAACCATCGAGCACGTCGGCGAAGCACAGAGACTGCACGCGGGAAACCAGACGCAGAAAGTAGACTCGATGGCGCCACGCTAACTCCATTTTCTGTGTGAGAACTTTGCTACGATTTCAGATCCGATTTTTAGCTCCGACACCTTTCCAGACTTACCTAGAAAGTTTCTATTGCATATTAAATCCTCGTATTTCTTTGTATCTTGAGTCAGTTGCAGTTCAGTCAGCATCCAGTCGAGAGTCGAAACGAATCAAGTCGCAGTGCATTGCTACCTATTTACGAGTGCTTTTAGTGCGTGTTTTTCAATTTAAGTTTTTTAAATGTAAACAATTATGTTAATATGACTTTTTGGATCTTCCGTCTCGAGGAGGAAACACCTGCCAGTTGCAGGTTTTTAGAGCACCAACGTAGTGATTCAGAAAGTATCATCGAGTTTTTTCAATGGATCACTGGCTGAAGTCTGGATCCTTAAAGAAAATATGTCAAAACCTCAGCCACAGTAGCATTGGAAGCATCAACAGCTAATAGGCATGTCTAAAATGTATGGGTTTTTTTACCCAATTCTGATTATTAGATGACAAAGCAGTTGCTAGTGTTCGAATCGCTAGAGAGTATGAAAGGTTTTTGGACGAATCAGCGACAGCGGGTGCGCCAGAATCTCCTTAAGTGTTGAACCATTTGCAAGTTTTTAGGAGAACCAACCATCTTCGGAGAACAGTGCCACAAGGAAAGGAATAGTAAAAAGGAAGTACCACGATTGCTACTTGAATAGTGGATTCGTTGAGACCAGTGTCAACAAACTTCCGCGTAATTTGCGGCAGCGTTTCGCCAAACAGTTCGGTTGGTCCTAAAAAAATGCGCCGTCATTTTGAGAGGTCCATCCAGATTGGAAGAGCAAACCGACTGATTTCTTCAGAATGAAGTACAGTGAACTTAAACAAGCCCAGAAAATGATATCCTATCTCTTCGAAACAGTTAACGAAAAGGCATTGATAGCGTCCTACACTGCCGGACAATTGCTAAGGACGGATGACAATAGCAACGATAGCAACCATAAAATGGAAGGCAGGAAAATGTGGAAATTAACATAAGTGCGGGATACAGTAAGACGAATTGTGCGTATGCAAATTCTGGATTGCCGAACTTGTTCGTGACGTCATAGCGCTGATAAGAGATGTAAAGGATTTGACGCGTATTGACCGTTGTTGTTCAAATGCAAAGTTGAAAGGGAAAGAATCAATTGACGAACTTGCAATTTTCAGTATGTTTTCCCGACATCACCTAGATGATTTTACGCGTAGCCGTATTATTGCCAAGATTGAAAAAGGGCGAAAAATAACAGATGTTGCCAGGGAGTTCGACGTCAGCCACAGTGTTGTTTCAAGGCTTTGGAAATCATTTCAAACAAATGGAGAGTGTAGCAAACGTCACGGGGGAGGTCGTGTTCGCAGTACGACACCTGCAGAAGATCGGTACATAGTGCTATCAACAAAAAGACACCGGCGCAGCACAGCTAGTGAGGTAGCAAATCAGTTTATGGCTTCTACTGGCCAGCGGATCTCCCAAAAAACTGTCGCCAGACGTTTGCATGAAGGAGGACTATACGCCCGCCGTCCTGTTGTGTGCATATCATTGTCCAGACGTCACCGTACCGCCCGTTTGCAATGGTGCCATCAACATTGCAATTGGACTGATAACGACTGGTCTGCTGTCCTCTTCTCAGATGAGAGTAGATACAGTCTATCGTCTGATTGTCGACGACAACTGATCTGGCGTGATAGTGGTACTGCATATTGTCCAGCAAACATACAGGAAATGGACCGATATCCGACATGTAGTGTCATGGTATAGGCTGGCATCATGATCAATGGCCGTACGTCCATCTATGTGCCTCCAACTGGGAATATGACTGGCCAACGATACATTAATGTTGTTCTGCTACCTCATGTTCGCATGCTCCGTGGTGCTGTCGGTGATAGATTCATTTTCATGGACGACAACGCAACATGTCATCGAACAGTCGCTGTCCAGGAGTGTCTTGAGAGCGAGGATATTCAACGCCTCGTATGGCCAGCACGTTCTCCAGATCTGAATCCCATTGAAAATGTTTGCGATGCATTGGGGAGGAGTCTTGTTGGTCGCCAATGCCATCCAATAAACAAGGACACCCTCATCTGTGCACTGACAGAGGAATGGGATAAATTACCCCGACAGCTGCTTGATAATGTTGTGCAAAGCATGACACGACGTGTGGAATCTTGCATCGCCCTCCTTGGTGGCCATATCCCGTATTGACATCTTACACCGGAACGCCTGTGGACGGTAATTGCATTTTTTTCACGTTTACGTATTCTACACAAAATGGCCTGTTTGTCCCTTGAACACGTTCTAAAGCCTTCTGGATTTCAGAGCACAATAAATTGTCTTTCTTGTAATGTCCTGGCATTCTAACATTATTTTATTTCACTTGGCATCCAACCACACTTACTTTTTTGTGCGCTATATTGCCGTTTACGATCCGTCCTTAGCAATTGTCCAGCAGTGTATATAGTCAGTTCCCAAGTTGCTCAAGCTGTCGAAGCCCGTACCATCGCTGAAAACCTTATCAAGCCTTGAGTAAAGGATGTAGTTGAATGTATACTGGATGGAAAAGCCAAGAAACTAATAGGCACAATTCCATTGTTAAATAACACAATCTGGCTACGAATCGGGGAGTGAAAGTTACATTACCGAATAAAATGCACTAAGACTAAACTTTCGCTCTAAATGAATGAATCAACGGATGTGGCGGAGTTGCCAATTTTAATAGTAATTGTGTGCTACTAGTACTTGGAGTCTTTCAAGAAGATCTGCTTCTCTGGGCACTGTTATCGACTAAACTGAGTGGGGCTGAAATTTTCAAATTAATAACGAATTTTCCACAGTGAGATGCATCCTATGGGATAACTGCGTTGATGTGTGCACAGACGGCGCAAAAGCCATGACGATAAAGTCCTACGATGTTATCTCAAGAATAAATCAAAAAGTCAAGGAGTGCAGCAGTACCCACTGCATTTTCCACCGCCATGCTTTTGCTGTGAAAAAATTCCGCTCTCTATAAAAGAAGTATTGGACGAAAGCGCGAAAATAATTAATTTTATCAAATCACGACCTAAGAATACAAGGCTACTCAAAATGTTATGTGATGACATGGGGAGTCCATTATACATACATATTTACTTCATCTTACAGAAGTAAGGTGGGTTCCTCACTGCAAAACTTTGACTTGACTCTTCGAAATGAGTTTATAACGAAGTAAATTTCTCCGTCATTTTTGTTCCACGCCGGGGATTGAACCCGAGTCCACTTATTCCGGAACAACTCGCTCTACCAACTGAGCTACGCAGATGTTCGCTCTTGCTGCTACCTGCCTTTATGTCGTGTGCGTCCTGCGGGGAAGGCATGTCACAAGTGGTGAAGTCAGAACCATCCTGAATGACAACGACTTTTCTTTTTGGAGACAGGTTGTGTGATGAGCTTTGGCTCATCACACAACCTGTCTCCAAAAAAAGTAAAAAATGAAAAGCGAAGAAACTAATAGGCACAGAAAATTCAAGGAAAAGTAGTAACTGTATTTGAAGCCAGTGTTAAAGTGCAATCGTTTAGAACGGAAATCAAGTTTTGGGCGGAATCAATGAAAAATCGAAATCTAGACATCTTCCCAATGGTAAAGGAATTTAGAGAAGAACTTGATTCCGAAATACATGGAGATATCTTAAATGAGTTTCACGTTCACCTGCAAAGTTTGCTAGATAGTTCAACTGTTATTTTATGGAAGAACTGTGCGAAAAAAAAATTAAGAAAACTTTTGGGTTGTAAACCCATCCTCTGCTTTGTCCGAAAAGCCAGCCTGTCTGACATCGCAGCAGTATGAGACTTTGATTGATTTGACATCCAAATTCTGCGATAAAAGTGAATTTTGCAATCAAGAAGCCACTACCAGAATTCTGTTGTCAGCTAAATGACGAATTTAAAGTTTTGTCAAATAAAGCAAAAATCATCCTTCTGCCTTTTGCAACAGCTTACTTATGTGAATCAGGATTCTCCGCCCGAGTGACTACTAAAACGAAATACAGATCCTGCCTCAATGCAAAGCCATATATGCGGTTGTAGCTGTTCCGAATTCAACCAGTTCTTTTTCGATGAAAAGTGATATCTTTGGTTTTGCAACTGTAAAAATTGTTTTAAATACCATATCTATGTGGGTAACATATTGTGGATTTACAATACCTGCTTAGAATTCCTTTTCAAATGTGTTGCCTTACTTTGTTTTTTGTTGTTGTTTTTCGTTTACGTAATCAAGTTCCTTATTACTCTGAAATTAGTGGAGAAAATAACAATACCATTTTTAATGAAATAAATCTTGATGGTTAACATGCCCAAATGCTTAAAAATACCTTCCATCATCAATACTGCTGCCATTCGGCGTAGTACCTATGTAGGTGCTAGGTGAAAATATCGTGACCCTTATGCCAAAGACACGTAGCTGCAGAATTGATGTTGTGAGAAAACGATATTTAAAGTTCCAATTTTTAATGACTTTCAATGAGAAAAATTAAGTTTAGATCTAAATTTAAGCTATTTAGAATTCGAAAAAAAAATTCGTGCTTTTGCTATGCGTTAAAATATCGAGTAACACCTTACAAAATGCAGTTTGGTTAAAACAGCCAAAAATGCACATACACTATATTGACAAAAGTCACCAGACATCCCTTCAAAAGCAAATGAACGTATCCGTTGCGTTGTCCGCGATCATATCGTAATGTGAGGTTGAGTGAAAATGTCACGGCGGGAGAGAACTGACTTTGAAAAAGGAAATATTTTTGGGTGTTATATTAGTGGGTTGTCCATAAGAGAAACCGAGAGACGTTTAAAGATGCCCAAGTCAACTGTTTTGGATGTACTGAATAAGTGGAAGACACATGAAGTGCCTAAAGCAGCAAAACGTACAGCCAGACCAAAGAAAATCAGTGATAGTGGATGTCGACGCCTCAGGAGAGTTTTTACAGCTAATCGACGGAGTACTGCACAAGACCTCCTTGTACAGGTGAGTAAAAATGCTGGAACCTCGGTATGTACACGTACAATTCCACGGGTTACCGTGGTCGTGCGGCTGCTCATAAGTCTTCCATCTCCATTTGGAATGATATTCGTGTTTTATCAAGGTGTAAAGAACAGTTATCGTGGACCGTAGATCAATGGAAACGGGTCCTACAGATTGATGAATCCAGATACTCGATCTATCAGTCTGATGGCCATGTGTGGGTTTAACGGCAGACGGGGGAACGCTACTTAGCACAGTGTAATGCTCCTACGGTCAAGTTTGGAGCTGGAAGTGTACTCGTGTAAGGGTGGTTTTCGTGGTATGGTCCAGGCCGATTTGTTATCTTGGACAAACCTGATAAACAGCACGTCTACTTCGATATTCTGGAAAATAATGCCCTCCCAACGCTGTGGCAATACTATGGAACCCCGCGTTGTTTGTACCAGCAGGATAATGCACCGAGCCGCCATTAAGCAAGGACTGTTACGGCGTTGTTTGACGATAATTCCGTATCGTATGTAGACTTGCCAGCACAGAACACTGATCTTAATCCCATAGAGCACCTATGGGATGAATTAGAGTGCCGCATAAGAAGTTTGGAAGCAAGGCCTGCTACTGAGAAACAGTTAGTGGCAGTATTATGTACTGAATGGAAGCGCATACCTATCGCTGTGTTCCAAAACCTTGTTGAAAGCATGTCTCGAAGGGTCAGTGCATGCCAAATGTGAACCGCGACCGTACTAATGTATGTCAATAAATGCTATGTTGTGTTTCTCTTTTAGGTGTCCGGTGACTTTTGTTAATATAGTGTTCATGCCTTAGGCATACGGGCGACAATAGTGCTCCGTGACGAATCTCTCTCCTGAAAAGTGCTTCGCGACTCAAAAAGTTTGGGGAAACGCTGCTCTAATTCAGAGAGACAGACTATAAATTCTGCTTAATTAGTCTGAAAACAGTGCGGCAACTGTTAAAGCAATGATCACTAGGGGAATATCTTCGCATGAACGTTTTTCTTATTCAGACGCAAAGAGGAAAGATCAACGGAATGTTAATTCCTAGTCTAGACAGACAGGATGCACATTCTGCTTCATAAGTTTCTAAACAGTGCGGCAAAGGTTAATGCTATAAATATTACGCGAGTAACTTTAAATGAATGTTTTACAAATATTTTACTTTTTCATAACACGGAAAGGAAGACATATTTGAGTGTGAGTTTAATAAAACGGAACGTATTTCAAATAGTTTCGCATTTAACACTAGAATCACCATTTAGCTGAAAAAAACTAAGATTACGGTTCCAGATTTTTAAACACAGACGTAGACAGAAAGAGCGAGAGAAAGGGAGAAGGAGAGAAAGCGACAGAGGAGAGCTTGGGGAAATAGCTAGCTATGCCATAGCTAAGATTCTCTACAGTTTGGACCATGCATTGCATTCGTTTTACCTCTTCAGTTGGTTCCCTCGCAAGACTGGCTGCAGTAGTCCCCAGTGGTCATTCTTCTCTTAAGCTCCACTCTGAGGTCACCGTTGATAATGCTTTAAATAAGAGAACTTTTACCGGTACTTAAATTCCAGCTCTGTTCCTCTCATGGGACGTTAGAGCATTCTGAAACTAGATTCAGAGACATCACCACAAGAAGTCGTCCTCGCATGTGCTTTTAAAATGTCTGACAAAACAAAGCCTCCTCCCTCCATGTACGAGAAAGTGGTTTTCTCAAGAATTTCCAGAACAACATTCATGCTCATGACTCAACAACATGGCGTCTGAAAAACAACTCACGTCTCTCTCAGCGTTTAATGTCGTGAATAAAGTCTCAGCCGCCAGCAAAAATAAGCTCTTAAAAATTCGTGGCAGGCAATCAGTGCAATCATGTAATAAAATATTTACACGAATACAAAAAATCTGAGACTACAAACATTGTATGGTATATGAGATAAAAAAAAGCGTTTAGTCACAATTAATTCCAATTTTGCTTGTCGACTACGGTTTCCTTGTGATTTAGCACACCTTACTTAAAACGATTGGTACATAAATATTCAAATCGGTGTGACATTATCAACATAATGGACGGTCACTGATCCTTTTCAAGTGCTTCCTCGCGCTTGATACAAATGGAGCTGATGCCATATATGTAACAACGAATTTTTATGTATATGGAAAGCTTCCAAAATATTCAACTTTGTGGTTGAATCCAGTTTGTCCATAAGTTTACCTTTTACAAATAGTCAATTGTGATTATTTTCATGACAATGTTTACCTACCGACGATTTCTGTAGTTAACAGTTTCTTTTGTGCGTACTTGTTGCCCTTTAATCGATAATGCAATGTCTTTCGGGTCTGCGCTATATACGAAAAGCCACATGCGATTTGATAAATTCCTCAAGAATTTATCTCATCAACTGTGTCTTTTGATTCAAAAATGTTGGTTTTACTCAAGGGATTAAAAGTCACTTTTTAACCTTATTTTCAAGCGGTACTTACCTTCTTCATGACCCTCGTATAACCAGCTCCTTTGCTTTCCATGTAAATAGATGAATATACACAGTCGAGTCACATTATTGTGACCACCTCTTACTTTTAACGTAAACAGCTAGTAGCCAATGAAAGAAGGCACGTGTCGTGAGCTGGCTTGGTAGGGTATATAAAGTGTGCTGTAGACATTTTGAAAACATATCACCCGCTGCTTTCATGGATAAAAGGAGCGATTTATCAGATTTGCAGAAAACGATGATTATCGGCTTTCGGGACAAGGGTGGCAGTATTCCTGAAACAGCGAAGTTTGTGAACTGTGCAGTTACTGCTGTGGTTAAAGTGCATCGTGATTGGAGAAATGACACCATTGCGAATAACCGAAGTGGAAACTGCGGAGCACCACGTGCCATTGATGTGAGAGGTGAACGTCGGCTGCGAAAGTGCGTGAGGGCCGATCGACACGCTACAGTGGAGCAACTGACTGGCCGAATGAACCAGAAGGCAGCCGGGAGTGTTTCTAAAACGCCAGGTCAGCGAACTTTGCTGCGTATGAGGCTTCAATGCAGACGGATGGTCACAGTACCTATGCTAACGAAGGTTCATCAGCAGAAAAGTCATACATTTGCACGGCAGTATGGGAATTGGACCCCCGCTGATTGGCAAAAGATTACCTTCTCCGATGAGTCACGTTTTCTGCTTCATCAAACGGATGGACGTTAGCGTATAAGGCAAGAAAAATCGGAGAACAAACACTGTTCAACCATTTCTGGAAGAACACAAATTCGTTCGGAGCAGCGTCATAATCTGGGGAATGTTTTCGTGGCATTCTCTGGGTCCACTCATACCTGTGGAAGGCACTATGGCCCGAATTTGTTATGAATCCATCCTTTCAGACCACGTACACCCATGCATGATGATTGTCTTCCTCGGGGCGGATGGGATCTTCCAGCACGACAATGAGACGTGTCACACAGCTAGAACTGTCCGACAGTGATTGGAAGAGCACGATAGATATTTCAAAGTAATTCCCTGGGCTCGTTATTTCCCAGAGTTACCCAATTGATCATGTGGGACCACCTCGATCGTGTTGTTCGCTCTATGGATCCTCCACCACGCACCCCCCAGCAGCTGTCAGATGCACTGTAGTCAGCATGGCTCCACATACCTATGAACACCTTCCAGCCCCTTATTGAGTTTCTGCCAACCAGTCTAGCTGCTGTCCGCGCTGCACACCGCGGGTATTCTGGATGGTGGTCACAATAATGTGACTCGACCTTGTGCTTTCATTGTTTTTAGCGATGTTTTTACCTGAGGGCTAAGAGGTATCAGTAAGATGCAAAGCACTACTTTTTATGAAAATAGGGTACACTATGCTTCGAAAAAGCAGAACGAAAAGTGCCGTATACTGCAGGAGAAATGTTATGGAAGTAAATGCGTAGGAATGAGTCTTGTTTAATTGTTATGCTCTGAAACGTTCATAACGAGTATGTGAAAGAAGTGTTGTCAGATTCCGAATTTTCCGCACGTATAAAATACATGTTCTGCATATTTAACTTTAAAAAATGAAATCCTGTGCAGTGGAAATTCACACCCGTTTATTCCAACAGTTCCTAAAAATAACTTTCTTTATTCATGCCGGAGGACATTGTTTTATTTCTTTGTTTTTTTCGCTTGCTGCATTTCTTCACTAATTCCTCTGCATTCTGAACAAGAATATAGTAAAACACCTTAAAAACAAAATCTTCTTGCGTCCCTAAAAGCTTATGAAGAGCAATTAAAGCATTGTACAAAACTCTAACAGGAAGCTAAAAATATCTTGGAATTCAGCACAGAAATAAAAATTGTGTCCATACGCTACACAGAACCTGTTTTTTAACCCTTTAAACACCCGATGCACCTGAACTAAACAGTGCGCTCCAAACAAAAATGGTCATATATCGTCAGCGATCTGCGAAATCTTCTTCAAACCAATTCCTTTCCCCCTCTCATCTCGGCCGTTCCTAAAATAAACTTGTCACAGACGATAAACCCTCCCTTCTAGTACTTTATTCTATGCTCCATGACCCAAAGCATGATGTACAATTTCTAGTCCCCCAGACACCGGCATCATATTATTGGATAGAAACAAGTTAGTCAAACATCTTTTTCTCCTTTCTGTATTCGTCGCCATTGTTACATCTCTTTCAGCAGGTAATAATTCAGAAAGGACTACTGTGAACCATCCCCTAAATTACCACTTTGAATAAAAAGCTAAGGGAAAAGCAATGCTTTCTGGTGCGCAGGTTCACTTGTTCCAGCCGCTTTCGGTACACTTCTAAGACAGCGAATATATTCTTTCAAGTTCATTTCAGCCAATTATGCTAATCCAATGTTAATTCTTTCCACCCGGTTAAGGGTTAATAATGTTCAAAATTCTACGCATATCAGTGTATTACACACATCTCTAACTTTACCTTTTTTTTCAGTTCCTATGCAAACTATGTTACTTCTCCGTTCGAATTTCCTTTTGAATGGAAGAGTTATCCGAATTTCCTTATAATGTTTGGCAAAAAGTGACAGCTAGGCGAAAGGCAAATGAAAACCAGGTCGAGAGTAAGAACAGTGTGTTTAGTGATTATACGACGGTTTAACGATTGCATATTAAAGCCCACTATCTCGATGATTTGTATTCTTACAGAGTCTTACCTACCAGAGTGCTATTATAATAACAACGGATCTTGGTGAAGTGTTCAAAATGGAATTATAATTACGAGACGGTTGTAATGTAACAACTAGGTCGTCAATAAAACAAGTCGTTGTAAATTACATTTCTTGCATTCCTTGATATGCCGATGACTGAGACCGTTTGTGATAATATATATACACGGTCGAGTCACTTTAATGTTACCACCAGCTAATATCTAGAATAACCGACGTGCGCAGCGCGGACAGCAGCTAGACGGGCTGGGAGTGACTTAATAACAGCTGGAAGGTGTTCATAGGTATGTGGAGGAGCCATGCTGACTGAAGTGCATCTGACAGCTTTGTAGGGTGCGTGGTAGAGGATCCATATAGCGTACAACACGATGAAGGTGGTCCCACAGATGTTCAATTGAGTATTGATCTGGAGAATTAGGGGACCAGGAAAATACTTTGATGTCTTCATCGTCCTCTCCCAACCAGTCTGGGACATTTCTAGCTGTGTGACACGTCGCATTGTCGCTCTGGAAGATTCCATCCGCTCAAGGGAAGACAATCAGCATGTATGGATGTACACGGTCTACAAGGATGCATTCATAATGAATTCGGTCCATAGTCCCTTTCACAGGTATGAGTGAACCCAGATAATGCCAGGAATACATTCCCCAGACCATAACGCTGCCCCCACCAGCTTGTGTTCTTCCAGCAATGGTTGAAGATTGTTTGTTCTCCGATCATTCTCGCCTTATACGGCAACGTCCATCAGTTCAATGAAGCAAAAAACGTGACTCATCCGAGAAGGCAATCCTTTGCCAATCAGCGGAGGTCCAATTCCGATACTGCCATCCAAATGCAAGCCTTTTCTGCCGATACACCTTCGTTAGCATAAGTGCAGTGATTATCCATCTGCATCGGAGCACCGTACGCCGCAGGGTTTGCTGTGAACTGTCGTTTTAGGCACACTCCCGGTAGCCACCTGGTTCATTCGGCCAGTAAGTTGCTCCACTGTAGTGCGTCGTTTGGCCCTCATACCCCTTCAAAGCCGACGTTCGCCTCTGACATCAGTGGCACGTGGTGCTCCGCAGTTTCCACCTCGCTTATTCGCAATGGTGTCATTTCTCCAATCACGATACACTTTAACCACAGCAGCACGCGAAGATATTGCCACCCTTGGCCCGAAAGCCGAAGATCACCTCTTTTTGCAAACCTGATAAATCGCTCCTTTTATACATGACAGCAACGGCTGATATGTTTTCAAAATGCCTACACAAACCATATATATCCTCCAAGCCAACTCACGACACGTCCCTACTTTCATTGGCTACGCGCTGTTTATGTAAAAAGTGAGAGGTAGTCACAATAACATGAGTCGACTGTGCATATACTGTATAAGTGTTGCGGTTTAATATTTAATCATGTTTCAATATACAAGAACAATAGTCTCTCTATTGGTTGACATTTGCTCTTAGTTGAAGTTAATTAGTAAATTTAACTACACTTACTAATGAATGAATGAAAATGTCTTCCTTAACAAATTCTTTGAACATATGCTTCACATTGTAGAAACACAATACGTGAATGAAACGCCCAGGGCGAAGGAATCAGCAAAAATTAACGTCAACTCTTTTATTCCCTACGCAATGGAAATTCAGGTAACTAATACGCTTTGGCCGGCCGTCAAACCGTTCTTCTTACACTTAGTGACATGCTCTTGTATCAATAAATTGATCTCAAACTATTAGCTACAACGCTTATTCATCGATTCACATAACTGTAAAATCCCTTACGCTAGTCCAAGTATATCGCAAATATATCCACTAATTTACTATTTCCAATATTTTTCCTTCAATGTTGTCTATTTATGTTTTCTTGGATCACTGTCAGCATTGTAAAAATGTGTAAGATGTTCGAAAGAGCAACGTGCCATTAAGTGAAAAAATCGTCTACAGCAACGTAATTTATATAAGGAAACAGAAGCTCAAATGGATGGTTAAATAGGACACGTCACTGAACCTAAAACGTCTTAAAAACATCAGAACGTTATAAGTGATTACATCTAAACTGGTTAATCAGAAGAAATAATTTCATATGCTAATCGTTAAATTATAATTTTATTTTTATGTAAAATTCAATTTCACTTGTTCACAGCATTACAGCCTAGAATACTCGCATTTCTGTTCAACATTGTGACATGCGAAAATTCGTGCCAGTGTTGGGATAGATCGAATATATCTAATGTGGTTTCACTTGATAATTAAACTGTATCTTCATTTCGGAAACGCCAGAGCACGGGTGGGATCACGGAAAGCCGCCTTTTCGTAGTGCACAGATAGCAAATGATAGAGAGCTGTTGACAGAGTTGTACATTTAAAACTTTTTGTTGTTCCGCTGTAAATGTATCGCGTGCAAAATTTAAATGTTTAACGCCCAAAGACTTGTAACAGAAAAGTGACCAATGCGTGACACATCCTCATATTTCAAACTAATGAACAAAATAGCTGGTTTCGTATACCATCCCCATCCTTCACTGGAAGAAAATTGAGGCATACACGCTATTATATAGATTACCTGATAAAATATTAATACACCAACTTTCTAAATTCAAAGGGTATAAAGCATGCACAATAATAACACATAAGAAGATGAAGAAGAAAGTGTCTTTCTTGTAACAACATTGTGCTTAAATTTTTTATGAATGGGTAAAAACAAAGTACAAAGAAGAAGGATGCCATATGATTCTCTCGCGGTGAAATAAGGTGATATTGTAACAAAGAGTTGCGTGAGGAAGGTAAATAAGAATGTGTCTTTCCAATACTAAATACATCCCAGACCTACTTTTCTTTTTTTGGTGTTGTCAAACAGAAAGATGTTCTTATGCTCTGCATCAAAAACAGTACACATAAAAGGAAACGTACGTTGATAGCGTTATGCATTGTGACTGCTATTTGATGAAATGGCATTTCCAGAGATACATGCGTACTTTTGTGCTGCCCAACAGAAAAGAGTAACATAAAAATATCAGGAAATATATAGGAAACGTTTGTCATGGTAAAGGTACAAGAAAGAACATGAATTGCTTTAACAAATTCTTCTTCTAGAAAGCGTAATACCGCGCGTGAAATGAATGTACACCATATTCAACAGTGTGAACATTTTGTATCATTAAAATCTATGAAAAATGTGCAAAAGAGAAGTCATTATAGCAGATGTTCGGTGCAACAAGAATTTGTCACTCGTTTTCTAGAAGTGCAGATATCGAGGAAATCTGACTGACATTGCGAAAGGAATGTCAGCTGCAACAACAACAACACACACACACACACACAGCCCTTACTCGCACTATCTATAGAAGTGTACATGTCGAGTGTCACTATCAGTAGAGTGCAAAAGCCAGTGGTCTGATGTTTTGAAGTAGTAGGTTTCTTACCATTCGTAGGAGCTGGACCCAAGTTTCAGTCCCAGCTGATGCTTGGGTGGTGTGTTTGTTCGATAGCTCTAGTTCTGGTCCTTTCCTAGAATCAGTGCTCAAAATCAGGAATGGGGGACCATTTATATCTAATGAGTTTTTCATGGTGGACCTTAAACCCCAAAAACTAAAACTGCCTTTGGAACCTCATAGCTCCACTAGCTCAAATCGACAGTTATAGTATACAGGGCTTTTCAAAACTAATGAAACAAACTGTAAGGGCTGACAGAACACACCGAAACAAGCACTTTTTGTCACAGAACGCATGGTCGTAATTTACGCCGTTAGGCAATGGAGAGCGCTTTCCGTTTCTCCACACACACCGTCTTTCGCAACACAAAGACCCATATCTTTTACCGGAACGTCTGGATGGGAAGACGTACCTTATTTTCCATCAAGTCTTGCCTAATTGATCCAGCATGCGCTATCAGCCATCCGCCGTAAAATGTGGTTCAAGCATGATGGAGCGCCAGCTCATTTCAGCACTCAGGTGCGTGATTACTTGAACGCCACATATCCAGGCCAATGGATTGGCTGAGGTGGACCCATCGCTTAGAACACCCCCCCCCCCCCACGACCACCACATCTGTCCCCTCTGGCTTTCTTTTGATGAGGACATCTTACGTCCGTAATGCACGAAACTCCCATTAATTCCAATGAGGAACTAGTCGCCAGACATTCAGTCGCTGCTGCAGCTCTCCAGAATATGCCTGGTATTTTTCACAACATACGGGCATCGTTACGTCGACGATGTGAAGCGTGTATCAGGAGTGGCTGTCGCCTGCCCTTTTGAGCAGCTTTTGTAAATAATTAATTTCAGTATTTACCTATTAATGTTTGCAAATTTGATGTACTTTTGTGATGTCACGTTTTGTTTTTTTATTTTGTCTGCAATAAAACTCTGTTGTGATTTGTTGTGTTATTGCTGTCTTTGTGTTGCGAAGGACAGCGTGTGTAGGGAAACAGAAAGCGCCCTACAGCGCCTAGCCGCGTAACTTGCGACCATGCATTCTATGACAAAAAGTGCTTTATTCGATGTGCTCTATCACCCCTTGAAGTTTGTTCCATCAGTTTTGAAACACCCTGTATAAGACCACCACACGACATGCTTATCTGCCATCTACAAAATATAAATGCAATTTCATTTTGCTAACTGCCTTTTTTATTTAACATTAGGTGTACAAATAAGTTTTAAAGCGTTTTGAGACAACGCTACATGTAATTTGAGAGAAAACCTCAATACCTTTACGAATCAAAATAAGTGCCGTCATTATCTATCACCTTCCACCATCAGTCGGACAACTGACAGATTCCAGTCATGAAGATTACTTCGTTTTGTGACGCGATGAAGTCGTCAACCCATTTTTGCACTTTGTCACATGTCCGGAACCATACAGCAGACAAACCCTGTTGCATCGATCGGAACAAATGATAGTCTGAACGGACTATGTCAGGAATATAAATGCCAGGTTCTACAAAAATTCTCAGCCAACAGTCAATAACGTTTCCTAGGCCGATTTCGCGACATGCGGCCTAGCGTTGTCATGCAGTAATTTCACGGGACGCAATCCTTTGCATGCGAATAGACGTTTCCGGTAGATTTCTTAGTTCAATCGGCACAATTGTTGCTTGTAGCGATCAGCAGTAACAGCTTGACACTGTTCCAGCAGTCCATGATAGAGCATACCCTTCATATCCCACTAGATGCATAGCATAACTTTTTTTGGAATGAATATTGCGTTTCCATGTAGAAGTCGTTGCTTCACCGGGGTGTACCCAGTGTTTTTTACGTTTGGGATTGTCGTATCATATCCACATTTCATCACCAGTAATGATTTTCCACACGAAAGACTTTGCGTGTTGTTTTTATATTCAAACAATTCATGAGACGCTCATCCTTGTTCCTCTGGCTCAAGTCATGTGGCACTCATTTTCCTTGAGTCTGAATCTTTCCCATTGCGCATAAACGATTAAAAATAATTTGTTGAGTTATTCCCAGTTGTTCAGCTAGTTGTTTTTGAATTGCAGACGAATCTTCATGCAGCAACGCTTGCAACCTTTGCTGAACGCTGCTACCTTCTCGATCGCTAAAATCAAAATCACCTGCTTTAAACCGTCTAAACCAAACCTCACCCGTACTTTACGGTATAATATTCTCCCCCGGAACAGAACAGATCGATGCACCTGCTTTTGCAGTTCATTTTCCTTGATGAAATTCGTTACGAATGCAGTGTCGAATGTATGCAGTGTCGCTTACCATCTTTCACCTACCGATGTGCAAGTGCGTTTGACTGTTGGGCAAACTTATGTGTCACATTTTATATTCTGGACCAGTTACGGTCACATAACAACAACGCGGGGGAATGTCGGATATGTGAATTACCGGTATACGTCACACAAATGATGCTTTAAAACATATTTGTACCCTTAATACAATGTTTACAGTGTTTTGCACGCTTTCTGTTTATTGGGTGTCTCGTTCGTATGCTTATTGGCCATTTTACCAAAATTGTACATATTCACAGTCCAACCAAAAAATTTTGACCACCTGTTAGTGTGAGGAATGAGTTCCTCGTGCGGCCAGTACCGCAGATACACGGCGTGTCATTGATTCAGTGAGGCCTCTGAAATGTTTCTAGAGAGATACTGTACCACGTAGACACAAGAGCTTCTATCAGATCATCAAGAGTCATCCGTAGTTAATCCATACGTTGAACCTGTTGGTCAATATAGTCCTACAAATGTTCAATCGGATTTGTGTCTTGGTGGCCAGTATGATGCAAACCATCTGGAATGTTCCTCAAACCATTCTCCGCAAAGTCATTATCTTCCTGGCAGCATTCCATGTCATCGGGGTAGATAGATGTCATGAACGTTGGGCACCTGATCCGCCCCAATGGATAAGTTGTCTAAAGCGTTCGTCGTGCGATTTAGAGGAATGATTGCTCCCAAAGATTCCCAAGAAAACATGCGCCACACGAGCACACTTCCACTTCTTTTCTGTTTCTCCTCGAGCATCGTGTCGGGATGATTTCTGTCAGCAGTGCTTCGCCGTACTCTCCATCGACCATCCACACGATAAAGCAGAAAACGTGATTCGTCTGAAAAGGAGACTTTATTCTACTTCTCTATGGTCTAATGCCTCCTCGCAGGTGCAAATTCACGCCGTAATCGTCGATGTCTGACCGTTAGCATTGGTATCTTTAGTGAACGGCGGCTCTGGAGCCGCATAGAGATCATAGTTCGTTTCACTGTGGTCAGCGATAAGCTCCTCAATGTGCTTGTATTAAGCGTTCTGGTCAGTTGTTCCACTGTGACCTGCCTGTTGGATTGCATTAGTCGATCCAACAGGCGGATAAGCGACACGCTCCTCAATGTGCCTGCATTAAGCGTTATGGTCAGTTGTTCCACTGTGACCCGTCTGTTGGATTGCACTAGTCGATCTGTAACGTACCAGGAGATGTGACGTACCTGCCAGCAGGACGCACATGACATAAAGGCAGATAGGAATCAGAACAAATGTCCGCGTAGCTTAATTGGTAGAGCAACTTATTCCGGAATGAGTGGTACCCGGGTTCGAACCCCGGCGCGGATAAAAATGACGGAGAAATTCACTTCGTTATAGATCCAGCAGGCGGATAAAGACACGCTCTTCAATGTGCCTGCATTCAGTGTTCTGGTCAGTTGTTCCACTGTGACCCGCCTGTTGGATCGCACTAGTCGATCCAACGGGCGGATAAGCGACACGCTCTTCAATGTGCCTGTATTAAGTGTTCTGGTCAGTTGTTTCACTGTGACGCGCCTGTTGGATCGCACTAGTCGATCCAACGGGCGGATAAGCGACACGCTCTTCAATTTGCCTGCATTCAGTGTTCTGGTCAGTTGTTCCACTGAGACCCGCCTGTTGGATCGCACTAGTCGATCCAACGGGCGGATAAGCGACACGCTCCTCAATGTGCCTGCTTTAAGTGTTCTGGTCAGTTGTTCCACTGTGACCCGCCTGTTGGATCGCACTAGTCGATCCAACGGGCGGATAAGCGACACGCTCTTCAATTTGCCTGCATTCAGTGTTCTGGTCAGTTGTTCCACTGAGACCCGCCTGTTGGATCGCACTAGTCGATCCAAAGGGCGGATAAGCGACACGCTCTTCAATGTGCCTGTATTAAGTGTTCTGGTCAGTTGTTTCACTGTGACGTGCCTGTTGGATCGCACTAGTCGATCCAACAGGCGGATAAACGACGCGCTCTTCAATGTGCCTGCATTCAGTGTTCTGGTCAGTTGTTCCACTGTGACCCGCCTGTTGGATCGCACTAGTCGATCCAACGGGCGGATAAGCGACACGCTCTTCAATGTGCCTGCATTCAGTGTTCTGGTCAGTTGTTCCACTGTGACCCGCCTGTTGGATCGCTCCAGTCGATCCAACGGGCGGATAAACGACACGCTCTTCAATGTGCCTGCATTCAGTGTTCTGGTCAGTTGTTCCACTGTGACCCGCCTGTTGGATCGCACTAGTCGATCCAACGGGCGGATAAGCGACACGCTCTTCAATGTGCCTGTATTAAGTGTTCTGGTCAGTTGTTTCACTGTGACGCGCCTGTTGGATCGCACTAGTCGATCGAACAGGCGGATAAGCAACACGCTCTTCAATGTGCCTGCATTAAGTGTGCTGGTCAGTTGTTCCACTGTGACCCGCCTGTTGGATCGCACTAGTCGATCCAACAGGCGGATAAGCGACACGCTCCTCAATGTGCCTGTATTAAGTGTTCTGGTCAGTTGTTCCACTGTGACCCGCCTGTTTGATCGCATTAGTCGATCGAACAGGCGGGTCAGCGATACGCTTCTCAATGTGCCTGCATTCAGTGCTCTGGTCAGTTGTTCCACTGTGACCCGTCTGTTGGATCGTACTATTCGGGATAACCGTGATCAGAGAACCTACAAGGCCTGCAGTAATTAGGGTAATAGTGGACCCTCACGAAGCATTGACGTTACCCATGATCGCCAATGCTTCGTGAAGGTCCACTATTTCTCCGATTACTGCAGGTCTTTCAGGTTCACTCCATTCCTGGAACACTTTAACGGCTGCACCACGTGAACAGCCCTCAGTATCGGCCTATTCTGCAATGCTACCACCTTTCAGTCCCTAGCCGATTATTATTCCTTTTTCAAACTCTCTTAGGTCATGTCATTTTCTTATTTTCACGCGAAACTACATACCGTCCGCGAGTTTGTGTTCTTTTAAACGATTTGTATGAGTTGCATATGCTGCTACGTACGCCATCTGGTTGCTTGCTACGGTTCCTTCTAACATCAAGGGTGGTCATTATTTTTTGGCTGGACTGTGTATACTTCCCTTACCCGATTATAATGGGCAATTGACAATAACGGATACGATTCCCTCCAGTTGAATTGAAATGCCACGAAAATTCTGCACCGAAGAAAAACTGTCTCTACTGCGAACACGTTGCACTACCTATATCGCCTTCCTCATATTATGTGGGACTATTTACGTCAGAGAACTATTTCCGAGTTTACACTTAATAAATAATGACTATGAAAGTTGTAGTTTATTCTAATTTACACACAAGAAATAGTAACAATGAATGTTACAAATTAAAAGATCCTAACTATGTAGCTAGTAACTTTCCGCTTTTCAATTTCTTTTTTTCTTAATTTGTTCTCAAAATTTTCCTGTTAACTTGGTCTCTGATTTTAGCTTTTTTATTAGGCGCACCATATCTAATTATCAATTTCTAGAGACACTACGAATTTTATATTCCATATATTTTCCGAAAACTTGTAACAAAGATTCGAAATTACGCAAAAATGTATTTTTCTGGAAATGAACACAGATGTGACATTTCGTTTACTTAAAGAAGTCCTGGCATAACAGTTAATGATTTAATAACACGTGTATTGCAACGATTTGGAGGAAATGCAATTAAAACTCGAAAGATATTCGGAATGCTGTTGTGATGCTTCTGAGAATCGTAATTCAGTATTTTGTAGCATTTCCAAGTAACACTTTGATGTTTGGAATCCAACTTTTAAGTTTCCCCGCGAGAAGAAGTGACGATAAATCCCAGCTTAACAATAATTTTCAATGGCATGCTTCATTTATTGAAAGAGTGTTTTTGTAGACTTGATATGTCATAACTGAATTCCAGTCTTAATGCAGCCAGAACTCTTTCAAGAAATTTATTCATGTTTTTACGACTGTTAAACATATAGCGTCCTCTGTACAACATTGGACTTTCTTTACGATCGGGCATATCTCTTTTTTACTTGGAAAATCGCTTTCCTGAAACGGCTTCAAGAAGAAAGGCTTCTCGTCATTAAAGCAAGAAGGGAACGCAGAAGTCTCTTCGGGAAGATTTATGGAGTGGCTCTTCCGTCCTTGTCCCGAGTTTCAAAGGAAGATATATTCATTTTATCTCCGTATAATACTAACAAGTTCTAAACCTTTTACCTCTGCGCCATTTTATGGTAGCTCAAGGACGAACAGGACATGTCGGGGTTTAATTTAGACAGCGCAGAACACCCAAAACCCATGCGGATGACAATTAAAATTTCTGGCAGAATGAATTGCACCCACAGTTTTAATGGCCGCGGTCGTTACATTTTACGAATAAGTTCTTAATTATGGTTTAGAAATGAATGGATGCAAACATTATGCTTCAACTTCTGATGTCATATTTAAAAGCATTGGGATATTGGTGCGTGAAATTTTCGCGGTTAAATTAGCAAAGACGAAATTAAGCGTTGTGTGTACGCCATTAGTGAACTGCAATGTAAAACACTTCTTTTAAAAGTAGATGAAATACTTGTCACATAGAAATATGTAGGTCACCTTAGTCGGAATTATTCGTGCCTGTGTTTATATCCATAAATAGTCAACGTAACTGAATGAACGAAATTAAAGTTCTAAGGGGGAGTTTCACTCACAAGCAATGCGAATAATAACATTCAGATAATTACAGTTCCAAAAATATTCCTCTTCAGTATACACTGTGAACAAAAATAAATCGAACCAGTGCTCTGGTTCTCCTTGTAGATAATTATTTAATTTATGCTGTGCATCTTTCGCATGCCACGATCTTTGTGGGTATAAAATAAAACGAGTAACTCGAGTGTACGCATTTATTTAAGTGCAACAGACTGTGCATTTATTCGCGTCACTAACACCACTACACCGAGCTGCAGTGCAGTAGATATGTAACGTACCAGGAGAGGAGATGTGACGTACCTGCCAGCAGGACGCACACGACATAAAGGCAGATAGGAATCAGAACAAATGTCCGCGTAGCTTAATTGGTAGAGCAACTTATTCCGGAATGAGTGGACCCGGGTTCGAACCCCGGCGAGGATAAAAATTGACGGAGAAATTCACTTCGTTATAGATACTAAATGGATTTACATCATAGCAAAGAACAAAGTGGATTATTAATTCTTGACAATCAGTGGTAATTAGGTAGGTGAATTAATGAATCTCTTTGCCATACAGCCATGAAAGAAGGAATGTGAGCCATAAAATTAAATATTTATTAAACCATGGCGGCGAAAATACTATTATACAGTTGGCCACCCAAAATGCAACACCAAGAACGAAGCATCCGATTGGCCTGAAATTCGCAGCATGCGTCGCCCGCAAAAGGACATGCATACGATAAGCTTTGCAGGGCATATGCAAATCATGTGCGCCCGGCACGCCACCGAGAAGCACTATAAGAAGGGTGCACAGAAAGGCGATGTGTAAGTATCGGAAGTGTGTTGTGCTGCCGGACCTGTGCCTGAGAAGCTTCCTGATGCCTCGTCGCAGAACACGGCAGTCATTCCAGCACGTTTTGGGTTTCGACAGAGGATGAATAGTGGCTTATCGCGACAGCGATTTATCGCACCGAGACATCGGCGCCCGTGCGGGACGCCCTCCAGCCACAGTGAGGCGAGTATGGATTCCATGGGTGCAGGAGGGACGGACGGACCGACGTGAGTGATTGCCGCAGCTGCGGCACACCACCGAACGAGACGACCGGCATGTTGTGCGACGGGCATTGACGGCTCGCACCGCCACATCACGAGCGTTAGCGCAGGAATTAGGGTGTGCTGCGCAAAAACCTGGGTCATCACGTACTGTTCGACGTCGTCTGCAGGAGCTGGGACTTGTCGCACGGCGCCCATTGCTCCGATTACCATTGACTTTACACCACCGGCGAGTGCGGCGGCAGTGTGCCTTTGAACGCCGCACCTGGACTACGGAATGTCACAACATTGTCTTCTCCGACGAATCTTCTGCCTACAACACCACGATGGTCGGATCCGCGTGTGGCGGGACAGCGGTGAGAGACTTCATCGCCATACCGGTCCGTCGCCTGGCGTTATGGTTTGGGGCGCAACTGAATATGACACCCGCACCCCTCTGGTGCGCGTCGCCGGTACACTCAACAGCGACCGCTACATCTTCGACGTTTTGGAGCCTGTAGTCCTCCCATACCTGCAGGATCTGACAGCGGCCACGTTTCAACAGGACAGTGTGTGCGCGCACGTGGCACGCATCGTTCAACAATTCTTCACGGCCCACCAGGTGTCACTGCTGCCGTGGCGTGCCTGTTCTCCCGATATGTCTCCCATCAAACACCTCTGGTCACTGACCGGCAACCGAGTGGCCCGGCAAGCACCACCTGCGGCTACGCCTGATGAACTGTGGCAACGTGTGGAAGCAACCTGGAACGACATACCCCAAGCCCACATCCAAATCCTCTTTCGTACGACGCCGCGGCGTGTAGCGGCTGTTATTGCCAGCCATGGGAGCCACACGAACTATTGATGTCTGCGTGTTCCGCAAGTCGCACGGGCCTGTAAGCTCAATCGTTTCATCTTTGTATCTGTTGTTATGTGTCCAGTATATCTGGCTTTGCTATCTCGTGTCCTTCTTGGTGTTGCATTTTGGGTGGCCAGCAGTGTATAATGAACACGTTTTTTATGATGTGAACCATATATATATATATATATATATATTCTATAAAGAAGATACCTAAGCAAAAAAATACATATATAATTTTGACTCACACCTAGTACAACATAGAAAAGGTTATGTATCTACCTGTGTGAGTAAAAGGAGAAAAGATAAAAGAATAAAAATAAAACAACTGAATGTAGAACGTGTCGAGAATACTGAGCCTTGGCTTTATCAAGGACCGGCAAAAACTCTGCATTTTCTCACTTCCACAAAGACCTAGTTGGAAATGGGTTTCTGCAAGGCCATAAATGCAAGTAACATTCCCACCTAAAATAGTTTAAAAAATATATATAAGTCATGTCCTCCGTAGAGTTGCATGACCTAGCACTAGTTAACAATTTCGCTTGCATCCATTAACCTTCCTGGCCCGACCCATGCTCTTCATCTGTTACTATTAAACAGAGAGAAGAAGATCAAAGAGAACTCAAGCTGTGAGAGTGACATAATAATTAGAAATGATTTTCAGCCATAACGAAATTCCAAGTTCGTTTGAGAGAGAATTTAAACCTGAAAATCAATGCAAAAAAGAAATCCAAATTTTACATTGCAATTAAAAAAGGAAATGTTAATTTTTAACGAACAGATTTTTGAAAGAAAACTTGAGTCTAAAACCCCTACTCTACAAATTATGACAGCACGAAAACGAGAATAAGTTAAAGATAATAATTTACTAAAGAAAACTTTGTGAAAGTTATATACCTTAAACAGTTAGTTGCAATATGTACAAAGTATTTCAGCAGTGCTTTAAGTGCATAATTAATTAGTTATTAAGAACTTAACTACTTTGAAAAAACAGCGCATAGACAGCGCATAGAAAAGGAACAAGCTTAGCCATCTTCTGTTCCTAGGTACCCCAAAAGACGCTCAAAGTTACAAAGAAAAGAAAGAGTTAAAACCCGCAAAAATGTTAACAGACAAACCAATGCCTAAAAGCTGAAAAGCTAAAAAACGACAGAGAAAAAGTACATGAAGTACAAACATTGAACTTATAAAACCTAGAACCCAAAAACAAGGAAGAGAGCTTACCTCTTGTGTGACAAAAACTTTTCTCCTCACAAGAGAAGAACATGGCTGACCTCTTCCGCCACTCCCTAGACGCTGGGGCAGTGAGGGTGGGGCTCATGGCCTCCTCATACAGCAAGAAACCAACGCGCGGAGATTTTAACCAGAGAAAAAAAATATATAAACTTAAGACTGTGGATCTGTATGATCAGAAAGAGCAGAATTAACTCTCCAGAATACATGAGAAATATTATAAAATACACGAGCAGTTTATTTAATAATCTTTGCATGTATTAAATCACCTTAGTGAGCTTCTATAGATTAATCAGAATCTTATTAATTTTAATGTTGGTTTTACTATTTTTAGTATAGCTATCCTAGTGATGAATAACTAGTTTTCTTTTTTATTTGTTTTTATTTTCTTTTATAAACAGATTTTTAAGCTTTTTTTGTGATTTTGTTTATATTATTTAATTTTTTGTTTTAATAGGACCGTCATATCCATAGCACTAAGGTTCCTTTAGGTAGTTAATAGGCATCCTCTAGCCAACTTCCTTACGGCTTTGATTGGTCAGAATCATATTATTAATTGTGTAGAAAATTAAAGCAGATCTGCCAACCTTACTCTATTATTCAGAATAATTTTTCTTAAAGTTATTTTGATGAAAGAAGAAGGAATTTCGTTCTCTAGAAAACTTTATAATATTTCTCCTGTATTCTGGAGAGTTAATTCTGCTCTTTCTGATCATACAGATCCACAGTCTTAAGTTTATATATTTTTTTTTTCTCTGGTTAAAATCTCCGCGCGTTGGTTTCTTGCTGTATGAGGAGGCCATGAGCCCCACCTCACTGCCCCCCAGCGTCTAGGGAGTGGCGGAAGAGGTCAGCCATGTTCTTCTCTTGTGAGGAGAAAAGTTTTTGTCACACAAGAGGTAAGCTCTCTTCCTTGTTTTTGGGTTCTAGGTTTTATAAGTTCAATGTTTGTACTTCATGTACTTTTTCTCTGTCGTTTTTTAGCTTTTCAGCTTTTTAGGCATTGGTTTGTCTGTTAACATTTTTTTGCGGGTTTTAACTCTTTCTTTTCTTTGTAACTTTGAGCGTCTTTTGGGGTACCTAGGTACAGAAGATGGCTAAGCTTGTTCCTTTTCTATGCGCTGTCTATGCGCTGTTTTTTCAAAGTAGTTAAGTTCTTAATAACTAATTAATTATGCACTTAAAGCACTGCTGAAATACTTTGTACATATTGCAACTAACTGTTTAAGGTATATAACTTTCACAAAGTTTTCTTTAGTAAATTATTATCTTTAACTTATTCTCGTTTTCGTGCTGTCATAAGTTGTAGAGTAGGGGGTTTTAGACTCAAGTTTTCTTTCAAAAATCTGTTCGTTAAAAATTAACATTTCTTTTAATTGCAATGTAAAATTTGGATTTCTTTTGCATTGATTTTCAGGTTTAAATTCTCTCTCAAACGAACTTGGAATTTCGTTATGGCTGAAAATCATTTCTAATTATTATGTCACTCTCACAGCTTGAGTTCTCTTTGATCTTCTTCTCTCTGTTTAATAGTAACAGATGAAGAGCATGGGTCGGGCCAGGAAGGTTAATGGATGCAAGCGAAATTGTTAACTAGTGCTAGGTCATGCAACTCTACGGGAGGACATGACTTATATATATTTTTTAAACTATTTTAGGTGGGAATGTTACTTGCATTTATGGCCTTGCAGAAACCCATTTCCAACTAGGTCTTTGTGGAAGTGAGAAAATGCAGAGTTTTTGCTGGTCCTTGATAAAGCCAAGGCTCAGTATTCTCGACACGTTCTACATTCAGTTGTTTTATTTTATTCTTTTATCTTTTCTCCTTTTACTCACACAGGTAGATACATAACCTTTTCTATGTTGTACTAGGTGTGAGTCAAAATTATATATGTATTTTTTTGCTTAGGTATCTTCTTTATAGAATGTGAATTCTGAATTTTCAAAACTGCTGCGTTGCGCGTTTTGATTTTCAGGTTATTTTGCAACCTTCGTTTTAAATTATAAAGTTTTTCCTTAGTCTTCAGTTTTGCTCTAAGTATATATATATATATATATATATATATATATATATATATATATATATATATATATATATATATGATTGACAACCGAAATTTTAGACTGGATTCCAAAAAGAAAGGAAGAGACCCAGAAGAAGTCCCCATGGGAGAAACATGGATGAAATTCGAAAATATGCTGGAGTGACATGGAGGAGCCCTCAAGACAGACAATTAAGTAAGAAACTTGGGGAGACCTTCATGCAGCAGAGTTTTGATAATTATTGAAGAATATAAATGAAAACAAACATCGGGAACTAATAAATATATTTATGAAAAACAAACATCAGGAACTAATAAATATATTTACGTATATACACTGCTGGACAATTGCTAAGGACGGATCATAAACGGCTATATAGCGCATGAAAAAGTAAGTGTGGTTGGATGCCAAGTAAAATAAAATAATGTCAGAATGCCAGGACATTACAAGAAAGACAATTTATTGTGCTCTGAAATCCAGAAGGCTTTGGAACGTGTTCAAGGGAAAAACAGGCCATTTTGTGCAGAGTACGTAAACGTGAAAAAAATGAAATTACCGTCCGCAGGCGTTCCGGCGTAAGATGTCAATACGGGATATGGCCACCATGGAGGGCGATGCAAGATTCCACACGTCGTGTCATGCTTTGTACAACATTATCAAGCAGCTGTTGGGGTAATTTATTCCATTCCTCTGTCAGTGCACGGATGAGGGTGTTCTTGTTTATTGGAGGGCATTGGCGACCAGCAAGACTACTCCCCAAAGCATCCTACACATTTTCAATGGGATTCAGATCTGGATAACGTGCTGGCCATACGAGGCGTTGAATATCCTCGCTCTCAAGACACTCCTGGACAGCGACTGTTCGATGACATGTTGTGTTGTCGCCCATGAAAATGAATCTATCACAGACAGCACCACAGAACATGCGTACATGAGGTAGCAGAACATCATTAATGTATCGTTGGCCAGTCATAGTCCCAGTTGGAAGCACATAGAGGGATGTACGGCCATTGATCATGATGCCAGCCCATACCATGACACTACATGTTGGATATCGGTCCGTTTCCTGTATGTTTGCTGGACAATATGTAGTACCACTATCACGCCAGATCAGTTGTCGTCGACAATCAGACGATAGACTGTATCTACTCTCATCTGAGAAGAAGAAAGCCGACCAGTCGTTATCAGTCCAACTACTATGTTGATGGCACCATTGCAAACGGGCGGTACGGTGACGTCTGGACAATCGGATGCACACAACAGGACGGCGGGCATACAGTCCTCCTTCATGCAAACGTCCGGCGACAGTTTTTCGAGAGATCCGCTTGCCAGTAGCAGCCATAAACTGATTTGCTACCTCACTAGCTGTGCTGCGCCGGTGTCTTTTTGTTGATAGCACTATGTACTGATCTTCTTCAGGTGTCGTACTGCGAACACAACCTCCCCAGTGACGTTTACTACACTCTCCATTTGTTTGAAATGATTTCCAAAGCCTTGAAACATCACTGTGGCTGACGTCGAACTCCCTGGCAACATCTGTTATTTTTCGCCCTTCTTCAATCGTGCCAATAATACGGCCACGCGTAAAATCATCTAGGTGATGTCGGGAAGACATACTGAAAATTGCAAGTTCGTCAATTGATTCTTTCCCTTTCAACTTTGCGTTTGAACAACAACGGTCAATACGCGTCAAATCCTTTATATCTCTTATCAGCGCTATGACGTCACGAACAAGTTCGGCAATCCAAAATTTGCATACGCACAACACGTCTTACTGTATTCCGCACTTATGCTAATTTCCACATTTTCCTGCCTTCCATTTTATGGTTGCTATCGTTGCTATTGTCATCCGTCTTCAGCAATTGTCCGGCAGTGTATATATAATGTGTGTATGTGCGATCGGACCTTCCCAGATTTTGAAACATGGCTACGCCCCTGAGTGAGAGAGATTAGTAACTTTTTCTCTAGGACACTTACTGGTTACACCTGATGATGTTATATATCATTAACACGCTTTTTGGAAAAATAGAAAACAAAAAACATTGTTTTTATGCTATCGGTTTGTCCGTCCGTTCGTTTTATGATACCACATCTCTGCAAATATTAGATCCGATTTGAAAAAATATTTTTGCATTGGAAAGCTTGAAATGCGAAAATGATCCTTACATTCCGGTTGTTTTTTTATTTTTCGACGCGCAACTTCACTGCTAAAGGGCGTAAATGCAGATGATATCCAATTTAAAATACATTTTATTGGATATCTTTGCTTCTAAATATCCGATTGAAACAATTCTTCCTCCCTTTCGATGCCATTTATAACGAAGACACTGTTTCCTTTTCAAGTAAGTCATAGAATTTCCGCTAGGGTGCATAAAGGTAAATTGCGTTTCCCCCGATATCTCTGCTTCTAAAACTCAGATTTAAAAAATTCTTCGTGAATCAGAAACAGTTTCAAATAGAGAATTCTTTGATCATAAACTAACCTTTGATAAAGAATGGTTCGGCAACAAAGGGAGTAAATGTCTGTTACTGCTTTGGATGTACTTGCGGCAAATCCTAAGCTCCCAAACACTAGATTAAAAACATTGTTTCGTGGACCGATACCGCTTACGTCGGAAGAACCTTTGAAAAAACCAACTGCTTAAAGTATCGCACAGTTTTCCCGTCAGTAGGCGTAGATGTATATTTTATTTTTGTCAATATACACTGCTGGCCACCCAAAATGCAACACCAAGAAGGACACGAGATAGCAAAGCCAGATTTACTGGACACATAACAGCAGATGCAAAGAGAAAACGATGGAGCTTACAGGCCCGCGCGACTAATTGAACACGCAGACATCAATAGTTCGTGTAGCTCCAATGGCTGGTATTAACGGCAGCTACACGCCGCGACATCGAACAAAAGAAGCTTTGGGTGTGGGCTTAGGTTATGTCGTTCCAGGCTGCTTCCACACGTTGCGACAGTTCATCAGGCGTAGCCGCAGGTGGTGCTTGCCGGACCACTCGGTTGCCGATCAGCGACCAGACATGTTCGATGCGCGACATATCCGGAGAACAGGTGGGCCACGGCAGCGGTGATACCTGGTGGGCCGTGAAGAATTGTTGCATGATGCGTGTCACGTGCTGGCGCGCATTGTCCTGTTGAAACGGGGCCGCTGGCAGGTCCTGAAGTTAAGGGAGGACTACAGGCCCCAAAACGTCGGATATGATGCAGTGGCTGTTAAATGTACCGGCGATGCGTACCAGAGGGGTGCGGTTGTCATATCCAATTGCGCCCCAAACCATAACGCCAGGCGACGGGCCTAAATGGCGATGCATAATGCAGCCGTATTACAGTCTCTCGCCGTGGTGCGCAACACGCTGATCCGACCATCGTGGTGTTGCAGGCAGAAGCGGGATTCGTCGGAGAAGACAATGCCGTGTCATTCCGTAGTCCAGGTGCGGCGTTTAACGGCCCACTGCAGCAGCACTAGCCGGTGGTGTAACGTCAATGGTAATTGGAGCAATTGACGCCGTGCGACAAGTCTCCGCTCCGGCAGACGACGTCGAACGGTACGTGCTGACTCAGGTTGTTGCGCAACACACCCTAATTCCTGCCCAAACGTTCGTGATGTGGCAGTGCGAGCCATCAATGCCTGCCGCACAACATGCCAGTTCCCTCGTTAGGTGATGTGCCGCGGTTGCGGCAATCGCTCGCGTCGGTCTGTCCGTCCCTCCTGCACCCATCGAATCCATACTCGCCTCACTGTTGCTGGATGTCGTCCCACACGGGCGCCGATGTCTCGGTACGATAAACCGCTGTTGTTTGTTATTCGTCCTCTGTTGAACTCCGAAACGTGCTGGAATGACTGCCGTATTCTGCGACGAGGCATCGGGAAGGTTTCCACGCACAGGTCCGGCAGCACAACACGCTTCCACTACTTACACCCCGCCTTCTTTTCCCCCTTCTTACATTGCTCCAATTCGAAAAATGCTTTCCTTGTTGGAGAGAATTTTCGGTGCGAAATGTTTCTCATATAGTTTGAAATTTTTAAAATAAGGCAAATATTTTTTGCTAGGGTGCGTAAAGGTAAATTGCGTTTTCCTTGATATCTCTGCTTCTAAAAACTACGATTTGAAAAAAAATCTTCCTGTATAGGAAACAGCTTTTCATGGAAACTCTTTTGATTATAATTTCTAATATTTTAAAAAGATTGGTTTGGTCACAAGGTGACGTAAATATTTATTTCTGCTGCTCACGTATTTGCATTAAAATTTGAGCTTCTGAAAACCCGACTGAAAACGTTCTTTTGTGGACTGATACAGCTTACCTCGGAAAACCATTTGAGAATACCTTCTTGTTAAAATAGCGCATAGTATTCCCGCCAGGAGGTGTAGACATACATCTTAATTTTGACGATATCTCTTTTTGTAAGAGTCCGATTTCAAAAATTATTTTCTTCGTTGGAGGCCGTTTCCGGCGCGAAATGTTTCTTAAACAATTTCAAATTTTCCTTAACGCACATGTTTGCCACTACAAGGCGTAAGTTCATGTTCCCTTTACAGCAATACCAGTGGGACTAAAAACCCTATATAAAAAAATTCTTCTTCGGATAGATTCTACTGATTATAAAAACACTTAGTGTGTATTTTCTTCCCAAATCAATGAACAATTTCTCCGCTACGGAGCGCCAATGCTTAATCTGTTTTTCTTAATATCTCCGATTCTAAATGTGTGATTAAAAAAGTATTTCAATCCCTGATGCCATTAACCTTGGGAAACACTTTAGGCTAGTATTTGAGGATTATTATGAATATCCATTATTTGAAAGAGGATTTGAATCCTAAAACTTAACTTTTGAAAAAGAAACGGTGAAGTTAACATGATGTCTATGTTACAAAGAAGTTCGATGTAGGTACCTCCATTTTTCAGTACTCTTTAAAAATTTAATTTATGTAATTTATATCAGAACTGCTCATAGACGATTCGGGAATTCAAAGCCCATGTACCCAAGATATTCATTTCTCCACTTCGAAAATGAATTCATTTCTCCACTTCGAAAATGAATTTTTTTTTTCGTTTTACATTTCCTCCTGTGGATCATTAAAAAGCAGCCCGCTGGGCCACGAGTTGAAAGATTTCCTCTAAAGGAAGACTTGAGTTATTTGCAATAATTGCTGGAGAACGCTTGACCAAAGTCTGAAACTGGTCGAGTCTGGCCGGAAACTGGAAATGTTTATCCGGGCCGAATTTTTCAAATCCAAGAAAAAACCCGGCCAGGATAACGGCAGCTACAACCTTCTCCTGTTCATGGCTATCAACTTCCTACAGCGAAATGATTTCACGCAACAAGAAAAATCCCTTCTGATCAGTCTGATTTGGCTAGAAACTGGTTGAAGGAGCTTTTCCGTGAGTTCATATCCCTCGAATGGGCCTCTCACTCTCCGAATCTGAAACCAACTGAAGATCTGTGGGAGAAGTGGCGCGATGCATTCTGGAGAATTTGGGAAAGGAAGTGGCACATCACCAGCAATTACACACTTTGGAAAAAGAACAAGTTTGTAAAATCATAAAATGCCTTGATTATGATACGCTTTTCAACACAACCGGAATCATTACTCCACTTATTACTCAAATGATGAAGATAATGGTTGTAGGATAAATATCGCTCCTGTTCCGTGATCTTTGACCCCATGTCAACGATGTTTAACAGAATTGGTTCAGTGTACCTCCGGAACATCATGTTCCGGAGGTGCAATAGAATCATTTTTAGTCAAGTTATGAGGATAATGGCTGTTGAATAAACCTCGATCCTGTGCCTTGACTTTTGACTCAATTTCGATGATATTAAACAGGCTTGGTCCAGTATACATCCGGAACAACATGCTAAAGTTTTGTTGCAATGGAATAATTGTTTGTTAAGTTATGAGGATAATGGCTGTTGAATGAACCTCGCTCCTGTATCTTGACCTTTGATCCCATTTCAATGATATTAAACAGAATTAATCCAGTGTTCCTCCGGAACAACATACTAAAGTTTTGTCGCAATGGAAGCATTTTAATCAAGTTATGAGGATAATGGCTGTGGAATAAATCTCGCTCCTGTGCCCTGAACTTTGACTCCATTTCGATGATATTCAACATAACCAGTTCAGTGTACCTCCAGAACAACATGATAAAGTTTTGTCGCAATCGACTCATTTTTACGTAAGTTAAGACGCATAAGGGCGATGGAATGGTTACCTCTCCTACGTCCTGACCTTTGACCCCATTTCGCCCAATTTCAATAGGGTTCCTCAACATGCTGTCCCACACCACATACTAAAATGTTATCGAAATCGAACCATTTTTACGCGAGTCATCGTGCTGACGGACGGACAAAGCTGTAGTATATACGGTTCTTCAACCTACGGTTGGAAAGGGTAAAAAACCTTGAACCCAGAAGAGATCATCTGATCGAGATGAAAATTGGTATGTTCAAGATGCATGTACAAGAAAGGAAATGATTCCAGTTCTAGAGCAGTTCGGCCATTTATTCGGATAAATGAGCTACACGATTGGAACAAGTTAGTACATTGGAGCGCCTCTCTGGTTCGGATACAAACGGTTACCTGCCGTGGTATAGGCGCATAGAGTTCACGGATAGTGTCCTGTGGTATATAGTATTCAGATGATGACCGAATTGCAAGCCAGTTTACCGAAGCTCCCAAATGGGCATAGGTGGCGTTCAATCATGCACCAAACATATTCGATCGGTCAGAGGTCGGGAGATCGGGCTGTCTATGGAACGGTCTCGACATTACGGAGGCAGACCTGTTAAATCAGTGCTGTGTGTGGCCGGGCATTGACCTGTTGAAAAATTGCTCACTGATGCTGTGACAAGAATGGCAAAACAAAAAGTTTGTAGAATGTCGTCGACGTTGAGCTGTGCGGGTATAGTGAGGACTACCCAGCGTACCCGGTCATCGTAGGACATGGCTCCCCAGACAGTCACGCCCGGTGTGTGAGCCGTGAGCCATTCTACGGTAAAAGCAGGATCCGAGCGCTCGCCTATTCGTCTCTCGACACGTAAATGCTGGTCACTGGCGCCAAGAACAGACTATGACTCACCACCAAAGATAACACGACGCCATTGCGCACCATCGCACTTTGATCGGGTCGGACATCAATGCAACGGGTCCCGGCTACGCTTGCTGGTCAGTAGTAGGCGGGGGAATGGCCACTTAAAAATTAGTCCCCATACCGCAAGTCGTCTGTTAACGGTCTGGACTACTGCTTGTGAACGACGCAACGTGGGCACCGATTGTTGAGAGCGACGAATTCTATTTTGTTTGTGTGACGTTTACAGTCGATCGATCCAAGCGTTCTGTCGCTTCCCTCGGCCGTCCACTGTTTGAGTTCCGGTGGGCTGTGCGACCTATTGGTACCAACTTCGTCCAATTGCCGCGACGCTCCCACCAATATCCCTGGCGATGCGATGACTTGACCAACCGGCATCTCTCGCATCGTAATTATATGTCATTTCTCAAACTCTGTCAATGCTCGTCTTGTGCACGTATCCGCCGTGGAGCCAACCTCACAGTCCGTGGAAGTTGATGCAACTGCAATCTGCTGTCACAGTTGTCTCTGCGTGCGAGCTTTGCTCTTGATATACTCTCCTAGATTCCTGGCTCCCATGCGCTTTGGCGTGTCACTATTTAATAAGTGGTCGTTATTTTTCAATCATTTGCATATTAGTCCCTGAGGTAATCAGTTTCATTCGGATCGAACGACCTTCTCGGGGTGGCTTCGTTTTCTTTAGCAAAGAGTTTATTAGCGATTTATGGACCGCTGACTTGGGAACATTCACTACACAAACACCTAAACTTCTCCAAGTGGTAGAGTCAAGGCTCAAGGTTTTGCTGCTGTTCGGATGGCGAAAGGTGGACCACACGCTATTGCTTAAGTGTGTACAATAAATACTTCTTTATATGCTCATGGAAAATACAAGACATTCTGCATTTTTCAATCAGTCAAAATTTACCACGAGTTATGAGAGAGGAGATATATAGGATTTCTTTGGAACACTTCATTTTGAAATGCGTTACCTCTAACCGGCTAGTACGAATTAACTCGGGGTTATCAAAATGGGCGAAACTCAGCTCGAATTATATATCACTGCTAAGAAGTGGTCAGGATGCAGCAGCAACGAGTGAATCTGTACATAAAAAGCGTCGCTTTCCACATTAGTTGTGTTATTTAAAGTGCTCATTTAGGGAGTGATTGACACTAATCCTTTCTGACTGATTACCTGCTAAGAGGTCTGTAACAATTCCGACAAACGTGAGAAAGGAGAAAGATAGATGTTTAAGTGTTTAAGTGTTTAAGTTACTTGGTTCCACCTAGTGG
Organism: Macrothele yani; assembly: GCA_039090855.1. Lineage (NCBI taxonomy): Eukaryota > Metazoa > Arthropoda > Arachnida > Araneae > Macrothelidae > Macrothele > Macrothele yani. The sequence continues at coordinate 99,088,223 of CM077007.1, read as the reverse complement.
CGCGATGTCTGTGTCAGCGGGATGCGTTCCCATCATGTCTTGGGACATGGAGGAGAAAATGGAGAACATGAAGGGAAAGTTTTTCACTAGAGACAAATTTATGGTCGTAATGTTGAGAGGAGCTGGGAAAAATTATTGTTTCGTTTAGCTATCGTAAAACTCGGTTGCTTAAGGTGTTTAAATATGACAGGAGGGTTGTTCTGTTAATATTTACATTGACATTCACCAGAATTTTGCAGTGAGCATGTGTGAAAGCTTGCTAGGACTGGTGAGCATCAGACACAAATCAGCCAGTCCAACTGATCGTTTTATTCGGATGAGACATTCAGACTCTGTATGCGGTTCCTTGAGCGTGTTTCTCCTTATTCTAAAGTGTTTCGTAACTTCTATGGTATTTCTTTTTCAGGGACAAATCCTTCACCTTTCAATAATTTCTTCGGAATGTAAAAGTACAGGATTGTTAAAAATTCCATAGGCATCAGATATCTGAAAACTTGATGAAAATTCCTCATATTATGTTCTAGAATTTTTCCAGGTGCAATAATTTAATTCTATGCTACGCAAGTTTATATGCATTTTAACATATCTTCTAGAAGTCTGACGAGAAATTTCTGTTGGAAACTCACACGTATAACCTTAATCAAGATCATTTTCGGTTTCAACCGTTTACAATGTTTCTGCTGGACAATGAATCGACGTGGTCCATCGAGAAAATAAGTTCCGTTCACGTATCAGTCCTGCGCAAGTATTCGTTCCTGAGTCGCGCATGCGGAGTTGCGTTGCCTGATTCATTAGCCACGCACTGGCGTCATATTGTGAAGTTGTGCTAATGTTAACGGTTTGTGTTGTGCGTTTAATAATGTTTAAGTTAATACAGTAGAACTGTCAGCCGACTGTGATAAGGTTTCTGAATGCGATAAATGTCAGACCAAGTGAAATTCATCTGCAAATTTGTGAAATTATCGGACAAAATGCGATGATTTAAACGCGATGAGATTCGAATGTTTAATGAAGGACGATAGAGCGTTCATGACGAATTGCGCAGTGGTAGGGCTTTTATGGTCACGGAAGATTTGGTGGAGAGAATGAATGAAAACTTTAATAAGAATCGACGTTTCACATTTTCTGATCTCTCCATAATTTCAGATTTCCCTGATGTTTCGAAATCATCACTGCACGCAGTCATTACAGAAATAGTTCAAATGCTTCGTGTGTGCTCGAGGGGTGCAAAAGGTGTTGACGGAAAAGTACAAAACGAAGCGCATGGGCTTTGGAATTTTGGGGGCAGTACGCGAAGGAAGGCGATGACCTTTTGAGCCGTATAGTGACGGGAGATGAGACTTGGGTCTCTCACATCACACGTGAATCGAAACAGCAATTCCTGCAATGTAAAGAACTCCCAGCAGTTCGATTACAATGATGACCTATAAAGACGATGTCTGAGCAATGGCTCTGCATCCAGAAAATTGTGTCACTGTATAACAAATGTCTGAACATCCACGGGGAATATGTTGCAAAGTATATTAAGTTATGTAGAATGCATCGCACAATAAAAAATAGTGATCCGTATATTTTAATTTTTGTTTACCTTCAAACGGTAATTACTCTTTGGATGGCCCAAATACATGTAACGATATATCAGCATATAAATATGGTCCTAGAAAAGATATATAAAGAGGATAAGTTATATCATGTCCAAAATTACCTATGTATTTTCCAGTCGTTCTTGATGAATGATGTCCAATTTAAGCAGATTTCATACGTACTGGACGCGGTAACTTGTCTAATTGTGAAAAAATATTTTTGAGCAGATATCTGAAGCTACTGTATCTGTGAGCAACATAATCAATGAATTTGGCGCCTTCTGAGGTTTAAACTTTTTCTTCTGAGTGGGATAAATGATAACATATATAACGAAGTAAACTTCTCCGTCATTTTTGTCCACGCTGGGCCTCGAACCCGGGTCCCCTCATTCCGGAAGAAGTCGCTCTACCAATTGAGCTACGCGGACGTTCGTTCTGACTGCCTTTATGTCGTGTGCGTCCTGCTGGGCAGGTACGTCACATCTCCCCCTCCCCCGAAAAAGGGCCGGCGGCATGGCCCACGGGTCAGCCGTGACCATGAATCGTCGCAGGCAACCATCCGCTGTAGAACGCGCACTTGACAACTCCCAGTCAATTTTTTTTATTTTTCGAAGCGCTGGAGAAGGGATTCTCTGATTTTTCCTCTCTCGCGGTGTGGAAATAACATCACACCATTGCGAGATTTTCATGGCCTGGGTGATCCGGGAAGTTCAGGCGCCATTATAACGAAGTAAATTTCTCCGCTCCGTCATTTTTGTCCACGCCGGGGCTCGAACCCGTGTCCCCTCATTCCGGAATAAGTCGCTCTACCAATTGAGCTAAACGGACGTTCGTTCTGACTGCTATCTGCCTTTATGTCGTGTGCGTCCTGCTGGGCAGGTACGTCACACAAACCATTGGCCACCATAACTCTGCAAATAAAAGAATAATTGACAGAAAATGTTCTTTTTTATACGGCCCAGTCATCGCGGAGCAAAGAGTTTCCATAATTTCAGATTTTTATTTTGAGCAGTTTGCCAGTTATGTGGTTGGAAAAACATTATCAAATAATGTGAAAGAAAATTCTCAATTTTGTTTTAAACTACCAATTGTCTTCATTTATTCACCTTTAAATAAAGTATGCTAATTCCCATGGTTTTCTTTCTTAAGAGAACTTGAACATTAAATCTTAAAATGCACTTTCATCGTTTTTACTTTTGAAAGAAAATATATAGTTAACTCTGGATACATGGAATTAATGCTAATTAGGAAGAAGCTGATGTAATTTCGCTGACGCTTCTGGTTACCCTGAAACTTCCACTTCGGCGCGCAAATATACTAAACCATAACGTTTCGCCTGACTTCTCGGCATTAAAAAAATCAACGAAGGAATTTTTATAAATGAAAAAAACAATAGCGCCTGTTTCTTCATGTGATGCTGGAACTGATAAATTTACAAAACTCCTTGGAAACCCCAAGGAAAGTGCTTTAATTAGAAATTGTTATGGATGCTAAAATATGCATTACTTCTTTTACATTTAAGCTTGTGTTAATATATAACAGCGAATCGCTGCACGCCACAGCTAAACACTTTATATGACACAGACGTAAAAAAGTGAAACGGAAAGTAAAAAAAAAATGTACACTCAAAAATTAAAATTCCATTTCTCAACAAAATATAGTTTTTTACTCAAAAAGTATTTCGGTATCTTAATTATAAGAAACTTCTGTCAAGTCTTTTTTTCTTTGAGAACACTCTGCGTTCTTTTAATCCAATTGTATGTATTTTCTTTCCAGCTAAATAAAAAAGAATCAATTCGGGAATGCGTTGCAGGTCATATAAATTGGAGTTTTGGGTGGGCAGATGTTTGGGTAATAAACCATGTGATACCCGTTATTCTAGAATAAGGTTGCTGGCGTTGTTAGTTATTTTCTTCTTGGTTTCGGAGTCGTTCTTTAAAAGTTTTCTAATATCTTTCCTGTCATTTTTAGCGAAAGCCCGGCTGTGGATGGAGTTTTTATGGGTTGATGCGATCTCCGCTTCCTGACTTTGTGGACCCTAACACATTCATGATTCATAAACATAGCCATAGCGCCATTTTGCTCGGCTACACAGCCAACCAATGGGAGCACAATCCCAGCAGAAACAAACATGAAAAGAGGGGAAGCGCGCGTCCTCACAAACATCCTGTTCACATTTCCTCGCTGCGAAGGCATGAGCTCCGTTTCTTAGGCTGATGTCATTCCCTGACATCGAGGGCGTTATGAAAGTACGGGATCGGCGCAATTCCCACGTTCTTATTTCTCCTGTTGTTTTCTCATCGAGTGACTTGCAATAACGACCTATTTATGCGATGCCCACCAAAAGAGCCATAGCATGATCGAAATTTATAGACGCTTATCTTGGTTTTTACGACCAGTAAAGTTCGGAATTATTCTCTTGAGTGCGGCTGCGCGACAGTTAGATTTTTTTTTCATTCTTGCAAAGTAAGGGTCTGCTGGGATGAAAGAGAATCCGGATAAGTGGTCCATGAAATTTTGTGAACTATAGTGACGCCATGGACTCCTTCATTCGAAAAGGGACGGCGCCATGGTCCCTGTTTGAGGAATTTTTTTTTCTAACGTTGTTGACACTATCGACAGTCGCAGTGTATCCCATCTTTTAAGCTGGAAAATGTTTCCTAGCTAAGAATATTTCTCTATATTTTTTTATAAAAGAAGAGAAGCACTGCGTATGAATAACAAAATAGATAAAATGGGAAACATTTACAGAATCCATGCGTCGAATACAACAGCAAAAACAGTGGTTCGATACGACACACAGCCTTCTGCAAGATATGTGTCATACATTCGAAGAATCAAACTGAAAGATCAGAGTCAAAAACCCATCTTATTGGAAAGGCTATCCGGAAGGACAGTAGAAAGCATAAGTTTCAAAGAGTTAAATCAAGAAATACATTGATTAAAATAAATCGAGAGTACTCTAGTGCTCTTTGTAGGTAATTCATGCTATGCATCTTTTGCATGCCAAGATATTCCTGGGTATGAAATAAAACGAGTAATTCGAGAATATGCATTTATATAAGTACAGCACATTGAATTTATTCCCTTCACTCACTCCTACACACCGAGCCACAGTCAGAGATGGAAACAGGTCACGGGTCAACGGGTCGGGTCATGGTGTTCCTAACCCGATTTTGATCCGGTTTCATTCCCATTTTATTTTTGTAAAGCGAAAATTTTTTTCCAAAGAAAACTGCTCGTTGTGGAATTCTGTAGTCGATACTGGTGCCCACGAAGTGAATAATGGTTTGTCATGCAAACATATTGTCGTCTCTTTCTTAAAGCAAAGAAGATTTCCACCGACCGACGTCAGACACACAATAACGTAAAAAGATACTTCCTTTGTGTTCTTTTACATTGCGATTGTCCAGTGCAAAGTACAGGCAAACGCTGTTCGCCAGCTTCTCAGCTGATTCACTCTCTCCGTGCGAAGTTCGCTGTATGACTAAGAGTTACTTTTCACACCGCAACTTTTACATTGAGCATTCAAAGTTTTTCGATTGATGTGCTAACATCCCGTTCCCATCACATATAATGTCGAAATGAACATTTTATTTGTTAATATGTATGGATTTAATATTAAGGAGGTTCAGATAGGCGTCGAGGCCAACAAATACGTGCTTGTTGAAAACCACAAGGGAAATAGTGAATGCTGAAAATTGTTTCGTCTCATTAAGGAACCGGTGAATAATTTTGTGTTGTTTATTCTTGCTTGTTGTTCAAAATGTGGAAAGTGTATAATTACAAAGAAAGATGTCGACGGTGTAATAAAAGATTGTGGAACCAAAATCTAACGAACCATATGAAAGTATGCGCACCTCCATCGAAGCGTGGAAAGAGTGACCAATCTAAATACATTAAAAAAATGCATTTGTCTAATCATAAATAATGATTCCCATTTGTAATATACTCCATGGTCACGATCATAGTCAGCCATTGCTTCTGGATTACGCAAAATAGTGACACTAAAAATGGACTAAAATTTAGCAAGTAACCAAATTTTATGAAAGTAAGAATGCACATTAGGGATTTTCTCACGCCGAGAAAGAGGCAAATATTGAGTTTTTTCTCAAAACTACATGTCAGCGCCAGCCAATCACAACAAACCGTAACCAAGTTCATTGTACTAACTAATGCACCCATGCTAGTTGGCGGAGGAAAGGTATTCCGGTCAGTTAAAATGTAAGCCGCTGATCAGTAAATTGTAAGCCGCAAAGCAGAATGATTGTGCACTTGTTCTAATTGAACTAATTAGTTTGCATTTAATTGTTGTTTTATTTCTTATTCTTCTTGGTATTGTGATACGCAAAGAATCTGTGTATTATGCGTAAACATACTTTTCCTAATTTCCAATATTTTTGTTCCAGCAGTAAGTTTGAGCTTCGCAATTTTTATAAAATAAAAATTTTAATTAATTGAATGTTTTTAATAATTTCTTTTCATTTAAAAACAATTGCGGAAAGAACGGTGATAAAAATTGATTTCATTTAAAATCGATTGCAGAAAGAACGGTGATAAAATGAGGGGATTAGAAAAAATAAGGGTTCCAATCCAAGTACCAACTTTTACTGCATTAGTACTCAGCAAAAACACAAGTGCTGGGAAACTTCTGGCCGCTGGCTGGAAGTGATGGGTCACTGCGGACAGAAATCTGCCGCTTACGGCCCGGTAGCGGTCCGTTGGTGGCAGTGCTATCAGTTGGGGAGCCATTGATGGCCCTGCAGCATCGCTGTGAATTGTGGGCCACCAAGCAAGTGCCACTAGTGGCCCGCTCCTGGCAACCAATGCAACCCCAGCAGAAGGTAGAAGCAACGGGACTGCGCATGCGCAGAAGCAACACTTGCTGTGTCTCTCATGGTACCAGTTAGTTGACGACGACGCTATCGCCGTCGTGTTATTTTAGTGGATGTTAAGAAAAAAATCCATGTATAGAGAGGCGAATTAATTTCCTAATGAAATTCCACGTCAACGAAGATATCAGATTAAGCCATGAAATACTAGATTACAGCAATGAAATACACCCACTCCATTCCATGAATTGTTATTCATGGGAACGAAGTGGGTAAATAACAAGAAAAAATTTGAAACCGCTTGAAACAAATGTCCTGGAAAACATTAAAAAAGCGTTTGTTGAAAAAAAAAGAATTATACGTGTAAAAAATTTATTAATTATTTGAAAGAAATAAAAAAGCAATACTATGTGGATATAATGTACTCATCCATGAGTTGAATACACAAGACTGGGAGGAATTTGCTTCTAAAAATAACGAGAAGTAAAATAAAATATCTTTCCTTTTTAAAACTAATGTCGCTTCGGACAACGGAAAGGAAAGATACAACGTTAAAAATGTAACAGAATGTGACATGAACCCAGGTAAATAAATATTATTTCAACAATCGCCTTTTAAGACGACAAGGACAATCCAAAACTTTGGAAAGCGACTTTAAGTTGGTACACTCCTTGAAAATAAGTGAAATTCCCTTAAGGTAAAAAAAAAAAACTGTCGTTACGTTGAAAAACTAAATTTATGAATTATATGAAACTGACTTTTATGAAAAATACCTCGCAATATTGTAAAATGAAAAAGAGAACCATTCGATTAAACATTCTTCACGAAACAGACAGTTTCAAGCACACGCTCGTGCGTGGCAAATTAGTCCGGTCGGTAGAGAGCTCACCTCCCACGCCGACAGCCCTGTTTCGTATCCGGCCAGATCCAAACTGACGTTTTTCCCGTCTGTTCAGAGAATTTCCCCAGCGCAGTGCTGTAATTCACAAGTTTCTTAAGAAACTTGTGAATTACACAAGTTTCTTACGAAACTGTAATTCAGAAGTTTCGTAAGAAACTTCTTGCAGTTTCTCAGATAAAAATCTTGCAGTTTCTCAAAGCTACAAGAAAAAAATCTTGTAGCTTTAAGAAAGTGCATTTATCCTTGAAAAAAAAATTGTATGGCTACTACTGGGAAATTAGTGGAAAAGATTCGGCAAGCCACCAGTTACGTTCCGTGGTTGCCGGCTGCCACTACCGGCAAACTAGCGGACCACATTAGGCTAGTCATCATTTCTGGCACGTGCTTACAGGATCGCTAAAGTGCCACTTGTGACAGCTACTGCCTGTAATGGATAACTGATGGCCCTGTTGTGGCATATGACAACTGATGGGGTGCCAACTGTTGACCTGAACTGCTGGTCCTTCTGTTGGCCGCCCGGACATTTTTTTGATGGTTCGGCAGCAGCAACATAGTGCTTGGCCACTGCCAGCAAGACTGATTTTGCTGGGTAAGAGAAGCTGGGAAAATAAAATTATCACCCCAAGTGGTTTTGATGCCTGCCCGGTTCGTTGGGTTAGGAGCGAGTTGCCCATGGCCGCATAGAGGGAATATTGGTCGTGAAACCATTGAAAGAAGATATGTGAGTCATAAAAGAAAGAATTTAGGAAACTATGGGAACGGCAATAGTATTTCGACTGTTTAACTTTTCAGAAATGATATTTTATTATCATTATCTTTATTCGAAAATACGAATCACAGCCTATGACAAACAAAATAAACAACAAATTATCATTGACTGGTATTGTTGAACTAATACGAGTTTCCACCGGAGACCAAGGTATCAGTCAAGAAATCGGCGTATTATATATGATGTCCCGAGTAGAGCTATCTTCTACAGTTCTGTAGGTGGTATATCAGAAAGCTGCAATTGTTCAAAATGATTTATAAAATGTTTTGACATTGTTCCAAGTGCCCCGATGACAATGGGTACTACCGTTGTGTGTTTAGTCCCTAACCGGGTAACTTCTATGGCCAGGTCTCTATATTTAGTCGTTTTTACAGTTCTTTTTCAACGACTCTGGCATCTCCAGGAATCGCTATATCAATTATCCAGACTTTCCGATTTTTTATGACTATTATATCTGGTGTATTATGTTCTATGTGTCGACCGGTTTGAATTCTGAAATCCCACAAGATCTTGACTTGATCGTTTTCTATGACTTTCTCAGCGTGATGTTCTCATGAGTTTTTAGATGCTGGCAGATTGTGCTCTCTGCATAATGAAGAGTGAATCAATTTTGCAACCCTGTCATGTCTAGCTTTGTAATCTGTCTGTGCAATTTTGCTACATTCGCATATAAGATGAGACACAGTTTCATCTTTTTCTTGACAAAGTCGATACTTTGGATTATCACTGACTTTCTGGATTTTAGCCTTCATAACATTTATTTGCAATGCCTGTTCTTGTGCAGCAAAAATCAGACCTTCTGTTTCTTTCTTGATGGAACCCAATTTCAGCCATGCCCAAGTCGAGTGGTTGTCACTTTTTCCATCAATATTCTTTAGAAATTTTCCATGCAGTGGCTTGTTCTTCCAGCCATCTAATCTGCTTTCAAACTGTTTTCTTTTACATTCAGCTTTGCTTTCTGTTGTTTTTAAGTAATTTTCATTATTCACTGCCTGAAGTAGCTTTTCTCTGCTTCTGTTGACGTAATCATTCAGGCTTCTTTTTTTGTACTTGTAGTAGCCCTCTGCCGCCAATCGTCCGAGGTAAATATAATCTGCCAACATCACTTTTTGGATGGAGTGCATGATGCATGTTCAATAACTTTCGAGTTTTCCGATCCAATATTTTTAATTCACTTTGGGTCCAATCAATTATTCCAGCTGGGTATCTGATTACTGGAATGACCCATGTATTTATGGCTTTGATTGTATATTTCCACCATTTAGTTTTGATTTCAATTTCTTTCTTAATCTCTTGATATACACACTCTGAGTCAGACCTTTGACTTTTGTATGCAAGATGTTATCTGTTTCAATAATTCCGAGGTATTTATATTTTTCATTATTTTACAATGATTTCATTATATTATAATTTTCTAGTTCTATTCCATCTATATTCTGGACTTTTCCCAGGCGCATGGATAGTACTACACATTTTTCCAGTCCAAATTCCGTTTATATATCATCACTAAATATTTGCAGCAACGTTTCAAGTTCGGCGGAACTTTTTGCATACAGTTTAAGGTCATACATGTACAGCAAATGGTGTATTTTTCTATGTTGGTCTGAAATGTGGTAGCCCATTTTTGCTTTCTTCAAAATCATTGACAGTGGAATTAAAAAGATATTAAACAATAAAGGTGACAAAGAAACCCCTTGAAATACGCCTCTCTTGATATTAACTTCTCCGAGTTCTTCACCATACGCATGTAACACTGTTTTCCAGTTTTTCATATATTTTGTTTGAGGAATTGGCAGATGTTCTTGCTAATTCCAAATAGTTCCGAACAAGTCTTAATCCAGCTGTCGGGCAATGAGTCAAAGGCTTTCTTTATAATCTTTCCATGCCATATTCAAATTCGTTTTTCTTCTTTTGAAATTATTATTATTATTATTATTATCCTGATTTAGACGAAAATGAGAAACGACCCTCACACAGATAAAATGTGATATAGCTACGAAAGACCATTTGCGCATGCAAAGCTAAAATCTAACATTATGATAGAAACAAAAGCTGAATCGCATGTGTGGTAATGAGGGGCATCAGTAACTTTTGGTTTAGGATATCTACAGGTTTCACCCCATCGTAGAGGTCTGCACTGGCCCGGGCCGGGTCGGGCCTTCGCTCATTTCTTAGTTGGGAAAATGGGCCGTGCCCGAGCCTTCAGTATTTAATGTAAAACAGACACGGGCCGAGCAGGGTTTTTTTAAAGAGCAAAACAATCGCTGTACAGCGCCTTTCTGGTTTGGAAATCTCACTATTATACAGCAGCGGGATACGATTGAATAATTTCCGCTGTTGGAAAAAATATAAGTTTTACGACATCCTCTCCACCTACAAAACACTTGGAGTTGGTCAGCTCCACTAGTTTCTCCAATTGTGAATGTTGTCCCTTCTCTCTCTCCCTCTCTCTCCAACTTTCACCCTCCTCTCATGCTTCAGGGCAGGCTATTAACTGCAGCATTTATAAACCAAGCCACCCGCTCGCAGACGATCTATTTTATTGTTCTGGTCGGTGGCACTTTGTTCTCTAGATGTGTGAAAAGCTTTTAAGTTGTCTTAAATGGCACGGGAGAAGTGGACTGCGAGATACTTACTTCTGTGTATAAATCTGTGCCGTATGTTTTACATTTGTGCTCTCAGGGAGTGAGCAGATGGCAAATGAAACCCGTATCCCAGCCCAGCCGTTTTCAAAACTTCTGCGACACTGACTAGCTGGGCAGTCTGTCGTTTTTTTTTTAGCCTAACATATGCTGAGTATACAGTGTTGCTGATAAATAGTCTTCCATAGTTATTATAGAGGTTACGAAAGCAAAAGAGTTTCGGGAAAATATCGCTTCTGGAGAATATGTGCTTGCAGACAATGCAAAGTAGAGCGATCGGACTCATAATTTTGGATATTTCATAGTTTTCGAATCCCCCCCTGCCTCCTCCTCCGTATCCCCGAGGATATTCGGGGTCCGGTGGTAGGCAATGATAATTTGAAAACGCAGAAAGTCTGAAATGCATGAAAATTGTCGTTTACATGCAATATTTTTTAGTATACAAGCCTCCCCCTTCTTATCAGACGTTACGTGACTTATACAGAGTCACAGAGATATTCCGAATTAACGTTTATTGTAACAGATTACGTGTAGCAATTAAGAAAACGCGAAAACTCTTCAGGAGTCGAATAACCGACTACACCAGGTGTCAAATTCGTGTTTAAATAATTGTTGAAATTTTACGGGCCAACGCATGCAGTGGAAACAGGAGAAATATACGGCCCGGGCTTTCCAAATTAAGGCCCGTTTTAATTTTTCAATTAATTTAGACCTCTACCCCATGGTGTTGTGCATCATTCTAAAACCATCGTTAACAGGAGGAAGCCAAATGTCGCTACGACGCACCGTTTTCAAGGTTTTTGAGAAAATTTACTATCATTATGCTATACATCATTTTAAAGCTCTCGACAATAGCAGGTGAGTCCCCCTTGGGGAAATCGAGAAGAAGCGAAATTTCCGTTTTCGAGATATTTGCCAAAATTAAACTAGGCGGCTCACCGACTACTTCCTTTACCCATTTTCGTTACCTCGAAATTTTTTATTTAGGATTTACTTTACTATGGTCGGGAAAGATACATAGGATCAGCAACATTTTATTTCTTGCTAAATGAAAAACAAACAAGAAAAATGCAATCGAATTCTCAGTTGAAATATTGTCTTATGGAACGTGTGTTGAGTTTTACATCGTAAAGAAGTTTTAATAGATACAGCAGCAGTCTGTTACTCATTTCTTAGAATCTTTCGGGTTCTATATTTCCGATTCAAATACACTCTTATACATATTCGATGGAAACTGCACAACAGGAGAATTGAATGTGAAAAAAATTTAATCATGGTGTCGGACGTTTTGTGAACGAGTAAAAAAATTTACCAGTCTGAGTCCTGTAAGCAAAAAAATGGGGCCATAATCTAGAAAAACTGGCACCACATGGTTTGTAACACAAATATCTGCCTATCCGAAACTCCATTTTGTGACTTGCAACACATTCCAGAAATGTTTTTTTTTTTTTTTTTTTTTTGCATGGCAAGAAAAGCATACAATTAAATTGAAAGAAGAGAATAACTGGACAGAAATATTTCCTTATGAAGATACCACAACCTTCCTAACTAAAAAACTACATTTTGCTCTATAACAGAGTTGCTCTTGTTTTTAACGAAGTCGTTTATAGTAACTTTACGGTCATAGAAAAGCAAATGCCATTCCCTTTAATTTAGTGCAAGATTTTATTTATTAAAAAAAAAAAAAAAGCCATAATTCCCCCTTAACGGGAAACATGAAGTGTTGAAACTCGCTTACTGTGTTGCCCAAAACGAACGAAAAGGGAAAGAGGAACTGACTAATGTCTGAAAAAAAAGCAGGTTCTGAAACAAACAAGTTCGGGACGTTGAACTACGACTTGCAGATCGGAGAGTTGAAATGAGCTAGTCGAGTATGGAATCAAAGCGTTTATTTAATTTGTTATAGCCAACACAAGTCTATGATATGAAAAGTAGCTTACATAATTTTTACAAATAATGCTGGATACACTGTGAACACAAGACAGATCGACACACTAATAATTCAACGTGGTGGATGCTCTGCGTGGGATCGGTTATTACATCCACGCAGAGATCTCGGGCCCGCCCCGGTGGCGCAGTGGTCTAAACGCTGACGTACGATTATTCGTCCATGAAGGGTCTGGGTTCGATTCCCGGTGAGGCATGGATGTTGGGTTGGTCTTACGGTACTGGATCTCTCCTTTCCCTGGGACCAGTGACCCTAAATTAGGGACGGGCGGCTGCTTATAGCCCATTGAATTACTCACGGTGTCGGTAAACCTTCAAGCAAAAAAAAAAAAAAAATATCGGAACGTAAACTCTTCGAATTTCTGATAAGTGTTTCCATCCTTTATGTTCAAGTTGAACTTGCCTAGCATCAAAAACGCTATTTCGTCGTATCTCTTTCTGGCCAGTTGCGGGAAGGCTTCTTAAACCTTTGGTGTGCATTTTACAAGATTACTGAGTATGAACTTTTCTAGGTCGACGAAGGAGGTGCCGGAATTGATGTAAACGAACACGAATGACGTGTTTACATTGTTGATGATCACTTCTTCTGCCCACATATCACCATAGGTATCGGCATATTTGAATATTTCATCAAACTGGTCGTCGACTTTCTTCAGAACGTGCGGCGTGGCCAACGTTGTTTGGCAGCTGCTGCTTTCAAGCGTTCGCAAAGTCTCTAGTTCCTTGGGCTGCAGTCTTCTTGGGCTTCTTTCATTCCTCATCACTTGCTCTTGCCTCTCGTTTTGATTTTCTCCACTTTGGATTGCGTTCATCCTACGAATTCCACTACATTGTCAAAAATGTCAACCCGTTCACACTAAAACAGTTTTTAAAAAATTTTAGTTCAAACCACTGCGATATGTTCTTTATATATTTGAATAGATCTCGTCAAGAGCTTTAAAACGACACCCAGCACAGTCGTGTTGCTCTCACGGTTGCCGAGATAGCGGCGGCAGCCCCCAGAAATATTGCATCATCTCCCCCGCGCACAAAGAGCGAAAGGAGCTTCGCGCGCGCGAGGTATTGCGCAGTACGCGAATTGGACTCCACGCTGTTTACGAATATGCTAACACGATTAATGTGCGGCACGTATTTTTAACGCTATATTTCAATTGTGACCTATTTTTGTCATAAACAGTCGGCCGTAAGTCGCCATATACTATCCGCGGAGTTAGACGTAGTCCTACATCAATAAAGCAAGGAAAAGCAGACTTCTAACATCTGTAATTGCTTTCCATAAAGGGGTTTTGCATTGGGTCGTAATGGGTATGAAGCCGTTAAGGGATGGCCGGGACAGCGGAAGGAGCACATGGTGCTGAGTATGCAGCGCTATGTGTTCCTTCGCTGTATTTCTCTTCAGATACATAGCTGAGCCTGAACTTTTTCAAATGTGGGACAAAATTGTGGAAACGACGGAACAACGTTCCACGACCCTTGCACTGCCAACAATGACGTTATCGTACGTCCACTTCTACAAAGAGTGTTCACACATTTTAGAACGATTTTCGAGGAATATAATTAACGTTTGAAATAGAATTATCTCTTTCTTAAATGTTCTGTCTGACATCCCTTTCTCTGGAAACCTACATCTAGATATCTAAGATAACAGGGCAATTCCTAAAATTGGTAGTGGTATTTTATTCCATTCCTCTTCCACTGCTTTCTATAGTCCAATCATTGTTTTAGATCTGTCTTTAGAAAGTGATGTTTTTAGCAGTCAGAGGTACAGACTTAATATCCGTCCCTTTTTCGTTTTATACGCTTTCCAACCGTAGGTTGAAGAAGAGTATATGCTACAGCTTTGTCTATGTGTCTGTCTGTCCGTCCGCACGATAACTCGCGTAAATATTGCTCGATTTCGATGAAATTTTAGTATGTGGTAGGCGACCACCTCGGGACGAACTATTGAAAATTGGCCAAATGAGGTCAAAGGGTCCGGGTTCGAATCCCGGAAATAGGAGCGGGATCCATTCCATTGCCCTTATGCATCATAACTTACGTTAACATGCTTCGATTGCGACAAAACATTATCATATTGTTCCGGAGGTATAGTGAACCGGCTCTGTTGAATATCAATGAAATGGGATCGAAGGTCAAGGCACAGAAGCAAGATTTATTCCACAGCCATTATTCTTATAACTTGCGTAAAAATGATTCTATTGCGACAAAACTTTAGTATGTTATTCCTGAGGTATACTGAACCGGTTTTTTTTAATATAATAGAAATGGGGTCAAAGGTCAGGACACAGTATCGAGATTTATTCCATAACCATTATCCTTATAACTGGAATAATGATTTCTGGTATGTTAGAAAGCGTATCATAATCAATGCATTGCATGATTTTACTCACTTGTTTCTAGAAATAGAAAGGTAGATTTGGATGTATTTGTGACTGGTAGCCTTATCCTAATGATGTCTACTCTTTGAAGGCTCTGTGGATAAAGAAATAGTATTTCCTCTTTAAATATGGGAGTTTAAACATTATTTTGGTAATATGTAGAATTGATTTTAACTTTCTTTTCAACTTTTCTTAAATTTAATTTCCCATTGTACGAGAAACCAACAATAATCATGAAATCTTTACTGAAACTTTCTTTGGATTGTTGGAATCAAGTTTGTAAATCTTTTTCTGCTCTTTTGCGATAGTCAATAGACCTTTTTTTGTTAGTCGTTTAGATAGATTCATGCTTTATCAATAAATTTACATCTGTCTTGGTATAAGTCCTCAGTCACGTGCGTAGGTAAAAGGCTGGGAACATTATGTTTTTCATTTGTTTTTTTCATATTCAAATCTTTGTGTATTACCTTGTTTACAGTTGATACAGAGAATTTTAACGACTTACCGATCGCAAAATGCGTCTGACCACACATTCTGTACATACGTTTACGCAAGTGACGTTTACGTGTAACAGTGTAGAAGTTTCTAGTCATCTCTCAGACAGCCACCTCGTTGTCAAAACTTTTATCAGGTTTATCGCTATGTCAGTATAAAAATTCGTAGGTATGTCGCAATCAAATAAACGAAACACAATTGCTTTCAGCTGTGAAAGACATTGTGCTCATAAAAATATTATTTATTAGCATGCCAGTGTCCTATTCAGCTGATTCAAATTTCTGATAAATAAGGGAACTAAATGCAGTCATCCTTAGAAGGATATGTGGCTTCGAAGAACGCATTGCAGCGCTCCCAAGGCGAACAACTACTGCGAGAAAAGAACTAAAATAGCTGTAGTAAATTTAACAGGAAGAGGTCATCAGACGAAAAAAATGCGACATTTACTTTAAGTGACTCACAAAACATTTCCAAAAATGTAGAATATTGATTACAAGTCTTACATTTCGATTTAACACTTTCGCTGCCATCGGGTGCAGACGCCAGCAAAAAAATCGTTGCAAGGGGCCATGCTGGCGCCAGCGACTTCAAATTATTAATGGGTTTCGATTTTTGTTTTGTATTACTTCCGCCAGGTGACGCAACATCTTTGTGTTTTGAAGTATTAGGTTCCCAGACAACACAATGCAGGTGTTGTAACGCAGATGGCGTGGGGATAAGAAGTCGCACACGACTACCGTGCCCTGGGGATGTGCTGCTATTCTTTTTTTGTACATTTCGTGAGGCATCAGGTTTATTTCCGAAATTTTTGATGTTTTAAATATTCAGCTATACATATACAAAGATATATATATCATCATCATCGTCAACCATTATCAATCCCCTGCTGGACGAAGGTCTCCCCAACTTTCCTCCACAACGGTCTGTCTTGTGCCAGTCTCCTCCATGTCACTCCCGCATGCTTTCGAATTTTATACACCCGTCTCCCATGTAGTCTTCTTCTAGGTCTTTTCCTGGTCCTTGGAATCCAATCTAAAATTTCGACTGTTCATCGATGGTTTGTCCTTCTGGCAGTATGCCCAGCCCATTGCCATTTCATGGATTTAACTCTGATCATGATGTCTTCCACTCTTGTCATTTTTCTGATCCACGAGTTCCTCTTCTTATCTCTCCTGGTTACACCCAGCATGCATCTCTCCATGATTCTTTGAGTTGTCTGCAACCTTTGTATGTCTCTTTTAGTTAAGGTCCACGTCTCTGCACCATACGTAAGCACTGGAAGGATGCATTGATCAAACACTTTTCTTTTAAGACATAATGGCATATTGCTCTTGAAAATTATGCTGTTTCTTCCAAAAGCTCTCCAGGCAAGTTTTGTACGCCCATTAATTTCTTCATCAATGTGACCCTCACTTGATATCTGCTGTCCAAGATAAACGTACGTGTCTGTTATCTCCAGCTTTTCTCCATCAATCGATAAATCTTTGTTTCGTGTAAAAGCATTGAGCATCACTTTTGTCTTCTGAAAGTTCATTTTTAATTCCACTTCTTTACTCTCGTCAGCAAGTTCTTGGATCATACTCTGCAGCTCTGATGGTGTAGTTGCAAAAATGACTATGTCATCAGCAAAACGAAGGTGGGTTAGATAATGTCCATTAATTTTTATCCCTTTGTTTTCCCAGTTCAGTGATTGAAAGACATTTTCCAATGTGGTGTTAGAGAGCTTCGGAGATATGGTGTCACCCTGTCTCACTCCCTTTCCAATTTTTATGTGTGTTGTATTTTCAAACAGCCGAATCTTTGCACTTGCATTTTCATAGATATTATTAATAATATGAATGTATGCATCTTCAATACCGCAGGATTTCAGAGCCATTGTAACTGCTGAGGGTTTCACCGAATCAAAGGCTTTTTCATTATCAATAAAAGCCATGCACAATGGAAGTTCATATTCCCTCGCTCTTTCAATTAGTTCTCTCAGTACGTGGATATGATATATTGTGCTGTAGCCACTCCTGAATCCAGCTTGTTCTCTCGGTTGAGCCATGTCCAGTGTTACCTTCAAACGGTGTGAAAGAACTTTAGTGAAGATTTTATAAACCACTGATTGGAGGCTGATAGGTCTGTAGTTCCAGAGATCTTCAATGTCACATTTTTTTATGTAGCAGGATCATTATATCGTTGTTCCAATCCTCAGGAATCTTCCTTTCATTAAGGCATCGAGTGAAAATTTGGGCGAGTACTGTTTCGATTTCTCCACTTGCTTTTTGTATGATATCTACAGTAATTCCCTCTTCTCCTGGAGCTTTTCCCCACTTCATGTTCTTGATTGCATGTGCACCTTCTGCTGGGAGGACTGGAAGAACTCTATTACTGGTACCTTCCATGATGTCTGGAGTACATGCATCATCCCTTTCATATAATTTGGAGTAAAAATCTTTCACTCTTGTCAACATTTCGCCTATATTTCTTGTTACAGAACCATCTTCTTTTCTCAGTGCCATAATCTGTTTTCTTCCCTTACTGAGATGTCCCTTTGCTATCTTTAGGCTTTGGTTGTTTTCAATTGCTTTCCTCACTAGTTCACAGTTGAATTTCCTTACGTCTTCAGTGATACTTTTTCGTATTGTCTTGCATAGCTCTATGTATTCCACTTTGGAAGACACATCTCCTTTAGTTGTCCTCATCTCTCTTCTTTTTTGCATCAACATTTTGGTTTTTCCTGATAATTTGTTCACATGCAACTTGTTCTTAGACCCAGCTAATTTTGTTGCTGATTCCATAAGAGCTTTCGTTACTTTTTTTGTTAACTTCAGAAATATCCACTTCCCCTGATGTTAGGCCTTCTAAAGCAGAGAATCTGTTTATCAGTTCCATTTTGAAGGTATTATGGTGTTTTTTAATGTTGGTTATGCCAATACATTTTGTTTGTCTTATGAGCTTGCCACGTTCGAGTTTAGTGTTGAGGTGCATCTTACATCTCACCAATCTATGGTCACTACCTGTGTTAAACTTGTTTAGCACACTGCAGTCTTCTATGACGAATTTTTTGTTACACATAATAAAATCAATTTCACTTGTCGTCCCATTTGGATGTCTGCATGTACATTTCCTGTGCTGCTTTTTCTTGAAAAAGGAGTTTAAGATGAAAATCCCTTCTGCCTCTGCAAACTCAACTAGAGTATTTCCACGCTGGTTTCTGTTGCCGTGACCGAAGTTACCTACTGAAGTTTCATTCTGTTGCCGTTGCCCTATTTTTGCATTGAAATCTCCCATAATTATCTTCAAGTGCTGCTTTCCTTTATTATTTAGATGATCAATTTCCTCATAAAATTCTTCAATTTCTTCTTCAGGATGACTTGTGGTGGGTGCACAAGTTTGAATAATCTGATCCTGGTATCTTCTCGAGAGTTAGATAACGAGTCGTGCAGCTCTGTCAGAGGAACTTTCAACTTCTACAATTTTATCCTTCAGTTTCTTGTTTATTATAAATCCAACACCACTAGTTCTGCCAGTATCTGTCCCACGATAGTAGAAGAGATGTCCACTTTTCAGTTCAATGAGATCTTCTCCTTTTCTCCTTACCTCACTTAGCCCGACGATGTCCCAATTGATCCTTTGTAGTTCCTCTTCCAATTCAAGAAGCCTTGAATCAGAAGATAGGGAGCGTCCATTATATGTAGCCAAGGTCAGCATCAGATGGCAGCCTAGTCGGGTCCTCCGGGGATTCTTAGCACACTCTGCCTTTATGTCGCACTGGCCGCTGCCTTGGCCAGGTACATTATAACTGCCGGAGACTGAGGGCCAGTCATTTTGGAGGGGTTTGACCATAACTCACCACGCTGCCCAAGCGGGTTGATGAGTGTGGGATAGCATTTCCTCTAATCCCGATGGTATAGTTATACCGCTATTGGTGGTCGTTAGAGCCTCTTTAGTGGGAACAGGATGCACCACGAGAAGGCGGGGTTGACATTTGTCAAGGAGAGGCTGTGATATTACGCATCACCTTACCTTACATCCCATATATATATATGTATATATATATGTGTGTGTGTGTGTGTGTGTGCATGTTTGCATTGTATTTTGTTTTTAAGGCAAGTAGCAGGTAAAAGAATATGAAGCGTAAATGTTATCCCGTTTGGAAAAAATAAGTAAAATTAATAAAAGGAAAGCTGCACTGGATGCAGGCGCCTTGAACATTTCAATCAATTTGGTTTTTATTTTGTATTCCTGTCACGAGATTTACCCATGTTTTGAAGCATTATATTACTACGCCACATACTAAAAAAAATACAGCGTAAATCACATGGCCACAGAAGTCGCTCGCGACCTCTTGGCCCATGGGTATACCATAATTTTTTTCATAGATTCCGTAGTTTTTTGTGTAGATTTTTGAAATTTCCATGATATATTACAATTTTTTTTGTTAAAGTAAAATATAGAGTACAAAATTGATGTGGGACTACTCATAACTTATAAATCGCATAACTTATAAATTTTTATACCATATTTGTGGGCCTTTCCCGGAATGTATTGCTTAAAACCAAGTCTTCCTCTAAATAGCACAAGACTTTCATCCACAGAAATGTCTTTTCCCGGCTGTTTCGATTTATTTATGTTGCACAGCAGTATCTCCATAAGCCTTTTGACTTTATAAGTGCGATCGTTCCCTGGATTTTGAGAATTGTCAGCGAAGTGCCATAACTTCAGTAGGAGTTGAAATTCGGTTTTGGGACAACACATGAGTGGACCAATAATCTGTAATCTTCGGAAATCTAACCAGGCCTATCCAAATAAGCAGACGAAGAAATTTTTTCATTTCAATTACAGATGGTGGCAGCCATTGTTTCATCCTCGAATGTGGTGATAGGATACCGCCTTGAATGACTTGATGTGCATTTCTATTAGTTTCAGCAACCATTAGAAGATAAATATCATCAGCCACTAGATAGTGGAAAATGTCAATAGCTGTAAGGGGGTCTAAATTCATTACATCGGGACATATACCTGAAGTCAATGAAATTTCCTTTTTGCTTTGACGAATCAACTGGCCCCCAAATTAACTACTGCTGTTCGTGATGTACGGGATTCACGTCTAAACACCGATGTTCTTCCTTTGTTTGCAAGAAATCACAATCATCATCATATTCTTCAGTACTGAATTCATAATCTGGATCAGAATCAGATGCAGAAGAAATTTTAAAATCGGAAAGACTTGATTCGTGGTCACTTGTGTCAGATTCAACAGAATCGCTTGTTGTTGGACCAACAGTTGGATCATCTATAGCAGAAAGATCTGTAGCGGGGTTAATACTTCCAGATGCACCAGCAGTGGGATCAGGTATCCATGGAGAAGGAAGCCTGAGAACGGATTCTAATTTTCGCCTTTTGGAGTAAAATATTTTGCTATTTATGGGGCCGGTCATCCTTACGCTTTGATTACAAGAGCAGTTATGGGATTTTCGTCGAACTACAATTAGTGCGGTTGGGGAGAAAAACGAAAAAAAAAAAAAAGATAGAAAGATAGAAAAGGTGCATGTCTGTTAACATCCCGAAATCTTTTATGCTCAAGCGAAGTAAGCGCTGTCTAATGGAAAAAAAGAAATTTATATCCCAAAAGGGAAGGAAGGAGGCTACTTTTCCTGCAGCATTTGTTTATATAAACTGCATCCAAGCAGAGGAATATTGTTAGTAAGAGAAATGTGTTCACCCAGTTTTCTCTTATTTTGCTTCCACCAGCCACCCTGTGCTAAGGAATCAGTGTGCGAAACCACCTAAGTGGGAAATGCCGACCGACGCGGTGTCCCAGCTCAACCTCCGCTAGACACAACACACAATAACAAAGAAAGGAAAGAGGGAGGAGCACTCATTACACTAATATAAAAGGTTTTGTTGTTTTGAAATGAATAGGTGTATCTGAATGGATTTCTTGCGCAGATTCCGAAAATGACCTTCAAAATTTCGTATCACGTCAAGTTTTTTCACAAATGACGGAAATGTGAAAATAAAAAAAAACGTTATTTTTCAATGACATTTTTATATGGCAACGTTTGTAACGTGTGAAAATGTTCTCTGCAGGGGCGGAATGATTGTTTAAGGAATAGATAAACATAAATATATAGCTGATAATGGAAATGCAACTGTTTTATCTGTATGACATCACGATTTGCGCCACTCAAAAAGGCGGAACATAAGAGAATGTTATCTTGGCACGGCAGTATGACTCATAATTCACGCCACTGCTCCCTTCTTTCTATTGGTCACATGTGGCACAATTCGGGTCAGATCGTGTTACACTAGTCAGTGCAAAGAAGGGACTGGTCCTGTTCGGTTGTTTCTTTGTGGCGTGTGCAATGGCTTCACGTGGTTGTGTAAATCATCCAGACATATTTTGCTACATATGTGGCTGTTATACGACAGGAAAAAAACAGAGGGAAAATATTACGCTTTTCGTGAAAAATGCTTATTTTCAATACTTCGGCATTAAACTAGCAGATCATGACAAAGTTTGGTCTCCTCACAATTTGTGCCGTGCATGTGTGGAGGGGTTGAGGAACTGGAAAAGTGGAAAAAAGGCATCAATGCCGTTCGACGTACCCATGGTGTGGCGTGAGCCAAAAAATCACAGTGACGACTGCTACTTCTGCACAGTGAATATTGTGGGCCATACCAGAACCAGTAAGCGTAACATTGTGTATCCATATATCCCATCTGCCATAATAACAGTGCCCCATAGTGAATCCATCCCTGTGCCATCCCCGTCCAATATCAAGGCCCCAACAGACACCGATTCAGACGGTGATACAAGTGATGAGATGTACCAACCGGACAGCATGGTTCGTGATCTGAATTTACCTATGATTTGGTTCGTGATCTGAATTTACCTATGATTTGGTTCGTGATCTGAATTTACCTATGATTTGGTTCGTGATCTGAATTTACCTAAAGACGCAGCAGAGCTTTTAGGATCACGACTTCAGGAAAAGAATTTACTATGTCTTAAAACCAGATTCTCCTGGTACAGACACCGAGAAGCAGAATTTGTTCCGTTTTTTGCTGAGGAAGGCTGTTTGGTATATTGTCGAGACATTCCGGCAGTCATGAAATACTTCAACATTAATTACAATTCAGGACAGTGGAGGTTGTTCATAGATGTCAGCAAAGCCAGTTTAAAAGGTGTTTTATTACACAATACTAACATCCATCCATCCATTCCAGTAGCACATTTTGTGGCTTTGAAAGAGGCATACGAGAACCTTAAATTACTGCTGGAAAGTGTTCAGTACAAGTTTCATGAATGGTCTTTGTGCGGGGATTTTCAGGTGATTGGAATGTTTCTCGGCCAACAAGCAGGCTACACAAATTTTCCTTGCTTTTTTGTGTGAATGGGACTCCAGAGCAAGGACGGAAAATTGGGTTCGGAAGCAGCGGTCAGTCAGAAGTACATTCACACTTGGCGAGAAAAGAATTGTTTCACTTCCACTGGTTGATTCCTCGAAAATACTGTTTGCCATCTTTACACATCCAACTTGGCTTAATGAAGCAATTCGTGACAGCTTTAAGCAGGGACAGCAAATGCTTTCAGTATCTTGGTGGTAAGTTTCCATCAATCACGTCTAAAAAATTAAAGCTGGCATTTTCATAGCCCTCAAATACGAAAATTAATGGCAGATAACTAATTCGAGGAAACCATGAGTAAGTGCGAATTGCGAGCATGGACTGCATTCAGAAATGGGGTACACAACTTTTTGGGGAACACGAAGGCTTCAAATTACACCACTTTAGTCGAGGACATGCTGGAATCCTATGAACTGCTTGGTTGCAACATGAGCGTCAAATTGCACTTTCTTCATGCTCATCTAAATTACTTACCTAACAATCTTGGTGATTTTTCGGAAGAACATGGCGAGCGCTTCCATCAGGATATTAAAGTGATGGAAAAGAGATACCAAGGAAAGTGGACTGTACATATGATGGGCGACTATTGTTGGATGTTGAACAGAGACTGTACGGACGCACACCGAAGACAATCCATAAGGAGGAAGTTTTCCGCCGCTCCAGAGAACATTTTCACACGTTGCAAACGTTGTCATATAGTAATGTCATTAAAAAATAACGGTTTTTTAAATTTTCACATTTCCGTCATTTGTGAAAAAACCTGACGTGATACGGAATTTTGAAGGTCATTTTCGGAATCTGCGCAAAAAATCCATTCAGATTCACCTATTCATTTCAAAACAACAGAAAATAGTTGAAAAATTGCATATCAGTGTTATTTATAGACTTTCTACACAATTCCTTTTTTACGCTTTCCAACCGTAGGTTGAAGAAGCGTATATGCTCCAGTTTTGTCCGTCTGTCTGTAATTCTGTCCGTCCGCACGATAACTGGCGTAAAAATTGTTCGACTTCGATGAAATTTTAGTATGTGGTAGGGGACCACCTGGGGACGAACCCTATTGAAAATGGGCGAAATGGAGTCGTCAAAGGTCAGGACATAAGAGCGGGATGCATTCCATTGCCCTTATGCGTCATAACTTGCGTAAATATGGTTCGATTTCGATGACATTTTAATATCTGAAAGAGGCTAGGGACGAACCCTATGGAAAATGAGCGAAATGGGGTCAAAGATCAGAACATAGGAGCGGGATGTATTCCATTGCCTTTATGCATCACAACTTGCGTAAAAATGGTTCGATTTCGATGAAAATTTAGTATGTGGTACTGGACCACCTATGAACGAACGCTGTTGAAAATGGGCGAAATGGGGTCAAAAGTCAGGAAATAGGAGCCGGATCTATTACATCGCCCTTATGCGTCATAATTTAAAATGTTTCGATTGAGACAAACCTTTATCATCTTGTTAAGGAAGTATACCGAACCGATTCTGTTCAAATATCATCGAAATGAGGTCAAAGGTTAGGGCATAGGAGCGAGATTTATTCTGTAGCCATGTTCCTCATAACTTGAGTAATGGTTTCTGGTATGTTGGAAAGCGTATCATAATCAATGCACTGCATGATTTTACTGTATTTTATTAACTTCTTGACATCAGCTTATATGAAATTGTCCGCGCCTGCACAGCCTATACAACATCACGTTTAACTTTTGGGTCACATCAGTCGCACGCAACTTCTGCATGTTTTGATATAAATGGACTTGTGGTCAGCCAAATAAATAGGTGGTATAAATATTTTGGGAATCCCATTACTGGAACTTCAGATATTTACTTCTGTTTATCTGGGCCCCCAGGGCGATTTCTAGAGAAGGCGCGTGCGCCTGCTGGCAGTCAAAGTGTGTAATGTTCGATGTATGTTTTTAATTCAAATTTTCTAATTTTAAAATAAGCAAAATGTAAAAAAAAAGTAACTATTATAGGGTTATTATGCTAAACTAGGAATGATTTTAGATAGTTAAAAACAATTTAACCTGGAAAAGCTGAGAAACAGTCATTTGAAAGCTTAGTTTATCGTCTGTCTATGTAAATTATCGATAATATCGTCACGAACATCCCTGTCAGAGAAGAAATGAAAAGATCATTCGTGCTGTCAGCGCAGAGCGCTGGAAGAACTCCGAAGGAGATTGCCGAGTTTCACAAATTCTCTTGAGTCCTGTTGGAATATGTAAGGGAGGAATGGCGTCTTCCAACAAGACACTGCCTCATCAGACAAGGCTAAAGCGACTCAGAAATGGCTTAAGGAGAACGTGTCCTACCTCTGATCTCCAGACGTTAGGTCACTCAGCTCCCACGACTTAAATCCCCTGGATTACTACATGTGAGGAATGGTTAAAAGAGACCAACAAGCATCCTCATAACACCCTCGACTCCGCCAGGTATGCCATCTCCAATGGCATGACACACTTCAGATTCCGCTCAAGGATCGAGGCAGTCACTGCCGCCAACAGCGGGCTCATTGGAATAATTACGAAGAGTGAGCATCAAAAGTTTGCTTCAATATGACGTGCATTCATATTTTAATTAATTGTTTTATTATATACATAAATTTTCCACATTCACCATGTTAGTCCTTTATTATCACGTACAACTACCTCATTAGATCTGGAATAATTCAGTGTTTGTCTACTGTAGACTTGATTGCATTTACGGACTTTACAACACGTGTACGAGAACATCCTCCACACGAATTATCCTTTCACTCACCGAGACATATAGATTGGCTTGTTCTTGCATATTACTGAAATATATGATACGAACAGCGATATGCATGTATGTGGGTAATAAGGAATACCTCTTCGAGATTTTCAAACAACAGCGAGGATGGCTGAATTGAGAATTTTTTGTTTCCTTCAATATTCTGAAAACTTAGGAAATCGCTTTTCAGCCAGCTACATATTTCCGAGAGATGGTGCAAACCCCTTATTTAAATTAAATTTAAAGTGTTTGTATTGTCCTCAGGAAAAGGCTAGTTGATTTTCTGATCTTCATAACAAAGAATTGCAGTTCTGTTGAAACATTTCGAGAGTTTTTTTTTTTTAATTGGAGGTTTACGACCACCGTGAGCAACAAGCAGTCGCCCGTCCATAATTCAGGGCCACTGGTCCCAGGGAAGGAGCCAGTGCTGTAAGACAAACACAACATTCATGCCTCACCGGGATTCGAACCCTGACCCCTTCCAGACGAATGATTAGAAGTCATTGCTTAGACCACTGCGCCATCGGAGGGGCAAGTTTTGTTTAATTTAATGCTATATCATTTCGAGCAAATCAAGTATGTTTGCATGTACAAAATTTCTTTTCGCTGTTCTCATATAATTTTCATTCACCAAAGATACGTAACAATATGGCTCTTCGGATATCACAGAACATATTTTTTTTTTATGATAAATGGAATACGGGATTACACCATATAATACAAATTTTGAAGATGTGAATCCGTTTTTTGTTGTAAATATGACATGGATGATAAGTCAGATAATATCCGAAAACTTGAAAATTTCGTCGTCCTAGAGCGGGAATCGAACCTGCGTCTGCCGGATAATGCCCGAGTATGCTAGAAATTTTCAAGTTTTCGTATATTATCGGACTTATCATCCATGTCATATTAACACCAAAAAACGGATTCACATCTTCAAAATTTATATTTTTTTTTCCCCCTATTAAATTTCAATAATGGAGAAGCATATAAAGTGACCCGATCTTCTTTTTTTTCATTGTTAAAGATCGAGTTTCATGTCTTATACATTCAGTGGATACAAATCACGAGATACCTATTTGTAACCTGTAGGCCCACCTTTCTTCCAGATAACGCGGCAACATGCTGGAGCACTGAGTCCACTAGCTCCCAAAAGCGGACCACATGTATCGCCGACTATTCGTACTTCACCGCTGCCCATCATTCCGTCATATTCCTGCGTGGAGGATTCAAGGTAGCACGAACATTTTTACGCCAACCCAAATATATATACGGTGAACGAGGAGGGCATTCCAGGACGGGAAATTCTGTGGAAAGCCCTTCTAACCATGCTGTAGCCACAAAGTCACAGTGAGGAGACGCATTGTCTTGCTGGAAGAGTGTATTGCCTTTTAGGTGCATGATGACCATAAACGGATGCAGATGGCTTGCAAGGATGAACACGTAACATTTATCACTCAGAGTTGCATGTAGACGTGCCAGAGGTCGCAACGTGTGCCAGTTGATCATGCCCCAAACTGAATAGAGCTTCCACCAGCCTGAATTGTTCCATGTTGAAATGCAGTGTTCATCGCTTGGTGCAGTTTCCACCAGCTCCGCGTCCTCCCGTCTGCACGAAATAACTGGAAGCGAACTAGGTCACCCATCTGCAATCATCCAAAATTCCAGTGTCAATCTTTTTTCCCCAGTTGAGACGTATATTTCAGAGACCTGGCGTTAGAAATTCAACTTTAGCGGCTTCCACAACCTATTATGGCTAACAGTCACCTAATGATCTTGGTAGAGACGTTTCTGTCACCTCCCTCGCTGAAGTCGGCGGCGATTTATGCAACTGTCGGTCGCCATTTGGTTGCAATTATGCGAGACAGACGTGGATGTCAACGTTCATCTACCACTCTTCTCAGCCCACAGCGCTGTCTACGGCGCGATGTTATCCTGGAAATGTATTTCCGGTACACTCTTTATACTGTAGAACGGGGATACTGCAATTACTGTACCACCTCCGCGATAGAGTGACCCATGCGTTGGGCACCCACTATCATCCCCCTTCCAAACTCTGTCACCTCACGACCTTTATCCATACTGACGTCAAATTACCATATACATGAATGCAGTAATGTTCTTCTACCAATATATACCTGCCAAGATGTGTGTTCGTCCACTAACGAGAAGGGCGCCAGGGTTCCGTTACTCAGGAGCCAGGTACCCCATGATGTTTGTCCTCTCAGCGTATTAGGAAGAATAAAGCCCATGAACGCTTGAATACAGGTAATTTAAATATGCATTAGTATGCGCATAAATCCCGAATCGTGCGAAACTTTTCAGAAAGTAGCAGTGCAACGGATGTAGTATTGCGTCTTTGGACAAAAAATAGATCATTTCTACTCCACTTTTTTTATTGGTGGTAACTACAAAGACATGACCCAAGAAAATACACACCTGAATTGTTAATAATATTTTATTCTATCCGCATGGAATGGAAGAAGCTGTAGGTCTATCTAGATTTAATGTCTGTAATGTCTGATAGCCATACTCCTTCCCAGTACGTAAGGCTTTCACCCTGTCAGACATTGTGAAATGAGATCAGCAATGGTGCTCTGTGGAACTTGAGCTCACAATTCACGTAACAAGGTAGGCAGGTGTGCCTTTTTGGTTGGTTTCTGTGGTATTCGTTGTAATTTTCCAAACGGTATAGCCGACAGGTGTTTAGTTGGGTCCATATCAGGGCTTTGCAATGGCCAAGACAGTTTCTGGATGGCCTTTTGTTCGTGTCATGTTTGGGTACGTTTTTCCCTATGACATGGAGTGTCATCCTCCTTCGTCATCTGACCACCGGAGAATATTGGTAGAAGGCTCAAGGATGGTCATGTATTTTTGTGCATTGATATTGCCTTCACATTCTATGAGGGCTGAACGAACAGTCATTCGTATGGCTCCTCATATCATGACTGAAAAACCGCATGTTTCACAGTTGGCTGTAGGTTCTTCAAGTTGAATTCCTGGCTTGGTAATCGCCACATCCAAGCCCTGCCACTGTCTGAAACTTATGCAAATCGGTTGGCTGTAGGTTCTTCAAGTTGAATTCTTGGCTGGGCAATCGCCACACCCAGGCCCTGCCACTGTCTGGAAATTATGCATATAGGTTGGCTGTAGATTATTCTAGTTAAATTCCTGGCTGGGTAATCGCCACACCCAGGCCCTTCCACTGTCTGAGGATTATGCATATCGGTTGGCTGTAGGTCCTTCAAGTTGAATTTTTGACTGGGCAATCGCAACACACAGGCCCTGCCACTGTCTAGGAGTTATGCATATCGGTTGGCTGTAGGTTCTTCAAGTTGAATTCCTGGCTGGGCAATTGCCACTATGAGGACCTGCCACTGTCTGAAAATCATGCATATCGGTTGGCTGTAGGTTCTATAAGTTGAATTCCTGGCTGGGCAATCGCCACACCCAGGCCTTGCAACTGTCTGAACATTCTGCAAATCGGAACTCATCAGAGAACATTACAGTGTGCCAAAATGCTAAGGGTCTCTGAATGATTTCTGTCGCCCATACCAATCTGCAACGAATATTTGCTTCTCGTAAAAGAGGTTACGTTGAGTCACTCTTTCATGAAGACCAAGTGAGTGAAGATACCGCTGAGCATTTTTGGAACTCACTTGGAGCTAATCTGCAATCTCAGCGGCCTTGCTACAAGGACTGGTTTCCACAGAACGCTTGACAGCTCGAAGACACCTCTGTGATGGCTCAGGGCGAGACGTACGTGTTGCTAGTGCTTCCTAATCTGCCTTCTCGAATTCCACGAGAAGTCGACTAACTGTAGGAAGAGGAATTTGCAGGTAAGCAACAAACTGACGCTGGCTAGTTCCGAGATCCGATTGCTCCACGATTAGTCCTCTCTCAAAGCAGCTTAGTCCCTTTTTTTTTTTTTTTTTTTGGATCGAGGCATGTTCGTTTGGTATCTCCTATTCACTTACGTAGTCTTGCGAGATATGTTAAAGAGAATTCGAGCATCCAATGAAATGTAGACTCCACTACATAGAAAAATTGAGATTATGACAGGTGTTTATTTACTTGGAACGCACGCACGCGGGTCATGACGGAGGTGTGGGAAGTGTTGGTCTCACGGGTACAGCAGATCCCTGCAGGTCTCTGGAGTGATCCTGTCCGGGTGAAGGACTGCCGGATCCTGGCAGGATTGCTCGGGCAACGCCGTCATTATCAATCGCTGAGAGAGTTCTTCCTTTCATTGCGGAGCTCGCATTTGTACGGTGTAGGTAATGGTCATCAGCCTAGCCTTACTTGTGCCAGTGCATTGAGACTTTGGGTAAACAATAGATTACTTCTCCAGTTTTTAGCACGTCTTTTGTAAAAAAAGATCGTGCTTATGTTATCGGATTGTCCGTCAGTCCGTCCGTCCGCCTGTAGACACGATATCTTTGCAACTATTAGCCCGATTTGAAAAATTATTTTGCATTGCGCAGCTTGAAATATGCGAGTGATGATCCTTCATTTCGTTTTTTTTTCGATATACAATTCCGCCGCTAGAGGGCGTAAATGCAGATGATGTCGAATTAAAAAATACAACTTATTCCACATATTTGCTTCTAAACATGCGATTGTATTTTTTTTTAATTTTTCGATTCCATTTATTTCGAAGTGTATTTTAGGTATAGTTACTTTTTCAAATTACGCATACATTTTCCACAAGGGGGCGTAAAGTAAATTACGTTTTCCCCGATATCTCTTCTTCTAAAACTCCGATTTGAAAAATTTTTTCTGTAGCTTATACAGCTTTGGTTGGAAAGTCTTTTGCATATAATTTCTTATTTTTGGTAAAGAATAATTTGGCCACCAGGGGACGTAAGTGTTAATTTTTGCTTTTGATATGATTACCATAAAATCTAAGCTTCTAATATCTCAATTGAAAAAAATATTTTGTGGACCGATGACAGTAACGTCAATAAACCTTTTCGGAATATTTTCTTCTTAAAATATTGTACGGTTTCTGCGCCAAAGGGCGTAGATATATATCTTATTTTTGTCAATATCTATACTTCTAAGAGTTTGAATTGGAAAAATTCCCTCTTTGTTGGATAGCGTTTCCAGTGTGACATGCTTTTCATATAATTTCAAAATTTTCAAGTAATTTATAGACTTTCCGCTAGGGGGCGTAAAGGTAAACTGCGTTTCCCCCTATATCTCTGCTTCTAAATCTCCGATTTGAAAAATTATTTCTGCACCGGATATAGCTCCTGATTGGAAATCCTTTGCAGATAATTTCTAATTTTTGTAAAAAAAACCGGTTTGGCCACCAGGGGGCGTAAATCTTAATTTCAGCTTCTGATATATTTGCGGCATAATCTGAGCTCCTAAAATCTCGATTGAAAAAAAAAATGTGGGTCAATACTACTCACATCGATACACCTTTTAGGAACATTTTCTTCTTAAAATAATGTATGGTTTCTACGCCTCTTGGCGTAGATGTATACTTATTTTAGTCAAAATCTCTACTTCTAAGAGTCCGATTTGAAAAATTCCTTCTTCGTTGCATAGTGTTTCCGATGCGAAATGTTTTTCATATAATATTAAAATTTTCAAGTAAATCATAGACTTTCCGCTACGGGCGCAAATGCAAATTACGTTTTTTGCGTTATTTCTGCTTCTAAAACTGCGATTTGAAAAATTCTTCCTGTATCGCATGCAACACGTGATGGAAAATATTTTTCATATAATTTCTAATGTTTAGTAAAGAATGGTTTGGCCATCAGGGGCATAAGTGTTAATTTCTGCTTGTGATGTATTTACAGCAAAATCTGAGCTCACGAAAATTTGACTAAATTTTTTTATCTTGGACTGATACCGCTCATATGGAAAAACGTTTTAGGAATACTTTCTTCCTAAAATAATGCATGGTTTTCCCACAAGGTGACGTAAAGTCACATCTTGTTTTTGTCGATATCTCAGTTTCTAGGAGTCCAATTTGAAAAATTCTTTCTATGTTGGAGAGCGTTTCCGGTGCGAAATGCTTCTCATATAAATTCATATTTTTCTTAACGCACAAGCCTGCAACCAGAGGCTGTAAGCTCATGATTCCGCTTACAGCAATATCAGAGGGGTTTAAAAATCCGATTGAAAAACTTCTTTCTTCCGTCAGATACTATTGTTTTCCATACCGGTTCCATTGACTTTGAATAGCTTTGATAAATTAAATTTGCGACAGAACGGATTCAAAAGACGTGCTCATTACATCCGAAAATTTGCTGTTATCTTTCTTTTTTTTTTTTCTGTGTAAACTAATTTCAACAAAGAAGAGGAAAGGAACTGTGCTAGTTAGCGATCGCATACGGCTACGCCTTCTGACTTAAATAACCTTCAAGTATTTTATTAAGATATATTTTGATAAATATTTAAACATTTTACAACAGATAACTGGAAAAAGCATACCGGAAGAACTTTGAAGAATATTAAAAAAATTGGATCATGCTTAACGCATATCACTAAGTTGTTCCCTGAGGTTTTGGAGTTTGACATTAAAGCAAGATAAGCATCAGTTAACGCAAGGTTTTCGATGGATGATATTTGACTTTTCTAATTGTTGATATATCCAGCGTCTCGATTTACATCGATCTCAGCACACAACTACAGCGGCAATTTCACCCATCATACATCTCATACAAGAGATTTCTGTTTTTCTTCCACGCATTTCTGAATCTGGTCTTTTCATTACTTCTTCCACTCTCCTTTACCTCACATTTCTGCAACTGTGTACCTCATTATTTCAGCATGCTAAAACCATCTCCAAATAATTGTCTCCAGTTTGCGAACAATTTTTTTTTTTTTTGCGTTGCAGATTTGCTATCCATCTTCATTACCCACATACTAAGGCATGCGACATGAGTGAGTCATGGCACAAAATAACGCATACCTCCAGCACATTCTCCTGCGGTACACAGGTTTCTATACCATATATCAAATTGGAACACCTACAAAGTAGAAGCAACTGAGCCTTCATAATGGACCGTTCGGTAAAGTCCTTGAGCACTTGTCACTCCTATGAAATCCTCTCGCCCTAAACTAGAAATGAATTTCAAATCAGCTGATTGCATGAGAGAAGGTTTTGAAAAATAAGTACATCTTAAGAACTGCGGTGTGCTATTGCTGAAAAGGTACGGCACTGGTATTTAACCATAAAAGCGATGCTTGCTACAACAGCGAAATATTTTGCGATCTTCATTCATGAAACAAATACACTGGTGTCCAAAAGTTAAACATAGTTAAAAAGAAAGACATTTTAGGACAAACAAAAGAGGGGAGAAGGGTAATAAAGTAAAGAAGACGTAGGCATATGCACATCTCGAGCCGCCCCTGTGCGCAGTGGTCTAAGCGATGGCTTCTGATCATTCGCCCGAAAGAGGTCCGGGTTCGAATCCAGTGAGGCATGGGTGTTATGTTTGTCTAACTGCGCCGGCTCTCTCCCTTCCCTGGAACCAGTGGTCCTAAATTAGGGACGGGCTACTGTTTATAGCCCATTAAGTTGGTCACGATGGACGTTAAACTTCCAATCAAAAAAGAATCTCAAAATTGTGACGCAGTACCATGTGACGAACGATGATTGGCATAAAAGCCGAAGCAGCATGTTATGGAGTTGAGAAAGAGCTGAAACAAAGCTAAAATGGATATTTCTTGTCGTCATCGCACACTCCTAGTAGTAGAATTTACTTGTTTAGTAAACAGTATATTAGACGGCAAGTGGATGTGTTCGTACGTGGACGAATTATCGGAATATTGGAATCCGACCAGAAGCAGAATAATGTTGCGAGAGCCACTGGCGTGAATCAATCCATTGTACTCAGATTTCGGAGAAGGTATCAGGACACCGGAGTTGTTAATCGCCAACCTGTCGCACGTCGTTCAACGGCTCATGATCATAGGTATGCGGCACCAGCAGAGAGACGTAACAGGTCGGCGTCAGCGAGAGCACTTGCTTTAAAGCTGTCAGTGGCTGGCGGAGCAACTATTTCAAAGCAAACAATATACAGCCAGCTCAACGAACAAGGACTGTACGCGAGAAGACTTGCATTTGGCATCTCACTCACTTTGTCAGCAAGAAATTCCAGGATACTGTGGTGCAGACAACATCTAGACTGGGACAGAAATCAATGGGCCAATGTCTTCTTCCCTGATGAATCCATGGCTCTGTCTTGAGTGTGACAGTCGTGGTGTTCTCATTTGGCGAGGACTTAGAGCTTGTGGGGACTAAGTTCTCATTTGCTTACAGAACTTAGTCCCTAAAAACATCCGAGAAATGCACCATTACAGAGGTATTTCTGTTCTTTACCGGGAAGGTATTACGTCAGCCGGAGCGCACATCACTGTATCTATTCTAGATTTACGTCGGAGATACAGAAACGAAGTCCTTAATACCTATATGGGGCTTTTTCAGGGTATTGTGGCCCAGATTTTCTGTTGATGTACGATAACGTGAGAGCTCATAGAACTGCTATGGCGATCATTGTATAGAAAGCTGAGGTATCCACCGTATGCCATGGCCAGTGCATTCTCCAAACCTCAACCTATTACAACATCTGTGGGATGAACTTGGGAGACGCATTGCACATCTTCGAATTTCTGCCTGATCTCTCCAGGAATTCCGATCCGCTT
Organism: Macrothele yani; assembly: GCA_039090855.1. NCBI lineage: Eukaryota > Metazoa > Arthropoda > Arachnida > Araneae > Macrothelidae > Macrothele > Macrothele yani. Next base: position 99,053,860 of record CM077007.1, on the reverse strand, counting down.
TTGTTCAGGAGTGAGATTTGCTACCACAGAGTCTTCTTAATTTCCTTGTCAACAGCATGAGACGTCGGTGTGACGCTTGTATCGCTGTGAGAGATCATCATAGGCGTTATCGAACAGTTGTACAAAATCCGAAACGCCTCAGGAAAATTACCGCAATATTCTGGATTATTGACATGTTTTCCTGGCTCATCATTTGTTCTGTGATTTGTACGGCTCATTTACTTCCTCACTATGATATTTATGTATGGTAAAAAGCCTATTTCATTGTGCCTTTATTGATTATGCTTAACGTTTGTGTATATTTTTGTAAATATAAATAAAGAGTCGTATCAGAATAGTATAACCACCTTCGGAACCACAGTGTACTCGCCCAGGCGCGTCACAGAGTGCACGTGACAAGGTGCACTCTGTGACGCGCCTGGGCGGGCCACAGAGTGTACCTTGTCACGGAGATATATTCGGCCGGTCAGGACAGATGAGAAATAATGCGTTACGTGAGCAGAATGGGCAGATTTAGTGATTTAACGGATGTTCAAAAGATAATGATCATCGGCTACAGAGCCAGACCCAATCTTCGAAACAGCAGATTTCGTGGACTCTTCGCGAGGAGTTGCGGCAGTAGGGGTGTACGAAGAATGGACCGCTGGCACACCGAGTATCTCCCGACGTCATAACTGTGTAGCACCAAAGGCCATTGACTCCAGAGAAGAACGTGGCCACCGTCGACTGGTAAAGGGCAATCGACGCGCAACAGTGCAGCCATTTACCAAGCAAATGAGCGCTGGGACACCCAGGTACATGTTCCCGATAACAGTACAGTGAATCCTGTTACGCATGGGTCTCCGAAGTCGACGCTGCATCAAGACGCTCATGTTAAACCAGGTCCATCGGCAACGACGCCTGTAGTTCGCATGGAACTACCGTCATTGGACAGTGAAAGAGTGAGAAAAGGTTGCCTTTTCCGACGAATCGAGGTTTCTACTCCACAGAAGTGACGGGCGGTGGCGGATACGGCTTCAGACACACTAGAACCAACACTTGGACAAGTTTATCGGTAAAGTACAGACTAGCGGTGGCAGTGTTTATGTCTGGGGGATGTTTTCCTGGTATGGCCTGGGACATTGTTACCACAGGATGGGTCCCTGAACGACAATGGTTACCTGCACATTCTCGCTGACATCATACATCCTTTCATGTTAGACGTTTATCCTGGTGGTGATGGTGTCTACCAACAGGACAATACGCCCTGCCATATCGCTAAAAGGGTGTGTGATTGGCTCCAGGAACAAGACAGCGATGTCACCGTTCTCCCTTGGCCGGCGAAATCGCTCTACCTCAATCCCATAGAGCACTGGTGGGACTATTTGAATACACAGGTTCGACGTGGCGATCCACGACCACGTCAGCTCCGGGACCTCGGTGCTCTGCTGCAGTCCGAATGAGCACGTGTGCCTCGGGCAACCTTCCAGGGCCTCATTCCGTCCATGGCACGCCGTTTTGCTGTTGTCATCCGCACCGAGGGTAGTTATTCCCATTATTAGGTAGGTGGTCATATTATTCTGATACGACCATGTATGAAACTATTTCGAAAGTTGCCACCCAAGCAACCTGGGAAATACATGAAGAACTTTAGGTATGTCGTCCTTATTAGAATTAAATTCCTCGACTGTAACATTTGGACATTGAGGCAACGTGACAGGGGCAAATTTCTTAACTTTAAAACATGAAAAATATTCAGCAGTGTTTTGACTGCTTGATACCAAAGCAGCACTGTAAGTTCGTCTTTTAAAATCACGTGCCACGTGAGTAAGCAAAATGTATTTACAGCAACTTGAGGCAGCAGCTAAAATAGAAAATATACGTATATGATAAATCTTGAGGTCTTAACTGGAGTCGGTTGGCTCTGATGATGACTATTCTCTCCTTGATGAAGTCATTCATAATGACACAGATTTTGCCTCATTCTTTTTGGATATAAGGGATGTGACCAGTCAAGTATATTAATTGAATGTTTAATTAATTCGCGTTGAGTTTGGGGACAAGGAAATGTTCCCACAGTGAAACAGAGAGCACCCGTCGTGTGTGTGGGGTCCTGATGCGACAAAACAGTCGTTAATTCAGTCCTGTTCATGACAGGTGGTAGACAATACAGGCATTTGCTGACGAATTCATGGGGAGTGGTGTCAGCAAAAGCCAGACGTTCTCGTAGATTGGCAAAATTGAGTGCTGACTAGTGCGCTTTCAATTATCCTGGGTTACTGGTGGGCATGACGTAGAGAAAAGCATATTCGTAAGATTTTGCTTGTGTTGAAATGGATGGAAAAAAGAATCAGTTGTTTTCCAAAACTGCGAGAAAAAAGATCTGGAAGTAATCCAAGAGCCGTAAAATCACTGCACAGAGGAGAATGCTTCGCGGACAGCATTTGTAACGGATCAGTGGACAGAACCTATTTCAGTTGGCTCGGCTAGGTCTCGGATTGTGCCGAGAAGCCGATGCCTGATGAATAATTGATCGCTTGCGCCGAGAACCCTGTTGAGCGGCAAACGACGAAGGGGTTGAGGTGATTTTTCCTGTATCCGAAGTAAAGTTAAAAGCCGAAGAGAAAGGGAGCCATGTATTTGTGTATGGTGCGTATCCATCCATCAGTCCGAAAACGCAGTAGACTCCCCGGTGGCGCAGTAGTCAAAGCGCTGGCTTATAAACACTCGTTCGAGATGGGACTGGGTTTGAATCCCGGTGAAACATGGATGTTGTGTTTGTCTTACGGCACTGGCTCTCTCCCTTCCCTGGAACCAATGAACCTAAATTAGGAACAGGCGACTGCTTATAGCCCAATCAGTTGCTCATGGTGGTCGGTAAACCCTAATCAAAGAAAAAATCGCAGTACGAAGGAGCTTAAACGTCCTTTTGTGAAAAATGCACCTCTCAACACTCAAGGCTTTCTGTCCTGGGTTGGGACAGGGAGTCAGTCAAGTCAAGATGACTGCTGTAAGTATGGGGAGCGAGCTGCTTGCATCAGAGCGGATCGGACACTGATCTACTTTGGTGCTGGTGTCATCTTTATGATTGCTCAAAATGTTGTTGGCATCTCCAAAAAGGCGTCAACTGTAATTTATGTTATCAGTCTACGATGCAATGTTTCAGTCTTCTTTCCGTGGTGTAATGAGTGCATTATCCATCAGGAAATGGTGATATATCGACATAATCGCCAAGAACTGGAGTTGCGTCGTTTGAGTCGTCAAGAATTGGAGTTGCGTTATCTGAGTCGTCAAGAACTGGAGTTGCGTTATCTGAGTCGTCAGGTATCTGAGTTATATCGTTTGAGTATCTGAGTCGCCAGTTTTACATAGGATATGCTCGTAAGTAGCCTGTTTTGTGTGTGTGTACCAACAGCAACTAAGCGATCTCTAGAAAAGCGCTGGCTTATGACAATTCGTTCGAGAATGGTCCGGGTTCGAATCCCGTCGGACATGGATGTTGTGTTTGTCTTACGGCACTGGCTCTCTTCCTTCTTTGGACCCAGTGACCCTAAATTAGGGACGGGCGACTGCTTATAGCCCATTGAGTTGCTCACGGTGGTCGTTAAACCTTCAATCAAAAACAAAAAACAAAAAGACACCTAGAAAATGCAACACCACAGACACCTAGAAGAAACAATAAAAAATGCTCAGCGTTTTGACACATATGTGTGTATCTGCGTGCGTGTGTGTGTGAAGGTGTTGTAATGGCATAATTTTGCGTTTAATAAAGAGATGAACTCTGAAATCTCCCTGTAAAGTAAAAAAACAACCGTATTAAGTTACGTTCCATTCCAACATACCGTATGTGTAAGGGAAAGAGATTTTTTATTCTAAACTACAGTTTATTAGTAAGTATAATGATAAGTATCCGCAATTCACCACGTGTAGAACCCGTACTGTTTTTTATGTTGCACCTTTTCAGATTTGTGGAACTTTAGGATGAAAAGCAATCTTCCCGTGTGTCTCCAATTATCTTATCTTTTTTTTTTTTATCAGCATTCGCCTAATGTGCAGTTTTTATTTTACCTTTACTTCCTTCGTGCAAATTTTTCAGAAATCTAAGGTTACTTTGAATCTGATAAAAATAATACCGTCTTAAAGTAATTTTTTTTGTAAGACAAAATAGAAAGGTTAATCTGAAAATAGAAATATATAATGAATTTATCAATCCCTTACGTTTAATTAGATTTACTCAAAATTACGCATTTTCTAACTTATTTGACGGATTATTATAAATTTCCAGATGTTTTAAAGCTACTTATCAAAACATTTTTCGACGCTGTTCCCTTAGTTTCAAAATACGCGGATGTAGGATTCTCAGTGAAACGTAATCCAAAAAAATTGTTAAGCATTCCATTCATTTCCGAACTGCCAGTTTTGCGGGAGTTAAAGTAACCAGAGCTTTAATTCAATTACCGTATCTCATCAAACATTTATTTGATGGAGGAAAGGTTTTAAGCAAAACTCTTCAGAACCTTAATACGATAAATTCTTTCATGATTTCGAAAAGACTTGTTTGTTTTGAAATAAATGGTAGTGAAAGCGCAAAGTCATTTCTTTTTCTGCCGTTATAGGGGGCGAGCAAAGAACACAAACAAAATAAGAAAATTAGTATCCAAATCCAATCCACAAGTGAGAAAAAAGAAGGCTTAGTAATTCCAGATCAGTTCACGCTTTCTGACATAACAGCCAATAATTCTGTGCAAGGCAATCCAATTCAGCTGAAACATTGCAACTGAAGCTTCAGGTACCGCTTTTCCTGGCGCTTGAAAAATGGAAATGTCATTCCCCCGCAGGATCTAAGCTGTTTCTAGATGTAAGAGATTTGCACACGATTAAGCACAAGAATAACGCAATAAGTTTTGCCATTTGGAGATATCTGTGTAAGGTATTGCATTCTTCGAACGTCAATCCAATAATATTCTTTGGTGTTCTGTTTTAGGGATTTTAAGTGCACAAAGAATGGTGTAACGCACCGTAAATAAAGTTAACAACTCTGTCTTTATTTCTAAAATGCTGCATTCTCAGTAGCGAAGCCTTAACACACGAAAATACATTGAGAATCTTACAAAATGACTTTATTTCAATGTTGCAACTATTTCATCCGAGGTTGAATAATAAAAATTCTGCTGCAATGCTAAAGATACAGTATCTATAATAATAACAAGAAGGACGACACCGAATTTTCGGGTGTAATAAGCACGTCTTTCGAATACGTTCTGATGCAAATTAAATTTATCAAAACTATATTCAAACCGGTATGAAAAAGAACCGGTATGAAAAACAAAAGATCTGACGAAAGAAAGAATAGTTTCAATCGGGTTTTTAATCCCTCAGATATTGCTGTAAACAGAATCGTGAGCTTACGAACTCTTAGAAACAGAGATATCGACAAAAATAAGATGTGACTTTACGTCTCCTGGTGGCAAAACCATGCATTATTTAAGGAAGAAAGTATTCTCAAAAGATTTATCCATATAAGCGGTATAGGTCCAAGAAAAAACAAATGAGTCGAGTTTTCATGAGCCCAGATTTTGCAACAAATACTTCAGAAGCAGAAATTAACACTTATGAGCCCTGGTGGCTTAACCATTCTTTACCAAACAATAGAAATTATGTGAAAAATATTTTCCATCAGGTCTTGTATGCGATACAGGAATAATTTTTCAAATCAGAGCTTTAGGAGCAGAAATAACGCAGAAAACGCAGTTTACCTTTGTGCCCCTAGCGGAAAGTCTATGATTTACTTGAAAATTTTGAATTTACAGGAAAAACATTTCGCATCGGAAACACTATCCAACAAAGAAGGAATTTTTCAAATCGTACTATTAGAAGTAGAGATATTGACAAAAATAAGATGTACATCTACGTCCCCTGGCGTAGAAACCATGCATTTTTTCAAGAAAACTTTCCTAAAAGGTTTGTCGACATGAGTAGTAGAGGTCAACAAACGACTTTTTTTTCAATCGAGATTTTAGAAGCTCATATTTTGCTGCAAATACAACTGAAGCGGAAATTAAGACTTCCGCCCCCTGGTGGCCAAACCATCTCTTACAAAAATTAGAAATTATGTTCAAACGATTTCCCATCAGGAACTGTATGCGGTGTAGAAAGAATTTTTCAAATCGGAGATTTAGAAGCAGATATATAGGGAGAAACGCAATTTACCGCTACGCCCCCTAGCGGAAAGTCTATGAATTACTTGAAAATTTTGAAATTATATGAAAAATATGTCACACGGAACACACTATCCAACAAAGAAGGAATTTTTAAAACGGACTCCTAGAATTAGAGATATTGACAAAAATAAGATGTGCATCTACGCCCCCTGGCGGAGAAACTGTTGAATATTTTAAGAAGAAAATATTCCGAAAAGGTTTATCGATGTAAGTGGCATCAGTCCACGAAAGAATTTTTTCAATCGATATTTTAAAAGCTCCGATTTTATGGCAAATACATCAGAAGCAAAAATGAACACTTACGCCCCCTGGTGGCCAAAGTATTCTTTACTAAAAATTTCAAATTATATGTAAAAGATATTCCATCAGAAGATGTATCCGCCGAATAATTTTTTTTTCAAATCGGAGTTTTAGAAGAAGCGTTATCGGGAAAAATGTAATTTACTTTTACGCCCCCTAGCGGAAAATCTATGCGTAATTTGAAAAAGTAACTACATCTAAAATACTCTTCAACATAAATGGAATCGAAAGATAATGTTTTATTTTCAATCGGATGTTTAGAAGCAAATATGTGGAATAAAATTTATTGTTGAATTCGACATCATCTGCATTTACGCCCTCTTCCGGCGAAATTGTACATCGTAAAAAAAAACGAAATGAAGGATCATCATTTGCATATTTCATGCTTCCCAATGCAAAAATAATTTTTCAAATCGGACTAATACCCCGCATCCCCGCCCGATTACCAGTTGAGTAGGCTAAACATTACACCACTCAGTACAGTAAAGATCCTACCAAATGACACGATGGAATATCAAAGTCCTCAGATTTTCGCTAGTCGAAGCATCCATGCTTCCTCATAGCGTTTTTACCCAATTCCCATCTGGTCGGATGTAGGTCGGAGGTCACCAGTACCACAGATAAATCAATGAAGGAAGAATATTCAAGCAATTGCTTTTACTAAGGAAGAAATATTCTTCATAATGCATGGAAAATTCACCGAATATTCAAGCACTTGCTTTTACTAAGGAAGAAATATTCTTCATAATGCATGGAAAATTTACAGAATATTCAATCACTTGCTTTTACTAAGGAAGAAATATTCTTCATAATGCATGGAAAATTCACAGAATATTCAATCACTTGCTTTTACTAAGGAAGAAATATTCTTCATAATGCATGGAAAATTCACCGAATATTCAAGCACTTGCTTTTACTAAGGAAGAAATATTCTTCATAATGCATGGAAAATTTACAGAATATTCAATCACTTGCTTTTACTAAGGAAGAAATATTCTTCATAATGCATGGAAAATTCACAGAATATTCAATCACTTGCTTTTACTAAGGAAGAAATATTCTTCATAATGCATGGAAATATCACAGAATATTCAATCACTTGCTTTTAATAAGGAAGAAATATTCTTCATAATACATGGAAAATTCACAGAATATTCAAGCACTTGCTTTTACTAAGGACGAAATATTCTTCATAATACATGGAAAATTCACAGAATATTCAAGCAATTGCTTTTACTAAGGAAGAAATATTCTTCATAATGCATGGAAAATTCACAGAATATTCAAGCACTTGCTTTTACTAAGGAAGAAATATTCTTCATAATACATGGTAAATTCACAGAATATTCAAGTAAAGCAAACTGGATTTGCTTGTACACACTTCTTAGTCATCCATGTAACAGTGAATGTGTGTGTGTGTGTGTGTGCACGCAAGCGGGTGAGCGTGTCAACCTCAACCATCTGGAAACTTGGTACACAACTCAGAATTTGGTAGATCGTTCATCAGTTTTCTCCGAGTTACAGAGGCCGTTTTGAAATCCAAATTCCAAATGGATCTCTTTGCTAGAAGCAAAAATTCCTTGCTATCCGTGCTATTAGATCCTTGCTATTTCTGTGGAAACCAGAAAATTAGGACTAGAAAGCTGATAATCCGTATGCGTTCTTTTACCAAAGAGCGTGTTCTCATTGTCATTGGCTTCGGCAGGAAAACGTTATTGTAGCATGGGCAACGTGAAAGTCAAAACAACTTTCCGTATTACATTTTGTTGCAGCAGTGAGCACAATCTGGCAGCGACAAAAGTACCTTATTTTCCGGATGCATGCACGGTTTCATAACGTCTTTTGAATTTGGTCGATTACTTTTCCTTATAGGTTCATAACGGATTAGGAAGGGTGCATTTGCCAAACAGATTTTCATCATTTTCCTACTCAAAGAAGAAATTTATGGCTGCAGTTAGAAATATGGAAACCTGAGCCGAAAAGCAAAGGAAAGGAAACATTTAGCACCTAATGGACAGAAAATTAAAGTAGTTTACAAAGAGACTAGGTGAAAACCTTCAATAATGACGGGGGGAATAAGAAATGCAGAGTATTTTTTAAATAACCAAACATTTTTTTTGTCTGTGATGTCCAAATGTGAAAGTATGTTCCATGCACATTAAAATAAAAAAAGTATATTGGTTGAGGCAGGGATTCGACAATTAAAACAGGCAAGCGATCTTTTCACTGCGCCACCAAAGTGGGACAAATACAAACGTTCAGCGAAAGGAAATTACACTATGTTGACAAACGTAACCGGACACCACTTCAAAAACAAATGAACGGATCCTCTGGGATGTTAAGATGCGCGGTACAGCTCCAGACGGCATAAAAACAAGCCTGCAGCTGACCGCGATCGTATCGTACTGTGAGGTAGAGTGAAAAAAAAACCGGTCCCGGACGATTCGTCCAACGACGATTGGTCCAATGCCGATTCGTCTAAAGCGACAATTGGTCGAGTGGGCTATTCGTGCAATGTCCGATTCGTTCAATGCCGATTTGTCCAATGGTACGATTGGTCCAACACCGATTCGTCTAATGGTATCATCCTACCAACGGTAAACTTTTTTATTTCCCAGAGATAATTTCAGTATATTTGGTTATTGTAAACATTTTACATAAACCTGGTAACAGGCAATCAGTGGAGCATTTATCAGCTGTTTGCAAAGCACCTAGCCCCCAGGCTTTTTTAGAAGATATAAACTTATAACCTACATATTTGGTATTTGTAAACATTTTAGGGAACCTAAGAAATTTAACGCATCGGATCATTTCTCAGGTTTTTACATGGCACCTAGGTCGCGGGTCTTTTTAGAAGGTTTTAAGTTACAACCAAGATATTTGGTATTTGTAAACATTTTATAAAACCTTATAAAAGACTATCAATGATCATTTCTCAGCTCTACCAGGCACCTAGGCCGCGGGCGTTTTTATGAGATATTATGATAATAAAGACTGTTAAAAAACCCTAGGCTTAAAGCCTATAAATTAATATTTCAGGCTTAAGTAAAAGCGCAATATTATTAACTTGATTTAATATGTAAACGTTATGAATATGAGATCGGTAGACTAACAGATGGTAAAAAGTCCTAGGCCTAAAGCCTATGAAATGATATTTCATGCTTAAATAAAAGCGCAAAATTGTTAACTTGATTTGATATGTAATCGTTATGAATATGAAATCGGTAAAATAAAAACTGTTAAAAAGGCCTATTCCTAGGCCTTATGAATTAATACTTCGTTCTTAAGTAAAAGCATAATATTATTAACTTGATTTGATATGTAAACGTCATGAATATGACATCGGAAGAATAAAAACTGTTGAAAAGGCCTCTGTCTGAACCCCGACCAGTTGTCTCCATTGGCCAGTTGGCAGAACCCCACTGCATGCTACAAACAGAAACGAAAAACCAGTATTTTATATTATTTAATGCAAAAGAGAAACATTGAAGTTGATTGAACGGCTCGTACATCAATAACTCCATACGGCAGTAAGGGCAGTATAACAAGAAAACGCGATTCCGAAAAAGAAAAAATCTGTAACCACAATATTACGCATGAAATGTAATACTATTTTACATTCCTTGGATCAGATACAAAGATCCTCTTTCAGTCAGATACAAATAATTGCCAAAATATTTTGTGTACATGGCAAAAATAGTGTACTTTCGTATAACATCGGAGATAAAATCAGAAGAGATGAGATTTTTATAGCACCAGTAGCACTTCGGACAGATTGGACCGATTTGGACCAATCGTTCCATTGGACGAATCGGCATTGGACCAATCGTCCCGTTGGACGATTTGTACCTTTGGACCAATTGTCCATTGGACGAATCGGTATTGGACCGATCGCTGTTGGACGAATCGTGCCAGACCAGAAAAAAACGCAGCGGGAGATAACTGACTTTGAGAAAGGCAAGTTGTTGGATGTTATATTAGGGGGTTGTCCATAAGAGAAACCGACAGACGTTTAAACATAACCAAGTAAACTGTTTTGGATGTACTGAATAAGTGAAACACACAAGGCGTACCTGAAGCAGCTAAACGAACCGCAAGACCAAAGAAAATCAGTGATAGAGGACGTCAAAGCTTCAGGAGAGTCGTTACAGCTGATCGACGGAGTACTGCACAAGACATCAGTGTACAGGTGCCTAAATGTGCTGGAACCTCGGTATCTACACGTACCACTCGCAGAGAATTTTATTCCATGGGTTACCGTGGTCGTGCGGCTGCTCATAAGCTTCTCATCTCTAATCGGAATGATACTCGTCGTTTAGCACGGTGTAAGGACCAATTTATGGTGGACCGTAGATCAATGGAAGCGGGTCTTATGGACTGATGAATCCAGGTACACGATTCATCAGTCGATGGCCGTGTGTGGGTATTGCGACAGCCGGGGAAACGCTATTTACCACAGTGTTCCTGCGTTCAAGTTTGGTGCTGGTAGTGCACTCGTGTAGGTGTGTATTTTCGTGGTATGGTCCCGGCCCATTGGTTATCGAGGACAAACCTGTTAACCAGCACGTTTACCTCGACATTCTGGACAATTATGCCCTACCAACTCTGTGGCAATACTATGGAACCGAGCCTTGTTGGTACTAGCAGGATAATGCACCGATCGATGAAGTAAGGACTGTTGGCCTGGTTTGACGATAATTCCGTATCGTTTGTCGAGTGGCCAGCACAGAACTCTGATCTTAATCCCATAGAGCACCTACGGTATGAATTAGAGCGCCGCATAAGAAGTTTGAAACCAAGGCCTACTACTAGGCAACAGTTAGCGGCAGCATTATGTACTGAATGGAAGCACATATTTATCGCTGTGTTACAAACCCTTGTCGAAAGCATGTCTCGAAAGGTCAGTGCATGCATTGAGGCCAAATGTGGACAAACACGTACTAATGTATGCCAATTAAATGCTGTGTTGTGTTTCTCTTCTAGGTGTCTGATGACTTTTGTCAATATAGTGTATATTTTTTTCTGATATTATAAGCGTTTACCTGGTATTATTACCTTATTCGGGCATTCGATAGAAATTCGTACTGCACAGTTAACGATATTTATAAAAGACGAAAATATTTTGTGATTGGATGGTTCAGGAAGGAGTACACACACAACACAATCATTTACTGCAGTAAAAATCACATATTACATCTTGGCCGTTGTTCTCATCTAATACCGCTCTCAATTCAGCTAGTATACAATATGACTAATAAATATTTTGCAGAAGCCATTTTTTCAGCACGAGATTAAACTCAAGAATTCTTACGTAAACACTGGTCATCCACAGTATACATAGCCTTCGAATTCACGACAGCCAGTGTCGAAAGAGAACTGAGACCACGTGTTCAGGAAGAAAGGTATGGGATTCCAGTTTGGGAACAGGACTTGCTCACAAACTTTCTCAACTAAGCATTAAAAACTTGCTCGGAAATCTTTCAACTGAACATTTAGAACTTGCTCGCAAACCTTTCAGTTAAACATTCAGTACTTGCTTGGAAATCGTTCAACTAAACATTTTAGACATTCTCACAAACCTTTCTGAACTATACATTCAAGATATGATTGGAAATGTTTTTCAACTAAACATTTAGAACAAGGTCTCTCGCCTCCCGTTGGCGCAGTGATCTAATCACTGATTTCTGATCGTTTGTTCGAAATGAGTCTTATTTTGAATCCCGGTGAGGCATGGATGTTGTATGTGTCGTAGCCTTTATCCCGTCACGTCACTGGAGCCAGTGGAGCTAAATCTGACACGATTTGTGCGGCACAGTCTCTCTTCCGTCACCGGAGCCAGTGGAGCTAAATTGGACACGATTTGTACGGCTAAGTCTATTCTGTCACCTGAGCCAGTGGAGCTAAATTAGACATGATTTGTACGGCACAGTCTCTATTCCGTCACCGGAGCCAGTGGAGCTAAATTGAACACGATTTGTACGGCACAGTCTATTCCATCACCGGAGCCAGTGGTGCTAAATTAGACACGAGCGACTGCTTATAACCCATCCATTTGCTCACGGTGGTCATTAACCTTGAAACAATAGTCTCCAATCTTTCGGTTAAACTTTCAAGAGGTGCTCATGCTTACAAATATATCTCAAAAAAAAAAAAAAAAAAAACTACGACACTGGCTATCTTCCTTCCCTGGAACCAGTGACCCTAATTTAGGAACGGGCGACTGCTTATCACCCATCGAGTTGCTCACGGTGGTCGTTAAACCTTAAAAAAATCATGGTCTCAAATCTTTCAGATAAACATTCAAGAGCTGCTCACAAACGTTTTCCAAATAAAAATTTATTATGTACTTGCAAAGCATTCTAAACTTCATGGTCATGATTTACTTTTCAGAACTTGCTTGCGAATCTTTCAACTAAACATTTTGGAATTGCACGCAAACATTTTCATTAAACCTTCAGGATTCGCTCCCAAATCTCTCTCCAATAAATATTTTGGATTTGCTCGCAAATGTTGTTTCATTAAACACTCAAAACTTGCTAACAAAGTTTTCTGAACTAAACATTCAGGTCTTGCCCGCAAACCTTTCTGAACTAAACATCCAGGTCTTGCCCGCAAACCTTTCTGAACTAAACATTCAGGTCTTGCCCGCAAATCTTTCACATATAAATATTGGAAGCTCAGCCAATAACATCCATCCAGCTATAAACTCTGAGGGACCATTTTTCAACAGTTGTCGAAAGCGACTTACCGTTATCATGATTTCGAGACATTTCTGAAATATTCAGTTACGGACTCAATGAAAATTAATTATTAAGACATATTTATAAAATTAATTATTAAGACATATTTATAAAATAATTATTAAGACATATTTATAAAATAACTATTAAGACATATTTATAAAATAATTATTAAGACATATTTATAAAATAATTATTAAGCCTATTTCAAAAAGGATTACTAAGACATATTTCGGAGATAATTATTAAGACATATTTCAAAAATATGGTTAAAGCTTATTTCTAAAATAATTAAGGCATATTTCAAAAAATTGTGCATCGAATTGTTTGAGCCTAAATGGGATATTTTTCATGAAATGATTATGTTTAAAGTGTTTAATCATATCGCCTACGCTGTCCAATATGGTAAAATTCTGGTATTTCACGATATACGTATTTTGACTTAGTGATTCTCTCTACATCGTGTATTTTATTATTTCAAATGGCTTTCATATTTTATATTTTTTTCCAATCTTTCATTTACAGATTTATTTGTTTTCCACTATTAAAACAACTAGACGTCGAGGTTATGTTTATGTTAATTGTATCTCACTGCGCCTCCTTTTCTTGTTTCAGGGTTTAAGAGCACCAACGAGTATTGGAAGCTCCGATCAGTCTGAATTCTCTAATTTAGAGCCACTGGTTAAAGCAACAAGTTAGTAAAATCATGCAATGCATTGATTATAATACGCTTTCCAACATACCAGAAATCATTACTCAAGTTATCACTAAAGTTATGAGAATAATGGCTGTGGAATAAATCTCGGTCCTGTGCCCTGACTTTTGATCCCATTTCGATGATATTCAACAGAACCGGTTCGGTATACCTCCGAAATAACATGATAAAGTTTTGTCGCAATCGAAGCATTTTTACGTAAGTTATGATGCATAAGGGCTATGGAATAGATCCCACTATTGTGTCCTAACCTTTGACCCCATTTCGCCCATTTTCAACAGAATTTGTCCCCAGCCAAGACCCTACAACATACTAACATTTCATCCAAATCGAAGCATTTTTACGTAAGTTATGAAGCATAATGCCGATGGAAGTCATTCCGTTTCTATGTCCTGACCTTTGACACCATTTCGCCTATTTTCAACAAGGTTTGTCGCTAGGTGGTCTTCTACCACATACTAAAATTTCATCGAAATCGAACCTTTTTTACGTTAGTTATGACGCATAATAACAGTGGAATGGATCCCGCTCCTATGTACTGACCTTTGACCCCATTTCGTTCACTTTAAATAGAGTACCTTCCCAGAAGATCCCCTACCAGATACTAAAATTTCATTGAAATCGAACAATTGTTACGCGAGTTATCGTGCGGACGGACATACGCACACAATGCGTGACGTAATGAGACAGACGGGAATCGGGACCATCTGCTCGCAAAAGTGTGACGTCATAAAACTTTAATAGGATCCACACACAACACGTGACGTAATGAGACAGATGGCGTGACCGCGCGCCAACATTCTCAAACGCGAAATTGTGACGTCATAAGATTTCTAAGCATGGGTAACATTAATGGAATAATGGAACAACGCCATCACTAAAAACGTTATAATTCGGGGTGGTTATTTAACCCACTGAACGAATTCTCCTAAAGTCGAGATCAAGCTAAATCGATTTTTAGTACCAGAAAACGGTAGGTTAACGACTTTCAACAAAATTCTTAGAGCCGTTTTCAAAATAAAATGGAATATACATACATACAAGAATTGCTACTTTAAGTTAGACGTCAAGTAATTTTACTTCCTATACTTCCAATGGAAAAACTTCTGTACACATTTTTTTCACAATTAATGCGTTCCCAAAGATGAAAATTTGAACATCGATTAAAATATCTTCATTTTATAACTTGCAATACTTAATATTTTCTAAAACATAACCATAATTATGCAATTCAACGTTTGTTTGTCTACTGACGTCATGAAAACACAGGTCGCGCCATCTTTTTTCTGCACAATTTTTTTTTTTGATTGTAGGTTTAACGACCACCGTGAGCAACTCAATGGGCTATAAGCAGTCGCCTGTCCCTAATTTAGAGCCACTGGTTCCAAGGGAAGGGAAAGAGCCAGTGCCGTAAGACAAACACAACATCCATGCCTCACCGGGATTCGAACCCGGACCCCTAACGGACGAATGATCAGAGGCCATCGCTTAGACCACTGCGCCACCGGGGCGGCGCACACACAATTAATGCGTTCACAAGGATGAAAATTTTGAAAATTGATTAAAATAGCTTCATTTCATAACTTGAAATACTTAATATTTTCTAAACCATAACCGTAATTATGCAATCCAACATTTTTTTGTCTACTGACGTCATCAAAGTACAGGTCGCGCCATCTTTTCTCTGGTTTCAACACCACCAAAGGAAAATTTATTGATTTTTAATATGATTATGGTTATGTTTTAGAACATATTAAGTTTTCCAAATTATAATATGAAGTTATTTTAATCGATGTTCAAATTTTCATCCTTGGAAACACATTAATTGTGAAGGAAATGTGTACAAAACTTTTTTCATTGGAAGTGTAGGAAGCAAAATTACTTGACGTCCACCTAAATAATATGGGATTAGGACAATGGAAAGGATCGCAATCTTATGTCCTGACCTTTGACCACATTTCGTCCATTTTCAATAGGGGCGTCCCCAGGTGGTCCCCTACTACATACTGAAATTTCATCGAAATCGAACCATTTTTACGCAAGTTATGACGCATAAGGGCAACGGAATGCATCCCAATCTTATGTCCTGACCTTTGACCCCACTTCACCCATTTTGAATAGGGTTCGTCCCCAGGCGGTCTCCTACCACATAGTACATTTTCATTGAAATCGAACCATATTTACGCAAGTTATGACGCATAAGAGCAATGGCATGATCCCGCTCTTACGTCGTGACCTTTGACCCCATTTTTCCCATTTTCAATAGGGTTCGTCCCTAGCTGGTCCCCTACCACATAGTAAAGTTTCATTAAAATCGAAGAACCATATTTACGCAAGTTATGGCGCATAAGGGCAATGGAATGATTCCGCTTCTACGTCGTGACCTTTGACCCCATTTGTCTCATTTTCAACAGGGTTCTTCCCCTGGTGGTCCCCTACCACATACTAAAATTTCATCGAAATCGAACCATTTTTACGCCAGTCATCGTGCGGACGGACGGACGGACTGACAAAGCTGGAGCATATACGCTTCTTCAACCTACGGTTGGAAAGCGTAAAAAAGCAGAGAATCCGCGTCTTAGTTAGTATTATAACGAAGTAAATTTCTCCGTCATTTTTGGTCTACGCCGGGATTCGAACCCGAGTCCGCTTATTCCGGAACAAGTCGCTCTACCAATTGAGCTACGCGGACATTTTATTCTGATTCCTATCTGCCTTTATGTCGTGTGCGTCCTTCTGGCAGGTACGTCACATCTCCTGGTACGTTACATCATCTCCCCCTTATTTTTTTTTTTTTTTCGAAGTGCTGCTCTTATTATTCCTATCTCGCGGTGTGGAAATAACATCACACCATTGCGAGATTTTGAACGGTCGGGTCATCCGGATAGTTCGGGCGCCATTATAACGAAGTAAATTTCTCCGTCATTTTTGGTCTACGCCGCGATTCGAACCCGAGTCCGCTTATTCCGGCACAAGTCGCTCTACCAATTGAGCTACGCGGACATTTTATTCTGATTCCTATCTGCCTTTATGTCGTGTGCGTCCTTCTGGCAGGTACGTCACATCTCCTGGTACGTTACATCATCTCCCCCTTATTTTTTTTTTTTTTCGAAGTGCTGCTCTTATTATTCCTATCTCGCGGTGTGGAAATAACACCATTGCGAGATTTTGAACGGTCGGGTCATCCGAATAGTTCGGGCGCCATTATAACGAAGTAAATTTCTCCGTCATTTTTGGTCTATGCCGGGATTCGAACCCGAGTCCGCTTATTCCGAAACAAGTCGCTCTACCAATTGAGCTACGCGGACATTTTATTCTGATTCCTATCTGCCTTTATGTCGTGTGCGTCCTTCTGGCAGGTACGTCACATCTGCTGGTACGTTACAGTATATGCATACTACTCATAACTAATTTATTTGACTGGCTCACCAAAGTTTCTCAAATATTGGTGGTATTATGTCTAACTGTGATGTCATTTGACTTACGTCGCAAAAAAATGGAATGTATTTACAGTGGTAAGTCGTTTTAAAGTACTTTGTAAAGCTTTAGAGAAAAGCACAATTTTAAATTATTCATCGAAAAGTAGAAAAGAGAAATAAAACCATAAAAACGTCTGATTTCTGAAAAACTACCTATCTATATAACTTTAAATTGTGATAATTTACTCACTTATGGACGTAAATTATCATCAGTTGAAAAAAATCATTTCTATATTATCATTATCATCATTTTAAATTATCGCCGTTGTTTTTCGTAATCATTTAGCTATATCTTGATTTCATCTTTATACCTACTTGTATATTTTTGAGTGGGAAGGCTACTGCTTGATCAGTAATCTGGTTCGTTGAAGGCTTAAGGTAACATTCCCAACCAACAATTGAGGAAACATATTCTTAAAGGCATTTTGGCCTTTAGACTTTGAGATGGCATTATAAACGCTTGGCTGTAATTTAAGACGTGTGTAAAACTAGATAGCAACAATATGCGAAACAATCGTGATTTATACTATTTTGAAACAGACGTGACAGCAGGCAATAGGCTATTAGGTGCAAGGATAACACGTACACACACAACAAATCTTCTCGGCTACGCAAGAATAAGTGTATCGAGGCTATGTAAGGATAACCATAATAAGTTGTGTACACACACCAAATCAAGCAGTCATTCTGTGGGTGAAAACGTCTGGTCTAAGTTCGAGGGTAACGGAAGCTGGAATGGAGTGCACGTGGTAACAGACGAGCCCCATTGCGTCGAGAAACTCTCACTACAACAAAAATGTCGAGAGGAGAATTTCCACTCACACAGCCAGCGGAACATTGGCGCAAAAGGTTTATAACAGCAAACGATCCCTTTGTGTACTACTTGCCTCTTCTAAAAACTGCCATGTCCGTCTACTTTTAGAATGGAAGCAACAAAATTCGTCTCTTGAGAACTGGAGAAAGGTCACCTGGTCCGATGTATCAAGTTGTTACCTAATATATGCTGACGGACTGGCCGAAATATTGCGTCAACTGCACGAATTGACTGATCTCAGACGCAAAGGGTTAAGCTAGTGGAGGGTGTGTAAAGGTCTGGGATCTGTTTCCATGGCAGCAATTGGGTTCCCCGATACCCTAAAATATCAAAAGTATTGGGACACTACTAATTATTTGCATAAATGCAAAGACGACTGCGCAGGAAGGTGCGATTTGATTGGGAGGTACATATATAAATCTCAGATCTTCTGTCGTGTTATCAGTAACTTTGAATTGGATATTCCGCGTGGAAGTGAACTTTCTGAGCTCCAGCGTGTATGTCATTTGAATAACGTTTCCATAAGGAACATCGCAGATAAATTAAACATACTAAAATCGTAAGTGATGACGTGAAGAGATGAAAGCAGGACGGTGCAACTATAGCAGAAAACAAAAATGCTCAGGAAATCCGTACGAACTGCTGACGGAACGCGACAGAAGAATCATCCCATTCAGCACAAAACGTTTCAGATATGTATCAATTATGTTACAATCTCTCATATTCCTTACACTTTCAGATATATCTTTCAATTACGTTTCAGCAAAATTTGTCTTGGAACATAACTCTTTGTACATTACGGTTACGTTAAGAATAGCATTCACCGGTACTACTGTTTTATAGATTCCATTGTACATAATTACAACCTTGATATTACATTCCGGCGATATTTTAAATTTTTGGTTTGGCAACGGCGTGGATGCGCATGCGCATTTATGCCATTTCACCGAAGCACTCTCGTAGTCGTATTTTCATGTGCTACTGTGATATTCTTTGGTGATACTGTCGCACTCGAGTTAGCTAGTGAGTTGATTTAATATCTCATCCTTTTTTTGTGATTCAAGATCATCCGAAAGTAAGTAATTGTTTTGATTATTATAAATTTTAAATTGTAAAAAGCATTTTATAAAATCTAAGTAGATGGTTGTGTTGCTGTATTAATATACTATACCAGCATGTTTTTTTTTTACTTGAAGCTGAGAAATTTCATATTGGTAGGTATTTAGAGAAATGACGAATTTGATTTTCTTTCTTTTTTTTTTTTGCTGAAATATAGTCTATTGCACATTTATAATAGAAATTCCCCACCCTCATTTGGGACCGATTTTTACTTCTTTTGTTATCAATATATAAACGCCCCCACTGTTCCCAATGGACAGCGAACTGCGTTGAACCTGTGAAAACGTAAACAACTCGTAATACGGCTGTTGTTGCTTTTGAAACAGCTGTCGAGTGTAATATGTTTTAGTGTGATTTTACAAAGTTTATTAAAACTACAATGTTCGACGTAGTAAATACGTAACAGTAATATGATGATGTCACAAACATCATTCAAATACGTAGCAGTAATGTAACGAAGTTACAAATTTCTTTGAAATACGTAACAGTAACATGTAGTTGGTATGTTGAAGTTACAAAGACCTTTCACTGTAACGTATTGTTTATGTTTCAAAGTTATGTAACGTTTGAAGACATTTTGACGTATCCTTGATGTTTTTGAAACATTACTGTTACATTGCGCAACGTATCTGAGAAGTCTCAATGTTTCAGTGCTACGTACTTGTAACATATAATACGAACTATAATGTGCTGTGTGGGCATGGTAAAAAATCTTAAGAAATCCCGTTCTTCTTCTGCCGTTTCCATCACTGCTGAAGTTGGAAATGCTTGTTGTAGCCGCTAGGTTAGTGCCATAACTAACCGCAGAGAGTTGCACAGTGTGGGCTACTGTTGCAGAGCAGCTGCATACAAACCACACGTCACTGCTGTGAATTCGAAGTGCCGTTTGGAGTGCTGTGTTTCGCCTCGTTCCTGGATTGTGGGCGACTGGAGAGCAGATTTGGGTGTGGGCGACTGGAGAGCTGATTTGACTGTGGGCGGCTGAAGAGCTATTGTGGAGTGATGAATCACGCTTTTCACTCTTCCAATGTGATATGTGTGTTTGGATACGACGATTGCCCGGCGAACGATTTCTGTCGGACTGTGTTCTTAGTACTGTAAAGTTCGGCGGAGGTTCCATCATGGTTTGAAGTCGTTTTTCGTAAATGGGACGCGACCCGTTGGTTATTACACCAAAAACCATAGAGTTTGAAGTGTACCTCGACGTTCTGGATAATTGTGCCCTACCAACAATGTAGCAGGATTATGGAAATGGCCGTTGTCTCTTCCAGCACGATCGAACTCCCTGCCACACTGCACAGCGTGTGCAGAACTGGTTTCTTGAACATCAGGGGGAATTGTTAGACTGGAAGGCACAACGCCCTGACCTTAATCCCCATAGAACATCTCTAGGTTGAACCGGAGCGAAGGATATGAAATCGGCTGCAACGACCGTCTTCGCTCGCCACTCTTGCAGCAGCTTTGTAGGACAAATTTCGAATAATGCGTGTGTAGACCTACCGGAAATTGGTGGATAGAATCCCTCGACATGTTGCCGCTGTCATACAAGCAATAAGTAGACCGGTTAACAAATAATTGTGATAATAAAGCCATTGGTCCCAAAACATGGTGGTCTCAGAATACGTTTGGTGATATTGTGTGTGTTTGGATTAGGATGCCACAAGATTTCTTAACATTATTACGGAGCAGGGTCACTGGTACATATGCAGGGTGTTTTCTGATGGAGAGGGCTACTACAGGGGGATAATGCGCTTGGCCACAGTGCTCGGGTTGTCATAGTGTACTTTAGGAATACGAAGGCAAAATTCTAATGCTAAAATGGCCCCCCACAATTTCCAGAATTTAACCCAATTGCACATCTGCGCGATGAGATTGAGAGAGCCATTCAAAACAGAAATCCTCTTCGGACGAACATTTTTATGGATATTCTATGTTGTTCCTTATAATCTGCTGCTTGAGTGTGTATCTATAATACAGTAGAACATTATGCTATTCCCCTCAGAAATGAATTCGTGATTTAGGCACATAAAAAAAAAAAAAAAAAAAAGATTTCACCATTTTCGTAAGAAAACACCGAAATGTCGGGGCCCAAATTGGAGGGGGTGTACAAAAATTAAAATCACCTCATAATATTAAGTAATATGTAAGATGTCGCTGGTATCAGAAACTAATTCAGAGTGCAATGGTGGAAGGCATTTATTTTGGGTTTGAAGCAGCGGCTTGATATTGACATTTTGTGGATGTGATTTGGTTATTTTTGTTTTCAGTGGTTTATTGATGAGGGGCTTAGTTCTCGAGTTATCTGGATAGGAGCAGTTTCGGTACAGCACAAAACATACACTATATTGACAAAAGTCACCGGACACCTAGAAGAGAAACACAACATAGAATTTATTGACATACATTAGTACGGTGTCGGCCCACCTTTAGCCTTAATGCATGCACTGACATTTCGAGACATGCTTCGACAAGGCTTTGAAACACAGCAAAAGGTATGCGCTTCCATTCAGTACATAATGCTGCCGCTAACTGTTCTTCAGTAATAGGCCTTGGTTCAAAACTTCCGATGGGGCGCCCTAATTCATCCCATAGGTGCTCTATCGGATTAAGATCAGGGCTCTGTGCTGGCCGTCCACACACGATACGAAAATATCGTCAATCCATGCCGTAACAGTCCTTGATTTATGGCTCAGAGCATTATGCTGGTACAAACAAGGCTCGGTTCCATGGTATTACCAGGGAGTTGGTAGGGCATAGTTGTGCAGAATATCGAGGTAGACGTGCTGGTTATCGAGGGCCATTGGTCCACGATAACCAATGGCCATGGAACATACCACGAAAAAAAAAAAAAAAAACACCCACACGAGTACACTGCCAGCTCCAAACTTGACCGTAGGAGCAGTACATTGTGGTAAATAGCGTTCCTTGCCGCCATATCCACACACGGCCATCAGACTGATGTATCGTGTATCTGTATTCTTTAGTCCATAGGACCCGTTTCCATTGATCTACGGTCCACGATTAATGTTCTTTACAACATGCTAAACGACGAGTAGCATTCCGAGTGGAGATGAAAGGCTTATCAACATCCACACGACCACGGTAACTCATGGAATGAAGTTATTTGCGAATGGTACCTGTACATTCCGAAGTTCCAGCATTTGTTACTCACCTGTACACTGAGTTCTGGTGCAGTACTCGGTCGATTAGCTGTAACGACTCTCCTGAAGCTACGACGTCATCTGCCACTGATTTTCTTTGGTCTGACGGTACGTTTTGCTGCTTCAGGCACGTTATGTGTCTTCCATTTATTTAGTACATCCAAAACAATTGACTTGCGTATGTTTAAACGCCTCTCGGTTTCTCTTATGGACAAGCCACTGCTACAATGCCCAAGAATCTTTCGTTTCTTAAAGTGAGTTCTCTCCCGACGTGACTTTTTCACCCAACTTCACAGAGCGATATGATCGCGGGCAGCTGCAGGCTTGTTTTTATACCGTTGGCAGTTGTACCACGCATCTTAACAACGCAGCGGATCCATTCATTTGCTTTTGAAGGGGTGTTCGGTGACTTTTGTCAATATAGTGTATTTAAGTTGAAATTATCGAGTAAGATGGCGATGCAGCCTTTTATGGGGACAGCAACGGTGAGAATATTGCATTGCTCCGAGTTGACGATATTTTATGAAATGCTGATAAAATAACTTAGTCTCGTGACTATGCACCGGGGGATGTTGGTTGTCTTTAAAATTAGTCCAGTGAGTTAGCGTATAAAATATATTTGTAACAAACTAACTGATCGTGCGTTCGCCTCCCGTGATATGTAAAACAAGTTAGTAAAATCATGCAATTCATTGATTATGATACGCTTTCCAACATACCAGAAATTATTACTCAAGTTATGAGAATAATAGCTGTGGAAAAAATCTTGCTTTTGTGCAATGACCTTTGACCCCATTTTGTTGATATTCAACAGAACCGCTTCACTATATCTCCGGAACAACATGATAACGTTTTGTCGCAATCGAAACATTTTTTGATAAGTTATGATGCACAAGGGCAATGGAATGGATCCCACTCCAGTGTCCAGACCTTTGATCCCATTTCGCCCATTTTTAATAGGGTTCGTCCCCAGTGGCTCCCTACCACATACTAAAATTTCATCGAAATCGAACCATTTTTACGCAAGTTATGACGCATAAAGGCAATGGAACAAATCCGCTCTTAGGTTCTGCCTGACCTTTGACCACATTTCGCCCATTTTCAATAGGGTTCGTGCCGAGGTGGTTCCCTACGACATACTAAACTTTCATCAAAATCGAACCATATTTACGCATGTTATGACGCATAAAGTCGATGGAATGGATTCCATTTTTATGCATTGACCTTTGACTCCATTTCGCCCATTTTCAATAGGGTTCGTCACCAGGTGGTTCTTTACCAAATACTAAAATTTCATCGAAATCGAACCATTTTTACGCAAGTTATAACGCATAAAGGCAATGGAATAAATACCGCTTTTATGCCCTGCCTGACCTTTGACCCCATTCGCCCATTTTCAATAGGGTTTGTGCCCAGTGGTTTCCTACCACATACTAAAATTTCATCGAAATCGAACCATATTTACGCATGTTATGACGCATAAAGGCAATGAAATGGATCCCGCTTTTATGACCTGACCTCTGACCCCATTCCACCAATTTTCAATAGGTTTCGTTCCCAGGTGGTTCTTTACCAATTACCAAAATTTCATCGAAATCGAATCGTCTTTACGCAAGTTATGACGCATAAGGCAATGGAATAAATCCCGCTATCATGCCCTGCCTGACCTTTGACCCCAATTTGCCAATTTTCAATAGGGTTCGTGCCCAGGTAGTTCTCTACCACATACTGAAATTTCATCGAAATCGAACCATATTTACGCATGTTATGACGCATAAAGGCAATGAAATGGGTCCCGCTCTTATGGCGTGATCTTTGACCCACTTCACCCATTTTCAATAGGGTTCGTCTCCTGGTTGTCCCCTACCACATACTAAAATTTCGTTGAAATCGAACCATATTTACGCAAGTTATGTCGCATAAGGGCAATTGAATGGATCCTGCTCGTATGGCGTGACCTTTGACCCCACTTCACCCATTTTCAATAGGGTTCAATCCGCTTGTGGTCCCCTACCACATACTAAAATTTCATCGAAATCGAACCATTTTTACGTGAGTTATCGTGCCGACAGGCGGACGGACGGACGGACGGACGGAAACGGAAAAAGCTGGAGCATATACGTTTCTTCAACCTACTGTTGGAAAGCGTAAAAAAGGTACAATGGTGGGGTCACCATAAAGTTTTGTTTTTGCTTTGAGCGCCATGAAAATTCATTATTTCCTTTTATAAAAGAATAACGGGCCCAATTATTAAGTATTAAATGAACTGGAAAATAATAAGATTATAGCTATTTTTCTTTTCGTGTTTTGTTTTTCAACGGTAACTTACGAAACCTATTTTAGATACCATAAAACAATGAACATCTGCTTTCCTTAACGCTTTAAGCAGCTGGAACGAATTAACTCGGGGTTAGCAAAATGGGCAAAAATCAGCTCGAACTAATATATTCGTTGTCTAAGTAGGTCGAACGAGGCTGGAATAAGTGAAACTGTGCATAAAAATCGTTAATTTTGTTTTAGACTTTTCTTTGAAATTGTTCATTTAAGGTGGAATGATTGCCATTAATGCTTTCTGTGTAATTACCTTTTCCGCTAGAAATGCTATAAAATGGCGAAGACCGTAAAAAAGAGAAACGATGTTTCAGTGACTTGTGGTATGATGTCTGTGCCAATGGAACTAGCCGTTCCCAATCACTCCTTAGCGCATGGAGCAGAGAATAAAGAACTATACGGAATTAAGATTATACCCAGGTAGCACAACTTTGCAATTTAACGTAGGTCCAACACTGAGCCACCGTCTTCTATTTCTTAAAGATGGTGGCTCAGTGTTTTACCTACCATAAATTTCTGAGCTGTGCTACCTAGGTAGACTGTAAGCATAAGAACTTTACGGGAGCACTCATCGCCAGCGACAGATTTATAGTCGATACTGTTGAGATGAGAGTACAGGACTCGTTTTGCTGTAGCTTTCGTAAAATCCGGCCGCTACGTAAACGTATCGGTTTAACGATCGCAGAAGGTTTTGGGTACCGTTTCGTTCAGGTACATACACTGACGGAAAAAAATCCCAACACTACGAAAAAATAGTCGTAGAGTAATGAAATGGCGGCAATACATTTGTATAGGTAACATATTTAATCGATTAAGGTTTCAAGATCACAGCTTATTATAAGCGCGAGAAGAGCCATTTTAAATGTGAAATGCTGGTACATTAATAACCGGTGTAACCGCCAGAATGTTGAATGCAAGCACATAAACGTTAATGCATTGTGTCGTACAGGTGCTGGATGTCAGTTTGTGGGATGGAGTTCGATGCCTGTTGCACGTGGTCGGTCAATACAGTGACGGTTAATGCTAGTTGGGGGTGACGCTGGAGTTGTCGTTCAATGATGTCCCATATGTGCTCGATTGGTGAAAGATCTGGTGATCTAGCAGGCCACGGCAACATGTCGACACTCTGTAGAGCATGTTGAGTTACAACGGCGGTATGCGGGCGAGCGTTATCCTGTTGGAAAACACCCCCTGGAATGCTGTTCATGAATGGCAGCACAATAGGTTGAATCACCAGACCGACGTACAACTGTGCCGTCAGGGTGCGTAGGATAACCACGAGAGTGCTCCTGCTGTAATAGGAAATTGCTCCCCAGACCATAACTCCAGGTGTAGGTCCAGTGTGTCTCGGCCGCAGACAGGTTGGTTGCAGGCGCTCACCTGGCGTCCTTCTAACCAACACACAGCCATCACTGGCACCCAGGCAGAACCGGCTTTCATCAGAAACCACAACAGATCTCCACTCCGTCCTCCAATGAGCTCTAGCTTGACACCACTGACGTCGCAAACGGCAGTGGTTTGGAGTAAGTTAAATGCACGCTACAGGGTGTCTGGCTTGGAGATGTTCTTCAAGTAACCGATTTGTAACAGTTCGTTGTGTCACTGTGGGGGCAACCGCAGCTCAAATTGTTGCCGCAGACGCGGTACGATGCACCACGGCCATACGCCGTACACGGCGGTATTCCCTCTCAGTAGTGCCACGTGGCCGGCCTGAAACCGGTCTTCTTGAGGCAGTACCTTCCCTTGACCACCGCTGCCAACAATCATGCACAGTGGCTACATTCCTGCCAAGTCGTTCTGCAATATTGCGGAAAGAAAATCCATCTTCTCGTAGCCCTATTACACGACCTCGTTCAAACTCCATGAGCTGTTGATAATGGCATCTTCGATTTCTTAAAGGCATTCTTGACTAACATCAACATCCGACGTCAAATCTCAACGATAACTAACGCTCACGAACGTTACAGCGCGTATTTACAGCAAACCTGCTTTGCATGTTCCGAGGGGCGCTACTAGCGCCACACGTATGCGCCGAGCGCGAAATTTGCATAGACGTCATCTTACAGATGTACTTTCACCGCCTACCATTTGTCGTTTATCTAACACAACCCATTCTTGGTGTTGGGATTTTTTTCCGTCAGTGTAGGTCGCTTAAAGATTAAAGAAACTTCCAAACTGGATCGGTTGTGTGTGTCTTAGGCAGAAGCGTAACTAGGCATTTATACGCCCGGCGCAAGTATAAAATATTGCGCCCGCATCTATATTTCCCCCTAATATAAATATATTACTCATTTTATAGTTTTCTTCTCTCTCTCTCTCTCTCTCTTTGTGTCTTTCTGTACGTCTGTCTCTTTCGCAGTCCCTCTGTCTCTCCCTCTATGTCTCTCTCGCAGTCCCTCTGTCTCTCCCTCTATGTCTCTTGCTGTGTCTCACTGTCTCTCCCTCTGTGTCTCGCGCTGTGTCTCTGTCTCTCTACCTCTCTATGTCCCTCTGTCTCTCTATGTATCTCTCTCTGTCTCTCGCTGCATCTCTCTGTGTCTCTATCTCTCTTCGACTCTCGCTGCATATCTCAGCCTGTCTCTCTATGTGTATCTGTCTCTGGCTGCATCTCTCTTTGTCTCTCTATGCATCTCTCTTTGTCACTCTCTGCATCTCTCTCTGTGCCTCTGTCTCTCTCTGTCTCTCGCTGCATCTCTCTGCCTGTCTGTCTCTGTGTTTCTCGGTGTCTCACTCTGTCTCTCGCTGCATCGATCTCTCTGTCTCTCTCCGTCTCTCGCTGCATCTCTCTGTCTGCCTATCTCTCTCTTCCTGTGTCTCTGTATCTCTCTGCATTCCTCTGTCTGTCTGTCTGTCAGTCTGTCTCTCTCTCTCTCTCAAATCAAAATTGACGTCATATCAAATTGTGGCTGTTTGCACAGCTTTTTCTAACTGCTTTCGACTTCAGACCTTCGGTACCACATCAAAACGACAGAATGTAGCTGGAAATCGTGGATCGCAGTCGCAGTAATGATCAAATAGCCCTCCTAGAATCTTCACCAGGGCATACATCGTTCTTCTCTTGCAACGTACCTACAACCGCGCCCTCATTTTTAAAGGCAACTAATATCCCCTAATCATTTTGAGAAAGAGATTCAAATTTAACTTTTCCAAGTTTACTGATAGAAACTGGAGAAGCATATTATAAGGATATTCTGTAAACGGACAAAGGACAAGGTATAGCCCTAAAATACCGGTGTAAAGGTTTCAATTTCAAATTTTATCAGATTGTAAGTAGTGATTTTTGCGCCCCCTCTTGAGCTGCGCCCGGGACAGTCGTTCTGCCTGCCGCGTCCTATTTTCGCCTCCGGTTTTCGGCACAGCTTTTCATGTTTTGTTATCCGTTGCTTAAAGATGTGGTCTGAGCCACTTGTTGACATAGGTCACTAGTTGCCAGTTTTCAGTTGGTGGCCCATGAAGCTTAACAAACATTAGGCTCGATATATGAAACCAAGAAGAAAGCCAAATAACAAGTAACCGAGTTGATCAACTTAGGAGCACTGCGAAAAACGTGGTGTTCCTCTACCAGAGTGAGCCATAAGTTCCTCCTGTTTGCAGTTAAAAAGTTTAACGATGCACACACACGCTGACTTTAACAAGCAAAACACACATCGTTGTTTTCTTAATTCCTTTCCCAACGTTCCACAAGAGGCGCGATCCGATGGCAGCACAACACGGCAAGTTTCGAGGACAGAAACTCTTCGATGCCGGAATCTACATGCACCAAGGAAGCCAAGTGTCGCCCTTGTAGGGAATGAGACATGGAGCAACGCAGGTGGCAGTCGGATCGAGTAAGATCCGAACTATATGGATGATGAGGTAGGAACTCAAACACTTTGCATTCCTGTAGTCTTTGATAGACCTCTGGAGGTGTAACTTGGGACATTGTCCAATGCAGTAATCCCGGCTTTTTATTGTTGAGTACTGTGTAGAGTTGACGCATATCATCATTGAAGAGATGCAGTTTCTCTGCATAGAAATTCCCGTACACTGCCTGACCATCATGGTACAAGTTATGCAGGACACTCATAAATCCACGAAATTCACAGCGTGACTCTCCTCTGAAAAGAATCTCATTGCACCAATAGCTGTGCTTCCAGCGTGGACTCAGCCAGTGATTTCCAATGGTGGGATTACACAGGAATTTCAACTTTTCATCACCCGTGACGACACACCGCCAAAACCTATCATCCTGTGAATATTCAATCTTCCACACAGAGTGACAAGTTGCTCTGTCTGCTGAGAGTCTCAATGCATGGCAAACCATTCGATGGAGCCTGGTGGAGAAACCGAGCTGGTGCGGGTGGCTTACCATGATGCATTGCGCACACCCAACCTCAAGTGTGAGTTGTCGTGTGCAGGTACAGGGATTTGCTGTCACAGCTTCGACCACGGTGTCGGTTTTGGGAGTCCTTGGAAGTCCTCACCTCGGCTTATCTTCGAGGATAGTGCCTCCACCATTGAAACGCCGAAACTACATTTGTATAACGCTGCTGTCCAGTGTTTACTCCTCTTTAACTGCACACAACTATGATGCTGCAGCGATAAACGCTTTTTCCTCAAACACTGTGATTATCACCCAAACAGAACGTTTATCGACCTCAATCCATTACTCGCCTGATAGAGCAATGTATCTCCGTACCAAATCCACATCATCAGCCTCGTGTGTTCCGCGTCAATGTAGTACCAATCGACGCTAGCGAGCGTTTCGCAAAGGAATGGGGGCGGGGAGCGGTGTAACATTATGTGCAGCTCAAAACCGATCTCACACTGGTATTTACAATGTATTCTCCTTAGAAAATCAACTGGTAATTATTTTCAGATAGGGTAGCCGCCTTTGATCTAAAGTTTCTAGAATGAATAACAAGACAAAAAAAAGATTGGCATTCTATTTTTGTAGCGGAAACTCTAAAGAGAATATTGACTTACTGTTTATTTTTCTTTATACATCGCTTGTTTTGCTTGAGGAAAGTGCTAATGTGCGTCTGGAGAATGCCTTCGAAGGATTTCCAAACGGTGCTTTTAAGTTCCACCTGCACATTTTCACAGCATCTGTTTTTCTTTTTTCCAGAAAGACCTTTCCGTAGAGTTACGTCAACTTAAAGGGATTTCTTCTTGCATCTTTTGCTCTGTGTATAAGGAATAGATAGGCGAGTGTTTGTTCCAGACAAACAGCTTGTGAGTTCAGTAACGCAACAGGTGAAGCCTGAAAGTTACGAACCTTAAAAATAAAGTCCATTTGCTGTTTGAAAAAGTTTTATATCCAAATTATTCCAAAGGATGAGGTTTTAGAGAAAGAAATTAGTTCCGCTAAAGTGTCTGGAAATAAAAAGATATCGGAATATCAGTTTCAAAGAAAAAGGATTTTTACTGCTGTTTACCATTTAAATTTGAATTTGAATTTAATGAAAATTCTGCCACGCAACACAGTACATCTATATTTAACAATACACAAACATCAAGAATTGTCATATGTGCTAAACTAAATTTAAATATTAACACAATAATAACACATAAGAACATAAAATCCAAGTAATGTCACAGAGTTCAATATTATTAATAAAATTTAGTACTAATTATTTACTCCAAGAGAAAACAAAGGTTCACCCACCTCGCATATATCTAGTATAATAATCATAAACATACAAGTACTAATCCCGTTTACAATTGACGAAAAAAAATCGATACAATGTAATTCATTAAATAAATAACGTAATGTACTATGTAACTGTAGCATGGAGTTAGGGAAAAAGGCTTAAATTTAAGCCTGACGAGCCCCCGATCTCCAAGGTAGATGTGTCAGGTCAAAACGATAAAAATAGCAACATTAAAAATACGACCGGTGTTAAGCATACCGCGAAAGAAAGAATACAGGAACTCAAACAAACAACAAAAAATCTCGTAGTAGTTTTTAAAATTCTTGATGAAGTTTAAGAGCCTGTGAGAAATAAGTGGGAGAGAACATGATTGTAAAAATGGAATGTGATTTCTTTGCATACTCTATTGACTCGAAATATATTTTTCTAGTGTATTTCCAGTATTAAATTGTGGATTAAAAATCAACAAAATGTTCCTTATAATTTTTAGTTGTTGCTCGATATTCAAATAAATGCAATGCCACTCGTTCACAAATAGAGATTTATTTTATTTTATCCAAAGTAGGTTTTGTTATAGACACGCAAAAAAAGAATTACGATTGTTTCTTTGTGAGCTGGAAGTTGCTAGCATACCTTGCATTTGGGTAATGATATAATATCAAAATGATTTCATTTTGATAACTAGTTAGTTAATTTTAATATGTCTCAGCATTTAATTATGATAAATTTTGATGGAAAATCAGTTATGAAAATATATGATACAATTAGCATAAAGCATCGTTTCATCATCATAATCACTAAACTTTTCTCTGAGATTCAGAAGTTAGCTCCACAAAGAAAAACAATTTCAGATCGTATATTCAGAGGAAAACTATACAGGCTACAGGAGGCACTGAGCATATTGTGCCAAATGAAAGTATACGATGATATTTACTATGCGAACGTGATATGTACAGGAGAAATATTTACAATATAAGGTGAGCCGGTGACGCAGTGGTCTAAGCGATGGCCTCTGATCATTCGTCCGATAATGGGTCCGTGAGGCATGGATGTTTTGTTGGTCTTACGGCACTAGCTCTCTCCCTTCTCTGGAACTACTGACCCTAAATTATGGACGGGCGAATGCTTATAACCCATTGAGTTGCTCACGGTGGTCGTTAAACCTCTAATCAAAAATATATATACACTGGCAGAAAGTGAAAAAAGAACACCAAGAAGGAGACGTCTGATATTAACGACATTTATACAGCATAATAACGGATTACAGAGGATAACGTGATCAAAACATTATGGCAAAATACAGCTGTATTTGCTGGTAAACTGAAAAACAACATTTCCATGTAACATGGTTAGTACGAGGTTGAACCGCCATGAACTGCGTCACACTGTACAATTCAGGCGTGGCGTCTGTCGTACAGATGTTGGATGTAAGTTTGGGGTATTGAGTTCCAAGCATCCTCAACCTGGACGCGTAAATCGGGGATGGTCGTGGCTGGCCGTGGAGACTGGATAAGTCGTTGTCCCATAAAATCCCACACGGGCTCAACGGGGGACAAATCCAGTGAACTTGCAGGTCATGGAAGTTGTCTCACACCCTGAAGTGCATGTTGCGTTGCACGTTCCGCGTGTGGTCGTGCGGTATCTTGCTGGAAAACACCACGATGGACCGACCTTACAAATGGCACAACAACGGGCTGAATGATGTTGTTGATGTAGGAGGTGCTGTTTAACGTACCCGGTACAAACGCTAGTTGTGTATGGGAGTGATAGCTGATTGCTCTCCACACCAGGAGACCAGGTGTAGGCCCTGTGTGTCGCTGGCGGATGCAAGAAGGGTGGAGACGCTTCCCTGTGCGTCTGCGAACAGGCATACGGCCATCGGAAGCTCCCAAGCAGAATCTGCTTTCATCGCTGAATACGACAGATCGCCATTGCGTTCTCCAGTGCAGACGTTGGCGACACCACTGCAGCCGTTCCTGGCGGTGGGCTGGATTCAGCGGTACACATGCCAGAGGCACACGTGCACGTAGTCCTGCATCCAGTAGACGGTTGCTGAATGTTCGCACAATCATCTCAGGTGCAACGGCAGCTCGGATTTGCGTCGCAGTGGATGTTCTGCTTGACAACTCCGCTCTTCTTATGCGCCGATAGGTCCGATTATCAGTCCGTCTGTGACTCCCGGTTCCACGTCTTCTCGGGTGGGAATGTTCCTCGGACCATCTACGCCACCATCGTACCACCACCGATACTTCCCGTCCAATTCGCTCCGCAAAAAGACGATACGACCACCCGGCCTCGCGGAGTCCGACTTCATGACCTCGCTCAAATTCCGATAATTGCTGAAATCTTACACGTCTTCCATGTCCAGGCATTGCAGCTTCTTCAGGGTCTTTGCACGTGTCCGTACGCCGACGACTGATTACATTCACTTCGCCGTACTCCTTAAATACCACCGACGATAATTTGCATATTATGCCGTGCTGTGGCGTAAGCGCTCACCGGATGGTTCCGAAATTAACATCACACCTACGTAAACTCGACCCATTAACATATGTAAATTTCATGATCGTCCGCCAATTATTTCTTGGTGGGTTTTTTTCACTTTCCGGCAGTGTATATATAAGGAGACTTTCCGGAAAACTCGGCTAATATGCATGAAAGATGGAATGTGTACAGGTATAGTGAAAAAGCAAGTGACAGTGACAAAAGTATAAAGGCAAAGAACAATGCATAAGAGGGTGAAACAAAGTGGTACAAACAGCGTTACTACATGAGCATGTCGCATAAGCGAATAAAGGTATATACACTGCTGGACAGCTGCTAAGGACGGATCATAAACGGCTATATAACGCATAAAAAAGTAAGTGTATTTGGATGCCAAGTGAAATAAAATAATGTCAGAATGCCAGGACATTACAAGAAAGACAATTTATTGTGCTCTGAAATCCAGAAGGCTTCGGAACGTGTTCAAGGGACAAACAGGACATTTTGTGCAGAATACGTAAACGTGAAAAAATGCAATTACCGTCCGCAGGCGTTCCGGTGTAAGATGTCAATAAGGGATATGGCCACCATGGCGGGCGATGCAAGATTCCACACGTCGTGTCATGCTTTGCACAACATTATCAAGCAGCTGTTGGGGTAATTTATCACCATTCCTCTGTCAGTGCACGGATGAGGGTGTCCTTGTTTATTGGAGGACATTGGCAACCAGCAAGACTCCTCCCCAAAGCATCCCACACATTTTCAATGGGATTCTGATCTGGAGAACGTGCTGGCCATACAAGGCGTTGAATATCCTTGCTCTCAAGACACTCCTGGACAGCGACTGTTCGATGACATGTTGCGTTGTCGTCCATGAAAATGAATCTATCACCGACAGCACCACGGAACATGCGAACACGAGGTAGCAGAACATCATTAATGTAT
Source organism: Macrothele yani (assembly GCA_039090855.1). NCBI lineage: Eukaryota > Metazoa > Arthropoda > Arachnida > Araneae > Macrothelidae > Macrothele > Macrothele yani. The sequence goes on along the minus strand of CM077007.1, from coordinate 99,019,939 downwards.
CGTTGGCCAGTCATAGTCCCAGTTGGAAGCACATAGAGGGACGTACGGCCATTGATCATGATGCCAGCCCATACCGTGACACTACATGTCGGATATCGGTCCCTTTCCTGTACGTTTGCTGGACAATATGCAGTACCACTATCACGCCAGATCAGTTGTCGTCGACAATCAGACGATAGACTGTATCTACTCTTATCTGAGAAGAGGACAGCAGACCAGTCGTTATCAGTCCAATTACGATGTTGATGGCACCATTGCAAACGGGCAGTACGGTGACGTCTGGATAATGGGATGTACACAACAGGACGGTGGGCGTATTGTCCTCCTTCATGCAAACGTCTGGCGACAGTTTTTCGGGAGATCCGCTTGCCTGTACCAGCCATAAACTGATTTACTACCTCCCTAACTGTGCTGCACCGGTGTCTTTTTGTTGATAGCACTATGTACCGATCTTCTGCAGGTGTCGTACTGCGAACACGACCTCTCCCGTGACGTTTGCTACACTCTCCATTTGTTTGAAATTATTTCCAAAGCCTTGAAACAACACTGTGGCTGACGTCGAACTCCCTGGTTGGTTGGTTGGTTGGTTGATTTTAATGGCGCAAGGGCCATGGTTGGCCAAAGAGCGCCAGACAAAAGACAGACAAACAAACAGTATTAAAAAATGTGCGATAAAGTTTAAAATATGGCTGATCAAATAAAACTGAAGAATGAGAACGATGAAAGGGCTAAAAAAGATAATGAAACAAACAGTATTAAAAACATGATACAATAATTAAAATCTAGCTGATTCAGTAAAACTGAGAAATGAGGATGATGATAGGGCTAAAATCTAAATACGTTTAAAATAGTCAATTTGTTTAAAAAATGATAAAACAGCAACAGTATTGCAGTGGTCATTTAGCAGCCGCTGCAGTGTAGCGGCGTCCTCGTTCAACAAATGAGAATGAAAGAAATGAAAACGCACATCACGAAAACGAACACAGGTACACAAAAGATGAGTGACGGTGAGTCGGCAGTTGCACGTCTCACACATCGGCGCAGTGTCGCCACACAGCAAAAAGCGGTGAGTGAATCGACAATGCCCAATGCGGAGACGAGCAAGCACCACTTCCTCCCTACGGTTCCGACGATATGAGGATTTCCAGACTTCAATATTAGGTTTAATACGATGCAGTTTATTTTCCACCTGTTGGTCCCACAGACCCTGCCACGTTCGCTTGATATGGTCGCGAACCAGAAAGCGGAAATCCCGGTGAAACAGTGGCAAGGGTGTGACGACCAAAGAGGAAGCAGATCTAGCAGCCGCATCAGCACACTCGTTACCCGAGATTCCAACATGCCCGGGAATCCAACAAAATTGTATCTGGACACCGGCCTCGAGCAAAGAACAAAGAAGCCTTCGTACGGTAAAAAGAAAAGGGTGGTCACAGCAGTCCAACGATGACAAAGCCTGCAAAACACTCAAGGAATCAGTGTACACCGCAGCCCGGTGATGAGAACTCGACTGAACATGGAGAAGGACGAGATACACAGCATGCATCTCCGCTGAAAACACAGTGGCCTCAGCTGGAATCCGCGCTACTGAAACGTCATCTACACAGACAGCCGCGGATCCAACGACTCCATGCATCTTGGAGCCATCAGTAAAAATCGGAGTGTAATCAGAATGTAGGTCACGGTGCTCAGCGAAGAGCTGCTGGTACACTGACGCAGGGGTTGAGGATTTATTGAAAGATGTAAAGGTGGTATCAACCATGACACCAAGTGGGTGCCATGGCGGGTCCCCAAAGCCCCTGGTCTCTCCAACAAGTGACAAGTCGAGCCCTACATCACGGGCTACGGCCGCCATACGAAGACCGAAGGTTGAAACGCACGAGGGCCGGTTCCCGAATAAACGAGCATGCTGGGGATGAAAAACTGCATCGTATAAAGGATGGTCTGGAAGAGATCTAAGTTTCAGGTAGAATTGAATAGACAGCTGCAGACGGCGTAATTCAAGCGATGGTTCGTTCGCGTCAGCGTAAAGGCTGGGAATCGGAGATGTTCGAAATGCTCCCGAACAAAGACGCAGTGCTTGATGGTGAATAGTGTCCAAAGACCGGAGAACGGAAGGACGCGCAGAGCCATACACGATACAACCATAATCCAGTTTCGACCGTATTAAGGAATGGTAAATGCGAATCAAAGACATCCTGTCTGCGCCCCATGAGACTCTCGAAAGGATCTTAAGAATAGATAGAGCCCGCAGACAGGAAATCTTGAGCCGCCGAACGTGTGCACGGAATGTAAGCGCACGGTCGACGGTCAGTCCAAGGAACTTGGTCTCCGGCAAAACTGGTATGGCTGCACGGTCTAAAAACAGCTCTGGGTCAGGATGGAGGCCGCGCCTCCGGCAGAAATGGACACACGCTGTCTTGTCGGGAGAACTCCCTGGCAACATCTGTTATTTTTCGCACTTCTTCAATCTTGCCAATAATACGGCCACGCGTAAAATCATCTAGGTGATGTCGGGAAGACATACTAAAAATTGCAAGTTCGTCAATTGATTCTTTCCCTTTCAACTTTGCGTTTGAACAACAGCGGTCAATACGCGTCAAATCCTTTATATCTCTTATCAGCGCTATGACGTCACGAACAAGATCGGCAATCCAAAATTTGCATACGCACAACACCTCTTACTGTATCCCGCACTTATGCTAATTTTTACATTTTCCTGCCTTCCATTTTATGGTTGCTATTGTTGCTATTGTCATCCGTCCTTAGCAATTGTCCGGCAGTGTACATGCAAGGCAGAATATTTTGGATGAAGCAAGAGTTGAGGCGATAGAAGACACAGAATGGTGATAGTGCCGAATTTAAGCATCGGAGTGCTATTTTTAATTATAACGCAACCACTCAATGTCGATATGCATATATATATATATATATATATATATATATATATATATACCTAAGAGCAGAGTCAAAGACAAAATTTTACACCTAAGTATTTAAAACCAAATTTGCTTAAAAAAACAACCTGAAGATCATGACGCTCAACGCAGCAGTTATGAATATTCAGAATTCACATACTGTTAAATAGGGACAGTAGCAAAAAAAATACTTAACAGGTACTAAAACAACAAAGAATAACTCAAAAACCAACAGGTATGAGTAAAAAAATATAAAGATAAAGTAATAGCAAACCTGAATGTAGAAACTGTCGAGAATGCCGAGCCTTGGCTTTCAAGGACCAGCAAAACTCTGCATTTTCTCAATGAATGCAAGTTTAAAGCCCACTAAAAATCTATAATTATAAATTTTTAGTGGGCTTTAAACTTGCATCTATGACTTTGCAGAAACCCATTTCCAACTAGGTCTTTCTGGAAGTGAGAAAATGCAAGGTTTTGCTGGTCCTTGATAAAGCTAAGGCTCGGTATTCTCGACACTTTCTACATTCAGGTTTGCTATTACTTGTTCCTCTTTTTACTCATACCTGTTGGTTTTTGAGTTATTCTTTGTTGTTTTAGTACTTGTTAAATATTTTTTTCCTTCTGTCTCTACTTAATAGTATATATATATATTGAGGAATCCGAATGAGCGGTAGACGCAGTTGAATAGACAAGACGGAGCCGTGAGAGGAATCTGGCACAAAAACACAACAGTGCAAATAAAATAAGCAATAGCATCATTTTACCGTGAGTACATGGCACGAAGGGTACAATATAGTAATTAAGGTACAAATGGGAAAAAATGGCAATATTTACACTATAATTCAGAACAACAGGAAAATTAAGAGGGAAGGCGCTATGATTGCACCTCAAGCACGCATCAACATACTTATGATGGTGCCAAAATAAAAGTGTCATAAGAAACAGTAAAAGCATTGTGCAATAAAAATGTAAAAGACAAGAGCACAATGCATTAAGTAATATACGAAACGGGAAAGACACATACATAGAACAGAGCGAATGTGCACAGGTATTTCAAAAGTGACATAGTGAGCAAAGACATATGCTGATAAACATTTCAGTGTGAAAGTGAAATAAAATCATCAAGTACAACGCTGTATTTGGAGCGTATATGACGAAAGATACAGTGCGGCAAGAAAAGTACAGATGCAACTCAATAACTATGAGCACAATACAAATCAATATAATATTACGGAGTAGGGAAGTTTCACAGTGATCCATAGGACGGCGGGATGACATGCCAGGCTAATAGCTGGAGCGCACCACATAGACAGAGGCAGGATGGGCAAACAACTGTTGAAAGTCCTGAGAAGACAGGAGGGAAGAAGCCGAGGCAGAGGTGCACACTAAGAAAATCTAGCCAGACAGTAGGATTCACAGGAGGAGGCGAATGCCATCGGGGGTAGCGGAAAACCAAGGCAGATGAGGTCACCAGGCACGCAGAAATTGAAGAATTCGAATGAGCGGTAGACGCAATCGAATAGACAAGACGGAGCCGTGAGAGGAATCTGGCGTGAAAGATCCAGCAAAGCGCATCCCCATCTTGGTAGATGAATGGAACAGTTGTGGCGGTACGAAGCTGCTGATGATATGAATAGATCACATATTTGAAAAGAATGAAGACATATGTACTGACTGCAGATAGTGGTACAGTCGGAGACAAAGATCTGTGTAGAGTGCTATACTCCTAGAACGGCAGATCAAGCACACCCAGAGGCTGGACCACTGCGATGGCAAGATGGTGGAGAGGTAATAATACCGGACAGTGCAGGTAGATGAGCGAGAGACATCAGCAGCCTCTGAACAGAAACCACAGACAGGTGATGAGACGAGCGTCATCCGAAAAAGGATTGTAGGCACCTGCAAACGGCGATATAGGAATTGACATTGAATGTTGCGTTTTGTAGGTGTAGATAGAGGTGATTCCCCTGCCGACCAAACACAAGGCAGAACTGCATATTGGACTTCTGGAATTGGTAGTGGCATGGAATGAGATGGAGTACAACTATGAAGCAATAAGGTAAATTATAAAGGGAAGAGACAGCGAAGCCGGAGAGAGGGAGAGAGGAATCACAGACGGAGAGAAAGAAAGGAAGGGGGAGGGAGGCATAGGGGACGAAGCAAACTCCAGTTCAAGTTGCAAGAGCAGGATAAAGCAGAATGATAGCAGAGCGGAGTGTAGTATAGAGAGAGAGAGAGAAGGAAGCGAGAGTGCTAGAAAGAAAGCGGGAGAGCTCAGAGAAAGGTTTCCAGGAGAGGTCTGTGCAAAGGCGGTCATGAACTGTCACAACACCTGCGGGGAGCCATGACAGTTCAGAGAAATAGGGAGCATCGTGAGGATGGAGGGATGAGCAGTAAAACAAGGGCTGGGCAAAGGAGTGAGTTCGGAGGTGGAGTCGGGGAGCACGGAGAAAACGCAGAGAGCCAAGAAAACAGAGCGCCTCGTTATAGACTGAGGAAAAGCGGGAGCGCAGGAAGGGGAAGTGATCCATCGTTAGAAATGTGATGAAGGAAAAACGTGGATTAGGAGGAGAAATCATGACGTGTAAGGTGAGATGAATTGGAGCGGGTGATGCGCTGATGATCCGTATAATGGAGACCACACGATGTGCTCGGTAATATAGCTCGACATCAGTTAGCGAGATTCCTCCTGTAGACACGGGACGATGGAGTACAGAGACACGGGACGATGGAGTGTAGAGACACGGGACGATGGAGTGTAAAGACACGGGACGATGGAGTGTAGAGACACGGGACGATGGAGTGTAAAAACACGGGACGATGGAGTGTAGAGACACGGGACGATGGAGTGTAGAGACACGGGACGATGGAGTGTGGAGACTCGGATCCAATGATGGTATGACCAGATCAACTTGACCACCAACCGGGTGATTTCTTTTAGGTAATAGGTTTGGAGCTTGATGACAGTCCGAACATGAAGACAGAGTAAAAGAATGTAGGCCCGAGAAATTTTGGCTCGTGTGAAGTATGATGTGCAAAACTGCGCATTCCGCCAAAAATACGCAGAGCGAGTAAGACGTGGCAAAAGTGCAGACCAAGTGGCGTTTAGTGCAGCTGACGGTAGTCCAAGATGAACGCCAAGAAATGTTTGCAAGTTGGCGGCCGAGGTAGCACCCCACGGTGAATCCGACAGGGCGGTCTATTTGCCACACCACAGTCCCGATGTTTTTGCGGTGTTAAGTGCTGCTCCGGAGCATGACGAGTAGAGATGGTAGGAGTGAGCAAAGATGTCGAATTGCTGATTGTTCCTGACGCAGAAAGTAGCATCGTCTCCGTACGCCGAGTAGGTGACGCGAAAGTGTCGAGTGGCAGCAGTAAGGGGAGGAAGCACAGCAAGCATAGCACGATGAGTTGATCTGAGAAATGGCTCAAACGGCAGGGCAAACAATTGTCCGGGCAGCAGGCACCCTTGACGGATTCCACGTTGAAACCGGATGGGAACAGTAAGAAAGACAATATTCTTGACCTGGAATACCGTGTCCCGATAGAGTGCAAGAATGGTCGAGACAAAAAGCGGGAGGAATCCAAAAGTGGTAAGAGTGAGAGAAAGGTAGGTGTGGGAAATGCTATCGAATGCACCGCGCTAGTCTAAATTAAGTAGCACGAGCGATTCTTTGTTAGTATTAGCATGATGAACGAGATTGCGAATTAGGTGGATGTTGGAAGAGATGGACTGACCAGGGCCCGTGTAGGTCTGTTCGGGAGTAAAGGAGAAAGGGAAGGATTGAGTTAAGTTTGCGGGAAAGAAGTTTGGTATAGAGTTTGTAATCCAGGTTTAGTAGTGAGATGGGTCGCCAGTTTCCCAAGTCAAGGAGATTGCCCTTCTTGGGAAACAGTGCAACATAAGCAATGGTGAAACTCCTTGGAAGAGAAGAGGATTGAATAGCAGCAGTAAACGCAGCAAGTAGAAACGGAAGAAGAATATTGCAGAATGAAAGATAGAAGGAATAAGAAAAGCCGTCAGGTCCAGGGTCGGCTCGGTAATTAAAAGAACGGAAGGTGGACCAAACTTCAAAAGAGGTGATAGCTTGAAAAAGAGAGTCTGAAAGGTGGGAGGGGATTTGAGGGAGAGTAGAAAGTAAAGAGGTGGTAGCAGAGGAAGATGGAGGAGGAGAAGAGTCACCGAATTTGGAGGTGAAGTAGCTACGAACGTGTGAACAGAGGATGTAGGATTTGAGACAACCTGACCATCCGGCTGGCAGAGAAGACGGAGTTGGTGCGAGGTGCGTCGGTGTGTTTCGAGCGAATAGAGGAAATCATAGGCACAATCCTCCGGAGAGAGGTGCTTCAGTCGAAGGCGAATAATTACTTGATGGGCACGCGGTTCTAGGAGCGCCCGTAGGTCAGCCAGGTATGTGAGATAGAGCGGATAGTTTACTCCAAGATGAGTGAAGATGTGTCGAATGTTCTGTTCTTCCATTTTCTGCTGACTGTTTATGCGGAAGGAGAAGTGTTTCAGGAGATTTAAAAGCTGCGACTTGACTGCCATGTAATATGTTAACGCACAAGGCGCAGTGGAGATTCCAGGACGGGAATGTAGAAGGAGCTCCCAAACTTCAGAGCACAGGTCTGGATCGGTGAGTAGAGACGAGTCGAACGTCCAGGAGTGAAACCCCGAACGCTGATACGTTGAGATACCGAAGGTGACTTTGACCGCACAATGGTCTGAAGACGCGGTTGGGAAATGCAGACAAGTTGTCACGACTGACAGGAGTGTAGAAGTGACATTTATGCGATCCAATCGGGCAGATGAGAGAGTGGATGCAGCCGATGTTCGCTACATATGTGATATTGTCGTTGGATGATAGTGACGATAACCATCATTTAAATCAAAATCCGTCACAAGGGTACTCAGCAGATTCACTAGCCTGTGGCGATACTCGTTGGGAAACGGCGTGCGATCAAGAGCTGGATGCAGCGTGCAATTGAAATCTCCTCCAATCAGAACATTGCCAAACGGAGACGCTGACTGAAGAGCAGCACGTAGCACCATAAATAAAGCGGTGAATGGTTCGGAAGAGAATGGTACATAAATGTTGAAGACCGAGAATCTTTCGCAATCAATAGGGAAGGTGAGGCGTTGCCCTGACAAAGATTGTGGACATGGACAGAGGAAATAGTCTGGCGAAACCGAGACCTTATTCTAATCTCAAAGCCACCGTATTGAGAGAGCTTGAAGTCGTGGTGACATTGGTAATTCCACCTACGCCAACGGTGGAATGGAGTAGTTGAAGTGCAGTAGGTCTCCTGTAGGAGTAAGATGTCAGCGTCCATAGGGGTAAGTTCTTCATGGGCTAGCAAATTCGCTTGTGGGGTACTAAAGCCCCGACATTTCAGAGTCACTACTTTGAAGATTACTATCAGAAGTTGGATGCAGGAGTCTCTCGCCAGCAAGGAAACAACTTTGCGACGCTAGTGTAGAATTTCTTGTCCCATGCAGGACTTCCCATCGATGTTGCAGGTGTCCTCAGTAGTGTGCGTATGGCGTCGGTTGTTCCAATGCCTTATCAAGATGATCTTGGTAAGGGAGCCAAAAGCCGCGAGATATTTGATAAGAACGGATACTAGTGAGGAACGTACGCAACTCTTCACAAGTGACTGGAAATTGTGACACGGAAGAAGCATTCAGGAATTGAACAAAGGCAGCTTTGGAGATCAGTTCTGCGCCGCTTACATCAATGTCAGAGGCAACAGAGCCTTCTGATTTATAGTCACTCCTAGAACGATCACGATTACTGGAGTCAGTGGATGACGTTCGAGTTTTCTTTTTCGGTAACGAGGTTGCCGGCGACGCTTAGCAAGCCCCCTAGAATTCGTAGAGGCTGAACGAGAAGAATCTGGTACTTTAAAGAGCCCAGAAGCAGTAGATTCACTGACAACTTCAGAAGAAGGAGGTTCATCAACGTCCTCACTGACGACTTCAGAAGAAGGAGATTCAGTGACAGCCACACTTTCAGCTGCAGAATGAGGTGACTGAGCTAAGGCAGTAGGCGAAGGAAATGGCTGATTAGCTTCATTCGAAGGGAAGCAAGTGGATGGAGGTGTAAGCTGATTGAAAGCAGAGTTGATGGTCGGACGCTGTGACAAAGGCTCGCGTTGACCAACGGCTTTAGTAATAATTTCATCATAAGTCGGTTGTTGCTGGCCAGAGGTCGAAGTGGACGACGCCGAAGTCCTCGATGATGATAGCTGGGGCTGCTCTGTCGAGTAGGGAGCGGTGTAAGCAATTCGGGGGCAAAGCGCCCGGGGGTGTCCTCTACCATGGCACACTGGACAGGTAGTACCCACCATGATATTAATAACACGTGGGTGTGGTCCACATCGTACTCGGAGGAGCAGTGGAACCGTTTGCTTATCATCGTTGGCAGGAAAAACTACCCGCATTTGGCGCCTTAGTTCCATCCTTGGTTCCAAGCAGGTAGCGATCCTTGGGCTCGTCTGGAAAAGAGGAGCAAGTAGTCATTAAGCTAATAGGACGACCAAATCGTTGGATAACTGAAAGCACGACAGCATTGGAGACCTCCGGTTGTACCGGGAAAAAGCTGAATGAAACTGCGAGCTGTGTCAGAGGTTGCGCCTAAAGATGTCGATCTCCAATGGGTAGTCCCTCTGACAGTGCGCGGAGAGCTTGGTCTGCTGTGGAAAAATAGACTATCACCTGCCCGGTCCGCAGGTGCAACGTGAGTGATTGCCTGTGGCGAAACCTTTTGGGTAGAGCAGCGCTATAGACTGTAAGTTTCGTATTTAGTAGACTGTCGAAGATACCTCCACCTGCAACAGGTCTTCATGAAATGCTGCTCATATGAAGAATTCGGTGAAAAGTCAACAGTGATGAGGTCGTCATCATGCGTCATCTCGAACTGACGTAGATTGGAAGAAGAGGGCGAGCGAGAAGATCCAGTTTTGGTAGAAGCAACCGCAGCATAGGATAGGGAAGCAGGTCGTTGCAGCGAAGGTGGGTCATCGACGGACTTGGAGAGGTCCATAGCGTCCTCTATAGGCTTCGCGGAAGACGATCCGTCTTTACTAGGGATAGCTGAAGAAGAAGCAACAGCATCCGGCAGGACAGCAATAGAACGCTGTTGTGAGGAAGGGCTAGACGGGCGACTCACGTCAGTGACATCTGAGCCAATAGAAAGAGGGCTTGCTGGATCAGCAATTCCGGAAACGATGGCCTCAACTACGCTATTCCCGGAAGCCGCCATTTGCAAAGGTGATAAGAAATCTTGCCTTGGCCAACTGGGCCAAGACAGTAAAATGAAGAATACGAAACAAAGAAGTCACTTACCAGCTCAGCAGGTGAATAGAAACAAAGACGATACCTTCACGGACACCGTACACACAAAATTAAAAGCTGGGAACTCGAAAATATAACGTACACAAAGCAATAATCACGAGCACAAGAAAACGACACTCGTTTGCATTAAGAAATACAAACTACCAGATATTTTTTACTTACTGTTCCCGTTTCAAACCTACGTTTAAAGCGATCTTGACATAAAACTCGGGCTTCATTGTCATCCATCACACACCGTACACAAGATCTTATATACTTCATACTCATATAATTTTTCTCATGCAGACATTCCTGAATCTGATCCTCTCATGACTTCCTTGGCTTCCCTCTGCCTTTCCTTCCTGCCACTTGAGCTAAAAGGATTTTCTTAGTAAGTACCTCATCACTTATCCTTTCAACATAGCCAAACCACCTAAGCATATTAGTCTCCACCTTGCTAACAACATTTTGCTTCACATTACACAACTGCAACACATCTTTATTTCTCACACAATCAGAACGTGTCTTGCCACAAACAACCCGTAAGTAACATATCTCTCCAGCACATGAACGAATCCTATGTTTCTTCTGTAGGACCCAAGTTGCACTGCCATACATCAGACTAGGAACAATTACACTTTCATACACAGCCATGCTGGATTCTCTTGAGAACCCATCATTCCTGTGAAAACCTCCCAAAGCAGCCATGCCTTTCAATGAAGAATTCACCCGTCTACTAATTTCACCATCCAATTTGTCCTCTCTGTCAAATATGTTTCCTAAATACACAAACTCATTCACCAGGCCAATAACTGTGCCATTCAGATTTATATTGCATTCGGTACTACCAGTTCCTCTTTCAAAAACCATAACTTTGGTTTTTCCCTTATTTATACTCAGTTTGAGTTTCATGCAAACTTCGTACATCCGGCAGAACATACTCTGCAACTCACTTTTGCTGTCTCCGAACAGGACACCATTATCAGCATACAGCAGTCTGCACACAGAGATATTACCAAGACATAAACTAATATTATCTGTTTTGGCATCACGCATGCACGCGTCCAAAAATATATTAAACAGCCATGGTGGCATTGCACAACCTTGTCTGACTCCTGCACCAATAGGAAACCATTTTGATAAAACACCATTCACTCGCACACAAGCTCTACTACCAGCATACATGGCTTTTACACTATTAAGTAGATTCCCAGTAACACCATATTCATTCAAAACCTTCCACAAAAGTGCCCTATTTACGCGGTCGTAAGCTTTCTCTAAACACACTGGCGGAAAGTGAAAAAAGAACACCAAGAAGGAGACGTCTGATACCAACGAAATTTATACAACATAATAACGAAATACAGAGGATAGCGTGGTCAAAACATTATGGCAAAATCCAACTGTATTTGCTGGTAAACTGAAAAATAACATTGCCATGTGACATGGTTAGTACGAGGTTGAACCGCCATGAACTGCGTCACACTGTGCACGGAGTCTTCGTACAGATCTTGGATGTACGTTTGGGGTATTGAGTTCCAAGCATTCTCAACTTGGACACGTAAATCGGGGATGGTCGTGGCTGGCCGTGGAGACCGGATAAGTCGTTGTTCCATGAAATCCCACACGTGCTCAATGGAGGACAAATTCGGTGAAAATGGAGGACAAATTCGGTGAACGTGCAAGCCATGGAAGTTGTCTCGCACCCTGAAGTGCATGTTGCGTTGCACGTGCCGTGTGTGGGCGTGCGTTATCTTGCTGGAAAACACCACGATGGACCGACCTTACAAAAGGCACAACAACGGGCTGAATGATGTTTTTGATGTAGGAAGTGCTGTTTAATGTAGCCGGTACAAACACTAGTTGTGTACGGGAGTGATAGCTGATCGTTCCCCACACCAGGAGACTAGCTGTAGGCCCTGTGTGTCGCTGGCGGATGCAAGAAGGGTAGAGACGCTCCCCTGTGCGTCTGCGAACACGCATACGGCCGTCGAAGGCTCCCAAACAGAATCTGCTTTCATCGCTGAACACGACAGATCTCCATTGCGTTATCCAGTGCAGACGTCGGTGACACTACTGCAGACGTTCCTGACGGTGGGCTGGAGTCAGAGGTACACATGCCATAGGCACACGTTCACGTAGTCCTGCATCCAGTAGACGGTTGCGGATTGTTCGCACAGTCACCTCAGGTGCAACGGCAGCTCGGATTTGCGTCGCAGTGGATGTTCTGCTTGACAATGCCGCTCTTCTTATGCGTCGATCGGTCCGCTCATCAATCCGTCTGTTACTCCCAGGTCCACGTCTTCTCATGTGGGAATTTTCCTCGGACCATCTACGCCACCATCGTACCACCACCGATACTTCCCGTCCAATTCGCTCCGCAATACGACGATACGACCACCCGGCCTCACGGAGTCCGACTAGACGACCTCGCTCAAATTCCGATAACTGCTGAAATCTTACACGTCTTCCATGTCCAGGCATTGAAGTTTCTTCAGGGTCTTCGCAAGTGTCTGTACGCCGACGACTGATTACATTCACTCCGCCGTACTCCTTAAATACCACCGACGATAATTTGCATATTATGCCGTGCTGAGGCGTAAGCGCTCACCGGTTGGTCCCGAAATTAATATCACACCTACGTAAACTCGACCCTATTAACATATGTAAATTTCATGATCGTCCGCCAATTCCTTCTTGGTGTTGTTTTTTCACTTTCCTCCAGTGTATATGAAGGCAGCAAAAACTTTCTTTCCAACAGCCAGACACTTTTCAATCATCATGCGTAATGCAAAATTTGGTTAGTGCAGCCTTTACCAGGCATAAAACCATTCGGAACATCCTACACTTTCTCTGATGTAAGACCTCGTACTTTTTCTATAATGGCCTCACCAAGCACTTTCCCTGGCACACTCAGTAGGCTAATACCACGATAATTCTTGCAGTCAGTATGATCACCTTTTTTCTTATACAAGGGAACACTGATAGCATCCTTCTAATCCTAGGGGGGCCATTCCTAACTCCCAGTAAAAGCATAGTTAAACTAATAAGTTTTTTTCTTTGCTATATATTGCAACTTTGACTTCTGGAAATAAGCTGTTATGAAGACTGTATTTATGGTGCAATGTATATTTCATAATTTTTGTCATTCGGAGCTATTCTGAAATGCAGAGAATTTCCATTAACAATAACTGAAGATGATAACATTTCTAAACATTGTATGCAGTGTTTGACAAAGAAACCCTGCTGCCCTGAGACAGGAAAATAGTGATCCTCTCACTGAAACAAAATCTTTCGCCGATGTGTGGAGCTCGACATTTCACGTGATGTACATGACACTATGTATGCATATACACTCATAGTTCCTTCTGTTTAACCTTTTCATCAAATAACGGAGTTGTTCATGTTTCACCCTCCACAGAAGACTGCTAATATTACCATTCGTTGATAACATATACCACTTTATTAAAAGCCTACGAATTTAAAACAATGATTTTAATCAAATTATCAATTGTTTTAATTATCTGACTGCTAAAGCAAAATTGATTCTTATTTTAATAAACCAATAATATAAATTCTAAAGTAAAATTGATTTCGACTTTAAAATGAGGCAGTAATTTTAGAGATTAGTAACAAAGGGTTTTGTGAAAATTTAAACTTTTCCACTGATGAAAGTATTAGTGATTAGTCGAAAAAACGATGCAATAGAGTCCCACAAAACATATTATTTTCGCAATGGTAATAATAAAAAAAAAAAAAACTAATGGTATTGAAAAGTAGTTCAATAACGTTTAGGTTATTTGTTGAAACAATTTGAAAAACGAAGTTCCCTGTTAAAGAGGAAACCCAGGGCAAGGGATGTGTTGGCTAGTATGGTAATGGAGCCTTTGACTTTACATGACGCAACAAGAATGAATAAGTACACACTCTTACTACGACATTTGAGAAAATATTATCCGCCTCTCGTATTTCGTAAAGGTTCAGTTCTCCATAATACCATCATCATTGTCAACAATTATCAATCTACAGCTGGATGAAGGCCTCCCCAAATTTCTTCCACGATGATCTGTCTTGAACCAGTATCCTCCATGTCACTTTTGCAGTTACCTTTCCTCCTTGTTACTTTTTCCGTTTGTAATAGGCGTATCGGTGCTCAGTCGTCTGCGTTATGCACCAGGAATCTCTATTGGACCAGGCCACTTTCTTCCAATCATCCACGGTACAATCTTGATGATCTTGGGCCCATTTCATGCGTTGTTGGTGATGACGTGCAGTGAGCATGGAGATCCGGCTGGGTCTTCGGCTACGCAGGCCCATGAGTGAACTGTGAGCTGTGACACTCACTGTGGCACTGCGGTCGCTGTGAACAATGCGCGACAGTTTCCGCTCCCCTCTCGCATGAATGAGCTGCGAAAGACACAAGTCTGAACGACAGTTCGTCGTTTGGCCATCCGTGCACTACTTTTGATACGTACTCACTACAGCGGCACGTGAACAACCGACAAGCAGCGTCGAACTCCGATAAATCGGCAGCTTTTCTCATTCTGACTCCGAACACTCTACTAACCGAAAGCCGGTCTTCGGGTTGTATATATACTGCTCTGGGAACTTCACCGGCGCCGCCGTTCGGGCTCCAGCCACATTTATTTTTCTAGGCCGGGGTAATGAGAGTGTAATGGCTCATAATGGTATGTTCATAAACTTAGTTAACGCAACGACGTCATCTGAAATGCACTGCATGTGATTAAAAAGAGTACAACGAATTTTAAGTAATTAGATTGTTGCCTTTCACATTCAGTAGACATCTTATTTGCGTGTAAGTTTTCCTCATGAGTACAACTACAGTATTATATTTATTATTCAGAGTATTACGTATTCAGAGTTTGACTGCTTTTTCGTACTGCTAAGCAATTTGTCATTCTAATTTCATTAGAATAAGAATAATTACATTTTTTTTTACAAATAATTTATCACAGATGCTGTGATAAGCACGCGTCCTTTTCTATAAAACCAGCTAACAATATTTTACTTGTATTAGTACTCCACAAAAACGAAAACTTTTTGCCTAGTTACAGAATTCAGTTCAGACAATTCCTGAAAGCATAGTGTTACATGAAACAAGACACTTCCAGTAATCAAGGACAGATTTGCAGAGAATGTATGCGGGAGCATAATTTAACGTACTCTTCTTTT
Organism: Macrothele yani; assembly: GCA_039090855.1. Classification (NCBI taxonomy): domain Eukaryota; kingdom Metazoa; phylum Arthropoda; class Arachnida; order Araneae; family Macrothelidae; genus Macrothele; species Macrothele yani. Next base: position 99,004,495 of record CM077007.1, on the reverse strand, counting down.
TCTTCTTTTTAATTCCTTCTTCTGGCATCCAACGAATTACTCGACGATCGTTTGAAAAATCTGGATGCGAGATGGCAGTGTTCAGCTCATTAAAAGCTGAACTGGTAGTAATTGTTTGCCTCCGCTTTAGCACAGATGCTCTGTTGCAGCTTTTTATCTTTTTCTAATTAGGAAGAAAAATAGAGAGAATTCTCTGGTACGAAGATGGTTCTTTCACAGCTGAGGCGAAAAAAGAGAGGGAAAAATATAATGGCGAATGTTCGGCTAAGTAATAAGAGATAAAAATCATCGATTGTGAAAGGAAAGATTTTTTTCTAGAAGCGCATTACCTTGAAGTCAAATGCATGATAAATCTTCGGTGAAGTGACAAAATGGGAAAAGCAGGCATTTTAATTATAATCAAATTGCTGATCGTCTCTTCAAGAAAAGGAATTTTGCGTATTTTACCATTGTTCAGAGATTTTGGGGACTTCAATGAGAGCAATTCAAGTGCAAAGTAGATTTCACCTTTTACTAGTTGAGAGCATTTAGAATCTTCAACGGAAAAAAAAAAAGCTGAAAACTCATCAATAAAATATTTTCCTCCTTTTGTTTAATTTTCATTTAACGCTTCTAAGTATGCCATGTTTAATTTTCGGATAAATCATTAGAGGCTTGAAATGTGTGTAAATCAAATAAGGAACAAACAAAAATTATTTACACGCTTAAGCATTTTTCTAACACTCATTTAAACGCTCTCTCTGTCTCTCTTATAAAAGATGACTATTCCTAACTGTGATTTTGAGTTAACCCATACATTTTTGTTTTTCACTTTTTTACTCCTATATGGTCGTTTGACTTGCAGAATCATTGGAGAGGCATAACTCACAACGTTTGTTAAGCCATTTTTTTTTGTTTTTTTTTTAATTGGAGGTTTAACGACCACCGTGAGCAACTCAATGGGCTATAAGCAGTCGCCCGTCCCTAATTTAGGGTCACTGGTTCCAGGGAAGGGAGAGAGCCAGTGCCGTAAGACAAACACAACATCCATGCCTCACCGGGATTCGAACCCGGACCCCGTTCGGACGAATGATCAAAGGCCATCGCTTAGACCACTGCGCCACCGGGGCGGCTAAGCCGTTTGGGGGGAGGGGTTGAGATATATTTCCTCTAATTCCGTTGGTATAATTTCACCGCTCCGTGATAGCCATCAGAGCTTCTTTAGTGGGAACAGGATGCGCCGAAGGAAGGTAGGGTTGACATTTATGAAGGAGACGCTATATTATGTTTGTCCATCACCTGAAAGTGTCTTAAAAGGATAGTGTTTAATTAATGCATCTTCCAGTTCTTATGCATGGAGCAGAGATTTGGATCTTAACTTAAAACAACATACAGAGGCTGCAGACAACCGAAAGAAGCAAGGAGAAATGTATTCTTGGTGTAACAAAGAAGGATAAGAAGCGAAAGTCTCGTATACGAAAAACGACGACATGACGGTCAAAGTATTGATTTGGTCTGTGAGCTTAACGACTAACTCTCTGTGCTGTAAGCAGTCGTCCGTCCCTAATTTATGGCTTCTGGTACCAATGAAGGGAGCCAGCCTGTGCCGAAAGATAACCACAACATCCATCCCTCACCAAGATTCGAACCCGGACCCATCGCGTACGAGTGATCAGAAGCCATCTCTTATACCACTGCGCCAGCAGGACGGCACAACCCAGCTCGGGCGAATGATCAAAAGGCATCGCGTAGACCTCTGCGCCACCAAAGAAGCACTGAAATATTAGACTGGCGCAAGAGGAAAAGATCAGGAAGGAGACCCTGTGGGAGATAAGTGGATGGATTTCGAAAATATGCTCTAGAGGCATGTAGGATACAGTTATGGAAAAAACTGGGAGATCTATTCAACTAACAGATAATGGTTGACGATGATGATGACATGGTTATTTGACGTTATTTAAGTGCAGTTGTGGTGCTCGTCATTAATGCGTATTATAGGCGATCGGCATTTTGCGCAGTTGAACCCCGTCAATATTCTACACTCAGTGGCAGGGTTAAATATTTGTTGCATCTCTAGAAATATACGGAGTGTTTTCTGAATTTCGACCAACTATCTAATACTTCGTTGTAAATCCTTTCTCTAGCATAGCGGTCGCCATTCGGCTTAGAATCGACTCCCTGAAGTATCTGTACCGTTGTGTGGATAGCTGAAACCAAATTGTTTTTGTCTTTATGTCCACATTTCCGGTATGGAGAGGAGTGTGGGGTGTTCATCTCTTCAACAAATGTTCGACAACATTCGACTTATCCTCGATTTCACTGAGAATAGGTGAGTTTGTAGGTTATTCGATATGGTTCACATGAACTCTGTGTAAATAGAAACTTCTGTACGCGGGGGCAATCCACTGTCTTTCTGTTGGCGGAGGTGCAACCTTGTGGGTCTATATGCTTCCAAAGAAGTCCCTGGTACTAGCCGGCGCCCATACGTGATCCACTCTCACTAGATGTCCAGTTTGTGCCAGCTAAATATATGCACCACACAACCACCGGCATGTGTTCAGGCCCATGTTCAGTAAACAGCCGAAGCCATGCATGAGCGACCCATAGCCTCAAGCTCATGATGTCAAATACGTACTCGACCGTCGGCAGAATGGAGAACATATCGTGATTCGTCGGATAAGCACGGTGACTCCTTCTTTTTCGTAGTCTAACCAAGGCCGTCTAGAAAGTGCACGGCCATGACATTGGATAGATGAGTTTCCTCTCTGAATGACGTCAGGCGGAAACCAAGGATTCCGATTGGTTTCCACCGCTGAAGTGTATGACATCAAACACGACACGACGTATCATGTCTTGTAACATGAGAGTGACGTGCCTGATGCGTCGGTGATAAAACGATGGCCTGATACCACAACGACATATTAGGCCAAGCAACATGAAAGTGACATCACAAACGGAGGAAACTCATCTCTTCAATGTCGAGGACTTGTATTTTCTCGGCAGCCTTCGTTTAACCAGAGTAACCCAGAGTTCAGACACACCAGCGACTCTGAACACTTGGTAATCCGGTTGATATATTTTCGTGTAGCTACATCGAAGCCAATTATTTATTAGCCAGTCAGGCCAAGTGACTGATCTTCCGAAGATAGCTTTTTAATAACAACCACTTCTTATCAACTTCCTTTCATTTTCTGAATATCACATCAGGTCTTTCTATTTTAAGAAAACAGAAAATATCAAAGGTTTTACTTAGTTAAAGGTGTCCTATTTGTTCTTCTCGAATCTTCTGTGAGCGCGTATTCCTTTCTGATTTGCACCTTATTATGCTATAAAGTTCCACTGACGGATGCCAGTGAAATTCCTGCTACGTAGCGAAAATTCGAATCATTCGTCTCGGTATCATTGAAGTTCATTTTCTCTATGACACTCATTAGATCAGTTATTCCTTTGTGCAGACTGTGCTGTTTACTTCTGTTTTCAAATGAAGACATAGGTTCTTAGCTGTAAAAACTGTTTCATGCATTGCAATCAAGTTTCGGCTAACTCAGTTGATCTCTTGTTTATGCCAGTGGTTTTGCCTGTGAGAAACAACGGCCCCAAGGAAATGGTCAAAATGTGATCGAAATAAATATGTCAGTTTACTTCCATAACTTACTCATATTTAGGAGTGTATCGGAAAACAGAAGTAAATAGCCTATATCGAGGGCGAAGACATCGTGAAAAAACAATGGATTTCGAAGCATCCCAAAGAAAGTTTAACCTCGTCGATCAGTGGAACGTCTTGAGCGAATAAGAAGTAAACAGAAATACGAACTTACGTGCACTGAGAAGAAAAAAGAAGGAGCGGCAAAAAAAGAAGGCCATATTAATATGTTAAAGCTTTTGAAGTCTTACAAAAACCACAAAAAAGGCAAAATAAAAAAAAGTCTTAATCTTTAGCCTTGTTTAACTTAGTAATTTTATTCAAAGCCGGATGATATGTAACTGAATTAAATATGGAATACGGTGTTTAGTTCATCGAAAAATGTCTGTGACTTTCAAAAAACTTTACGGCAAAAGTGAATTAGATATGAATTACATAGAACATCAATTTTAAATATTCAATGTCCAAAATGAAGGTCAAAGAACACAATAAAACCAATTAAAGTAAGAAAACAACATCCTTATCAGTAAGGTAACCCACTTTGTGCAAATAAAATTTAAGATGATTTAATACTTAATTTTAATAAGTACTACACTATCTACCAACAAGTAATTGGGCACCCCTGCAATCGACGATATCTGCGGTCCTGATACACGTCACGGCCGCCGCCGTTAAATATCGTGTGGGAAAGAACAACGCAACCAGTCGCATGCAAGATGCCGCCCAGTTCGGAGCCCTCTGATTTCGAGAAAGGTGTAATCGTCGGGTCTCACAGAAATGGCCGATACATAAGTGACATATCTAGCGAGTTGAAGTACCCAAAATCGACCGTGGCCTACGTGATTGGCAAGTGGAAGATGAGAGGTGACTGTCGGAATGTGACCCGACCCGGCAGACCCACAAAACTGGGAGCGAGAGACCGACGGGTGCTGGCCAGAGAAATTCGGAAGAACCGCACCAAATCGATGGGCCACATCCGCGAGGAGTTTCAACAGACATCCGGGAGTGTTCTTTCGATGAATACCATCCGTAAGGAAGCCCATATGCTCGGTTATCATAGACGTGCTGTCGCCCACAAGCCTTTGATCACCAAGTCCAATTGCGCTGCTCGGCTAACGTGGTTCAAAGAACGTCGACAGTGGACCGTTGAACAGTGGCAACAGGTTCTATGGAGCAACGAATCAAGGTTTACCCTCTACCGCTTGGATAGCAGGGTCTGGGTTTGGCGTCTGCCTGGAGAACGCCTCCTGCCGGAATTTATTGTGCCTACTGTGAAGTTCGGCGGCGGTGGAATTATGCTATGGGGGTGTTTCTCCAGGTATGGAAATGGACCCTTGGTCGCAATCCTGGTAGAATCAACGCCGAGACCTACTGCACCATTTTGGATGACCATGCGCTTCCTACGTTGTGGCAGTTTTACGGGGTGGACCCATGTTACTTTCAGGATGACAATGCCACCTGTCCTGTTGCGAGGTCCATCATGGCTTGGTATGGTGACAATGGGGTTAAACGAATGGACTGGCCTGCGCAGATCCCTGACCTTAACCTTATCGAGCACCTCTGGGACGAGTTGGAGCGTCGACTTAAGGGGTGCCCCAACCGTCCGTAATCGGTGAAGGAACTGACCTGTCTTCTCCAAGCCGAGTAGAAGAAAATACCGCTAGCCGTCGTACAAAGCCTGGTTGAGAGTATGCCCCGAAGGGTCGCAGCTGTAATCGCAGCTCGTGGAGGCTCCGCCAAATATTGAAGGTGAATAAACTTCGTTTTCCTTTGCTATCAGAGGTGTCCAATTACTTGTTATATATATATATATATATATATATACTAAAGAGCAAAGCCGAAAACATAAGAAAAACTTTAGAATTTAAAACGAAAGTTGCAAAATAACCTGAAGATCAAAACGCGCAACGCAGCAGTTATGAAAATTCAGAATTCACATTCTATTAAGAAGAGACTGAAGCAAATTAGTGCTATGGATAAGAAGGTCCTATTAAAAATAAAAAATTAAATAATATAGACAAAATCACAAAAAAAACTTAAAAATCTGTTTATAAAAGAAAATAAAAATAAATATAAAAGAAAACTAGTTATTCACTCACTAGAATAGCTATACTAAAAATAGTAAAACTAACATTAAAATTAATAGGATTCTGAATAGTCTACAGAAGCTCACTAAGGTGATTAAATACATGCAAAGATTATTAAATACACTACTTGTGTATTTCATAATATTTCTCATGTATTCTGGAGAGTTAATTCTGCTCTTTCTGATCATACAGGTCCACAATCTTAATTATACTTTTTTCTCTAGTTAAAACCTCCGCGAGTAGGATTTTTTCAGTGTGTGGAGGCCTTCAGCCCCACCCACACTGCCCCCCTAGCGACTAGGGAGTGGCAGGGGTGTTTGGAAGTTTGGGTTGAAAGGTTGGCCATGTTTCCTCAAGAGTGGAAGAAGTTGAGTTGCATAAGAGGTAAGCTCTCTTCATTGTCTTTGGGTTTTAGGTTTTCCAGGTTCAATATTTAAACTTCTTGAACATTTTTTCTTTTTGTTTTTGCTTTAAGCATTTAGGCACTAGCAAGTCTGTTAACTTTTTTGCGGATTTTAACTCTTTCTTTTCTTGGTATCTTTGCGCGTTTTTTAGGGAACTAAGGCCAAGCGGCCGGCCGTTTCATTGTTCTTGTAGTCTGCGCTGTGTTTTCAATGTAGTTAAGGTCTTAATAACTTCTTAATTATGCACTTAAAGCACTTCTGAAATACTTTGTACATATTGCAACTAATTGTTTATGTCACATAACCTTCACAAAGCATTTCTTTAGTTTATTATTGTCTTTATTTTATTCTCGTTTTTGTGTTGTCAGAAGTTGTGGAGTAGGTGGTTTTTATAATCCAGTTTTCTTTCAAGAATCTGTGCTTTAGAAAAAAATTAATATTTCCTTTTTTATTGCAATGTTAAGAATTTGTAATACTTTTGTATTGCTATTCAGGTTTAAATTCTCTCTCAGGCGAACTTGGCAATTTGTTATTGCTGAACATTATTTCTGATTCATTATGTCACTCTTACAACTTGAGTTTTCTATAATCATCTTCTTTCTGTTTAATAGTAACAGATGAAGAGCATGGGTAGGGCCAGGAAAGTTATGGATGCAAGCTAAATTGTTAACTAAAGCTAGTTCATACTACTCTGCGGAGGTCATGACATATATATATATATATATATTTAAAAAAAAATTTTGGTATGCTTATTACTTGCACCTATGACTTTGCAGAAACCCATTTCCAAATAGGTCTTTGTGGAGGTGAGAAAATGCAGAGTTTTTGCTGGTCCTTGATAAAGCCAAGGCTCAATATTCTCGACATTTTCTACATTCAGTTGTTCTATTTTTTTCTCTTTTTACTCACACCGGTCAATACATAACCTTTTCTATGTTGTACTTGGTATGAGTCAAAAAACTTTTTTGCTTCAGTCTCTTCTTAATAGAATATATATATATATATATAAATTGAGTTTAGAATTTATAGTTCAAAGCAGATTTGTCTGGGTCAGAGACGGGTCCGGATCGCGTCGGTTCGGGTTGGGTTCGAAATTTTTGTCGCGTTTCCAACTGTGGGTCAAATAGCTCATCCTTGATCGTTCGGCTCTGTAAACCCAGATTCGATTACCGAATGATGCATTGGTTGTGTGTTTTCCATACGTCAACAGCTTTCTCCCTTCTCTAGAACCAGTGGCCCCAAATTGCAGACGAGAGACTGCTTATGGCCCGTACTCTGGCCCATGGTAGTCGTTAAACCCCTGAAGCCATTCCCCAAAACGATGATGTGCTATTTCGTAATGCTTCGGCAAAACGTTTGCATGATGGTTGCACTTATAAACCAATAATAGATCAAAAGTAAGTTATGGATTTTTTAAAATAAAAAAATGGATTTATTAAAAACCGATGCTCGTGGTTTGTACAAGGGGCGTTCAAAATGTAACGAGACTGATTGTACATGAGGCAGAAGTGTAATACATATAATAAACGTACTTACACTTACATACTTTTGAATATAAATTTATCCCTCTACCGGAATGTATCAGTCCCACCTTTTCATCCACTTCTGGAAGGTCTGTTCAGAGCTTTCCTTGACGTGTGGTTCAGGATACCCATCACAGCATTGTTCAGTTTAGTATTTGATGCAAACCGACGCCCACGAAGTTAGGTGTTTACTTCAGGGAAGAGATGGAATTCACATGGTGTCACGTCCGGTGAATACGGAGGATGCGCCATCATTTCGATGCCCAGATCTTGGATAACCTGCTGGGTAAGTAAATCATGATGTGCAGGTGGCATTATCTTGATGCAAAATACAACTGGTTTGTGCTTATTCTGAAAGTTTTGAGGAAATTCCTTCTTTAGAGGACCTTCGACAACTTCAGAATAACAGGTAGCGATAACAGTTTTTTCTTGTGGAAGAACATGGCCATAAACAATTCCCTTTTTAAGAAAAAAAACCAGGTGCATGTCCTTCTCTGCACTTGATTGAGCCTTTGCTTTCTTGGATCGGAACGCTGAGTGCTTCCATTGGGATCTTGTTCTATTTCTGGATCGAAATGGTGGAAAAATGTTTCATCACATTTGGCAATCTGATCCTTAAAGTGTGGCTCACGTCGCAGTTGGGACTTCCACTGGTGAAAAGTGATAGCCCGATATGTTTTGTGTTCATCCGTGAGCAAGCGGGGAATCCACTTTACAGCGAGTTTTCGGTACCCCAACTGGTTTCTCACAAGGACATCAACGGTATTAACGAGCATCTGGAACACCTTAGCAACATCCTCAATGGCCACTCGGGGGTCTTCGTGCAGGTGTGCCTGGATTGTATTGACATTAACATCCGTACTCGATGTCGAAAACCTACGAGTGTCACACATCTTCCACACTTTCCCAAATTTATGGTACCGCACAAAAACTCTTGCACAGGATAAAGCATCTTCCTTATAGGCTGTTTTAATCATTCCATGCGTTTCTGTTGCGGTTTTATTTAAACACATGCAAAATTTTATAGATGAGCTTTGCTCCAGTTTTAAATCCATACTGGGTTACAGAAATGCGCCTGAATTCTATGCCGTCTACTACAAGAATAAACTAGCGCTGTAACGAAAAGTCGTCCCGTGACTGATTGTGAAGGTGTTCCGATACAGGCAGCTTCATTTTTTACGCTTTTCAACCGTAGGTTGAAGAAGCGTACATTCTCCAGCTTTGTCTGTCAGTCCGCCTCTCCACACGATAACTCACGTAAAAATGGTTCAATTTCGATGAAAATTTAGAATGTGGTAGGGGACAACCTGGGGAGAAACCCTATTGAAAACAGGCGTAATGGGATCGAAGATCAAGACATAGGAACAGGGATCGATTCCATTGCGTTATTCCTCATAACTTGACTAACAAGTTAGTAAAATCATGCAATGCATTGATTATGATACGCTTTCCAACATACCTGAAATCATTACTCAAGTTATGAGGATACTGGCTGTGGAATAAATCTCGCTACCGGGCCCTGACTTTTGACCTCTTTACGATGTAATTAAACAGAATTGGGTCAGCATACCTCCAAAACAACATACTAAAGTTTTGTCGAAATAGAAGCATTTTTAGTCATGGTATGAGGATAATAGCTGTGGAATAAATCTCGCTCCTGCATCCCAACCTATGACCCCATTTCGATTATATTCAACAGAACTGGTTCAGTATACATCCGGAACAACATGATAAAGTTTTGTCGCAATCGAAGCATTTTACGTAAGTTATGACGCATAAGGGCAATAGAATGGATCCCGCTTCTATGTCCTGACCTTTGATTCCATTTCGTCCATTTTCAATAGGGTTCATTCGCATCTGGTCCCCTACCACATACTAAAATTTCATCAAAATCGAAACATTTTTACGCGAGTTATCGTGCGGACGGACAGAGAGACAGACGGGCAGACAGACAGACAGACAGACAGACGGACAAAGTTGGAGCATATACGCTTCTTCAACCTACGGTTGGAAAGCGTAAAAAATGGTTCGATTTCAATGCAGTTTCAGTATCTGGTACGGGGCCCAACTCGGCACCAACCCTATTGAAAATGGAAGAAATGGGGTCAAAGGTCAGGACATATGAGCGGGTTTCATTCTATTGCCCTTATGCATCATAACTTACGTAAAAATGCTTCTATTACGACAGAACTTTAGTATGTTGTTCCGCATGTACACTAAACTGGTTCTGTTGAACATAATCGAAATGGGGTCAAAGGTCAGTACACAGGAGCGAGATTTGCTCCACAGCCATTTTCCTCATAACTGGAGTAATGATTTCTGGTATGTTGGAAAGCGAATCATAATCAATGCATTGCATGAATTTACTAACATCTTATGCGTGGGTTTGTTTTGGCGCTATGACGTCAGTTTCGTTACTTTTTGAACGACCTACGTAAAATTACATATGCCGCCCCGGTGGTCTAAGCGCTGGCTTCTGATCATGGGTCCAGGTTCGAATGCCGATCAGGCATGGATGTTGTATTTGTTCTACGGCACTGGCTCCCTCCCTTCCCTGGAACCAGTGAACCTAAATTAGGGACGGGCGACTGCTTATAGCCCATTGAGTTGTTCAAGGCGTATGCGTAAAATGAATAAATCATATTTAAACTTATGTAAAATGAATGAACCATATTTGTATTTTCTGTAAAATGAAAATATGATTATGAATATATTTAGAAATAACACTGCTTTAAAAAAACTCCTGCAAAATGTTAAAAAAATAAAAAAAAGTGCTGCCCTAGTAAAAAGCCTTAAATATTAAATTTTTGAAAATAATATTTGGAAGTATCAATGGATTTCAGTATATTTCTTGAAATGCAAATGGAGCTCGAAAATAGAATGGAACTTAAATTCGCCTAAAACTGTCACTTCCCTACTTGCATAATACTGGAGTTGTTTAAAATATTTAGCTGCATTGAAGGTTTTTGCTGTTCAGGAGAACGCAAAATGTAAAAACACGTAAACAAATATTGAAGAAAAGAAATGAAAATGTGATTTCTAACTTTTAGCAATTCTTCTCTCGGCGTAAGTTCTATTTGACGCTATAACAAAATAATATATCTTCCATAAAGCCTTATTTCTGCCCTTTTTTTCGCTTATAATTTCTTTGAAGTATCTAGAATCTCTCATTTTTAGTAGACAAATCTTTCCAGTTAGATCACGGATTCTTTTACTCCAAATAGATATCCTATTTCATTATTCCCTGCGAACTAAATATATATTATTTCTCTTCATCACTCAGATTTCTGTGCAATTCATTGATTTCTGCACACGAGAAGCGATAAACTTCTCCGGGTTAGGCAAACTAATTCTTTTACATGGTGTTCCACATATCATATCTTCATCAGTTTAGGAAACTCGATTCGCTCATCCCATTAGGTTGATTGAACGCTGTCGACTTGCTTTTTCGCAAATGAGCAAGTCGTCACAATCTTTTATTTCTACTTCCATTTGTTGATGGAATGACACGTCAGAAAGGCCTAATGCCAATTCTTTCACCGTGTCGGATAGTTGCTGTCATGCAACTTAGCTACTAATTGATTCCACCAATGGCAAAAGTGAATTAAATGCATTCAGCCTTTTCGGAAAGCTCATTATGCTGCGACGTTTCTCATAAATCATGACACAGTAAATCTGACGATAAAGAACTGACATTTATTGACTTGGAATATTCCCTAGATATGGCAAATTTAACCAGATAGCAAATACAAAGTCTGTTTTATCTCCCTTATTTACTTATTTAATGTTACAGGATGCAAAGCGAACTGAAATCAACTAGCTATAAACACAACTTATTGAAAATGGTGGACACATTGAGGGATTAGACGTGTCATTGATGTGAATATATATTCAGGCTATGTGTTTCGATATTTCTTCATATGCAAACTTGAAAATATTTTAAAGCTATATATTTCTCAAATTTGGACGCACAAAGGGAAACGCTTGCAGAGGAATTATTGGCATAAGAGAGTGATTAACTTCTGGGTAACAAAGAAAGCTTTTGCAAACAGAAAAGATTTGAAAGTTGAGACTAGTATAAAATAGCTTTTCCCAGTTCTTTGCTGTAATACAGGCATTAATAATAATTGAATCACGGTTACAGTTTTTTGGCATTCAGTGAACAAATATTTAATCAGAAAAAATTCTTCAGGGTGTATTCGTCTTAACATCGTAAGAAATCGCCCGTACCTTCAGAAAAGCGGATGAAAATACCTATGAAAATATTTTCCAGAAACACGTTATCGTATTTTTATCGCAGTTATTAAACTTATAAAAATATTGTTGTAATTGAAAAGGGAAATTTGTGATCATACTAATGTGACAATAGAAATACACAGTCGTATCAGAATAATATGATCACCTACCTAATAATGGGAATAACCAGCCTTAACCCGGATGATAGCTGCGAGACGGCGTGGCACGGACGCAATGAGGCCCTGGAAGCTTGCCCGAGACACACGTGCCCATTCAGACTGCAGAAGAGCACGGAGATCCCGGAGATCACGTGGCTGTGGGTCGGAACGTCGAACCTGTCGATACAAATAATCCCACCAGTGCTTTATGATCCGGCCAAGGGAGAACGGAGACAACGCCGTCGTTTTCTTGGAACCAGTCACGCATCCCCTTTGGGACGGCGCATTGTCCTGTTGGTAGACACCATCAGCACCACGGTAAGAGTCCAAATGAAGGGATGCATGTGATCAGCGAGGATGTACAGGTAGCCATTGGTGTTCTGGGACCCATCCAGTGGCACCAGCGGTCCCAGGTCCTACCAGGAAAACTTCTCCTAGACATGCACACTGCCACCGCCGGCCCGTATTGATCGAAAAGAGTGTCCAGCTGTTCGTTTTCGCGTGCCTGACGCCGTATCCGCCACCGTCCGTCACTTGTGTAGAGTAGAAACCTCGGTTCGTCGGAGAAGGCAATCTTTTTCCTATCTTCCACTCTCCAATGACGGTAGTTCCATGCGAAATGCAGGCGTCGTTGCTGATGGACCTGGGTTAACATGAGCGCCTTGACGCAGCGTCGACTCCGGAGGCCCATGCGCAACAGGGTTCATTGTACTGTGGTCGGGGACACGTACCTGTGAGCCCATTCTTTCATTTGCGGGGGTCAATTGCTGCACTGTTGCGCGTTTATTGACTACAGCAGCTTGCGAACAGTCCACGAAGTCTGCTGTTTCTGACATGCTTCCACCCTAGGCACGGTAGCCGAGAATCATTCTTTTTTTAACATCCGTTAAATCACCATACCTATACTTACTGTGCTCACGTAATGCACTATGGCTCATCTATCCTGTCTGGTAATATATACAGTATATTCGTGTGGTCCACCTTGTCACGTGCATTCTATGATGCACCTGGGTGGTAACACTGCGATTCCGGGGGTGGTCGTAATATTCTGATACGACCATGTATGTCATTTATGGAATGTTCGTCAATGGATGATGTTGAAAGGATACCTTCTCAATAAGAAACTGCGTTGAAATGAAATTCAGAGCGTCATGAAGACACAATGCCGTTATAACGTAATCGTTCTTCGTGTGCGAGATTGGTGTTACCCTATGTCTAAAACCATGACTAAGGAAATGTTGAACTAAATGAGAATACGATGCAATAGTTGCACGGGATTAAGGTTTTACGGCCAGAGGAAACATATACAGAAGTCAAATTTACGATAACCTTTTATCGATGCAGCACTGCAGATGAAATCCAAAATACAGCACTTCACACATAATACCTTAATTATCTGTCGTATAATCTACCTTGAAAACGACCGAACATCTCCACACACACACACACAAACACACACTCACACACACTAAGCAGCTGCTGTGTCTTCCTTTTTATCTAACGTCCTTATAACATCCATAAACTGGTATGCAAAAATTAAGGACGAAGAAGAGAAAGTAGCAAAACAGCGGGACGAGCAGGCAGAACAGACCAAAAGACCACTCAGGAGTTAGACTAGGGTCCGGTACGGTAGGGCATGCACATTCATGCAGCATGGCGTAGGCGGGGGCAGTATCGGAAGGGTATAAAGCACAAGGGAGGTGTACGCTCAGCAATTCGGTGAAAGATATTGAACGGTGTACATCGGTTTGAACGACGTCGAAGTGCTGCCACCGTGTGATTGGCCAACAGGAAATCCAGTAAACGACATCTGGATGACTTTACCCGAGGTCGCGTCATTAGGAAGTTGGAAGAAGGTCGAAGTGTGACTAGTGTGTCCGCTGAGTTCGGGATCGCTCACAGCATCGTTTCACGGGCTTGGAGAGCATTTCAAACGACAGGAACAGCTGTCCGAGAGTTTATCAGTGGTCTTCCACGAGCAACCACGGTGGCGGACGACCGGTGGTATTGTCCTACAGGCTAGAAGAGACAGACGGCAGACAGCGTGATAAATCGCAAGGAACATGGACGACCGTTATCGCGTTTTACCGTGGCCAGGGGGCTGCACAAGCGTGGTCTATTTTCACGACGACCATTACGGTGTGTGTCATTAACGCCTGCTCATCGGAGACGGCGGTTTCTGTGGTGCCAGGAACACAAGAACTGGACACATCAGCAATGGGGTCGAGCACTCTTTAAGGATGAGAGCCGATTTAGTCTGACGAGCGATTCTGGGCTTATACACATCTGGAGAGAGCAGGGAACACGCAATCACACCTCCAACATCATCGAAAGGGACAGGTTTCGAGGTGGCGTAGTTCTCGTTTGGGGCGGTATCATGCTTGGTAACCGTACTGACCACCACATCTTCCAAGGAGGTTCAGTCACTGGTGTCCGCTATTGTACCCAGGTTATCCTGTCTCACGTGCGTCTGTTTAGAGTTGCTGTGGGTCCTGAGTTCCTGTTCATGGACGACAACGCTACACCTTATCGTACAGTGGCTGTCGCAGAGCTTTTGGAGAGTGAAGATCTTCAACGCATGGATTGGTCCGGAGGGTCCCCAGACCTACATCCAATCAAACACGTGTAGGACCTTCTCGGGAGACGCTTGGAAGCACGTCACCAACCGCCAGCAAAGATTCCGCAGCTGCGATTGACGCTACAAGAGGAAAGGGCCACGATGCCTCAACAGCTCCTTGACAACCTCGTCCTCAGCATGGACAGACGTTGTAAATCCTGCAACGCAGTCAGGGGTGATCATATCCCCTACTAAAGACTAGATTTTTTTGGCAGCCGCCTGTCACATGGACGTTTCTGTCTTCTGTCCAGTTGTGCTCGAAGCTACCTTTTCAATAAAGTGCCTTTGTATCCTTTGGATCCCTTGTTTAGACGGTCTTGCTCACTTGTCCCATATTCATACATCTTGTGGATCTTATGGAATGATTGCAGTCGATGTGGAGCACTTCTGCATGACGTTACATTCGACAATCCGTCTCGTCCTTAATTTTTGCATGCCAGTGTACATCACTCTCTCTGACCTCAAAAGTGTTGCCAACGAGAGAAGATATCACGTTATGTTTGGAAAGTGCAAAAGAGAAAAAACTCAGATTTACATAGGAAAATGATCTAAAAATTAAAGTTAAATTAGAATATACGTCACACGGTATTTACTGGAGAAGTGCTCTATAATGAAATGCAAAGGCTTTACTTGGTACAGGAAAAATAGCTCGATTGCTCCATGATACCTTAAGAGATTTTGATTCATATCTGAAACAGCGTTCAAGTTTTACTCACGATTTCTAAGATATTCAAATTAAGCCGGGAAAAGGACTTTCCACACAGGTTTCAGGTTCAAGCTGATTTTTATTGTCAAATGATGAAATAAAATCCAAGGCGCGAAATGTACGTTTCTGAAACTTTCAATAAACTGGTGTCCAAATTTAATGTGACAAACACAAAATCATGAATAACGCAAAATACACATGACAGAGTTTAATGACAGTTGGTTCGGATATGTGCAGCCTACGTGCGAAACGTTCCAGGACTGAAGCAATAAAGAATATTAAAAAAGTATCATAGTTAAAATTAAATACTGGCTTTCTGAATCAACACACAGTTTACAGCTTTTATGACGATCGTAAAAACAGTTCTGGAAGACACTTTCCGAGATGTCCGCAAGGTGTTTCGTCACAGCTGCTGGGATAAATGTCATGTCTGCATGATACTGTCAGTACGTACTTCTGCACTTAGCGCTTTGTCGCTTGGTTCGTGGGTCATACAGCAGGCACCATGTTTCATCTACTGCATTAATTTTGGAGTACACATCATCGGGTTTCTCAGCTGTAGTACACGAGCCATCTTTTGGTCATCATTCAGAATGCGGGGTACCAATCAGACATTCAGTTTTCGTTTTTCCAGTTCCCCGCTCAGAATCTCATGACAGATAGACTTACTGATGCCCACCGACTCAGCCAAAAGTATCACTGTAGTTCGGCGATCTTTCTTTAACTGATTCCGCTCATCTTCGATTTGTTTCCCCTGTCGCACACTGGCAATGTACCCAGATCTCGGATCGTCATGAAATGATTCCCGCCCGTCACAAAACCGTGCATACCATCCGAAAACTTGTCTGCGGAATAATACGCTCCATACGCTTCTTTTAACATTATGTAAGCTTCAGTAGATGATTTACCATGTTATCAACGAAAACGGTCGTTTAATCTCTGCTCTTCTATGGCTAAAATGAAATGGGATAAGAACGCTTGCAATGACTCCCTTAATGCCCGTCTGACGCTTGTCCGTACTGGTGTAAACTGGTTTCCAGCTGTTCGCTGATTGGACACTCTGGCATACACGTGATATATTTATTCCACTAATGTTACGTTAGTTATGCGGTCAGTCCTGGAACTTATTGGACCTAGGTTGTATATATCGATCACGCAGCAATACACAACAGAAAAGGAATACGTTCACAGCATGAGGAGAAATCATGAGCGTGACAACATGACAGTCTAAATGACGCAACAAGTCACGTGGATTTTAATAGGCTAATAGGAAGTGCGATACCCACGAACAGCGACATAGCTCGCACAACGGGCCCTTCTGCTGTTTACCCGACTGTGAATGAGAGTTTGGGGAAATGTGTGACCATTCCCCTACCAAAGCGCGTTAGAGGGAGGTATCTAGGAGAGAATTGCCGACTTGTAATCGCTTTTCCTAGGACATCCCACACGTGATCTACGGGGTTTAGGTCCTGAGATCTCGCGAGCCACTCCATCCTGTGAATATCCTCACTTTTCAGGCATTCGTCGACTAGCCAAGCCGTATGGGAACCGGAGTTATGGGCGATAAATTGGTACTGGGTGCCTACAGCTTTCCTGAAGAGCCGTAAAAAGTGATCTAGTATGTCATTCCTATAGCGTGCAACAGTAAGGGTGCATCCCGGAAACAGATGAAATGGTGTGCGTCCATCCAACATGATGCCAACCCAAACCTGGATTCGTCTTTCACGGGAAAGGTCAATTTCCCAAATGCTGGAAGGAAGATTTTGGCTTCCCGCCTCTATTCAAATGTGCACACGCTGAAAATCCGTGTATAGGTTGTGCCGTAACTGGTCGATGAAAAGAACACAGGTTCATTGATTATAGGTGCAAGGGTGATGTTGGCCCTTATGTGCGATGCGGCGAGTGGGATACCAACCACTGACCTACTTATATTCAGACCTTTCTCATGGACTCTTCTGTGAACTGCTTACCTGAATGTCGAGGCTGCTGTAGCAGAAGAAAGTTCCTGCGAGAGATGACTGGCTGTAGACTCCGCACAGCGGAGGGTTGTTAGAGACAAATACTGGTTGTCTTGACTTGTTTTGGTTCGTGGGTGTCCTTGTAACGAACTTCTGGTTATTGTTCCGGGTTCCTGGAACTGTCTGACCAGTTCCAGGAAACCACCTCATAGACTCTTCTGTAAACTGCTTACCATGGACTCTTCTGTAAACTGCGAACTGTCTGACCAGTTCCAGACCTAAAGTTCCTGCGAGAGATGACTGGCTGTAGACTCCGCACAGCAGTTCCTACAAGAGATGACTGGCTGTAGACTACACACAGCGGTGGGCTGTTAGAGACAAATACTGGTTGTCTTGACTTGCTTTGGCTCGTGGGTGTCCTTGTCCCGAACTTTTGGTTATTGTTCCGGTTTCCTGAAACTGCCTGACCAGTTCCAGGAAGCCACCTCATAGACTCTTCTGTAAACTGCTTACCATGAAGTCTTCTGTAAACTGTAAACTGCGAACTGTCTGAGGAGTTCCAGATCTAAAGTTCCTGCAAGAGATGACTGGCTGTAGACACCACACAGCGGAGGGCTGTTAGAGACAAATACTGGTTGTCTTGACTTGTTTTGGCTCGTGGGTGTCCTTGTCCCGAACTTCTGGTTAATATTCCGGTTTCCTGGAATTGTCTCCAAAGATCGGAGACCCCTTGCCTCAACACATGCAGCCATCTTGCTACCTGAGCTTGCAATGTCAAGAGCTTCCTAAGCGATGGTGCGGAGACATTCTTCCACTAATAGGCAAACTCAAGCGTCAATTGCCGCACCCCGCTCAACACAGCTTTCATGAAGGTCGCGTGCCCGCTTGCTCAATGAGATGTCGTCATATACGCATCGTAGGAGCTAGTACAATGTTGTTTGGTACGTCCACTTAGCGTTTCCCCTTGCACATGTCTCTGAAATTCTTTACAATGGGTCATCTCGTTTTGGACATATTCTCGAATTTGAATTTGTCACGTTAATTTTGGACAGCAGTGTATTTAAAGCGGCATGATATTTCTTTATTCAGGTTATTTTCATTCATCATCATTGATGTTTTTGTGTATAAGTGCATTCACCATTGCTGAGGTTTTTATGAATAAGTGCATTCATCATTGCTGAGGTTTTTATATAACCGAATGCCTCAGTTTCCAAGAGTTGAAAGTTTTCCTCGATTTTTTGAAAGGAAACCAGCGAATGCCAGATGTTCTGGACATTTTTATTATGTTCAACAAACTGAAAACGAGCTGTCACGCAACTTTCAAGCCCGATACAAAATGCTTCAGTTATCACATGAACCAGTTTTAATCACCATGGTAACATAACCACGATATTTTACGCGAACTTTCCGTTCTTCACTTGATGTTTAACTCAGAACATCGGTTATGATTCCGTTCCAGAATGTTTGCAAAAATAAAATAAAACAAGGAAGGAAGCGAGTTAGAGCAGCCGCATTCTGACAGCAATGAGTTAATTCAAACACCTAAGAAATATAAAGTAAAATTCGCCAGAAGGATTGAAAAATAATGATTTCTTTCTTCAGAAAAATCAAATTTTTTGGCTTAAAGAAAGAAGACAAAACATGGTTGGTAACTTTATAATTTTATTTCTGTCATCCAACAGAAAACCACAAGCCAACAAGAATGATAATATCTGCTTGAAGCTTTGCAGTTATATGCATATGCTTTAACATGATACTAGATATGTGTTGCCTTTTAGAAAACGTTTTTTTTTTAATTTATGTCCTAATAACGTGCTGTCCTGTTGAAAACGCTCGGATTACAATTAGCTTGTTCCGACATCTAAATGCCTTTAATTTTTTTCTTGTTGGAGGCTTCACAGCCATTGTGAGAAACTCAATAGGCTATAAGCAGTATAACGAAGTGAATTTCTCAGTCATTTTTATCCGCGCCAGGATTCGAACCCGGGTACCCTCATTCCGGAATAAGTTGCTCTACCAATTGAGCTACGCGGACATCTTATTCTGATTCCTGTCTGCCTTTATGTCGTGTGCGTCCTTCTGGCAGGTACGTCACATCTCCTGGTACGTTACAGCAGTCGCTGGTCACTTGTTACCGGAAAGGCAGAGAGCCAGTGCTTCAAGACAAACACAACATCCATGCCTCACCGGCATTCGAATCCGAACACAACTCAGACAAATGGTCAGAAACCACTGCGCCTGCGCCAACTGGGCATTTTTAAGGTATACAATAAATAACAAAAAGTCGTGTGTGTGTTTGTGTATGTCTGTGTTAGAGCAAAACCATTTAATTTTGGTTTAGCTATATAATACAGTATGTCACGATGGCTCAGTGGTCGATACTCTGGCATCTGACCGTCTATTACCTGTGAGCACAGGTATGGAAGATGTGTGAGTTATCTTAGAACTCTAGCTCTCTTCCATTCCCTGAACTCGTAACCCCAAATTTGGGAGAAGCGACTGCTACGAGATGCATAACTTTATCGACAAAGCCAAAATCAAACAATCTAATCTTTCTATGCTACAACGACGCTATCTGAATTTAATTCCTTAAATATAAAATGTTTCACACAAACTCAAAAAACGCACTCTACGGTGTCGGCATAGAGTCTCATGCATCTTTATATACCTTGATTAGAAACAACATTGGCAATACCCCTCTTTACAACGAGGCAGGTGTTTATGTCATCCCTCCGTAACTTCCGGACGGCTCCAAACGAAAATACATCAGAATAACCAAGCATTGCTACAGTATTAGAGTCAACGAGAATAAAAAGAGACACAAAAGACAGAAAAATAACCATCCAGAGAAGTCAAATTCATTATCTCTATTCCTACGTGGGATGACATAGAGAAATTAGAGTCGTATTTCACCCCTCAATCTACAGCAATTCGAGAAACTCCAGAAACCCTGGAGATCTTTATCAACGGTAAGGTTTGCGGTGATAACCTCTCCCTAGAGTTGTCACGAATTTGCGGAACCGGTTCTTCCGAAAACACCTTTTCTCCTTCGAAGATACCGCGTGTCACCATTGTAACTGCTGAATGAAACTAACATTCACGTGTATTCGTTTAATATCTACTTCACTCACCGCGTTGAAAATTTTGGATACTTTGAAACAATTTTTGAACTGTTTCAGCGTTGCCTATGATCGCTCTAAACTCTGCAAATTAAACCCAGACGAAGATCCCCAGCGAAGTGCGAAAGTTCCGGAAAATTGAGTATCCGGAAATTAGAACGCTTTATTACTCAGACTGCGGTTTTCTGTATACCTTTCTTAAAAAAAAACCCCGTTTGATTGATATCCGAAACCTTAGAAACGTTTATCTCTATTTTAACGCCAAATAATTGTCTGAGATAACATTTTGTAATAATACTTCGTAGTTTGTGAAATTTCTCATAAGGCCTCCGGGACCCTTTTCTTTGTTCCAACAATTTTGAGGATCTAGATGGCTTGATTCGATTCATTTAGTTTTCCATGAAAATCCGGGATTTCATCCACTTCAGCTTATCTTTCTTCTTTGCGGATTTTTTTAAGTTCTTTACCAGTTTCATTGTCTGTTTCTTTAAAAGTTGTTCGAATATCACTATCTGTATAATACATTTTCAAACAAAGGATCAAAATTTCCTACTTTTTCTTTGTCTCTCTGATATTAAGGACATTGCTTTGAAAAGAATCCTATTTTTGAAGCAGTTAGAAATGCAAACGTTGCTACATTTCTTCGGGCATTTCAAACTATGTGAATCGGATCTAACGAAGAGGTTGGTTTTTTTTTTTGCGATTTTTGATGCCAGTCCCTCGGCGGCGCCAGTGGCATTCACATTGTTTGTTTAAAGGTATTGATTATCGCTTGGTCCAGAGGCTAGAAAAACTGAAGTCGTGTTTGGGGTCATGAACACAATTTTTATGTTTGTTAACTGCACTTAAGGATGAACAGAAAAAAATGTCTTAGACCAAAGCCACCTATAACAACATCCTTTATGGAGAACACCGCAGTACACTAGACTCTTGCTAATCCTCCATTCCTTACACAGAGGGGTGCCAGATTAGCGAGAGTATCGGATTACTGAGAGTGCGTAAAAATTTAGTTTTACTTCTTAATGAAATTTAAAGTCACAAGTTCACTGTATGCAGTACATATGCATTAAAAAACATTAACAAAACATAAATAACAGACAAGCATATGGTAATGGTAAAAGAGCACGATCATAGCGTCCAACAGTGAAATGATCTTTCTTTTTATGAAACTAGGGGCTGCGCCTATAGGCTCGCGAAACTCGTTTCCAGAGTAGCGCTCGGGCCCTGCAGCCCGATCTCCAAGTATATCACATGAAATAAAAACTGGAAAATTCATATAAATTTCAATTTTTATTGCATGTCTAAGCAAATAAGGCTTCTTATTCCGAAGTTTCAGAGTTTTTTTTACTGTCGTTAATTTTTGGAAGGTCGGACTTTTGTCGTTTGACCTTATAGTACTTACTAAACTTACCACTAAGCAAAACAAAAAAAAAGCGGTCCAAAAAGCATTTCCGCAAACCGTTAATATATTATTATTATTATTGGAGGTTTAACGACCACCGTGAACAACTCAATGGGCTATAAGCAGTCGCCCGTCCCTAATTTAAGGTCACCGGTTCCTGAGAAGGGAGAGAGCCAGTGCAGTAAGACAAACACAACATCCATGCCTCACCGGGATTCGAACCCGGACCCTTTACGGACGAATGATCAGAGGCCAGCGCCTTAGACCACTGCGCCACCGGGACGGCAAACCGTTAAGGTGGACGTCTAGTAATTTTGCTTCCTATACTTCCAATGGAAAAACTTTTGTACACATTTCCAATAGAAAAACTTTCATTCACAATTATTGTGTTCCCAAGGTTGAAAATTTACACATCGATTAAAATAACTTCATGTTATAACTTGGAGTCCTTAATATTTTCTAAAACATAACCATGATTATACAAAAAATCAATAACTTTTCCTTTGGTGGTGTTGAGACCAGGAAAAAGATGGCGCGACCTGTTCTTTGATGACGTCAGTAGACAAACCAATGTTGAATTGCATAATTGTAGTTATGTTTTAGAAAATATTGAATATTCCAAGTTATAAAATGAAGCTTTTTTAATCGATGTTAAACTTTACGTCCTTGGGAACGCCTTAATTATGAAGAAAATGTGCACAGAAGTTCTTCCATTGGAAGTACCGGAAGCAAAATTACTTTTTTTTTTTTTTTTTTTTTATTGGAGGTTTAACGACCACCGTGAGCAACTCAATGGGCTATAAGCAGTCGCCCGTCCCTAATTTAGGGTCACTGGTTCCAGGGAAGGGAGAGAGCCAGTGCCGTAAGACAAACACAACATCCATGCCTGACCGGGATTCGAACCCGGACCCCTTACGGACGAATGATCAGAGGCCAGCGCCTTAGACCACTGCGCCACACAAAATTACTTGACGTCCACCTTAAAAAACTGATATAGCCTTACCAACAAAACATAGCCGCCCCGGTGGCGCAGTGGTCTAAGGCGTTGGCCTCTGATCATTCGTCCGTAAGAGGTCCGGGTTCGAATCCCGGTCAGGCATGGATGTAGTGTTTGTCTTACGGCACTGGCTCTCTCCCTTCCCTGGAACCAGTGACCCTAAATTAGGGACGGGCGACTGCTTATAGCCCATTGAGTTGCTCACGGTGGTCGTTAAACCTCCAATAAAAAAAAAACAAAAAAACATACGCATAACAAATTCTCTGCGTCACCATGGCAGCAGGTCACGGGACTAGAACGTTCCTCTGTGGCTATCGTGAAGACAGACAAGCCGTTCATTTCTTTTCTTTGCGTCCTTAAAAAATGATGCTTAAAAATCAGAAAATGACTTTTTCTTAATTTTGTTTTTTGTAGAAAAGGGACGGTAGTTGCAAGTTTATGCTGTAAAAATTGCAATGCTTTATGATTTATAGTTTGCCATATATCCGGCTTTTTAAATGGATCACATCGCGAAATTGAGAATTTTGTGAAATTTAGAAATTTAATTTCTCGTAAAGTAAATCGAAATTAAAAAAAACGGGTGATGAGGTGCAAAAATTCGGTCATGGCACTACATGCCTACAAAGTTTCGTGGTTCTGTTGCTGTTAGTGTGTCCGAAACGCGACCTGATAGCCCCTTTTTGTTTACCTTAATTTTGAAATACAATAGCTCTTGAAGTACCGCTAGAATCGAGAAAACAGTTTATTTCAGCGTGTTCTCCAAACAATTCTCTACAAACGATGTAAATTTCATATTTTTGTGCTCAATACGTTTTGCATTGCGAGCTAGGAAAGCAAGAGTGTCGCGAAATTTCTAAAAGAGCAGCAGCGGCGGCAGTTACTTTTTTTTAGAATAAAGAGATGATTTACAACAAGGAAATCATCTTTCTTTGCATGTCAGTACAGTAAAATACAATATGCGTCTGTATGTAGTAAAAGAAACGTGCAATTGTTATACAGCACAGAAGAAATCTTGCATTTTCTACTCAGTGCGGTCACTTCGAAACGTGTCACGGATTTTTGTCTCTTTTAATGAAGATACTCGTCTACCGCACGGCACGGTTTGTCAGGCACTCGCTTTGCTTGCATTATGTCGGTACTGCATGTGTCTTTTTTATGCTCCCCAACCGTAGGTTGAAGAAGCGTATACGTTAAAAAAATGACTTGCCCGTGACGTCACAATCGTCGGGCTACTCTTTTTCAGTAGACCTTCGGATTTGACTCGTTTCGTAGTTTGTTTACGCTTTTTTTTTTTTTTTGATTGGAGGTTTAACGACCACCATGAGCAACTCAATGGGCTATAAGCAGTCGCCCGTCCCTAATTTAGGGTCACTGGTTCCAGGGAAGGGAGAGAGCCAGTGCCGTAAGACAAACACAACATCCATGCCTCACCGGGATTCGAACCCGGACCCCGTTCGGACGAATGATCTGAGGCCATCGCTTAGACCACTGCGCCACCGGGGCGGCTGTTTACGCTTTCCAACCGTTGGTTGAAGAAGCATATATGTTAAAGCTTTGTCCGTCTGTCCGCACGATAACGCGCGAAAAAATGGTTCGATTTTGATGAAATTTTAGTATGTAGTAGGGGACCACTTGTGGACGAACCCTATTGAAAATGGACGAAACGGAGTCAAAGGTCACGACATAGGAGCGGGATCCATTCCATTGCCCTCATGCCTCATAACTTGCGTAAATATAGTATTATGTCAATGAAATTTTAGTATGTGGTAGAGGACCACTGGGGACGAACCCTATTGAAAATGGGTTAAGTGGGGTCAAAGGTCAGGACACAGGAGCGGGATGCATTGCATTGCCCTTATGTGTCATAACTCTCGTACATATCGTTCAATTTCGATGAAAGTTTAGTATGTCATAGGGGACCACCTGAGAACAAACCCTGTAGAAAATGGGTGAAGTCGTGTCAAAGGTCAGGACATAAGAGCGGAATGTATTTCATTACCCTTATGCGTCACAACTTGGGTAAAAATGGTTCGATTTCAATAAAATTTTAGTATGTGGTACGGGACTATGAGGGAACGCATCATAGAAAATGTTCTAAAAATAAAAAAAAAATATTTGAGGATTTTTTTTTCAAGAGTTCGAAAAATAACCAGCACGCATGACTTTACAAGGGCGCGTAACACCCGCTCTCTTACGTCACGGCCAGATACGAAGATCAGATGATTGGGAGGCCGGATTATTAGGGGATGGATTAGGAAGATAATTAATTCAAACACTCGACATGGACCAGGAACACCAAACAGAAATCATCGCTCTTTCCACCTTAATATTAAAGTGGAAAGATTTTTGTTTGGAGTTCCTGATACACGTCGAGTGTATGAATTAATTATTCAATCGCCTCCTAGTTATTTTTTCAGTTGCTGCTTTCCATCTTTGGTGAATCCCCAGCATTGTGCGGTGCTCCATGAAGCAATCTGCCATGAAGTTTGGAAATTAATCAAATGTGAGTCTAGAAAATTCGAGGCTGCTGTGGTGCAGTGGTATCATGTCGGGCGCGTAACTGGAAGACTCTGGGTTTGATTACCTGTGGCAGCAGATGAGAAATTTTCCGAGACTCACTTATTAACGTTGAAAGAGGGATAAATTCTGTTTGGATTAGCAAGAGTACTGTTATTTTCTTCTACACTGTTCAAACTAATTAATGGAGCATGTGATCTTGGCGATATTATGCAAACCAATCGTGTATTGTCTTACCGAAGCAGAGAAGCAGCATGTCGAGTGTGACGTAGACATCTGCTGAATCATGCACATCCTTATGAAAATTAGCGTCTGTGACGTCATAATGAGTAAATCACAGACTGGGATAAAAACGAAAGGCTTCCTGAAAGCTCCCTTACTCTGTAGCGTTTGTCTTGACATTTTGTTTCTTGAAGTGTTCGGTTCGAACGATGTCTCAACAGCATTATTTACCGGAATCAACGGCGTGAAGATCTGTTGGCAGGCTGGAAGCAGGTCAGACACAGCGGGTGGTAGCAGAAGTAATTGAAGTTTCACGAGGTCTCATTTCCCATCTGTGGGAAACGATTCCATAAAGTGGTCTTTATGCGCGTAGACCAACGGTGTTTGTCCATTTTACCACACGACATCGACGTCCAGTAGAGACTGGGTTGAGGAACATTGTGGTTGGGGGGCACGATGATTGCAGTCAAGTTCATTTCTCTGACGAGTCGAGATTCAGTCTGGAGTCTGACAATTCACGAGTTCTTCTCTGGAGGGAACTGGGCAAACGAAATAACTCAGCTTTTGTGTAGTGTGTAGAAAACATCACATTACGGCGGGCATAGGTTGATGGTATAGGCACGCATAAGTTATTATGTTATTACCCATCAGAAACGACAGTGTGACGGCCCAATGATGCAAAGAGACTGTCAGACCGATTGTCGTGTCGTATGCTGCATCCGCTGGTGATTCGTTCCTCTTGATCAATGATAACGCTCGACGTCATAGAGCTAGGTTAGTGGTCAATATTCTTCAAGAGGAGGAAATCAAACGAATAGAGTGACCTGCATGCCTGGAATGCATTTGGCAGACACACTGCAGCTGGGTAAGTACCTCGTTGACTCTTCTTGAACCGTAGACAGTTTTGGTGAATTTGTACCCTCTGCAGGAGTCTGCAAATTGCGTATTTTTACGTATTTTTGGCAGAGCAGAGCGGCACACACACACGCACACACTCAGGGAACGCCTGCTATGATAGCCCATTACACACACAGGGAACGCCTGCCCCATCTGCATATGCGATTTTGGAATCAGTACATTCGGTTATCGCAGCTACTCGGATAGCGAAAACCCGAATTTCCAAAAACCTGATGTCGTAAACAGCAGTAGCAGATGTCAGCCGCACTTCACTGTAAAGATTCTGGAATATGTGGAAGCCATTGCTTACCCCAGTAATAGTGATCACCACAGTTTAGCACATCTGAATGAACAGCATAACTTCTCATTCCAGGAAGCGATCAAACGTTCTCATTTCGAAACAATCCACCACGTTTTGTATTTTACAAATTCTATACTTCAAAAAGAAACGCAAAAAGCAAGTAATATTATATGGAGGTAGCCCAAACGTTCACACGAAGGGTGGTGATTCTTAATTCATTTCCAGTGCAAATCAACTGCTTCCAATATTCAAAATCCTGAGGCCAACGATAACTGATTAATGATTACCTTTCCGTTATTTTATATGTGCCAATAGAGCAACAGTTGGACCATGAAAGCCAAGACCGTCCAGTCGTGTAGGAAGTAGCTGTCGCATAAATTGACCTTAGTATATCCAACTGAGGTTTTAATACAGATTATTGTCGACAGGCAATGAATGCTCTTCACAGTGTTACTCTCTCTCTCTCTTTTTCTTCTTCTCTACATTCTAGTGGACCAATGAAGCTTACACCGATCAGACAAAACATTAAAAGCACCTACCTAATATGATGTAAGTTGTCCTCTCGCCACCAAAAGAGCTTTTACACGATGAGGTATATACATTCAACCAGATGTTGGTAGCTGTCAATTGATATTTGGTGCCATGACTGCAACAGAAGATCTCGCTGTTCCTATAAATAACTTGGTTTGGGTGATGCTGCACGTATTCGTTTCTCCAACTCAATCCACAAATCATCGGTAGTATTCACGCCCTGCGAATTTTGGCATGGCAACAAATAAAATTCCTCTTCCTGTTCTTGAAACCATTCGTGAACTTTCTTTGCACTGTGGTATGAGCGTTGTCTTATTGAAAGACACCATGTCAGCCAGGGAATGCAATCGTCATAAAGGGGTTTACTTGGTCAGCCACGATGTTCGGATACGTGACAGCTGTCAGAGTTCACTCTACATGGATAATGGGACCAAGTGTTGTCCAAGAAAATATTTCCCAGACTACCACACTCCCTCCAGCAGCCTGTATCTGCCCCACAGTGTATCCAGGTGAAAATTCTTTGTTCGGTAAACTTCGAACACGAGCTTGCCCGTCGATACGGTGTAACAGAAAACGGGATTCGTCTGGCCATGAGACCCTCTTCCAGTCTGCTATGGTCCAATGTCGATGATTTTGTGCCCACTGCAAGCGTTCATGACTGTGAACGGCATTTCGTGTGCCTATGCTCACAGCATAGGTACAGGGATGGGTCTGCAGATGCAGAAACCCATATCCAAGAGCGCACAATGAACTGTGTGTGTTCGAACACATTAAGCCCTTTACCGGGATTGAAATTATTGGTAATGTCAGCCACTGCAGCCCTCCTGTTGCTACGGACAGTAGCCTGCTTTGTCATCCAGGCGTGGCCTTATTGATGCCGGAGGTCACGAGTGTCAAGTTCTGTTGTCCGAATGTAAGGCAACAGAAAAGTGATAATTAACGTATATACAAGTATAAATCAGTCCCAAATATAGCCGCCATCATTTGCCACGTCCTAATCCCATCATTTGAGCACTTCTTGGATACCATCCCTGTAGAACTCTGGCGGCTCAGACGAATAGAAGTGAGTAAGTACGCGTTCGAATCGTCCCAGTTGGTGAGCCGCTGTCCGTCCAGGAAAAGCTGCAACGATGGGAAAAGGTGGTAGTCGCTTTTGGGTAACGTCCGGGAAATAGGCAGCTCCGGAAGCAGGTTCCTGGTCATATGACAAGTCACCCGTTCTGTGTAAGGTCTCGTTCGATCCTTACATAGGAGGACGCCTTTCCGGTTCAGCAGTGCTGGTCGTTTCGACGTGAGCGATGCGTGCAGATCGTTCGGCTGACGACAGTAGACATCGGCGGTGATAGTGGTCTTGTCTGGCAGGACTTCGATAATCACGACACCCGGCATATTTCACCAAACATACATCAGGATATTATGTGGGTGGAAGTCGGCTTTGGAGGTCGGCATGGGCTTCGGTTTTGGCGGTCACAATGCGACTCAAGAACGGTTCAACTTGATCACGTGCCAGATTTGCTAGTTCAACTTGGTCACGTGCCAGATTTGCTAGTTCAACTTGGTCACGTGTAAGATTTGCTAGTTCAACTTGGTCTCATGCGATTTCTTTTTGCTCAACTGTCAGTTAATGGGGGTACCCAAACTCCCATCTTGATTAACCCGCGTGAGTTCCCCTATTGTGCACCTTTCTAAGTTGATGCAAGTACGCCATAATTCTCAATGGGTAGTCCGCAGCTATTCGGGCAAATCCCGCGTTGTCACAACGGGGTCGGTCTCCATTAAGGTCTTCAGCATTTTGATATCCATTGTTGCGGTTCTTCCTGGTTTGGGGCGGTCTGACAAGTCAAAATTTTCCTTTCGAAACCATTGAAACCAAAGACAGCACTGAAGATGTGATGTGGTATTGGGGTACACACTGGTAATGTTTCTTACAGCACTTCCGGGGGTGCAACCTCTTTGAAACTCATACAGCATTCAATGGCAGACGTTCTTCTTGACCACTCCCATGTTGGCTGGTCAAAAGGTCTTCGCCTTTTGACGGCGAACTATCGCCTATCTGCTAATGTTATGCCGGTGTGCGGCGCAATCTCAATGGCAAATGTGCGCCGTCACCGGGGCTTCGACCTCTGGTACCTCCTCATCGGACTTTACTTTCTTCCAAACCTAACACGTGCGCAAACTGGAATGTGCATTATTAACTCACGATATCACGGATATGCATGTTGGCACAAATACAGCGCAATAGCAGGCCCTCGTCATACTGTAAAACAGAAACACGTAGTGTATAAGCATAAAATTATAGTATCTACAAGAATTCACAATGCAATGTTATTGCAGAAAAAATGAAAAATAATACTAATTAATCTTCCTAAATAGAGCGATGACATTTTAACTCATTTAACAGTCTTGATAGCAGCATACACAATACTTAGGGGGACTTCGACGACACACATTTGGGAAAAAAGTGCATCTTATATTCCGAAATATATGGTTATTTCCTGATTAACTTTTCCTGAGTTGTTTTTTTCTTCCAATAAATACAATTTATGATAAAGACATCCATGCGGCCTATTAAGTATTAAAGATCGGTTAAAATGATTTGCCGCTTATCTCTAGAAGCACAATTTGCAGAATTTTCATTGTTCATCTAATTCAAATAATCTATGACGTACGACGTTGGATATTAGTGCTATACGAGGAAAAATTAAATACGGAAGTATTAAATATATGCGAAAATCTCTTGTTCACTTATGTGTTACAATAAAGCTTTTCGGCTTGTATCCGATGAATTGTACGGATGAGAGCAATAAATTTTAAAGTGAATTCTCTTTTTCGCATTTCACTGAAATTTTTGACGCTCATTCATATTACGCTGATGGATAAAATTAATTAAAATCGCTTACACTTGCCTGACATTTCCCGATTACCTTACTACTGATTGCCCTTCGTTATCTCTGACTCAGACAAGGTTTTCGTTGGCTCTTTTCTAATTATTTTTGCCTATTAAATGCCACTCGGTGTATTTGAATTTTAGTGTTTTGCGGCGTTGCGAGGGTTTATACTGTATTACAAAAAATAGATGCATCGGCTTCTGTACCAGCATCATCCGAGTTTTCCTGAAATTATAAATAGAATACACTGCATGGTAACATTTTATTGAAATATCTTCCATAATCTAAAGAAACGAATTAAGAGAAAGAACGAAATCCATATTTGTAATTAAATAAGCTCTAAGAAACACGCATGCATACCAAGCTGATGACTCGCCAGATATTTCAAAGTGAAATAAATTAGTAGACAGGATGAGATGAGAGAATGCGCGAACGGAAGAATAGCGATGTTAACTTTTTGGAGATGAAAATGAGAGAGAATTTTTACCATTTCCTTCGTATTTTTCCCTTGAATTATATTTACATTTTGTTGAAATATGTGTCCTCTCAATAAGTGCGAGAAATCAGAGAAAAAGCAAATATTTATTTTAAAGAGTAACTTTTGAAACGCGTCATGACTCACGGACAGTTGCTGCCTGAAAGGTAAACAAATACATAGTTTGCCAAACAGTTATTTATTTTGGGACAATTCTGTTAATTTTATTTGAAAAAACGTTGCTCCTGGCAACATAAATTTATTCTTCTCTTCTATTTACCATTCGCTTTGGTTTATGCTGCTGGAGTTCCAAAAGAAACAAACAGCATCATTAAGACAAGTGAATGTAAATTAGAGCAGCATGAAAAATGAAGAAAATATCTATTATTTCGGTGATCGTCAGTTGGCCGCTGAATTAGGAACCTTTATGCAGATGTACGCATACGCCATTTACGCAACGTATTTGCAAAATACGTGGTCACGTGCGTCACCGCGTTATCAAGGTAACATACACTATCTACCAACAAGTAATTGGACACCCCTGCAAATTAACGATATCTGCGGTCCTGATACACGTCATGGCCGCCGCCATTAAATATCGTGTGGGAAACAACAACGCAACCAGTCGCATGCGAGATGACACGGAGTTCGGAGCTTTCTGATTTCGAGAAAGGTGTAATCGTCGGGTATCACAGAAATGGCCGATCCATACGTGACATATCCAGCGAGTTGAGGTACCCAAATCGACAGTGGCCTACGTGATTGGCGAGTGGATGATGAGAGGTGACTTTCGGAATGTGCCCCGACCCGGCAGACCCACAAAACTGGGAGTTAGAGACCGACGGGTGCTGGCCAGAGAAATTCGGAAGAACCGCACCAAATCGATGGGCCACATCCGCGAGGAGTTTCAACAGGCATCCGGGAGTGTTCCTATGATGAATACCATCCGTAAGGAAGCCCATCTGCTCAGTTATCATGGACGTGCTGCCGCCCACAAGCCTTTGATCACCAAGTCCAATAGCGCTGCTCGGCTAACGCGGTGCAAAGAATGTCGACAGTGGACCGTTGAACAGTGAAAACAGGTTCTCTGGAGCGACGAATCCAGGTTTACCCTCTACCGTTCGGATGGCAGGGTCTGGGTTCGGCGTCTGCCTGGAGAACGCCTCCTGCCGGAATGTATTGTGCCAACTGTGTAGTTCGGTGGCGCTGGAATTATGCTATGGGGGTGTTTCTCCTGGTATGGAACGGGACCCTTGGTCGCAATTCCTGGTAGACTCAACGCCGGGACCTACTGTACCATTTTGGATGACCATGCGCTTCCTACGTTGTGGCAGTTTTACTAGGTGGACCCATGTTACTTTTAGGATAACAATGCCACCTATCATGGTGCGAGGTCCACCATGACTTGGTATGGTGAAAATGGGGTTAATCGAATGGACTGGCCTGCGCAGATCCCGGACCTTAACACTATCGAGCACCTCTGGGGCGAGATGGAGCGTCGACTTAAGGGGTGCCCGCACTGTCCGAAATCGGTGAAGGAACTGATCTGTTTTCTCCAAGCCGAGTGGAAGGAAATACGGCTAGCCGTCGTACAACGCCTGGTTGAGAGTATGTCCCGGAGGGCCGCAGCTGTAATCACCGCTTGTGGAGGCTTAAGGCTTCACCAACTATTGATGGTGAATAAACTTCGTTTTCCTTTGCTGTCACAGGTGTCCAATTACTTGTTGATCATAATGGGAAAAATAAAAGACCCTTCAGAGTTCCGTAAAGGGATTATTGTTTGAACCCATCTGGTTGGAGCAACGATTTTCAAAACAGCAGAGCTGACTGGTTTCTCATAAGATGAGGTATCCCAGTCCTTTAATAAGTGGACAAATAACCCACACTGCTTGACTAAGAGGCGTAAGTGAGGCGCGACGAAAGTCTGTCAGGAACGAGATTGCCGTCGTCTGAGAAGGCTTGTACGGAGAAACAAGACTTCATGTGTGCAGCAATTGACTTAAACTTTCAGTGAAGACTGTTTCCGACCAATACCTCACAGAAGTGTCAGCAGGGTCTTAAAGAGGATCAGTATTGGCAACCCGATGCCTATACGGAAACCACTAATTTCTGAGAGGAACTGAGAAGTTCCCCCGAAGTGGTGTCAGGAATAGTGACTGGACACTTGAAGACTGGAGAAAAGTCATGTGATCCGACGAGTCGCGGTACGCTTTGTTCTGTACCGACGGTAGGCAGAGAGTTTGGCGTGAGCCCCATGAAATAATGGACCCTGATTGCCTCAAGGTCCTGGAGATGGCGCCATGTTGTGGGTCACGTTATTTTGTAGAGGAACAGGCCCCTTGATATCGCTGAATGGTATGATGGCCTCCAAGGTTATCTCAGCATTGTTGCTGATCAAGAACATCCAGCAATGTTATCCTCTTATCCAATGGGTGACATTCGTGTCATGGAAAACAATGCTTTTGTCCATCACGCAAGAACTGTTTAGCAGTGGTTCCGGGAGCACGACTGTGACTTCAGCCATCTTCCCTGACCACCACAAGGGAATCTGAGAATGAATGAGACATGTTAGAAGAACCCGTCCGGGAGAAGATTCCTCTTCTGTTAAGTCTGGGCCGGTTAAAGGACTGTCCGGTGAACGCCTGGTATGCTCTAGACCTAGATGCACTCCAGCATCTTGTGGAAGCTATACGTTCTGTGATTTGTGCAAAAGAAGCGTCCAACCCTGTATTGAATAAAAGTTTCTAATTCTGTGGCTGCAATGTGTAATGTTCATGTTTAATGGGATGTGTACGCCACGTTCATCAATTAACCCCAAAAGAAGCTAATTCATCTTCGATTATAATTTGGCTCATGACATTCATAACTGTACTCAGTCTCTCTGGCATATTTATTCCAGGTCACAAAATTTTCTAATGATTCGCTGATGTCGATCTCACTTTCTTAGACTAAACATGAAACCACTTCAAGGGAAATAGTTTGTTTTGCTCTCAGACTTATTCCTCAAATAACTTTTTTTAATACACATAAGAAATCAAAATGCAGTTATGGAGTTTCTCATTGCCTATTAAAGTTACCAATTCGTATGAAAAGTATAATGAGGTTGCGCAGTCTTAAAACATAAAAAACGATTTGTTATAATGCTGAAAATTATTCAGCAAAATAACTCTTGAAAAATGCAACTTTTCTTTGTTTTAGTTGCTTAAAAACGACGTTAATGTTTCCTTTAATAGAAATAAATTTTGGCAAAATGAAATGACTTATATTCCTCAACTGTTACAGGACTTTGAATGACGTTTTCTGCCAAACATTACTAAATTTCATTTTATTCATTTAGAATTAAGGAAATCCCCATGATTTCATACTAACACTTAAAAGCTCTTAGTTCTTGCATAAGAGTCTGATCCTGTATTTTGGTTTTAGAAGTCAGTGTATGGTTTCCCTTATACAACACCTAAGTTGTTTTAAAACTATTAAGAATTTGTAAGTTTGGATTCCGTTTCACATCGCGGTTTGTTCTTTTTGATATGTCGTTGAAGTAAATTCTAATTTCACACGATATAGTTTTTATTAAGTAATTGGAGCTTAGATCACCTGTCTGGTGCTTAAACAATTATATACCCATAACTGGATATGTTTAAGCAACTGGATGACTCGCTCTCTTCAGTGGAATGTAGTAACGAAAGCACTTCTCGTTGCTTTTATATTGCTTAGATGTCGACGCACGGCTTGTATTCCCCTACACACTTGCTCGGTAAGGATATAATAGGATGTTCGAAAAACCAGCAGGCAGTTTCACGCTTCAGTCTATCTACCGTCCAAACACCTTCAGTTTCTTCGTGTCGCTTTGTACTGCTGACAAATTATTTCATTTGCTTCTTCCGACGTAGCAAAACTGAGAGTAAAATACCTCAGCCTGCAATTCAATTTTTAGTAAAGGAAAAATCTGGCAGTATAGAATGTTTTCTTATAGTCAAAGGCTCTCTTGACTCTAAGAAAAAAGGGTTTAAGGTTATTTAAATTTGAATGTCACTTATTGACCTAACTTATTTCTGATAAACCCTTGTACACTACTGTTTGCAAGAATTGCAACACTAAGAAGGAATTCCGCTGTTCAAATGAAAATGTTACCACATATTCCTCATATTACAGGACATTACTGATTAGTAGGGCGCGGATTTCTATGACATGTCATACTTTATCCTAGAAAGTCATATTTTGATCTTTTGAAAATGTTAGATCATAGTTTTGACTAATTTCATAATAAACGGCATATTTTGTCATATTTTAGCCAATCTTTGGATATGCGAATGCGAAATGACGTCATAAGGACTCCACGACTCGTAACCGAAGGCCTGACTTTCTCCCGTGGGAAAGTTTTCCTGAATTTTGTTTTTTACTTAGCCTCGTTTGCATTATTATCATAGGCATCTTGACAACCACTGAAACGAGCCTAGCGCGATGGTGTCTTCACGAGTACTTGTAAACCGGAGCTTAATCCTCTTTTATTTTTGGTTTGCTTTACCAAAGCTAAACGCAAAACTTCCGTCTCAATTTCAGTTTGATCTCAACATGTCCAAAAGCGGGTGTTCGATGAGCGTGAAATTACGGTGTTTTGTTCAAGAGTTTGGGGAGCGTATTTTCAGTAGCGTTGGTGATATTTTCTTTTGTAAATTTTGTGAAATCAGGGTATCGGATCAAAAGCGTTTTAATGTTTAACAGCACTGTGCTACCGCGAAACATCAGAGGTTTTTAGCAAGATTTTCCTTCCCTGAGAAGAGCCATCATCTCCTTTTCGAGACATCTTCAACTACAGGTTCATCAAATACACTGTCAGAATATTGTAAGACCTCTGTAAAATGATATTTACTTCGAATATTCCCTTAAGGAAATTAAGTAGTGTTTGCATCAGGGATTGTTTGGAGAAATACACCAGTCATCCGATTCCAAATGAACAACTCTTAGGAAAAACTATATCTGCGCCTGCAATGAAGATGGTTTAGGTAAGATTAGATCTGCTGTTGCCAACAATAAGATATGGGTTTCAATAGATGAAACAAGTGATGTAGATGGAAAATACATAGCTAATGTTATTATCGACACTCTGAAATGTGACATGCCTGATGAAGTATTTCTTCTAAAGGGCGAAAATCTGCAAAAAGTAAACAATTCCACTACTGCTATACTCTTTGACGATTCAATGAAATTACTCAGACCAGAGTGTGTACAAAGAAAAAACATCCTCTTGTTTTTAACAGATGCCGCTCCATACGTGACTAAGGCAGCAAAGGGACTTAAATTACTTAATCCAAAAATGGTCCATATCACATGCCTTGCATAAGGTTTACACAGAGTGGCCGTAGAGATTCAAAGCAACTATCCTGATGTAGATAAGCTAATTTCAAATGGTAAAATAATATTCATAGAAGCTCCGCTTCACGTGCAGAAGTTCAAAGAAATTGCTCTTACTTTGGCACTTAATCCCCAACCTGTCCTAACGCGGTGGGGGACCCGGCTGGATGCGGCTTTGTATTATTGAACAAATTATGATTATTTAGGCAGGCCAGTTAAATAATTTGATTGTTGTGATTCTTCTTCCATCAAAATTGTGCAAGATACCTTTTCTGATACCTTGGCTGGAAACTTGGCATATATATAAAATGTAACTTCAGTGGAATATCAAGTGTAATCACTCGCCTTGAAACTGTGGGAATGAAACTTAGCGATGAACTGGAAATTCTGAAACAAACTGTGGGTGATTTAAAGCAAGCAAAAGTAAAGTATAGCTGAAAAAGTGACAAACCGCAAAGAGTGTTGCGATCTAATCCAGGTTATTCAACACTTCACAAAATAAGGGACATTCTTTGTGAAAATAAAGCAAAATTTGATGACATCAAGCCATACTTTTCTCTAGATGAGTTTTTGGCGTTATTCAAATTTGCCCCTGTAATATCTTGTGATATCGAGAGGAGTTTCTCTAGGTACAAGAACATATTCACGAGTAACAGAAGGAATTTTGAGTTTGATAACCTAAAGATGCACGCAATGATCCAGCGCAATTCTATGATGGACGAAAACTAATCCAGGTATTACTATTATTTTACTCTGAAAATGTCCATTTGATTCCTTCAACTCTAGCACTTTTGCACTGATTAGTGCTAATTGTTTAATTAAATAGAAGTCATCAAGTTCTAAGTATGTAGAAGTGATGAAGAATAAACCTTTTAGTTAATAACTATAATCTATATGTGTATAAGCACCGAGTTTTAAAAATTGGGTGGTAATTTTATAAAATTTATGGTCATAGTTACGGTTTAATTGGTCATATTTAAACGACTTTAATGTCATATATGCTTGCATATTTTTGACATTTTTAGGTCATAAAAATCCGCGCCCTACTGATTATATTTGTAGAGCTATACATCATTTTTCGCTTCAAACCTCAATATCGTGTGAAGCCGAATTTGAGTCGAGGGGTGTTTCTTACGTCTCATTTTACCTAAAGCAACAATAACAGCCTACACAGCGCGTGGCATTGAATGGAAGAGGTTTTTGATATCGTCCTAGGGAAAAACTATACAAGGCAGCTTTGCTTCTATGCGAGGCGAGAGTTCATCTGTGGTGACTGATAGAAGCCTTTGACAAGCCAGTCGCTTAGCTACCATGTCAGAGGCATGTTCTATCGGGCGCATTTCCCTCGAACGTACAGGCCAGGGGAGAAGTGATATATGTGCTGTGAATGGAAATGGTCTTAGACATTCCAGGTCACATATGGTAGAGCATTGTCCTACTGGAATATAACGCCAGCACAACTCTGAAGGAAGTGCATTATCCCTTCCTCTAAAACATCTCTGATCTGTCACAGGTTGTTGAGAGTTCTCTCAATTCGCATCAGGCAGCATTGGGAATTGTACTCAGTGGCGCCCCTAACCATGATGCTTCGGGTTGGGCCGGTATGACACTGCAAGAGGCAGTTCACGATGATGTCTTCGAGCGCGTATGCAATCATCATGGTGCATCAAGGTGAATCGTGATTCGTCAGTGAACACGACCTGTTGCCAATCAGCGCGCAATTGTCCGTTTTCGAGACCCCATCGTCGCTTGCGGAGTATGTGGTTAAGGGTCAAAGGAATGCCCAGCAGTAGGCTGCTTGCGCTCAGTCTTCTGTTAAGTAGAGTTCGTCGAGTTTGTTGGCTTGGTGTATTTTATGTATCGTGGTAAACGCCAACTCATCAGAATAATCGTTTGCAGGTTCCTGTCGTTGGAATAGGGAAGCAAATAAACAAGTAGTTAAAAATTGAACGTTATGACAGATGTTTCCTTTTGCGCATATCTTTATGCGTCAGATCGGGGAGAAGGGGAAATACAGGAATATTAATTGGTCTGATTGAATTGTAAATATTACCAGCGGGAGATGGACGTTATGGACGGCCTTCTCTACGTTTCCCCCGCCAAATCTTATCTTCATGTGGCTGCATGCCTGCGTGAAATCTTTCCTCGATCCCCCTGCCCTGTGTCCCCGCAAAAGTCCTTCCTTCTTCTCCCCTCAAGATCTCTAAGAAGACTCCTTTCTGCCTCATTCCCTTTCACGATCTGTCCCCTTGACGTAAGAAGAAATCCTTAATTGCTTGCTGCTATTGTACTCCGTCAGGCTCTGAGAGAGTCCGACGACCGGGAGTAGAGGGGGTGTCCTTTTGTTCGTGGGAGGGGGTCCCATGATCGACGAGAGAATGACCTTTCTCCGAAATGAATATGTGCTGGGCGTCTTTCTATCTGGGGAGGAAATTTCTCACTGTCGTTGGCACACAAAATAACAAAAGTTGCAATTTAAATAAAGTTTGAATATTTCCATATAACAAGTTGTGCTGGATGACAATGCATAACCACCTGTGATAGTTCTGCACTGTTTTGCTAACTACATGGATGTCGCTGTGCGATCGGTCACTGTATTTCTGTAAGAGTGTCTGTTATCCCATGCAATCGTACGAGTTTTGGGTTCATTTCTCGGATTTTTGTGCATCCGAGCTTCAGTTGTCCACTGGCGCCCAGCTTGTCTCATCCCAACAATCCTTCCTCGCTCAAAATCCGTCAGGCGTTCATAATACGACCTTCTTCGTCGATGGTCCATAATGAGACATAAGAAACACCCCTCGACTCAAATTCGGCTTTTCACTTATTACAATATCTCGTTTGAGCCCGCGCTTTATACCCAAGTTCTTGGTATAAAAACTTGGTTCAAAGGAATTTCAGAGGCCTTTGAATCGAAACCGCATGCGCATTTTCGCTGACGTTTTAATCATTTAAATGGCCCATATTTTACATATCCCGTGAGTGTCAAGCTGATATCAGCAGTCCTTCATGGTGTTGGAATTTTCAGAAATAGTAGTTTATATCAGAAAAAGAAGTAAAACATTTCGTCCCCAGGTGCTCAAACCATTCTCTACCAAAACTTAGAAATTAGGCGTAAAACATTTCCCCGTGGGAAAGGTTTTACGGCAATTTTAAGTTTTACTGGAATAACAGATACCGGAGAAGTTGGCATTTACCTTTACTCTCCCTACCGGAAAATACATACATTACTTGAAAAAGAATCTGTGCCCAAAATAGTATTCGTTATAAATGGCATCGAAAGGAATAAGTAAATTTTTCAATCAGATATTTAAAATTTTGCATTTTGCTCCCTCTAGCAGTGAGGTTATGTGTAAAAAATTAGAAAGCAAGAATCGTAGTTCTTACAGTTCAAAGTTTCCGAAGCAAAAATGAAATTTTCAGATCAGACTAACAACTGCGGACTGACGGACGGAAAGAAAAAGTGATACTATAAGCACATACTCTCTTTACAAAAGACGTACTAAAAACAAATAAAATTCCTTACAGATTTTAGATATATAGTGCAGTTTTCCTTGTTTCGAACCTCATCCTTACTTAATCCAAGCAAAAATTATTTCACTTTAAACTGCTAGTTTTCGAGATCGATTAATCCCGTAATACGAGGGATACCTGCATTTGTCCAGGTATAAAGGAATTATTACTGCTCAGAGATGATAACGGAGAATCTAATAGCATGGCTTCGGATGATATATCCTACTTGTTTACAAGCTAGTGATTTCTGTATCAATAAGTTTGATTACTGAAGCGGAATTATAGCGAATCATCATCATCATTGTCAACCATTATCAATCCACTGCTGGACGAAAGCCTCTCCAAGCCTCTTCCACAACGGTCTCTCTTGTGCCAGTCTCCTCCATGTTACTCCCGCATTCTTTCAAATTTCATCTACCCATCCCCCATGTGGTCTTCTTCTGGGTCTTTTCCCGTCTCTTTGAATCCAATCTAAAATTTCGACTGTCCATCGATGGTCTGTTCTTCTGGCAGTATGTCCAACCCATTGCCATTTCAGGGATTTTACTCTGATCATGATGTCTTCCACTCTTGTCATTCTTCTGATCCACGAGTTCCTCTTCTTATCTCTCCTGGTTACACCAAGCATGCACCTCTCCCTGCTACTTTGATTTGTCTGCAGGCTTTGTATGTCTCTTTTAGTTAATGTCCACGTCTCTACACCATACGTCAGCACTGGAAAGATGCATCGATTAAACACTTTTCTTTTAAGACATAATGGCATATTGCTCTTGAAAGTTATGCTGTTTCTTTCAAAAGCTCTCCAGGCAAGTTTTAAACTTCGATTAATTTCTTCATCAATGTGACCCTCACTTGATATCTGCTGTCCAAGATAAATGTAGGTATTTGTTATTTCCAGCTTTCCCCCATCAGTCGATAAATCTTCATTTCTTGGAAAAGCATTGAACTTAATTTTTGTCTTCTGAAAGTTCATTTTCAATCACACTTTTTTACTTTTGTCAGCAAGTTCCTGGATCATACTCTGCAGCTCTGAGGGGGTAGTTGCAAAAATAACTACGTCATCAGCAAAACGAAGGTGAGTTAGATAATCTCCATTAATCTTTATCCCTTTGTTTTCCCAGTTCAGTGTGATTGAAAGACATTTTCCAATGTGGCATTAAAGAGCTTATTACTATATATATATGTAGAAACCGAAAACATCTATTTTTCTGCAAGGAGCAAGGAAAGATGTACTTCCATATATTTAAATTGGTTCGTTTGTATTTTGAGTATAACTTTTGGAAAGCTTCTTATCTGCTGAATATTAATTTTGCATATATAATCTTTCTATGAATAAAGTATAGAGTTATTTTTTAACATCCTGTCTGGATGTAATAAAGTAATTTTTAATGTCATAGCAAACAAAAATGTTGCTTCGAATATACGAGGGAGTCGAATTGGGCGGCAAGATATCTACTTATATACGGATTTCTTTTCTGTATCGCATTGCATGTTCGAGGCATTTTCTATTTAGGTGAAATAAGATAAATATTGAAATGCAGAATATTAATTCACAAGATAAACACAAAAAGGTGACATCGAATTTACGGTTGCAATGAGCACGTCTTTTGAATCCTTTCCGAAAGCGAATAAAATTTATCGGTTATTTAAACTAAATGGATCCGGTTAGAAAAAAATCTGCCGGATTTCTACAATCGATCAAACATCCAGAAATGGAAACAGCTACTTACTTCCACCAGCGGCTAAAAAGTACGTTGCGAAAATTAGCAAATGGTGCACAAAAATGTTTCGTAGGAGAAAGTCTGAGACAAAGAGATTTCCAAATCTAAGATTTAAAAGTAGAAATATAGAAGGAAACGTGATATAAGTCTGCAGCTTCTAGCGGAAGAATTTTTCACAACTGAAATGTTGAAAACAGGTGAAAAATATTCTTCATGGCAATGCTAACGAAAAACTGTTTTTCAAATACGTCGTCCGGAAGCAAAGATAGCGTGAAAAAGGATTTGGCATTTACACCCCCCTAGAGGTAAAGCTGTGCATTATTTAAAGAGGATAATGATCCCATCTTTATTGTCACAAATCACATGAAGTAAAAAAAAAAAAAAAGGGATTTCCCAATAAGGTTTTTAGAAGAGGAGATATAGCTGCTAACAGAGGTACAGATACACCACCTAGGGACAGAAGTGTGAACTACAAATTTCCTCAAGTACAAGCCCACGGTGTTCCGCAAGGTAAATGGTATCCAGTGTTAAAAGAATATTTTCATCGCACATTTAAACAAAAAGATATTGTGAAAAACAGATTGAAAATTTCCGACCTCTCACAACGAAATTGTGCATTATTTTGGGATGGAAATACACACAAAATGTTTTCATAGTTAGTAGTATCGGACCGAAAAAGAATTTTTATAATCGGGTTTTTAGTTTCGCAAATATACTGTAGCTGAAAAATGCAGTAAACGCAAATTAGAGCTTACGCCATCTAGTGGCACATTTGTACATTAACAAAAATGTTAAACGAAATTATATGAGAAACGTTTTGCACAGAATACGCTCTCCGACTAAGAAAGAATTTTTCAATTCGTCCTTTTAGAAGCAGAGATATCGATAAAAATATAAGATACATGTCTGTGCCACCTGGTGGGGAAAATGTGCACTATTTCAAACAGAAGGTATTCTCAAAAGGTTTTCCGAGGTGAGCCATTTCGGTCCATGGATGAATTTTTCCAGGGAGTTTGTAGAAGCTCATATTTAGTTTCATATACCTAAGAAGCATACATAAACACTTAATCATGTAGACAAAACCATTCTTTATCAAAGTTTAGGAACGATATTCAAAACATTACCCTTCTCGGGCTGCATGGGTACAAGGAAGAATTGTTGAAATCGGACATTTAGAAGCAGATATATTATGGAAAACACAATTTACCTTTACGCCCCCTGGCGGAAAAACTATGTATTATTTGGAAAAGAAACTGTACATCAAATAATCTTCGTTATGAGTGGCATCGAAAGGAAAAATAATTTTTTCAAGTTGGTATTTATAAGCAAAAAATACGGAATAAAATGTATTCTGAATTCGATATATTCTAAATTTACGCCCTCTAGCGGCAAAGTTGTGCTTCAGAAAAAAAAAAGATGCAAAGGATAATGGTTCTCACGTTACAGGTTTCCGAATGCAAAAATATTTTTTTTAAATCGGGCTAATAGTTGGAGAGATATAGACAGACGGACGGAAGAATACAAAGTGATAACATAAGCACGATCTTTTTTTTTTCGCAAAAGACATGGTAAAAATACTGGCGTGATTGTGATGACGAGATAGACGCTTATTAAGTTACATGCCATTAAATATTAACAGCAGTGAAAGCTAACATCACGGAAGAAAATTAGGTCTGATGGAAAATGATTTATCCTTAATTAATACAGAGATAACATTCAAGAGATGAAAATCATAAAATTCAAGAGATGAAAAATTAAATATGCCACTATTACGTTATGCGTTAAGATTGCGAGAGGTGCAGTAAAACTGTAATTATATGGAGAGAAATGGAAAATGCATTGTTGTGCAATACGGGAAAAATGAAAAATTTAATGAAAAAATATTTCGAAAAAAAAAAAAAAAAAAAAAGAAAGAAAAGAAAAGAAAAAACATGAATCTCTAAAACTACTTGTTTAAATTCTGATCGAAGTCGTAACCCCCAGGACGAAAGGTTAGACTAAGTACTTAGTTACATGCTACAATGATCCTGCTACATAAAAAAGGTGACATTCAGGATCTCAGGAACTACAGACCTATCAGCCTCCTATCAGTGGTTTATAAAATCTTCACTAAAGTTCTTTCACACCGCTTGAAGGTAACACTGGACATGGCTCAACCGAGAGAACAAGCTGGATTCAGGAGTGGCTACAGCACAATAGATCATATCCATGTACTGAGAGAACTAATTGAAAGAGCGAGGGAATATGAACTTCCATTGTGCATGGCTTTTATCGATTATGAAAAAGCCTTTGATTCGGTGAAACCATCAGCAGTTACCACGGCTCTGAAATCCTGATGTATTGAAGATGCATACATTAATATTATTAATAACATCTATGAAAATGCAAGTGCAAAGATTCGGCTGTTTGAAAATACAACACACATAAAAATTGGAAAGGGAGTGAGACAAGGTGACACCATATCTCCGAAGCTCTTTAATGCCACATTGGAAAATGTCTTTCAATCACTGAACTGGGAAAACAAAGGGATAAAGATTAATGGAGATTATCTAACCCACCTTCGTTTTGCTGATGACGTAGTCATTTTTGCAACTACCCCATCAGAGCTGCAGAGTATGATCCAGGAACTTGCTGACAAGAGTAAAGAAGTGGGATTAAAAATGAACTTTCAGAAGACAAAAGTGATGTTCAATGCTTTTACAAGAAATGAAGATTTATCGATTGATGGAGAAAAACTGGAGATAACAGATACGTATGTTTATCTTGGACAGCAGATATCAAGTGAGGGTCACATTGATGAAGAAATTAATCGGCGTACAAAACTTGCCTGGAGAGCTTTTGGAAGAAACAGCATAATTTTCAAGAGCAATATGCCATTATGTCTTAAAAGAAAAGTGTTTGATCAATGCATCCTTCCAGTGCTTACGTATGGTGCAGAGACGTGGACCTTAACTAAAAGAGACATACAAAGGCTG
This sequence comes from Macrothele yani, assembly GCA_039090855.1. NCBI lineage: Eukaryota > Metazoa > Arthropoda > Arachnida > Araneae > Macrothelidae > Macrothele > Macrothele yani. The sequence continues at coordinate 98,960,277 of CM077007.1, read as the reverse complement.
CAGACAACTCAAAGAAGCATGGAGAGGTGCATGCTTGGTATAACCAGGAGAGATAAGAAGAGGAACTCGTGGATCCGAAAAATGACGAGAGTGGAAGACATCATGATCAGAGTTAAATCCCTGAAATGGCAATGGGCTGGACATACTACCAGAAGGACAGATCATCGATGGACAGCCGAAATTTTAGATTGGATTCCAAGGGACAGGAAAAGACCTAGAAAAAGACCACATGGGAGATGGGTGGATGAAATTCGTAAATATGCGGGAGTGACATGGAGGAGACTGGCACAAGACAGACCGTTGTGGAAGAAACTTGGGGAGACCTTCGTCCAGCAGTGGATTGATAATGGTTGACAATGATGATGATGATGACATTAGAAATAGTTTCTTGCTAAGGTTTCTTTTTAAAGAATGCAGCTTTTAAGCACACGTCGAAGCCAAAAAAATAAAAAAAAACACTTTGTCGGAAGTCTAATTTTGTTTCTGGGAGACACAGAAACTTGGGAGAAATAAATGTATTCTTTTACGGAAGAAAAAAACCATTCGACTTCTTCAGCCTATTCACTGTCATCAATATTTTAACACTTTTTTTTTAACTTTTTGATGGCACTATATCTCTGTTAATCTGATTAAATGTCTGTATTATGTCACTTCGTAAGTAGAATGCGGTGATTAATCTGAATTTGGTTGCAAGTAAAAGCTAACTATGTCATAGTACAGACAGACCTCGATTTAACGAACTTCAGGGGACCAACAGACTTGTTCGTAATATCGCGGAATTCGCTAAATCGAGGAAGCCTTTTGAACTAAACATTCAAATTAAGCTAGTGTTCATAATAGAATACGTAAGCAGCTATATTCTCTTTCTTCCAGTGACATTTAAATAATGTATAGTACTTTTAATTACGAATTTATTATCAAAAATGTTATAATACGTACACATTTACTTTGCAAATTAAATGCATAATTCGTAGATATTAGACTTCAATATGGAGTATAAAAATTTAATCGTACTTTAAAATTGCGAGAAAAATACGATAATTGATTTTTCCGAAGGATTTAGCTTCTTAATTGATGATTTCAGTATCTTAAATTGTATGAAACACAACATCAATTATTACTAATTAATTTGTAAAAACGGAATATGTGTTGAATACCTTTTTATATTGTAGAAAATAAATGCTTTAGAGAAGATTGCTTATGCTTTTCTGAACGTTTAGCTTTATAAATTCCAGCTTCAATTTTATGAAGTGCGTGATTAATGTCGAAAGGCATCAAGTAGTTTTTAACACATGCTATACTGTTGTCAGCATCATTAAAGCAGCAAACTTTCAGTTCTGCTTTATCTTCTTCATCAGAATCTGATGCATTTAGTCCAATCTATTCGTGGAAAACATCATCAAGGGATTGCGTTTGGGCTAACTTTCAACCTGAAAATGCTGGTTAACATAATTTTGTGGTTTATAAAATTAAAAAAAATATTCGTTAAATTGAGCAAATGTGTTCGTTAAATCGGGAAACGACAAGCATTAATTTCAATGTGATTCCGTCGGGACCATAAAATTGTTGTGCGTAAAATCGCAGAATTCGTTAAATCGCAGTCCTATAAATAGGAGTTTGACTGTATATACAGTAAAAAAAAAAAGAACATCAAAACTGCAACGGACATTGGCCTCACCAATGATTTCTTTTTTTTTTATTTTGGATCAACACTTTTCATTTGGAACACCCCAGTTTTACATAGTCAAAGCGATAACGAAGCACCACATAATATCAACGACACGTGCAGAGATATAAATTGTGATCACCTATCCTCTGTGCGCAATCATTAAAGGTTTGCCAGTAATGGGGAAACGTGGCGACGTAAGCCAATTTGACCCCGGCCATGCGAGAAGGTTATAGTATTTAGGAAAGAACGGCACTTGTTGGGTGCTCTCATACTACTCTATCAAGGGTGTATGTAGCAAGACTGCATTAACCATGCACAGATATCCAGCAGAAGGGCTCACATTGGTCAGCCACGCGCGGTTGATCCTAGAGGTCAGCGTCGGGTGTCACGATTGGTATCTCAGCAACGACGTGCAACACTTACTTAGTTAACCCTCTAGTACAACAGCGGTGCAATTTGACCGATTTCCGCAGGAATAATGCGCCATACCTTGCTTCCGCTAGGGTTCTGCAGCTGGAAACCAACAAGGGTACCCAAGGTAATGCTCAGTCATGAAAAACAACGTCTCGCACGGGCCAAGAAAGATCTGCAATGGACCATCGACACATGCAAGAAGGTCGTCTGGAATGAAGAGTTCCGGTTCTTGCTCACTATGCTGATGGCCCCTGGTTCGCATATGGTGCAAACAGCATGAAGCCGTATCACTGGTTGCACAGCTGGGGTTCAACACGTTGATGGAGGTGGTGTTCGGATCAGTGGAGCATTTTCCTCAAAATTCCTAGGTCCCCTGGCTATTCCGTTGGTAATCATTCTACAGACTCTAAATAGTGGACATTACATGCGGACGGATCCGTCAGCCGGATAAACAAACCCGTATCTGCAAGAGGTTAACGCGGACTATAATGTCATCCTTGATCAGAACAAAGCACCGTGTCATCGGGCTCTTAAAATAAGTGTCTGGTTGGAGGAACAGGACAACAAATTCACCACGTTGCCTTGGCTCACAAACTCCCCTGACTGTAACCCAATTGAACATCTGTATCATATGGTAGAACGGAGTGCAAGAACTATTTACCCTCCTCCATGGAATGAGGATGAACTGATGGAACTGCTGCAATGGACATGGCTCAATTTACGCATGGAGGATGTTCGGCACCTTGTAGAACCTGTTCCTAGGTGTCTGCGAGCCGTGACTACTCAGAAACATTGACCAATTCGTTATACGTAGGCGTGCCAAATAAGAAGTTAACTCAGTGTATTATCATAAGATCTTGCATGTCTCGCACAGTTCCTTGAAAAACTCCGAGGCCGTCGAGTTGTACCAGACGTCTCAAGATCATTCGTCTGAGAAGGGCCCGGGTTCGGTTCCCAGATGCGACATGAGTAGTATTATCGTTCGTTGGCTCTCCTTCTTCGCTGGCACCAGTTGCCCAAAATTACAACTAGGCAACTGCGTATATTCGAGTTGCTCTTGCTGTTCGTTAAGCCCCGAAGAAACTCTCAGAAACAAAGCTCTTTGCGCGTGGTGGGCAGTGCTCGTACTCGGGACTCTAAAAGAGTTTGTGAGATATCCGACGGTGTTCTCCATTTTATGCGTTATCAAAACTAGTGCACCAAAAATTACAAAATTTTATGAAAAGACAGGCAATAAACGCCAACACGTATATGCTAATGCAATAGTCACATGGGCAAATGACGTTTTGCCTTATATTTTACAAACAGCGCACAAACTATTCGGTGGCAGTCACTCATTTAAACTCGGAAAAACGAAACAAGGACAAGTCGAAATTTGACAAAGAGCTGATCATAGACGAATAATTAGCTGAAACCATTCTTAATGAAACAGAAAGAAAAACACTGGTTCTTCAAAAGCAGCTGTTTCAAATGTTTATAGTGACTGGAAGGAGATCTTCCTTAGCCAATTAATAAATGTGGCTGAAAAACTAGGCTGAAATAATATGAACGTTGTCATGTGAGGAAAGTTGCATGGAAGGTCGGGTCTTCAAGTGTGCAAAAATTGGGCCTTGGCACTCGGCTGTCCAATTGGAAGCCAAATAGAAACATTCACTGACAGTGGTGACTGGAACGCTCTAAATGCTCATTATAATAATTAAACAGTAATGTCAGATGAATCACGCTAGACATTGTTTTGCTCTGACAGTCGGCAGAAAGTGGTCGGAAGAAAATGTGACGTAACGGATGTTTTGGAGCTAAGTTTCGATTATAAAACCAAATTAAAAAAAATAAACAAATAAATGATTTTATGATTAATAAAACGAAGTATTTTTGCCATATTTTGTTCTAAATGTACACAGATCTGTAAATACTAAATACGTATGCATCACGAGATTATACCTCGCATCTTGCCCACTTTTAACAACGTCATTTCAAAAGTACAAATACATTTAACTGAATAAATCCCTCCGGTATTATACACTGAAGTGCCAAAAGTAATGGGATACCTACCTAGTATCCTATAGGATGTTCTCTAGCCCGGCGAAGTGCAGCAATTCGACGTGGCATTGATTCGATAAGTGCCCGGAAGACTTCTGGAGAGATGTTGAGACACTGAGCAGCCACCCACGGTTCTCTTGTATTTGTAAGTGCAGGATCTTGGTTGCGAATGGACTTTCCCATCACGTCCCATAAGTGCTCTATTGGGTTAATGTCGGGCGAATGTGGTGTCCCCACCATCCGTCGGAACTGTCCAGAATGCTCCTCGAACCACTTCTTGACAACTTCGGCCCGATGACATGGTGCATTGCCCGCCTGGAAAATCTCATCGTTGTTGGGGTACATCGTTGTTCAGGTAATGGTAGTCCAGCAGAGCAAAAAAGCGATTACCGGTTAATGACATGTTTACGAGGACCAGAAGACTTAAACCGTGCTACGTAATGACAGCCCACACACGTATGGAACCTCCACCAGCCAGCAATATTGTTGACAGCTTGATTCCATGGCCTTATGGGTCTGCGAAACACACGAGCCCTACCATCAGCCCGTAACATCTGGTAGCGTGACCCAAAGGATCACGCCACATGTTACACTCTTTCAAGGTCCAATTTCCATGTTCACGAGCCTAGGTGAGACGCTGTGTCCGATGTTGTGATGTTTACAAAGACACTCTGGTGGGTCTCCTGCTCCCATACCCCATGGACTCTAAATTATTCTGTACTGACTTGATCGATATGTTTCTGGTAAATCCTGCATTGAATGTGGATGTTATTTGAGCCAGTGTCTCTTGTCTGTTAGCATGGACAATCCTGGACATATGCCACTGGTCACGGTCGTTCAGCACTCGTGGTCGCCCACTGTGCTGTCCACCGTGTGTGTGGTCATGCCTTCCATGAGGTATTCTCGGTAAACACTTGTCACTGTGGATAGAGGAATTCTGAATGTTCCCAAAATTTCGGGAATTAAATGTCCCATCAGTCTGGCTCTCACTACCATGCTTCGTTCAAACTTCGGTAATTCACGTCGGCCTGTCATAATCCTATTGGAGGATGTTCGACCTCACTCACGAGATTATACCTCACAACTGATAAAAATCGCGGAGTGCGTCAAAGCCGTAATTTGACGATATCGCCAGTTACAAATTTGCATACTACTATCCCATGACTTTTGGCACTTCAGTGTATTCTTCCACCCACGCCCAGCCATTGGTGTCTTCTACTTGTTTACTTACCTGTTTATTGATTCAGTAACTAATAGTCTAAATTCTAGAAGGAAGAAGGTCTACTGTCATTAAAAAAATTGGGACACTGGAAAAGACTAAGTTGGCAGATGACTAAACAGGACACTCACACCACGTGTACCCTTCGCCAAGGTCTCCATGGAATGTCTTGGTAATGGAAGGTCTAATAGAGACAGCTAGGATTGATTTTATGCATGACCAAGGTTGGTACCTAGTTCTCCTTTGAAAAAGGCTCTGCCCTTGGTGAAAAAAGCACCAACAGTAGAAAATGGTGTCTTCTAAATATCAGCGTACAACACTGAATTCAACTTAATGATTTCTGGTATCTTAATTTTTTTAGTGAGGCTAGTCAAAGACTTCTGTGAATATGTAGTTGCCAGTTTAGGGATTTCTCTTCGGACTCAGTTCTAAGTCAATCAAACGATACAGCTCTCGAAAGAACAAAACGTATTATATTTTGGTTTCCTTGGCGATTTTGAACATCATTCTATGCTTTGTCATGCTATTAACTATTTCCCGTAAATGACCGATCAGTGCAATGCCCATAACTCATCCAACACAACAACACGGGCCCAAAAGTTATTATTAACGAGAAACCTGGGTCTTCTACAGCTCCTCCACTGCAGAGATGTTATTTATTTAGAAACAACACCGCTTTGGTGAGAGCTCGTGGGAACACGTGCAAACAAATATCACGCTGCTGACATGACTGGAAGTCACTTGCTAGGAAACAGAGCAGAACCTCATTTATACACTATACTGACAAACTTCAATGAAGACCCCTTCAGAAGCAAATGAACGGATCATCTGCGTTGTTAAGATGCGCAGTACAACTGCAAACGGTATAAAAACAAGCCTGACCGTGATCATATCGCACTGTGAGGCTGAGTGAAAATGTCGCAGCGGGAGAGAACTGACTTTAAGAAAGGAAATATTATTGGGTGTTATAACAGTGGGTTGTCCATACCAGAAACCGAAAGGCGTTTAAGCATACACAAGTAAATTTTATTTGGATATACTAAATAAATGGAAGACACATGAGGTGCTTGAAGCAGCAGAACGTACCGTTAGACCAAAGAACATCAGTGACAGAGGACGTCGAAGCCTCAGGAGAGTCGCTACAGCTAATCGACGGAGTACTGCCCAATACCTCACTGTACAGGTGAGTAAAAATGCTGGAACCTCGGTATGTATACGTACCATTCGGAGAGAACTTCATTGCATGGGATACCGTGGTCGTGCGGCTGCTCATAAGCCTTTCACCTCCACTCCAAATGCTCCTCGTCGTTTAGCATGGTGTAAAGAACATTTATCGTGGACCGTAGATAAATGGAAACGGGTCCTATGAACAGATGAATCCAGATACACGATCCATCAGTTTAATAACCATGTGTGGGTACGGCGGCAGCCTGGGGAACGCTGTTTACCACAGTGTACTGTTACTACGGTCAAGTTTGGAGTTGGCATTGTACTGGTGAGGTGGTGTTTTGTCGTATATACATTTTAGTATGGTTCCGGCCCATTGGTTATCGTGGACAAACCTGTTAACCAGCACGTCTACCTTGATATTCTGGAAAATATGTCCTACCAACTTTTTGGCAATACTGTAGAACCCAGACTTGTTGGTACCAAGCAGGATAATGCACCGAGCCACAAAGCAAGGACTGTTACCTCGTGGTTTGAAAATATTTCCTTATCGTGTGAGGGCTGGAAAGCACAGAGCCCTGATCTTAATCATATAGAGCACCTATGGGATAAATTAGAGCGCCGCATGAGAAATTTGGAACCATGGCCTACTGCTAACCAACAGTTAGCGGCAGCATTAAGTACTGAATGGAAGTGCATACCTATCGCTGTGTTCCAAAACCTTGTCGGAACATGTCTCGAGGGGTCAATGGATGCATTAAGCCCCATGGTGGACCGGCACCAATAAAGGCTATGTTGTGTTTCTCTTTTAGGTGTCCCGTGACTTTTGTCAATATAGTGTATGTTTCTCACTTGTACGTTTCTCTCATTTATATGTACAGTAAAATGCCAGCGGTCCACGAATTCTGAATTGTCCTTAATGTCATATTTTACCAATTATACCTTAATCAAATCAGCTATCTTCTCATTTATATGCACCCTTGGGGTGTTATGAGTTAAAAATTCAGACTATGCAAATTTCGCTTACCAAACTCTCTTCCTACTTTTCCCCATCGCCGCAAATAACATTTTCCGTATTCCAAATGACACCCCATCCGCCTTTCGCTCTCCCTATTTTTTGCCATGTTACTTGCTTTATAAATGGCAATGCGGAATGTGAGTGATCTTCCAAAGCAACCATTAGTCAGCAGTAGATGCCTGCTCTTGCTTGACTTTGCCATTTTGGACTCTTTCCTTGACATCATCGTTTGCTTTCGCCTTCCAGATGAATCTACACCCCAAGAAGATACCGTATTGCAAATTAACTGGATTGCTATATTTGAAAGGGAATATGAGTTTAGCTTCCTATATTGCATCATTTGCGACGCAAATTTAGCAACGTCTTCATTTATGACTCTAGATGAAATGATTGGGAACAAAAGTGCAATAAGAAAGTCTTCAGTGACGATGATATCCAGGTAAGTACATCAGTACCCAAATTTAGCAATGTATTGAAATCGTCGGCGTCATAAAGGAAATCTTTTATCGGCATAATATTCATGGGAAAACATTGCAGGCCCTCGATAGCTTTGAAAATGCTTCGCGTCAACTTAAAAGTTAACAACAATAAAAAAATTATGATTTTTTAAACCATGTGATTGTATGCGTACACTAGTTGCATCAATTGTGGAAACCTATAGACAAATTTGTATTTCTAAGGTGTGATGGCTCCTAACATTAATCAGTTTTTATAATACCATGACATTACATATCATTGGAAATATAATTCAAAGCATAATGTAACGTAATGGAATGTGTTGAATTATCTTCATTCTATCAACAGTTATAGCCAACTAATCAGAAAAGTTCAACACAACTGCCTTATGTAAGAAGAAGTGGATTTCTTTAACTGAAAAATTGACCACTGTGACTAATTGTTCTGAGAGCCAATCACGTGCTGTTATGGCACAGCACGGAATTAGTATGGTGTTAGCAGTGGCGTATCATGGGTCTGAGACCTAGGCTATCTCACCCGCACAACCCCCTCCCCCCACAGCAATGTTTTTTTTATTGCGAAGTTTATTTGTTAATTGTTAAGTAAAATAAGTAACATTTTTTTCTAAATTTTAGGTACATGCTATTGCGAACATGATACCAAATTATTATGAGGATTGGGATTTGAACACTTATTTGTACATGAACTCCATTCTTCTTTCCTTTTGTGTGAACTTGAGTTCCACGTTTTCATAAAATGTTTCTTCCGAGTACTTTTTTTCATATTTAAAAATAATGTTTTTCTCTATTAACAAACCAGCCAAGTTGCTCGAATGTACATGCCTTTGTGTGGCTCTAATATATATCTTGCTTTTTTTAATACGGAAAAACTTCTTTCGGAAATTGCAGTTGTTGATGGTAAGTTTAATAATTAGGTCTGCTAATTTGTACACCTCAATAAACACTATGTCCAATTATTCAACTTTATGTTACAAGTAATGTCTCTTACTGATTTGTTTTGTATTCATCAAGGGAATAAAACACCTTCAGTTCATTTTTTAATCAAGCTGTATCTAAATTTGAAGCATAGAGTTATTTAAGCTCTGATAGCAGACGTTCAGGGAGGCTTTCACAAATTTTACCAAAACAGTGCGAATCCAACAAAGCCACGAATTTAATATATAATATCACTGACTTTAATTTATTGACACTTCACACAAGCTCAAAACACTCTCGCGAAACACGCGCTGTTAAAGGCGGAAGCATGGAGGGACTGCGATAGTCCGAAGTCTTCTCTTTTCTAAGGGAACCGTTGCGCAAAGCAATGGTCTATTCACCTCCATACGCTGATTTATGTTGTCATGGAAACGCTAGCAGGCGATTGTACGAAAGTTCTTCGCATCAGAACAGCGAAGACTTGAAGACCTGCTTGCGTTATGCGGTTGGTCATCGCTCGCCAGACTGATTCTCATAATTGAAAGAAACAAATCCGCTCGTGTTTTTTTCGCACCGAAAGCATCGACATATCTTAATACCGTTGATAATTGACTTTTATTTGTGTATATTTAATTGACTTTCATTTGTACATTATCTGGGCTTCGCAGCTAGCCTAGCTAGTATCGAATATACGCTACTGGGTGTTAGTATGAGTCAGCTCTCATTTCCACGTAGCAAAGCTAATAATGGAACCCTTATTCAGTTGTGTGAGAGTCATCAAGTTAACCAATGTTTTGTTTCACGGATTTTTCTATTCATGGATAACTTAGTAAACTGAGTAACTAAGTAAGATGACAAACAGAATGAAAGAGCTGACTGGTTACCTGAAGGGTGATGCAAAATACCAACTTTGCGTAAATACTACACCTATGAGAAAACCATAAGAAGAGTGAGTGGAAATCTAACAGAAGAAGGTACTTATACACTGTGGAAGAGGTATCAGCAGACTCAGTCAATTCAATAACAAACTGGTAAAGGCAAAAAAAAAAATGTGCACAACAGTATATTGTGATAGAAGAATTAAAAGCCTGTGTTTAAGTGACAGAAAAAAATCATGTCAGTCAGTTAAAAATGAATTGTCTCAATGTGGTTTGAAGACGAGTGCTAAGACTGTTGGAAGCAGGCTCACAGACTTTGGATTAAATTCTAGGATTAAATTCTAGAATTCTAAGGAAAAAGCCATTTGTATCTGTATTTTTTATAATGTGCTGCATGATATCTCCTTGTGCAAAAAATATCAATCCGAAATGAATTAATAGAATTGCTTTGTATACCATGTTCGTACATTTTATGCACTACATACAGAATATTTTTATTTGGGGGTCTTACTAACGTGTGGGCAACTCGATGGGCTATAAACAGTCGCCCGTTCTTAGTTTATGCCCACTTGTTACAGGGAAGGGAGATAGCAAGTGCCATGAGACGAACACAGCACCCAGACACGTCTCAGACGGATGGTCGAAAGCCACCGCTTGGATGCCACTGGGGTGGCACATGCAGTACTTACAAGTACGTATTGTAATTATATGGAGTGACATTGAAATCACTGAAAAACACAAATGTTTTCAATAGGAAGCACACCTGAGATGTATTAGGATATTATTAGTACATTGAAAGATAAAATATGGCTGCAGGAAAAGCCTTACTCCAGTCTGCCTTCTACCATCATGTTGGGTGGTCACACATTTGACAGTGTTGACAGCTTTAAATACTTGGATTCTACGGTAACTTGCACTAATGCTGTCTCTACGGAAATAAAAATCTGTCTCATGGCGGCAAACAGAACATTCTGTGCCCTGGAAAAACCGTTGAAATCTGGATTCTTATCTCGAGTAACAAAGTTAACCATCTATAAAACTTTAATAAGACCTGTGCTTACATATGCTTCAAAAACTGGGGCACTAACTAGGAAAAATAACCGCATGTTGGATTCATTTGAAAGAAAAAACTATCAGAAAAATAATTGGCCCAATATGTGACAGTGGATTCTGGCGGAAAAGCTACAATTAAGAATTATACTTCATTTATGAATATCCTACTGTTACCAACACTGAGGTGGGCTGGTCATGTAATGTAAATGGAGTAAAATGAAGCCCCTAGGAAAGTACTGCTTGAACATCCTGAAGGGCACAGAAGACGAGGACGAGCAAAGATCAGATGGGTAGATGGAGTACTGGGGGACACAAAAAGCCAAGGCTGCCAAAACTGCAAAATAACTGCCCAAAATAGAGAACACTAGCAAAAACTTGTTGAGTAGACCAAGGTTCACAATGAGCTGTAGACCCAAGAAGACGAAGGAGGAGAAAAGATAAAAAAGGATATCCTTAAATATTAATACACTATTATTGTTGCTGTTGCTATAAGTGTGGTATAAAAAACGGGATGTTTATACTTCTACACTTCCCATTGGTATACTTATAGCGCTAAGTTCCAATGAATAGACAAAAAATTTCCGATATTATTGTATGCAGATAAATGAATCACCTTGAATAAGATGATCTAATAAAAATGATGAAGATGACGAAGCAATACTGATAATATATATTTAATATAGGAGCACGCATAAGGAATAGAAAATAAATACAGTTTCTAACACTTAAAAAATAAATAAACATGGAGTTTTGATGCTATAGCGTCAAAGCACAACACGCAATAGCGGCTTTCAAGAAAACATCGCAGCAGTAGACAGAACGACCATCATAACAGAAGGGTCGTCAAAAAGCGTGTGAAAGCTTGTGAACAGAAGCGAGTTTAATTTCTCAGGCCGTTGGGGGTTTGTTTTTCGAGGTTATCACGTGACACGTTTAGTACTTAACGCAATTACCGCGGAGCTGTTAGATAAAAAATGAACAAGTTTTCCTCTCCGCATGTGGGAACAATGTTTGTCGACTGCTGTGAGACGTACTTATGTTTCACACAACTACGCTGAAGAGCAATTGAATTAAATATACCTGCTTAGTAACGACGTGTAGCACCACTTTTCGCCCTGATGACGGCGGCGATTCGTCTCGGCATGGACTCGACAAGACACCGGAAGCGCTGGGAAGCCATACAGATCCACGACCCCTGAACAAGCTCCCACAGTTCACGAAGATTTGATGGAGGGGGTCAGAGCGTCGAACATCTCTCTCGATTGCATCCCAGATGTGCTCGATGGGATTGAAGTCAGGTGACCTAGCTGGCCAAGGAAGCGAGGTTACGTCGGTGGAGTTTTCATCCAACCATTCGGAAACAATTCGGAACCGATGGCACGGTGCATTGTCTTGTTGCAAGATGAGGTCTCCAGTGGGATGTTGAAGACGCACACACGGGAAGAAATGGTCGTCCAGAATATTCCAGTAACGTTGACCTGTGAGGGACAATGTCACACGTACCAAAGGGTCCCATTTCAGTCCACGTAAACAGTCCCCAGACGAGAATGCCACCCAACCAGCTTGAAGAGCACCCTGCTGGCAAGAAGGATCCATCGCTTCATGTGGTTTACACCGTACTCGTATCCTGCCATCCGCATGTACCAATGTGAATCACGACTCATCAGTTCAGACAACATTTTCCCACCAGTCTAGGGTCCAGTGGCGATGTTCCCGCGCCCATGCTAATCTTTGCACGCTATGATATGCTGTCAGCTGCGGTACCCTCGTGGGACGATGGATTCTGTACCCCATAGCGAAGAGATGTTTCTGGATGGTGTGGCTGCTTACACGTTTTTGTCCACCAGCGTTAAATTGCCGAGTGATTTCTCGCACTGTGGCCCGTCTATCCACAGTTAAAATGCGAGCTAGCCGTCGAGGACCCCGCTCATCCACACGCTGTTGACAACGGCAGTTGGCCCTTGCAGGGATGATTTTACCGGATTCGATGTACTCACGGTGCACCCATGACACAGTGGCTCGTGAAAATCACAGTGCCTGCACGACTTCCGAGATGGAGTGACCCATTTGTCGGGCCCCGACAATTTGCCCACGATTAAATGCGCTTAGATCCTTCGTGTTACCCGTACTGATTCCGACTCTTACTGATTCCCGTCGCATCACTCCTTATATTGTCGGATCGCTGCATACGTTATGTCGTTTCCGTTTAAAGGGCCGCCCACAGCGCCACATTTGCACAACGCCAGCTGTCTCTAATTTAATTGCTCTTCAGTGTATAAGGTAAAAACAAAAACGCTGTGAAGAAAAAGGATATCTGAAAATCTGGCACTGTCAGCTCCAAGGGTAAGCGTAGTAGACTTTTCCGCAAGCTACGATCCAGGGAGGTCGAAACCTGACGTCCACCGGAGTTTGGTCATGGTGGATCCCGTTTCTTAAAATGTGCGAAACCAACGCATTATTACGTAGACACGTCCCTGACCCCGTAAACACGACGAAATTCTCGTTGAACAGCCGTAACACTGTCAAACTTTGCATACCACAGAACACACTTTACGCGTTGTTGAACGGTCGTTTCTATTTTCACTTTTGCCAAGATGCTGCGAAGGCGCGTGAGCTCTGACTGCAGCACATGAAACTTTTTCTACTCTTTAGTTTTTCCTCGCCGTTAGTGCGTGTGCGCCCTAACAACAGCGCGCGGAACTTTTCCTACACTTTACTCATTCCGCGCCGTCCTGGCGCGTGGGCGCTGAATACAGCGAATGAAACCCCCATCTATCGTTGTCCTTCGGGCAGAATTCGAACTCCATACTGCAGCGTTCGCACAAATCACTCCACAGATATTAGAAAACACGTGGCAAGACTTGATCACACGGTATGAACTCCGCAAACGGTGCACACGTTTGCAGAATTCATACCATTTGATAACTATGAACACGGTTAAACCACGTGATATTATGAACTGGATTCATACCACTATTATCAGAGTTCATACCATGTAATATTATGAACTGGATTCATACCACTATTATCAGAGTTCATACCATGTGATATTATGAACTGGATTCATACCACTATTATCAGAGTTCATACCATGTGATATTATGAACTGGATTCATATCATGTGATAATTATGAACACGGTATGAACTCTTCATAGGTGGTCATGTAATAGCCTGGAGAAACTCCCATCCATAAACGTAATTTCTACCAAATATTGACTTATTATATCGGCTACAAGCCATACCACAGCATTTTTAAATTATCCCTAACCAAACGGATCACCCTTATTTTCCTGTTTTGCTTACATTTCTGTTTACATCACTTATCGTGATGTCATAAATGCATTTTTCTGATATAGTTCTGGTAACACAAAACTGATACCTGAGCTGAAATGAAAGTGTCGAATCATAAATAATACGCGCAAAATGTGCGTAAATTTTCTAGTTCTTCTTTGGCACTGGGTAAAGAGAAATTTTATCCAACTGAACTGTTGCGACTTCCATAAAGAAATATGGGTCATGAAACCTTGTTGTTTGTTATATAGAGAAATCTCCATGATGAAAATTCCATCCTGATGTAATTTAAATTCCAAGTCACATGCACAGAAACTCAGAAAATCATCCGTTTGGGTGGAGGTAAAGGAAAGATTTTGCATACTCATGTAATTTAAACATAACACGGGCTACCTGTTTTTTTCTTTTGTGCATAACCTTACAGAGGGAACATAACTGCTGAATTTGTCCATATGCCGCTAATTCTCGTTCTTCCTCAGAGTCAGTTACTCTAAATAGGGAAATGGTATTAACTTTTCATTTTAGAATACCATGGCGTACCTCAAAAATATAAATTAGGAAAGAAAAGAAGTTAATTAGTACAGCAACATCTACGAAAAAGAATTCATTTGCAAAAAAATTCTGGTCGGAGTAGGGCATTGCACACTTACTTTTAAAACACTTGAAGAACATTGTAAGCTAACCCCAGTATAGAAACAATAGTTATAAATATGTATGCATACGCTCATTCGCACGTGGAACTTCTTTTTTACGCGCCATTTTTGGGCAGAGCAGACGAAATAAGCATGTTTTTAGGCTGTCGGTGTCTGTTACGCGGTTAGCTGCATTACAGTCGGCTTAGTATACAAGTAGATATGTCTAAGTATTTGAAGTGTACTGTGTTTGTATTGTGCGGCATAGGAATGTTTCGTAGAGTGCATTAATGAGAGAGACTCAAAATTAAGGGCATTTACAAGCAGCCCAAAGTAGCTGAGGATTAATTACGAAATTTGATAAAGTCGGAGAGCAGATTTTCTTGAGTTTTTAAGACGGGACGTTTTCGGAGGTCAGAGGATCTTTGGTTCGGACAGGAAGGGTCGGAAAGAACGGAACGGTTTCTTTTTTTTTTTTTTTTAATTGGAGTTTTAACGACCATCGTGAGCAACTCAGTGGGCTATAAGCAGTCGCCCGTCCCTAATTTAGGGTAACTGGTTCCAGCGAAGGGAGAGAGCCAGTGCCGTAAGACAAACACAACATCCATGCCTCACCGGGATTCGAACCCGGTGCCCGTTCGGACGAATTATCAGAGGCCATCACTTAGACCACTGCGCCACCGGGGAGGCACGGAAAGTTTTCGGAAAGCGTTGTTAGTATTGCGTCGGCGTAGCAGCTGCGCCGATTTACGAAAAGCACGAAGTGTGGATCTAGGTTCCGTGGCATGGACGGAGAACAGGTCAATCAAGACTTCCATTAACCTGCCCTGCGATAAGTCCCAAACCACATTCACTCATCGCCCAAAAAATAATTGTATCCAGAAGAACGTGTCGGATCGCAATACTATTCGGGAGGAAGGTAAAAGTTACCAGGAACAAAAATATCATTAAACATTGAGACTGATATGAGCGATATTTATTGAGCTACACGCAAATAAGGTTTATCTCTCAGTATGAGTCGGGCAGCCATGTTTGCCCAAACAACATGCCAGACGTTTCGGCATGGAGTTGTACAGGTTACTAATGGTGTCCTGCGATCAGCCATCCCACGCAGCTTGAAACTTCTCACGCAGTTCCTGCATTGTGCGGTTGGCGTGGAGCGTATGTAGCGCGTCCAAATGCATCCCACACATTTTCAATCGGCGATAGGCTGATGATGCGGCTGACTATGGCAGAGTGTGAGTGCCTTGAAGGCAAGTTCTCGAGACAGCAGCAGCATGCGGATGAGCGTTATCCTGTTGGAAAATCGCACCGGAGTTAGCGTTCAGAAGAGTTAGGGCCACTGGTTGCAGGACCTCATTAACGTAACGTTGGGCTGTCAAAGTGCCTGTAAGGAACACAGAAAGGGATCTCGTAGCGTAGGCAATTGCATCCCACATCATGCCACTAGACCTTCTGGACGTGTTACGCTCGACAGCAAACCTTTCATCTTGGAGGTAACCACGGTGCCTCCTCACACGACTTCGTTGGTTGTCTCCTCCATGACAAAAGCGAGACTCGTCACTGAAGATCACCCTCTGCCATTCTGAGTGTTTCCATGACAATTTGGTACGACATCATTGCAGTCGTTGGCGACGATGCAATGGTATTAAGGGCAGTCGTCGTAAAGGTCTGCTTGCCTGTAGAAAGAAACAGCCTTGTGCTCTACGTCATGCGGCTGTCTCCCAATTGTGCTGGCACTAATCGGGCGGGGTTCATGGAGAGCAGCACTTCTCGCTGAATATCCGCAATAATAGCTTTTTGGTCTATTCGCACATGTCGGACAACCCGTCGGCCCTCTCTCTCGGTGGTTCGTCTAGGTCTTGCAGACCCTTCCTCTTTGCTGAGGGCTTTTTTTCTATCCACTACCGCCAACAGCGTGCTACGGTGGTATCCGCACGACCGGCATGGGGCGCCGCAATACGGCGTAAAGACCCTTCCGCTTCCCGGAGCCCGACGACGCGGCCCCTCTCGAACTCCTCCAACTTTTCTCCAAGTCATACTTCACTTGCAAAAGATGCAACCTACCCAGAAACACGAGTCAGAAAGGCAAGCGCGCAACGGAACGACCTTATACATGTATAGCCGGTCAGGAACAGTGCTGCGGCCTTTCCTTGCTTGCGTCACATGCGCGGCCGAGCACGATACTTGAATCATTTGCATGTCTCAGGACGTCAAACCTACCCACCAAGTTTCATTCCTTTCGGTTGCTCCCTTATGGGTGCAACTATTTTTTTTGACGATGAGTGTATATGTATGAAAATAAATAGTTTGTTGTTATTGTTACACAGAAGGGTCCGAACTCTACATTTTTCACGGTGTGTTTCTACAGATAGAACCAACAAATTATGTGACGGCTCTCGCTGGATCGCAGCTATATAAAGATAGAGGTGGAAAGGAGTTAAGGTCGTTACAAAAACAAATAAAAAAAAGGTCTCAGAGCATTATCGTAGATCTTCTGGGAAAGACTTCATACTTGGATATCGTTATTCGATAAAACCAGTAAAGAGCAAATTGGTTGCCAAAGGTATTTTTAAACCACTTCCGATATCTGGCAGAAGAAGAATATCAACTGTAAAGCTCTGAACTTCGCTTCCTTCTTAAAAAAACATTACTATCATACCTGATATGGCATGGGATACACATATAAGAGTACTTGCACGGTAATTCAGATTTGTGCACGGGCCGACACAAATCAGCCAATGAAACGAAAACAATATATTTAGAAATAAAAGAATTCTACAACATTTCTTTAACGTCGGAAACACCTGAACAAATATTAAAGACAGGAGATAAACTAACGATGGCCGAAACAGCGTTTATTATTTTACATGTTTCTATCTCTGAAGCCATAGTTCGTTCTGATCCTAAGTATCTTTCACTTCATTTTCATTGAAGATTATTCAAATCGTAGCTGTTCGTTTGGTTTTCTTTCTTTCACCATGTAACTGAATGTAAATTATAACTAATCCGTAACTCGTGCCATGCACGGTTGAAAAAGCTGTGACTGAATTCTTTTTTTGTTATATAACACGAATCGTAATAAACTGTATAACTATAATAAACGGTTGAATTATTATTGGGCAGTGTATACGATGGGTCACCAACAACAAAACTTTCGTAATATCGATTTCCATTCATTTTTAAATTTTTCCAACTATTCGTATACGAATTTAACGATGACGTTCCTCATTATTGTGTAAGCATGTGCTTACCCGTCGTTGACGGGCTTGCATTAGAGTATTAAGGCATTATTTCAATGACCTGAACTTATATTGTGTCTAGATAACTACACAATGGGGTTAAAATGTGTTTTATTTTGCCAGTTTTGTTTTAACAATTCTTTTTCGGTATCATTATATAAACAAAACTAATATATAAAGAGAGAAACTTTGTTTGTGTGTTTAAAGTAATCTCGAAAACTACTAAACCGATTTGGACTATTCTTTCAATGTTGGGAAGCTTATTTCTTCGCGGTGGGATAGGCTATTTCGTTTATTTTTTATTATTTTTTACCATTTTTGGTTGTACTACTGAATCAAATCGCTTTCAAGTAGTTCCCGATTTCCGTGTATCGTTTCGCTTTGTTTGTATACAACCTGATCACACCCAACGTGAAAGAAAGTAGTTCAAGATAATATACGGAGATTTTTTTACTAATCTCGAAAAGTACTGAACCGTACTAACTCTAAGAATGCGGTCGCTGCGCAATATAATATATTACTGAAAGTCAAAATGGACGATTACAATGACTTTATTTAATTGAAGTAAAAGTTGAAAATCAAAATCACATCACTAGATCTTTCGTGCTGGCTTCCAGCACATCGTCAGGTCCGTTCTGACTTTTTTTATCGACCATTTTGACTTTCATTAATATGTTATATCGTGCAGCGGCGGCATTCTAAGAGTTAGTGTTATTGGCACGAATTTCTCCAATAACTTAACTACTGAGCCGATTTGAAAAATTACAACTACTTAGTTGATAGCGGAGGGCTTAGTTCCAAGTCCGACCACGTCAGAAAGGCAGATAGCGCTGCAAGTACTGAAGCGAGAATAAATGCCAGAATAAAGAACGGCGGATTGTACAGCGAAAAATGTCAGTGCAACATAAAAAATAGTTACCTATGACAATGAAAATAGGAGATGACCAATCCGAGGGTCAGTAGCTTTCATTAACAAAAATCATGCAAATCGATCAAGTGGATGGCCTGGCGGACTGTAGAAAGAAACAGCTTTGTGTTTTAAATAGATAAATACTGCGGGAGCTTAAGAATAATTTTATAACATTTTTGTAGGCATTTTTTCTGAACAACAAAACTGAGTGTGACAAAGTTTAAATAGTAAATTTATGTTTATCCGTTAGATTTAAGTATATCAATTAATTTAGTGTTAATTATACCATTTCAAAAGATTAATACTAAGATTTTGCGATGAGTTCCCTTTGAAAATTATAAAGGGAATTAATGATTGATGATGCAAAATTACTGTATCCTTTGAGCACATACAAGAAATCAACATTATACGAATTACGATCACTCTGATAATACAACTGGAATTTGCAATGGTGGATTGCAGTAATCATTTTCCAAGTATATGATGTCCCATAAGAAGTACAATCGCTGGTTTTCAGGTCATCCGACAACCATGTTAGAAGGACCAGGTCACTGTAGAAAAATGAATTTTTATTAATCCCATACGATATGTGGAAAAATCATCACTGAGATATCATCGAAACTAACGGCCAGGTGATTGATTAACGTTCGGGGAACCGTATTGCGTAAAAGCCTTGCTGCCGGTGGTGGATTTCAATGACACATCTTCATACCTTGGAGCGGGTGTTCTCCCAACTGGGCTACACCGGTTTGCTTATTACAGCAAGATTTGCCGGTTTGACTAATACGTCACCTGCGTCATGTTTGGTGGTACAGTACCATATATTTTACATAAATAAGTATTAAATTGCATCAACTGGACCTCCCCGATAATGCTATGATTTCTTAATTTAGCTTGTACAGTTTTATTGAAACTATTTGATTTGTATAAAATAGGTTTGTGCTTGTTTCGATTTGCACAAAGATTCAAACCGCCAAGATTTACGAACACACGAAAACATAAGTCTGGACGATAAGTTTTATAAGTTTCTTAAGGTTCAACAACAGTACATTCTTTTTTTTATTGCAATCATGGAGTTGTCTTCTGCAATCATCAAATATGTTTTTGCCGTTCGAGTGACTGAGGAGTGATTAGAGGCGTAGGTTTTTGACTACTCTTACATTATTGGTCCGGGAGGGATCCGGGATGAGGCGTGGGTGGCGTGTTCGTCTTACCGCGCCGACTTTCGCACGTCTTTGGAATCAGTGGCCCTAAATTAAGGACGGGCAATTGATAATAGCCTATCAAGTTGCTCACAGTGGTCTTTAAACTCCCAAACAAATACACACACGTTAGGAAAATAATGCAATGCATTGATTATGATACGCTTTTCAACGTACCAGGAATCATTACTCAAGTTATGAGGATAATGGCTGTGGAATAAATCTCGCTTCCGTGCCCTGACCTTTGACCCCAGTTCGATGACATTAAACAGAAGTGATCGAAGTTTTTTTTACGTAAGTTATGACGCATAAGGGCAATGGAATGGATTCCGCTGCCATGTCCTGAACTTTGACCCCATTTCGTCCACTTTCAATAGGGTTCCTCCGTAGGTTGTCCCCTACCACATACTAACATTTCATCGAAATCGAACCACTTGTACGCGAGTTAACGTGCGGACAGACAGACGGACAAAGCTCGAGCCCATACGCTTCTTCAACCTACGGTTGGAAAGCGTAAAATACGAAGTTATAGCTTTCGTGTAAAGACAGGCTCAGAAAAGGGTGCTTGCTTGTTTATATTATTATTTACTTTTATTCGAAATAAACGAAACACGCCTATGACAAACAAAATAAACAACAAAATTATCATTGCCTGGTGTTGTTCAGCTTGTACCATTTTCAACCGGAGACCTAGGTGTCAGTCAAATATCGGCGTAATACAGTATATGTGATGTTCCATATAAAGTTTTTTTTTCAGTTCTGCGGGTTATATATCAGAGAGCTGTAATTTTTTGAAATTATTCATAAGATGTTTTGAAATTGTTCCAAGTGACCTGATGACAATTGGGACTACTGCTATGTTATGTGTTTTGTCCATTATAGGGTAACTTCTATGGCCAGGTCTCTACCTGTGGTCATTTTTCCAGTTCATTTTCATCAACTGTGGCATCTCGGGGAATTACTATATAAATATCCAGAATTTCCGATTTTCTATGACTCTTATGCCTGATGTATTATGTACGAGGTGCCGATCGGTTATAATTCAAAACTCCCATAAGATCTTGTGTTGATCATTTTCTAAGACTTTCTCAGCTTGGTGTTTTCATGAGTTTTTTGATGCTGGCAAATTGTGCTTTCTACATAATGACCAGTGTATCAATTTTGCAACCCTGTCGTATCTAGCTTTGTTATCTGTTTGTGCAATGTTCCTACATTCACATATAAGATGGGTCACAGTTTCATCGTTTTCTTGACAAAGTCGACATGTTGGTTTTCACTGGCTTTCTGGATTTCAGACTTCATAACATTTGTTTGCAATGCCTGTTCTTGTCAGCAATAATCTGACCTGTTTTTTCTTGATGGAACCCACTTTCATCTATGCCCAAGTCAAATTGTTTTCACTTTTTACTTCAATATTTTTCGGATATTGTTCATACAGTGGCTTGTTTTTCCACCCATTTAGTCTGCTTTCAAACTGCGTCTTTTATTCCTCCTTGCTTTCTGTTGATTTTAATATAATGTATTTTCATTTTTCACTGCCTGAAGTAGCTTTCCCGTGCTTCTGTTAACGTAATTATTCCGGCTTCTATTTTTTTCTCCACTACCTGGTAGTAGTAGTGTGCCTCCAATTTTTCGTGATAACTATAATCTGTCAACATCACTTTTCGGATGGAGTGCAGGATGCATGTTCAACAGTATTCGAGTACTTCGATCCAATACTTCTAATTCACTTTGGGTCCAATCAATTATTCCAGGTTGATATCTGATCATTGGAATGGTCCATGTATTTACGGCTTTGATTGTATTCAAACAATTTAATTTTGACATCTATAATGTACGTACTCTCTTAAAGTACTCCTGTAACGTACCAGGAGATGTAACGTACCTGCCCGAAGGACGCACGCGACATAAAGGCAGATAATAGTCAGAACAAACGTCCGCGTAGCTCAATTGGTAGAGCAACTTATTCCGGAATGAGGGGACCTGGGTTCGAATCCCGCGTAGACCAGAAATGACGGAGAAATTTACTTCGTTGTTATAATGGCGCCCGAACTATCCGGCTGATACGACCGTTCAAAATCTCGCAATGGTGTGATGTTATTTCCACACCGCGAGATAGGAAGAATAAGAGAATCCATTCTCCATCACTTCGAAAAAAAAAAATAAGGGGGAGATGATGTAACGTACTAGGAGATGTGACGTACCTACCCGAAGGACGCACACGACATAAAGGCAGATAATAGTCAGAACAAACGTCCGCGTAGCTCAATTGGTAGAGCAACTTATTCCGGAATGAGGGGACCCGGGTTCGAAACCTGGTGCTGATAAAAATGACGGAGAAATTTACTTCGTTATACTCCCTGTGAGTCAGAACTTTGACTTTCGCATGTGAGATGTTATCTCATTCTTAAATTCCAAGGTATTTGTAATTTCCTTTATCTGACAATGATTTCATAATACTCCCATTTTCTAGTTCAATTCCATCTATGTTCTGGACTTTTACCCGGTGCATGGATAGTGCTGCATATTTTTCCACTCGAAATTCCATTTGTATATCATCACTAAATATTTTCACTGTATTCCGCAAAGTTTAAAGTTCGGAGGAGCTTTTTTCATACAATTCCAGGTCATCCATGTAAAACAGATGGTTTGTTTTTCCACGTGGGTCCGAAATGTGGTAGCCCATTTTTGCTTTGTTTAAAATCATCGACAAGGCGATTAAAGAGATGTTAAACAATAAAGGCGACACAGAATTTAATTGAAATATGCCTCTCTTAACATTAACTTTTCCGAGTTCTTCACCATATGCATGTAACAATGTTTTCCAGTTCTTCATATTTTCTCTGAGGAATTGACAGATGTTTTTGCTAATTCCAAATTGTTCCAGACAGGTAGGTGATAATTTAGTTTTATGGCAGTGAGTCAAACCCTTTTAATAAAATTCATGCCGTACTCAAATTTGTTTTTCGTTTTTTGGAATGTTGGAGTACCCTTTTGTCAACATATGTATATAAACGTAATAACTCGCGGAGTTTTGAGAGTAGGACAACACCGTTTGCGTGGGAATGATCAGAATGACATCGGGTTTTTATGAAATCACATATATGTTTACTCATTTTACTTACATTTTTCCTCGCCAGATGGCGCAGCAACCACAGGTTGGAAGTGTCCAGAAAAAATATACACCTGATTGTACCAGGTTAGACACCTCATTGTACCAGGTATTCAATGTGATGGCCTTCCTGTAACAGAACTGTCTGCAAACGAGAAAAAATACCATGGACGGCATTGAAGAGCATTTCCGGTGTAATAGCTGCCATATGGTGTCGAATGGCATCTTTCAGCGTGGCAAATGAAGTGGGGCGACATCTGTACATTTGTGATTTTAGGTAACTATAGAGCCAGAAATTGCCGGATGTCAGGTGTGGTGACCGAGGAGGCCAGGCATTCGGAAAGTGTCGCCTCAACACACGATTTGCGCCAAACGTCTCTTTCAGTAGTTGCTTAACGGAACGTGCGATGTGTGGTGGTGCTGCATCCTGCATAAATGTGCACAGATTAACTGCATCCCTCTCTTGCAATATAGGGATAACGTACGTTCGTAACATGTTCGCATAAAGTGCACCTGTCACTGAAACGGTTTGGAAGGAGGTGCCGCGGACCTCTTTAAAAAAAGGACCGATAAAGAAGGAAGCCGTGTATCCACACCACACTGTCACTTTCGGCTGATGAAGTGGCGCTTCAACGACTGCTCGGGGAGGTTCTATGGCCTAGATGCGGCAGGTGTGCGTGTTTACCGCTCAGTTTAGGGAAAAGTGTGCCACATCAGTCGATAAAACGTTCATCAGCCAGTTCTCGTCGACATCCATCTGTCGAAAAAACTATGCTGCGAACTCCTTGACGCTGCACGTAATCGCCAGCTTGCAGTTCGTGATGCCGTTGCAGTTTGTACGGGTATCTGTGCATAATCCGTCGTTGTGTTCGCCATACAGTCCCGTATGGAATGCCTGTTGGCCGAGAAACATGGCGAGCACTGGAGTCGGCATGTGCGGGTGACATTGCAATCACATCTATTTCTTGCGTAATCGTCTCTGCAGCACGTGTTCGTGGTCTACCGCTTCGTGGGCGTGCTGCCAAAGATCCCGTTTCCTCGGATATTTTCACCATTCGCAGCAGCGCAGTGTTTTCCATCGGCCCTTTCCCACTGCGATCATTTTTCAGTGACCGGTAGGCTCTCAACGCAACACTCGCACATTCAGCGTTGCAATAGCACAATTTCACCAAGAGCGCTTTGTCCGGTAATGACAGCATACTGACACGGACCGCTGTGACTTGTGGTTGGGTCAGCGTCATTTTCTTGTAGGACTTCCGTCCACAGGTAGTAGAGTTTAGGTCCCAGCCACCTACAGCGAGATCGCCTTTTGGGCAGGACACAGAAACGGAAGGAATGAGAGCAAGTCTAGCGACTTTTGACAGAACAGTTTGTAGTGAGATTAGAGTACAGTAGATGGCGCCACCGTACAAGTACGATATTGCACATAGATGGGTGAGAGAATTTCAGGGAGGACAGAGCAAAGGATACCCATTTAACCAGTGGGTCCAGCCTGGGGGCCGTCACTTTACGTGCTCGTCCGATGCACGGCGGGTATTCAGCGATTGTTAGTAAATCACGCCATCTCTGAAAGATCAGCCCAGGCTTGAACCTGGGGACCCAGCATTGATAGCCTGAAACACTTGTGGTTGCTTCCCAACTGCTGCTTTTATACAGACTATCCCAGAGCTGTTGGCCTGTGGCGCCATCAGGCGATGAAAAATGTAAGTAAAATGAGTAAAAATTTATGTGATTTCATAAAACATCTGATGTCATTCTGATCATTTCTACGCAAACCGCGTTGCCCTACTCTCAAATCTCCGCGAGTTATTACGTTTTCAAAATGTGCAAGACTTTTGGATCACCCGGTATATATATATATATATGAACTTGCTGACAAGAGTAAATAAGTGGGATTAAAAATGAACTTTCTGAAGACAAAAGGGATGTTCAATGCTTTTACAAGAAATGAAGATTTATCGATTGATGGAGAAAAGCTGGAGATAACAGACACATACGTTTATCTTGGACAGCAGATATCAAGTGAGGGTCACATTGGTGAAGAAATTAATCGGCGTACAAAACTTGCCTGGAGAACTTTTGGAAGAAACAGCATAATTTTCAAGAGCAATATTCCATTATGTCTTAAAAGAAAAGTGTTTGATAAATGCATCCTTCCAGTGCTTACGTATAGTGCAGAGACGTGGACCTTAGCTAAAAGAGACATACAAAGGCTGCAGACAACTCAAAGTAGCAGGGAGAGGTGCATGCTTGGTGTAACCAGGAGAGATAAGAAGAGGAACACGTGGATCCGAAAAATGACAAGAGTGGAATACATCATGATCAGAGTTAAATCCCTGAAATGGCAATGGGCTGGACATACTGCCAGAAGAACAGACCATCAATGCACAGCCGAAATTTTAGATTGGATTCCAAGGGACAGGAAAAGACCCAGAAGAAGACCACATGTAAGATGGGTGGATTAAATTCGAAAGTATGCAGGAGTAACATGGAGGAGACTGGCACAAAACAGACCGTTGTGGAGGAAACTTGGGGAGACCTTTGTCCAGCAGTGGATTGATAATGGTTGACAATGATAATGATGATGATGATGATGATGATATTAAGCAAACCAACTGCAGATTCAGAATCACATATACACTATATTGGCATATGTCACCGGACACCTAAAAAAGAAACACAACATAGCATTTATTGACATACATTACTACGGTGTCGGTCCACCTTTGGCTTTAATGCATGCACTTTCCCTTCGAGGCATGCTTTCGACAAGGTTTTGGAACACAGCGATAGGTATGCGCTTCCATTCAGTATATAATGCTGCCGCTAACTGTAGCTTAGTAGTAGGCCATGGTTCCAAACTTCTTATGCGGCGCTCTAATTCATCCGATAGGTGCTCTATGGGATTAAGATCAAGGCTCTGTGCTGGCCAGACCCCACAGGATAAAGAATTATTGTCAAACCACGCCGTAAACGTCCTTGCTTTATGACTTGGTGCATTATCCTGCTGGTACAAACAAGGCTCTGTTCCATAGTATTGCCACAGAGTTGGTACAGAACAATTGTTCATAATATTGAGGTAGACGTGCTAGTTAACAGGTTTGTCCACGATACCCAACGGGCCGGGACCATACCACGAAAAACACACCCACACGAGTACTCTGCCAGCTCCAAAGTTGACCGTGGAAACAGTGCATTGTAGTAAAGAGCGTTCTCCCGGCTGCCGCCATACCCACACACGCCCATCAGAGTGATGGTTCGTGTATCTGGATTCATTGGTCCATAGGACCTGTTTCTATTGATCTACGGTCTACGATAAATATTCTTTACACCATGCTAAACAACGAGTAGTATTCCGAGTGGAGATGAAAGGCTTATGAGCAGCCGCACGACCACTGCAACCTATGGAATGAAGTTCCTCTGCGAATGGTACGTGTACATACCGAGGTTCAAGCATTTTTACTCATATGTACACTGAGGTCTTGTGCAGTACATCGTCGATTAGCTGTAACGACTGTCCTGAGGCTTTGACGTCCTCTATTACTGATTTTCTTTGGTCTACAGGTACGTTTTGCTGCTTCAGGCACGTCATGTGTTTTGTACATATTCAGTACATCCAAAACAATTGACTTGGGTGTGTTTAAACGCATCCCGGTTTCTCTTATGGACAACCCACTAATATCACACTGAATAATCTTTCCTTTCCCAAAGATTGTTCTCTTCCACCTCGACATTTTTACTCAACCTTACACTGCGATATGTTCACGGTGAGCTCCTGCCTTGCTTTTATACCGTTTGGAGCTGTACCGCGCATCTTAATAACGCAGTGGTTCCGTTCATTTGCTTTTGAATGGGTGTCCGATTACTTTTGTCAATATAGTGTATATAGACATAGCAAACCAACCACAGATTCAGAATAACATGACTATGACAAAACAAGAACAGCACAATTAAAATTACACGTAAATATAAGCGAGTAAAAAAAAAATGTAAGTGATTGTAAACGGTGATTCACATTCAGATTGGTATTCTGAAGTTTGATTCGGTTTTTGAATTGATATAACTTGATTTACTACTGCTGTTTCATTTTCGAATATATATATATATATATATATATATATATATATATATATTCGAGAATGAGAAAACAGTAGAAAACAAGTTGTAACGCTCCTAGCCCCCCTTCCCGAAGGTTACTATCTCAGCATTCACCTTTCTAAGGGTTCGAACAGGCTAGGACGTGAGATTCGGTTAGACAGGCTCTTCCTCCTCCTCCTCCTCAAAGAATTAGCACTGCTATCACGCATACACAAAAAACATATTTAAAATTTCTTTATGTAACTAAGAACTAATTATTTTAGATCAACATAATCCAGCATCAACATAATCGCACAAATCGCCCAACAGAACTCAACTTAGAAATAGCTTGATATCTTTAACATACCATCTATCAAGTTCTCATTAGCAATTTACACAGTAATTAGGTCATAATAACAACTCAATAATAAGGGAAGAATTGAGGTCATGCTGTACACAAATACACAAACTTTCTCCATAGCTAATTACAATTCAATTCGAATCACACCCTAAATTCCCCTGATAGCAACAACTACCGTCTACCAGTAACTATTAAGAAATAATAAATGTAAACAAGACATAACTCACGCACTGCAATACGGAAATCCACTTCACATGAACATCTCTCCTCCTGTGACTGGGTGGAAGAACAGCGATATAATTAACACAATATCGTCACTCACAACACAGAGTACCACCTAACAGTCTAGACTGCTCATTACTGGCAATAACTCCCAAGACCTCTGGCACTTTGCTCTTCCCCTTGCTCAGGAAACAGGTCTTAATAAAAGTTCATGCAGCAAAAACAACAGTCACGGCAAGAGTCCGCAGGAACCATCCTCTTTGTAGAAATATAAAGAATCAATCCCAGCAGGACGCACCACCTCAAGAATCATAGTTCCGGAGCCATCCTTAGCAGCCTGAACAGAGGACCATGTTCAGCTGGCTCAATGGCAACTCGTTAGGAACAAATCAACGAACAATCAAGGCTTAGCAGCGAGTAGAGCATCGAGAAGGAATCATGCAGCAAAAACAACACTCACGGAAATAGTCAACAGGAACCAGCCTCTTTGTATTGGGTTGTTGGCAAAGTCATGACGTATTTTGGCACCCGATGGCGGTTGGGCGGTTTTGGAAGTACTAGAGGCATGCGTAGCTTTGTTATCGCTGTGGCATTCGACAGGTGCCAGTTCTAGCTACAGTCTTAAAGGAATGTGAGCGATTTTGTTGATTTGCGTAGATTTGACATCAAGTTGAAGATGGAAGACCAAACCGTGCATTTTCGTCATATGTTACTGTTTTACTCTAGTAAAGGGAAGAACGCGCGTCAAGCTTGTGAAAAGTTGCTTAAAGTGTACGGTTATAATGTTCTACAAGAACGGCAGTACCAGCGGTGGTTCGCAAAATTCCGTGCTGGTGATTTTGACCTCAACGATGCTCCTCGATCCGGAATGCCCACCGAGGTTGATGACGACCAAATCAAAGCATTGATCGAGTCAAACCCACGTTATACGACACGAGAGATTACAGACACATTGCACATCTATCATTCAAGCGTTCACGACCACCTGAAGAAGCTGGGATACGTAAGCAAGCTCGATGTGTGGGTTCCTCATGAACTCAAAGAAGCTCAATTGACAGCGCGTATAAACATCTGCGATATGCTCATTAAACGTGAGGAAAACGATCCTTTTTTGAAGCGATTGATAACTGGTGACGAAAAGTGGATTGTGTACAACAATGTGTTGCGCAAACGGTCTTGGTTCTGACGTGCTGCTTCGCCTCAAACGACATCCAAAGCAGACATTCAGCAGCGGAAGGTTCTGGTCTCAGAGTGGTGGGATTTTAAAGGTGTCTTGTTTTTCGAGCTCCTACTACGGAACCAAACAATCAATTCGAATGTGTACTGTCGGTAATTGGACAGTTTGAACGAATCCATCATCCAGAAACGTCCAGAGCTCGTTCATCGTAAAGGTGTGTTCCATCACGACAACGCGAGACCACACACAAGTTTGATCATCCGCCAAAAATTATTGGAGCTTGGGTGGGATGTGTTGCTCCACCCAGAATACTCGCCTGACCTTGCGCCGTCAGACTTTTGCTTGTTTCGCTCTCTTCCACAGTCCTTGCGTGGGATAAAGTTCAATTCAGAAGAGGCTGTAAATCAGCACATTGTATAGTTTTTCGCCACGAAAGACAGGTCCTTCTATGAACGAGGCATTCTGCAGCTCATGAAAGATGGCAAAAGGTTATCGAACAAAACGGGCATTATATCATTGATTGATCTTTGTTCTTTTTATCAATAATTGAACTTTGTAAAACATTGCTAAAATGCGTCATGACATTTCCGACAACCCAATAGAAATATAACGAATCATCACAGCAAGACACCGCACGTCAGAATCATAGTTCCGGATACATCCTTAGCAGTGTCAGCACCGGACCATGTTCACCTAACTCAATGGTAGCACGGTAGAAACAAGTCAACGAACAATCTAGGTTCGATAGCAAGTATGACCCAAAATCATTACCCACAACAGATAACCGATATCGACACTCTCATCGCACTGCCAACACGTCGCATGGGGACATTAAGCCCGAAACATGAAACCTGGCCTGAAGCATGCAGCCTCGCCGCGTGAAGCCTCCTGAACCCGAAACCTAACGCATCTAAACGCAAAAAAGCGCCGTAAGATCCGTGAAAGTCAAAGTAAATAGTGAAGCAAGCCTCGGACCCCGACTACTTTCTATCTCACCTTCAGCAGAGGTCAACGTGTTACAAATTTACGTAATATCTTTCCTCCCAGAACTCTTTTTCTGCACAACACAGCAATGTAAATAACAGTTACATAACAAGAAAAATATACAATAACAATTCCTGCCTCTAAAAATAAACACATACAAGGAAATTAAATTATACAATCATAATCCCGGATCCCCAGCACGAGAGCTTTTTCCACCACGAAAAAGTACTTAGAATTTACCACTAATAATAATAAAAAAACTCCCCCAAATCAATTTCAACTGACGTTTAATGTTACTCTAAACCAGTGTGCCCAAACGGTCGATCGCGAGCTCTCGTACCTTCGATCGTTTGTTTAACCACGCTGGCTTATGTTGTTCCATAAGAACTGCCTGAGACCAGACGATAGAATGAATCATTCAGACTCCCTTCCGCAATCCTAACTGCTGCACATGGTCATCGCGCATCTACAGTCTGTCGGATGGGGCATGTTGTTATCTCCCGCTCTGCTAGTCATCAAGTACAACGCTTAAACTTACAGGAAGGCCGATCTGGCAACATTCATACTTGTGCATAAAAATTTGTACGTAGAAAAATTATTATCACTGAGATAGAAGTTCTCATAACAGAATTTGGCGGAGCATTTACAGACCTGAGAACCTTTCAGCCCATTTTGAGCTTTATGTGATTCCTTTTTGGTGAATGTGATATCCAGGAAGTTTCATCAAACATTTCCTCCTCTTTCCTCTTCGATTCTTCAGATTTAGAATCAGAAATTGTGAAACTTCAATCCGACATAGCACTGAAGGCAAGAGCGTCAGATTGAATCTGTTTGGACTCTATTGGGCTCATTTGAACCTTATTTTCAGAAGAAAAATATCCCTGCTTGGGATCTGTTGTTTTGTGGCTGACTGCTTTCTTTGGAACCACATATCTCTGTGAAGCAGCTTTTTCAGAAATGACAATTATGAAATCGAAATACAGTAGCTGCCTGACTGATGCTCATTTAGAAACGTCTACGAGTGTGCCTCCCTGAATATGTGCCCGATTATTCTAAACTTCCCTGAATATGTGCCTGATTATTCTAAACTTTCTGAGGACATGCAGTGTCATGTATCAACAACTAAGAACTAAATCCTGTCAATAAAAATATATAAGTAATATTTTATAATTTGTTTGAAAAATAGTGTTTCAGAAATTTATAAGAAAATTAAATATTATTTTTCTGTATTTGCTTCCAAACTTACAAAACCAC
Source organism: Macrothele yani (assembly GCA_039090855.1). Lineage (NCBI taxonomy): Eukaryota > Metazoa > Arthropoda > Arachnida > Araneae > Macrothelidae > Macrothele > Macrothele yani. Next base: position 98,928,963 of record CM077007.1, on the reverse strand, counting down.
ATACAATAACAAAACGCTCGTGATATAGACTTATTCCTATTTAAGTATGCCTATATCACTGCGATAAGCCATGGTCGATCACAATAGAGAATGACAGCTATATTGGTAGATCTTGGCTCCAAAAAGTTTGGCTACCCCTGCTCTAAACTAAAAAACTATCTTTTTAATAAAATTACGTAACTCCAGTCAATGACCCCGTGACGCTAACCCTACCAGAATGTCACAAAGGTTAACTACTTGCACGCTGCATCGTTTTATACTTAATAAAACGTCATCCACCTTCACCGTGAGCGCCGTGTGTGTTTGTGTATGTGTAAACATTTTTTATATCACAGCGTTCGATTTCCCAGAAATATTCAAGCTTGCACGATTTGTGGGAGGGAAATCGTAATACCTTATTTATAAAAGCGTCGAGTATGCAAATGCAAAATGTTAATATGTAGGAGTCGAGTAGTGCTTTTTCATATATACACACTTTTTTTGTTAGTCGAAGGATCATTTAGACGGAATTTTATTATACTTTTTATCAATTTGTGGAAAGACTAGGGGGCTACAAGCTGTAACGATGTTTTCCTGGACAGACGTGCTTGTGCGAAACAATATATACTATTTGGCTTTCTGAGTTTCTATATAAGAATCGAAGTAATTTTAGGGTTCTTCAATATGCTGGAAGCGCCCATACATAAGAATTAAAATATATCTTATGCGTTTGATGTAAATATGGCCAGCAGTGTACAAACGACACAAACTTAAAGGATTTATTGTTGTTTCGGAAAAATTATTATCACGCAGTCTTTAATAAACACCGTCAGAGACCCGGTTATGCGCTTTGTTATAATATTGCTCTCTCCTCTATGATATCGTCTCCTGAAGGGAAATAAACCTAATATAATATCATGGCTCCTGAAGGGGAAATGAATCTTTTTCATTTCGTCGTCCTTCGGTTCGCTAAGTGATGTTCAAAATATTTCTGCTTAAAATGTTGTTTTTTTCCAACGGAAATCTACGTTTTTAGCTATTTATTGCAATATTTTCAGTGCGTGTAGAAATTCACCGAAGTTTAAACAATTTTCTGCTTTTGAGGGAAAGTAATCTTAATATTTGTAAGCTATTCATTCTCCTCAATTTTTTAGTTTAAACAAATGGCATACTTAAAATATGTGAAGCAGGAAATTTTGCTTTGAATATCTCAAAATGTGATAAATTTTATTTTATTTTTCTGTCAGAGAATTCAGTTTCCACAAATTTCTTTTTTGCTTTCCGTCGTACTTGAATAGCACCGTTGCGTTAGAGTCGTAATCGCGACAGAAGCAAAAGAAAAATAATGATGAACTCTGGCAGATCGTCTTTGTAGCAATTTTTCCATCTTTGCGAGTTCCGCCAATTATTCTTTGATCACAGTTATTTGGAAGAGCATTTCTTTAAAAAAAATTATTTTATTTCAGATTTTCCAGAAACTTATCAGATACCTTAACAATATTTACTGTACCTTTCCACATTTCCCTTGTCATCATTTCATCTTTTAAACTTCTTCCACAAAGATGGCATTAACTTTTGTGAAGTATTTTCGAGTTCATATAAGTTGCTATTTTAAATATCTTTCAAGTTTTGTAGTTTCTTACATTTTTATCCATCTAAATTGAGAATACGAAAGTATTAAGCCAATTGGTAGCTCCTATTTATTTGTTAGACTTTGATTTGGAACAAAACGAGCAGGTGCTAGTGACTACTCAGATATTTTACCAACTTTTAAATAGTTTCGTTGATCATATATTTGCTAAAAAAATACCATGCCTTGAATTAGTAAAGGAGAAGAAATAATTATACGTAAAGGTACCACATAATTTTGAATACATTTAGGAGGAGGGAAAAGGTTTTTTTTTTTTTTTTTTTATTGGAGGTTTAACGACCACCATGAGCAACTCAATGGGCTATAAGCAGTCGCCCGTCCCTGATGTAGGGTCACTGGTTCCAGGGAAGGGAGAGAGCCAGTGCCGTAAGACAAACACAACATCCATGCCTGACCCCTTACGGACGAACGATCAGAGGCTAGCGCCTTAGACCACTGCGCCACCGGGGCGGCGGGAAAAGGTTACTCTCCTTCCAAGTGTTAATTGATAAGGTAATTGAATAACGCAGGTGCGAATTTTCTTACCCCGCACAAGTGGCGCAATGATCTAAGCACTGACTTATGGGCATTCATCTGATATGGGTCGGGATTCGCATCACGGTGAGGCATGGATGATGTATTTCTCTTAGGGCACTGGCTCTCTCCCTTCCCTGTAGCCAGTGATTCGTATTTAGGTACGGCCAGCTCCCATATAGTTGCTCACAGTTATCGTTAAACCCACAAACGAATGACATCTACTGTATATACATAATCAAGTGATACCTATGGGTTCTTCCTACTCCAGCATTTTGGAGAACCTTTACTTACACCATTACGGGGAAACGTACAGGGCAAGGTACGGTGAACCAGATGGACAAGTATTTCGGTACATCGCCGATTTGGTTGTCTTCAACTGGAGGAATTTTCATATTGTCGTTAATACCATATATCCACAAGATTTAGCACTAGTACGCACAACAGCAAATGAGGGTAGTATAAACTACTTGGACTTTGCAATTAAGAAAACTAAAGACTCGATTATGACCGATATTTATGATAAAAGAAGTGATTACAGGTTTGATATTGTCATCTGCACAAAATGGGGTTCCAAAATTTCTCGGCGTGTTCACAGAGGAATACTTATCTCGCAATTCCTTATATGTTTACTGATTTGTAATAATTATAATGCACAGCTTAGTTTCTTAAGCTGGTTATTTAATAATATGCTATGTTCAAATGGTTACCCCTTTGGATTTGTTTTTACCTTGTTCAGACAATTATTGAATTTTGCATTTGCTAGAGTTAGGTTGTGTGGTAATATGCACATGTCAGACCTAATTAACAAATAATCCAACAAAGTTAATGTGTTAGGGTGCTAAGTGCTACTTGATGGGTCACTTGTAGCAGTACTTACTAATAGTGTTTAAACACTTCTATTTTCTACACGAATACACCTTTTGATAACATACCGATAGTTATTTAACCCTGACCATCACTTGGGATTTGCTGTATTGGTCCTGTTAATTTATTGGATTTTGTTTTAGTTAACTTTGAGATTAGAGGTGTGTGGTCGCTTTGGGACCAGTTTGTTTGTTTCGAGTATTGTGGTTTGATGATTGTGTTTGTGCTTTGGATTTTGTTCTGGTCTTGTGGCTTCGGGAACACTATAGCAGGTATCCCATTACGCAGCCTTTGCTATCTACGAAAAGCCAGATTCCACATGTAGGTGTTCCCTTGATAAGTTACGACATGTACCTTACCGGTCTCGGTTCATTTCATATGGGGTAAGCTTTGTGCATTTTGACATCGTTTTAGGATTTATTGTTTTATTTGCCTCGTACAGCTTTTTATATAACTACTCGTTCCGCTTGTTTGTTGTTCAATGTGGGATTTTTATTATATTTGTGGATTAGAGGTACGTATGAATCTTGTGATTAAAATTACGTAGTGTGAATTTGGGTGTACTTGCCTTTTGGGATTTCAGTTGTAGGAATGGATGTGTTTTTATTAGTTTCTTGGTTCGGTTTGTTTGGTTTGGTCTAGTTTGGCTTGGTTTGTTTTGAGCTTGGCGGGGTGTGGGGGCCGGGTGGGGGAGTGGTGGGGCGGAATTTTGGTGGCAGTATATCTGAAATAGCTCAGTTTGTGAACTGATCGCGTGCTGCTGTGGTTCACGTGTATTTTAATTGGAGGAAAAGCACCACTGCGAACAAGCGACATGGAAACTGCGGAGCACCACGCGCCATTGATGGGAGAGGTGAACGTCAGCTTTGAATCTGCATGAGTGACGGTTCACAAACTGAGCTACTTCAGATATACTGCCACATTGGCTCGAAAGCCGGAAATCATTGCTTTTTGCAAATTGGATAAAATTGCAAAAAGGAATGATTATTTTTGAGTTCCTCCTGAACTATAAAGGGACATTATGGTTCGGGAGCAACTCACTCGCCGAATGAACCAGGGCGCTACGGGAAGTGTGTCTGAAACGACAGTTCAGCGAACTCTGGTGCGTATGGGTGCTCCGATGCAGACGGATGGTCACTGCACCTATACTAAGGAAGGTGCGTCGGCAGAAAATGTTTACATTTGCACGGAAGTATCGGGATTGGACCTCCGCTGATTGACAAAGGTTTGCCTTCTCCGATGAGTCACGTTTTCTGCTTCATCGAACGGATGTATGTCGGCGTATAAGGCGAGAAACATCGGAGAACAAACACTCTTCAACCATTGCTGGTAGAGCACAAGCCGGTGGGCGCAGAGTTATGGTATTAGGAAAGTTTTATGTGGCATTCTCTAGGTCCACTCATACCTGTGGTCGAAATATTTATGAATCCATCCTTGCAGATCACGTACATGCTGATTGTCTTCCCTGGGGCGGATGGGATCTTCCAGTAAGACAATGCAGCGCGTCACACAGCTAGAAATGTCCGAGAGTGGTTGTAGGTGCACGATGAAGACTTCAAAGTACTTTCCTGGCCCCCTGATTCCCCAGACTTAAACGCAATTGAGCATGTGAGGGACCACCTCGATCGCGTTGTTCGCTCTATGGATTTTTCACCACGCACCATCCAGCAGCTGTCTGATGCACTGCAGTCAGCACGGCTCGACTTACCTGGGAACACCTTCCAGCACCTTATTGGGTCATTCCCGGTCCGTTTAGCTTCTGTCCGCGTTGCACACGGAGGTTGCTCTGGATATTAGCTGGTGGTCACAATACTATGGCTCGGCAGTGTATATATATACTGTATATAGCTGAGATATTTTTAAGTTACTCGGTGGCGCAGGGGTCTAAGCACTGGCCATTAGCATTTGTCAGAAATGGGTCCGGGTTCGAATCCTGGTGAGGCATGTCTATTGTGTTTGTCTTACGCGGCACTGGCTCTTCCTCTGTCTTTTCCATAAAACCAGTGGCCCTAAATTAGGGACGGGCCACTGCTTATATATGTCCCATCGATTTGCTCAGAATAGTCGTTAAACCCTCAAACAGGAAAAGAGGAACATTTGTGAATAGGGGATATTATAAATGAGGGTCAAGTTAATCGCTTTCTCCCGGATGGCGATAGATTGACACTAATGTCAGAGGCGATTCCGATCCAAGTGTTTGCCTTAAGGCTTTGGCTTGTTTCGGGGTGTGACGACCACTGGCCAACCCTGAAGGCGAGGGACAGAAACGTAGGTCGACCACACACCCTTCGCCTCATCCCCAAATTGAACTAAGGCCTTGCTCAGACAATTAGCCAGAAACCTGTACTCCTCTACGTCCACTGGGACGGCAAAGTGTTTGTCATACTAATATTTTTTTTATTCGGGTTTCGGTATCGTGTTAACTGCACAGCAGAGAATGATGGACTTGAATGAGTTAACTAAGGATTTGGCTTCTCATCATTCACCCGAATCGGGATCGGGTACGAACTCAGAGTCACCAGTGATATGTTTGTCTTACGGCTTAGGCTTTCTCCTTTCCCTAGAATCAGTGGCCCCAAATTGGTGTCGGACCACTTCTTACAGCCCAGGGATTTGCTCAAAGTGGTTGTTAAATTACCCAAAATTTCATTCGTGTTCTTCGAAAGAGTTCACGTGGTAGAAGGAGGAAACACAACACAAGAAGTTGTGCGAAATCAGTTATTCTCTCGCTAATTTTAGATGCGTCTAGTCTCCAGTTGAAGATTGAGTGAAACAGCGCTAATTCTGCTCGCATGATTACCATTATCCGGAAACTTGTGGTATAAGGATTGCAGCACGAAGCAGACTGACCGGCAGCTGTAACACCAATGACGCACAAATCAACAGCATCGACACTATGTTGTTTTCGGAAGTTTCATATCAGCAGCATTTTTTTACGATAATTTCCAAACGTTGGCATCTCCTGTGGATTCGGAGAGAAGTTATAATGGCAGGTGACTATTTCTAGTAACGAGGCGGGTGAAAACAATGCAGTGGTGATAGGTTGACTCTACGGTTGTTAAGCTACTAACTATGTCCCTATTGGTTTCCTTAAAGTCCACAAGTGGCGATACCATGACTGCGAGTGCGACATCTTTTACATATTTAGGCACTGCCATCTGCTTTTACATAATGTATTTATCTTTTTATTCCAAGGGCTTAAATTGAGCGCTGTTACTAACCGTGAGGCACAAGAAATTACAAAGAAACAATTTATTGAGCATCGTGTAGTAGATTAGCAATAGCTAGGGACGATGATGCTTGATGTTCGATACGATGAGATATGAAAAGATATAGTGAAATATAATTATCTCCAAAGAACTAATCTTTTCATTGAGTAAATTAGGTACTGAGAATAGTGTCGTTTGGCTTTGCTTTCGTTCTTTTCTGTCAGACATTAAGTGAAACTGTTCGTATATTGCTTCACAACGTACAAAAACAGTGTAAGTAAAAACTGTTACCATGATGTTAAGTCAGGGTATTGATACTCTAAGTCTACTTCCAAAGTTGTATACTTAATGCAGTTTTCATAGGGATAACACGAAAACAAATAATATAAATACAGTAGAACTCCATTCGTATGCTTCTAACTTATACATTTTCCTCGTTCATTCGTAAAATGTTGCCAGTTTCAAGATTATGAATTCAATGAAACATTTCTTCAATTATACGTTAATCGAATTAGCTTTCTTCTAAATTTAACGCTAAATTCTGTTACTGTGAATTAAAAATTCAAACCACGCAAATTTAGTTCCCAAAATTCTCTTCCTAGCCTTTCCGTTCTCCGCGAATTCGTTTTCCATTTTCTAATCCCAATGTTCCGCCTTTCGCTCTTCCTACTAAGCTGGACATCAAATTGGACCGTTTGCGTGCATCTGAGATTAAACCAAGTTACTTTTATATTGTTTGGGCTGCTGAATATGAGTATGGCCGTTAAACCACCAGATTAGCTATAGTTTTTCAAATAAATTGTATCTGTAAAACAAGTTTTGCATATTTGCGTGTATATACTATATGATGATCCTCAAAGAGGAAACGATTCACAGGGGAGACACTTTGCTTGTCGCTTGTAATAAGTTTCTGGAGCATCTCTCACAAGAGTCCAACAATAGTCTGCTAGCATTGTTGCATTCCATTTCCTTGGTATATTTTTTGGATGGTAGTTATGTTTTGATGAAAACGCTCCCCATGCTCGTCACTGACAACACGGCAGTTAGCCGGGATGAAATACAGATGAGAGTGTAAAAAGCATAATTTCAATAACATAGTGCACCCTAGCCTCTTGTAGCGCTGCAAGTGGCTTTCTACAATCGCGTGATAATTGGCAGCCTTATTGTTTCCTAGAAAGTTTACGGCTACTTGCTGGAAAACGTTCTAAGGTAATTTTTCATCACCTGTGAGGATATCATCAAAACGCTTATATCGGAAGAGCTGACGTATCTGCAGACTGACAAGTACGGCTTATTTGATTTTGTCTTCACTTAGTCTTGGAAATTGTTCACGAAGGTACAAAAATCTTGCCGTATTTCGATCAATGGTCTTTACACAATTCTTCACTAGCCCATGTTTGATGTGGAGAGAAGGGAGCAAGATCTTGTTGTATTTTACGAGTGGTTCATTAAGCACATTCGTTTTCTCCGGCTCAAGTGATTGTCATCAGATGCAATCATTTTTCTTGTACTGGGAAGTCCTCACACGGCTGTCCCAGAGACAGAAGGAACAGAAAAACGTCGTGTAACCCTGATGCAGACCCCATCAAGTTGACAATAACCTTCAGGTCACCAAAAATATGCCACTATACCTATCATAGTTGATTATTCTGTAACAGTTGTTTCATGTTGTTGTACGTTTCTTTCATATTGACTACATATCCGAGTGGAACAGATGGTAAAACGTTGCCATTGTAGAGCAGCACAGCGTTTAAACTCTACTTGCACGAATCAATGAACATAATTCAATCGTCGTCTTTGTAGTTGATTTCTAGTGCAGCCATCACACGCAGCACTATATCAGCTCAGACAATGAGATTATCTGTCATTTTAAAAAATGATAGCAGATCTTTTTGCTCAGCATGAAACACAGACACATGCACATTCTCTTCTATAAGATTCCATTGCTGCAGTCCGAACCCCAACGGTTCTGGTTTACTGGTAATTCCGGATCTCTCACTAGATCATTGAATTCATTCTGGGTAATTTTATTTGTACATACTCTTCAATAGGCATGAAATCAGATTATCTTAATGTAGATGCTTTCACAAGTAACGGATGTGTACTGGCCTTCTTTCTTCTTTATCATCTAAAGTATAAAATTCCGATGGGCTAGGAACAGCAAGTCCCTCATCGGGCTCATAGCAAAGGGAATATTCGGATAGGTCAAATGCCGCTTTTATTTTTAGAAATACCATATATAATTAGAAAAGTCATGCAAATGTATCAAGCATTTAGACGGTTTGTCGGCTCCCTCCCCACCATTGGAGCTACAAAACGCACCGATCGTTCTTTTCGGTTCAAACAGCAGCCTACATTTGTTGCACAGGATGAAAAAGATGTGTGTGAGGCCCAATACCGATCTTGGTCACCAATCTCACAACCAAAATAAAGGCTGTAAGCTTTCTTTATCATCGGTATAATGAGTCGCCTTTGTGACAGCAAAGTAGTTTGTCCACAAATATAACAGAAATTATCCGCACTGTTCACACATTCACGAGGCATCTTGTACGACACGTCTGCACTCACGGAATCTACAACGCAAATGATAACAGAAGACAAGATCGTTGCAATGATTGCTACAGATTGAGCCATCCAATTGGCGCACTCGATATTTTGGACTTCAGCTGCAGACCAACCATTGCCTCTGACCCCTTCCCCCCAGGTATCTTGAAAACTAGAGCTAATTCCTGATTTTTTAGTTCATATTCGTAATCAGCATGGCCAAATTAGTTAAAAATAGCCACTTTTGTCTCAGATACATTTTGACCGATGTAAAGTGTTACTTGTCATCCACCTGCATTATGGCTCATTCTACTAAATGTGAGAGATGATTCTCGGGTACTATTTATCGGTCCGTTCAGTTACAACTTGAAGTAGAACTCTGCTGTTGTTTAATGTTGTCATATTTCCTATTTTGCTTGAACAGTGCTTCACAGTTATTAATATTCACATTTGTAAGAGATCTTCGTTTTCTGTCGTTCCATCATGTTCAAACCTCTCCTCTCCTTTCCGTCTTCAAAAATAGAAATAGTTCTGGCGTCAAAACACTAAAGTTGGATCTCTGTTTCTGCAGCACCTCAAACGCCTCCTGACAGCATTTTATTTCTGGGTCTACCAGAAGATGAGTGAAATATTCTTCTTCTCCGGCACAGCATGCAATTCATAGTTTCATAGAAGAGTTCTTTCAAGTACACCGAAAATGCGTTTGCACAGTTAAGAGTTCTTTCAAGTATCGAAAATGCGTTTACACCTAGAAGAGTTCTTTCAAGTATCGAAAATGCGTTTACACCTAGAAGAGTTCTTTCAAGTATCGAAAATGCGTTTACACCATTAAGTGCACACACTTAAGGAAACAATGCAGATGTTGTTCAATGTTTCCACTCTTCTAGAACATGATGATAATTTTATTTATCCTCATCAATCATATATGGACATCAATGCCATAGCAGTTTGTACAGAGCACATCCACAAGCGTTCAGCTCTTAAAATGCGTGTGAAATTTCACATTTGACACTTTCGGAACTTCTTAAAGATAGATCTACGTCGGTATGAGAAAACAATGAGAAAGAGTTGTTATTTTTGAGTATTAGTAAAATTATTTTGTCAAAGAAAACGTATAATGGAATAGCACACATATTACACAACTAAAGGTACAAAAACATTCCATTCCGCAAAAAGAATACAATTGCATGACTTTTAAACGTTGCACCCGCGTGTGTTTAACTTATGAAAGATCAGACCACTTGCTTTTTGTCACATAAATAGAATTTGCGAGATCTACCTCCGAGAAGTGGAGACACGGTGGCTAATATCGTTACAAACTAGTGTCCAAAATTAACGCGACAAATACAAACTGAACTATATTGTGCTAACTCTTACGGAATCAGGCAAAGACGATCGTATGTCATCGAGCTAGCAGGCACTCGACCTTGATGAGCGTTGTTCTGAGCGAAGTGCGTAAATTAAAGGTTGAGTTGGACTGTTTGTGGAATAATGGCACCGCATCCACAGCTACGTTGGAGACTGGTGGTATAGTGGAAGCACGGCAATTGTAAGCTGAGGCAGCAAGATGGCTGAATGTGTCGGAACAAGTGGTCTGAAATCTCTGGAGAGAGTGAAATAGATGTTAAAAGCACATGGATGCCAAATTAATTATGCAAGGGTTTGACATCGATATGTTTGTAACAACTATTTGACTATCATTTATTTCTGAAGTGCAATGTCTTCAGGGATTCACTTTCTGCTCGCGTGCTGCTAAAATGAGGACTCATATATGCTTCGATTTGCGCACGGCGGAGCGTTTCATCTCTGTCCCAAAACACATCCTTAATTGCTTGAAGGTTTCTTGTTTGGGGTGATGTAACGGTAACATACTCGAACGTAAATCGGGAGATGCAGGTTCGATTCCCTTTCCAAGACGTTTTACTTTCCACGTTCTATGGAGACAATTTCAGAATATGTGAATAACAACAACAACAATATCGGTACAAGAACGCCCACGAGCCACAAATCAAGGCCACCGGTATATATTTTTCTCTAACAGCTCGTCGCCAATAGGAGTCGATAGCCAGGAAATTCTCGCAGGAGCTTTCGTCTGCTACGGGAATTGCGATATGAAGAAGGCTCCACGAGAGAGGTTTGTATGCAAGAAAGCCACACAAAGGTCTGTATCACACTCGCCCCACGTACAGAAGCATCTGTCTGAATTGGGCGCGATAACATCTTCACTGGAACCATGATCAACGGGCCTGTGTTCTCTTCTTCGACGAGTCGCGGTTCAGCCTAAACACGGATTATTGACGAATGTTCACTTGGAAAAGAGTGGGAAGACCAAATCTTTCTTCTAACATTAGAGAAATTGACCACTATGGTGGTGGAGGACTTCTTATTTGGGTTGGCATCATGTTGGATGAACGCAAGCATCAGCACGTTTACTTAGAAGGCGCCGTGACTGCTGCACGCTACAAGAATGACATTGTGAGCCCTATGTGAGACTTTTCCGGGAACATGTTGACTCCCCCATTCTTTTTACGAACGATAACACCCGTCCCTGTGCGGCTCGGCTAGTCGACGAATGTAAAAAAATCCTAAGAATAGTCACAGGATGTGGAGGGCCGCGAGATCACCGGATTTGAATCCAATACAGCATGTCTATGATGCATTGCGAAGAGCAATTGAAAGCCGGCAGCTTCCTTCCAGAGCCCTCCACTTACTCCGACGCACCTTGGTGGAGTAGGGGTCCTTATTGCCCCAAACTCTCATTTGCAGCTTTATAAACATCATGAGGACTCGTTGTGCTAGCTGTATCGCTGTTAAGGATAATCACACTACCTATTAGCTATATATTTGACGCCTCATTCATAGCCTTAGAAACAGCATGAGAGATCGTTGTGCGAGCTGTATCGCTGTTCGGGGTAATTACACTCCTTATTAGCTATATATTTGATGCCTCATTCACAGCCTTATAAACAGCATGAGGGTTCGTTGTACGAGCTATATCACTGTTCGGGGTAATCACACTCCCTATCAGTACCTCGAAATTCTCGCCATTTTCTGCATCACGTTTGGACTGTCATGCTGTCATGAGCATAATTTCTCCTCATGCTGTAATGGCATTTCTTTTCGGTGTATTTTGTTGTGTTTTCCATACATGTATGCCCATACCAACTGTCACTAAACTCTGTCGCGTGGATTCATGATTTTGTTTGTTATTCATAATTTTGTGTTTTTCAATTTTGTTTTAGACACTGGTGTACATGTAAATCACCACACGTGGAAATTTCTTGTTTCAAAGCAGAAATTTTATGCGAAATGTTGGACACGGGTACATCAAAGCCATTCAGAATTGTTTGGAGAATTCCATTAAAAAATTTCTTTAAAACCTAATCACGCGTATACCTTCCAAACAAAAAATTATTTTTTGGTAACACGAAGTATAAGAATCACATATTTCAAAGCACAGACGGCTGTATTGACGAGTAAATGGATAGCATATGCTCATCATTGTGCGAAATAAATAACACAAAAGGATAAATTAATAACTCGCAAAGCAATATACATACCTAAATATCATTGTAGATTGCATGCAGATGAAATCTGCAATGATATTCTAAACGGTATTATTCATTTTCATTCCAAGTACGTTAAATAATATCCGTCGAGATTATAGCTATGGAATTGGTAATTATGTTTCGTAGTTTCAGTAGATCCTTTGAGTGTTGTACACGATGTCTTTTATATCTCAACAGAAAGAAATCTTGAGGAATTAAATCTGGAGAACGAAGCCGCCTAGTAATCAGTCCACGTCATCATTTGCTCGAAAATTTCTTATTGGAAAGCTCTCTCACAAAGAGAGTCCAGTGTAAGGGAGCCCCATGTTGTTGGAACAAGATATCAAGGGCCGTTCCTGAAGCTGTGGTAATGTCGCTCCCGTGGTGCAGTGGTTTAAGCATCGGTTTCTGACCATTCGTCCTAGATGGGTGCGGGTACAAATCCCGGTGAGGCATGGATGTTGCGTTTGTCTTACGACACTGGCTCTCTCCCTTCCCTGGAACCATTAGCCCTAAATTAGGGACATGCGACTGCTTATAGCCCACTGAGTTGCTCACGGTGGTCGCCAAACTCTCAATGACCAAAACGAAAGAAGAAAGAACTGTGGTAAAACGAATTGTTCCAATATATTGAGCTAAAGAATCACGCGTAATTCCTTTTTGATAAAAAATGCCCAATTATCTGATCATGAACGACTCTGAACCCGACACTGATTTCTACATTGCTTTCCTTATGCCCATGTTAAGAGCATATGGGGAATCCGACGCTCACATTCGAGTGTTTTGCTAGTTAGCATGGCCTGACGCAAAAGTTATTGCTTCGTCTGAAAACGTTAAAAGCTATAGAAACCCGTTATCGTTATCAGTTTTATCCAAAAGCTCTATCGCGAATTCCAGCAACTTAGGTTTCTCCTGCGAGTGGAGTGCGTCGAAATTCTCACTTGGTAAGTAGACAATTTAAGTCATTTGCGTAGCAATTTCTGTAGAGTTGAATGTGGTATTTGAAAGTATTGTCAATTTGCCTGAATTGCGTTGAAATGTTTACCTAATGGAATGCTCCTTCGCATCAGCAATACGTGGCCTTCTCACGAGTTCTTCGAAACATGGCTCATTGCCATAGAATGATTATACCAGTTTTTCAAACTACATCTTGAAGGTGAAATGTGCACTGTATATGATCGAATAAAATGTCGCTGTACTTGCATTGTTAATTTGGTCTCCGTAAAGCATTTCACACATACACAGCCTTCTGCTGAACGGATCACGCCATTTTTAATGGAAAGTTCGTCAGTTTCTTCTTCATCACTCTACAGATCGTCTGATACATGCAGCGCCATCTGTTAGTACTAATAAAAAAACTCGTATTCGTGATTATTTTAGTACCAGAAAACCACATGAAGATGGCTACACGGTTTTCTCTTTTTACAATTTGTACAGCGATATTCTTTTGCATACATCCTATATGCTTATGGTGCACAGGCTGCTATGGGGATTCGTACCTTTTTTGACCAACGTCTTTCAGAAAACGTTCTGAAAATGAGCTGCAACTCACTGGAAAATAAAAGAGAAAGAACCGGGTGCGAATCTTTAAAATGTATTTCAAATAAAGTTTACTACAATACTGGTAATGAAAATAAGTAACCATATAATCAGTTTCTCATTGAATATGTTGAATTTAAAACTATAAATAAAACTAAGAAAACGTTGGAAATTCGCACGTATGCATCTGTAAATCTGCTGCTGTAGTCAATTGTTTCCTGATATATCGAGACGACTTTCTGAAAGAGTAGAAATGCTTTTTCTTTCTGAGTTGCTCTGTATTTTTATTTCTGGGATTTTCATGTTACTGAAGCTACTGTTCTTTCATTGCAGAGGAAGAAAAGTTTGTACTGTATCGGAAGTAAGTTTGTTTTTCAAAGACCAACAGCGCATTTACATGGGAAAAGACTCAGTGGGTTGTGAGTTTCACGAAACTATACTTACTTTTGTGCCTCATTTACTGCACCGAGAAGCAGTATTTCAAGTGGCTAGACTTGCTTCCACCACTAGGGTCAAAGTATTCCTCTATTCTTTGCAAATGTTCCGCACACAATGTCTTGTCTGCCTGTTTTGTAATACATAAGCTCCCTACGTATGGAAAATATTCCGAAAGACAGAAATTGCTCATAACACGTCAAATATCATAGTTGCAAACATGTTTAAAGAGCACAGGAAAGTTGACATATACTTGTCCAGTGTAATGAGCATATCTTTTGTTTCAAACGAACATGGAATAAAATAAAATTTATTTATTCGCAAGAAACATCAAAAGTACCTTCATGATAACAAACAATCTTTTCGTCAGACTTAAAAGTAACGTTTGCAAGTCACTCTTTTAGTAGCAGGAAACGATTGTAAACAGCAAAATCTATTTGCTGTCGAATCACAAAACTGAAGTACGATAATGAAAAATGCACGTAATAATTTATTCCCAAGAAATCTATCTGAAGTGAAAAATCTTTTTTTTTACGGTCGGGTTTTAAGAATCAGACACGGGGAGAAAATAAAAATTGGCATTTGCGCTCCCAGGTTTAAAAACATGCATCATTAAAAGATGGATATATTCGTAAATCGTCGTTATACGGACTGATATTTTATTCAAAAGAAATTCTTTCAGTGGATATAAACATTCCGCCTAAGATGATCTTAATGACACATAAATAATTTTTCAAATCTGTTTTTTTGAACAGCAGATAACCGGAAAAAGTGGGGTGGGTTGTGTCCGGGACACACCCGCAGGTTTTATTCACCTGCATACGTGTTTGACAGTAAGGGGTTTGCGGTAGAACTCGGTTGGTAAATGAAAGAGGAATGCAGTTAGACTATAATTTTATTTATTAAAGGGCGATGAGCGATGATATGAGACGTAAAAAGCAATTCACATCTATGATTCGTTCGAAGGTTAAGTCGATACAAGTTATGCTTACACTGTTAAAAGTTTTGTGGTAGGTTGCACCAAAAAGTGGTGCTACACTAACTGCACCACTTTCAGAAAAAAGGTACACCACTGTGTGATGCAAACAAAACCCAGAACATGGTGCAACTTTGCACCGTAATGTGGTGCAACCTTCTGTCATAACGTGGTGCAAAGCTGTACAATGCTGTTGGGTTTTGTTTGCACCATGCAATGGCGTATCGTTTCTCAGAAAGTGGTGCAGCTGGTGTAGCACCAATGTTTGGTGCAATCTACCACAAATGTTTAACAGTGTAAGGCAGTTGGTAGAGAATTTATACATGTATAAACCAAGCCGAAATTGTCTTTCATGGACTTGAAAAAGTTGGTGTTTTGTTGCACATCAATGTTAGTCACCAGTGAGAATGATAGGCACTTGGATACCCGGTACCATACTTGGTAAGATTTCTTGATATTTTCAGAGTAATCTCATAGCATCCGGAACATGAAGACCTCTAGTGATGTTTGTGAAATGTTAGGATGATTGTAGACCGAACGAAGTATGAAGCGAGTTTGAGCAGACACTGTCACATCAACTAGACACACGTCACCCACATAGTCATATTCAATTCTCAATCTGTTGTTCACTGAGACATTTACGGGTTGGCAATCTGTTAGACTTTTGATGTTTCTGCAAATGGCAACTCCGCCGGCAGTTCGTTTAGTGAGCGAAATAGTACGTTTGGAAGTAGATGGTTTGTGTTGGGCTATTGCACTATTTCTTTTCGCCTTCAATTCAAAAACGAGCAAATGTATGGGACTAGAATTATCCATCCAAGTTTCACTCACGGCCAAGCAGTCCATTGGTTCACATGTACTAGCTGTAGAAGTGCTTGGTTGTGGATCCACGCGTTGCGCCGCTTCGGCTTTGTTCTTCTGTTTACATTGAGTGGCCACTTTATTATGACCACGTGATAGTTTAAAGAAAATGAGCTATGGCTGCACGCTGTTGCCGCCAGAGGGCGAAGCTAAAATAAAAAGGGAAACCTTAGTGCTTGCGACAGTAGTAGAAGTGATTTTTGGGAGACGAGATGGGTAAAAAATGCGATTTGACGAACTTTCAACGTGGGATGATTGTAAGAGGTCGGAGCCATGGAGCGAATATAACCAAATCCGCCGCATTCGTGAAATGTTCCAGAGCAGCTGTTGTTAAAGTGTTTAAAGACTGGACTGTCAGCCAAAAAACTGCTGGGTTTCTACCTGCAGCGCGTGGTCGTCATCGACTAGTGAGTGCTCAGGCGGAACGTAGGGTGTCCAGACTGGTAACAGACAACAGAAAGGCAACAGTGCAGCAAATTACAGACCATCTTAATCAAGGATCCCCTCAAATGATCTCTGCACGTAATGTTCGCCGTACACTGAATCGGACGGGATATGGCAGCCGAAGGTCTGTACGAACACCTTTGCTGTCTGCAGTTAACAAGAAAAAACGTCTCTAGTTCGCACAGAAGCACAAGGATTGGACAGTCGATAATTGGAAACAAATTATGTGGTCCGATGAATCACGTTTTCAGTTGCACCATGCCGGTGGCGGAAACAGCACGAAAGCATGGACCGAAATGCACTGCTACTACCCTTCAAGCTGGTGGAGACAACGTTATGGTTTGAGGAATGTTTCCCTGGCATGCTTTAGATCCTTAAATTCGTGTTGATCAACGTCTGACTGGCACATCATATCTAAACATCGTTGCGGACCAAGTCTATCCTGTCATGTGGATGGTTTATCCCAATGGCGATGGCTACTTTCAACAAGATAATGTGTCCTGCCATAGTGCTTGTATTGTACAGGATTGGTTTCAGGAACATGACGGTGAGTTTACTTTGCTTAGATGGCCCCCACAATCTCCAGATCTCAACCCCATTGAGAATTTGGGGGATGAAGTTAAACAAGCCATCAGACAGCTGGATCCACAACCTTGCAATCTCACACTCCTCGAAAGTGCTATTCTTCAAGCATGGTCTCAGATTCCGCAGACAACCTATCAACATCTCGTGGAGTCCATGGCACGAAGAATCGACGCAGTATTAAAGGCAAAAGGTGTCCCAACGAAGTACTAAGGGGGTGGTTATAATAAAGTGGCCACTCAGTGTATAGTAAGAAACTTTCAGGCAGCCGGAAGCAAATTATTTCTTAAGAATTGTAGCAGTTAAAATACACTGCTGGTCACCCAAAATGCAACACCAAGAAATACACGAGATAGAAAAGCCAGATTTACTGGACACATAACAACAGATACAAAGATGAAACGATTGGGCTTACAGGCCTGTGCGACTTGCGCAACACGCAGACATCAACAGTTCGTGTGGCCCCAATGGCTGGCAATAACGGCTGCTTCACGCCGCGGCATCAAACGAAAGAGGCTGTGGATGTGGGCTTGGGGTATGTCGGTCCATGCTGCTTCCACACGTTGCCACAGTTCATCAGGCGTAGCCGCGGGTGGTGCTTGCCGGGCCATTCGGTTGCCGATCAGCGACCAGACATGTTCGATGGGCGACATATCGGGAGAACAGGTTTGCCACGGCTGAAGTGACACCTGGTGGGCAGTGAAGAATTGTTTCACGACGCGTGCAAAATACGGGCGCGCATTGTCCTGTTGAAACGTCGCTGCTGGCAGATCTCACAGGTAAGAGAGGACTACAAGCTCCAAAACGTCGGAGATGTAGCGGTGGCTGTTGAGTGTACCGGCGATGCGTACCAGAGAGGTTCGGGTGTCATACCCAATTGCGTCCCAAACTATAACGCCAGGCGACGGACCGGTATGGCGATGCATAATGCAGCCGCACGCAGATCCGACCATCGTTGTGCTGCAGGTATAAGCGGGATTCGTCGGAGAAGATAATGTCGTGCCATTCCGTAGTCCAGGTGCGGCGTTCAACGGCCCACTGCCGCCGCACTCGCCGGTGGTGTAACATCAATGGTAATCGGAGCAAGGGGCGCCGTGAGACAAGTCCCCGCTCCTGCAGACAAAGTCGAACGGTACGTGCTGACAGAGGTTGTTGCGCAACACACCCTAATTCCTGCGCTAACGTTCGTGATGTGGCGGTACGAGCCGTCAATGCCCGCCGCACAACATGCCGGTCCTCTCGTTCGGTGGTGTGCCGCTGCTGCGGCAATCGCTGACGTCGGTTCGTCCGTTCCTCCTCCACCCACCGAATCCATATTCGCCTCACTGTGACTGGATGTCGTCCCACACGGGCACCGATGTCTCGGTGCGTTAAACCGCTGCCGCGATAAGCCACTATTCGTCCTCTGTCGAACTCCGAAATGTGCTTGAATGACTGCCGTACTCTGCGACGAGGCATCAGGAAGCTTTCCACGCACAGGTCTGGCAGCTCAACACACTTCCGCTACTTACACCCCGCCTTCTGTGCACCCTTCTTATATTGCTTCTCGCTGGCGTGCCGGGAACAAATGATTTGCGTATGCCCTGCAATGCTAATCGTTTGCATGTCCTCTCGCGGGCGACGTATGCTGCTAATTTCATACCAATCGGAAGCTTCCTTCATGGTGTTGCATTTTGGGTGGCCAGCAGTGTATAAAATATACACTTTGCAAAAAAAAAAAAAAAAAAAAAAAAACGAAACACCCTGATGAAGTCGATAGACCTTGATGAAACCCCGTATACGAGTACCGCAGGGCCGAATATGCAAGCGATTAAAAAATAACGATCAATGACGAAATAGCGGCCCGCCACAGCTAATAGGCACTGCGCATCAAGGAGGGAACATCAACAGCAAAGCTCGTATGCAGAGACAATTGTGACAGTGGATTGCGTTTGCATTAACCTCCATGGACTATGAGGATGCTTCAGCGTCGGATCAGTGCAAACTACAAGCAGTTGAGCGAGTTTGAGAGAGAATGTATAATTGAGCTGAGAGAGGCTGGTTGGTCAAGTTGCCGTACAGCAAAGTCGGGGTGACGCGGAAATCGTACGATTGGTGCCAGTGTGTCGAGGAGGGCACAACCTAAGAGCATGCGGGCAGTGGACGGCCGAGAGCAACGACAGAAGGAGAGATACGAGAGCTTGTAGAAACCGCACGAACTGAACGGAATTCATCGATCTCAACCATCCATGGCCATGCTATTTGTCAACAGGTACAGAAGTGGCCATCTGCACCGTTGCCAAATGACTCGCGGCACTGGGACTACATTCGATAAAGCCACTTCGTCGCCTACTACTGACCAGAGAGAATGTCAGACACAAGTTGCAGTGGCGTCAGACCAGATCAACGTGGAATAGTTTCCAGTGGCGTCAGGTTGTCTTCACTGATGAGTCACGGTTAACACTTGGCCCCGATGACCAGCGCATACCTGTCTAGAGACGAACTTCCCAGCGAATAGATCCTGCCATTACCATTGAACGGCACATGGCTTGCAAACCAGGATTGACACTCTGCGAAGCCATTTCCTTCGATTACCCGATACCCTTGGTAGTCCCACGTACCACCCTCACAGTTGTAAGGTACATCGATAACATTCTACGGCTTGTTGTGCTGCCGTTCCTGTCGCAACATATTCGAGCAATTTTTTAACAGGATAATGCCCGGCCATACACGGTACAGCCTTCTAAAGGCTTGCCTACGAAATGTCGTCGACAACCTTCGATGGCCAACCACATCGCCGGACCCCTCACCGATAGAACATGTTTTGGACATGATGGAAGACCACCTACATGTATGTCCATCTCTCAATGTCGACGAACTGCACCGCAATGTGGACACCGTCTGGCATGCTATACATCAGGACTGTATACCTGGACTGTTTGAGACTAAGCTACGCTGGTAACTGCTTGTATCCAAGCACGAGGTTGCACTACAAAGTACTGACTTGTTCCATTAGTTCATCAATTTTTTCCGAATATATGGACCTATTGTTCTGGAGTTGCGATACTTTACTTTCCTATACATGTACATGGGACACCATATCTCCGAAGCTCTGTAATGCCTCATTGGAAAATGATTTTGAATCACTGAACTGGGAAAACAAAGGGATAAAGATCAATGGCGATTATCCAACTCACCTTCGTTTTGCTGATGACGTAGTCATTTTTGCAACTACCACATCAGAGCTGAAAAATATGATCCAGGAACTTGCTGACAAGAGTAAAAAAGTGGGATTAAAAATTAACTTTCAGAAGACAAATGTGGGGTCACTCAGTGTATAAGGTGTGCTGTAGGCATTCTGAAAACATATCCCTACTTGCTGTTTTAGTTAAAAAAGAGCGATTTATCAGATTTTCAAAAAGGGATGATTATCGGCTTTCGGGTTAAGGGTGACAGTATTTCTGAAACAGCGCAGTTTGTGAACTGTTCGCGTGCTGCTGTGGTTAAAGTGTATTGTAATTGGAGAAACGGCACCATTGCGAATAAACGACGTGGAAACCGCGGAGCACCACGTGCCATTGATGTGAGAAGTGAAAGTCGGCGAGAGGGCCAATCGACAAGCTACAGTGGAGCAACTCACTGGCCGAATGAACCAGACTGGCCGAATGAACCTCACTGGTCGAATGAACCAGGCTGAATGAACCAGGAGGCTACCGAAAGTGTGTCTGGAACGACACTTTAGCTAACCCTTCTGCGTATGGAGCTCCGACGCAGACAGATGGTCCCTGCACCTATGCTAAGGAAGGTGCTTCGGCAGAAAAGGCTTACATTAGCACCGCAGTAACGGAATTGCACCTCCGCTGATTGGCAAACGATTGCCTTCTCCGATGAGTCACGTTTTCTGCTTCATCGAACGGATGTACGTTGGCGTATAAGGCAAGAAACATCGGAGAACAAACACTCTTCAGCCATTGCTGTAAGAACATAAGCTGGTGGGGGCAGCATTATGGTCCGAGGAACGTTTTCGTGGCATTCCCTGGGTCCACGCATACCTGTGGAAGGCACTATGGACCGAATTTGTTATGAATCCATCCTTGCAGACCACGTGCACCCATACATGCTGATTGTTTTCCCTGGGGAGGATGGGATCTTCCAGCCCGACAATGCGACGTGTCACACAGCTAGAAATGTCCGAGAGTGGTTAGAAGAGCACGATGAAGACTTCAAAGTATTACACTTCCCCAGACTTAAACCCAATTGAGCATCTTTGGGACCACTTCGATCGTGTTTTTCTCTCTATGTATCCTCTACCACGCACCCTCCAGCAGCTGTCCGATGCCCTGCAGTCAGCGTAGCTCCACATACCTGTCAACACCTTCCAGCACACCTTATTGAGTCACTCCCAGCACGTCTAGCAGCTGTCCGCGTTGCACACGTCGGTTACTCTGGATATTAGCTAGTGGTCACAATAATGTGACTCGACCGTGTATATATAATGCAATTTCTAGGAAGTTTTTAAAATCCACCAGAACAAAATTAAATTAATGAAAAGTAGAAGGAAAAATTAAAGCATCTCTTTCTAATGTTAGTTGTGCATTTTTATTTAATTAAGACTTGTTTTTTAATGTAAGTCGCATTTTAATAAAAAACTTAAAAGATGAAACACTTTCGCAAGGCCCCCATGGCCCTTCCCTAAATACGTCCCTGCCAGTGACCCTAAATTAGGGACGGGAGCCTTTTTATGGCTCATTGAGTTGCTCATGGTGGTCGTTAAATCTTCAATCAGAAGAATAATAGGAATAAGCAAAGACGTTTTTGTCATAATGTTCGCACCATGTCTTCAGACATGGAGCACAGAATATACTACTATTGGGGAGCGCCTATTACCCGTGAGGGGTATACGTATAGTGCTGCTGAGATGTGAGGGAAAAGGAATTACTATGGCATGGCTTCAGTAAAACTCGAACGCTATGTGGATATTTCATTTCTGTTTAGGGAGTGCAGAGAATTTCGGGCGGGCATCGATTGGTTCAAAAGTAATAATTATCGCCATTAGAGCTATGAACAGTCGCGCGTCCCTGATTTGGTGGCACTGGTTCCAGACAAGAGACAGAGCCACAAGCATCGGAGAAACACACCACACGTGCATCACTCGGGACTCGAACTCCGTGCCTTAACGGGGAATGATCGGAATCCAGCGCATCAGAACACCCGGCTACCGGGAAAGTTGTGGTCTTTCTTGATCGTAAATAGCTAATCGTTTCTATTAACAGCGAAAACACTGAGCGCATTGATAAATTAATATCAAAGTAATAAAACGCACGATAAAATGTAAGACTTACATAAATACCTTATTTCGCGAAATAATCACAAAATAAAAAGCCATCGGGGAAAGAAAGGCCTGAGTGTCAAATGTTTCGTTGAGAATTGTTTTATAACTCACCGAGATACGGCTGAAGGTGACATTCGATTGCCTGATGTGTTTTAATACCGGTGTAGTCAGGAAAAAGGAAAGAAAAGCGAAAGAAGGTGGTCTGGCGAGGTCGATGCACTCTTAATTTAAATGAGATATAGAAAATTTTTCACAGATTAGCCTTACAGTACCTTAACACGAACACATCTAGAGCAAGCCCTAATGGAATCAACTCTTAACCTTTACTTGAATTTTTTTTTTCGTTTTCTTTCCCAGTGCATGTTTTTGCAGAAAATGAATCTGTGCATTGTCGTTTTTTTATATCCACTTTATTAGCTTTCGCAAAAACACTCCTTTTTTTTCATGCATTTGCATTTACTTATATTTCTTCACCAAAATAAATAGCAGTGGCCTTTCTATTTCAGTGGTTTATGTTTTACTAGGGTACACTCTAATGCTATGTAACTCAACGTCCATTCAATTGTTTTTATGTTTATTGTAAATATGTCCCTACAACAGCAGAGTTTAGAAAATATTTCAGTCAATTAATCCTCAGTCGGAAGATTCTTCTTTTTTCAGAAGCTTCCGCTAGTATAATATTTCTCTCCAAATATGTCGCACGTGCCATGTAAGAATAGCATCGTTATTGAAAAAAGAGAAATATGAAACTAAATTTCGGAATGAGGAAATCTTTTGAATTCGTTTAGACTCAAAAACAAATTTTTCAAAGCCGGTTTTTGATAAATAGAAAATAAAGGATAAAGAAAATAAATATTTGGACTTTTTAGTTTAAAAACTCTGCATTAATTAAAATCCGCAAAGTATGAATTTTTCTTCACATTGAAACTACTTACAGAAAGTTTTTTTTCAACCGGATTCCTAAAGTGAGAAAAATATCTTCAGATAAAACCTAACAATATGATCTTCTTAATAGCGTAGCAATAAGAAGAGCATATTGCTTATGAAAAAGGAGAACTTACGTGCAAAATCATCCTCATGCCGGAAGATATCCGAAGCAAAATAAATTCAACAAATCTGAAATATAAAAGTAGAGTATGGGTTAAATCTTATGAAACTTCACGACTTTAGTGGGGAAACTGCACCTTGTTTGAAGACCGAAATGAGCGCAAAGTGTCCTCCTTAGTGATGGGTGTCTTCCCAAGAAAGGATATTTTCATCGGATTTTCAAAAACCGAGGTATTCTTACAAACAAAAGTATATGCTGTCAACCCCTGATATCAGAACTGCGTATAATGAAATAGTAGAAAATGCACCGAAAATATTTTGCATAGAAGGAGTTATGCGCTGCTAAAAACATTTCAGAAATATTACTTTTTATAAGCAAGACACCAAGAAAACAGTTTGTTCATATAAGCTTCCAAGGGGTAAAATTTCGAATAATTTGAAATGTAATATTCTTAATCCTTACCGTACCATATAGCACATGACACAAAAAGGAATTTTTCAGTCGTATTATTATAAGCTGAGGTAAAGTTGCAAACAGAAATGCAGACTTGTTCCACCTAGCGCCAACATTAGGTGTTACGAAAAATGGAAATGTACATACAGAATCTTATCAAAACGATTGGAACGTGATGCAAAAATAATTTTTCAAAGTGGATGTTTAGAGGCAGAAATATCATGAGAAATGGAAATCACAGTACATCTCCATGCGGAAAATGTCCACATTATTTCGGAAAGTAAATACAAATAGAATGTTTTCTGTGGCGAGCGATGTGCATATTTCTTTTTGTCATCGAGTTTTTAGGCCGCAGATATGGCTGCAAGTATGTTGTAAACATAAATATGTGCTTACGATCTCCAGAGCAAAAGCTGTGTTATGTAAATTTGGAAATTCGTATATAAAATATTCTTCACTAAGAACGATATCCGTGGGAAAGAGAATTTTTAAATTCCGATTTACGGAAGCGTTTATATCGGAATAAACTTTACACACACATATTTATGCCCGCTAGAGGAAATATTACATACTACTTTGAAACGGATATACGTGCCAAATATTTCCCGCTGTGAGATGCGTTTGACTATAAAATATAATTTGGGATTTTATGAATAGAGCACATATGCGGTTATAAATATTTAACAAACAGAAATATGTCTTCCGGTGACGTTCCTACCTCAGAGGTAACGCACATGCCAAATCGGAAAGTTGTAGTGATAAGCCATCGTCGGTGTAGTTCCAGCGGTAGAATAACGGATTCCGGTAAAAGATCCCAGCAAAAACACAAGTGTTGGGAAACTGCTGGCCACCAGCTGGCAATGATGGGTCACTGCTTGTTGAAATCTGCCGCTGGCGGCCTGGTGGTGGTCCGTTGGTGGCAGCGCCATCAGTTGGCGAGCCATTGATGGCCCTGCAGCATCGCTGTGAATTGTGGGCCTCCAAGCAAGTGCCACTAGTGGCCCGTTGCAGGCAACCAATGCAATCCCAACAGCAGGTGGAAGCAACGGGACTGCGCATGCGCAGAAGCAACACTTGCTGTGTCTCTCATGGTACCAGTTAGTTGAAGACGACGCTATCGCCATCGTTTAGTGGATGTTAAGAAAAAAACCCATATGTGGGAAGGCGAATTAATTTCTCCATTCCATGAATAACAATTCATGGAATGGAGTGGATGAATAACAAGAAAAAAATTTGAAACCGCTTGAAACAAATATCCTGGAAAACCATTAAAACCACGTTTGTTGGAAAAAAAAGAGAATTATACATGTACAAAATTTATTAATTATTTGAAAGAAAAAAAGCAACGCTATGTGATGTACTCATCAATGGGTTGAATACACAAGACTATTATTAATTATTATTAACTATTTGAAAAAAAAAAAGAATTATACGTTTACAAAATTTATTAATTATTTGAAAGAAAAAAAGCAACGCTATGTGGTGTACTCATCCATGGGTTGAATACACAAGACTGGGAGGAATTCGCTTCTAAAAATAACGAGATGTAAAATATATCTTTACTTTTTAAAACAAATGTAGCTTCGGACAACGGAAAGGAAAGACACAACGTTAAAAATGTAACAGAATGAGACGTGAACTCATGTAAATATATATGTATTCAACAATTTCTTTTCAAGACGGCAAGGACAGTACAAAATTTTGGAAAGCGACTCTAAGTATGCACACTCCTTGAAAATGAGTGAAGTTCCCTTAAGGTAAAAAAAAACTATCGTTACGTTGAAAAAATTTATTTATAAATTATATGAAACTGACTTTTATGAAAAATACTTCGCAATATTGTAAAATGAAAGAGGGAAGCATTCGATTACACATTGCATACCAAGTAGACAGCTTTAAGCATATCCCAGGCAGCCGCAAATTAGTACGGTCGCTGGGAGCTTATTTGGCACGCAAACGGCCCTGGTTCAAATCTGGTCAGATTCAAATGCATGTTTTTCCGGTCTGTTGATATAATTTCACCAGCGCAGTACATTAATGTCCAGGCTTCGTAAGGGTAAAAAAAAAACATCGTAGCATTGGGTAACTGCGGTTACCCTAGCTTTTTTTTTTATTATGGCTGCTACTGGGAAATTGGCGGACAAGATTCGGCAAGCCACTAGTTACGTCACGTGGTTGCTGGCTGCCACTAACGGCACACTAGCGGACCACATTAGGCTAGCCATCATTTCTGGCACGTGCTTGCAGGGCCACTGAAGGGCCACTGGTGGCAGCTACTGCCTGTGATGGACCACTGATGGCCCCGTTGTGGAATATGACAACTGATGGGGTGTCAACTGTTGGCCAGCTGTTGGCCTAAACTGCTGGCCCTTCTGTTGGCAGCCCGGACATTTCATTGACGGTTCGGCATCGGCAACATAGTGCTGGGCCTTTGCTGGCAGTGCTAGCTGCCAGCACTGGGCCATTGCTGGCCCAGCAAGTCTGTTTTTGCTGGGAAGTTATGAAAGTTGGCTGTTAGGAAAGTTCGGCACTTAGAGTGCTTCAATAAAAACTAGGACATACATGTAATGTATTTTTTCTATGAAAGCTACGTGTCTGAGAAATAATTTTTAAAATTAGATGGAAGCAGAGTTTTTGAGGAAAATGCGGTACATATTTACTGCTTCTAATGGGAAACTGTTAAAAAAAACTGTGCGAAAAATAGTATTCATTGTTAAATGTATCGAAGGAAAAAAAAATGTTTCAGTGGGATTTTAAGACGCAATGATACGAAATAAGCCATAAATAAAATCCAATGATATCCGCATTTGTGCTCCTAACCGTGAAGATATGCATCGGAAATGAACAAAAAGGCCAGGATAATCTTCCTCATAGTTCAGACATCTCAGTTCCAAAATATGTTTTCAAATCGGACTAATAGGAACAGATGCATTGCATCTTCAGACGGAACATTGTGCTAATATGGGCACGAACATATTTTCATAGAAGACTACTTGATAAAAAGGGATTAGCTGAACAAAGATACAGTATCTTTAATGCGATATCGTTCATAAACATTATCCTCATTAGAGTGCCAGTTTCGGCAAGGAAATGAAAAGAAAAATAAATCCTTGTCCGAATTTCTGCAAGCTTCAATCAGGAATTCGAGTTTTCAAAGGATGTGACTGTAAAAGAAAAATGTGCGCTATGAACGCACTGAATGAACAATCTTAAACATGGTTTAGTGAGAAACGTTTTCTCTAGAGTATCGATATAATAATTTCATCTATGACTTTGATGGAATGTGAATTTTGTCTGAAGCAGCAAATTTGATGTCGTGGTCACGCAAGATAACAAGATTTAAAATACTATCACGGTATGTGGAGTGGCTAGAGTAAAAGCAGTTTTTCTATTTAATTTTTCAGGCTGAAGAAAAGGTAAATAAAACCTTCCATTGTAGAATGTGAATTAAATTGTGAATTTTTTTTTCAGCTTTAAGTAGACTATGATTGATAGCTTACAAACTGCATAAAAGAAGAATTAAGTTTCCGAAACAATGGAATTCCACATGCTAAAAATGGCAAGATCTGGTGGTTTGAAGCAAGCAGTATTAAAGTTTCGTTTCATATCTTCTCAGCCTTCACAATGTGGAGCGCCAAATAGATTTATACCTTTCATGATTATAAAAGTGATTCCCAGACTGGGTTTTTTCATGCATAATGAATGGTTTTGCGGAAAACTTCCAGAAGAAAAAGAACACTCATATATCATTTTCTTACTAACGTATGATTGTCTTGCTTACATATAAAGACAAACTCTGCATAACTAATCGGGAACAGATATGTATCACCAGAAAACCAAAAGAAAATTCCGGAAAAAGTATTTTCGTGAGAAAAATTTTACTTTTTTTATGAATTCATATATTGTTTTTATCTCTACTTCACTTTTTACTTTTATAAATCGAATAATCTTCGAAATATAAAACACAATTTGTTTTTACTCTGTCCTACCTTTGATTCAGGAAAACACTGCAGTATCAGAAAAATGACTGAATTAATTTGCTTTGAAGCACACAGTTAAAACACATGTCAAACAATGAAAAGAACGATGCCACCAAACTCTCATGTGTAATGAGTACGTTTTCGGAATCCTTTCACTCACAAATCATACTTTTTGAAAGCAGATTTAAGAAATATTCAAAATCGATGAAAAATTAAAACGGATTTAAGACCGTTAGCTGGGAAACTGTGCATTAATTCAAATACATAATTTTTTCTACGTAGGAAACCAGCTACAAAATTAATTCCTGTAATATTATTCTTGGAACTGATAGAAGATTCGCAAATAGAAATAATTCACAAATCGATAAATAAGAAAATTGATATGCATAAGAAGAAAACTGATATTCATATAAGCCGTTCAGCGGGAAAAAATTAATTATTTGAAATAGAAAACATTCCCAGTTCTTAACGTGGAAAAATGAATGAAGCACAAAAAATAAATTCTATCCACTTTTTGCTCTGGAGGTACAGTTACAAATAAAATGAGCACTAATGCGACCTTAACAATAGAGCTGTAAGTTATGGGCGCAATAGTGCTTATTTTATTTGCAACTGTACCTCCAGAGCAAAAGTGGGATTGAAAAAATTGTTTTGTGCTTCATTCATTTTTCCACGTTAAGAACTGGGAATGTTATCTAATGCAAAACGAATTTTTCAATGGAACTTTTAGAAGCAGAGATATCTTAAAAACTGAAATGTTCGTCACCACCCTCTTGCAAAAATATTATGCTGATTTGGGGCCGGATAAAATGCTTTTGGTAGTGAGCAGCTTGATTCAAAAATAGTTTTTGAATCAGGTACTCAGACGCTTAGGTAAGGCTGCAAATATATTTTGTTTATCAGCAGCAGCCTGTAAGTAACTTGGAAACTTTGGTTCCAGGTAGGGGACATATCCAAATGAAAAACACACCATTCATAACCCAGAAAACTGGGCAAGGACTTATGCTTCTAACCACCCGATCACCTGCGCCGCACAATTGTCTTGTATAGACGAACAGAAACGTATGCTTTCTAGTAGAAAATTGTGCATTTCCAAAAAAATTGTAATGTATGTAAAATACTTTTCACCATCCGTCGCAAAAATAATATTTAAATTCGGATATTTAAAAGCGGAAAAATACGCCTCGCCTTTACGTCCTTTTATGACCGGCCGTTGTCAGAGGCTGGTTGAGTGAGTACTGTGTGATTGATTGCGAATCAAATCGACTGCCGTTCCAATAGACTCTGTTAGCAGAGCGAGGGGAGTTGTTTTCTCCCCTCAAAAACTTGATTTTTCTTCTCTTTCGTTTTCAAAACGAAGGGAAGAAAAATTTTTTTTTCATTAATTTGAAAAAAGTGTTTCGGTGCAGTCAGTTCGGACTTAGAAAAACTGTCCTTGTAAGGGCAAAGTCCGGGCTGCGGTCAAAGCACGGTGCGCAACTCTGACACACGAGCGGGTACGTCGTCGTCGTGCCGGTCCCCCTGATCTACGGATCAGGCCAAATCCCGCACTCAACCAGGGTCAAGTGCAGGTTACAGCGGAAAGAACCCTAGAGTACCGCTGAGCACTTGACTGTCGAACGTTTTAAGTCTAACCGACCAGGGACACAGGTCCCAGGGCTTGCACTCGGCTAGCAACCCGAGTAGAGAGATGGCAGAGGACGCAGGGGCTCAAACCCCCGGTCCAAGTGAGCCCGTTGAGGCAGACTGCGACTTAGGAATTCCGTCGGAATTCGCAAGCGCAGTCAACTCCTTCTTCCAAGAGTTGGAGAGGATTCTAGAGAATCCTTCAAACAAGGTTCTGGTTAACACCAGAACCAAGATAAGAAAAGTAGCGAACTCGCTACAAGCAGCTTGCACCAAGCAAGTGATAGAGATGAGTCTCATCCAAGGGAGACTCCAGGAAAGAAGTGAGCACGCTAGCGCGGCTCCAAAGACATATGCCGAAGCGGCTCGAGCGAAGCCAGGCAAGGGGAATACGGCCCCTAAGCAAAAAACGTGTAAGAAGGAGGTAGCCAAGAAGGTGGCACCCAAGAGGGTTGAGAAGAGGCACGTGCTTCTCGTTTACCCCGCAACAGACAAGGGTTCTCCCTCGTCGGAAGACGTAAAGGCGGCTCTGCAAACTCAGATGTGCCCCGCCAAACTCCAGATTGGGGTTAAGGGAGTTAGAAAGGTCAATGGGGGAGGAGTAATGGTGGAATGCTCCTCCGCCAAAGATATAGAGAAACTGGATTCGGAGCTAAAGAGCAATGCAGTGACGAAGGAGAACCTTCGGTCCAGATTGCCAGCTAAGAGGAATCCAAGGTTTATCGTCTACGGGATAGACGGAAACCTGTCAAGGGAAGAGGTCGAGCAATGTCTCGCGGAACAGAACCCAGAGTTGGAGGAGAGCAGCCTCCAGCTCAAGTTCTCGTTGAAGGTGAAGGGTGGGAAACGCCACTGGGTAGCAGAGGCGGACCCACTGACCTTCAAAAAGTAATGAAGCGAGGCAAGCTCGGAGTGGGATGGACCGTCCACTCAGTAAGGGAATATCTGAGGGAGGTCCGTTGCTACAGGTGTAACGGGTTCGGGCACTTTAGGTCAAGGTGCACCGAAGAGCAGGATAGATGTGCCCGGTGTGGGGAAACAGGGCACAAGCGCCAAGAGTGCAGCAATAGCCCGGTCTGCACTAACTGCTTGGCAAACAACAAGAGATTCAGGCGTCGAGTGGATGTAGGCCACTCGAGCCTAGACAAGGAATGCCCAAGCCTTGTCAGAGAACTGGCTCTGCTAAAAGAACGCACTCATTATGGATAATAAACCAACGAGAGGCGTTAAGGTGCTTCAAATCAATCTGCACCACGCACGGGCAGCAACAACACAGGCCCTGGTGACAGCCACTGAGCAAAAAGCTCATATTCTGCTATTGCAGGAACCATTCGAACAGGGGGAAGAGTGGTGGGCTTCCCTAACTCCTATCGGATCTACCACCCTAGGGTGGCAAAGCCCAGGGTGGCCACGGTCGTGAAAGACCCGTCCCTAGCGGTTCTCGAGATAAAATGCTCCGAGAACGTGGTCGCCCTCGGCGTGGAATGTGGTGATGCGAAATTTTTAATGGTGAACGTATACAGTTCTCCGGCAGGCAATTTGAGAGAAACGCTGAATGAGCTAATGGCTCTATTAGGGGAATTCCCCAGTCATGAGATAATAATAGCAGGCGACTTCAACGCGAAGAGTCCTCTCTGGGGCAATCAGAACGAGGACGAACGCGGCCAGCTACTAGTGGACTTTGCCAACGCGGCAGACCTGAGTTTCTTGAACGATCCAGAGAGCACCCCGACCTTCCAAGGGGCGAGGGGCTCCTCTTGGATCGACGTGACTCTCGTCAGAGTCTCAAAGCGCAGCCTTGTCCAGGATTGGCAAGTACTGGACGACGAGAGCTGCAGTGACCACCTAGCGCTATCTTTCGTTTTGGGATCGGAAAAGCCCATCCGACCCAAGCGCAAAAAGATTCTTAATGAAGAATCTAGACTGGTGGGCTTTTAAAGCCAAGTTAACTACCTTGTTGGGAGGTAGGAGGGAGGAAGAGGCCGCAGAAGTGTCGGACCTCAACTCCCTCTTTGAAGAACTTACCAGTCAAATAACAACGCTATGCGAGAATAGTAGGGGAAATAAAAGGGGAGCCAAGGACCCCACCCCTGGTGGTCGGAGAAACTAAAAGCTCTTAGGGCGAGAGCTAGGCGGAGTAGGAAAGCTCTGCAAAGAGCAAAAGCTACTCCGCAAGACAGGGAGTGCACAGAAGTGCATAAAAAGGCTCGTTCAGCATACAGGAGAGAACTGAATCTCTCGAAAATCTCCTACTGGAGAAAACTGTGTGAGTTTCAAACTCCGGCTGACCCTTTCGGGATCCCCTATAAGATCTCGAGGGGATCCATAACCGAACCGCTAAAACTAGCAGCGGTAGAAAGGGCAGACGGTAGCCTATCAAAGACTCTTGATAGTACCGTAGAAAGTCTCTTGGATTACCACTTCCAAGGAGACGAGGGAGAAGGGGACTCCCCTCAACAAAAAGAAATAAGGGAAGAAAGTCGGATCCCGCCGGACACTGGTGAGGACCCCCCTTCACGAGAGACGAAGTGGAGAATGCCCTCTCCAGTCTAAATACGGGCAAAGCACCAGGCAAGGATGGGTTCGACCTCAGCATAGTCAGAGAAATCTACTATGCAAATCCCGGGTATTTTGTGGCGCTCCTAAACGAATGCCTCGGGAGGGGAATCTTCCCAGACTTGTGGAAAACAGCGGTGCTAGTTCTTTTCAACAAGACCGGAAAGAACAAAAATGACCCCGCAGCCTATAGGCCCATCTGCCTCCTCTCGGCGTGGAGCAAGGTGCTGGACAAGCTCATAACGAACAGAGCGCTTAGCTTCCTCATGGAGCAGGGAAAGCTAAACAGGAACCAATTTGGTTTCCTTCCGGGGCGTTGCGCAACGCAGGCAATTCGCAGCCTCCGAGAGAGGGCAGAGAGGAACAAAGCGGAGGGGCTCCATACCTGCTTCATCTCACTAGACGTGAGGGGGGCATTCAACAGTGTCTGGTGGCCAATGGTTTTAACCAGACTTAAAGAACTTGGCTGTCCAAGGAACCTGTTCAAACTGATCAGCAGCTACCTGTCTGATAGAAGAGTCGAGTTCGAAGCGGGGAATGGGCAATCCTCGCGTTCGTACCATAGAGGGTGTCCGCAAGGATCCAACTCCGGGCCGCTCTGGTGGAATATAGTTGCTGATTCAGCACTGAACCTAGACCTGGGGCCCGCAGTGGAGATTCAAGCCTATGCGGACGATTTCGTTCTCGTGGTCTCCGCCTCAGGGAGACACGTGATCGAAAGAGAAGCACATAGGGCCTTGGATGTGCTAGAAAATTGGAGCAGAGAAAGCAAACTGTGCTTCGCTCCTGAGAAGACCACTCTGCTAGCAATAGCTAAGAGAGGAGTAATGAAAACACCACCCCAGTGCAGATTCCAAGGGTGCACTCTCAAGGCAGTGCGTGAAATGAAATACTTGGGTGTGGTCCTGGATCAGAGTCTATCAGGGCTGCCACACCTGAGGCACCTTAGAACAAGGTGCACGATGATTCTCAATAGATTGAATGGCATGAGGTTAACGGGCAAAACCAAGAAGGCCATCTATCAGAGAGGAATTGAAAGAATTCTGACGTATGCAAGTGGGGCATGGTGGAACCCCACAGTCAGAATGAAGACGGGGATAAACCAAATCCAAAGGTTGGCCCTACTGGGGATAACCGGTTGTTTTCGCACAACGTCAACCCTAGCACTCCAAGTGCTGGCGGGGTGCGAGCCGGCAGACCTAGTAGTGGAAAGGGAGGCAGCAATGCACTGCCTAAGGTCAGGCGAGGACGCCTACCTTCTCGGCGCGCCGCATCGAGCCTCCGACATGGAGATGGAAAGTGTGGACTGGCAGATCCACCCTGCCGAGGAAATTTGCCCACCGTGGGACAAGGAGAAACCCACGGGAGTTGGGCATGAGCTGTTCACGGACGGCTCAAAGTTGAAGGGACAAGTGGGGGCAGGCTTCTGTGCGTTCTCGGACGGGAACGAAGCCACTGCAGGAAGCGTGAAATTGTCGCAGAATGCTTCGGTCTTTCAGGCTGAACTTCTGGCGATAGAGATGGCACTCACCTGGGCACTCCCAGGCGTAGTGACGAAAGAATAAAACTCTACTCGGACAGTGAGGCAGCACTGCAGGTTCTGAGTAAATTCAGGGGAAGAAACCCCATCGTCCAGAGGATCAAAACCCTCTTGAGGGCAGAGGGAGATGGGGCAGTTAGTTTCCACTGGGTACGAAGCCATGTCGGAACCCTAGGAAACGAAAGGGCAGATCAGCTGGCGAAGGCAGCCACGCTGAAAGAGACGGTCGACGTGCAATGCAGAACGCCGCGAAGGTGCATTCGCGCAGCACTAGCACGTCGGACCATGACCGAATGGCAGGTCAGATGGAACACGGGAGAGACAGGGCGGAAGACACACAGAGTGTTTCCGAAAGTCTCGACCAAACGAGCACAGACAAATAAGTTCCTGAATCAAGTACTCAGTGGCCATGGCATCAGCCCTGAATACCTAGGCAGATTTGCCATCAGGAACTGCACTTGTCCCTGTGGAAAGAGAACGGCAAGCATAGAACACTGCGTACTTGAATGCAGTGGCTTCGCCGAATGGAGAAACACACTGATCCCAGGTGTGCAAAGAACGCGAAGATTGGATCTGCTCATCCAATCTTCCGTTAACAGGAGGGGGATAATAGCCTTGGTTGAAAGGCTAACCCTCCAGCAACATACCATCTTCCCCAATCAAACGGGGACCGAAACGCAGGAGGTGAACGTGCACACCGAAAGCGAATCGGAAGATGAATGAGGGTAGAAGTCTGTGGGAAAGCAGACGAAGAAACCACCATTGTAAATATTCTGTAAATAAATCTTGCTATCTCTTGATGTTGTAAGTCCTAAGCATGAGGACAGTGTATACATGTGTGTAGGTGTTTGAAAAAGAAAATAAAGGGAAATTATTCCCCAAAAAAAAAGTTCGAGGGCAAGGAATCTTCCAGTCAGCGAAAAAGTAAAGAAACGACCTATCCCGCCAGACAGAGCGGGAACCCAGACAAGGTATTCTAGGTCGCCTGCCAGCACGTCACCACGGGCTGGTCTCTGGGCCATTGGGGTGGCCAGGGTCCGAACCGCGTCTCAAGGCAGGATAATTGTCGCAACATTTCAAAATAACATCCAAGGTGCTCAACAAGTCCCTGTGGAGCCAAGACAGATTGGCGGAACGGGACAATGAAATCAGTATATTACGTCCTTTTATGGAGAACTATTAGTTATTTTGAAGAGGAAATATGAGCTAACTCTTTCGCGTAATGAGTGCTCATCTACCGTAAAATATCTTTTTAATCAAAACTGTTTGAAAACAGATGTGCGCACTTACGCAGTATAATGGCAAAATCGTGCGCTACCAGAAAGTACGAGTATAAACAAGAAACTGAAGGATAAAGTTGTAGAAGTTAAAAGTTCCTCTGACAGAGTTGCACGACTCGTTATCCAACTCTCGAGAAGATACCAGGCTCAGATAATTCAAACTTATGCACCCAACACAAGTCATCCTGAAGAAGAAATCGAAGAATTTTATGAAGAAATTCGTCATCTAAATAATAAAGGTAAGCTGCATTTGAAGATAATTATGGGAGATTTCAATGCAAAAATAGGACAAGGGCAACAGAATGAAACTTCAGTAAGTAAATTCGGTCACGGCAAGAGAAACCAGCGCGGAAATACTCTCGTTGAGTTTGCAGAGGCAGAAGGGTTTTTCATCTTGAACTCCTTTTTCAAGAAAAAGACACACAGGAAATGGACATGGAGACATACAAATGGAACGACAAGTGAAATTAATTTTATTATGTGTAACAAAAAATTCGTCATAGAAGACTGCAGTGTGCTAAACAAGTTCAACACAGGTAGTGACCATAGATTGGTGAGATGTAAGATGCACCTCAACACTAAACTTGAACGTGGCAAGCTCATAACACAAACAAAATGTATTGACATAACCAGCCTTAAAAAACACCATAATACCTTCAAGTTGGAACTGAAGAACAGATTCTCTGCTTTAGAAGGCCTGACATCGGAAGAAGTGGATACTTCTGAAGTTAACAGAAAAGTAACCAAAGCTCTTATGGAAGCAGCAACAAAATTAGCTGGATCTAAGAACAAGATCCATGTGAACAAATTATCAGGAAAAACCAAAATGTTGATGCAAAAAAGAAGAGAGATGAGGACAACTAAAGAAGATGTGACTTCCAAAGTGGAATATATAGAGCTATGCAAGATAGTACGAAAAAGTATCACTTAAAACGTAAGGAAATTCAACTGTGAACTAGTGAGGAAAGCAATTGTAAACAGCCAAAGCCTAAAGATAGCAAAGGGACATCTCAGTAAGGGAAGAAAACAGATTATGGCACTGAGAAAAGAAGATGGTTCTATAACAAGAAATAGAGGCGAAATTTTGACAAGAGTGAAAGATTTCTACTCCAAATTATATGCAAGAGATGATACATGTACTCCAGACTTCATGAAAGAAACCAGAGTTCTTCCAGTCCTCCCAGCAGAAGTTGCGCATGCAATCAAGGATATAAAGCGGGGAAAAGCTCCAGGAGAAGATGGAATTACTGTAGACATCATACAAGAAGCAAGTGGAGAAATCGAAACAGTACTCGCCCAAATTTTCACTCGATGCTTTAACGAAGGGAAGATTCCTGTGGATTGGAACAACGCTACAATGATCCTGCTACATAAAAAAGGTGACATTGAGGATCTCAGGAACTACAGACCTATCAGCCTCCTATCAGTGGTTTATAAAATCTTCACTAAAGTTCTTTCACACCGCTTGAAGGTAACACTGGACATGGCTCAACCGAGAGAACAAGCTGGATTCAGGAGTAGCTTCAGCACAATAGATCATATCCACGTACTGAGAGAACTAATTGAAAGAGCGAGGGAATATGTACTTCCATTGTGCATGGCTTTTATCGATTATGAAAAAGCCTTTGATTTGGTGAAACCATCAGCAGTTACAATGGCTCTGAAATCCTGTGGCATTGAAGATGCATACATTAATATTATTAATAACATCTATGGAAATGCAAGTGCAAAGATTCGGTTGTTTGAGAATACAGCACACATAAAAGTAGGAAAGGGAGTGAGACAAGGTGACACCATATCTCCGAAGCTGTTTAATGTTACATTGGAGGGTGTCTTTCAGTCGCTGAGCTGGGAAAACAAGGGGATAAAGATTAATGCAGATTATCTAACTCACCTTTGTTTTGCTGATGACGTAGTCATTTTTGCAACTACCCCAGCAGAGCTGCAGAGTATGATCCAGGAACTTGCTGACAAGAGTAAAGATGTGGGATTAAAAGTGAACTTTCAGAAGACAAAAGTGGTGTTCAATGCTTTTACACGAAATGAAGATTTATCGATTGATGGAGAAATGCTGCAGATAACAGAAACGTACGTTTATCTTAGACAGCAGGTATCAAGTGAGGGTCACATTGATGAAGAAATTAATCTGCGTACAAAACTTGCCTGGAGAGCTTTTGGAAGAAACAACATAATTTTCAAGAGCAATATGCCATTATGTCTTAAAAGAAAAGTGTTTGATCAATCCATCCTTCCAGTGCTAACGTATGGTGCAGAGACGTGGACCTTAACTAAAAGAGACATACAAAGGCTACAGACAACTCAAAGCAGCATGGAGAGGTGCATGCTTGGTGTAACCAGGAGAGATAAGAAGAGGAACTCGTGGATCCGAAAAATGACAAGAGTGGAAGACATCATGATCAGAGTTAAATCCCTGAAATGGCAATGGGCTGGACATACTGCCAGAAGGACAGACCATCGATGGACAGCCGAAATTTTAGATTAGATTCCAAGGGACAGGAAAAGACCCAGTAGATATAGGAGATGGGTGAATGACATTCGAAAGTATGCAGGAGTGACATGGAGGAGACTGGCACAAGACAGACCGTTGTGGAAGAAACTTGGGGAGACCTTCGTCCAGCAGTGGATTGAAAATGGTTGACAATGTTGATGATATCGGGAAAAATACGACATGCCTTTATGTCCTTTTATGGAGAACTGTTAGTTATTTTGAAGAGGAAATATGAGCTAACTCTTTCGCGTAATGAGTGCTCATTTACCGTAAGATATTTTTTAATCAAACACTTTTGGAAACAGATGTGCGCACTTACGCAGTATAGTGGCAAAAGCGTGCGTTACCGGAAAGTACGAGTATAATTTTTATGCAAAGTATTCTTCGCCACGAACGTCATCCGTCTTAAGAAAACAAAATTTTGTGTGAGGGAGGTTAACAACCACCGTGAGTAACTCGATGATTTATAAGCAGTCGCCCGGCCCTAATTTAGGGCCACTAGTACTAAGAAAGGGAGAAAGCCAGTGCCGAAAGAAAAGCACAACACCCATGCTTCACCGGGATTCGAACCCTAACCCATATCGGAAGAATGGTCAGAAGCCATCGCTTAGACCACTGCGCGACCTCGGCGGCAAAGAGTATCTTTCTAAATCAGACTTTTAAAAACATATATACAGGGAACATACAATATGTTCTTACGTTATTTAATTAGGGAACTGAACGTTGTTTGAAAAAGTGGGAAAAATGGCTTTCGGAGTGAAAAGTAACGAAGGAAAAAGAACCGTTTCAGTCGGATTTAATAAGCCATGATACGGAATAAAATATCCTCTGAATTCGAGAGCATCTCTGTTTACGCCGCCTAGCGGCGAAAGCACCTGAGAATGAGCGAAAACCAAGGTTAATTGTTCTCATATTTTTTCAGGTTTTCTAGTGCAAAAAGAATTTCCCGAAACGGATTGTATCCACAGACGGGCGATCATAGTTTTCACAAAAGCACTTACTATGTTTTGTTTTGTTTTGTTCAAAATTGTGTTGTACAATATTTATCGTGCTTTCAAACGTTTCAAGTATGATTAGGGTCTATAAGACATTGGTAATTTCAGTCCGTTAATTATAAACATATTTACATAACGCCGAGATTTCACGCATCGGCCCGTTGGCTTTTTCAAGACTACCAAGTTAATAAGCACATGATAAACAATGCGGAACAAATAGAACGGAAATTCGTTTACATATTCGTCGTTTTGGAAACACTCGTTTGTCATAAAGAACGATTCATCACGTTGAGTTTGTCTTGTGCTTCATGAAGCGCGGCTTACACAACACTGAAGTGTTATACTAAATATGATACTTATCTAAAAACACTCCATATAGATAGCAGCTCGTGCGATACGTTATGATATAGGACTTCCCCAGCAAGGGCATTAGCAAGTCTGCCGTATTTTACGTCGTGGAAATGCTCTTTTATTATGGTCCCGATGGATTGCTTGGAGGAGATTTCAAAAGCTGGAATGTGTGAAAACAGGAATTTGCCGGTGACGAGGATTGAACTATCGTCTCCTCGCTCCGGAGTGAGTTGTTCTAACCGACTAAGCTACACCGATGAAATGTACTGTTGCAGATGTATCATCTTGACACGAGCTTCACCTCTCTAGTACGTCACACATGTCGGCAGGGCTTAGCCTCGGAAGAATGATTAGTACGCATACACTGAAGCAAGTGAAACGCACCATTAATACACAAGAAACAGTGCAAAATATGGGAAAGACCGGGGTCTCGTGAGCTATTCGGCATGCACCGTGGTTTTCCTACTATTTTCAAGAATTTGCTTTGAAATACTGGTTACGTTGTTGGGATTAGATATCCAAAATGTTTGGCACCATTTCGCCAAGTAGCAGAAAGATATACAAACAATGGTGACTACCTCATTCCTTTACAATACCAAGATGGAATCATAAAGCTTCATTGGAGTATGACCAAGCAATCCATCGAGACCAGAATAAAATATCATGGTAAAGACATAAAAGACGAAATACCTGCTATTGCCCTTGATAGGAAAATCCTGTTCAATGCAGTCATTCCTGTTTGGAAGGATTCAACGTGCATTGCCAGATACACCACTCAGAAAGAAGATGCTATGAGGATACTGTAGATATTTTGACAAGACAAGGTGTTTGCAATGATAGCGTATCGTGCGAGATGTCGTGTGAATGGTGTGCCTTCAGATAATTACTATTTTTAGTGCAGTATTTCAGTATGGTGTAAACCGCGCTTTATGACACACACAGCTAACTGAATGCGATGAAGCGTGCTTTACAACAAACGAATAAGTATGGTGAATATGGGTGAATATATATCCAAAAACGGTGAATATGTAAATAAATTTCAGTTCTGTTTGTTCTGCATTGTTTATCGAGTTATTAAGTTGATAGCCTTGAAAAAGCCGTCCGGTCGACGAGCAGAAGCCCAATGTTATGTAAATATGTTTATCAACACCAATAAAAAATGGATTATAACTGCCAGTTCCTTACAGATTTCATTATGCGATGTATATTCCTTTTTGAACTTATATGATTAGTATCAATATAAAGTACAGTAGTTCTAATTTCTGGAAAAAAATACAACTAAGCCATAGATACAGCTGGAAATGTTTTGTTGCAGCTCAATTCCAATCACAGGCAAAGTTTGGCAATTTGGAAACACGAAACGAATATTAAGTAGACAGTCGTTTAACTCTACGAATATACAAACTGTACTATCAGATAGATTGATTAATCCCGCAGGAGATTCAATGGTATGGTGACGCCATTCGAAAGACTCGAAGGCTATAACGCCTCTTGGACGCACAGCTTCGCTTCTCGTCTGGAAGCCACAATCGGTCGACTGCATCTTCGAGCATCTTTTGGTTGATGTTCTGCATTCCTTTTATCCTTTCATCTAGTTGTGCACTTCTGTTTTCCTAAGAAAACTTTTCGCCATGTTCTCTGAATACTGAAATATGGCACGAAACTTAAAAAAAAAACACGCTGTTCGTCCATTGTCATTGATTATCTCAGCTGCTGCATCGTTATTACAGCTTTGACTATACGATTGATATGCACGAAATAAGCCCCAGGTACGCACTACGCAACCAACAGACATCGCCTCTGTTGCCACTTTAGATTTCCAAAATGGGCGCTAATGAATGTGTTCGCGTTCTTCTCGAAAGACCTAGTGCTTTTTTCTCCCAGGATTGGAATATCGGAGCTTCAAGTAAAGTATAGCTGGGGATAGAATTTCAAAGCATTGGTGCAGTAAGAATCAGTGAGCCAGAAAGGCCCTTGGAACATCTTGTACTCGGCTAAATCAGAAATGGGCTTCAGTAACATTTGCTCTTGCAGTGATCAGGAGAACTTAGGAAAATGTGACAGGACAGCGGTTGACAATTCTAAGGATTCTTACTGAAAATAATAGAACATATTCAATGGGGCCAACTGTTCGTTTTTGCAATCTCCGAAGTGCATGGGAATCACGTAAGATGTTATCAAAGGTCTTTATTTTCGAAAACCTTTGTAAACATTCATTGAAGTTTAATCATCAAAGCGCATGGTTAAACAAGAGACACTTTCAAAAGATCATTTTCGGGACACTTCAGAGAAATTTAAGAAAGTTTAACCAAGAAAAGTCTTGGCAATCAGAAGAGATCAGTGATCAGGAGAACTTAGGAAAATGTGACAGGACAGCGGTTGACAATTCTAAGGATTCTTACTGAAAATAATAGAACATATTCAATGGGGCCAACTGTTCGTTTTTGTAATCTCCGAAGTGCATGAGAATCACGTAAGATGTTATCAAAGGTCTTTATTTTCGAAAACCTTTGTAAACATTCATTGAAGTTTAATCAT
This sequence comes from Macrothele yani, assembly GCA_039090855.1. Taxonomy (NCBI): domain Eukaryota; kingdom Metazoa; phylum Arthropoda; class Arachnida; order Araneae; family Macrothelidae; genus Macrothele; species Macrothele yani. The sequence goes on along the minus strand of CM077007.1, from coordinate 98,887,628 downwards.
CAAAGCGCATGGTTAAACAAGAGACACTTTCAAAAGATCATTTTCGGGACACTTCAGAGAAATTTAAGAAAGTTTAACCAAGAAAAGTCTTGGCAATCAGAAGAGATCATAAGATAATTGAATTTGTTTAAAATCGAAGATATAAGCTCTCGTCATGTATACGATGAATTCTTCAAAATCCTAAAGTTTTGCCATAGAGACTAAAATAATGAAAGTATTTATACAAGAAAAAGAGTGCCCCTGTACTATTTAAAGCATTGAATATTTATTGAAAAATTAAAAATCTAGATGATTTTAAGGAAATCCGGACCAAAAAGGGACGGATCTTTCAGCGAAATAGCTGTTTCCTGCAAAGTATACCTGCGAAACTGACAGCACTTCTTGTTATCGAAGAGTAAGCTAGCTTTAGCATAGGTTTGATAGCTTCTTTCATTTCGTTGATTGCCCATTAGCGAATTTGTCCATCATAATGATCATTTGGTGCTGTTTATTTTAAATTAATGCATCCACTAATTCTTTATCTAAAAGATATCCCCTGTAAAAATTACTCACACTGCGTTAAATGCACTGATCAAGGATTCATCGTCATCAGAATGTGCAGAACGTTTCTGGAGAAAGTAACATTGGTTTGAGAGAACAGTATTTTTTTTTGTTTCTAGAAATAAATAGTTTTACAAAACATACAGATTTATAAAGAAAAATTCATGAAGAAACATTTTCCGTGAAAATATGTACAAGAAGAACGAAATGCAAAAGTAGGAAAAAACATAGACTTTCAAAAAAGGTTTTAGAAAAACATTACGAAAATAAAAAGCTTAGAAAAAGATTTACGAAAAAAAGTTTGCAAAAAGTATTTTGTATGACGCTTTTTCCTTCGGATGCGAACTATTGTCCATATTTATTCATTTTGGAATATATACTAACAAAAGGTAATCCATCGTTTTATGTGTATATTTTCTGATGGCATACCTTTCCATTGCCATTACATGTTGACAATTAAAGATTAAACTTGCATTACTATTCACAATGTTCTGATTTGTTGGTTTGGGTTTATTGGCGCAATGGCCATTATGTTCTGGAGAGCTGTCTGGTTTTAATATGGATTCATATTATCAAATGGTAAGGCCGGTGCTTTAAAGAGGAGAGAAAAGTCCCGACAATTTTCATTAAAAAAATGCGTTGTCCTGAGTTGCGAAAGAATAGCATAGCCAACAAATGAGAGTACAATTCCAACCCTGAGAAGAAACAGTTCTCAACTTTTAGAAGTTTGCCACATACATCGAAGTTAATATCAACGTTAATCCGTAAAAATCATGATCTTTGTTTTCCTTAAGGCCGCACTAAGTTAAGGAAATTCATATTCTGATGTATATTTTTGAGAAAAAAAAAACGTTTTGTAAAGCTCGACTATTTACCACATACTTAATAAAAATATAAAAATAAATATAAATACAAATAGAATAAATTTGATCGCTAAGATGCTGTGTGACTGTTGTCTAAAGTTTATGTAGTGGAATGTTAAAAGAAAATAAATGAAAATACGTAGATCTGATGTTTGGAGCAATTCGTGTGCCAAATCTCTGCACATCGTTCACGTTTCCTGTTTGTTTGTTTTTTTGTTTGTTTTTTTGTTTGTTTTTTTGTTTGTTTTTTGTAAAATCGAGAAAATTTAAAACCTATTGAGGTTTCATTGTGTGTAGTTATTAGATTTTAACAGAACATCAAATGCAATTTTTTTACATGGATTACCAGCAAACGTGAATTCCAGATTTAACCCTAAATTTGCGTACGTCATGAAGTTAAATTAATGTTCTATTAAATTTATATAATGCTGTGTCAGCATTAGCAGTACAAGAGCGTACTTTATTATTATATTTTTCTTTGTGTTACGCAGTTTATATTCTACTAGTGTCTGACTTTTTGTGCAACGCACCTACAATAATCCCTAAAGTGTTTCATCACTTACCGTACTTCCATTACAAACCAAATGCGTAAAAAAACAAACTTTCCAGATAGGAAGAAGACGAAGTCGTAAGGGGACCGTTCTCTTCTCTGTCATTAAGGAAGAAACCAATGTCTTTATTGGATTTATCCGCTTTGTTTCCTCTCTTTGCAGAGAGGCTAAAGCGATAACTACCGACAACAAATAATAAACTGGACTGCAAAGGAAGTGCCGCCTTTCGTATCTTCGCTCTACAACCACATATTGCTCAATGGATCAATGAGCATCGACCAACTTAGTTCGGCATTGTGTTTCAAAGAGTAATCAATTAACTGAGTGAAGAATTATTTCCGACCAGATGGCCGAGTTCCTTTGTGGACATCTTATCAGAATCGGTTCTTACTTAAAGAGGAAATTGAATTCTTTTCAATTTGCTCGGAAATGGCTTGTATTAATATATTTTTAAACCGAAAAAAAATAGAAACACCATTTATCAAACAGATAGGATTCAAAAAACATTCAAATTGTTCGAATTCAGTAATCTGATGTTTTTGTGTGTGTGCTGTGTAATTCATGCCACAAATCCTCACTCATTTCTTGACAAAATAAAAGAATTTCAGCCACAGTTACATGATTCTTTTCTGCATTTCTCATTACAATGCCAAAGTTTACATTGCACACCATGTAATTTTCTTTCTCATATCACATATTGTACAGCTTGTGTGATTTTGCAGCATTCACAAAATCGCGTCGTCCGGAAAACCTCCAGCACTCGCACAATATTGTGGATCTAAGGTGCTTTTGTTTATTAAATGGTTCAAGTTTATAAATATTTTTTATCCTAAATAAATTCTAGTATGCAGTGATAAAGCCATAAATTAATAACCTCGTAAGATAAGGGTAACTATGCATTGATTATGATAATAATTAAAATTATTCGTACGACATAGTCATTTGAGAATCCCGCTGTCTTCGTACGATATGCAAAACCCAGCTTTCAAAATTGCAAATTAAAACCATATTTATTTACAAGTCTAAAAGCCAGTTAAAAAAGACAATATCTTTCGGAGCTCACTAGGCTCCATCATCAGAGTGACGTACCTGCCAGCAGGACGCACATGACATAAAGGCAGATAGCAGTCAGAACGAACGTCCGTGTAGCTCAATTGGTAGAGCGACTTATTCCGGAATGAGGGGACCCGTGTTCGAGCCCCGGCGTGGACTAAAAATGACGGAGAAATTTACTTCGTTATATCAGGTCAAGTGCCGAAGAATAATTCCTCACCTTTAGACCGTCGCTTCGATGGTTCAATCAAACGTCTCCACTGACGGGGCACAAATGACGGAAGTTCCAAATTACAGCACGTTTCACCATACTTTAAAATAAACAGGCTCTCTGTGAAAAATACAGTTCTTTTGGTGACATTGGAGTTGAGTATCTTCACTTCAGACCAGTTCGGAATATATCCTCCCTGGTTGACAGCAACTGTAAAGGCAGTAGAGATGTTGCCCGAGCGTAGAGCTTATTGATGCTCAGACAAACGGATTTTCAGTGTCCTAAGTGTAGAGCCAATAAAATTTGATTTCCATCGGTTTCTGAACTTTAACCATATCAAACTGGCATCACCGACAGGTGAGGCTGGCTACCAGATGTATTGTGGGTCTATCGCAGGCACTTATAATGTAAGCTTCCCAGGTGTCTTTATGGATGGCCCAGTGGTTAGCGTTCGTGACTGCCATAGGAATGACCTCAGGTTCGATCCTGGGCAGGTACGAACGTTTGAACCACTAAATACCCGCCGTGCGCCGGATGGGCACGTTAAGCCGTCGGACCCAGGGTACTGGCCCCCCGGTAATAAATAAGGGCGTCTTCTTCCCCCTTTCTACCTCGCTTCCGTGTCACTTTCCTATCGGGCACTTTAGCCCAAATCTCGTAGCTTTCTATTTCTAAGGGTTCTTCAAGACCTGGGGTCATACACTCCCTTCCTAAAATCCTCCACATATGATCTGATCTCTGTCTTGTCGGCACTTGACCTGATGATGGAGCCTAGTGAGCTCCGAAAGATCTTGTCCTTTTTAACTGACTTTTAGACTTGTAAATAAATGTGGTTTTAATTTGCAATTTTGAAAGCTGAGTTTTTCATATCGTACGAAGTCAGCGTGATACTCAAATGATGACTATGCAGCTGAGTAAACACATCGATCAGGTGCTGCCGCTTCAGGCCCCGTGTTTTAGACAATTTTTATAACATGAGATATACACTCACCTCACAAGGATTCTCACACCAGAAAGCATGATTTAATTTTAAATGCAATTTTATTCGATTTCAAGTATATTGCTTCATGAAGATGAGGTTACTGTTCGATTAAGTTCAGGTAATTCAGTGTTAGGTTCTGTGGTACCTATCGTGTTGCACTACATTCGTTTGCAAAAGTTTAGAGCCACCTGTCAATTTATTGAAAATTAAGGTTTTCCAAAAACAACTAATTACTAGTCAGAGATATTTAAAAAAAATGACACCACAGATGAATACTTACATTCTTTAGAACACAAAAAGACAGAAATCAAAACTTTGTGTGGCCACCTTTGTTCTTATAACGGACAGAATATGATGTGACATACTCTCAATGAGGGATTTGCAGTAGTCACTTGAAATGCCTTTGCACCACACGTACTTTATCGCGCCAATCAGAGCTGGGGAATTTGACGACTATCTTTTTTTTTTTTTTTTTGATTGGAGGTTTAAGGACCATCGTGAGCAACTCATTGGGCTATAAGTAGTCGCCAGTCCCTAATTTAGGGCCATTGGGGGCCGCGGGTGGCTTAGTGGGCAACGTTCAAGACTGCCGCAAAAAGGACCTCAGGTTCGATCCCAGGCAGGTACGAGCGCTCGATCCATTAAATATCCGTCGTGCGTTGGATGGGCATGTTAAGCCGTCGGACCCCAGGTGCTGGCTCCCCGGTAATAAATAATGGCGTCTTCCTCCCTCTTTCTACTTCGCTTTCGTGTCTCTTTCCTATGGGGCACTCTAGCCCAAATCTCCTAGCTTCCTATTTCTAAGGGCTGTTTAAGACCTGGGGTCAGAAACTCCCTTCCTAAAATCCTCTACATATGATCATCATTTAGGGCCACTGGTTCCAGGGAACGGAGAAAGCCAGATACGAACAGGTGGGCTTAATCTCCTAATACGAACAGGTGGGCTTAAACTTTTGCAAATGGCTGTACTTTATAAGTGATTCCTTGTGTATGAGATGATTCGGATTAAGTCGCTTAAAGCATCTCGTCATTCATTGCTGATTGTGTTTTATCTGATACTCTAAGAGTCGCACTAATCGTTGTAGTGGCGTAATGGTTTAAGTGTTGCTCTCTGACCCTTTGTCCGAGGAGATCCCGGTGGCATGAATGGTGCACCTGTTTGAGGCACTATCTCTCTCATTTATCTGGAACTAACTGGCATAAATTAAAAACGGACGACTGCTGAAAGCCATTAGATTTGCTCATGGTTAACGTTAATATCCCCCTTCCAAAAAAAGTCACACCTAAAAGTGAGGGATTTCAGCTACTGTTCACTGATAGTTGTCCTGTACCCCTGAAAATATCGAAAATTGAAAAGAGATTCAGAAAGCACTAACGCATCATTCGTTGTATGAAGTAAATGCAAGATATACGAATATCATTCTGATATCCTTCCACTGGGAAGAAGGACGCAGCAGTTTGTGCCAAACAATAGCGACTGGACTTGAAACATGAGAAATTGGCTTGGTAACACGCGTTCTCAGGAGGCAGCGGGCATCCATCAGCAAGAAAAGGCGGACAATTGCCTCTGCGTGATCGTTCATGTGTACGTGATGGAACGGGGTCGGCCTTTCTACCACAGGGGCCCCATTTTAGGGCCCCACGATATCCATGCTTGAATATGTCTTAAGACGTTTTGATACATGCATACTGAAGATTTCAAAAGTAAACAACTCAGACGTGACGGTGTAACAAAAAAAGAAATGCATAGATGATGGAGAAGATTTTGCATCGATTTATTTCTTTAAGAAGCTAAAGTGTTATCGAAATAAATGTCTCATTCTATAAAAGTTTTTTTTATCATTGATTTTATCAGAAAAATTAATCGTGTTCATAAACCGCAGCAAACTATCACCAGTAGCCCCGATTCCCGAGCGATCCGAAGAAAAATCTGAATTCTACTTGAATTATAATCCCTGCCGATGCATATGCGTAGTTTGTTTGCTCTATGGAGCTGGTTTTGTACTTTCTATGAAACGAGTGGCCCTAAATTAGGGACGATCCATTCTCTATAGCCAGGAGCTCGAAGGAACCGTTAATCCCCCTCCCCACAAAAAACAAAACAAAAACAAGATATACATATTTACAGTGCCTATTTGGTGAAAAGGTTTAACTTGTGTGGCTACTACCATAGATACGGTAGTAGTCACATAATCTAATTTTAACAACCAAGAACTAGATTTCTTAGTCTATTAATTTGAATATAGGTAACCCAATTATTAGTTTTTTTGATAAAAGAAATAATTTCCATTTTGAAGTTAATAAATGCATGCGCTGGTCAAGTAATATGTCAAACAAGGTAATAGAAAATGGACTAATTACCCAACTTTTAGAATATCTAGGATATGTAATCTGGAAGCAAACTTCTGCAGGCATATTAATGTACTTATAGATAACTTTCATAGTAAAAAGGTTCCTTAGCCTTTATTAAACTGGCATTAAAATAGCTATAAAATGCAGTTTTAGGATTACAGACTTCATTTAAACCCTTTTATGACTGGAATGAAAAATGCTCATGAATGCTATTTTATAGAACTGAGTAGGCAGATGTTAGTCACTCTTCTTTATTTGATCCTGAAATTCTATGTTAAATACCTTTTGTTTGATGGGAAAAAAGTTTATAAAAATCAAGTTTTGTATATATGAAAATATTAAATACAAAAAAAGAAAAAGTAAATAGAAATTTTATAATTAATAAAACCTAGACAACTGCGCACTTATAAAAATTAGATAAATACGAAGGAACTATTGTAAATTACATGTAATTAAATACTGGTGGGATCTGCTAAACAGATATTCCGTGTTTGAAGGGTCTCTTCCAGTATGCTGTACTGATCATTTGCTCAGAGCAGAAATCAGAACTGTAAACACTACAATTGTCTGGAGCTGTTAATATTTTTTTCGTTTGGGGTCATATTAAATGTCACTTACACGCCTCTTCTCATCACAGGAATAAGGATTTCTAATTGAAAACAAGAGGGCGGCGCTTCTTTGCTGTCGGGATTGGGCTGCCGATTCCTGTATTGCACTTTTTCACGTAACCGATTACTTTCCATGAACACATTAGGTATGTTTGTTTAAAGTATTTTTGTAACTTATTTTTATGGATTTTGTGGTTAGTTGAAAGGGAATTTTTATAACGCTAACCTACCAGTTTACTGGTAAAACATTTGTTTTTGATAAATAATCTTAATTTTTTCACCGTCCTAGTTTAGCTAGTTTTAGTCTCTGTTTGAAAGAAAGTATGAGCATTCTTAAAAAAAGCAAACTTGAATGTACCAAATGTTGAAATTTCATGCTTTATTTTCTCAATTTCATACATTAGAACAAATTCACACATTCTAAGACAGCATTATTTTTGAATATAATAGTGACTTTTTGTTGTTGTTTTGCTTCAAGCACTCACTTTCAGTTTAACTGCTGATTTTTTATGTCTAGATGATAGGACCAGTCTGAAATGCCAAAATTGTAAGTTTTAAAATTTACAAAAGCATTTGAAAATTATGGAGTTAGTTTGAATATTTTAGAATTTAAAATTTTGTTTTAGAAAGACTCATCCTTTATGATTTGCAAAATGGTAATGAAAGTAATTTCATTTTTCCATAGGTACCTAAGCATTATTTTCGTTAGAAAATTAATTTTGTTTATTAATTTTTTTCCTGGAACTATTGCACATTTTACATAACAGAAACTCATCATGTAGAAAAGAGAAAGCTGTTATTTGTGTGGGCCCTTGAAAAAGCCACAAATTGCATCTATCAAAATTTTCTGCAATCCTTCCATAGTTTTCTGATGAAATTTGAATAGTGCATTGATTTCCTGAAATTTTAAATTGGTTTTGGTTTATGAGAATTTTTGTGTTTGTGAAGTTTTGTTCGCTATATATATATTTCATTACCATTTTGCCAATCATCAGGGATTTGAACCTTCTGAAAAAACTTAAGTTCCAAGATATTTAAACTAACTCCAGAATTTGTAAAAACTTTTAAAAAGAATATATGTATATCCTCGGCCGCTGGCCACATAATTGTTTGAAGTTTTCTTCTGAAATTGTGTTGTGTCAGTGTGACTGAGTGTGTGACTTGGATGAATTATAATTAAAAAAAAATATATATATATATAAGGTTCGGTTATTTTAGGATACCCCCACCAATGTAAATTGGAAAGGAGTGAGACATGGTGACACCATATCTCTCAAGCTCTTAAATGCCACATTGCAAAATGTGTTTAAGCATTGAACTGGGAATACAAAGGGATACAGATTAATGGGGATTATTTAAATCACCTACGGTTTGCTGATGATGTAGTCATTTTTGCAAACTCTTCCTTCAGGACTGCAGAGTATGATCCAGGAACTTTCTGACAAGAGAAAGAAGTGGTACTAAAAATGAACTTTGATAAAACTGATGTAAAATGCTTTCACAAAAAATGAGGATTTATCGATTGATGGAGAAAAGCTGGAAGTAACAAATATCTAGCATTATCTTGGACTGCAGATATCAAGGAAAGGTCACATTGATGAAGAAATTAATCGACGTATAACAACTTGATTGAAGAGCTTTTGTAAGAAACAGTACAATTTTTAAGAGCAATATGCCATTATGTCCTGAAAGAAAAGTGTTTCATCAACGCAACCTTCCAGTGTTTAAATATGGAGCAGAGACATGGATCTTAACTAAAAAGGACATATAAAGACTTCAGACAACTGAAAAAAGCCTGGCGAGATGAATGCTTAGTGTAACTAGGAAAAAAAAAGCAGAGGAATTCGTGGATAAGGAAAATGACAAGAATGGAAGATATCATGAACACAGTAAAATCCCTGAAATTACAATAGGCTCGGCATATTGCCAGAAGGACGGACCACCGATGAACAACTGAAATTTTAGACAGGATTCCTAGGACAGAAAAAGACCCAGAAGGAGACCACATGGAAGATGGATGGATGGAATCGGAAAGCATGCGGAAATAACACGGAGGAGACTGGCTCAAGGCAGACAGTTATGTAAGAAACTTGGGGGGACCTTCATCCAGCAGTGGATTGATAATGATTGACAACGATGATCACGATGATGAATATGACTTTAATTAACATTTATGACATAATCATTTTTGCAAGTGTTCCACCAGAACTGAACAGTATGATACAGGAACTTGCCCACAAAAGTAAAGGAGTAGGATTAAAGATGAACTTGCAGAACACAAAATTGATGCAAAATGTTTTTACAATGGAAAACTAAAGATAGATGAGAAAAATTTAAAAATAAGTGATACCTGTATCTATCGTAGGTATCGAAGAAGAAATTAGTTAGCGTACAAAACTTGGCTGGAGTGGATTTTGAAAAAAACAATATAGTTTTTAGGAGGAGTTCACCTTCATGTCTTAAAATAAAATATTTAATCAATGCATTTTTAGTTCTTACTTTTGAATCAGAAATATGGTCATTAACTAAAAAAAAAAAAATTTAGCTGCCGCTGACAACTCAAAGAAGCATGCAGACATGCGTGTTTTGTGTACCCAAGAAAAATAGGAAACGTAACTAATACACCGGGAAAATAATAAGACTGGGTGTTAGCATGGCCAAAGTAAAGAAAGACCTAAAAAGGCAATGGGCTGGATATATTGCTAGAAGAATTAACCAGCCAGGGACAACTAAAATACTAGACTGGATACCAAGAGACAGGAAAGACTAAAAAGAAGAACAAGTGGGATAAAGGTAGATATATGTGAAAGCTTATATTAGAATGATATGGAAAATAATTGCCTCCGTTCTGATGGGGCATTGGTCCAAGAGCAGGTTTCTGACTGTTCGTCGAAGTAGGGTTGGGTTCGAGTCACGGATGCGCAAGGGTAGTGTGCTTGCGTTATGGCCCTAACTCTCCCCCAAAAAATGAATATTTCTCAAGATATAAAGTTATTTAACCGTTTAAGGGGCTGAAGCGACTTATCTCGGGATAAGCAAATTCGGCTTAATTGAGCTGGATCGTATATACACTGATGTGCCAGAAAAACCGGCACACCAGTCTAATATTTGGTAGGTTCCCCACGGGAGCGCAGGACTGCAGAAATACGACGTGGCATGGACTCCACTAGCTTCTGGAAATATGCCGTGGGCAATGAACGCCATACTTCCTGCACAGCGTTCCGCAATTCGGGTGTATTCCGAGGTCTCGGATTCCTGGGCTCGATAGCGCGTTGCATGGCATCACAAATGTATTCTATCACGTTCAGATCTGGGGAATTGGGTTAGAATGGAAACACCCCAAACTCAGATGAATGCTCCTCTAACCATAATGTGCCGTCCCGATACTTGTGTGGAGGTGCATTGTCCTGTTGGAACAGACTCAACCCATCAGCATGAATGCAGGACATGAACGGGTGTACCTCGTCAGAAAGGATGCGCACATAGCTTTGGCCGGTTACAGACATTTGTAGACGTACCAGGGGTCCCAGTGAAGTCCACATAAACACACCCCATATCATTACGGACCCACACCAGCCGGTACAGTTCCCAGTTGACAGGCGGAATCCATGGCTTCATGGGGTTTGCGCCACACATAAATCCTTCCATCTGCCCGATACAGTTGGAAACACGACTCGTCAGAGCCGGCTACTTGTTTCCAGTCTTCAAGTCACCAGTGGCGGTGTTGCCGTGTCCAAGCGACGAGCATAGCTCTGTGTCGTGCACCCATCAAGGGGACTCGAGTTGGGTGTCGGCTCCCAAAGCCCATATCGTGCAAGGTACGTTGCACGGTCCAGACGCTGATGCTTGTTGAGGATCCAGCATTGAATTCCGATGACACTTGCGAGTGTGTTTCACGCCTATCGCGTGAAACGATTCTTGACAGCCGACAATGGTCACGTTCACCCAATGTTTTTTTACGGCCACACTGGTATATGCATAGGTTGGTGGTTTTGCCGGAATTCTTGCAGTAAACGTTACACCCTTGCATTGGTCGTCCGCGAAAATCCGAACTTCGTTTCTACCTCCGAAATACTATGGCCCATCTCACGAGCGCCAACTATGACACCGTTTTGAAAATCGCTTAAATCGTTATTACTTGTCATTCTCATGCCGAAAACAGCTCTGATACCTGGCAAGGATGTCTATCGCTTTATATACGCACTGGCGGTCGCAACCGAGTACGCGCATAGGTGACGTTGCTATGTATTTTGCATAAACTCGTCTGTACCAGTCTTTCCGTCACTTCAGTGTATTCACTACCTAAAAAGTGGGCCGAACGCGGAAGAAAGAGTGAACCTGCACTGTGCATCAGAAAGCGTTGCTTTTACTTTAGCTTTGTTATTCAAAGTGTTCGTTTAAGAAGGTGATTTAGCAGATAATCAGTCCGAAATGATTAATGTGAAACGGTTGTAACAATAGCGATAAAACTGAGAGAGAGGTTTGAGTCACTGGTATCTGCCCCGTGGTATGATGTCCGTGGCAGAAAGACTAGCTCGTTTTTATCATGCCTCGGTCATGGGGCAAAACATAAAGTACTAGAAGCGATAATGTATCACTAGTGACAGGTATGTGGTCAGTACTGCTAAAATGGGAGGGAGAAAGGAAATATTTTGTGGTAGATTTCGTAAAACCCCTAGTGCTATACGAACATTTTTATTTGAGGGAGCCCAGAAAATGTAAGGCAACATTTGGTTCAGATACATGGACCTTCAAAAAGTTAAGAGAGATGAAGATACCTTCATCCAGCAGTAGACTGACAAATATTAATGAGTAGTGAAATATCACACGAGGAAATGAATATGAATAATTCATCGTCTCAAAGCGAGTTATTGTTCAGCTTGTATTTCATTAATAATGCTGTCTATAAAGTTAACTACAATATTTTCCCAAATACTTATGAACTAAAGTGGCACACATAGCACAGGGTGTCCAAAAATGAAGTATAAAACTTCAGTGTGCTATTGAAAAAAAAATACAATAAATAACAAGTTACTTTTAATGTCAAAACACATGGTATCTGTGAAAGTTTTTTTTAATGTCAGTAGGTCTTTACGTGAGCTCCGTTGGTTGTTCACAGGATGTCTAAACGATAGTACAGTTCAACCCATAGCGTAGCGTATGCGTATATATATCAGGCTGCAGTAATGCGTTCTTTGAGTTCATTGATTAATATAACCCTTTTCTGGTGCGCAATGTCTTTAATAAAGCATCAAAGAAAAAATCGCATAGGGGAACGGGGGACCAGGCCGTCGGGCCACCACGTCCTGTCCAACGCCGTTTAAGCAGAACTTTGTGAAACATTGCTCGTGGTATTTCGAGTTCATGACTGGTGACACGGAAGGACTTCTTCGGGCTCCTTAGATAAGTCTAACGTACGTCTTCCACCTTGTCGTCTGAAATGAAAGGTATCCCAGTGCTTTAGCCTTTTAAGACTCTTCTTGTTGCTTTCAATTTTTTTACCCATTGTTCGATGCTCCTTCGTGTCGGCGGCTGTCTCTTGTACTCCGTTCTTAACTTACGCTGAACTGTTGTTAGAGATTTTGACTCCGCAAACCAAAACAAACACACTGATTTCGCCACTGGGGAAGCCATATCGGTTGTATTCCGTGTTTGACGAGAATTTTCATTCAATGAGACTCCTGGCGCCATCTATCACCTGACTTTACAAGCTTTAACACTTGCCATGTCTCTTGAACTTTAAAGCAAGATTTAGATTTTTTCTATCGTATGTTTAATAACACACTGAAGTTGCATATTTCATTTATAGACACCTTGTACTTTATCATAATTGCGTATCATTTTTATTCTCAGGAAGGTTATGATATTTTTGAATATGCAAGGTCTGCGTCTTTCAGACCTGTAAAAGCAGCAAAAGCAAGTGATTGAAAGAGGCGCATTATATCCTCTGAAAATGTAGAAATTAGATATTCTTGAATTTTTTGTCGGCCATAAATGGCACCAAAATTTCAATTTCAGTTCCATTACTGTTTACAGAATTGCCAAATTTTCTCGTAATCTCAATGCAGGTTTGACAAATTTCCTACATCATGTCAGCAAGCGAAATTCATTATCACCTGCTAAGATATATTCCTTTCTTTATGAATTTACTAGTTTTCTGATTAAGGAAAAGAAGAGCTTGTACTCGTTGAACACAAATACCCAAAAAATTAGATCCTCCATTTTGAAACTGGAATTTAAAGAGAAGTTATGTTGTGTTATATCAAAAACTCAACTTCCTCAGTGCTATTGTAATGCTGAAACTAAGCATTATTTGACATTCCTTAGTGGAACTATTCGTACTTTTACCTGCTACTGCAAACTGACATAAGCTAAAATAAAAAAATTGAATTACGAAAGATATAAAAATGAGTTAGTCATTGTTGAAGCCATTACTCGGCGACTCAGAGTTTGGAAACGAGAGCGGAGCTTCTGAGTTTTCTTTCTTAGGCTTACAGCACGAATTAGCGCGGAACTCTAAGAAACATATTAATCTTTCAAGTCTACAAACTAATGTAAAGACAGTAAAAGCAGTTCATGGGTTGGACTGTCTTGTTTTCTTTTTTTTCTCGAGGGATTTAACTTTCGTCTTCGTGCTTAGCAGCACAGATTTCACATCGGGTCAAAAAAGGACTCATGAAATCTGCTTCTCTGGAGTTTTATATCCATCGCAAAGTCTAGATTTTTTTTGTTCTATACATATATATATATGTACACACACATTCCTAGCATCTGATCCTTCCGAAAGCAAGGATTAACCGCGAGAGCTTCCATCAAGTTAAGTGCTTCGGCGAGCACTGCAAAGGAGAAGAGCTTAGTAGAAGGAGATATTTTACAAAATCATGAAACCGGCATCTTCATGCGAACTTTCAGGACATAAAACAGTTCTAATTTCATCTAGTGGAACTTATCTAACCGAAACTTCGGGAATCAGAAAACATATTGGAATGAAAAACAGAGAAACTAGAAAATTACATTTTCAGGACACAGACCTCACAAAAGTATTATTCCTTATTTCAAATTATTCACAAGGGACCTACACGATTTTGTGAATTCGATCGATGAAAACGAATAACACCAATCGATTTATCACCTTAAGAAACTTCTAAAGAGACAACATGTATCGGCGGATCGCTGATGAGACGAAGCCTACAGATGTTCAAAGTTCACAGAATGACTGGTATAATTGCAATTTTAACGGACATAGTACAAACACACTAGGGTGCCAGAAACACTGCTACAGCAGTCTAATACTTGGTAGGTCCCCCACGGGAGCGCAGGATTGCAGAAATACGACGGGGCATGGACTCCACTAGCTTCTGGAAGTATGCTGTAGGCAATGCACACCATACTTCCCGTAGAGCGTTCCACAATTCGGGTGTATTACGAGGTCTCGGATTCCTGTGTTCAATAGCGCGTTGCATGACATCCCAAATGTGTTCTATCACATTCAGATCTGCGGACTTGGGTTAGAATAACAACACCCCAAACTCAGATGAATGCTCCTCTAACCATAATGTGCCGTCCCGACTCTTGTGTGGAGGTGCATTGTCCTGTTGGAACAGGCCCAACCCATCAGCATGAATGCAGGACATGAACGGGTGTACCTAGTCAGAAACGATGCGCACATAACGATGCCCGGTCACAGACGTTTGTAGACGTACCAGGGGTCCCAGTGAAGTCCAGATAAACACACCCCATACCATTACGGACCCTTCACCAGCCGTTAAAGTTCCCTCTTGACAGGCGGGATCCATCGCTTCATGGGGTTTGCACCACACACGAATCCTTCCATCTGCCCGTTACAGTTGGAAACGCGACTCGTCAGACCAGGCTACTCGTTTCCAGTCTTCAAGTGTCCAGTGGCGGTGTTGCCGTGCCCAAGCAAGGCGCATAGCTCTGTGTCGTGCACCCATCAAGGGGACTCGAGTTGGGCTTCGGCTCCCAAAGCCCATGTCGTGCAGGGTACGTTGCACAGTCCGGACGCTGAAGTTTGTTGAAGCTCCAGCTATGAATTCCTATGATACCTGTGAGAGTGTTGAACGCCTATCGCGTGAAACGATTCTGGACATGCAGCGATGGTCACGTTTACCCAATGTCATTTTACGGCTACACTGTTATTGTAAGTTGGGGGTTTTGCCGGAATTCTTGTAGTCACGGTACACCCTTGCAATGGTCGCCCGTGAAAACCCGTACTTTGTTTCTACCTCCGAAATACTATGGCCCATCTCACGAGCGCCAACTATGACACCGCGTTGAAAATCGCTTAAATCGTTATTACTTGTCATTCTTATGCCGAAAACAGCTCTGACAGCTGGCAAGGATATCTATCGCTTTATATACGTACTGGCAGACGCAACCGAGTAGGCGCATAGGTGACATTGCTATGTATTTCGCAATCTCGTCTGTACCAGTTTTTCTGGCACTTCAGTGTATATAATTGCAACTATTGCGTACCGTAAGGATGATTGTGCGGTTCAGACAAAAATGGGAGGAAGAGTGAGTACATTTGAATTGCGATAAGGATCGACAATCGTGTTCATGACATATTTCACAGGTATTGAATTGAAGCAGTAATCAACAGGTGTAATGAGTGGTTCTGGTTCGAGCGTACGGGATCATATTATGGGAAATTGGAGCTCAAAGTGAGTGAGTGACTGAATGTTGATGAAATTTTCACGTTCCCAGATTTTAAAGTCAGAAGATATGAGGATGCTGTTGGTGACGTATTTCACAAAGTCCTTGTACGGACGGAAAAAGAAAAAATCGAGCGGTTGAATGAGTGAGGTGCGTTCATGAGGAATGAGTAGCCGTGTCAGTTCAACATTGTCCGGTTTCTGTACCAAATCTTCAACTTTGTTGGTTCTCCATGAATCAGCGAGAACGATATGCTTGTCTTGATGAATAGAAGGCCAGAAAACGTTAGTCATGAACTTTTTCAGGCTTTCCTTGGTCATATTTGCACTTTTACCAGCATCAGAACGAATATTGGGTGGATCAGCACTTTTGTTGGATGGAAAGTGAGCTCTGAGTTCCGTGCACAGGAGGTACATCGGACTCATCAGTATCCCATCCACTGACACTACGGGACATATATCATGTATGAATGGGGAGTAGCTGATGCCGATCCAACTTCAGCGTAGAACCGCTTGTCACCTTGCAATGATAAGGTCCGCTCAGAATGCAACTCTTTGTAGAAACGGGTTTGATCGACTTCGAAAACTTGCGAAAGAAGAAGTTTCAGTTATTCAATCACTTGATTTGTTTTAATGACGAATTCATCTGCCGTTTTCTGTTTCTGTTCGCCGTCTTTCCGAACTGGCTTGCCAACTTTGTGTGTGATGGACCTAGAAACAATCTTGATTCTGTACTTGAACTTGTGTAACCACGAAGGTGAAGCCTTGAAAGGGATGTCCAGTGCAGATTCTTGCTTGACTTGCAATGCCCACATTCGGGTGGTACGATCATGAACAATCGCAATTTGCTGCACATGTGAAATAAGATCTCTTTTACTCTTTCGTTGATATTTTTCATAGGGTTATCTTTCAAATTCGAGTCTTCGTATCGATAGAGCAAATGAAATCTGTTGCTCAGCTTTTTATATTTGGATATAATCGACGATTGAACCCGCTGTTTACTTCCTTTTTCAACGACAAGAGAGTAGTCATTTGGCTGTAAAGTCTGAAAATGATCAGCGTTTTCGAGATATACATACGTTGTCAACCTTGTCAGCTTTCACACGCTATTCCGGAGATGGCTGGACGTTGCTGTAATCGTTGGCATCAGCAGGTTCTTGCTCACCCTCGTCATCAGACTCGAAGCCGTCATATTCAAGTGTGTCGATAGTCTCTACCTCGAATTCCCTGTGTTGGAGCTTTCGACGAATTTGATGGCACATGAGATCTCCAGAAGTTGGTACATCATTCGAAGGGCCAAAATTGTGAGCCGCCACGGTGGTGCAGTGGTCTAAGTGTTGGCTTATGACCATTCGGCCGAGAATGGTCAGGGTTCGAATCCCATGAAGCGTGAAATCGGAGCTTGTTTTACGGCGCTGGCTCTCTCCCTTCCCTGGAACAAGTGACCCTAAAATACGGGCGGGCGACTACTTATAGCCCACTGAGTTGCTCACGGTGGTCGTTAAACCTCGAATCAAAAATCAAATGTGCAGAAGTTTGACAACTCATTTAAGTTCCATGTCTAATATTGCATTCAAAATGAGCAAAGACACGATTAAATTCCTTATAAATCAAGTTATCACAAACCTTTTTGCAAATTCATGATCTACAAGTTTACGCAATTTGAATGATTTATGGGTTTGCTATATTAGGAGCCTAATTGGACAATGCTAACCAATACACGGGGCAGTTTGACTTGCTTCTTTGACGGTCGTGGACCAGCTGAAGCGTCAGCTGTAGCGCAGTCTGTTCGTGTTGACTACAGCGCCTCCAGTGCCTAAAATAGACAAATCGAAAGAAACATTTCGTCGAACTTTGAACTCATATAACTCCATCCCTGTTTATCGTACGTCAATAAAAAAGTCTTGTTTTCGGCGTTTCTTCGGGTGCTTAAAACAATGATAAGCATTTTCAGCGATCAAATTCACAAAATCGTAAAGGTCACTTGTCAATATTTTTGTGGGATACAGACGAATAGAGATCAAAAACATTGCTCATACTGTGCCGAAATTTCGTAAACCTTTGCAGTAAGACAACACAATTTCGTAGTTTTTTTATTGTAGTCAATCAGTATTTCTAAAGCCAAAATTACATGTTTCTTTTTGTTTTAGGACCTTGAGGACATCGTGAGAATTTAAAGAGATGAGCATTTGCCCGTCTCTAATTCAGACCCAGTGGTTTTAGGAAAGGGAGAGAGAGCAAATGGGGTAGAGAAAATACACCACCCATTTCATCTCCAGTCAGACGATTTTCCAGGAGCCCGCGTCTCTGAACACTCTGCCACAAGAGTTGCCGTGAAATTGCTCTATGCCACACCGGTGGACGATGGTTCGGAGGCATAGGTTGTGCGTTTGTCTGATGATGTTTGCTCTGTCCCTTACTTGAAACTAGTACCTCTAAAGTAGGGACAGGCGACTGTTTATAGCTCTACGAATTGTCCTTGATGGTCGTTAAACTACGAAACAAAAAAACAATAGTTCTATGAAAGAAGGATTGGTGATTTAGTGTTGCAGTATATGCCATGAATTTTAGAACACGGCTTAGGTTAACAAGATTGTATACGTCGTTACCGTTTTATCTGTGGAAGTAAAATATTTATGTCTGGTTCAGAAAATAACGCATTTGATTAAAATTACGGCTTTGTGCAGATTAACAGCAATTTGAAACTCAAACCGTTTCATTAAATGTTAATCCACAAACGCCTTAAAGACAGTATATCCTTACAATCGATGCGTTCAATTAAACAGTCCGAGACATTGTTATTCAAAGAATAACTGTGTCCGGACAATTTTTCTGAATACTGCACATAATCATAATGTTTCCTGTGCATGATATACTAGAAAAAAATTGTTCTTAGAAGCACAAGCAAATTACGTCAACAACTATGAAATCCTTATGAATCGTCTTAGAGACAGGAAGCGTGGCATCCTGCCGTGATAAGACGTAATCACTTATCATAGCAGAATCCCATCTTCAGTGATAACTTTGTTCTATTGTTATGTATGAATTAAACCTCTCATATTTTACTTAGCGCTCATACGTTTTCTGGTAAAAGTCTAAAATACAAATGCAAAAGTCAATCCTTCAGAAACATACGAAATGCTTGTTGATTACTTTAAAACATTAGCAAATCTTATGCCAGCTTCTCAATGATTTGATTCTTTTTTCAGAAAACCTTGGACGACGTCTTAAGGTGATTGCTATGCACCAAATTCAGCCTTGTCTAGAATAGCAGCAAAGTGACAATCACTAGGAGAATTTGTTCCTGAACTTTGGTTGAGAAATACTTGGAAATAACTTTGTAACGTAACTGAAGTGTTTCCCATTTATGTCAAGTCTTCTAGCGAATAGTTTTATTAATCCTATTTTAATACGCAGTGGATAAAATGAAATATTTGTCTTTTGGTGTTGTTTTTTCCAGTTATAAATTTATCTGTGTTAAGCCATTCTCTGGTACTGTAGCATTTTTGCACAGGCATGACTGTACCGGTGACAGAAAAAACAGCACCAAATTTGAAACAACACTGTATTCCAAAGATCAAGGTGTCAAACTTTTAAACTGCCAAATACTTTTCTGCTTCATTTGATGTGCTTTATAACATTAAACATAAGTTACATAATTTCGTAGAATTCCTTCATTCCGACAGCGCCGCCCCGGTGACACAGTGATCTAAGCGCTGGCTGCGGGTAATTCGTCCAAGGTGGGTCCGGGTTCGATTCCCGTTGAGGCATGAATCTTGTATTTGTCCAAAGACACTGGCTCTCTTCCATAAGTCGAATTAGTGGCTCGAAATTAGGGATGTGCTGCTGCTTATAGCCGATGGAGTTGCTCACGGTGGTCGTTAAACCTCCCAATAAATACAAAAAAAAAAAAAAAAAAAAAAAATCCGACAGCTGGGGGCTAAGGATCAAAGATTATTTTTTGCAATTGGGTAGTAACTTTTAGAGCCATAAGCAGCCGTTAGTTTGTAATATAGTGAAATTGGTTACAGTAAAATGAGAACGTCATTAAGCATACAAACCTCCGATGCCACATCCGGGACTCAAACTCCGGCCCATCGTGGACTATTGATCAGGAGTCAACGCCTGAAACCACTACATCATGGTTGTTGATCAGCTAAAATAAAGGCTGTAGTCCCATGTCTACATAATCATCAAAAGAATTCTCTCACAAACATATGATTTAATCTTTATTAAATCGCGCGACAATTGCTTGTGAAAGTGAGGTGAACCAGTAAAAATATTTTGTAATGCAAACATAGGACAAATGTTCATAGCGCACACGATGAGGGCCACTTCTTGAAAAATGTTTTGTCTTGTGCCAAATGATAATCGTAAGTGTGCACGATGAAACTTGGAAGAAGTGTCAGGTAGGTTAATTGTCTGCTGTCTCATATGGCGAAGATCGGATCACGTGTAGTCTTTTTTACGCTTTCAAACCGTAGGTTGAAGAAGCGTATATGCTCCAGCTTTTTCCGTCCGTCTGTTCGTCCGTCTGTCCGTCCACCTGTCGGCAAGATAACTCATGTAAAAATGGTTCGATTTCGATGAAATTTTAGTATGTGGTAGGGGACCGCCAGGGGACGAACCCTATTGAAAATGGGTAAAGTGGGGTTAAAGGTCATGACATAAGAGCGGAATTCATTCAATTGCCCTTATGCGTCATAACTAGCGTAAATATGGTTCGATTTCAATGAAATTTTAATATGTGGTAGGAGACCACCTATGGACGAACTTTATTGAAAATGAGTGAAGTGGGGTCAAAGCTCAGGACATAAGAGTGGGATGTATTCAATTGTCCTTATGCGTCATAAGGTGCGTAAAAATGGTTCGATTTCGATGAAATTTTAGTATGTGGTAGGGGACCATGTGGAGAGTAACCCTATTGAAAATGGGACAAATGGAATCAAAGGTCAGGACATAGGATCGGGATCCATTCCATCGCCCTTATCCTACACTATTAAGGTGGACGTCAAGTAATTTTGCTTCCTATATTTCCAATTTAAAACCTTTTTAACACATTTCCGTCACAATTAGTGTGTTCCCAAGGATGGAAATTTGAACATCGATTAAAATAACTTCATACTATAACTTGGAATACTTAACATTTTGTAAAACATAAGCATAATTATATTAAAAAACAATAACGTTTCCTTTGGTGGTGTTGAAACCAAAAAAAAGATGGTGCGACTTGTGCTTTGATGACGTCAGTGGACAAATAAATGTTGTATTGCGTAATTACGGTTATGGTTTATGTGCACTGTGCAGGTTTATACACTGAAGAGCAATTGAATTAGAGATACCTGTCTAGTAACGTGTAGCACCACCTTTCGCCCTGATGACGGCGGCGACTCGTCTCGGCATGGACTCGACAAGACAACGGAAGCGTTGGGAAGCCATACGGATCCACGACCCCTGAACAAGCTCCCACAGTTCACGAAGATTTGATGGAGGGGGTCAGAGCCTCGAACATCTCTTTCGATGGCATCCTAGATGTGCTCAATGGGATTGTGGTCACGTGACCTAGCTGGCCAAGGAAGCGAGGTTTCGTCGGTGGAGTGTTCATCCAACCATTCGGATACAATTCGCGGAGCGATGGCACGGTGCATTGTCTTGTTGCAGGATGAGGTCCCCAGTGGGATGTTGAAGACGCACAAACTGGAGCAAATGGTCGTCCAGAATATCCCGGTAACGTTTACCTCTAAGGGACGATGCCACACGTACCGGGGGTCCCATTTCAGTCCACGTAACCAGTCCCCAGACGAGAATGCCACTACCACCAGCTTGAAGAGTACCCTGCTGGCAAGAAGGATCTATCGCTTCATGTGGTTTGCTCCGTACTCGTATCCTGCCATCCGCATGTACCAACGTGAATCTCGACTCATCAGTCAAAACAACATTTTTCCACATGTCTAGGGTCCAGTGGTGATGTTCCCGCTCCCATGCTAATCTTTGCACCCTATGATGTGCGGTCAGCAGCGGTATCTTCGTGGGACGATGGCTTGTGCACCCCACAGCGTGGAGATGGTTCTGGATGGTGTGACTGCTTACACGTTTTTGTGCACCAGCGTTAAATTGCAGAGTGATTTCTTGCAGTTTGGCCTGTGTATCTGCTTTTACAATGCGAGCTAGCCGACGATGACCCCTCTCATCCACACGCTGTTGTACACGGCAGTTCGCCCTTGCAGGGATGGTTTTACCGGATTCGATGTACTCACGGTGCACCCGTGACACAGTGGCTCGCTAAAATCCCAATGTCTGCACGACTTCCGAGATGGAGTGACCCACTCGTCGGGCCCCGACAATTTGCCCACGATAAAATGAGCTTAGATCCTTCGTCTCACCCGTACTGCGTCCGACTCTTACTGGTCCCTGTCGCATCACTCCTTATATTATCGGATCGCTGCATGCGTCCTGTAGTTTCCGTTCACAGGTCATCCCACAGCGCCACATTTGCATAAATCCAGTTGTCTCTAATTTAATTGCTCTTCAGTGTAAGACTTTAATCCAAAATCTTTGCTAAGACAACGGGAAACAGTGCTGATATTATGCTAATATCAGATCCTTTTCTATGTGGAAAGGCCTTGATTTTCTGGCACGATCTCCTCGGAAAACGCATAACTATTCGCCTTATTGTATTGTCATCATGTCGGGTTGTTTTCCTTGAACGTTCACTTTTTTCGGTCTTTAAATTCACCTGTATCTCGATATTTCGAGATCGTATTACGAGTAGCAGTCTTGCTCACATTCACATTTCTGCTTATGTCACGTTCGGAGTGACCTTCATGATATCATCATCATCATGGTCAACCATTATCAATCCACTGCTGGACGAAGGCCTCCCCAAGTTTCCTCCACAACGGTCTGTCTTGTGCCAGTCTCTTCCATGTCACTCCCGCATACTTTCGAATTTCATCCACCCATTTCCCATGGGGTCTCCTTCTGGGTCTTTTCCTGTCCCTTGGAACCCAATCTAAAATTTCAACTGTCCATCGATGGTCTGTCTTTCTGGCAGTATGTCCAGCCCATTGCCATTTCAGGGATTTAACTCTGATCATGATGTCTTCCACTCTTGTCATTTTTCGGATCCACGAGTTCCTCTTCTTATCTCTCCTGGTTACACCAAGCATGCACCTCTCCAGGCTGTTTGAGTTGTCTGCAGCCTTTGTACGTCTCTTTTAGTTAAGGTCCACGTCTCTGCACCATACGTAAGCACTGGAAGGATGCATTGATCAATCACTTTTCTTTTAAGACATAATATAGCTCTTGAAAATTATGCTGTTTCTTCCAAAAGCTCTCCAGGCAAGTTTTGTACGCCAATTAATTTCTTCATCAATGTGACCCTCACTTGATATCTGCTGTCCGAGATAAACGTACGTGTCTGTTATCTCCAGCTTCTCTCCATCAATCGATAAATCTTCATTTCTTGTAAAAGCATTGAACATCACTTTTGTCTCCTGAAAGTTCACTTTTAATCCCACTTCTTTACTCTTGTCAGCAAGTTCCTGGATCATACTCTGCAGCTCTGATGGGGTAGTTGCAAAAATGACTATGTCATCAGCAAAACGAAGGTGGGTTAGATAATCTCCATTAATTTTTATCTCTTTGTTTTCCCAGTTCAGTGATTGAAAGACATTTTCCAATGTGGCATTAAAGAGCTTCGGAGATATCCTGTCCTTTTGTCTCACTCCTTTTCCAATTTTTATGTGTGTTGTATTTTCAAACAGCCGAATCTTTGCACTTGCATTTTCATATATGTTATTAATAATATTAATGCGCGCATCTTGAATACCGCAGGATTTCAGGGTCATTGTAACTGCTGATGGTTTCACCAAATCAAAGGCTTTTTCATAATCGATAAAAGCCATGCACAATGGAAGTTCATATTCCCTCGCTCTTTCAATTATTTCTCTCAGTACGTGGATATGTTCTATTGTGCTGTAGCCACTCCTGAATCCAGCTTGTTCTCTCGGTTGAGCCATGTCCATTATCACCTTTAAGCGGTGTGAAAGAACTTTAGTGAAGATTTTATAAACCACTGATAGGAGGCTGATAGGTCTGTAGTTCCTGATATCCTCAATGTCACCTTTTTTATGTAGCAATATCATTGCAGCGTTGTTCCAATCCTCAGGAATATTCTCTTCATTAAAGCATCGAGTGAAAATTTGGGCGAGAACTGTTTCGATTTTTCCACTTGCTTCTTGTATGATGTCTATAGTAATTCCATCTTCTCCTGGAGCTTTTCCCCGCTTCATGTTCTTGATTGCATGTGCAACTTCTGCTGGGAGGACTGGAAGAACTCTGGTACTGGTACCTTTCGTGATGTCTGGAGTACATGTATCATCCCTTTCATATAATTTGTAGTAGAAGTCTTTCACTCTTGTCAAAATTTCGTCTCTATTTCTTGTTACAGAACCGTCTTCTTTTCTCAGTGCCATAACCTATTTTCTTCAATTACTGAGATGTCCCTTTGCTATCTTTAGGCTTTGGTTGTTTTCAATTGCTTTCCTTACTAGTTCACAGTTGAATTTCCTTACGTCTTCAGTGATACTTTTTCGTATTGTCTTGCATAGCTCTATATATTCCACTTTGGAAGTCACATCTTCTTTTGTTGCCCTCATCTCTCTTCTTTTTTGCATCAACATTTTGGTTTTTCCTGATAATTTGTTCACATGCAACTTGTTCTTAGACCCAGCTAATTTTGTTGCTGTTTCCATAAGAGCTTTGGTTACTTTTCTGTTAACTTCAGAAATATCCACTTCTTCCGATGTTAGGCCTTCTAAAGCAGAGAATCTGTTCTTCAGTTCCAACTTGAAAGTATTATGGTGTTTTTTAAGGTTGGTTATGTCAATACATTTCGTTTTTCTTATGAGCTTGCCACGTTCCAGTTTAGTGTTGAGGTGCATCTTACATCTCACCAATCTATGGTCACTACCTGTGCTGAACTTATTTAGCACACTGCAGTCTTCGATGACGAATTTTTTGTTACACATAATAAAATCAATTTCACTCGTCGGCCCATTTGGATGTCTCCATGTCCATTTGCTGTGTGGCTTTTTCTTAAAAAAGGAGTTCAAGATGAAAAACCCTGCTGCCTCTTCAAACTCTACGAGAGTATTTCCACGCTGGTTTCTGTTGCCGTGACCGAATTTACCTACTGAAATTTCATTCTGTTGCCGTTGCCCTATTTTTGCATTGAAATCTCCCATAATTATCTTTAAGTGCTGCTTACCTTTATTATTTAGACGACGAATTTCCTCATAAAATTCTTCAATTACTTCTTCAGGATGACTTGTGGTGGGTGCATAAGTTTGATATATCTGAGCCTGGTATCTTCTCGAGAGTTGGATAACGAGTCGTGCAGCTCTGTCAGAGGAACTTTCTACTTCTACAACTTTATCCTTCAGTTTCTTGTTTATTATAAATCCACACCACTAGTTCTGCCAGTATCTCTGCCACGATAGTAGAAGAGATGTCCACTTTTCAGTTCAACGAGATCTTCTCCTTTTCTCCTTACCTCACTTAGCCCGAGGGTGTCGCACTTGATCCTTTGTAGTTCCTCTTCTAATTCAAGAAGCCTTGAATCAGAAGATAGGGAGCGTCCATTATACGTAGTCAATTTCAACATCAATTGGCAGCCTAGTCCTATAAAGTCACTATTTGTGTCCTTTAAGTAGCGCTTAATGAAGCTGTTTTTCCCATTTTTCGCTATATAGAAAATGCATACAACACTTCTCAGCATGAAAACAAGAAGCAAACTGACGCTTGCACGCTTCTCCCAACTCTATCAACAGCTGCCACTGAAGGATGATGCTACATAGACAGGAAGTTAAGTAACACGACAGTAGCTCACGCCATGGGCAGACACCTCCTTACACCAACAGGTGGTCTTAAACTTTTGCAAATGTCTGTATATACATCACGAGATACCGGGTGTTCAATAAATGACCGAACACTTAGTTTGGGAATAAGTTTTGAAATACACACGAGAGGGCAGCACTATCAGTTTTTCGTCGACCAAGTCCTTATAGGTAATTGAGTCAGTGTTGGTTCGACTGTGTTTTAGTGCAAGTTAAAAATGATGTATTCAACCAAGCAACAAGGTGAAAATACTCCAAATACGTGGCGACAGTTAATAAATAAACACATCCATCTTTCCACGTTCCAGAAACACACAGCATCCAAACAATTGTTTTTCAGCCGCCGCTGTGGAATTGATCCAACAGAACTCTCGATATCGCGCCGAGTGCGTTACATTTACGCTTGGATGCTGTGTGTTTCTGGAACGTGGAAAGATGGATGTGTTTATTTATTAACTGTCGCCTCGTATTTGGAGTATTTTCACCTTGGATCTCGCCCTTTGAATTAATCTGCTATATTATATACAGCTAGTGCCGTTAATGCCCACCAGATGGAAACGTCTCAGTAGCTGAGCCCATCTTACGGATTTATGATGCCAGAAGCTGACTTAAAAATACACATAGCACCGTGGATTGTTGGTTACCGTTGCGAAAATGTAACGCACTTGGCGCGACACCGAGAGTTCTGTTGATTCACTTCCACAGCGGCGGCCGAAAAACAATTTTTTGGATGCTGTGTGTTTCTGGAAAGTGGAAAGAGCGATGTATTTATTTATCAACCAAGCAACGCCTTTTTTTATTGTGCAAACTTGGTATGAAACAAACAAAAGTCCTTCTGAAACACTGAGAAAGTGGGCAACATCTTACAAGAATGTTAGAAAGCCTTCAAAATGAACAGTTCTGGACCTGTTTACGAAATTCGAGACAAGTAGTTCTGTTCTCGATGTTCGTAAAAGAAATGTGGGTGCACCAAGATCAGCCACGACACCAGAAAATTTGGAACAAGCACGGAGGACGGTGACTGATGATCTTGCCACGTCAACAAGAAAACTGGCCAGTCAACTTCAGGTAAGCTTTGGATCTGCTCACTCAATCCTAAAAAAAGACCTCCAGTTATTCCCGTACAAAATTCAAACACTTCAGCACCTGAATGAGGCTTTCATCGAAAAAAGGGATGCGTTTTCTAACGCAATTGTTGAGGTCATCGACAACAAACAATTGAATTTGGGTTGTGTTTGGTTCAGTCACGAAGCCCATTTCTGGTTATTCGGATATGTTAACAAACAGAAGAACCGTATATGGGGATCAGAGAAGCCAGTTTTCATTGAAACACGCCCTCTTCATCCTGCTAAAGTTACAGTTTGGGCAACTCTCTGCAGGATCAGGCTAGGTGGTCCTGGTATTTTTTCGACTCCACTGTGAAAAGCGATTCCTATAAAGCTATACTGGAAAACAGATTTCTCCCGGAAATTCGCCTTCTGGGAATGGTCGATGCTTTCTGTTTCATGCAAGACAGTGCACCTCTGCATTGCACTCTGGATGTTTTTACGTAGGACCATAAGCAGCTACTTTGGACACAACGTGCTAGCTCTCAACTACCCCCAATCATTACCCTTTAGCCATCGATTGGCCTCCTTATTCTCTCGACGCAAATCCTTGCGACATCTTTTTGAGGATATATCAAAGGTTTCGTCTACAAATCTCGCTCTAACTCTGTGACTGAGCTAAAAGAAGCTATCACTGAGACGTTTTCTACTGTAACTCGAGATAATCTATGCCGAGTCATAGAGAACTTTTAGGCCCGAATGCGCCATCTTGTGGTAACGGGAGGCAAACCTTTAGAAAATGTTATCACTTAATTACCTTTTGAGCCCACTTTAAAGAAAAACTGTTTGCTTAAATTACATTTTTTATCTATAAAACGTTTTCTACAAACTAAGTGTTCGGTCATTTATTGAACACCCTGTGTATATATATATATACATCGCGTACGTATTATTAAGATTGATATATATATCCAGAGTAGGAAATTCATGGGTTTTCGTGAAAGCGTTTTATTTAGTCCCTTTCCTTCTATCTCCCTGTCTCTCTCTCTCTCTCTCTCTCTCTCTCTCTCTCTCTCTTAGGATATACGACGTATCAACAAGTTATCTACGTGGATGTTGTAATTTGCTTGCAGATTGTTAGGAACACCAAAGTTACTTCTCCAGACGCTCGTTGTGCTTCCTAATTTCGTTTTATTATTAGGTAATCCTGTTCAGAGTCCCTTTGGAAATTTTTTCAAGTTCAAGGCATAAAATTCCGCAACAGAAGAAACTTGGAACACTGTAAATTTTATCGCTGCTTTATCAATTGATTTCGTTCTGAATTTTCCGTGAATGCCGTAGTCTGAATAAAACGTTCGAAAAATTACTTTACTCTTCTTCGCTTTCATAGATGCTCCTCAGTAATTACCAGGACAATTCTCTGGAGACAGTAGGAATGATTATCTGAACGAACTTTCTTTCTCCACATTTTCTCTTACTACATTCAGAGTTTTCCCTTCACTTATTTCTTCTTGTTTTCGGAAATAAAATAAATCCTCGTTTCCGACACAATTGTTCTGAGAAATGTTTTCTTTATATGCATTATTTTTAGGAAACGCACTCACACAGAGAATTCATTCGTACGAAATAATCCATTTTTGTTTGGACATAGACCAAACAAAATCATGCGTTTTCCAGGAAATATAAGAGAAATATAATAAACACTGAAACACAAGTGTTTGTTATTGTTTCTTTATGACTCTTGTGATGTCCCAGTGTAAAACATCTGGGGCTTCTGACAGTGCAAAGTTCTCCTCTGGTTTAGGATAAATTAAGCTATGATAACCAACCAACTCTGACCCGTGCTAGGGACGCTGTAATTAAGGTACGAACAAAATGTAGATGAATCGTAGAATACCCTGAACCAGCAGTCAGTTAATTTTTTTACTATAAGAGGAATAGGACCATTCATATCTGAAGTTACCATAGTTAAAATATAGATAAAAAAGGCGTTATCTGACTTTAAAAGTTATCGACAATCTACAACGGCCAGATGCAGCAACTCACGAGCAATTAGATCTTCTGAGTTGCCAACGACAGACAGCTCAATAAAGCAGCAGGTAAACAGTTCAAGAAAGCACTGATTCGAACGATTGAGCGGACAGCAGAAGTAAAGCCGAGAGCAGCATGCAGACAGTCCAACAAGCACCTAGTAGAACGGCTGGTAGTACATCAGCAAATTGTCCGATCGAGCTTCACGTCTGGAATGATAGCAACAATGAAGCAGCATGTAAAATGGACAGTTGTAAATACCTTCTTATCTCCCGAAGAGATCACCACACAATAGCTACGACCGTAACTATCCAGACAATCGAGAACGACCAAGAACTCAGGTGAACACGTATTCCAGTGTGCGATGCAAAATGCCCACGCAACACGCAATCTAGAGTTCACATCGTCTCTCTTCTAAACGCAACATCGAAGGCAGAAAGAGCCGGCATGAAAATCCAGCGTACAAAACGTCCGCGTTTTAAAGAACTCAAATGAGAGATTTCTTACTGCCTTAAGAAGGCAACTGTCAGGAAACCATCATTCCTCCTTCTCTCTCAACGATTAATAAGCTAATAAAGACAGAGTGAAAGATACACTTGTTCGACCGAGATGATCCCATGTTGGCGTCCAGAGTGGGGTAAGGGTGGTGTGCCTGTCTTATGCCACTGGTTCTGCTGATGCGCATTCCCCGGAATCAGTGGCCCTAAATTAA
Organism: Macrothele yani; assembly: GCA_039090855.1. Taxonomy (NCBI): domain Eukaryota; kingdom Metazoa; phylum Arthropoda; class Arachnida; order Araneae; family Macrothelidae; genus Macrothele; species Macrothele yani. The sequence goes on along the minus strand of CM077007.1, from coordinate 98,858,105 downwards.
GGATGGACAACTAGCCCAGCGAGTTGTATATGCTTGTGTAAAAAAACAAAAAGACGAAAAAAAGACACTCATAAACCTTATGTTACGTTAATTAAAATCATTGATAATATTATGGCTTAAATCAAACACATTGTTTATTCGTATAACATTGCATTTCACACACAGATTTGAAATGAGAATGCAGATACACTTGCATTTACCGTCAAAATTTAAACACAAAGTAAGACAATAGTTGCGTTTCAAAAGCAATTAGCCAAAGTGAAAATCCTCCAAATACGTGGCGTAAGTGAATAAACAAAGACATCGCTATGTCCACGTTTCAGCAACGCACAGCCACCGAAAAATTGTTATTCGGCCACTGTCGTAGAAAGAGCGATGTCTCTGTTAGCAATTAGCCAATTTTCGTCAAACTTCACAGGATTTTACATATGCTCCCAAGCGCATACCGCAGATTATCAATGCAACTGAGATCTGGGATAAAAAGAAGGCCGCTCCACTCGTTGCTTGCCGTGTTCTTCAAGATGTGCGTCGAAGACATTAGTTCTCTAGAGACATTTCCTTCCCATCTATTAGGCTGAAATCTACATTAACTGCACAGGCATATGTCCTCACAAAATACTTTAGAAAATAGTTCTAGTACTTTAGAGCAGTCATACGACTTTTAGAAAAACACAAACGTCTTTACGGCCAATCGTTTAAGATCTAGCCTACACGGAAATTACACCAATCAGAGATTTTATACATGCTTCAGGTCAGAACTCTGTGTTGGCCAATCCAACTTTTCGACGCCCAAGTTCTAAACCCAATCTGTAACAACGAGGGCAGTATTACATTTCTCGTTGTCTTGTCGATAGAGCTACTGCCCTTCACCAAAGTACTACCATAACCACAACGTAGATAAGGCATAACCATCCCGGATGTTTAAGGAGAGCTCCAAATTTATGTTTCTGTCCAAACGATAAATAGGGCCCAGCCGAAACACCAAGAATGTCTACGTACCATCAGGATGGCTCTACCAAACTTCATTGTGTGGACGATACACAGTCTGGAACGAACCCACTTTCTAGCATCCTCCCACATCCGGCAACTGTCGACTGGTTTCAGACTGAAAGATTATGCACCATGACTCGCCAGTCCAAACCACAGGTCTGTATTGGTCTACATTCCAAGATGGACGTTCCTCACAAATCCGCTGATCGTCGTGTGGTATTAGTTGAAACGATCAGCGGCTTTCCTGCAGCGTTTAGTGCCCTGTTCTTGTGCTAACATCAGTCACAATAGTATCATATAGGGTTTGAGTGATTTGACACAATGTTGATTAGTGTTTTGAGGGCACAGTCTTTTGCAGAATATTTTTGGCACATTCTGTTTGTTGTGAAGCTTTATCGGATCATTTTGTGGCAGATTTATCACAGTCCACCTCCCTCTGCATACCACATCACCAAGTGTCGATTTATTGTTCTTCAACGCTGATGAAATGTTTCGTGCCAAGCGATTAATTATGTGACACTCTATTATTAATCCGAGATGGAGATTAATTATATCTGTCGATCGAGACATCTTTCACAACAGTACTATCGTCTTATCACAGTCTTAAGTGCATATGAATTGTTATGTATGTGACGTGGTGATAGTGTAGGACCTAAGGCACTATTAATATATGGGTGTACGTAAATTATACATTTATCAAGCTGGTACGAATTAACTTGAGGTTAGCCAAATGGGCTGAAATCAGCTCGAACGAATATACACTGTTAAAGAGTGGGCAGAACGCGGCTCGAACGAATTCATTCGGGTATGTTTAGCACGACTGTCAGACACTCCCAAGCAGAATCAGCTTTCATCACTGAAGACCACAGACTGCTATTTTCCCTTTAATTGAACTTGTTCTTGACACCACTGCAAATGGACTTGACGGTGACCAGGAGTCAGTGGAAAACGGGCAGCGGCAGGCATGCCCATAGTCTTGCTTCAAACAAATGATAGTGGTCTGAACTGCGCTCGAAAGAGTATTCTACAAAATCAGAACATCAGAAAGCGCTTCTTACTCAGGTGACATTTAGGGAAACTAATAATTTTTGTTTAATCCACAGTGCAAGTTCTACCAGCTAAAAGGGTTATATAAGCTGGCTAATTGAAGAAAAAAACTTCTACCAAGCATTTAGAGAAGGAGATTAGGTCGCAAAACACTGCGTTTCCAGTTCAAAAACTCTGCGTCATTTGAAGCACGTAATGTATCTAAACCTTTGCTCAGACTACTGCTATCTCAAATAGAAGATATTCTTTCAACCAATATGTATGAAGGAAAATTACGACTTCGGATGGAAATAGTTATTTCCACCCCTAAGCTGCAGAACTTGCACTGTGGATTAAACAAAAATTATACAGATAACGTTTGCCGTAATGGAAGATTCCCGACACAGAAGGAATTTTTCAAAGAACACTTTTAGAAATTAAAAATGAAATAAAAACATAGTAAATGAAAATGCATTCGCGCTCCTAGCGGGTAAACTGTGCATTACTTAAAACACTCAGAGCACACCGCATTCTTTATAGTGGATAATATCTCTTATAAGTGAAAATACGTAGTGCGACCAAAAAGTTCCGAGACTAGGTACGTAGCACGCTAACAGATGACAGTACGCGGATGCGTGAGCAGCGGTCAAGGGCAGTGCCCTTTATGAGTCACTGTGCCGAGTGGCGTCGTTCTGTGAATATCGTGATCTGTGCTACACGATATTTGCAGACCCCAAAAGAGCACAGCTGCGATTTCGGTACGGACTGCAAAATAGGGCAGCGAGCAAACATCAAATTGTGCATCAACCTCAGAAAATTGGGAACGGAGACGCATGGAATGTTGCGGCAGACTTATGGCAATGAAGCAATTAGTCGTGCGAGGTGATTTGAGTGGCACTCGCGCTTCTAGAGCGGCAGAACGATACTGGAAGACGACGAGAGGTCAGGGTGACCGCCCACGAGCAAAACCCCGAAAATGTGGACAAAATTAGGGAGCTGTTGCATGAGGATCGTCGGAGAACCATTCAATACATTGCTACCATCGTCAATGTGTCATACGGAACAGTACAAGAAATTCTGACATCGGTTTTGAACATGCACCACATTGCTGCAAAGTTTGTGCCAACGATTCTTAACCCCGAACAGAAGGCGCTCCGTGACCAACTCTGTCAAGATCTTCGTAAGCAAGTGGTGAATGAGCCAACGTTTCTGCCGCGGGTCATCACTAGGGACGAGACTTGGGTCTACGGTTACGACCCGGAGACCAAACAACAGTCTTTGCAATGAAAGAGCCCGGCATCTCCACGACAGCATGCTTATCGTGTCCTTCGACATTCGTAGGGTTGTGCACCATGAATTCGTTTCCCAAGGGCAAGACCGTCACCACCCTTTTTTACTGCGATGTTCTGCGGCGTCTTAGGGAGGATATTGGCAGCAAACGACCTCAAATGTGGCGCAGGGGCAATTTCTGCACCATCACGACAATGCAGTGTTCACACACGCCAGTTTTGCATCCGCAACAGCATGACTACCCTTCCTCGCCCGCCTTACTCGCCGGATTTGGACCCCCGCGACTTCTTTCTGTTCTCTAAGATGAAGCTGAAGCTCGAGGGTCGCCGTTTTGAAACCGTGCACGAGAACAAGCGTGAATCGCAGACGGTGCTTGACACGATTCTCGAACAGGACTTCCAGAAAGCGTTCCAACAATGGCACAAACGCTGGAACCGGTGTATTGCTGCCCAAAGAGATTACTTTGAGGAAGATCATGGCCATGCGTAAGTGCTTTGTTGTATATCGGCCAAGTCTAGGAACCTTTTGATCGGATCTCGTATAAACTGACGTCAACTAGCGGGAAAATTGTGCATTATGAAACATTGAAAAAAGTAATCGAAATGTTCCTCATAGAGGAAGATATCCCAAGCATCGAAAATTTCCCAGTTCGAAGTTTTAGAAGCAGGTATACGGTGATAAGTCTAGCCAACTGCTCGACAGGGAAAATACCACACTATGAAGGAATGCGCGAAATGAAGCCAAGCTTACCATGTATGAAGACAAATAGGTAAGGAAGAAATGATTATTTTCTGAGCGATTACACGAATACGGTGAGCGGGGAGACAGCATAATGTGGCCTAAGTCAATAGGTCGTATGACGGACATGCTGGACTACACATTCGGCAACACCGTGTTGCAAAAAGTACCGGGAAGGTATCCTGAGGTATCGCTAACCATGCGTCACTGGCCTTTGTCCGCAGTCCATCGACATTGCAAGAGGATCTTTCTGAGGGTTTACTTCGTCTTCCAACGACTGCCTACAAGTTTTTATTGGCAAGAAGTCTGGGTATCTCGCTGGGCAGGCCAAAGCTAGAAACCATCTGGAAGCATTATGGTGAGCGTTATTTTGCTGAAACTGAGCACTACGGATACCACGAAGATACGGAAACAAAACTGACTGCAGCTCTTCATCGTTGGGATGTCATAGTGTCGATTACACTTTCAAACGGTGAACGGTTGTAGCGCCCCAAACCATGACACCAAATTTTTAGTAGTCGTATCACGTTCACGGATGGCAACAGTACCAGTCCGGTCATCACGTCATTTTCAGACTCTCAGTCGGCGACCGTCGGCGTCGTTACAAAAGCGAGACCCGTCGTTAAATACCACAGGGTTCCATTCGTCTAGCCAAGCCTGTCTTGTACGTCACCACTACAACCTTTCGTAGGGATGTGCTGCGGTGAGTGGCAGTCGTTGCAATGGCTGGTAAGAGCGCAAACATGCCCCATCCAATCTACGATTCACAGTCCGTGCAGATTGTTTGATATCCGTAGATGTCTCTACACCGCATCGAAAATCGTCCGGTGTGGATGGTGGGGCTAGTATAGCTGTCTGTCGAATACATCGATCAAGGCGTTCGTATGTGTGCCTACCTTCATCAGTTTCACTATAGCGATGCACACAAGGAGTTAGAATAATACTTCTGGAGACGCCCTGAGTCTCTTAACCTTGAAGCCGCCAGGTGTGGGAATTTGACGTTGTTTACATAACACCAATGTAATTCAAACGTGTGTATTTTGGAATTGCGTGGCTTTTATTTACAGAAACTGTGTTAATATCAAACCGGTGTGAATTATGATTCATAGATGAGTACAGTTTTCAACTTTAACGTTATATTTTGTTTTGAATTCACCCTAATGTTCGTGTATTTCAATTTAAAATAAGAATGAGTAGGGGCTTAGAAATAATTAAGAATTTTATAAATTTAGAATTTTCTCACACATCGGAAGCAAGTTATGATGCAAAATTTGGAATATTTGGGCCGAAAGAAGGCGATTCGGCCAACACACAGTGCATTGCAATAACATTGGAAACCGTGAGCTTTCCCACTCTTTGACGGCTGTCGCTCGCGGTTACAGGCTGCACGCAAAGTGGTACTGATCCATTAACAAGGGCATCTCCAGATATATTATTCTAACCTCCTTGGATGCACATTACCTCATAAAAACCAATCTCGTCACATCCATCCCGATGGGCTTCCGCCGCGATGCGATGCAGGGACAAACTGTATGATGAATTCTCTGACAATATGGTATGATTCCAGATGATGTCGCCTAGGCATTCTCACTCTTTACACGTGCTTTCGCCACAGAGATTACTCTAATGCAGTGATCCACATGCCCAGGTGAGAACGACCAAACTTAGCTACACCGAGCGGCCTTGCTCGTTTATTTCCCTCGTCTATCACGTGATTGCCTTCGCATATGCGAATTTAACCTTACTTTTAACACCTACCCAAGAATTTGCATGCCTTTTCGACAAATACTTCCTAGTGTAGAATTTTCTATTTGTAGCAGTGTATTTCTTTACGTACACTAACACAAAAACTGTATAATTTGGAGCAGAAACTGTGAGAGAAATGTTCTTCCTGATAAAAGGCATCCCGATGGAAGGAGACTTTTTCAAATTGGATGTCTAGAGGCAATGATGCGGAATAAAATGTGTTCTCAATTCGGTAATTTGTCTTTACGCCCGCAAGCGGGAAGTTTGTGCATCGGGAAGTAAACTTCAAGCGTATTTACGTTTGTACTCACAGATTCATTTTCTCAACGCAAAGCTAATTTTTTTCAAAATCTGACTAATAGCTTCAGGTAAATGATATCAATATGCAGGGTGATTCGTAAAGAAGTAGACAGTTTCCAGATGATGTAAAACAGTAGCAGTTGAAGACACAGACCGCAACTGCAAACCGTTAGGTAGATGTACTCATAAAGTTTATGTCCCGCTACTGAGGAAAGGGGCGTAGGCGCGCGTGTCATGTGACTAGTCAGTTAAAATGGCAGCTTATGCAGTGGAGAAGGCGTTTTGTGTTCTTGAATTGAGCAAAACGGAATCTGTAAGGTTGTGCAACGGCATTTTCGATCACGATTCCGAAAAGAACCTCCAACAAGAAAATCTATCTACCATTGGCATAAAAAATTTGAAACTACGGGCTGTTTGTGCAAACTTAAAAGTCCTGGACGACCGCGTGTATCGGAAGAAGTCGTCCGTAGTGTTGCACCACCATTCAACGAAGCCCGAGAAAATCAACGCGGAAGGTGAGTCGTGAAGTGCAGATTTCACAGCTCTGGAGAATGTTGAGAAAGAAGCTGAAAATGATTCCATACAAGGTGATCACTGAAAATGATCACAGCCACTATCACTGCACTTCATTCAGATATCTTACCTCGCATTTGGGCGGAAATGGATTACCGGCTCGATGTGTGTCTTGTGACAAAGGGTGCACACATAGAACATCTGTGAGTGTCTCTAAAAAAACTTGAAACATTCTCCTACAATTCTGTTACAGGTAACATAAAATATCTTACTTTGTTCTTGTTTTATAGTGCGTTGAAACTGTATATTTCTTTATGAATTACCCTCTATAAAGGTACGAAGATTGTGATATTATAAGCGTATGCAACTTTTCATAAGGTGTGCAAAAATTGTATTTAAGTCTTCACTAACTAAAATTGTCAAGATAATTAAAAGGATATTGATGTAATACCTATTTTTCACCGGTGGTGTAAGGTGACAGAAGCAGTAGAAACTAAAAGTAGAGCTTCTTGAAAGAAGTGGTAGCATTAAATTGGGACGACATGAAAAATTGACGGTCCCGGACGATTTGTCCAACGACGATTAGTCCAATGCCGATTCGTCCAAAGGGACGATTGGTCCAATGCCGATTGGTCCAATGTCCGATTCGTCCAATGCCGATTCGTCCAATGGTACGATTGGTCCAATGCCGATTTGTCCAATGGTACGATTGGTCCAAAGCCGATACGTCCAATGGTATCATCTTACCAACGGTAAACTTTTATTTTCCAGAAAGGAATAATAATTTAAATTATTTTCCTCTTTATATCCTTTAGAAAGATAATTTCCGTATATTTGGTAATTGTAAACATTTTACATAAATCTGGTAAAAGGCACTCAATGGAGCATTTCTCAGCTGTTTGCAAAGCACCTAGGCCGCGGGCATTTTTTGAAGACTTTAATTTACAATCTAGATATTTAGTATTTGTTAATATGTTATAAAACCTAATAAAAAGCGCTCATCTTATCATTTCTCAGGTCTTTACCAAGAACCTAGGCCCCAGGCCTTTTTAGGAGATTTTGAGTTACAACCTAGATATTTGGTATTTGTAAACATTCTATAAAACCTTATAAAAGGCACTCATCGTATCATTCCTGAGGTCTTTACGAGGAACCTAGGCCCCGGGCCTTTTTAGAAGAATTTAAGTTACAACCTAGATATTTGGTATTTGTAAACATCTTATAAAAACTTATAAAAGGCACTCAACGAATCATTTCCCAGCTATCTACCAGGCACCTAGGCCGCGGGCCTTTTTAGAAGATTTTAAGTTACAACTTAGATGTTTGGCATTTGTAAACATTTTATAAAACTTTATAAAAGGCATTCATCGTATCATTACTGAGGTCTTTGAAAGGCACCTAGGCCGCAGGCCTCTGAATTAATATTTTGTGCTTAAGTGAAAGCGCAATATTATTAACTTGATTTAATATGTAAACCTTATGAATATGACATCGCTTGAATAAAAACTGTTGAAAAGGCCTCTGTCCAAACCCCGACCAGTTGTTTCCATTCGGCAGTTGGCGGAAAGCCCCACTGCATTCTACAAACAGAAACGGAACACTAGTATTTTATATTATTTCATGCAAAAGAGAAACATTGAAGTTGATAGAACGACTCGTACATCAGTAACTTCATACGGCAGCAAGGACAGTATAACAAAAAAACGTGATCCAGAAAAAAAAAAGAAAAAAAAAATATGTTACCACAATATTACGCATGAAATGTAACATTATTTTACATTCTTTGGACTACCGCTACGTTCGCATAACATCGGAGATAGAATCGGAACACATGAGACTTTTATAGCACGAGTAGCACTTCGGACAGATAGGACGGAATTGGACCAATCGTCCCATTGGACGAATCGGCATTGGACCAATCATACCATTGGACGAATCGGCATTGGACAAATCGGCATTGGACGAATCGGCATTGGACCAATCGTCGTTGGACGAATCGTACCAGACCCAAAATTGAAGAAACGTAATAAAAAAAAAAGAACTCTCAGCGACATCAAACTAAATTTGTCTCCCCGATGGCGCAGTGGACTAACAGCTGGCTTCTGACCATTCGTCCGAGATGGGTACGGGTTCGAATTCCGGTGAGGCACAGATGTTGTGTTTGCGTTACGTGCTTTGCCAGGAGTCAGTGGCCCTAAATTTCGGGTGGGCTAATGTTTGTAGCCTATCGAGTTGCTCGCTTACGGTGGTCGTTAAACCTCCAAACAATCCAAAAACTGATTTAAAACTATTGTAGTAAGAATCACCACAAGAATTATACACAAAAAATAATTTGTAACTGCAACTAAGTGGAACGCAATCTCATTATTTTTAAAAACATCTTCAAAGTTAGACTTATGTTGTCCAGTAAACATCTCAAATTAGGCAATACTTCCTCAGGAGTCACGTGGGACAATCAGAGTTTTAAACATAGGTTATGGGTTTACATTCCCATCGAAATATAATATAAATTTTTGAAATTTTACAATTGTATCACATGTAAGTTAAGAGTAAAAAACAATCCATTTCGACATTTCGGTATTTGAAGCACGATAGCTAACAATATAGTGGCACATCAAAGAAGCAAGAGAAATTTAAGATTTGTAAGAAGTTTCCTGTTTTGGTATTTGAAAATACGAAAAATAAAATAAAATTGTGATATATTGTTTCCTATAATATAACCGGAAAGTCAAATATTTTAACTTTCGTGGTGACACAACAAATCCCCACAGAATTGAGAAGTCACAAATATCAGCTTTCTGAATAGTTAGTCACCATCGTTCAAAGGCACACACACTACGCTTTTACGTGTGTTTTATTACGATTTTAGTATTTCTGGTCATTTGCATCCTGTCAGCCATGTTATTGCAAACAAACCAACAGAAATTTCAAAAATACTCTATCAGGATAACGTGCACACTAAATGCCATGTCGCTATTTTTAGCATTCACTACATCTGTTCGAGAAAACAGTTTGCACCTTGAAAAGGTCGATCACGTACTACGATGCAACTTTCGTTTCAGCTTCAGTTTGTTTCGAGAAAGTTACGTTATTCTTTATTGTGTTTTGTATCCGATTTTTTAGTTTCATACAAATTTTATAAGGCGTCTCCTTTCAAAATGAATCGACTCTCAGTTGTGAGTAAGTCACGATACTACATGGCTCCTAGGAAATTGCATTGTAAAGGGTAATTCATATAAAACTAATACATTTTACTATCAATTTATGTGAACAAGAATAAAGCTAACAGCAACTTATGCCATCTGAAATATAACATATCTGTAGGAGTTTACATTACATAACATTTACCTTTACATCAAATTCTGAAAATATCCGTCACCCTCCTGTAGGCACATCTGGACACGTCGTTTCATGTTCCTGGCTGCTCGTTGAAGCATGTCTTGTTATCACAGTTGATTTCGTTTGTAAGGTTCTCCTTCAATTCGTCTAATGTCCGAGAGAGTGTTGATTAAACTCTTTCCTTAAGACACCCCAAAGAAAGAAATCTGGTGTTGTCAAATCTGGTGATATCGGTGGCCACAAGTTACGGGACATTATTCGGTCCTCAAATAAACTGTGGATCTTCGCCATGAACTCATTTGATGTATGGCACGTATCGTCATCTTGTTGAAAATAGCCTTGACGCAGCTTTATGTCATCCAATTTCTTAATAAAGTCGATGAAAATTTGTTGGAACTCTGCAGTGTTGACAGTCCCGTTGAAAACAATGGGACTCACTATTCTTTCAGCGGTTATTGCGCCCCAAATCCCGACTTTTTGTGGGTGCATGGGCGGTTCCTCAAGGGCGCAACGATGTTCTGCGTCCCAAATGCATGTGTTCTGTGAATTGACATTAGCACATAAGTGGAACAAAGCCTTGAGCGTGAACCACGTAATGGATAATATGCCAGGATTTTGAACAACGAAGTCCTGAAACAAGCGACAATAATGGACTCGTTTTACCTTATCTGGCTCCAGCAACTCATGAACAGCCATCAACTTATACGGCTTTAGCCTCGCTTTCTTAGCAGCTCTCTGACACATGGAGTGCCAGTACCCGGTCTCGTACGACAGATACCGTAATGACCTCCGGGGTGACCACTGCAGTCGTGCCTCAACGTCCGCAGCTACCGTCGGCAGTGCAGATGAACGATGCTTGCAGGTTTCACTCACAAGAGATCCTGCTGTTTCGAACTTGCGTACAAGCGCCAGAATAGAATTACTTTGGGGAGGTTTGGTAACACCAAATTCTCTCTCGTATGCCCTTTGCGTAGCTGTGATCGAATTTCTAATACAGTATGTTCTCACAAGGAATGCCCGTTGCTGTAGCATATACTGCACCTTCACAGTGATTGAGGCAATCTGGCGGCGACAGCTACCACATCCTACATAGCAGTGCCCTCTGTTTGACACCAACCCGTGTCGTTTGACAACAACGCGGGACATTACTTAGCAAAAACAGAAGTGTTGAGAAACTGTTGGCTACCAGCTAGCAGTGATGGGTCACTGCTGGTGGAAATCTGCCGCTCACGGCATGGTAGCGGTCCGTTAGTGGCAGCCTCATTAGTTGGCAGCCATTGATGGCCCTTCAGCATCGCCGTGAATTGCGGGCCACCAAGCAAGTGCCACAAGTGGCCCGTAGCTAGCGACCGATGCATCCCCAACACGACGTGGAAGCAACGGGACTGCGCATGCGCAGAAGAAACACGTGCTGTGTCTTTCGTGGTACCAATTAGTTGAATACGACGCTATCGCCATCATGTTATTTTAATAGATGTTAAGGAAAAAAGCCATATGTAGAGAGGCGAATTAAGTTCCCAATAAAATGCCACGTCGACGAAGATTACCATCGGAAGAAAAGTATATATATATATAATTATTAACGAACTGTAGGAAATTGTCAATTGCTCTCGTGTATTTATAGAAACTCATTTCGTAGCACAATTCCTGCACTAACACAAAAAATCGAGAATGCAGACAGCCATGAAATACACCCACTCCATTCTCATGAATAACAAGAAATAATTTCTGTATAATCTTTTGTTTTAACATACATTAAACCGCTTCAAACGAAAGTCCGGAAAAACATTAAAAAAACGTTATGTTAAAAAAAAAAAGAATTATGCGCGTACAAAATTTGTCAATTATTCAAAAAAGAAAAAAAAAGCAACGCTACGTGGATATAATGTACTCATCCATGGTTGAATACGCAAGGCCGCCCCGGTGGCGCAGTGGTCTAAGGCGTTGGCCACTGATCATTCGTCCGTAAGGGGTCCGGGTTCGGATCCCGGTCAGGCATGGATGTTGTGTTTGTCTTACGGCACTGGCTCTCTCCCTTCCCTGGAACCAGTGACCCTAAATTAGGGACGGGCGACTGCTTATAGCCCATTGAGTTTCTCACGGTGGTCGTAAAACCTCCAATCAAAAAAAAAAAAAAAAAAAAAAGAATACGCAAGACTGGAGGAATTCGCTGCTAATAATAACACGAAGTAAAATTAAAATATCTTTCCTCTTTAAAGCAAACGTAGCTTCGGACCGCGAAAGGGAAAGGTAAAACGTTAAAAATGTAACAGAATGTGACAAGAACGGGTAAATATAGAAATTAAACAATGGCCTTTCAAGACCATAGGGACAGCACAAAACTTTGGAAAGCGCTTTTAAGTTGGTACTCTCGTTGAAAATGAGGGAAGCTCCTTTAAGGTAAATAAAAACAATCCTTGCGTTGAAAAAACAAATTTATGAATTATATGAAACTAACATTTATGAAATATACTTCGCAATATCGTAAAATTAGAAATAGAACCCTCAGTTTCACATCGCGCTGGAAAGAGGCTCAGTTTCTAACGCAGACTTGTGCGTGGCGAATCAGTGTAGTCGGCAGAGTGTTCGCTTCGCACGCAGACAGTTCTTGGTTCGTTTCTAGCCAGGACCTGTTGAGAAAATTTCCCCAGCGCGGTGCCATCATCATGCAAAAGTTTTGTAAGGGGAAAAAGAGTAGTTGTGGCTTTGGGAAACTGTGGTTATGTTTGTTTTTATGGCTAATACTGGGAAATTGGCAGACACGATTCGGCAAGCCATCAGTTACGTCACGTGATTGCCAGCTGCCACCGCCGGGAACCTAGTTGACCACATTAGGCTAGCCATCATTTATGGCATGTGCTTGCAGGGGCGCTGAAGGGCCACTGCCTGTGATGGAGAACTGATGGCCCTGTTCTGGCATATGACAGCTGCTGGCCCATGTGGTGGCCGCCTGGACATTTTATTGACGGTTGGGTGGCGGCAACACAGTGCTGGGCCACTGATGGCTTCCAGTGATAGCTTGAGTGCTGGCCCAGTATCACTGTTTTTGCTGGGTACGATTTATTCCTGCTGAAATAAAACGAACATGAAACGTGTCAGTTTTCTTTGAATCGCCCTGTATTTCTGTACTTCTTCAGGGCGTTCATTCTAGTTATTATGGTGTAATCACTTATGATATGCTCACCAAATATTATTGGGAGACGGAATGCCTTACAGATAATAAGTTTCGTATGGAAAGTTTATATTCTAAAATATTTCAGAAGAAAATGTGATTCTTTTCTTTTGTTTATTCTTCTTTTTTTTAGGACTACACAAGCAAACACACTCTTTGCAAAAAATCAACAAAACAGAAAAAAAAAAACGTAAGCACCCCTAGAAAAACTTTAGATCCAGACGAAACTCCGTGTACAACTACATCAGAGCTGAACGTGCAAATGATTAAATAATAACGATCCATGACGAAAACGTGGCGCTACACAGCGCGTGGGACCGCGTATAGCGGAAGGTATATCAAGAACACAGCTCGAAAGCACGGACAATTATGACAGGGGGTTTCGGTTGCATTAACCAATACGGACTCTGAAGATGCCTCGATGTCGGTTCTGTGCACAACACAAGCAACTGAGCGAGTTTGATAAAGCTGATAGGGGCCCGTTGGTCAAGTCGTCGTATCGCAATACATTTGGATCGGAGCGACGCGCAATCAAACATTATTGGCGCCACTGGGTTGAAGAGGGCATAACCCAACGCTATGTGGGCATTGGATGGTCGAGGGCAACTGCAGAACGTGAGGATCAAGAGAATGTGAAAATTGCACGAACAGAACATAATTCATCGCTTTCAACCACCCGTGGCCATGTTGTGTCGTCCACATGCACGGAAGTAGCCATTCGGACAGCTGCTCAACGACTGGCGGCGCACGAGAACTACATGCGAGGAGGCCACTCCGCCGCGTACTATTGACCAACGAGCATCGCCGGTAACAGGTGAAGTCGTGTCTGACCCAGCCAATGTGGGATAGTGTCCAGTGCCGTCGTGTTGTCTTCAGCGATGAGTGACGGATTGCCCTTGGCGCTGACGACCAGCGCACATATGTGTGGAGACGAATCGGCCAGCGCATGGATACAGCGTTTAGTGTGGAACAGCACACGGCTCGTACACCGGAAGTGATTATCTGGGGAGCCATTTCCTACGAGAGTCGGACACCCTTGTTAGTCCTCCGTTTCACCATAACGGCTCAGCGGTACGTTGACGACATTCTACGACCTGGTGTGTTGCCATCCTTGTCGCAGTATCACCGAACAAGTTTTCAACAGGATAATTCCTAGCCACACACGGCACGGCTCTCTTAGGCCGGCTTGCGTAGTGTCGACACCCTTCCATGGCCAGCTCGATCGCTGGATATCTCACCGATCGAACATGTTTGGGACATGATAGGACGCCACTGACATCCAGCCTGGAATATCGGTGATCTGCCCTTCAATGTAAACACCATCTGGCATGCTATATTTCAGGACAGTATCCATGAACTGTATGGATTTGTGTGGCGCAAGGTAACCGATTGTGTTCGAGCCAGAAGTGGCGCTACTACATACTGATTTGTTTCACTCGTGTAGCGGTTTTATGCGAATAAATGGCCCAATTGCTCTGGAATTGCAACCGTTTTCTTTCCAATACCTGTCATCTTTATTGGATGATATCCTCTGGATGGTTCTTTTTTTCTTTTGCAAAGTGTGTAGTTTTGTGTCATGCATCAAAAATTTGCTGGTGAATATGAAGTTAAAGTTGGCGTTTTGTATAGATGTGTCAGCAATTGTAGGCTGCGCAGCAGACTGTAGATTCGAAAATGAATCATTCCAGCTTTGCAGGAAACGCACCATAAAAGTGTTGAAAGAAAAGTTGCCGTAGCTGAAAATTTCACAATCCGATATTTGAATAATTTCACGCTTTAGATGTTTCCTGATCTAAGTGTCGCCATCTGATTTACATTGCACACAGATTGTGAAGCTGGTGATCAGGAATTAATGCATCTCTCCCCGCCACATTCAGGACAAAGCTAATCGTCAAAAATGAAATGCTCAGATACTATACCAAGGACATTCATAGTTATTTTGTTCCTGTTATCGAGTTTTGCATCATTTCTTTTACAACTGCATTCAACCCTAAGAAATTGGAGAAACCTCTTGCTGTGCAATATTTTCTTTGGAAACAATTGCATATAAACAATACAATCAATAAAAAGAAATATAAAATATCTCTACATCTTGACAAACAAAACAAATTAGTACGTGCGGATAATAGTGCATTACATACTTTTAATTCTGTGGTGATTTCTGTTTTATAAACCTTGCCTTACTATGCATTTCTGCTTATTCTGTGCTGTGCATCTAAGCTGTGCCCCTTGCTGATTCATTGAAAAGCCGTTCCGGTAGCCGAGTGCTACGAAGCGCGTAATTCTAACCATTCGCCCAAAGATGGGGCCGGATTCGAATCCTTAATGATGCATAGATAGTGTGTCTGTCTTACGGCACTGGCTTTCTAATTACTTGGAACCAGTGACCCTAAATTAGGGACGGAATATACTGTTTATACTCTATTGAGTTGAGCAAAATCCCAGACATCACAGAACTACAATCTGGTTTGTCGATTGGGTTTAGGTACCCCGAATATTCTTTTTTATTTATTTAATTGAAGGCTTAACAACCACCGTAAGCAACTCAATGGGTAATAAGCAGTCGCCTGCGCCTAATTTAGGAATACTGATTAAAGGAAAGGAAGAGAGCCAGGGCGTTAAGACAAACACGACATCCATGCCTCACCATGATTCAAACACGGACCCTTCACTAATTAATGGTCATGAGCCAGCGTTTAGACCACTGCACCAGAGGGGCAGGCCGCAAATAATATCTGTTGGCTTTAGGAAGTATTTCAGATTTTTAGGAGCACTTGTTGTGTAGTGACAATAACACCGACGTTACATCAAAGACACTGTTTTTTCTGTAATCAGGAGACTTTTTTTTTCTCTTTGCCTTTCTCTTTTCTTTTTACTAAGTTTGACCAAAACTCTCGTGTAATGAAGGGAAGGAAGAAACTCCGATTTCTAAATTAGAATCACTGGCCACAGGAAATAGAGAGAAGCAGAACCCGGAGGCAAATATATGATCATCGGATCTCCTCCGTACATCCGAAATTTTTGAAATACGCAGTAAGTGCTCCCGTCATCTCCACCACCTTATTGTGGCTGTAGTGGTTTGAACGAATTCGTGACTCCCCGTTGAAGAATTTAACACACCATTTTCCCCCTTTTCTTTCTTTTTCATCGCAGACAACGTCGAGACCGTTTCTTTAATAATCTCCAAAACGTCTACTGAATTTGTATTTGTAGACGGTGAAACTCCAGTTGAATTTCCAAAGCATCTAAAAAGGCTCCTTGTAGAGAATCAATGCCAACTGATCATTATGTTACTTCTCTTAGAAAGGTCAAATTTCTTTTGGAAAAGGATAGCCTTTTATTTTAACTGTTCGCTTGATCAAGATATAAGAAAATCTTCTGAAAACTTTCAAACTATCGAAGTAGCTTAGGGAAACTCAGCAAGCTTTTCCAAGGAAAAACAAATTTTAGTGGCATTATTCTTCAGAAAAACTTTATCGTCTCTATAAAGCTGAATACAGCAAACTCTTTTATAAGTTAGTAAAACACAGCAATTTTCAGTAAGTGGGCTATTCTTTGGATTTTAACCGACTCATTTCGCTGCTGTTATATTTGCTTTTATTTTCTTCCCAGGTTCTGAAGCATCAGATCTGTACAAAAGCAATGCATTTCATGTGCATTTCTTTACATTTTCGTTCCAGGTTCTGAAGCATCAAATGTGTACGTACAAAAACAATGCACTCCACGTGCATTTCTTTATGTTTTCTTCCCAGGTTCTGAAGCACCAAATTTGTACAAAAACAAGGCATTTCTTTATATTTTGTTGCCAGATTCTGAAGCACATATGTAAAAAAACAAAGCATTTCACGTGCATTTCTTTACATTTTCTTCCCAGGTTTTAAAGCATCAATTGTCAAGAAAACACTGCACTTCATGTGTATTTCTTTATATTAAATTAAACTACAAAAAACGTGTGGAGGCGTATTCAGTTTGCTTTTCCCTTAGTGGAATAATTCGAAATGTATTCCTGTTTGTCCAATATACTTATATAATTTTCCCATAGCTCAAATTTCATTTTCCTGTACTTTCACGAACGCAACCCCTGAGAGCTGTACCATTTTCACTGCACTTCAGACTGCGAATAAAATTTTGATGAAACTCTTAGAAAAGCCTGAAAACTTTCCCTGAGGGAAGCAAAATGAAGTTTTCTATGCTACGGTAGCGAGGTATTAAGTTACATGTAATATCAGAGAGATGAAATATCAAATCTTGCAAGCGCCAACGTAGATCCAGCTCCTACCCAAAAGTAACGATATCTTGCTTCGAAGTCTTCATTCCGTCCTCTAAAGAAGAGCTGTGCGTACGTTCTGTACCATGTTACTTACTTTCGGCTAGAGTTATACACAAAAAAATACTTACATCGTGGCCTATAATCTTGCTAAAGAATGCAACTAATTCCATATGAATAATTATAGTGAATCACATTCTAAAAACGAACACTTTTCGAATAACTCCTGCACGAAAATCAAACATCACCAGAATTTCAGAAAATCTATCGAATTAACCCTAAAATTAGAAACAGCTGTATGTCGATTTGTAAAGTTTTCAGAATTAGGAGTTACACACTTCATTTTCTATCGATAACATATTCACTAAAGTGAATTTAGTTATTACTAGAAAACTTAGTCCAAATAATGAACTGGGAACGAACGACTCCTTCAAAATTTTATTAGATATCCGTTTAAAGATTTAACTCAATTTTTGTTTCTGGAAACAACAATGTTATATGTTATAAAGAACACTGAAATAACAGCAGTGTATCCTACGTTTCCCAACTACTGAAAAGATTTGCTCAGTTTTGAATATACATTCACAAACACGTGTGACACACATTATATCCATTGCACATGCTTTTAAGCGTCTAAGCATTATTAGAATTCAAGAAAAAGGTTGAATATTATTATATGACAAGCAGATATCCAACGTTTCCCGCGTTTAACTAATAGTACATGAATGTATAATAATAATAATAAAATAATAATAATAATTATTTTTATGATGATCATGATGATAAAATAATAATAATAGGCTATATTGTACGGAAACATCTAACTGAAATGTGTTCCGGTAATGGAAAGAGAAGGATTAAAGAACCGAACAAAGTCTGTACTTATGCCGGCACAATTGGTTTAAACAAAGTAGTCTTTATTGATTGACTGTGGATATAAGAAATTCAAATTTGATATATCTGAACATTTTCTATCGCGTTGTGATCAGCTTAATTTACCGTCTATTCGAAGCGCAAGTAAGTGCATCCTTGAAGAACATCTGGGTGCACGGCGTTGCGTGTTCTTTCATTAGGAACGAAGATGAATAATTTTTATTTTTACCACCGCGAGAGCTACAAACATATGACTGAGCTTGAACGTTGCTATTTGAGTCCAACAACTTTTGACGATTGAACCTGTGCTTTGTGCATATTCAAGATAAAATTTAGGGCAAGAAACTGTAGGCGTTTAAACTACAATGGTAAGTCAGATGGGACGATTAGAATGCATGGAATAGAAACATGGTCCCCTGCAGCATGGCCAGTCATGGTAGTATCTTCGGTAACATTTTACACGTGTTACTTTACAGTCAGTCGTGTTCCATTTCTGATTGTTGGTGGATCCAGATTACGTTAAAATTAAAAAGAAAAAAAAGAAACGGAAAATTAGGTGGGAGAATGCGCGAATGTTGGAATCAAAATGTTCAGCTTTGGAAAACTAGAACACAAGAAAATTCACACTTTTTTCACTTTCTATTTCTTATATTCTATTTTCATTTCATTTATGTATATTTCCTCTCCAAAAGACTCACATAAAACCTATGTAATAGGCTACGTCTGTGTCTAACTCTCTTACGCCATTCAGTACTTGCAGGGCCATTTGCTTTTATCCGGTGGCCGAAATCGGAACTAAGCTCAACCCTATCGCACGGTATGTAAAATCAAGGAGAAATACCGGCAAATAAAATAAAGTTAGTAAGACCAACGACTTCATCTGTGAGAACACGCGCGTGTTCGAGCTGTCTGCGACGTTTGTTCTGTTACGTAGGTGTTATGTCGTGTTTTATTTCATTTTCATCGTATTGCAGAAAAATTTCATAAAAAAAAATCAATGTTATTTTTTTTTTCATAAAAAGGAATTCATGGAAGAATATGCACTGTTGGAATCAAAGACCAGCAGAGAGTCTATCTTCGCCTACTCTATTTATTTGATCGCTGTGGGCCCAAGTTTTTGACGGGTTTTTTCTTCATCACTTAATAAACCAACAGGTGATCCAATGAAAAGTCCCTTGATTCATTTTACTTACACGAACACAAGTTACAGCTTAACTTCACGCTCTGACATCATTCAGTAGTTGCAGGGCCATCTGCTTTTACCGGTGACCGAAATCGGAACGAAGCTCACCGCTAACTCACGATACGTAAAATCAAGGAGAAATACCGGAAAATAAAATAAAGTTAGTAAGACAAACGGCTTCATTTCGACCCCGATAGGTATGGCCTCCAATGCTGAATGATAATAATAATAATTTAAAATACCCTTGTTAATGTGAAGATCTAGGAGCAAAATGCTAAACATTGTAGTACGGGCTCTGGTATTTTTCGGACCGTGCCAGACTCGTGCAGAGACCGTGCCAGACTCGTCTAAGAGACTGTGCCAGACTCTTTTCGGACCGTGCCAGACTCGTCTAACATGGAGTTGGATCGAGATTCAGACTAAGAATACTCAAGTGAATTAAAGGCTGCTGTGAATTTTCTGAAATTTTTGGATATACAGTACTTGAATGTCCCGCTCAAAAGGAGGATTACCCATAATTCTGGCATATGTAATGACTATCAATAAGGCACAAGGTCAATCCTTTGATCATCTTGGTGTCACCCTTACTGAACCTGTATTTGCTCATGGCCAACTCTATGTTTCGCTATGAAGATCTAGAAATCCACAGCACATGACAGTTTTGGTCAAGCACGATGAAATTCAAGAAAATCTTTTGAACAATCAAATAACAATAACACAAAACCTTGCATATCAAGAATTCCTTCATGACTTTTACTAAACATCATTTTATTACCAAAATTTCTACATTATATGATATTTAACGTACTGTGACCGCCATATGACGCACTAAAATGCATTAAACTCTATAATAGTCTTCTGTCATGGGAATTTTGAATGGGAATATTTTGTTGTTGGTGACCTATCTTATAAACTTCCCATTAATTATTCAACCGTTTATTATAGCTATGTATATGCATTTTGCGATTCGTGTTACAAAACTTTCAGTCACAGTTTTTTCAACCGTGCATGGTACGGGCTATGAGCTAGTTTTTTACGCTTTCCAACGGTAGGTTGAAGAAGCGTATATGCTTCAGCTTTGTCTGTCTGTCCGTCCGTCCTTCAGCACGATAACTCGCTTAAAAATGGTTCAATTTCGGCGAAATTTTAGTATGTGGTAGGGCACCACTTAGGGACGACCCATATTGAAAATGGGCGAATAGCGATCAAAAGTCAGGGAATAGGAGCGGGATCCATTCCATTGCACTTACGCGCCATGACTTACGCAAAAATGCTTCTATTGAGGCAAAACTTTATCATGTTTTTCCGGAGGTACACTGTACCAATTCTGTTTAATATCATCGAAATGGGGTCAAAGGTTAGGACACAGGAGCGAGATTTTTACACAGCTGTTATCGTCATCACTTGAGTAATAACTTAAGTAATGATGTCTAGTATGTTGGAAAGCGTATCATAATCATTACATGATTTTACTAACTTGTTTTAATAGTGGAATCACTTATTTATAACAGGTAATAACAGCGTAGAAAATGCCGTGGTCTGAAATGTAAGCAAACCCGTCGGCAACTACGGCGGAAGGATATACATACCACTTTGGAAGTCTAACGCAGTAAACACCAAGATCAAATTTCAAATTATAAATCGCGACGTCAAATTCGAAACAATGGTAGAATAGACCTCGTGAGAAACGTCCAGTAGAAATAAATTTGAATTTTTTTAGCGAGCAACACACAGAGTGAGCCAATCTAAAACGTAAACAAGCCCACCGGCAACTGCAAAGAAGGGATACACGTAACATGCCAGCAGTGCATCGCAAAAATGTTGACAAAATTTATTACTACTGTCGCTACTACACGGTGTCCCGTAAGTCGGAACCCATAGGAGAAAAGCACACACAATTACAGAATATGTTGAAAGTATCCGCCGTTGTGTTGCACACAGAGATGAAGGAGAAATCTCCACTTTTGCAGCACTTGATGGAACACAAGCGCGCAAATTTGTTAACACGCCTGCACAATACTTTGTTTTAGATGAACAAGGCTTTTAATTTTGACCTCGCTTACTGGTGACCCCACAAATAAAAATCTAGCGGAGTGAAATTTCGGCCTCTTGGAGGTCACTCCACTTGTCCTCGGCTTCCAATCCAATGTTCGGGAAACTATGCGTCAGCGAGTAATGGGGAGGGGCGCCGTCCTGCTGAAACCATACCGAGAATGTGCCTGCTGGTTCCAACAGGCTTGAAAATGCTTCCTCCTGAAACATGTTCAGGTACATTTTAGAAGTTTCCGTCCCTTCAAAGAAGAAGGGACCAACGATTCTGTCTTTCCATATCAAGCACCACACCATGACACGTCCTCCGCCTAGTTCCTTGGACGGATTGAACCAAACAAGATTTTGTAATGGCCGGTATCGTGTGTTCGGGACGTTTGATTTCCCCGGAAACATAAAAGTGCTTCATTAGAGAACAGAATTTGTGGTGGATACGTCCCGTCATTCACGCGTTGTTATTCTGCCCATTCACAAAGCTGAATTCACATATCAGGATCATCTTCATTTTAAACGCTGATGGAGTTACAGTTTGCATGGCTGCCCTTGATTAAGTTTCAAGATGTAGTGGATGCTACTCTTGGAGATCCCAGTTTCAGTGGAGATGCGTCGAAGTGACTTGGTGTGGCTGGAAACGAAGAGAGCCATCACGTTGCTACTAGTTTCGTCCTCTGTAACACTCCTTAGCTGTCTGCTGCGAGGCCTGTCAGGTATGGGCCCAGTTTCTTTAAATTTGGATATCAGCTTACAAACACACCTGTGTGTGACTCATGCGCGGTCTGGATGCTGCGTGTTGAATTCTTTGGCCACTTCCCTGTGACTTCGGGTCCCAATCAACAAAATAACATCAATTCGTTCCTCCGTGCTTAGAGACATGGTTTAGCTGTAAAAGAAGAAACACAAATGTGAGAAACTCTTATGGGTCCTGACTTACGGGACACCCTGTATTCATCCGTAAGTATTCTGCCGCACAGTTTGTTGCATTATTCTGCCTCGGTAAAGCCACACGTAAGTGTATGAAATATTAACACATCTTCTAAGTTGCTACGCCAATGAAAAAATTATTTTTTAATAGCTTCTATCACGTACGGAGTGAGGATCCACCGATTCATCTCGTGTAATCAAAACAAGTTAGTAAAATCAAGCAATGCATTGATTATGATACGCTTTCCAACATACCAGAAATCAATACTCAAGTTATTACTCAAGTTATGAGGATAATGGCTGTAGAATAAATCTCGCTCCTATGCCCCGACCTTTGATCCCCCTTTCGATTATATTCAACAGAACAGGTTAAGTATACTTTCGGAACAACATGATAAATGGTTTGTCTCAATCGATGCATTTTTACGTAAGTTATAACGAATAAGGGCGATGGAATGGATCCCGCTTCGATGTTCTGACCTTTGTTTCGAAATCCAACCATTTTCACACACCGTATGACGCATAAGGGGAATGGAATGGATTCGGCTACGATGTCCTGACCTTTAACCCAACTTCACCCATTTTCAATAGGGTGCGTCCCTAGGTTGTCTCCTACCACATAATAAACTTTCATCGAAATGGAGCCATGTCTACGCAACTTATGACGCATATGGTCAATGAAAGGGATCCTGATCCTATATCCTGACAATTAAGCCCATTTCGTCCATTTTCAATAGGGTTCGTCCCCAGGTGATCCCTTACCACATACTAAAATTTCGTCGAAATCGAACCATTTTTACGCGAGTTATCGTGGGGACGGACAGACAGACGGACGGACAGACATACAGATAGACAGACGGACGAAGTTGGAGCATATACGCTTCTTCAACCCACGGTTGGATAGCGTAAATAAAGCCAGCGAAACATCACGATCATGACGTCACAGTCTCTGCCGCCATGTTGGTGAGACGACTGATATCAAATAATCACGTTTTATAGAGGACGGGACTGCAGTTTACCGAGGTTTTCGCTCTCTATCTTTAAATCTCAACATGTGGATCTGTAGAAAAAAATAGCGATCATTATGCCACATATAATATTAAACGTTTAAGATACGCAATGATACATGTTTATCGATGATTTTGAACATCAGACATTTTGTAGATGTGTGTTGTCAGATCATCAGAGAAGCGTACATTAGCGTTGAGTATGAATAATTTTTTTGTATGCACAAATTTATGGATTGTACCTTTGCAAAATCTAACTCTTCAAGACACATGAACTGCAGCGCTTAATATGAAAACTGTGAGAGTACATTAAAATTTTTGACATTTTATAATTTTTACAATGACAACTTCGTTTATTTGGTTACTGGAATTGATTAACATAAAGAGGGCTTAACATACGACCACCTATTAATCCCCTTATATTAAACGTTTTTTCACTGTATTATACGTATGTACGCATGTGTGAGAGAGATTCACAGAAAAAATTAGCAATTTTGCCGTTATGCGCTCTCTCCTCCGCAGAAAGCACAGATCATGATCCTCATACACTGCCTGACAGAGAAAATGCCACACTATGGAGGAATGCTCGAAAACAGAACAAACTGCACACACAGATAGCCAAGTAGGTCCTGAACAAATGATTTCATTGTCACATACAGATTATGATCCAGTGCTCGAATATACAAGATGATCAATAAGGAGTGTGGTCCCATTTTGGGCGATACAGCGTTGAGTCCGACTAGGCATCGAGTGTCCGAATAGGGTCCTGGGGTATCTTAGGCCATGTGGTGTTGATCCGAGTCCACATCTCATCTTCATTTTGCAGGGGCGGGAGGGTACTCAACTGGCGTCCAATCGTGTTCCACAGATGCTCGATAGGCGAGGGGTTGGGGGATCGGGCTGGCCACGGAAGCATCGGCACACCACATAAATCATTCAGGCTGATTCAAGCGGTATGTGGCCGGGCGCTATCCTGTTGAAAAACGGCGTTAGGGATGCCGTGCAGATACGGTAGTGCCAAGGACCGCAGCACCTCGTCAACATAGCGACGTGCTGTCAATGTGCCTGTAATCCGTACCAGCGGTAAATGACTTTTGGCGCTGATGGCAACCCACACCATATTCCACGTTGCTGGGAAGTGTGGTGCTCCACAATGGCGGAGGAATCCGACCGTTGGCCATGTCGCCTCCAGACTCTCACGCGACGATCATCCGTGCTGAGACAGAACCACGATTCGTCACTGTACACCACACTGTTCCATTCTGCACTGCACACATCTCTCGAGCGACACCACGACAAGCGGTGACTACGATGGCTCGCTGTTAAGGGTAGCCTTCGCAACGGGCAGCTGGACTGCAAACCTGACCCAGTCAATCGTCGCGACACTGTCCGCATCGATATAAGAGCATCCAAGCCTTCCTGTGCACTCCTCAAATTGTCGCCAGTTGTAGCCTGTGGGTCCGCTGCGGAATGACGTCGGATGCAAAGGTTGGTGCGCTCGCACGTCCGTCTCCATGCTCCGGTCCCCAGACGACTTTGCACAGGTCCTTCCTTGGACCACTGTCTCCAAATGTGACCTACTGTTGTATCATCAGGTTGCATTTCTTCCGCAATGCTACGCAAGGACCATCCGGCGGTACGAAGGCCTACGATGACATCTCTCGAGAACTCATCCGTTTGACGAAATCGCGTACGACGGCATCTTAACGGCACTGGCACCCCTTGCTCGTTCTCCAGACACGGTTACAGCAGATCCACTCACTTCTGTTGGCAGTGACGACGTCTCGACCGAGGCCTCACGGGCTGGTTGTCCGCTTATATCCCGCGCGAAGTTCGGGCGATTGGCCTGCCAATGCAATCATTTGCATAACTTGTACGTGTGCACTCACCCTGTAATTTGCATTGCGCTGAGTCCACGTCTTCGTGGTGTGGCAGTTTCTCTGTAGGGCAGTGTATATCAGTATAATTAGGTACAAAGGTAACACATATGCGAAAGATATATCGATCAATAGTAAATGAGTACATTATTCTAAATGTGTTTTTGAGGATAAGGTTATACTGTAGTCCCGTGTGCTAAAGATTTGGTAAGTTTCAGAACCAACAGTTTCCTAACGACACGCCAATGACTTCTTAAAACACAAAATTCATGGTAAAATTAATGTTCCATGAAAAATTAGCAATGAAAAGTAACACCAGGAGAGCTTTAGTTCATAAGTTGACATCTCCAAATGCACAGTACTATCACATTTAAAAAAAAACGCCTATGTTAAAAGTCTGTTCCGTATTACCACAATGGTGAAAAACGTACTCGTAATAACCCACTGAACGTCATCTATGTCCAATCAGAGAGACGTTACTCTACTTTAAATACTATAGAATGATCATATATTGTTTCCTTCGTCCAAGGTGTCATAAAGCATTGTTGTTCAGTAGTCTAAAGATTTTGCAATTCGGGTAACAGTGAAACAAATTATTTTTTGATGCGCCTATGGTACAGAAATCCACAAAATCATATTTCAGCAATGTCTTTTTCAAGAATGGTTGAATGCTTTAAAAATTAAATTAATTAATTAAAAATAACGAATTTGGAATTTCAAAGATCCGGCTCCGAGGTGAGTCATCCCATTAGGCCATCTTTTTCTCTTCCAAATTTCAAGTCCCTACGTTCAGTAACTTCCCCTGTAGACGATCGACGGGCAGACTGACAGACAGACAGACTCAGTAATTTTGTTAATATAGATTTCCTATGTAATTCGTGGCAGGGAATCGAAAGATAGTTATCATTCATTTATTAATCATGGCCGGGGCTTCAAAACGACAAATGACACTTTCAGTCAACGTAATTCGCAGCATAAGTGATAGTTTTCCATTTGTGCTAATTTTACTACTAATAGGTCTCATATTTCTATTCGTTTAAAAGGTATAATATTTTCCTATTTCAAAACACATTTTCTTTTCCGTGATGAAATAAAATTGCTGGTGGTCTCCCGTATTTCCTAAGATGTTTTCATCAGTATTCTTATTCATTTTGCTATTGCTCCCAAAATACATGTTTAGCGAATACTTTCACGGAAATTATTTCAATGAATTATGCATGTAAAATTTCTAATAATTTTGTTGTGTCCTCTCTTATCATATGCCTACGACATTAAGCACCAATGGGCAACTGAGTACTGAAAAAAAGCTACAGGTACGAATTGCATTTAACTCGAATCGTACCAGTCAGAGTATAAGAAAAACAATTTTTTTTTATTTATGAGGAAAAGGTATTCAACTACCACCATAAGTAACTCTGAGGGCTATAAGTAAAAAGGGTTTGGCGTGCTGGGGCCACTGGCTCTAGGAATCAGAAACAGAGAGAGAGAGAGAGAGAGAGAGAGAGAGAGAGACCGTCTGTCGTAGGACACAAATACGACATCGTTGAAGATTCGAACACGAGACAAAGTCTGAAGATCAGTCTGAACCACCTCTCGGCCGCGGGAACGGCAAGAATTGATTTTCCACGCGTGCCCTGTAACATAAAAATTCCAACAACCAGCAGCTGTGGGGAAATGTATTTGATCTTCATTGATGTAGCAGTTGAGAGACAAGAAAGTCATGATTAAGTTTTCAAAACTCAGAAATAATTTTACTACCCCCAAAAAGTAAGGCGCATCAAGAAGGCATACAACTCCCTCTTTTGACCATGCATTTATAAATGTTTGTGGCATTAAGTCCAACATGCTCCTGACGACCATCCTTGGCACTGCCTATCATGCTTCCTGCACCTGGACTTGCACGACGGACGTTGTTTGCGATG
Organism: Macrothele yani; assembly: GCA_039090855.1. Lineage (NCBI taxonomy): Eukaryota > Metazoa > Arthropoda > Arachnida > Araneae > Macrothelidae > Macrothele > Macrothele yani. The sequence goes on along the minus strand of CM077007.1, from coordinate 98,830,892 downwards.
ATTGCGCGAAAGTCTGACATGCCGTCTATCCATGTCCCATAATATACCATTGGAACAGATCCGGCGATCTTGATAACCATTTCATGACTTTGGCAGCGTGCATAGGTTCATTGTAGATATTTGCAGCGTGCAGACTGGCAAAATATCGCTAAAACATGCTACGAATTGCCTCTTTAGGAAAAGTATATAGACAGTATCTAGAATATTGACCTGGTACCGTTGAGCTCTCAAACTGCCAGCTGAGGACATCTGGAGATTTTTGGTTGCCAGAGCTGATTGCATCCTAGACCATGATGCCAACCGTTCACGCTGTATCTGCTGGACAATTACTCTTGAATTCGGTTTCCATTCTTCGTCGTCTTCACATATCAACATCGAACCTCAAACAAAAGCGAGATTCTTCGTTGAAGATTACAAGGCATCATTGGGTCTAGCATTCATTCGAGCACGATCTCACTCCAGACACAAATCATTGTATGAGGACAAGCAATGCAATAGATGCCATGCGTGAAGTCCTATCTCTACCAATTATTAAGACAGGTTTCTCTTGTAATGGTGTGACTTAAAGCACCATTTACCCCTCTTCTGTCTGTAAAGATTATGACTCTAAGTTCGGCGAAACCTTGTCAAAAGGTCAAACGATTTTTTGCACTAGTGTCATCGTTTTGCATGCTCCAGTTTCAGGTCAACGTGTGGTAGAACCTCATCTCAAATACTGCTGCCAACATCCATGTAATGTTGGGTTGTCACAGCCTAAGGACTATTTAATACAACATCGATGCAATATTGGGTTGTCACAACCTAAGGGCTATGCAATGCAACATCGATGAAATGTTGCGTTGTCACAGCCTAAGGGCTATGGAATGCATCCCGTAGACCATCCGACTTTTCGGAAAAAAACAATCCGTTCTCTCGTAGATGAACTTAGTTTTAACCATGGTTAGAAAATTTTGTGTCTTGGCATTTTGTCCTAAGTTTCACTTTTTCGTCGAAATCGCAGCTCGAAGCTAGGGATATATCCTTGTTATAAAGCAGTTGTCGCCCTAACGCAACGGCGGAAGCGTTTTTGCTTATATCGGCGAATGCTGCATTGAATTGTTCCCATATTTTAGTTAAGTGCATATCTCGATTCATCTTAGTCGCCCATGTTTCGCATGCGCTATTGAAAATTCCTTCCGGTTTTTGCACTTCCAATGTTACAAAGTATACACTGAGAGGACAGTAATCATGTGATACCTGGTTTAATGAGAAACGGAACGCTGTCGTCTCTTTCGCTTGCATACGAAACCACCGCTTGGCTAGCATATAGGTAGGAGGACATAACTGCATTCATATAGAACATAATTCGATGTCAGAGTGGATAAACTTTTGACATTCAATTAACGCCATGGGGTAAAAGAGTTTGAAAGAGGAATGATAGCAGGAGCCCGACGCGTGGGTCATTCTATTGCTGGGGTAGTACAGGAATTGCAGTATCCCTGGAATACGCCATTTCTGGAATAACGTCGCATCATGTACAGCTCTGTGAGAAGAGAAAGTGTATGGACGAATGTGACCTTCGACGTCTCTATCTCACAATTTTAACCAACCGGAGAGCGACAGTGTTACAAATATCCTAGAACTGCAACGAGGGAGGTACTAGAAGTGTCACCACCAAGAACATCAGATGATTATTAGTCGCAATAGGTTATGGGAGCCGCCTACTCTCAGCAGAGTTCCATTGCTAACACCACCACATCGCCGGACTGTAAGGCCCCGCTTAGTGAAAGAACATCGGCACGGCACCTAGGATGGCTGGAGACGGGTCTCTTGGTCCTATGAATCCCGTTTTCAGTTATGTCGAGCAGAAGCAGGAGATCTGGCGGGGAAAAGAATACTATGAACCCGGCATGTTAACGAGGAAATGTTCATTCTGGTGAAAGCTTGGTTATGGTCTGCGGTGTGTTTAACTGGCATATGTTGGAACCACAGGTACATCTAGAGGTGTCTCAAATCGGTCCACGCAACATGTCCATCCTTAAAGTTCATCTACATCTGTTCATGATCATCACAACCCACAGTATAATGAATCTACCAGCAAGAAAATGCGCCTCCCGATAGAGGTATGGTCAACATTGAACATGCTTAGAAGAATATTCCGCAGATGTTCCCACTCTGGAATGGTCTCCCTATTCACCTACTATAAACTGTATGGAAAATCTTTGAGATGGTATAGAATAGTCCATTTGAGCTTTGGATCCTTCACCCAGGAATGCGACGGAAGTATGGACAACGGTGCAGCAAGTATCAGTGAAGGTACCTGTGGAATGCTTTCCTGTCCTAATAGTCTCAATGCCTCATCGTGTGAATGTCCTTATCCGTCCGAAAAGGGAACCTACCTGTTACTAGGTAGCCTATGATTTCTGTCCACTCAGTAAATATCATGTTTCAAGGTTATGGAAAGATAAATAAACTGCATCAGCTCTCTGTCTCACAGATGCTGTTCAGAAATTCTGTCGAAAAGAGAAGACATAGGGTGATGATGTTATTTTCTATATAATTTCAATAGAATTCTGCTTCACATTTTTATTTTTTAACTATCTTTCCAGGAAGAAAATAATGCCCAATTTAGAGAAACTGGTTTGAGAAACTTGCATACTCACATCCAGTAGTTCATAATAAAAAGTATATGCTATATTTATGTGTTTCAGATAGAGTTAATATCAAACTGGATTTAGCTTTGGTGCATCTCCTTTTCTAAGCTATAACGTACAACGTATTTGTGTAGCTCGCGTTTTCGCACAAGTAGTATGGAAATCTTTAAAAGTGGCCAGGCAGTATATACAGATTACTGTTATATGCTTAATTAATCGAATAACGACAATATTGCAAATATTTCTTGACAATAAGTTGTTTCAAAAGCAGTAACAGTATGATGGAATTTAGTTTTGTGCTGTATATGCGAGGCATTCATGTGAAACATTACATAATCGATAATAGCTTCTTTTTATTGAAACTTAGACATCGATACCCTGCAGTAATAATAGTTAGCTCGGGAATTCAAGCGAACGAGATAACCATATCGATAAGAAAAATGAACAGACAGCATCCCCTGTTAAAAAATTTGTATCTTTCAATCAACTATTGGAAAAAGACGTATCTATATATTTTTATCATAAATAAAGAACAAATGAAGAGGAAAATGATTGGCTTGTCAATAACACTCGCCCGTTGCGACTGGGTTTCATCAACAAATGGAAACCGGAGGGGGAAATATTTGAAGGTATGCGATGGCTTTTAATTCCGAGACGTCAAATAAAACCTTGCTGTCAGTCCCATGACTCTCCTATCGACAAAACATGTCTTAGGTTTTATTAAAAGGCAATAGTAAGCGGCCTTGTCCTGGATCGCTTCACCACTGCCATTCTTCTTCGAGCTCTTACATGTTATCAGTTAAAGAAAAATGAGAAACAATGGAGGTTCCGGTTATCGACGATTTCTGCCCGATGGTGGTTTCACCTAATCTCTAGGATGGTCTCTGATGAAGTTAAATCCACTCATCTTGGGATATTTTATCCTTACCCTGATATCTTAGCTATCCGCTTACGGAAGTGGAAGACGATGCGTTAGGGTTTTCTTTTAAGATAATGCGTACGCCTTTCTGAAATGTATTTTTCAAACTGTGACCTTTGATACAAAGTGGACTGAAAGAGGAGAAATATGTAGCGACATATTAAAAGCTGAACATAAAAGAAAAAAATAAAGGAAGAACCAGACGGGATAAGTGCGGGCGAAAAAGAATAATTCCCGGCTACATGATACGTAGATAAATCAATACTGTAAAGATGGCAGGCATCCAGTGGTCGGATTGGCATTGGTGTGACAATGACTTCAGGGTTTAACTTCAACGACTTGTGGTTTCAAGTTCTTATATAAGGCTTGGGTTAGCTGTGGTTTTCACAGCACTAGCGTTTTAACGCTATGCATATTTTCCGGCAGTATTGAAGTAAATCACAAATAAAAATTTTGATGTAACGACAATGGGTAACGGAAGTAGTTAAAGTCATTGTTGAAATCACATTTTTTATAGGAGGTTTAACGACCACCGTGAGCAACTCAATTGGCTATAAGCATTCGCCCGTCTCTAATTTAGAGTCACTGGCTCCAGGGAAGAGCCAGTTCCGTAAGACAAACAGAACATCCATGCCTCACCGGGATTCGAACCCGGACCCTTTTCAAACGAATGATTAGAGGCCACCACTGCGCCACCGAGGCTGCTCCGATTGTTGAATGAAATTCCTTGCCACCTAGTGACTTAGTGGTGAAGCGTTGATTATGGCCTCTCATCTGAAATGGGTACTGGTTCGAATCTCGGTGAGGCATGAATGTTGTTTTTGTTATACGGCCTTGGCTCTCTCCTCTTCCCTGAAAGCAGGGGCATTGAATTAGGGATGTGCGACTGTTTGTAGTCCACTGAGTGGCTTATGGTAGCTATTAAACCTCCAAATAAAAGAAAAGTGTACTGTCCCATGAAGTGACGCAGCATAGTTAATTTTATTGTCACTGGACAATATATTTCATTAAACTATCGCCGAACATTATTTCATCACATTTTACATAAACGTAACAATATTTTATTCATGAAAGAAATACGGGATTACGCCATATCATACAAATTTTTTTGAAGATGACAATCCGATTTTTGGTGTAAATGTGCCAAGGATGGTAAGTCAGATAATATCCGAAAACTTGAAAATTTTCATCGTCCTAGAGCGGGACTCGAACTCTCCCAAAAAACCCCGGGTATACTAACCACTACACCACCCAGAACGACCAAGTTTCAAGTTTCAGATCAATTTGAATTTAACCATTACAGGATTCGCTAGTCGAAGCAATCGGCATTCATGTTTAGCGAATGTGGAAGTTAAGAATCTTATCCCGTGTTTTGCCCGGAGAAGCAGATAAATCATGAAAGAAATACGGGATTACGCCATATAATAAAAAATTTTTTGAAGATGACAATCCGATTTTTGACGTAAATGTGACAAGGATGGTAAGTCAGATAATATCCGAAAACTTGAAAAATTTCATCGTCCTGGAGCGGGACTCGGAAACTTGAAACTTGGTCGTTCTGGGTGGTGTAGTGGTTAGCATACCCGGGCGTTTTCTGGGAGACGCGGGTTCGAGTCCCGCTCCAGGACGATGAAAATTTTCAAGTTTTCGGATATTATCTGACTTACCATCCTTGTCACATTTACGCCAAAAATCGGATTGTCATCTTCAAAAAAATTTGTAATATTTTATTGCAGTCTGCGTAAATCATGAAAATTTTATGCCAAATGTGCCGTCACCAAAATTAAATTTTGAAGCTATGGAAACAATGCATCGTAGCCATCGAGTTTATAATAAGTGGAGACACCATCCCTATCCACGCAGCACTGGCCACCATAAGTCACCGTCCGTACTGCAGGTGACGTCATATGCAGGCACGACGCAGCCGCAGTAAAGAAGTTGCTTTGAAACCAATGGAACAAAAGCTTCTAGGCGTATAGACGGATAAAATGAGTAATTCAATAATCTTTATCAATTATACACAAGCTTGCTGTTTCATCAACGGTATAATTTAGTTCTTTTTTGCCTGCATGTGACGTCACGCCAACGATTAGTTGTGACCTATGGCTGCAGAGTCAGTGGTGTCTCCATCTAATATAAGCTCGATGATCGTACCAAAATTTGGCTTCCTATGGATTCACCATAGGTGGGGTTACCTGCCGTTGAAGATATGATGTATAACACGGTGGGGTGTAACTAGTAGATATCCTAAACCAAAAGTTACCAATCTCCCTCACTAACACACTTCCGTATCGGCTTTTCTTTCTCTCTTGAGGTCAGACATGAGCTTGCGCTTTCGCAGAAAGACTTTTGTAGCTATATCACATTTCATCGGTATGAGGGTCGTTTCTTACGTTTGTCTAAATCTAAATAATGTATAGTAACAAATAATAAAAAATAAATATACAGTAAAATCCACTTAATACGATTTTCAAGGGATCGACGCAAATTAGTGTTTTAAACGGGAAAGCGTCTTAGCCGGAAATAGAACATAAATAAAATCTACGCTACGCACGTTTGCATATGTTGGCTGCATTCACGAAACTGTTTGAGAACAAAAATATTTCACGTCATTTCAGAGCTTAAAGTTTATATGCTTTTTACCCGTCAAAATCACGGAAAAGGCGACCCTTATGCGCGGGAACGCCACAACGGAAGCTTGAAAGCCACTAACTGAGTCCACAGCAAGCTGGTTTAGCTAGCGGCGACGAAGAGGGAGTTTTCTGTCTAATCAAAGTAAACATCCAGTGACTCATGTAACAGGCGACTGAGCCATTTTTTGCATAATATTACTGTTCACCCGAATTCAAATTCAAATGCGCATGATGCTACACAACTAAGCGCTTATTACGCTGGATTCGAAGAGTACTAAATAGGATATATTTGTACTTCTGTGCCTCTAAGTTCTAGGAACTGCGTGAAAAATGTGTATTCAATCGGATTACACGTGAGCGTATTAATCGGAATTTACTGTAGTTTTTGAAAAAACAAATAGCCGAAATAGTTTACATTGCTGCCACCATACACTCTACGGAAAAAAAAAAAAAAAGTTGCACCCCGAAGGAAGCAACATACAGGAACGAATCTTGGTGGGTGGGTTTGACATCAGGAGACATGCACATGATTCAAGTATCACACTCAGGCACGCAAGTGACCCAAAAAAGGAGGGTCGTAGCGCTGTGCTTGACCGGCTCTATAAGATCATCCCGTTGCGCATGCTTGTCATTCCGACTCGTACCGTTGTGCAGGTTGCATCCTTTTGCAAGTGCAGTATGCCTCGGAGAAAAGTTGGGAAGCAATACGAACAGTTGGAGGAGTACGAGAGGGGCCGCATCGTCGGGCTCCGGGAAGTGGGATAGTCATATCACCGTATTGCGCGCCCTACCGTTCTTGCGGATATCACCATAGCATGGCGTTGCCGGCAGTGGATAGAACAAGGCACGCAGCAGCGACTGGAAAGCTTTGGGAGACCTAGACGAACCACAGAGAGGACCGACGGGTTGTCAGACATGCGCGGAGTGACACAACAGCCATAATTGCGGATATTCACCGAGCAGTGGTGTCCTATATGCATCGTCCGATTAGTGCCAGCACCATTGGCATACGGCTACACGACGTAGTAATATACACACGCAGACCGGCACTACGATTGCCCTTAATACCACTGCATCGTTGCCAATGACTGCAATGGTGTCGTGCTAGACTGTCATGGAACCACTCGGAATGGCAGCGGGTGATCTTCAGGGACAACTCCAGCTTTTGTCATGGAGGTTACGACCGAAGAATCCGTGTGTGGAGGCACCGTGGTCAGCTCCAAGTTGAACGGTTTGCTGTCGAGCGTCACACGTGCAGAAAGCCTGGTGTGATGGTGAGGGGTGCAATTGCTTACGATGTCTTATCACCTTTGGTGCACATTACAGGCACTTTGACTACCCAAAGTTACGTCAATGATGTCCTGCAACTAGTGGCCCTACTTCTGTGAACGTTCACTCCGCTGCAATTTTTCAACAGGACAACGCTCATCCGTACACTTTTTCGAGAGCTTGCCTTTAAGGCACTGACACTGTGCCATGGCCAGCCGCATCGCCACATCTATCGCCGATTGAAGATATGTGGGATGCTATTGGACACTATATACACACTCCACATCTACCGCACAATCTGCAGGAACTGCGTGAAAAGATTCATGCCGCATGGGATGGCTTATCCCAGGACACCATTACGAACATGTACAACCCCAAGCCGAGACGTCGAACATGTACAACTCAAAGCCGAGAGCCAATAAGTAGTGTCTCACAGCATGGCGTCTTGACGCCATACTGGGAGACACTACTTATTGGCGTATAGCTCAAAACGTATTGCCCATATCAGTATCAATAATTAATAATTTATTGTTCCTGGTAACCTTTACTTTACTCCCGAACAGCATTGCAATCCGATACGTCCTTCTGGGGGCAACTATTTCTTTGACGTAGAGTGTATTTACTTTCATGACTCAGATATCTTCTTTCATTGGTTTCTGGAAAATAACATTCATCAATCCACCTATTTAAGTGCCATTCGATATCAGGAATTAGTAAACCTTATTGTTTGTTGTTATGATTTAATTCCAGTTAGATGCACTGGACTGTGGCTCGGTGTGGTTGTTAGTGACGCGACTAAATGCAGTGACTGAAGTGCGTAAATAAATATATACTCTCAAATTACTCATTTTATTTCACACCCACAACGATCTTGTCATGCCAAATATGTAGAGCTTAAATTATCCATTAAGAGTACGAGGGTGCTCTCGATTTATTTCCTTCCTTTAGAAGTAGTACAGATTGAGCTTAGAGCATCGTCATTGTTTTCGCTGGACTCTTTCCTGTGAGGGTACACAGTAGTGTGAGAGAAGATATAAAGAAATATTCCTTTGAACGTAACAGATATTAAAAGAGAAAAAGGAAAGTCTGTGAAATCATCCAGAATCCTTAGGACACCTGCTTTCAGCATATCGTTGGAAAAAAAGAAAATTCAATACTGTGTGTCTGAGATATATCTGCTTCTTTATTTGAAACCTCATTTTTTGTGTCAAATACCTTTCACGGAGAAATCTTCCGCATGGATTATATGCCCGCTTCTAACTTTTGATTGAATAAATAATGATTTTGCATAATACGCCATTCACTGAGCAAAATATTTTGCGCACGTTTTCTGCTTGAAGTAATGTATCGTTTTCTTTCTAGTGGGTATAAATGCCCAAGGCGTTCAGAATTAACCTTCAGATTTCCAACGTGCTGCAGATGGAACTATTACTAGGAATGACTTCAAATTTGATACGAGAACAACTTACACAATGGAATTTTGTTCGATGTTAAACAAAACTTAGTTACAGAACTCGCCTGCAGGGTGACAAATGGCGCTTTATTACATAAGAGAAAAATGACTGAAATGCAAAACAGGATGGCAGTACAAAAGGAACATTTCGTGGTAGCACAACATGGTCGATATGCTTTCCTCCGTTTTATAGAACATAGTGAAATTGCAAAATAATATAGATAACTACAAATCAAACTGTTTCACTGGAAATCTTCTGGATATGGCACTATAATGTAAAAGTATTTTCTACTTCTACGTTGTTTTAACACATCAACATAGTAAGAAATAGTTCCTAAATGAAAGAAACCTTAACGGCCAGACGAAACATGTAAATAACAGAAGTCAACTTACGAAAAAGATGATTTATTCAGGATGTAGCACACACATCGTAACATAGCATATTGTAGTGAACGCTCCACAAACCACACATTATCACAACACTCCTATCAATAATAATCAGTTTACAACCCAACGCTCTCTCTTACAACGCTCTCAAGCCATTGATCAGTCGTCGTTTTTATCTCTTGTTCTTATCAAAACTCAGGCATACGTCACGTGCATTCAACCTCAATTGTGTTGCCAAACGTATTCGTTTGAGCGAAAGATATCACGTTAAGAGTGATATCTTTCTCTCAAAAAACAGAATAAACTCAAGATTTAGCTCAATAACAGAATAAACTCAAGATTTACATAGGGAAAGAAACTAAAAAGGAAAGTTAAAAGAATATACGTCACAGCACGTAACGCTTATTTTAGAGTTCACCAATTTTCCTATGTCTCGAACATAACCGATGACCTTTAGATGTCTCTAAAGTCACAAGTACAGGAATTAGTAAAGTAGGGTTCAGATTCACTTAACAGGCTAACCAATTTGTAGGAACCTAGATGCTAATTTCTTCTCTTTGGCTGGAAAATGTGCCTAAACCGCTTGACAATATTTTCTATGTAAGGAGGTGCACCATCTCGCATAAAATACTTGGAATTCAAGCACGGCGCTCTTGAAGTGTTGGAGTCGCTTTGTTCACAAAAAAAAATCACATTGCTAGCCATTGACTAAACATGTAACGAGACCCGCAGGACCAAGTTCATCGAAAACGAAGACTCGAACGGTGTATTCCGTGTTAAAACGACACCAAACGATGACTTTTGGAGGATAGAGAGGAATTTCGGGCACGTCGCATGAGTTTCCTGTTGCGTGAAATAACAGCATCATGCCGATAGAATTGAGCGGTCCCCAAAATGTTCCATGCCCATTTATTTTCGATTTCAGCAGTTGTGCGAATTAACCATGCAGATATAATTGGGCTTTGTTGGTCCACTGAATGTTCCATGCCAATTCGTTTCCCCAGTTCAACCTCAGCCCGAAACCGTATGGCGAATGCATTTGCTATACAAATGTTGAACAACAGAAATTTTGTAGCGCAGTAATAGTCTCAGAACTTGTGGACCTGGTTTGAGGGCGTGCCTAAAAGGGAGCCTCCAGGCGTTACTGCTCCCCAGGACATTTGACATGCTGTTTTCCTCTAGTTCTGGCCCTTTATCGTCCACAATGAGCGGTCTTAGACTAGGCTTGTGGTCCAAGGAACCTGTCTCATCAAACTTCCGGATCATTTTACTTTAACCATGTGTTATCGCTGGGCCAGGTTTTAAGCTTTTCAATGTTCTGAATTTGCGCGGTGCTAACTGTACGAGAACTGTACGACCTTTTCGTGACCAGTGCCATAGCTCATTAAAACATTTTGACCACTCACCTGCACTGCAATGGCGTATTTCTCAGATGCCTGCGTTTATAGCAGCTTCTTTATGAGCATATTGCATTCCACGCACTTAAAATTTGCATACTTGGACGGTGGTAGCGCGGATCATAGCACCTTCTTCACTGTGTTACACGTGATTATAGCTCCACTTATCCATTAATTCAGAGTTTTCCGCCAAACAAAATGTCATCACCTGAGTGCTCCTCAAATCAAATTTGAAGTCACTCAGATCAATATTTCCACTGGTATAGATCCATTGGAAATGCAAACTTAAGTATGGGAAACCAAATATTTCCTCTTCGAAAACGCGATTGGAAATATTCAATGTCAGAAAGCTTATACTATGAAAAATGTTTCGTTCGCACAGGTTTTTTTCCCCCATCTCTAATTCACAGTTCTTCAAGTAAGGAAATACATACACTCATTGTCATAAACATCCGCGCACCAAGAAGGAGGCGCCGGACTGAAATGAGATTTTAGTAGTGAGATGGTACATGCCAAGAACAGAAGTGATTGCAATATCACAGCAGCAGGACGATTTCCCCCGGACATACGGTGCACATTCCGGTCAGCGTTAGTACCGCGTGGAATAGCCTCTTGCTTGGATTCATGCGGTGATACGTTCCAGCATGGAGTCAAAGAGATGCCGTATGTTATCCTGGAATAAGTTGGTCTACACTTCTTGCAAGTGACGCTCTAAATAACGAACACTAGGACATGGATAAAGCTGGCGTCCCATATGGTCCCACACGTGCTCGATGGGCGAGAGATCAGGCTATCTGGTCGGACACAGAAGCGTAAAAGCATGACGTGGAAAGCCCTGGGTAACCAAAGGCGTGTGCGGACGGGCGTTATCTTGTTCGAAAATGGCTCCAGGCCGTCCCTCCAGGAAAGGCAGAACATGGGGCCGCAGGATCTCTTGTACGTAGTGCAGGGCTGTCAACGTCCCTTGGTTGCCCCGGTGGCGCAGTGGTCCAAGCGATGGCTTCTCATCATTCGTCCAGAAGGGGTCTGGGTTCGAATCTCGTTGAGACATGGATGTTGTGTTTGCCTTACGGCACTAGCTCTATCTCTTCCCTGGAACAAGTGGCCCTAAATTAGGGTTCGGATACTGCTTATAGCCCATTGAGTTTCTCTCGGTGGTCGTTAAACTTTCAATCAATCAAAAAAAAAAACGTCCCGCGGATCCCTGCGAGGAACGTCCGGCTGCCAAACGCGATGGCTCCCCAGACCCATCACGCCTTCAGTTCGGGACGTGTGCCGCTGTACAGGGAGGCTGGGATTGTAACGCTTATCATGCTGTCCTCCACACGCTGGTACGGTGGTCGTCCATTTCCATAAAGAAGCGGGATTCGTCACTGAACACTATACGTCGCCATTTCGTATCATTCCACGTTGCTCGCTGCTGACACCACTGCAATCGACGCCGACGATGGTCAGGTGTTAACGGCCGAGAACGTAAGGCCAGTTCATAGTGCAGATTCGAGTCTGCCAGGGGTCCGGAAATGATTCTGGCAGACACAGGAGTCCCTTATACAGCCGCCACATGTCTCCGGATACTCAACAAGGACGTCATTGTATCTGTGCGTGCCACACTCGCGATCCCACGGTTCTCTCTGCTGGTGGTGTGTCTGTGTCGTCCAGAGCCAGTCCGCCGTGTCCGAGTGCCTTCCTCTGTCCATTGCTCCCAACACCCTGTTTCTCTCATCCCGATGATATGGCCTCGTTCAAACTGTGTCAGTTACCCGTACGCACATGTACGGCGGCACATCGGCATGTCTATCGCTCAGGGATCTTACCCGATTCTGTGCACTTCGGCACGAATGTGGAATCCACTGCGCTGCGCCTTATAAGCCCCAAGGATTGCGACTTCAACGCCTGTCGTGGACGAGCGGGCATGCCGAATCGCACTGAACTTTCATCATTTGTATGTCTGCCATCCTCGTATCGGTTCACCAAGTTTCGCGCTAAACGCACGGTTTTTTTTTTTTTTTTTTTGGTGCGCGGATTTTTATGGCAATGAGTGTATTTGCCCTTGAAGTCATGATTTGCTTCTCAAATACTATACCGTGCAAATTAATTGGAATAAGCTATTTTATTCTCAGAATTGCAATGTGATCACCAGTTGATGTCGGAAACCCACGTAAACCGGTTTTACCAGATGTGAGGCGGTGTGACTGTTAAAACTTGATAGTAAGAATGTGGTTTGACCGGTTTTAAACAGGAAATCGGATGAACGATGGACTAAGCCGCTCGCCTTGTCGCCTTCGAAACAAGTACACGACCGTCAGACGCTCTCAAGAAGAATCGGCTTTCGTCACTGAAGAACACTGGCCGCCATTCGTCCCTAAAATGAACTCATTCTTGACACCGCTACAAACGTGCTGGATGGTGACCAGGGGTCAGTGGTAACCGTGCAAGTGGCAAGCATGCCCGTAGTCCTGCGTTCAACAAGCGATTCTGTATCGTTGTGGTAAACGCCCTTGGTATGACAGAGTATCGAATTTGTGACCCCGTAGCCGTCAACTCTGCCAAAGCCGCCCTCCTGATACGCCGATCTTTTTGTGCGTCCGTAACTATGTGTTGCCTGGAACCACGTCTGCGAATGTGCAAATGCTCCTGTGACCACAGACGCCACCATCTTAACACGGCGGATGCCTCTCGTCTCATTCGGTCCGCAATTTGACGGAAGGATCAACTTCCTTCCCGCAGACTCACTATACGGCCTCGCTCGAACTCTGTTAACTGAACAACTGTTGTGCGCCTGCATTGTCCAGGCATGGTAAATTCTTCAACGAGCACTGAACAACACGACACCAGACGTATGACTTCGTTTTGCACACCATAGTCCTTAAATATGCGCCATGTATTTTTGCATGTTGTTTTTTGCAGTGACATCATTATTTCATCCAATGACATTCCACCTTTGATCACAGTTTCTGCTGCACTCAACAATTAACTTATTATGTTATGGCGTTCCTACCGGCATTTCTTTTGGGTGTTCTTTCGTCAGTTTTCCGGCAGTGTATGAATCAAAGAACCGTGCGTTTTGATAATCTGAAATTCAAATTTTGACGTGTAATGGCAAAACGTGTATCAGTGAATTACTTGTGGCTGAGTTAAACGTTAGGAACAACAGCAAAAAACGCTGAATTGCGTATGGAAGTGAAAAACGTATAACTGAGGAATATTTTAGGTGCTTGAATTAATTCCCGCTGTTTTTTGCCACACAACGGTACAGGATAATCTATTCAAAGTAGTGTCCGTTGGCAGCTACGACCCTTTCCTACCGTTGGGGTAAGAAATGGATTACGCGGTAGAAAAATGCGAGTTCTTTCTAGGCGAAACATTCATCTAGCCATTTTTCGATATCCGCGACAGAAAGGTAGTGCTGCTCTGACAGGCCATGTTGTAGCGACCGGAACGAATGGAAGTCCGAGGGAGCAATGTCCGGGGAATAAGGCGGGTGGAGAAAGAAGTCCCAGTCTAGTGCTTCCAAGAGTTCCTTTACGGATTTGACGACATGAGGTCTAGCGTTGTTGTACAGAAGAATAACCTTGTCATGTAAAATCCAATTTCCGAGCTTCTGGATCATTCCCATTTCCTTTAAACGTTTGTTAACCTTTGACTCATCGACCCGTAGTGTTTCAGACAACTCGTGGAGTGTCTGACATGAATCTTTGTCCAAAAAGGACTCCAATACGCAACATTCGAACGTTTTCGGCTGCTCAGGGCGCTCTTTGTCCTTCACGTCATATTCGGTGGCTTTGAAGCGTTGGAACTACTCTCTGCATGTTGTTTCTGATGTTCCCCATAGGTATGCGCTAGCAAACGATCACTTTCCGCTGCAAATTTCTTGAGATGAAAGCAGAAGAGTAATGCTCCCTCAAATGCTCCTTTTTCTGGTACGAAACTTGACATCGTGAATGCGATACAAACTCGTGTTCTGTGCCCACCGATTGCGTGTCACACACTGCTTTGCCCACGCAAGGGAGGTCACGTGTGGCTCGGGTCACAGCGCACCACTGCTGCGCTCTATTGAACAACAGCGGGAATTAACTGAAGCACCTAATAGAATCGAGGTTTTATTATATTTCTCTGTTCAATCATTACCAAGCGCTTGACTGATTCTTCTTCTTTATTTCGTTTTTTTTTTCATTTTAACCGTTTATTCTGTTAATAACATTTTGTGTGTAGGTTCTAGCTTCTACTACAGGAATTCAGTTTTCCATTAGATTCGCCAATATGTGCTTCTACGTTCTGTGGTACTTGCGACTCTAAAACCTCTATTTAAAAAATTATTTTAACATATTCCATTGCCCTTTGTGAAGATTTCGTTTGTTATCGTAAAGTCTTACTTACAATCTGAAAATTATATAAGAAATATTCTTCACAAATGCATGAAACAACTACGGTATTATTAACCCGGCAATCAGAGCAGCCTGAATTGCCTAGTTTATTATTCAAAATTTAACCTCAATTTGGAAAACTTGAAAAGTGCTACACCCTGTAGCGGGAATCAAATTCTCGTCACCCGATTTTCGTTTGAGTAATGCTGTTTATTACATCACCCAGGAATACGAAGTTACAGGTAGAAGTCCAAACGGGCCGAGCATGAACTCAAAGGGTTTTTCCTGCATTAAAACATCTTATCGCCCTACGAAACAAAAACTGCCCAATGAATTAATCAGACTGGGAATGTCACTAAGCGAAACGAATGTCCCACCGGATGCACTGACTAATTACAGCTGAAACTGACAAGTGAGGCTGAAAGATAAGAATCTGAAATGAGACGGTTTATTTCTATTAAGGTTGAATTCAAATTCCATTTTAACTTCGTTGAATTTAACGACAAAAACACATGGCTTTTTTACTCTTCCGAGAAATGTATACATAAACCTTTCAGCTTCTTGAAACCAAATCCAACACCAGTTGTTCCCATCCGTCGGAGATGAGGAAGTTCAAAGTATTTGTTTACATGTTTGGGAATTAAGGGCTACCTTGTTTGCATTTCAGTGCAAAAGAGAAAAAGCATTTACATTTGTAACAGAAGTATGTACACTGAAGTGCCAAAAGTCATGGAATACGTACTTAGTATCGTGTAGGACCTCCTCTAGCCCGGCGAAGTGCAGCAACTCGACGTGGCATCGATTTTACAAGTGGCCGAAAGAGTTTTGGAGATATGTTTAGTCATGCCGTCTAAACAGCCGCCCGCAGGTTCCTGGAATTTTTAGGTGCAGGATCTTGGGTCCGAATGAACCTTTCCATCACGTCCCATAAGGGCTCTATTGAGTTCATGTCCAGCTAAAGTGATGGCCACACTATCCGTTGGAACTGTTCAGAATGCTCCTCGAACCAATTTTGGATAACTTGGGCCCGACGACATGATTCACTGTCCGTCTGGAAAATTCCATTGTTGGGGTACATGAAGTCCATGAAGGGCTGTAAATGGTCACCCAGCAGAGCAACAAAACGATTATCCAATGATAAACTGAAACCGTCTAAGCACAATATATGAGATGATAAATTAAAATTAAAATACAAGTGAGAACTTTTGGTCCCCGCCTCTAGGGTCCATCCTCAAACTAAAGAGACGTTTTGTCTTTTTTGTCTGAGGATGCCTTTAGTCTGAGGATGTCTCCCATTCATCTTCTTAGTGTGAGGATGGACCCTGCAGGTGGGGTACGAAAAATCTCGCTGGTATTTTAACTTCAATAAAGTATTTTAATTTATCATCTTACATATCTCAGTCTCCGGCAGCTGGAATGTACCTGGGTCAAGGCAGCGGCCAGTGCGACATGAAGGCAGAGGGTGCTAAGAATCCCCGGAGGACCGGACTAGGCTGCCATCTGATGCTGACCTTGGCTACGTATAACGGACGCTCCCTATCTTCTGATTCAAGGCTTCTTGAATTGGAAGAGGAACTACAAAGGATCAAGTGGGACATCGTCGGGCTAAGTGAGGTAAGGAGAAAAGGAGAAGATCTCATTGAACTGAAAAGTGGACATCTCTTCTACTATCGTGGGACAAATACTGGCAGAACTAGTGGTGTTGGATTTATAATAAACAAGAAACTGAAGGATAAAGTTGTAGAAGTTGAAAGTTCCTCTGACAGAGCTGCACGAATCGTTATCCAACTCTCGAGAAGATACCAGGCTCAGATTATTCAAACTTATGCACCCACCACAAGTCATGCTGAAGAAGAAATTGAAGAATTTTATGAGGAAATTCGTGATCTAAATAATAAAGGTAAGCAGCACTTGAAGATAATTATGGTAGATTTCAATGCAAAAATAGGGCAACGGCAACAGAATGAAACTTCAGTAAGTAAATTCGGTCACGGCAACAGAAACCAGCGTGGAAATACTCTCGTAGAGTTTACAGAGGCAGAAGGGTTTTTCATCTTGAACTCCTTTTCAAGAAAAAGCCACACAGGAAATGGACATGGAGACATCCAAATGGGACGACAAGTGAAATTGATTTTATTATGTGTAACAAAAAATTCGTCATAGAAGACTGCAATGTGCTAAACAAGTTCAACACAGGCAGTGACCATAGATTGGTGAGATGTAAGATGCACCTCAACACTAAACTCGAACGTAGCAAGCTCATAAGACAAACAAAATGTATTGACATAACCAACCTTAAAAAACACCATAATACCTTCAAATTGGAACTGAAGAACAGGTTCTCTGCTTTAGAATACCTAACATCGGAAGAAGTGGATATCTCTGAAGTTAACAGAAAAGTAACCAAAGGTCTTATGGAAACAGCAACAAAATTAGCTGGGTTTAAGAACAAGTTGCATGAGAACAAATTATCAGGAAAAACCAAAATGTTGATGCAAAAAAGAAGAGAGATGAGGACAACTAAAGAAGATGTGACTTCCAAAGTGGAATATATAGAACTATGCAAGACAGTACGAAAACGTATCACTGAAGACGTAAGGAAATTCAACTGTGAACTAGTAAGGAAAGCAATTGAAAACAACCAAAGCCTAAAGATAGCAAAGGGACATCTCAGTAAGGGAAAAATACAGATTATGGCACTGAGAAAAGAAGATGGTTCTGTAACAAGAAATAGAGGCGAAATTTTGACAAGAGTGAAAGATTTCTACTCCAAATTATATGAAAGGGATGATACATGTACTCCAGGCATCATAAAAGATACCAGTACCAGAGTTCTTCCAGTCCTTCCAGCAGAAGTTGCACATGCAATCAAGAACATGAAGCGGGGAAAAGCTCCAGGAGAAGATGGAATTACTGTAGACATCATACAAGAAGCAAGTGGAGAAATCGAAACAGTACTCGCCCAAATTTTCACTCGATGCCTTAATGAAGGGAAAATTCCTGAGGATTGGAACAACGCTACAATGATCTTGCTACATAAAAAAGGTGACATTGAGGATCTCAGGAACTACAGACCTATCAGCCTCCTATCAGTGGTTTATAAAATCTTCACTAAAGTTCTTTCACACCGCTTGAAGGTAACACTGGACATGGCTCAACCGAGAGAACAAGCTGGATTCAGGAGTGGCTACAGCACAATAGATCATATCCACGTACTGAGAGAACTAATTGAAAGAGCGAGGGAATATGAACTTCCATTGTGCATGGCTTTTATCGATTATGAAAAAGCCTTTGATTCGGTGAAACCATCAGCAGTTGCAATGGGTCTGAAATCCTACGGTATTGAAGATGCATACATTAATATTATTAATAACATCTATGAAAATGCAAGTGCAAAGATTCTGCTATTTGAAAATACAACACACATAAAAATTGGAAAAGGAGTGAGACAAGGTGACACCATATCTCCGAAGCTCTTTAATGCCAAATTGGAAAATGTCTTTCAATCACTGAACTGGGAAAACAAAGGCATAAAGATTAATGGAGATTATCTAACCCACCTTCGTTTTGCTGATGACATAGTCATTTTTGCAACTACCCCATCAGAGCTACAGAGTATGATCCAGGAACTTGCTGATAAGAGTAAAGAAGTGGGATTAAAAATGAACTTTCAGAAGACAAAAGTGATGTTCAATGCTTTTACAAGAAATGAAGATTTATCGATTGATGGAGAAAAGCTGGAGATAACAGACACGTACGTTTATCTTGGACAGCAGATATCAAGTGAGGGTCACATTGGTGAAGAAATTAATCGGCGTACAAAACTTGCCTGGAGAGCTTTTGGAAGAAACAGCATAATTTTCAAGAGCAATATACCATTATGCCTTAAAAGAAAAAGTGTTTGATCAATGCATCCTTCCAGTGCTTACGTATGGTGCAGAGACGTGGACCTTAACTAAAAGAGACATACAAAGGCTGCAGACAACTCAAAGTAGCATGGAGAGGTGCATGCTTGGGGTAACCAGGAGAGATAAGAAGAGGAACACGTGGATCCGAAAAATGACAAGAGTGGAAGACATCATGATCAGAGTTAAATCCCTGAAATGGCAATGGGCTGGACATACTGCCAGAAGAACAGACCATCGATGGACAGCCGAAATTTTAGATTGGATTCCAAGGGACAGGAAAAGACCCAGAAGAAGACCACATGGAAGATGGGTGGATGAATTTCGAAAGTATGCGGGAGTGACACGGAGGAGACTGGCACAAGACAGACCGTTGTGGAGGAAACTTGGGAGACCTTCGTCCAGCAGTGGATTGATAATGGTTGACAATGATGATGATGATGATGATGATGATGATATCGTGCTTAGACGGCCAGTGTCTCTTTTCTGTCATTGGATTTGAGCACCACTTATATTGTTTGAAAACAATTATCGGTTAATGACCTGTTTACGAGGACCAGAGAACCCGAACCGTGCCACGTAAAGACTAACCACAGATGTATGGAACCACCACCAGCTCACACAGTGCCTTGTTGACAGTTTGAATTCATGACCTCATGGCGTCTGCCTCACACCCGAACCCTACCATCAGCTCGTAACAATTGGTAGCGTGACTCATCGGACCACACCACATGTTGCCAATCTTCCAGGGTCCAATTACCGTGTTCACGAGCCTAGGCGAGTAGCTGTGTCCGATGTTGAGATGTTAACAAAGACACTCTGGTGGGGTCTTCTGCTCCCATACCCCATGGACGCTAAATTACGTTGCACTGACCTAATGGCTACCTTCTGCATTGAATGTAGATGCTATTTGAACCAGTGTCTCTTGTCCGTTATCATGAACAATTCTGGTCAGACGCCGCTGGTCACGATCATTCAGCACCCGTGGTCGGCCACTGCTCTGCTCACGGTGCGTGGTAATGCCTTCCATGAGGTATTCTTGATACACACGTGACACCATGTATCGGGAAAATTTGAATGTTCACAGAACTTCGGAAATTAAGTGTCCCATCCGTCTGTTCCCCACTATCATGCCTCGTTCAAACTCCGATAATTCACGTCGGTTTGACATAATCCTGCTGGCGGTTGTTCCACCTGACTCACGGAATTAAACCTCGGAACTGATAAAACTTGTGGAGTGTGTCAAAGCGGTTATATGACGGCAGCGCAAGTTAAAAACATGCATACTGCTATTCTATGACTTTTGGTACTTACGGCTAAACCTCATTTATAGGAGAAATTCCTACGAGAAATGGCACGTCTCTCTCCGTGACATTTCGTCTATTAATAACGTACATAATTCTGTTCAGTACAGATGGTATAAACACCCGAACAACAACTTTCGTCATTGTGGCATCCACTCGTGTCGTTTTCTGGAATCTAAGAGTTCATTTTCCTATCTTTATTAGTCCTATTAAGTATGCGTTCTTCTTTGAATTGTCCTATATATTTCTATTCGAGCTAAGATCCATGTCTATGATGCATAAGTAAGAATTGGAAGGATGCATTGAAGAAAGATTTTTCTTTTAGGATGTAATGCTAAACTGCTCTTGAAAGTTTTCTGATTTTTCCAAATGCACTCAAGTTTTGTATACCTATTAGCACACATTGTTTTAAATAATTAATATATTTAAAGTAATTATTTTCAAAGTATATTTGATTATTAATAAAAGACCTTCGCGTGATATCTGTTTTACAAAGCAAATGAAATTTGTATTCTAAATTTTCACCCATTTTTGAGGTTTCAAGCTTTGGGCATGTGCTAGTCAGTTAACATTTCAGTATTGTATCATATATGTAAGACGAATACCGTAAACATCATTGCACCATGTTTTGCAGTTTGAGATGAATGAATATTAATTACATTTTTGAACTAAGTCCATTTTCTTCTTTCATGATTACCTTTTAATCGGTAATGTATACCGTTGTATCTATTGCCTTGCATAAAAAGCGAAATAAAGTCATTCTGTAGACATTTAAAAGCATCCAACTTTTGTAAATAAATTATCATTATTAGTATCGATGCATTTAACAATTTTTATTTTCCAAACTTAAGATTATTTTTTGGACAAAAGCGCAAGCCTTTGCAACGTAGTTTCATTTTAGAAATGCGTTTTATACTTAATGCTTATAATTTGACTGCATCTTCCGTACGTGTTCTAATGAGATGAGTCGGAGAAAGTCAGACAGAGTCATTGTAATTTCCGATGAGAAGCTTTCAAATAACCATTAAGAGTAATACCTTTCAAAGGAGGCAAAACGGAAAGCAAAAGTATGTTTTGTTTTAGTTTGTTTGTGCATTTTTCTTAAAGAACACCGTAGAGAAGGACATCTGGCTTATTTATGCATTTTTTTCTATTAATTTCGCATTTATCCATTATGTATTTCTTTAAGAAGATTCTTTACGGACTAAGGGGATCAGCAATAAGCTAACAAAATTTTGTTGTTTTAGTAACTCATACGTAATATTTTTTTAACCACTTCATCAAAGTGTGATGCAAATACAGAAGATCGCTCAGCCCTCTTCCTTCATTTCTGACTGCGTTGAGAGGATGACAAAATTTTGATTCAAAACTTCACACAAGTACTCATGAAAGAATTCTAAAGATGTGTGCCATAATGTATTTTTTTACTTTACAACACATGAATTTAATTACCAAAAAGCAGAATGGAATTAACCATCGTGGTAGTTTTCTGTGCCTCTGCGCAATAGCTATTGTCATACGATTTATAATTTTTACCCAATTTTTTCGAAAAATCCAGACGACATCCTTTTTCCCATGATGGTCATCTCTCGTTTATTGTTATTTTAGATGTTACATGAGCTAGTCATGAAAAAAATCGAAAATGTACCCTGGTATTCTTCGTAGGTAATTAATGCTATGCATCTTTCGGCGTGCCTAGATCTTTGTGGGTATGAAACAAAAGGAGTGATTCGACAGTGATTATCTGGGAGGAGGGTCCCATGAAAGGTGTGGAAGCAGGAACGTCCCTAGGCTTCGATTATCAGTGATTATCTGGGAGGAGGGTCCCATGAAAGGTGTGGAAGCAGGAACGTCCCTAGGCTTCGAAATCAAGATGGGCGACGGAGGTAGGGGCGAGTATTATTTTTGGTGGGGCAAGCTTGATACCAATTTTTCTTTACGAAAAACTGAAAGAACGAATCTTTAATGTTTTTTTATTGAAGGTTTAACGACCACCATGAGCAACTCAAAGGGCTATAAGCAGTTGTATGTCACTAATTTAAAGTCAGTGGTTCCAGGGAAAGGAGAAATCCCGTGCCGTAAGACAAACACAACAACCATGCCTCACCGGGATTCAAACCCGGACCCTTCTCGAAAGAATAGTCAGTAGCCAGTGCTTTCACCAGCGCGCCATGAGGGCAGCTTTAATGCTTTTCACTACCGACTACAAAGGAATTTGTGCAATTCCCATTCCCTCCACCTGGACACATACATACACGGATCTGAATAGTTACGTCACTGACGTAAAACAGAAGTGTTGGTAGAATGTCACTTTCAACTTTTTGCTTGCTCTAAATGCATTATTGTCTTAAATTGTTTCTCAAAATTTTGCAATTTTGCTTACGGAAATAGTACTGTATTTGAACAATTTATTGAAAAGATCATGTCGTTTATATTTATATAAAGCTAATTTTAACGTCGTGCCGCACAAACACAATACTCCCCACCCCCTCCTAAACCTCCTTCCTTCCAACCAGCGACTTTACCTTGCACTCCTCTTCTACAAAGCAGTCGTCAGCCACTTTCTGCACTTTCACTGTCCCGGAGCAGTCTTACGAGTACTAGTGCAGCTTTAGACTTCACTTTCTGTTTTGGAATTCCCTATTTTGCAAAGAAAACAAACAGAGCAATAGTTACCTCAGTGAATTCCTATCCATCCTCCTCATTAGCACCCAGTCCGTACAAACGTGAAGAAGTGTCTTAAACTAAGGAATTGGAAGAGTGAAGAACAATTGAATTTTCATGGTCCTCCTGATGCTATTTTGATAACGTTTTTTGGTGACGTAAACAACTCACTTTCTATGTGAAAATGCGTAGGGCTACGTGAAGTAAAACATAAGGCTTATTACTTGGCAAAGTGCAGATAATATTTTAAAGTTAAATATACTGACCAATGGCACATTTTGAAATGGGTGGGGGGAAGGGTGGGCAAGACAAGCACACCGTCCCACTACCTTGGCGACGTCCTTATGTGGAAGCGGTGGTTCCCTTAATTTACTCAGTGAGACTTCTCAAGTTTTAGAACTGTATAAAAATAAAAATTAAGCCATAGAAAATTGAGTGGAAGTTTAGAATAGAAATTTTGGTCTTAACCATGCAGAAGTTAGCGTAAACTGAAATACAATGGTATGCAAAAATTAAGGACGAAGAGGAGAAATTAGCATAACAGCGGAACGAGCAGGAAGAACGGACCGAAAGACCATTCAGGAGACAGACTAGGGTCCGGTACGGTAGGGCATGCGTATATATGCAGCGTGACGGGGGGGGGGGGCGGGGAGTGTCGGAAGGGCATAAAGCACACGGGCGGTGTACGCTCAGCAATTCGGAGAAAGCTATTGCACGGTGTACATCTGTTTGAACGACGTCGAGTTGCTGCCACCGTGTGATACGGCCAACAAGCAATCCAGTAGATGACATCTGGATAACTTGACCTGAGGACGCGTCATGGGGAAGTTGGAAGAAGGTCGAAGAGTGACAAGTGTGACCGAGGAGTTTGGGATCGCTCACAACATTGTTTCACGAGCTTGGAGAGCATTTCAAACGACAGGAACACCTGTCCGAGAGTTTAGCAGTATCCGTCCATGAACAACCACGGCAGCGGGCGACCGGTATATTGTCCTACAGGCGAGAAGAGACAGACGGCAGACAGCGGAAGAAATCGCATGGCATATGCAACAGACATGTGGACGTCCGTTATCACGTTTTACGGTGGCCAGGAGGCTGCACAAAGGCGGCCTATTTGCACGACGACTAGTACGGTGTGTGCCATTAACGCGGTTCTACGTCAATTCGTCGCGTGCGTCAATTCGTCGACTGCGTCAATTCGTCGACTGCGACGATTCGTCGCGCGTCAATTCGTCGCCTACGTCAATTCGTCGCGCGTCAATTCGTCGACTGCGTCAATTCGTCGCGCGTTAATTCGTCGCGCGTCAATTCGTCGACTGCGTCAATTCGTCGCGGACAAATTCGTCGACTACGTCAATTCATCGACTACGTCAATTCGTCGCGTTTACAGATTTTGGTTACATACAAAACGAATTCAGGAAAACGTACGATTTCGAACGTCTTGCTCCCTGATCAAATTTATAAAGTTTGGCCACGCAGACAGGATAGGAATATTACGTTTTTCTTTGGCACTAAAAATATTAGACGGTAAACGGTTTTTGGAACGGGGCAGGGCCCGGTTGGTCAGAGCCCCCCATATACAAAATTTTCGTAAAATCTACAGTTTTCAATTCAGAACCACCAAATCTGGTATACTATCTCGTGGTATTCTAACTTAGACTGTAGACGGTTTTGGGAAGCGGTTGCAGAGAGAAGGGGGGGGGGTTACAGCCCCCCTACCAAGAATTGCCGTAAGATTTAGTTTTCAATTTAGAACTACCAAATTTGGTATGTTATCTCAGGGGTACTCTAACTTAGACGGTTTTTGGAAAGGGTCAGGGGACCGGTTGGTCAGAGCCCCCACACTACAGTTTTCAATTCAGAACCACCAAATCAGGTATCCTATCTCATAGTACTCTAACTTAGACGGTTGTCTGTTTTTGGAACGGGTCAAGGCCCGGGGAGTCAGAGCCCCCCCTCCCCCCATACATACAAAGTTTTCGTAAAATCTAGTTTTCATTTCAGAACCATCAAATTTGGTATCATGAAACTAACTTAGACGCTAGACGGTTTTGGGAAGGGGTTGGAGCCCGCGGGGTCGGACCCCCCTCATAAAAAATTTCGTAAAATCTACAGTTTTCATCTTAGAACCACCAAATTTGGTATACTATCTTATGGTACTCTAACTTAGTCGGCAGACCGTTTTCCGGAACGGGTCAAGGCCCGGGGGTCAGAGCCCCCCATACAAAATTTTCTTAAAAACTACAGTTTTCAATTCAGAACCACCTAATCTGGTATACTATCTCATGGTACTCTAACTTAGACGCTAGACGGTTTTGGGAAAGGGTTGGAGCCCGGGGGTCAGACCCCCCCCGAATAAAAACTTTTCCTAAAATCTACAGTTTTTCAATTTAGAACCACCAAATTTGGTATACTATCTCATGGTACTCTAACTTAGACGCTAGACGGTTTTTGAAAGGGGTTGGAGCCCGCGGGGTCGCCCCCCCCCCTCATAAAAATTTCGTAAAATCTACAGTTTTCATCTTAGAACCACCAAATTTGGTATACTATCTTATGGCACTCTAACTTAGACTGCAGACCGTTTTTGGAACGGGTCAAGGCCCAGGGGGTCAGAGCCCCCACATACAAAATTTTCTTAAAAACTACAGTTTTCAATTCAGAACCACCTAATCTGGTATACTATCTCATGGTACTCTAACTTAGACGCTAGACGGTTTTTGGAAGGGGTTGGAGCCGGGGGTCAGACTCCCCCGAATAAAAACTTTTTCGTAAAATCTACATTTCAAAATTGCCTTTATTCTTCAGTAAAATAACATTTCTATGTACATGACAATGGAATTCTGCCAATAAATACAGCGGTATATACATCAGCTGGAAAGTTCCAGTGAAACGTAAAACAAAATATTGTTAAAATCATTAAAAAAAATTATTTCGCCACGTAGGGCGAAGGAGAGGCAGACAATAAACACGAGCGATACAAACGAAAATGTTTACCTACAGTATTGTAGACAGGGCAAGACATGATTCTATACTATGCACAAATTCCAATTAAGCATTACTACCATACTAAAGATTAAACATTAGGTACTAATTCACAGAAATGCAACAGTGATGCTACATTCAAAATTTACAACATATGTACAGAAGTATTCAGTGACAAGGGGAAATAACGCTAAATGTACTCAGAAGGGCATCTTGTTACATTATATTATACACACAGTGACTAATATTTAAAAAAAATATTCAACATAATGAAGGGGACATTGCGTGGGCAGTAAACTGTGCAGAAGGAAGAATTATATACAACAACATAAAACCCAACATTATCGAAGAGAACATGGGAAACATGGTGAGCTATCTTCAATGGCACATTAAAACAGAAAAATCACAAATAGCGAAGCACCAAAATTAATACGTAAAACATGATTTGTTACAGTGAACGTGGGCGACAACAAAAATCCCACTTATAGGTTGAGATGTAACTGCAAATTTTGGATATGGAACCACCCAGCCGATTGGGCCCAAGTGGATTAAAAAACGCTATCGGTGTTTGTTGAGGCAGCACGAGAGTGCTCCATTCGGAGGCGAGTGGTTAACCGTGCTAGGAAGCGTCTCCGAATGATAGCACTTGCCTCCTGAGGAGGTGGAATAAGAGCGGGAAGCGTTGTTGAAGATGGAAAGCATAGACAGTGAACTTCACAAGAAGAAAAATATAACGGCACACAGGAGGCAAGTGAGTAGGTGGATGCTTAGTTTGGAGTAGCCAAGCATATGCAAGAAATGGTAACGATCGAGCACAAATTCGATCAGCAAGACGAAATGCTGTGTTTAGGACTGGCAGGAGAACGGGGCAGAATAGGTATTGATGTTGGACGTCGCTGACTTCAGGGCAAAAGGAGCACTGCGGAGAGGTGAGAAGGGTCATGCGAAATAGTACTGATGGGGCGGGGAGACGAAGGTGAAGAAATTGCCAATGAACATTGAGTTGAAGAGGGGAGGAAAGGGCAGAGGTAGATGCTGTCCAGATGGCGGGGAGAAGAGAAGGAGGAGCAGAATGAACAGAAAGTGGAAGAGTGCGGGAGGAAAAGAAGAAGCCAATAAAGAGAAGAGGAGGAGAGAGAAGTAACTAGAACCGGGGAGCTACGAATGAGGAGAAAGAACGGTAGGGAAAGAGGAGCAGAGGGGACCGAGAAGAGACCATCAGGTGAAGCGAGGAGTGGAAAGAGGCTCCAAAGCGCTGTGCGAAGAAGAAGATATTCGTTAGCAAGGGTAATGGTTGGAGATAGAAACAGGGAAGAAAGAGGTCTCCAGGTTAGATCAGAAGTTACGAGAGAACGGACAGTTATCACACCAGAGCGGATCCAATGAGGAAAGTAAAAGTAAGGGAGGTTAGGAGGGTGAATAAGAAGAAGAAGAAGAGGTTCATCTAGGAGATCAAGAGTTGAAGAAGGAAATGAACGGAGAAGAGGAAGCGAACGAAAGAGAGAAAGGCCCTCTCGCAGGACAGGAGGGAGGTGGGACGGGAGAAGAGATTATGCATCCATCTTCAGAAACAGTAGGAAGGTGAAAGATGGGTCACGGAAAGAAGCTAGAACATTCAAGGTAGTGGTAAGGGACGGAACAGTTGAAGTGGCAAGGCGAATGAAATGAATAATGCGATGTGTTTTATAAAGGACAGCTGGATCAGGAAGCTGGATGCCACCTAAAGAAGGCTGGCAGATGAAGCGTGGCAGGTTTAACCCAGTGATGTGAAGACAAGATGACGGAAGTTGAGAGGCGAGTGATGGTCATCATTTGTGACACGGGCACAACCGTCGACATCCAAGAGTATTCGCATAGAGAGATAAGTTGTCGACGAACAACGGCTGCTAGTTGACGGAACGATGTGAAAGGGCAGGGCCTTACTCCAGTAGGCAGCAGTCCGTTGTATCCGGGGAAGAAGAGCAGTCCAGGTGGCAGATGCAGAAGCCAAGGGCAATCCGACATACGCACCGAGGATCTTCTGTGTAGTGGCTGTCCACTGCGCACCCCAAGGAGCATCGGTGCGGGCAGCCCATGCCCCGCACCATAAGCCAGTACTTTTAGTGGCATTCAGCGCTGCTCCAGATAATGCAACATACTGTTGATATACAGAATACAGGCGATCAAATTGAGATTCATCCCGGACGCAAGGTCACATCATCAGCATAGGCGGTGAAAATTATTCGATGATGACGAGTACTAGCCACTGTCGGCGGTAGGACATCCAGGAGTGATCTTCGGGCTGCTAACAGGAAAGGCTCAAAAGCGAGAGCGAATAGGCTGGCCGGAGAGCGGACATCCTTGCCGGATGCCTTGCTTAAACGGAATTGGAGCGGTTAGAAATGTGGCCGCTCGAACATGGAAACTGGCGCCCTGAAAAAGGGCCAAGAGTGCGGAAGAAAGGTAGGAGGAAAGCCAAATTGTGAAAGGACAGCAGAGAGATAAAAATGAGAAACGTTATCAAAAGCGGACTTTTGATCCAGATTGAGAAAGGCAAGAGGTTCAGAAAAAGAGCGAGCGAGGAAGTGAAGATGAAGGAGAAGAGAAACGTTAGTGGAAATAGTCCGACCAGGCACAGTGTATGTCTGGTCAGGAGAAATAACGAAAGAGAGAACAGAATTAAGGCGACGGGATAAGAGTTTTGTATAGAACTTATAGTCAGTGTTTAGGATGGAGATAGGGCGCCAGTTTCCAAGATCCAAGAGGTCACCCTTCTTAGGAAGGAGGATGGTGTGTGCCAAAATAAAGTCGGGCGGTAACGCAGGAGAGGAAAAAAGCAGACGAGAAACACGCAGACAGAAAAGGCAGAAGGCACGGTAGAAAAGCACGATAAAAGGACAGAGGAAGGCCGTCAGGTCCAGGAGCGGCATGAGGATTGAGAGTAGCGAACGCCTCGCGGAGTTCGCGAAGAGAGAAAGGAGAGAGTAAAGAAGTAGGCGGGGAAGCGTTGTTTTACAGTTTTCAATTTAGAACCACCAAATTTGGTATACTATCTCATGGTACTCTAACTTAGACGCTAGACGGTTTTTTGGAAGGGGTTGGAGCCCGGGGGTCAGACACCCCCGAATAAATTTGTTTTGTAAAATCTACAGTTTTCAATTTAGAACCACCAACTTTGGTATACTATCTCATGGTACTCTAACTTAGACGGTAGACCGTTTTCGGAACGGATCAAGGCCCGGGGGTCAGAGCCCCCACATACAAAATTTTCTTAAAAACTGCAGTTTTCAATTCAGAACCACCAAATCTGGCATACTATCGCATGGTACTCTAACTTAGACGCTCGACGATTTTTTGAAGGCGTTGCAGCCCGGGGGTAAGGGCCCCCCTGTAAAAATTCGCAAAATCTACAGTTTTCAATTTAGAACCACCAAGTTTGGTATACTATCTCATGGTACTCTAACTTAGACGCTAGACTGTTTTTGGAAGGGGTTGGAGCCCGCGGGGGTCGGAACCCCCCCATTAAAAATTTCGTAAAATCGACAGTTTTCATCTTAGAACCACCAAATTTGGTATACTATCTTATAGTACTCTAACTTAGACAGCAGACCGTTTTTGGAACGGGTCAAGACCCGGGGGTGAGAGCCCCCCACATACAAAATTTTCTTAAAAACTACAGTTTTCAATTCAGAACCACCTAATCTGGTATACTATCTCATGGTACTCTAACTTAGACGCTAGACGGTTTTTGGAAGGGTTGGAGCCCGGGGGTCAGACCCCGGATAAACAGTTTTTCGTAAAATCTACAGTTTTCAATTTAGAACCACCAAATTTGGCATACTATCTCATGGTACTCTAACTTAGACGCTAGACGGTTTTGGAAGGGGCTGGAACCCCGGGGTGAGAGCCTTCCCCTCCTCATAAAAATTTCGTAAAACCTACAGTTTTCAATTTAGGACAACCAGATTTGGTATACTACTTATGGTTATCTAACTTAGACGGTAGACGGTTTTGGAAGGGGTCGGGGCCCGGGTCAAGGTAGCCCCATGCAAAATTTTCGTAAAAAGTTCCGTTTTTTACTCTTAAGAATACCCTATTTACGTTCTAAGGCGCTCTTTGGCCCTTTGAGGGCCTTGCACCATAAACCATCAACCAACCAACCAACTAACTAACCTACGGTCTAAGTTAGGGACTGTAGATAACAATAAAGTGCAAAAATATGCGTTTAATGGTGTATTAAAAACACAAATCTATATAGTGTAGCTTTCAGTACCAACGAGCGGCTTATCAGAAAGAAATATAATGTAATGTAAACAGAGAGTTCCAGATATTCAAAATTCAAAACGGTAAGAAAAAGATGATCAATGCCAATGTGAAGTCGTATGCATGCGACATCACATAGGTACGTGCATTTACTGTGTCGCGGGATTCACAGAAGCACACGCCAGATGTACGGCAGTTCTATAGATGTCTTCTAGAAGGTAAGTATTCCCATTCCTTTTTCTTTTCTTTTTGTTTCGCAAAATTAAATTAACTAAATCAAAAAATTTAAAATAAGTTTACTGGAAAATTGCAGGAATATCTTTTTCATTCATTAACTTTCACCCGCTGAACTTGGTGATTCCACAAATAGTAATATTTACCTGGCAAATAACTGGTATCCCTGCTAGTACAAATTATATTAATGATTTATTTGCGTCCAGTTCAATCTAGTATGTCCATAAGAGCGTTAGGGGCCGTATGAAAAATACATTTCAACGTGTGCCGCTACGGCGGCGGAGTGATCTAGGCGCTGGCTTCTGACCACTTGTCGAGAAGGATCCTGGTTCAAATCCCGGTGAATCATGGACGTTGTGCTTGACTTCTGGCACTGGCTGTCCCCCTTCCCAGTAACCAGTGGCCCAAAATTGGGAATGTCCGACTGCTTATAGCCCACTGAATTGATCACGGTGGTCGTTAACCCCCTCCCCCAAAGATTGCGACGTGTCCATTGCTATTTGTTGTGGACCGTACAAAAAGTATGTTTTTGATATCAAGGTGTCCACTTCCATTTAGGCTGGCCATAAAATGTTAGGAGACCGTACAAAATTGCACTTTTGTTTTTCACCTTGTCAGCGCTTCGGTATATGGTTGAAGTATACGTATATATAGTTGGGCCATTTCAGCACGTAGTTTGGTTTATATAGAAAATCAAGATAATGTTACATTTTTACTCAGCTACAACACATTAATCCCGAAGGCTATTTGTTGAAATCTTTAATCCGCCGTGCTCATATTCACAACGTTAACATAACATGTCAAGTTATTAATGTTGCAGTTTTACCCTGTCACAAAACTTTAGTTACAAGACCTTAGGCGTAAACTTTTTTTAGGAATTTTTAGTCCGACGTATTCATAAGGTTTCGATAACATGCCAAGGTTATGGTACTGCGTTTTGACTGAGGCACAAAAATTAATAAACAGGCCTTAAGCCCTTTTATCAGTTTTCAATCAACCGTGCTCATATACATAAAATTTTCAGAGAAAGTCAAGTTTACTGTGTTGCGCATTTACTCGAGTACAAAACTATAAACAGCCATTAACTTTCACCCGCTGAACTTGGTGATTCCTCAATTCATCCATTAACAAGTCTTTTAAGTGATTGTATGCTATGGTCATATTGATAATGTTTGATGACAAGTCAGGTTAATGATGTTGCACTTATTAAAGACTTAAAAAGGTGTAGAGGCTAGTAATTATTATTTGAAGTCTAAATAAAAGCTCATTTTTAACATGACTCGTCATGAAATCCTTGTGAATATGGCATTTATTTTATTTTGTACATTTTACAAAGCGTATGCATTTTTTTTTGGCATTTGTTTTAATTTTGTGTTGTACTTGTTACATAGCGTTTCGCATTTTTGTAATGCTTGTGACTTGTGATTGCATTTTGAATTTTTATTTGTTTCACATTTTGGATTGCATTTTGAATTTTTATATGTTTCACATTTTGGATTACTTTTTGACATTTTATGTTTTTGACATGCTATTTTGAAAATTTTGTCTTTTTTAATTTTGCGTTGGTTTTACATTCTTGCATCTTCGGCGGAATTACATTCTTGAAAAATTCAAATACAAGTTAGTAAAAGGTATAATTCAATTAGTGAGAAATACCAGCACATTTTAGTAAAGGGTAGAATTATATGAAATTCCTCTTAAAATGTCCAGCATGTTAACATTGTCTCTGTGCACCAAAGAAGTTCGAATTCCTTTTTATCTTGCCAGCGTTTCTCTTCTGGGTGGATTTGTTGGAATCTGTGCTATCACTCTTTCGATTTTAGCCATAGTTGTTCTCTGCTCTTTCGCAATTTCACTGATTATTTCGTACAGTCACAGTTTTCTCTCCCAGAATTGTATTCCAGCGTCTGTCTAATCTTTCAAGTTCGTTTTGTGTTCTGGGAAAGCCAAATAAATTGTTTTCACTAACTGACCAAATTGTTGGCGGGAACAGCGGAGGGCTTCTGCTTGGATTGTTTCTTCTGCTTCCACAAAATTTTCCAAGAACATAATTTTCCTCAAACCACTGAACTACAGAATCTGCATATTCTAGTAAAATTGATTTCACAAAATGAAATGCCCAAAACATTAAAAAAACTGCAACCACACGAAACAAAATACCCAAAAGATGGTAAGAAATTCTGTTGAAAGCACAATGAAGGTATACGATAGGAGAAATATATGTTTTTAAAACTTAATACAAGTGTCAAAACTGAAATAAAAAGAAAGAAAAAAGAAATATTCCAAATTTCATTGTTACTTTAGATATTTTGACCTGTTGACATTTCGTAAATTGTACTTGCACTCGGTCAAAAAATATTACTTACAAGGACTCTTTAGTAACTTTTAATCGCTGTGGTCGTATTTATAAGGTTTGCATAACAAATCAAGTTAATAATGTTGCGCTTTCACTTAGGCACCAAATGCTAATTATTGGCCGCTAGGCCTAGGCCTTTTAAATAATTTTTGATAAGCGTAACACTCTTAAATTGATTTGTCATGCAAACCTCATATAATCACAGCATTATAAAAATTACTGTAAATGCATATGCCTAGGTCTCGGGCGTAGCTATTAATGCTTTGTGCTCGAGTAACATTTAAACATAATTCATTTTATTTTCTATGAAAACTACATAAATATCAGCTCGGAGGACTGAAAACTATCAAAATCTCTAGGCCTATTGTCTGCTTAATAGTTCCAACCTCAGAAAAGCGCATTGAAAAAAATCTTGGACTTCTATGAAAACATTATGAAAATTAGCACGGCACACTGAAAATTGCTAAACAGGCCCAGTCCTAGGGTTTTCTAATTATTGTTTTGTACCTGACTAAAAGTGTAACATTATCTTTAGTTCTTACTAGCAGGGGTACCCGGTATTTCCCAGGTAAATATTACTATTTCTAAAATCACCAAGTTCAGCGGGTGAAAGTTAATGAATGAAAAAGCTATTTCCGTAAATTTCCAGGAAACTTATTTTAAATATTTTGATTTAGTTAATTTAATTATACGAAGCAAAAAATAATTTACATTATTTACAGTACATTGTATTTCTGCCTGATAAGGCAACCGTTGGTAGTGAAAGCTAACGTTTATTAATTTGTGTTTTTAATACATCATGAACCGGATATTTTTTCACTTTATTGTTATCTACGGCCTCTAACCTAGACCGTAGGTGCGGTAATGGAGTGCTGTATTGGGATGCAGTTCTTAAGAGTAAAAATTGTAATTTTTACGAAAATTTTGAATGGGCCCCCTTCACACCGGGCACCGACCCTTTCCGTCTGCGGTCTAAGTTACAATACAATGAGGGAGTGTACTAAATTTGGTCGTTCTAAATTCGAAACTGTAGGTTTTACAAAAATTGGCATGGGGGGGGGGAGGGCTCTGAACCCCTGTCTCCAACCGTTTCCCAAAATCGCCTGCATTCTCAGTTAGAGTACCATGACATAGTATACCAAATTTGGTGGTTTTAAATTGAAAACTGTAGATTTTACGAAATATTTTTATGGGGAGGGCTCTGACCCCGTGCCTGACCCGTTCCCAAAACCGTCTACCATCTAAGTTAGAGTACCATGAGATAGTATATCAAATTTGGTTGTTCCAAATTGAAAACTGTAGATTTTACGAAAATTTTGTATGGGGGGAACGATCTAACCCCCGGGCCCCAACCCGTTCCGAAAATCGTCTACGGTCTAAGTTAGAGTACCATGATATGGTATACCAAATTTGGTGGTTCTAAATTGAAAACTGTAGATTTCAAGAAATTCTATATGGGGGGGGGGGGGGTCTGAACCCCGGAGGCTCCGACCCTTTCCAAAAAACCATCTACCGTCTAAGTTAGAGAACCATGAGATAATATACCAAATTTGGTCGTTCTAAATTGAAAACTAGTTTTTACGAAAAATTTTTATGGGGTGGGGAGCTCTTACCCCGTGCCTGACCCGTTCCAAAAACCCTCTACCGTCTAAGTCAGAGTACCATAAGATAGTATACCAAATTTGGTGGTACTAAGTTGAAAACGGTATATTTTACGAAAATTCTTTGGGGGGAGTGGGGGGTGCTCTTACCGCCCGGAGCCCCGATCCGTTCAAAAACCGTCTCCCGTCTAAGTTACAGTTTCATGATACCAAATTTGGTGGTTCTAATGTGAAAACTATAGATTTTACGAAAATTTTGTATGTGGGGGCTCTTACCCCTCGCGCCTTGACTTATTCCAAAAACCGTCTAGCGTCTAAGTTAGAGTACCATGAGATAGTATACCAAATTTGGTGGTTCTAACTTGAAAACTGTAGATTTTACGAAAATTTTGTCGGGGAGGGCATTCTAACCCCCGGGCGCCGACCCGTTCCAAAAACCGTCTACCGTCTAAGTTAGAGTGCCATTATATAGTATACCGAGTTTGGTGGTTCTAAATTGAAAACTAGATTTTACGAAATTTCATATGAGGGGGGGGGCTCTGAACCCAGGGCTCCGACCCTTTCCAAAAACCGTCTACAGTCTAAGTTAGAATACAATGAGATAGTATTCCAAATTTGGTGGTTCTAAATTGAAAACTGTAGGTTTTACGGAAATTTAAAATTTTGTACGGGGGAAGGGGGAGTAGGGTTTGCTCCGACCCCCGAGCCCCGACCCGTTCCAAAAAACCGTCTCCCGCTAAGTTAGAGTTTCATGACACAAAATTTGGTGGTTCTGAATTGAAAAATAAAAATTTTAAGAAAATTTTGTATGTGGGAGGTCTTACCCCCGGGCCTTGATCCGTTCCAAAAACCTTCTACCGTCTAAGTTAGAGTACCATGAGATAGTATACAAAATTTGGTGGTTCTAAATTGAAAACTATAGATTTTACGAAAGTTTGTGTGTAGGGGGGGGGGGTAACCACCCTTGCCCCGACCCGTTCTGAAAACCGTCTACCGTTTAATTTAGAACACCATTATATAGTATACTCAATTTGGTAGCTCTAAATTGAAAACTTTAGTTTTTACGAAAAAAATTTATGTCTCTGACCTCGTGCCCGACCCGTTCCAAAAACCGTCTACCGTCTAAGTTAGAGTACCATGAGAGAGTATGCCAAATTTGGTGGTTCTAAATTGAAAACTGTAGATTTTACGCGGCATTTTATGGGAGGGGGGGCTCTTACTCCCGGGCTAAAACCCCTTCCAAAAACCGTCTAGCGTCTAATTTAGAGTTTCATGATACCAAATTTGATGGTTCTGAAATGAAAACTAGATTTTACGAAAATTTTGTATGTGGGGGCTCTGACACCCCGGGCCTTGATTCGTTCCAAAAACGGTCTGCCGTCTAAGTTAGAGTACCATAAGATAGTTTACCAAATTTGGTGGTTCTAAGATGAAAACTGTAGATTTTACGAAATTTTTATGAGGGGGGGGCGACCCCGCAGGCTCCAACCCCTTCCAAAAACCGTCTAGCGTCTAAGTTAGAGTACCATGAGATAGTATACCAAATTTGGTGGTTCTAAATTGAAAACTGTAGATTTTACGAAAAAGTTTTTATTCGGGGGAGTCTGACCCCCGGCTCCAACCCCTTCCAAAAACCGTCTAGCGTCTAAGTTAGAGTACCATGAGATAGTATACCAGATTAGGTGGTTCTGAATTGAAAACTGTAGTTTTTAAGAAAATTTTGTATGTTGGGGGCTCTAACCCCGGGCCTTGACCCGTTCCAAAAACGGTCTGCAGTCTAAGTTAGAGTACCATAAGATAGTATACCAAATTTGGTGGTTCTAAGATGAAAACTGTAGATTTTACGAAATTTTTATTAGGGGGGGGCGACCCCACGGGCTCCAACCCCTTCCAAAAACCGTCTAGCGTCTAAGTTAGAGTACCATGAGATAGTATACCAAATTTGGTGGTTCTAAATTGAAAACTGTAGATTTTAGGAAAACGTTTTTATTCGGGGGTCTGACCCCCGGGCTCCAACCCCTTCCAAAAACCGTCTAGCGTCTAAGTTAGAGTTCCATAAGATAGTATACCAAATTTGGTGGTTCTAAGATGAAAACTGTAGATTTTACAGAAATTTTTTATGAGAGGGGGGGGGGGGTCCGACCCTGCGGGCTCCAACCCCTTCCAAAAACCGTCTAGCGTCTAAGTTAGAGTTTCATGATACCAAATATAATGGTTCTGAAATGAAAACTAGATTTTACGAAAATTTTGTATGTGTGGGGGGAGGGGGTGGGCTACGACTCCCGGGTCTTGACCCGTTCCAAAAACCGACAACCGTCTAAGTTAGAGTACTATGAGATGGGTTACCTGATTTGGTGGTTCTGAATTGAAAACTGTAGTGTGGGGGCTCTGACCAACCGGGCCCCTGACCCGTTCCAAAAACCGTCTACCGTCTAAGTTAGAGCGCTATGAGATAATATACCAAATTTGGTAGTTCTAAATTGAAAACTATATCTTACGGCAATTCTGTAGGGGGGGCTGTAACCCCCCTCCTCTCTGCAACCGCTTCCCAAAACCGTTTACAGTCTAAGTTAGAATACCACGAGATAGTATACCAGATTTGGTGGTTCTGAATTGAAAGCTGTAGATTTTACGAAAATTTTGTATATGGGGGGCTCTGACCAACCGGGCCTGCCCCGTTCAAAAAAACCGTTTACCGTCTAATATTTTTAATGCCAAAGAAAAACGTAATATTCCTATCCTGTCTGCGTGTCCAAATTTTATAAATTTGATCAGGGAGCAAGACGTTCGAAATCGTACGTTTTCCTGAATTCGTTTTGTATGTAACCAAAATCTGTAAACGCGACGAATTGACGTAGTCGACGAATTGACGTAGTCGACGAATTTGTCCGCGACGAATTGACGCGCGACGAATCGTCGTGGTCGACGAATTAACGCGCGACGAATTGACGCATGCGACGAATTGACGCGCGACGAATTGTCGTAGTCGACGAATTGACGCGCGACGAATTGACGCAGGCGACGAATTGACGTAGTCGATGAATTGACGCACGCGACGAATTGTCGGGACACCCATTAACGCCTGCTCATCGGAGACGTCGGTTTCTGTGGTGCCAGGAACACAAGAACTAGACACATCAGCAATGTGGTCGTATTATCTTTACGGATGAGAGCCGATTTAGTCTGACGAGCGATTCTGGATGTATACATATCTGGAGAGAGCAGGGAACACGCAATCACACCTCCAACATCATCGAAAGGGACCGGTTTGGAGGTGGCGGAGTTCTCGTTTGGGGCAGTATCATGTTTGGTAGCCGTACTGGCCTCCACATCTTCCAAGGAGGTTCAGTCACTGGTGTCCGCTATTGTACCGAGGTTCTCCTACCTCACGTGTGTCTGTTTAGAGGTGCTGTGGGTCCTGAGTTTCTCTTCATAGACGTCAACAGTACACTTCATCGTACAGTTTCTGTCGCAGAGCTGTTGGAGAGTGAAGATATTCATCGCGCGAATTGGCCTGCAAGGTCGCCGGATCTAAATCCAATCGAACACGTGTGGGACCTTCGCGGGAGACGCTTGGAAGCACGTCACCAGCCGCCAGCAACGATTCCGCTGCTGCGATTGGCGCAACAAGAGGAATGGGCCGCGATGCCTCAACAGCTCCTTGACAACCTCGTCCTCAGCATGGACAGACGTTGTAAATCCTGCAACGCCGTCAGGGGTGATGATATCCCCTACTAAAGACTGCATTTTTCTTGGCAGCCGCCTGTCACATGGACGACTCTGTCTTCTGTTCAGTTGTGCTCGAATCTACCTTTTCAACTAAGTGCCTTTGTATCCTTTGGATTCCTTGTTTGGACGGTTTTGCTCACTTGTCCCATATTCTTACATCTTGAGGATCTTATGGTATGATTTCAGTCGATGTGGAGCACTTCTGCACGACGTTACATTCGAAAAACCGTCTCTTCCATAATTTTTGCACGCCAGTGTAGTAGCGTTAATGAAATACAGCAGATAGCGATGCATTGCCATTTACAGTAGCCCGGAACTCGGTTGAAAGCACTTGAGTACGAAACAGTCTTGGGCAGCAACTTTCCTCTTCACCTTCACGAGGGGAGCAGGCAGATAGCAAAGCTGTGGGACATGCACATGCGTCGCGTAAATTCTCTTTGACGAAGCATTCGGTGAAGGTAGAGGTACCCATATTTGCTTTGTTTACAGGCGTGTAACAACGGTGTGTTTTGATTAGTGTGTTATTAGCGTTTTAGAAACGTTTCAACGCATTTAAATCACAGTCCTGTGTTAATTATGATTCAATTATTTTTATTTTTTATTTTTCAGAAAATCAGATTTTGCAATCTTTTTTCCAAACATGGAAAAAATTGACTGAATGTGTGCTTGCAGATTGGATGCTCCTGAGCTACAAGCTTTTCTAGATGGTAACCGCTCTTCTGATACTTTCATGAGTGATAAAATGACCGGTCCTTGTGTCAGAAAAACCTGTAGCCTGGTTCAAACTATTATTGCATCACTGAACATTCGGCCGCCCCGGTGGCGCAGTGGTCTAAGCGATGGCCTCTGATCATTTGTCCGAACGGGGTCTGGGTTCGAATCCCGGTGAGGCATGGATGTTGTGTTTGTCTTACGGCACTGGCTCTCTCCCTTCCCTGGAACCAGTGACCCTAAATTAGGGACGGGCGACTGCTTATAGCCCATTGAGTTGCTCACGGTGGTCGTTAAACATCCAATCAAAAAAAAAAAAAAAAAAAAAACAACAACTGAACATTCGAGTTACTTTCGTTTACTTAAAAACTGGAAATCATTGAAACGGGTCGGCCTCAATCGCTTCTTAACATATCAGTTAAAACAAAGACATTTGATTTTCCCTTTCACCACAAGTTGTATCATGCAACTTTTGGTGAAAATGTGATTTATTAGAGAATCTCTAATATTTAGCAAAATCTAAAATACCAGTTTCATGAGATCTGAATAAATGTCCACTATGCTTCTTAAAAATATTTTCTGAAGCACGGAATTTATCTTCATTTGGTCATCAAACTTCATGTAGGATCCCTAATAGGGATCTTACATGAAATATTTAAAATTCTTTCACTGCTTCGTGTTTGGAAGGACATTGTTAACGATTTGGTTTAAATGGAAACAGTAAAGTAAAAAGAAACTATGAATGAGGAGGATACATAACCTTGGGTGAGTTATAACGAGATTATATTGTCAGATGATATCGCGGAATAGGCTACAGTATAATGTTGGCTGTGTTCTCAAATTAGGTGATGATGGTGACTGTGATCTCAAATTAGGTCATGATGTTGGCTGTAATCTTAAATTAGGTCATGATGTTGGCTGTAATCTTAAATTAGGTCATGATGTTGGTTGTGATCTCAAATTAGGTCATGATGTTGACTGTGATCTCAAATTAGGTCATGATGTTGGCTGTAATCTCAAATTAGGTCATGATGTTGGTTGTGATCTCAAATTAGGTCATGATGTTGGGTGTAATCTCAAATTAGGTCATGATGTTGGGTGTAATCTCAAATTAGGTCATGATGTTGGCTGTGATCTCAAATTAGGTCATGATGTTGGCTGTAATCTCAGTAGTATGCTATAATGTTCTGCGTGGACTTTCTCGTCATGTTCTTTTTTGTGATCTCAGAATAGGTCACGACGTCGGTCGAAAATTTAGTGGTGGAATAAAGAAAATCTGATGCTCTAGAATCTAGATGAAATTCCCGGTCATGGTGTTGGTTGTGATCTCAGAATAGGTCATTTTATTATTTGAAGTTTAACGACCACCGTGAGCAACTCCATGGATAATGATGGATCTGCTCTTCTGATACATCATGA
Source organism: Macrothele yani (assembly GCA_039090855.1). Taxonomy (NCBI): domain Eukaryota; kingdom Metazoa; phylum Arthropoda; class Arachnida; order Araneae; family Macrothelidae; genus Macrothele; species Macrothele yani. Next base: position 98,790,690 of record CM077007.1, on the reverse strand, counting down.
CCGTCAAAAATGCTTTCATGTCGCCTGTCCATAAATTCAGGGTCACTGATTCCAGGGAAGGAAGAAAGCCAGTATTGTTAATCAAGCATAACATTCACGCCTCACAGGGTTTCGAACCCAGACCCATTTCGTACGAATCGTCAGAAACCAGGGCTTTGACCACTGCGCCAACAGGCGGCAGATTAAGTCATGATGTGGGCTGTAACCCGAATGGCGGCCTAAAATATTCTGCACGTTTTTGATTGTGATGTCACAATGATGATATCATTTGAGTGAAAACTGTTGCAATGAGAGCAGTGATACATTTTTCGTAAGCGAAAACCGAGAAACTGAGTGAAATTCATGGGATGGCATTAATATGCATGGCAATATGTATAAACACAGTGGAGTATGTCAGAAATCATGGAATGGTTTATCGCTTTAACGACAATAATGCTCATAATGCAGGTACATCCAAATGGCCGCAGCTGCTTGTAACGCCTGTACAGAGTGAGTAAGATTTCCTATAAGCACATGTTCTTTGAATATGCCGAACTCCGCCGGATTAGGAGAGGCTACATTCAGTCACCATTGTTGCCAATAAACAAATAAGTGAAACAGGCGCTGGTTTCTTCTTGAGTGGCATCAATCCCCTTCATGACAGCGCATCTCTAGTCGGTTGAAGAATATAGTGATTGGTCCTGTGAAACGCCAATCTCACATATCGGAAGAATCGTGTGGTGTCTAACCCCTTATCCTTCTTTTGTCAACCAGTTAAAAGTGGGGAGAGATATTTAAAAATTAGCTACAGACAGTTTCGGGTGATATGGTATTTTGCGAGACACCAGAGTTTAGAGTTTCGGTCGTTAAAGAGTTAAAATAATAGACATGTAAAAGACGGGGTTCTGCTATGCAAAACGTAAAGCTCCACCATGCAAGAGAAGACTGATACTACTGCTGAGACACTCATTCCAGAATTTTTTTATATTAAGTGACGGTATTCAGTAGGGAACTGAATATCAGCACCGGGTCTGTGTACAACAGTGTACACAGCGAGAGTAGATTCCATAAAATCTCCGTAAAGATGTTTGTTCTCAACATAAAAACTGCCTTCCTAATAGTTTCCGTAAGACATTTGAAACCATTCAGGAACTAGGCTTTGCAGCTCTATTTTTCCCCTGAAACTGGTAAAAGGGATTTAGATACTTCCGGTCGTCTGAAGGAGAAAACACTTTCTCTGAACGAAACACCTTCTTTCAGGCTGCGAAATATACAGCAAGTTGTGTATGAGTGACTGAGCTCACCAGCTAGGATGTACTCGTCGGACGTAGTCCGTGAGTTGGTTTCGCGGTAGAGATGAGATGAAGAGAAGAAGACTTGTGAGGGAAAATGCTTGGTTCTGTTGTGCAAAATATCGTAGTAACAAAACATATGTTCTTTCCACTTTTGTTGTTTTCATTCCATCCATTCCCGTATAATGATCAGTGCGAGGGACATTCGATGTAAATTGCAGGGTAGATGAGAATGCGAAAACTTTTGAGGCCAAAATTCGCAAATGAAAATGGAACAAACGTACATATGAAGAAATATATACAGAAAAAAGCAGATATTCACATGGAAGTCCCCAACGGCGTATCGGAACTAATAACAGAAGAAAAGCAATTCACGGTTTTTGAAAAACGACAGCCAAAGAAGCACTCTTGAAAGAGAGTATATAATAACAAGACATGCAATATGAAATAATGATAAAGTGCTAGAGGCCCGAGAAAGAGAAAGTCAACGAAAAATAATAAACACAAGCTCAATAAATTAAATTATAATTATTAATTTATTAAAAATAAGTTCTCGATAGCAAAAACTAACCGGGAAAAAACGAGGAAAATTAAAAATTCTATTAAAGTAAAGACAAGATAAAATGAAGAAACTAATCTGTTATGATTTCATATCTTAGAAAAAGGCAAAGAAAAAAAAGAGAAATACATGTTCAGTAAATTAAAATATCTTTGTCAATTTATAAAAATAAGTTTTCGATAAGCTAACGAAAAGAACACGAAGAAAGGTTGAAGTCTTGTTGAAGTAGAAGCAAGACAAAATAAAGAAACCAATGTCTTATTGTTTCATTTCTTTTTCTGAGGAAAAAAAATGAAAGGTGTAATGGCAAAGGCAATTTTTGAAGATTATGAACGTAAAAGACAAAACACGAAGCGATGTCAAAGAAAGAAGACATATCAGCCTTTTAGTACTTTTGAAAAGGAATACAAAAATTTAGTAGTAATGAAGAGTAAGAAAGAAATTATTGGAATGGAAGCGTTTAGGCAAAAACATAGTTGAAATGACTTCGTGTCATAAAATTCCAAAGGATGATTGATATGACTATAAAGAAAGACACGAAGAAGGCAAAACAAAAGAAATGCTTTGCATGAGTAAGAAATGAAAGCTACTCAAGCTGAAGTATTTGCTTGAATCCATGCAAAATTAAAAATCTAGTTTACAACGCATTCTAATGCTGACGTTCTCGGTTCTATTTTCGAAGTAAGAATAAAATTTGAAAGAATAGTTTAATTAGCCCATAAGAAAACTTTCGAAAATCACCTTAGGATTACGAAAATAAAATATCAGCAAGGAACATTTTTCTTTTCTGTCTGACACTCTTTCTTTGAAGTGCTATCGCTCAGACAATAAAAACAAAAATGTAGCATTTGTTGCGGTGAAAAGTTGGTGTACAGATAAAATCATCAAAGAGAAGTGAAGAAGAAAAAAACAAGAAGAAAAGGGGGAAAAAAGAAAAGCAGTTGCGAGAGAAAATTCAGAACGCGGCTGCCTTTACGCTATGGAAACACTTCATTGGAATACTTTCGCCTCACCGATAACACACTTCTTTGTGTTGCTTCAAAAAGCTCCTTGGAAGAAATATCTAATTTTACTGACGCTGGCATTCTCTTAACGAAATAACTTTGATAAAAATCTCTCATCTTGTTATGTTAAATTAGAGTTTCTCATTATCGGGGAAGACTTAGTTCAAGACAGCTGACGGAACACATTAAAAATGTGAATGATTAGTGCCGTAAAAAATGTCTTTCGCAGAGATAACGTCAAGTCTGTAAAGAAGTTGCTGTCACGCGCCCATATAGAAACTTTCTTGCTTCTATAACGTGACAGTTTCGACATCAGATTTTCTTCTCAACTTTGCTGCTTCTTCAAACCTTGATCCTAAAGATATTTTGCGTCGTATAAATTCCATTCATTTTGTTGAATCTGATGGTGTCAATATCCACACCGTGAAGATTGCACGAATCGAAGTATATATACCCATTAGATTTTTCGTCTATCTTACGAAGTCGCTTGCAATTTCATCCCCCCCCCTGTCGTACAACCAGTCGTCTTTCAAGGTACCAGCTTGAAAAAAATTCAGCCATTGTTCTGATCTCTTCATAACGTCATTTTGCACAGTATGAAATGGGTGATTTTCACTAGCAACTGTTTTTTTTCCGACCTTAAATTCAAAAGTTCGATAAATTTGCATGAGTTGTTTATTCATCAAACTTTGTACTGCTACACGCATAGAGAGAGGTACTGTTTGGAGAAAAATAATTGTTTCGATTTATATCAACGAAGCTAAGAATTTGTTAGTTTTCTGACGAAATCTGCCTTGGGAATTTTTTATTCCGCGGCGCTATATTCCATGTTTTGTCAAGAGATAAAATATCTCCTGTGTTGTTACAATAAAATGGTTTATTTAGTATTTTATCTACCTGAAAATGAAATTTCTCGCCTTTTTTTAATACTTTCACGCGGGAAAATGATTAATAATGTAGTGTTCATCTCTATCCCAACCTTGCTAACAATCGATACTTTTATACTCGTATAACAGATTATCACATATAAGAATAATTTATCATATAAGAATAATTTATCATTTTGTTCACACAGCGAGCGGAGAATAACAGCGCAGATCTAATTTCAGGTAGGAAAGAAGAGCAGAACTATGTGAACAAACAAAAACCATGCATAATGTAAACCTTTCTGTTGTAAGACGAAAGTCAACACTCTCTAGACCGATAAAGGAAGAAATATTCTTCGTAACATATAGAAAATTCAAGTAAAGCAAACTGAATTTGCGTGTACCACATACTGATCATCCATGTAACACTTCTCAGAAAACTTAAAAATTTCATCACCCCTGGAGTGGGAATCGAACCCCGCATCTCCCGCGTACCGGTCGAGTATGCTAACCAACACACCACCCGGGACCGTGAAGTTCCGAGCAACTGAGACATAGGAATCCGAAAGACCTCAGATTTTTGCTTGTCGAAGCATACATGCTTCCTCATAGCGCTTTGTCCCGATTTCTATCTGGACGATGTAGGTCGGAGGTCACCAGTATTGCAGATATGTCAATAAAGGAAGAAATATTATTCATGATACATGCAAAATTCACAGAATATTCAAGAAAAGCAATTACTTGAGTATTCTGTAAATTTTACATGTATTATGAAGAATATTTCTTCCTTAGTAAATGCAATTGCTTGAATATTCTGTGAATTTTCCATGTATTATGAAGAATATTTCTTACTTAGTAAAAGCAATTGCTTGAATATTCTGTGAATTTTCCATGCATTATGAAGAATATTTCTTCCTTAGTAAAAGCAATTGCTTGAATATTCTGTGAATTTTTCATGCATTATGAAGAATATTTCTTCCTTAGGAAAAGCAATTGAATTTTCCATGCATTATGAAGAATATTTCTTCCTTAGTAAAAGCAATTGCTTGAATATTCTGTGAATTTTCTATGCATTATGAAGAATACTTCTTCCTTAGTAAAAGCAATTGCTTGAATATTCTGTGAATTTTCCATGCATTATGAAGAATATTTCTTCCTTAGTAAAAGCAATTGCTTGAATATTCTTCCTTTATTGATTTATCTGTGGTACTGTTGACCTCCGACCTAAGTCGTCCGGTTGGGAATTGGGTCAAAGCGCTATGAGGAAGCATGGATGCTTCGACAAGCAAAAATCTGAGAGCTTTCAGATTCTTATGTCTCAGTTGCTCGGTGCTTCAGTCTCCTGGATGGTGTAATGGTTACCATACTCAAGCGGGAGATACGGGGTTCGATTTTAGCGCGATGAAATTTTCAAGTTTTCTGAGAAGTGTTACATGGATGACAATTCTCTAGACCATTCGTTTTCAAAATGACAATGATTTCCATCAATGTTAAATGTTTTTACTCATCAACGTGATACATTTTATTTCCGTTTAACACCCTGGGAACAAACGTAAGCATGCTTTTTTTATTCAGATACTAAAAAACATTCCAATATTACACTCTAAGTAAGGATTTAAACAATATTTTAATGTGAAATTCAGAATTTCATTTTGTTTACTAATTTACGAAGACCAGTGTAACACTAAAAGCTTCATGCGCGATTTAAACGAGTTCATCGATTTGTTAAGCCGTGTTGTGTTACATAGATGTACTACCACAGATTTCATGATGGTTTTAATTGAGATTTTCAGGCTCAACCAAGAAATAAAAGGACTGATTTTTATTGGGTTTGAAATACGCAACGAAGTAGCTCGATATTCCAAATATTTAGTAAAAACATTCAATGCATTGATTATGATACGCTTTCCTACATACCAGAAATCATTACCCAAGTTATTAATCAAGTTATAAGCATAATGGCTGTAGAATAAATCTCGTTCTTATGACCCGACCTTTGACCCTATGTCGATGATATTCAACAGAACCGGTAAATTATACTTCCGGAACAATATGAAACGTTTTGTCTCAATAGAAGCATTTTTACGTAAGGTATAACACATACGGGCAATTGAATGTATCCCGATCCTATGTCCTGACCTTTGACCCCATTTCCCCAATTTTCAATACGGTTTGTCCCCAGATGGTCCTCTACCACATATTAAAATTTCATTGAAATCGAACCGTTTTTACGCAAGTTATGACGCATAAGGACAATGGAATGCATCCTGCTCCTATGTCCTGATCTTTGAACCCAATTCGCCCATTTTCAATAGGGTTTGCTACCAGGTAGTCCCCTACCACATGATACAATTTCATCGAAATCGAGAAATTTTTACGGGAGTTATCGTAAGGACAGACGGACGGACGGACAAAGCTAGAGCATATACGCTTCTTCAACCTACGGTTTGAAAGCGTAAAAAAATGCTGTAGCGCTACTTAGTGTTTGACATACTACAAAGATGAAGCACGAGTCAAGACGACAAATCTGAAGCGATGCATTCCGTCGGTGTAGCTTAGTTGGTTAGAGCTACTCACTTCGGAGGGACGAGAAGCGATTTAGATCTGCGTCACCGACAAATCCCTGTTTTCAGAAGTCTACTATTTCGAACAGCGATATCAAAAACCCAGTCAGGATCAGTCTTTTATATATGAAGCATTTTCATTCATAGATCAAAGAAGAAATTCAGATTAGAAAGTATGACATTCTTTGTTCCGCATGCAACATTCTCAACTGTTCTTTGCCAACACGGTAGCTTCTATGACTGTGAAAATAAAACGGTCCTGGAAATTTTAAACTTAAAATAGAATACATGATTTGCTGTTCGATGTCTTGCCAGTAAGTAGATCCCAAGTTTAAGAAAAAAGAATTCCGTTCATTAGTTCATTATCTTGAAAAATTCGGACTAAGGCAACAAACAGTTACAGACGCATGCAGATGGCAACTGGTGGTGGCTAAGGCAAACAACGTTCCGGATAGGCCAATACAGGTAGCCCTCAGGCGACGTGTTGTTTGAATAAACAAGAATATGCATGCTTTTTTCCGTACACCAAACAGAGAGCATGCAGTTTCTTTGACGCTTTTTCCGAAACCTGACTGACACGTAATGTCTGCAGCACGGTTTGAAATTAATATACACTAAGTGATCACTGAATTATGTCCACCCCTATCAAAAGTGCATGCGGCCCGTTGATCACGTGATTTCCGAGAGGGCGCGATTTGTCGATCGACGCAACATATACACTGAGTGGCCACTTTATTATCACCACCCCAGTAACTCGTTGGTCTACCTTTTGCCTTTAATACTGCGTCGATACTTCGTTGCATGGTCTCCACGAGATGTTGATCGGTGGTTTGTGGGATCTGAGACCATGCTTGATGAATAGTACTTTCCAGGAGTGTGAGATTGCGGGGTTGTGGATCCAGCTGTCTGATGGCTCGTTCAACTTCATCGCACAAATTATCAATGGGGTTGAGATCTGGTGATTGTGGGGGCTCACCGGCATGTTCCTGAAACCAATCATGTTCAATACGAGCACCATGGCAGGGAGCATTATCTTGTTGAAAGTAGCCATCGTCATTGGGATAAACCATCCACAGGTCAGGATGCACTTGGTCCGCAACGATGTTTAGATATGATGTGCCAGTCAGACGTTGATCAACACGAATTAAAGAGCCCAAAGCATGCCAGGAAAACATTCCCCAAACCATAGCATTGCCTCCACCAGCTTGAAGGGCTGTAGCAATGCATTTGGGGTCCAGGCTTTCGTGCTGTTTTCGCTAAATTCTCACTCGGCCATCGGCGTGGGGCAACTGAAAACGTGATTCATCGGACCACATCATTTGGTTCTAATTATCGACTGTCCAATCCTTGTGCTTCTGTGCGAACTGGTGACGTTTTCTCTTGTTAACTGCAGAAAGCAAAGGTGTTCGAACAGGCCTTCAGCTGCCATATCCCATCCGATGCAGTGTACTGCGAACAGTGCGTGCAGAGATCATTTGAGGGGATCCTTGATTAAGATGGTCTGTAATTTGCTGCACTGTTGCCCTTCTGTTGTCTGTTACCAGTCTGGACACTCTCCGTTCCGCCCGAGCAGTCACTAGTCGATGAGAACCACACGTTGCACGTAGAGACCCAGCTTTTTTGGCTGACAGTCCAGTCTTTAAACACTTTAACAACAGTTACTGTGAAACATTTCACGAATGCGGCTGTTTCGGCGATACTCGCTCCATGGCTCAGAGCTCCTACAATCATCCCACGTTGAAAGTCCGTCACATCGCATTTTTTACCCATCTCGTCACCCAAAAATCCCTTCTACTACTGTCGCAAGCACTAAGATCTCCCTTTTTTATATTAGCCTCGCCCTCTGGCAGCAACAACGTGCATCCATAGCTCCTTTGCTTAAAACTGTCAGGTGGGCATAATAAAGTGGCTACTCGGTGTATAAGGGTGTGAGTGGAGGAGTAGGTAGTAAAATTCGGAGCGTGATGGGTAAACCGAAGGATTTATCGGATTTTGAGAAAGGACAGATTGTGGGAGCTCGGAGAGAGGGTGCCTCGATTTTACAAAAGGGCTCAACTGGAGGGTTATTCGCGAGCTGCCGTAGTTCTAGTGTATCAGGACTGGCGTGAAAATGGTCAAAAAACTACCTGGAGGGAAAAGTGCGAAGGACATCGAAAGGTTGATGTAAGAGGTGAGCACTGTGTTCGGCGACTCGTACAGACCAACAGGCTCGACGCTGTTCAACAGTTGATTTGTTAATACAACATATGTCAATCCGGAACACTATCTGTCATTACCATCCACCACACGCTCGCACGTATGGGCTATAACAGCAGACGACACGGACGCCATCCTCTCCTAACCACGATTTATCGGCACAAAAGAATCGACTGGTGAAAAGATCATGCAAGTTGGGCGTCAGATGACTGGAATACAAGTGTGTTGGTCTGACGATTCGCGTTTTTTACTCCACTCGGTGGATGGTCGCGTACGTATTTGGCGCAAACAACATGAGGCGCTCGATCCTTCCTGCATGGTATTCACAGAGAAGGTCGGTGGAGCTTGTTTAATTGGCAGAAAGCTGGATCCCTTGTGCACGTGGAACAACGTATGACCGGTGTCCATTATGGTGAATTGCTTGCTGTCTCTGCACCTCGAGCAATTTTTGCACGTTTTTTCCGAATGGCGACGGTGTCTTCCAAGACGACAATGCGCCGAACTACATGTCGAATGTTGTGCAAGAATGGTTTGAGGAACACAGTTCAGATTTCCAGCATACCGATTGGTCTCCGAACTTCCACGATATTAATCACAGAGGAACTTACGAGACACCATGGGACGGCAAACTAGGTTTCTGGATACACCAATCATCTCCATACCTGCATCATGGAAGCCCGCATTACACATAGCTTGGTTGGCCATACCTTCCAACCGCTTCCGGCATCTTAATGAATCGATGCCACGTTGGACAGCTGCTGTACTGAGGGCGAAAGGAGGACCTACGAAATATTAGGTAGGTGGTTATAATCCAGTGATCCCTTAGTGGTCATAATTCAGTGATCTCATCCAATGAAGTTTATTTTCCTCCAAGTTTGTAAGTAAATCGGTACGTTGCTCTCTCCGGAATTGTGATTATATGCAGTTATCACTGCTTTTATGATAAATTATCGTTGTTGTTTTTCCGAGATAGACAGTTCTGACCATTTCGGATTTCAGCAGCTGAAAATTAGTGTAAGATGATACACTGGTGTGCAATGAAATTAAGGACAAAGGGGAGAAATTAGCATAACAGCTGAACGAGCAGGCAGAACGGACCGAAATACCACTCAGGAGATTAGACTAGGGTCCGGTACGGTAGGGCACGCGCATATATGCAGCATCAAGTAGGGGGGTCGGAAGGGCATAAAGCACACGGGCGGTGTACGCTCTACAATTCGGTGAAAGATATTGCACGGTGTACATCGGTTTGAACGACGTCGAGTTGCTGCCACCGTGGGATATGGCCAACAGGCAATCCAGTAGACGACATTTGGATGACTTTACCCGAGGTCGCGTCATTGGAAAGTTGGAAGAAGGTCGAAGTGTGACTAGTGTGGCCGAGGAGCTCGGGATCGCTCACAGCATCGTTTCACAAGCCTGGAGAGCATTTTAAGCAACAGGAACAGCTGTCCGAGAGTTTAGCAGTGGTCGTCCACGAGCAACCACGGTGGTGGACGACCGGTATATTGCCCTACAGGCGAGAAGAGACAGACAGCAGACAGCGGGAAAAATCGCAAGGCACATGCAACAGACATGTGGACGTCCGTTATCGCGTTTTACCATGGCCAGAACGCTGCACAAAGATGGTCTATTTGCACGACGACCAGTACGATGTGTGCCATTAACTCCTGCTCATCGGAGACGCGACGGTTTCTGTGGTGCCAGGAACACAAGAACTGGGCACATCAGCAATAAGGTCGAGTTCTCTTTACGGAAGATAGCCGATTTAGTCTGACGAGCGATTTTGGACGTATACACATCTGGAGTGAGCAGGGAACACGTAATCACACCTCCAACATCATCGAAAGGGACCGGTTTGGAGGTGGCGGAGTTCTCGCTTGGGGCTGTATCATGCTTGGTAGCAGTACTGACCTTCACATCTTCGAAGGAGGTTCCGTCACTGGTGTCCGCTATTGTACCGAAGTTCTCCTGCCTCACGTGCGTCTGTTTAGAGGTGATGTGGGTCTTGAGTTACTTTTCATGGACGCCAACGCTACACCTTATCGTACAGTGGCTGTCGCAGAGCTGTTGGAGAGTGAAGATATTCAACGCCTGAATTTGCCCGCAAGGTCTCCGGACCTGAATCCAATCGAACACGTGTGGGACCTTCTCGGGAGACGCTTGGCAGCACGTCACCAGCCGCCAGCAACGATTCCGCAGCTGCGATTGGCGCTACAAGAGGAATGAGCCGCGATGCCTCAACAGCTCCTTGACAACCTCGTCCTCAGCATGAATAGACGTTGTAAATCATGCAACGCAGTCAGGGGTGATCATATTCCCTACTAAAGACTGGATTTTTCTTGGCAGCCGCCTGTCACATGGACGTTTCTGTCTTCTGTCCAGTTGTGCTCGAAGCTACCTTTTCAACTAAGTGCCTTTGTATCCTTTGGATTCCTTGTTTGGAAGGTTTTGCTCACTTGTCCCATATTCTTACATCTTGGGGATCTTATGGTATGATTTGAGTCGATGTGGAGCCCTTCTGCACGACGTTACATTCAAAACACCGTCTCGTCCTTAATTTTTGCACGCCAGTGTAGTTTTTATTCCTATTGCAGAAATCCTGTTCACTAGTGATATGCTAGAATATTCTTGTTGTACTGGTTAGAAAAGGTTTAGATAATCCATTGTTCAAGTATTTTGGTATTTCTTTCGTATAGTCGTAAAACATATCTAATTTCTTTAAAGCACGGATATGTGTAATACGGAGGATTGTGTAAGATATATTACAAAGTACCTCGTCAATAGAAAATAATGTTGCCATTCGAGACAAATATCCCGTCAGCGAAATGGCCGAATTTTAATTATGTCATAATTCAATGTTTCAGGGCATCTTTCACTTTCCTGTCTAGTTTCTTGATGTACATATAGGAATGCGTATCTACTGAAACTCTTTCCATGAAGGATTGATCCCATTTTTGTTATAAGCGTTCTTTTTAAAGTACCTGCAAATTAAGCATAGAGATTGTTAACTTAATAATACGAAAGGTGCACTGTTAAACCTTGGAGCACATAGACGACGTTTTTGGAATTTAATGTGATAAATCAGACATGTGGTTTGATCCTAATGTTCTATTAATGGAATATGATAAGTTCTTTTCTTAACTATATCATAATTATTCGTATGATTTTTTTCATCCTGACTGAGTTATCAGACTGTTTTTGAGATACATTATAATTCCAGTGGTGCAGCACCGGTGACAAAAGAAAGGAATGATAAGTTGGACAGGTGAGCTTTGCTGATTTGTTCACTAGAAATTTCGAACTGCGCGTGACTTACTGCATTCATCACTGATACAACAGCACCAATTTCGAAACGCTCTCGCACATGCGCATGTCAAAAATTCCATTCTGAACGACAAGACAAAGGAAAAAAAGTCGCCGTTGCTTATATAATGGTGATTAAAATTAAAGGATAACCTACAAAAACTTACGTAGCTAGGATAACCAACAAACCGTACATATTAAAGGATAACCTACAGAAACCTACATAAAATAATGCACTGAATTTTGAAGACGGCAAACCGTTTTAGGGGGTAAATATGATAAGGATGGTAAGTCAGATATTATCCGAAAACTTGAAAATTTCGTCATCCTGGAGTGGGAATCGAATCCGCGTCTCCCAGATAGCGCCTTGGTACGCTAACCACCACACCACCCAGAGCGACCAAGTCTCAGGTTTACGATTAATTTGAATACAACCATCACAGGATTCGCTAGTCGAAGCAACCGGCATTCATGGTTAGCGAATCTGGAGGTTAAGATTCCTCTCCCGTGATAGGATTATCCCATCCGATCCCGTGATAGGATTCTTAACCTCCAGGTTCGCTCAACATGAATGCTGGTTGTGTCGAGCAGCGAATCCTGTGATGGTTTTATTCAAATTAATTGGAAACTTGAAACTTGGTCGTTCTGCGTGGTGTGGTGGTTGGCATACAAGGGCGCTATCTGGGAGACGCAGGTTCGATTCCCGCTTCAGGAAAACGGAATTTTCAAGTTTTCGATATTATCTTACTTACCATCCTTATCATATTTACACCAAAAAATGGATTGTCACCTTCGAAATTTCTATTGTATGGTATAACCCCGTATTCCATTCATGAGAATGCACTGCAGTTCGTCGATCATGCGAATTTCGATGTATGGACAAATTCCCTGCATTTACCTTTGCCGCAGGTAAGTAACCCCGAATACGTAATGTGTGATTGCGTTAAAACGACGCGCAAGCCTACTCGTATATTGTAAGTGTGGTAGTCCAGGCAACCCTTACTTTCAGTTTAGTAGCATGTTGAGCGTATTATGTCACGAAAACTTGGCATGCAGGTTTTCAGCGATGGAGAGCGATTGGCAAGACGGAAGTTAATCAGTGCCAGATGAAAATTTCCAGAGCCTTGAATGTTTCACAAAATGTCATGCCAAGATTCTAGACACAGTTTCAACAGGCAGGAGATATTTCGTCGGCTACCAGGACAAGGCCGTCCCAGAGCCACAACTGCTGTAGCTGATCTTCCACACGGTGACAGATAAATGCTTGCTAGGACACTTTCTTTAGAGTTTGCAACAGCAACAACAACAAGGTCTCCAAGGCATATTGTTCGTAGAAGATTTCGTCAGCAATGCCACATCTTGTAGCTTTTCTTCTAGCAAATCAGTTATTTTGTGTCCCCCTAGCTTCATCTACAAGAACAAAGATTCCATGGCATACTATTTGTAGAAGACTTCGTGAGCAATGCCGCATCTTGTAGCTATTCGTCAAGAAAATCAGTTATTTGTATCCCCCTGACTTCTTCCACCTATGAGTACGTTTACCGTGGAGTTACCAACATCTTATTTGGAGCCCAGACAAATGGATCAATGTTATTTTCACAGATGAATCGTGATTTAGCTTAGGTACTGATTTGCAACGTATTCTTATTTGGAGAGAGCCATGGACCTGAAAGTGTCCCTCTAACATCAGAGGAAGGGATTACTCTATGGCGGGGGCGTAATGATCTGGGTAGCAATGATGACGAAAAGGGGCAGAGAGACACATATTTTATAATAGCTATGTTTCTGCCCAGAGATACACAAATGCGATCCTAAATGCACATGTCAAGCATTCATAGGATCCGTCGGTATAGGATTTTTTCTTATGATCGATAATCGAGCTCATATTCGAGACCAAATGAGCTCGGCAATGATTAAGCTAATTTGGTAGATGAGTTTTCTGAAGAAGGAAATATTCGCAGAACAAAGTGGCCACCTGGATCCCTTGACTTAATTCCCTTTAAGCATGTATGGGATGCTTTCAGGAGAGGCATTGGAGCTCCCTAGTCCCCTGGCCGAACCCTTAAGAACTCAGAACTGCTCTTGTTGAGGAGTGGTTATTTATCCCTAAAGACCGCATAAATAGCATTAGTTGTTGCTTGAGCTGCATGGCTTCAGGGTCGATCATACCTCTGATTAAAATAAATCATGTCTCAAGGGAAAAACTTTAGATTCTGTTCCATTGACTGCTCTTTCATGTATATTAAAAGATTAAGATATTAACATACGCAAATTATGAGATAATGATATTCTTTTACTTGAGTTACATTAGTAATGTAATAATAAAGCTCTTTACCAAATTTCACTGAATTTATTCATCTGTACTTCGAACAATGTACAAACTTATAAATGATCCTTCAATTTTTAGCTCCAGTATAGTTGTCTTTTAGTGGTCAATGTGCTCTGAATGACAGGTTAAGTTATCATGACAAGCTGCATTAAATGTAACTAAATACGACGGTTTACGATCAGGAAAAATTTGCACGCAAGTTTTGATTGAAATATTCTGTAATGTCTGAAAGATATAATGTACATACATTCCTTCGCGATGCAAAATGTGAGTGTATTCTTCGATTGATTGTTGGTTTTTGGCTAACGTCAACATTTAGAGTCGAATGGAAAGATATGCAACTAGAAACTTTAGTCATTTTGTCTAGCTATCGAGCTCTAGAGAAACATTGAAACTGTTATTAAACTTCCATATGTCCGTTTTACCATCAAACAAGTTAAGCGTTTATTAAAAAGAAAAGGAAATTATACAAACCTTTATGTTCCGGCATAGAATTTTTAATCTTTATCGAAACATTTCTCGTTGTTCCCGATTGGTTGATAAATCAGCGCTGCGGGGCATCTGGGTACATCATATTTGAAACAGTTTTCAGAGCAAAACGGAATCGTAATAAAATATCTTATTATGAAAAATTCCTCATTTTATATTAATTTTGAAAGGATCTATTACTGTTCTCATAATTTCCTAGTTATTTTAGAAATTCCAGATTTCGTACTTCATTTTGTCAAAGACACTGAGTAGATGCGCTAGCGATTGCATCACCTGCTGCAACCGCTCAATAGGTGCTCCATGATCTTTCACAATGAATTGATGAAAAATGATGCAGTTGCAATTGCACGGTTTCGTCATAGACTGTCATATCGTATTCACGGATGCCCTCGAGAACTGTACGCGGCAAAAAATCATCGTGCCACCCTATACAAGCAAAGACATTGTATTAAATGAAACAACAAGTGTAACGAACAGTGCAGTCACTCATTGATTTGCACAGCGTAAAATACACTGTGGATAAACCTGCATCACTAATTTGCAGCAAAATTAGAATGTTATCATTAATGTGCACAAGCTGACATGCTATCAAACGGAAACTGGAGTTCTACAAATTTGAATTCACTTAAGTTTTACCTTTAAAAAACAACGTCATTAATCTCCACATCTGTATCACTATATTTTCAGTTTTTCTTTCATTTGTAGCACGTCTTTTGTAAAAAAAGATCGTGCTTATGTTATCGGTTTGTCCGCCCGTCCATCCGTTTGTGGACACCATATGTCTGCAACTATTTGTCCAATTTGAAATATTCTTTTGTATTGGGAAGCCTGAAACATGCGATAATAATCATTTATTTCGTTTTTAATTTTTATTTTTTTTACGATGTACAATTTCACCGTTAGAGGATCTAAATGCAGATGATATCGAATTCAAAGTACATTTTATTCCATATATTTGTTTCTAAACTTCCGATTGAAAAAAACATTTTACCTTTCGATTCCATTTATGTAGAATAGTATTTTAGGCATAGTCACTTTTTCAAATTACGCATAGAGTTCCCCCAGGGAGCGTTAAAGTAAATTGCGTTTTCCTCGATATCTGTACTTCTAAAACTCCAATTTTAATATTGTTTTGTTCAGCGGATGCAGCTCCTGTTAGGAAAAATTTTGCTTATATTTCTAATTTTTGGTAAGGAATTGTTTGGCCACTAGGAGCGTAAATGTTAATTTCTGCTTCTGATGTATTTATATCTGATCTTCTAAAATCTCGATTGAAAAAATTCGTTCGTGGACCGATGCCACTCACGTCGATAAACCTGTTCGAAATATTTTCTTCTCAAAATATTGCATGGTTTCTCTGCTAGAGGGCATAGACGGATATATTACTTTGGCAATATTTCTGCTTCTAATAGTCCGATTTGAAAAATTCCTTCTTTGCTGGATAGAGTTTCTAGTGTGACTTGTTTTTCATATAGTTTCAAATTTTTCAAGCAATTCATAGACTTTCCCCTAGAGGGCGTAAAAGTAAATGGCGTTTTCCAAGATATTTCTGCTTCTAAAACTCCGATTTGAAAAATCCTTCCTGTATCGCATACAACTCCTAATGGGAAATGTTTTTTCATATATTTTCTAATATTTGGTAAATAATGGCTTCGCCACAAGGGGCATAAGTGTTAATTTCTGCTTTTGATGTATTTTCAGCAGAATCCGAGCTCCTGAAAACTCGTATGTACCCTTTTTTTCATGGATCGATACCGCTCACATCGAACAACCATTTGAGAACTTTCTTCTTAAAAAAATGCATTTTCCCGCCAGGGGGCGTAGATGCACATTTTATATTTGTCGATATCTCTGCTTTTAAGAGTCTAATTTGAAAAATTCTTTCTTTGTTGTAGAGCGTTTTGCTCTATAATATGTTTCTCGTACAATTTCAAAATGTTCTTAACGCACAAATCCGCAACTAGAGGGACTAAGATCACGATTCCGTTTACAGCAATATCTACGGGATTAAAACCCGATTGAAAAACTTCTTTATTTGGTCAGATACTACTGTTTTCCATACCGGTTCCATTGACTTGTAGTAGTTTTGATATATTTAATTCGCATCAGAACAGATTTAAAAGAAGTGCTCATTACATCCGAAAATTCGGCGTCTTCTTTCTTGTTTCTATGTAGTTTTATATTCCTTAAAGAACTCTGTAGTTTTTCTAATTTTTATGGATAACAAAGAATTTAACTAAAGGTCAAAATACTTGAAACTTTTATACGAATATCGAAAGTTTCGCCACAAATTTATTTTCGTTAACATTTTTTAGAGGCACTTAAAATATCTAACTCGAACTTACAAAAAATATAATTAATTCTGAATCCACGATATCTAGTCTGACTGAATTTGTCATCCGAAAAGCTGATATTTCATTCTTTTCAAATGGTGGTAAGAGGGTTAATTATACTCCACTTAATATTTAGTTTTAGGTGAAGACTTGCTTAAATATATTTGAATAATATTTGAGAAACAAAAGGGTAAGAGAATCAAGCGATTAACCTTTGAAACATTCTTCACTGTTTGGGAATATTTACTTATCAACTTAATTTGGAGCAGAAACATTGGGACGGTATGATAGGTTCGATGCGTTACATACATACTGAAAACAGCTGTTACAAGTTATGTATAAAAATTAAGGAAAGTAGCTTTCAAATGTTATAATTTTTCTAAAATAAACGAGTTTTTTTAGTGTTTATGATTAAACTTTTAAATATGCATCGAGATCCCCCAAAGGAAAGTATAAAAAGTTTTTATTACCAGTGTGCAAGAGGTTAAAAAACAGGGAAATCAATTATTTTTCTTCTCTTTATCGTTACACGTCAGCTCAATAAAAAAACGAGGTATGCGTTTTCGCATAAAAATGGCCGATTAATTAAAGGTTACATAAAACGCATGACAATTCTTTAGCACATTAGCCTTTTCAAAAGTGCTACCCTCCTCATTTACCAGAATTTGAATTTTAAGTTTGCTTTTTCTTATTTCCTAGCTCAAACAAAACTTGCCATCAATATTCGGCATAATAGTTTTTGATGGCTTCACCTGTTTTTTCTTTATCCTTTGCGGCAATTAATCTATGGTCTCTTTCAAAGAACGCTCCAAGAGTAGACAGTAAATCATTTATTCGACTTCTTACGAAGGAAAGGTTAATGCACCTTGCCGATGTTTTAATCCAACCGGTTGTAAATCAAATGGTTCTTCTCCTGACTCTCCATGCTAATTAACGTCAAATTTGAAAACCAACTGAATGATGAATGCATTTTGGGAAAGAAATGCATTTCATCAAATGAGATAAGGGAATCCGCTCTTATTCCCCATAACAGTGTGACAGTCGAACTACTGGGAATTGCAATCCTCCCTAAAAGAAACGAATACAAATTTGGAGGTGCTTCAGCTGCCTCGTACAAGTTTAAATGAGTACGTCGTGGGAAATGCAGGACCAAGCCAATTTAGTTAAATTGAACCGCGCAAATTAAATCATCTGAAAAGATGTACATTGCTAATGGATGAAGGACGGGGTGCGCAGTTATCAACTGATGGGCACCAGTCGTTCTAACGGCTTTCCAAAGCGATGAATATACACTGAAGTGCCAGAAAAAATGGGACAGAGGAGCTGATGCAAAATACATAGCAACATCACCTATGCGCGTACTCGGTTGCGTCCGGATTCGCTAGTCTGTGATGGTTATATTCAAATTGATCGGAAACTTGAAACTTGGTCGTTCTGGGTGGTGTAGTGGTTAGTATACCTGGGCGTTTTCTAGGAGACGCAGGTTCGAGTCCCGCTCCAGGACGATGAAAATCTTCAAGTTTTCGGATATTATCTGACTTACCATCCTTGTCACATTTACGCCAAAAATCGGATCGTCATCTTCAGAATTGGTATGTTGCTCTAGTTCAAGCGTAAAAACCGACGGTTGGGGACTTCAGACTAGTCGACTTTTACTGAGGAATTTAAGAAGGAATTTCTCAGTAAATACTCAGAAATTTCAAGAAGAGTTTCTGAGGAATTTCAATAATGAACAAACTTCCTTTGCTCCACACCAAGCGGGCGGTGTTACAAAAGCCACTGGTACACCTGTTAGCACCAGAACATTCCGTTGGGAACCGCATGTCTGGTCAGCTGGGCGCAATTCCTACATCATTCCAGGCGATACCAAACGACGATTGAAGTAGTTCCTTGTTTACCGATTGTGGGCGACTAAAGAGTAGAAGACGGTCGTATGGAGTGACGAATGAAGCTACCCAATCTTTCGTTCCCATGGAAGTATTTAGATGTTGCCTTTTCCTGGAGAACGGCAGCGTTGCCCCTACAGTCAAGTTTAGAAGGACATTTGTGATAGCGTTTGGATACTTCCACGGGAAAAGACTCGATCCTCTGGTTGTGTTTCCCCTTAGACTAACCAACGGAGACATTTTGAAAAATGCCGCACCACCGATACTCAACATGAGTAAGATTAAGTGCATTACCACACTACAAAGTGTTTCTAGATCAATCTTAAGAAGCCGGACGTCCACAAATACAAAAGTGTCGGACTAGCTGGCTAAAAATCCCGATCTAAATCAAATATATCAGCTGCAGGACAAGCTGGGCAGAATCGGATCTCGACAGGTAAGAGACCTTTCCTCTACGAAAACTACAACATTAGATTTACAGGAGTAGAAAACAATCCTTTCCAGTATCTGCAAGAGAGAGTGACGAAATGATTCGCCGCAATCGTAGCAGCCAAAAATGGGCAGGCTATGTACTGATTACAACTAATAAATACTTTTGTTCCCATCCAATCATGACCGCATACGTAGTCTACATACACTGCTGTTTGCCAAAATTGCAACACCATGCAAGAAATACGCTATTCAAATGACATTTATATCACAGATTCCTCATGTTACACGAGAAAACTCATTACATTTGAAAGAGCTATATAACATTGTTTTCCGGGACATACGTGCAGGACAGGGAAGAAGAGATATCTGCCATGCATGGACGAGGTCTTGGACATTCTGGTGTACATGTGACCGAGCATTGTCTTGCTGGAATATAGTGCCAGAACAACTCTGAAGAAAGGGTATCGGTTTTTTCGAAAGCATCCTGATATACCGCTCGCTGTTGAGGGTTTCTTTCCTCAATTCGTATCAGGTGAGATTGTGAGAAGAACCCAATGGCGTCCCAAAACCATTGCGTTGGCGTTAGGCTAGTATGATGCAGCAAAAACGAAAGTTGCAAGGTACTGTTCACCACGATGTCTTTGAAAAGGTGTGGGTCGATCATGGTCCATCACACTGAATCGTGACTCGTCAAAAACACGATTTGTTCCCAATCCAGGCTCCAATGTCTGTATTCGAGGCCCCGTTACAGTCTGGAGCGTCTATTGTTGAGGGTCAAAGGATTACGCAGCAATGGGCTGCTAGCGACCAGTGCTTTCTCTGCTAAGGTGGACGTCAAGTAATTTCGCTTCCTATACTTCCCATGGAAAAACTTCTGTATACATTTTCTTCACAATTAATGCGTTCCCAAGGATGAAAATTTGAACATAAATTAAAATAGCTTCATTTAATAACTTGGAATACTTAATATTTTCTAAAACATAACCATAATTAGGCAATCCAACATTTGTTTGTCTACTGACGGCATCAAGGTACAGGTCACGCCATCTTTTTTCTAGACAATTAATGCGTTCCCAAGGATGAAAATTTGAACATCGATTAAAATAGCTTCATTTTATAACTTGGAGTACTTAACATTTTCTAAAACATATCCATAATTATGCAATCCAACATTTGTTTGTCTACTGACGTCATCAAAGTACAGATCGTGCCATCTTTTTCCTGGTTTCAACACCACCAAAGGAAAAGTTATTGATTTTTAATATAATTATGGTTATGTTTTAGAAAATAGTAAGTATTCCAAGTTATAATATGAAGTTATGTTAATCGATGTTCAAATTTTCATCCTTGGGAACACACTAATTGTGAAGAAAATGTCTACAAACGTTTTTCCATTGGAAGTATAGGGAGCAAAATTACTTGACGTCCACCTTAAGCAGACGACGTCGAACTGTGTGGGAGTACAAAGCATTAAACACCGTGGATGTCACTATGCGATAGGTCACTGCCATGCGGTAGATCTGTCTGTTCATCCCGTGAAGTTGTGCGACTTTGCTTCCCGTTTCTGGGATTTATGTGTGTCCGACCCTCCTTTGTGCACTGACGATACGTTCGAATTGCGGATTAGCGTTTCGTCCATGAATTAATGATTAGTGTTTCGTCCCTTACGTGTGAATTACTGATTAGCGTTTCGTCCTTTACGTGTGCATTACTGATTAGCGCTTCGTCCTTTACGTGTGAATTACTGATTAGCGCTTCGTCCCTTACGTGTGAATCACTGATTAGCGTTTCGTCCCTTACGTGTGAATTACTGATTAGCGTTTCGTCCCTTACGTGTGAATTACTGATTGGCATTTCGTCCCTTACGTGATTTCGCGGTAGGGGAATCCAGCTTCTCTCATCCCAACAATCCTTCCTTGCTCAAAGTCATGTGTGCATAATATGCTCTCCTTCGGCGAGAGCGCATGGCGAGACACAAGAATCCCCCTTTGGACTCAATGTCGGCTCTTCACTGATTGCAGCATCTCGTTTGGACCAGCTCTTTATACCCAAGACCGAATAATTCGGAGAGCGCTTCTGCTAAACCGCATGCGCACTTTCACTGACATTTTAATCATTTGCATATCCTAATCTGGATATGTACACCAGGTTAGGATGATTAAAACGTCAGTGAAAATGCTAACATCAGAAGTCCTTCATGGTGTTACAATTTTCACAAACAGGAATGCTCTTCTGGAATATATAAATTGATTTGCCAAAAGAACTCCCCAAAACTGTCTGACTCGCCATTCTTTGGCTCTTTCAATTTCCTCTACAATCCTGTTTATCGGATCATGCGTATTGGAACTGCATATTAATGTGGAAAATTGCTTTCAAAACAGAAAACAAATTCATCTCAAACCGACATGACGATGAAAGAATGGAAATCATCCTTAGCGTTATTTCTTCTCAGATGAAATTGCGTATTAATATTTTATAAGCTAAAATTTTGGTTTTCCCTAAGTTTCAAGAAGACGTTTCAGCTCTCCTTGTACCTCGGTAAAGTAAAAGAGGTGTTATTTTATCATTTAACGTAAAATGCAGCTCTTAAACATTTATTTTTCTCTTAGGCTAGGCGTTGTGAAGAAAAGATTACTCACCACTTCTCTAAATGCAGAGACGATTTCCGCGACATAGCTTAATTAGGTAAGTTAAAAGAGTGCGTCAACTGTATCAGTGCAAATTAGTTTGACATTTTACTTTTTAAAGTGTAAAATCATAGTGTTCGTTGGATTCATTTAGCTCTTTAAGAAACAATACCTAATTTACGGTTTATTTAGCTGTAGAAATATTGTTCAGTTTCTGTAATACTCCGCTGAAGAGATAAATAACATTTTCAGTAACAAATGCGGCATGAATAAAAGAACGCGAATTATGTTCTTAATTTTCATCAGGGTCTGCATGGTGCACTTAGAAATATCCGAGAGTATTTCTGTCTCAGGATTTGCACTTTTGATTTCGTTAAAAAGAAAATGAAAAGAACTGACAATTACGTTTACCTGTTGCAGGGAAACATCAACGTCGTTCCTCAAAGCACGCTTTCTTCAAGTAATAATACAAACTATCCGTTAACAGCAAAGTTCCTATTTTAAATTTTTAACAGTCGCATTCTAGAATTTCGCGAATGTATGGAGAATATTCATGAACTAAATCAGATGAAATCAATGCAAGTGAAAGCAATTTTTATTGTCAGGACTTCGCGAAACGAAGCATTTTATTCTCAGAAATGCTCAAACATTTGCATGATGCTGTTGTCAGCTTGCATGCTTAATCCGTTTGCTTCAATGATGTTTTATGTGTTGAAGAATATTTTTATAAACATAACGTACTTTTCGGCTTATTAGTCGATACGGAGTACACAAAACATTAGAGATAGGAATGACAGGCAGCTGACATGGACATCCTCCATGCAGAGGGGGAACAGCCCCGAATCCAACGCAAGCGATAAATAGGCTGACAGCAGGGCTCCCGAACAGTGTATCGCAATCGACGAGCATGGGTAAACGTAGTGATCTAAGCAACTTTAATCGTGGACACATTGTCGGCGCAAGACGTATGGGGCATTCTATCTCCCAAGTGGTAAAAACCTTGGAGTTCTCGAGGGTAACTATATCGGTGTGTACCACGAGTATACCGTGGACGTGCGTACCAGCGTCCAGAGAGCAAGATGTGCCCGACCACACGCCATTGATGACTGGGGTTGATGTACATATCCAGGCTCATAGAGAACGGAAGCTTAGTGGTGCAAATCACATCCAAGTGTCGAAGGCCTGGGAAGCATCAGTGGGCGTACAGCATATCCATGCTCCATGCCGGGGCTACAAGAGCTGACCTCCTACTCGTGTGTCACTGTTGACTGCTGGTCATTGGACAGGATGATGATCATTTAATCGCTTCGGCTTGCCTGGTGCTGGAGACATCAAAACTGGACCTGCGCGTAGTGGCGCTGAGTTGTGTGGTCAGATGAAGCCCGTTTCCAGCTCTCCCGAGGTGACGGGAGGGTGCGAATGTCTACAGCAAGAGGTCATGGCCCGGTCGTGTTGGGTCAACTCTGTTCAAGGCGATGGTGGCTCTGTGATCGTAAAAGAAGCATTCTAATGGTGCGTATTAGGCACCTTAGTGTGCCTGGTGAGGTCCTTAACCGTTTTGCGCTACCAGCATGGACTGGCTGATCACCTACACGCTTTCATGACTTTTGCCCATCGTGCGGCAGACATGTCTGTTCCAGTAATACAGTGCGCCGCCACACCGAGTCGTTACCACCCAGCCATGGCTCGAGAAACACTCATCTGAGTATGGAGCCATCCAGTGACCTACAATTCCCCCGATTTAAGCTCTGTTAAAGCTCTCTAAGATGACATGAAGTGGAACAGCAGATCCAGGGATCCTGGACCGACCGAAATCTCCGGCTGAGTTCAGGACAATGGCGCAGCAGGCATAGCTGTCATTACCTCCGAAAAGCCTCGGGCATCTGGCGGATTTAATGCCTCGTCTTCTACAGCATGTTATTAACGCTAGAGGAGGAGCAACACGATGTTATGTAGGTATATCTAATGCTTTGTACATTGGGTGTATTAATCGAATGAGTTGAATTTCTCAGTTTCCTTATCTTTATTCACAGATAAGTCAATCCTGAGTGTAAGACGGTGCTAGGACAAATGCAATTAATGTTCCGTAATTTTGTAAGTACATTTCAAAGGTTTCAGTAAATATTAAAAGAAAGAGAAAGTGAGGTAACTTCTACATTTTCCGTTTTGACAAAACGTGGAATTTTGTAAGCTACATTTTTTCTACGTACTTATGCTGCCGTATTCCTTCTCTCCGACCGACCAATTAAAAAAGCTGCCGCACAAAGCGAAAGAAAAAAAAACGATGTTACGCAAGTGTGAGAAATCAGAGTGATTCTTACAGCGTGAGTTATGGGTCCCTGCTTTCTCATAATATCCGATTGAAATCAGAAACGAAAGGGCTCTTGATTTCAATCAGAAACATGAAATATCATATGCATAATAAACGGAAGCAGTAGTTGATTTTAATCCCCCTGAGAGATACAATTGAAAGATTTGCAGAGACGAAATATAGTGTCTTCGTTATGAGGTAGCCATAATGCTATCCTTAAAATGCATGCTCAGCTTGCTGTCGACACATTTGTCACCAGCCAATCAGCTGCGTGCCAGGGACGTGTTTCAGATGTTTAATCATTGCGAGATAAATGACGTGCACCCATTGTAGTTCTGGCTGCTTTGCTAAGTGACGTGAACCCACTGTAGTTCTGGCGGCTTGCTTTGCAAAATCAGCTGTGACACGGGGTCTTGAGGAATCGCGAGGAGAATGCGATTTACAAAACAGTGCTGAAATTCGAAACCGCTCATGGGAATTTTAATGCTCCTGTCGAGCGGAAATATTTGTTTCTGCAGCTTTTAAATATTTTTTAATGAATGCTTTCGGAATGGTTTCTTATAAAAATAATATCGAATTTTGGTTGCTTGGATCATGATCGAATTTAAGGCTGAATATTTTTTATGTCATTGAGAAATTTCAATAAATGAGTCAAGGCTGGTATTTCTGAAGAAAAGTATCGTCTTATACGGTGATATTCGATATAGAAAACCCCACACTGTGAAGGAATGCAAGAAATGAAACAAAACTTGCCATACTACACTCCTGGCCACCCAAAATGCAACACCAAGAAGGAAGCATCCGATTGGCCTGAAATTCGCAGCATGCGTCGCCCGCAAAAGGAAATGCAAACGATTAGCATTGCAGGGCATAGGCAAATAATGTGCGCCCGGCACGCCACCGAGAAGCACTATAAGAAGGGTGCACAGAAGGCGAGGTGTAAGTAGTGGAAGTGTGTTGTGCTGCCGGACCTGTGCGTGGGAAGCTTCCCGATGCCTCGTCGCAGAATACGGCAGTCATTCCAGCATGTTTCGGAATTCGACAGAGGACGAATAGTGGCTTATCGCGACAGCGCTTTATCATACCGAGACATCGGCGCCCGTGTGGGACGACATCCAGCCACAGGCGAGTATGGATTCGGTGGGTGTATGGGGAACGGACGGACAGACGTGAGTGATTGCCGCAGCCGCGGCAAACTACCGAGCGAGAGGTACCGGCATGTTGCGCGGCGGGCATTGACGGCTCGGACCTCCACATCACGAACGTTAGCGCAGGAAGTAGGGTGTGTTACGCAACAACCTGTGTCAGCACGTACCGTTCCACGTCGTCTGCAGGAGCGGTGACTTGTCGCATTGCGCCCATTGCTCCGATTACCATTGACGTTACACCACCACCGAATGCGACAGCAGTGGGTCGTTGAACGCCGCACCTGGACTACGGAATGGCACGACATTGTCTTCTCCGATGAATCCCGCTTCTGCCTGCAACACTACGATGGTTGGATCCGCTTGTGGCGGCACCGCGGCGAGAGACTGTATGACGCCTGCGTTATGCATCGCCATACCGGTCCGTCGCCTGTCGTTATGGTATGGCACGCAGTTGGATATGACACCCACACCCCTCTGGTACGCATCGCCGGTACACTCAACAGCCACCGCTACATCTCGGACGTTTTGGAGCCTGTAGTCCTCCCTTACCTGCAGGACCTGCCAGCGGCCACGTTTCAACAGGACGATGCGCGCCCGCACGTGGCACGCATCTTGCAACAATTCTTCACGGCCCACCAGGTGTCACTGCTGCCGTGGCCTGCCTGTTCTCGCGATATGTCGCCCATCGAACACGTCTGGTCGCTGATCGGCAACCGAGTGGCCCGGCAAGAACCACCTACAGCTACGCCTGATGAACTGTGGCAACGTGTGAAAGCAGCCTGGACCAACATACCCCAAGGTCACATTCAAAGCCTCTTTCGTTCGATGCCGCGGCATGTAGCGGCCGTTATTGCCAGCCATGGGGGCCACACGAACTATTGTTGTCTGTGTGTTCCGCAAGTCGTACGGGCCTGTGAGCTCAATCGTTTCATCTTTGTATCTGTTGCTATGTGTCCAGTAAATCTGGCTTTGCTATCTCGTGTCATTCTTGGTGTTGCATTTTGGGTGGCCAGCAGTGTATATGGACACGCAACTAAAAAAAACATGATTTAAATTTTGAGGGATTAAATTAATGCAATGGGTGAGGTGTCAGTAGGTCGTTGACCTGATATGCTTAGCTCCATACCTTCGGCAACGCGGCGTGGCATAGAGTAAAAGTACCCGGATAGAGTTGTGAGGTCTCTCTGAATATGCGTCGTTGTCCACAATTCATGAACACTCCGAGGCGGTCGAGCAGAGGTGTTGAATCAGTGACATCAAACGACATTGATGAATATTTGTGCTGTAAATTTATCCACTGTGTGTACTAGCAATGAACGACTGTGTGAACTGATAGCGCCCCAAACCATGCAAAGAAGCTGTATGACACTCGCGGATAGCAGCAAGATCATCCCGGTGACCACGTCGTTTCCATGCTTTCAATCGGCTAACATCGGCGCTGGAACAATTGAGACTCTTCGCTGAGTAGAGCATGGTTCCATTCGTACTACAACTCACATCTGGTATATCACCACTGCAACTCTGCGCGACAATGTTTAAATGTGAGTTGCAGTCGTTGCATTGGATCCAGCGAGCGCCCACACTCGCTGGATCCAACCTGCGATTCACAGTCAGCGTTGATACATTGGTTTCCGTAGCTACGTGTGCATCTCGTCAAACGTTATCCGCTATGGACTGCTATGGCTTGCTGTTTAATGCGTCGTTCGTGGTCCGCCGTCCGCCTACCCGAGCCATTCCAACTACGACGGCGCATGTTACCTTCCTCCAACCACTGACACCACATTCGACAGACAGTTGTTGCCTCTCAAGTGTTTTTTTCCACAATGCGACGCATGGACCAAATGGCCATAAGTATCCCTATATACGATTAAAAATACGGGTAACATACAACTGGAAAGCTTTATAATGATTAGGAGCTTCGCCAACATTCCTAGTGCGTAATCCCTCTGTGAATGGGTACTGTATGTCAGATTTGTGACTCAACACCTTCACTGTGATAGCACTTATTAGATACACATGCCCTTGACACATCAATTGTTTACTACAACACGTAACATAGCACATGAACATTACGTACCAGACAAACCAGCGAGCAGCAGTTACCGTTCGGTTGAGGGTCGGAATCGCAAAAACGAGTGATCTTAGCTTGGCATGGTACACTGTTAAAAATATTACAGTAGGTTTCACCAAAAAGTGGTGCAAGCAGCTGCGCTACTTTTGGGGAACAAGTAAACCATTGTGCGATGCATGAAACATACGTAAATATGGTGTAATGCGTTCACTTTCTCACAATTTAGGTTGGACCATATCATTGTGCATAATTTCATGCATCACACAATGGTTGCCTTTTGCCCCAAAATTAGTGCAGCTGATGTTGTACCACTTTTTGGTGCAAACTACTACAAAAACGATAAATATGTAGTTGGCACCAGGAGTGCCAGTGCTAACGATCTTCCAAACTGCCACTATTCTGTGGGCTTCCATATATAATTATAGCAAGAGTTAATTATAAATGGTAAATATCTTCAAGCAATCTGCGATTCTGTTGACGAAAACAGCTGGCGAATCAAAAGGGGTCGATGAGACTGTTAAGAATCGGGCAAGCGAACAGACTTTCTAAAACCTTGCAGATGATTACAGAATTCAACATTCGTGTGCCTGGGATAATCTCTGCCCCATCACGTGTGGAACTAGGGGGTCAATAGACTACAACAGATGTTAGAAGAGCATGTCGCCAGTCTCCTTTGACCACTCTAATCCACCAGCTCTTTTCGTCCACAGGATCTCCGATTGGTGAAATCTTTTTGAGTGTTGTTCCATTTACGGTAAGCCTTCGCCTCATAGAAAGCCCAGAAGGTAGTCCGATCGGAAGACGTTCAGATCGGCACCGCTAATACCAACTATTACACTCCGTTCAAAGTTCCGCAGATCACTCGTTTTACCCATTCTCGACCAGCTGGACTGCATTATTTATATCACACACGGAGCTCACGTGCCATTTTACGTGTTGGAGTGAGCCAGTTATGTGACATGAACAGATGTCCTAAACAAACTGGCATTTGTTGACACCGTTCGAAACGGTGTTATATCTTCTATATTACTACGACAAGCGGTTGCTTAATAAATTAATCGGTGAATCCGAAGACCTGTTTGTAAGACAACCTATTTACTGTGTAACCCCGAAGTCCAGTTCATAAGCCAACCTATTTACTATGTGACATCGAAGACCTGTTAGTAAGCTAACTTACGTATTTACTTTGTGATATCGAAGACCTGTTTGCTTATTTGCTATGTGACCCCAAAAACCTGTTTGTAAGACAACTTATCTACTATGTGACTCCGAAGGCCTGTTTTTATGCCAACGTGTTTAGTATATGATACTTAAGTCCTGTTTCTAACCAACTTATTTACGGTGCGCAAAGACCTGTTTCTATGCTAACTTATTGTCTCTATGAACACGAAAATGTGTTCGTAAACCAACTTATTTACTGTAAGACCCCGATGGCCAGTTTCTTAGCCAACTTATTTAATGTGTGACCCCCGAAGACCTGTTCCTAAACCAACCTATTTACTGTGCAATAACGAAGACCTGTTGGAAACCAGCTTATTTATTGTCTGACTCCGAAAATCTGTTTGCACGTCAATTTATTCACCATTACAGCAATTTCGGACAAAATAGCATCATACATTATCTCGTACATTGTTTTCTTTTCCCCTCGTGTCTAATGATCTCAATTAGCAAAATTTGGGCTGCAAGCGTGAACCGGTCCCTAATTTAAGACTTCTCGTTCCAGAAAAGAGATATATCCAAGACAGTTGAAGAATCCCACAGCACATGATGCCGCATTCATGACTTGAATCAGGTATCAGATTGGACGACTAGCCAGGAGCCAGCGCTTCTGACTGTTCGTTCCCAAGAGCCGCATTCATTTCTTAAGCTCATTAACTAAAGCTGCATAGAATCGGCTGGGTGGTTCCATATCCACAATTTGCAGTTACATCTCAACCTATAAGTGGGATTTTTGTTGTCGCCCACGTTCACTGTAACAAATCATGTTTTTACGTATTAATTTTGGTGCTTCGCTATTTGTGATTTTTCTGTTTTAATGTGCCATTGAAGATAGCTCACCATGTTTCCCATGTTCTCTTCGATAATGTTGGGTTTTATGTTGTTGTATATAATTCTTCCTTCTGCACAGTTTACTGCCCACGCAATGTCCCCTTCATTATGTTGAATATTTTTTTAAAATATTAGTCACTGTGTGTATAATATAATGTAACAAGATGCCCTTCTGAGTACATTTAGCGTTATTTCCCCTTGTCACTGAATACTTCTGTACATATGTTGTAAATTTTGAATGTAGCATCACTGTTGCATTTCTGTGAATTAGTACCTAATGTTTAATCTTTAGTATGGTAGTAATGCTTAATTGGAATTTGTGCATAGTATAGAATCATGTCTTGCCCTGTCTACAATACTGTAGGTAAACATTTTCGTTTGTATCGCTCGTGCTTTATTGTCTGCCTCTCCTTCGCCCTACGTGGCGAAATAATTTTTTTTTTTTTATGATTTTAACAATATTTTGTTTTACGTTTCACTGGAACTTTCCAGCTGATGTATATACCGCTGTATTTATTGGCAGAATTCCATTGTCATGTACATAGAAATGTTATTTTACTGAAGAATAAAAGCAATTTTGAAATGCATAGAAAATGAAATGTAAATAGTGTTCTTAAAAATGTATGTGCAGCATATATATATTCAGATATGCTTTCATATTCTGTTTTGACCTTGGATTAGAAGTTTTAAACTGCGGCTCTTCCAATTGATGAAAATTCATAATTTCGGAATAGAGGTTTGAATGTGCACAAGTAAAAGTTGAATCACCTTTGTAAAATTTATCCAAATGCAGAATTTCAACACGAACTAAATTGTTGCTACATGATAGCACACACACGAACACACACGAACACGTACGTAAATAGAATTATTTCGGATTGCTACATTGAGCAAACACAGCGCACCAACAAACACAGGGCAAGATTAAATAGAGAGCGTGAGAACTGTTTGAATTTCTTCCTTCGCATAGGTTGTGGGAGCTAAGGTAAAGTGTCCCGTACCCGCTCTTACCGCTGAATCCAAAATCTAAAACAAAAACCTTTTATTGTCCGTTTCAAAAAAAAAGAGTTTAAACACATGCTCTTCCCAGTAGAAAAACTGTGCATTGAACAGGATGATATTCACAATCTCTAGCAGAGCGAATGACATATAGTACGAAAAGGACTGTTTAATACAAATTTCAGAAGCGGAGACAGAATTCCAAACAGGAATGCACACTGGAGCCATATATAGCATTCAAACTGTGCTTTAAGAGAAATTCAAAAGTGTAAGCCAAATATTTCACAAGAAGAACGATATCAGCTGTTAAAACAATTTTTCAAATAGAAGAAAAAATACTGGATAAAAAAAAAGGGGGAATGCACTTTATCGCACAGTAGCGAGTAATTTGTGCTTGGGCAGGAAATATGCACAAAATATTTTCGTAGTGAGCATTATCCGACTGAAACATAATTGTTTCTTTATTTTTTTTTTATTTTTTTTTTTGGCGCAACGATACGTTTGAAGCTACGTTGCAAAGAATATGCCGTTACGCCCTATATCTAGTTAAAGAACTGTGCGTTAAGAGGAATTAAGAATTACAGTAAAACCTCGAAAATCCGGCGTCGACGAGACCGCGTGAGAGCCGGATTTAAGAAAATTCCGGATTTCTGAAGCTATCCAAAAACTGCGTAACGGGCGTTACGTAAAGCACGTACTTACACGTAACAGTTCGCATTAACACAAATTTGCTCGTCTACGCCTTATAAATATACAGGGGTCGTGTTGTCGATCGCGTTCTTCACAATCAGCGAAAAAAATAAATCGTTTTGGTGATGGAAAATAAAAGCTTTGGCGAAACTATTGGCGATTACCATTTTTGTACTATTTATTATAAAACTTTGTCGAAAAAAATTGAACTTGGCGAATGGTTAGGCAAAAACATGAAACAAAGTATCCAACAGTTAGGGTTGGGCGATGTATCGATACATCGCGAAAACCCGATGTGAATTTTACATCGATGTTGAGGTTTTTCGACTGACGGAACTACGATACACCTTGAACGCGATAACCGCGATGCATCATGAACTTCTATGTAGATGTCATTACATTACAAAACAAAAACACAAGTGCTAGGAAATTGCTGGCCACCAGCGGGCAGTGATGGGTCACTGCTGGCTGAAATCTGCCGTTCACGGCCCGGTAGCGGTCCGTTGGTGGCAGAGCTATCAGTTTGGCGAGCCATTGATGGCCCTGCAGCATCGCCGTGAACTTGTGTGCCATCCAAGCAAGTGCCACTAGTGGCCCGTTGCTGGCAACCAATACAACCCCCAACAGCAGGTGGAAGCAACGGGACTGCGCATGCGCAGAAGCAACACTTGCTGTGTCTCTCATGGTACCAGTTAGTTGAAGACGACGCTATAGCCATCGTGTTATTTTACTGGAGGCTAAGAAAAAAAATCCATATGTAGAGAGGCGAATTAATTTCCTAATGAAATTCCACGTCGACGAAGATATCAGATTAAGCCATGAAATACACAAACTCCATTCCTATGAATAACAATTCATGGAATGGAGTGGGTGAATAACAAGAAAAAATTTAAACCGCTTGAAACAAATGTCGTGAAAAAAACATTAAAACAACGTTTTTGGAAAAAAAAGAATTATTCGAGTAAAAAATGTATTAATTATTTGAAAAAAAAAAGCAACGCTATGTGGATATAATGTACTCATCCATGGGTTGAATACACAAGACTGGGGTGAATTCGATTTTAAAAATAACGAGAAGTACAATAAAATATATTTCCTCTTTGAAACAAATGTAGCTTTGGATAGCGGAAAGGAAATATACAACCTTAAAAATGTAACGAAATGTGACATGAACCCGGGTAAATATATATTAATTCAACAATCTCCTTTTCAGACGACAAGGACAGTACAAAACTTTGGAAAGCGACTGTAAGTACGTACACTCTTTGAAAATAAGTGAAGTTCTCTTATGGTAAAAAAAACTATCGTTACGTTGAAAAAATAAATTTATGAATTATATGATACCTCGCAATATTGTAAAATGAAAGAGGGAACCATTCTGTTGCATATTCCGCACCAAACAGACAGCTTCAAGCAAACGCGCGTGCGTGGCATATTTGTCCGGTTGGTAGAGAGCTCAGCTCCCACGCAAACGGCCCTGGTTCGTAACCACTCAGATCCAAACGGTCGTTTTTCCGGTGTGTTGAGAAAATTCCTCCAGCGCAGTGCTAAAATTCACAAGTTTCGTAAGGGTAGAAAAAAGTTGTAGCTTTGGTGAACTGCGGTTATCATTGATTTTTTATTTGTTTCTGGCTACTACTGGGAAACTGACGGACAAGATTCGGCAAGCCAACAGTTACCTCACGTGGTTGCCGCCTGCCACTACCGGCAAACTAACGGACCACGTTAGGCTTGCCATTATTTCTGGCACGTGCTTGCACGGCCGCTGGAAGGCCACTTGTGGCAGCTACTGCCTGTGATGGACAACTGATGGCCCTGTTGTGGCATATGACAACTGATGAGGTGCCAACTGTTGGCCTGAACTGCTGGCCTTTCTGTTGGCAGCCCGGACATTTTATTGACGGTCCGGCAGCGGCAACATAATGCTGGGCCATTTGCTGGCAGTGCTGGCCCAGCAAGACTGTTTTTGCTGGGTATCGAATCCACATACTGCCACCACCATCACACGTTTCACACGGATTTGAAACGTACACGTCGATTCGTCGCCTCATTGGACCGCGTTACTTCAGCGCGGCCCGATAAGATGACGAATTTCAGAAACCTCCCAAAATTACACGTAGGCGGCTATCGGCGATTCGCACGCTGAGACCGGATGACCTTGCGATGCTCTGTTGAGACGGTACATCGGGAAATATACATGGTTATTGATGAAATATCGTATGTTCTCACGATGTTCTCAAGAAAACGAAATCAGAAAACTGCCATTTTTCTGAAGTTGGCGGTTTTCTGGGTCGGATTTTCGAGGTTTTACTGTACATGCAAAATATTTCTTGCAGTGAACGCTGTTCGATACAAAATAAAATCTCTAAATCGAGATTTTTGAGAAACCTAGATATCGAAAAGAAAAAAGGGAATATTTGATAAATTCTCACCTCCTGGCGGAAGAATCGTGCATTATTTTGAGCAGAATAATACGCATAATGTTTCTCTTTCTGAGTTATATCTGACCAAAGAGAATATTTACATCGAGCTAACACAGCGAAAACAAATATGCAGTCATTCGCACTAGTTGCTAGACTGTGCTTTGCGAAAAAGCAGAAGTTATGTACAAAATATTCTGCATCATGAGTGCTTTCAATGGAAACTTAATTTTTAAGAACAGATATTTAGACTCAGATATATCAGCAAGACGTAATATATGCTAGCGTTTGTAGCTCGAAAACTGTGCATTATAGAAGAAATTAAATGGTAAATGTTCATCATAAAACGCTTGTGATCATTCGTCCGAGAATGGTCGGGGTTCGAATCCCGGTGAAGCATGGATGTTGTGTTTGGCTTACGGCGCTGGCTCTTTCCCTTCCGTGGAACCAGTGGCCCTAAATTAGGGACGGAAGACTGCTTATAATTTATGCACTGTAACGGCGAAATTGCCGTCATCAGTGGCACAAGAGTAGGGCGTCTACTCCCGTGGTACAAGGTATGTAGCGCCCCCATACCGTTAGCCCACTGAGTTGCTCACAGTGGTCGTTAAGCCTCCAATAAAAAAATCATAAGACGTATGGGTAGGAAAAAGCCTTGTTTCAATCTTATTTTTAGGAGCAATGATATATATCAAAACATATTCTGAATTCGATGGCGCTTACATTTATGCACTGTAACTGCGAAGTTGTGTATGAGATAATAACCAGAATGCAAGGATTACACTGGTCAACACACTTTTTTTGGCATAAGGTATTCCAACGAATTTAAGGGGATTTTGGGGTGCTGATTCCAAATCTGGCATCAGTTTTTGTCTATCACATCAGGTTTTTGAAATATCAAATATTGCATTTTCAATAAAAACAATAAATTTACGCTCATATACCAATAGCTAAACAGACATACATACAAGAATAAGATAAGATACAATATACAATGATAATGAAACAAACATTTAATGAGCCGTAGCACAAAGTTGTGAGAGTGACTGCTTATCAGTGTGAGTGAATGCATATTACCATGTAAGAATTGAATTTTGAAGATAGTAAAAATATGTACAAAAAGGTTATTAACAATAGTGATGTTACATCTGCATAAACGACCTGTTCTTTGACGATCTCCGACGTACAGCTTGTGGAATGTCTCCCATTAAACACCAGCAGTAATCTGTCATCATGTTTGAGTCCCATCGGCCTTGGTAACGTTCTTCCATAACTTTAATGTC
Source organism: Macrothele yani (assembly GCA_039090855.1). Classification (NCBI taxonomy): domain Eukaryota; kingdom Metazoa; phylum Arthropoda; class Arachnida; order Araneae; family Macrothelidae; genus Macrothele; species Macrothele yani. Next base: position 98,755,857 of record CM077007.1, on the reverse strand, counting down.
TTGATGAACGCGTTCACCTTGCTCTTCGCTCACGTGACCCAAGTTCTCTGGAAACTGGGCCAAGTGACTATGTAAGTAGTGAACCTTGATGCTCATTCTACATCCAAGTGCTTGGAAACTCAAGAGCAGCTCCTCCACAATCTCTCGATAGTTGTCCGCTTTCCTGTTCCCAAGGAAATTCCGCACCACATCGGAGAATGCATTCCTCTGCCGCAGTCATTATTGTAACTAAATGTGGATCCCTGATGAGTGTTCTTAGTTGAGGGCCATCAAATATTCCTGCCTTTGTCTTCTCGGCACTGAGACTTGAAAAGGTAGAACATATATAGCTGAAGCAGTCTCCAGTGTGATCAAGAGCTTTGACGAATTGCTTCATTAACTCAAGTTTTTATGTGCAGTGGGGAAAATACAATTTTATTCCTATCAACCAGAGGCTCATTCTTGAAGTTCTTGTCACCAGGCGTCAAACTGATTCTTGGTGGCCAGTTCTTTTTAACCCAGTGTTCTAATGTAGCCCTACTGTCCCAGTAGCACAAGAAACAAGGGTATTTGGTGTGACTTACTTGCTGACCTAGCAGAAAATTAATAATTTTGAAATCAACACAAATTACCCATCCATGAACATGGAATTCCAGTCTATCCAGAACAATCTTGATGTTGGCATACTCTTCTTTCATTTTTACAGAGTGTCCTATTGGGATTGAACCATATATATTTCTGTTGTGAAGTAAGACACATTTCAAACTATTTTTACTACTGTCAATAAAAAGTCTCCATTCACTTGAATTTTATGCGGGCAGTCCCATATTGAGAAGAAGCCCTTCAACATCTTTACAATAAACAAGTTGATCATCTGAATAGAAGTACTTTCGTAGTGGTGCTTCTCTGTTACGATAAAAGGAGACACTAAAGCCAATTCTGAGTAGTCCTTTCTCTTGCAGCCTGGAAGCCAACAATTCAGCAGACTGCTTCGGCAAATATAAATCTTCTACACGATCATTCAATTCAGGCTGCCTAAACAGAGAAATTTTTATCACAATCTGCATCAGATGGCGTATATTCGATCTGAGCATCATCATCATCATCTGTAGAAGCAGGTAAACTGAGGGAATTCAAATCAATCTCTGGTAGCTCAGTAAATACAGGCACAGGTATTTCCTCACAGTGCTCAACTTGTCGTCTGGCAGATGGAATATCTGGGTATTGTAAGTGTTGTTTGTTTTTCATATTGAAACCCTTTTACATTGACAAGGCAGAAGTAGCAGTTATCCAAATGGTTTGCAGGTTCTCTCCAAACCACTGGCACACCAACCTTCAGCTTAGCATTCTTTCCATTAGATCATGACCGCCAAAGTTTCAACACAGGTTTTACACACTTTGTGAAGAGCCCAATATTTGTCTTGGTCTCCAAGTCGTACTTTAAAGTAGGCAAGATAAACCTTCTTGACAAAGGTATTGATGTTGTGCCCTTTGATCCTGCAAAGTGAAGCTGCCACAGATGTAGCAGATGATATCTGGGTCATTACTGCATTTCCTTCTTTTGGATGTTGTAGTCATTGTTAGATCACGACCTGCAGAAACAAATTATTAAATAAATGTGGATATCTACATATAATGATATTATAAACACACTATCCTAAAAATACAACACCATATTTTAACACTAAAGCAGTCACTGACTCGCAACAACTTGCAATCATAAGAGACAAAGACTTAATTTCGGGTAAAATCAATGAAAATGGGGTATGCCGATAGCATAAAAATGAGATGTGATAGATCAAATCTGAGATCAGATTTGGAATCAGCACCCTAAAATTAGTCTAAAACAGCTGCAAAAGTCCAGGCCAGAATTATTTTTTTTGACCAATGTTATAATTTTTATAATCATGCTAGAGGCACATGTACCTGGCCCGACAGCTCGGTACTGGATTTTTCTATCAGTTAAGTAAAACATACAGAGATCAGACTGAGTCTGTACTGGAAAGTTTAGCATTTTACTTCTGAATTGAAGAGAAACGTTTCGACTCACATAACCAAGACATACTTGTTAAATAATCAGATGACTAAGATCGCTGAATGAAAGAAGACATGGAATTATAATATTAAGAAAAATAAGTTAGTAAAATCACGCAATGCATTGTATATGATACGCTTTCCAACATACCAGAAAGCATTATTCAAGTTATTACTCAAGTTATGATGATAATGGCTGTAGAATAAATCTCGCTCCTATGACCTGACCTTTGACCCCATTTCGATGATATTCAACAGAACCGGTAAAGTATATTTCCGGAACAACATGATAAAGGTTTGTCTCAATCCAAGCATTTTTACGTAAGTTATAACGCAATATCAGGAACACCGAGCATCGCTCGGTTAAATGGGGGATGAGGGCAAAAAGTGTTTTTAATTCTGATATGTTATTTCCAAGTACTGTAATAGTCATCCACGGTTTCGGTTGCGATTCACTGTGATGAACGGCTTCGTAGTTCCTCCAAGCGCTGGTTACTTCTTCGGATTATTCAGCCGCGATTTGCTGTCTATTTATTCGCCGCATTTGTTCGAGGCTTTCTTCCAATATAGATTCATTGAGGGTTACAATAACGGAGCACAATATTTTCATTCTCCTCGCCTTAACTGTTCGGAGTGGTCTTTTTGTAGGCTGATCTTCTTCCAATGGAAGGCCATACGTTTCGAGACTGGAAAGTGATCGGAAACCATCAGCTCTTGAATGTCCAAGCTGTTCTATATTTACTTCTTCCGGTTGTTCATGTTCCAACAGTGCCGTATTCTACTTATTCTTCTTATTAAAATTGAAACGTCCACGTTTCGTAGGGGGTTGACCAGCCATATTTTTTTATATTGTTTTACCATCCACGTCACACTCTGTTAATAGTAATTAATAAAAATGACCTAATCATATTTTAGCACAGCGGATACGCTCGTCATCAAGTGACTATTCAAAAACGTAACAAAAAAAAGCTTTATTAGCAGTTTACCTTTTGAAGGGAAAAACAGATCAGTGTTCCGCTGCTTATGCTGTACTACGCATCAACTCCAAGCAACTGGCACAACTCACTTTTTGTTCTAGAAGAAAATTAAGTAATGCGTAATACGCACACAACGCGTGACGTAATGAGACAGATGGGACTCGCGCCATCTGCTCGCGAGAGTGTGACGTCATATAACTTTAATAGGATCCACACACAATGCGTGACGTAATGAGGCCCATGGCGTGACCGCGCGCCAACATCTCAATGGCGAGAGTATGACGTCATAAGATTTATATGCATGGGTAACATTAATGGGCCAACGTCATGACACTAAAAACGTGGTGATTCGAAGTGGTTATTTAACCCACTAAACTAATTTTCTAAAAGTCGTGATCAAGCTAAATCGATTTCTAGCAACAGAAAACGGTAGGTTAACGACTTTCATCAAAATCCTTAGAGCCGTTTTCGAAATAAAATTTACATACATACAATAATTGCTCCTTTAATAGTATATGATAAGGGCGATGGAATGGATCCCCATCCTATATCCTGACCTTTGACTCTATTTCGTCCATTTTCAATAGGGTTCATCCCCAGGTGGTCCGCTACGACATACTAACATTTCATCGAAATCGAACCATATTTACGCAAGTTATGAAGCATAAGGGCAATGGAATGCATCCCACTGCTATGTCCTGACCTTAGACCCCACTTTACCCATTTTCAATAGGGTTCGTCCCCAGGTGGTCCCTTACCACATACTAAAATTTCATCGAAATCGAACCATTTTTACGAGGGTTATTGTGCGGAAAGACAGGTGGACAGACAGACAGACAGACGGACGGACAAAGCTGGAGCATATACGCTTCTTCAACCTACGGTTGGAAAGCGTAAACAATGTCAGTTCACAATTATTAATTTTTTTTCTTATCGACAAAGGTTCCGCTGGCTCTGGCTCATCTTCTTCGGGACAAATGGCACCTAAAATCACGTAAGAAATCATCCAAGGTGTTCATAGTAACGGGGTTTTGTTTACGGTTTCCAACCGTAGGTTGAAGAAGCGTATGTGCTCCAGCTTTGTATGTCTGTCTGTCTGTCCGTACGATAACTCGCGTAAAAATGGTGCAGTTTCGATGAACTTTTAGTCTGTAGTAGGGGACAACCTGGGGACGAACCCTATTGAAAATGGGTAAAATGGGGTCAAAGTCAGGACATACGAGCTGGATCCATTCCATTGCCCTTATGCGTCATAACTTACGCAAACATGCTTTGATTGCGACAAAACTTTGTTATGTTGTTCCGGAGATGTACTGAACCGGTTCTGTTGAATATCATGGAAATGAGGTCCAAAGTCAGGGCACAGGAGCGAGATTTATTCCACAGCCATTATCCTAATAACTTTACTAAAAACGCTTCCATTGCGACAAAACTTTATTATGTTGTACCGGGGTATACTGAGGGAATCAATTGTCAGGGTAGGGAGGGGGATTGTCTGCGCGCGATTTCTGGTATGCTGGAAAGCGTATCATAATCAATGCATTGCATGATTTTACTAACTTGCTATTCCTTCCACGCGCTTGACAGCAATGGTGTGAATGCCATGTTGTTGTCAAGTTGAGAAGAATTTGTATATTTCATAAAAGCTTCCAAAATTGTTGAATCCAGCTTCTTGATTAATTTCGCTTCTTAAAAACCAAATCTATGGTCATTTTCATAACAGTGTTTTGCCATTGACGATTTGTTTAGATCACCGATCGGAATATAGGTTTTATTCTTTTTCAGTCGATAACGGATGGCCCTACGTATGTCTCATATACACGAAACACCACACTCACATACGATTTGATAAAAATTACCAGCGAATTTTTATCTTGAACATGATACTTTGATCCAAAGAAGTTAATCACTTTAAAGTTGCAAATTTTGAAGACAAAGGTATGGGGAAACGTAACAATGGTAAAATTCTTTCGTAATGGACGCACAATAGGTGTTAACGTGGAGATATGTTTCGGTTTCCGGAACTTTGTTGAAGCCTTGTTTATAATTTAAGGGCTGGGTGTTCTCTATGCGGCGACAAATTTAAGAAAATAAAGTAATTTTTTCAAACAGACGAAACATAAATTATTGACAATACATTAGGGATACCCACTTAATAGGGTGTTGATCCTCCTGTAACGTGAATGACAGGCTGTATACGCCGAGGTATTAAATCCACCAAACGCCGGAGTGTTTCCGGAGGTAATGACAGTCATGCCTGTTGTAGCGTTGTCCACAACTTCTCCTGAGACGTTATTTCAGGATCTATGGATCAGATGTTACGCTCCACGGCATTCCGCAGAGCTTTTACAGGGTTAACATCCAGGAAACTTTGAGGCTACTTGATGGTTTCAAACACAGATGACTGTTCTGGTGGGAAAGCGCATTATCATGCTGGAAAACACTATTGTCCCAAGGATGCGCGAGGCTTATGAAAGTGTGTAGGTGATCAGTCAACACATACTCTTAGCGCGCAGCGGTTAACAACCTCTCCAGATGCACTAAGGGACCTAATGTGTCCCATTAGGAAGCTCCCTAAACCATCACAGAACCACCACTGCCTTGTAAAGAGCCGATGTAGCATGACGGGGTCGTGGCCCCATACTGTCACCGACTCACCCGCACCTTCTCGTCAGCTCGATAAAGCTCCAAAACATGATTCTTCTTACGACACTACGCAGTGGCACCCTTCCGAGGTCCAGTTTTGATATTCCCGGCACCAGGCGAGTTGTAATTTCCGATTACAATCAGTCAGCAGTTGCACACGAGTAGGACATCGGCTCCCGTAGCCCAGGCTACCCAGGTAACACAGCCTTGTAATTTAACGTAGATCCAACACTGAGCCACTGTCTTCTATTCCTAAAAGGCGGTAACTCAGTGTTGGGCCAACGTTAAATTGCATGGATGTGCTACCTGGGTATGCAGCGAGCGCCATACCGCTCGCTCGCTGGCGCTACTTGTCTCTCCGACATCTCACCTGGATGTGATTTGCGTCACCTTTGTCAAGGTGTCGGTCTGTACGAGCCTGGATAGTCTGAGACGAAACGGGTCATTAATGGCGTGTGGTCGGCCATCGCTTGCTCTCTCGGTGTCGGTATGTCAGTCGATGGCATACTCGCTGTACACCCTTGATAGTGTTGCCCTCGGGCGGTCTAGTGTTCTTACCACTTGGGCGATAGAATGACCTATCCGTCTTACGTGTGTACGATCAAGATCTCTGAGATCACCACTTTTAGCCACGTTCGTCGATAGCCATACATTGTTAGGAAGTATTGCTGTCCGCTTATTTATAGCCTGCTTTCGGTTTGAATCTGTCCCACTCCGCGAGGGTGATGCCCTTGTCAACTGCCCATCACCCCTGTCTCTTCTGTTTTATCTGCTGAGTGTACTTAAGTGTAGAAGAGAAAATATGTTCACATTTGTAACAGAATTTGGTAATCAAGTCTAGACGTTTTCATGGAAGGAATTCCTACCACAAATCCCAACTTCTCTGTGTTTGCATTCCGCTTACTGATGAAGTAGTTCTGCCCAGGAAAGCGGCTTTGCTTCTTTCTTTAGGAGTTATTACTTTATTTCAATGAGTGGCGGAGAACGTGCAATGAAAATCTGAAACCGTCCACATCAGGCGGTAAAGTAGAATATCTGAGACGGGCCTAGCAGGGCTGAGGTGAGGTCCCCTAAACTTCGGGACCGGTGTAGGTTTTCCAAATTAAGGCTCCTGGAGACATATAGTTTAAGCTTCCCAATGTAGAATCTTTGTTTTGTCTTTTCAAATCGTACTAATAAGTGCAAGTAGTGAATATGGTGCTCATATGCTGAAGAACGGACATATTGGAGAATAAGGACGTCCTTTTTTCGAGTAAGTTTCGATCTTTATTTCAAAGGCAAGTAAATATTATTACTAAGCCGAAAAGAAACAAATTCACGAGCACTTCGGACGCTTGAAAGAAATGTCACGTCACGTATGCTTCGGTTATGCACTAGAAAAGCATACTGTCAAAGACAAGTCTTCTAAAAAAATATTGATCAAAAGGATTTCATCCTTTTCACAAAGATTCTTGATTTTCTCACTAATTTGCATGCTTCAGTGCGTCTGACTAGGAAATTTAAGCATCTTTCAGCTGTAAAGTACATAAGAAAATACAAATACAGAGACGTGGATTTTGTGTTATAAATAAGAACCGGAAAGTTTCAACACCAGTAAAAATGTTCTAAAATTCTCAGCGCTGTCGAAGGACATTTTCAAAGTCACTAATGTACTTTTACAAATGAAAAAGCTTCTGCATAAATTCATGAACGTAGTGTATAAACTTACAGAGCTTCACAGGAAAATATTTATTGAATTTTATAGAGTAAAGGCGAATTTTGAGACTCCAGACTCTGTCAAACATAACGAATATGGTGAACTGTACCTGCAGAAAATTTACTTTTTGATATTGAGCGGTATATTGGGCATACCCAATTCAAATTTCTCAATATCCCAATTTTCAGGAAAATTCATTAAATGTGTTTATAAACTAGCAGAACAGGTTTATGAGCGCTTTTGTAAGATTTATTACATACTTCTATAAGACTCATTTTTATTTATAACTTATATTTGCCTTTGGATATGATTTCCGTATTCACATGATTTTAAATGTTGTGACGTATATTCTAAATTAACTTTCCTTTTTAGTTTCCTTCCCTTTGTAAATTTTGAGTTTGTTCTCAGTTACGCTTCACAACTTAACGTGACATCTTCTCTCTCAAACGAATACTGTTGGCAACACATTTGAGGTCAGAATGAACGTGACGTGTAACTGTATGAGATAAGAACGATAGATAAAAACTGCAATACAACAGTTGCTCGTGTAGGGTGTTGGATGTGTGGTAGATACTGATTTCTTATGTGAAGTGCGATGTTGTGCTGATGATATAGTGGTGGAATAAATCAATTAGCGTAAGTATAACGTAGTAAATTTCTCGTCATTTTTTGTCCACGCCGAGAATCGGACCCGAGTCCACTTATTCCGAAAGAAGTCGCTCTACCAACTGAGATACGCAGACGTTCGTTCTTGCTGTTATCTGCCTTTATGTCGTGTGCGTCCTGCGAGGCAGGCACGTCACATCACCGCCACCCCCGAAAGAGGGCCGGAGGCATGGCCCACGGGTCAGCCGTGGCCATGAATCATTGCAGGCAGCCATCCACTGTAGAACATGCACTTGAGAACTCCCAGTCAATCTGGTGTGTGGAATGCAACGTCAAACACATTTATTGTTCGAAGCGCTGAAGAAGGGATTCTCTTATTTTTCGTATCTCGCGGTGTGTAAGGAACATCACACCATTGCGAGATCTTGAACGGTCGGGTCAACAGGAAAGTTTGGGCGCCAATATAACGAAGTAAATTTCTTCGTCATTTTTGGTCCACGGCGGGAATCGAACCCGAGTCTACTTATTCCGGAAGAAGTCGCTCTACCAACTGCGCTACGCAGACGTTCGTTCTTGCTGCTATCTGCCTTTGTGTCGTGTGCGTCCTGCGAGGCAGGCACGTCACATAATTTGACTCTGTCTTATGTTTCGTCTGGCCGTTAAGGTTTAATTACGGAAGTGTTCCATCGTATACGACAAGATTTCAGTACGAAAGGAACTTCACATTATAGTGTCCATCATGTTAAATGAATAACTAATAAGCGAAAAAAAACTGGTATTTTTAAAACCCATAAAACGTGAAAAGAAAATTTCGCTCTTAGGTAAGCATGATTTAATGGTCTTTTAAACATGGACAATATTTACTGAAAATGAAATCTTCTATCTGAGCAATTTCCAAACTGGACAATTTTCCAGCGCTTAGCAATTGTAAGAGAATAATTGCAAGTTAAGTAAAGCATCTAAAATTGAGAAGGGTTATCGTTTTAACACTATGAAGCAGAAAATAGGTACGTTCGCGCAGAGGACATACGATGGATGTTCAATAGGTTCTAAACCTGTCCTTGAAAGTAGTAGTTGACGCAAGTATTGCATCATCCTTCAAATATACACGGCCGAGTCATTACATTATGACCACCTACCTAATAAGCAATAGGACCCCCTATAGCCCACAAAACAGGAGCCACTCCGCGTGGCATCGATTTGTTGAAGTGGAGATAGGTATACTTGGGTATCTGGTACGATAATGTCAACAGCAGGTCTTCCAGTTCCCGTACATTTCGGGGTGGAGCTGATTTAGCGCGAGCCCGCTTTTCAAAGTCGAACTACAAGGTTCGATTAGGTTCATGTCAGTTGAATTTGGAGGCCATAACATTAGCAGAAAGCCCCCAGCATGTTCCTCGAAACAGTTCTTATCGATTCTGTCAGTGTGGCATGGCGCATTTTCCTGTTGGCAATGGCTGTCACCAGCAGGGAACACAGTTGCCATGAATGGGTGGACTTGGCACGCACCAATGTTCAGATATTCGACAGCTGTCAGGGATGGTGCTATTTAGATAATGGAACCTGAAGTGTCCCAAGAAAGCATGGGCCACAACCTTACACCGCCGCTGCCAGACGGTTTCCGCCCAACAGTGCATCCATCTATGGCACCTGGATAGGTGCCATAGCCTCCGTTGGTAATCGGCGTATCCGCTCACGGCTGTCTACGTGTATTACCGGAAATCCTGATTCGTCAGATCTGGCCACTTTCTTCCAATCATCCACGGTGCCATCTCGATGATCTTGGGTCCAATTGATGCGTTGTTAGCGATGACGTGCAGTGGGCATGGGGACCCGGCTGGGCCTTCGGCTACACAGGCTCATACGCATAAGGCTGTGATGAAGTGTGTTCTGTGACACATTGCTGTGATCACCACTGTTGCAGGTGCGGTTGATTGGCTATGCGGTCGATGTGAACAATGAACGACAATCTCCGCTCCTCTGTGGCATCAATGAGCTGCGGATGACGGTTCATCGTTTGGCCATCTGTGCACCACTTTTGATACGTACTCACTACAGCGGCACGTGAACAGCTCACAAGCCGCGCTGTTTCCGAGATCGTAGTTCCGTGGCGCCTTGTCATCACAATTTATTCCCTATCAAACTCCGATAAATCCGCAGCTTTTCCGGTTCTGACTCTGAATACTCTACTAACCAGAAGACGGTCTTCGGGTTGTATATATACTGCTTTGGTTTCTTCACCAGCGCCATAGTTCGGTCTCCAGGCGCGCTCATTTCTCTAGGCTGGGGGTGGTCATAATGTAATGACTCATTGGTGTATAACAGGCACGCCACTTCGCTGTGTAAATATTTGAGACAGCACCACAGTACATTGAAATCTATAAAGTGACAACGGATCAGCGGAGATGAAAGTGCGGAACCGAACGGTGATTGAATTTTAAACCGAGGAAGGTGCAATGCTTGGCAGTATCCATGAGCAGATGGTCTGTGTGTATATCGATAAGGCACCTTTGTGCTTCCCTGTCAAAAGATGGGATGCTCTCTGTAAACAAGGAAGAGACTCGTTAGAAGATGACCCTCGCCATGAACGATCAGTGGAGATGACTACAGATGAAATGTGCCAGAAAGTGGACAACCTGGTGATGTCAAATTGGAAAATCCGTGTCGTACAGATTGCTGAAGAACTAAAGTTAAGTGCTGGCAATGTTTTTACTACTTTGCAGGAGAGTTTAAGGATGTTAAAGGTCTGTGCCAGACGAGTTCCTCGATTGTTGACACCTGAGATGAAGAATAATCGTGTTGAGGCAAGTCGGTTTCAACTTGGCCGCATTAACGGAGATTTGGATGACTTCTACTCCTGCATTGCGACTGGTGATGGAACGCGGCTTCACCATTGGGACCCTGATACTAGAAACATATACTACAATAACAAAAGTCACCGCCTACCTAGAAGAGAAACACAACATAGCATTTATTGACATACATTACTACGCTGTCGTTCCACCTTTGGCCTTAATGCATGCACTAGCCTTTCGAGACGTGCTTTCGACAAGGTTTTGGAACACAGCGATAGGTATGCGTTTCCTTTCAGCACATAATGCTGCCGTTAACTGCTGCTTAGAAGTAGACCTCGGTTTCAAACTTATTATGTGGCTCTCTAAATCATTTCATAGGGGCTCAATGGGATTAAGATCAGGGCTCTGTGCTGGCCAGTCCCCACACGACATGGAATTATCGTCAAACCACGCCGTAACTGTCCTTGCTTTATGGCTCGATGCAGTATCCTGCTGGTACTAATAAGGCTCGGTTCCATAGTATTGCCACACAGTTGGTGGTTCCTAATTGTCCAGAATATCGAGGTAGAAGTGCTGGTTAAAAGGTTTGTCCACGATAACCAATGAGCCTGAACCATATTACAAAAAACAACAGCACGCGAGTACACTGCCAGCTCCAAACTTGACCGTAAGAACAGTACACTGTGGTAAATAGGCGTTCCGCCGGCTACCACCATACCCACACACGGCCATCAGACTGGTGGATCGTGTATCTGGATTCATCAGTCCATAGAACCAGTTTCCATTGATCTACGGTCCACGATAAATTTTCTTTACACCATGCTAAACGACGAGTAGCATTCCGAGTGGAGATGAAAGGCTTATGAGCAGCCGCACGACCACGGTAACGACTAGAATGAAGTTCTCTGCGAATGGTACGTGTACATACCGAGGTTCGAACATTTTTACTCACCTATACACTGAGGTGTTGTGCAGTACTCCGTCGATTAGCTGTAACGACTCTCCAGAGGCTTCGACGTCCTCAATCACTGATTTTCTTTGGTCTGCCGGTACGTTTTGCTGTTTCAGGCACGCCATGTGTCTCCCACGTATTCATTACATCCAAAACAGTTGGCCTGGGTATGTTCAAACGCCTCTCGGTTTTTCTTATGGACAGACCACTAATATAATACCCAACAATCTTTCTTTTCTTAAAGTCAGTTCTCTCCCGCCGCGACATTTTCCCTCAACCTCACAGTGCGATATGAGCGCGGTCATATGCAGACTTGTTTTTATACCGTTTGTAGCTGTATCGCGCATCTTAACAGTGCAGCGGATACATTCATTTGCTTCAGAAGGGGTGTCAGGTGACTTTTGCCAGTATAGTGTACATATCATTCAGAGGAAACATCATGGATCACCTAACTCAAAAAGTTCTAAACACAATCATCTGTAGGGAAGATTATGACCACCACTTTTTTGGAACTCAGAAAGGTTAATGCTAATTGATTACTTGCCTCATACAGGGACTAGCAAGACTGCCTGCAATGGCGCGCTGGTACGACAATTGCGTGAAGCTGTCAAGAATACGAACAAGAAAGATGACACTGAATTTTCGGGTGTAATAAGCACGTCTTTTGAATCCGCTCTGACGCAAATTAAATTTATCAAAGCTATTCAAAGACAATGTAACCGGTATAGGAAATAATGGTATCTGACGGAAGAAATAAGATTTTTCATCGGGTTTTTATTTCCTCAGATATTGCTGTAAAAAGAATCGTGAGTTCACGCCTTCTGGTTGCAGACTTGTGCATTAAGAAAAACACGAATTTATATGAGAAACATTTCGCACCGGAAACGCTCTCCAACAACAAAATAATTTATAACGAGGAACTATACACAACACCTCAAATTAAGTAGTAAATAGTAACGCTGTACTAGTGATCCGATTTATTGGCGTAGTAAAAAAACATATAAGCCTTTCCAAGCTTTCGCACAGCAACCAGATGGCTTTTTCAAGGAAGTTAGACAGAAACTGCTAACTGAAAAATAGAACGCTTAACAATTTGAACGCGGGAACTTGACAATAAATAGATGCGACGTTGTATTCATTTAAAGATACGAGGCATCACGTTGGTTGCACGCGGGATCCTGGTAGAGAAAAGGTGTTACTTGAAGAATTGGTTCCAAATTCGTGGCAACTCGAGCAAAACACAATCATTGCAAGCATCGCTGTTGGTAATTATCTCCAAGGTTTCCTGAATGGCTGTACATTTAGGTGTAGAGTAGCTAGCTAATTTCTTTATATCATCCCACATGGGAGTAGCTGACTTGAATTTTACTTCTCTGGATAGTGCCGTGGCTACTTTACCGTATTTTGTGTCACTTTTATGTTCGTTGACACTGATTCCAAACGAACGCTTGTTCATTCCAATGTAGTATTGTTTACAGCCGTTCGGATACTGTAGGCGGATCGTATAAACGCCTGCTTCACAGGAGAGAGGTGGTTTTTCACTATTTCTCTTTAGTATAGTATGTAAAGATGCAGGGGACCTTATGCCGACGCCGTAGTTCATCTTCTTGAGGGCGTTTTTGAGTTTGTAAGACACACTTGGAATGTAGGGAATTGAGCCTAAATGACGTAGCTGCGGTGCAGGAAGACTGGAATGTTTGGCTCTGGCTTTTTGGATAAAGCTACGTATCTGATTCAATGAATATCCTGCATCAGTGGCTAGCTTGATGACGCTTTCAATTTCGTGTTGTCTAGAATGGGTATAAAAAGAAACGGCGAAGGTTCTTTGAATTCGAGAACGGAAGATAGCTGCTTTGTATTCTGCGGGACAGAAAGAGCTGCGGAGCATCAGGTTGGGGACGGACGTGGGAATATAGTAGATTTGTGTACCGAGGCGGTTGTCAGACGATTTCCTCAATAAAACATCCAGATAAGGCAAAGCGTTATTGCTTTCCAGCTCCATCGTAAAATTGTTCGTAGGATGTATATCATTGATTTTATCAAGGAAAATTGGAAGAGTCTCTTTTCCGTGGGGCTATACAAAAAATACGTCGTCAGCATAACGCAGCCAAGTGGTAGGCCGTGGGGTAATGCTGGAGAATTTATTTCACTCAATTTGGCGAAGTATTGCTTCTGCAAGGACGGGTGAAAGTAAGGATCCCATCAGAGCGCCATTATTCTGTTTATATACTTGTCCTTGGAAACTGTAGAAGCTAGTATTAGAGACCAAGTCTATTAATATTTGAAGATGCTGAGGCATGACTCCTGCGTATAAAATGTTGAATTAGATATGGCCTCTTTTAATATTCTGATGGCTTCTGGAACGGGAATTTAATGGTAAAGGGAAACCACGTCGAAGCTGCCGATAATGTCGCTTGGCAGGACAGTGAGTTTCTTGACTTTCTTTATAAAATCCAGAGTGGAATTTATTACTAAGTTCGATTCAGGAAGAAAACTACGTAGGAATTTGGAAAGTGCTTTCTCTAAATGGTACGTTGGTGCAGACTTCCTGGATACGATGGGTCTCAGTGGGTTTCCGGGCTTATGGTGCTTAAGTCTTCCGAACAGCTTTGGGATCTGAGGTCCTGGTGGTAATCTGGCGGCTTTCCTAAGATCGTCTGGAATAGCGGGTAACCGGGCTGCTCTTTGTACCTGCGCAAGCACCATAAGCCCGGAAACCCACTGAGACCCATCGTATCCAGGAAGTTCATTGTCCTGGAGAGGTGTGTTCCCCTTCTCCAGGACAATGATCCATACCGCCGGCGTTTCTATGCAAGCTATTACAGAATGCGGCTTCCTACTTCTTCCCCACCCTCAGTAATCACCTGGTCTCGCGTCTAGTGACTTTTCTCTTCGCTAGGAGAACGATCGAATCCATACCGCCGGGGTTTCCATGCAAGCTATGAAAGAATGCGGCTTCCTACTGCTTCCCCACCCACAGTAATCACCTGAGCTTGCGTCTAGTGACTTTTTCTCTTCTCCAGGACAATGATCGAATCCATACCGCCGAGATTTCTATGCAAGAAATGACAGAATGTGGTTTCCTACTGCTTCCCCAACCACAGTAATCACATGATCTCTCGTCTAGTGACTTTTTCCTGTTCAAATATATGAAAAAAAAGTTGTGCGAGGTAGGCGTTTTGTGGAAGATTCTGAACTGAAAGAGGCAACGGAGCGTTGGTTTGAGGAGAATTATAAAACGTTTCTCGCAGTGGGGATTGGCAGACTCTATGATAGGTAAAACAAGTGAATCCAAGTCACGGGACTTTGTGTGAAAAAATAAAGGCGAGTTTTAAAAAAAATGTCTTTTTATTTTATGCTTAGAACTTACTGAACGCTTTAGGTACTAATTGTAAATTAAATTGAAACAGACGCTTGAAGAAAACTGAAATTCTTCAGAATGGAAAAAGCAGTTTATGGAAATACATGAAAAGCAAAAAAATGGAAGAATAACGATCCTGTCCGTTAACTTATTTCTTCATGAAGACATTATGTCAGCCCCACGCAAAGGATTTGCAGGAAACGAAAATGATTTAAATAGAAGTTACTTCATAAAATTATCGACGAAATGTCTTTTCACGATAGAAAAGAAGGAATGTTGTCTTTGTAAAATTTTCAAATAATGCCATCTGACTCGAAGATTTGTGTTTTTTTTTCTGTTACCGTTTATTTAACGCAGCATTCTGCATCAGTCCAGCCAATGTATGTATTTGCTTCATAGCTGGCCTCTGCTACTAAATTCACTTAATTAATCTCCTTACTTCTGCTCGAATTTCTTATCTCATTAGTGTCCTTTCTGAGCTTGCTATCGTAACTAATTTGTTCAATAACATCCACACATGATTTATTCGCTAATTATCTGATTCATTACGATATTCCCTTGTTTTTTTGTTTGTTTTTTAACTGATTCTCCGCCTGCTACTTTTTTTATCCCTCCTCAATCAAATTTTCTAATTTCAGAGTTAATAACCTAGCAATGGAAACATTAATCTGATGAGAGATTACGTTTTAAATGATTTCAACGGTTCGAAGGAATAAATGCTTGTTAATTTACCACTTCCTTAAAAAGAAGCAAATACAAATGCACTTGTTATGTAAGTGCACCGTAACCTTCATTACTTTTATTTCTTTCTTCACAGTTTGATGCAGGAATTTACCACTACTAATAACTGCTCTCTTGTTGAGAAAAATTCTAATTGAATGCTTTTACTAGATTAAAAGTCATTCCAAGTTGCAAAGTGAAAGTCCACAATGCGCGAAATCTAATTAGACGCAGTGATAAACTTAATCCAAGGATATACGCATTTTGTTTATGTTTATAAGAAGTCATGCTGATTACTTTAGGCTCGTTACTCCGATCGGTAAAGTACAGCGACAGTCTTCTATTATTTTGACAATATGCTTAGACGATAAAAACAGTATTGTTGTTAAGTGCTTGCCGGCCAACTTGAGCAGCGTTAAATCTGTTTCATGCACAGGGTTTGTCAGAATAAGAGGCTTCTTGGTGATTGTCTTGCTCTTTAAACTGGTATAAATAACCTGCTGCTGTGGTGTACGTTAAATCATATCCACCTCAACATCTCCAAGTACCATCTCATTTCCATTTTCGCCAAAAAAGAATCCCAATTCTTTTTTACTAAAACGCTAGCGACTATACTCTTACAGTGAAAACAAAAATGCCCAGGACTTGGAAGTTACATTTGATTCCAACTTGAACATCAAATGCAAGTTCTAACGTTCAGCCTACATAATCTGGATTCATTATGCGACTTCTTAAGGCATTTTAGCATCCCCGGTGGCGCAGTGGTCGAAGCGCTCGCTTATGACCGTTCGTCCAAGTAGGTTTGGGTTCAAATCCCGGTGAGGCATGGATGTTGTGTTTGACTTATGGCACTGGCGCGCTCCTTTCCCTGGAGTCAGTGACCCTAAATTAAGGACGGGCGACTTCTTATAGCCCATTGAGTTGATCGCGGTGGATGTTAAACCCTCAACTAACAAAATAAGTGTTTTTAAAATCCCCAAACACCTATTCGCACTTTTGAGACTACAGTACAACCTTCACTAGTGTATGTTGCAATCAATTGGAGCCCAAGCTTCATAACACTAATAAATCGAATCGAGTAAGTACAGAAAATATTTCTAGGACACATTTTTCAAAGATCTACTGTATCTTACACTGGCGTGCAAAAGTTAAGGACGAGACGGTTTTTTGAATGTAACGTCGTGCAGAAGTGCTCCACATCGACCTAAATCATACCATAAGATCCCCAAGATGTAAGAATATGGGACAAGTGAGCAAAACCGTCCAAACAAGGAATCTAAAGGATACAAAGGCACTTCATTGAAAAGGTAGATTCGAGCACAACTGGACAGAAGACAGAAACATCCGTGTGACAGGAGGCTGCCAAGAAAATTCCAGTCTTTAATAGGAGATATGATCCCCCCAGACTGCGTTGCAGGATTTACAACGTCTGTCCATGCTGAGGACGAGGTTGTCACGAAGCTGTTGAGGCATCGCGGCCCATTCCTCTTGTAGCGCGAATCGCAGCTGCGGAATCGATGCTGCCGAATGGTGACATGTTGCCAAGCGATTCCCGAGAAGGACCCGCACATGTTCGATTGGATTTAGGACCGGGGACCTTGCGGACCAATCCATGCGTTGAATATCTTCACTCTCCAACAGCTCTGCGACAGTCACTGTACGATGAGGTGTAGCGTTGTCGTCCATGAAGAGGAACTCAGGACCCACAGCACCTCTAAAGAGACGCACGTGAGGCAAGAGAACCTCGGTACAACAGCGGACACCAATGACTGAACTTCCTTGGAAGATGTGGAGGTCAGTATGGCTACCAAACATGATACCGCCACAATCGAGAACTCCGCCATCTCCAGACCGGTCTCTTTCGATGATTTTGGAGGTGTGATTGCGTGTTCCGTGCTCTCTCCAGATGTGTATACGTCCAGAATCGCTCGTCAGACTAAATCGGCTCTCATCCGTGAAGAGAACGCGACCCTATTGCTGATGTGTCCACTTCTTGTGTTCCTGGCACCACAGAAACTGCCGTCTCCGATGAGCAGGCGTTAATGGCGCACACCGTACTGGTTGTCGTGCAAAAATAGACCACCTTTGTGCAGCCTCCTGGCCATGGTAAAACGCAATAACGCACGTCCAGTTATCTGTTGCATGTACCTTGCGATTTCTCCTGCTGTGTGCCGTCTGTATTTTCTCGCCTGTAAGACAATACACAGGTCGTCCGCTGCCGTAGTTGCTCGTGGACGACCACTGCTAAACTCTCGGACAGCTGTTCCTGTCGTTTGAAATGCTCTCCAAGCTTGTGAAACGATGCTGTGAGCGATCCCAAACTCCTTGGCCACACTAGTCACACTTCGACCTTCTTCCAACTTCCCAATGACGCGTCCTCGGGTAAAGTAATCCAGATGTCGTCTACTGGATTGCCTGTTGGCCATATCACATGGTGGCAGCAACTCGACGTCGTTGAAACCGATGTACATCGTGCAATAGTTTTCACCGAATTGCTGAGCGTACACCGCCTGTGTGCTTTATATCCTTCCGACACTCCGCCCCACCCCCTACGTCATGCTGCATATATACGCGTGCTCTACCGTACCGGACCATAGTCTATCGCCTGAGTGGTGTTTCGGTCCGTTCAGCCGGCTCGTTCAACTGTTATGCTAATTTCTCTTCTTCGTCCTTAATGTTTGCACACCATCTGTTGTCAATTTTCAAGATGTCTTACCTACATTGCAGAAGGAAGGTTTTCCAATTTAAGGTTCTGTACGGTATCATCAATGGAGAAATAGATGATATTTTAATTGTAAACCGGTTAAAATTCCGTGTTCTAAATTTAACAAGGACGAAATATGAAGTGTTTGCACTACCGTTCTGCAGAACTAAAGCTGAGAGAGACTCTCCGTTATGCAAAATGTATAGAACTGACCTGAATAATGTATAGAACTGACCTGAATAATGTCCGGATTTTTTTTTTTTTTTTTTTTTTTTGGCAAATTATGAGTTCTTTTTGGAAAATGTTTTTCAGGATTGTAATTAATACTTTTAATGCACTATGATGTTAAAGCACAGGGATGTTATAGCAATCACTGTAACTAGATCTACTGTGTGTGGAGATATGCTTACAAATAAATAAATAATTTTACATATTTACATTTCTTCCTTGTCTTGGGCACTACTTGCTTGTGAGAAACAACAATATACTTTGATGTTTGAATTAGAGTTTTACACAGGCCTTAATATGGAGAGTCTGGCCCTGACCGGTTCTGAATTTCCAGTTATGGGCTTCACCCGTTTCATACTTTCATCACGCGTTCTCCGCTATTCAGCCTAAGTAACGCCATATTTTCTCTAGAGCAGAGATGTTCAATCCGTGGCCCGCGAAGAACATTTTGATGGCCGAGAGATGTTGTCAACAAAGGAAATTCTAAAATGGAAAAGTGAATATCCAGGTACCTTCGGTGCATGGACTTTGATTTCCCAAAATGTCTATAACCTAAGCTGCGATAAATTACCTAACTTAATTTTTTTTAAAGTATTAAAAAACGTACGCATAGCAGGTACCTAATTTGGGCTTCTTTGTAACATAGATATCATATTAACAGCATCTTTTCTTTTTCCAAAAATTAAGTTTGAGGATTCAAAACCTATTTGAAATCATCCAAATACGTAATAAACCCATGCACTTTTATTGCTTTTTTAGCACGTCTTTTGTAAAAAAAGATCGTGCTTCTGTTATCGGTTTGTCCGTCCGTCTGTACCCACGATATTTCAGCAACTATTAGTCCGATTTGAAAAATTCTTTTTGCATTGGGAAGCTTGAAATATGCACATGATGATCCGTTATTTCGTTTCTTTTTACGATGTACAAGTTCGCCGGTAGAGGGCGTAAATGCAGATGATGTCGAATTCAAAAATACGTTTTATTCCACATATTTGCTTCTAAACATCTTATTGAAAAAAATATTTTATCTTTCGATTCCATTTATGCCGAAGAGTAATTTAGATATAGTTACTTTTTCAAATTACGCATAGATTTTCCGCTAGGTGGCGTAAAAGTAAATTACATTTTCCCCGATAACTCTTCTTCTAAAACTCCGATTTGAAAAAAAAATTCTTCAGCGGATACATCTGCTGACGGAAAATCTTTTGCATATAATTTCAAATTTTTTGGTAAAGAATACTTCGGCCACCAGGGGCGTAAGTGTTAATTTTTGCTTCTGATGTATTTGCCATAAAATCATGGCTTCTAACACATGGATTAAAAAATTCTTTCGTGGACTGATGCCACTCACATCGATAAACCTTTTCGGAATATTTTCTTCTTAAACTATTCCACAGTTTCTCCGCCAGGGGCGTAGATGTACATCTTTTTTCTTCAATATCTCTACTTCTAGGAGTCCGATTTAAAAAATTCCTTCTTTGTTGGATGGCGTTTTCCGTGTGACATGTTTTTCATATAATTTCAAAATTTTCAAGTAATTCATAGACTTTTCGCTAGGGGACTTAGCGGTAAACTACGTTTTCCCCTATATCTCTGCTTCTATATCTCCGATTTGCAAAATTCTTTCAGCACCGGATACAGCTCCTGATGGAAAATCGTTTGCACATAATTTCTAATTTTTGTAAAAAAAATGGTTTGGCCACCAGGGGGCGTAAATCTTAATTTCCGCTTCGGTTGTATTTGCAGCAAAATATAAGCTTCTAAATTCTCGATTGAAAAAAATGTCGTTTGTTGACCGATACTACTCATGTCGACAAACCTTTTAGGAAAATTTTCTTCTTGAAAAAATGCATGGTTTCTACTCCAGGGGGCGTAGATATATATCTTATTTTTGTCAATATCTCTACTTCTAAGATTGCGATTTGAAAAAATCCTTCTTTGTTAGATAGTAATTCCGATGCGAAATGTTTTTCCTGTAAATTCAAAATTTTCAAGTAAATCATACAATTTCCGCTAGGGGGCACAAAGGTAAATTGCATTTTCTGCGTTATTTCTATTCCTAAAACTCTGATTTGAAAAATTCTTTTTGTATCGCATACAAGACCTGATGGAAAATATTTTTCACATAGTTTTTAATGTTTGGT
This sequence comes from Macrothele yani, assembly GCA_039090855.1. Taxonomy (NCBI): domain Eukaryota; kingdom Metazoa; phylum Arthropoda; class Arachnida; order Araneae; family Macrothelidae; genus Macrothele; species Macrothele yani. Next base: position 98,735,015 of record CM077007.1, on the reverse strand, counting down.
AAAGAATGGTTTAGCCACCAGGGGTCATATGTGTTAATTTCTGCTTCTGAAGTATTTTTTGCAAAATCTGGGCTCCAGAAAACTCGACTAACTTTTTTTTTTTCGACCGATACCGCTTATACGGATAAACCTCTTAAGAATACTTTCTTCTTAAAATAATGCATAGTTTTCCAACCAGGGGACGTAAAGTGACATCTTATTTTGTCGATATCTCTGTTTCTAAGAGTTCGTAAGCTCACGATTCCGTTTACAGCAATATCTGAGGGATTAAAAACCCAATTGAAAATCTTCTTTCTTTGGTCAGATCTATTGTTTTCCATACCGGTTCCATTGACTTTGAATAGCTTTGATAAACTTAATTTGCGTCAGAACGGATTCAAGAGACGTGCTTATTACACCCGAAAATTCGGTGTCAACTTTCTTGTTTCATATGGCACGAGAGTCCTATCCCATTTTTTCATGTTTGCCGCGATTCAACCATTGCTCTTTATAAACAAAGGTACTGTACTAAATTGAGTTGTCTTAGTAGTATAGCGAATTTAACGCAAAGAGAGGGGTACCATTTCTCGTAGGAAATCGCCCCACAGATCAGGTTTAGACCTTATTACGTATTTATGTTACAAACGTAAACGTCTTTCCTCTTCTACACTTAAGTGCAAATAAGGTAGTCTTCGACCGCCAAATATGTAAGAACATACTTCGTTTTTTGGACCGGGTCAGGTCTGCCCAGACCATTACTTTGAATTCAATGAGTCTTTACAGATCTCGTCGGCTTACAGAAGGACCGAGCTGGCAATAAATTGCTGGAAAAAACCGCAATTCATAGATGACACCAACTAAACGCATAGCAAGCTTTGAATGTTTAACTGCAATCAACATTCTCTGTTTTTTTTCTGGCGTCTTGCCGGTGAGAGAGTCTATTTCTAGCATGAAAATGATAGCACCGAAAGCTGCCAGACACCCAGCAAAAACACAAGTGCTGGGAAACTGCTGGCCACCAGCTGGCAGTTATGGGTCACTGCTGGCTGAAATCTGCCGCTCACGGCCCGGTAGTGGTCCGTTGGTGGCAGCGCTATCAGTTGGCGAGCCATTGATGGCCCTGCAGCATCGCCGTGAATTGTGGGCCTCCAAGCAAGTGCCACTAGTGGCCCGTTGCTGGCAACCAATGCAACCCCCAACAGCAGGTGGAAGCATCGGGACTGCGCATGCGCAGAAGCAACACTTGCTGTGTCTCTCATGGTACCAGTTAGTTGAAGACGACGCTATCGCCATCGTGTTATTTTAGTGGATGTTAAGAAAAAAATCCATATGTGGAGAGGCGAATTAATTTCCTAATGAAATTTTACGTCGACGAAGATATCAGATTAAGCCGTGAAATACTAGATTACAGCCATGAAATACACCCACTCCATTCCCATCAATAACAATTCATGGAATGGAGTGGATAAATAACAAGAAAAAATTTGAAACCGCTTGAAACACATATCCTGGAAAACCATTAAAATAGCGTTTGTTGGGAAAAAAAAAGAATTATACGCGTACAAAATTTATTAATTATTTGAAAGAAAAAAAAAGCAACGGTATGTGGTGTACTCATCCATGGGTTGAATACACAAGACTGGGAGGAATTCGCTTCTAAAAATAACGAGAAGTAAAATAAAATATCTTTTACTCTTTAAAACAAATGTAGCTTCGGACAACGGAAAGGAAAGACACAACGTTAAAAATGTAACAGAATGTGACATGAACCCGGGTAAATATATATTTATTCAACAATCTTTTTTCAAGACGGCAAGGACAGTACAAAACTTTGGAATGCGACTCTAAGTATGTACACGCCTTGAAAATGAGTGAAGTCCCCTTAGGGTAAAAAAAAAAACTATCGTTACGTTGAAAAAATTAATTTATCAATATATAAAACTGACTTTTATGAAAAATACCTCGCAATATTATAAAATGAAAGAGGGAAGCATTCGATTACAATATGCATACCAAACAGATAGCTTCCAGAACGGACCTGAGCGTCGTGAGTTAGTCCGGTCAGTAGCGAGCGCGGCTTCCACGTAGACGGCCCAGGATCGAATCTAGTCAAATGCAAACGTCGTTTTTCCGGTCTGTCGAGAAAAGTTCCGCAGCGCAGTGCGTTATTTCACAAGCTTCGTAAGGGTAGAAAAAAATTGTAGCTTTAGGAAACGGCGGTTATCCTTGCATTTTTTTTTTTTTTTTATTATTGCTACTACTGGGAAATTGGCGGACAAGATTCGGCAAGCCACCAATTACGTCACGTTTTTGCTGGCTGCCACTAACGGCCCACTAGCGGACCACATTAGGCTAGCCATCATTTCTGGCAAGTACTTGCAGGGCCACTAAAGGGCCACTTGTGGCAGCTACTGCCTGTGATGGACCACTGATGGCCCTGTTGTGACATATGACAACTGATGGGGTGCCAACTGTTGGCCAGCTGTTGGCCTGAACTGCTGGCCCTTCTGTTGGCCGCCCGGACATTTTATTGACGGTTCGGCAGCGGCAACATAGTGCTGGGCCATTGCTGGCAGTGCTGGCTGCCAGCAATGGCCCACTGTTGGCCCAGCAATACCGTTTTTGCTGGGCAGCATCTTCCTTTATTTTATTTTTTTTGAGTGGAGGTTTAACGACCACCGTTAGCAACTCAATGTGCTATAAGCAGTCGACCGCCCTAATTTAGGGCCACTGGTCTCAGGGAAGGGAGAGAGCCAGGACAGTAAGGCAAACACAACATCCAATCCTCACTGGAATTCGAACCCGGACTCCTTTCGGACGAATCATCAAAGGCCATCGTTTAGACCACTGCGCCACCTGGGCGCCCTTCTTTTTCGATCATACAAGAAAGTAAAACATAGCTTTTCAATAAAGATCACGACCACCATTTTTCTCCAGTTGAGCCCGACCTGTTAAGGTCAGGTTGAAGCCGACCGTAACAAGTCGGGTTCAACTTGTTAACTTATTTTGAAGAGAAAAATGTCTCTTGTTAAGTTATACCCGACCAAGTAGGGTTGAACTCGACCGCATCAACCGCGATCCGGATAACTTCTATTCCTTCATTACGAATGGTGATGCGACTTGGCTTCACCATTATGACTCTGATACTAAACATGAGAGAATGCAGTGGGATTACCATGGATCACCACCACCAAAAAAATTCAAAACACAATCTGCAGGCAACATTATGGCTACCATATTTTAGGATTCCGAACGGCTACTATTAAAATTTCTCTCTCTCTCACGATATCTGTGATTAATATAATCATTCTTGCGGTGACAACAATAATAAAGAAAACACGAAGCACACTCGATATGGAAGACATGCGTTTCAAAACTGAAAACTTCGCATGTCAATCTGTAAGAGGATGTATGACGAGAGAGAGAGTTATAATGTTGAATAATATTATGTAAGTGATCAGTCGTTTATCTCAGTAGAGATTCAAGGTACTCAGAAAATGAAATACTACAAAATAAGTTTAAATCATATTTGTAGTTCTTTAAAACCTTAAGGAGATCGTCCAGTGACTATTTTGAATCTGTGATGGAGAGAGAGTTATCTTCTTCCTTCCAACATCTAACTGTTATAACGAAGTAAATTTCTCCGTCATTTCTATCCGCTCCAGGATTCGAACCCGGGTCCCCTCATTCCGGAATAAGTTGCTCTACCATTTAGCTACGCGGACGTTGATTCTAATTGCTATCTGCCTTTATGTCGTGTGCGACCTGCTGGCGGCACGTCACATCTCCTGGTATACGTTACATCATCTCCCCCTTATTTTTTTTATTTTTTTTTTTGAAGTGCTGGAGAGGGGATTCTCTGATTTTTCCTATCTCGTGGTGTGGAAATAACATCACACCATTGCGAGATTTTTGAACGGTCGGGTCATCCGGATAGTTCGGGCGCCATTATAACGAAGTGAATTTCTCCTTCATTTCTATCCGTGCCAGGATTCGAACCCGGGTCCCCTCATTCCGGAATAAGTTGCTCTACCAATTGAGCTACGCGGACGTTGATTCTAATTGCTATCTGCCTTTATGTCGTGTGCGTCCTGCTGGCAGGTACGTCACATCTGCTGGTATACGTTACACTGTACTCTACGGTATAGTCTGATCGTTTGTTGTCTCCATGAAGATATGCCATTTGTCATCGTCATGAATAAATTCCTTCCGTTTTATTCAAGGAATGGTTGTTATTTTTTTAGAACAATTGGTCTCCTCATCTCCTTTACTCATTGAGAAGCCCAACAAGAATGAGGGCTTTTCATTTTTGACTGCCTTCTATACCGGTAATCCGATACTTTACAAATCTGAACATATGACTAAGACCAGATTTAGATCAGATTAGGCTCCTAGGCTAAGACGTCTCAATGGGTCCCCAAAGGACCCATCCCGAAATTAATTACAACATGAAACTATAGAATATACTGGGCATTTGATCATCAATACAATGTGCATTTCTAATATTAATATATTATCTGCATACTTTGCATGCAAACCAGCTATGTACTTTTCATTATCTTACGAGAAAATGATTTAAAAGCGTAAAATTTTCAGATTTTGTGTAGGATTGTACAGTAAAATGAATTAGCGTTGCGTACATTTTTTGGTCTATCTCTTTCGTCAAGCAACTTAAAAAACATTCTGCCACCTTCTTGCTTCATTAACGTGATGTTTTATAGTTTAAATGATCGGAACCCATCAAATGCGCATTTCAGTTGTTTTGGAAACATATTTAACGAGTTAGTATGCAAACCATATTAGCAGCAGTAAAAATATCTAGTGGTACAAATGCGCACGAAATGGAATATTTAAGTGGTCATAGCCGGATAAACATGCTTTGGAAATTGGTGCGTATTTATAATATACTTATTGGCTTAGTTGTATCACGTACTTGTCAATTTGCTGCTTTGAATCACTAGAACAATATATTCAGCTAACTATATTTTACAGGTGGGCAGTGTGAAAATCCATGATTTACAAATATCAAGTGTACCATTGTGAATATTGTATAAACAATTGATGGGTCTGTAGTTTCTGATATCCTGAAGGGTTCCCTCTTTACATATCGGAGGAACCGTAGCACTGTTCCTATCATCAGGACTCTCCTCCATTAGGACATCTAGTAAAAGCTTTGGCGCGAGTAGTGTATATATATACATTCACGAACAATTAAATTCGCGCACCTAGAAGAACACATGCTACAATCGCGAAACTGTGCAAATAGGTAGAGTGCACGCTGGCATGCAAATGTTCCACGTTTGGTACGATTGCGCATGACCACACACCCTGTGATGGCGCTGCAAGCACGACCGGCAGCCTTATAAACCGGGTGTACTCGATGACCCATGAAAACAAAAAACACAGGCCGCCGCAAGCAAGAGTACAGAGTGACAAGAATGCCGGGTAGATGCCAGAGACGTCAATTTACGCAACATATGAGCTTTGAGAGAGGCCCGATCATCGGACTGAAAACCGCAGGGTTTTCGGCGCACCGTATAGCCAGACACGCGGATCGTTTTGACCATACCGTCCGACTGTGTGGGGACCAGTGGACACGTGACGGCCCCGCCTCACGGCGGAGCGGCTCCGAACGTACCAGCAGGATCACCGCTAGAGAGGACTGACGGATCGTGTGCCAGGCACGAACGGATCCCACATGGACCCGGTCCCCTATACAGGCAAATGTAGCGGCTCCTGTGTACCCAAGAACCATTTCCGGAAGTCTCGCGGAAGCGAATCTGCGATCCCAACGCCCGTTACGTGTGATGCTGTTAACACCGGAACATCGCCGGCTACGTGTGCACGTAAAACGCCACAGACTGGAGACGTGTGGTATTTAGAGATGAGTTCCGCTTCGTTTTTGAGACAGATGATCACCGTATCTGGGTGTGCAGGAGCGAAGAATTTAACGCAAAGTCCTCTGTGAACATGCTTCAAGTAGAAAAGATTTCAAACGGAGTTCACAAAAAACGGGAAAGGGTGCGGTGCTGCTGCAACTTGCAGAACCCCTGCAGGATTGGCTAAAGATGGATATAGACGGATCATCGACAATTTTACCGACGTGTAGAGTGTCTGAGAGGAGACAGAATCATGAAGATGAGCAGATAGGCGAGATAAGTTAAGGTTATGGTTTACAAGATCCCAGCCAGTAATAATACCTGTACGCATGCACTCAAGAGAAGCATAGAATGGTTCGTCAGAGCGATGAAGGGCTGATGAGTAAAAGAGAGGTTCATTTAGTATCTCCGTTTTAGAGGAGGGGGTTGCTCTCCGTAACGGGAGAGACCGCAGGATTTCTATGGCATCCCAATATACGCTGGGAGGCATTGTCATAAAGCTGGGAAACCATCCATTGGAAGATAAACAGCGAACGTTAATGAAGGAGTTTTCGCTGAGGCGAAAACATTAGGTACTGTACATGCATCTGGGTTGGAGCTAGTAAGCACATGAAAGAACCAGTAAAGCCGTGCGGCACTGTAAATGAGATTTACGTCAAGGAAACCAATTCCTCCCTGTGGGGGTGAGAGGCAGGGCGTGGTGGAGCTGACCCAATGATGCTTTGACCATACTACTGACGTAAGGCATGCTTGAACTTGACAGAGTCGGTATCTGGGAACGGTTTCGATTTGCCAGGAATAGTAACACTTTGATGAGATGTATGTGCGAGAAATGTGGGCTCTTCGGTGGAAGGAGGTGCAGAATTGAGCTCTCCTCCAGAAGCCCACTGCTTTGAGAAGGTAGGGAGAGAGAGAGAGAGGACGAATTCGTCCGTTCGGCCTCCGTTTTAGTTCCAAGATGAATTCCTAAGAATGTTTGGGTCGTACTTGATTATTTGACTCCAAAGGGAAAGTAGTGCAATGTTTCCAAGTTGCACAGCAGAGACCTGTGCTTTTCTCTAGGTTGAGTTATAATGAATAGGGTTCTCCTGCTGGACGTGTCGTGCAGGAACGCTTACGTTAAGTTACGTTAGGGTTATTGAAAGGTTATTTGACGTAGCTAAAGTGTGCTTAATCATCAAAGTACTGGAGTTTGTTTAGGTAAGACAGTCAATGAAATAGACTTAACGGCCACACAGAGGTCTGACAATAAAATGAACTAAGAAAACGTACTCACTTTTAACCTTTTATTGGGGAACTCCTGGTATTACTCAATACACACTCCTATATAACACAACTAATGTTAGACCGAACTTTCGTAGAACCGCCTCACAATAATTAGGAAGAACCTAACCTATACACAACGAACCTCTTAGGGATACTTGAGCGCGCCTATATATACTGCATACCACCACGTCATGACTTACACTCGTTGCCACATATAATTCAGCGGGAGAAATAATATCCCGTTAAGTGAGAAGATAATTTGCATAGGAAAATAAAATAACAAGAGAAAGTAAAATCAAAAAGAAACTGAATCTACAGTATACGTTACAGAGTGAGGCTAACGCTTGGATAGCATACTCTTGGTAGCAGTGAAGACGGATGGAGAATTGGGTATCGTGACGTATGCAAAATGTTGCATCATCTGCATAAGTTGGGTAAGTAACTTTATGATGTCTTGTGCCAGCTATTAGCGGAGGGAGCGATGTGTAGGTTATCAATGCGGCAGTCGTAAAAACGTTTCAAAAACTGCAAATAAAATAATTGTCCAGATAGAGGGCATCCCTGGCGAACTCCTCTGGAGAACTCAATTGGAGCTGTCAGGAAAGCAGCGGTCTTCACCTGCACAGTTGCTCCCTGATAGAGAGAAAGGAAGGAGGTAAGGAAGGAAATAGGGAAATCAAATGCGTGAAGTATTGCAGATAAGTAGATATGGGATATATTTTCAAAAGTTGTTTTTTGATAAATATTGAGGAGAGCCAATGGCTCGGGCTGAGTGTCATCAAGGAAAATTGCGTCATGTAGGAGTGTAAGATTGTCAGTGATCGAACGTCCAGGTACAGTATAAGATTGTTGCAGGGATAGGATATGAGGCAGAATGGTATTGAGGCAGTGTGAAAACAGCCTAATGAAAAGCTTGTAGTCGAGGTTTAAAAATGATATTGGGCGCCAATGTGCAAGATCCAGAAGGTGTCCTTGTTTGGGGAATAAAGCAACGTACGCTTGCGTAAAACATTGTGGAAGACTGGAGTAGGTGAAAGCATCATTGAAAGCCGGAAGCAGCAGCGGGAAGAGATGTGATGAAAAGTCATCAATGAATGCATGTGGAACACCGTACTCTCCTGGTAAGGCATTCCGATTAAAAGATCGAAATGAAGTTTGGAGTTCTGGCAGGGTGAAAGGATTCGGGACACTTTTTGTAGATAAGTTGCAACTTGATGAAGAGCCGTAAGAAGTGAGGAATCAGATGTTGAGTCGTCAACGTCAGTAGCCCCATATTTTTGCTTGAAACAATCATACACCAAGGAACACATTACATTGGTATCTGACGTGATCTTCCCAGAGGGGAGTCAAAGTTTTCAAATCGTGGTGGATTCCCGATGAGTATTTTTGAGAGAGTGGAGGTACTCATGCGAGTTGTTAATAGGAGTAAGATGTAGAAGGCGTAATCGTTGGATTGCCTGAGCAGCCATTGAAGTTAGAAGAGTTTTTAGCTCAGCCTGTGTAAACGAGAACATCAGATCCTTTAGCATGCTATCAGCCAGCATAGACCGAATATCTCACAACTTCATGTTCCGTTTGACCCTAGCAGTGTATGTGTATTGGCGGATGTGTATTAAAAGTTGATGTTTCGTGTTCAACCAATACTGGAGGGTGCTCTGTGTTGGATCAACGTTGTTGATTTGTGATTGTATGAAACTGCGAACCATGCTGCTGAAGGTGGAATCATGTAAGTAAGTACTGCCAAACGGTGTCGAGAAGGACAAGGAACTATCGCTCCAAGTTGGTAAGTCACAGCACAGTGATCGGGAGAAACAGTCGCGTGGTGATGACTTCCTTGGAATGCGCGCACGAGAATAGAGGAGACATAAAATCTATCTAGTCTTGCCACTCACGACGAGGCAGGGTTTCTGGAACGCCATGTGTAGTAGTCAAGGTCTGGGTGAAGTAAACGAAAGGCATCAATCTATGAGTGTGAAATTGGCTAGCAAACATTGTAGACCCTGGATAAGGCGATTACGATGTTCTTGATGGTTCGGAGCGCGGTCAATCTGTGGAACAGTTGTGCAGTTGAAGTCGCCTCCCAAGATCCCATTAAAGGAGCCCGGAATGATCAAAAGAGCGTTATTGAGAGATTCTCAATTGGGGAATCGTCGCAGGGTATGTATAGATATTGAAAATATGATATGCTTTACCATGAAGTATGAAGGAAAAGTGCTGAATATAATGTAGGTAACTATTGTGGACAGAAACAGAAGAGATAACTTATAGGAACCTAAGATGTAATCTGATAGGTATACCATCACGTGAGGAGGTGCGATGCGAGTGATAAAATGTATAGTCCCAGTTTCTCCACCAAGAGTAAGGGGAGTCAGAAGAACAGTTCGTTTCTTTTAAAAGGAACACTTCTGAGGCACGATGAGCAATATTTTCATGCACTAAAACATTTGCGAAGCGATTAGATAAACCCTACAATTGACTGTTAAGATCTGGAAAAGGAGGATATGAATTTGAGTCATGGAGTTTAAGATAAGTTTCTTGGAAACGACGGTATTTGATTTGAAGGGTGCGAACATCGTGTGGCACGTGAGAAAGGGTTTGGAGCTGTAATTTTGCAAAGACCTTTAGTTCTGAATTTGCTGAAGCATTCTTCAAATGATCCTTCGCATTGATTGATTAGCTTTTTAAAGTCTAAGGGCAAGGTGTGTCTTGGAACATTGGGTGTCTCAAGAGCTTTTAACAGTTCCTCTGTGATTGAAACATCTGAGGAAGAGTCTGAGCCAGAGTGCTCGTCAGACTCCATAGTTGCTGTAGGGTAGGCAGATTCAGCAGTGGTAGAGATAGCCTTTCGAATATATCTTCCCCCTCTAATCTTTGCTTTCGTAAACACCGTGGAAGAATCATCGCTTAAAGGTGACTCTCGGTGGCTACGAGAATGGCGAACTCTGGTCCCTCGACTGGAACGTCGTTGCCACTCAGAGATGATTGACTTGGAAGGCGGAGGCATCGACGAACTTGACGCTGCTTGAGCAGGGGGAGCTATAGAGGTTTCAAATCGAACAGGAGAGACGATCATCGCAGGTGAAACCCTTGTAAGAGAAGTCGAGGTAGAGGGGGAGGCAACTGAGTGAGATGTATCATAATGGCAAGATTCACTACTCTATTTCTGATTCGGAAAATCAATGCGTGAAGTGCATGAAGTTGGAGTCAGAAAAAGTGCGACGTCCACATCCGTAATCGGTTGAACTTCTATTATGTTTAATGCAGTAGTAGAAATAGTGTTCTGCTGAGGCATATTTGGCGCCAAGAGGTCAAGACATTCGCCATTGAGTTGAGCACCCGAGAAAGAGATCAAAGTCGGCAAGGTAGAGGTTGTGGCTTCCTGCCTTGTAAGTTCGGAAGAAGGGGCTGTTATCTGTTTATCAGCTAACGATGATTCTTGAAACGAGTTGTGTGTAGTTTCGTCGGAGGGAATAGCAGGATTACGAATTGATTCGGCTCAGAGTGTGGAGAGGGATTTTGTGTGGTTACTTTAGCTAGTACAATCAGAGCTAAGTCTGAGGTAGAGGTTTGGTGAAATTATGATTGTTTCTTCGAAAAGGAGGATCTGAGGGGTGCAGGATTTGTAATGTTTTGCTGTCGGAGGTGTGGGCATGTTCGGCGTGCATGTCCTGATGCTTTGCAGTGATTACAGAATACATCTGTCGCAATATATATATCGTAGGAGCGAGAACCCACACTTAATTTTAGCTGGGTGGGGTAGTTTTGAAGATCTTCAGGAGTGGGTAAACGCATTTTGACTTGTCGCCGAAAGCTCAATAATTTGGAGTTATCAGGTCAAGTGGCGCTGCTATGAGTGTAGGAAAATCGCCAATTACTTCTCCGCAGGTGCTGAGGGCAGTCCATACAAGAGAATTCTTTACCTCTGGGGGAACAGGATAGCAAGAAACTTGAACAAGCCTATCAGCAACAGGAAATACGCCTAAAGTACGAGTTCCAATGAGGAGCCTTTTCGGATAAGTTTGTTAGCAAAGTCAATATGAGGAAATTAAACTATTACAGTTCGCGGCCGTCTAGCCATGTGAGTTATGGCATCTCTCGGCAGGGTGTTTTTAATGGCAGTACTGTATTTTTTTAGAGTCGAATTAGGCAGAGCTTCAATACTTATACCCTTCTGAAGTTCCAGTAGAAAGTCTTGTGTAACTGCAGAGGATTCTGGGAATTGCATTTTAAGTATATCACCATTTCGAGTGATATATTTACTCAGAGTACATGGTGTCCCGTCTGTTGTTTGCAGATGTGCCACTGAGAGTCGATGCATAACTTAGAGCGTTACTTTTCGTAACTGATGGTATATGTGAGTCAGCATCCATTGCCTCGCTGGTGTTAACGAGCGAGGATGAGAGATCAGGCAGTGAGGTGGGTTCATTGACACGACTCCTGGTAACGTGAGTGGAGGCGAGCTGTTGTGAGCAGCCAAGAAAGGCCTCTGACGTCACTCGATGAGAGAGAGAGAGAGCGGTCAGTAACAATTCAGGTGTTTTAGTGGGAGAGGTATGGAAGGCGTGCCTGAACTAGATGCCGCCATTATCAATGAGAGTGTGTGTGCCGACCAACGTGGTCGTACACAAAATGAAAAAAGAAACAATAATGCGGTACTCACCCGTATTGGGGATTGACTAAAAGATATGAAACACCTTTAACTTAAAGGTAGGTAAGAAAGAATAAAAGAATAATACACAACAATCCAGAAACTTCTTAATATGACCGAAAATCGGAGCAAAGAAAACCGATGTGCGTGCGAAGGTTTAAATATGCATTTATTCAACACTCGGAGTACAGAATGAGAAAGAATCACCGGAGGACCGGACTGCCATCACATCCTGACCTTGGCTATGTTAAACGGGCGATCTTTATCTTCTGATTCAAGGCATCTTAAAGTAGAGAAGGAACACCAAATGATCAAGTAGAACATCGTCAATCTTTGTGAAATAAGAAAGAGAAAAATTTCAACGAACTGAAAAGTAGACATCTCTCTAATACCTCGGGACAGATACTGGCAGAATTAGTGATATTAGGTATATAATAACCAAGAAACTGAAGGATAAAGTTCTAAAGTAAAACATTCCTCGGGCAATGCTGCAAGACTCGTTATCCAACTCGTAAAAGGATTCCAGATTCAGATCATTCAAGCTTACGCACCAACCACAAGTCCTCCTGGGGAAGAAATTTAAGAATTGTACGAATTTCGGCTTCTAAATAACATTGGCAAGCAGCAGTTGAAGATCATTAGAGATAATGTCTAGGGCAACAACAACATAATGAAACTTCGGTAGTTACACTCGGTCACGGAACAGAAACCTGAGTGAAAATACTATCGTATAGTTTGTAGAGCAGAAGTTTTCATCATGAACACCTTTTTCAAGAAAAAGCCACATAGGAAATAAACATGGGGACACCCCAATGGAATGACAAGTGAAATTGATTTCATTATGTGTAACAAGCAACTTGTAATCAAAGACTGAGATGCGCTAAACACGTGAAACACATTTAGGGCCACAGAATGGGGATGTGTAAGATGCACCGAAACACTAAACTCAAACGTAGCTATATATAAAACAAACGAAACATATTGAAATGAAAAAACCTTAAAAAACATCATAACACATTGAAATTGGATCTTCGGAATTAATTGTTTGCTACAGAATGTCAAACATTAGACGTGAGCATCAGTGAAGTTAACAGAAAACTAGCCAAGGCTGTAATGGAAACAGTAACAAAATGAGTGGTACTAAGAACAAGTTGTATACGTGGAAAATATGAAGAAAAACAAAAATGCCGATAGTAAATAGAAGAGAATTGAGAATAAATAAAGAAAATGCAAATTCTAAAGTGGAATATGTAGAATAATGAAAGACAATGCGAAAAAATACCACTGAAGATATAAGAAAATTCAATTGTGGTTTAGTGAGATCAGAAATCAGAAACAACCAAAGCCAGAAAGAAGCAAAGGAACATCTTAATAATACACTGCTGGACAATTGCTAAGGACGGATCATAAACGCCTATACAGCGCATAAAAAAGTAAGTGTGGTTGGATGCCAAGTAAAATAAAATAATGTCAGAATGCCAGGACATTGCAAGAAAGACAATTTATTGTGCTCTGAAATCCAGAAGGCTTTGGAACGTGTTCAAGGGACAAACAGGCCATTTTGTGCAGAATACGTAAACGTAGAAAAAATGCAATTACCGTCCGCAGGCGTTCCGGCGTAAGATGTCAATACGGGATATGGCCATCATGGAGGGCGATGCAAGATTCCACACGTCGTGTCATGCTTTGCACAACATTATCAAGCAGCTGTTGGGGTAATTTATCCCATTCCTCTTTCAGTGCACGGATGAGGGTGCCTTTGTTTATTGGAGGGCATTGGCGACCAGCAAGACTCCTCCCCAAAGCATCCCACACATTTTTAATAGGATTCAGATCTGGAGAATGGGCTGGCCATACGAGGCGTTGAATATCCTCGCTCTCAAGACACTCCTGGACAGCGACTGTTCGATGACTTGTTGCGTTGTCGTCCATGAAAATGAATCTATCACCGACAGCACCACGGAACATGCGAACATGAGGTAGCAGAACATCATTAATGTATCGTTGGCCAGTCATAGTCCCAGTTGGAAGCACATAGAGGGACGTACGGCCATTGATCATGATGCCAGCCCATACCATGACACTACATGTCGGATATCGGTCCCTTTCTTGTATGTTTGCTGGACAATATGCAGTACCACTATCACGCCAGATCAGTTGTCGTCGACAATCAGACTGTAGACTGTATCTACTCTCATATGAGAAGAGGACAGCAGACCAGTCGTTATCAGTCTAATTGCGATGTTGATGGCACCATTGCAAACGGGCGGTACGGTGACGTCTGGACAATGGGTTTTACACAACAGGACGGCGGGCGTATAGTCCTCCTTCATGCAAACGTCTGGCGACAGTTTTTGGGAGATCCGCTTGCCAGTAGCAGCCATAAACTTATTTGCTACCTCATTAGCTGTGCTGCGCCGGTGTCTTTTTGTTGATAACACTATGTACCGATCTTCTGCAGGTGTCATACTGCGAAAACGACCTCCCCCGTGACGTTTGCTACACTCTCGATTTGTTTGAAATGATTTCCAAAGCCTTGAAACAACACTGTGGCTGACGTCGAACTCCCTGGGAACATCTGTTATTTTTCGCCCTTCTTCAATATTGCCAATAATACGGCCACGCGTAAAATCATCTAGGTGATGTCGGGAAGACATACTGAAAATTGCAAGTTCGTCAATTGATTCTTTCCCTTTCAACTTTGCGTTTGAACAACAACGGTCAATACGTGTCAAATCCTTTAATCTCTTATCAGCGCTATGACGTCACGAACAAGTTCGGCAATCCAAAATTAGCATACGCACAACACGTCTTACTGTATCTCGCACTTATACTAATTTCCACATTTTCCTGCCTTCCATTTTATGGTTGCTATCGTTGCTATTGTCATCCGTCCTTAGCAATTGTCCGGCAGTGTATATTGTGGCAGTGAACCCTTTAACAACCATGACCCTAAAATTTTGTACCATTCTAAACTCCATGACGCCTGAAACTGTCTGTTAGTTCACTTCTTCGTTTAATAAGACCAATGATGACTGACGGTGACTCCTGCTGATCCCTCATAGGTCTTGCAGATTTAAAGAAGAGGTAAGGGTAGGAAATCTGATTCACTCTAGACAGGTATTTCAGGCGACTATGGTCTTTCGTATGTGCGGGAGTTTTGGACGTTATGGTCGTTAAAGTGTTAAAGAAGATTATAGAGTAACAAAGAATAGAGGAGAAATGTTGACAAGTGTGAAAGCGTTCTACACAAAACTATATGAAAAATATGATACATCTATTCCAGACATTAATAAATGTATCAGTACTAAAGTTCCTCTAGTCCTGACGGTCGAAGTTGCACATACTATATGAAACGGAGAAGAGCTCCAGGAGAAGATATAATTACTATGGAAATTATACAAGGAGCAAGTGTAGAAACAGAAACTACTACACTTGCCCAAGTTTTCACTAGATATCTCAATAGAGGGGAGATACTTGATGATTGGAACAATGCTACAACGATTCTGCTGCGTAAAACAGGAGGAGACACTGAGGATCTCAAGAACTACCGACCCCTCAGCCTCCAATCAGTAGTTTATCACAGAAGGATCGCTCACTGCTTGGTTTGCTGTTTTAGACCAATCACTGTGCATGTGCACCCTTGATACAGTTGTTCTTGCATAGCCGAGAAAGTCTGCTATTTCTGAGATGCTCGCACCGGCCCGGTTAGCTCTCACAATGATACCGCTTTCAAAGTCGATTAAATCACGGGTCTTTCCCATAGTACTTCTGTCTACGCTTCATACATGTCTAAATGCTTTTTAAATTTTTGATTGGAGGTTTAAAAAGTGATTTATTGGACCTGGTGGTACAAAGACATGACAAAACAAGCATACATAAACAGGATACAGATATTTCACAGCAACAAGTACAAATCATACATGGTTTATAGCATGCCAAATGATCAATTTACGCAGATACAGCCAGTGTTGATGATGTAACACACTGTGAACAAGTATGCATGCCTCAAACATGGATTTATGCTAAATGCCCAATGTACACAGATAACCAGTGTTGGACAAGCAACACATTGAGAGCCAGTGCCGAAAGACAAAGATCCATGCTTCACCGGAATTCGAACCCGGATCCAACTAGGGCGAATGGTCAGTATCCAGCGCTTTTGGCCACTGCGCCACCGCGGCGACCTAAATGCTTTTCAGTGAGTTGTTTATGCAGCCTACCCAACGTCCTAATTGCACACGTAATTAAGGATACCGCGTGTCTTATTGCCATTGGGTGTTCGTAACGTTTTGCTGGCTGTCCCGGTGGCGCCGTGGTATAAGCGCTGGCTATTCGTCAGTGTTGGGTCCGGGTTCGAATCCTTGTGAGGCATGGATGTTGTGTTTTGTCTTACGGCTCTAGCTTTCTCCTTTCCCTGGAACCAGTGGCCCGATATTAGTGACGGGGGACTGCTTTATTGTCTATTGTGTTGACCACGGTGGTCTTTTAAACCACCAACCCAAAAAAGAAATGATTTGTTGTTTCAGTGCTTATGCATAATTTTTCTACTTTTATCTAACAGAATGTGGTTTTCTACATTTGTTGGTAAACATGCGTGTTTCGTAGGAGTCAAATGGTGCTGATGTGTAAGTAAGCGCTACCTCATTCTTCTTTGGCTATATAAATACCTTCCCCGAGTCTTCCTGTAAACCGGATGAGCTTCGAAACTTATCAATCTTATATATATAATGCAATACATCCTTACTTCGGCATGCTTTCTGCGATTTTGAGAGGAATTTATGAACTATGGAACACTAATGACATGAACCTAAATAAATTCCTATGCGTATTCATTCTATTTTTTCGTCCATGAAGGTGGGTGGTTATTGTTATTATTGTTCGGGGATTTAACAAACACTGTTACCTACCCGATGGGCTGGAAGCAATCGCCCGTCCCTAATTTAGGGCCACTAACTCCCGGTAAAGGAAAGAGCTAGTGCTTTAAGAGAAGCAAGATCTATGGCTCACCGGGATACGAACCCAGCCGATCTCGGACGAATGAACATAAATACGCCAGTGGGGCCGCGCAGGTAGATGGCTGAATGCCGTTATTTCGATTATCAATTATTTTAACACCCTTTGAAGTCAGAAGGTTCCCAGGTCTGGAAATCATAACATATTCTTCACTGCACGAGTTTCGTTTTCGTTTACCAGACTTTCGAAATTGGTAGATTTTAAAAATAAAAGATTTCCTAATCCAGAGATATTTTCGTATATCATCATTAAAATTCTTTAGTAGAAATTACATAAAGCTAGCTTGCTGTATCTTTTTCGAAAATAAAGGCGCATTTTAATTTCTTGTTTAATTAAAGATTAAGATAGAGATCATATTTAATTTCCCTCGGTTTACTCCAAATTAAGACGAACGATATTCAGTGCTCTGAAATATCTCGATAGTTGAACCTATATAGTTAAAGCGACAAGATTTTTTTGCTACGTATTTTTCTAAGAAAATTCATCCTAATAATGACTTGTAACATGTTAATGAAATATATCCTTTGGTTAATTTTTAATTTCCCGCTGTTATTACGGTAATTCGACTTGGAAAAAATACCCATCTTTAAGTTTTAACAAGCTGAAACTGGGAAAATTATTCATCAAATATTATCGTTTTGAGAAAATAACTAAACATAAGTTTTTAAGGTGTTAATGATTACTCATGGAATTTAAATACGTAGAAATAAAAGGAAACGGTTTCATGTTTTTTTTTCTTGTGCCATTAATTTCGGGAGGAAAGGAAAAAATGGCGCAGATGTTACTTGTCTGGATCGTCATATTTAAACTCTCCAGAAACGTTAAGAGGGGAAATTTCCAGCGAGAAGATCAATTAATTAAACGATACACAAAAGGCAGGGAAATATTTCAACACATTATTCCATTGAAAAACTGTGACCCGAGCATTTACTGATATTCGAATTTTTCTTTCGTTTTTTTCTCTTCCTTCGCAACAAAAGTTGCCATCAATATTCCATTATAATAGTTTTTGATGGCTTCATCTGTTTTTTTTTTCCTTGAGGTGGCAATTAATCTCTCGATGGCCCTAAGGAATGTTGTGAAGACAGACAGCGAAAATCATTTATTCTGCTTCGTAGGAATGTGGTACGAAGACGCTTCGCCGAGGTTTTTATCCAGCGGGCTATAAATCAAATGACTCGTCCCTGTGACTTTCAATGCTAATTAACGTCAAACTTGGAAACCAGCTGAGTGATGAATTTTCTTTAAGCATAATTTTAGCGGTGTAAAAATTCAGGTTCCTCTTGTGAAGGAAGGACAATAACCTATCAATCCTCTATTTAATCTGGAGTTTAATGTATATTGCATTTTATAGAGAATGATCACGGATGGACTTCAGTCAGTTTGAATCAAATATTTCTTTATTTCTATTAGTTAGGCATTCAATTTTGCCCTTTTTATTTAATGCCGCAGTGTTTATTAGCATACGCCAGCGGTCTATAGTTAGATAAATGAGTAACATACGGAAATTATTTTTACGGTACATTTTATTGGGAGTGAAAAATTGCAAAACGTGCATAATGGTTTATGCCGGCCATTTTGATATACGTCAGTAAAAGGGTGATGAAATAAATGTACTGTAGGGTTAATTATCTTCTTATCTCATTGATAGCATAATCCTAGAAACTGTAAAATATGACACGGAAATAAAAGAAAGACTTAATAAAGGAAAATATGCATTTTATAACAAGAAAAATTTGTTTATTAATAAAACGAATAAAAATTTAAAGAAAAGGCTTATTAAGTGCAACATTTGGAGCGTAACTTTATCTGGAGAAGAAACGTGGACAATCGGGAAGAAAGAAGGTAAAATGTTGGAGGCATTTGAAATGTGGTTATGGAGAAGAATGGAACCAATGCTGAAGTACTGAAATTACCAATGATAAAGTACTGCAAAGAGTTGAAGAGGAAAAAATAATATTAAAGACCATGAGAAAAAGAAAATATAACTGGATAGGACATGTGTTAAAAGGAGACAGCTTATTGAAAGGAATGATAGAAGGGAACATTGAAGGAAAGCGCCCAAAAGGAAGGAAGGACATGACTAGTAATGCTTGATGATATCATGGGCACAGGCAGCTATTAAGAATTGAAGAAGAAAGCAAGGGACAGAGGAAACTGGAGGAAGAGAACTTGTCGAGTTGCCGTTGGACCTGTCAAGAGACAGAAGACTAATTATGATGATGATAATTTGACATGGATATAAATTCGGAAATTATTATAAGTAGGCAAGAGGTAAACTGAAAAGGAGAAATAAAAGTAAATAATTCGACTGAACAATGCATTATTCTCGAAACTTACTAGATCAGATTCCCGAACTGCTCCTTGCGACGCTCTGGGTCAGGAAATGCGAACCTATGACATGTTGAAACTTTTTCTTGACACACGACATGTGCTATCGCTCCTTAATACTTTAAGCTACACCCATAATGTAAAAATTATTGAGTTGGTGCGGATGAAACGTCCGCCGCGAACGAGCAGTGTAGACAGGCCCCTACCACAGCGGAATGGAACCACCCAAAGGTGCTGCGAGTATTACGTCACAGAGATGCTATAAATAGCTAGCAGGTGTGTGAAGAAGAAGGTTCAGGTGTTGTTTGTTTGGACGTAACATGGCTTGAAAAGGAAATATGCAAATGCCGGATTTGAGAGTCATCTTCCTGTATGAATTTAGCAGGGCTATTCTGCAGGAATTGCCGCTCGAAACGTTAACAAAGCATTTGGGGAGAATACAGCCAATGACGATGGTTCGTGAAGTTTCGAAGCGGAGATCCGGACCTGGAAAACCAAGCACGTAGTCACCGACATGTTGTTGTTTCTGACGATGTTCTGACCCCGGAAAAACGTGTCACGAGGTAGACGCACAGGTAGGTGTCCTCCACACTACAGGTGTTCGGCGTCTTGCTGTGCTGAATAAGGTCAAAAAGGCTGGACATGTGGCTGCCGCATGAGTTTAAAATTGCCAACAAGACTAGGCGTTTGGAAGTCTGCACGTCGCTGCTTGCTAGGAATAAACAGGAACTTCTACTGCATCGAATCATCACCTGCGACGAGAAGTGGGACCTTTATGATCATCAGAAACGATCTGCACAAGGGTTAAGCTGAGCACAACCTCCTGGACGGCATTCTATGCCACCCCTACACACCAAGAAGTTGATGTTCCATGTTTGCTTGTCCGCAGCCGGCATAATTCATCAGAGTTTCTAGGCAAGAGGCTAAACCATCACTGCAGAACGTTATTCCGATGAATTACACCAGATGCACGAAAAATTGCTGCACAAGCAATAGATTTTGGTCAATAGACATGGTGTTCTTCTGCTCCAGGACAACCCCTGCCCTCATGTCGTTCAATGAACGATGCTGACACTACGTGCCTTGGGCTATGAAGCACTGCCTCGTCATGCCATTTTCCTGGACTTGTCTTCGACAGACTATCATCTGTTTCGTCGCCTCGATCACTTCCTGTCCGGGAAACAGTTCACGACAGACAACGAGGTTCAACGTGCAGTTGATGAAATTCTTCGGGTCCCAGCCGCAAGACGTTTTCGTTCCGGGATCATTGCTTTGCCGGACAGATGGCAACTATGTGTCGATGCCGAGGGCGGTTATTTTTCCTAAGTAATTTGCCCTACTTTCTGTTCTCGCAGTCCACGTGTACTGGTCCTTTGCCGGACATTTCATTCACACCAACCCAATACATTACAGCGAAATTCAAAGTTTGTTACTAAGAGATATTTTTGCGTTCTGGATGTCAAGAATAGCTTTGAAAATTTCAGTAAGGGATAAGGAAGCAAAACTGTTTCAGTTTCATTCGCCTCCAGATGGGAGTGCCGGGAAAGAGAACAACGTATTTCGTTGTTCCAGTTGAACAACGAAATATGGGAATTCGGTGGGTTCGTCTAAGAGCGAGTACAAAATGATTCTCACTTGCAGTAACTCGAAGGGATATTAGAGGTAAAGGGAAGAGCTGAGAGTTCTGCGACCACGACAGCACACCTTATTACCTCTCTTTCAGGTCCAGGAGGAAGGCGGAACTACTAATTTATCCCTGCTCCTTTTGAGCACAGAGGAGAGCAGTTACATATTCCCACAAGAGATGTGTCGCACCGGCTGGGTGCTATCGCCGCAGCTGCGGGAACATAGGAACGTAGAATGACTCGTTTTGAAATCCTCGCATAGGCAGTGTACACCAGTGCTGACACTGACCGAGCCCGAAAGCCCAAACTCAGGGAAGCTCGGGCAACATAATACTTACAATTTCTCTGTCTTGCTGGCTATGGGCCTGTGGTTTTAAGTCATGGTTGTAATACCTCAGTGGTTTGGAAAGTTTAGTGAAATAATGTTTGGAAATACTTTGAGTCCACAGAAAACATGAGATATCTGGTTCCTGGACAAAGGCGACGCTGTCATCTCTGTCGTTAGTAGACGACCCCATTGCTAGGTAGGTATATAAAAAGAACGACAGCACTGCATTAACTGGGGCCGCTGATGGCCTGTGATAAACTTTGGTGACTGCTACGGAGAGATCTGAGGTTCGATCCCAGCAGGTACAAACGCGAAATATCCGCCGTGCGTAGCATGGGCACGTTAAGCCGTCGGGCCCCGGGTAATGGCCCCCGGTTATAAATAAGGGCGTCTTCCTCTCCTTTTCTACCTCGCTTCCGTGTGACTTTCCTATCGTGCACTGTATCCCAAATCTCCTAGCTTCCTACTTCTAAGGGTCCTAAAATCCTCTATATCTGATCTGATCTGATCTGCATTCACGTAGACGATAATTCGATGTCTGTATTGATAAACGTCATGAGTTAACAGAGTTTGAAGGATGGATGATTTGTGTTCCCGACGCATGAGTCACTCAATCACAGAGGTGATACAGTAATTGCAATATCCTGTTCTACAGCATCAAGAGTGTAGCGAGAATACGCCATTTCCGGAATAGTATTTCATCGTGGACAGCGCTGAGGGCAGAAACTGATGGAAGAATGTGGCCTCGCATAGTTATATCCAAGAAGAAACGTGGCCTCGTGTCGTTATAACCAGAAAGGAAGGTGATCTTGCATAGTCATAACACCTGTGTCGCATAGTTACAACCAACCGCAAAGCGATGCCACAAATCACCGCCACTTTCACCAATACAGGTGACATGACAAAAACGTCTTCGCCAAGACCATCAGATAATCATTAACCGCAATAGGTTGTGGAAGCAGCCCAAACCCATCAAACTTCCATCGCCAGCGCCTCATCCCAGAGCCGTAGACCTTTACTTGGTAAAAGATTATCGGCACTGGACGTTGAATGATTGGACACGGGTCTCCTTGTCTGAATATTATCGTTTCTAATTATTTAGCGCTGACGGGATGGCGCGGTTCTCGTCGAAACCGCACGAAGCGATGGACCAAGGGATTCTTCAGGCTGGTGGATGCTTGGTTATGGTCTGGAGTGTGTTCAGTTGGGGCACATTGAAACTTCTGGTACGTCTAGATGTATATCTGAACGGTCCATACTACGGGTCCACCCTTGCAGACCATGTGCACTGTTTCATGGTTATCATGCACCCACAGGGAAATGGACTCTTCCTGCACGACCATGCACCTCCTAACAGAACCGTTGTGACTAGAAAGTGATTAGGAGAACATTCCATAGAAGTTCCCATGGAACGGCCTCTCTGTTCACCGAACATGAACCCTTTAGAAAAATTTTGGGATGCTGCAGAAATGTCAGTTTGAGCTTTGGATGTTCCACCCAAGAATGCGTTGGACTTATTGACAGCAGTGCAGCAAGCATGGGTGAGAGATATCTACAAAACGCTTTCGTCACCTAGTGGATTTAATGTCTCGCCATGTGACTGCCCTTATCAGGGAGATATGTCTGCCTACCAGTTACTAGATAGGAAACGAAGCATTATTTCAACGGTACCTGGTATTTCTCCAAGTGTTTCTAAGAAACAGTCGATTTGATTTGTATGGAACTGTTGAAAAGAATGATAACGTGAAAATGTTTTTATGAGCCACTTAATGAAAGAGGTCCTTTAACATACAAAGACCGATCGCTCTAAAAAATGCTGTTTGAACTACTAAAAATGATTATTGCCTCGCTGATAGGATACCGAAAGCGTTGTGAAGATTCACTATGCTGACTTTAAGATGATGATAAGAAGACCTTTACTCAAAATTAAATTTTTGGTAATGAATAATTTCCTTCTCCACGTAGTAAGAAACTGCCTTCATTTGCATGTCTAAGTGTTCAAAATTTTCTCATTTTGGATACAATTTTTGATTCTGCACCCAAAAGTCTGAGATTATTGTAATTAAATTCTGAACTCTGGCATACATGACAGCCTATTTAGAACATCTGTGAAGTTGTGAAGCCACATATAAAGCAGACTGCCGTTGCCAAGCATTTCCTTTTAAAAACATTTCCCTCTGTTGTGCTAGGAGAAACCATTGTGTTCCAGTGTAATGTGTTTCTATTTAGCATTTTCCCGGTAACTTGTACAAGCAGGAAATCTCTGGATTCTTTTTCTGCCGATGGAGTGGTTTTGTTTCTTTTGTTTACATTGTGTTGTTAACTCAGTGAGTATGGTCGGAATAGCAGTAGTTTGCATCAGGTATAGGCCAAAATTCTAAATGAAAAAAAAACAACAACCCTAAAACAGTTTCTTCTAGCTATGTAGAGATTTAGGATTCTGAGCCGTTAGGAGTAGGGTTTTGTAAACAATCTTATATACCCTTACTCTGAAAAAATGCGAAACATATTTTAATGCATTTTAAGTGCTTGTCCTAAACAACTCGCAATTTGACGTCACAAAATATTTAAAAAGCTAGCATCAACGTTTCGCTAACAAACTTATATCACTTTTTAAAATGTAGGAGGTATTCGGACTATTGTTTCTTACTCCAGCTTCCTCTTCTGTTGGTTCAGTCGATGGTAGATAGCCAATAATCAACTACTTTAAACATTGCACAAGAGTAAACAGGAACAAAAACCGTGTCGGAGGCTTTGCTTTTGATATTCTTCATCAACTGTCACGTTTGTCAATTTGAAATCACTGGTATGTTCGCTGCAACTCCGGTTGAAAATCCGACTTCGGTGACACCGGGCTCCAGTATTTCTCGCAGTTTTCCCTTTGATGTTTCGTACTTCCCACTCTCATACTCTATTTTCCAAATATATTTTCTCTGTTCTTCTCTCCTATTTCATTTCTGCTATTCTTTCTTTCATTTTCACGACGGCAGCTCTTTTACTACGAAGAACACTTTATTTTTTTTCATTATCCTGTAGAATGATAGAAGCTACGGATCTACAAAAGTATGCAAAAAAAAAAAAAAAAAAAAAAAAAAGACTATGTGCCAGAAAACATTCTGAAATTGGAGTACAGTATTATTATACAGTACTAAGCAGAAATAAGATTATCTGTAAACAAGTTAGTAAAATCATGCAATGCATTGATTATTATGATACGTTTTCCAACGTACTAGAAATCATTACTCAAGTTATGAGGAAAATGGCTGTAGAATAAATCTCACTCATGTGCCCTGACCATTGATCCCATTTCGATGATATTCAACAGAACTGGTTCAGTATACCTCCGAAATAACATGACAACGTTTAGTTGCAATCGAAGCAATTTTACGTACGTTATGATGCATAACGGCTATGGAATATATCCCCCTTCTGTGTCCTAACCTTTGACTCCATTTCGCCCATTTTCAAAAGGATTCGTCCCCAGGCAAGTCCCTACAACATATTAACATTTCATCCAAATCGAAACATTTTTACGTAAGTTATGACGCATAATGGCGATGGAAGTGATTCCGCTGCTATGTCCCGACTGTTTACCCCCATTTCGCCAATTTTCAATAGGGTACTAAAATTTAACCACATACTAAAATTTAATCGAAATCGAAACATTTTTACGTAAGTTATGACACATAATGGCGATGGAAATGATTCCGCTGCTATGTACTGACTGTTGACCCCCATTTCGCCAATTTTCAATAGGGTACTAAAATTTAACCACATACTAAAATTTAATCGAAATCGAACCTTTTTTACGTTAGTTATGACGCATAAGAGCAGTGGAATGGATCCCGCTCCTATTGGCCTGATTTTTGACCCAATTTCGTTCACTTTCAATAGGGTTCCTTCCCAGGTGTTCCCTTACCACATACTAAAACTCCATCGAAATCGAATGATTTTTACGCAAGTTATCGTGCGGACGAACGCACGCACACAGCGCATGATTTTTGAAAATGGGCGAAATGGAGTCAAAGGTTAGGACACAGAAGGGGGATATAATGAGACAGATGGCGTGACCGCGCGCCAACATCTAATGGGACGACGCTATGACACTACACTTACAACGTGGTAATTCGGGGTGGTTATTTAACCCACTGAACGAATTTTCCTAAAGTCGAGATCAAGCTAAATCGATTTCTAGTACCAGAAAACGGTAGGTTAACTACTTTCATCAAAATCCTTAGAGCCGTTTTCAAAATATATTTTACATACATACAAGAATTGCTCCTTTAAGGTGAACGTCAAGTAATTTTGCTTCCTGTACTTCGAATGGAAAAATTTCTGTACACATTTTCTTCCGAATTAATGCGTACCCAAGGATGAAAATTTGAACATAGATTAAAATATCTTCATTTTATAACTTGCAATACTTAATATTTTCTAAAACATAACCATAATTATGCAATCCAACATTTGTTTGTCTACTGACGTCATGAAAATACAGGTCGCGTCATCTTTTTTCTGGACACTTAATGCGTTCACAAGGAAGAAAATTTGAACATCGATTAAAATAGCTTTATTTTGTATTTTGGAGCTTCATTTTGTATATTGTCTACAAGGCACATCGATTAAAAAGCGTCATTTTGAACATCGATTAAAATAGCTTCATTTTGTGTTAAAATAGCTTCATTTTGTATATTGTCTACAAGTCAGAACAACACACAAGACGTCTTGTGTGTTGCTCCTTATTCCTGTCTTGTGTGTTGCTCCTTATTCCTGTCTTGTGTGTTGCTCCTTATTCCTGTCTTGTGTGCTGTCCTGTATCCCTGTCTTGTGTGTTGTGTATTCTTGTCTTGTATGTTGCTCCTTATATTTGTCTTGTGTGTAGCTCTATATCCCTACCTTGTGTGTTACTCCCTATCCCTGCCTTGTGTGTTGCTCCGTATCCTTGTCTTGTATGTTGCACTGTATCCCTCTCTTGTATGTTGCACCGTATCCCTTACTTTTGTGTTGCGCTGTATCCCTGTGTTGTGTGTTGCTCCATATCATTGTGTTGTGTGTTGCTCCGTATCCGTGTCTTGTGTATTTCTCTGTATGCTTGTCTTGTGTATTTCTCTGTATGCTTGTCTTGTGTATTTCTCTGTATGCTTGTCTTGTGCATTTCTCTGTATGCTTGTCTTGTGTATTTCTCTGTATGCTTGTCTTGTGTATTTCTCTGTATGCTTGTCTTGTGTATTTCTCTGTATCCCTATGCTGTGTTTTGCTCCGTATCCCGGTCTTGTGTATTAATCTATATCCTTGTCTTGTTTGTTAATCTGTATCCCTGTTTTGTGCGTTGCTCTTCATCGAACTCAGGGAGTACTATATGAGGAAGATGAAGTCAGATATTATTTTAGTGACAAAATATCTGAGTAAATTTAACTTTTCTGAAACCATTTCCTTCTCAGTTGCTTCACAGTTGCGAATTTTTGCCCGCGGATTGTGAGACGCGGACCTACGCGGTAAAATGTCCATGTACCTAGGATCAGTTTCACACGAATTAGGCCTTCCTTCTTCAAACAGTGATGTCTTTAGTTCTGCCGATGATGTTGGGCTGTAGTCTTTCGCCATATGGCACTCCCTGACTACTAGGGACAAATTGTAAATTCTGATAAACCATAATAGAGTTTTCATTTTGAAATAGGATATGCTTGCTTGAATAAAAAGCAGAAACAAAAAGTTATGTGAGTGAAAGAAGTGCAGAGCTATGCAAAACATCGTTTTTTTTTGCTACGTTACTGGTAGTACTTACGAAGGACCAAATGATTCATATAACACTATAAAAAAACTTCTAGTCTACCTTTTTTTTAAGTTGGAGAATGTACAACGAAAATCCAAAATATTACGACCAGTACGTCTTTATGCAAATCAAAGTAACTACAAGTAAACGACGGCACGTGAAGTTGATAAGACTGTAAAAATAACACCTGATTCTGAGCTTTGTTAATTAATGTTATTCTTGTTCTTCAGATGGGAAGGGCAGTGGACTTATCCGAGTTTGACAAAAGCCAAATTATAATGGCTAGACGACTGGGTCAAAGACTTCTTGAAACGGAAAGTCTTGTGTTGTCGCACGATCAACGGCGGTTAGTACCTTCAAAAATTGATCCTCGGAAGGAAAAACCACGAACCGCCGTCAAAGTGTCATCCAACTACTGTTAATCAATAATAGAGGTGAGCGGAGGCTACCCCGTATGGTGTAAGCCAACAGGAAAAATGCAGTGGGATAACTTGTTGGTAATTTTAATGCTGCTCGCGGGAGTAATGTGTCACATTACACAGTACCTCCTGAAAATGCATCTAACCTTAAAGTGTAACTGCTCTGGGAAATCTTCTGCGGTTAAAGCCTGGGTCTATTCGTCCATGTGCAGGAAACTGTCACATCTACCGCCAACTTAAACATAATTGTAAACCAGGTACATTCTTTAATGCCAACGATATTCCCCTCTAAGTGGGGACTTTTACCAGCAAAATAATGCGCTATGCCGCACGACCTGTATTGTTCAAGAATGGTTCGTGAAGCATGACGAAGACTTTTAAGTAAAAAAAAAAGAAAAGAAAAGACATATCGGAATGTTCCCTGGTCTCCAAATTTCCCAGAAATCAATTCAATCGAATACCGGTCGTTTGTTTTGGAACAGCAAATCTGATCTGCGGTGGGGCAACCACGTGATTACAAGAGTTAAAGGAACTGCTGCTAATGAGTTGGTGCCAGATACTGCAAGCCATATACAGAAATATTGTAGGGTCCACTCTTTGACAGCTGTTTTTGCGGCATATAGAGGATCAACATCACATTACGCAGGTGGTCATAATATTCTGGTTTTCAGTGAAGTTATTTCCAAAACTTTCCATGAGATTGAGGTCCTTACTTCCAAGAACAACAGCCTGAGACTGTAATGCACCAGAATTTCACCATAAAATTATCATTTCCTTTTGCTGAAGCCATCATATAACCTTTACCCAATGCACTGCTGGACAATTGCTAAGCACGGATCATAAACGGCTATATAGCGCATAAAAAAGTAAGTGTGGTTGGATGCCAAGTGAAATAAAATAATGTCAGAATGCCAGGAAATTACAAGAAAGACAATTTATTGTGCTCTGAAATCGAAAAGCCTTTGGAACGTGTTCAAGGGACAAACAGGCCATTTTGTGCAGAATACGTAAACGTGAAAAAAATGCAATTACCGTCCGCATGCGTTCCGGCGTAAGATGTCAATACGGGATATGGCCACCATGGAGGGCGATGCAAGATTCCACACGTCGTGTCATGCTTTGCACAACATTATCAAGCAGCTGTTGGGGTAATTTATCCCATTCCTCTGTCAGTGCACGGATGAGGGTGTCCTTGTTTATTGGAGGGCATTGGCGACCAATAAGACTCCTCCCCAAAGCATTCCTCACATTTTCAATGGGATTCCGATCTGGAGAACGTGCTGGCCATACGAGGCGTTGAATATCCTCGCTCTCAAGACATTCCTGGACAGCGACTGTTCGATGACATGTTGCGTTGTCGTCCATGAAAATGAATCTATCACCGACAGCAGCACGGAACATGCGAACATGAGGTAGCAGAACATCATTATTGTATCGTTGGCTGCCGCCCCGGTGGCGCAGTGGTCTAAGCGATGGCCTCTGATCAATCGTCCGAGAGGGGTCCGGGTTCGAATCCCGGTGAAGTATGGATGTTGTGTTTGTCTTACGGCACTAGCTCTATCCCTTCCCTGGAACCAGTGACCCTAAATTAGGGACGGGCGAATGCTTATAGCCCATTGAGTTGCTCACGGTGGTCGTTAAACCTTCAATAAAAAAATCGGTTTGCCAGTCATAGTCCCAGTTGGAAGTACATAGAGGGACGTACGGCCATTGATCATGATGCCAGCCCATACCATAACACTACATGTCATATATCGGTCCCTTTCCTGTATGTTTGCTGGACAATATGCAGTACCACTATCACGCCAGATCAGTTGTCGTCGACAATCAGACGATAGACTGTATCTACCTTCATCTGAGAAGAGGACAGCAGACCAGTCGTTATCAGTCCAATTTCGATGTTGATGGCACCATTGCAAACGGGCGGTACGGTGACGTCTGGACAATGGGATGCACACAACAGGACGGTGGGCGTATCGTCCTTCTTCATGCAAACATCTGGCGAAAGATTTTCGGGAGATCCGCTTGCCAATAGCAGCCATAAACTGATTTGCTACCTCACTAGCTGTACTGCGCCGGTGTCTTTTTGTTGATAGCATTATGTACCGATCTTTTGCAGGTGTCATACTGCGAACACGACCTCCCCCGTGACGTTTGATACACTCTCCATTTGCTTGAAATTATTTCCAAAGCCTTGAAACAACACTGTGGCTGACGTCGAACTCCCTGGCAACATCTGTTATTTTTCGCCCTTCTTCAATCTTGTCAATAATACGGCCACGCGTAAAATCATCTAGGTGAGGTCGGGAAGACATACGGAAAATTGCAAGTTTGTCAATTGATTCTTTCCCT
This sequence comes from Macrothele yani, assembly GCA_039090855.1. Taxonomy (NCBI): domain Eukaryota; kingdom Metazoa; phylum Arthropoda; class Arachnida; order Araneae; family Macrothelidae; genus Macrothele; species Macrothele yani. The sequence goes on along the minus strand of CM077007.1, from coordinate 98,705,399 downwards.
TTCAACTTTGCGTTTGAACAACAACGGTCAATACGCGTCAAATCCTTTATATCTCTTATCAGCGCTATGACGTCACGAACAAGTTTGGCAACCCAAAATTTGCATACGCACAACACGTCTTACTGTATCCCACAGTTGTGGTGATTTCCACATTTGCGTGAATTCCATTTTATGGTTGCTATTGTCATCCGTCCTTAGCATCTGTCCGGCAGTGTATTTTCCATCAGTGCTGAGACGGGCCAAGCCCGAGCCCGAACCTAGCTCGGGCGGACTCTGGCTGCGTAATAATTACTGGAGTTCGAGCTCGGGCGGGCTCGGGCTCTACGAGAGGGAGAGAATTTTCTTCCTTTTTCTTTTACTGTGATTTTTAATGATTTAGGACACGATGCTTTTTTAACACTTTCTAGTTGTTAAAGAGAATTCTTCGGCAACTGAGTCTAGATAGGAAGCAGGAATTCGGCAGGGCTATCCATTCCGGGCTTGGGTAACAGAATACCGTAGACCACAAATTACAGGATTTCTGCAAAGGAAAAATTTCTTTAAGAACTGCAGACCGTAGATAGCAAGCTGATAAAATTTTGCTCCCTACTTTAACGACAGAGCTCCCTGCTAATTCTATTGAGCAACGTACGATGTAGATTGCTGTGCCTCACGATTTTTTCCTGATTTCCTGACCCCTCTTGCCCCCCAGAAACATTTCAGGAAGAAATGAATTGTCGAAGAAACTGTATAAATAGATAGACATCCCTTTCCCCTATGCAGTTGAGAAAGACATTAGTTAATTGCACGAGGAGGAAAGAGTGGAAGTCTTGAAGAGAAGACTTTTTTAATGCCTAAACAGATTAATCATAGTTTTCGGGCTCGGGCTGACATGCTTCGGGGGGCTTGGACGGGCTCGGGCTCGAGCTCTTAAAATTGAGCCCGAACTTAGCTCTGTTTTCCTACCGGTTCCATTGACTTTGAATAACTTTGATAAATTAAATTTGCATCAGAACGGATTCAAAAAGATGTGCTTATTACACCCGGAAATTCGGTGTCATCTTTCTTGTTTTATACACTGCCGGACAATTGCTAAGGACGGATGACAATAGCAACCATGAAATGGAACGCAGGAAAATGTGGAAATTAGCATAAGTGCGAGATACAGTAAGACATGTTGTGCATATGCAAATTTTGGATTGCCGAACTTGTTCGTGACGTCATACCGCTGATAAGATATAAAGGATTTGACGCGTATCGACCGTTGTTGTTCAAACGCAAAGTTGAAAGGGTGAGAATCAATTGACGAACTTGCAATTTTCAGTATGTCTTCCCGACATCACCTAGATGATTTTACGCGTGGCCGTATTATTGGCAAGATTGAAGAAGGGCGAAAAATAACAGATGTTGCCAGGGAGTTCGACGTCAGCCATAGTGTTGTTTCAAGGCTTTGGAAATCACGTCACGGGGGAGGTCGTGTTCGCAGTATGACACCTGCAGAAGATCGGTACATAGTGCTATCAACAAAAAGACACCGGCGCAGCACAGCTAGTGATGTAGCAAATCAGTTTATGGCTGCTACTGGTAAGCAGATCTCCCGAAAAACTTTCGCCAGACGTTTGCATGAAGGAAGACTATACGCCCGCCGTCCTGTTGTGTGCATCGCATTGTCTAGACGTCACCGTACCGCCCGTTTGCAATGGTGCCATCAACATCTCAATTGGACTGATAACGACTGGTCTGCTGTCCTCTTCTCAGATGAGAGTAGTTACAGTCTATCGCCTGATTGTCGACAACTGATCTGGCGTGATAGTGGTACTGCATATTGTCCAGCAAACATACAGGAAAGGGACCGATATCCGACATGTAGTGTCATGGTATGGGCTGGCATCACGATCAATGGCCGTACGTCCCTCTATGTGCTTCCAACTGGGACTATAACTGGCCAACGATACATTAATGATGTTCTGCTACCTCATGTTTGCATGTTCCGTGCTGCTGTCGGTGATAGATTCATTTTCATGGACAACAACGCAACATGTCATCGAACAGTCGCTGTCCAGGAGTGTCTTGAGAGCGAGGATGTTTAACTCCTCTTATGGCCAGCACGTTCTCCAGATCTGAATCCCATTGAAAAATGTGTGAGATTGGGGAGGAGTGTTGCTGGTCGCCAATGCCCTCCAATAAACAAGGACACCCTCATCCGTGCACTGATAGAAGAATGGGATAAATTAACCCAACAGCTGCTTGATAATGTTGTGCAAAGCATGACACGACGTGTGGAATCTTGCATCGCCCTCCATGGTGGCCATATCCCGTATTGACATCTTACGCTGGAACGCATGCGGACGGTAATTGCATTTTTTTCACGTTTACGTATTCTGCACAAAATGGCCTGTTTGTCCGTTGAACACGTTCCAAAGCCTTCTGGATTTCAGAGCACAATAAATTGTCTTTCTTGTAATGTCCTGGCATTCTAACATTATTTTATTTCACTTGGCATCCAACCACACTTACTTTTTTATGCGCTATATAGCCGTTTATGATCCATCCTTAGCAATTGTCCAGCAGTGTATAAGCTCTGGATATCAGAGATTTTTCGGTATCTCTTCACCTAAAATTAATGGTGTGAAAGAGATGGAGTTAATGCACATAGTCTGCGGAATGCTCATCTGTTTTCCTGGATTCCGCTGAATTTGTACTGAAACTTTAATTGCTTGTCTTGGCATCACGGGCAGTAGGACACAGACTCCTCCTTCCTGTACTTTGCCCGTAGAACTGATGTTTCCAGCCAGAGTTTACGTATTTCAATGTCCATTTTGGTACAAGTTTTCACACTGATCTGCGGAATGAAGGATGACGTTTCAAAAATTCTTCATATGCTTAGTCATGCGTTATAAGACTGTATACACGCACCGACACGTAGATCGTAATTTTTTCTTTAGGAGGGTTCGTTATAGTAAAATCTAACAGAATACAAACCGTGAATTAGCGTTTAAACAAGGTGTTCCTAAAATGTTTGGCCAAACTTTGAGAACTTGTTCCACCGCTGATTTTGATGGGGAACATTTCTTACATAGATATGCATGGAGTTAGTATACCTGCACACCAGACGCCTCATAGGAGTCTCATTACGATGTGGAACTAACGAAACTGGAGAAAGTGCCAACATTCACACCTTATTCGCTCAACGTCAGTACACTTATTGGCGAATTAGCGAACGTAGCTCCATAAAATACAAACACACACTAAAAGGTTTGAGAGCATCTTTCGTTCGCTACAAATCGGTAATAAAATGTGGTGGTTAGCGAGAGCATTTAGACTTTTGACTAAAGAGGCAAAAATATCCAAGAGAATTTCTAAGCTGTGCAATATAACTGGATGGTTGTCTAGAGACGGATGGACATCTAAAACCATGAAACGATTCACATGACACTGGAATCCCCTCCCCAGCTTTCGTGTGAAATTTCCGGGTTGCTTTCGTCAGTTGTCATTTCCTCCGTTCGCTTATATAATCACAGTTTCATACGAACGGCGTGGGAGTATTCCAGTGTAGCGATGTATCCTCTGTTTCGTTTAGATGTGCTATCACCTCTAGTCCAACGATATTGGATGACTTCAAAATGCCCTTGGATAACTTTTTGCTTCCTCAATGTATTAGGTGTGCAACTTAATTGTTGGCGCCAAACAGCAAGCGATCACAGAACGCCGGCAAATGAAAATAGCTCTGTGCGGTAATGGCTAATTGCAGCGCCATCCAACAGCTTTCCAGGCAACCGTAACCGCTCACAGCTGTAGTGACAGAAGGGACGAAACTTGACGGTGAAAGCAATGCCGTTCGAGAAGTAACATTTGAGACACTGTCTCCTGTTCGCGTTTCAGCTAAAACCACGTGCCGCGGAAGCCCAGAAAATGATCTGTGCTGCTTTGGGTGAGGCTGCTGTGTCCTACAGTACGTGTAAGAAGTGGTTACAGCGGTTTAAGCAGGGAAATGTCGATCTCCGTGATATAGAACGTCGGGGACAGCCACAGAAAGTTGACGATGAGCAATTGGAACCACTGTTGCACCCGGATGCCTATCGCACACAGTCAAAGCTCGCCCAGGAACTCAGAGTAACACGGCATGCCATTAAAAAGAGCCTTCACAGCAAGCTTGGACGGATTCACAAGGAGGGCCGTTGGGTGCACCACCAACTCAAAGCTGCGAGCAAGTCTAGGCGCTACGATGTTGCTGTGTCCTTGCTCTCCAGATTCAAGAAGAATTTCTTCCACAAGATTTTGACTTATGATGAGAAGTGGATTCTCTACGATAATCCTAAGCGGCGCAAATTGTGGGTTTATCCAGTTCAGCTTACCACCAGTACCGCCAAACCGAATATCTATGCCAGGAAGTTGTTGGTGGGCATATGGTGGAATCAGCGCGTGTCGTACACTATGAGTTGCACAAACCTGGTGAAACGGTCAATGCTGAGCGTTATTGTCAGCAACTCATTTGTGTGAGTGATGCAATGGAGGCGAAAAAGCCATATACCGGCAAGGGCAGAAGGTCGGTCCTGTTGCTTCAGGATAACGCGCATCCTCACGCCGCGAAAACTACTTTAAACACGATCACCGACCTGGGATGGGAGATTTTGTCCCACTCGGCGTGTTCACCAGACTTCGCTTCGCCGGATTATCACCTTTTTCGCTCCCTGCAACATCACCTGAGTGAAACGCACTTCACTTCCGTCGAGGAGTTCCACACAAGTGTTTAGGACTTTATCAACACGATACAGCCCTCTTTTTCCGCAGTGGCATTCGGCAGTTCCCTGACCGATGGCTCAAATGTGTCCAACACGAGGGGGATTATTTTCCTGATTAGGTACCTATTCGATTTGATATTATTTGCTGTCAACGTGCCGTGCCTGTGGCCGAAAATTAAGTTGCACACCTAATGCAACCTAAATTAGCAAGTTGAACACCCCCCCCTTATGATCAATTCGTAATAACAACCCAGCAAAAACACAAGTGCTGGGAAACTGTTGGCCACCAGCTGACAGTGATGTGTCACTGCTGGCTAAAATCTGCCGTTCACGGCCCGGTAGCGGTCCGTTGGTGCCAGCGCTATCAGTTGGCGGGCCATTGATGGCCCTGAAGCATCTCCGTGAATTGTGAGGCTTCCAAGCAAGTGCCACTAGTGGCCCGTTGCTGGCAACCAATGCAACCCCAGCAGCAGGTGGAAGAAACGGGACTGCGCATGCGAAGAAACAACTCATGGTGCCAGTTAGTTGAAGACGACGCTATTGCCATCGTGTTATTTTAGTGGATGTTGAGAAAAAAATCCATCTGTAGAGAGGCGAATTAATTTTCTAATGAAATTCCACGTCGAGAAAGATATCAGACTAAGCCATGAAATACTAGAATACAGCCATGAAATACACCCACTCCATTTTCGTAAATCGCAATTCATTGAATGGAGTGCGTGAATAACAGGAAAAAATTTGAAACTGCTTGAAACAAATGTCCTGGAAAACCATTAAAAAAACGTTTCTTTGAAAAAAAAGAGAATTATACGCGTACAAAATTTATTAATTATTTGAAAGAAAGAAAAAGCAACGCTATGTGGATATAATGTACTCATTCATGGGTTGAATACACAAGACTGGGAGGAATTCACTTCCAAAAATAACGAGAAGAAAAATAAAATATATTTCGTCTTTAAAACAAATGTAGCTTCGGACAACAGAAAGGAAATACGCAACATTAAAAATGTAACAGAATGTGACATGAATCCGAGTAAATATATATTAATTCAACAATCTCCTTTGAAGAAGACAATGACAGTACAGAACTTTGGAAAGCGACTCTAAGTATGTACACTCCTTGAAAATCAGTGAATTTCCCTTAAGGTAAAAAAAAAAACTATCGTTATGTTGAAAAAATAAATTTATGAATTATATGAAACTGACTTTTATGAAAAATACCTCGCAATATTTTGAAATAAAAGAGGGAACCATTCGATTGCACATTCCGCATGAAACATACAGCTTCAAGCACACGTTATGGCGTGGAAAATTAGTCCGGTAGGTAGAGAGCTCAGTTTCAACGACGACGGCCCTGGTTCATATCTACTCAGATCCAAACGAGCGTTTTTCTGGTATGTTGAGAAAATTTCTCCAGCGCTGTGCTGTAATTCATAAATTTCGTAAGGGTAGAAAAAAAAAAGTTGCATCTTTGGGAAACTGCGGTTATCTTTGAGTTTTTTATGGATACTACTGGGAAATTGGCGGACAAGATTCGGCAAGCCACTAGTTACGTCACGTGGTTGCTGGCTGCCACTACCGGCAAACTAGCGGACCACATTAGGCTAACCATAATTTCTGGCACATGCTTGCTGAAGGGCCACTTATGGCAGCTACTGCCTGTGATGGACAACTGATGGCCCTGTTGTGGCATACAACAGCTGATGTGGTGCCAACTGTTGGCCTGAACTGATGGCCCTTCTGTTGGCAGCCCGGACATTTTTTTGACGGTTCGGCAGCGGCAACATAGTGCTGGGCCATCAAGACTGTTTTAGCTGGGAAATCCTTCTCTCCATTCTCTCCACCTTCGTGCTTGACAGTTGTGTTATATGTATCACACACTGACGGGAAAAAAATCCCAACATCACGAAAAAATAGTTGTAGAGGAATGAAATGGCGGCAATACATTTGTATAGGTAACATATTTAATCGATTAAGGTTTCAAGATCACAGTTTAATGTAAGCGCGAGAAGAGCCATTTTAAATGAGAAATGCTGGTATATTAATAACCGGTATAACCGCCAGAATGTTGAATGCAAGCACGCAAACGTTCATGCATTGTATCGTACAGGCGTTTCATGTCAGTTTGTGGGATAGAGTTCCATGTCGGTTGCACTTGGTCGGTCAATACTGAGACGGTTAATGCTGATTGGGGGTGACGCTGGAGTTGTCGTCCAATGATGTCCCATACGTGTTTGATTGGTGAAAGATCTGGTGATCTAGCAGGCCACGGCAACATGTCGAGACTCTGTAGAACATGTTGGGTTACAACAGCGGTATGCCGGCAAGCGTTATCCTGTTGGAAAACACCCCCTGGAATGCTGTTCATGAATGGCAGCACAACAGGTTGAATCACCAAAACGACGTACAACTGTGCCGTCAGGGTGCGTGGGATAACCACGAGAGTGCTCCTGCTGTCATAAGAAATTCCTCCCCAGACCATAACTCCAGGTGTAGTATCAATGTGTCTCGACCGCAGACAGGTTGGTTGCAGGCGCTCACCTGGCCTCCTTCTAACCAACACACGGCCATCACTGGCACCCAGGCAGAGCCGACTTTCATCAGAAAACACAACAGATCTCCACTCCGTCCTCCAATAAGCTCTAGCTTGACACCACTTACGTCGCAAACGGCAGTGGTTTGGAGTAAGTGGAAAGCACGCTACAGGGCGTCTGGCTCGGAGCTGTCCTACAAGTAACCGAATTGTAACAGTTCGTTGTGTCACTGTGGTGGCAACTGCAGCTCGAATTGCTGCCGCAAACGCGGTAAGATGCGCCACGGCCATTCGCCGTACACGGCGGTCTTCCCTCTCAGTAGTGCCACGTGGCCGGCCGGAACCCGGTGTTCTTGAGGCAGTACCTTCCCTTGACCACCGCTGCCAACAGTCATGTACAGTGGCTACATTCCTGCCAAGTCGTTCTGCAATATTGCGGAAAAGAAAATCCATCTTCTCGTAGCCCTATTACACGACCTCGTTCAAACTCCGTGAGCTGTTGATAATGGCTTCTTCGTCTTCTTAAAGGCATTCTTGACTAACATCTACACACTACATCGAATCTCAACGATAAATAAAGCTCACGAACGTTACAGCGCGTATTTACAGCAAACCTGTATTGCATGTTCCGAGGAGCGCTACTAGCGCCACACGTATGCGCCGAGCGCGAAATTTGCATAGACGTCATCTTACAGATGTACTCTCACCGCCTACCAACTGTCGTTTATCTAACACAACCTCTTCTTGGTGTTGGGATTTTTTTCCGTCAGTGTATTTTTGAGGTCGGAGAGCTAAGTTCAAGAATTCACAGCCAAATGTGTTTAAATCGAGCTGCTAGGTTTAGCCCTCTGGTACTTACAACAATTCCGTTGGTTTTGCATCGTTATATGCGTTCATTCGACTCTGAAGCGGGTAGTGCACGAATTTACTAGCACCCCGTATATTCCTCTGTCGGTTATATGACGTTTTAGAATCAGAATCGGCGGTAGAACAAATTCCCAAATTTTGTACAACCATTTTACAAACGCACAGTACATTTCGTAGCCTTGTGCTCTATGAGACAGCTATCACAAATCTTTCATACATACGATGAACAAAATCAAATTATATGACGCAGCAAGGTGTTGAGTTCCGGGTTTCTAAACATACTTTTATGTCAGTTCCGACGGCTAATTTGACAGAAATGTTGGATGCATTATGCTTTAATTAGAAAAAAAAAAAAACAGTGAAAAAGGGTTAATGTTAATTAAGATCTCCCTTGAAAGCTACTTAATACGGCCTAATTTGAATTTTTTGCAGCTTAATCCAGCCAGTTAAAATGTCCTTTAGACAAGCAATTAAAATCTTACATTAAAAATAAAATTACTTAATTTTAAAGCAGACTAAAAAAACTCTTCCCTGTTCAGGTGTTATTTCGTACTTCATTATTAGTGAAAAATTCCATAATATATGACTGCTGTAAAATTAGTAATTGTTGCTATCCTTTTGCGTCCTAAAGCTTCACCAGCCCTGCTTCGTCTTTTGTTTATAAAAGCGAGTAAATAAAAACCAGAATGAAACAACAAATTTAACTGACTTGTTTTTTCTTACCTCTAGTGAATACAGTTCTGTATTTACCAATACTAGTAGCGCACAGAATGTACGTTGTTTTTACCTTCATGAAAAAACGCAATCTTTGTATTTGTGCCTTTCCTTTTATTTCTAATTACAAAAATGCAGCATCGCAAAGGAGAAAAATAATTGCACTCCAGCTACCTAACTACATTTCTTCCGCGGTATTTTTAAATTTATAACAAAGCATGAAAAATTTAGTTTTTGAAAATTCCTCAACTGACGTTCTTAATTAATGACTTTGTACAGCGCCGTTATTCAGCATCTTTGTTGCATCGTTACTTGTCAAAATCCGTTCAAACAATATACTGCAGTTTAAAAGCTGTTAAAATAAGTAGGCATCGGTTCATTCACCACAGAGTAAACTATTCTTTTTAAACTATTTCCTTTGAGAAGTTCTTGCGTTTTTAATTTACGAAATCTGAGAGCACATCGCACAGTTCGATTTGATAAAGTTCAAGGTAGACGTTTTCTTTCAAGGGAACAAAAGATTCGAAGCAGAAGTGGTTAACGCTTGCTGAGATCTATTAATGGAGTTTGGAGTAAAAAGAGCGCTTTAGATCTCTAAGTGGGATAAAGGTTTCTTTTCGTTTCCTGTTCTCGCTAATGGAGCCTTCCCTCAGTGCAGCACACTAGGATTAAAGTAAACATATCCCTCCAGATCTTGTAGCAGCAATTTCCTGAGCTTCAGATCTCCAGCGCTTGTTTATCTTATTGTTTGCGAATCATAGATGATGGATTTCCATCCTTAGAACTTTGTTTTCTAAGAATCTCAAGAGAAAAGTGGAATCTCCGTGCAAAGCACACTCCGGTCAGTGTTTAGCAAGTGCTAAGGCTTGTGCGGCTCATAACATTACGCCGAAAAGAAAACTATAAGGTTCTGTAAGAGTTGAAAATAAAAGACTTGAATGTCTGGCTACTAATCAATCTTCTGCGTTCTCCAGAGCGCAATAGAGAGCGTCAAAACTGCTGGAAGAGTTTTACTGCATATTTTTCAAAACAAATCATGTGTTTTCTCTTAAAGTATAATTAATGTCATGCCATGGTTTTCCATTTTACAGTCATTTCTTCCCCTCTCGAGAAACGATTTAAACCGCAAAGAACTGAAAGTTTCACTCAAGCGCTGGTTTTTGATTTCCACAGTTAGTTCCAACAAATGGCGTTTTTGTCAAACAATATTTTAAAATCTGAGTTGAATAAGACCTAAACATGACATATCCCTACCATACACTGTACCTTCACTCTTCACAGCAGCATTTCAACCGCACTGAAGAGAAAGTTTCACTTCAACTATGGTTTTTGATCTCCATAGTTAGTTCCAACAAATTACGTTTTTGTCAAATTTTACAATCGGTGTTGAATGAGATCTAAGCATGGCATAAACCTACCATACATTGTACCTTCACTCTTCACAGCAGGTTTTCAACCGCACTGAACAGAAAGTTTCAGTTAAACTCTGTTTTTGATCTCGCAGTTAGTTCCAACGAACGACGTTTTTGTCAAAAAAGATTTTACAATGGGAATTGAATTAGACCTAAGCATGGCACACCCCTACCACACATGTGGCATGTATTCTAATTCAATTTTCATTTTTAGTTCCTTTTTCTATGTAAATTTGAGTTTGTTATCTTTTTGTACCTTTCAACCTTAACGTGATATCTTCTCTCTCACACGAATACGGTTGGCCACAATTGAGGTCTGTGAGAGTGACGTATGCTTGTCGACATAAGGACGGTACGATATATATATATAACGTTCGAGAAGTAGCAGTGTGTGGGTGTTGATGCTGGAAGCTATTGCTAATTGTAGTTACGATATTGTTTAATTGTCGTTTGAGTTAATTAAATGCTGTTTGTTGTGCTTATATTTATAGTTAAGAGTTAACGTTGTTTAGTGAAAAGTATACTACTAATCTGATACGTTGAGAGTTCGACAATTAAGTGGCATTGAAGTACTAACGATCAAGTTTCTGTTGCCAGCAATAAAGGGTTAGCCGTAAGTAATTATTTCTTGAACTTTATTTGAGTGTCTTCTGTTTCCCTGTAGGTGAACTTTTGAGAATTGATTTATGTAGTGTTCAGTAAGTCAGCTACACATTAACGCTACACACATTGTACCTTCACTCTTATGAGTAGGTTTTTAACCGCACAGAACTAAAAGGTTCACTTAAACGCTGGTATTTGATTTTCAGAGTCAGTTCCAACACATGAGGTTTTTTTTCAAATAATATCTTATAATGCGGGTTGAATAAGAACTGACAGTGGCGTACTTCTACCATGCTTTGCACCCTCACTCTTCACTAAACATTCAAACAAATTATACGACATGTAACCTTTCGGTAGTGGTGAGATTCAAGGCGACGTTTCTCTACTCTCAGGGCTGTTCTTCCCAGCAAAGACAGTCTTGCTGGCCCAGCACTATGTTGCCGCCGCCGAACCGTCAACAAAATGTCCGGGCGGCCAACAGAAAGGCCAGCAGTTCAGGCCAACAGTTAATCAACAATTGGCACCCCATCAGTTGTCTTATGCCACAACAGAGCCATCTGTTGTCCATCACAGGCAGTAGCTGCCACAAGTGGCCCTTCAGCGGCCCTGCAAGCACGTGCCAGAAATGATGGCTGGCCTAATGTGGTCCACTAGTTTGCCGGTAGTGTCAGCCGGCAACCACGTGACGTAACTGGTGGCTTTCCGAGTCTTGTCCGCCCATTTCCCAGTAGTAGCCATAAAAAAAATCAAGGATAACCGCAGTTCCCCAAAGCTGCAACTTTTTTCTTTTTCTACCCTTACGAAACTTGTGAATTATAGCCCTGCGCTGGGGAAATTTTCTCAACAGACAACAATATCGCCTGTTTGGATCTGGGTGGATACGAACCTGGGCAGCTAGCGTTGGAGCTGAGCTCTCTACCGACCGGACTATATCGCCACGCATGCACGTGTTCTTGGAGCTGTCAGTTTCGTGCGGAATATGTAATCGAATGGTTTCCTCTTTCATTATACAATATTGTGAGGTATTTTTCATAAATGGCAGTTTCATATATTTATTTTTTCAACGTAACGATAGTTTTTTTTTTTACCTTAAGGGAACTTCACTCATTTTCAAGGAGTGTACATACTTAGAGTCGCTTTCCAAAGTTTTGTACTGTCCTTGTCGTCTTGAAAGGAGATTGTTGAATTAATATATATTTACCCGGGTTCATGTCACATTCTGCTACATTTTTAACGTTGTATCTTTCCTTTCCGTTGTCCGAAGCTACATTTGTTTTAAAGAGGAAATATATTTTATTTTACTTCTCGTTATTTTTAGAAGCGAATTCCTCCCAGTCTTGTGTAATAAACCCATGGATGAGTATATTATATCCACATAGCGTTTTCTTTTCTTTTTTTTTTCAAGTAATTAATAAATTTTGTACGCGTATAATTCCTTTTTTTCCCCAACAAACGTTTTTTAATGGTTTTCCAGGACATTTGTTTCAAGCGGTTTCAAATTTATTTTTTGTTATTCACACACACCATTCCATAAATTGTTATTCATGGGAATGGAGTGGTTGTATTTCATGGCTGTAATCTAGTATTTCATTGCTTAATCTGATATCTTCGTCGACGTGGAATTTCATTAGGAAATTAATTTGCCTCTCTACATATACATTTTTTTCTTAACATCCACTAAAATAACACGATGGCCATAGCGTCGTCTTCAACTAACTGGTACCATGACACAGCAAGTGTTGCTTCTGCGCATGCGCAATCCGTTGCTTCTACCTGCTGTTGGGGTTGTATTGGTTGCCAGGAACGAGCAACTAGTGGCACTTGCTCGGAGGCCCACAATTCACGGCGATGATGCCGGGCCATCAATGGCTCACCCACTGATAGCGTTGCCACCAACGGGCTGCTACCGGGCCATGAGCAGCAGATTTTCAGCCAGCAGTGACACATCACTGCCAGCTGGTGGCCAGCACTTTCCAGCACTTGTGTCCTTGCTGGGTTCCATCTGAACTACGCCGACAGGTGTATCGCAGCTTCAAAGTCGATTTGACCTATGCACCACTTCAGTGGTGCGTCGTTGACATCATGTACAGTACATTACAATACTTGGTACAAGTTCTTTTTATTGTGTCGTCATTTGGTAATAAAATCTCGTATTATGGCATACATTCAGAACTTTGAGTCTCCCTGAAACACATCGTTGTCGCTAAAGGTTTGTGCCTCAGTTGCATAAATGATCAATAACTCCTGGATGGGAATATAATATGGGATCTTCTTGGATCCTAAATCAAAAGCTCTTGAATTTTTGCCGTCGTAATTCCTTTTTTACGCTTTCGAACCGTAGGTTGAAGAAACATATATGCTCTAGCTTTGTCCGGCTGCCTGCCTGCCCATTCGCACGATAACTCGCGTAAAAATGGCTTGATTTCGATGAAATTTTAGTATGTGGTAGGGGACCACCTGGGGAGGAATCCTATTGAAAATGGACGAAATAGGGTCAAAGATCAGGACATATGAGCAGGATCTATTCCATTGCCCTCATGTGTCATAACTTACCTAAAAATGATTCGATTGCGACAAATCTTGACCATGTTGTCCCAGAGGTATACTGAACCAATTCCAATTATGTTTAATATCATCGAAATGGGGTCAAAGGTCAGGGCACAGGAAGGAGATTTATTCCACAGCCATTATCCTCATAACTTGACTAAAAATGTTTCTATTGCAACAAAACTTTAGTCCGTTAATTAGGAGGTATACCGAACCAATTCTGTTTAATATCGTCGAAATGGAGTCAAAGATCATGGCACAGGAGCGAGATTTATTCCACAGCCATTATCCCCATAACTTGAGTAATGATTTCTGGTATGTTTGAAAGCGTATCATAATCAATGTATTGCATGATTTTACTGACTTGTTTTGCTAAAGAATCGATCACTTGCGAGTGTATCACATGAAAATTTCCATTCCAATACTGACTACCGTAAATATTAAATTTGAAGAAAGCTAATTGATATTTACTAAGGATCTCGTCCTTTTCTTTCATTTTTTCTTATTTCGGGATTTCAAAACCACCGTAAACATCTAAGGCTGTAAGCAGTCGCCAAAGCCAGCTGTTATGTATTCCTTCAATTTAACTTAATGTTTGAGTTGCTGCTGTCTCATACAAAATTCAGTATTTCTCGGTTTCGAAGATTATTTCACTGAGCAGCACTTTTTTCCGTGGAACACCGTTTAGAATTTGGCAACGGTGACAATGAGCTAGAAGAAAATTTGGTGCACGAATAACCAAATCAATGAACTTTGGAACAACTTCCGTTGATTAGTTCAAATGTTAACATTTACTGTTAGTTCTCTCAGTATAGGATACTTGAAAGCCACCGTTGGTGAGAGAAAGCTCGGCTATGCCAGTTTGTTTTACACCAATGTAAATCAACGGATGTTGTTCCAAAGTTCATAAATAGCCTACGTTGAATAAAAGAATGAGGATATATTGAGAGATACTGGCGATACACACTGGAGAGCAATTGAATTAGAGATACCTGTTTAGTAACGTATAGCACCCATATTTCGCCCTGATGACGGTGGCGATTCATCTCCGCATGGACTCGACAAGACACCGGAAGCGTTGGGAAGCCATACGGATCCACGACCCCTGAACAAGCTCCCACAGTTTATGAAGATTTGATGGAGGGGGTTCAGAGCTTCGAACATCTCTCTCAATGGCATCCCAGATGTTCTCCATGGGATTGATGTCAGGTGACCTAGCTGGTGAAGGAAGCGAGGTCACGTCGGTGGAGTGTTCATCTAACCATTCGGATACAATTTGGGAGCGATGGCGCGGTGAGTTTTCTTTTTGCAGGATGAGGTCCTCAGTGGGATGTTGAAGAGGCACAAACGGGGGCAAATGGTCGTTCAGGATATCCCGGTAACGTTGACCTGTGAGGGACGATGTCACACGTACCAGGGACGATGTCAAATGTTTCAGTCCACGTAAACTGTCCCCAGACGAGAATGCCACCCCCACCAGCTTGAAGAACACCCTGCTGGCAAGAAGGATCCATCGCTTCATGTGGTTTGCGCCGTACTCGTATCCTGCTATCCGCATATACTACCGTGAATCTCGACTCATCAGTCCAGGCAACATTTTGCCACATGTTTGGGGTCCAGTGGCGATGTTCCCGCGCTCATGCTAATCTTTGCATCCTGTGATGTGCGGTTTGTAGCGGTACCCCCGTGGGACGATGGCTTCTGTATGACATAGCGAGGAGATGGTTCTGGATGGTGTGGCTGCTTACACGTTTTTGTGCAAAAGCATTAAATTGCCCAGTGATTTCTTGCGCTGTGGCCCTTCTATCCGCTGTTACAATGTGAGCCAGCCGACGATGACTCCGCTCATCCAAACGCTGTTGTCCACGGCAATTGGTTTTTGCAGGGATGGTTTTACCGGATTCGATGTACTCGCGGTGCACCCGTAACACAGTGGCTCGTGAAAATCCCAGTACCTTCACGACTTCCGAGATGGAGTGACCCATTCATCAGGACCCGACAATTTGTTCACCATCAAATGCGCTTAGATTCTTCGTCTTACCCATAATGCGTCAGACTCTTACTGATTCCCGTCGCATCACTCCTTATATTGTCGGATCGCTGCATACATCATGTAGTTTTCGTTTACAGGGCCGCCCACAGCGCCACATTTGCATAACGCCAGCTGTCTCTAATTTAATTGCTCTTCAGTGTAATTGGAATAGAGAAACAGGTGGAAGCTTTTGTTGATTGATATCAATAGACGAATAACATATTATAACTATGTAATATATAAGATATTGGTATTAAGTGTATTCAGATGAATCTCAACTTGATGTTTAAAGAACGAAAAAGCATTTGTGACTTAAATCTTCCAATGCGTAGAAATTAAAAACTTGCTATGATGATGCTTGCAGCCCTGCTTTACTCACTTCATAATTTCTAGTGAGACACACTTTTAATTAAAAGTATTCAGACACTTGCCTACCCTCAAACTCACAGAAAATTGAAAGGGATTAATATCGAATTGTTTCACCCTCTGCTGTTATCACAACGTCCGCTCCTCTTGGGAGGCTTTCAGTAGAGTTTGATACGTTGCGGTGGGAATTGTCTTCCATTCTTCCAGAAGAGCAAAAGTCAAGTCAGCTACGGATGTCGAGCAGTTAAGGCTGATACCGGCTTTCCAATTCATCCCAAAGGTGTTTCATGGGGTTGAGATCAGGATTCCACTAAGGCCAGTCAAGATATTCCAAATTCATTTCGTGATATCCTTCCTGCACGGTCTTCGCTTGCTGGACCGAGGTATTTTTCTGTGGATAAATTAAAGGGCCTTCACACACTGAACTGTTGCCATAAGATTGGGAGCATAGAATTATCAAAAATGTTATTAAGGGCTGCAGCGTTAATATTCCCTTGTACTGAAACTAGGAGGCCCAGCGCAATCCATGAAAGAAAAGCCCCAGAGCATTATACCTACTCCACCAAACTTCACAGTTGGTATAACACAATCGCGCAAGTGGCGTTTATGTGGCATCGTCTACACCAAAATTCATTCGTCGGACTGCAAGATGGTGAAGCGCGATTTATCACTATACAGAACGCGTTAGCACTGCTCCGGAATCCACTAGCGCTGAACTTTATACTATTCCAACCGACGCTAGGCGTTGCTACTGATATTAGGCTTGTATGCGGCTACCGTCTCTTGAAATCGATTTCCTATAATCGATTCGTTCAGCTCCTGAGAACCGATAAGGTGTTGGCGTTGCCACCAGAATCATTTTGGAAATGGGTAGTGGGTGTTACAAGCGAGGAAAAGCTACTTTGTTGCACTACCGCTTGAGCGCTCGGCGTTGCCGCTCTGTGAGTTTACGTGTCGCACTAGATCGAGATTGCGCTCTTGTTGCTTCTAAGCGTTTCCACTTACACAACTATGTTATTTGTAGTTTACCTGGGCAGCAGAGCAGAAATTTCCCGAACCGACTTGTCGCTAAGATTTTATCCTATGACCATGACATGTTAAAAACAGTGAGCTCTGACGTAAAGCCCATTCTACTGTTCATGCCTGTCTGTGATTATTTTCCAGGCCACATGCGTGATTTTATATTTGGCTGTACGAACCATGGTTCTGGCGTTAACTGGTCAATCCATTACTCGAAAGAGGTGACCAGATAATTATGATCATATAGTGTATATGATAAAAACGTTAACTGACGACTAATTCAGGACATTAATTAATACATTCAACAGCCATTTGAATGAAAACACTCATTAGTTTTTCAATCAACAAACCAACAATGTTCAATTAATAAACATTTAACAACATCTTAAAACAAACACAAAACCCACGTATCATATCGGACCATCTCAGATGATTAGCCAGAAGACAGCTGCTTTGACCACTTACCCCTAAGCGGTCGTCGTTTTCTTTATAGTAAAGAGCACTCTCACTACCCGCGTGTTACTGATACAAACACATGCTTAAATCACATTAAATGCTTTTCGTATGTAAAGTGTTGAGTGTGTGCAAAAGTTCTACCCGTTCTTGTAATAGATGCGAATCGCAATCGGAGTAGTTACGTCACAGATGAAGCTGCGATGGTGAATTGTAGGCCAATATATCGTGGAGCAGGAGAGCATATATATATAGAGGCACTAGGTTTGTCGGAGTAAGTCATTCATAACGGACATTACGGACGTTGTAACATGGCATGCGATAAGGAGCACATTAGGCATTGTTTACCATACGAGTTCCATGAAGACAGCACTGCAGCCGCGGCTTACCGCAACATCTGTCAAGGGTATGGGGAGGATGCAGTTGATGATAGCGCATGCTGCCGATGGTTTCGGAAATTCCGGGACGGAGACAGAAGCTGTAAAGACCATTCACGTCCTGGACGTCCATCCGTGGTTTGTGATGGGAATGTGGAATAAGCCATAACAAATGACCCACATCCAACCATTCAGGAATTAGCGGAAATGCTGTAGGTACGTAGAGAAACAGTCGAAAGACGATGCATGCGCTTGTGTTCATCACCAAGTTCGATAACTGGGTTCCGCATCAGCTTTCTGCAAAGCAACGCAAGGTGAAAATCCGTACCTCTGTTTCGTTGCTTTCTCGTCACGAAAATGAACCGTTTTTGTGACGGTTTGTAACGGGTGATCAGAAATGGGTACTGTACCGTAATGTAAAGCGTCGACGGACTGCATGCCAAGGTGCGGAGCTTTCTCCATTGACCTCAAAAAGAGGACTGCATCACAAAAAGGTTTTCCCCAGTGTTTGGTGGGATGTCCAGGGAATAATTAACTGGGAGGTGTTGGCACCTAACGAAACGATAAACGTTGCCCTCTACTGCCAACAGTTGGACAGATTGCGAGAACAACTGACATCGAAGCGGCCAGCACTCTCAAATCGCAAAGTCGTGATCCTTCATCATGATAACGCCAGACCTTATGCTGCTTTAATCAATCGATAAAAATTACTGGACTTTGGTTAGGAAGTCTTACCTCACCCCTGACTTGGCACCTACGGACTACCACCTTTTTGATCATTATATAACGCCTTCGATGATGTGGACGATGTGAAAACGGCATTTCATGACTTTTTTGACTCTAAAGCACAGGAATTTTTCCGGCGTGAGATTCACCTACTCATATAGACAGATAGCAAGATGTCATACAGAATGATGGCAATTATGTGAAATCCTAGGTACATTAGTTTTTGTGTTCTCCTCCTTTCTTTGTAGCCTACCAAAACGGGTAGAACTCATGCCCGCACCCAATATATCAATAAAGTTCTGTGAATGCATGGTAAAAATTGGCAGCAGGTAATATTTAAGAAAATTTACGTGACTGGCTTTCAAACTAATTCCCCCCACCCTCGGGTTCAACGCACTTTTGACTTCATTCGTATAATTGCTGGAAACTATTTTGAAAGTAGTGTCGTACCGGCCAGCAAGACGCACACGACATAAAGGCAGATAGCAGTCAGAACAAACGTCTGCGTAGCTCAGTTGTTAGAGCGACTAATTTCGGAATAAGCGGACTTGGGTTCGATTCCCGGCGTAGACCGAAAATGACGGAGAAATTTACTTCGTTATAATGGCGCCCGTAGTTTCCGGATGACCCCGCCGTTCAAAATCTCGCATTGGTGTGATGTTCTTTCCACACCGCGAGATAAGGAAAAATCAGAGAATCCCTTCTCCAGCGCTTCGAAAAATATAAATTTGTGATATTGCATTCCACACGCTAGATTGACTGGGAGTTCTCGAGTGCACGTTCTACAGCGGATGGCTGCCTGTAACGATTCAAGGTCACGGCTGACCCGTGGACCATGCCCCCGGCCCTCTTTCGGGGGGAGATGTGACGTACCTGGCAGCAGGACGCACACGACATAAAGGCAGATAGCAGTCAGAACAAACGTTCGCGTAGCTCAATTGGTAGAGTGACTTGTTCCGGAATGAGGGGATCCGTGTTCGAATACCGGCGTAGGCCAAAAATGACGGAGAAATTCACTTCCTTATAAAGTCCTTAGTTATATTTTGATGCTGGGTCGTGACGTTCTCTTGAATGTTCGAAATCTCCGCAAATATCTTCCCCCTCTTCAGTCGGGGACTATAAAATAGTCATCCGGTGCCAGATCAAGCGAATACTGTGAGTAATTGAATTTGAACTAGTTTTAAATTTCATTGAGGCTTTAATATTGGTTCTTTGCTCCCTTTTTACCCGCTAAGAAGGTGTACTGTACATACATCAGCCGCGTCGCGATACGCTCTCTAATCAAAGCAACTGTAAAAAAACAAACAAACCGAACGACGAATGCTGACCTCTACATACCCTTTCTCAGCTCCATGGCAGGTTGCGGAAATGTTCCCTCATGTAGTTGACAACGTCATAGAAGATACCTCACATTTCGCATCCTTTCAGTCTTGCGGGTTGCAACAGCATTGACGTTGCATGTTCAGTCCATGGACATAAGCGTAGGACTAAAAGTTTAATTCAAGTAATGATAATTAATACAGCAATCAGACATCGATCAATTCACTGCATTTACTGTTCTTCACGTAATATCAATCCCATCAGAAAATTTGAAAATGTCATCGACCTGTAGCGGGAATCGAATTCGTATCTTCCGATTACCGTTTGAATATGCTAATCGTTACACCACCCAGGACGAGTAGTCCGACCGCATTCTTAAACGAAGCAATTTGTTTCGATTAAGTTGCTTCGACCTTTTTTTTTTTAGTTGCTTCGATTAAGAATGCAGTCGGACTAATTCCGATGCTCTTAACACTCAGATACTAATGACTTTCTCTTCCTGGGTGGTATAACGGTTAGCATACTCGAACGGCAATCGGGAGATGCGGGTACGGTACCCGCTCCAGGGCGATGAAGTTTTCAAGTTTTCTGATGTGATTGATATTACGTGAATAGCAGTAATGCAGTCAATTCAGAGATGTCTCATTGCTGCGTTAATTATCATGACGTATTTTCCACGTGTTATGAGAAAAATATTTCTTCCACATTATATAAATTCAAGTTGTTTTGCGTAAAATTTAGCGATGTTACACAACATGTTCCATTTTTGGCTAAATAAATCTAAAATATCATTAATTTCCTTTGAATAGAAAATATGGGGAAAGGATAGTAATCGTAGTTACATTCTGAATCATTCACGGATGCAGAGGAAATCTCTATGAGAAAAACAACAACATTAACGCATGCTAGTAAATATTACAATGAAATCAATTAAGACGAAATACATCCACAAATTTGGGGGAACGTGACTGCAATATTTTATTTTACATTCTTCCGGGAGGCCAGCAATACTCTCATTACAGACCGAAGCCAAAGATGGTGTCGTCGTTTCTCACACACATGTCGTTTGAAACGTCACGAAATGTGTATCTTGAGTCAGTGGTGACATTATGTTTGCCTGAAGCTATGTATTAGTGAGATTTCTATTGAACTGACAACTCAGCTTTCAGAGTATTGCTTGCGTGGCTGAGAAGAGCACAATCCCTAAGTAAACGATCAGAGCCCTCGCGCTTTCATCCTAGCATTATCATAGAAAATAATTTGTTAATATGCCATACTGGACAAACCATTTTATCTATTTATGGAGAGTTACTGATATTGTTCAATTCATTCGAAGAGAATCAATTTTAAGGACAGGATCTATCGTGTCTAAGGGATTCCTATGAAATCTTTGTTTCTAATTTCCCATAATTTGAAACTTCAAAAAAAAAAGGTGACTAGCCGGACCGGTAGAAGAAGAGATCGTTGTTGGGAAGGAGCCATTGACGAAGGTTAGGCTTACGTTAGCACTGATAGTCCGTTGCGCATGTATAAATGTGGAATACGTGTATGGAGCTTATTAACATAAAAAAAAGTTGCAGTGCTTTCTCCAAATGTGGAATGCTGAATGAAACTAAATGCAATAATTAAATAAGTGGATCATGGTGTTGAGGGTATCAGGGAAGCAGTGTCTTTCGTTTGGTCTTAAACATCTCTTAGGAATGGAAAGCTAGATGATTAGATTTTGAGTACGCAATAGGTAAGAAAAGGAAGAAAAATGTTAGGCAGTTAAGGTAGCTGCACGGTTAGCTTGTTGTAAGCCGAAAAAACAGGATCACATCCCACAGGTAACAAATTAAGGGATATCGGCACCAACAGGAATGATTCCAGGCACTTGAAACCATTCCTGCAGCACGAGGAGGGAGACAGAAGCATACACGCGAGCTGAAGTTCGCTTCATGTGAAACTAAATTTTTATTCCTCTCTTTTCACTTAAGCACACCATTGTACCAGCAGTAAATCAACCCATCCTACCCAAGAGATTGTGTTGATGCATGAGTTCACGCCGTTTTATTTCACGAGTGTTTCCCAGGTAAGCAGTGCCGGTGCAGATGGCCAGTTGTATATCAAAATGTAGCCAGTAATATCGTGTATCTAAATCATCTTGCGTTGTGTGATTGTGGCAAATGTTTTCTTTTTTCTTTTGGTTTTCAGGTCCGGAAGTATGGAGTGTCACGTAGAGAGGAATGAACATTTCTGACATTTGCTCCTCTAGGAATTTAACAAGGGATCCACAACCGCCGAGGTTACTCGACAAATATGTGCTGTGTATGGGGAGGATGCTATTTCTCCGAGGACAGCCCGCAAATGGTTTGAGCGGTTCCGAGGGGGCAATTGTGACCTCAACGACTCTCCACACTCAGATTGTGAATCATACTTGAGGATCGTTTGAACCATCGTATTCATTCGTATCCGCGTCAAATCACACGCGAATTGGCCACTGAAATGGACTGGGATCAAGCCACAGTGGTGCGACACCTGGAACGTATAGGAAAGGTCTAGAAATTGGGGTCTTGGTTGTCTCACACTCTCACCAAGGGACAACAAGAATCAGCGTGTTGCCATATGTGGTTCCTTGCTCGCACGTTATCACAAATGTTCTCAGCCACACGAACCCTTATTGTCACGTATTGTTACTGGAGTTGAAAAATGGTGCCTGTACGTGAATGTCAGGCATCGGAGGGAATGGTTAAGCCCAAACATGACGCCCACACCACGTCCAAAACATGACCTTCATCCTACGAAGATTATGTTGGGACATGGAAGGTATTATTTACTGGAAAATGCTGCCGAGGAATCGGACCATCACCGCTGCACTCTATTGGGAGCAACTCCGCCGTGTGGAGGGAACAGTTCAGCAGAAATGGCCACATCGGCGCCATGGTGTCCTTCTCCAACATGATAACGCACGCCCTCACAGTGCAAACATGACCAAAATGGCCATTCAGAGCATGAAATGGGAGATCCTTCTACATTCGACCTCTTCCACAGATATCGCCACTTCAGACTATCACCTGTTCGGATCTCTGTCGAATGCACTCCGTGGTAGAACGTTCAACAATGGTGTTGATCTCCAGAATTTCCTTGATGACTTATTCGCAGTAAAACCTTAACATTTTTTCAAGAATATCTTTGCTGACCTATCCAAACTTTGGGACACTATCTAAACAATGGGAGGGATCCATAGTTGATTGATTCCGTTTTTCTTTCTGATATAATACATTAACATTGTGCGGTGAAAAGAGAGGCATGAACTTATGCATCCACCCAATACAATTCCTTTAGCAATATTCTTTCTCTGTATCCTATTAATCTTATTAAAGTGCCGAAGAAACTGCATGGAATTCTGAGGAACAAGCAGTTGGTTATATCTTCTTCATTACTGACTGTGATGTCCGTTGACTGCTGTCCAAAAACTTCGTTATTTGGAGGTTATCCTTAATGATAATTCTACGGTAGCTATTTTCTACCAACCAAAACTTGACGTTGTTCGGCGGTCACTATTGTTCTGAGCAGAGTTGTATAGGGTCAAAAATTTTGGAGCAGGACCCGACCCAGACAAATTTGTTTTGAGCTATGAATTCGAATATATCATCATCATCATCATCGTTGTCAATTATTATCAATCCAGTGCTGGACGAAGGTCTCCCTAAGTTTCTACCTCAACGGACTGTCTTGGGCCACTGTCCTCCATCCACCAATCTCCCAAGTGGTCTTCTTCTGGGTCTATTCAGTCTAAAATTTCGGTTGTTCATCGGTGGTCATTTCTCCTGGCAATATTCATTGACATTTCATGGATTTACTATTTCATGGATTTTACTCTGATCATGATATCTTCCACTCTTGTCAGTTTCCTTATTCACGAGTTCCTCTTTTTATCTTTCTTGGTTACACCAAGCATGCATCCACCCATGCTGCTTTCAGTTGTCTGCAGTCATTGTATGTCTTTTTTACGCTTTCCAACCGTAGGTTAAAGAAGCGTATATGATCCAGCTTTGTCCGTCTGCCCGTCCGCACAATCACGTGCGTAAAAATGGTTCGATTTCAATGACATTTTAGTATGTATTAGGAAACCGACCGGGGACGAAACCAATTGAAAATGGGCGAAATGAAGCAAAGGTCAGGACATAGGAGTGGGATCCATTCCATTGCCCTTATGCAGCAACTTACGTAACAATGTTTCGATTGCCACAAAACTTTATCATTTTATTCCGGAGGTATAGTAAACCGGTTCTGTTGAATATCAACGAAATGGGGTCAAAGGCCATGGCAAAGACGCAAGATTCATTCTGCAGCCATTATTCTCATAACTTACGTAAAAATGCTTCTGTTGCGACAAAACGTTAATATGTTATTCCGCAGGTATACTGAACCGGTTCTGTTGAATATCATAGAAATGGGATCAAAGGTCCGGGCAGAGGAGCGAGATTTATTCCACAGCCATTATCCTCAAAGTTGAGTAATAACTTGAGTTATGATTTCTGGTATCAACACGTATGAGATAATATCATAATCAATGCATTGCATGATTTTACTAACTTGTTTACTTAAGCTCCACGTCTCCGCTGCGTACGTAAGCCGTAAGCAATGGAAGGATGATTTGATTTAACACTTTTCTTTTAGACATAATGACATATTGCTCTTAAAAATCGTACTGTTTCTTCCAAAAGATCTCCAACCAAGCCAAGTTTTATACGCCAATTAATTTCTTCACCAATGCGACCCTCGCTTGATATCTGCTGCCCGAGGTTAAATGTAGGAATTGGTTACCTTCAGCTTTTCCCCATCAACCAATAAACTTAATTTTTTTGTAAGAGCATTGTACCGGGTGTCCACAATGCCTTGTTACCCCCTATAATAAGAAATGTAAGTGAGCTATGTATCTGTTGTAAGATGTATATGTTGAGTTATGGTCTGTATTGTGTTTATTTACAGATTAGGTACCGGAACCATGTGTGATACCAGCAAATACACCCTAGAACAGCGGATTGTTGTCAGTGTCGGGGTACACGAACGTCCACACACAGGGAAGACAAAGCGTGACGTGCGTGCCGATTTCCAACAACGATTCGACAAAGAGGCCCCTCCAAAACAGACTCTTTCACGGAGGGAACATAAACTCTTCGAAGCAGGCAACATCAAGGATAAACCACAAACGGGAAGACCATCAACCAGAGTGCAACAGTGTCAAGCGGTATAGGAATTAGTTGTCAGGTCACCGACGAAGTCGCTTCGCAAACGATCAGCGGAGCTTGGAATGCCACGATCGACACTGAATAAGCACATGAAGAATGTCATAAATTTGCACGCATATCGCCCGAAGTTCGTTTAGGAAATATCAGACATCGGTTTACACCGCAGACGGGATGCACGTGCAATGATGCTTCAGACATTTGCCACAATCCCAAAACGTGGAAAGGTCATTTTCAGTGATGAATGTGCGATATACCGCAGCTGTCGATCACGGAACGTTGTGTTTTGATCCAAGGAAAACACACATTATGTCGAAGAATTTGAACATCATCCTCCGCATGTCATGATATGGGCTGCAATGAATAGTCGACATCTGCTTGGTCCGTATTTCTTTGATAGTCCAGTGAATCAGACAACTTATCTGGACATGCTGCAAACCTGGTTTGTGCCATAACTTGGAAATGTTGGCATTCTGAATGACTTACGGTTCCAACAGAATGGGGCACCTGCCCATTACGTAATCGCCGTTCGGGAATACCTTGGTTAGGTCTTTCGGGATCGTTGGATCGGCCGATGTTTGGTAGTGCTGCCCGCTCCACTTGAATGGCCGTCTCGAAGTCCAGATCTCTCAACGTGTCATAATGCCCTTTGGGGTTTTATAAAGAAGGTTGCTGCAAAGCAGCGCTACCAAATCACTGATGAACTTAAACAAGCAGTGAGACGTTCTTTCTCTCGTATCACCCCACAACTGCTTCGAAAAATGTCCCACAGAACATGGTGTAAAATTATTCTCTATCATGAGAATGACGGAGCCCATACGGATCCACTGGATGTTTAAGGATGCCTCAACATATAACTCAACATATACATCATACAGCAGATACATAGCTCACCTACATTTTTTATTACGGAAGGGGGGGGTTAACAAGACATTGTGGACTCCCTGAGTTCGGTTTTTTGAAATTTCATTTTTAATCCCATTTCTTTACCCTTCTCAGCAAGCACGTGGACCATAGTTTACAGCTCTGAAGTATTGTTTCAAAGACCTCTGAAGGGTTCTTTGAAATATTTTGTTCTATTAAAAAAAAAAGGAAATAAAAACGGGTCGAAATCGGGTCAGGAACACCTTGACCCGACCCGTTTGACCCACAAGAAATTGTCGACCCGTTGTTTGTCAGGAATACCTTGTCGACCCGTTTGTTGCAATTGCCGACCCAAGAAATTGTTTACCGTTTCCATCTCTGCTTCTAAGGTGTCCATTAATTGGGCATTCAAGCATAATTTTCTAAAATATTCTTATATTTAATGATAGATTTTTGGTGAGCTTTACACACTATTTAATATTACAATTTCAGTAACATTTTGCAATTAAAATAATTTCCCACATCTCTCATTACAAAAATATCAACGTGGTACTTTCAATTTTTTTTACTGTGTGAAAGATGATTAGTGTGTTCTGATTTCATATTTATTGTAACGCTCTCATTAATAATTTGCCACCA
Source organism: Macrothele yani (assembly GCA_039090855.1). Taxonomy (NCBI): domain Eukaryota; kingdom Metazoa; phylum Arthropoda; class Arachnida; order Araneae; family Macrothelidae; genus Macrothele; species Macrothele yani. The sequence goes on along the minus strand of CM077007.1, from coordinate 98,678,974 downwards.
CGATGCCGCAGTGGTCTAAGAACTGGCTTCTGCCCATTTGTCCGAGATGGGGACGGGATCGAATCCTGGTGAGGCATGGATGTTGTGTTTGTCTTAATGTACTGGCTCTCTTTCCCGTATCACGAACCAGTGGCCCTAAATTAGAATGAGCGGCTGCTCATTGCTCACTGTTTGCTCACGGTGATCATTAAAGCCCCAAAAAAGAAAAAAAGTTAGTAAAATCATGCACTGCATTGATTATGATACGCTTTGCAACATACCAGAGATCATTACTCAAGTTATGAGGATAATGGCTGTGGAATAAATTACGCTCCTGTGCCCTGACCTTTGACCCCATTTCGTCCATTTTCAATAGGGTTCGTCTCCAGGTGGTCCCCTACCACATACTAAAATTATATCGAAATCAAACAATTTTTACGCACATTGTGTCACATAAGGTCAATGGAATGGTTCCCTTTCCTATGTCCGACCTTTGATACCATTTCGCCCATTTCCAATAGGGTTCGTCCCCAGGTAGTCCCTTACTACGTACTAAAATTGCATTGATATCTACAAATTTTAACGCATGTTTAGACGCATAAGGACATGGAATGGATCCCGCTCCTGTGTCCTGACCTTTGACCCGATTTCACCCATTTTCAATAGGTTACGTCCCCAGGTAATCTCTTATCACATACTAAACGTTCATCGAAATCGAACCATTTTTACGCGAGTTATCGTGCGGACGGACAGACGGACAGACAGGCAGACTGGCAGACACAGACGGACGGACACAGCTGGAGCATATACGCTTCTTCAACCTACGGTTGGAAAGCGTAAAAAAGGACTTCAATTTTACGGCTAAACTCTAATCTTAATCCATTCATCTCTTGCGAGCTGTAGCTTTCGCACATTTAACATTTTCCACCTGGACAGGTACAGCTGTTAATGCAACGCTCTAGCTGTTTGAATGTAGGAGACTGCATACAACGTACATTAGGGCGTTAGTAAACTTGCTCCATCCTTACATCTACGACTTACCACCATGCTGGTGGAAGTCGTTGTTCCTCTGCAATCGCTCAGTCTCAGTTCCAGGACGTTACATAATAATTATGTTGTATCAAAAGTAACACAACCAGCAGCAATGTAAAACATATTATTTTCCAACATTACATAATCCTGCCGTTTGCTTTCCAATACAATTGGGTGAAGTGTCGCAACAAAAACTTCATTTCATTACCTGTATAACCAATAGAAGCCGTCTGTTTGCGTAACAAGTAAGTATCATTACTGAAATAACGTGGTATAAATGTTGGCTAATTCGTGGCAAAAGCATCAGTCTCTTCATTCATTTTGTAGACGTACTATATCAGTACGATGCTGAACAAAGTGTGTTAAAAATATGTTCAAAAGTAAGTTTGTCTTTTGGCCATCCTAAGGTGAAGAATTTACTGAATATCTGTACATGAACTTAGTACAGGATTAGACAGACTCATTATTTTGCACTTATAGGCTGTACACATACCTGCCAACAGAAACCTTTATGCAGATGTACGTAAACGCCACTTACGCAGCGTTGATGAAAAATACGGGGTCATGTACGTTACCGCCGCCCCGGTGGCGCAGTGGTCTAAGGCGCTGGCCTCTGATCATTCGTCCGTAAAGGGTCCGGGTTCGAATCCCGGTGAGGCATGGATGTTTTGTTTGTCTTACGGCGCTGGCTCTCTCCCTTCCCTGGAACCAGTGACCCTAAATTAGGGACGGGCGACTGCTTATAGCCCATTGAGTTGCTCACGGTGGTCGTTAAACCTCCAACCAAAAAAAAAAAAAAAAAAAGAAATGTACGTTACCACGTGATTTAAGTAACTACACTACTGGCCACCCAAAATGCAACACCAAGAAGGAAGCATCCGATTGGCCTGAAATTCGCAGCATGCGTCGCCCGCGAGAGGACATGCGAACGATTAGCATTGCAGGGCATATGAAAATCATGTGCGCCCGGCACGCCACCGAGAAGCACTATAAGAAGGGTGCACAGAATGTGGGGTGTAAGTAGTGGAAATGTGTTGTGCTGCCGGACCTTTGCGTGGGAAGCTTTCTGATGCCTCGTCGCAGAATACGGCAGTCATTCCAGCACGTGTCGGAGTTCAACAGAGGACGAGTAGTGGCTTATCGCGATAGCGGTTTATCGTACAGAGACATCGGCGCCCGTGTGGGACGACATCCAGCCACAGTGAGGCGAGCATGGATTCGGTGGGTGCAAGAGGGACAGACGGACCGACATGAGCGATTGCCGCAGCCGCGTAACACGACCAAACGAGAGGACCGGCATGTTGTGCGGCGGGCATTGACGGCTCGCACCGGCACATCACGGACGTTAGCGCAGGAAGCATGGTGTGTTGCGCAACAACCTGTGTCAGCACGTACCGTTCGACGTCGTCTGCAGGGGCGGGGACTTGTCGCACGGCGCACACTGCTCCTAATGCCATTGACGTTACAAAACCGGCGAGTGCGACGGCGGTGGGCCGTTGAACGCCACACCTGGACTACGGAATGGCACGACATTGTCTTCTCCGACGAATCCCGCTTCTGCCTGCAACACCACAATGGTTGGATCCGCGTATGGCGGAACCGCGGCGAGAGACTGTATGACGCCCGAATTATGCATCGCCATACGGGTCCGTTGCCTGGCGTTATGGTTTGGGGCGCAATTGGATATGACAGCCGCACTCCTCTGGTACGCATCGCCGGTACACTCAACATTCACCGCTACATCTCCGACGTTTTGGAGTCTGTAATCCTCCCTTACCTGCAGGGCCTTCCAGCGGCCACGTTTCAACAGGACAATGCGCGCCCGCACGTGGCACGCATCGTGCAACAATTCTTCACGGCCCACCAGGTGTCCCTGCTGCCGTGACCTGCCTGTTCTCCCGATATGTCGCCCATCGAACACGTCTGGTCGCTGATCGACAACCGAGTGGCTCGGCAAGCACCACCCGCGGCTACGCCTGATGAACTGTGGCAACGTGTGGAAGCAGCCTGGACTGACATACCCCAAGCCCACGTCCAAAGCCTCTTTCGTTCGATACCGCGGCGTGTAGCGTCCGTTATTGCGAGCCATGGGGGCCACACAAACTATTGATGTCTGCGTGTTCAGCAAGTCGCACGGGCCTGTAAGCTCAATCGTTTCATCTTTTTATATGTTGTTATGTGTCCAGTAAATCTGGCTTTGCTATCTCGTGTCCTTCTCGGTGTTGCATTTTGGGTGGCCAGCAGTATATATAAGACTGATGCTCGTCAGTAATGTTGACTACAATGGGCAAAACAAAAGATCTTTCGGAGTTCGATAAAAGGCTTATTGTGAGTGCCCGTATGGGAAAAGCTACTGAAAACTGCAGAACTGACTTCTATTTCAAAAGGTGAGATATCCCGGTTCTTTAATCAGTGGAAAAATAACCCAGATCTCTTATCTAAGAGGAGTAACTGTTGCTTGATCAAATTCTGTCGGGAGAGAGATCGCTGACGTCTGAGTATGCTTGTACGGAGAAGCAAGACTTCCTGTGCGCAGCAACTGACCAAGACACTTAGTGAAGGGTGTTCTCGAGTCATGTCTGAGAGAACTATACGCAGAAAAATGAAAAGCATTGGTATTGGCAGTTGCATGCCTATACAGAAATCACTTATTTCTGTGAAAAACAGTAAATAACGTCTGCGGTGGTGTCAGGAAAACCGTGTCTGGACACTAGGAGACTGAAAAAAGTCATGTCGTTCGACGCGTTGCGGTACACCTCCTGTACCTACGATAGGCAGATAGTTGGGCAGGAGCGCTATGAAAGAATGGACCCAGTTTGCCTTGCAAGCACAATTCAAAGTTCTGGAGGTGCTGTCATGATGTGAGGCACTTTCTGTTGGTACGAAACTGGTCCACTGATATTTTTGGAAGGTCGGGTGTCCTCAAGGGATTATTTGAACGTTGTTGCCTCCCAAGTCCATCCGGCAATGTTGACTTTATATCCATTAGGTGAAAGCTGTTTCGTGGATGACAATGCTACTACCCATCGCGCAGAATGTGTTCAGCAATGTTTCGACGAACATGCCAGCGATTCTATGGGACCTGCTGAAAAACTGTGCCTTCAGTGAGGAAGCCCAACAATACTGGGGGCACAGTAACCTTTTCCAACCAAACATGCAATCTGGTTGCAGCTGTTCACCAGGGTGGCTGGCGTTCAAGGTAGAATCGCCCAATTCCGTGCTGGAGATGCAACGTGAACTCATCGGACCAAGCGACCTCTCTGCAGTTACCCAATGGCCAGTCACTGTCACTTCATGGTTAACTGCCAAAGATGGGAGGTTAACGTGCGGAAATGAACCAGCCGCCTGCTCTTTAGGTCTTGCAAAACAGTCCGCTCGCATGTACTCTGAAATATCTGTGATTTTGTCTTTAACTGAGGGATCAGGAGTCGTCCGTTGTCATGGGCAGCATATGCCAGCCGGCATTTACTTTGACTATTAGCCAATCATGGTCTGTCTTTTTGCTGCACGTTAAGTGGGCATGTGCCCCTTTTTGAAGTATTTCCGTGAACACTTAATCCACATAGGCCGTTGAACATTCTAAAAAAGACCCCCTATTGTTGAGATGCCGACAGCAGTCTTCCTTGCACCGACAATCATTCGCTGTTCAAACACTAGGTACTTATCTTTCCCCATTGCACTAACTTCGTGTTGGATAACTGACACCCGAGTTGTGTCGTCCGTATTTGAAAATGGATATTAACACCTTTTCCATGTAGCCGAAATAGTGACAAATTCGAGTAATTTGAATTACTCAAAATGGTTTTTCAGTTAACCCTTTAACGACCATAACTCCCAAAACTCTCTTACATTCAAACTTCCAGGCCCTCCCGAAAATTCCCGTCAAAAATAAGAACGATTTTCTATCCTCCACCTGTTCTTTGGTTTTACACGGCCTCTAAGGGATTAGCAGAAGTTACTCTCAGTCACGATTGTTGTCACTAAACAAATAAGTAAGGGAGGCATTGTTGTATCACTGGGGTAACATCATTTACTCTCATGACATCGAATGTCTCTCCGTGTAAGACTGCAGTAATTTCCCCCGGAAAACGTTTGAAGATTAATGCACATCAAGATTACAGACCCGCAGTTTCGTGTGGTGACCGAGCAGTAATCCTTCTTTTGTTAACTGTACAGGCAAGGGAAGATATTCTAAAAGAAGCAACAGACAATGTTGGACGTTATGGTATTCTGAGTGACACAAGATTTCAGGGCTCTGGTCGTTAAAGTATTAAGACTTCTTTGCTTTCCGGACAGCAAACTTAAAATTGAAAACTTTTCTTTTCTATCCTTTTATCGATCATTACTATTACATATTAGTAAGAATTATTCACTTCGCTTTTCTTAACTATTACATATTAGTGCGAATTATTCACTTATCTTTTCTTATTTTTTACATATTAGTGCGAATTATTCACTTCACTTTTCTTAATTATTACATATTAGTGTGCATTATTCACTTCACTTTTCTTAACTATTATACAGGGTTCAAAGGAAAGTCCTTATTCGCCTCTGATCATTCGTCCGTAAGGGGCCCGGGTTCGAATCCCGGTGAGGCATGGATGTTGTGTTTGTCTTACGGCACTGGCTCTCTCCCTTCCCTGGAACCAGTGACCCTAGATTAGGGACGGGCGACTGCTTATAGCCCGTTGAGTTGCTCACGGTGGTCGTTAAACCTCCAATTAAAAAAAAATAGTCCTTATTCAGGGCAATAACTGCAGAAGAAAGGGTTCGAGTGGTACACAAGTTAGGTCTATGTATAGGAAAGGGACGATGGACGATCGAATGAAAGCAATTGGAGCGCCCCTAGCTGTAAAGGTAAGAAGTTAGGAAACCTAACTCGCGAACAGCGCGAGATTGAAACAAGATTCCAATTACAAAGTTATAGCGCACATCTAATTAGTAAGAAATGCATATGGTGTGCACGAATTATGTACATGGACAGATCAAAATGCTGATAAAGTGCACGCGGTCGCTGGGTGGTTAGGCAATGCAAAATACCGGCCCACGACGGAGAACGATTCAAATGCGTATGTAAATATTAATAGTGACGTAGAAACCGGTCGGTGAGATAAAATACTGAGGCTGGGGATTTGAACTTCAGTCAACGTACACGTTGCAAACACTGACGGCGGGCTACTCGAACACTGAGTACTGTGAAATGGTCGTGCTTTATGGCGAATGTCATCACATTGTGTGCGCCTGTAACACAGTGGCATCTGCCATGCTAGCTAGCTATTCTTATACACCTTGGAATGTGCATTGTAGCTGATGATGGCCATTTCGAACAGGCTGTACATTAACTTCGCGCAGATGTGCGTTGTGTTGTGCATATCTCCTGTAAACATTTTTCAGTATTATAAATAAGCCTGCACAGTTTCTGTCTCGTGTCCTTATTTTTGTGTCTGTTTAACCCCCTTTACCGATTTTGAATTAACAGCATTTTGACCCGTTCATGTACATAATTCGTGCGCACCATATGTCGTTTCCTACTAATTAGAAGATGCGCTACAACTTTGTCATTGGACTTTTGTTTCTATCACGCGTTGTTCGCGAGTTAGGTTTCCTAACTTCTTACCTTTGCCGCTAGGGGTGCTCCAATCGCTTTCATTCGATCGGTCATCGTTCCTATCCTATACATAGACCTAACTTCTGTACCACTCGGACCCTTTCTTCCGCAGTTATTGCCCTGAATAAGGACTTTCCTTTGAACCCTGTATATTAGTACGCATTATTCACTACGCTTTTCTTAACTATTACATATTAGTGCGAATTAGTCACTTCCCTTTTCTTAACTATTACATATTAGTGCGCATTATTCACTTCACTTTTCTTACCTATTATATATTAGTGCGAATTAGTCACTTCACTTTTCTTAACTATTACATATTAGTGCGCATTATTCACTTCACTTTTCTTACCTATTACATACTAGTGCGAATTAGTCACTTCACTTTTCTTAACTATTACATATTAGTGCGAATTAGTCACTTCACTTCTCTTAACTATTACATATTAGTGCGCATTATCCACTTCGCTTTTCTTAACTATTACATATTAGCGCGAATTAGTCACTTCACTTTTCTTAACTATTATATATTAGTGCGAATTAGTCACTTCACTTTTCTTAACTATTACTTTTCTTAACTATTACATATTAGTGCGAATTAGTCACTTCACTTCTCTTAACTATTACATATTAGTGCGAATTAGTCACTTCACTTTTCTTAACTATTACTTTTCTTAACTATTACATATTAGTGCGCATTATCCACTTCGCTTTTCTTAACTATTACATATTAGCGCGAATTAGTCACTTCACTTTTCTTAACTATTACATATTAGTGCGAATTAGTCACTTCACTTTTCTTAACTATTACATATTAGTGCGAATTAGTCACTTCACTTCTCTTAACTATTACATATTAGTGCGAATTAGTCACTTCACTTCTCTTAACTATTACATATTAGTGCGCATTATCCACTTCGCTTTTCTTAACTATTACATATTAGCGCGAATTAGTCACTTCACTTTTCTTAACTATTACATATTAGTGCGAATTAGTCACTTCACTTTTCTTAACTATTACTTTTCTTAACTATTACATATTAGTGCGAATTAGTCACTTCCCTTTTCTTAATTATTACATATTAGTGCGCATTATTCACTTCACTTTTCTTACCTATTACATACTAGTGCGAATTAGTCACTTCACTTTTCTTAACTATTACATATTAGTGCGAATTAGTCACTTCACTTTTCTTAACTATTACTTTTCTTAACTATTACATATTAGTGCGCATTATCCACTTCGCTTTTCTTAACTATTACATATTAGCGCGAATTATTCACTTCACTTTTCTTAACTATTACATATTAGCGCGAATTATTCACTTCACTTTTCTTAACTATTACATATTAGCGCGAATTATTTACTTCACTTTTATTAAAGTGTTCCCATCAATCTTTTAATAACAACTGAATGGAGCGTCTCATGTCTGAGTCAATGGTATTGATTGTTTTCAATTCTCAACGATAGTGGTTTGTTTTCACTTCGCTTGAAATATAGAAATATGTAGATACAGATTTTTAGTTAAACGTTAAATCTTAAAACAAATTCATCTCTAGAATTACCGTTTCTTTCACTCTGTGAAATAAACTCAACGAAGAAACTTAATGCAATACATGTTTGCCATAGCTGAACGCAGAATTCAGAGAAAGATCAAATTTTGAAATATATGTTCATAAGAAATCATTTTCTTTTCTGGATCCGTAATACTCATCTTCCCGTGTTTTGCAAACACGCCAAATATTTTTCGCTAGGTAGCTGCTAAATCTTCCAACAAATAAGCTTTTTAGTTTCCTCCGGGTAAAAGCATTCATGCGGGTCTATACATAAAATGAGCACATTATATAAACTCAGAAAACTGCTGCACCAAGCGTGTGTTTCGAAGACATGACCTGAGGATTTGCTTCTTAGAACTTTGAACACATGTTGACTGACTGTCGAGGCTTCACCCAGAGAACGGAGCACTGATGCGTCTGTGTGTGTACGTATGTGTGCGTGTGTGTATACGCCATACGAATTCCCTCATATTTACCTTTCTACATATTGAATTTCCAGAGATGTCTGGACTGAAGGGGAGAAATGGGCGCCATCACCCATTTTATTGCATTCAGGATTCTCATTCGTCTAGGCATTGGTAGAGGTTATATCTATTTGATATTGAAATACAAGGAATCTTTGGTTACGAGAGTTTTATCTTTTTCTGAATATGAAGATCTTAAGAACTTTCGGAACAATTTTCTTCAGCAACGCTGAAAATAGTGTTACCACCATTCAGCACATCATGGCAATGAAGTAAAACTCTATGAATACACGGAAATCTGACTCCAATAATGAGAAAAGGAATATATATTTGCAATCCTTAGCCCCGTTCTATAGAAAAAAGATTTATGTCGACTGTTACCTAATGCTCAGTCCTTCCTTTCTTCATTATTACTTCCTTTTTTACGATATGAAGCAAATTATAAGTAAGGATTTAGTTCAGTTCATATGTGTTTACACTGGTTATGATAAATTCCTGATTTCAGATTAAGTACAAGAGCAGAAAAGTAGTTGCTTAAATACAGACAGCTGTTTCCTTTCTTTCTTCCTCTTTAGAACTACTTTGTAAAAGAGTATACGTGTTATAGAATCACTTTGCTCGTCTGTATATGTAAAAGAGTATACGTGAAAGAAATACGGGACTACGCCATATAATACAAATTTTGAAGATGACAATCCGATTTTTGGCGTAAATGTGACAAGGATGGTAAGTCAGATATTATCCAAAAACTTGAAAATTTTCATCGTCCCGGAGAGGGACTCGAAACCGCGTCTCCCAGAAAACGCCCGGGTATGCTACCCACTACACCACCCAGAACGACCAAGTTTCAAGTTTCCCATCAATTTGAATATAACCATCACAGGATTCGCTAGTCGAAGCAACCGGCATTCCGCTCCAAGACGATGAAAATTTTCAAGTTTTTGGATATTATCTGACTTACCATCCTTGTCACATTTACGCCAAAAATCGGATTGTCATCTTCAAAAATAGTATACGTGTTATAGAATCACTTTGCTCGTCTGTATATCTGCCCATCTTTCCGTCCGTCCGCACGTGGACACCTGTGAGATTTACAAATTTGTCAGTGATCGAACCTGAATCCTTCTGCTCCGGAGTCGAAACTTTCCCAATTAAGCTCCATCAACAGAAATCATAGCTGCAACTTTGCCATCTTTTACGTGTGCTTCAACTCAATTGTACGTCATATATATATATATATATATATATTTTTTTTTGATTGCAGGTTTAACGAACGACCACCGTGAGCAACTCAATGGGCTATAAGCAGTCGCCCGTCCCTAATTAAGGGTCACTGGTTCCAGGGAAGGGAGAGAGCCAGTGCCGTAAGACAAACACAACATCCATGCCTGGCCGGGATTTGAACCCGGACCCCTTACGGACGAATGATCAGAGGCCAGCGCCTTAGACCACTGCGCCACCGGGGCGGCTCACATATATTCTCTCCCCTCTTGAGAAAGGCAAGGGGCAGGAAATCGCAGGTTTCGTGTTCGCCGCAAACCATGCTTGAAGTAACTCTCTGTAGAAGAAAGAATTCTGATTCATTCCAGATGACGTGGAGAAGGAACATCACACATTTTCCGAAGAACCCAACGATCAGTAGAACCATTTTCACAATCAGGCGCCAATGTGAGAACACAAATTTGGCTGTGGCGAATATCGAATTAGCATCTTTCTGCTCCGGAGCCGAATGCTTTTCCTATTAAGTTACCACGACGGAATTTATCGCGGCAACTTTGCCGTCTTGACACGTGCTTCACCTCTGTAGTACGTCACATTGCATATTCCTGTAACTGTTAGTCCGTTTTCAAAACTTCTTGCATTGGGGAACCCTAAATGTGAAAATGGTGATAGTTGGTTTTCGTTCTTCTTCCAATGCCTAACTTTGCTGTCAGATGGGCGTTAACGCAGATGCCATGGAATTCAAAATGCATTTTATTCCATATCTTTGCTTCTAAGTATCCCACTGAAAGAGTGTTTTTGCCTTTCGATACCAATTACGAAGACAATTTAAGGTAGCCTTTCTTTACGAAGTAATGCACAGTTTTTCCACTAGAGACGCAAATGGTATAAAAATTGCAATTTCTTCCATATCCCTGATCCTAAATGTCCAATTAGCCAAATATGTTTTGCTTTGGATAGAACTTCTGATATAAAAGGTTGTGCATATATTTCCAATTTTGGTGAAAAACGGTTTTGCCAATAGAAGACGTTAGTTAATTTTCCCATGTATTTACAGCAAGATCTGCTCTCTTCAAAACTCGATCGCAAAAGTTCTTCGGCGGTCAGATACCACTCACCTCGGAAATATTCTACGCATGTTTTCTGTTTAAAATAATGCGCAATTTTTTTCGCCAGGGGTCGTAGAGGTATATCAAATTATTCTAGCTATTTCTGCTTCTAACAGTCCAATTTAAAAAAAAAAAAACTTTTTTTTTTTGGGCAGCTTATCTCACGTGGAATGTTTTGCATATGTGTTCATATTTTCTTAGAACTCAGATTTTCCACTAGAGAGCGTAACGCACTTTCCCGTTTACAGCGCATTTGCAACAATATCTACGCGTATAAAAACATGATCTGCAAAATTCGTTTTCGGTCATTAATACAAAACAATTTACGTTGAGTTTCCTACCAAAAATAATGCTCAGTTTTAACCTCCGCGGGTAGCAAACGTCTAAAATGTTTTTCTCGATATCTCTGCTTTAAAAAATTCGATTTTAAAACTATTTTCAACCCGGATACCATTCACCTTATGGAACATTTTGCAGGTACGCGTGGGTTGTTCGTCGTTCACGGTTCTGGCGCTAGGTGGTGCTAGTGTGCATTTCTCTTTGACATTGTATCTCTGCTGATATTTTGAATTTTTTTTTAAATGCATATTATTCGCTACTGGGAATATTATCCTTTTAAAATGATCCACAGTTTTTCCGCTAGAGGCGTGAATGTCAAAACTTTTATCTCTGCTCCGGAAAGATGTATTTGAATAATTCTGTTTCCTAAGCATAACTTTTGCTATAAAGAATATTTTTCGCGAGTTTTCTACTTTTCGTTTTCAAAAATTCTGCTACCAGGTATAATGCACAATTTTTAGAAAATCATAGAAATATACGTAATCGTATATTTCTACGTGAAATACTTTATTTGATTCTAAAAATCCCTTAGAAAAACCATTGTTGGGGAGAATACTCTTCATTATCAAAAGCATATTTTGCACCAATCTTTTCCTTTATGTAACGCACAACTTCTCTTTCTAGGGCACAGAAAGTTATATCACGTTATACTCTACGTCTCTTTGTCTAGTTGTTCAATTTGAAAATCTCTTTTGCCTGTGAAGACTTCTACTATGAGAATCTTTTTGTGCACAGTTAATTAATTTTCTTAACACACTTTCAGCAACTAATAGAAGTAACTATTTTTTTCTATTGGTGGATGCTTTATCGATAGTAGAAGGGCGGTTAATTTATAACTTTTCTCTTGTAACAGGTTTTATTCATTATTAATAACCCCGGTCACATTGTGTATTTTAAATGCGAAATTCTTCGAAAGATGCGAATTCTTTCCTAGATATTTTATTAGCTGAATTTTTAAATTTCTAAAAATCTACTTTGAAATATTTGTTTGATATCGGAAAGGGTTCAAAAGACGTGATCTTTACAACCAAACATTCGGTATCGCCTTTTAAGTTGTTTTTTTTATTGGAAACAAGACCCTTTGTTTCGAATAATAATCATAAGATACCATACTTCATCATCTCAGCCCATCTTACGGAATTGTGATGTCAGAAGCTGACAGACAAAAACACATAGCGCCGTGGATTGTTGGCCAATGTGGTGTAAGGCTAGCGCGCTCGGCTAGATATCGAGAGATATGGGATTAGGCTCCCCAACGGTGACCGAATAAAAAATGTTTGGTTGCTATGTGTTGCTAAAACGTGGAAAAAACGATGTCTTTGTGTATTCACTGACGCCGCGCCGCGTATTTGGAGGATTTTCATTTTTACCTCACTATCAACATTCTCTTTTGTCATCAAACAGAAGTCATTGCTCTTTCCACGTTTAATAAGTGAGTCATGGAAAAATTATCATTGCCCTCCACCGGGAATCGAAGCCAGGGTCTTCCAGTTACGCATCGGACATGCTACCACTGCACTATGGCGGCCTCCTGTTCCCTCAGACTCACATACGCCAACTGCCAAGTCACTTGGCAGGTTGCTTCCTGGAGCTCCGCACAATGCTGGGGATTCACTAAAGATGATAAGCAGCAACTGAACAAATAACTAGCAGGCGAATGAATAATTAACCTGCCAAGTGGCTTGGCAGTTGTCGCATGTGAGTATGGGGGAATTTGAGGCCGCTGTTGTGCAGTGGCAGCATGCCCGGTGCGTAACTGGAAGACACGGATTCGATTCCCGCTGGCAGCCAATGAGAATTTTTCCGTGACTCACTTATAAACGTGGAAAGAACGATGACTTCTGTTTGATGTTCCTAATCCACGTGAATTGTTTGTATTAATTATCTTTTGTGTCGCTCTGGCAGGCTTTCAAATTCCATTCATCTATCTCCCACGTGTTCTTTTCTTTTACCGTTTTTTTCCATGGCAATCTGACATTTCAGTTGTGTAAAGGTGTTCAGTTCATCTAGCAATATGTCTACCACACTACGACTTAAAGGTCTTTATTTTGATCATGATGTCTTCATTGCTTGTCATGTTCGAGGAATACCTCTTCATATCTTTTCTGGTTTCTCTCCAGTCTTATTTAAGTTGCCTGCACTTTCTGTACGTCTTTTTTACTTAAGGTCCACATCTCTGATCCATAAGTGCGATATTACAAGGCAATTACACTGAGTTACTTCCTGAGTCCTGTCTCGTTGATTTTTCACAACTTCACTTGTAAGGAGATGTGAAAGTACCTGGGTTTCAACTACACTGGCGGAAAGTAAAAAGAACACCAAGAAGGAATTAGCGGACGATCATGAAATTTACTTATGTTAATGGCGTCGAGTTTACGTAGGTGTGATGTTAATTTCGAGACCGGTGAGCGCTTACGCCACAGCACGGCATAATATGCAAATTATCGTCGGTGGTATTTAAGGAGTACGGCGAAGTGAATGTAATCAGTCGTCGGCGTACGGACACGCGCGAAGACCCCGAAGAAGCTGCAATGCCTGGACATGGAAGACGTGTACGATTTCAGCAGTTATCGGACTTTGAGCAAGGTCGTCTAGTCGGACTCCGCGAGGCCGGGTGGTCGTATCGTCGTATTGCGGAGCGAATTGGACGGGAAGTATCGGTGGTGGTACGATGGTGGCGTAGATCGTCCGAGGAACATTCCCACACGAGAAGACGGGGAACCAGGAGTCACAGACGGACTGATGAGCAGACCGATCGACGCATAAGAAGCGCGGCGTTGTCAAGCAAAATATCCACTGCAACGCAAATCCGAGCTGCCGCTGCACCTGAGGTGACTGTGCGAACAACGCAACCGTCTACTGGATGCAGAACTACGTGCACGTGTGCCTCTGGCATGTGCACCTCTGACTCCAGCCCACCGTCAGGAACAGCTGCAGTGGTGTCGCCAACGTCTGCACTGGAGAACGCAATGGCGATCTGTCATGTTCAGCTATTAAAGCAGATTCTGCTTGGGAGCCTCCGATGGCCGTATGCGTGTTCGCAGACGCACAGGTGAGCGACTCCACCCTTCTTGCATCCTTTAGCAACACACAGGGCCTACACCTGGTCTCCTGGTGTGGGGAGCGATCAGCTATCACTCCCGTACACAACTAGTGTTTGTACCGGGTTCGTTAAACAGCACCTCCTACATCAACAACATCATTCAGCCAGTTGTTGTGTCATTTGTAAGGTCGGTCCATCGTGGTGTTTTCCAGAAAGATAACGCACGCCCACACACGGCACGTGCAACGCAACATGCGTTTCAGGGTGTGAGACAACTTCCATGGCCTGCACGTTCGCCGGATTTGTCCCCCATTGAGCACGTGTGGGATTTTATGGGACAACGACTTATCAGGTCTCCACGGCCAGCCACGACCATACCCGATTTACGCGTCCAGGTTGAGGATGCTTAGATTTCAATACCCCAAACGTACATCCAACATCTGTACGACAAACTCCATGCCAACATTGCACAGTGTGACGCAGCTCATGGCGGTTCAACCTCGTACTAACCATGTTACACGGAAATGTTGTTTTTCAGTTCACCAGCAAATACAGCTGTAATTTTCCATAATGTTTTGATCACGTTATCCTCTGTATTCCGTTATTAAGCTGTACAAATTTCGTTGGTATCAGACGTCTCCTTCTTGGTGTTCTTTTTTCACTTTCCGCCAGTGTATATTCACTCTGATGATGAAACGAATGAATTACCAGTAAAGTGAAGACTCAGTCTTTTCAATGGTCTCTGTGTTCATTTGCTGTATGTAGGTAAGTTTATGTATTTTATCTTGTCCAGATTTCAATATTATTATTTCAATTGCATACACCTTTTTCTGTTCCTGCTTTTTATTGGGCGTCTTTTTCGTATATACCCCTACTAGGTTTTTTCTTCCCATATTCAAATTTACTTCTTCAATCACTCCTCTCTGCCTCTCAACTCTATTTTTTCCCGGACGAAGAAATCTTCCACTCTGCCTCCTCAAGAAACTAGATCAGGACTCCCTAGAATTTTTTCTCCCTACCCTGAGTTAAGCGCGGGCTAATTTTTATTGCCTCCTAGTCCACTTTCGCTGCCACTGGTCAGCCACGGACTCCTTCTGCGGCCACTGGTCAGCCCGATGTTAGTCTCTTCTCCTCTAATGCCCCTTTGTTAAAGCAGCTTTGACCAATCGTCAGAAATCCGTCACTAAAACCCGAAGCTGTAAAGAAAGCCATATGCTAAATACTTCTCATACAAGGTTTTTGATGCTGTATAAAGAAATAAGATCATTTGCCACTCACTTGAAGAGCCATTAAGCAATATAAACGGAAACTCGGACAGCAACAATGTTCTCTGCACTGACTCTGAAGATATAGAGGGAGTGTCCGGCCTTTCCTCAATTACTCGGTTGACAAAAACTGGTGAAAGATAATCTCAGGGTATCGTTCATTTGATCGAAAGGTCACTTGACCGAAAATTACTTCACCGAAAATCAATTGATCGAAAGGTTCATTACGCCGAAGGGTCACTTGACTGAAAAGTTCATTACACCGAAAGGTCACTTCACCTAAAAGTTCATTTCATCGAAAGGACCTTTGATCGGAAAGTTCATTTCAGCGAAGGATTACTTTACCTAAAAGTTCATTATATCGAAAGATCATTTCACCGAATGGTCAGTTTATCGAAAACTTAGAATTTTGTTATTAGAGATCTGTTGGAGTGTGGTGCGGGTTATTGAAAAACTGGCCACCTAAACGTTTTCGGATTGTATAAAAAATACACTTTTAATTTATATGAAACACCTTTTTATGAGTACGTTTTTCGAAATATAACATTAATTATAAGGTCTATATCTGTGCCTTTTTGTCAAGTTTTAATCCTCCGAACTCTTATTCATAAGGGTTACATAGCATATCAAGGAAATAATGTTCCACTTTTACTCAACCACAAAACATTAATTTTTTTGACCGTAGGCCTGATACAGGCCATTTTAACAGATTTTAACACTATTTATATTCATAAGCATTACATAAAATGCAAGCAGGCACGATTCAAATTTGTTAAAAGGCCTAAGCCCAGGTCTAGAGCCCTAAAATTGATTATTTTTGCCTGAAAAAATGTGCAACATTATTAAATTGACTTTTTATATAAACCTCATGAACATGGGCTTGCACGATTAAAATTTGGTAAAAAGCCTAAGCCAAGCCCTAGGGACCTAAAATTGATTCTTTTTGCCTGAAAAATTGCACAACATTACTAATTTCACTTCTTATGTAAACCTTATTAACATGAACACTGAACATGACTTTTGTGTAAACCAAATAACATGATTAAAATTTCCTAAAAAGGCCTAAGCCGAGGCCTAGAGACGTAAAATTAATTATTTTTGTCTTAAAACTAAATCTTTGTGTTCTCTGTGACACGGGGAAATCAATAGTGCAATTTGAGTATTTTCATACTCAAATTAAAGCTTGAAGCATGGCGCCAAACTGGCACCATGCTTCAACAGATCCTGTAATGAAATAAAAAGATTTTGATAAACTGACCTTTCGGTGAAATGACCTTTCGATGAAATGAATTTTTAGGTAAAGACACCTTTCGGTGAAATGATCTTTTCGAACAAGTGACCCTTCGGTGAAATGTATGTTTCGATCAAGTGACCCTTCGGTGAAATGAACATTTCGATCAAGTGATCTTTCGGTGAAACAATCTTTTCGGTTAAGTGATTTTCGATCAAGTGACCCTTCGGTGAAGTAAACGTCGGGCAAATGAACCAGACCCATAGTCTCAGTATCTCTGCAACAATTCGTTCACAACGAATGACTAATCACTGTGCATGGTTTACCCTCACCTCTATGAGTAATTACTCAATCCCTTATTATTACTCAATCCCCCTATTGCTGTCCTAAGAAGAAATTTTACGGTACTGTTCTCCATGCATTTCACCTTTGAATGTTTATAACTTTCATATTGAAGACCGGGGGCTTACAAAATTTGGTGAGCATATCCAATCTAAATTATATCGTCTGCTTGTGCTCCCGTTGTTTAGGTCTGGGTCTTTGTTCTTCAGTTCTTCGCCACTGCTTATAAATAAATCAATTGTGTTAATTTTTCTAAAAATATACTGCAAAGTATAAGGATTTGTAAGAACAACTCTTTTTTTTTCTTTATAAGAGAAAGAAAGAAAATATGATGAAATTTAAGAACGGTAATGAAGGGTGACTATCGTTCAGTTTAAGAGTATGCTCGCGACGAGAGCAAATTCATTCGTGAACGGTGAATGTGTTCTAAGCTCCCCCTGATTTTGGAGTTAGCCTTTCATGCGAATTATGTGTTCATGACAAGCGGAGATTAATTCGTGAACGGCGAATGAATTATGTCTCAGTTCGCGCTCTTCTTGAAAGTTTTCTAATTTCCGCTCTGGTCGTAAAGAAGAGATCCCTACCAGGAATAATTTACTCAGCGAGTGCAGAGAAACCACCAGGAGTTTTCGAAATTGAATGACCTTTCATTTGGATGATCATTCATGAATGACTCTTTTGCGTGAATGAAGAACTCCCAAGAAAGATTGATTTGTGTCATCACTAGAAACGACTAACAAAAATTCTTACTTCGTGCAGCGACGCTATCCGTCCAGTAAAATTCGAAATGCCACCCCGGTGGCTCAGAGGCGCGCTGGCTACTGATCATTGGCCCGTGATAGGTCCTAGTTCGAATCCCAGAGAGGCATGAATGCTGTGTTTGTATCACGGACTGGCCCTCTCCCTTATTAAGTTAGCGACGAGTGACTAAATTAGCGACGAGTGACTAAATTAGCGACGGACTGGCCCTCTCCCAGACGAGTGACTAAATTAGCGACGGGCTGGCCCTCTCCCTTCCTAAATTAGCGACGAGTGACTGCATCGAACGATATAATTAGAATCATTTTTGTGTGTGTAATTTTAACGACCACACTAAAAAAAGCAATGGGTTCTAAACAGTCACCCTCCGTAATTTATCTTCACTCGTTCCGCAGAAAAAAGAGAGCCAGTGTCATAGCATATATATTCCATTTATTCCTTACCCAGAACTCGAACCCAGAACCATCTCGAACAAATGGTCAGAGGCCAAAATTTAAATCAATGTGCCACCGAGACGGCATTACCAACCTTTGCATCGATACAAGAAGTCTCAAACACAACTACAGAAGAGGGAAAATATTGTATAATACGTGCTGCGTTAAAACAAATGTAGAAAATCTGATGTCACAGATAAAGCATGCGAGTCAACACTTACGTGTTTCGTTCTGTTTCTTCCTGTCGGATTGCCTCTATCAAATATGACTTAATCTTCGCTGCTAATATGTATCACATAAATAAGTAAAATTGGTGTCGTTTTGAAGTTTACAAGATGAAATACAGTGACGGAGAAAAAATCCCAACACCACGAAAAAATAGTTGTAGAGGAATGAAATGGCGGCAATACATTTGTATAGGTAACATATTTAATCGATTAAGGTTTCAAGATCACACCTTAATGTAAGCGCGAGAAAAGCCATTTTAAATGTGAAATGCTGGTACATTAATAACCGGTGTAACCGTCAGAATGTTGAATGCAAGCACGCAAACGTTCATGCATTGTGTCGTACAGGTGCTGGATGTCAGTTTGTGGGATGGAGTTCCCTGCCTGTTGCACTTGGTCGGTCAATACAGGGGCGGTTAATGCTGGTTAGGGGTGACGCTGGAGTTTTTGTCCAATGATGTCCCATACGTGCTCGATTGGTGAAAAATCTGGTGATCTAGCAGGCCACGGCAACGTGTCTACACTCTGTAGAGCATGTTGAGTTACAACAGCGGTATGCGGGCGAGCGTTATCCTGTTGGAAAACACCCACTAGAATGCTGTTCATGAATGGCAGCACAACAGGTTAAATCACCAGACCGACGTACAACTGTGCCGTCAGGGTGCGTGGGAGAACCACGAGAGTGCCTCCTGCTGTCATAGGAAATTGCTCCCCAGATCATAACTCCAGGTGTAGGTCCAGTGTGTCTATATTTCTTCATTTTTTATTTCATTAAATACTAAGTACATGTTTGACTTTAGGGACTATTTATTATTTAAGTATTGCGTAGATATATTTCGGAAATGGTGAAATCTGAAGCATAATTTACCCTGTATCTGAAAAGGTGCTTTTGTATCCCATCAAACTTGTCTCACGGGTAATTCTCGTTCTCTACAGCACTGAATCCACTAAGCGTTGCTCAACTTTGATAGCAAGGTAAAAAGATTGCTATAGTTTTTATAAAAAACTGTTTGTATGAGATTAAAAGCTATTCATACGTATGACGGACTGTACTTGTATCCAGTTAAAGACTGCAATTTTTCAAAAAGAAATGACATATTTTGAATCTACTTTTGTCACATGATGAGACGAAAAGGACAGGAAAGTAAAACAACATAGGTTTAACACTGATGGAAGTAAGGAAAGAAATAAAGATCTGGATAAGAATTAGAAACGTCTCATGACAATAACAATTAATTCCTAGCATTCGACTTTATCATTTGAAGTAATAGTTCGACATAAGCGTTGCTCATTTAGTGCATCAAATCTTTCCCCAACGGAATCCATGGAGAAAAAAGAAACGATTTGCTTCCAAATTATCTAGCGCCATCGAAAGAAACCTTTAATACATAATTGTGAGAACCTAAAGTGATAAATAAAAAAGTGAGATACTAAATTTAGGGCAAAAAGGAAGAGATAATGAAATTTTAATTGAAGCAATTGAAATGGAAAGCTGTTGAATTTTTAACGCCAAACTTATTTCTTAAAACTCAGCAGAATTTAGAAAAGGAACACAAAAATCGTGTTTTCTATATATAATTATGATTATTGTTTCCAGAAAAACGAAGATTTAAGGATTTGAAATACCCTTTTAAATCTATAAGGATTTAAGGGCAATGAATTTTGAATTTCGTTTGATTTCTACCGAAAGTACGAAACTTCTGATATTGTGGAAGAAGTCATCAAATGATTTCATTTTCCGAGATGTGTCTAATAACTTTTTTATTACGTTGACATGTTACGCAGTTCCTTCGTAATTTTTTCGCTAGGATAATTCAAAATATAAAAACCTATATTATTTTGGGAAAGTAATGTGCTAGAAGGTACTATTTCTTTTACCTCTACGTTCTCCTCATATCACATACTACACTATCTACCAACAAGTAATTGGACACCCCTGCAATCGACGATATCTGCGGTCCTGATACACGTTGCGGCCGCCGCTGTTAAATATCGCGTGGGAAACAACAACGCAACCAGTCGCATGCAAGATGCCACGCAGTTCGGAGCTCTCTGATTTCAAAAAAGCTGTAATCGTTGGGTATCACAAAAATAGCCAATCCATACGTGACATATCCAGCGAATTGAAATACCCAAAATCGAGAGTGGACTACGAGATTTGCAAGTGGAAGATGAGAGGTGACTGTCGGAATGTGCCCCGACCCGGCAGACCGACAAAACTGGGAGTTAGAGACCTACGGGTGCTGCACAGATAAATTCGGAAGAACCGCACCACATCGATGGGCCACATCCGCGATGAGTTTCAACAAGCATCCGGGAGTGTTCTTTCGATGAATACCCTCCGTAACGAAGACCATCTGCTCGG
This sequence comes from Macrothele yani, assembly GCA_039090855.1. Classification (NCBI taxonomy): domain Eukaryota; kingdom Metazoa; phylum Arthropoda; class Arachnida; order Araneae; family Macrothelidae; genus Macrothele; species Macrothele yani. The sequence continues at coordinate 98,657,999 of CM077007.1, read as the reverse complement.
TTATCATGGACGTGCTGCCGCCCACAAGCCTTTGATCACCAAGTCCAATAGCGCTGCTCGCTAACGTGGTGCAAAGAACGTCCATAGTGGGCCGTTGAACAGTGGAAACAGGTTCTATGGAGCGACGAATCAAGGTTCATCCTCTACCGTTCGGATGGCAGGGTCTGGGTTTGGCGTCTGCCTGGAGAACGCCTCCTGCCGGAATTTATTGCGCCAACTGTGAAGTTTGGCGGTGGTGGAAGTATGCTATGGGGGTGTTTCTCCTGGTATGGCACTGCACGCTTGATCGCAATTCTTGGTAGACTCAACACCGAGACCTACTGCACCATTTTGGATGACCATGCGCTTCCTACGTTGTGGCTGTTTCACGGGGTGGACCCATGTTACTTTCAGGATGACAATGCCACCTCTAATTATGCGAGGTCCACCATGGCTTGGTATGGTGACAATGGGGTTAATCGAATGAACGAGCCTGCGTAGAGCCCGCACCTTAACCCTATCGAGCACCTCTGGGACGAGTTGGAGCTTCGACTTAAGGGGTGTCCCCGCGTCCGAAATCGGTGAAAGAACTGGCCTGTCTTTTCCAAGCCGAGTGGAAGAAAATACCGCTAGCCGTCATGTAACGCCTGGTTGAGAGTATGACCCAGAGGGTAGCAGCTGTAATCGCCGCTCGTGGAGGCTCAACCAACTATTGAAGGTGAATAAACTTGGTTTTCCTTTGCTATCACAGGTGTCCAATTACTTGTTAGAATATAGTGTATACACACTGCCGGACAATAGCAACGATAGCAACCACAGAATGGAAGGCAGGAAAATGTGGAAATTAGCATGAGTGCGGGATACAGTAAGACGTGTTGTGCGTATGCAAATTTTGGATTGCTGAACTTGTTCGTAACGTCATAGCGCTGATAAGAGATATAAAGGATTTGACGCGTATTGACCGTTGTTGTTCAAACGCAAAGTTGAAAGGGAAAGAATCAATTGACGAATTTGCAATTTTCAGTATGTCTTCCAGACATCACCTAGATGATTTTACGCGTGCCCGTATTATTGGCAAGATTGAAGAAGGGTGAAAAATAACTGATGTTACCAGGGAGTTCGACGTCAGCCACAGTGTTTTTTCAAGGCTTTGGAAATCCTTTCAAACAAATGGAGAGTGTAGCAAACGTCACGGGGGAGTTCGTGTTCGCAGTTCGACACTTGCAGAAGATCGGTACATAGTGCTATCAACAAAAAGACACCGGCGCAGCACAGCTAGTGAGGTAACAAATCAGTTTATTGCTGCTACTGGCAAGCGGATCTCCCGAAAAACTGTCGCCAGACGTTTGCATGAAGGAGGACTATACGCCCGCCGTACTGTTGTGTGCATCCCATTGTCCAGACGTCACCGTACCGCCCGTTTGCAATGGTGCCATCAACATCGCAATTGGACTGATAACGACTGGTCTGCTGTCCTCTTCTCAGATGAGAGTAGATACAGTCTATCGTCTGATTGTCGACGACAACTGATCTGGCGTGATAGTGGTACTGCATATTGTCCAGCAAACATACAGGAAAGGGACCGATATCCGACATGTAGTGTCACGTATGGACTGGCATCATGATCAATGGCCGTACGTCTCTCTATGTGCTTCCAACTGGGACTATAACTGGCCAACGATTCATTAATGATGTTCTGCTACCTCATGTTCGCATGTTCCGTGGTACTGTCGGTGATAGATTCATTTTCATGGACGACAACGCAAAATGTCATCGAACAGTCGCTGTCCAGGAGTGCCTTGAGAGCGAGGATATTCAACGCGTCGTATAGCCAGCACGTTCTCCAGATCTGAATCCCATTGAAAATGTGTGGGATGCTTTGGGGAGGAGTCCTGCTGGTCGCCAATGCCCTCAAATAAACAAGGACACCCTCATCCGTGCACTGACAGAGGAATGGGATAAATTACCCCAACAACTGCTTGATAATGTTGTGCAAAGCATGACACGATGTGTGGAATCTTGCATCGCCATCCATGGTGGCCATATCCCGTATTGACATCTTACGCTGGAACGCCTGCGGAAGGTAATTGCATTTTTCACGCTTACGTTTTCTGCACAAAATGGCCTGTTTGTCCCTTGAACACGTTCCAAAGCCTTCTGGATTTTAGAGCACTATAAATTGCCTTTCTTGTAATGTCCTGGCATTCTGACATTATTTTATTTCACTTGGCATCCAACCACACTTACTTTTTTATGAGCTATATAGCCGTTTATGATCCGTCCTTAGCAATTGTCCAGCAGTGTATTATTCACTTATTTTCAGCTTCAGCTCAAATTCCTATGAGAGCTTCCAGAAACTCTCATATTTAATATCAACCGTTGTTCACCTTGTATCTGGCTGTCAGAATAAATCATTTATATTGAACTTAGCTTTTCCTTGAGGCTTTGCTTTATACAATAAACGCCTTTTTTGAAATAGATATCCCGTAAATATTAAAGATTATTTGTGTTGGAACTTTAAATCAGATTCCAGATTGGTTTTCTTCCAAATCCATCTTGATTTCGTTTTGGAATGTAAAACTGCAGGATTCTGCCTACAACAAGATATAAAATTCATCAACCACCATTTTGTCGCTCTACTGAAGTTATAATCTTACCTGTCATAAACTGAGAAGCAGTTCAATCATTTTTGTGTTTACCAAGACATCTAAAACTACCCACAACTTATCTGAACGAGTAGCGTAATTTTCGACATCAGCTTGCTCCAGATTATAATGAATAAGGAACTAAAAACTTTCCCTATGACGTAAATGTAAACACCAAATTGTGAGGAGCCGTGCGTGCATCTTCTTCAATTCCCTGCCTTTAAATTACATTTAGTTGAAATAGAAACCCTGACGAATTTTAGAAAGCTTTCTTTGATGAATATGTCTACAAAATCACACAGCAACAAAAGTAGAAAACACAATTATTTTTTCAATCAATACGAATTGTTTTCATTTTCAGTAGCACTTCCCGCACTGAGCAATTGAACTATACTTGCTGATCACACAATTACGGATGTCGCCGCTGAATATTAATCCACGAAGAATTTAGGTGTTCTGGTGTATCCTGGAATCACAAAAAGTATCGTAGAAATCATACGAAAACACATTCCAAAAAGATCCTTTGCATCTTACTTGAGCTTTTGCTCTACGTGAAGAGTAGTTTCGGGAAGGGGAAAAGATGCTCTTTAAAAGTGCTGACCAATGATTGCTGTTAAAATCAATCTCTGTGCGAAGTGTTATTGTGTTAGTTTGTATAATGTTTCAACTAGAAATGTCCAACCAGGGAAAGCTCTAATAGTGGTAACTGAAATTCGGCAAGAATTAATCGCTCTAAGGAGAATTGCTTTGCCAGCCCCTATAATTTAAGAAGTGCTCTCTTAGTTGCTTCTGTAGCCTTATGGAGTATTATTCGTATATCGTTTGCATGATGCAAAGTGGAAATTGCTGCAAAAAAAGTAAGAAGTATAACTGAAGAGTAGTTCCTGTAAGATGCGTGGGATTGTTCTTCGAAATCATATCAGGATGCCATTTCAAATGTGCAAGGAATCCGCGAATTGCTCTTCCGTAATTTTTGTGAGAATCAGTCTTACTACGAAGAGCCATACTTGTAGCAAGCCAGAATTTAACTAGAAGAAATTTTAAGAAATGCTATCCTCACACCCCGCCCTGTAGATAGGTCAGGAGGAGTTTCTTTTGAAAATATGTATTCACAGCTCTAATTAGCTGAAAAAGTGCTGTTTGGGTAGGTTCCGGTTGGTTCGGGGATTTTCTGCAATCAGTAGTTGCTATCAGGCGCGAGGTATGAAGGGTCAATCTAGCTGGATGTCCCACTAAAGCTTGTTAGATGCAAAGATAAAACATACTATGAGCAGCTATTCAGGTAGATCTCCTAAAAGGTAAGAAACAGGTGTGTACCTCATCGAGTTCATTTAAGTCTAATAAGGCACCAAGGGATGTCAGAGATATATAGGTACAGTGACTATCAGTTGTCCAGCGCTGTCTCTGGTAACCTCCATGGTATAGAGGTATAACAACTGTTAGCTGCCAAATATACAGTCGAATATAATCTCAATGATCCATAGAAATAGCGATGGTTAATACCCGTCACAATCCCAGATGTCCGCAACGATACAAAGGAAGAGTGGTCATTAGTCGTCCAGTAAGCACAGATGATCTCTGTGGTGCACAGGGACATTGTTATTTGATGTCTAGTCCCGTTCCTGAAAATCCAATGGTACATAGAGTCAGCAATCATTAGATGACCAGTGTAGTCCCAGAAAAACAGATCTTTAGTTGTGATCACAGGAAAAGAGTTCTCTGGTTGCCCAGTATAGTCACAGATAATTACAACGGGCACATCGATTTTTAGGCACCCAGAAGAGTTTTATATTATGTTAATGGTACAAAGGAAGATCGATCGTTAGTTTCCAGTTCCATATAATCTGTACAGGACATAGAAACAGCCAATGTTGGGTGACTTCACAGTAATAAGTGGCCGTTGGAAAATGATTCAGTGTACGAGCAAGAGATGCCCTTCTGCAGCCTATGACCGAGTCATTTGACATAATGTGCCGCACTACCAGACTCAACCACCCAGCCATGGATCGAGGAACACTCCTCTAAGTTTGGAACCATCAAGTGGGCCCCATGGTCCTAGGATTTAAATCCTGTGGAAGATCTCTCTGATGCCGATGTGCGGAACATCAGAACCATAGATCCTGGATCGAAATCTCGGGTGCAGTTGTTAATAATGCTGCAACTGGTATGGATGACTGGCATTACATCCGAAAAACCCCCGGCATCTGGCGGTGTCGATGCTTCTGTGTGTACAGGCTATTATTTGCGCTAGAAGAGAACCAACACGTTATTATATAAGTACACTCATCGTCAAAAAAATAGTTGCACCCAGAAAGACGTGTCGTATTGCAATGCTATTCGGGAGGAAGGTAAAGGTTACCAAGAGCAAAAATTAATTAAACATTCAGACAAATATGGGCAATATTTATTGAGGTGCACGCCAATAAGTAGTGTCTCTCAGTATGGCGTCGGGCCGCCATGTTTGCTTACACAGAATGCCAGATGTCTCGGCATGGAGTAGTAGAGGTTTCTAATGATGTCCTGCAATAAGCCATCCCATGCAGCTTGAATCTTCTTCACGCAGTTCCTGCAGATTGTGATTTAGTGGTGGAGTTTCTATAGTGCGTCCAATAGCATCCCACACATTTTCAGTCGGCAATAGGTCTGGCGATGCGGCTGGCCATGGCAGAGTGTCAGTGCCTTGAAGGCAAGCTATAAAAACAGCAGCAGTATGAGGATGAGCGTTGTCCTGTTGGAAAATCGCACCGTAGTGAGCGTTCAGAAAATATAGGGCAACTGTTTGCAGGACCTCATTAACGTAACATTGGGCTGTCAAAGTGCCTGTAATAAACACCAAAGGTGATCAGGCATCGTAGGCAATTGCACCCCACACCATGACACCAGGCCTTCTAGAAGTGTGACACTCGACAACATACGGTTCCTAGGGTCAGATTGCGCGGCCGGGCTTGATACTTGAATTATGTGCATGTCTCCCGATGTCAAGCCTGCCCACCAAGTATCATTCCTGTCGGTTGCTTCCTTCAGGATGCAACTATTTTTTTGACGATGAGTGTATCTATAATGTTTTGTTTATTGAGTGTATGATGTAAACGAGCAGTTTTGATTAATATCATAAATGCGTTTCCACATTTGCCAGGATATCTATGTCTCATGAAATGGAGTAAGCATGAACTAGGCTCCAACGGATAACCGTGATTTAACAGTTTGAATTACGTATTTGAATTCTGGCCAGTCCCGCCTACATATATGCTAATTTCTACTGTATTTCAGAAATTCAGGCTATCAAGATACTCTTACAAAGGATAAAAGAAAACATGCTTTAAATTTGCAACGTATCATTTGGATTTTTCTAGGTTACCCGTTTCTTGGCCGTTGAACTTAGTAATCACCCATGCGGTTGAGTGATCTGATGTGCTGGCTTCTGTTTGAGTTTGGCCGGAATGCCAGTCCCGGATGAAGCATAGATCGATTTTTTTACGATGGTACTAACTCTGTCCCTTTTCTAGAATCAGTGACACTAAATTCGGGGCTGGCTAATGTTTTACAGCAGTAGTTGATCACTGTGGTTACTAATCGCCGAAACACCAACAACGACAAAAATGCAACATAAAAGAACTGAGGTGAATTATTCTGTTTATCAGAGTACCACTATCTCTGGGTGATGTACAAGGTGCTTCTCATTGGGTAAATATTAATAAATGAATGAAACCCATGCTATTAACTGTGCTTCGAAGAGTTATCCTCGTTGGCTTCGGACCGTTTGTAGGAAGTAAGGGAAGGAGGGACAGAGGTTTATTAACCTGTGCTTCTAACTGGGCCTGGATTTTGAGTGGAGTATGAAGCATGGGTGGGGTGTTGTCGTGCTACACTGGCTCTTTACCATCTCTGGGACAGAATAGCTCTAAATTAGGTACTCCTGATTACACAGGCAAACATCCAATGGCGTAAAATCGTGAATTCATGGCTTCTGTGCTGTGGACTCAGATGGGAAAGGAACCAAGTGCTGTTGAATGCCATAAAAGCAAGTACAAGTTTTCAGTTCCTCCGTAAAGAGAATTGAATAATAATCTGGTTCAAGTTCAGTTCTTCAAATCATAGATTTTTTGAAATAATTGCAAATGCCAAACAAAGAACGTTGCAAAGAAGTTTTGATTTACTCTTTATGATTAAACGTTAATAAAACGAAGAAGGAATGTCGGTACATAAGTTGTCGTGAAATGTGATCTTTTCTTTTTCGTTTGAATTTTCATACACGTGAAGTTACTCGCTAATTAAAGAACAATATAAAATGTCAGCAAAAAAAATAGCAAGAAATCTTAACGCTCTCCAGAGATATTCTCCAGAGAAGCGTAATGAAAGAACAAAGAAATGCATCTCAGATTTTTGAGTTGGCTTATTCGCTCGACCAAAGACAAATCTAATGTGTGTAAAGATTCAATTTAGGCATCCAGAAAGTAAAACACTGAAGAGCATTAAATTTAAAAGGGATCTCAGCACGGCAAATAAGAAAATGTTTAATCTCCATTTCGCGCCGTTGTTGTTTCGTCTTGTTTTAAACTGCTGGGGTGCACACAAAGAAATAAGGCCCTTTTAATTGTTCCTTCCTTGTGAATATGTGTTCAGGTGCCATTAAAATGAAAAGAATTTCCTTTGAAATGGTAATGCACGCCATTCAGTGTGGTAATAAAAGCAATTTGATCCCTTGTCTTGCGCGAAAACTCTTGATTGGTTTCAGTTATCGAAGTGCTGAAGGAACCTTTGTGTGTGTGTTTTTTTCTTTCTTTAATTGGTGCCTCGGACTTAATAAGATGACTCAGAACTTCAAGCCAGTTCTAACCTACGAATTTATATTTAAGGTGGAGTTCTAGTGATTTAGCTTCTTATACTTCCAATGGGCAAATTTCTGTACACATTTGCTTCACCATTAATGCGTTCCCAAGGATGAAAATTTGAACATAGATTAAAATAACTTCATATTGTAGCTTGTAGTATTTAATGTTTTCTAAAACATAACCATAATTAAGCAATCCAACATTTGTTTGTCTAATGACGCCATCGATGTACAGGTCGCGTCATCTTTTTTCTGGTCTCAACACCACCAAAGGAAAAATTATTGATTTTTAATATAAATATGTTTGAGTTTTAGAAAATATTAAGTATTACAAGTTATAATATGAAGTTATTTTAATCAATGTTCAAATTTTCATTCTAGGGAGCGCATTAGTTGGGAAGAAAATATGAACAGAAGTTTGCCCATTGGAAGTATAGGAAGCAAAATCGATAGGCGTCCACCTTAAAACCCTTATGCTATTCATGGAACGTGTGATTCAAAAGATCAGTTTCTTCATAAATCGACATATCTGTGCATTTTTATAAACAATTATATATTTTTTCTTTTTTTCCTACCATGTTGAAAGTTATTTCTTTTGCACTTAGAGGCATCACTTCATTATCTAATAAGTAGAATACATAACCTATACTGTTATATTCTATGGTACCTGTCATAGTATGAAATTCGAAATTAATATACCTTTATGGACTCTGAATAATTTTCGTCGTAGAGAAGGAACTCAGGGTAAAATATCTCAAGTAATAAAACTGTTCAATAAATTATATACTCGTCTATATGAATTTTGTTTATTTTGGGGCCGCTTCCAATATCTATTTGCTAGTACAAATATCACCTTTTTGAGCAGTCACTCCGACAAAATGAGAGGCGACGAGGATGAAATTGCAAGTGTTAACATTTATTCCTTTATGCACAAATAAACACATATACGATGACACACACTCCCACATAAACGTTAGTACAAATCAATCGCAAACTCCTTATTCCATTCTCACTTCAAAACAACTGTCTTATCTTCTTCGCACTTCCTCTCCTTCTAGCACATAGAGTCAGATCAAACCACCAGCGTACTTCGGTTATGGGTTCTTGCTTCACCAACTGGCAATAAACAATGCGACACCCACTAACAGTAAACAATACGTTACCCACTAACAATGAACAATCGTTAGTGGCCGGGCTGCCTCTACTAAGTCCAAGTTCCAACAGGGTCATTAGGTGATCTAGAGGTTTTCAAATTGATTCCAAATCGCTTTTACACTATGTAGTATCAAGATACTGTTTCTAAGAAAAAAGTCAACAAAAGAGTCGCATAAAAACGCAGTTATTAAAAGCCTTCTCGGCAAACTTTTTGGTCTCCTAGAATGCTTTTTCTGATGACATTCCTTCCTATGATGTCCGTGGCGTATCCTTTACCAGACACCAACAAAAAATCCCCAAAATTTTACTGAACGCTACTATTACACTTTCTCATTTGTCTTCCATCTCCGAAATGTCTATGTGGAATTTTTCTCCATGTTCAACACGCACACACCCAAAATTTTCAGCAAAAACGTTTAGAATAACAAAAAAAAAAAAAAAAGGAATAAAATATCCGTTTATTGACGTAAAAAAATTATTAAGGCGTAAGCTTTCAAAACCAACGGATATCTTCTTCAGACTTATACGTGGTTAGGCAAGACAAGAGAGAGTGAGAACGTGATATGTTGCGTCAAGTGCGTGCGGCAATGAGAGATGTCCACAGAAACGGGCTAAGCGCGAAGAAATATGTGCGCCATACGTGGGGAAGCTCAGGTGAGACGTCGTCATTGCAAACCACAGGGTAAGTCAATATCTCCATGGTTTCTCTAATATTATTAAAACATGCACTTTAATAATTAATAATGATAATTATTATTATTAAATAACAATAATTGTTATTAAAGCTTAATAATAATAATATTAAAGCTTACGCTTTTATAATATTTGTACGTCAATAAACGGATATTTTATTCCTTTCCTTACTGATTTTTGGCCTAATCTACCCGAACCTTAGTTTTATGTGTTTATAACTGTACTTTCAGAATTTTAATTTGAGACACATACTGCAACCCATTTCGTGATATGCCTTCACCATCGATTGGAGATATGAAGATTTTTGAAATGTTTATATACTGTATATTCAATATACATATACAGTATGCATAAGGGCTGTGGCGAAGAATTCTCAAGAAATAAACTTTATTTTGTCTGATAAAGCATATGCCAACAACATCTTACGAAGGAATTTTATCAGAGAAAGCATTCTAGGTAACCTAAATTTTTGCGGGGAGAGGGCTTCAATAACTGCGCTTCTGTACAGCTCCTTTGTTGACCGTTTTCTCAGAAACCGTACTTTGATACGACAAAATGTAAAACCGATTTGGAATAAATTTGAAAACCTCTAAATCACCCACTGCCCCAAAAGAAACGAAATGTGTATAGACGAGTACATAATTTGTTGAACAGTTATATTGCTTGAAATATTTTACCCTTGTCACTATAATAAAAGTCACCATTTGGCTGGTTTGTATTGTGAGTCTCTATTTGTATAGTCAAATGAAAACCTTAAAAGTGCAATAAAAAATTCATAATGCAGTCTCATTGTCGTGTAACTCGGCAGTGTTGTTACCAATGACTAAAATATTTCTTATAGGTGGCAGCACGGTGCAGTCAAGCTTAGTGACGTAACATTAGTAACGTCCCTCTGCAAAAGGATCCTAAGTGGGAAAACCAATGTGTATGTTTATATTGTTCTCATATATAAGCACACACATAAAACGCACATTACACAGATGTTAGGAATAATTTTACTGAAATATGAAATTTGAAGGAACACTTATTCATCATCTATATTTATTTTTCGAACAAAACCAGAGAGCTTGATATCTGAATCCCTTGCTAGTACATTGGACAGTATCCACCCTTGGGGCCGTCTGACGTGAATGGTAACTGCAGTGTTTTCATTATTTCTTTTTTGTAGCTCCGTATAACATCTATATTTCGGAAAGTTTGTTCTTCGTACAACTTTAAAGAGCTTGTTATGGAGATTTCAAGGGAAATCCAAGCCCTTATTACATTTCAATAGGGAGAATACAAAAGCTTCCTTAAGCCAATGACTTAAAATAATCAAACCTGCAAATATCACAAATTTAACTCCTTTTAACACCATGAGTACATGCTAATTTTTTTGAGACAGGCATTATGTTTGCTTCGTGGATTAATTATGTTCCTACAAGACTGTACTGCTATTACACCTAGAAAGAAATGTACTAAAGGGATGGTGAAATGCTTACCCGGTACATGAAGTGGAAGCAGCTGATGATTTAAGGAATAGAATCCAAATGTGTTTGGACTGCGCCTGCGAATTACGTGTATCGCACACCCACGGGGATTATAGAATTACGTTACAACATAATCCCCCCTCACAGCGAAATTGTTTTCGTCTATCTGCGTCACATGCTTGCCTCAGTATAATAAAAATAGAGATTTCTAAGCAGCGCATTAACATCAAGTTTGCGCTCGATTGGGCAAAACGGCCAACAGAATCTTACGAGATGTTGAAGCAAGTTTATGGCGAAAACAAACTGTCTCGGTCACAAACATTCGATTGACATCGACGCTTCAGAGAAGGCAGACAAGCGGTCGAAGACGACGAACGAAGCGGGAATCCATTATTGACAGCTCGCACTGGTGAAAATATTTCGTACGTGGCGGCCATCGTACGCGACAACAGACGCTCAAGCAAACAGGCTGCTCTGATATTGGAGACTACATGTCAACGGATACGAACAGATGATCAGAAGATGCACCAGGTCTGTCAACACAGCATTCCGCGCATGCTAATTGAAGATCAGTCGGCCATACGGATGGAAATGGCGGGAGATTTTGTAACTGCCGCCGACCAAGCCTACAATTTCTAGGAAGAATCATAATGGGGGATGAAAAATGGGTAACCTAGAAAAAAAAACCAAGTGAAACCCTAGAAAGACTAAAAGGGCATCAGCTACGAGGAAATCGCCATCTCCCATCAAACTGAAATTCCGCCGAGATTGCAGCAAAGGCAATATCATGCTTGAGGTTTTCTTCGACATCCAGGGATTCATCTTGGATTTATCCTTGAAGATCGCACTATCAACAAGGAGCTCTATCTGAACATCATGCGACGTCTAAGTGAGTCGATCCGCTAGAAGCGGTCACAACTGTGGGGCGATCAATCTTGGGTGCTGTTGCACGAACGACAATGAACCGTCACGCAGGTCACTCCTCGTTCGAGAGTTTCTCGTCAAAACAAGGACTGTTTTCCTCTCATATCCACCGTACCCACTTGACCTTGCTCCTGCAGCTTCCACTCCATCGCTGAGCTGACACATCGATTTCAGGGTCGTCGGTTTTCGAGCGCATAAGAAGTGAAAAACACATAGCTGGTCGTACTGAAGGTCATTGCAAAGAATAGGTTCGAGAAGTGCTTCGAAGAACTCTACAACCGCTGGCAGAAGCGTGTTGTTGTGAGAGGGTCTTATTTTGAAAGAAGAATGTGCTTCAGCATGTTTCACTGAAGGACATTGCAAAGAATGGGCTCCAGAAGTACTTCGACTAATTCTGCAGCCTCTAGCAGAAGTGTGTTGTTGCAAGAGCGTCGTATTTTGAAGGAGAATGTGCTTCATCTGGTTGCACGGAAGGACATTGCAAAGAATGGGCTCCAGAAGTGCTTCGACGAAGTCAACAGCCGCTGGCAGAAGTGCGTTGTTTCAAGAGGGTCTTATTTTGAAGGAGGATGTGCTTTATCTGGTTGCACTGAAGGACATTGCAACGAATGGGTTCCAAAAGTACTTCGACGAATTTTACAGCCTCTGGCAGAAAGTGTGTTGTTGCAAGAGGGTCTTATTTTGAAGGAGGATGTGCTTCAGCTGGTTCCACTGAAGGACATTGCAACGAATGGGTTCCAGAAGTACTTCGACGAATTCTACCACCTCTGGCAGAAAGTGTGTTGTTGCAAGAGGGTCTTATTTTGAAGGAGAATGTCCTTCAGCTGGTTGCACTGAAGGACATTGCAACGAATGGGTTCCAGAAGTACTTCGACGAATTCTACAGCCTCTGGCAGAAGTGTGTTGTTGCAAGAGGGTCTTATTTTGAAGGAGAATGTGCTTCAGTTTTGTAACTGAAACTATTTATGGAGTTACGGACCCAGTCTGGAAACATTTGGATGCTAACTCGTATGTATAAAAGAGATACAAACAAGTGTTGTAATTTTTTTACCCTGACTTTCATCATGACAGACAAATATATTTGTAATCGACATGTTCTAATGCAGTTACTGTGACTTCGTTAAAATGCATTATGATCAGATCAGATCACATGTAGAGGATTTTAGGAAGGGAGTGTCTGACCCCAGGTCTTAAACAACCCTTAGATATAGGAAACTAAGAGATTTGGGCTACAGTGCCCGATAGCAAAGTCACACGGAAGCGATGTAGAAAGGGGGAGGAAGACACCCTTATTTATTACCGTGGGGCCTGTACCCAGGGTCCGACGGCTTAGCATGCCCATCCGACCCACGGCGGGTATTTAGTGTTTCCAGCGTTCCTACCTGCCTGGATCGAACCTGAGGTCTCTACGTGTCAGTCGCGAACGTTGACCACTAGGCCATTCGCAGCCCTTAAAATGCACTATGTCTTTCAACACCTGATATCATACTCGTACTTTCGTTATTCATCTAGACAGTATATAATTTTACGATATCAGTGGTAAATTCCAATCTGTTGCTTCGTCTCAAATATTAGATTACTCTATTTGGCGTGTCATGTATTCTTTTCCTAAATGTAGCAACATTTTTTCGCAAGACAAAACCTGACACTGGCACCATGAAAACAGTTTTGAGCAATGGTCCAAATCCAGAAAAGATCATAGTTTCCGTCTTTACGTGAGTGACTGGTCAATTATTAAAACTTTCATTTTTCTTTTCAGAGAAAACGTTTCTTGACATCAGCTGCTTTTGACACGTTAACTCCTCCCATTTTGCACCCCCTGAAGCCTGTTCAGACTTACTTTAAAGTAATTGATAAATGACAGTGTTCTGGGCACTGACAAGAAATTCAATCTCACCAGCAACAAATTAGATCACCGAGGTTAATTTCAAACTTACCGCCGAGTACCATCAATATTTCCGGAAGTTGTCAATGCCATTTAATTTTGTATCTCAGGTTCTCTCAGCATAGCTTGATACGGGATTTGAGACAACAGGGGAAAAGCTGTGTCTTAAGTGAAAAGTAAAAAAAAAAAAATAGCATCCTGACACACATGGTGTATAAACGTTATATATGGAGGAAGTAATGGATGTATGTGTGTGCACTCTTGTGTGCGTGTGTGTGCTCAGGAGAGGCTGTGACCCCGGCACGAGCTAATTCTTATCGGTGCCACTTTAACCAGTCAAAGAACAGAATTCTCTGCAGGGGAATGCTGTCACGATCGTGTCACTGCTGATCTGTGTTAGCGGAGACCCGACAAGGGATTAAAGGCGTCATGACATTAATAAAACTTCGGGAAAAGGGCGAAATTGAGAATCCTCACCCGTACACGTGCTGCCCCAAAAATAAACCCATCCTCTCGAAAGGAAGAGAGTTAGGATCACAACAAACATTACAGAGTTATGTTTGGCTGACCCTGTAATGTTTGTTAAAGGACGGTACAAGCTCCAAGATCTGGTTCCAGTTTTTATAGTGCATATATATTGCATTAGATTTAAATACTGGAGGTTTTAACAGTATGAAAAGAGTATTTAAATTCAATATGAAGTGCTTCTGGCTTTATGCGATAGTTGTGTTTAAAAAAATCCCATCCGGTGAAAACTCTGAATTGTTACAGGGCTATAAACTGAGTTTTTTCAGAGCTCTATAGAGTGGGTATGTCTTATGTAAGCAACTAAAAAGCAACGGGTTTTAATCTCTAAATCTAAGCTCGATCTTTTACGGTTGTCCTCTTTATTTAATGATATATATGAGGAAGGTCCCGTTGATTTTGTCCTATTTGTTTTATTATTAACAGATTAATCTTTTCCTGCTTATTCTCTCTGTCTTCTTCCTCGGTCATCTCCTTGCCCATTTTTTTGGAACTTCATATTTTCTGTTTCAATTTCCCATAACCGTCCCCAGTGGTGCAGTGATCTAAGCGTCAAAGATGGATCTGACTATTCATCTGAGATGGGTCCAGGAACAAAACCCGGTGAGGCATCTCAGGTGACACAGACTTGCAATTTAAGGTGAGCCCAAAACTGAGCCACCTTCTTTTAGGAAGAGAAAACGGTGGCTCAATGTTGGGCCTACGTTAAATTGCAAAGCCATGCTACTTGGGATGGATGTTATGTTTGTGTTATGGCTCTGGTTTTCCACCTGCTCTACCAGGTAGAAAACCAGTGCCATAACTCAACGTTATAAAACAATATAATCCTTATACTGATTAACCCACTGAGTTGTTCACGGTGGTCGTTAAACACCCCTCACTCCCAAAAAATAATATTCCATCTCGACATCGAACATTCTCAAAATCAATGTTTTCCCTTGTCTTTCTTCTTTCCTTGCGGAACCGAAATCAACTTCCTCCATCCCCGTAGAATTCTGCTCTAACCTCCTTCTCCAAACGCTAGATCCAGATTTCTCTCCCTCTTTTCTCTTCCCTAATCATCTGACTCTCTTCCCTAATCATCTACTCTCATCCCTCATCATCTTACAAGTTACTGAAGGCTCATTATCGCCACTTTCCCCATCGTGAGAAATCCCTCAATAAACCCCAAAGTTGTAAGGAAAACCCATGTTCTTGAATACTCTCCCTACTAGAGCTCTGACGCTATAAAACAATAATACCATTTTACTACTCACGCACAAAGGAATAAACAGAAACTCATGAACCCTCGAACAGAAAGGATGTTTTTCAACTCCGGTAGCATTGAAGTAGTGTCTTATGTTTCCTCCCTTATTAAACTCGACTGGCAGAAGACTAAAATGAAAGTATTCATGTCTCGGCAAAAGCACTAACGAAAAGGGGAAACGAATTATTTTACCTATGGGGTGGTATTAAATAAGGTTAATTATGTTAACTTTCACTGAAATTAATGGACCCAGGTTTGTAAAATCTCGATCGCCACTGGGACAGGTAACACCGTTGTTATCACGTGGTCGTTGTTTAAAGATTAGGCCTAACAAAACACTGTTTGTTAATTGTGTTTGGGCTTAGGAAATCGTGGAAGGCAACGCGGAATTAGAGGCAGCAGCGATGTGAAGGACAGAATACAGACTGCATAATGTCAACCTATAGAAATGTGAGCTTAGCTCAACAGTGAAACTGTTCATGTTTGGAACAGAAAATACAGTTGGTTGTGCTTGAGTGGCAATGGGCTAAAATTATTACTAGAAGAGCTTACTACAGCTGGACAACTGAAATACTTAAATATTTGAGTGGATATCAAGACCTTTATAAAGAAGTGGACTGAAAATGGTTGATGATGATGGCACACACACACACACAAACACACACACACACACACACACACACACACACACACACACACACACACACAATCTCATCAAAGTGTCCGGGGAAGGTTTCCCACTAGAGTTTGGTACGTTGCTGCAAAAATTTCCTACCATTCTTCCACAAGAGCAGTTGTTAGGATGGTCATCGATATGAGGCTATTCGGACTGGCTAGCAGTCGCTGTTGCAGTTCATTACAAATTTGTTCCGTGGGGTTGAGATCCGGGTTCTACGCAGGGCAGTCGTGTTCTTTCACAGCAATCTCATCAACCCACTCCTGCACGGATCTCGTTTTGTGGATGGGATCATTGAACAGTTGGTAAAGCAAAGGGTCTTCGCTGAACTTCTGCCATAACATTCGGAGCACAGAATTATCGCGAATGTCTTTATAGGCACCAGTGTTAAGATTTTTGGGCATTGGAACTAGGGGTCCCAGCCCAAAATATGAAAAACCGTCCCTAGAGCACGATGCCTCCTTTACCAAACTTCACAAATTTCACAGCACAGTTATTTAGGTAGCGTTCACCATGCATTCTCCACATACATGCTCGTCCGTTGGACTGCCAAATGGTGAAGTGTGATTCATCACTCCAGAGAAAACGTGTTCACTGTTTCAGGGTCCGCTAGCGATGATATTTATACCATCTCAACCGACGCTTGCCGTTTATCTTGCTGGTTTTATGCTTGCGTGCGGCTGTTCAATCATGAAAATCCTTTCCTTCCGCTGTCGGCGAACCTAGGTGGTGCTGGCATTGCTTCCAGACGCGCTTTGGAACTCGCCGGTGAGCGTTGTAGCCCAGTACAAGCCATTTTGTCTCACTACCAGCTTCAGAACTTGGCGGTCTCGCTATCTCAATTTACATGTATACGCAGTTGCGACTGCGCTCTTGCTTCTGCTTGTAGTTTCCACTTCACAATAACATCAGTTACAGTTAATAGGGTTAGCTGCAGGAGGTTAGAAATTTCCCAAACGGTCTTGTTACTAAGATTGCACGCTATGACCATGCCACGCTGAAAGGGACTGGGTCCATTCTATTATTCATACTTGTCTATGATATTTCCAGGCCACGTGCTTGTCTTTATCCCTGTATGGGACACAGCTGTAAAGTAGTATATTTTTTACATCTAATACTGAAAGAAGGTTGTCCAGATAATTTTTCATCATATACACTCATTGTCATAAAAATCAGCGCATCAACAAAAAATCGTGAGATTAACGCGAAACTCGGCGAATATCTACGGGTAGGGCTGATATGCAAATGATTAAAGTTTCGTGCGGTTCCACATGCCCGCGCGTCCAAGACCGGCGATGCAATCGCAATCATCGGGGCTTGTAAGGCAGGGTACTCCACATTCGTGCCGAAGTTCACGGTAAGAGCCAGGAGAAATCTCTAAGCACTAGACATGCCGACGAGACGCCGCAGATGTGCGTACGGGCAACTGACAGAGTTTGAACGAGGTAGTATCGTGGGGATGAGAGAGGCAGGGTGGCCTGCGCGCCAAATCGGCCGCTTTTTGGGCCGGTCGGACAGCACGGTGCAATCGTGTTGAGAGCAATGGACTCAGTAAGGCACCCAGACACGGCGGACTGGCCCTAGAATACCCAGACACACTACTCAGACACACTACCAGCAGAGAGAACCGAAGAATCGTGAGAGCGGCACGCACAGATGCAATGACGTTCTTGTCCAATATCCAGAGACATGTGGCGGCTGTACAAGGGAACCATTTCTAGACGCCTGGCGGAGGCCAAACTGCACTCTCGACGGCGCTTACGTTTTCTGCCATTAACGTCTGATCATCGTCGGCTTCAATTGCAGTGGTGTCAACAGCGAGCAACATGGCATGCTAGGACTGACAACGTATAGTGTTCAGCAACGAATAATGCTTCTGTATGGGAACGGAAGACTACCGTGTTATTACTATCGCTCAGGGATTTCACCTGACGCTACAATCCGCACCTCACTGTACAGCCACACACGATCCGAACTGCCGGCGTGATGGTCTAGAGAGCCATCGCGTATAACGGCCGGACATCCCTTGCAGTGATCCGATGGACGTTGACAGTCCAGCGCTACGTACAGGAGATACTGCAACCTCATGTGCTGCCTTTACGGGCGGGGCGGACCGGAGCAATTTTCCAACAATATACCGCCCGTC
The DNA here is from genome assembly GCA_039090855.1 of Macrothele yani. NCBI lineage: Eukaryota > Metazoa > Arthropoda > Arachnida > Araneae > Macrothelidae > Macrothele > Macrothele yani. The sequence goes on along the minus strand of CM077007.1, from coordinate 98,639,825 downwards.
CGCACATGGCTCGGATTTCGCAGGACTGTCTACGTCATGCTTCGACGCTTCCGTGTCCTACCAGATCGCCTGATCTCTCTCCCATCGAGCACGTGCGGGACCAGTTCGGACACCAGCTTTCCTCGTGTCCCACTATTCGTGATTTAGAGCGACAGTTGCAAGAAGTGTGTGCCGATCTATCCCAGGATAATATACGACGTCTCTTTTGACTCCTTGCCGGACCGTATCACTGCATGTATTTGAGCAGGAGGCCGTCAAAAGCGGTAGAGTATTTGGAGACAGAATGGGAAAAACCTACCGATTTATCGGAGTTTGGTAAATGAGAAATTGTGATGGCACAGAGCCTCGGTACTACGATCTTAGAAACTGCGCGGCTTGTGAGTTGTTCACGTGCCAATGTATCGAGTACGTATCAAAAGTGGTGCAAAGATGGCCAAACGACGAACCGACGTCCAGCCGTGGGTCGTCCGCAACCCATTGATGCCAGAGGGGAGCGAATACTGTCGCGCATTTTTAACAGCGACCGCAGGACCACAGGGCATCAAATCACCCGTAGTTGAAACAGTGGTGATCAGGGCAATGTGTCACAGCACACAGTTCATCGCAGCCCATGGGCTTGTGTAGCCGAAGATCAAGCTGAGTCTCCGTGCTCACTGCACGCCATCGCCAAAAAATGCATGAAATAGGCCCAAGATCACCGAGATTGGACCGTGGATGATTGGAAGAAAGTCGTCTGGTCTGACGAATCAAGATTCATTGTGTATCACGTAGACGGGCTAGTGTGGAAAGGCCGATTACCAACGGAGGCTATGGCACCTGGATGCACTTCTGGGAAGGAACAGGTCGTCGGCGGCGGAGTTATGCTGTGCGCGATGCTTATCACAATAGCACAATCCCTCACAACTGCCAGGTATCTGAACATCGTTGCGGACTAAGTTCACCTATTCATGGCAACTGTGTTCCCCGCTGGTGATGGCCATTATCAACAGGATAATGCGCCATGCCACACTGCCAGAATCGACAAGATGTGTTTCGACGAACATGTTGGTGACTTTCTGCTAATGCCCTGACTTCCAAATTCACCTGACATGAACCCAATGGAACTTTTTGTGGTTCGATTTGCAAAAAGGGATTTCGCGCTAGATCACCACCACCCTGAAATGTACGGGAACTGGAGGACCTACTGTTGACATTATGGTACAAGATACCCTAGGATACCTATCGCGACCTCATCGAATCGATGCCTCGCAGAGGGGCCGCTGTTTTTCCTGGCTAAAGAGGGTCCTGCAGCTTATTAGGTAGGTGGTCATAATGAAATGGCTCATTGGTGTACATACACTGAAGAGCAATTAAATTAGAGACAGCTGGCGTTATGCAAATGTGGCTCTGTGGGCGGCCATGTAAACGGAAACGACATGATGTGTGCAGCGATCGGACAATATAAGGAGTGATGCGACGGGAATCAGTAAGAGTCGGACCCGGTATGGATAAGATGAAGGATCTAAGCGCATTTGATCGTGGGCAAATTGTCGGGGCCCGACGAATGTGTCATTCCATCTCGGAAGTCATGCAGGCACTGGGATTTTCACGAGCACCTGTGTCACGGGTGCACCATGAGTACATCGAATCCGGTAAAACCATCCCTGCGAGGGCCAACTATTGTGGACAACAGCGTGTGGATGAGCAGGGTCATCGTCGGCTAGCTCGCATTGTTACAGCGGATAGACGGGCCACATTGCAAGAAATCACTCGGCAATTTAACGCTGGAACACAAAAGCGTGTAAGCAGCCACACTATCCAGAAGCGTCTCCTCGCTATGGGGTACAGAAGCCATCGTCCCACTAGGGTTCCGCTGCTGATCGCACATAACAGAGTGCAAAGATTAGCATGGGCGCGGGAACATCGCCACTGAACCCTAGACATGTGGGAAAATGTTGCCTGGACTGATGAGTCGAGATTCACGTTGGTACATGCGGATGGTAGGATACGAGTACAGCGCAAACCACATGAAGCGATGGATCCTTCTTGCCAGGAGGGTACTCTTCAAGCTGGTGGGGTTTGGCATTCTCGTCTGGGGACTGTTTACGTGGACTGAAGTGGGACATCTGGTACGTGTGACATCGTCCCTCACAGGTCAACGTTACCGGGATATCCTGGACGACCATTTGCTCCCGTTTGTGCGTCTTCAACATCCCACTGGGGACCTCATCCTGCAACAAACAATGCACCGTGCCATCGCTCCCGAATTGTATCTGAATGGTTGGATGAACACTCCACCGACGTGACCTCGCTTCCTTTGTCAGCTAGGTCACCTGACCTCAATCCCATCGAGCACATCTGGGATGCCATCGAGAGAGATGTTCGAGGCTCTGACCCCCTCCATCAAATCTTCGTGAACTGTGGGAGCTTTTTCAGGGGTCGTGGATCCATATGGCTTCCCAACGCTTCCGGTGTTTTGTCGAGTCCATGCCGATACGAATCGCCACCATCATCAGGACGAAATGTGGTGCTACACGTTACTAGACAGGTATCTCTAATTAAATTGTTCTTCAGTGTACTTCGTAGTACTACTGCATTTAAGCAATAACTTTTTTATAGGAAGTTTGCATCAGGTCGTTTTGACTTATTTATTAACAAGCGCTACTGTTTTTGTGTCATTTATTACTTGGAACTTTGTATGTGGGTGATCATAACAATGTTTTACAAAGTGCCGGTGCAATATTTAGGTGAAATAAAAAAAAATTAAACATTAAAGAAAATTTAGTACACTGAAAATAAAAGAAGAAACACCAATTTGATTAGGATATTACTACAGATTGAGTAAACTGAAGATGATGAAGAATGATTCCAGGATTTATTCATTTTTTATAAAAATCATTTCTTTTTTCCGATACAAAATCTGCACATAATGTTATGTCATTCCAAATATCTGCTGTCCGTGTCCATGTCGCAGATGTTGAGCGCACGTCAATCTCTCCTGTTTGTGCCCGAGTCACCAAAGCATGAAATCGCTCTACCCTTCTCTGATGTTTTTCAAGTACAAAAGCTTCAGTTGTAGAAAACCTAACAGACAAAAGGTACAGGAACTTCCATCTGCAAATCACTGTGAATTTCTTTGCTTGACACTTTCAAGACCGCGAAGATGAAAACTGTAGAAATACCTCAAATTCCTTTTTTCCTGTGATGCGGGCGTAGCCAACACAGATGCCCTCTTATGACACAACTGCATTTCTGGGGTTGACAGTGTCTAAAATATAGCGAAAACACACTAAAAATTCATTTATCAATTGCATGCTTTTAAATTCCCATGTCAACAAAAACGAAGAGCAATATCTATAAACAAAGAATTTTCTTTATAACAGGAATATAATACATGTTCAAATTTGTTTCCAATACTACCTTCTTTCCTGTTTCAAATATCTACCTCTCAAATCGTTCCATTAACTTATTAATGAGGTTTTAAAAGAACGCTTCCGATGTTTTCTTCATGAACATACACATACCCAGCAAAAACAGTTATGCTGGGCCAGCACTGGCCCATTGCTGGCAGCCAGCACTGCCAGCAATGGCCCAGCACCATGTTGCCGCTGCCGAACCGTCAATAAAATGTCCTGGCGGCCAACAGAAGGGCCAGCAGCTGGCCGACAGTTGGCACCCCCATCAGTTGTCATATGCCACAACAGGGCCATCAGTGGTCCATCACAGGCAGTGGCTGCCGAAAGTGGCCCATAAGCGGGCCTGCAGACACATGCCATAAATGGTGGCTAGCCAAATGTGGTCCACCAATGGCCCAGTAGTGGCAGCGGGCGGTCACGTGATTGTGTGACGTAACTGATGGCTAGCCAAATGTGGTCCGTCAGTGGTCCAGTAGTGGCAACCAACAGCTGTTAAAATGCACTGAAAGCGTTTGCTACTACAAAATGCCTAAATAATGCTCGAAAGTTATATTATACAAACTTGATTCTGGTTGCATAATGAAATTTATATATTCTCTGCATTGCAACTACTAAATGTACCATTTTTGCAATGCAGCAAAATACGTAAAAATTTACTTAGACAGTAAACATTTGTATAAAATAATATTCAAAGGCTTTTAACATGTGAAGTTCTTAGGTTATGAAATTGCGACATAAGAATTATTATAAGAATTTTCTTATTGAAAAGTATTCCAAGGCACTTATAATATAATAAGGAGACAAAAACTTAACTTTTGCATGTTCACAATTTCATATATAGACATTTTATTACTGTCCCACCCCTGTAGACATGAGCAATTTCACACATTCAAGGAATACTTTGGTGTTCTCATCGAAGCTATGAGACCCCTGTATTCGTTCCCAAAGAGTTTACTTTTCAATGTAGTTTATTATACCTCAAATAAAACTAACAACAAAAAAAACTGAATAGTCATGTGCCCTCAACTGCCATAATACAGCCCTGCAGAAAATACATAGAAAAGTTCATTCAGTTATGTAAATTGGACAGACAAATGTGTGTGTGAATAATTTCTCTACTTTTTCCAAAAGTTTAGGTTTTAAGCAGTCTACCTTATAAATCAGGAACAGCAACTGTAGCGGCACTGATCCGCAAGTGGCACCCCTGGTCACATTCATCCTTTCCTAGATACTTCGAATGTCAAGCAGAAATCAATTTAAAATTCCTTCAGCATGCAAAAAATATTAAAAATACCTAACAGATGTAACAAGATGTGGCTACCATAGATCTAGAACCGTCTCCTAAGCCAAAATGTGTATTACATAAAACATTTTGTATATTATAAAATACAGAGCTTTTCAAAATTACATTTGCAAGTACCACATCAACCTAGACACAATGTGCATCTACCCCTAAAATTTACACCTTGCAGTTACCAAAAGTTCATTAAATGACAGAAAATAATGTTTGAAATTACATTTATTTACATGAAAAAAATACATTTTTTAAAAACAAATGAATTATTTAACAGCCACATTTCTTTTTGTCCTCCCACCATCTCTATCACAAGCAGGGCGGAGCCATCGCTTCATTACATCCTCCACATCCGACTGCTTTGAATCTTTCAAATGTTCTGTCTGACGAACTGAAGCTAGAAGAAAAAATAAATCTGTAATAAAAAGTTTAAATCTAATAACATCTATCAATAGTAATATAATATCTGTTAACAATAAAAAAAAGTAACATAATACAGGGAAATCTCTATAGCACATACAAAACTTTTATCTGTTTTAGAAAGAAGTAGTCTATGTGAAGTATCCTTATTTAAAACAAGTTGTGCTGCATATTGCAGTATACTTTTTCTCCTTACTTTAAGAAACCTTTTCATTTGTTTTGTGCAGCTCTAGTGGTATGTATGCTAAGTTTTGGTGATTAAATATATTTTCAAAAATTTTAGTTGAAAATTTCTGAATAAACATCAAAGGTAGAATATGAACCGATTTTTCAATCAGATGTCTTTTTGCCCACCAACAACCACTGTTTGACACAATCTAGTTCCTAAAGCTACTTGCTTTTCATTATGTAATTCTCATCCACTTATATGCTTGAATGCTTCTATATTGCTTGTCTTGCAATCATGAAAAAAATTTGTATTTCATATTTTACTGGTTGGTTACTAACCACCACTGGGCACTACTTATGCTACACTAAATTTAAGCTGAAGTAAAGAGACATGTGAAGTTAGATTTGTTTATTATGAGTATCTACCAGCAGGCCCAACTGCTTAACGTAACTTCCAAATTATCACAAATATTTATTGGTCAGTCAAACTCCCAACTAAGGAGAATCGTCAAGATTTAAGTGGAAACACACATTTAGGGGTTCCCTCAATGTGATTTGTAGCCTACAACTCAAACTATTATGGCTGATGAGATAGATGTTATGGAGAGATGGATGCCAAAATAATCATGCAAGTAGACATGCCTCAGAAAACATGAAAAGTACATTGTCCTGGAACGGGATACTGTAATTTTCCCATTCCAGGACGATGTAATTTTCATGATTTTTGAGGCATGTCTTACACAGCTAACTACAGCTATCAACACAAAATTTAATATTTAGGGGTTTATTAAAGCCTTCTTGCGCCAATTAGATTTTGATAGAAATTGAGGAAGTGGGCACTCCTCACACTACTTTTCTGATTTTTTTTTAATGTAGCTGAGAAACTATTGTAAATGTCAACATAAAAATATGTATTTATTTGCTGACACCAGACCTGCCAAACTTTCAAAAATTGAAATCCGTAAAAAATTCACTGAATGCTTAAATCAATATGTTCCACTAACTGATCTTTAGCATATTGAATAAATGCATTGAACATATTGATTAAAAACCGATGTATTATACACATTTTGTTGATTCTAATCAGTATATGCTATAGTTAAGATATTTGGCTATTTAATTCTTAGTGATTAGAAATGCAATTGGTACATAATTATCTCATTAGTATGTTACATGAGTAAATTTTCAGTTGTAACTCTGAAATTATGATAAAAGTTGCAGCAACTTTTTAGTTTCCCTTAATTGGCAATTCAATCTTAAATTTTGTGCCAACATGTTAAATTTGTGTTATTTTAAAGGTATTCTAAGTCTTATACGAGGCTGATATTTTTCATTTCTTGCCTTCTCTTTCCAGCAGTTATTTTCAATCGTAATTCTACAGCATTTTTACTCCATCTTTCCTGCTCAGCTGCAAGCCGAGAAGGTTGGGGACACACAAATGGGAGTAAATGTGATCAGGTAAATCAGAATATAAAGGTACATTGGTCCTGGAAGACACACATTGTTTTTAAATTGTACTAATCTAAAAGGGGGAAAACAGATATCTCAAATATGTCACCCATAAGTAACCATAAAACAAGCAGAATTTCTGTAAATCTTATGGGTAAATCATAAAACATTGCAGGGACCCGATACCTTTATGTGCTTAATAGATTTTGGTAGAAATCATGGAACTGGAAGTGGGCATTCCCCATAGTGATTTTCAAATTTTTTAATATTCTTTATTACATGCAGCTTAAAATATTATACCTATCAAAACGAAATTTTGTATTTACAACTTCATGTGTTGAACAAGAATTAGGCATTCCTGTAGCATTTTTGTTTGTTTGTTCATGTTTAAATCAGTCTATGTATAAAAAATTCAGTGCAGGGTCCTAACCTGGCTGCCACTTGTTTTCGGTGGCTTCACCCATTCACTGATGTGCAACTACGTATTTCTATCTCATCGATTAATTGTATTCAATTATTTAAGCAGAATAGCAGCAACTCAAAAGGGAAATTAGTGTTTCCTTATAAAGGTTGTGTCTGGAGGGAACAAACTTATAAACAGCAGTCTTCATCTGTCCATCATGTGCCCTCCTAGGGTGGGCACTGAGAGCTCTGTCATATCTGAGTAACTGGACTGAATTAAATTTTCTGAAGTAAGTTGTTCTTATCCTTTGGCTTGTCCCCCCTTCTTTCTTTTTTGACAGAAAGAAGGCTGGATAACAAACTGAATCAAAGAGCAATGAAAATCAGCAACTACTGGGTTGAATAGTATCAAATCATTGAACACGTTTAATACTGTGGTACCACCCCCCCCCCCAAAAAAAAATTGTAGGACTTCTGAAAGGACCTTGCAATAATTTTAAGAGCCTAGCTTTCTCACAATTTTTTTTTTTTTTTTACAGCCTGGCAGCAAGAATTTTTAGCTGGGTGGTACTTTTAACAACCCCTTCTCCAATTGGAAAAAAAAATGCTTTCCTTAGCATTATTATACTTACCAAACATCTTTAGCAGTGTGATACGTATTAATGTAATATAACATGATAAACGGTTAGAAAATTGTCCAAAAATGGTTAAAAAAATTATTTACTAGCAAATCATATTCAACAGATTTTTTTATTTAAAATATTCAAAGTTTAACGAACACCATAAACAACTCAACACACTATAAGCAGTTGTTTGTCCCTAATTTAGGGACACTGGTTCCAGGGAAGGCAGACAACCAGTGCTGTAAGACAAACACATCTATGCCTCACCAGGATCCTTCTCGGACGAATGGAGGACATAAGCCAGCGCTTAGACCACTGCACCACCAGGACAGTGACAGATTTCAGGCAGTTTTCATCAACACTGATGGTGTATGTGTGAATAAGTTTTCCATTCTTACTAGTACGAGCATTATGGAAACATTCATTAAAAGAAATATAGCCGGGTGGCAGACAAAATTAAGTGGGCGAGCCACCCAGTAGAAAAAGGCTCTAGGGAGAACAACAAAGCCTACATGTGCGTCACTTACAATTACTCAAAAACTCTACAAATACCTTATAAATAAATTATTTATCATGAACTATAAATAAATTAGAAACTGTAAGATCGCATTTCACATCACCATTTACAGATTACATACAATTAAAAAAAAAAAAGCTCACAGTATTAACCAAGGCTTTCACAGTCTGTAGTCAGTTCTGCATTAAATGTATTTCATTAATCACAACAAAATATTTTAAATTTAAAAATGCACTCAAGAATTTTGATAGGAAACATACCTGCAACAAGTTGAGGGAGATATGGGAATTCCTTAATTCCTTTTTTGTTTTTGCTGCCGACCCAGTTCAACTGCAAAGCAACATCATTCGTCATCACAGAAGCCAAAACTCGCCGTGTAGCTTCATTAATATCTCTCCCACCAAGTTTTCCAAGCTGCCTAACCTAGAAAATAAATTATATCACACATAAAAATGTATTAAAAAAATTAGTTTTCCAAACTGCTTAACCTGAAAAATAAACAGTAATATCACACGCAGAAATCTATATAAAAAAAGACAGTTTCAAGGTTACTTATAGTCTGGAAAATAAATTATACCTCACATAAAAATTTATGGGAAAAAAATGCACAAACTTAGGCTGGTATTTGTATACCACAGCAGTTTTTGTTTTCCATTTGAATTTTGTAATACCTTCTGGGCCAGTAAATATTGTTAGTAATATTTAAGCTCCCAGATAGAAGGCCTGTCTAAATTGTACTTATACAATTTCACAATTTATAACTTAAACTTTTGCCAGCACATCAGCTTTTTTTGTAAACCCAAAAGTTATTTTACGTGACTTCACTGCACTGCTGAGCCTAAATGCAAATTATGTTATGAACATAATCAATTCCTTTTTGTTGTTACAGCCAAGCACAAAAAATCATCTCAAGTGTTTTGCTGGTGTTCTGTAACCAACGTACCATAGTTTTCCATGTGTTTGCGGCAGTCGTGTAGCGAGGCTTGTTATTCTTCTTGATTTATTTTTGCCATGGGAAAGTTGTTTTACAGCAGTGAACTTCAACCTGGTCGCGTGATGAGATTATGTGGGCTGAGTGCAGCGCAGGTCGACTGAGAACAGAAATGTTAAAAAAGTGCATGTGCCTTTGGAGGTGTGAGAGTTCTTTTTCGACGACGTGAGAGTCTGACTGGATTATTTTCTGTGCTTATGAAAAACTAATGCTCATGAGTTTTATATTTACGATGAACAAAAGCTTATCGGATGACTTATGCAAACTTTGAACACAGTAAAAAATCATTCTTTCGACATTTGCAATGTGCATGGTGATCACAACAAAGAGGTAAGGCAAATTTGACTCTGCTACCTGCAGTTATCAGCAAAAATAATTTGCTTGTAGAACTTGCTGCCTAGGCATTATCAAGTGTATTGTTGGACATTTCAGTCATTATTCCTCCAGTGCATTTGCAAATTATCCATTCATCTTGTATTTACTTTTGAGTTGTTAAATGCTGATGTACTTTGTGATGGTTTGAAATGCACTTTAGAGGAAGTTTTATGTGCTCACTATCTTTTTTATTGTTCTCTGATCCAGAGGTCAAACTCGAACAATTCGGTTTCATCCTGTGAGTGGCATCTTGAATTTGATTTGGGGCAGAAGGCCACCAGCAACGTAACATTATAATTACTCTCAAATGAGTGTACAATTGTTTTCACGTATTTCAAAATTCTATAATCTCTTGACACAAGTATGTAAACAGAGTTTATTCTGTAATAAAGAGTGAAAGTAAAATTGACCCCGTAACACAGTTTTCTCCTTTTGGCAGCAAATAAAACATTTTATCTAACCCTTCTACAGATCAGCAAGGTCAAAACACAAGGAAAAATTTCAATCCCTCTCTCAAGTCAACTCTGGTCTCCGATTAGCAGAATTATTTTATATGAACTTCAGAAAAGTGTATGTTCTTACCCATACACACTTTTGGGAGTATGATTTAAAGATTAAATGTATTTCACTCCATTGACCTCAAAACATAGGTTAAAAAGTATATCAGGTTAGTAACCTGTTGATTCAGGAGTCACATTTGATATTGTTGGGCAGTGCATCTTCCCACAAAAGTATTTTAAAACTGTAATGGTATCTTCACAAAAAATTTCTAAAAATTTATTTTTAACATAATGTAGCACAATGTGCACCTTGAATACTGTAATACTTTTTTTTGTAAGTAGGGTGCAGGCTTAGGATTTTTAACTAGCTGCAAAAGTAAAAACTGTGTGGTTGGAGCAGAAGGTTTTTTTTTTCAACGTGCTTTGCATTTGGGCAGGGAGATTTTGCAAGTTCTATAAATATGATAATGATCCAATCTGTAAGTCCACAACACTTTGAACCTTAATGCAGTTTTGGTGGGTTGGCAAAATTGCTATAAACACAAAAATAAGCATACATATCACTAAGCTGTTCTCCAAGATTCAGAAATTAGCTCCACAAAAAAACATACACAAACTACCAAAGAAATACAAACTACCCGATAAATTTTTAACATTATTAATTTACTGTTGTTGTATCAAACATCTCTATTTGCAGCGATCTTGAAACAACTCAAGCTCCACTGACACCCATCACACGACATACACAAAAACCTATACTTCATGTTTAATCTTTTTCTCATGCAGATATTCCTGAATTTGATCCTCCCATGACTTTATTGGCCTTCCTCTGCCCTTCTTTCTTGCCACTTGGGCTAAAAAAAGTTTACTTAGTGTCTCATCACTCATTCTTTCAACATGTCCAAACTACCAAAGGCTTATTTATTAGTCTCCACCTTGCTAACAACATTTTGCTTCACATTACACTACTGGAACACATCTTTCCTCACACGAGCAGAATGTGTCTTGCCACAAACCTCTGGTAGGCAACGCATTTCTCCAGCACACAAACTACTCCCATGTTTCTTCAGTAGTACCCATGTTTCACTGCCATACATCAAAGTAGGAACAATTGCACTTCCATACACACCTGTGCAAGACTCTTGAGAACCCATCATTTCTGTGGAAACCACCCAAAGCAGCCATGACTTTTAATGAAGAATTCACTCGCCTACTAATATCTCCATTAAATTTGTTTTATCTGTCAAACATGCTTCCTAAATACACAAACTCACTCACCTGGTCAATCACTGTGCCATTTAGACTTACCTTAGGTATATTACATTCAGTGCTAACAGTTCCTCACTCAAAAACCATAACTTTAGTTTTTCCATTATTTATAATCAGTTTGAATTTCATGCGAACTTCAATACATCCGGGACAACTTACTCTGCAACTCACTTTTGCTCTTTGCCAACAGTGTCATCAGCATACAGCAATCAGTACACACAGATATTATGAAGACATAAACCAATATTGTCCATCTTGGCATCACGCATCCATAAATACATTAAACAGCATTACACAACCTTGTCCTGTGCAACTAAGAAACCATTTTGATAAAATACTGTTCACTCGTACTCAAGCTCTATGCAACAAATTTCACAAAACTAGAGTGAATGTCACAAAAATTGGTATCAAAAATTGGATCTACCCCCCTTTGATTGTTTCCTTTTAGATTAGCAATTATGAGTTGCTTATCCACAATTAGTTTGGTAAATGTGAAACCTGGTACAGCTGCCAAATCAGACTAAACCTTTTCATACTTTGACTGAATTTGTTCCGGAGTATGTAATAAAAAAAGTTTCTGGATTGTTAGTGATCCAGTCCTTATTTAATCTACCATTATTGTAATCCTTTGAAAATTATAAGAACATGATACAGATCATTTGGCCAAACATGATTTTGGAAGTGATGGTAAAATGGAACTAAACTGTAAAACATATATAAGAAAGTGTGTGCATTTTCTACAGCTTTTTGGTACAATTAATTCTTACAATTTTTCTAAACTCTCCCTCATTTGCTGCAGAATTGTTTATTGCTTCCAGCTCACTTAGCGATGAAGCTAACACAACAGCAGGGTGATGCATCATTTGCTCTGCTTCATCAACTTTTTGGCATACTACCTGCCACAGACTTCTTACTTCTTGTCTGAGCTCCTCCACTACAGTCCATATTTTCTTTAATAGACCTGGAAATAAAGTAAACAAAAATATAGACATATGAACAGAAACTATATTTAGGCTTAAAATTGCAAACCCCCCCCCCCAATAAATCATGAGTCAGCAGTAGAAGTGTCTTCCCTTTTTTTTTTTTGTATGAAGGCATGTACCGTATATAATCGCGTATAAGTCGAGAAATTTGGGACAAAATGAGAGCTTCAAAATAATGGGGTCGACTTATATGCGGGGTCTAAAAAAATCGTAAGTCCAAAAGTTCTTCCCGTGAAGCAAACGGCAATCCATCCCAAAAGAAATAAAAATGCCGATGCGGTATTAAATACGAAATCGCAACCGAAAGAAAGAACACCGATGTGGTAGAATTATGAAATCACGACCCTCCGAATTTCTCCGCGCTTTGAAAAGTCTCCTCTCTCCTGGCTTTGCGTATCCACAGCGCAGTCACAGCCGCGCATAGAAAGCTTCGCCCTTCCGACTACCAGTTGATTGCGCTGACCTTTGACGTAACGGAGCCATGCGACAGCCAGTGTTAGGTGTTGCTTATTCTTAATCGCACATGTTTTTATTGTTCTTAATCGCACGTGTCTCGCTTCTCCAATTATGGGTGACATGGATTATGTAAAGAAACAAATGTCCTATAACGCAGGATTCAAGTTGAAAGTGGTTTCTTTTGCAGAAAATACTAACAACTGTGCTGCTTCACGTCAATTTGGCATTAACGAAAAACTGATTCGAGATTGGCGTAAAAAAAAAAACGGAGTTGGTGAAAATCCCAAAATCGCAAAAGGCGCAGCGCCGTGGAACGACATCTTTCCCAGAGCTTGGAAAGTGTCTTGAATGATTGAATTGTGGGCTGCAGACAAAATGGTTACATTGTAACGCGAACTGGTATACGTTTGCGAGCAATGAAGCTCGCAAAAGATGAAAAGTTTGCAGCCGCAAATAACACTTTTCGTGCCTCACCAGGTTGGTGCACAAGGTTCATGAACCGCTATGGGTTGTGTCTACGCCAGCGCACTAAAATTGCACAAAAGTTACCTCATGACCTCGAAGCAAAGATAATGGAATTTCAAAAGTATGTACCGTAATTTTTGGGCTAAGAGCCGCGGCTCTTACGTTACTAAAAGTTAAATTTTTCGGGTGTGCGGCTCCTTATGCCGAATTTGTTTTCGATAAGACTTTCTTCCCTCCTTTTTTTCCCCCATGCAGATGCTTAGTAAATTTTTCAAATGTCTTTTTTGTTCACAAACTCGATTGGGATCATGTCCCCCCCCCTTCTACTCATACGTTAGACAATAACTCCGCTGTCCGCTGGTTGGTTTAGGAGGGAAAGTGGGGGAGAACAGGAAAGCCTGACTCAAACGCCCTTTGCATGGGGGATGGAATGGGGACATAAGCACACAGACAAGTAGCGTGACGTCCGAGGCTTCTGTGGATAGCGCGCCCAGCGGTAACGGCTCAGTGAGCAGTAAATGAAAGTAGGTTAAACCACTTGAAAGAGAAAGCGCACTGCCGTTTCGTAGTGTTGGCGGCAGATCAGTGAACATGTGTGAAGCAGCTGGTAAAAGGAAACGTCTCTACATGAGAAAAAAAGCATAACACAGAAGGAACATATTAAGGAAAACATTAATCGAAAGCATAACAAGCGATAATTTATAAGTTAATTACTTCTAAGACGGATTCTATTGCAGTGAACAGAGAACCATCCTGTAGCAGACATCCACATTGAATGGAATTTAGACAATTGTGCGGTTTAACGAGCAATGCGATATTCTAACGGGAGTCTTAAGATTAACTGTGATTTATATTGATTATATAACTGGTTCTGAGCATTTAATAAAGTCAAACAAATAACATCATTAGCATGGTTAATAAAAAATGTATAAATAAAAATGTTTGCCAGTATGAAAAATTAAGTGTATAAAGCAGATCGACACTGAGTTGCAGAATTAGCCTTTAGTATATATATAATCCCGTTGGGCGTGAGTTAATTCATGAAAATAAGGAAGATAATTTAGCTTTCTGAGCAGCACCAAGAACTTCACAGGTGCGGCCCTTACGGCAACTTTTTGCTTCCAAGATTGCAAAAATTCTCACCTGTGGCACGCTGATGCGGCTCTTAGTCCGAAAATTCAAAAGAGAAAAGAGACTGCTTTTGAACTTTCCCAAATAGGGAACATGGATGAAACCGCCATGTGTTTTGACCTTCCTGGAAATAAGACGGTGAACCAAAAGGGCGAAAAATATATCTTGATCAAAACGACTGGCCACGAAAAATCCAGTTTCACGGTTCTTTCCTGCTTGGCCGACGGCATTAAGCTACCTCCGGTAATTATTTTCAAACGCAAAACTCTGCCGAAAAGCGTTGTCTTTCCGTCTGGTGTCCTCGTTCGTGCCCATGAAAAAGGATGGATGAACGAATACGGAACAATTGACTGGTTAAAGAATGTGTGGAACAAAAGGCCAGGTGCACTTTTGAGGAAAACTTCTCTTTTGGTGTGGGATATGTTTGTTGCACACCGTTGTGCAGAAGTGAAAAAAACTGCAGAAAATTCAAAAACAACTCTTGCTGTCATCCCAGGTGGGTTGACATCTGTTCTTCAACCACTAGATGTCTGCCTTAATAAGCCCTTCAAGGACAATGTGCGGAGGTATTGGGCAGATTGGATAAGTTCCGATTTGCCGACTGAAACCAAGGGCAGAAATCTAAAGAAGCCGGATATCGTTTTGATTGCGCGATGGGTCAAGGATGCTTGGGATGCGATACCTGCGGAAATGGTCGTGAAATCATTCAAGATATGTTGCATTAGTAACAAACTTGATGGCACAGAGGATGATGAGATTTTTATGAGTGATGATGACAGCGATTCTGATGACACAGGCATAGATGGGAATACTGATGTTTATGATGAAGCGCCGATGTCGGAGAAAGACTTTTTTTAACTGTTTTGCGAGTCTGACTCTGAATCGGATTTTGAAGGGTTCCGATGAAGTTTTTGGTATGCAAATTAAATTTAGTATTATATATATAATTTTGTTCGTTTTCAAATGTTTTTGAATAAATTCCTTAAAAAATTTTTTCTCATTCCGGTATCGACTTATACGAGAGTTTCCGATTTCTTACGGTTTTTTCCCACTGAAAGTGGGGGGATCGACTTATACGCGAGTTTTTGATTTCTTACGATTTTTTTCTCTGAAAGTGGGGGGGGTCGACTTATATGCGAAGTCAACTTATACGCGAGTATATACGGTAGTGTAAAATCTAAAATCTCATATCACAGAAGTATAAATTCAACATTTCACATGGAATGGACACATGTTTGTCTCATATTTCAATAAAATATAGGACAGGAAAAAATTAATAACCACTAACCACTTGTCCTACATAATGGATAAAAATGCACTGTCCTCACTCTCATATATATAATAGATGAGGGGTGATTGTTAGAGTGAAACAAAAAATCCAGAAACTTTAGTGTACAGTGCCAATATAAATATATAATACATATTTATATACTATAGCGCTATGCACATATTAACTAGCTACACAGCAAACAGGCATTAGTGCCTGTGCAGTTTAACTTTGCTTCTTTTCCTGAACAAAATTTTCTTTTGGTGTAGCTAGAAATCCTTCAGACATTGCATTTTTTGCAGTCAGGTTTTGCCCTTCATATTACGTATTATTTGGGTTGTCTATGGAGATAATTTCAGTTCTGGAAACCTACAGTGGTTTCTACTCCATTTCTAAATGTAGCTCATTTAATGTACCACATCTAATATAATAAAATAATTTTTTTTTATGATATATATTATTGGAAGTACTGCATGTAATATACACCCTAATTGATAAAGTATACAGTTTCCAGATGCTGTAAAACAGTAGCAGTTGAAGACACAGACCACAACTGCAAACCGTTAGGTAGATGTACTCATAAAGTTTGTGTACCGCTACTGAGAGAAGTGATATAGGCGATAGCGCGCGTGTCACGTGACTAGTCAGTCAAAATGGCAGTGTCTGCAGTGGAGGCGTTTTGTGTTCCTGTATTGAGCAAAACTGAATCTAACTCGTTGTGCAACGGCATTTTCGATCACGATTCGGAAAAAAAAACGCCAACTAGAAAATCTATTTACGATTGGCAAAATTTGAAACTACTGGCTGTTTGTTGCAAACTTAAAAGTCCAGGATGACCGCGTGTATCGGAAGAATTCGTCGATAGTGTTTGCACCGTCATTCAACGAAGCCCGGGAAAATCAATGCGGAGAGTGAGTCGTGAAGTGCAGATTTCACAGCCCACTGTCTGGAGAATTTTGAGAAGAAGCTGAAAATGATTCCATACAAAGTGCAGGTGTTGCAAAATCTCAATGACCTTGACAAGACAAAGCGCTTTGAATTTTGTGCCGAAATGCAGCACCATTTTGAAAATGATGATTTTGACGATCACTTAGTTTTCACCAATGAAGATACATTTCACATGAGTGGTAAGGTAAACAAGCACAATGTTCGCTTTTGGGGAACGGAGAATCCCAGATTTACAGTGCAACACGTGCGAGATTCCCCTAAGGTAAATGTGTTCTGTGCTGTCCAAAAAGAAAGTGTACTGCCCCCTTTTTAATGTTGTGTGTACGATAATCTAAGTTTAGTGATGGGTTTTAATCTAAGTTTAGTAACATTTTACAGAGATTTGCTCTGTTAAAATGGAGAGTATGATAGTGTACGCAAATTAATGTTAAGCTGTAATACTCCAATATTACTTTATATTACATATATTATGATGAAAACATACTTTCACCAAGGAAGGGCACAATTCCAAAAGCAATAAAAAATCTTATATTTCTACAGTATTTGGAAAAGCAATACAAAATCTTTACATTTTAACACCACTAAATAAAACATAAAAATTGCATGCCAGGTCCAGTTACATATCCTCCAGCTTTGTAATACATCTTGACTATACAATCTAAATCGGAAAATGCCTTTTCACCTGCAAACAAGCATACACCTTGAAATGTGACTTTTGCGAGAAAAGTGCTTGGAACACACATCACACTTGTGAAGCTTCTCACCTGTGTGAAGGAGAATGGGCTGTGAAAGAGGACTTTTCCAAGCAAATTGTTTGGAGCATACATCACACTGGTGAGGATTTTCCCCTATTAGAATGAAGTAAATTCTTCGAAAGATCACTTTTTCGAGCAAATTGTTTGAAGCATACATTACATTGGTGAGGCTTCCCCCATCTAAAAAGAGTAAATGCTTCAAAAGATCACTTTTTTGAGCAAATAATTTTTTGGAGCATATATCACACTGGTGAGGCTTTTCCTCTGTGTGTACGAGTAATACTTCGAAAGAACACTTTTCGAGCAAATTGTTTGGAGCATACATGACATTGGCAAGCCCCCCCCCCCCCTCGTGTGAATGAGTAAATGCTTGGAAAGAAAACTTTTTCGAGTAAATTATTTGGAACATAAATCACATTGGTAAGGCTTTTCACCTGTATGCATACGCATATGCTCCAAAAGATGTGTTTTATAAGAATTTTTTATTATTTCAGAAGTTTCTATTAGAATTTTTACCTCTATTAGCACAACAAAAATGTTATACTGTTCAGTGCCATTCTGTCAATCAAAATGGGAAATTAAGCTGGTCATGTAAAAATTGACTTCATATACACGCTTTACTACTAACTGCTCTTCAGAAATTAAAGGAATTCATATTAAATGTTTCTCCGTTGCTTACCTGTGAAAAGAACTCCAGGAGGTGGTCGACCGGAATTGCTGTGACATCCGTAAGTTCAACAACGTACCATTTCTAAAAAAAATAACTTCAAATTTCGGAAATCAAACTTGTCATGTCCCAAACCCAATGGCTCAAAACCATTATCAGAGGCTTAAGATGACCGCCACACAGTCAGCATCGTCTGCTAAGAAAGCTTCAAGTTTGTGATGTCATACTTTCTCCCCGTATTCCTACCTCCATGAATCCCCCTCCCCAAGAAACCTATTAGTCACCATTTCATAGCATTTTCAGAAATGAACTTACGGTTGAATCTAAATTCTTCTGAAACTCAAAAACTGGCTTTTCGGGTTTTGAATGTGAAAAAAAAAACCTGGAATTCTGCACTACACCAGCATTACAAGAAGGTCTGGTAGGTAATAACTACAATACCTTTTTGCATGTGTGCAACACCTCCCTCAGTGTTCTGACTTTCAGAATTTCACAACAGATGTGATACTTGATAGAACTGGCAATCTGAAGACTTTCAAACCCATTAGTTTCAAATACCAATATGCTTTCCATGAAACTAAGTACATGAGACAAAACTGATTATCATATGATAAAGTGCAACAAAAAAAAAAAAAAAATTAAGGTACTGAAAAACACAAAAAAGAAGACTGACCTTCATTTTTGCTGCAGTTACAGAAAGATGGTTGGTTATTAACCACCACCAAGCACTTTTCGTGCTACCCTTAGAACTAAATTGTCCGGGCCAATATCCAAACACTTCCTTAATTTGCAATTATTTTCACCCGTGGATCAAAAATGTTCCTGATACATGGGTGAAAATAATTACAAAGTAAGGAAGTGTTTGGATATTTGCAGTTTTTAACAATGGTTAAATAACAAAATAGGTTACGGTGGAATTCCAGAAATGAACTGTGTTTAATGGGTAGATTACTCTTACATCAGCTGATTAATTTTATATGGGGTGAAGTATAGTGTTCTGTTTAGGCCAACAACCCTATAAGAAAGTGTTAGAATTCGTACAGTATTAGAAATGGTGTGTCCTAAGGGGTCTGGTTCATTTGCCTGACGTTTACTTCACTGAAGGGTCACTTGACTGAAAATCACTTCACCGAAAGATCGCTTGATCAAAAAGTTCACTTGATCGAAAAGTTCATTTCACCGAAAGGTCTCTTTACCTAAAAGTTCATTTCATCGAAAGGACATTTCACCGAAGGGTCAGTTTATCAAAAACTTTGGATTTCATTACAGGATCTGTTGAAGCGTGATGCAAGTTCGGCAGACAGACCACCAAATGTAACAAAGAATGCAAGATTTAGTTTTAAGAAAAACATTTTTTTTCAGACAATAGCAGCTTAGGCCTTTTTAGCAAATTTTAATCATGTTCATAAGGTTTACATAAAAAGTTACTTTACATTTTATGTAATGCTTATGAATATGAGTAGGGTTAAAATCTCTTAAAATGTCCTGTATCTAGGGCTATGGTCACAAAAATTAATGTTTCGTGGTTGAGTAAAACAGGAACATTATTTACTTGATTTGCTACGAAACCTAGTGAATATGAGCTCGGAGATTAAAATTTGACAAAAAGGCACAGATCTAGGCCTTATTAATTGTTATATTTCGAGAAGCCTGGGGTTTCATAGAAATTAAAAGTGTATTTTTTATACAATCCAATAATGTTTAGGTGGCCAGTTTTTCAAAAACCAGCACCACACTCTAACAGATCTCTTACAACAAAATTGCAAGTTTTCGATAAACTGACCATTCGGTGAAATGATCTTTCGATATAATGAACTTTTAGGTAAAGTAATCCTTCGGTGAAATGAACTTTTCGATTAAATGTCCTTTCGATGAAATAAACTTTTAGGTGAAGTGACCTTTCGGTGAAATGAACTTTTCGGTCAAGTGACCCTTCGGTGAAATGTACCTTTCGATCAACTGGTTTTCGGTCAAGTGACCTCTCTATCAAGTGAACAATACCCGTCTTAAGATATATTGTTAAACGTGGTGTGTCCTACAATGATAGTGTGAGTATATGTGTATTTCACATTAATTTTGCAAAGTTAAAAACCCTAAGAGAAATTTTAATTGTTTTTTATTTTTACAATGAAATGTCACAGAAAAAATAATTGCACATCTTTCAGCTGCGCCTAATAACGATGGTGGACCACGGGCATCCATCCATCGTTATGAGGATTCGAGACACACACACCCCAATATTTTGCCAAATAGGAAACACCAAGGGACAGGCTACATTGGCATGGATTTTTTTTTTTACAAATAAATTAAAACTTTGAGAAAATGTTTTACAAATCAGTTAAAAACTTGAGAATTTCTTATTACTGTACTAAATACACTAATACGGCTCACCGCAACGGTGGCACAGTGGTCAAGGCGCTGGCTTCTGACCATTTGTGCGAGAAGGGTCCAGGTTCGAATCCCAATGAGGCATGGATGTTGAGTTTGTTTTATGGCACTGGCTGTCTCCCTTCCCTGGAGTCAGTGGTCCTAAATTAGAGACAGGAGACTACTTTATAGCCCATTGAGTTGCTCACGGTGGTAATTAAATATCCAATAATAAAAAAAACATACGGCACTTAAACGCGTAGAGTTGTGCTATGTCCACCAGAGCATAGTCGATACTGTTGAGCTGGACAAAGATTTTCATATCAAACAGGGACGGGGAGGAGGAACGTTTTTCGATCAGTTTGTGATTAAATAGAAACTATACACTTATGTTCCTGCTTCTAAATCAAGGTTGTGTAGAACAAGATTTTATTCTATAAACTAAGCATACATATGAAATGTCATTAAAGTATAGGTGAAAAAATTTACTTTAACTGAATAAATACATTGTCAATACTCACCTTTGAAAGAGTTCAATTTAATGATTTTACCCCTAATTACTCCTACAATACAGCTGACAAAATTCTGGTTATGGCATCAATGAAGTATATCTAAAGGTGGATAAATTACAGGGTGGTTGAAAGGGTAGCTCTCAAGTAAAAATAATGCATTGCTTTATAGTGAGAAAAACAAAGAGAGTTGGGAAGGTAAGGTAAGATATATCTGTGCCCCTAATAATTAGAAGGCGATGATGCCTATGTATGGACTATAACAGTGTGAAGCAGAATGCAATGGGACACAACTGGGAACTTAAGTGTGGTGTCAAACAAAATATTATTTAACAAAAAACATGCCACCAGAGTGAAGCAGTACAAAAGAAAAAAAAAGTAATGAACGGCACAGTTACAACAAAATACTTTTCAAACACAATTCTAAAATGCACACACAAAAAAACTATTATTCCTAAAATTCGTGGTCATGTCTGTATCAGAACTGAGTATTGAAGATACACGCTGTTATACAAAAAAAGCCAGAAACTTACGAAAACAATTCAAGCGTGCAAGTTAGTGCTAATTTTCAGAAATTCGCCAAAGTTTTTAAAATTATGTATTGCTGTTATCGGAGTAAAATAAAAATATTCAGTACAGGTATAAGCAAACGGGCCCTACCTACGAACTTTGAAACGAAAGCGCCTCAAAAGTACAGAATGTTGTGACGGTTCCTCTTATCTCAGCACCTTAACTAGATAACTTTTTTAAAACATCGCTGTCTATGAAATGCCAAAAGAGAAATGTTCACATTACTATATACTACAATAAAAATAAATCGATAATCTGCACTCGAGCAGAACAAATTTTAGCAAGAAGCATGACCCACCTTTAAGCACTAAATTCAGATATTTTTAGATGGAAACTAACATTGTTGTTAAGAACATGGGGATTAAAACATATAATGACATTACAAAAAAAAAAAAAAAAAACCCTTACCTTTCATTTACTTGAGCCATTGTAGCGAAGAACACCGATAGAAACACAGACAATGTCGTACTAGCAGTCGTCAACAGCAAAAAGTCAAACTAAAACGGTTAACACAATGCTTTCGGGCATGCACAGTCCCGCGCTCGCACTTCCTGTTGGGGTTGTTTTGGTTTGCCAGTTCCGCCCCACAGTGGCGCTACGTTGCAGGCCCATAATTCGCAGAGATGCTGCAGGGCCAATAGTGGGTAACTGGAAGCAGCCAACTGATGGCGCTGCCACCAACGGACCGCTGCCGGCCCATAAGCGGCAAATTTCAGCCATCAGTGACCCATCACTGCCAGCTGTTGGCCAGCAGTTTCCCAGCACTTGTGTTTTTGCTGGGTACCAGGACACTGAATTGGAAACTTTTATTCAATACCTGGTCAGACATTAATTAGTTCGAATTCCAGTACGAATGGGGTTTGTCATAGATTCTACAAGGTGTTGGAGTGAATCTGCATAAACAGCACACCAGGTGGTTCACCACACAGTCATTTAACTGGCTCAAAATTGACGGAATAGAACTTTTCTCCCTGATCTCTTTCTCTAAGATGTCCCATAAGTTCTCAATGGTGTTCAGATCCGGGCTCTGTGGCGGCCACGGAAGATGGTGGAAGTCTCTGTCATGCTCGCTGAACACATCTTGCGTGATGGGCAGTGACACTGTCGTTCATAAAACAGCCATCACCTGCTGGATGGAAAGTCCTTATGGCAGGGTGGAATTTATCGTGGACATTGCTCAGCTAATCCTTGGAGGCCACCTGAGCTTCCAGCAATACCAAGGGAACAGTTTTGTACTAACAGAACGTGCCCTGCATCATGACACCCCCTCTAGAGCCTTGAGTTGTGTTTACAAAGCAAGCTGGATCCATTGCTTCACGGGGCTTTCACCAAACTCTCCGCATACCTTCGGTCTGCGATTCATCGGGTCACATGACTTTTATCTTCTAGTGTCCAGTCAAAGTGTTCCTCACATCGTTATAGACAAAATTTCCTGTTCATCGCAGAAATCAGTGGTTGCCATATAGGTATGCGACTCCCGATGCCGAATGGATCGACAACAGCCTTCATTGAATGATGATATGGATCGACAACAGCCTTCATTGAATGATGATATGGATCGACAACAGCCTTCATTGATTGATGATATGGATCGACAACAGCCTTCATTGAATGATGATATAGATCGACAACAGCCTTCATTGAATGATGATATGGATCGACAACAGCCTTCATTGAATGATGATATGGATCGACAACAGCCTTCATTGAATGATGATATGGATCGACAACAGCCTTCATTGAATGATGATATGGATCGACAACAGCCTTCATTCAATGATGACATGGATCGACAACAGCCTTCATTCAATGAAGATATGGATCGACAACAGCCTTCATTCAATGATGATATGGATCGACAACAGCCTTCATTCAATGATTATATGGATCGACAACAGCCCTCATTCAATGATGATATGGATCGACAACAACCTTCATTCAATGATGATATGGATCGTCAACAGCCTTCATTCAATGATGATTTGGATCGACAACAGCATTCATTAAATGATGATATGGATCGACAACAGCCTTCATTCAATGATGATTTGGATCGACAACAGCATTCATTAAATGATGATATGGATTGACAACAGCCTTCATTGAATTATGATATGGATCGACAACAGCCTTCATTGAATAATGATATAGATCGACAACAGCCTCCATTGAATGATGATATGGATCGACAACAGCCTTCATTCAATGATGACATGGATCGACAACAGCCTTCACTGAATGATGACATGGATCGACAACAGCCTTCATTCAATGATGATATGGATCGACAACAGCCTTCATTCAATGATGATATGGATCGACAACAGCCTTCATTCAATGATTATATGGATCGACAACAGCATTCATTAAATGATGATATGGATCGACAACAGCC
Organism: Macrothele yani; assembly: GCA_039090855.1. Classification (NCBI taxonomy): domain Eukaryota; kingdom Metazoa; phylum Arthropoda; class Arachnida; order Araneae; family Macrothelidae; genus Macrothele; species Macrothele yani. The sequence goes on along the minus strand of CM077007.1, from coordinate 98,615,909 downwards.
TTCATTGAATGATGATATGGATCGACAACAGCCTTCATTGAATGATGATATGGATCGACAACAGCCTTCATTGAATGGTGATATGGATCGACAACAGCCTTCATTGAATGATGATATGGATCGACAACAGCCTTCACTGAATGATGACATGGATCGACAACAGCCTTCATTCAATGATGATATGGATCGACAACAGCCTTCATTCAATGATGATATGGATCGACAACAGCCTTCATTCAATGATTATATGGATCGACAACAGCATTCATTAAATGATGATATGGATCGACAACAGCCTTCATTGAATGATGATATGGATCGACAACAACCTTCATTCAGTGATGATATGGATCGTCAACAGTCTTCATTCAATGAAGATTTGGATCGACAACAGCATTCATTAAATGATGATATGGATCGACAACAGCATTCATCGAATGATGATATGGATCGACAACAGCATTCATTGAATGATGATACGGATCGACAAGAGCCTTCATTGAATGAGGATACGGATCGACAAGAGCCTTCATTCAATGATGATATGGATCTACAACAGCCTTGATTCAATAATGATATGGATTAAAAACAGCCTTCATTCAATGACAATATGAATCGACAACAGTCTTCATTCAATGATGATACGGATCGACAACAGCCTTCATTCAATTTTGATATGGATCGACAACATCCTTCATTGAATGATGACATGGATCGACAACAGCCTTCATTCAATGATGATATGGATCGACAAGAGCCTTTATTCAATGATGATATGGATCGACAACAGCCTTCATTCAATGATTATATGGATCGACAACAGCCTTCATTCAATGATGATATGGATCGACAACAGCCTTCATTCAATGATTATATTAATCGACAACAGCCTTCATTGAATGATGATATGGATCTACAACAACCTTCATTCAATGATGATATGGATCGTCATCAGCCTTCATTCAATGATGATTTGGATCGACAACAGCATTCATTGAATGATGATATGGATCGACAACAGCATTCATTGAATGATGATATGGATCGACAACAGCATTTATTGAATGATGATACGGATCGACAAGAGCCTTCATTCAATGATGATATGGATCTACAACAGCATTCATTCAATAATGATATGGATTAAAAACAGCCTTCATTCAATGACAATATGAATCGACAACAGTCTTCATTCAATGATGATACGGATCGACAACAGTCTTCATTCAATGATGATATGAATCGATAACAGCGTTCTTTGAATTCTGCGGTCAGTTGCTGCATAGAGAATGTCTTGTTTCTCCATAAACGCCTTCTGAGACAACAGCAATCTTGTCCTTGACAGACCGTCGTGACACTAGAATTATTCTTTATGTTTTTGGTTGAGAGTTTAACAACAATCGTGAGCAACTCAATAGGCTATAAGTAATTTTTAGTCCCTAATTTAGGGCCACTTGTTCCAGGGAGGGGAAACAGGCAGTGCCGTAAGACGAGTACAGCTGCTATGCCTCATCGGGATTAGAACTCGGACCCAGTTGGATGAACAGTCATAAGACGGCGCTTAGACCATGGCATCCCCGGAGTGGCGAATTGCGCCTTTAGGCAAGCAATGTGAGTTATTTTCCACTGATTAAAGACACGGAATGTTTCACTTTTTGACATATGAATCAGCTACGCTGTTTTAAAAATCGTTGCTCTAGCCAGAGGTGCCCTCACGGTAGGCCTTTTATTGAACTCCGAAAGATTGTGTTTTTCCATTGAGAGCAGTACTACACTGGTGCGCAAAATATAAGGACGAAGAGGAGAAATTAGTATAACAGCGGAACGAGCAGACAGAACGGACCGAAAGACCACTCAGGAGATAGACTAGGGTCCGGTACGGTAGGGCATGCGCATATATATGCAGCATGACGTAGGGAGGGTAGTGTCGGAAGGATATAAAGCACACGGGCGATGTACGCTCAGCAATTCGGTGACAGCTATTGCACGGTGTACATCGGTTTGAACGACGTCGAGTTGTTGCCACCGTGAGATATGGCCAACAGGCAATCCAGTAGACGACATGTGGATGACTTTACCCGAGGTCGCGTCATTGGGAAGTTGCAAGAAGGTCAAAGTGTGACTAGTGCGGCCGAGGAGTTCGGGGTCACTCACAGCACCGTTTCGAGAGCTTGGATAGCATTTCAATTGACAGGAACAGCTGTCTCAGAGTTTAACAGTGGGCGTCCACGAGCAACCACGGTGGCGGACGACCGGTACATTGTCCTACAAGCGAGAAGAGACAGATGGCAGACAGCGGGAGAAATCGAAAAACGCGTGCAACAGACAACTGGACGTCCGTTATCGCGTTCTACCGTGGCCAAAAGGCTACACAAATGTGGTATATTTGCACGACGACCTTTATGGTGTGTGCCATTAACGCCTGCTAATCGGAAACGTCAGTTTCTGTGGTGCCAGGAACACAAGAACTGGACACATCAGCATTGGGGTCGAGTTCTCTTTACGGATGAGAGCCGATTTAGTCTGACGAGCGATTCTGGACGTATAGACATCTGGAGAGAACAGGGAATACGCAATCACACCTCCAACATCATCGAAAGGGACAGGTTTGGAAGGTGGAGGAGTTCTCGTTTGGAACGGTAACATGCTTGGTAGGTGTACTGACCTCCACATCTTCCAAGGAGGTTCAGTAACTGGTGTCCGCTATTGTACCGACGTTCTCCTGCCTCACGTGCGTCTGTTTAGAGGTGGCTGTGGGTCCTGAGTTCCTCTTCATGGGCGACAGCTCTACACCTCATCGTACAGTGGCTGTCGCAGAGCTGTTGGAGAGTGAAGATATTCAACGCATGGATTGGCCAGCAAGGTCCCCGGAACTAAATCCAATCTAACACGCGTGGGAATTTCTTGGGAGACGCTTGACAGCACGTCATCAGCCGCCAGCAACGATTCCGCAGTTGTGATTGGCGCTACAAGAGCAATGGGCCACGATGCTTCAACAGCTCCTTGACAACCTCGTCCTCAACATGGGCGGACGTTGTAAATCCTGCAACGCAGTCAAGAGTGATCATATCCCCTACTAAAGACTAGATTATTCTTGGCAGCCGCCTGTCCCATGGACGTTTCTGTCTTCTGTCCAGTTGTGCTGGAAGCTACCTTTTTTAATAAAGTGCCTTTGTATTCTTTGGATTCCTTGTTTGGACGGTTTTTCTCACTTGTCCCATATTCTTACATCTTGGTGATCTTATGGTGTAATTTGAGTCAATGTGGAGCACTTCTGCACGACGTTACATTCGAACAACCCTCTCGTCCCTAATTTTTCCACGCCAGAGTACTTACGATTACTCAGGGGCAGCAGCAGTCTTAAATATTTGCCTAGATCACATGGTGGCTCACGTGACCATAAAGTTTGCACATACACTGCGTACGTGACGTTTACGTACATCTGCATGTAGATTGTTTCTACATATTCCTTTGTCCGGTTGTTTGAAGTTTTTTTTTTCACGTAGATTTCAAAGATCACGCATCAGTTTTTCAGAGAACGAAAACATGCCCATCCTAGCCCCTAAAGTCAGCAAAAAAGGGATTAGGAGGTTAAGTCGAAACTGGTATTTAGTTCGGTAAGAATTTCAGACGTCGCTTTAGAGATTTCACATGATGTGTTGGAAACACTCAACATGCTTTAGATGTTCTAACAGATGGGACACACTGATGAAGTCAATGGACAACCAAATGTTTATGACTTATTTCGGAATTAGAAATCAGCAGTAGCTACATTCTGTTGACATTTTCAGCGACATTTTTATCAGAGAATTTAATCTAAGCGGCTCGAATCATTCTAAACATTCCTGACTGTCGCATGGACAGAATGAAATTACGAGTTCATTCCGAAAATTAATAGAAGTATTGAAAAAAATTATGAACAGAACTATAGGTACTGCTAATTTCTAATTCGGAAATCAGTCATTAAGCATTTGTTTGTCCACTGACTTCATCAGCATACAGGTAGCGCCATCTATTGGCAGGTCTCCACATTACCCAACGGAAAATTATTGATTTTAAATGTAATTATGGTTAAACTTTAGCAAACATTGCATTCGTATGCGATGCTATAATTTAAAGTTATTTTTATCGATGTGCGAACTTTCATCGTTGGGAATGCATTAATTCAGAAGAAAATATCTGCAGAATTTTTTTTCCGTTCGGAACATAGGGCAGAGTTTTTAGATGGAACCACCTTAAACAACTGCGCCACTGGGACTGCAACATGCACGTTCCAGAGTAATGCCTCCAAATCTATCCTTGGCTATTCTATCCTTGTATCATTCGTCCTTGATGGGCCCTATTTGATGTCCCGAATGAGGTATGGGTGGAGCGCTTGTGTGATTCTGGTGCCCTGGAACTAGTGCCCCCAAGTTGGGAGACTGTCCATCTCTACGAAAAAAACAGCAAAACTCAACAAAAATACAATATATCAATTCTTTTTTTTGAGAACCATTTTTGCAAACAATTTTTTAGCTCAGATGATCACAGTGCTGTTAAACCCTAAATTAGAGACAACTCTCCCCCTGTGAAATATACAACTATTTCGGTGACGGAGATCGAACTTACGCCTCCTCGCTCCAGAGCCAGTTGTTGTAACCGACCAAACTACACCGGCGGAATATATTGCTGCAGATCTGTCGTCTTGACACGTGTTTCACGTCCATTGTACGTCACACCATCTCCCTCTTACTATTACATTTTTTTTGAAGCGAAGGAGGAATTTCTATTAATTCCAGACGAATGTGTGGAACAAACATTGCACATTTTTTGAAGAACGCAATGGCCAATATATCCATTTCGACAATCGGAGGCCAATGTGAAATACACAAATTTGTCGGGGACGGAGATCGTCCGCCCCTCCTCGCACCGGAGGCTGATGTTCTAACCGACTAAACTACACCGACGGAATGTATTGCTACAGATATGTTGTCTTGACACGTGTTTTACCTCTGTTGTACGTAACATCCGATAAAAGATAACCGAACCAAATAAAGTTCTAAACTTGAGCAAATGTTGGGGGTGAGTTGGTTTATACGTAGGTCGTGTACATGAACGTGGGAGACTACTCCACATGGTACAGATGATGGAAAAATGAGCACAGGACAACTGTTTCAGTTGAAACCAGAACAATACCTCAGTACGTGGGATCATTGTGCTGTGCCACTAAATAATCCATCACCCTTATCCCTTTAAGCGGCCGATTTACCTGAACCAAATGGTGCCCCAAATTTCGTGGTCACCATTTGGTTCAGCTTTCGTGGAAACTGGTTGGGTTTCTCGAAAGCTGCGACAAAGCAGCTTCTTTCTCATTTTCATCTTAGCAGCACCGACCATAAAACTAAAGCCTTCCTTCTAGCTTTTTCTTTTCTGCCCTGTAACCCAAGGTATAAAGGCTAGTTTGCCTGGCACGGACACTCTGTCACTGGGCACAAACAAGCGACTCAAGTAACTTTTCTCTTCTGTCTTAGTTCGTCGCCGTTGTTATAACCCTTTCAGCAGTTAATTAGTCAGAGAGGATGAATGTCAATCATCTCCCCTAATGAACACTTTTAAATAACAAAACAAAATGGAATACAACGCTTGCTGATTTTCAGATTCACTCGTTGCTGCCGCGTTCAGCCCGCTTCTTAGACATCGAATACATTCGTTCGGGATGGTTTCAGCCCATTTTACGAACCACGTGTTAATTCCTTCTAGCCGGTTAAAAGAATAACAGTCACATCTCAGTAGCTGTTTTTATCTGTATTCATAACATTTATGTTTATCAGCAAACATGGATGTTAAATTTAAATTGTCTCCATTGAGAATGCTTAAAGATGCTTAATCTGTCTATCTTTGGGTCACCAAATTGTTTAATTTGTATAAGCCTTTCTTTTTCTGTTTTGAATGAGCGATTACTAATTTAAGGTGTAAAAAACTCTTCTCACTTGAGGGCCAGATTTGACCTTGATTGGTCTTCTATCTAATTGATTAATATCACGGGTAATTATAAAATAAGTATCACTAATCTGTGGTCTCTAGAAAAGCCAGAAATGTAGATATCCCGAAGAAACTTGGTAAGTATCTTATTAAGGTCACGAGAAATCAATTTAACGAGAAAACTTTTTCAAACTTGTGCCACTAAGGTAATAGGGGCACTGCAGCCGCTACAAAAGAACAGACATCTGCAAGAATATACTGGCTACTGACAGCAAAAAAGTGAAAAATTTGCTCAATATGCGGGTCATTACAAGAGATAACCTATGACGCATAGCACAAGCATCACTGCTGATATCTAAGAAAAGGAAGCGGCAACGTTTGTGTTCATTCAAGACAGTGCAACACCACATGTTGGTCGGCAGGAGAAGGAATTGCTCATTCGAAAATTTTGAAACGAACGGAAATTTCTCGAAGATTTCCTCAGTTCTGGTTTTCCTGCTCACCGGATCTTACTGCTTCTGATTTAAGGTGCCGAAGATACATGAAAGACGGCGATTATCGGGAAGGCATGAGCTCTCTCTCTTAAATCTGAAAACGAGTATTAGATGTGAAGTGGCCAACATCGACCGTGACATGCTGCGAACAGCCGTCTCAAGCGTCATTCTTCGTTTGCAGCATGTCATCTCTTGCGATGGCCAGCATTTGAGCAGATTATGCCTAGAAACTTTTGCGCTATCAATAAACAAAAAATTCAAGCACATGTCTGTTTTTCTCTTGCGTCTGTTCCTTTAGCCGTGCAATTTTGAACTACACTGGTCAAAAAATGTTAGAGACATTCTATGAAATGAAAGATATATTTGACTCAAGTAACACACATTGAAATAGTATCAGAAAGGTAGACACAAACGATACAGAATGCGCTTAAAACAGCAACTTCTTTTGAAATTTCTGCACACAACAAAGTAGCACTGCAATATAGACAAAATGGTGAATTCAGATAATGTCCATACCTCTAGATTTCAGCACTCGGTTACACCACCTCTGTGTAGAATAGCGTCTTGACACCTTCCAGGCAAACTCGCAATGGCATTATTGATGAGTGTCCTGGGCAGTTCGGTCTGCCAATGTACTAGGGTATGGAACGTGGTTATCCAAACGTCACTGTACAGCATCCTGAATGTTCTTTTTTTTTTTTTTTTTTTTTTTTTTTTTTGATTGGAGGTTTAACGACCGCCGTGAGCAACTCAATGGGCTATAAGCAGTCGTCCGTCCCTAATTTAGGGTCCCTGGTTCCAGGGAATGGAGAGAGCCAGTGCCGTAAGACAAACACAACATCCATGCCTCATCGGGATTCGAACCCGGTCCCCATTCGGACGAATGATCAGAGGCCAACGCCTTAGACCACTGCGCCACCGGGGCGGCCCTGAATGTTCTCAAAAAAATTAAGGTCAGAAGACATCGCAGGCAGCTGTAACGACTTAAACGCATGCTATTCTAGCTCCTGAAACACGATCCAGGAACTGCAACTGGTTGCATTTTCACCGAGACAACTTAGTAAAATCATGCAATGCATTGATTATGATACGCTTTCCAACATGCCAGAAATCATTACCCAAGTTATGAGGATAATGGCTGTGGAATAAATCTCGCTCCTCTGACCTGACCTTTGACCCCATTTTGATGATATTAAAGAGAATTTGGTCAGTATACCTCCGGAACAACATTCAAACGTTTTATCGTAATAGAAGCATTTTTAATTAAGTTATGTGGATAATGGCTGTGAAATAAATATCGCTTATGTGCCGTGACCTTTGACCACCTTTCGATGATATTAAGCAGAATTGGTCCAGGATACATCCGCATTAACATACTAACGTTTGTCGCAATAGAAGCATTTTTAATCAAGTTATGAGGATAATGGCTGTGGAATAAATCTAGCTCCTGCGCCCGGACCTTTGATCCCATTTCGATGATATTAAACAGAAATGGTTCAGTACATCTCCGAAACAACATGATAAAGTTTTGTCGCAATCGAAGCATTTTTACGTAAGTTATGGCGCATAATGGTGATGGAATGGATCCCGCTCATGTCCTGACCTTTAACCCGATTTCGCCAATTTTTAATAGGGTTCCTTCCCAGGTTGTCCCCGACCACATACTAAAACTTCGTCGAAATCGAAACATTTTTACGCGAGTTATCGTGCGAACAGAAGGACGGACAGACAGACGGAAAAAGCTGGGTCATATACGCTTCTCGAATCTAAGGTTGGAAAGCGTAAAAAAACGGAATGCTTGTCAAAAATCAGCGTGAAACATGTAGCAATGGCCACAATAGTCTCGTTTCGGTACATTGAAGCATTCATGTTACCTTGATAAATATACAAGGAAGTACGGCCATTAAAACACATTCCTCCTCAGACAAGAACTGACTGTCGCTGGTAAGGGTGGACGGATAGCACACAGTGTGGTTGCATTCTTGTGCCCGATCTTCTCCGTACGAGTCATCGTCGAGTATCAGGATAAAGAGCGTAGTGGAATTCGTTTGTGAAAAGTACATGATCTCACACTATATTCCATGACATTTACTATTGGAACCATGTATATCTTTGACGATGGTGAGCTGATGTCAATGTACACAGCTTAGCAGCCTCATTGCTATGCGTCCGTACGCGTGAAGACTTTTACGTACAGTTTCAGTACATTCTGTGATACCAAAAGCAGCTGGAAATGATTCCCACAGTTGACTGCTGGTGGCCCTAGGGTATTTTCGTACAGTAACTCTCAGGTAACGATTTTGTCTCCTGGGGGTTATCCTCGGGTGACCACTCCTGGGTCAATCTGCAACATTTCCATGCCGTAGAAATCTTGTGTGTAGCCGACTTAGTACATTTTGCGAAAGTACTAAAGCAGCAGCCACCTCGATCTGCCGTACATCTGCCTAAAATATGCCAGTACCCCTATTTCTTTTGACGATGCTTAAACGTCGTCTGAACATCATTTCAGGTTATTCCCATACTGAAAGCAATATATTCAGGAAACGTCTAGACTAAGCAGTGAAACGACCCATTCTCCACTTTGCCCAGGATACTTCTCATAATCCCTCGTTCTTTCAATTAGTTCTCTCAGTACATGGATATGATCTATGGTGCTGTGGCACTCCGGAATCCAGCTTGTTCTCTTCAAGCGATGTGAAAGAACTTTTGTGAAGATTTTATACACCACTGAAAGGAGCCTTATGGGCTTCTAAGTAGTTCCTGAGATCCTGAATGTCGCCTTCCAATACTCAGAAATATTTCCTTCATTGAGACATCTAGTGAAAACTTGGGCGAGAGTAGTTTATATTTCTGCACTTGCTTCTTGTATAATGTCCACGGTAATTCCATCTTTTCCTGGAGCTCTTCCGCGTTTCATGTTCTTAATTGCATGTGCATCTTCTGCTAGAAGGACTGGAAGAACGTTGGTACAGGTACCTTTTGTAATGATTGGTATAGGTGTATTACCTTTTTCATATAGTTTTGTGTAGACATTTCCTCCTCTTGTCAATATTTCACCTCTATTTCTTACTACAGAACCATCATCTTTACTCAGTGCAATAATCTGTTTTCTTCTCTTACTGAAATGTCCCTTTGCTTTTTTCAAGCTTTGATTATTGTCTATTGATTTTCTCACTAGTTCACAATTAAATTTCTTTATGTATTCAGTGATACCTTTCGGACCTGTTTTGCATATCTCTATATATTCCACTCTGGAAATTATGTTTTCTTTATTTGTCCACATCTTCCTTTTCTTTTGCAACAGCATTTTTTGTTTTTCCTGATATTTTCTTCATATATGCAACTTGGTTTCAGTATCACCTAGTTTTATTGCTGCTTCGATAAGAGCCTTTGCTAGTTTTCTGTTAACTTCAGAGATGTCCACTTCGTCTGCTCTGAGACCTTCTACAGGAGAGAATCCGTTCCTCAGTTCCAAATTGAAGGTATAGTGATTTTTATGATTGGTAATATCAATAAATTTTGTTTAATTCATGAGCTTGCCACTTTCAAGTTTAATGTCTTAAATCTCACCCTTCTATGGCCACTCGCTGTGTTGCACACTACAGTCTTCGATGACGAATGTCTTGTTACACATAATAAAATCAATTTCACTTTTCTTTCCATTGGATGTATGTTTATTTCTTACGTGGCTTTTTCTTGAAAAAGGAATTCATGATGAAAACCTTTCTGCCTCTGAAAACTCTACACGATTATTTAGAAACTCGTTTCTGTTGCTGTGACCGAATGTATCTACCGAAGTTTCGTTCTGATGCTGTTGCCATATTTTCACATTGAAATCACCCATAATTTATGATCTTCAAGTGCTACTTGACTTTCTTATTTAGATGACGAATTTCCTTGCAATATTATTCAACTTCTTCCTCAGGAGGACTTGTGGTGGGTACGTAAGCTTGAATAATCTGAGTCTGGTATCATTTCGAGAGTTGGATAACGAGTGGCCCTGCTCTGTCCGAGAAACTTTCAACTTCTAGACCTTTATCCTTCAATGTTTTGCCTATTATAAATCCAATACCATTAGTTCTGCCAGTATCTGTCCCACGATAGTTGAAGAGATGCTCACTTTTCAGTTCAATGAGATCCTTTCCTTTTCTTCTTATTTCACTTAGCCCAACGACGTCCCACTTTATTATTTGTTGTTCCTCCTCCAATTCAAGGAGTCTTGAAGTAGAAGACAGAGATCGTCGTTTGAACGTAGCCAGGTTCAGCATCAGATAGCAACCTAGTCCGGTCCTCAGGTGATCCTTAGCATACTCTGCCTTCATGTCGCACTGGCCGCTGCCTTAGGTCAGCTATATCACAACTGCCGGGGACTCAGGCCTAGTGTTCAGTTTAAAGTCATATATATACACTATGTTGGCAAAGATCACCGAACACCCCTTCAAAAGCAAATGAACGAATCCACTGCGTTGTTAAGATGCGCGGAACAGCTGCATACGGTATGAAAACAAGACTGCAGCTGACCGCGATCATATTGCACTGGGTGATTAAGTAAAAATGTCGCGGCCGGAGAGAACTTACGTTGAGAAAGGAAAGATTGTTGGGTGTTATATTTGTATGTTGTCTATAAGAGAAACAGAGAGGCGTATAAGCATACCAAAGTCAACTGTTTTGGATGTACTGAATAAGTGGAAGACACATGGCGTGCCTGAAGCAGCAAAACGTACCGGCAGACCAAAGAAAATCAGTGATAGAAGACGTCGAAGCCTCAGGAGAGTCGTTGCAGCTAATCGACGGAGTACTGCACAAGACCTCAGTGTACAGGTGAGAAAAAATGCTGGAACTAATGTATGTACACGTACCATTCGCAGAGAACTTCATTCCATGTGTTAGCGCGGTCGTGCGGCTGCTCATAAGCCTTTTATCTCCACTCGGAATGCTACTCGTCGTTTAGCATGGTGTAAAGAACATTTATCGTAAACCGTAGACCAATAGAAACGAGTCCTATGGACTGATGAATCCAGATACACGATCCATCAGTCTGATGGCCGTGTGTGGTTATGGCGGCAGCAGGGGGAACGATATTTACCACAGTGAACTGTTCCAACGGTCACATTTGGAGCTGGCAGTGTACTCGTGTAGTTTTTTTTTTTTGCTTTGTGGTATGGTCCCGGCCCATTGGTTATCCTGGAGAAACCTGTTAGCCAGCACGTTTACCTCGATATTCTATACAAGTATACCCTACCAACCCTGTGGCATTACTATGGAACCGAGCCTTGTTGGTGCCAGCAGGATAATGCACCGAGCCATAAAGCAAGGACTGTTACGGTGTGGTTTGACGATAATTCCGCATCGTGTGGGGACTGGCCAGCACATAGCCCTGATCTTCGTCCCATAGAGCACCTATGGGATGAATTAGAGCGCCGTATAAGAAGTTTGGAAGCAAGCACTACTACTAAGCAATAGTTAGCGGCAGCATTATGTACTGAATGAAAGCGCATACTAAAATAAATACTAAGCGCTGTGTTCTAAAACCTTGTCAAAAGCATGTCTCGAAGGGTCAGTGCATGCATTAAGGCCAAAGGTGGACTGACTCCGTAATAATAATGTATATCAATAAATGCTATGTTGTGTTTCCCTTCTAGGTAGGTGTCCGGGGACTTTTGTCAATATAGTGTATATATATATATATATGTTATCTGCATTTATTCTTTTCTTCTTCACTAAGAAAATAAATAACACATCGGTAAACAACTACGTATTCGTAAAAGGGTTCGTCTTTTTCTCTGGAAAATCAATCATGAATTACTTGTGTTTCCATGCTGTTATATCCCCTAACGCCTACAATACTGCAATGTGAGAAATAGGTAAATAATCCACTCTCATCAGATTTAAATAGAAAGAAAGCACGAAAGGAAGAATGCAACCCCACGTTTTCTCTAAAATTAAGGGTGCCTCCAAAACGCAGATTTTTGGTCATTTTATCAGCTGTATTAATGAAAAAAAGTCGAGACATTTACTATAAAGAAATGGAAGTTTTTTTCTCTCCCATGGATGGAATGAGATTTTAAGCAGAAACCTATTTAGAAATGTTTTCGGTACGATATGGTCCGCTAAAATGGAAGTCATGATCATTTTCTGAAAGTTCAACAGACCGTGTCTAGAATTAAAACAATGCACACCCGGTTTCCAGGGTACCGAATAGCGTAGGAAGGAAATTCAGCTGGATTTCAATTTTCACTCTTGAATTCGTTTTCGTTTATGATTCTTGAGTTAAACGAACCATGCCGAGAATAAGAAATGAAAATATTTGCAACTGAGCGATCGATCCAAATGTGTTTGCTTATTCACCGTGAAATTATAATTGCACTTCAAGCCCTCTTCTTATTATCTGGGCAAGCTTCACCGCTATCTCCTAAACCTAACACAAGCCACATAAACATTAAAAATGTCATATTTGCATTCAAAACTCGCTCCTTTTAAGTCTCTGGTAATCCAGACTCAATCTTTAAAGTTTTCTGAATTTCGTCGAACTTCGAAACGTTTTTCTTCAATGATTCCTCCTGCGCAACTGATCATTAATTACAGCTTTGCATGTTGAGGTGTCCCAGAAAGATAACAAAACTTTTCTTTTGCTACCAAAGAGAGATTAATTACTGTTACTTTTACCTTGTCATCTTGGAGACTACTATGAAATTTCCCATCGAATAATATTTAAAATGCAATCTGAATTTATTCTCCCGTGGCAAAACGCACATGATAAATAAGGCTGTCCTAAAAATTATAAATGGAGAATTGGTCGAAAAGTTCTTGTCTCAATGTTTGTTATCAGCTATATATATATTTTTATCCTCACGTATGTTTATATTGTAAAAGCCTCACATGCAGATAAAAAAACATAGATTTCGAGATACGGTAAGATAAAAATCTTCTTTTAATTTAAAGAAACGCGATTGTGTCATGTCTCGATATCAGATGAAATAAAAGAGTTCTAATCAACGGTAAGGAATTTTTTATAGATTCTCAAAACAAACGCCAGTAAATATTGACTTCATATTCTTAGCAAATGACAAGAACAGCTGGAAACGTTTTCAGCTGGGAAAAACACATTGAATAAAGGAACAGTGGAACTGCATTTGTTAACTCAAGTTAACGTTTTACTGTATTTAATATTTCGCCGAAAATCGGTCCACATAAATGGTAAGACGACCGCATAGGTAGAATACAATAAACCGTATTGTATATGCTAAAAAGTGATGTTTAGTTTGTTGAATAGAATAAACAAGAATATACCTCTTTCAAAATAGGATTGTACCTCTAACTCTTTTGTTTTCCTCAAATTTGATTGCTTCCAATGCAGCTAGAATGTGTATAATACATATTACAATCAAACCTCGATTTAACGAACTTCAAGGGACCAACTATCTTGTACGTAAAATCGCGGAATTCGCTAAATCGAGGAAACCTTTCTAATGAATCATTCAAATTAAGCTACTGTTCATAATAGAATACGTAAGTAGCCATGTTCACTTTCTTTCAGTGACTATGATCTCTTTCTTTCAGTGAGTATGTTCTCTTTCTTTCAGTGAGTATGTTCGCTTTCTTTTAGTGACTATGTTCTCTGTCTTTCAGTGACTATGTTCTCTTTCTTTCAATGACTATGTTCTCTTTTTTCAGTGATTATGTTTTCTTTCTTTCAGTGAATAAATTGCCTTACTTTCTTTCAGTGACTATGTTCTCTTTCTTTCAATGACTATGTTCTCTTTCTTTCAGTGACTATATTTTCTTTTTCCAGTGACTATGTTATCTTTCTTTCAGTGACTATGTTGTCTTTCTTTCAGTGACTATGTTGTCTTTCTTTCAGTCACTGTGTTCTTTTTCTTTCAGTGACTATGTCCTCTTTCTTTCTTTCAGTGACTATGTTCTCTTTCTTTCAGTGACTATGTTCTCTTTCTTTCAGTGACTATGTTCTCTTTCTTTCAGTGACTATGTTCTCTTTCTTTCAGTGACTATGTTATCTTTTTTTCAGTGACTATGTTCTCTTACTTTCAGTGACTATGTTCTCCTTCTTTCAATGCCTATGTTCTCTTTTTTTCAGTGACTATGTTCTCTTTTTTTCAGTGACTATGTTCCCTTTCTCTCTTTCAGTGACTATGTTCTCTTTCTTTCATTGACTATGTTCTCCTTTTCAGTGACTATGTTTTCTTTCTTTCAGTGAATAAAGGGTCTTTTTTTCTTTCAGTGACAATGTTCTCTTTCTTTCAATGACTATGTTCTCTTTCTTTCAGTGACTATATTCTCTTTCTTTCAGTGACTATGTTATCTTTCTTTCAGTCATTATGTTCTCTTTCTTTCAGTGCATATGTTCTCTTTCTTTCTTTCAGTGACTAACTTTTCTAGGGCTACCTGTGTTTATTAAAACTTTGTCCGTAAAAAAGCTGTGTTGTTTAATTGAGCTACAAATTTAACACTGAAAAGAAAAGGAAAGAAAAAGCGCGATTTGGCGATGAATTCCAGAGGTTCAGGAATGGGTACGTACCATATGTGTTCCTGACTTCACAGAGGGCTATTGTTATGTCTGTAGCTGAAAACAGGAATCCGTCCACTCCGTCTTTCTTTTTCCTCCTTCCCACCCATGCAAGAAAACGTTCTGCTCCTTTGGAACTTATTGGTGATGAGCTTCCCCCTAAAAGAAGCTTATGCTTGATAGTCGGAGGAAAAGCGAACTGATTTATGATTCCATCAAGCTGTGTTGCAGATGGTGTTCTTTGAAACGTTGGTTAACTGCATGTGTAAAATTTTCCTGTTACACGATGCTCTCTTTCTAGCTGACTTTTAACGTAAAAATGCTGGTTAGCATGGTTTGGTGGTATTAAAAAAATGTTCACTAAATTGAGGAAATGTGTTCGTTAAATCGGGAAGCGCCAAGCATTAATTTCAATTTGGTTTCGTCCGGACCACAAAAAATGTACGGAAAATCGCAGAATTCGTTAAATCGCCGTTCACTAAATAGGGGTTTGACTGTATATCGAAATACATAATCAGTTTTGTGATGTCCGAATTCATCAATATACATCAGAGAGCCAAACCATTAAGACCATCTAACTAACATGATGTAGGTCCCACACATGCCACCAAAACAGATGTTATTCAGTGAGGTATGGACGTTACAAGATTTGCAAAGGTGTCTTATGGTATTTGGCAACGACACGTTAAAAGAAGATTATTTAACTCTTGTAAGTTACGTGGTTGAGTCACGGCAGATCAGATTTGTTGTTCTAATACAAACCGCTGATGCTTGATTGGATTGATGTCTGGAGAATTTGGAAGCTAGGGCAATTCTTGTTAATTTACCTCATGTTCCGCGAACCATTCTGGATCGATCCGTGCAGTGTAGCAGGGCTCATTATCCTGCTATAAGAAATCACAACTAGAGGGTGATAGTGTTGCCATGAAAGAATATATCTGGTCTGCAATGAAGTTTTGGTAGGTGGTATACGCGCGAGTTTCCTGCAAATGAAACACTGGACCTAGGGTTTCCAAAATGACCCAAACATTACACTTCTTCTACCGGTTTATTTTCATCCCACAGTGTATCCTTTTGTCAGCACTGTCCAGGTAAACGGCGCATACGCCGTCTGCCCTCCACATGGAGCACCAGGAAAGACGATTCATCGGGCCAGACAATCTTCTTTCAATCATTCAGATTTGGGGTTCGCGTGGCCACTATAGGCTTCTCGACGGAGAACCGAGGTTAGCATGATCGTTCGGTGCTACCTACGACAACGTGGCCTCATTTTCAACAGAGTTCGATGTCATAATGTACACATTTTTCCGCGCCGAATTTCAAAAACGGGTCCCCTCACTCCGGAGTAGTAAGTCGCTCTCCCAACTGAGCTACACGGACATGTGCTCTCACTGCTATCCAGAGTAAGTCGCTCTCCCAACTGAGCTACGCGGACATGTGCTCTCACTGCTATCTGCCTTTATCTTATGTGCGTCCTGCGGAGCAGGCAAGTAACATCCCCTCTGCCCCCCGAAAAAGGACCAGGGGCACGGCTCACGGATCAGCCGGGACCATGTGTCGCTGTAGGCAGTCATCCCATGAACAACGTGCATTTGAGAAATCCCAGACAATTCGGTGTGTGGAACGTAACATAACACTGATTTATTTTTTCGAAGCACTGAAGAAGGGATTCTCATTTTTTCCGTTTCGCCGTATGGGAAGAACATCACGTCATTGCAAGAAACTTAACAGCCGGGTCATCCTGGAAGTTCGGCCGCCAATATAACGTGCACGTTTTTACCGAGCCGAGTATCGAACCCAGTACCCTCACTCCGGAGTAAGTTGGTCTCCCACCCAACTGAGCTACGCGGACATGTGCTCTTACTGGTATCTGCCTTTATCTCGTGTGCGTCCAGCGGAGCAGGCACGTCACAATGTCCTGCGTATTGTGACACATTACTCCCCTTACCAGCATTCAAATTAGCCGCGATTTGCGCCTTAATATTGCTTCTGTCGGCTTGTACCATACAGGCTAGCCTTCGCTCACTTCTAGCATCGATGAGCCATGGTCTGTGCACCCTACCGGCGGTTCGTGGTTTTATCGTCCTGCCACTATTTTATGAAGGTAGTATGCACAGCTCACCGTGAGCACTTCACAAGCCTTGCCGTTACGGAAATGCTCTTATACAGTGATCTGGGCGGTACAGTTTGGCATTTCGTAAACTCACCTAAGTCCGCTGCCTTTTCCATTCAACGAACAAGAGTAGCACTGGTTAATAGAACTCAGTAGCAGGTGTTATTTATACAATTTCGAAACTTTCACACGCGCCGTCGTTAAGCTCGTTAATCTCGTTAACCTACAGGTTCTTCGATTTTCATAAAGACGCGCTCGTCTCTTCGCAATATTTCAGGCAAGGGAATCTGGTACCAGTTATGAACTAAATTTCAAATACTTAAATTTGAAATCTAATTTTTGTTGAAACTCAAAGACGGATTTTAGGTAGAATTTTCATAGAATTTTAAGAACTGCTCATGCTGTAAAATGTCTTCAGTTCATACAGTAAAAGATTCGTTCTCTTTTCTCCATTTTAAACGAATCTAAGAACAAGATTTGCGGGATAGAGTAATATGCCAACTTAGCTCCCATATTCTGGAAAGTATTATTCATGAGTGAAAATCATCATCATCATCATCATTGTCAACCGTTATCAATCCACTGCTGGACGAAGGTCTCCCCAAGTTTCCTCCACAACGGTCTGTCTTGTGCCAGTCTCCTCCATGTCACTCCCACATACTTTCGAATTTCATCCACCCATCTCCCATGTGGTCTTCTTCTGGGTCTTTTCCTGTCCCTTGGAATCCAATCTAAAATTTCGGCTGTCCATCGATGGTCTGTTCTTCTGGCAGTATGTCCAGCCCATTGCCATTTTAGGGATTTAACTCTGATCATGATGTCTTCCCATCTTGTCATTTTTCGGATCCACGTGTTCCTCTTCTTATCTCTCCTGGTTACACCAAGCATGCACCTCTCCATTCTGCTTTGAGTTGTCTGCAGCCTTTGTATGTCTCTTTTAGCTAAGGTCCACGTCTTTGCACCATACGTAAGCACTGGAAGGATGCATTGATCAAACACTTTTCCTTTAAGACATAATGGCATATTGCTCTTGAAATTTTGCTGTTTCTTCCAAAAGCTCTACAGGCAAGTTTTGTACGCCGATTAATTTCTTCACCAATGTGACCCTCACTTGATATCTGCTGTCCAAGATAAACGTACGTGTCTGTTATCTCCAGCTTTTCTCCATCAATCGATAAATCTTCATTTCTTGTAAAAGCATTGTACATCACTTTTGTCTTCTGAAAGTTCATTTTTAATCCCACTTCTTTACTCTTGTCAGCAAGTTCCTGGATCATACTCTGTAGCTCTGATGGGGTAGTTGCAAAAATGACTATGTCATCAGCAAAACGAAGGTGGGTTAGATAATCTCCATTAATCTTTATCCCTTTGTTTTCCCAGTTCAGTGATTGAAAGACATTTTCCAATGTGGCATTAAAGAGCTTCGGAGATATGGTGTCACCTTGTCTCACTCCTTTTCCAATTGTTATGTGTGTTGTATTTTCAAACAGCCATATCTTTGCACTTGCATTTTCATAGATGTTATTAATAATATTAATGTATGCATCTTCAATACCGCAGGATTTCAGAGCCGTGGTAACTGCTGATGGTTTCACCGAATCAAAGGTTTTTTCATAATCGATAAAAGCCATGCACAATGGAAGTTCATATTCCCTCGCTCTTTCAATTAGTTCTCTCAGTACGTGGATATGATCTATTGTGCTGTAGCCACTCCTGAATCCAGCTTGTTCTCTCGGTTGAGCCATGTCCAGTGTTACTATGGTTCAGTATTTCAGCTGGTTTTTTTCTTTCATTGGACATTTTTAAAGAACAATATCCACTTGCCACTGTTAGTTTCACAGTAAAATATGAAAGTTGTACGAATAGAATAATCAAAGCAATATCGTCAGAGCATCAACACCAACTTTAATGTAACTGCCATATTATATTCTTCTTTCTGATCACGGAAATATATGCTTCTTTCTGCAGCATCGAGAAAGAGATCTTCTTAGTATTATCCGACTTTAGGTATATCCCCTTCTAATTGCGCACTAAACGAAAATAGATATATTGTACTCTTCTACATTTATGATTCAAACCAAAGCCCGCTAACATCGAGAAAGCTAGGGCGTGGATGCCAGAAACTTATATTCAGATTTGCTTCATGGATTTCTTCACGATTCAAACTCATCCACAATGGCAGAGCTGTAGCGGAGTGTCATAGGAATGTTAACTGTTTTCAAGTACATTTTCGTTTTGTGATATGTGTGCTCGTGGAAAGCATGTATGGTAGTCATATGGATAGGAATAACTAGCGTAAATCTATTTTAAAACCCATCTTTTTTGCTACCCCTGTGGCGTAATGGTCTAAGCACTGGCTTGTGACCATTCGTCCGAGAAAGGTCCAGCTTCGAATCTAGGTAATGCATCGATGTTGTGTTTACGGCACTGGCTCTCTCTCACTTACTTGGAACCAGTAGCTCCGAATTGGGGACAGACGACTGCTTACAGCACATCGTCATCAAGTTGCTCGCAGTGGTCGTTAAACCCCTATTCGAAAAAAAAAAACATGTTGATAGATGTTTAGTTTCACGTGTGACGTCACATGACGTCATCGGTATGGGTGTTTTTCTGTGACTAATGAAAACCACAGCTGTGAATTTGAAACTACGTGCATTGATTTTCTTAAAAATTTCTCATGAATCGTGGAAATGTTTTTCTTAGGAACTTTCGCGATCTTGAGAACGTAGAAAGCAATCGGGTATAGAATCTATACAGCTTAAGAGTAAGCAGAAAACAGAAGCTCACGTAACCGTAGACGGAGGCCTATATACACCAAAGAGCAATTGAATTAGAGATACCTGTCTAGTAAAATGTAGTACCACCTTTCGCCCTGATGACGGCGGCTTTTCATCTCGGAATGGACTCAACAAGACACCGGAAGCGTTGGGAAGCCATACAGATCCATGTCCCCTGAACAAGCTCCCTCAGTTCACGATGATTTGATGGAGGGGGTCAGAGCCTCGAACATCTCTCTCGATGGCATCCCATATGTGCTCGATGGGATTGAGGTCAGGTGACCTAGTTGGCCAGAGAAGTGAGGTCACGTCGGTGGAGTGTTCATCCAACCATTCGGATACAATTCAAGAGTGGCGGCCCCGGTGGCACAGTGGTCTAAGCGATGGCCTCTGATCATTCGTCCGAACGGGGTCTGGGTTCGAATCCCTGTGACGCATGGATGTTGTGTTGTCTTACGGCACTGGCTCTTTCCCTTCCCTGGAACCAGTGACCCTAAATTAGGGACGGGTGACTGCTTATAGCCCATTGAGTTGCTCATGGTGGTTGTTAAACCTCCAATCAAAAAAAAATAGAGAGTGATGGCACGGTGCATTGTCTTGTTGCAGGATGAGGGCCCCAGTGGGATGTTGAAGACGCACCAATGGGAGCAAATGGTCGTCCAGTATATCCCGGTGACGCTGACCTGTGAGGGACGATGTCACACGTACCAGGGGTCCCATTTCAGTCCACGTAAACATTCCCCAGACGAGAATGCCACCCCCACCAGCTTGAAGAGTACCCTGCTGGCAAGAAGGATCTATCACTTCATGTGGTTTGCGCCGTACTCGTATCCAGCCATCCGCATATACCAACGTGAATCTCAACTCATCAGTCCAGGCAACATTTTTCCACATGTCTAGGGTCCAGTGGCGATGTTCCCGCGTCCATGCTAATCTTTGCATCCTATGATGTGCGGTAAGCAGCAGTTCCCTTGCGGGACGATGGCTTCTGTACCCCATAGCGAGGAGATGGTTCTGGATAGTGTGGCTGCTTACACGTTTTTGTACACCAGCGTTAAATTGCAGAATGATTTCTTGCACTGTGACCCGTCCATCCGCTGTTACAATGCGAGATAGCCAACTATGACCCCCTCATCCACACGCTGTTGTCCACGGTAGCTGGCCCTTGCAGGGATGGTTTTACCGTCTTCGATGTACTCACGGTGCACCCGTGAGACAGTTGCTCGTGAAATTCCCAGTGCCTGCATGACTTCCGAGATGGAGTGACCCATTCGTAGGGCCCCGACAATTTGTCCACGATCAAAGGCGCTTATATTCTTCGTCTTACCCATACTGCGTCCGACTCTTACTGATTCCCGTCGCATCACTCCTTATATTGTCGGATCGCTGCATACGTCATGTCGTTTCCGTTTACAGAGCCGCCCACAGGGCCATATTTGCATAACGCCAGCTGTTTCTAATTCAATGGCTCTTCAGCGTATGTACTTCAAATGTTGCATTCATTCATTCATTTCCTGATTGTTTCCTGCATTCCGATTTCGCGAAGAAATTTTAAGAAAACATTTCTACAGGTCATGTGAAATTTTTAAAGAAAATAAGGGCACGTATCCACACATTCCATTTTCATTAGCCGCAGACGAAGGAGTATAACGCAAGAGATCATGTGACATTGCATTTGGAACCAAACAGCTTTAATTAGAGAAATAAAAAAAATTAGGCTAATTTTTCGTATCCGTAATTCCGCGGTAAATGAAGCTACGTACATCCACGAGTCAAAGCAAATGTGTACTCCAAAGTAACTAATATATACTGGCGTGCAAAAATTAAGGGCGAGACGTTTTTTCTAATGTAACGTCGTGCATAAATGCTATACATCGACGCAAATCATACCATAAGATCCCCAAGATGTGAGAATATGGGACAAGTGAGCAAAACCGTCAAAACAAGGAAAAAACAAGGAATCCAAAGGATACAAAGGCACTTTATTAAAAAGATAGCTTCAAGTACAACTGGGCAAAAGACAGAAACGTCAATGTGACAGGCGGCTGCCAAGAAATATCCAGTCTTTAGTAAGGGATATGTTCTCCCCTGACTGCGTTGCAGGATTTACAACGTCTGTCCATGCTGGGGACGAGGTTGTCAAGGAGCTGTTCAGGCATCGCGGCCCATTCCTCTTGTACCTACAATCGCACCTGCGGAATCGTTGCTGGAGGCTGGTGACATGCTTCCAAGCGTCTCCCGAGAAGATCCCACACGTGTTTGATTGGATTTAGATCCGGGGACCTTGCGGGCCAATCCATGCGTAGAATATCTTCACTCTCCAACAGCTCTGCGACAGCCACTGTACGATGAGGTGTAGCGTTGTCGTCCATGAAGGGGAACTCAGGACCCACAGCACCTCTAAACAGACGCACGTGAGGCAGGAGAACCTCGGTACAATAGCGGACACCAGTGACTGAACCTCCTTGGAAGATGTGGAGGTCCATACGGCTACCAAGCAAGATACCGCCCCAAACGAGAACTCCGCCACCTCTAAACCGGTCCTTTTCGATGATGTTGGAGGTGTGATTGCGTGTTCCCTGTTCACTCCAGATGTGTATACGTCCAGAATCACTCGTCAGACTAAATCGGCTCTCATCCGTAAAGAGAACTAGACCCCATTGCTGATGTGTCCAGTTCTTGTATTCCTGGCACCACAGAAACTGACGTTTCCGATTAGCAGGCGTTAATGGCACACACCGTACCGGTCGTCGTGCAAATAGACCACCTTTGTGCGGCCTCTTGGCCACGGTAAAACGCGATAACGGACGTCCAGTTGTCTGTTGCATGTGCCTTGCCATTTCTCCCGCTGTCTGCCGGCTGTCTCTTTTTGCCTGTAGGACAATGTACCGGTCGTCCCCCGCCGTGGTTGCTGGTGAACAACCACTGCTAAACTCTCGGACAGCTGTTCCTGTCGTTTGAAATGCTCCTCAAGCTCGTGAAACGATGCTGTGAGCGATCCCGAACTCCTCGGCCACACTAGTCACACTTCAACCTTCTTCCAACTTTTCAAATACGCGACCTCGGGTAAGGCCATCCAGATGTCGTCTACTGGATTGCCTGTTGTCCATATCACACGGTGGCAGCAACTCGACGTTGTTCAAACCGATGTACACCGTGCAATAGCTTTCATCGAATTGCTGAGCGTACACCACCCGTGTGCTTTATACCCTTCCGACCCCCCACGTTATACTGCATATATGCGCATGCTCTACCGTCCCGGACCCTAGTCTATCTCCTGAGTGGTCTTTCGGTCCGTTCTGTCTGCTTGTTCCTCTGTTATGCTCATTTCTCCTCTTGGTCCTTAATTTTCGCATACCAGTGTACATTTGACACTCTGCTATGATCTCGTTTTTGAAGATTTGCTTGGTCAATAAAGAAAGCAATGTCGCAAACATAGGCATCCTTTCCCGTCACGTGAGCTACAGCTTTCTACTTAGAAAGGGCTTCATACATATTATTACTCACGAAGAGAATATTTTAAAAAATATCATAAGACTTTTAAGAAACGTGAGCAGTGTGTCTTCGCCTTAAAGGCTTTAGATAACAAAATCTGCTTGCAAACACGTAGAGGTCTTCATACTTCTAACTGCGAAGTTGCTTCACATTGCGTGTTCTCATATAACAACAGCATCGCTCTTAACATTTTTGATCTGCATGGCTTTAAATGATGAAAACACAACTGGCTTTAAGGTATTAAAGAAACTAATAACTCATCTCGGAGGCAGAGCTGGTGTTTCTTCAGAGCCTTTGATAGACGCAATGCAGTTTCGTCCTTTCATGAACACCTACTAAAATATGCGTCCCTTCAGAATATATTTCGCTAAAACTTGCCATAGTTACGTGATATACTTTTCGTAGAAATTCTCTGTATTTCCTCAGTTCTTCGAATTAATGCCTAAATTCTCCAACACGAGAAATGTACCCTGCAGGAAGATTCATCTTTCATTTGAATACTTGGAACCGCTGGAAAAATGGATAAGACGTTTCATTTTGTGTATTTGGTAGAAGAAGTCTTGCATTATTAACAAAGCTTTACGATACCAAAAACACTTTCTTGCATGCTCTCAAAACTGCTCCAGGGCTTGGCTGCTATTTCTTGCAAAACCGCTTTAGAAACTTCCAGGAGGGGGAAGGTACTTTCACGCTCTGAAGCAGAAATGCTGAAAAATTGCATTCCGCTTAATTCGTCGCGATTTCAAAGTTGCGCTGCTTTGTGCTGAGAAGTAAGAAAAAATATCACATTTGAAAGGAAGAAAGGACTTGAAAGCTGGTAGTGAATTCTGTGAAAGCCCTAAGGGATGTCTGGCTTGAAATCCCTCGACTCGCAATTTCCCGAGTGCCATATTCCTGAAAACGGAAGTTTAGAACAAACGCATATTTGGAATTTGTATCATCGATCACCCTTAATTAATTCAAGAAGCTGACGTGACAAAACGAGAAAATTATCGCGCGAGTTTTGTCACGTGATGCACATGGCGTATTTTCACCGCTATTTCCCGCGGGCGATTCTCTGAGCTCCTGGAAAGACCAGAATAGTTTAAGAACGAAAATTGGGGAGAAATTACGCTTGCGCTTTCCTTAGTTTGGGCCTCAGCCCATGTTTTCCCACGTTGGGTGAACAAAACTTTTATACTTTTCTGAGTCACCCTCATTAGCAGTAAAAAAAAAAGAAGACACTACGAAATTCCAAGTATTTTTCTTCAAGGAATGTATGGCCAAAAAAAAAAAAAAAAAGAAGAAACGAGACAAGCCTAGGAGTTTTTCTCCCAAAATGTTACAACACATAATTATCTTAACTTTGCTCACCAGAATTTCATTCATCCACATCTTCTCTGTCTTCTTCTTACTGAATTACGAGTACAAAGGCGCTTAGATAAACCTTAAAATTGCAAAAAATATATTTCTTGTACTTAGAATGCATTATCTTTTTTTGATATCAAGCTACATTTAAGCCTACGTAATCAACCTAAAATTATTTGACGTTTTATTCCATCGCCCTTTCTTTCAACTTTTTAAAAGTCTTATTAACAAACTAGTGTATAGCTCGTCCTAGGGCAGTTGATTTTAAGCTTTAAATAAATATTATTAAATTAGATGAAAACCCGTCAATAATGACGGGGGAAATAAAATTTGTGATACAGAAATTATTGACATTTATTTATTGAGTTTTTGAGTTCCTCGTCAATAGATGGCAACGTTGGCTCACAGCTTTCTGAAAATTTCCCGAGCAGTCGGTTACGGAATTCGATTCGACGGGCTGTCTGTTTGCTATGTGTTTTGTAAAACCTTTAGTCCCTATTTCGTCAGCACTTCCTTGTACAAAACAATATTCGTATACACTGACTGCAAACCCTGTATCAATTTCCTTTGGTCCTTTCTGTGAACTGTTTTTATCTTGACGTTGCCACATACAGGAGGTTAAACACCGGTTCAGGTAGTGAACCAAAATTCATGACGTAAAGTTTTTCGTAGCCGACCCGGTGGCGCAGCGGTCTAAGCAATGTCCTCTGATCATACGTCCGAAAGGGGTCCGGGTTTGAATCCCGTGAGGCATGGATGTTGTGTTTATCTTACGGCACTGGCTTTCTCCCTTCCCTGGAATCAGTGGTCCTAAATTAGGGATGGGCGACTGCTTATAGCCCACTGAGTTGCTCACGGTGGTCGTTAAACTTCCAACCAAAAAAAAAAAAATGAAAAAAAAAGTTTTCGTATCTCTAGAGTTGACCGTGTGACGTAACGCATCTCTGACGTCATGTGAGAATGATTTGGATTAGATGACATCACACCAGCAGATGTGTTCTTTGTTGCTATGACAACAAAGCAAAGTAGCATACGCGTGGACTGTGTGCAGGTGATGACGTCACGTACACGAAAACACGAAAAGCTAAGCGTGACGTCAGAGACATTTGTTTCTCGGTTGCTGCTCTGACGACTTAAAAAGTGGCACGGAGGAGGAGGAGGGCCATAGCAGGTTATATATTAGGATAAGGGATATTGCCCGTCCTATGACGGAATGACATTTTTAATTGAATCAGACTGAGAGCAAATCAAATAGACACCGGATTTCTGTAAAGAGATATAGTAAAAACTTAGTAAGAACTCCTTCATGTTAGAACTAAAAATAATATCCTATTTATTTCCCATTTTTCAAAAGACCTCGAATTAAAAAAATATTCTGTGCAAAATGTTTGTTGTTATTTAACAATTGTAGATTAGAGCGTTTAGATTGATCACTATTTTGCAAAATGTGTAATACATACGATCAGCACTAAACTCGGAAATTGTTTTCGTGTAAACTTACCTTAATAACTTTTACTTTGATTTTTGGCTTTAAATTATTTTTTCTTCGACACACCTGTTATTTTCTTCACTGCTTGTTTTACACTGTCCGATTCGACAGTCAGTTTGAAACTTCATACCGGACCTTTTTCTACAAAATAAAGCGACATCTAGTGTTAAAAATAGTAACTATGTAAATTCTCGACAATGTGCTATTGGGGAGACATGTGTTTTAAGATGCAATTTTGCTCACTTTGACATCTCAAGATTTCAGTTGTTATTGTAAGTTGCAGCGTTTAGATAGATCGATATTTTGCAAAATATATAATATAATCAGCACTAAACTCGGAAAGTTCGTTAAATGAAAAAAGTAAAAAATAATTAAAGCGTACAAATTAATATTCGAATTGTGCTAAGTGAAATTAATATACAAGCGCAACTTTCAGTACCATTAAGATTTTAATCCGAATTTTGTAGATAGGATAAATAGAACTGGAGTCAATGAGAATCCAATGTTTTTAAATTAGCAAGCGATCACCTTGACATCTAAAAGCGATCGCGTGCTATTATACCGCAGCTAATCATTTTGACATCGCAAGAGCACACACGAATGTTTCAATAAGTGGCAGCAGTGCAGACGTTGCTGTGACGTCAAGCGTTCCAGAGAGACAGACGGATCTGGGTGTTTATACACAGTCGAGTCACATTATTGTGATCACTTCCTAATTTTGACGTCAATAGCACGTAGCCAATGAAAGAAGACCCGTGTCGTGAGCTGGCTTGTATGGTATATAAGGTGTGCTGTAGGCATTCTGAAAACATATCACTCCTTGCTGTCATTTATAAAAGGAGCGATTTATCAGATTTGCAAAAAAGGATGATTGTCGGCATTCCGTCCTATGGTTGCAGTACTTCTGAAACAGCGCCGTTTGTGAATTGTTCGCGTGCTGCAATGGTTAAAGTGTATCGTGATTGGAGAAATGGCATCATTGTGAATAAGCGACGTACAAACTGCTGAGCACTACCTGCCATTTATGTAAGAAATGAACGTCGGCTTCCAAGGTGTATGAGGGCCGATCGTCACGCTACAATGGAGCAATTCACTGGCCGAATGAACCGCGGGCTGCTGGAAGTGTGTCTACTATACCGTGCAAATTAATTGGGACAAGCTATTTTGATCTCATAATTGTAATGTTATCGCCAGTTGATGTCGGTAACACACGTAAACCGGTTTTATCAGATGTGAGGTGGTGTGACTGTTAGAACTTGATAGTAAGAACGTGGTTTGACTGGTTTTAAACAGGAAATAGGCACTTCAGCTTCAGTTGTGAGCTTTCATGTGTGACAGGCGGCACTCTGTGAATACGTGTTGCTCTCCGGTATTGAAAAATGGATATTTACCCAAGGAAGCGTGCAAAAATTTCTCGGAAGGATCACACTTCTATGACAGTGAGAGATATCGCTTCTGCAGTTGGTGTAGACAAATCCAGTGTATCAAGTCTGCTTACGTGATACAATGCATCTGGATCATCGTCTCCAAAAAGGAGAGGTAAATGTGGAAGAAAACGGAAAACAACTCCACGAACTAATAAATATCTAATCAGAAAAAGTAAAATGAATAAAAAAAAAAACCAAGCACCGACCTTCAAAGAGATTTATTGGCTAATGGTTGTGATGTTAGTGATTCAACTGTACGAATTAAGCTTCTGGAAGTTGGCCGAAAGGCAAGAAGACCAACGAAAAAAACATATTTGAATGCAAAAATGAAGATAAAACGTTTAGCATGGGCCAAAAAATATAAATCATGGACTGCTGACGACTGGAAAAAGGTCATTTTCAGTGATGAAACTCATTTATTTGTGCAGGGTTACCAAGAAAATGTCGTTAGACGAAGCAACTGTGAACCCTTAAGATCTCAGCATGTCAAACAAACTGTAAAACACCCTCCGAAACAGATGTTGTGGTGTGTTTTAGTTTCTGTTCAAGGTATGATGAATTCAGCGAAATACGTAGAAATATTACAACGTAGAATTGTTCCATTCTTGCAAACTTTTGATGGGACATTTCAACATGACTTGACCCCATGTCACAATTCGAAATTGGTCAAGAATTCCATGCTGGAAAATCAAATTCATTTGCTTGATTGGCCTGGAAATTCACCAGACTTAAATCCCATAGAAAACTTGTGGAATATTTTGAAGAGACATTTAGGTGAAATGGACTGTACAACCAAAAAACGCATGATAACGAATGCTATAAAAGTGTGGTTCCACGATTATGAAGTCAAAAATATGTGCACATACCTGTGAGAGCTCAATTTCTGGAGTCAATGCCAAAACGAATTCAAGAGGTCATTTCTGCTAAAGGAGGACATACTTCATACTAATACAGGTATTTATCAGTGTATATCCAGGCATAGAATGATATAAAGGCATAGTTTTGGAAAAAAGAGTGACTTTTTTACTTTGTCCCAATTAATTTGCAATGTATAGTAAAACGACAGTTCAGCTAACCCTGCTTCGTATGGGGCTCCGATGCAGACGGATGGTCACTGCACCTATGCTAACGAAAATGCATCGGCGAAAAGGCTTACATTTGCACGGCAGTATTGGAATTGGACCTCCGCTGATTAGCAAAAAATTGCCTTCTCCGATGAGTCATGTTTTGTGCTTCGTCGAACAGATGGACGTTGGCGTATAACGCGAGAAACATCGGAGAACAAACACTCTTCAACCATTTCTGGAAGAGCACAAGCTGTTGGGGGCAGCGTTATGGTCTGTGTAATGTTTTCGTGGCATTCACTGGGTCCACTTATACCTGTGAAAGCACTATGGGCCGAATTCGTCATGAATCCATCCATGCAGACCACGTACACCCATACATGCTGATTGTCTTCCCTGAGGCGAGTGGGATCTTCCAGAACTGCAAGGCGACGTGTCACACAGCTAGGAATGTTCGAGAGTGGTTGGAAGAGCACGATGAATACTTCAATGTACTTCCCTGGCCCTCTTATTCCCCAGACCTAAACCTAATTGAGAATCTGTAGAATCACCTCGATCGTGTTGTTCGCTCTATGGATCCTCCACCACTCATCCTCCAGCAGCTGTCCAATGCACTGCAGTCAGAATGGCTCCACATACCTGTGAACACCTTCCAGCACCTTATTGAGTCACTCCCAGCCGGTCTGGTTGCTGTCCGCGCTGCACACGGCGGTTAGTCTTGTTATTAGCTGGTCGTCACAATAATGTGACTCCCACGTGTGTATTATTAATAGAGAACGATGTCTTAAAAATTAACTGAATTTTCACGCCTGATGGCACATCGTGGTCGAATCATTAACAAATTTTTAAACTGGTGATACAATCAATGCTGTGGTGTTTCTAAATCATTTGGGCTCGTAATTTTTTTTTTTTTTTTGATTGGGTGTTTAACGACCACAGTCAGCAACTCAAAGTGCTATAAGCAGTCGTCCGTCCCTGATTTAGGGGCCACTGGTACCATAGAAGGGAGAGAGTCAGTGCCGAAAGACAAACACAGCATTAATGCCTTACCGGGATTCGAACACGGACCCATCTCTTACGAATGATCAGAAGCCATCGCTTAGACCACTGCGCCACCAGGTCTGCGCTCGTAATTTTGGTTCACTATATGTTCTAAAAATGGGTATACGCATGAATAAAAATTTATGTTGCATACCACTAACCAGTGGTGGAAATGTGCTGGAACGCAGCGGAAACCCGTTCCGGGAGAGATGAGACATCAAAGGAAAGGGAACATTTAAGATGTTTCGCAATGAATTTTACAGTTCAATTAATGACGCCATCTTGTATAAATTGTTCATTGTTTCAAAAAGAAAAATTATCCTTCTGCTGTAATAAAGCCTCGATAAGGTGTTTGGTGAGAGCGACGTTCCTGACAGGAATTGATCGCCGACCGTCCGGCGGACCGCGGAGAAGGTCCGCCAGACGTTTAGGAGACTGCAAGTTATTTTAGATAATTATTAGGTTTTCAAATCGAAGTTATAATATGTTATTCAGTTTAAATGAATTAGTATTTCAGGCACAGCCGAGTTTATTTTTCGCCCAAGACATTTGCTTATTACCCCACAAATACGAGCTGATTTTTTTCTCCGATACTTATTAATAGGGGACGTTTTTAATTGCACCCGTATTCGTATAGTCTTTTCAATAACAAACGTACCTCTCAATAAAAAAAGCAGCTCTGACTTTATCTAAATTTAAGTATTTTTAAAGTTCATTAAACAATCAAGCTGAAGATGTGGAAGTGAGGAGGCATCAACTTATCATCTTGTGCTTGAGTGCCCAACAATCGCAGCAGAAAGAAATAACTTTAAACAACTCAAAAGAGTGAAGATCGGGAAAATTATCAAAAACCATCAGCTGATGAATGAAGTAATGGAACTCGTGCGATACATAGTTGAAAATGAGGAAAAGATTATGGTGCCATCAGAACTAGCAAGGAACCAAGAGTCATGAGAGACTAGTGAGAGTGAATCGCTATCGGAAGAACCGCTATCAAAAGAATAAAATCTATCGGAAGAATACGATTGGAATCTTCTCAAGTTGAGAATATGTGTTACGGAAGAGATTTCCACTTTTAGTTCCATTAATGAATATAATGCGGTTGGTATTTGGGTTGATCGTTGTTATTGGTGGAATGTTGATTTGTTTTGTTGGTGGCCACGTTTTGAATCGGTGGAAAAATTGAGGAGCAAATTCAGCTCCTAAATGTTAGTTAATTGTTCATTGTGTGATTAAAGCGTTTAGTTTGGAATGTCTAATATAAATTTGGAATTGTTAAAGTGTGAATTGGGCAGGCACTAAATTTTAAATATGAATTGTTGAATAAGCACCATTTGAATTGTAAAATAGAAAGTGTGGAAAGTGCCTCTGTCTTAATTGAGTGTTTAGTTATAATTCAGTGATTATTGGAATAAATGTTAAAATTTGATCTCTGTTGGATTAGTAAATGAACTGATCATTATTAGTTCATGGTCAAAGTGATGAAATACAAATGGTAGTACTTATAAATTGGTTTTAGTATTCAGATGTCACCATACTAATAATTTTGAATTGTTAAATCGTGAACTGAGTTAGGATTACAGTTAAGATTGAATTGTTGAATAGGCACTATGTGAATTGTAAAATAGAAATGTGTGAAGTGTTTGTATCATATTAGTGTTCAGTTATGAAAAGGGATTATTGGAATAAATACAGAAATTGATTTCTGTTGGAATAGTTAAATGAATTGATCGTAGTTTTGTTGAGAGTGATTTTTTCTTTGTTTTCTGATTTGAATGTCAAGTAGTGTTCGGTAAAGTTGGAATTGTGATGGGTTGTGAAAAGTAATATTGCTTATGAATTGATTTTAGCAATCAGATGTTACTATATTTCTTAACAATGGTTGTAATAATTTAATATTAGGTAGAAAAGCAGTGTTTCTTTCTAAGTATAATTGTAAGAAAAACCTCGATTTGCAAATGTATTTTGAATTCCATGATGGGATATTTTTGTATTATGAAAGAATAAAGGACCAAGCAAGATTCCTTCGCTGGGGGCAAATCTCCGGTCAGAATAGAGACATTGTTTAATTTAGTTCATAATTAATCAGTAAAAGGTTGAAATAGAAGAGAGTTAATTAGGAGAGGGGTACCCCAGAGTAAAGCTTAGGTAATCCTCGTGAAGCCTTAAAGCGGAATGTACGTGTTAATGAATCTGTACTAAAGTTCTATAAAGAAATGTCCTTGTATGTTTTATATCTACTGCGAAAGGGTTTGTGCATATTAAATGTTTATGTATTTACTTGTACGTTGGGTTCCGGCAGACGATAATTCCCATTTCAAACACTGCCTGTAACAAATGGACTTTAAATATTTAATTAGTTAACTACAGTACAACAAATTAAAAGAAAATAAGCGCTTAGATGGATATAAAGTAGCAGCAAATCCTGCGGCAAACATCATGTGGGAACATTTTGAAAAAGGATACTCTCAAGGCGTATTTTCTCTTAAAAATTTATGCATTCGAGAGTGTAGATAGTCTCTTTTACAATTTACTTGTTAATGTGATGTGCTCTCTCCCCACTGCATTTCTTTCAACATTCGTCTACTAGCACAGCAACATTTCACAGCGCTATTGCGATTTTGTCCTGTTTGCCTCCATTCCAAGACCGATGATTTTTTCCTCTTTAAATATGGAATTTGATTAGAATTGTCACTTGGCTTATTAAAAGTGACCAACACAGGCTTTTTCCCTCCCTCGTTAAATCCGGGGATTTCATTAAATAACTTTGAACTAACATTATACCAAAACAATATATATATTTTGCTCCGGGATCTCTCTAAATGCATGCTCGTTATGAGCGAGTTCTACTAATTTTGGAAGAAAGGATTTTGTTCGACAAAAGAAAGCCCAATATAGTTATTCCTTTAGGGCTTTTTTTAGCTAAATATTATCCATTTCGCTATAGTGTTGATATATCATTCACACACTTTAGATATGAGAATTTGGCAGTTGAAATATAAGTATGCTGAAACTATACTACACTGGTGGAAAGCGATAAAAGAACACCAAGAAGGAATTGGCAGACGATCATGAAATTTACATATGTTAATGGGGTCGAGTTTACATAAGTGTGATGTTAATTTTCTGACCAACCGGTGAGCGCTTACGCCACAGCACGGCCTAATATACAAATTATCGTCGGTGTTATTTAAGGAGTACGGCGAAGTGAATGTAATCAGTCGTCGGCGTACCGACACGTGCGAAGACCCTGAAGAAGCTGCAATGCCTGGAAATGGAAGACGTGTACGATTTCAGCAGTTATCGGACTTTGAGTGAATTCGTCTAGTCGGACTCCGCGAGGCCGGGTGGTCGTATCGTCGTATTGCGGAGTGAACTGGACGGGAAGTATCGTTGGTGGTACGATGGTGGCGTAGATGGTCCGAGGAACATTCCCACACGAGAAGACGTAGAACCGGGAGTCACAGACGGAATGATGAGCGGACCGATCGACGCATAAGAAAAGCGGCGTTGCAAGCAGAACATCCACTGCGACGCAAATCCGAGCTGCCGTTGCACCTGAGGTGACTGTGCGAACAATCCGCAACCGTCTACTGGATGCAGGACTACGTGCACGTGTGCCTCTGGCATGTGTACCTCTACCTCCAGCCCACCGTCAGGAACGGCTGCAGTGGTGTCGCCAACGTCTGCATTGGAGAACGCAATGGTGATCTGTCGTGTTCAGCGATGAAAGCAGATTCTGATTGGGAGCATCCGATGGCTGTATGCGTGTTCGCATACGCACAGGGGAGCGTCTTCACCCTTCTTGCATCCGCCAGCAACACACAGGGCCTACAACTGGTATCTTGGTGTGGGGAGCGATCAGCTATCACTCCCTACACAACTAGTGTTTGTACCGGGTACGTTAAACAGCACCTCCTACATCAACAACATCATTCAGCCCGTTGTTGTGCCATTTGTAAGGTCGGTCCATCGTGGTGTTTTCCAGCATGATAAGGCACGCCCACACACGTCACATGCAACGCAACATGCACTTCAGGGTGTGAGACAACTTCCATTGCCTGCACGTTCACCGGATTTGTCCCCCTTTGAGCACGTGTGGGATTTTATGGGACAACGACTTATCCGGTCTCCAAGGCCAGCCACGACCATCCCTGATTTACGCGTCCAGGTTGAGGATGCTTGGAACTCAATACCCCAAACTTACATCCAACATCTGTACGACAGACTCCATGCCAAAATTGCATAGTGTGACGCAGTTCATGGCGGTACAACCTCGTACTAACCATGTTACATGGAAATGTTGTTTTTCAGTTTACCAGCAAATACAGCTGTATTTTGCCATAATGTTTTGATCACGTTATCCTCAGTATTCTGTTATCACGCTGTATAAATTTCGTTGGTATCAGACGTCTCCTTCTTGGTGTTCTTTTTTCACTTTCCGCCAGTGTATAT
The DNA here is from genome assembly GCA_039090855.1 of Macrothele yani. Lineage (NCBI taxonomy): Eukaryota > Metazoa > Arthropoda > Arachnida > Araneae > Macrothelidae > Macrothele > Macrothele yani. The sequence goes on along the minus strand of CM077007.1, from coordinate 98,581,722 downwards.
TATCAGAAGTGTTTCAACACTACCAAATATTTGCACAAGTAAAAATAACGGGTGCGCAGGAAGTTGCGCTGCAAATGAGGAGGGAAGTATAGAAAACTGAGATGTTCTGTAGTGTTACCAGTTACTTTGAATCGGGTAGGCCGCGTGGAAGACATCTTCTCGAGTATTAGCGTGGGCTAGTCATAAGATATCGTCTGAGTAACGTTTCCATACGGAGCATTACAGCTAAACTAAACACACTAAATTCGACTGTAAGTGATGGCGTCAACACGTGGAAACAGGAAGGTGCAAATACTACAGCCAAAAAAAAATCAGGAAGGCTGCACAAACTGACGGAACGTGACAGAAGAGCCATGGTAAGGGACGTTAAGAAATCCCATTCTTCCTCTGCCGTTTGCATCACTGCTGAAGTAGGAAATGCTTGTAATGACTTGGTTAGAACCATAGCTATCCGCAGATAGTTGCACAGTGTGGTTATGATGGTAGAGCAGTAGAACACAAGGCACATATCAGTACCATGAATGCGAAGCGCCGTTTGGAGTGGTGTGTCTCCTGTCGTTTCTGGACTGTGGGCAACTGGAAAGCTGTTTTTTGGAATGATGAGTGACGCTTTACACTCTTCCAATCTGATGGGTGTATTTGGATTTAGCGATAGAACGGCGAACGATTTTCGTCGAACTATTAAGTTCGGTGGAGGTTCCATTATGGTATGAAGTTATTTTTCTTGTAAGGGACTCGGCCCGTTGGCTATTATACCACAAACCATGAACTCTGAAGTGTACCTCGGCGTTCTGGACAATTTTTCCCTACGAACAGAGTGGCAGTATTACGGAAATCACTATTGTCTCTTTCAATACCATCGAGCTCCTTGCCACACTGTACGGCATGTGCAGGACTGGTCTCTTGAAAATGACGTGGAACTGCTAGCTGGCCTTCTCAGGGTTCTTATGTTAATCCCATAGAATACCTCTTTCGATGAACTGGAGCGACGGATGTGAAATCGACCAAAACGATAGCATCGGTCTCCAGTTTGGCAGCAGCTTTGCAGTATGAATGGTGAGCAATTCATGTCGAGACGTCCCGGAACTTGGTTGAGATGATTCCTTCACGTATTGCATCTGTCATACAGGCAAAAGGTGGGCCGACTAACAACTAATTGCGATAATAAAGCTATTTGTCCCAAGAAACATTGTCCTATTTGTCCGAATACTTTTGATAATGTAGTGTAACTTTATAAGTACAGCTCGAAAATTAAGAAGACAATATTATTTTAAAAACTTCGACCCTAAAACTGAAGACCAGCTTTCAGATCATATTTCCATCTAGACTGCGAGACTTAACTCGAAAATGAAATATGCCTTCAAACCGGTGGCAAAATTGAAAGACATCGCAAAGCTGCTGTATAATATGGGAATTTTATCGTCGTCTGTGCTTTCGTTATATGTCACTATTCATCTTCTACACAGAAGAAGGTACGTTATCTGTGTTAACCATTTAAGTGGCAGGTGTTCCTGAACAAAATTTTCTACGCTTCTGAAAAACAATTGTTCACTTAGAATACAGGTTTTTCGGAAGCTATGGCAAAACAATTCCTTCTCCCCTTTCATCTCCTGTCACTAGCGGTAAGCTCATCCTTCTACTAATTAATTTTCTCCACTATGACCCAAGGCATAATGGGTTATAGTCTCCCTGACACGGACATCATACCACTGGATAGAAACAACTCATTAAAATAAACGAGGATTTTCTCTCTTCTTCCTTAGTTTGTAGCCATTGCTATATCAACTTCAGCAGGTAATCTGCCAGAAAGGATTAATGTCAATTATCTTTCTCAATGACTACTTTGAATAACAAAGCTAAAATAACAGTGATGCTTGCTGATTAGCAGGTTCACTCGTTCCAGCCGTATTTGTCCCACTTCATTTACAGCTAATACATTCGTTTGAGCTGATTTCAGCCCATTTTTCTAACAAGGAGTTTATTGTTCCAACCGGATAAAGGGATAAGGAACCGTAGTAAGCGGGAAAATAAATACACGCCCTTTATGCTTGTGATCTTCTACGGAGGTGAAAAACGTGCCAAGACAACAAATCTGAAGCTATTTTTCTAACAGTGGTTTAGTCCATTAGAACGATCGGGTCAGGGGCGAAGAGGCGCGTTTCGATCCTTGTCTCCGACAAAATTGTGTTTCATATGCTAAAACATTATATGGCATAAAGATAACTAGTATATATACGAACATTATATGGAATAAAGATAACTAGTATATGTACTAACATTATATGGCATAAAGATAACTAGTATATATACGAACATTATATGGAATAAAGATAACTAGTCATCATCATCATCATCATTGTCAACCATTATCAATCCACTGCTGGACGAAGGTCTCCCCAAGTTTCCTCCACAACGGTCTGTCTTGTGCCAGTCTCCTCCATGTCACTCCCGCATATTTACGAATTTCATCCACCCATCTCCCATGTGGTCTTTTTCTGGGTCTTTTCCTGTCCCTTGGAGTCCAATCTAAAATTTCGGCTGTCCATCTATGGTCTGTCCTTCTGGCAGTATGTCCAGCCCATTGCCATTTCAGATAACTAGTATATGTACTAATATTATATGGCATAAAGATAACTAGTATATATACTAACATTATATGGCATAAAGATCATTATACTTCGATTCACCCTAAGATGACACTTAAGGGGAAGTTACGTGAAAGCTATCGCCGCGACTAAAAATAGTTCCAAACATTTTCCGTGAAAACCAACTCATTTATCGCCCAGAATTATACTTTATATTGGCCTAACTCTTTACTTATAAGTACATAGTTAATTTAGGCAAATCTAAAAATGATCTATTTTCAGAAATTAAGTTTTAAAATTAGACCAACACACGCATGAGTAGATATGCAGTGTTTGGGAGACAAGGATGCCAATCAGTTGATGGGGTAAGTGATTGACAGCTGTTAACAGCAGGACACAGTGGGGAATGACGCGAATGAACATAAATCTCGCCCGTTCCAGAAGGCTCAATTAGTGCGAAGGCTCCTGTATCTTAAACTGTAGTGTCATCATAGGGTGAATCGAAGTATAGTATATATACTAACATCATATGGCATAATGATAACTAGTAGCCAAACACAAACGATGTAGGTTCATAAAGATTCTAAAATGTAATGCAAGTGCGAGCGCCATTCCATCATTTAACATTGTATAAAAAAGCTGTAGAAAAGCAACGCGTAATACAAGACACATTAATTAATATCTGAATGGCATAGAGAGAAATTAAAGAAGTATGAGCCGCCCCTGGTGACGCAGTCGTCTAATCGCTGGCTTATAACCATTCATCCCAGAACTGCCCGGGTTCGAATCCCGGTGAGGAATGGATGCGGTGTTTGTCTTACGGGGCTGCTCCTCTCCCTTTCCCTAGACTGAGTTGCCCTAAATTAGAGACACGTGACTGCTAATAGCTCATTGTGTTGCGCCGCCCAGGTGGCGCAGTGATCTATGCGATGGCTTCTTATCATTCACCCAACGAAGATGTCTGGGTTCGAATCCTAGGTAAGATATGCTTACTTGTGTTTCTCTTTTGAGGGTTTATTCGCTGTATTCCTTGTTCACCCGACATTGTATATTCAATCTTCACTACGTACATTGCTGACATCGAAACACGAGATGTCTATACTGTATATGTCTGCCTGAATATGTCACTGCATCTGCCAACCAATCCCTTACATAATTTAATTTAAACCTCCAATAACAAAAAAAAAAAAGAAGTGTGATGATGTTCAGCATTGTACAATGTTCTGCACCACTAATCTTCTTTTTTTTTTTTTTTTTTTTTTTTGATTGAAGGTTTAACGACCACCGTGAGCAACTCAATGGGCTATAAGCAGTCGCCCGTCCCTAATTTAGGGTCACAGATTCCAGGGAAGGGAAAGAGCCAGTGCTGTAAGACAAACACAACATCCATGCCTCACCGGGATTCGAACCCGGACCCCTTTCGGACGAATGATCAGTCGCCATCGCTTAGACCACTGCGCCACCGGGGCGGCGTACCACTAATCTACCACGACAGTACTGTCACACATGCCACAAACTGCTTTCAGGAATCAGTAATTAGTTATACACTGAGTGGCCACTTTATTATGATCACCCACTCAGTTCTTCGTTGGGCCACCTTTTGTCTTTACTACTGCGTCGATTCTTCGTGGCATGGATTCCACGAGATGTTGATAGGTGGTTTGTAGAATCTGAGACCATGCTTAATGAATAGCACTTTCCAGGAGTGTGAGATTCCATGGTTGTGGATCCAACTGTCTAATGGCTCGTTCAACTTCATATCACAAATTCTCCATTGGGTTGAGATCTGGAGATTGTGGGGGCCATCTCAGCAAAGTAAACTCACCGGCATGTTCCTGAAACCGATCCTGTACAATACGAGCACAATGGCAGGACGCATTATCTTGTTGAAAGTAGCCATCGCCATTGGGATAAACCATACACATGACAGGATGCACTTGGTCCGCAACGTTGTTTAGATATGATGCGCCAGTCAGACGTTGATCAACACGAATTAAAGGGCCCAAAGCATGCCGGGAAAACATTCCCCAAACCATAACGTTGCCTCCACCAGCTTGAAGGGTTGTAGCAATGCATTTAGGGTTCGTGCTTTCGGGCTGTTTCAGCGAAATTCTCATTCGGCCATCGGCATGGTGCAACTGAAAAGGTGATTCATCGGACCACATAATTTGTTTCCAATTATCGACTGTCCAATCCTTGTGCTCCTGTGCGAACTGGAAACGTTTTCTCTTGTTAACTGCAGACAGCAAGGATGTTCGAACAGGCCTTCGGCTACCAAATCCCATCCGATGAAATGTACGGCGAACAGTGCGTGCAGAGATCATTTGAGGGGATCCTTGATTAAGATGGTCTGTAATTTGCTGCACTGTTGCCCTTCTGTTGTGTGTTACCAGTCTGAACATTCTCGGTTCCGCCCGAGCAGTTACTAGTTGATGACGACCACACGTTGCACGTAGAGGCCTAGTTTTTTTGGCTGACAGTCCAGTCTTTAAACAGTTTAATAACAGGTGCTCTGGAACATTTTACGAATGCGGCGGTTTCGGCGATACTCGCTCCATGGCTGGCTCCAAGCTCCTACAATCATCCCACTTTGGAAGTCCGTCAAATTGCATTTTTTACCCATCTCGTCACCCAAACATCACTGCTACTGCAGTCGCAAGCGCCAAGCTTTCCCTATTTATTCTGGCCTCGCGCTATGGCGGCAACAGCGTGCAGCTATAGCTCATATGCTTAAAACTGTTAGGTGGTCATAATAAAGCGGCCACTCAGTGTATACGTATGGAAAATTACTACCGCTGTTATCAAAATAACGCCAGAAGAAAATGCCAGAAAAAAAACGGTAGTCGAACATGAAACATCGTCTTTTAAATGAATTGATTCGATTTTGATTTCGCAATTTTTTGACGAAAACATGTTTTGCGTTTTACCGCAACCGTGCTAACGTACTTGTTATTTTTTTATGTTTGCCCAAATGATTAGCCATCCGGTTTTTTACTGGGAAATGTGAAGCTATGGAGAAGTTGTTTTGTTAACACAAAGAAAAGTAATTAATTAAAATAATAATATTGGCGTGCAACCCATCCATCGAATAAGGGCCAAATAACCGTTGCGAAATGCCTCTCGCAGACAAAGATGAAACCTAAAGATAGTAAAAAAAACATTTTAAGGAAATAAAAGTTCAGAAGTATTATGCAACCACAGTGCAACGTGCCATCCGTTCTCCGAAAACCGAAGAAAATTAACTGCTGAAAAAATTTCATTACAGTTTTAATTAAAAAGACAGGACAAGGTTGACACTGGGATAGTGACGAATTATTAATTGTAATGAGAGAATTAACTCGAATGAAAATGATTGTAATTACAAGTTGTGTTATTGAAGGAGTAGTTTCGGATCTGTTTTAAAGGTGTATAATTAATAAATAACTAATAACTTTGCAACAATTTCTTCGCGTAGCTGTTTTATACGACATTGCATCGAATGTAAGTATACAGTTTCGACTGCCAGGCACAAATTTAGCCTCAGAAAATTTATAAAATCTACGCTGCGTTAAGAACAGCCATAGCTCGACGATCTGTACCGTTAATTAATACAGACGGACACGATTGTACCGTTAATTAATACAGACAGACACGGTTGTACCGTTAATTAATACAGACAGACACGGTTGTACCGTTAATTAATACAGACAGACACGGTTGTACCTATACAACGAATTTTTTGGGCAATAACTAAACTTCCAGCAATAAAAAAAATTGAAAGTCGGAAATGATGTGCATAATTTTTCTCCTGGTTCCAAGTAGCGTTATTTTTCATTGATGTTTCTAGACGAGAGACCAAGTAGTGTTATTTTTCGCTCATGTTTCTAGACTAAGGGCCATAGGAACTGCAGATTACCGCTGCAGCAGATTGTCAGATAATTCTTCTGCTGTAGAAAAATTAAAGAAACATATCATGTCACACTTATGCAAAACTCATTCGGGGATAATTTGCTACTGCAATACATTAACAATTTGGGTGCAAACAGTGACTTCAATGTCTCTGGAAAGGGTAATAACGAAAAATCGAGAAAATACCCTCGTACACTTTGTAGATAATTTATGCTATGCATCTTTCGCATGCCAAGATCTTTTTGGATGTGAAGTAAAACGAGTGATTCGAGAGTATACATTTATGTACCTGCAACACATTGCGTTTATTCGAGTCTCTCACGATTATATCGAGCCACAGTCCAGTACATACTAAGAGTAACAATAAGGTTCACTGATTCCTGACATTTAGAGGTACTTAGATATGTAGATTAATGAACATTATTGTCGTAAAACCAATGAAAGGAGATACGTGAGCCATAAAATAAAATATTTAATAAACGTAGGCGGGACAATAGTGTTTCGAGTTTTTAGTTTTTCAAAGAAAGATATTTACTTTTGATATTTTTATATATCATTCATATTTAGACGAACGTAATAAACTACTCTGACACAGATGAAATGAAATGTAGCTACTATAGTCCATCTGCGCATGCCTGAGCTAAAGATTGTACCACAAGGTAGAAAGAAAAGCTGAATCGCAAGTGTGCTAGTGAGGAGGATTGGTAGCTTTCCATATAGGATATCTACAGACTATACCTCATCGTGTTATACATCATTTTCAAGCTCATTTCTATAGCAAGGAACTTCCTCTGAATGAGTGGAGGGGGCGGGGGAGTCGAGTGCAAGGCAAATTTCGGTATGACGCACCGTTCCCGAGGTATTTTAGAAAATCAAACTAGGTCGCTCACCGACTGCTTTCTTTACCCATTTTCGTTACATCGAAATTTTTTACTTGGTATTACCTTACTACCCTCGGGAAACATGCACTGTATCACTAACAAATTGCAAATGTCAACAACGAAAAAAACATTGCAGCACCAAGAAGGAATCATGCTGTTTGAATGCAAATTGGAGGGTAAGCTTGCAACTTGTGGATATGTAAATAAGAGATCAGCTTGACTTTCAGAGTAACATTGACATAAATTAAGATATACCAAAATGATGCACTCTGTATGATAATTTACGAAGTCATACACTCGGTAACATGAACTACGCACTGGATTATGTCTATAGAATAAAAGTTCATACCGTTTAGGCACGTTAAATTATTTTATTTTCCCTAAAATACACTAGGGCCTTTGAAACCTTTACATGGTTTTATCATCAGGAGAAATATGAGAACACAAATCCTTTTAAATACACAATACTCAAATGACCCTTTCAGGTCATAACGGTAAGTAATATATCTTACATGATGGTTATGAGCAGTAACACTGAGGCGCGTGTTTGATTTAAATATTAATTGTTGACGACGTTAGCAATAAAGAGAAGTTACGGCTTTTGGTGAAGATGAGATATTTAGCATCGCAAAATATTATACTTCTGGTTAAGATTTTTTCGTCACTTCACGATAAATAGTCTCCATTACGAAGGTGTCTCCAAGAGTGGGGTAGAATAATAGAATGTTCTTTATTACAGAAAGCGTTTGTAAATCTACGTATTACAACTGTTTCACCATATCAAAGAGTCCAATCATTAGTGTATCCAGTTACAAGGGTTATGTCGTCCCAAAACGGATGGCATTGTTCGTCCGTACAGTCTCTAGCTGGTGCTGTTGAGCGATAGCAGTTATTAATTGTTCGTTTGTGTTCCTTGATTTTAGTACGTACACGTCTCTTTGTACTTCCAATGTACATGGTTTTTGCGACTTCTGAGCTGGAATGTACGTTTTTAACTAATAGTACCAAGTAGATACCTGTAGAGGTAAGAATATTTGGTGATCTCTGTATTTTCTGATGCACGAAAAGATGTTTCTTGTGTTTAGACCAAGATTAAGTGAATGACTCCGACAAGTATATTGTAATAAATTTATAACGGCTGGTATATATTGCATTGAACCGATAAATATTTTAAGCTTCTTTTGAGATTTTAAAGCTGTTTTGAAAACCATGGATTGTTTGTCCCGTGAAGTATCGACCAATTCGGGATCATATCCATTGCTATGTGTTAAGGTCTTAATTCGCTTTATCTCCTCCTTCCGATAAGTGTCATTAGAGGTACAGGTATAGGCTCTTTTGATATGAGCATGAAATGCTGCCATATTTTGATAGAACGGGTGATAGGTCACTGGGAATAATGGAAGGTGTATAGTTTGGTTTCTGAAGATGTAGAAAGACAGTTTTTGAGTCACAGTATTTCTATGTCGTTCAAGATCCAAGAATGGTAAGATGACGTTAGATTCCAATTCATAGGTGAACTTTATGGTTGGGGAAATAGATGAGAAAGATGAACAGAAAGACTAAAGAGTTTTTACATTTTCACCATGAGTCCAAAGGATACGTAACTACGCACTGAAACCATCATAAATTTTATCACAAAATGATTACCCAGGTGCAAAAATAAGCTCTAAAAAGAATCCCAAAATTTACTTTCCCTCCAAGGAATATTTCCACTGAACGAATAATTCCCTCAATAGAGCAAATCATCAAGAATTTACCACATAATGAACAGGAACCTATGAGATATAAAATACCTCGTGCCATCAAGAAAAATGTCACTACTAAACAGAAACCAACGATACTCAGCCAACAATCATAGTATATTCAAGAACTATGCCTTAAAACAACATCGAAAGAATAAAAACATAGCAATCTTATCAGCGGGCAAAACTTCCCAAATAGTCATCATGAACCAAATAGATTGTAATGCAAGTATGCTCGGAGCCATGGATAATAACCCACACGCTGTAGGCAAAACTGACGCAACGGAAAAATTAATAACAGATCTCATTCACTTTAAAAAACCATGGTCACTTGCCAGACCTCTACAAAGTGCATCGAACTCCCCATGCTCCTAAGTACACCTCGCCTTTTTCGAAAACTTAAACTTTCATAAGCCTTTACATCCTGTTCGCCCAATGGTATCCAGCAAAAACAGCCCATCTAAAGATCCAGAAAAAGGTCTTGCAAAATTTCTTAGATCCTTAATTCAAAACTCTGAATACTCCATCCGAAGTACAGCTGCTGCTCTTTCAAGACTCAAACAATTTGATTCCCATGGTCAACCTTTCATTATGGTACCATTGTACATCGTATCTATGTTTCTAAACATTTCAATACCGGTCGCACCTAACCTGATTAAATACAAATTGGTTTAACTCTCGCAATATATACCCCATGAAATAGAATATATTATGCTTCCTCTCACTCTCATCAACAAAGCAGTAACTTTCAATATAATGGCAACTTCAAGGTGCGCCAATGGGTTCACCAATTTCCCCTTTCTTACCCGAAATAGTTATTCAGGATTTAGAATAAAAATGCTCCGGTAAGTTATCCTAAAATAGCACTCTACATGCGCTATGTGGATGATATATGTATCTTCTGGATGTATGGTGAAAATTCATTACAGTCTTTCTGTTCATCTTTTTCATCTAACAACTAGAATTAGAATCTAATGGCACTTTACCATTCATATATCTTGAACTACATAGAAATACTGTGACTCAAAAACTGTGTTTCTCCATCTTTAGGAAACCTTCCATATCTTCCAATATTCTCAGTGACTCTCATCACCCATTCCATGAAAAAATGGCAGCATTTCATGCCTATATCAAAGAGTCTATATCTGTTCCTCTAATGACACTTGTCGGAAGGAGAATGTTAAGCGAATTAGGACCTTAGCACATAGCAAGGCATATAATCCTAAACTGGTCTATACATTATGTGCCAAATACTCCATGCTTTCCAAAACAGCTCTAAAATCTCAAAAGAAGCCTACAAAATGTATCGGTTCAATGCAATATATACCAACAGTTATCCGTTTTTTGCAATATACTTGTCAGGGACATTTACTTAATCTTGGTCTAAACACAAGAAACATCTTTTCGTGCATCAGAAAAGATTAAGACCCCAACATATTCTTACCTCTACAGGTATCTACTTGGTACCATTAGTTAAAAATGTACATTCCAGCTCAGAAATCATAAAACCATGTACATTGGAACTACAAAGAGACTTTTACGAATAGAATCAAGGAACACAAATGAACAATTAATAACTGTTGTCCCTCTACAGCACTAGTTAGAGACTGTACGGACGAACAATTCCATCCATTTTGGAACGACATAACCCTTGTAACTGGATACACTAATGATTGGACTCTTTGATATGGCGAAACAGTCCTAATACAGAGATTTACAAACGCTTCCTGTAATGAAGAACAATCTATTATTCTGCCCCACCCTTGGAAACAGCTTCTTAATGAAGTGATTATTTATCGTGAACTGACGAAGAAATATTAACCAGAACTATAAAATTTTGCAATGCTAAATATCTCATCTTCACCAAAAGCCGTAACCTCTCTTTATAGCTAAGGTCCTCAACAATTAATATTTAAATCAAGCACACGCCTCAGTTTTACTACTCATAAGCATCATGTAAGATATATTGCTTACCGTTATGGCCTGAAAGGGTCATTTGAGTATTGTGTATTTAAAAGGATTTTTGTTCTTTGTTACACCTGATGATAAAACCATGTAAAGGTTTCAAAAGCTGTAGTGTGTTTTAGAGAAAATAAGAAAAAATTAACGTTCCTAGACAGTATAAACTTTTATTCTATAGACATTGCCAGAAATTGTTGAAAAGTGGCTGCTGGAAAAAAACCTTACGGGTGAAATACAGAAAACCCGTCAGCGCAGTGATTCTGAGCAACAAACAGACTTTTAAAAGGGAGAATTATCGGCCTGTGTGAAGAACTCTGGTCTTTTCGTTACGTGTTGGCCATCACGACTGAGCAGTCCATCGATAGTGTACACTGTGGATGAGAGAAGGTATGTTCACTAAGTCGGAGCGTAAAATTTTAGGTCGGAGCGTAAAAATTATTTTTTTGGAATTTCGATATGCCCTAGTGCAGAAAAGTTGTGTAGTGCTCCGTAAACCATATGCAAAAAATTTCGCGAAATTCAAATAATATCTTACGGTTCCACTTTAATTCCAAAATTTCTATATTTGGGCAAAATCGTAACATTTCCATGTACGTTGTGAAAAACGAACACTGTTCGTTCCAGACTTCCCCTAGTGCGCAAGAACTATCAATTAGTACCTAAAACACGTGCACAATTTTTCGGGCACAGCAACTAATATCTTAAAGTTTCAATTGATTACGAAAGTTTCACAATTGTTCGGAAGAATTAGTATATTTTCCTTTATTTTTCGCGATGCAACATAAAAGTTTAAATTGCAGTATGTTTTAATATCTCAACTAAAAGTTGATGCTTGCTTGTAGTTGTACTCTATCAACAGATGGAGCGCGCACATCTGCATAGATTGCATTCTAGAGCAAACCATAATGTATGAAGAAAGGGAAGGAAAGTGGTTCAAAACCCTATTACGGAAGAACACGTGACTATGCTGGAAGAACCTGAAAGTAAATATCTTGGGAATATCACTCCTACATCTTCCACCGTAAAGGACATTGCGAAAGGTCTGCTGGATTTCTTACATACCAAAAATATCGATCTAAGCAAACTGTTGGTGATAGGCTGCGACGAAGCCGTCATTAATACTGGGTGTAAAGGGGATGCAATTCGCATTCCAGAGCTAGCCTACCCAAAATCTCTTCTGTGGAGCATATGCCATTTGCAAGGAAACGAGCTGACACTCCGTCACGTAATTCAACATTTCGTTGGCCAAACGAGTGACCCAAAAACATTTTTGAAGAAAATCGGCAAATAGCTGCAGGGCTGCGAAAATCTACCGGTTTTGATATTTGAAGCAGTTGAAGCGGTTTTTCCTGAACGTGATAAAAAAAACTGTAAGGGATCTTAACACAGATCAGAAATACCTGTGGGGCATTAGCCACGCTCTAACAACGGGTAAGTGCTGATCAAGCCTGGCACATAAACACCGTGGGAAAATGAGGCATGCACGGTGGCTAACGACGGCTAATCAGATTTTGCGCCTTTATATTAGTATTTCTCGGCGCTCGGATTCACTGAAAATTCTGGCAGCCTTTGCCGTGAAGGTTTATGCGCCCATGTGGTTCACTATAAGATCACACCCTCATTGCCATGATGGATCACGAAATCTGTGGAAGGCCATACATACATACAAATATCTCACCCAGGATTTGAAGAACGTTTTGGACTGCGAAATCCAAAGGAATGGCTATTTTGGCCATCCAGAATTAATACTTCTGGCTATGATCACGGATGAGAGGCAACACATATCAGAGAACTTGGCTTCCGCAGAATCCTTCGAGCAAAGGCACAAAACTACGATGGAAATTCATCAGTTCAACTTCCAGGCGGAGGATTATTTTGACCTAATTGACTGGCAATCATTCGCCTTAAGCAAACCGCCATAGAATGGTCATTTAACCAGCAATGAAATAAGTAACCTATGCAACAGTGACTGTAAGAACATTGTTGAGCGATTGGACACGCAAAACTTCCCTTGTTACATTCAGGGAGTGGAGCGATGTGTTAAGTTGAGAACAGAAGCATCTGTTGCTGTTTGCGGAGAAGAACAAAGGGATGGATTTATTAGAGAACGATTGGAATCACGGCAAATAATGACAGGCTTTGAAAGTAAATCAGATTACAGGGAAAACATTAAAAAAGAAGAACAAGAAACTGAAGATTAAAAAAGAAAAACAGAAAATTTATTTGCCCTAATGGATTGGTGGTCGGGTTGGGCACGGGTGGAACTCGCTGTGCAGCCACCTCCTCATAGTGAGTTCTGCGATTTTTCTGAAACATGAGAAACACGAAGAGCTGAACCGCGCGCAGTGTGCACTACTGCACCATTGCACAATATGTTGTGCTTTCAGTGCAGTAGCGAACACATTAACACAACTAGGAAACAAATCACATGGGGAACACTGGGTGTCAGAGAATTGTAAGTTTTCTTAAACATAGAATATTATTGCATTAAATTGGAACCATAAGATATTAGTTGCTTTGCCTGAAAAATTGTGCACATGTTTTAGGTACCAACAGATAGTTTCTTCGCACTAGGGAAAGACTGTAACGAAGACTGTTCTTTTCTCACAACGGACATGAAAATGTGACGAATTTTACCAAATATGGAAATTTGGGAGGTAAAGTGTAACCGTAATATATTATTTGAATTTCACGAAATTTTTGGCACATGGTTTACGTAGTAATACACAACTGTTCCGCACTAAGGCACATCAAAATTCGAAAAAAACAACTTTTACGCTTCACCCTAATGTACACACCCCTTCTGATTGGAAGAAATATCTCTAGAGCAGTGGTCTCAAACTCGCGGCCCGCGTGCCATATGTGGCCCGGCGCCAACTGATTTGCAGTTCGAATGAATGATTACAAATAAAAATAAATCACCTTTTTTCAAGTATATTATATTATATTAACGGGTGAAACTCGTAGTGAGTTCGTAGTGAGTTCTGCGATTTTTTTGAAACATGAAAAATGCGAAGAGCTGCATATTAAATTAAATGTAATATAAACATAGTGATGCTTAACAAAGCCATCCTCTTTATAAGTAACACGTTTTTGGGATTTCCGAGGTGGAATTAAAGATGTTCCTTGAAAGCAAAAATCAAGACGTCTCGCTTTTTGATGATCCAAAATTGTTTCATGATCTAGCATTCAGCACAGATATAACTGGATACTTAAACAATTTGAATATAAAAGTACAAGGCCAAATTAAGCTAGTCTCTGATATTATTGTTAATGTCAACGCATTTCAAAGGAAGTTTCAGCTTTGGTAAGCTCAGTTCATTACAGGAAATCTTGCTCACTTTCCCACTTTAAGAGCTTCAGCTGCAGAAGAAGAAATCAACTTTTGTGAATTTTCTACAAAGATAGCTATGTTATAAGAGGATTTTAAAAAGCGGTTTTAATGTTTCAAAGACATGGAAATATTTTAAATATATTCAAGTTTCCATTTTTCTATAATGCTGACAATTCACCTGAAGAACTTCAGCTTATATTAATTGATTTTCAGTGTGATTCTTTCCTAAAAGAAAAATTCATCAGTTGCAGTCTAACAGAGTTTTACCAGTTAGTTCCAAAGGAAAAGTACGTAAAAATCCAAAACCTAGCTGCACGGGTTCTGTCTGTGTTCGCAACGACATACTCATGTGAACTGTTATTTTCAAGAATGAACCAAGTAAAATGTCTTTAAGAAAGGAATAGGCTAAGTGACAGTGACTTATACTCACTTTTAAAAGTATCATGTTCAAAGAACATCATGCTAAATATCGATAAGTTAAATGACACAAAAGCGAGCACAAGTTTCTGGTCAGAACATGTAACATTTTCTGTACCGTGTACCGTGTTCAGTCGGTAAAATGCGATTGTTTTAAGATTTTTTTAGTGAAAATTATTATTACGTAAAAGTGATTGTTTTTAGTGACTGATGATCATTTGTTTTTACTATTTACCGATAATTAGAAATATTATTCTACTCTAATGCCAAGCCATTGGAGTAGTTTTGTAAGGTTGTTAATCATTCATAAGAAATGTATTCACATTTTATTAACTAAGTTAATTCAAAACTGGAAAGTGGCCCTTCCAAATGTCTGAGTTTAAGCCCACTGCTCTGGAACCCATTCCGGTCAACAAGACCTATTGATTGGACGAGAGACACTTATTAAATTGACAACGTCACTCTCTCAGGCATGAGAAGAGCGTTGATGTTGAATATCGGTCACCCAATCACAGCGCCAAACATTTCAAACCGTCAGGAAACAGGTAGTACGCATGCAGTCCATCTCGTCGCTGACCACAGGATCACAACCCGCCGACGCATATCCTGCGCAACCGAGCAACATCAAGCATCAAGCCTAGAAATATCCTGAGCAACCTGGGTTGGCGAATGGCGTCCTGTAGTGTACAAGGAGCAGTATCTCTTCAGCCTTCGACCAAATGGGTGTCGGGCACAAGTGTAACACGTCGGAAACCCAGTCAAATCGAAAATTCAGCGAATATCATTGAACGACAAACCTTCCAAACAGCTAGCACCATCGCTTAGAGAGCTATCTCCTATGATTCGTTGTTCAGTGTAGTCATGAGGAACGCTGGCTGGAGAATAACTGTCTAAGCGCGATACACTAGCAAAAGCCACGAAGTGATAAAAACTTTACTTACTGATAAATGCATTAAACATCGTTAAATCTTTCGGGTCCTGCCAGCAGGTCTTCAAACGCAAAGAGGCAACTAATGGATGAGGCAACATACAGGGTGATCAGAATCGACCGCACAATAAACCTGCCAGACGAATCCTCGTGGAGAAAGAAGCCGAAAACCGTTGTCCGATCGGACGTCGCATTCCGGAGATATAGGCGCCGAAAGTTTCGTGACGTCACATCCGGTAACGCACATCCTAGTTGAAGATCGACGTGTGCCGCCCCGGTGGCGCAGTGGTGTAAGCGATGGCCTCTGATCATTCGTCCGGAAGGGGTCCGGGTTCGAATCCCGTCGGGCATGGATGTTGTGTTTGTCTTACGGCACTGGCTCTCTCCCTTCCCTGGAACCAGTGACCCTAAATTAGGGACGGGCGACTGCTTATAGCCCATTGAGCTGCTCACGGTGGTCGTTAAACCTCCAATCAAAAAAAAAAAAAAAAAAAAAAAAAAAGAGGACGTGGTTAGTTATACAGACGCACGTATCACAAGGCAAACAAGCCTTGTGATACGTGGAGAATAACCGTCTAAGCGCGCAACCGAGGTGGCGCAGTGGTCTAAGACGATGACATCGGGCCATTTGCCCGAAAATTGTTCGGGTTCGAATCGCGGTGAAGCACTTACCCACCTATCTTAACACGCAAAGAGACAACTAATGGATGAAGCAACAAACAGGGTGATCAGAACACGGTTGTGTTTGTCCCACGGCACTGACTCTAACCCTTCCCTGGAACAACTGGTCTTAAATTCAGGACGGGCAACTACTTATAGCCCACTGAGTTTCTCACGGTGGTCGTTAAACCTCCAATTAAAAAAAAAGAAAAAAAAGCAATCAGCATTTAAAAATGTGGCACGGGGTGGGTATGCAAATTCGAAGGACGTGGTGGCGTGAATCCATCAGTTGTACGCCTGCGCGAGACGGCAGGTAGGGATAAAAAGGATTGGTGACCCGTAGCAAGTAAGCTTGTACTGTGTTGGTACATTTGACAGTAGAGTGGGTAGCGATATGTCGTACAGTTTGAGAGAGTAATGTGACATGTATCTCTTATTGGGGGAATGCCATTGATCAGCATTGCGTGCAGCAAGGGCCTACAGCGAGCGATACCCAGCACGACGGCCAGGTAATACGCCGCCTTGACGCTCGAATGCGCGACACAGCCAATGTTGCACCACATCCAAGTGTACACAGTGGCGCTGGACCCTCTGTGAGAACACCATCCCTCGAGGACGCCATACTAGAGTTCATAGAGGAGCAGCCAACGACCAGCAGCCGTGCGATCGCGCGACATTTCGGTGTGCACCAAAGTACCGTACTTGCCGTTCTACACGACGAAGACTTGCATCCATATCACATCACACTTGTGCAAGGCTTATTACCACAGGATTATCCTCGAAGACAGGCATACCGTGAGTGACTACTTCAACAACATGTTGCCGATAATAGTTTCATCCGCCGCATCTTGTGGTCTGATGAAGCAAGGTTTACATGGCAGGGTATCTGCAACACCCATAATAGTCATGTTTGGGCATTGGACAATCCGCACGCAACACGTGAACACGCTCACCAGGTCCGGTGGGGTGTTAATATCTGGTGTGGTATTGTGGGCGATATCCTAGTGGGACCATATCTTCTTCCCGAACGTGTCACAGCTGCCGACTACATGGTGTTCCAACGTGATGTTCTGCCTGACTTACTCTAAAACGCACCATTGGCTGTTCTCAGCAATCTATGGTTCCAGCATGATGAAGCACCTGCGCATTACGCTGCAATATTTGCCAGTGGCTGAATAGGGAATATCCCGGTCGATGGCTTGGCCGTGGTGGTCCTATCACATAACCCGCTAGATCACCGGATCTTAACGCATTGGACTTCTTCCTCTGGAGTCATCTAAAGGAACTGGTATATCGACGGCCTGTCAACAGCCTGCGTGACCTAGTGACCACCGTACACGCTCCCCTCACAACTATAACCCTCTGCTATTGTGCAACACGTGCAGATGTCAATTGCTCCGCGGGATGCCGCCTATTCCGCACTACAAGGTGGTCATTTTGAACACATGTTTTAATCTGACACGAATCCACGAGTTTTATCATTTGTGTTGTAGTGGTACACATCAATAAATTACATGATTTCTGTCAGAGTGATTAGGTAAATTATTTCTAATGTCTGTATTCTTACCGGATGTGACGTCACGAACTTTCGGCGCGTATATCTCCAGAATGCGACGTCCGATCGGACAGCGGACAACAGTTTTGGGTTAATGTCTCCACCAGGAATCGTCCGGTAAGTTTATTGTGCGGTCGATTCTGATCACCCTGTATAAATACCCTAGAAAACGTTAGAAGATGACGCATAGTCAGTATGAACGTGACGTACAGTGCATGTCCAACATAACCACAAGGTACGATGTCATGGAGATGAAAAAAGGGCTGTAGAGTCACTTTTTGAGGAAAAGTTATCATGGTTCGCGGATACTGCTTGTTATTTCGTCGATACCACAGGAACCGGAAAATTGATCGATGAATAAGATCTCTGTGAGTAACAGTTGAGATTTGACATGAGGGGCTGTAAGAATTCTGGCGTCTTCCCAAATGGAATCACGAGTTCCTCTAACGGCGAATCAAGCCAATACAGTAGAAGTAGATCCATTTCCAAGATTGTATTGGTGTTCTGTCAAAGGAGTTTTAAGTGTCCTTGACGTGGAACCAATGTAACACATGTCAGGATTCCCTGAGGATAGTGATCTTAAGGGGATTTTGTATATACAGTGCATATGGAGATCAACAGATCGGTCCCAGTTTCTTTTTATATATGAAAATATATTTGATACTTTGAGGCCGAATCCCAGGTTATGCCGCCTGCAAATACATTACCTAATGGAAAATCTCATCTGTTACTCACAGAGAGCATATTCATCAATACATTTTCCGGTTCCTGTTGTAACGACGAGATGCCAAGGAGTATCCCCTAACCATGGAAACTTTTCCTTAAAAAGTGACTGTATTGCCCTGTTTTTTCATCTCCATGACATCGTACCTTGTGGTTATGTTGGACATGCGCTGTACATCACGTGCGTACTGATTATGCGTCATCTTTTAACGTTTCCTAGTGTACTTACATTTTGCCTCATCCATAGTTGTCTCATTGCGTCTGAAGATGGGTACCTGCTGGCAGGACCCGAAAGATCTAACGATTTTTAATGTGAGTTCCTCTAACGGCGAATCGAGCCAATCAGTAATCAATTTTATCAGTAATTAAATTTTTTTATCTCATCGTGACTTTTACTAGCGTATCCTGCTTGGACGGTTATTCTCCAGTGTTCCTTACGATATTTTAGCACGAGTTATACATTCTTCTGGATTACCAAGGAACCGCATTGTATCTGTTTCCCTAGCTCATTTATTTCATCTTTACATTATAGTTTTGGGTGCTAAAATACTTCGTCAATTTAAACTTAAATTCACTACCCAAAGAACTTACCTTTTTTTTAACTAACTGAAGGGAATTTGGGTGTGATCCCCAAATATCTTACCTTGAGGGGCCAACCTGTATCTTGGCACGATGAACGAATCCTTTCAATTGCTCTGTAATTGACTGGTTAACTGAAATTCGCCTGTTGGGCTGGGAGTTTAAAATGGTCCCTCGAGATTAGAAGGACGATATCATTGTTCCCTTGTGTAAGGGAAAAGGTGATCAGACTGACTGCAAGAACTCTCGAGGTATTAGTCTATTGAGTGTGCCAGGGAAAGTGTTTGTTAGGTCATTATTGAAAAAGTACGGGTCAGAGAAAGTGTGGGATGTTCAGAGTGGTTTTATGCCTGGTAAAGGCTGCACTAACCAAATTTTCACGTTACGCATGATGATTGAAAATTATCTGGCTGTTGGTAAATACGTTTTTGCTGTCTTCATAGATATAGACAAAGCTTACGACTAATTAAATAGGACACTTTTGTGGAAGGTATTGAATAAATATGGTGTAACTGGGAATCTACTTAATAGTGTAAAAGTCATGTTTGCTGGTAGTAGAGCTTATGTACGAGTGAATGGTGTTTTTTCAAAATGGTTTTCTATTGGTTCAAGAGTCAGACAAGGGTGTGTAATGTCACGATTGTTGTTTAATATATTTATGGATGCGCGTGCATGCGTGATGCCAAAATAGATAATACTGGTCCATGTCTCGGTGATATCCGTGCGTGTAGATTGATGTATGATGATGACACTGTCCTGTTGGCAAAGACAAACGTAAGTTGCAGAGTATCTTGCCCCGGATATACTTAGTTTCCATGAAATTCAAATTGAGTATAAATAAGGAAAAAAACAAAGTTATGGTTTTTGAGCAAGAAACTGGTAGTATTGACAGTAATATAAGTCTAAATGGCACAGTATAATTCACCAGGTGAATGAGTTTGGAAGCATGTTTGATAAAGAGAACAAATTGGATGGTGAAATTAGTAAGTGAGTGAATTCTTCATTGGAAGTCATAGCTGTTTTCGGGGGTTTCACAGGAATGATAGGCTATCCACAGATGCCCGCATGGTTGCGTATGAAAGTGTAATTGTTCCTACTCTGATGTATGGCAGTGAAACCTGCGCACTTCAGAAAAAATATAGTCGTCATTTGTGTGCCGGAAATATGCGTTACTTATTGGGCAAAACGTGCGAGGAATATGTGCCGGAGATATGCGTACTTATGTTCTGATCGTGTGAGAAAGGAAGATGTGTTGAGGTTGTGTAATGTGAAGCAAAATGTTGTTGGCAAGGTGGAGATTAATATTCTTAGGTGGTTTGAACATGCTGAAAGAAAGAATGATGAGATGCTTACTAAGAAAATGTTTTTAACCCAAGTGGCAAGAATGAAATGCAGAGGAAGGCCAAGGAAATCATGGGAGGATCAGATACAGGACGGTATGCGTGTGAAAAATATTATGAATATGAAGTACAAAAGATCTTGTGTACGTCCTGTGATTGTTCTCAGTTAAGCAGAGCTGTATGTCCAGATCGCTGTAAATGGAGAAGTTTGATATGGCAGTAAGCAAACAACGAAGTTGACACCGAATTTTCGGGTGTAATGAGTACGTACTTCGAATCAGTTCTGACGCGAATTAAATTTATCAAAGCTATTCAATATCAATGGAACAGGTATGGAAAACAGTAGCATCTTACTAATGAACGAATTTTGGAAACGTGAGCATACGCCCTCTGGTTTCAAACTTGTGCGTTAGAAAATCTGAAAATATATGAGAAACATTTCGCAGAGAAAACGCTCCCTAACAAAGAAATAATTTTTCAAATTGGACTCTTAGAAGCGGAGACATCGACAAATATAAGATATGCATCTACTACCCATGGCGGGAAAACCATGCATTATTTTAAGAAGAAAGTGTTTTCAAAAGGCTTTTGGATGTGAACGATATCGGTCCAAGAAATAAATTTTTCAATCGATTTTTCAGGAGCTCAGATTTTGTTGCAAATACATGACACACAGAAATTAACGCCCCTAGCGGAGAAACAATGCATTACATCATGGCTTCTCCGAATCTAACAAAAGAGGGAATTTTTCAAATCCAACTTTTAAAAACAGCGATATTGACATAAACAAGATATACATATACGCCTTCTAGCGGAGAAACCATGCATTATTTTAAGAAGAAAATATTCTCATATGTTTATCGGCAGGAGCGGTATCAGTCCACGAAAGAATTTTTTTCAATCGGGCTTTTAGGAGCTCAGATTTTTCCGCAAATACCTACAGAGCAGAAATTAAGGCTTACGCCCACTGGTGGCCAAACCCTATTTTATAGAAAAAATAATTAGAAATTACAATAAAAAAAGATCCCACCAGGAGCTGTATCAGGTGCTGGAAGAAGAATTTTTTTAATCGGAGTTTTAGAAGCAGATATATCAGGGAAAGCGCAAATACCTTTTCTCCCCTTAACGGAAATTCAATGAATTACTTGAAAATCTTGAAATTATATGAAAAACATGGTGCACCGGAAACTCTGTCCAACAAAGAAGAATGTTTTTAAATCTGACGATTAGAAGCAGATATATTGACAAAAACAAGATATATATCTACGCCCCCTGGCGGAGAAACCACGTGGTTTTTTAAGAAGAAAATATTTCGAAAAGGTTTGTCTACGTGAGTAGTAAAGGAAAAGTAAAGAATTTTTTCAATCGAGATTTTAGGAGCTCATATTTTACTGCAAATGCATTAGAAGCAGAAATGAACATTATCGCACCCAGTGGCCAAACCATTTTATACCAAAAATTAGAAAATATATATGCGACATATTTCCCATCACGAGCTGTATGCGCTGAAGATAAAAAAATTACAAATCGGAGTTTTAGGAGCAGAGATATCGGAAGGAACACAATTTATTTTTACGCCCCCTAGCGGAGAATCTATGTGTAAATTGGAAAAGTGTATATTGTTAAAATAATCTTCGACATGAACGGAATTTTTTTTATTTGGATGTTTAGAAGAAAATGTATGAAAAAAAAATTATTTTGAACTTGATATCACTTGCTTTCCTTCTAGCGGCGAAAGTTTGCATCGTAAGAAAAAACAAAATGAAGGATCATCATTCGCACACTTCAAGCTTCCTCATGCAAAAATAAGTGTTCAAATCGGACTATTAGTTGCAGAAATATCGTATCTACAGATGGACAGGCTGACAAACCAATAACTTAAGCACGATCTTTTATTTACAAAATATGTGCTAATAATAATCAGTCAACAAAAAAGATGACACCAAATTTTCGGGTATAATGAGCACGTCTATTGAATCCGTTTTGATGCAAATTAAATGTACCAAAGCTCTTAAAATTCAATGGAAGACGGTATGGAAAACAGCAGTATCTGACCTAAGAAAAACATTTTTCAATCGGCCTTTTAATCCCGCAGATATTGCTGTAAACGGAAACGTCAACTTACGTCCTATGGTGGCAGACTTGTGCGTTAAGAAAAATTTGAATTTACATGAGAAACATTTCGCATCGGAAACGCCCTCGAATAAAGAAATAATGTTTCAAATTGGGCTCTTAGAAGCAGAGATATCGACAAATATAAGATATGCATCTATCCCCCCACACACTCCGCCCCCCCCACACACACCGTAGGAAAAAGCATGCATTATTTTAAAAGGAAAGTATTTTCAAAAGGTTTTTCCATGTGAGCGGTATCGGTCCATGAAATAATTTTTTTTATCGAGTTTTCACGTGCTCAGATTTTACGGCAAATACATCAGACGCAGAAATTATCTCTTACGCCCCCTGGTGGCCAAATGATTCTTTATCATATATTCGAAATTATATGCTGAGGATTTCCTATCAAGAGCTGTACCTGGTGCAGAAAGAATTTTAAAAATAGGAATTTTGAAAACAAAGATATTGATGAAAGCGCAATTTACCTTTACACCCCCTAGCGGAAAGTCTATGCATTACTTGAAAATTTTGAACTTATATGAGAAACATCTTATACCGGATACGGTAACTAACGAAGACAGAATTTTTCATATCCGTCTTTTAGAGGCAGAGATATTGACAGAAATAAGATAAACATCTGCGCCCTCTGGTGGAGAAACCATGCAATATTTTAAAATGAAAATATTCTCAAATGTTTAACGACATGAGTGGTATAGGTCTACGAAAGAATTTTTTCGTTCGGGCTTTTAGAAGCTGAGAATTTGATGCAAATACCTACGACGCAGAAATTTAACGCTTACGCCCCCTGGTGGCCAAACCCTATTTTATAAAAAAATTAAAAATTACAATAAAAAAATTCCCTCAAGGAGCTGCATCCGGTGCTGGAAGAATTTTTCAAATCGGAGTTTTAGAAGCAGAAATATCGGGGAAAGCGCAATTTATCTTTACTCCCCCTAGCGAAAAGTCAATGAATTATTTGAAAATTTTGAAATTATATTAGAAACATGTCGCACCGAAAACTCTGCCCAACAAAGAAGAAATTTTTCAAATCGGATCATTAGAAACAGAGATGTTGACAAAAACAAGTTATAAATCTACGCCCCTGGCGGAGAGACAGACCATGCATTATTTTAAGAAGAAAATATTCCGGAAAGGTTTGTCTACGTGAGTAGCATCGGTCTAAGAAACAATTTTTCCAATCGAGATTTTAGAAGCTCAGAATATGCTGCAAATACATTAGAAGCAGGAATCGACTCTTACGCCCCTTGGTGGTTAAACCATTTTATACCAAAAATTAGAAATTATATGAAAAATATTTCGCATCAGGAGCTGTATCCGCTGAAAGATACATTTTTTACATCAGAGTTTTAGTAGCAGATATATGTAGGGAAAATCAATTTACTTTTACGCCCCCTAACGGAGAATATATGCGTAACTTGGAAAATTGACTATGCCTAAAATAATCTTCGACTTGAATGGAATCGGAAAGTAAAATAATTTTTGAATTGGATGTTTAGAAGCAAATACATGGATTAGAATGTGTTTTGAATTCGATATCATCTGCATTTACGCCCTCTAACGGAAAAATTTGCATCGTAAAGAAAAACGAAATAAAGGGTCATCATTCGCACATTTCAAGCTTCCTAATACAAAAATAATTTTTGAAATCGGACTATTAGTTGCAGAGATATCGTATCTACAGGCGGACGGACGGACGTACCGATAACATAAGCACGATCTTTTTTTACAAAAGACGTGCTAAAAATTTATCTGGTAGTTTTTATTTCTTTTTAGAGCTACCCTCTGTATCTCAGAAAACAGCTAAGTGACATGTATGTGCTTATGTACAAGTCTACAACCAGAGTCCGTAAATTAACTATTCCTTTAATAGCAATGTCTTAGGGACTAAAAACCCAAACGAAAAACTTCTTTCTTCGGTCAGATAGTAATGTTTTCCATACAGGTTCCATTGACTTTGAATAGCATTGATAAATTTAATTCGCGTCAGAACGGATTCAAAGGACGTGCTCATTACACCCCAAAAATTCGGTGTCATCTTTCTTGTTTGGTATTTTTATTAATGTTCAATCACTGACTTATAGTCTCTTTGACATCTGGAGAGACAGACGTCTCTTTTTTACTCTAAAAAGAAAATAAACTTCTTTTGTTCAATCTGCAATCTGCATAACCAATGGAAAAAAATCCTTTTTTCTGGTGCTTTGTAAAACAGAATTTTGGCGCAGTAATATTGAAATTTTTGAAAATAGTGAGTGTTGAAGTTGTTATACTATTACAGACGCATAATTATGAGGTTTCTGTTTCTTTTAATTTTTATTTATTTTGGAGAAAATTTATTACTGCGAAACTTTGCATGGGGAATGGAATGTGAAACGGAGTTTATTTTTCTAAGGACGAAGGAATACTGCTGGGAAGCTTTATAAGAGGAATTAAATTGATTTTATGTGCTTCATTTTGCACGTACTTCTAAATACCTATTACTTTTTAAATTTTGATATACTAATGTGTATAAACTCGTTTATGAGAAATAAAATAAGAGTAAAAATTGTAATATGTATTGAATCCTGAATTTTAATTTTTATTTTGAAAATGGGCTTTAAAGCTTTGTTAAATATTATACAAATGAAGTAATTAACACTGCTGAATTCATCTGAAAAACAGGGAAGGTACTTTAAAATTTGTACAACCAAGTCTTCTGCGTTTTATATTTTCAAATCAAACACAATCCTCGTTGTTTTCCTATATCTACTGAAGCCAAATCAATTTTAGCTCACCCCATTTTTAGAATTTTCCGAACAATTCCATAGACTTCAAGAAAATAAAGTTATCATTTTTCGAAAGAATGCCGACCTGCCTTCCACCATAAGAATGTTCAGTTAAATTTGACAAGACACTTCAATCAAATACAAAACTCACTAGAAAAGAAAAAAAAATTCTGAAAAAAAAAACACCCAGCCGGAAAACCTTATTTCCATATATGAGATCTAAAAATATACAAAAAGCCCTTTCAGATTGGTGTGATCTTTTCATAAACATGTAAGGCCCGATTAAAGTTAAAGCAAGGACTGAAACAGAAACAACATCGAAAGTAGAGGTTCTCATTCGTCCAAGATGGGCCCGGGTTCGAATTCCGGTGAGTCATGAAAGTTGTGTTCCTTACGGTACTGGCTCTCTCACTTCCCTGGAACCAGTGTAGCCCTAAATTAGGGACGGGCGATTGCTTATAGCCCACTGAGTTGCTTATGGTGGTCGTTAAACCCAATCAAAAAAAAAGAAAAGGTAGCGTTCTTAGTTACCGTTTACTATGAAATCCATACGGGATATATTTCGTTGCATTTTAATTTCTTATTCTAATGCACACGTATCAAGCTAGTACGAAATGATTATTCTATTTTTATTACGCCTGAATTAATTCTACACATGTTTATAATATTACTAGTCGTTTCCAACGAAAAACACTCACGATAAACGAATATTTATGATTAAAAAGTTTAAAAATAAATTTTAACTACTCTAACATTTCAATGAAGCAAATATTTTGTAAATTTATGTTTTTATCAGGAAATTCCTTTGCTATAAAAAAGAGGCATTCAAAATAAAATATAATATTAAATTCTAATCAATCTCCAGTTTGTTACTAATAGTGTGAATCTCCAGTTCGCATGGAAAACAGAAATTTAAGTGTTCTATGTCATAGCGATTCCTAAGTTTCTTTTACCAATGTTGCCAACTCTTCAGGAAATACGCAATAAATTTATAAATTGCATACGAGAAATTAAATAATTACAATTGTGAGGATCAAGATGACATTTTCTAACGGGTAATCAAAATTTAAATTTTCTGATGTAATTCACTTATCATATTGAATGTCTGTTGAAATTTTTCTGTGTTTAGTTTTAATGCGGACATAAAAAGGCAACTCAAGTTCCTTCCATTACTAAAATATATCCCTTGTGTTCTTTTGGAGGAAATGTGTTTGGTCGAAAATTGTGTTCGTGCTATTTTTTTCACTAATGACCAAAAATCGCCGATTAATTATTCCGTCTTTTCCATTTCGTGGATATCAATCGGGCGGCAGTTGCAACGCAAGGACAAAAAATATTATCTTCACTTAGCTTCTGTGGAGCTACATGTAGTCCTGATCTCCGTCAACTGTTCTTGTGTTCTGGATCTTTAGAGCAACAAAAATAAATTATTGTTTCGCAGTGAGAAGGGAAAAAATGAGCTTACTGCTTAGAAACAAGAACTCGTAGCTGCGTTACACAGTAACATTTATTTTGTATCAGGCTGATTAAAGTGCAATTTTCAAAGCAATGAGAAATGCGGATTTACTTTTCTTTAATCTATAACAGCCATTTAAAATCCAATTATTAAAGAAGGGAACAGGAGGATTGTAGAACAGCTGCATCCAGGAAAACAAAAATGCGCATCTTGAGGTAATAAAATTTTTCCTTATCAAGGGGAAGAGCGCTTAGATCGTTATTGCAGTTCAGCTTTGACCATCTGAAAACTTAGAAACCCCTAACACTGACTTCAGGACTGGAAAACTGGGTTCCTGTCAGTGGAAACATTGTCGGCGTCGCTTTTTTTCTTCTTGTCATTTCTTTATCGGCACCTGTTTTATCGTTACCACTGCTGTTATCGGTATCTTTTTAATCGGCACCTGTTTTATCGTTACCACTGCTGTCATCGGTATCTTTTTAATCGGCACCTGTGTTATCGTTACCACTGCTGTCATCGGTAGCTTTTTAATCGGCATCTTTTTTCGGCATCCTTTTTTATCGCTACCGCTGCCATCGGCACCCTTTTTATCGTCACCGCTGTTATCGGCACATTTTTTTATCGTCAGCTGGCAAAATACTAGCGAGGTGAAAGGAAACTTGAAGCAGAAGCAGAGTAGAGACTAATAAGCGGAAGGTTAGCGCCATTATTCGATTGTTGAAACTGCGTGCGTTTGAAGATGAAGTCTACGTCTTTTAGTAGTGTACTCACTCATAAACGCGAGGTTTATATTGGACTCCGCAAGGTGACAAATAAAACGAATACCTGATTACAAAACAATAGCTGTCATTGAACGAAACGAACGGATTACAAAACAATAGCTATCGTTGTTCAAAAACCAAACGAACGGAGAGGATTTCTTAAATGCGAAAAGCATTTGTTTATTGTGAAGAAACGCTCTTGCATTAGAATTTGAGTTAATTTATCTTATATATTTTTGTATTCGAATTATTCAAATTAAAAAAGCATGGTGTGCTTTTGTAATTTGAATAATTCGAATACAAAAGAGAAATCTTGCGAAATCTACTTATTGCGTACGGCGCACTCTATCATAGAAAGCACAGTCAGAAAGAAGCCCATTGACTCATCGATGACAGAAACTTTCCAGACGAACGACAGATAAAAAAAATATTTTGAAACAATTTAAATTAAAGCAGTATGCATATTTGAAGTTTGTGACGTATATTCTAAATTAACTTTCCTTTTTAGTTTCTTTCCCTATGTAAATCTTGAGTTTATTCTCAGTTATACTTCACACTTAACGTAATATCTTTTCTCTCAAACGAATACTGTTGGCCACATTAATGAGGTCGAATGAACGTGACGTATGTTTGATGTAAGATAAGAACGAGAGATAAAAACGACGACAAAACAGTTGCTTAGAGAGCGTTGTTTGAAGAAGTGTTGCAAGTTGAGCGTTGTGTTGTTGAGCGTTGTTTGGAGAAGTGCTGCAAGTTGAGCGTTGTGATGTAGAGCGTTGTGTTGTAGAGCGTTGTGTTAAGAGCTTTGTGGTGTGTGGAGAGTTTTATGCGGCGAAGTACTGTGTGATGTTATGATTTGTTATGGAAGTGCTACATCCTGAATAAAGCATCTTTTCCGTAAGTTTGACTTCTGTTATTTACATGTTTCGTCTGGCCGTTAAGTTTTAATTTAGGAACTATTTCATCTTATGGTTATGCTTTTAAAATAACGTAGACGTACGAAAGGACTTCTACGTCATATTGGCGCCCGAACTTCAGTCGAATAGATTCATAGTAGAAGTCACGAAAAATGGAAAGTATCACGGATCCTATCGGTCTCTTCAATGACCGTTAGAGACATGATCCTGAGGCTCATAATTCTACCACAGACAATCTACGAATTCGGCGTTATAGAGTTCCAAATAATTCACCTAGTGCTCTGTACGAGGCCTGCGGTTCTGATTTACGAGCCGCGAATACGCGAGATACGAAACTTATGTACCGCGTACTTCGGCTGCAGTGCCTCAACAACAATTTACCCCACCACCCCCGTAAGAAGGAGCAAAATTCTTGCCCATTACGTACCCTATGCGGGTTCCATTGTATTCAGGGGAAACGGCGGATTGCTTAGGTTTCTGTAGGATCTTGATGATCATTTTGATCTATATAATGTTCCTGAAGATTGTCAGATAATGCTTGCTGGCACATGTTTGCAAGATACGGCAAAGGTCTGGTACAGACAGTGGCGTCGAATGAATCCAGAGGGCTCATATCCGCAATTTCGAGCTGCATTTTTGGATGTCTTTCCTTTTGGCACCAATAAGGCCGGCCTTGCACAACAACTGTTTTCTAGGCGACAGCAAGCTTCAGATAGTCCAGTCTCGTTCGCGCTGGACGTTCGACTTTACAAATTATGGGATTCCGCTGCAGTCGAGTCTGATATTTATGACACCTTACTACAGCAGCTGGATCCCTTCCTGCAGGATTTTTTGGAAGTTCGACGTCCTGTCTCCATTCACGAGTGCCTAAACCTCGTTCGAGTCTATGGAGAACGCCACAGCACAGGGCAATCTTTACAGGTTCAAGAGTACCGCCAACCTACGCAGTACCATGAACCTTCTATTCAGACTAATAGGTATCAGCAGCCAAAACAGAACTTTCATCAAGGACAATTTTTCAATCAGCCTCGGCAGGCTGCTTATTAGTCAAGGGTGGAGAACCCCTATCAGCAATCTAGATACGTGCAGCCGCATCGTTGGGCACCAGAGGTGCGACATCCTGACCATTATGGGAACCAGGACAACCACGTTTCTCGTCCTCGAGATAATTACTACCCGGTTGACTAGATATATCTAAAACACCGTGCTGGGGGCCTAAGTATATTAATACTGCCTCTCCTGCACGTTACTACAATTCCTCACGTTCTGGTGCTTCGCCACATTTCCAAAATCAATCAAGATATTCTCATCAGTTTCACGACAATTTAAACTTCCGCAGGAGGTAGATGGGGCGAGCCTATCTCCTCGTTTTTCTGAAGACCTCAAATCTTTTTTTTAACTATTCAAACTCCGCTTTTGCCTGATATTCTTGTGACCTTTGGTAAAGTAGTGGTGTCGACTAAAATTGATTCTGTATCTGACATTTCTGCATTAAACTTTGATTTATGTGCTACTACTTTACCATATGCTTGTGTCGAGCCCTCCTAGAAATGTCCACGAGGTGACTACAATAATGTTTTTTCAATCTCTGGATCAGTTTCTTATACTTTCTTTTTGATCCAAGAGTTACCCGTGGATTGCCTTCCGGGTGTGGATTTCATTAAAATATTTAAGCTTACACTTGATTTCGAGCATGGTCTAATCTTAATGCCTGAGATTAGTCCTCCCACCCCAGAAGAGCCTATTGATTTTTATGCAGTTCTTGCGAGTGACAAATTATTGCCTGAACATAAAAGCGAACTTAGTCAGGTTTTACGCAGCAACCAGAGTTATTTTCTGATAAACCAGGGTTTACACAGGTGGTGTATCATACTAATGATACAGGAGGAGCTAAACCCATTGCATGTAAGCCTTACCCATGTCCGAACCAGAAGAAAGCTGAATTCCAAAGACAAATACAGGACATGCTCCATTCGGGGATAATTAAAGAATCACTTAGTCCTTGGGCAGCACCTGCTTTTCTTGTTCCAAAAAAAGCAATCTGGAGAGTATCGCTTTCTGGTAGACTATCGTAATATCCATTGCCTATAATTAGTGGTATTCTCTAGGACTTATCGTCAACAAACTGACTGTCAACTTTGGATTTAGCTAGTGGCTATTGGCAGGTTGCTGTCCACCCAGATTCTGTAAACAAAACTGGATTTATTACCCCATTTGGAGCATATGAGTTTCTGCAAATGCCCTTTGGTTTGGCATATGCTCCTGCAACGTTTCAGCGCCTAATGGACTCAGTCTTACGTCCTGTGCTAGGACCTAATGTCCATGTCTATCTGGACGATATAATTGTCTCTTCTGAGACTTTTGAAGAGCATCTGTCTCTTTTGGACCAAGTTTTCGAACTGCTACATAATGCGGGTTTGACTTTAAAGCCTGCCAAACGTCAAATTGGACGGGGCGAACTAGTATATCTCGGACTGAAAATTGCCCCTAATGGTGTTCTAACTGACGAATCAAAGGTCAAGCCGATTTCGGACTTTCCGAGGCCTAAGTCGGCAAAAGAATTGTCTAGATTCCTAGGCATGACCGGGTGGTACCAACAGTTCGTTCCGGGGTACGCTACTCTATGCAAACCGTTATTTTCGTTAAAAATAAAGTATAGACACTTTGTTTGGCCCACGGAGGCAGAGACTGCTTTCAATGCTCTTACACATGCCTTGGTTTTACCACCTGTGTTAGCCTCTCCTAACCATGCAGAAATGTTTCATATTTTTACTGATGCATCAGGTGTTGGTCTAGGAGCTGTTCTATATCAACGAGGGCATCCTATTGCATATGCGTCTCGAATTCTTAACAAAGCAGAACGTAATTTCTCTGCTACTAAACTAGAATGCTTAGCTATTTTATTTGCTGTTACCAAATTTAAATGCTATCTCAATTATTTAACTGTCAATGTCATTACGGATCATTCGGCACTACAGTATTTAACCACTGCAAATAATCTGTCTCGAAGATTGTTAAAATGAACATTTCGACTTCAGAATATAATGTTCGAATTCAGTATCGCTCTGGCAAATCAAACCTACTGCCTGACGCACTGTATCGCTGTCCGGTCAGTTCTGGTGCCCAGGCGGATACTGAACCTCACTTAAGTTTTGAACTGGCGAACAATTCAGATTTTGGGGAAATTTATAATTTCTTACTCGCTGGTTCTTCTGCTCCTAGTGAAACTTCTTCAGCGGGTCGTAGTCCAAATTATGAGATCATCAATGGTATTTTGTAATATACAAAATTTGTGAATTCGAGAGCTGAGTACCGCCCTGCGATACCTCAGTCTCTCCGCATGGCCTTACTCCATGAGTTCCATGATATTCCTCTTGCCGGCCATTTAGGCATAAGAAAAACTCGTACTAAACTTCGAGACGTAGCTTACTGGCCGGGCATGTACAATAGTATACTCGTATACATTCGCTCATGTGAGTACTTTCAAAAGTACAATTATGATAATAAACGAGCGGCCGATCACCATATTTGTAGTTCAAATAATTATGTATTTGAAACCATATCTATAGATTTATTGGGCCCTTATCCATTATGAACTAAAACTAAGTCTCGTTACATTTTAGTTGTTACAGATAACTTTTGTAAATGGGTGGAAGCATTCCCCATTAAAGCAGCTACGGCTGATGTCATATGTGATACTTTAATACATAATGTTTTTACTCGATTTGGCTGTCCCTGTACCGTAGTCTTGGACCACGGGGTTCAGTTCATTTCGGAGTTATTTGAGCGAATGTGTGCGAGGCTTCAAATCAAACATAAATTTATAAGCCCATATCATCCTCAAGCCAACCCGGCTGAGCGTGTAAATCGCACCTAACTAAAGATTATCTCAACTTTCATTAGTAATAATCATGAGCTTTGGGACGAACACGTTGAAATGTTTTGCTTCGCCCTTCGCTCATCATTTCATGAATCAACGCGGCTTAAGCCCGCTAAACTTTTTCTAGGGCGGAAAATCCGCAACTCCCTTGAGAATTTAACTGGCATTATCGATGAAATCAACCAAAGACCAACACCTGAATCTGTAAAAGTACTTGCGCAAAAGGCACGGGCTGCTATCAGTCGAGCTCAATTAAGCCAAGCTAGGCACTATAATGCGAAACGGAGCGAAACAGATCTCGCAGTTGGAGATCTGGTCTTATTAGTAACTCATTTTCAATCATCTGTTGCTCACACGTTCGTAAAAAAATGTGCACCTTTATATGAAGACCCCTTTCAATTGGTAAAATTGTACAATAATAATGTCACATTAAAGAAGCGCTCTCTACATTATGCCCATGTGCAGCAATGTAGGGAATCGGTTATTAGAAGCAATGATGCAATTATTTACCCTAAATCTAGGACGAATCCTCGGGCAGAGGGTGGGACTTCTTCACAAGCATGTATAGTTGATGATTAAATTATTGAACCCACCCCTGTCCTGGCCGATCCTCTACCTTCGTCTGAGCGGATCTTTGCTTCCACTTTTAACGATTCTCATTCTGACATTATTCCATTCACTAGGGGTACTGCAATGATTTCAACTCCTCTGTCTCTTGCCTTCACAAAAGACGAGAGTTCAACTACTTCCAGTTCCTCTGGAGATTCTTGTGCGTGTGCAACGAGGTTCTTTTCCATCTGCATCTCATACTCCAATCGCTCCATTTACTTCTTCACGCATAGTGCCTCCGTTTGATTTTAAATCAAAAAAGTTAAAAATAACAAGAACTGACATTTCATCTTCAGGTAGTTCCATCTCTCCTGTGCCTGAATCTGAATCATCGGACAATATTGTTTAGGTTCTTTAATCTCCAAGTAAAAAAAATCCCTCCTTCTGTTTCTACTGAGAGCTGCCTACTTTATGAATACTGAATCAATCTGCAGTAGGACAAAAACGTCCTCTTTCGCCATCTGTGCCGTTTAAACCTACAAAGCGTCCACCGCCTGAATTTTCCCCTCATGTTCCACAGTCTTCTAGTGCAACTTCTAGTGTTGGCCTACAATCCAGACATAGAGTCCAGCATTTGCAGCCGCCAGGATTTCGTCCTTGGAATCTTTGCTCGGGACGGACGGAGCCTATACCTTCCTCCACCGTTCCTCGTCGTTCACGGAAGCGCCCTTCTCGTTTTACACCGCTTCTTTGACCGCCAAAGAAACGACCGGATTTTCACCCTTCTCAGATTGCGGGTTCGTCTCCTAGTCATCCTGGGACCTCCTTGCTCCAGCCTGGGACTTCCTTGCTTCAGCCTGGGATTTCCTTGCTCCAGCCTGGCGCTTCTTTGCTCCAGCCTGGCGCTTCTTTGCTCCAGCCTGGGACCTCTTTGCTCCAGCTTGGGACTTCCTTTCGACAGCCTCATGACCCTGCTTCTTCTGGTCAACTTGCCTTGTACACCAGAAATCCTGAGACATCCCAGCGATCCAGTGACCTGCACCCTCAGCCTGTGAAGCGGGAAGCTTCGACAGTACCGTTATCGTCCCGACAGTAAAGTAGGAATGTCCGCACACGGGTATTCTTTGCTAGCAACAGGTTCTTTTAAAAAAGTTTTGTTATTACAATTGACCTTCAAGCTCAAAGGAACTTTTTACTACATAGAGATTTGCTGTATAAAAACTATTTGAATCTTTCCTTATACTCAAAATGTATCACAGAACTTTGCTTGCTATCCAAAGACTATTTATTTGAACTTTTCTGTTCTCAAAAACTATCGCAGAACCTTTGTGACGGACTGTGAAGACAAACAAATGTCGCAGAGCTTTGCTTTATAAAGGCTATTTATTTGACCTTTTCTCTGTACTCAAAGTATCACAGATCTTTTTTTACGGACGTTGAGGACAAAATATCGCATACATTATCTCTTTGTCAGTATGTAATGTTTTTTTGTTTTTTTTTTTGGTGTGGCGCCACATAATTTTTTTTTAGTACTAAAATGCTTGTCAACTCATTTTGTGCATGTTGTCTTTTCGGCATAACATAAATATCAGCTATTGCCTTTGTTGATATCTATAATGATTCACTCCCAGGATAAGGTTTTCCAGGGTTTCCCCTATCCCATGTAAAAATTGATGTGATAACGCATGGGAGTAGTTCGAAGTCGGCCCTGGCCGCCAAGTGTTCACTTAAAGGTTTTTGTGTTATAATTCAATGATTAACCTTTTGGTTTGCTTGACACTTATTGTGTTTGTAGTTGAATTTTTTTCTGCAAAGGCAGTTTTTTTTCAACTGACTAAATTTACACTATGTTACAATGTTCGACTAATCAATTAACTTAGTTTGAATGTTTTGTCTTCCCTGAGAATTTATCAGGAGTGGACGAATGTGTAAATTAACTTCGTTACAAATGCTGTAGTTCTTTTTCCTGCCTTACGCAGTTTTTTTACTACTATCCTCTTTCTTATATGTATATTGATGAGAGTTCTCCGCATATATTGTGACAAAATATTTATCACGATTTATGATATGGAATTTTGATGTACAGAAAGTTTCTTTTTTTCTATGAATGTTAGTGATATTGAACTATTGATGTCTAAAGATTATGTGTACTGATATTCTCTGCCAGGTAGAGAAACTGATCAACAAATCTCTTCATCCATTTTGTAAGTTCTTATCTGAAAGAGTTGAATGCATAATCAGATTGTTTGAAAGGATACCTCTACAAAATTGATAGGTTCTACAAAATTGATAGGAGCTGGGAAGGATGTCTATCGCTTAATATACGTACTGGATGACGCAACCGAGTACGCGCATATGTGGCGTTGCTACGTATTTTGCATAAGCTCGTCTGTACCAGTGTTTCTGACACATAGGTGTACATGCTAGTGAAAATTGTAACAACAAGAAAGAATCGGGCTATTCAAGTGAAATTTACATCACAGATTCCTCCTGCTACAGGAGATAACTGATTGCATTTGTAGAGCTATACAAGATTTTCCTCTTCGAAACTCAGTATCGAATGAAACTACTTCGAGCAACAAAAACAACCACTGGACGGCGTGGTTTTAAATTCAAGAGGGTTTTTTATATCATCCAGGGGAATAGCCTACCAAGCTGCTGCTGTGCGAGATCAGAGTTTATTTGTGGTGAAGGGCGGAGGCGATTGACGAGCCAGTCACTCAGCTAATATGTCCCAGGCATGTTCGATCGAGGACATATCCGACGAACGTACAGGGAAGAAGCGGTATCTGCCTTGCATGGAATAGGTACTGAACATTTCGGGCCAGAGTGGCAGAGCATTGTCCTGCTGGAATATAGCGCTAGGACTATTCTGGAGTAAGAGTATCCCCTCTGCCTTTAAAACATCCCTTATATATCCCTGACTATTGATTCGTAACAGCAGAGATCGCGAACTGAACAAAATGGCGCCCCTGACCATGACCATGACCCTTAGCGTTAGGACGGTATGACGTTGCAAGGTGCCGTTCACAATGATGTCTCCGAACACGTATGCAACCATCATGGTGCATCAAGTTGAATCGTGATTCGTCAGAAAACACGACCTGTTGCCATTCAGTCTCCAGTGTCCATGTTAGTGACCTCATTGCAGCCTGAAACGCCTGTCGCTAAGAGGAAAAGGAATGCGCAGTAATGGGCTTCTAGCGACCAGTGCTTTGTTAAGCAGACAACGTCGAACTGTACTGAAGGACAAAGCCTGACCTGTGGCAGTGCACCTCTGCTGTGTAACACCGTGAATGTTGCTGTGAGGTTGGACATTTTTATGCGGCAGAGGTGTGTGCCATCCCGTGCAATCGGGCTACCGAGCTGTCCATTCCCGGATTTCTACGTATTCAAGCCTTATCTGTTCACTGACGCCACGTTCGCGTCCCTATACTGGAGTATCGTTCCCTATGAGTGACCATTTCGACGGCAGAAATATCCAGCTTCTCTCATCCCAACAACCTTTCCTCGCTCAACGTCCGTCAGGTGTTCATAATGCGAACTTTTTCGGCGACGGGGCATTCTATGAGACAAAAAACTCCCTTTCAGCTCAATGTCGGCTCTTCACTGATTACAACATTTCGTGTGAGCCAATTCTTTATACCCATGGCGGTATAGATAGAAGAGCGCTGCTCCGAAATCCCATGCGCATTCTCACTAACATTTTAATCATTTGCATGTCGTAACCTGTCGTACATATCTTGAAAGTTTCGATCTGATACCATCAGTCCTTCATGGTGCTGCAATGTTCATATACAGTAGTGTATTATAGCAAAACATGGAAACCATCAGGTGAAAGAATCAAACAGGTCTTGCACTTCATTTTTGTCAAATAGTTGCAGTCAAGGAATCTTGACAGGAATTTCGTTCGGTTTTGATCACTTTTTACTTCTCAAAAGAATTACAGCTCAATATGAAAAAAATGATATCCAACCCATTTCTTCCGCACTATTGTGTAAGTCATTTTTTTCCACAATTTTCCTCATGCTGTGCGATCAAACTGCCGAGTGTCTTCTGTAGTGGATAATCTCATGACAAAACTACCCAAATGCAAATACGTGCGATAAAGTACTACACTGAAGAGCTATTGAATTAGAGATACCTGTCTAGTAACGTGTAGCACCGCCTTTCGACCTGATGACGGCGGCGATTCGTCTCGACATGGAATCGACAAGACACCGGAAGCGTTGGGAAACCATACGGATCCACGACCCCTGTTCCACAGTTCACGAAGATTTAATGGAGAGGGGTCAGAGCCTCGAACATCTCTCTCGATGGCATCCCATATGTGCACGATGGGATTGCGGTCGGGTGACCTAGCTGGTCAAAGAAACGAAGTCACTTTGGTGGAGTGTTCATCCAACCATTCGGATACAATTCGGGAGCGATGCACGGTGCATTGTCTTGTTGCAGGAAGAGGTCCCTAGTGGGATGTCAAAGACGCACAAACGAGAGCAAATGATCGTCCAGGATATCCCGGTAACGTTGACTTGTGAGGGACACACGTACCAGGGGCCCCATTTCAGTCCACGTAAACAGTCCCCAGACTATAATGCCACCTCCTCCAGCTTGAAGAGTACCCTGCTGGCAAGAAGGATCCATCGCTTCATGTGGTTTGCGCCGTAATCGTGTCTTGCCATCCGCATGTACCAACGTAAATCTCGACTCATGAGTCCAAGCTACATTTTCCCACATGTCTAGGGTCCAGTGGCGATGTTCCCGCGCCCATGCTAATCTTTGCACCCTGTGATGCGCGGTCAGCAGCGGTACCCTCGTGGGACGATGGCTGCTGTGCCCCACATCGAGGAGATGGTTCTGGATGGTGTGGGTGCTTACGCGTTTTTGTGCACCAGCGTTAAATTTCCGAGTGGTTTCTTGCACTATGGCCCGTCTATCCGCTGTTACAATGCGACCTAGCCGACGATGACCCCGTTGATCCACACGCTGTAGTCCACGGCAGTTGGCCGTGGACAACAGCGTGTGGATGGATACTTTTACCGGATTCGATGTAACCACGGTGCACCCGTGAAACAGTGGCTCGTGAAAACCCCAGTGCTTGCATGCCTTCCAAGATGGAGCGATCCATTTGTCGGGCCCCGACAATTTTCCCACGATCAGATGCGCTTAGAACCTTCGTCTTACCCTTACTGCGTCCGACTCTTACTTATTCCCGTCGCATCACTCCTTATATTGTCGGATTGCTACATACGCCATGTCGTTTCCGTTTACAGGGCCGCCCACAGCGTCACATTTGCATAACGCCAGCTGTCTCTAATTCAATTGCTCTTCAGTGTATATGCAGTTTAATATTTAAAGCGTCGGTTATAAAAATCCTGAATCATACACTGCTGGACAATTGCTAAGGACGGATCATAAATGGCTATATAGCGCATAAAAAAGTAAGTGTGGTTGGATGCCAAGTGAAATAAAATAATGTCAGAATGCCAGGACATTACAAGAAAGACAATTTATTGTGCTCTGAAATCCAGAAGGCTTTGGAACGTGTTCAAGGGACAAATAGGCCGTTTTGTGCAGAATATGTAAACGTGAAAAAAATGCAATTACTGCCCACAGGCGTTCCGGCGTAAGATGTCAATACGGGATATGGCCACCATGGAGGGCGATGCAAGATTCCACACATTGTGTCATGCTTTGCACAACATTATCAAGCAGCTGTTGGGGTAATTTATCTCATTCCTCTGTCAGTGCACAGATGAGGGTGTCCTTGTTTATTGGAGGGCATTGGCGACCAGCAAGACTCCTCCCCAAAGCATCCCACACATTTTCAATGGGATTCAGATCTGGAGAACGTGCTGGCCATACGAGGCGTTGAATATCCTCGCTCTCAAGACACTCCTGGACAGCGATTGTTTGATGACATGTTGCGTTGTCGTCCACGAAAATGAATCTATCACCGACAGCACCATGGAACATGCGAACAGGTAGCAGAACATCATTAATGTATCATTGGCCAGTCATAGTCCGAGTTGGAAGCACATAGAGGGATGTACGGCCATTGATCATGATGCCAGCCCATACCACGACACTACATGTCGGATATCGGTCCCTTTCCTGTATGTTTGCTGGACAATATGCAGTACCACTATCACGCCGGATCAGTTGTCGTCGACAATCAGACGATAGACTGTATCTACTTTCATCTGAGAAGAGGACAGCAGACCAGTCGTTATCAGTCCAATTGCGATGTTGATGGCACCATTGCAAACGGGCGGTACGGTGACGTCTGGACAATGGGATGCACACAATAGGATGGCGGGCGTACAGTCCTCCTTCATGCAAAGGTCTGGCGACAGTTTTTTGGGAGATCAGCCTGCCAGCAGCAGCCATAAACTGATTTGCCACCTCACTAGCTGTGCTGCGCCGGTGTCTTTTTGTTGATAGCACTATGTACCGATCTTCTGCAGGTGTCGTACTGCGAACACAACCTCCCCCGTGTCATTTGCTACACTCTCCATTTGTTTGAAATGATTTCCAAAGATTTGAAACAACACTGTGGCTGACGTCGAACTCCCTGGCAACATCTGTTATTTTTCGCCCTTCTTCAATCTTGCCAATAATACGGCCACGCGTAAAATCATCTAGTTGATGCCAGGAAGACATACTGAAAATTGCAAGTTCGTCAATTGATTCTTTCCTTTCAACTTTGCGTTTGAACAACAACGGTCAATACGCGTCAAATCCTTTATATCTCTTATCAGCGCTATGACGTCACGAACAAGTTCGGCAATCCAAAATTTGCATACGCACAACATGTCTTACCGTATCCCGCACTTATGCTAATTTCCACATTTTCCTGCCTTCCATTTTATGGTTGCTATCGTTGCTATTGTCATCCGTCCTTAGCAATTGTCCAGCAGTGTATATAGGCCAGCCCTGAGATATTTGGTAATATAAACTGCTATTCAAAAGTTAAGAGTAATTACAAAAATACGTATTAGAAGAAATGAAAGATGGGAGAAGGGTAATAAAGGATAAAGAACGTGGGAGCATCTAAATGCGGAAATCATGACGCAATACCCTATGGCCGACGATAATTGGCATTAAAAGGGAGGTAATGCGTCTGGGGAGTTCAGAAAGAGCTGCAAAAAAAGTGAATAATTGGTATTCTTTGTCGTTATCGCGCCATGCTAGTAGTAGAATTTATTTTTCATTGAAACCATATGTCAGAATGACGGCAAAAGGATATGTTTGCACGTGGTCGGATTATCGGAAATGTTGAAATCCGTCCAGATGCAGAATAATGTTGCTAAAGCCACTGGAGTGAAGACATCCATTGTATCAAGAGATTGGAGAAGGTACCAGGACAGCGGAGATACTGATAATCAATCTGTGGCAGGTCGTCCGCAGATCACAATGACTCAAGATGATAAGTATGTGGCACTAACAGCGAGATGTAACAAGTGCATGCTAGCGAGAGCACTTGCTTTAGATGTTTGCAGGTGGTGGATCAGCTGTTTCAAGGCATACACTATACTGGCGGCTCATAAAATAAGGGCTATACACGTGAATATTTGCAGTTTGAATCCTACTCACTATGTCAGCTAGAAATGCCAGGTCACTGTGATGCCCACAATATCGAGACTGGAACGAAAATCAGTGGACCATGTCCTCTTCTCCGATGAATGTAGGTTCAGTCTCGATAGTGACCCGTTCTCCGATGAATCCAGGTTCAGTTTCGATAGTGACATCCGCCGTGTTCTGATGTTTAGAGAACCTGGAACCCATTATTTCCCAAAAAAGTATTGAGAAATGCACCATGCCGCCCCGGTGGCGCAGTGGTCTAAGCGATGGCTTCGGATCATTCGTCCGAGGTGGGTCTGGGTTTGAATCCCGGTAAAGCATGTATGTTGTGTTAGTCTTACGGTGCTGTTTCTTACCCTTCCATGGAACCAGTGGCCCTAAATTAGGGGCGAGCAACTGCTTACAGCCCACTGAGTTGCTCACGGTGGTCGTTAAACCTAGATTTAAAAAATAAATAAATGCGTCATTACAGAAGAGATGGCATACTTGTCTGGGGTGGTGTTATGTCGAACGGGTGCACACGGCTTCATGTGTGTGTTCTGGT
The DNA here is from genome assembly GCA_039090855.1 of Macrothele yani. Classification (NCBI taxonomy): domain Eukaryota; kingdom Metazoa; phylum Arthropoda; class Arachnida; order Araneae; family Macrothelidae; genus Macrothele; species Macrothele yani. Next base: position 98,540,539 of record CM077007.1, on the reverse strand, counting down.
GGAACTTTAACAGGTGCAGATACAAAGGCAAAATCCTCAATACCTACGTGCGGCCTTTTTGGCGTGCTGTCGACCCAGATTTCTTGCTAATGGACGATAACGCGAGACCTCATAGAGCTGCTACTGTCGATGATTGTCTGGAAAGTGAAAATATCTACTGCATTCCATGGCCTGCGCATTCCCTAAACTTCAGACCAATCAAGCATGTGCGTGAGGCATAGGGGAGACGCATTGCAGGTCGTTAAACTCCTGCTAGACCTCTCGAGAATCTGCTCTTGTTCAGGATTGGAATTTGCTGACGCAGAGTCTTCTTGTTTCTCTTGTCAACAACATGAGACATCCATGGGACACATGTGTCACTGTAAGAGGTCACCATGCGTCGTACTTGACCGTTACTTTTTTAGCTGCTGTTGTAAGTAAGTAGCTTTTTCTACTTCTGGATGTTTCACCGATTGTAGAAATCTGGTTGATTTTTTCTAACAGAGTGCATCGACATTGAATACGTATGTTAAATTCAGTTCGCGTCAGAAGGGATTCAAGAAACGTGCTTATTACAACCGGAAATTTGGTGCCATCTTTCTTGTTTTTGTTACAATCATTTAGGCAGATCCATGCTTCATCAATAGTCACAATAAATTTCGATCTGTTTCCGGCTAAGTGATTTTCATCACCGTGTTTTGCGTACAGCCACGCAAAATGCGGTGATCATTATGTTTTCTTTTTTTTTTTTTTTGGACTTTTTTACATTCAAATCTTTGTTTATTACCAGTTTGTACGGAGTTTTTTAACGACTTAACGATTGCTCTTTTGGCTCGGTGGATTTTCTTTTAAGACCAGAGACCTTGCTTTTGAAATCTATGTATTTAAAACACAAGGCCATATATTTTAACAATCCGCCAACGCCACTCACGGGAGCGGTTTTCATGATTTATTTTTTAAATGAAAGCTAATGATCCACAGATTTATCATCGCTTATTTTTATTCTCATAACTATTTTTTTTATGTTACCATGGCAGTTTGTTCATACAATCCGCCGTAAGCGGAACGATACACGAGAAATTGGGAACTACTTGAAAGCGTTCTGATTCGGTAGTACACCCAAAAATAATAAAAATAAACGAAATAGTCTATGTCCACCAGAAAGACGTAAGCTTCCCAACGGTGAAAGAATTATGCAAATCGGTTCAGTAGTTTTCGAAATTAGTAAAACCAAATTCCGTATATCATCGTGACTACTTTTCTTTCACATTGGGTGTGATTAGGTTGTACGTAAACAAAGCGGAACGATACACGGGAAATCTGGAACTATTTGAAAGGGATCTGATTTGGTCGTACAGCCAAAAATAATAAAAAAAAAGTAAAAAAATTAACAAAAAATAATAAAATATAAACGAAATAGCTATGTCCACAGGAAAGAAATAAGCTTCCGAACGGTGAAAGGATAATCCAAATCGGTTCAGTAGTTTCGAGATTAGCTCAAACACTAACAAAATTTCTCTCTTTATATATTAGTTTTGATTACATAATGATACCAAAAAAATTTTTTAAACGAAACTGGCAAAATAAAACACATTTTTACCCCATTGTGTAGTTATATCTAGACACGATATCATTTCGAATAACTGAAAGAATGTCTCAATACTCCAATGCAACCCCGTCAACGACGAGTAAGCACATGTTTATACAATGATGAGAAACGTCATCGTTAAATTCGTATACGAGTGGTTGGAGAAATTAAAAATTAATAGGAATATTACAAAAATATTGTTGTTGGTGATCCGTTTTATACATTGCCCATTATTAATTCAACCGTTTATTATAGCTATGGATTTTATTACGATTCGTGTTATATGACAAGAAAAAATTTCCGTCATAGCTTTTTCAACCGTGCTTGTCACGATTTACGGACTAGTAGTCGTAAAAGTACATACTTCTTTGAATACTAGTTTGGTTTTATTTTTCCTGTTAAAAGCAATGCTTAACGATTTCCCTCTACTACTATAATAATGTTTATTTATGCTTTCCAATTGTAGGTTGAAGAAGCGTATATGTTCCAGTTGTAGTTTTCTGTATATCTCCAGTTTGCAGTTTTCTGTATATCTTCCTTGAAATAGCCATCTGGTTAATGTACGAAATCGTGAAAGCTTTAATCTTGATTCTACGCTAATAAATTCGGATTACTAGTATAGTTATTTTATTTTAAGTATAGTTGGAGTACAGTTCCTTGTTATTAACTAGTTTCTACTTTATCTATCTTCTAGCATTGCTGATGTCGATTGTCGCATTTCCATTAACCTGTTTCAGCCTCATATGTGGATCTCTGTTTCCTTGCAACCTTCCATTTCAGCAATTTCAATAACAGCGTCTTGCTTTAAGCAAATATCCAACCTTTCGGATAGCCAATCTTAATAAACCAAGTTAGTAAAATCATGCAATGCATTGATTATGATTCACTTTCCAACATGCCAGAAATCAGTACTCAAGTTATTTCTCAAGTTATGAGGATAATGGCTGTGGAATAAATCTCGCTTTTGTGCCCTGACCTTTGTCCGCTTTTCGAAGGTATTCAACAGGATTGGTTCAGTGTACTTCCGAAACAACATGATAAAGTTTTGTCGCAATAGAAGCATTGTTACTTAAGTTATGACGCATAAGGGCGATGGAATGGATCCCGCTCCTATGTCCTGACCTTAGATTCCATTTCGCCCATTTTCAAGATAAATTTGTCCCTAGGTGGTCCCCTATCACCTACTAAAATTTCATCGAAATCGAACATATAATGAATACAATTCTCCGGCTGGACGTGTAGTGCAGGAAAGCTTACGTTAAGTCACGTTAGGGTTATTGAAAGGTTACTTGACGTAGCTAAAGTGTGCTTAATCTTCAAAGTGCTAGAGTTTGTTTAGGTAAGACACGCGCGTGCAATAAATTCCATGAATATGGAATTTATTTTTTTACTCAGCGTTCCTCATTATCTTGAATATCAGTAATATAACTTCGGTTTTAGTACATTAGTACCTTGATGGCTCCTTATTAGAGCGGTAAACACAATATACCCTGAACTTAACGTAAACACTCAATGAAATAGACTTAACGGCCAGACAGAGGTCTGACAATAAAATGAACTAAGTAAACGTACTCACTTTTAACCTTTTATTGGGGAGCTCCTGGTATTACTGAAATACACACTACAAAATAACACAACTACTGATAGCCCGAACTTTCGTACTATCGTAATATCGTAGAAAAGTAGGTGAATCGCATATCAATAATCAGGAAGAACCTATCACATATAAAACGAAGCTCTTTGGTATACTTGAGCGCGCCTATATATATGCTGCATACCACCACGTCATGAATTACACTCGTTGCCACATATAATTCAGCGGGAGAAACAACATCTCGTTAAGTGAGAAGATAATTTGCATAGGAAAATAAAATAACAAGAGATAGTAAAATCAAAAAGGAACTGAAGCTAGAGTATACGTTACACACAATGTTTAAGCGATTTATCGTGCTGACACACAGACGGACTGACGGACGGACAAAGCTCGAGCATATATGCTTCTTTGACCTACGGTTAGAAAGCGTAAACAAAGCGTACATTTACTCAACTTGTGAGAATCGAGATTTATACAAACTTCCATGTAAATACACTCACGTACAATGAAATTTGTGAACCAAGAGGGAAGCATCGGATTGAACTGAAATTTTATGGACGTAATGATACAGATGAATGATATACAGGATTCCAAAAACAGAGCTGCAGGACAATTACATGGGAATCTGTGGTACGTAGTCCGGTCATTTTCAATAGCGCGTTGCACCGCCTCGTGTGGCGATACATGCTGCAATACGGTCCGGCATGGAAACGAACAGACGCCTGATGTTGTCCTGCGGCAGACTGGCCCACACGTGTTGGACGGCGTGCTCCAAATTCGGAATAGTGCGGCACGGGAGCAGCTGGCGTTTAAACTGGTCCTACACGTGCTAGATAAGGATATGTCCGGGGAGCGGGCAGGCCATGGAAGTGTCTGGACGTGACGCAGGCAGTCCTGGGCAACCCGAGCAGAGTGTGAACGGGCATTATCCTGCTGGTATAGCGCACCTGGAATTCCGGCCAGGAAGGGGAGCAAATGGGGCTGTAGGATCTCATCCACATACCGCTGGCCCGTCAATGACCCACGTACCACTACTACAGCGGATCGGCTATCGTTGGCAGTTGATCCACAGACCATATTGTCTGCAGGGGGGAGGTGTGGCGCTCGTAGTGAGGTTGGGATTGTGTCGTTGACCCGGGGACCTCCACACCCGGACACGATGATCATCTGTCCCCAAAACGAAGCGGCGCTCATCGTTAAACACCACACGTCGCGAGTCTGTGACGTTCCACGTCGCTCTGTCCTGGCACCACTGTACACGGAGCCGGCGATGTTCCGGCGTTAATGGCAGCACACGTAAATAGCGCTGAGATTGCAGATTTGCTTCCGCGAGGCGTCGAGAAATGGTTCGTAGGCACACAGGAGCCGCTGCATCGTGCCCGTATAGTGGACCAGGTCACCAAAAAAACCGTTCGCGCCAGGCGCACGATCCGTCGATCCTCTCTACCGGTGGCCCTCCTGGTCCGTCCGGAGCCACTCCGCCGCGTGGCAGTGCCGTCACGTGTCCACTGCTCCCAACACAGTCGGACGGTTTGCTCAGAACGATCCACGTGGCGGACTATACGGCGCGCCGACCACCCAGCGGTTTTCAGCTCGATGATCTGGCCTCTCTCAAAGTCCATAAGTTGCGTAAATCTAGGTCTCTGTAATCTACCCGGCTTTCATGTCACTCTGTTCTCTTTCCTGCTTGCGTCGGCCGGTGCTTTTCCCGTTTCATGGGGCATCGATTACACGCCGGTTTATAAGGCTGCCGGTTCGTGTTTGCAGCGCCACCACAGGGTGTGCTTTCATGCGCACTCGCACCACACGTGGATCATTTGCATACCAACACGCACTCTAGGTATTTGCAAAGTTTCGCGGTTTTTGTAGCATGTTTTTTTCTAGGTGCGCAAATTTCATTGTCTGTGAGTGTAGTTCCAATTACTTTCGGGCTTATTAGCAAAATAACATCAGTTTTAGAATAACTCTCGTACTTTTTTCTTAGAAAGGTTAACACTAATTTGACTTTGAAATATAACAACGTCCGGCTTCCCTGCAGAAAAAGTCTGCATTCCAAAACACGAAAGCCGATATTACATCTAGATTTGTCTGACAAAAAAGTGTTGTTGTTTTTCAATTCACTTTTGACAAAAACTACCGTGGTAAATGCACCTACGCATCTACTCCACTAGGGGAGATTTCTATCCGAGCAAGACTGAAAATAAGTAAAAGAATTTATCACATTGTTTGCTATCTGAATTTGTTTTATTTATTGTGACGCAGCAAACACATTGTGATATACACACCTGCAAACTTGCGCCATTAACCGATTAACCTACAAAACAGGAAAACTCTAAAATACGTAGAAAAGTATAACCAGATTAAATGTGCATCTGTTTGACTAGCAAAATAATTTTTTATCCATTTTCCAGGAATAAAGGTATAAAAGAAATATAGTTGACTGACAACATTTAAAAAGGCTTGAGCACTTCTACATTTATTCCAGCAAAACGAAATAAGAATAGAAGTGGTATCAGTGTTTTCTATACCAGAATTTCTCCAGTTCGTTTTAGGGAATAGGATATCATGAAAAATTCTAATTACTTATGTCACATAGCGAGGAGCTATTTAAATTTTTCCCTTGAGTCTTGAAAATCAAAAGAGTACATCAGTGTGGGTTATTAGTCCAAGGTCGATGGTTCTAATTGGACATTCCGCTTAAGGACTCTAGAACAAAACTCAGAGGGAAAAGCTGATTTAGATGGATTTAAAAGGAACGATAAGTTCTCAAAAAGGCCTAGAATGACTGTAAATGAAAGTGTAATTGTCAACGACGAACTGCAAAGAAACCTGGGTACTGCAGAATAGAGATGGGGTCGTTCGTGTGCTGGCGAAATGCTTTACTTACGCGGGGTAGAAGGGTTATGGCAAGACACGTTTTGATCATGTGAGGTAGGAAAATGTTTATAGGTGTGTAACGGGAGCAAAATGTTATTAGTAAGGTGCACACAAGTAGCCTTAAGTGGCTTTGCTATGTTGAAAGAATGAGTGCGTGATGCTTACTAAAAGAATTTGTTCAGCCGATATGTCAGGAAAGAAAGGTTACAGGAAGGCCAAGGAAATCATGGGAGGACCAGATTCAGGAATGTCTGTATGAAGAAAAGATAATGAGTATGACGTAGAAATGGACTTGCGTGAGACGTGTGATGGTGGACGTAAGTGACGTTGAAATGCATCACACGTCTCACACAATAGATTGGTGCAAATGGTGACGTTTGTTACATCAACAGTACGTAAAATCTGGTTTCATTAGTTTCGAATGTTAAATACACTGTCTACCAACAAGTAATTGGACACCCCCGCAATTGACGATATCTGCGGTCCTGATACACGTCACGGCCGCCGCCGTTAAATATCGTGTGGGAAACAACAACGTAACCAGTCGCATGCACGATGCCACGCAGTTTGGGACTCTCTGACTTCGAGAAAGGTGTAATCATCGGGTATCGCACAAATGGCCGATCTATACGGGACATATCCAGCGAGTTGAAGAACCCGAAATCGACAGTGGCCTACGTGATTGGCAAGTGGAAGATGAGAGGTGACTGTCGGAATGTGCCCCGACCCGGCAGACCCACAAAACTGGGAGATAGAGACCGACGGGTGCTGGCCAGAGAAATTCGGAAGAACCGCACCAAATCGATGGGCCACATCCGCGAGGAGTTTCAACAGGCATCCGGGAGTGTTGTTTCGATTAATACCATCCGTAAGGAAGCTCATCTGCTCGGTTATCATGGACGTGCTGCCGCCCACAAGCCTTTGATCACCAAGTCCAATAGCACTGCTCGGCTGACGTGGTGCAAAAAACGTCGACAGTGGGCCGTTGAACAGTGGAAACAGATTCTCTGGAGCGACAAACCACAAACCAAAGTTCACCCTCTACCGTTCGGATAGCAGGGTCTGGGTTTGGAGTCTGCCTGGAGAATGCCACCTACCGGAATGTATTGTGCCAACTGTGAAGTTCGGCGGCGGTGGAATTATGTTATGGGGGTGTTTCTCCTGGTTGGGCACGGTACCCTGGGACGCAATTCCTGGTAGACTCAACGCCGAGACCTACTGCTCCATTTTGGATGACCATGCGCTTCCTACGTTGTGGCAGTTTTACGGGGTGGACCCATGTTACTTTCAGGATGACAATGCCACCTGTAATGTTGCGAGGTCCACCATGGCTTGGTATGGTGACAATGGGGTTAAACGAATGGACTGGCCTGCGCAGAGCCCGGACCTTAACCCTATCGAGCACCTCTGGGAAGAGTTGGAGCATCGCCTTACGAAGTGCCCCCACCGTCCGAAATCGGTGAAGGAACTGACCTGTCTTTTCCAAGCCGAGTGGAAGAAAATACCGCTAGCCGTCGTACAACGCCTGATTGAGAGTATGCCTCGGAGGGTCGCAGCTGTTATCGCCGCTCGTGAAGGCTCCACCAACTATTGAAGTTGCATAAACTTCGTTTTCGTTTGCTATTACAGGTGTCCAGTTACTTGCTGGTAAGTAGTGTATGACAGATTAGATTTCTTTGAGTAGCTAACCTCTGAATCTCAGAAAACAGCTCAGTGACATAAATGTGTGTGCTTAGATGGAAATTATGCACTAAGTAAAATTAAAAACACTTCGGCAGTATGTTTTATCAGTACACACAAGAATAATTTTTCTTATTGGAATTCTAGAAATGTTGCTCTATGATCATAAGCCAAGGTAACGGAAAGGCGATCAAAACTTTAACGTGATCATAGAGAATACGTCATGGCTTTGGATAAAGATATGTATAACACCAGTGTGTCGAGATATGCCACATCTGTTTAGGGCATTGATTCGTGATATCAAAAGGCTGATACACGTCATTTTCATTTTGCCAGCCATTATTTAGGGCAATCATATAAACGTGTTTCATGTAACAGCCCGTCTTACAAATGTGGGATCGGAGAAAGACTGCGTCCGATAGCTTCAAATTTTATTGCAACCTCCTTTATTTTCTGCTTTTGCAAGAAGGTGCTCTAAATTTATATTGATATTTTATGCATTTGGTTCTTTTGTTTTTATTAGAATGTGCGCAAGTAGAACAATATTAAAAACACTTTTAAACATTTAGAACTTTGTGGCGTACCACTGAGGTGACTCAAGAGTCAAGACTGCAAGTTGCAGCTATAAGCCAAGGTCGGTGTAGTTCAGTCGGAAGAATAATCGGGTTCGGAGCTGTGTGACGTACTTTCGAATTCTACTATCGGTACAAAAAACGCTATATCGCTATATTTAATGCTGTATTGGCGCCCGAACGTAAAAATGGATCTTCTGGCCGTGAGGTTCTCCACAAAATGTGGGCTGCTCCTTCCACACATCATCTGGAATCAATGTGAATTCCTTCTTTAACGCTTCGAGAAATGTGTGATGTTCTTTCCACAAATCGTCTCAAATTAATGAGAATTCCTTTTTCAAGGCTTCGAAATATGTGTTATGTACCTTCAACACATCGTCTGGAATTAATGAGAATTCCTTCTTCAATGCTTCGACAAATGTGTGATGTTCCTTCCACACGTCGTCTCGAAAAATGAGAATTCCTTCTTCAACGCATCGAAAAATGTGTGATGTTCGGTTCACACATTGTTGAAACTAATAGGAATTCCTTCTGCAACGCTTCGAAAAATCTGTGATATTCCTTCTACACATCGTCTCGAATTAATGAGAAGTCCTTCTTCAACGCTTCGAAATATGTGTGATGTCCCTTCAACACATCGTCTGGAATTAATAATGAGAATTCCCTCTGCAACGCTTCGAAAAATATGTGATGTTCCTTCCACATATCATCTGGAATTAATGGGAATTTTTTTTCAACGCTTCGAAAAATGTATGATGTTCCTTCCACACATCTTCTGGAATTAATGGTAATTCCTTCTTCAAGGCTTCAAAAATGTGTGATATGTGTGATATTCCTCCCATACATCTTCTGGAACTATTGATAATTCATTCTTTAACGCTTCGAAAAATGTGTGATGTGCCTTCCACACATTATCCTGCAATTAATGTGAATTCCTTCTTCAACGCTTCGGGAAATGTATGACGTTCCGTCCACACATCGTCTGGAATTAATGTGAATTTCTTCTTCAACGCTTCGGAACATGTATGACGTTCAGTCTACACATCGTCTGGAATTAATGAGAATTCTTTCAACCTACAAAGAGCTATTTCACACTTGGTTTCCTGGCTGACCCGGAAACCTGCGATTTCGTCCCAATCCTTCCTCAAATGGGGAATATATGTGACATACCACAGACGTGACGCAAGATTCAAAACGGCAAGTTGCAGCAACAAGCCAAGGTCTATGTAGTAGAGTTGGGGGATATCAGGCTACGCTATGGGTATAGATGTGGGTTCTAATGCACCACCGGCAGAAAGGTACGTCATAGGCATTTCTATATACAAGTTATCCTCTAACTTTTATATAGAAACGCCTATGACGTACTACACAAGAGATGGATAGAAGAAACACAGATTTCTGAATTATTTGATTCCTATAACTGATGTCATAAATAAGAATAAGCAGAAGTTTGTAAGGAAATTAAGCCGCACTGCATTATAACTTATGTCTATTTTCATCCTCATTGTCTCTTATAATTTAATAGGAATATCACTCGTCATTCTGTTTCACAGAAAAAAATTGTACATAGGAAATTTTTATCTAATGTCATTCCTTTCAAGAGACTTTGAATTCATGTTTTAATATTCTTTTCGATATTACCAACTAAATGCTGATGTTAAACGTTTCTAAAGCAAGTAATACATATTTAGATTTACAGCATTCTTGTTATGTATCCTACTAGCATTTTTCAGAAACTTTCAGACCCCAAATTAAGCAAAACAAATTTAGAATAATAATGTCAATATGAGCAATGCTGTTGTAAAAAACTAAAATGAATTTGTCTAATACTGTTACACGAGAACGTACCTCTTAAAGCTGTTCTACATGTTGCAAACCATTTCAAAATTCATGCTCAGAAACATCCATGATTTTAATACCCCATCTCTCTCTCTCTCTGTCACCATCTATCTCCCTATCCCTTTTTCTCCATCCCTCTTTCCTTTCCTGACTCTCCCTCCTTCCTCTCTCTCTCTCTCTCATTTTCTCTCTTCAGCCTTCCCCCATCTCTCCTCGCTTTATTTTTCTAACACCCCTCTCTGTACCCTTCTACCCTCTCTCTCATTTTCTCTCTCCAACCTTCCCCCATCTCCTCCTCGATTTATTTTTCTCCCTCCCTCTCTATCTCCCCTTCCTTTCTTCTTTTATCTCTCCCTTTCTCTCTCAGTCTCTCTCTCTTTCATTTCCTCCCTCCCTCCCTCCCTCCCTCCCTGTCCTCTCGGTCTCTTTCTCCATCTTTCTCTTTCTCTCTCTCTCTCTCTCTCTCTCTGCCTTTCATTCTCTGTCTTTCATTTTCTCCTCCCTTTCTCCTCTCCCATTCTTTTTCTATTCGAAGCAAATTTAAGAAAATTACATTTGCCAATAAAGGGTTCATGACATTACTAGCATACACATGTGGAAGGTCAATCTTTAATACATACTGCCACGAAGTATTGAAAGTCAGAGCACTTCAGGAAAGAGGGTTTCGCTGCCTCGGTGGAAGAGTGGTCAGAAGCGTTAACCCAGGCTCAAGCGCCGGTTGAGAAATGGGCTTTGGGCATTCAGCTCGCGGTGGTTCACTTCTTTCCCTGGAACTGGTGACCCCAAAACAGGGGCCGTGTACTGCTGACGTTATACATTTAGTAATTGCTCAAATAGTTCTTAAATAGTAAATGGAATAAAAAACAAAGATGCGGTTTCAGTAAAACGTATATCGCGCAGAAATTTTCGATTTCATTACCCATTCCGTTCCCAGCAATTAGATATCGTATTATGAGAAATATTTCATTTGAGAAGAGAGTGTGAAATTACTATAAGAACAGTAATGTATTAATATCAAATTCGCATCTTCAAAACACAGGACTCGTACATCTCACGTTCTGATTACCCTTTGACGTAATTCTTTCCGATAGTAATCATGCGTAAGCACGAAAAGTTCTTCGAATTGAACTTCAGAAGTTAACATCTCAACAAATTCCAGAAGATAAAGAAATACCTAGCCTGAAAATGATTTTTTCGGAAGAGATAAGCCGGATTTCTATTAAAAAGAAGCGTACTCTTTCGAGATACCATCGTTAGAAATATCGTTTCAGAAAAGTGCGGCTATTGTGGTTTGATGTCGGCAATTCGTAAGCTTGTCTGAATAATTCTTGATCTTTACCTAGAGAAGAAACTTGCAGAACGAGCGCCAGGTATCCATTCATCCCCTCTCCCGATATATAGTTTATGTTGGAGACGATGTAATTTAGTGTTCCTTTGAAACAACCTGCTTGCAAATTGGATTTCAAGTTCCCCAGGATTAATGATCGTTGCTGAAGACACACACACAACTGAGCGGGAGAGAAAGAGCGAATGGAAGAGGGAGAGAGCGAGAACACAAAAGAAAATGCTGAGCGCAGTGCAGAGGGAAATCGCGTAGTGCATTTGCTAAGATTAAAGGGATGAGCTTTGAGATTCGGAAGCAGTGAGTAAGTTTCGGCTACCAATGTATAAACAAACATTCTGAGAATATAAACAAACTTCGAAATAATTGCAGCCTCCTTCGCTTTCTTGAATGCGTATTTAAAAGATAATCACAATTTCAGCTGAACTTCGTTAGTTTCTTTTATTTATTCAGCTTTGCACTTCTGTTTTCGCTATTTCAAACTTCTCTTTCATTGCGGCGATTCCAACGTATACTTTCCAAGCCACGCTGTAATAATCGGTAAGTGATACATATGCGCGCGCACACACACGCACAAATTATCATCCCCGTGATTGTCAGCATTCACTGTTGGATGAAGGTCTCCCTTAATTTCTTCCACAACAGTCTATCTCGAGGTACTCTCCTTCATGGCACCCTGGCATGCTTTCAAATTTCACCCACACTATCACACGTAGTCTTCTGATTATTTTTCTGCTCCTTGGTATCTAGACCAATATTTCAACAGGCCATCGACGGCTAGTTGTCCTATTAATATGTCAAGCCCATTACCATTTCAGGATTTTACTTTGATCATAATGTTTTGCACTCTTGTCATTTTCGTGATGCATGCGTTTTCTTCTGATCTCTCATAATTACGCTGAGTATGCACCCGTACATATCCTATAATGAACAAGTTCGTCCGAGCCGGGTATCGAACTCGGGTTCCCTCACTCCGGAGTAAGTCGCTCTCCCAACTGAGCTACGCAGACATGTGTTCTCACTGCTATCTGCCTTTATCTCATGTGCGCCCTGCGGTGCAGGTGTTGCAGCACTCGGGAGCGAGTGTGCACCTTTTCCCTGTATTGGAAATTGAGAAGTAATCGGAAAAGCGGAAAAGAAATGGGATTAAAAAAAAATTAATCAAATGAATGGGAGAGATTTTTGGGGAGCTGGTGTAAGAATTATTAAAATAAGGATTTTATAAACTTCACGCTCTTCAGACGCTCTGCATTTCACAATTTAATTTTCCCCTTAGATTTTCTTCCGTGGGTTCGCGCCTAGGAAGGTCAGGAAAGTACCGCTCTTTCCCCTTCAACCCCCACCCCACCCTCTCTCTCTCTCTCTCTCAGAGTCGAAGGGCTTCCAGCAGTCCGCTTGCTGTGGCATGGGACCGCGGGGCATCCTTTCCCTAACTGCTACGAGCCAGCAATATTGGGTAAGACATAGTAATTCAAGTCAGAGAAATAGCGGGTAGACATTTTATTGGAGCTCGGCGCCAGTCGTCTTGAGATTTGATGCACCAGGTCTGGAAGAAAAGAATAGCTTGACGCCAGGCCAAGGAAAACTATAGCAGTTTTATGATAGTAAGATTTACGACCTCAGAGATCCGTAGGCAACGAAGTTCCTAGAATTTGAGGGCGGACACAGATTTTGGACGGGGCGAAGGATGGCAAGTCAGAGAAATGGCGGGAAACCCAGAGCAAATCAGATCGGGAAATGATAATTGTTTGACCAATCTGTAAATTGGTAGGAGGATCCGGGAAGAAAAAATTTTGGGTAGGACAGGAAGAGGAGCGAGAGAATTATATCAGTCGGCATGAATACTTCGAAAGAAGGATGACAGAAGTCAGACAGTTGGCATAAGCACTTCAGGAAGAGAGGAGTCGGCATGAATACTTGGAAAGAAGGATGACAGAAGTCAGACAGTTGGCATAAGCACTTCAGGAAGAGAGGAGATAGCATAAAAACTTCGCTAGAATGATATTCCAGCCCTCATCGTGGGATAGAAGGTAGGACCATACCGACCTTAAAGTTTCCTCTTGTTTACATAATTAGTATGTTGAACCGAAAATTAAAGAAGAGCATAGTAGACTAAGTTAAGGTTGAAAGTAAAACCAGCTCTAAATTAATGCTGAGAAAAGCAGGGCAGAAATAGACTAAGTTAAGGTGAAAGTAAAACCAGCTCTAAATTAATGCTGAGAAAAGCAGGGCAGAAATAGACTAAGTTAAGGTTGAAAGTAAAACCAGCTCTAAACTAATGCTGAGAAAAGTAGGGCAGAAATAGAAGAAATGAAAGGGTTGAGTAAAGTGAATACCATTGATCAGAGCAGGAAATTGTGTAGTATAGGGAATCATTTTTAGTAAATTATGTTTCGAAATATTTCAGAATTATATTAAATTAAAATAAGAAATTAAAGTTAACCTTTAAATAAATAATTTTTCTAAAAGGGTCTTCAAACATTTTCATATGACTGAGTGTATATTTTTCTAGATTTCAAGCCTTCATCAGGCAAAATAAACATATTTTATTTTCACGGTATTATGAGTCGGCTACATTTCATTTGAGTGTACAATTTTGTAAAGTAAAAAAAGGTTAATAACGATTGAGTGTTGGATGTGTGAATAAATGATTTGGGATGAATGTTCAGAAAAATCCTCCAGTGCAATACTGAGTAACTTACGCATCAGTGCTAGTAAACAAATCAAAATTTGTAAGTTAACGAATTATTCAAAAAGAAATGAAAAGCTAGACGATTACTTTTAAACATTGCGGCACTCAGCGGACCCCGATACACGGAACGTCGGCTGGGTGAAACACAACGCCCATCCTCGAATAGCGAGCCTGTGTTTTCTCTAATACTGGGAAAACATAGTTTTTGAGATTCGAGTGATTACCCTTATTACTAATAATGACGCGGGGCAATCCAAAAACCCCGGTAGCACAGGCACCGTCACCCCCCCCCCCCCGAAAGAGGTCCAGGGGCGTGCCCTACGGGTCAGCCGGGACCCCGTGTCGCTGTAGGCAGTCATGTCATGAAAAGCGTGCATTTGAGAAATCCCAGACAATTTAGTGTATGGAACGTATTATCACACTGATTCATTTTTTCGAAACACTGAAGAAGGGATTCTCATTTTTCCTGGCTCTCCGTGTGGAAATCATTGCGAGAAACTTAACAGCCGGGTCATCCTAGAAGTTCGGGCGCCAATATAACGTACAAGTTTGTCCATGCTGGACATCGAATCCCGAGTAAGTCGCTCTCCCAACTGAGGTACGCGGACATGTGCTCTCACTGCTATCTGCCTTGATCTCATATGCGTTCTGCGGTGCAGACACGTCACAACACCTTTCAGTTGTATAGAGCCTCTGTATATCCTTTATAGTTAAGGTCCATGAATCTTCTGCATACGTAAGAACTGGACGATTTAAACGTAAGAACTGTATGATTTAACAATTTATGTTTAAAACATAATGGTATATTGCTCTTGAAAATTTTGCTATATCTTCCGAATTCTCTCCAACTAACTTTTATACGCCGATTAATTTCTTAACTAATGTAATGTCGTTTGATATCTGTGCCAGAAGGTAAATGTAGGTATATATTATCACTAGATTTCCCCCATCAAAATACTCATTGTTTGTAAAAGCATTGTACATCAAGTTCGTTTTCTGTAAGTTGGTCTTTAACCCCTCTTGTTTACTCTTATCAGCAAGCTCCTGGACCACACTCCGTAGCTGTGAGAGGATGATTGCAAAAGTTGCTAAGTCGTCAGCAGGTGGGTTTAATAATTTCCATTAATTTGCATTCCTTTGTCTTCCCAGTTTAAAGATTTAAAAGATTCAGAAATATGATATGTATACACTGGTGTCCAAAACTAACGCGACAAACACAAAATAACGAACAACGCAAAATTCACAAAACAGATTTTATCGACATTTGGTACAGAAACGCATACATCGATAACGAAGGAACACACAACAGCAATGGAATGCCATCACAACATGAGCATCACACCATTGTAGTCCAAATGTGACGCAACGTGTGGCGTGGATTTCGAGAGTTAATAGCGTGCGGGATTACCTCAAACAAAGATACATCTCGCACGATAAGCCGTTATGCTGTTTACAAGACAGTGAATAAGAGTTTAGGGTAATAAGTGCCCTAAACTCTTATTTACAACACCAAGGCGCATCGGACGGACCCTCGCAAGGACCTTGGGAGGAGAATCCGATAGAACATGTCAGGGATGACCTAGGAAGAGCTCCTCCCAGGACATCTCTCGCATGTTCTATCGGGTTCAGGTCCGGAGGTCTTGCGAGGCAATCTATCCTGTGAAAATCCTCTCTCTCTCTCTCTAGATATTCGTCGAATATCAAAGCCCAGTGAGAATGTCACTATCGTCTATAATAAGGTACTGGGGGCCAACACCTTCCCTCAAAAGCCAAACTTAGGGCTTTATAATGTCATTCCTGTAGAGTGCAGCAGTCAGGGTGCCTTCTGTAAACACGTGTAGCTGCATGTATTCATCCAACATGATGACAGCCCAAACCAGGGGCCCCTTACCTCAGCAGTGGACAACTTGCCTAATGTGGGAAGAAAGATTTGGGCTACCCGCTTCTCACCAAATTTACACACGTCGAGAATCCGTATTTAAGCTGTACCGCGTTTCGTCACTGAAGGGAACACAGTCCCATAGATCAAGTGCCCAGGTATGATGTTGTCAGGCCGAATTCAGAAGAATGAGTAGAATGCAGATCATTGGCTTTCTTGCATACAGACCTCTCTCATGGAGTCTTCTGTAATCTGTTTGCCATGATATCACTGTTCCTGTATCTTAGGCGATCGTCTGAGAGAGTTGCCTGGCTGTCAACTCCTATGTTGGCGAGCTGCTAGAGACAAATACCGGTCGTCTTGACTTGTTCTCTCTCGTAGGTTTCCTTTTTTCCGTTCATCTCGTTATTATTTTGGTTTCCTAGAACTGTCTCTAGAGATTGGGAACTATTTTCCTCGACACATTCATCCATCTTGCTACGTCAGCTTACGAACGCTCTGCTTCCAATGTACCGATCGCCATCTACTATACAGAATCTTATATATGTATATATATGTATATATACTATATTGACAAAAGTCACCGGACAGCTAGAGGAGAAACAAAATATAGCTTTTATTGACATATATTAGTACGGTGTCCGTCCACCTTTGGCCTTAATGCATGGACTGACCCTTCGAGACATGCTTTCGACAAGGTTTTGGAACACAGCGATAGGTATTCGCTTCCATTCAGTACCAAACTTCTTATGCGGCGCTCTAATATATCCCATAGGAGCTTTATGGGATTAAGATCAGGGCTCTGTGCTGCACAGTCGACACACGATACGAATTCCAAACTGAGGGCGTACGAAGGACTGGTGCGCCCATTTCGGGAACGGCAACACTTGTGTGTTGTTTAGAGTGTACTAGGAATGGTACCAAAATTGTGATACAACAAACCCGCAACACGACTGTAAAGTGTGGAGAAAGGTGGATTCATCAGACAAACTATAACGAAGTAAATTTCTCCGCCATTTTTGGTCTACGCCGGGATTCGAACCCGAGTACGCTTATTCCGGAACAAGTCGCTCTACCAACTGAGCTACGCAGACATGTATTCTCATTCCTATCTGCCTTTATGTCATGTGCGCCCTGCTGGCAGGTACGTCACAAAACGACTGGCACGTCGCCTTGTACAGAGCAATCGGAGTAGCGCAGTTGGCAGATTATGGCACACTACAGTATAGGTCATCCCAGAGACAATATCGTACCCGTCTATGTGCCACAAGTCAGCCGGGATGGGCAAGCTAGCTGGGATGACTTCATGCTCTATGCGTCCCTCTTTACTAACAACAATACATCAACATAAACCACTCTCCTGATGCAAAACGAATCTTCGACAGGATGATAAAATGTAGAAATCAGGTATGCCGGTCTGATGAATCAACATATGCACAAAATCAACGCATGAATCAACATAATAGCCGATCGACGTAAATTACTCTCTTGGTGCTAGCAGCATACGAAATGGACGACAGCAGATTGGGAAAATGTGCACTGGTCTGATGAACCATTATACCTTAAGGTGTCAATAGAGATACTGGGAAGGGCGCTGCTATTTCTATTACATGCCTCCACACCCATGCTGTAAATGATATCTTCAGCGCACGCGGTACGTATAGAGGCAGACATCTCCGCAAGCTCAAGCAGTAGCACTGGCAGTTCAGATGGCAGCTCACCAGGATTTATGTGATTTTGAACGTGGTATGATAATCGGCGCCCGGGGGATGAGTCATTCCATCTCAGAAATTACCACGAAATTTCGATTTGCACGGTCAACAACATCAAGGGCATACATGGACTACACTACCTCACAGAAAAAATCCACAGTGCGAAACTTCTGTGGCCGTAAAAAAGCCCTGGACGATCGTAGACAGCGCCGTCTGACAAGCATCGTAACATTCGCTTGACGTGCAACATTGCCGCAAATCACAACGCAATTCAATACTGAGGCCAGTAGTCGCATCAGCTTTTGGAAAGTGTAACGTTTCCTGTGTTCTATGGGGTTCCGGAGATGACGGCCCATCCGGGTGCCATGACCCGACGGCCCACTCGCCTCGGCTGGGGAACACTGCCATTGGACGAAAGATGACTGGAAACGTCTGGCCTGGTTCGACGAATGGCAGCACTAACTGTTTCGGGCATGTGGCCGACTCCTGTTCTGGTAACAACCTCATGAGGCAATGGATTCCGCATGCATACAAGGGAATCGGGATATCGCAGGTCCGCGATGGTTCTCTTATGGTGTGGGGTGTTTTCAGCTGCCACTCATTGGTACTCCTCATTCGTCTGCTAACCGCTCTGACCAGTGGAGACTACGTAATCATCCTCGGGAAACGTTTGCACTCTTTCATGTCAGACAACCACTCCGACGGGTGCGACCTCTTTCAGATCGACAATGCTGCACCACACAAGTCCACAGTCCATGGAGTTTGGCATCCTGACTTGTTCCCCGTCGTGCTCCGAATTAGAACGCCATTGAACACATTTCGGATGCTGTTCAAAGTGCCGTCAGTGGCAGGAATCCTCCACCGGCGAATATTACGGAATTGTGGGACCCTCTTCAGGAATAATGGTGTGCAATGTCTCCACAATACTACAGAGAGCTCGTGCAGTACATTCTCGTCGCGTTGCTGCCGTTGTCCGATTTCGAGGAGGATCAACACGAATATTAGAGAGGTATCCCAGTTTCGTTTTTTAAGCTTTCCAACCATAGGTTGAAGAAGCGTATATGCTCCAAATTTGTCCGTCTGTCTGTCTGTCTGTCCGTTCGCACACGATAACTCGCGTAAAAATGGTTCGGTTTCGATAAAATTTTAGTATGTGGTAGGAGTCCAACTGGGGGAGAACATTATTTAAAATGGGAGAAATGGGATCAAAGGTCAGGACATAAGAACGGGATCCATTCCATTGCTGTTATGCATCATGACTTCCGTCAAAATGATTCGATTTCGATGAAATTTTAGTATGTGATAGGGGACCACATGTTGACGAATCCTATTGAAAATGGGCAAAATGGGGTCAAAGATCGGGACATAGGAGCGGGATACATTCCATTACTCTTATGCGTCATAACTTACGTAAATATGCTTCAATTGCGACAAAACGTTTTCAAGTTGTTCCGGCGGTATACTGAACCGATCCTTTTGAATATAATCGAAATGTGGTCAAAGGTCAGGATACAGGAGCGAAATTTATTCCACAGCCATTATCCTCATAACTTGACTAAAAATGCTTCTATTGAGACAAAACCCTATCATGTTGTTCCGGAAGTATAGTGAACCAAAGCTGTTAAATATCATCAAAATGGGGTCAAAAGTCAGAACACAGGAGCGAGATTTATTCCACAGCCATAACTTGAGTAATGATTTCTGGTATATTGGAAAGCGTATCATAATCAATGCATTGCATGAGTTAACTAACTTGTTTGTCATGAAAGAAATACGGGATTTCAATATATAATACAAATTTTGAAGATGACAATCCGATTATTGGCGTAAATGTGACAAGGATGGTAAGTCAGATAATATCCGAAAACTTGAAAATTTTCATCGTCCTGGAGCGTGTAGTGGTTAATATACCCGGGCGTTTTCTCGGGTCCCGCTCCAGGACGATGAAAATTTTCAAGTTTTCGGATATTATCTGACTTACCATCCTTGTCACATTTACGCCAATAATCGGATTGTCATCTTCAAAATTTGTAACTTGTTTGTTTTTTGGCACTTCTGTGTAGCTACCCCATTGTTTCAGTGGTCGATTCAGTATTTAGCAATGATGTTGGAACAGATGTAGCACATCGCCCAGTGGAAAGAAGAAGCCCTGAAACGATTTAGTCATGTGACCAAAAGGGTCTCAGCTTCCCTGCTCTGAAGTCATGAACGCCATTAGTACGTTTGCGTGTTGCTGTGAAGTTGTTCATATTTTATTATTTTTATTTATTATTGTGATTTTCTTTCTAAAGAAAATCGAATTCTCACTCGTAAAAACATATAACGTTCATTTACCACTGCAACAGAAGAAACGATGAGAGCGTTTTTGAAACAAAATATATATATATTTACTTCCACCCGCTGGTTTCTGCTGTTACTGATATATTGGTAAGATTTCTTTTTGTCTTAAGTAATATAACGTGCAAAGTTTAGTTTTTTATATATACACTGAAAAAAGAATTTCTTATACGTATGTTTTGCTGGTAAAACTGTCTCAGTTGCTTAAGGGTTTAGCAATTCCGTAAGATGCATACATCTTACGGAAATGTTTTTTACACCGGTTTTGTTTTCCTTAGTGGTAGACACGGCTAGGTGCTAGATTCTTACTAAGTGCTATAAGTTCAAACAACAAAAGTGTGCCCTTCCAATAAATAAAGACAGTAAAAAACTCAGAAAATATGCTCAAGTCAAGCAAAAGAAATGCAAAAAGTACTTAAAAGTCTTCTTCCTTGAGTAATCCATGAATAAGGACTACACTGACACCGCACATAGGTGTTGTTAACATAACGGGTATAAACTGGAACCAAAACATGCCTTTGCCGGAACCGCCGAAATGGCGGCGGATCAAAGTCCTTCAATACAAATGGAAGAAAATTGAAAAAAGCGATCCGCAAAAATCCAACAGGGAGTTCACAAGGAGCCAAATAAAAACTGTAAACAAGCCGCCATCTTGGGGTCGATGCAGACATCCAATACGTCATCAAAACATTAAAATATTCACATTTCGTACCATAACGTTTTAAGTAATTTTTCAACAAAAGAACAACGCATATCATTTATGTTGTACGGCAAATTTCAAAGTTCCCTACAGCTGGAATTCTAAACGAAAATTTCGTAAATACTTTGTCAGCTTCGCTTAAACACAAGCATTTCTTTCATTTTGTGTAAAACTTTCAAAGTAATTTGTGAACTATATATTAGCACATCTTTTCATATTGCAACACAACCTTCGAAATTTCCATCAGCGCCCGTTTATGAAATTCTCCCGCTACTCTGTCACCTTTCCGTTTCAGCACATTACTGACAGCTCAAAAAACGCAGACACGGTAGCTGGGAGCTGGGACTCACTTGGTCACATGACCTGAGTGACAGCCGTTCGTTTCAAGGCCTGCTCTGCCCAGTGGGCTATGGATGTAGTAAGTATGACGTCACAACCATGAAGGGGTTTTTTTAGCAAACGAACAGTGAGCTAATTACCTCGCCCAGTGAGGCCTTGCGAGTATTTTTTTCACTGTTTTGTTGTAATCTAGGTTAATACAAGTTAGTAAAATCATGCAATGCATTGATTATGATACGCTTTCCAATATACTAGAAATCATTACTCAAGCTATTACGCCGCCCCGGTGGCGCAGTGGTCTAAGGCGTTGGAATCTGATCATTCGTCCGGAAGGGGTCCGGGTTCGAATCCCGGTGAGGCATGGATTTTGTGTTTGTCTTACGGCACTGGCTCTCTCCCTTCCCTGGAATCAGTGACCCTAAATTAGGGACGGGCGACTGCTTATAGCCCATTGAGTTGCTCACGGTGGTCGTTAAACCTCAAAAAAAAAAAAAAAAAAAAGCTATTACTCAAGTTATGAGGAAAATGGCTTTGGAATAAATCTCACCCCTGTGCCCTGACCTTTGATCCATTTGAATAATATTCAACAGAACTGGTTCAGTATATCTCCGAAATAACATGATAAAGTTTTGTCGCAACCGAAGCAATTTTACGCAAGCTATGATGCATAAGCGCTATGGTGGAATAGATACCGCTCCTGTGTCCTAACCTTTCACCCCATTTCGCCCATTTTCAATACGATTCGTCCCCATGAAGGTCCCTACAACATACCAACATTTCATCCAAATCGAAACATTTTTACTATTATGGCGATGGATGATTATTTTTACTATTATGGCGATGGAAACATTATGACTCATAATGGCGATGGATGTGATTCCGCTCCAATGTCCTGACCTTTGACCCCCCATTTCGCCAATTTTCAATAGAATTTGTCCCCAGGTTTATCATACCACATACTAAAATTTAATCGAAATCGAGCCTTTTTTACGTTAGTTATGACGCATAAGAGCAGTGGAATGGATTCCGCTCTTATGTCCTGACCTTTGACCTCATTTCGTTCACTTTCAATAGGGTTCCTTTCCAGGTGTTCCCCACCACATACTAAAATTTCATCGAAATCGAACGATTTTTACGCAAGTTATTGTGCGGACGAACATACGCATACAACGCGTGACGCAATGAGGTAGATGGGAATCGCGACCATCTGTTAGCAAGGTGTGACGTCATAAAACTTTAGTAGGATCCACAAACAACGCGTGACGTAATGAGATAGATGGCATGACCGCGCGCCAACATCTAATGGGGCGACGCTAAGACACCACACTACAAACTTGGTAATTCGGGGTGGTTCTTTAACCCACTAAACAAATTTTCTTAAAGTCGAGATCAAGCTAAATCGATTTCTAGTACCAGAAAACGGTAGGTTAACAACTTTCATCAAAATCCTCAGAGCCGTTTTCAAAATAAACTTAAATACATACAAGAATTGCTCCTTTAAGGTGAACGTCAAGTATTTTTGCTTCCTCTACTTCGAATGGAAAAATTTCTGTACACATTTTCTTCTCAATTAATACGTTCCCAAGGATGAAAATTTTAACGTCGATTAACATATCTTCATTTTATAACTTGGAATACCTAATATTTTCTAAAACATAACCATAATTATGCAATCCAACATTTTTTTGTCTGCTGACGTCATGAAAGTACAGGTCGCGCCATCTTTTTTCTGGATAATTAATGCGTTCACAAGGATGAAAATTTGAACATCGATTAAAATAGCTTCATTTTATTTTATAACTTGCAATACTTAATATTTTCTAAAACATAACCATAATTATGCAATCCAACATTTGTTTGTCTACTGACGTCATGAAAATACAGGTCGCGCCATCTTTTTTCTGAACACTTGATGTATTCACCAGCATGAAAATTTGAACATCGATTAAAATAGCTTCATTTTATAACTTGGAATACTTAATATTTTCTAAAACATAACCATAATTATGCAATCCAACATCTGTTTGTCTACTGACGTCATCAAGGTACAGGTCATGCCATCCTTTTTCTGGTTTCAACACCACCAAAGGAAAAGTTATTGATTTTTAATGTAATTATGTTTATGTTTTAGAAAATATTAAGTATTCCAAGTTGTTCATCGATTAAATAAATTTGAACATCGATTAAATAAAGTTATTTTAATCGATGTTAAAATTATCATCCTTGGGAACACATTAATTGTGAAGGAAATGTGTACAAAAGTTTTTCCATTGGAAGTATAGGAAGCAAAATTACTTGACGTCCACCTTAATAATATGGGATAAGAGCGATGGAATATATCGCATTCTTATGTCCTGACTTTTACCCCCATTTCGTCCACATTCAATAGGGTTAGTCCCCAGGTGGTCCCCTACCACATACTGAAAATTCATGGAAATCGAACCATTTGTACGCACGTTATGACGCATAAGGGCAATGGAATGCATCCCGCTCTTATGTCCTAACCTTTGACCCCACTTCACCCATTTTGAATAAGTTTCGTTCCCAGGCGATCCCCTACCACATACTCAAAGTTCATTGAAATCGAACCATATTTACGCAAGTTATGATGCATAAGGTCAATGGAATGATCCCGCTCCTACGTCGTGACCTTTGACCCCATTTGTCCCACATTCAATAGGGTTCGTCCCCAGGTGGTCCCCTACCACATACTAAAATTTCATCGAAGTCGAACCATTTTTCCGCCAGTTATCGTGCGGACAGACGGACGGTCGAACGGACGGACAAAGCTGGAGCATATACGCTTCTTCAACCTACGGTTGGAAAGCGTAAAAAACGAAGTGTGTGTGAGTACTTTGCGATACGAAAAAACTACTCAAACTAGAAACCTGAAATTTTTCCACGAAGGTAGCTTACATACCGAGGATGTGCACCTTGGGCTTAGATTTTCGAATTTTTGAGCAAAACCTGATTTCCGATTTCTCCTGTGTGGTTCCGCTTTGCTTACAAACAACCTGATCACCCCCAACATGAAGAAAAGCAGTTCACGATCAATTTTACGCGTTCTTTTTTTAGAATTTCGTTATAATAGACGCCTTAATGACTATTTTAATTTATAAATACATTTTATGAAGGAAATATATCGAATATTAGTACTACATTGTTGTTTTTTTAGTTTTTATCCGGAGTTAGCGTAGTTTTTAAGCAAAGCTATTTCGAAGTTCTGCTGGCACGAGATGGAAATATTAGGCATAGATTTGTGATATGAAAATAAACGTATTAGTGTCCATAATAAAGTACGATTATTTCCATTACAATAATACTT
The DNA here is from genome assembly GCA_039090855.1 of Macrothele yani. Taxonomy (NCBI): domain Eukaryota; kingdom Metazoa; phylum Arthropoda; class Arachnida; order Araneae; family Macrothelidae; genus Macrothele; species Macrothele yani. The sequence goes on along the minus strand of CM077007.1, from coordinate 98,516,084 downwards.
GTTTCGATTACAATAAAAAAAAATCCGTATATTACGGTGAACTACTTTCTTTCACGTTTGGTGTCGTCAGGTTGTATGTAAACAAAGCGGAACGATACGCGAGAAATCGGAAACTATTGGGTTGGTGCGAATGTAATGCCCGGCGCGAACGAGTAGTGGAGACAGGCCCCCATCACAACAGAATGGGATCACCCACAGGTGTTGCGGGGATTACGTCACAGAGTTACTATAAATAGCTAGCACGTGTGTGAAGAACAAGGTTAAGTCGTGGTTTGTTTGGACGTAACGATGCTTGCAAAGGAAACATGCAGATGCCGGATTTGAGAGACATTTCCCTGTATGGATTTAAACTGGGCCATTCTGCAGGAATTGCCGCTCGAAACGTTAACAAAGCGTTTAGGGCAAATACAGCGAACGAACGAATCATTCGGCGGTGGTTTGTGAAGTTCTGAAGCTGACGTACGGACCTGCAAAGCGAAACACGTGATCACCGACATGTTGCTGTTTCTGATGATGTTCTGTTACGTGTGGTTGAAGCGGACCCTCCACAAACGTGTCGTAAGATAGCGCCGGAGGTGGGTGTTCAACATACGACAGTTGTTCGGCGTCTAGCTGCGCTGTGTAAGGTCAAAAGGCTGGACACGTGGCTGCCACATGAGATGACAACCACCAACAAGACTAGGCGTTTGGAAGTCTGAACTTCCTTCCTTTCCAGGAATAAACAGGAACCTTTACTACATCGAATCTTCACCTGCGACGAGAAGTGGGTCCTTTATAATAATCGGAAACGATCTGCACATTGCTTAAGCAAGGCACAGACTGCTAGACGGCATGCTACTCACCAAGAAGATGATGTTCTACACACCAAGAAGATGATGTTCTACACACCAAGAAGATGATGATTTACACACCAAGAAGATGAAGCTCTATATTCCAAGAAGATTATTCTCCTTGTCTGGTGGTCCATAGCCAGGATAATTCATCGGAGTTTCTTGGCAAGAGGCAAATCCATCGCTGTAGAACGTTATTGTGCTGAATTACACCAGACCCACCGGAAATTGCTGCAGAAACAACCAGCTTTGGTCAACAGACCTAGTGTTCTTCTGCTCCAGAACAACTCTCGCCCTCGTGTCGTACAACGAACGATGCTGACACTAAGTGCCTTGGACTATGAAGCACTGCTTCATTCTGACTATTTCCCGGACTTGTCTCCGACAGACTAGCATACGTTTCGTCTCCTGGATCACTTCCTATTCGTGAAACAGTTCACGAGAGACAACGAGGTTCAACGCGCAGTTGATGACTTCTTCGGGACCCAACCACAGGACTTTTTTCGTTCGGGATCATGGCCTTGCCAGAGAGATGACAATGCCTAGGTAAGTTGTCCTACTTATCGTTCTTGCAGTCTATGTGTGTTGGTCCTTTGCCGCACATTTCTTTCACACCAACCCAATATTTGAAAGCGTTCCGATTCGGTAGTAGAGCCGTATTCTTATAATTTAAGTAGCGCTTTCGTCAAGGAAAGTGAGCTTCAAATAACGTTAATTCATTCCCATCTAACGTTACAGTTTTGAATTACATTGATACTAATGTCTTGCTATGGTGATGAAATGCTTAAAAAAATAAGTTTTTACATGTTCTCACAAGATCGCGTGAATAAGCTCTTTTCACTGCATTTCATCTAATTACAGTTCGCATATATAATTATTCATTTCAAATAATACGAAATAAGATTTCTTTCTTTAATTAATTAACGTTTGCGTTAAGTTTCAAAGTGCATATAATGCTTGAAAACATTCATTTTTCCAAAGTGATAATTTCTAACGTCTCATGCCGCACGTCACTGATGGTACGATTATGACTGGCCAGGCAGCGGGGTAAGATGTGTTCATTCCCAAAATAACCATCATTCCGACTGATGTGCCCTTCAAATTTTAAACGAATTCAGCTTCCAGCATCAACAAGGCTTACGGACATTAGCTCAAATTTGTTAGTTTAATATTTGCAAATCTCTTGCTTTTTCCATGGACAACTTTACGTTGGATGTTCCAGAGCAAGCAAATTCTCAACATTGTAGCGCCACATAGGAGAACTCACAACATTGTTTACCAAGAAGCATTGGCTTAATATCTATTTTTCTCTTTACTAATTTTTCTAAAATTAAAAATAATCAGGCCTACTTACCTTCAAGCTTTTTAACGATAACTTTTTACCCTATCCTTACGATACACGGTCAAATATTTCACCTATCCAAGAGAAAAACTACAGGCAGTCAGTAAACACAAAATCAAATATATTTCAGCACAAATTGATGTTTTTGCTCAGATTAATCTGCTCGAAAACCATGGTGTCTGGCCGATGAAGATTAACACTGAGTACTGTTCTCTAGCTAAACAAAGCCTACACCCACAAACAGCGTCAGCAAAGCGACAGGCTCAAAGATACTGTATATGAATGTTTCGATCTGTGCATTTGGCGACGGAGAGAGTGCATCGCGGCAAAATGGTTGATTTTTCTCGGCAGAGCATTCTCAGACATGCGTAACTTAATACGCTGGACAAATTTTTAGTATAATAAAAAGATAAATTAGTGATCTTTTTTTTAACGCTTTTCGTGTGAATCAGTTTCTTTAAACATTTAAAAGAAATTTCTATTGTAAAAATTACGAAATGTGTCTAAAAATTTCATTAACTACCGCATTTTTCATATTAAGCACAACATTCATATGTTCTAAAGAGTTGGTTTTGCAAACGAACGACGCATGAACTATGACTGGAAAAAATGTATATATACACCGATGATCCATTACATTATGACCACCTACGTAATAAGCTGTAGGAAGGACCTCCTTTTGCGCGCAAAACAACGGCCACTCAGCGAGGCATCGATTCGATACGGTGGCGATAGGTATCCTGGGGTATCTAGTACCATAATGTCAGCAGTAGGTTATCCAGTTCCCGTACATTTCGGGATGGTTGGGATTTAACTCAAATCCTCTTTTCCAAGTCGAACCACAAATGTTCGATTGGGTTCATGTCAGGTGAATTTGGAGGCCAAGGCATTAACAGAAAGTCACAAGCATGTTCCTTGAATCGCCCCTTGGCGATTCTGTCAGTGTATCATGGCGCATTATCCTGTTGGTAATGGCCATCACCGGCATGGAACACAGTTGCCATGAATGGGTGAACTTGGTCCGCAACGATGTTCAGATACGTGACAGCTGTCGGGATTGTGCTGTTGGGATTATGGGGCCTAAAGTGTCCCAAGAATGCATCGCACACAGCATAACACCGCCGCCGCCGCCGCTGGCCTGTTTCCGCCTAACACTGCATCCAGGTTCCATAGTCTCCGTTTGTTATCGGCGCTCGGCCGTCTACGTGATGCACCAGGAATCTTAATTTGTCAGAGCAAGCCACTTTCTTTGTCGCCCCGGTGGCGCAGTGGTCTAAGCGATGGCTTCTGATCATTCGTCCGAGATGGGTCCTGGTTCGAATTCCTGTGAGGCATGGATGTTGTGTTTGTCCTACGGCCCTGGCTCTCTGCCTTCTCTGGAACCAGTGGCCCTAAATTAGGGACGGGCGACTGCTTATAGCCCATTGAGTTGCTCACGGTGGTCGTTAAATCTCCAATTTAAAAAAATCACACACACAAAAAAAAGCCACTTTCTTCCAATCATCCATGGTTCAATCTCGATGATCTTGTGTCCATTTCATGTGCTGTTGGCGATGAGGGTGCAGTGAGCATGGAACGCCTCTCGGTCCTCGTCTACGCAGGCCCATGCGCAGAAGGCTGCGATGAACTGCAGTGACACATTGCCCTGATCACCACTGTTGTAGCTGCGGGAGATTTGTGGCACTGTGGCCCTGATCATCACTATTGTAGCTGCGGGAGATTTGTGGCACTGTGGCCCTGCGGTCTCTGTGAACAATGCGCGACAGTCTCCGCTCCCCTCTGGCATCAATGAGCTGTGGACGATGCACGGATGGACGACGGTTTCTCATTTGGTCATCTGTACACCACCAATGATACGTACTCACTGAAGGCGTTTATATTACTTTTGATACGTACTTTCAAAGGCGTTTATGTAACTTTTACATAACATGGAAGTGATTAACGCATAGATAAGGCGTAAAAAACTCATTTAGGGCTTGTTGTAAAATATGTCGTTTCCACTCAAGTCACTACCGAGTTTAACAAACGGGATTACAAGAAACAAATGTATAATCTCTTTACAAGAAGATTAATTCAAAGAACCTTTGAATTTAAACTTCGTTTATAAGTCATACATAATATAGTTACAACCTAACTTTTTTCATTTTCTTCAACAGCACAAATAGTTACAACAAAACTATTTCCATTTTCTTCATGACCCTTCTGTTTCAGTTAAAAGCTCTTACAGTAGAAAAAAGCTGCTTCCTCAAAATAAAAGGTCCTTGATCAAGTCAATTTTCTTTTCATTCGTACGTTGTAATTTTTCAGTATCTTTAAGATCCAGGGCGGGTTTTTTTTTTGTGCTTGAAGCATGATGTGGTTTTATCTAAGAGTGCATTTAAAAGGTTTGTTTGACATCACGGTACGCAATAGCGTAGTAAATATATACAGGGCGAATCCGAATCAATAAAAATTTACTTCATGCCGTTGTCGAATTAATCATTTAGAATTATGAGCCAAGTCAAGTAGGAACAAATATTTCTTCCATGATTTTCTTTTCTTTTTTCTCTTTCTCTCTCTCGCCTTTTTTTTTTTTTTTTTTTTTTTTTTTTGCTAAACGGTTGTTTTTGTTTATTTGCAGGTACAATGGCAAATGGGTTGATTGCTTAAAGGGAAAGGAAAAATGGCAAACACATTAAAAGGGGATTTATGAATACGGAAGTGTCTTAAATACTATAAGCATGGTACATAAAAAGAGTAAAGGTTATTCAATGGTACATTTTCATCAAAAATAATGTCTCAAGTTTGCTTTAATATGTTATGTGGCTCTATATTGCTATATTTTATAGCGGTAGCAAAAAAAAATAGTCTCAATTTATCTTTTTCTCCATAATGCCAGTGGTGGATCGTAGTTTAGCAGGAAAGAAGATTACGCTAACCAGAAATAATATATTAATATTTTATATGCTTCATAATGATATTAAAAGCACCGCAAGGAATAAAATAGGGAAATAAAATCCTGGATTGAAATAAATCCTAAAATCCGGACGCAGAGTCGTATTTCTGCTCAGAGCAAGTTCAAATGCGCCATAAAAACAAATACAGTTTGTAACATGTGACAGGATAATTCGATTACTCTTTACGTTTTCGTTTTATTGTTGAATTTGCCACTAATAATTAGAATCTAGTTGTAATCTTATGTTTGCATCCAAGACCAGCCAAAATCAGCACATTATCCTTATGCATAGATATTTTGAGCTTTGCTATGCTTCGAGCTTTGTTGGGAAATATCATAAACACGGGAAGCAAAGTATATCGGGAGAACAGGCGGGCCACGGCAGCAGTGACACCTGGTGAGCCGTGAAGAATTGTTGCACGATGCGTGCCACGTGCGGTCTACAGGCTCCAAAATAAAGGAGGACTACAGGCTCCCAAAATAAGGGAGGACTTCAGGCTCCAAAATAAGGGAGGTCTACAGGCTCCAAAAATGTCGGAGATGTAGCGGTGGCTGTTGGGTGCGCCGGCGATGCGTACCAGAGGCGTGCGGGTTGGTCATATCCAATTGCGCCCCAAAACCATAACGCCAGGCAGCGGACCGGTATGGGGATGCATAATGCAGGCGTCATACAGTCTCTCGCCGCGGTGCCGCCACACGCGGATCCGACCATCGTGGTGTTGCAGGCAGAAGCGGGATTCGTCGGAGAAGACAATGTCGTGCCATTCCGTAGTCCAGGTGCGGCGTTCAACGGGCCCTCTGCTGCCGCATTCGCCGGTGGTGTAACGTCAATTGTAATCTGAGCAATGGGCACCATGCGACAAGTCCGCGCTCCTGCAGACTACGTCGAACGGTGCGTGCTAACACAAATTGTTGCGCAACACACCCAAACTCCTGCGCTAACGTTCGTGATGAGGCGGTGCGAGCCGTAAATGCCCGCCGCACAACATGCCGGTCCTCTAGTTCAGTTGTGTGCCGCGGCTGCGGCTATCGCTCACGTTGGTCCGTCCGTCCCTCCTGCACCCACCGAATCCATACTCGCCTCACTGTGGCTGGATGTCGTCCCATACGGGCGCGGATGTCTCGGTACGATAAGCCGCTGTCGCGATAAGCCACTATTCGTCCTCTGTCGAACTCCGAAACGTGCTAGGATCGAGTGCCGTATTCTGCGACGAGGCATCAGGAAGCTTCCCACACATAGGTCCGGCACCGCCACACACTTCCACTACTTACACCCTGCCTTCTTTGCACCCTTCTTATAGCGCTTCTCGGTGGCGAGCCGGGCGCACGTGATTTGCATATGCCCTGTAATGCTAATCGTTTGCATGTCCTCTCGTGGGCGACGCTACATCGAATTTCAGGACAATCGGATGCTTCCTTCTTGGTGTTACATTTTGGGTGGCCAGCTGTGTAGCTGTAGAGAAACACCAGTGAGTCTTCTTGTACAAGGAGCGTCCGGCAAAATCATAGACAGGAGAATCGTTGGACGAGTGTGCTGATTAATATTTCTTACTTAGCTTTTCCAGAGCATTTGCGGAGAAGTCTCAAAATAACGGGTCAGAGAGTGACCTCCACTGATGTTTTTCGCCCCCTCGTGAGCGAAGACCCGTGTTACATTGTACCCAGCTGTCAGAAGAATCCGTTCGAATGAGAGAAAAATCGCTTGTCGGTGAGAAATGATGACTAAGTCAAAGAAGACCTTGTGCCTAGTGTTTTATTTTGTGTGTGTTCTCCAAAGTATTGAAACCGCTGTCAATGCAAAATCTGTGAATGATTCGTGGTGCGCTGGCTGCATAACCGATCGGTACATGCGCTGTTTGCTACTTTTGAAGCATCCTTGGATTTTCTTGTGCAGAAAAAATAGTAAGTAACCTTTCAGTTTGTTTATGTTCGCCGCTTGAACTGATCCAGCCGCTTGTTAAACTTACCTGTGACAGAACATCAAATTAACTCTTTCTGTATTGGACATCGTAATCCAGTAGAAATTTAGAAGTTGGTCGTAGTAGCCTATCTGAAGTCATATTTTCCTCATCATAAGTTATGTAAATTTGAGTTTCTGAATTAAAGTGTATTTATCTGCAGGCAATCCTTGCAATTGATTGGTAGATGCTCTTGAGATAGTAAAATTAAGTTTAAGTGTACACCCTCATTACAGCAGTCTTCGGGAGAGAACCTACACAATCCTTTCCTTTTTTTTTTTTTTTCTTGTAGAATCATGCGGGTCATGTCAGATTGGTGGTGAGCATTGAAATCGTTGTTAAGCTCGGTATTTTTCAATACTAATTCAATGTTTTCGATGTTTAAAATTAAGAAAGAATTCCCACTCAGGGAATTCTTTCTTAACTTTAATTTTTTCGTTGTTCTTTTAAAATTCCCTTAAAAATAGGTAAGGCACTTCTTAACGTGCTCTTATGAAACGAGCCACCACTGAACAACGGTCTCTAAGTAATTTTGACTTACATCAAAAATTATGATTTAGGGTTTTGTGGTTGTGCGAGACCACCAGTGAATATGACTAATAGTTTACAAGCAGAAAACGTTTCTTAAATCTTACCTATTCACAGAAAGAAATGAAGATCAACAAAGCCCCATGAATATGTTGGAAGGCATAGGAGATTCAACATGTCAACCCCTTGTGAATTACTCTAAATAAATTAGTGCTTCAAAAGAACACACAACACTCAAAGTAATTGAAATTGCATCAGATTCTTAAGAACATGCAACATGTGAGATTAGTAGGCGCCAGTATTGCCAATGGTACTATAATTATAGTACAAATACTATAATTTAGTTCTATGTGCTATGAACAATAGCGAGTCTATGGTGTCACATACATATCGCGCAGCAAATTATAACTTTGTTTTCTGCACTATTGTAAACTTCATGTTAATTTCCACTTGCATATCTGTTGTTATTATTTGTTTGTCAAGTTGAAGCATAGCTATTGTCTTTTGTGGAAATTGCGACCAGCATATGCGTTACAGCTAGAACACCACTTTGCAACATTTCTGAACAGGAATGCTGATGCAATAGATTAGATGCTGAATGTTTGCTTGTTGACGAGTATACTCTCCCTGTATGGGCACAAAACATTAGTGTATTAAATTCTTTTGGAAATTGTAAATAAAAAATTAACTATCACCATTACAAATTTAAATAAGGTGTGTCCCAAAGTGATAGAGCCACTAGAATGGCTCTTGAGTTTCGGACCCAATGGTTGAAATCATACAATATTGCAGACATACACTATCTACCAACAAGTAATTCGACACCTGTGAGAGCAAAGGAAAACGAAGTTTGTTCACCTTCAATAGTTGGTGGAGCCTCCACGAACGGCGATTACAGCTGCGACCCTCCGGAGCATACTCTCAACCAGGCATTGCACGAAGACTAGCGGAATTTTCCTCCACTCGGCTTGGAGAAGACAGGTCAGTTCCTTCACTGATTTTGGACGGTGGGGGAACCTCTTAAGTCGACGCTCCAAATCGTCACAGAGGTGCTCGATAGGGTTAAGGTCCGGGCTTTGCGCAGGCCAGTCCATTCGATTAACCCCATTGTCACTATACCAAGCCATGTCGGACGTAAGTTGTATGCTCAAGGGAGGCAATTCCACAGTGTTGTGGACCTTATAACTAAGTAAATTTCTCCGTCATTATTGGTCCACGCAGAGAATCGAACCCGAGTCCACTTATTCCGGAACAAGTCGCCCTACCAACTGAGCTACACAGACTTTTGTTCTCGCTGCTATCTGCCTTTATGTCGTGTGCGTACTGCGGGGCAGGCACATCACAGCTTCGCCACCCCCGAAAGAGAGCCGGGTGCATGGCCCACAGGTCAGCCGTTACCATCAATCGTTGCCGGCAGCCATTAGCTGTAGAACGTGCACTTGAGAACTCTCAGGCAATCTGGTGTGTGGAATGCAACGTCACACACATTTATATTTCGAAACGCTGGAGAAGGGATTCTCTTATTTTTCCTATCTCGCGGTGTAGAAAGGATATCACACCATTGCGAGATTTTTAACGGCCGGGTCGTCCGGGTAGTTTGGGCGCCATTATAACGAAATTAATTTCTCCGTCATTTTTGGTCCACGCAGGGAACCAAACTTGAGTCCACTTATTCCGGAACAAGTCGCTCTACCAACTGAGCTTCGCAGACATTCGTTCTCGCTGCTATCTGCCTTTATGCCGTGTGCGTTCTACGGGGCAGGCACGTCACAACCTTTAACGCGCAATTTTGAAAGCTTGGGACAATATTCATATGCATATTACCACAGGCAAAATTCATTTCTCTGACTTCTGTGATACTGGAACTACACTACGCAGACAAAAGTAATACTTAATGACCAATACATTTAACGTTCTTCTATTTTTATCCGTGTTATATTATATTTCCTTTTATTACTATTATTAATTTTTTTCGTGTACAGTTCGTTTTGTTTTTGCTGTTGTTAAATACAGGTTTTGATGTTTAAAAATATCACCCTGACTTTCACAATGATCGAAATCGATGCGTTAATACAAAGTACAGATTTCTCTCTCAAGAATCGATTGCCTATGTTTAATTGATTTCTCCGTCTAAAATCAGCTTTGCCGCCCCGGTAGCTCAGTGGTCTAAGGCGTTGGCCTCTGATCATTCGTCCGTAAGGGGTCCGGGTTCAAATCCCGGTCAGGCATGGATGTTGTGTTTGTCTTACGGCACTGGCTCTCTCCCTTCCCTGGAACCAGTGACCCTAAATTAGGGACGGGTGACTGCTTATAGCCCATTGAGTTGCTCACGGTGGTCGTTAAACCTCCAATCAAAGAAAGAAAAGAAAGAAAGAAAATCAGCTTTCCTGCTAAAAACCGATTGTGGATCTGAAGCGGATTGTTTTGCCTTCCTGAAATTCGCTTCTTATCTGAAAACTTTTTGCATACCTTAAAACTGTTTTCTTTTCTTGAACTTGTTCATCCGCTTGAACCGATTTTCCTTTGCAAACCTGAATTTCTTGTACGAAGTTGATTTCTTTTTTTTTTTCATGTTAAACTGATTTTCTTATTTGCAGATATGCACCCTTGTGTAATAAAACAAAAAGCTTTATGTAAAGCGTGTGTTCCTCTGCAAACTCAATTGCCTGCCGCAGAAATTTTCAGATAATATTTAGACAGCAATGTATTTTCCCTATATTTATAATCACTGAATGAGAATCTCAGGTTCGAGATTCTTCAACTGCGAAATCAAATATGCGAACAATTTTCAGTGGTAATGCGGTTGCTTTGTCTAGAAAGCGAAACCGTTTGTGACGATATATTGTCTGCGAGAAGGGTCGAAATGTTAGCGAAGGTCACCAAACAAACGAAAAGGACGAATACCAGAGTTACAGTGAAGTCAAAAGCTTTCCTTGATCCATTTCGCTTGCGTATTTTTGTTCGTGTTTCACAACGAAGGCAAGCCGAGAGCAGAAAGCTACTAAGACAAAGCCACGGTGTTAAATTGACTGTGGTTTAACTCAAGCCAAGCGAGGGAAATTAATAGATTTCCCAACTGAGGACGGAACACAATTCATCTTTAACAATTTAGAGAATGGCACAAGTTGATGGATGATTGTGGTCAAAGGGGCTGGGTGTTTGTGCGTGTGTGCGTGGATGCGGAAGCTGTAAGAGAAACCTTTTGTTCAGCGCACGTTTCCAAAACAGCGCTACAGGACAATACGCGGTAGAATGCACATAAGGTATTGCAAACACAGAAATTCCAGTTCCTTACCTTTCTAAAGTTTCTAAGCATTTTAAGTAAGTTTATTTAAGTTTTATCTTGTTTGGAGAGTGCAGGAAACTAATACGAAAAAGAAATCTCCGGAACATTTATGCATCACCGTCAGTGGTGTTTAATATAACTGAAAAGGATGCCTTCCCTATATACTTCACACAGTCACAATCGCATACAAAACGTAGCAAAAAAGAATGCAAAACAGTCTTTAATGCTGCATGTCTTCCATACAGAGAAAAATAGAAAAAAATATGCTTGCTATGGAACTTCGGAAACCGATTATTAAAGTGACAGCCCAGCCTTGCAATTTAACGGAGGCTTAACACTGAGCCACCGTATTTTAGGAATAAAAGACGGTGGCACAGTGTTGGGACTACGTTAGAATGCAAGGCTGTGCTACCTCGAAATGACTACTTTAAAACCTACATTTAATTTTTCTTTCAGGGTGAGATATACCAACGTCGACAATTTTTTAAAAATGTAAATAACATATTTTATGCTAGGCCTGGTCGGATAGTGAAGCAAAGTTTGCAGTTCTTTGCAGTACTTCGTAATCGCGTTTTGTAGTCCTCTCTTAAAAGGACACTAAAGTGTGATTTATTTCATCGGTTTTTTATTTTATGCTTCCTTTGATAAGTTCATTGCATTAGTTTCAAAGTGGTTTTTCGTACACTCAATTATTACAGTGCAAATCCCAGAGCAATTTCCAAAAAGGACTTGTGTATACGATAACATAGGTAATGCTTTAGAGAAATGAATGTATAACCATATTATAACCTGCACTTGGGCTCAGTCCCGGTTCTGACGACTGGTAAAAAAACGGCAAATCTGACCACTCACCCTATGAGAAGGCCTCGGAGGAAAGGCAAAATATTTCTTCGGAAGAAAAAAATCTCTATTTTGCAGTCAGTTAAGTGAAAATAAATTCATCATGCTTTAACTTGCTGAGCGGTTTTAGGGTAGAGAGATTATTTCATCTAAAATAGTAATGAAGAAATATTAACATCTCGAAAAATCATACCGAATAATTGAGATTTCTTTCGTCAACAACGCGAAAGATTCAAGAATCCGGCTAGTACATGCTATGAATCCGATGGCTACGTTTCCAAAACTTTGGATTTCCATCATGACCCTGTTAACACCTGAGCTCTATGAGAGATGACACGTGTGCTCTATTCGTCTGACAATTGCCAAAGAATAAAGCACTTAAGGTGCGTTGGCGAGTATGTGATCTGGATTGTATATAAATGTGTGATGTACTATTTCTAATTAATAACAAGGAACAATACACCAACTGTATTTAAATAGTATAACTATACTAGTGAAACGAAATTTCTTGGCGTAGAATAGAAATAAAAGTTTCCAAGCTTTCGCACATCAACCATATGGCTTTCTCAAGGAAGGTAAACTTTGGAGATCATAACCAATAGCGAGTCGTGCAATGATAGCGTCTCACTGGAGTTGTCACGAATTTGGAACCAGTTCTTCAAATAATGATTGCTTCTTGGTTTTTCTTCCATGATTTCGCTTGCCAAATTGAGCATAACTCCTCGTGTCTTTGAATACCTGATTACGTTCGCATCTATTCGTTATTATCATGCCACCACGTTCAAATTGTTGAACCGTTCTATTATCCAGTTTGCAGTTAGCTGTTTACCTTCCTTGAGAAAGCCATCTGGTTGATGTACGAAAGCTTGGAAACTTTGATTTCTATTCTACGCCAAGAAATTTCGGATCACTAGTATAGTTATACTATTTAAGTATCATTTCTAAATTAAATTTTATAACAGTTTGGATTCTGAGAAATTTAACGACACAGCATCGCCCATTTAGTGTCGTTTAAGGTGAAACAACCATTCGGTAGGGACTTACAAAAGCTTTTGATGAATCTCAAGGTGAATAAAGCATTCTGTGGGGGCTTATATGAGTGTTTGATGAATCTCAAGGTGACGTAACCATTCGGTTGGGACTTACGTTAGCGTTCTATGAATCAGCGTGACAACCTCTGTTTGTTTTGAAGGTGTATTAAACAAGGGAACTTACTGAAAATTCTTTTCAGAGATACCTACTTGAAAATGTATTGACAAAGTGAAGTTTTCAGTCTCTTGTTAGAATAACTGATAACCACTTTCGCTGGAAAACGACCATCCAAGTGAGGTAATAAGCACCAGATTTCAGTTTTGTTGCTGTACTGCATGATTTGGATGATGAGATGGAAACATTAACGCCATTTAATCGTCATTGCAAATTTCCTAACAAATTATTGGGTCATCCACCTAATACCATGATGGACTACCCTTGTTTTTCATTAGAGCCTGATATCCTGAATTGGATGTGGGGTAGATTCAAAGAGGTGCTGATATCCTTCTACAGGTATGCTCAACCGAGAGGATGTGATGCGCCCATCAGTTGCCGGATGATCGCTGAAGCAAGATGTCTCTTACAAATTGCTCTCTCAGACTCATTCACAGGTGTTAAAGTGAGTTAAGACCTGAGGATTGTGAGGGGCATTTTAGGATTTTGAAGTCACGTTCGTACTCGTGAAACTACTGTGTGAAGCAATGGAACCCATCTGTTACCTCGTACAATCCTCACCAGTGGCCAGAGCTCTCGAACGTAGACTTCCCATTTTCGCTCACACGAAAACCACCTGATAGCTTGTTTTGTTTTTTGTTTACCATTCGTTGTGCCCCATCGATACAGTTGTTCTTGCATAGCCGAGAAGGTTCGCCGTTTCTGAGATGCTTGTATTTGCCCACCTAGCGCCAATTACTATGTTGCTTTCAAACGCGTTTGAAATTTTGGGTATTTTTTCCGGTATTTACGCTTCGTGCACGTCTGAATCCTAGACCAAATACACAAGAACCGAAGGTTCAAACTTTGAGACGAAGCCTCAACAGCTCAAACGTGTTTTAGGATTTCTTGCCTCTAACAGGATTTAGTCGTCTGAAGGATCGCTGCCATAGTTCTGTCAGACGGGAAAGAAGTGACGCCATAGGTCCAGCTGCCTTTGAAAGTATCAAGGGACTGGCGTCCTATAGGGAAGATTATAATGCAAAGTTGCTGAAATCAGAATGATAAAGTATATGCATTGCCTTCGGCTGAATGCTAAATGAACGAGTATATGCATTGCCTTTGACTGAATGCTAAATGTTAAAGGATGCTACTTTTAAACTGTGCTGAAGTTTTAAATGAATCTCTATCAGGCATAGAATAAAGCGGAAAGTACTATTTATTTTAGTTATGCGGAGGATTTGTATGCATGTATTTTATTGCAACTTTACTTTCCAGGGTATTCTATTTATTTTATTTATTTGTCCTGCTCTTGTTATAATGAAATCATTATGAATTTGAATTTACTATGCTGCTGTTAACCTAATTAGTTGTATTATTGGAAGTTATACAAGTAGCATTTCTTAAGGGCATAATTCTTTAATTTGGTATTTTGCCTGTTCTTTTTATGTTTTGCCTTGGGTAACTTACGCTTCTGCAGTAGCCCTTTGTAAAGAAAGTAAACCCTTTAATTTGACTGTCATTGCTTTTGTCTAGGGTAACTTACGCTTCTAGAGCTGCCCTTTGCAAAGCAAGTACCCAGTCTTAGCATAAATACTATTGCAAACGTTCGACAGATTGCGTGCAACTGGTGTGCAATGTCACCGACCGGCCAGGAGGCATGCAGCGGCTAGTGAATCATTGTGCTTTCAGTCACAAAGGAGATAACGAGTTTCGTGTGGGGCGATTATGAGAATTATGTTGCTGTAATAACGCTGAAAAAAGTCGGAAAATCAGCTTCCGAGATTTTCAACATGCTGCAGAAGCTGAAAATCAGCCGAATGTTTGTCTACCGAACCATACAAATGTTCCATGAGGCTGGGACCGTCGCTGACAGCTCCAGAAGGGGTCTGCCGTGTACCGTGAGGACTGCTCGCAGAGAGAAAACAGTGGTAGCCCTTATTAGACGAAATCCTATCAGAATACAATCAGTAATGGCTCGTGAACTGAACAGTTCAAGAATGTCGATGTCACACGTGCTGCGGAGTGACCTAAGGGTGAGAGCTTACCGGCGGCGTACAGAGCACTTCCTAACCCCACAACTGAAGCAGCAGACGGTGCTGAAAGCAAAAGGTTTGCTAAAGCGCTACGCAGACATTCGCCACATACAGATCCTTTTCTCTGACAAAAACCTTTTCACTATACTGAAGAAGCTTTAAACCGTCAAAATATCAGGGTGTATGCGCCAACCTCACGAAAGGCTCAGGAGAAAGCTCCAAGGATCATGAGGGGGGGGCTTCATCCTGCTTCTGTCATGGTTTGGTGGGGAGTCTCCTACTAGGGTACATACGGAGATCCATTTCTGTGAGAAAGTATTGGAAACATCCACCAAAGCCTACCAGTACAAGGTTTTGGAAGTCAAAAATGTGAATTACACCCTCTTCCAAAACCGACAGTGGAGCTTTCAGCAGAATTCCGAACCTATCCACAAGGCCAAGTCAACTAAGGAAAGGCTTTAGGCGAATTTTCCAAAATTAATTTCTACAGCTGATTGGCCATCAAGCAGCCCAGAATGACAAGTTGTAACCCATTGGATTACAAGTTGTGGACCACACTAGAGGACATGGCCCGCAGAAGGAGAAATCCCAGTATCGACAGTCTCAAACGCTCTTTGGTGTGGGCAGTAGTAGCTTACTCTGTGGATACACTGCATAAAGCTATTGATGAGTGACGATAGAGACTGAAGGACTGTGTGAAGGCTAAAGGATGCCATTCTGAAAAGTATTTGCTGCCATGTATTCACAAGTGTACTACTTACGTCATACAACAGGTACATTAAAATATCTTTAAATTTCTTTTGTTATTTCATTGAATACTTTGTAACAGTATTTATGGTAAGACTAGGTAGAATCCCTTTAGTGTCAGCTGAAAAGAAAATATGTGTATCAGAAGGGAGCATTAGAATTGTCAGAATGCGCGGGAAAGCTTAAGAAGGTAGGGTCCCTTAAAGCTACAGGCAACTTAAAAGAGACTTACCTCCTAGACCAAAGTATCTGTCAATCAGGGGTCAAGGAGAGTACACGTCTAAATCCTTTGCCGTGTGAGCAATTTATACAGCCATTTCAACGTCATAGTTGCGTACGTAAGAGAGTGTGGTCTACGTCTCTTTGCCTTTGAGTGTTCCTAATAATTTGCTACTTCAGTGAATGCTGCTTTACGTAGTATTAGCTTTTAATCTTCGATCAGTGTTCTCCAATCGATATGGAACTTTTCATATCTTGTACTGCACTGGTTTCCATCAATTAAGTTAAAAATAGAAAATTCGCGATTATTTATGAAAGAAGAGTTGGAAATGCCCGAAATTTGGGTGTATGACGCGAAAAGTAATGCGGAGTCAGGATATTGTATGCAAATGAGTGGCGATGACATCGGTTTATGCAAGTCAGCTGCAGCCAGCATAAAAGGAGCTATTGGGGAAGTGTGAGTCACATCGTTTGCGAATTGTAAAGGAAGAAATTTGAGATAGCAGATATGTTGTAATGCGTGCGAGGCATCATTTAACAGATGAAATGAAGTGGAAAGCGATCTGAGACTAGAGGCTGGCCTAAATGAGATGGAAGTTGCAAGATGGCTGCAGGTGAGTCACTCGCCCTTCTGGGATCCACACACTGTGGAACCAATTTCAAAATATTCAGTTAGCTTCTCGAAGGAACAGCGAAGGAAGGCCTAGTACTAGAACATCCGTGTGTGCCCGATATTTTTGGTTAGCTGCATTGAGGGACAGGACGGCTACCTCAACACAGCTGCGATCTGCTCTTGTTGCGGCTACAGCAATGGTAGTATCTGCTTCCACTGTACACAGAAGGTTCCACGAAGGAGGTTTTTTTATTTTTTCATGCTAGGCGACAGCACTCTGCGTGCGCCTCTTTCCTCTGTCACAGAGGTAAGGTTTTAATTAGGCAAGACTTCACGTTAGTTGGAGTGAAGACCAATAGAAGTACGTACTCTTCACAGATGAGTCCAGATTTGCTTTGCAAAGCGAATCTAGGTGATATGTGATCTAAAGAGAACGTGGGACATGCTATTATACATCTATGACCGGTGAGAGCGGCACTTATGGCTGTGGTAGCGTGCTGGTTAGGGGATGTATCTCGTTAGTAACCTATGAGCTCCCAAGAGCAACAATCAATGCTTGACGCTATAGGGATGATCCTGGACTCCTGTGTTTTCTCCTATTAAGGTGCCATAGGACATGCATTTCTCCTATTATACAATACGGTAACGTACTACCCCATCGAACGAGGCTGGCAGTACAACAGTTTTCAAGAGGAAACCATTCTCTGCATAGATTGCCCAGCCAGGTCTCCTGACCTTAATTGGGTCGAGCCTGTCTGGGGTGCTCTTGGAAGTAATTTTGCTGCCCTTAACCTCCCCTCTGGAAGACCTGGAAGGTCTTATATAGGCTTTTGTACGAACAATGGTCTTTGCTACTTCTCCAGCTCTTAGACTCCATCTTCAACAGCATGAAACATGCCTGCATTGCTGTGAGGGGTGGCCACGCTTCCTATTCAGGACCATTAGCTACTTTATTTTGACACCTTTATTTGAGCCTAGTTCTGTATGTGATAATTTTTGTCGGAGTGAAGTGTTCCTTACGAAATGTTTCAGGTTTTTTCTAACGTACGATGTGATACAGGTTTTTACCAAATTGCATAACATTTCGCCACGTATGTTTTGAGTCATCGTGGTTTTTCTGTGTTTTCTTCTTAATTTATAGAAACCAGTGTAGTTGAAATTTTAGAGACACAATCGTATCTGCACAGATTGGTGGAAGAGGAGCAGTGTTTCTCTGTATTTAATTGTTCTCCAGTAAGGTCAGGTCCTCTGATTTGTAATAGCTTTCTGACAATAATACCTTTACCAGGAAACCTGAGCCTTAGAGGAATGTTTGTGGGTGTTTGCTCTTCAGTATTATTTCCACATTAAACGTGTCTTGATTATGTTAGAGATTCTACTCTCCAGATTTGAGCCGTTATGTTACAAGGATCAACGTTGCTGATACACACTTAGTCACTACAAGCGTAAAACCCTTAAGCCCTTTTGATGTAAATGGGATAAATTAGACGACAGTCTTGCCAGTTCCTACCTTATTGCTGTAATGAAAGCAGTAATGATGTAACCTAATGTAATTAAGCTACAGTTTTTCACTAATGAAATATTCTTTTGGATGACATACCGTAGATAATTTTTGCAACAATGATTCGCACAAAGAAACTAAATTACACTTACGATGATATCTTTGCTCAGTATCATTTGTCTCTATTATACTCAGAATAATCTTTTCTTCGCCCTAATGATGAAAAATTGTGTGCCAGCGAAGAAATCAACGATTAGCGTACAAGTACAGCCTGAAAGTAATTTGGGAAGGATTGATTACTAAGTTCAGGTTCATTTTATGAATTTTGCTTTCCAGTATTGTGTTTCAAAAACATCTGGCGAATCAATCGTGTAGAAATATCGGATCTTCATGTCCGTTGCTTTGTTCTATCACTCTTTTCTGTTCTTCCATTATAAGATTGGTTGCATAATCTCAGTCTCACTCTCATGGCTTTTGTATTCGAGAAAAGATTAAATTAAGAATATTGCTCTTTTTCCATTAATAACAAAGATTAATGATGCAAATAAGCAATTAATGCGGAAGCATTGTTCCAGCATTAATTTATTCCATGTAATTAACATCTTGCTACTGAAGTTAACATATTTTCTCGCTACTTTGATCAATATAAATAGTCTTATTACGACTGGTGAAATAAACTAGGAAAATTATAATTTCTCATTAGTAGAATTATGTGAAGAAAGAAATGTCATGCTTCTTAGGAAAGCACTGATTTTAAGCTCAATTTTTAAATAAAATATAATATCTAAATTAAATATTGAGAATCATGGCAGCCATTGTTTTTAGTAAAAAATAGCCACCTGAAATTGCAGTTCTTCATTTTTTTTGTAACAAATGTCTGATGAGTTTTAGTCATTAGCTGCTACAGAAACTCTATGCCAACTCAATTTCTTTCTACATCTGATTTTTAATACGATAAACTCCTTAATGACAAGCTTAATTAGAACATAAATTGTTGTTAATCACGAACATAAAGAAAAAGCATTCCGAAAAAACAAAAGAAACTGAAGATATGGCAACGCCGAAAATAGATTTTAAAAAGATTATAACAAAAACTTCTTCCCACATAATCAGTGTACAGAGACAATTTAGATGTCCATATAACCAATCTAGTTGTACATAGGACAAATCTGATTGATCATAAAGCCAATCTGATTGTCCATAGAACCAATCTGAGTGTACATAGAGCAAATATGATTGTCCATAAGCATGGTTAGCACAGTGTACACAGCAGTAAGGTTACAGTAGGGTGAAACGAAAAACACTTTTTTTTTTATTTGAAACGTCACCATGTGCAATAGTTGCGATTTCAATACTGAAATGACCCCCGAAATATGGAGGACATTATTCGATATCTATAGGCTTCCCAAAGAACCTCGAAGTTTGAAAGTTACAGGGGAAAATGCTTTAAAAACACCCGCTTTCTCCATTTTGTAAATATAAATAAATACTGTGTCACCATGTTATTTAATATCTCCCTTGAGTGTATAAACATGGGTAAAAATTCAGCAGACGTGAGTTAATTTCTTAGGCTTCCCCAGATCCCTTAAAGTATGTAACATTTTGCCAAAAATGGCATGATAAGTTGCGTAAGCATCAAGTTCGACAGCAGCCTTACCGTCATCAATTTGGGTTTAACATTAACAATCCCCCCTCTCGTACTTTCTGAAAATCTCTTGTTGATTTTCAGAAGCTTAGTTTGCGGCCTTGCGCTCTCCTTTGTTTTTAGCACGTCTTTTGTAAAAAAATATCGTGCTTATGTTATCGGTATGTCCGTCCGTCCGTCCGTCCGCCTGTACCCACAGTATCTCTGCAACTATTAGTCCGAATTGAAAAATTCTTTTTGCATTCGGAAGCTCGAAATATGCGAATGATGATCCTTCATTTCGTTTTTTTTTACGATGTACAATTTCGCTGCTAGAGGGCGTAAATGCAGATGATGTCGAATTCAAAAATACGTTTTATTCCACATATTTGCTTCTAAGCATCCGATTGAAAAAATTATTTTACTCTTCGATTTCTTTAATTTGTCGAAGAGTATTTTAGATATAGTTTCTTTTTCAAATAACGCATAGATTTTTGGCTAGGGGGCGTAAAATGAATAACATTTTTCCCGATAACTCTTCTCCTACAACTCCGATTTGAATTTTTTTTTCAGCGGATACATCTCCTGATCAAAAATCTTTTGCATATAATTTCGAATTTTTGGTAAAGAATACTTTGGCCACCAGGGGGCGTAAGTGTTAATTTTTGCTTCTGATTTATTTGCCACAAAATCTGAGCTTCTAAAATACCGATTGAAAAAATTCTTTCGTGGACTGCAGCCACTCACATCGATAAACTTTTTTTTTTTCGGAATATTTTCTTCGTAAAATATTCCATGGTTTCTCCGCCAGGGGACGTAGATACATATCTTATTTTTGTCAATATCTCTACTTCTAGGGGTTTGATTTGAAAATTTCCGTGTTTGTTGGATAGCGTTTCCAGTGTGACATGTGCTTCACATAATTTCAAAATTTTCAAGTAATTCATAGACTTTCGGCTAGGGGGCGTTAAGGCAAGTTGCGTTTCTCTCTATATCTGTGCTTCTAAATCTCCGATTTCAAAACTGCTTTCTGCACCGGATACAGCACCTGATGGGAAATCGTTTGCACATAACTTCTAATTTTTGTAAAAAAAAAAAAAATGGTTTGGTCACCAGGGGGCGTGAATATGAATTTCCGCTTCTGATGTATTTTCAGCAAAATATGAACTTCTAAATTCTCGATTGGAAAAAACGTCGTTTGTAGACCGATACTACTTGTGTCGACAAACCTTTTAGAAACATTTTCTTCTTAAAATAGTGCACGGTTTCTACGCTAGGGGCGTAGATGTCTATCTTATTTTTGTCAATACCTCTACTTCTAGGAGTCCGATTTAAAAAATTCCTTCTTTGTTGGATAGTGTTTCTAGTGTGACATGTTTTTCTTTTAAATTCAAAATTTTCAAGTAATTCATAGACTTTCCGCTAGGGGGCGTAAAGGTAAATTACGTTTCCCACTATTTCTCTGCTTCTAAATCTCCGATTTAAAAATTCTCTCTGCACCGGATTCAGGTCCTGATGGGAAATCGTTTGCACATAATTTCTAATTTTTGTAAAAAATGGTTTGGCCACCAGGTGGCCTAAGTCTTCATTTCCGCTTCTGATGTATTTGCAGCCAAAATATGAGCTTCTAAAATCTCCATTGAAGAAAAAGTATTGTGTTGACCGATGCTACTCATGTCGACAAACCTTTTAGGAACATTTTCTCCTTGAAATAATGCGTGGTTTCTACGCCTGGGGGCGTAGATGTACATCTTATTTTTGTCAATATCTCTACTTATAAAAGTCCGATTTGAAAAATCCCTTCTTTGTTGGATAGTGTTTCAGATGCGAAATGTTTTTCCTATAAATTCAAAATTTTCACGTAAATCATAAACTTTCCGCTAGGGCGCATATAGGTAAATTGCGTTTTCTTCTCCTAAAACTCCGATTTGAAAACTTCTTCCTGTATCGCTTACAAGACCTGATGGGAAATATTTTTCACATAATTTCTTATGTTTTGTAAAGAATGGTTTGGCCACCATGGGTCATAAGTGTTAATTTCTGCTTCTGATATATTTGTAACAAAATCTGGACTCCTGTAAACTTGACTAAATTTTTTCTTGCACCGATACCGCTCATATGGATAAACCTTTTGTGAATACTTTCTTCCTAAAAATATGCATGGTTTTCCCACCAGGGGACGTAAAGCCACATCTTATTTTTGTCGATAACTCTGTTTCTAAGAGTTCGCAAGCTCACGATTCCGTTTCCATCAATATCTAAGGGATTAAAGACCAGATTGAAAAACTTCTTTCTTCCGTCAGATACTATTGTGTTCCATACCGGTTTCATTGACTTTGAATAGCTTTGATAAATTTAATTTGCGTCAGAACAGATTCAAAAGATGTGTTTATTACACCCGAAAATTCGGTGTCATCTTTCTTTTTATTACTTGTTTCACCTCATCCCACCCCTCCCTCACAGCGCAACTCTCTTTGCGAACTCACTGAGTCACCTCATAACAGTAGCACCGATCCTTTTGGGAGAGATTGTTAGCGGGTGTTGCGTCATAATTATGTAACAGTTTCTTTCATTCCTAGTGACGCTGATTGGAGCGTACCGGCATTTTCGTTTCGTCGTTCAACTACTTAAGGTGGCTGAAACAAGAAATAAAACTGCAGCCCCGGTGGCGAAGTGGTCTAAGCGATGGCCTCTGATCATTCGTCCGAAAGGGGTCCGGGTTCGAATCCCGGTGAGGCATGGATGTTGTGTTTGTTACGGCACTGGCTCTCTCCCTTCCCTGGAACCAGTGACCCTAAATTAGGGACGGGCGACTGCTTATAGCCCATTGAGTTGCTCACGGTGGTCTTTAAACCTCCAATAAAAAAAATAAAAAATAATAAAATAAAGCTTATTGCTCTATCTCTGGGAGTTATAAGAAGGTGGATGGAAATTGTTGCCTACGTACGAAGCTGTAATGCGCCATTACTACCTTGTGAGGAATACTCTTAAGCAGGAAGGTGCAAATCATGAGCCTGCTGCAGCAGAAATAGCAAGTATTGTCGCGGACAAAGTGCTGAGTATATGGAAGAAAGCATCTCTTCCAAAATCGGCCCACAAATCAGTTCTAAAGCGTATTACAGCATACAACACTGAAATCCAAAAGCTGAAAAACACACTTCAAGAATGGATGAAACCTACCGGAAAAGGTTGAACAATTTCGTACAGGTTCGAAACGTATCTTTGACATATGCTTGTACCAGTGCACGTATTTTAGAGCCTGCAAATGCGGCTCTGCAAAAAAGGTACCCGTGAAAGGGCGAGAGTTTCTACTGGCCCAGGGAACAAACAGAAGAATGATAGTAGGTGGGCTCTAGCAAAAACCACCAGTGTACTGAAGAATTTTTCAGTAATGGATATTTTTTTCCAAAAACCACCAGTTTACTGAAGAATTTTTCTGTAGTGAAGGCGTGAAACCTATTGAAATTCATCGTCGAATGAAGTTGTAGTATGGTGTTGCATGCCTGTCACTCCAGCAAATGTACGAATGCACTAGAAAGTTTCGAAACGGCGTGAGTTATGTGACAGATTCTCCTCGACCGGCTCATACACACAGAGAAGCGACCCCACAGTCCTTTACAGAAGTTGAAGGCATTATGAAGGGAAATCGTCGAGTGACGATGGATGAAACAGCCGCACTTTTGGACATCAGCCATGGTTCAGCGCACCACATCATCCATGATGTGCTCCAGTTCAATAAAGTGTCTGCAAGGGGGTGCCACACCACCTGAATCCAGAATTGAAACAACGACGTGTTTATTCCTGTCAAGAACTTTTGCGGCGCTTTGAAGCAGAAGTTGATGGCTTACTACAGATAATTGTTACTGAAGATAGAACCTGGGTTCACTATCATCAGCCAGAAACTAAGAGATCGAGAAAGGAATGATGCCAGCCCTCCTGATCAAAACCGATGAAGCTCCGCACGCACCCAACTTCAGGGAAGGTTATACTGACTCTCTTTTGGGATGAACGAGGCGTAATCACCCAAAGGGACACTGTTACCAGTGACACGTATGCAGATCTTATAAGGAATCATCTTCGACTTGCCGTCAAATCCAAACTACGTGGTCTTCTGAGTACTGATGTCTTGTTGCAACATGACAACGCTTGGTCCTTTCCTGCTCGTGCAACGTTTGCAACCATACAAGACCTGCACTTCGTGTGTCTCCCACATACGCCATATTTACCGAACCTTGCTTCAAGTGGTTACCACATCTTTGGACCCCTCAAAGGTGCAATGGGAGGAAAGATTTTCAGTTCTGATGAAGAGATGCAGCAGGTGGTGCGTAAGTGGCTTCACACGCGATCAAAAGATTGTTTCTACGGGAATCTATGCACTTTGTAATCGCTGGAGGACTTGTGTTGCAGAAAATGGAAATTACATTGAAAAATAATACAGGTTTCTCCCACTTTTGTTAAATAAATTGTGAGAAAAAATAAATATATTTAAGGTTTTCATTTGACACTCCCTTGCAGGTATTAGTTTTTGAATACTAGTATTACTCTATTTGTTCAATGTATTGTGATATCTACCTCAATCTGAAACTTCTGCACTAACTGCCATGTTATTCTGTGTATAATGGTAACTGTTGTTACACAATGTATTTAGCAACTACTGAAAATACTGTTTTTCTATATTACACGTTACTGTCTTTTTGATATTGAGGAATCACTTGATGTTCAGAAAGTCTGCTTCTGTATTATGTGGGATATTTCTTAGGCACTAATAGAAAAAGGTGCATTGATCTGGAGAAAACTTTGCCTTTGTAAAGTGTTAAGCAATCGTTTTACACGAACGACTCCAGGTTATTGTAGCAGATTTTAAATTAAGGTCCCTTGCTAAGTTTTTTATCACGCGGTAACCTTTCTTTGCCGACAGTGGCATTTGGAGCCACATCTTCCTACTCCGGAGCGACTGTTCTCCCAGTGGAACTATGCCGGCAGGCCATTCACTGTTTTTTTTTTTTTTTGATTGGAGGTTTTACGACCACCGTGAGCAACTCAATGGGCTATAAGCAGTCGCCCGTCCCTAATTTAGGGTCACTGGTTCCAGGGAAGGGAGAGAGCCAGTGCCGTAAGACAAACACGACATCCATGCCTCACCGGGATTCGAACCCGGACCCCTCACGGACGAATGATCAGGGGCCAGCGCCTTAGACCACTGCGCCACCGGGGCGGCCATTCACTGTTTCATGGTCCATTTCAGTTATACGTTACAAAGCTAAAGTGAAAATGTTACCCTAATGATGCTTGATCTCAAAGACAATTATATATATTAAGATAATGCAACGTAGTTTGTCACAAATATTTATTTTTCAAGTCAACCATGGTTTCGCTGAGTATCGACCTATAGCTTTAGCAGGACGAATGGCACGTAAATATTCAAATTGTATATGATGTCATAAATGGTGTTTATAGTAACGGGTTTTGGTTAGTTGCTTCCACGCGCTTGATAGAAATGGGGTAGATGCCATGTCATTAACAAGTTGCCAAGACTTCTGATATATATGGAAAGCTTCCAAAATATCAAGTTTGGTGGTTGAATCTGGCTTGTCAATTAGTTTTGCTTCTTCAAAGAGAAAATAATGGTCCTTACGTAACAGTGTGTCGCTATCGATTACTTCTTTAGGTCTCAATTCCGAATGTAGGTCTTGTGCTCCTTCAATCGAAAACGCAAGACTCTGTCCTATATACGAAGCGCCACGTTCACATGGAATTTGATAAATTCAACACGAGGTTTTGTCTTCAACATAGTCCTTTAATCTTAGAAAGTTCATTTTGTATATCGGTTTAAAAATCCCTTTAAAATTAAAGGGTTTTGAGACTTTTTAAACCAATAAACAAAATGAACTTTTTAGGATCAAAGGATTATGTTGAAGACAAAAACTGGTGATGAATTTATTAAATTCCATGTGAATGTGGCGCTTCGTACATTGGACAGAGTCTTGCGTTTTCGATTGAAGGAGCACTAGACCTACATTCGGAATTGAGACCTAAAGAAGTCATCGATGGCCACACACTGTTACGTAAGGACCATTATTTTCTCTTTGAATAAGAAAAATTAATTGACAAGCCAGATTCAACCAGCAAACTTGATATTTCGGAAGCTTTCCGTATGTATGAGAAGTCTTCATAACTTGTTAATGACATTGCATCCACCCTATTTCTATCAAGCGCGTGGAATCAACTGACCAAAACCCGTGAGTGTAAACACAATTTTTGCCATCATATGCAATTTAAATATTTACGTGCCATTCTTCCTGATGAAGCTATGTCAAAACCCAGCGAAACCATGGTCGACTTGAAAACATAAATATTTGTGACAAACTACCTTGTATTATCTTAATATATGTTACCCAAATGGTTTCAGTCTCTAAACATAGCAATAGGACCAATGACGATTGTTCTTTGCTCCCTTCAACAGAATAGTCGATGACAAATGGGCAGCCTAAATCCTAATATTCTGTGACGTAGATAGCAGTGTGCAAATCAGGTTAAATGTCTCCACTCCAAATTTTTTGCAGCGAGACGGAATTTCCATTTTTTTCTCTTTATGATGAGGGTTTTATGATCACCATGAACAATTGTGAGGAATATAAGCAGTCATTCGTTCCTAACTTAGGGCCACTGGTTCTAGACGAGCCAGAGCCATAAAACAAACACAACAACCATGTTTCATGCGTGCCTTGAACCCGAGGCCAGGTCGTACGACTAGTCAGGAATCTCCTTCTCTGACCACTCGGTTACTGGGGCGCTGAAGCGGCCTCCCATATACGATTTAAAACCAGTGCAAAATTTCCCAACAGCCTGCAGCACCTATAGCGTTTTCCGTATCACAAAATTTTGAAATTTAATACACGACAGTTCTACATTTATTATTCCCGGAAGTAACGCACATGAAATAAAATAACTTTAAAGTACTTAAGCGCTGCAACTTGCACTTATTGGGCTAAAGTTATTAAAGTTACGTCATACGGTTAAGGAAATGCATAATGACGACTATAATGATTTTTATGAATTCTGGTTCTTAAATAATAATGAATAGCTCCTTGTCTTCCAAAAATATTATTTTGAATTTATTTTGTCCAAGTGCTTAAGGGTTCAACCGATGTTTTCCGGTTGTATTTGTTATGATTCCAGAAGCAATAAAAATACCAAAGATTTAATATATTTTGACTAGAGATAAAATAAAATAGAAACGTTTATTCTCAATAAAATATTTATTTTAACGTCTTCTATAGTTTCCTAACGTAGACCGTACACGGTTTTTGGAATATAACAGATACCTGATGGAATATAACAGATGCCGGTTTTTATAGACAATTAACAGATACCTGATGGAATATAACAAATGCCGGTTTTTATAGACAACTAACAGATACCTGATGGAATATAACAGATACCGGTTTTTACAGATAACTAACAGATACCTGATAGAAATTCCACGAATATTTACCCGGGAAATACAGCCCAGCAAAAACACAAGTGCTGGGAAACTGCTGGCAGTGATGGGTCACTGCTGGCTGAAATGTGCCGCGCACGGCCCCGTAGCGGTCCGTTGGTGGCAGCGCTATCAGTTGGCGAGCCAGTGATGGCCCTGCAGCATCTCCGTGAATTGTGGGCCTCCAAGCAAGTGCCACTAGTGGCTCGTTGCTGGGAACCAATGCAACCCCAACAGCAGGTGGAAGCAACGGGACTGCGCATGCGCAGAAGCAACACTTGCTATGTCTATCATGGTACCAGTTAGTTGAAGACGACGCTATCGCCATCGTGTTATTTTAGTGGATGTTAAGAAAAAATCCATATGTAGAGAGGCGAATTAATTTCCTAATGAAATTTTACGTCGACGAAGATATCAGATTAAGCTATAAAATACTAGATTACAGCCATGAAATAAACCCACTCCATTCCCATGAATAACAATTCATGGAATGTAGTGGGTGAATAACAAGAAAAAATTGAAACCGCTTGAAACGAATGTCTTGGAAAACCATTAAAAACGTTTGTTGGAAAAAAAAAGAACTATACGCGTACAAAATTTATGAATTGTTTGAAATACAAAAAACCCAAACGCTATGCGGATATAATGTACTCGTCCAAGGGTTGAATACACAAGTCTGGGAGGAATTCGCTTCTAGAAATAACGAGAAGTAAAATAAAATATCTTTCCTCTTTGAAACAAATGTAGCTTCGGACAACGGAAAGGAAAGATACAACGTTAAAAATGTAACAGAATGTGACATGAACCCGGGTAAATATATATTAATTCAACAATCTCCTTTCAAGACTACAAGGACAGTACAAAACTTTGGAAAGCGACACCTCTTGAAAAATGAGTGAAGTTCCACTCATTTTTCAAGGGGTGTCGCTTGAAAAATGAGGGAACTTCACCCCTTGAAAGTGAGTGAAGTTCCCTTAAGTTAAAAAAAAAAAAAACTATCGTTACGTTGAAAAAATAAATTTATGATTTATATGAAACTGACTTTTATGAAAAATACCTCGCAATATTATAAAATGAAAGAGGGAACAATTAGATTACATATTCCGCACAAAGCAGACAGCTTCAAACACACGCGAGTGCGTGGCAAATTAGTCCGGTCGGTAGAGAGCTCAGCTCCCACACGAACGGCTTTGGTTTGTATACACTCAGAGTCAAAGGGGCGTTTTCCCGGCCTGTTGAGAAAATTTCCCCAGTGCAAATATTCACAAGTTTCGTAAGGGTAGGAAAAAATAGTTGTAGCATTTGGGGAACTGCGGTTGTCCTTGATTTTTTCTTTTTTTGGTGTTATGGCTACTACTGGAAATTGGCGGACAAGATTCGGCAAGCCACCAGTTACGTCACGTGGTTGCCGGCTGCCACTACCGGCACACTAGCGGACCACATTAGGCTAGCCTTCATTTCTGGCACGTGCTTGCAGGGCAGCTGAAAGGCCACTTGTAGCAGCTACTGCCTGAGATGGACAACTGATGGCCCTGTTCTGACATATGACAACTGATTCGGTGCCAACTGTTCGCCAGCTGTTGGCCGGAACTTCTGGCCCTTCTGTTGGCCACCGGGACATTTTATTGACGGTTCGGCAGCGGCAACATAGTGATGGGCCATTGCTGGCAGTGCTGGCCCAGAAAGACTGCTTTTGCTGGGATTGTACCCCTGCTAGTTTTCATATATATAGAGGGTGAGTCAAAAGTAATGAGCCATTGGATAGGAAAACTTCAAACATGTGTAAAGTAGAAACGAATACAATTCAATCTTCGAAATACAAACCATTATGTTCTATGGTCTGAAGCCATCGTTTTGCCAAATTGTGAATTCCCGCTATGTACCACCCCTTGGGTTTTGAGGTGAAAAACTCATGGACCCTGGCTTTCACCTCACGACGGTTTCGGGAGGTTCAGCCACGGAAGAAATGTGCCATCGACCGAAACAAGTGGTAGTCACTTGGGGCAAGGTCTGGGCTATAGACAGGATGTGGAAAAAGTTCGACTCCATTGAACTCCCGGATCTTATCCCTCGTTGAACGGGCGGTATGGGTTGGTGTGTTATCGTGCTGAAGGAGAACCTGTTTTCTGTTGACCAGAACCGGGTACTTACGGACCAGAGCTTCGTACATCTTCTGTAGTTGTTGAGCGTGGAGCGCAGCGGAGAATCCTTGCCCAGCTAGAACGAATTCAAAGTGTATGGGCCCCTCAAAATTCCACCAAACACACAACATGATTTTGTGTTCGAAGCGTCCCCGCTTAGCGATGGGTTCTGGAAGCTGGCCTGGGTTAATCCACTGGTTTCGCATGTCGGGATTATGGAAAAAGATCCACTTTTCATTAGATGTAACAATTTGCCTGATGAAACGCTTGTGCATGGAGTAGTTCAGCAGCTCTCTGCACAATTCCATCCGCCTTTGAGCTTGTGCTGCGGTCAATTCGTGGGGTATCACTCGGCAGCTCCTATTGACCTTCCCAAGCTTGAGGATATGGCAAACCACACTTGATTGTGATACGTCAATCTCGTCTGACAATCTGCGAGGGCTTGTGGTTGGTGTTGCCTCTACGGCTTCACGCAGGGCTTCCGAATCCAACGTTGGAGGTCTGCCAGAGCGAAGCCCATCTTGAAGACTGGTATCCACCTTGTTAAAGCGAACGAACCACCTTTTTGCGGTGGCTTAGCTGACTACACCCACATCTTCCACTGCACAAATTTCGGCGACCACAGCATGCGCAGATAGTCTTTTTTCCAATAACGACTCAACAGTACTCGAACTGCCGTTTTTTCGTCCATGTTCTGAAAGCAAAAAAATACACAATTAATTAACTTCAATGCCTACTACCAAAGCAAATTCTGATAGTCCATAAAATGCTCTTTCTACCTATACACGAGTTCCAGTCCAAACGATTGTTTATTTCCGAAAAACATCCCCATTCCAAACTACCTCTCACGTGGCTCATTACTTATGACTCACCTTCTATAGATCAGAACGCAGGACTTTAATCTCTGCTTGAAGGTACGCAAGTCTTACTTACGGAACTGTGAACTCAAGAAGTCCTTAATAGCCCAACATCGTCATGAAACTAAGCATACATTTTTGTTTGAAAACCTTGCTTATTAATAAACTCGATTCGACTATAAAGCTTAATATATTAGAAGCTTTCCACAGCTTGTCAACAACATGCCGTCTACTCCATTTCTTTCAAGCGCGTGGAAACAATTCACCAAAATCTCTGACCATCAGATCTCTGATGATATACAATGATTTGAATATTTAAGCTCCATTTGTCCCGATGAAGCCGAGCCAAACGCTCTCCGAAACTATAGTAGACGTTAAAATAAATATGTAATTGTGAATAAACGTTGCTATTTTACTTTACCGTGGATTTGTTCTAAGAAGGAAAGTCCGATTTTCATTTTGAAAAATAGTGTCGTAAGGGACAACGATGCCTTCACGATAACACTATTTCAAAATCCCCGGTCTTGTTAGAACGCCTACCCGTTGCAATCATTTAAGAGGGTTCTAAACAAACTGACCATTCGGTGTAGGCCGATCCTTTGACTCACGCACTTTCCTTTGATTATTTTCTGGGCTATCTGAGCGCTCGCCACTTCTTTAGATATTGCTTCTCATCGCACTCCCTGTCAGGACCGTTCCATTTCAACAATCACCTTCCTCTAATCGAAGCCATAGTAAATTTGGCTACGTAACAATGATGTCTGAAGTTCTTGGCCCCTGCCTATTCACGGAGCGTAACAAAAGCCAGTAATCCCCGCTATTGAGTGTCACGCGCTCGCCGGAGCGGCACTGCGGCGCACGTGCTGTTGTCTGAAATCGGCGACCCGTGTTTGCACAGAATGGCTATTTGCATAGAGAAATGTTGCAGTGTCACCACCCTTTCGACACAGCTTGCGTCTGACAGCATCTGCCGCGAATTTTCGACGTGGACGCACACGAGATCGATAAACTGGGCTTGCGAAAGGAAAATGTCATCCAGCAAGGAACACGAGGCCTGACGTGGAAACTTGTTTGCTTACGCCTCTTGGGTAATACCATGCAATTATGGCATTGATCTTCTCCATATGAGAGTTCTCATGCGCGAAGTATTATCTAAATCGGCTAATTTACGGTCACTTCTCAGTCGCAACCCCTTCGTTGAAAACCGTACTCATTGCGGTGTGTTTGGTGTGGGTAATCGTGCAGTGAATTACATGAGGAGCAACGATATTCCTGTCCTAGTGTAGTAGAAAAACAGAACTTTTGAGATCTATGGCAAAGGTGTGTGTTAAAAAGAGACACACATACATTATGAAGCTGAGACCTGCTAAACGCTGAGAAAGGCAAAAATTGAAGTAGGAAGATTAGGTCTTCTTCATCGATGCCATTTCCGAGAACAGTGACGCGAATCAGTAATGACCGCACAGACAGAACACTGTAAGGTTTTATGCAATTTTTCTTCATGTGGAATCAAAAAATTTCAAAATCATTGCGTCGTTCTCGGGAGGGAATACAAATAGCATCCCTTTTTATTCCGCAAATGTGCTGGACATTAAACTGCGCCGCCGCAGTAGGCGAGGGGTATGAAGCGCTGAACTGTGATCATTTGTTGGAGTTGGGTCTGGTTCGAGTCAGTGGTAAGGCATAGGTGTTTTATTTCTCTTGAGGCGCTGGATCTCTCATTTCCCCGGAACCAGCGGCAAAAAATTAAGGACAGGCGACTGCAGGTAACCATTTAGTTTGCTCATAATGGTTGTTTAATCTCGATATACAAAATTAACCTACACTATATAATTTATGACTACAGAACTTGGGATGTTGAGATAGAATAAAAATATCAACGTTTACCACAGTCAAAGGCATAATATATTGGGTTGTTGGAAAAGTCATGACATATTTTAGCCTAGTTTTTCAAAGGTCATTTATTGATAGAAATAACAAAGATCAATCAATGATATAATGCCCGTTTTGTTCGAAGACTTTTTGCCATCTGTCAGTGAGCTGCAGAATGCCTCGTTCATAGAAAGACCTGTCTTTCGGGGCCAAAAACTGTACAAGGTGCTGATTTACAGCTTCATCTGAATTGAACGTTATCACACGCAAGGACTGTTGAAAAGATCGAAACAAGAGAAAGTTTAACGGCGCAAGGTCAGGCGAGTATGCTGGGCGTGGCAACACATCCCACACAAGTTCCTATAATTTTTGGCGGGTAATCAAACTTGTGTGTGGTCTCGGCTTTTTGTAATGGAACACAAAACATATACGATGAACGAGCTCCGGACGATTCTGGATGATGGATTCGTTCAAAATGTCCAATTGCCGACAATACACATTCGAATTGATTGTTTGGTTCCGTGGTAGGAGCTCGAAAAACACGACACCTTTAAAATCCCACCACACTGAGACCAGAACCTTTCGCTGATGAATGCCTGCTTTGGATGTCGTTTGAGGCAAAGCAGCACGTCGGGACCAAGACCGTTTGCGCAGCACATTGTTGTGCACAATCCACTTTTCGTCACCAGTTATCAGTCGCTTCAAAAACGGTTCGTTTTCCTCATGTTTAATGAGCATATCACAGATGTTTCTACGCGCCGTTAATTGAGCTTCTTTGAGTTCATGAGGAACCCACACATCGAGCTTGCTTACGTATCCCAGCTTCTTCAGGTGGTCGTGAACGCTTGAGTGATGGATGTGCGAGATGTCTGCAATCTCTCGTGTCATATAACGTGGGTTTGACTTAATCATTGCCTTGATTTGGTCGTCATCAACCTAGGTTGGCCTCCCGGAACGAGAAGCACCTTTGAGGTCCAAATCACCAGCACGGAATTTTGCGAACTACCGCTGGCACTGACGTTCTTGTAGAGCATTATCACCGTACACTTTACGCCTCTTTTCACAAGCTTGACGCGTGTTCTTCTCTTTACGGAAGTAAAACAGTAAAATATGGCGAAAATGCAGAGTTTGGTCTTCCATCTTCAACTTGATGTCAGATCTCTGCAAATCAACCAAATCGCTCACTATTTCTTTTAGATTGCAGCTAGAACTGGCACCTGTCGAATGCCATAGCGATAACAGAGCTGCGTATGCCTCTAGTACTTCCAAAACCACCCAACCTCCATCGGGTGCCAACATACGTCATGACATTTCGGACAACCCATACATCGACTGTAGTTTCGCAGAGCGTTTGGCTCGGCTTCATCAGGACGAATGAAGTCGAGTGAAAAGCTCTGCGAAATTATATTCAATGTATAATATACCTTTGACTGTGGAAAACGTTGGTATTTTTATTCTAACCTACACTCAACAGGATGATGCATATTTGATCAAACTATAGTCACACTTACAGAAGGTGATAAAGCCATTACAATTACTCTTCAAGGACTACTCATCTTTTTCTTTGTATTATATATTTCTATAATACACTGCTGGCCACTCAAAATGCAACACCAAGAAGGACACGAGATAGCAAAGCCAGATTTACTGGACCCATAACAACAGATACAAAGATAAAATGATTGAGCTTACAGGCCGTTGCGACTTGCGGAACACGCAGACATCAATAGTTCGTGTGGCCCCCATGTCTGCCAATAACGGCCGCTACACGACGGGGCATCGAACGAAAGATGCTTTGGATGTGGGCTTGGGGTATGTCGGTCCAGGCTGCGTCCACACGTTACCACAGTTCATCAGGCGTAGCCGCGGGTGGTGCTTGCCGGGACACTCGGTTGCCGATCAGCGACCAGACGTGTCCGATGGGCGATGTATCGGAAGAACAGGCGGGCCACGGCAGCAGTGACACCTGGTGTGCCGTGAAGAATTGTTGCACGATGCGCGCCACGTGCGGGCGCTCATTTTCCCGTTGAAACATGGCCGCTGGCAGGTCCTGCAGGTAAGGGAGGACAACAGGCTCCAAAACGTCGGAGATGTAAGGGTGAATGTTGAGTGTACCGGCGATGCGTACCAGAGGGGTGCTGGTGTCATATCCAGTTGCGCCCCAAACCATAACGCCAGGCGACGGACCGGTATGGCGATGCATAATGCAGGGGTCATACAGTCTCTCGCCGTGGTGCCACCACACGCGGATCCGACCATCGTGGTGTTGCAAGCTGAAGCGGATTCGTCGGAGAAGACAATGTCGTGCCATTCCGTAGTCCAGGTGCGGCGTTCAACGGCCCACTGCCGCCCCACCCGCCGGTGGTGTAACG
The DNA here is from genome assembly GCA_039090855.1 of Macrothele yani. Lineage (NCBI taxonomy): Eukaryota > Metazoa > Arthropoda > Arachnida > Araneae > Macrothelidae > Macrothele > Macrothele yani. The sequence continues at coordinate 98,481,718 of CM077007.1, read as the reverse complement.
TCAATGGTAATCAGAGCAATGGACACAGTACTACAAGTCCCCGCTCCCGCAGACGACGTCGAACTGTACGTGCTGACACAAGTTGTTGCGCAACACACCCTAATTCCTGCGACAACATTCGTGCTGTGGCGGTGCGAGGCGTCAATGCCCGCCGCACAACATGCCCGTCCTCTCGTTCGGTGGTGTGCCGCGGCATCGGCAGTCTCTCACGTCGGTCGGTCCGTCCGTCCCTCCTGCACCCACCGAATCCACACTCGCCTTACTGTGGCTGGATTTCCTACCACACGGGCGCAGATATCTCGATACGATAAACCGCTGTCGCGATAAGCCACTATTAGTCCTCTGTCGAACTCCGAAATGTGCTGGAATGACTGACGTATTCTGCAACGAGGCATCAGGAAGCTTCCCACGCACAGGTCCGGCAGCACAACACACTTCCACTACTTACACCCCGCCTTCTGTGCACCCTTCATATAGTGCTTCTCTGTGGCGTGCCGGGCGCACATTATTTGCACATATCCTGCAAATGCTAATCGTTTGCATGTCCTTTCGCGGGCGACGCATGCTGCGAATTTCAGGCCAATCGGATGCTTCCTTTTTGGTGTTGCATTGTGGGTGGCCAGCAGTGTATTTCGCCTTGAAAAGAACTGTCTTCGTTTATCGGTAACTGCTTTTAGAGAATGCAAGCCGACAACTGAAAGAAGAAAAATTTCAATAAGATGGTTGATCAGTTAAAATATTTCTGTTGTTTGTGTGCAGGCACACTTTTATAATGAATATTATAATATTACTTTTTAATTAGAACTTTCAGTTGATTGTAATTTTTAATTGATTGAAACTTTACGTTAGCTTGGCTGCAACAATAAAATGTTAGAGTTAATTTTAGGTTTAGCTTCACCGTGACAATACCATGCTTAGTTTAACGTTGAATAATCAACTTTTCGTTTTGCTCAGATAGCTTCAATGCTGGTTGTCTCTGAATATCTTAACTAGGCATGGAATAACAAATAATACTGTTCTAGAAAAAGACCGGGCTGAGTAACAGGGCATTACTAGCGAACCAAATCCACGTCTTTATAGTATGCAGCAGCTCGTCAAAAGTCAATATGACGTCATCACACAAAATATGAGTAGAATTATAATTTCTCTTCTCTTTAACACACTTGCACGTATACACTTTCTTTTCTCTCGCTAATCAGTCGTGAATAAACATAGATTAAGAATCAACTGAGAAAGAATGACCAACATAGACTGCTCACAGAAGACTGTTTAAACATAATCACATCTCCATTGGTTCCAATCGTCAAGTTATTCGTCAGATCTCATATAGTACTCAACGATGCTACCAAAACGTGGCCCACATCGTTTCTTTAACAAGAGCTATATCTTTTGATTCTGATTCCGTTTTTCACAAGAGCTCTTATGTTTGACATGCAGTCAGGTTATTGCCAAAATTGAATTCGTCGAGAAGGAAAATGTGGCATTAAGTTTAGAAAATGTTTAACAAGAAGAATCGAAATTTACATAAGAATTCGAGAACCAAAAAGGACGGTTATTTTTTTATTTGAGGTTTAACGACCACAGTGAGCAACTCAGTGGGCTATAAGCAGTCGCCCGTCCCTAAATTAGGGCCACTGATTCGAGGGAAGGGAGACAGCCAGTGCCGTAAGACAAAAACGATATCCTGCCTCACCGGGTTTGCAACCCGAACTATCTCGGACGAATGATGAGAAGCCATCGCTTAGAACCCTGCGCCACCTGAGTGGCAAAGGAAGGCTAAATTAGGGTATACGTCACAATATGGCAGACGGAAACGGTGGTGATGCGTTTCCTTTTCGTCGATATTTCAGTTTTTGCATTTCTTTTCTGTAAGTTCTTTCGTTTTTGATCCCACTTCTTTGCTGTTGTGAGGAAATTCCGGTATCATACACAGTTGCTTTGAGGGAGTACTTGAAAAAATGATGATATCATCAGCAAAACGAAGGTGGGTTATACAGTCTCTATGAATCTTTTTATCCGTTTGTCGTCCCAGTTCAATGAGTGAAAGACATTCTGAAATACGGCATTGACAACCTTTGGCGATCTCAGACACTTCCCATTTTCATAAGCGCAATGTCTTTGAGGAGCTGAACATTTGTGCTTGTATTTTCATAGATGTTATTCATAATGTTGGTTCCTGAATCCAGTTTGTTCTCTTGGTTCAGCAAAATACAGTGTTCCATCCAAGTGATGAGACTGTACTTAGGTAAAGATTTGGTAAACAACTGATAAGAAGCAGATATGTCTGTATTTCTTGATATCTTCAACGTCCCGTATTTTGTGTAGCAGAATCATTGTATCACAATTGCAATAATCTGGGATCTTCTTCCCTTTACTAAAGCACTTACTGAAAACTTAGGAGAGTGTGGTTAACATAGTTAATATGGATTTTTTTCTTAACATCCACTAAAATAACACGATGGCGATAGCGTCGTCTTCAACTAACTGGTACCACGAGAGACACCGCAAGTGTTGCTTCTGCGCATGCGCAGTCCCGATGCTTCCACCTGCTGTTGGGGGGTTGCATTGGTTGCCAGCAACGGGCCACTAGTGGCACTTGCTTGGAGGCCCACAATTCACGACGATACTGCCGGGCCATCAATGGCTCGCCAACTGATAGCGCTGCCACCAACGGACCACTACGGGGCTGTGAGCAGCAGATTTCAGCCAGCAGTGACCCATCACTGCCAGCTGGTGGCCAGCAGTTTCCCAGCACTTGTGTTTTTGCTGGGAAGTACAGCAAACTTCGATGGAATAGGATATTTTATCAACATGTACATAGTGATTTTAAAATTTTAAGTTATCATTGGAATATCGCGACATGTGTTGAGAATCGTCAATGCATCCACAAATAAAGAAAAATTACACACCAACAATGTGCATCATATACACTAAGGATTAGAGGTACGGAATAGTATTTGATCTATTGGTGGATATATAATTGTTACTATGTAAAACGTTTGTGGTTCTACTGAGATATTTTACCATCTGAGGAACTTGCAACTTCCAGAACACTGTCTCTCTCTTACAGTCTTTTAAATATAAATCCAACACCATCAGTTCTGCCATAGCCAATTCCACGATAGCAGAAGAGATGCCCACTTTTCAGTTCCTTGAAATCCTCCCATTTTCTTCTTACCTCAGCTTGCCAGACGATGTCCCATTTGATCCCTTAGAGTTCTTCCTCACAATTCACGGAGCATTGAATCAGAAAATGGAGATTCTCAGTTAAAACAAGCCAGATTCAACATGGATGTTAGCCTAGTCCGGTGTTTTATTTGGGGAATAATTTGGGAAGGTTGGGGCCATAACTCACTATGCTCGTCAAATTGGTTGTTCTGTGTGTGGGATAACATTTCCTCTAACCCCGTTATTATAGTTTTACTGCCATTTTTATATCGCAAAATCCCCTTTCAGTGAAACAAGGCACAGCGCAAAAAGGCGGGATTGATACCAAATAAGTATTTCCATTCTTGGGCATCTAGAAAACTGAGAAACACAGATATCGCAAAGGCTTTTGGTAGGTAGCTTACTGAGCGCATGGAAAAATGACTTGGTGGAAAAAAATATAATTCGAAATTGCTAAGCTTGGAGAACAGTGGCGCTATTTCCAGTAGTGCATACTGGCTTAGTGCACTACTAGCCTACGGAAGAAAAGAACAGACACATGTGTCAATTTTCTGTCTATTGACATGACAAACATTTCAGAACAAACTCTACCCAATATGCTGACCATTACAAGAGATCACATGCCAAAAATGAAAGATGGCATGTGACGCGAATGCTAGCATCACATCGCGGTCGATGTTGGCGACCGCAATATGCTGCGAGCTCTCGCGCTTTCAGATCTGAGAGAAAGCTTAAGTCGTCCCGATATATACTCTGTCTTTCAGGTATCCCAAAAGTCAGAAATCACAAGTAGTTAGGTCTGGTAAGCTAACTGACCAAGATGGTGAAACCGTCGACAAAGTATTTGTTAATTGCAAAATGTTCGACTGAAATATTTCCTTGGTACTGCTGTGTAAGAATATGTTCCGACTTCTTTTTTGGCACTTGCAAATGCAACTTCATGCACGCCATTTTCGGAAACTTATGGGAGTCCTTTTTCCGACGCTACATCCAATTGTCCAGTGCCTTCGAACTTTCGTATAATCCTCCTCAACGCTCCTGGTGTAAGGGTTCCTCTCTGTAATTCTTTGATTCGTCGATACTGGCGTATTGCCCTACTGACATTACTCTTATTTTGGAAATAAACGTTTACCATTAGCGCGCGATTCTTTTTTTGACAACAGCCATAATGACTACCGGCAGAATGATCAATGCCCATTTCGTCGTGCCAGATTCAGCATGACAAATTTATACGTTAACATTTTCATACGAAGCTTTTTCCATGTGAACAATCTGCAGTTTCTTGGCATGTTACAGATCAATAAGAAAACGATTTTAGTTCATCAGCAAGTTATAGTGCTCCAATACACTCTTTACAGTGAATATATTTTCTTTTCCAGAAGTTGGCATCGAGATTTAAAAAAACGATTTGTAGTGTTAATGACATTAACAAAAGAATGTTATAGCTGCATTATATACATTCACAGCAGTCTAGTTTTCCATGACTTTCGGAAACGTAAATTAGCTGTGAAACAAATATACTCGACCATTTTGACTGAAACGAGTGCAAAAACATTTTACTTATGCATGTTTTGCCTCAACTTTAGATATTTCAGTCTCATTCCTTTTTTCCCACACTCCGTATGAGGTATTTCGCATAATAGTTGAAGGTAAAGTTAAACGCTCTAAATTCTAGCTTAGTAATTTCATTCCAAGAATAACGAATTTTGTATGGTTTAAATCAGTGTTCCGTCCCTCAGATTATGTTTCATATTTATTTCTAAAATTCTGAAAAATACAGCAAAATCGTTCTATGTAGGATATCAGAACATGTGCAAACCCAGGCGGATAACATGTTTTAAAAGTTTTATTAAATAATGAAATTAACATAAAAATATGCAGCTAATTCATATTCTTGCAAATTAATAACTGTTACAACAGTTCAATAAATTTTTTGAAGTTCCAATTATCCGTAGCGCTTGCTTTCGTATGAAAAGGTTATTTAAATTACAGGGTGTTCGGAAATGATGTATACAATTTCAAAGTTGATTATTGCAAAAAGTATTTGCGATACGAATGTTTTCCATTTTGTCCACTATTAAGAAAGTTCTAAAGTTTTATTTGTTCTTTGATAGGTGAAGCTAGGTGCCTGGAAGTGCAGTGTGACACAGCATAACGAAAATGGCGACGCCACAGGAAACAGTTGCTTTCGTCATGCAGTTTGCGGAGTCCAAATCGCTGACCCAAGTCAAGAGAAATTTCAGGAGGGAGTACAAGAGAAAACCACCAACACGGAAGAGTATCTAGCGGTGGGTAGACAAATTCAAAGCTACCGGTAGTGTGTTAAAAGGGACAAGCAGCAGCAAACCATCATTGTCGGAAGAATCCATGAAGGCTTTACATCAGGTGTGCCAACGGAACCCATCGACGTCCATTCGTTCAGCTAGTCGCGAACTGGGGATGCCTGCCACAACACTTCACACAGTGCTACAAAAGCGTCTTCGTCTTTGCGCCTACAAACTGCAGCTGGTGCAAAGCCCAATGACAAAGCGCGTCGTGCAGCGTTGCCGTAGAAATGCTTCATCTTATTGAGAGCGACCCCACATTCCTGTCCAGAATCTCTTTTGGTGATGAGTCAACATTTCATGTGTCAGGTACCGTCAACAAGCATAATTGCCGAATTTGGGGTTCGGAAAATTCCCATTCTGTCCTGGAAAACACAAGACACAGCCCCAAAGTTAATGTTTGGCGTGGCATTGTGCAGGACAGAGTGATTGGACCATTCTTGTTTGCTGAACCCACCATGACTGGCGGCACATACCTGGACATGTTCGAACTGTTCGTCATTCCGCAACTGCAGGAGGTTCCAGACGTCATGTTCCAGCAAGATGGGGCTCCCCCTCATTGGTCATCAGACGTTCGTGAATTCTTGGATCAGCACTTGCTTGGTCGGTGGATTGAACGCGGAGGTCCAATGTTTTGGCCTCCCCTTTCACCAGACAGAACCCCCTGTGATATTTTATAGGAGTTCTTTAAAGACATTGTCTACCGGACAAAGGTTGCCTCCCTCGTTGACCTGCAGGCGCTCATCACGGCACCCTTCCTCCACGTCACCTCAGACATTATGCACCGTACTTGGTCAGAAATCGACTACCGCCTCGACATCCTTCGCGCTACGAAAGGATCACATCTGAAAGTGTATTCATTGTGAATCTATGAACTTTAGAACTTTCTTAATCGCAGACAAAACGTAACACATTCGTATCACAAATACTTTTTATAATAATCAACTTTGAAATTGTATACATCATTTTAGAACACCATGTATTATAATCCTTTTTGTAGTCATGATGTGAAAAAGTGATATAATGCATTGAATGTGAAAGTGATCTATGCAGAGAATGTGAGAGGGTTCTATGCATAGAATGTGAGATTGTTCTATGCATTGAATGTGAGAGTGATCTTTGCATCTAATAAGTTGACCAGTGATGTACAGTAGAACACACATATACGGATCGAGAAGATCGGGACCAACGGAAATCCTCACTTAAGCCGTTTTGGAGTAAAAAATCCGACCATGTAAAAATATATGTATATGATAACAGGCATATGCGTTTATATTATATATCCATAACAGTTAATGCTGCCTGGGTGACGTAGTGTTTTAAGCGTTGGCTTCTGACCATTTGTCCGAGATGGGTCCGGGTTCGAATCTCAAAATCCCTGTGTAGCATGGACGTTGTGTTTGTCTCTCCCTTCCCTGGTATCAGTGGTCCTAAATTCCAAAATTACGGACGGGAGTCTGCTTATAGGCCATCGAGTTGGTCACTGTGGTAGACACCCCATCCCTCAGAAAAAAAATGTTTTACATGAAATATTCAATTAATTAACTAAGTTAAAATAAAATGAACACTTTCGTGAATGCATATTAGCAGTGAAATATGAAGAAGTCATCATGAGAAAACGTTAAAAAAATACTTTCTTTGTTTTGTTTTATATTTATGTTTCCTTAATTTTCGCCGAATAGTACATGGGATTTCTTTTCGCATTCCATTACTTGCCTATCTCGCTCGGCAATCGTCACCCAGAAATCCACTTAAGACATGTGCATAAGCTCCGCGCATTCCCCTTTTGCCTAAGACTAGATTGTTTGTTTTCAACATCGCTGGCATGATGCACCCGAGGCATATCTCCTTGGAGTAGGTCAAGAGTATTCCCCAGCGCTCTTGCAATTTCTTCCTGTGTGCCACTACTTATTTTCCTGTATTCCAGGAGAGTGTGCAGAAGATTTTCTCTGCCTCGTTAAATATGGAATTTCATTACATTTTGATACTTTGTTTCTTAAAATCGATCCCCTTAGTTTTGCTCTTCCTTGTTAAATCAGGAGATGCTCTGAAATTTTCTTAGTTAAAAACGTTCGAATTAGCTTTAAATTAATTTGTGACATGTTACAGAGGTAACAAACACGTGTCAAGACGGCAAATCTGCAGCTATACATTCCGTCCGTGTAGCTTAGTTGGGAAAAAAACTTACTCCGGAGTGTGGGGGTGCTACTTCTATACGTTCCCACATGGGCGCCCGAAAGTAAAAATTGATGAACTGGCCCTTGGGGTCTTCGAAAAGTGTTTAATGTTTGTTCCACACATCGTCTGGAATTAATGAAAAAACTCCTACTTTGCTTCAAATAAAAAAAAATAATAATAACAGGGAGATGTTGTGACGTACTACAGAGGTAAAGCGCGTGTCAAGACGAGAAATCTGCAGCGATGTATTCCGTACGTGTAGCTTAGTTGGGAGAGCAACTTACTCCTGAGTGAGGGAGCACTGATTCGATTATCGTCACGAAAAAATTTGTGCTTTCACAAACTTTATAACACTCAAGATTTCTGCTTTGTTCTTTAAAACGGGATCTCACAAAATGCAGCCTGGTTTTAAGCGGAATTTACTGTATTTCCATAAGAGCTGTAGCAATGGCGTAACTACCACACCCGCAGTCCCCGCAGCTGCGGGGTGCGCAGGTAACGAAGGGGCGTACTACAGCTGCTAGTTATAGTTTTATGAAAAAATTCGAACACCCGCAATAATTCACCCAAAGAGTCATAGTTTGCTTTAAGATATATTTAGCTTTACCTAAATAAATGGCTAGTTTCACTTTAAAACACTGAGTGTCCTACAGATTGAAAGTGTTCGGCTCTTTGGCTCCGGGTTGTAATACGATTGCTCTGCAATAGGTTGTAAATAATACGATCGCTCTCCAATTGCCCTCTCTCTGCGTTGCTGAGGAAACGCGCAAGGCCACAGGGGGATTCCCCGTAGAGGATGTGGGAAAGTAGTCAGTTACCTAAGATTACGTGCACGACAGGCGTCCACATTTATTCACAGCAGACGCAGATCTGCCATGTAAAAGAGGGTGATTTCTTCAAGTGAATTGTTTTAGTTTTGGACAAAGCAATTACACTTATTGTCGAATCTATCATTTAAAAAGTTAAAACTACGGGGCTCTAGGTACCACCATTAATTTTGCACCAACCACCACACACAGCCTCTTGTTCGAAATATTGGGGAAATTACTGTGCTTATGGGTGTTGAAGTAAATCTTGCGGGGAGGGGGCGCACGTTCTGCTACTTACGCCCCTGCAGGTGGTTTCACTTGACATCCAATTATTGCACAACTTCTGAGATTCATGTGTTTTTCCTATTAATTTTCTCAGTGCACTGGAGAATCTGAGTTGTAATTCCGTCAGACAAAGCATGCACCTGGTCTATTGACTTTAATAATACCAAATGAATATTTGTTGTACAAAATAAGTTTACTGCCATTCCCAATCGGGATTTAACACGAAATTCCCAAAAGTTAAAGGGCTGATTTATGTGCCATCGTTGACCCAGGATTTCAAAAACGATTCACGAAATGTATTCATCCTTTACCGCAGTCACGCAGGAACTTCCTCTTTATTAACGGTCTAATTTCCTGGGCGATAATTCACTCACGAAGACGACCGTGATCCTCCAAATTGTGACTGGAATTCGGCATTGAAGCTTGTACATTGTTTAGACGATATGTGAATATATAATTCAAATTTCTATATTTTTAGATATGACCGAGTGGATAAATATATCTCCGTGAGTAATCCGACCCCTAATTTTTATGCTGAGTGCGCTAGTCCTCGATATAATTGCTCCTGCTGCCAATGAATGTGATATAGGAGCGAACTGCTAATTACGTTATGATCATAAAGCCTGTCGTTAGTCATATTCTTCGGAGACGCACGGGTCCTGCTGACGTAGCCTTTGATATAATCATGCTGCTTCAGCGAGGTCTTATTACTTGCTCGAACGGATGTTGCCTCGAATGACGTGAGTGGCAATCCGTTTTGCACTCAGATAGCTCGTCCATCCCAAGACACTAAAAGTTAGCGAATTGCCAAAAGATACGAAGAAGGTGGTTTCACGTGACATCCAATTATTGCACAACTTCTGCGATTCTCTATCTTTTTCCTATTAATTTTCTCAGTGCAATCAATGGAAAACAAAAATGCTATTCTTCGACAAAGATCTGGTTCTGCCATTTTCCATTGATTTTCTCTCTTACGGAAATATATTATCTTCGTGTTTCCAAGTCATAAGAACGCAAGTGTCCAAATGTCAAAAAACATTTCCCTATCATTTCGTTTGCGTTATTCCGTTGTCAGGTACATGTGAGTGAGTACGTGTGCGATATGATCTAAATGGATTGCGAAGCCTCCATTAAATCTTCTTTGCGTCTTGAACTGTTGAAGGTGCAAACACAAATGTACAGACACTGAACAAAAAGTTAGTTACCTCTACAAATTCACTTTTAATACTTAGTTACATCACCAAGTGGAGAAATGCCAGCATAAATTCTTGCTGGAAAAGATTCAACAAGATAATTTTAATAACTTGAGTCGATTTTTGACCATTTTAAGAACAGTTTATCAATTCATTGAGATTTCTGGGATGCAGAAGTTTGGTTTTTACACTTCCTTCAAGGTGGTCCCATAAATTCTCGATGGGATTTAAATCTGGCGATTTAACTGACCAGTACGTGTGTCTCAAAGTTATATCACACTCTTCATACCAATCAGTAGCGTATCTTGGGTCCGGGAGCTGGGCTATCCCCCCTCCCCTACTGTTTTTTTTTTAAATCGCGAAGTTTATTTTTCCGTTGTTAAGTAATAGAAGTAACTTTTGTTTCCTAAATTTTAGGTACATGCAATTATGCTACCACGATACCAAATAAATATGAGGATTAGGATTTGAGCACTTATTTGTACATGAACTCCATTCTTCTTCTGAATACTTTATTTGTACATGAACTTCCTTCTTTTTTCCTTTTGTGTTACGTTTTCATAAAAAGTTTCTTCGAGTAATTTTTCATATTTAAAAATAATATTTTTCTCTATTGGTAAAACAGCCAAATTGATCAAATATGTATGTCCTTGTGTGGCTCTAAGATATATCTTGATTCTTTTTTTTTTACAGAAAAACTTATTTCGGCAGTTGCAGTTGTTGATGGAAACTTTAATATTTGGTCTGTTAATCTGTATATCTCACTAAACCCAATGTCCAATTTAATCAACTTTATGTAACAAATAATGTCTCTTACTGATTTGGTTTTGTTTTCATCAAAGATATATAACACCTTCAGTTCATTTTTTAAAAATTGAAGCGTAGTGTTTTTTAAGTTCTGACAGTAGGTGTTCAGTAAAGCTTTCAAAAATTTATCAAGACAGTTCGAATCCAACAAAGCAACGAATTTAAGATATAATATTACTGATTTTAGTTCATTAAAACTTCACACTAATTGAAACAACTCTCGCAAAACACGTGCTGTTACGGATGCCAGTGAGTAAGGAAGTCCAAAGTCTTCTTTCTTCTGAGCGAACCGTTGCCCAAAGCAATGACCCATTCACGTTTCACCGGCGCATTCATGTTGTCATGGAAACGCTAGATTATATCGAAGGTCTTCGAATCAGAACAGCGAAAACTCGGGTAGAGCTGTTTGCGTTACGATGACAGCTGCTTGCGTTAGGACCGTTGGTGATTCTCGCTTTCCAGACTGATTCGCTTTGTCAAATGAGGCGAATACGCACGTGTTTTTTTCGCAGCGAAAGCATCGACATACCTTAATACCGTTGATAATTGACTTTTATTTGTGTATATTTAATTGACTTTTATTTGTGCATTCTCTAGGCTTCGCAGCTAGTCTAGCTAGCCTAGAATATACGCCACTGATACTAATCCATAATGGTGTTAGCTCTATGATTTTGTCTTCCTGGTAAATTGCATAAGTTACTTGATGAGAATCCTGCAAATGTTATGCAAAAGGAAACACATGATTGCCTAAATTTTTTCTGGAAGCATGCTGATTCATCGTATCCTCTACAAGGGCCTAATTTGCAACCATTAAACAACTCGAGATCATTACAGACCCACGTTCTTTGGCAAGAACCCTTTAAACACACTCAGGACTAAATGTTTATTTCGACTTCCTGTTGATTCTATGCCTTGCATCATATGAGTGGAGGCAGATTCTGGATTCATCAAACCATATGAAAGCCTTCCACTCAACAGTCCATGCCCTGTGAGCTTTGGACCAAGCTTATCGAGCTTTTTTGTGATTTGAAGTTAATATTAGAATCAGCCTTGCAACTCTACTCCAGATATACACTCGATAAAGTTCGCTAACCGCCCCTTGGCGCAGTGGTCTTAGCGCTGTTTTATGACCGTTCCACCAAGTGAGTCCGGGTTCGAATCCCATTGAGCCATGGATTTTGTGTTTGTCTTACGACACTGGCTCCCTCTCTTCCCTCAAACAAGTGGCCTTGAAATAGGGACGGGAGACTGACTTTATACCATTGTGTTGCTCACGGTGGACGTTAAACTAGCCTCAATATTTGTTCAGATATAGACATGCGAGGTCCATTATTAACTTACTGGAAGAGTTGCTGCCTTATTTGGAATATGTTTCCATTGACCAGGGGATAAATTCTGCTCCGGTCTCAACTTTTCAGAATAAACGATGTTTCATCTGCAGTTTTTTACGCTTTCCAACCGTAGGTTGAAGAAGCGTATATGATCCAGCTTTGCCCGTCCGCCTGTCGGCACGATAACTCGTGTAATAGTGGTTCGATTTCGATGACATTTTATTATGTGGTAGGGAACCACCTGGGGACGAACCTTTTTGAAAATGGACGAAATGAAGTCAAAGGTCACGGCATAGGAGCGAGATCCATTCCATTGCCCCTATGCGTCAAAACTTGCGTAAATATGGTTCGATATTGATGAAATTTTAGTATATTGTAGGGGACCATCTGGGAATGAACCCTGTTGAAAATGAATGAAGTGGAGTCAAAGGTAAGGACATAGGAGTGGGATGCATTCGATCAATAGAACATTCTTAAGAGACTGCACTGTTATGTGAGTTTGACTGCGCAAACCGCGCAACCAAATTCACATAACAGTGCAGTCTCTTAAGAATGTTCTATTGATCACATGTAATGTTGTCGTCAATCAATTCCCAAATGTCATGCGTCGTGCGATGTACTCTTCAGCCAACCGACTGTAGTGACATACGGCATTTTGCGACACGGCTATTTTAGCACATCTTTTGTAAAAAAAGTACGTGCTTATAGTATCAGAGTGAGACAGTTATTTCAACGCATCTTTTGTAAAACAAAAACACTTCGTTTGTGTGTCTGTCCGTCCGTATGTAGATACCATATCTCAAACACTTAATCATATTTGGAAAATTCCTTTTGCATTGGGAAGACCGAAATGGGAGAATATTGATCATTTTGGTCCTTTTTCGATGCATAACTTCGAAGTTACATGTCGTAAATATAGATGCTGTAGAATCCAAAATATGTATTACTGCATACCATTGCTTCTAAATATCCGGTTGAAAAAGTTACTTCCTTCCATTGATGTTATTTATTATGAATACTATATTGACTAACGTTTCCTTTTCAAGTAATTCACAGTTTTTCAGCTTGCAGAGTAAAGATAAATTGCGATATTTCCGATATCTCTGCTTCTAAAAGGACGATTTCAAACATATTGTTTTTTCTTTTTGCGTCGAATAGGGTTTCCAGTGGGAAAGGCTTTGCATATAATTTCAACTCTGGTATAGATTTTTTTTACATTAGGGGGTAAGTGTATATTTATGTTTCCGACGTATTTTCAGCAATGTCTGCGCTTGTGAACATTCGATAGAAGTTCTTCCGTAGTCGTATACCGCTCCCATGGAAAACCATAAACCATTTTCACGTATTTTCCTGGTAAAATAGTACATAATGATGTATGTGTATCTGCTCCTAACGTTCCGATGGAAATTCTTCCTTTGTCGGACAGCGTATATCATTCGAGATGATTTGCATTTAATTTAAGATTTTTCTTAATACACACGTTTGCCGTCTGCCAGTTACTACTAACTGTTAAATCATTTTATGTGGATTTCGTGCCTAAAATAACACACAATTGTCCGCTAGGTGGCGCACATGTTTAATTCGTTATTCTTTATATCTCTGCTTCGAAAGTCCGATTTAAAATATTATTTTAACACTGAATATCATTCATCTTGTGGTACATTTTGCATCTGCTCGTGGGCTGTTTGTAGTTCACAGAACTGGCACTAGTATGCGTTAGTGTGCATTTCTTTTTGCAAGTGTATCTCCGCTTCTATGTATTGCATTAGTTACTCAGAACGTTGGAAACATATTCTCTAAAAATAGTGCACAGTTTTCTCACTAAATTCGGGGGAAATTCAATTTTTTTTTCTCTCTATCTCTGCTAATTAAAGACATATTTAAAAAACTATTTCACCTTAAAATAAATTTTGCCATGAAAACTAATTTTTGTAAATTTTTATTCATTATTCAAAATTCTGTCAGGGGACTCACGTGAGTGTATTGCATTTCGATGTGGGAAATACTTTATTCGATTCTAAAAACCTCTTAGAAAAATCCTTTCTTTGGAAGAATATTCCTTATTAGGATGAATATTTTGCACCCATTTCCTTCATTAAGTAACGCACAGCTTTTGTTTGTAGCGCGAGTAAAGTTATATCTCGTTATTTTCTAGAGAGAGTCCCAATCGCTACCGAACCCGGCATTTCTTTAACAATATCAACACCAATGAAGATATTGCAAGGAAATTTGAAGTGGACTTACCTCATTTCGTGCGAAATGTGATGACATCACAACATGTGCCGTAAGTGGCCACCATTTTGGGTCCAGACAGCATTGAACCAGGCTCACTATATTGTGGAAAGTCCTTACCAGTACGTCCGCCGTCACTGCCTGTATTTCTTCGGTGATGTTTGGTTTCAAGGAATCTATGGTTCGCGATTTCTTTTGGAAAACTTTCCTTTTTAGATAACCCCATAAAAGTAATCAGGAGGCGTCAGATCGGGTGAGCGCGGGGGCCATAGACCCTTTGAAATGACGCGGTCGCCGAAAAAGGACTGAATTTCGGCCATACTGATGTGTGATGTGTGTGGTGTCGCTCCATCATGCTGGTAATATCCAATGAAGAGTTCTTCGTCGTCCGATTGATTTACAAAGGTGTTAAAGATTTCCATATATGCAGGTTGTGATGGTTGTATCGAAGAAGATGGGACCAATATTCCGGCACTGGGTCATCCCACGCTAAACACCAATTTTCTGTGAATGAAGGGGTTCTTCATGTATCGCGTTGGGATTTTCAGCGGCCCAAATACGGAATTTTTAAGAATTGACGTATCTGGGCAGGTGAAACCACGCCTCGTCCGAGAAGTACATGTAGTCCAGAATGCTCGGATTTTCCTGAAGAAATGTCGGAAACCATCGACACTATGTCACTCGTTTCAAGTGGGCAGGTTCTTTCAGTTCGTGGACCACGGAGGTACGGAACGCATGAAGCTTCGCTTTTTTTCACAGCACATTGACAAATGCTTTTGGACAACCCTGTTTCCTGTGACAGTTGGAGAAGTGACTTCCTGAGAGACACAAGTAGTCGGCCCTTTACATTCTGTCTCGTTTCTTTGTACATTTGTGGACGACCTCTTACATGGTCTTCCCTTGGTTTCCAATTTCTTCGACAATGTCCAAATGGTGGACTTGCTCTGACGATGTCTGCCTGCAAACTTCTCCAGGAATTGCTATTGACAAGAGTTTATCGATTCTGTTTTCCAATAAGTGCGAACGATAAACACTCGCTCCTCCAGAGTATACCGATACATTTTCACACGTACGCGAACAGACAAGAGCACGAGAACTCACTATCAAGAACCGTATTGTGTAGACACGCGCAGTGAAATGGCATAACAAAGCAGCAGAGAGGCGCGTCCGGCTGACTGGCGGACAGCGCCGGATTTAATGATGTCTGAACGCAAATGGTGGCCACTTCCAGTACATGTGATGTCATCCCATTTCACACGAAATGAGGTAAGTCCACTTCAAATTTCGTGGCAATATCTTCATTGGTTTTAATAATATTAAAGAAATGCCGGGTTCGGTAGCGAGTGGGACAGACTCTTCTTCTATTTGCAAATATTTACCTCTGATACCTTCTGCTATGCAAAACGTTTTCTGCACAGCTTCTTAATTTTCGAAACACAGTTTTTATCTGCTACTGGAAGTAATTAGTTATTTATATTTGTGGATGTTTTATAGATTGTAGAAGTGCGGTTGATCTTTGTTTTTATTTTTGTAACGGGTTCCATTCGCTATGAATGACTTCGTCCACATTTCTTATTTTAAATGATGAGCGTTTTACCAAGTGGAGTAAGCGAATCCTTTTCTTAACGATTTTTTTTTCTTTTCATTTCTGAAAGGATTCAAAAAATGTGCTCATTACAACCGAATACATGGTGGTGTCATCTTTATAGTTTAAGTTACTATAAGTTTGGGTAATTCTTTAGCGTTAGAGACCAAGAGGAGTTATTTATTTATCACATGCAATTCATTCTTTTATTTAATTTCGTGTCATCTCCCAGTTTTTGTGGGAATTTTACTAAACTCTTTAAAATTCCAAAAAGAAAACGTGTTTTGGAGAAGAATATTTTAAGAATTATCTTAGAACTGGGAAATATATCTGGTACAATTCCTCTATCTATTTTTGAACTTCGATTTTGTGCCTCCATTAGGCTAAATGGTCAAACAAATGGCACAAAGGTGCACAAATCTAAGATTCCTTAAAACGAGGACATGGTTTTAAATTTGCAAGTCTCCTTGTACCCCGTTATGGCGTTATTATGATGATAGAAACGGCGTTATTGTTATGACAGAAAGTTCCTGTGTAATCTCTGTTTTGCTTTTAACAGAAAATGGATCATAAGCTCTTCAAAATAATCGTATGAATCTGTGGAAAATGACAGCTATAAAATCTCCAACAATTCAAAATGGCTTCTCATACCGGAAAAGTTATTATATTAATGTACTTGACTAGAGTATTTCCAAATCTATGATTGATGTCAAACAACAGTTCTGAAGAACGGCTACTAAGAATGTCAACCAAGTGATTATTCCATTAGTGAGTGATGTATAACATTTTAACAAATGGGGTTCATCTATGTAGAGAGAAGTCCAGAATGGCCGGGTAAAAAGGAATTATCCTTTTAGATTACTCTAGTCAATTTTCCGTACTTTCAAAGATTAATGCAAAGCTCAAGTGGTTAACTTGATTTATAACAAACAATAGCGTGGAAAATTCTAGAAAGCGTCTTGCGCTTCACTTACGCAACTTGCTGTTACAAGAAATAAAAGTGAACGGCAATGAGAATAGAGTTTTAACATCTGCAGATCAATATATCGTGTACTCACGGATCTTCACTCACACAAGAATCTCATTCCTGACGCCGCTGTAGCCAAGTGATTCGAGTTTTGCTTTCTGGCTAGTCCTTCGAGTTGAGTAAGGACATGGCTCGCCCTATTGATGAATGGGTGCCGAAGCTGGATCAAAGCGCTCGCGGATCCTCTTCCGTAGAAGTAGCGGCTAAAAGTTTCAGATCATAGATCAAATCATATGTAGAAGATTTTAGGAAGGGAGTGTCTGACTCCAGGCGTTAAACAACTCTTAGAAACTGGAAATTGGTCACTCTAGCCCAAACATTAAGTTTGGGCTAGAGTGACCAATCACTTATTTATAAAGGGGGCCAGTACCCGGAGTCCGACGGCTCAACGTGCCCATCTGACGCACGGCGGATATTTAGTGGTTCTAGCGTTCGTACCTGTCTCCATCCAGTCACGAACGTTGACCACTAGACCAAATTTGGAATGAATGACTGCTAATAGCCATAAGTGTTGCTCACGGTTATCTCGCCCCCCCCCCAAAAAAAAAATTCTTTTCAAGTTTTTTCATAACAAGATTTTCTTTGTCTTTGTTATGATTGCCATTTTTTAAAGTAAAAAATTATTAAAATCAGGAATATTTTTTCGAATCACCCTAAGAATAGCACATTTACTTGCGTAATCTACAGTACGTGTATACAAAATGTATATTAATATTATTTTATATTTATTTGTAAACTCGTATACAAAACTTAAGGATGAGCCAGGATTTAACCTATAGTGGTGTACAGGTGCGGCCTTAATCCAGGCCGGTTACCATAAATCACAGTCATTTTACGCTTCTAATCGGGGCAAAATTTTAAAACGCTGAAATACTAAAGCCAAGATCAGGAATTTCTAAGTATTCAATAGAAAAAATGAGTAACTTTCTCAAAAAGTGGGAAAAATCAGTATATCTCGGAAATTACAAAAATGTGTCAGTAGATCAGTAGACAAGGGTCAAAATCAGTAGATCTACTGATAAATCAGTAGAGCGGCAATACTGACCTGGATATGTGAAATTCAAATCATAATAACTCCATTACTTACCAAAATGATAACAGAAACAACACTGACCCAAATGCAGATACTAAAGAATGTAGAGGGAATTTGTTCAGAACTGGTTACATAGTACTGAGTGCAATAATACAGATGCGTCATTGCTAAAGACGGTACGAAGGGTAGTTCTCAGTAGGGCATATGATCACTCCTAACGTCGGTGCATGGCTTGCACCGTCTGTCCATATTAGGTTGTTGAAGAGTTCTTGCGGTAACCTCACCCATTCTTCCGTCCGCCGTCTTCAGTTATTGGACAATTTTTGGTGCGTGTTGACGCGTCGCAACGCCTCTCCTTTGAACGTCCCACACGTGTTCTATGGAATTTATTTCGGGGAAACGCGCTGGCTAATGCATCCGCTGAATGTTTTCATTTTGCAACAGCTCATCAACAGCCACAGTACGATGGGATGTGGAGTTATCGTCTATTAACGTGAGCTCTCGGACAATGGCACTTTGGAACAGACTAACATCTGAAGGATTACCTCGCTACCGTAGCGCGCACCAGTTACACTACCTCCTTCTATATACACTGCCGGACAATTGCTAAGGACGGATGACAATAACAACGATAGCAAACATAAAATGGAAGGCAGGAAAATGTGGAAATTAGCATAAGTGCGGGATACAGTAAGACGTGTTGTGCGTATGCAAATTTTGGATTGCCGAACTTGTTCGTGACGTCATAACGCTGATAAGAGATATAAAGGATTTGACGCGTATTGACCGTTGTTGTTCAAACGCAAAGTTGAAAGGGAAAGAATCAATTGACGAACTTGCAATTTTCAGTATGTCTTCCCGACATCACCTAGATGATTTTACGCGTGGCCGTATTATTGGCAAGATTGAAGAAGGGCGAAAAATAACAGATGTTGCCAGGGAGTTCGACGTCAGCCACAGTGTTGTTTCAAGGCTTTGGAAATCATTTCAAACAAATGGAGAGTGTAGCAAACGTCACGGGGGAGGTCGTGTTCGCAGTACGACACCTGCAGAAGATCGGTACATAGAGCTATCAACAAAAAGACACCGGCGCAGCACAGCTAGTGAGATAGCAAATCAGTTTATGGCTGTTACTGGCAAGCGGATCTCCCGAAAAACTGTCGACAGACGTTTGCATGATGGAGGACTATAAGCCCGCCGTCCAGTTGTGTGCATCCCATTGTCCAGACGTCACTGTACCTCCCGTTTGCAATGGTGCCATCAACATCGCAATTGGACTGATAACGACTGGTCTGCTGTCCTTTTCTCAGATGAGAGTAGATACAGTCTATCGTCTGATTGTCGACGACAACTGATCTGGCGTGATAGTGGTACTGCACATTGTCCAGCAAACATACAGGAAATGGACCGATATCCGACATGTAGTGTCATGGTATGGGCTGGCATCATGATCAATGGCCGTACGTCCCTCTATGTGCTTCCAACTGGGACTATGACTGGCCAACGATACATTAATGATGTTCTGCTACCTCATGTTCGCATGTTCCGTGGTGCTGTCGGTGATAGATTCATTTTCATGGACGACAACGCAACATGTCATCGAACAGTCGCTGTCCAGGAGTGTCTTGAGAGCGAGGATATTCAACGCCTCCTATGGTCAGCACGTTCTCCAGATCTGAATCCCATTGAAAATGTGTGGGATGCTTTGGGGAGGAGTTTTGCTGGTCGCCAATGCCTTCCAATAAACAAGGACACCCTCATCCGTGCACTGACAGAGGAGTGGGATAAATTACCCCAACAGCTGCTTGATAATGTTGTGCAAAGCATGACACGACGTGTGGAATCTTGCATCGCCCTCCATGGTGGCCATATCCCGTATTGACATCTTGCGCCGGAACGCCTGCGGACGGTAATTGCGTTTTTTTCACGTTTACGTATTCTGCACAAAATGGCCTGTTTGTCCCTTGAACACGTTCCAAAGCCTTCTGGATTTCAGAGCACAATAAATTGTCTTTCTTGTAATGTCCTGGCATTCTGACATTATTTTATTTCACTTGGCATCCATCCACACTTACTTTTTTATGCGCTATATAGCCGTTTATGATCCGCCCTTAGCAATTGTCCAGCAGTGTACTATCTGGAGTTCCATACGTCTATTGATCGGAATGCCTCCCGATACGAGAACATCGCAGTCATCATATCAATCCTTTTCGTTGATGTTCTCGGAGTGATACCGAATGAGTACCTAACGGCAGATTAGCTGTCGTCCAGAATCGCTAGATTGACTAAATCCACCCTCACCAGTAAAGAGTACCGTACCACACTGCTCTGCTGTCCAGTCCTTATGTTCACTGAACCACTATGAACTGTATCTCGGGTGAGGGCTTTTTAATGTAACACAGCGTAGGGTAAAAAGTTCACCTTTGTGTGTGGCATTCGAATGGCCATTGTAAACCGCGATATTGGACAATCTGTGCTTATGTTGAGTTGTTTTGAAAGGTTATTTGCTGTCTGGCGTCGATCGCTCTTGGCCAGTAGGGGTAGATAGAGGTACTTACTGAGGGTGGTTTTTGGAGGACGACCGTAACCGGTCTTTCGCACAACTGTACGTGTAACACTGAAATCCGACCAAGCACGCGACACGATGCAATGGGCGATACCCGTCTCTGGGACCACACTCATCACGGTTAAGCATCCTCCGCCGCCCCGGTGGCGCAGTGGTCTAAGAGATGGCCTCTGATCATTCGTCCGAACGGGGTCCGGGTTCGAATCCCGGTGAGGCATGGATGTTGTGTTTGTCTTACGGCACTGGCTCTCTCCCTATCAAAAAAAAAAAAAAAAAAAAAAAGAAAAGCATCCTCTAGTCTCACAATTATTTGACAATGAGTAAAATCATCAAGGTATTCTCGATGGAACATTTCATCGTCTCTGTCACACAACAAAAGACAATCGAAGCTCTGTAACACTTACACACATCGTCCGGTGTCTTCGGCTAAACTGATACTTTTGGATTGCGTGAGCGCATTTTGTTATCACTTCACACAAACCACACGCCAAGTTCCATTGTTACGCACTTTCTGTTACTCCTGTTCCTAGACGCGGTCCTGAATTAATTTTTGTTTGGGTGATTTTGCTGTTTACGGCGTTAGTTTACTTTTCCTACTTCGTCTTTAAGTTTTTCACACCAGTGTTTTAACCCTTAAAGAAGCCAATGTACCGGAACCAAATGGTACTCAAAATTTTCAGCGCACCCCAAGAAGATATGTTCACACAGCGGACGGGTTTCACAAAACGCACAGTAAAACAATTCGTTTCAATCCCTCTCACCTCACTAATACCGACCATAAACAAGCCACTGATGATACGCACTCCCTTCTGGTCCATTAATTTCTGCTTCACGACCAAAGTAATGTATGCTGGGGATGAGCTAGTCTCCTGGACACGAACATCATGCCACTGGATAAAAGAATTACTCGAATATCTTTGCTCTCTCAGTTCTTAGTTCCACCTCATTCTTATATCTCTTTTCGAAGGTAATCGGTCAGAAAGGAACACTCTTAATCATCCCCCTACACGACTACTTTGAATAACAGAGCAATGAGGAACTCAACTCTTTCTGAAACTTAGATTCACACGTTCCAGCAGCATTCTGTCTGCTTTAGGCAACTAATATATTCGTTCCAGATCAATTCATTAAAGTTTGCTCTCCCTGAGTTAGTTCGTCTAATCCGATTGATGCGTTAAACATACTTATATACACTGAGTGGCCACTTCATTATGACCACCCTCTCAGTACTTCGTTGGGCCACCTTTTGCCTTTAACACTGCGTCGATTCTTCGTGGCATGGACTCCACGAGATGTTGATAGGTGGTTTGTGGAATCTGAGACCATGCTTGATGAATAGCAATTTCCAGGAGTGTGAGATTGCAGGATTGTGGATCCAGGTGTCTGATGGCTTGTTCAATTTTATCCCACAAATTCTCAATGGGGTTGAGATCTGGAGATTGTGGGAGCCACCTAAGCAGAGTAAACTCACCGGCATTTTCCTGAAACCAATCCTGTACAACATGAGCACTATGGCAGGACGCATTATCTTGTTGAAAGTAGCCATTGCCATTGGGATAAACCATCCACATGACAGGATGCACTTGGTTCGCAACGATGTTTAGATATGATATGATGTGCCAGTCAGACGTTGATCAACACAAATGAAAGGGCCCAAAGCATGTCAGGAAAACATTCCCCAAACCATAACGTTGCCTCCACCAGCTGGAAGGGTTGTAGCAATGCATTTGGGATCCATGCTTTCTTGCTGTTTCCGCCAAATTCTCACTCGGCCATCGGCATGGTGGAACTGAAAACGTGATTCATCGGACCACATAATTTGTTTCCAATTATCGACTGTCCAATCCTTGTGCTCTTGTGCGAACTGGAGACGTTTTCTCTTGTTAACTGCAGACAGTAAAGGTGTTCGAACAGGCCTTCGGCTGTTATATCCCCTCCGATGCAGTGTACGGCGAACAGTGCGTGCACAGATTATTTGAGGGTATCCTTGATTAAAATGGTTTGTAATATGCTGCACTGTTGCCCTTCTGTTGTCTGTTACTAGTCTGGACACTCTCTGTTCCGCCCGAGCAGTCACTAGTCGATGACCACCACACGTTGCACGTAGAGACCCAGTTTTTTGGCTGACAGTCCAGTCTTTCAACATTTTAACAACAGCTGCTCTGGAACATTTCACGAATGCGGCGGTTTCGGTGATACTCGTTCCATGGCTCCAAGCTCCTACAATCATCCCACGTTGAAAGTCCGTCAAATCTCATTTTTTACCTATCTAGTCACCCAAAAAGCCCTTCTACTATTGTCGCAAGCACTAAGCTTTCCCTTTTTATACTAGACTCGCCTTCTGGCGACAACAGCGTGCAGCCATAGCTCATTTGCTTAAAACTGTCAGGTTGGCATAATAAAGTGGCCACTCAGTGTATAATATTTTATTTATATTATATATTTATTTGTAATAAGCACATTTACTTTTCTTTCATGCATTATATTATGCGCACTAGTGGTCAAAATTGTGAAAACGTAAGGTTTGATAGCTCATAGCACCAGTCTTTTTGGAATCATATCATAAAATCACACATATAGCTAGAAAGACAATATAATGCGGATTGCAATGCGACAAACTGATTTGAATGATCTTTATGATATAAAAAATTATAGCCAAATAACAAGAAAAGGAAAACACAAATGCCTAATGTAACAAGAAGTGGATTTCCTTGACTCAAATCTGAGCAGAGAGACTGTTTATTTTGAAAGCCAATCAGATGTTCCTATGAAACAGCATGAAACCAGTTAGATGTTAGTATGACTCAGCTCACATTTCCAGGTGTCAGTGCTAATAATAGAACTCATCTGTTCAGTTGTGGGAGTGTCATCAAGCAGGCCACTGTCTTTTTTCAGATTTTTTTATTTCTTGATAACTTAGTAAAATGACAGGCAGAGTGGAAAAGCTGACTGGTCACCTAGAAAGCGATATGATTATTAGAAGAACTACATTTATTAGAAGGCTACATTGATTACATTTATCATTTATCATGAAGAAGGCTACATTTATTACATTTATCATTTATCGTGAAGAAGGCTACATTTATTAAATTTATCATTTATCATTAAGAAGGCTACATTATTACATTTATCATGAAGAAGGCTACATTTATTACATTTATCATTTATCGCGAAGAAGGCTACATTTATTACATTTATCATTTATCATTAAGAAGGCTACATTATTATATTTATCATGAAGAAGGCTACATTTATTACATTTATCATTTATCGCGAAGAAGGCTACATTTATTACATTTATCATTTATCGCGAAGAAGGCTACATTTATTACATTTATCATTTATCATGAAGGCTACATTTATTACATTTATCATTTATCATGAAGAAGGCTACATTTATTCCATTTATCATTTATCATGAAGAAGGCTACATTTATTACATTTATTAGAAAAACATAAAAAAAGCAGGTGGAAATTTAAGGGAGTTCGGTAGGTTAATATGGGCACAGAAATCGATTTTTGTATTATTGTATTTTCCGATTGCATGAATCATTGGCTTTAATTCGATACCTTATTTGTACTTATCCTATTGATAGAAAAAAAGTTATGGCCATAAATGTGAGTACATGTCAGGCGGTTTTTCGCGCATTGCCTTCATTTGGTACCAACGAGCGGTAGTGAAACCTAACTGAACAATATAATTCTAATGACCATTTGCACCCTGCCCGAAACCGTCATGAATAAAATAAAGCCCATATTTCAGGATCTGGCTAACCCTGCACTGTTGAAAAAATGCCTGTATGGGAAAAATCAAAACCCCAACGAATCTGTGAATATGGTCATTTGGACAAGAATACCGAAAACTGCCTTTGTAGGGTTTCGTACTATGGTATTTGGAGTGTATGATGCCATCCTAAATTTTAACAAAGGGAACATATCTAGATGCATGGTTTTGAAACAACTTGGGATCATTGTCAGCAAGAATATGGGATCAGTTCTCGCTGATCTCGATAGTTTGCGGGTTTGAAGGAGTGAGCGTATGTTGTCCACACTCCATAAAAAAGCAAGACAACAGCGTGCAAAGGAAGCTGGAAGACGCATTCCATGAAGAAGATGGATCAAGTAACCTTCTTGTGGTGCTGGAATGCACTGAATCTACTGTTGTATGGTAAGAGTTAGCTCAATAAACTTCAACTGCATATTTCGGAGAGTTGTAGTTTTGAACATTAATGACCCGTTATCTCAGAGCCTATAAAAGATCCTGCTTTGAAATTTGTACCACAGGTTTGTCACTTGTATCTACAGACTTTAACATACGATTTTTGTAATGTAATGTTTTCGTATCCTTTTATACATTTCTATGTTTCGTTTTTAACAACGCTTTTGGTGGTTCCTGAAATAGAAATCATACAATGACAACTAAAATAAATGTTTAGAAAGCCTTGCGTTAAAGTATGTATCAGTATGTAGAGAACAATCCCTGAAAATTTCAGCCGCTTCGTTCCAGTGGTTCCTGAGATAACGGGTGTTCAATATGTTACAATTAACATGGCTGAGATGCAACCTACCGAGACCCTTAACCAAAGGAGGTATTTCTAAACTGTACAAGAGGTTTCAGCAGACTCAGTTCATTCAAAACCAAAAGGTTTCCTGATAATGTACTAACACAAATGGTGACAAGTTAGGAAGTATCTTGTATCATGGTTTTCGTGCATAACGTAGTTCAGAATGTAATTTTTTAATAAAGTGCGATGCATGACATTCTGCATTAAATTATATTTCTAATGATACATAAATTTATGGCATTATTCGAAAAACAAACTGATGTTATGAAACATCAAAACTGAGAAATACAAATTTCCAAAATTTTTCGACAATTTTGGCTACTAATGTACATATAAAAAATATGTATGTTTACTCATTGTTCAGACGTAGTAAAATTAGCTTATGTATCCTACGTAATGATTACGACGAAGCAAATCTCGAAACCTTGGCACGGAAGTGTACAATGCTCCTGTCGTGAGCGAGGCAATAAATTCGAAACGACAGTTTTGATACCATAATAATTTTAAAATTGATCTTTAATTCTATTTCATTCCGCAATTTCAATCTGGTGCTTTGTGTAACTGGAAACAATCGATAGATTGTTTTTGTAAAACTGGCTTAACGAAGAACAGAGGATCTGAGCGGAATGTTCAAGATAAAGACTGCGCGACAAAAACCAGGTGGAAATTTATATTTTTTGACGAAGAGAAGATAAAGTGTGATGATCAGATTTTTCCAACTGTAAGCGGAACAAAAAACCGTTTTAGGAGAAGAATAGCCTTTAATAGCCTGAGCACTATTTTATGAGGCCAATCCTCTTAATTCCACAGTTACTTTGCTTTTATTGCTTCATTACCTTCGGTGAAAACTCATTACTTTACTGCCTTTACTTAATTCTTTCTGCAATTATCATTACTTATAAGCTGAGTTTAGAAATGCAACTGTTTTTGAATTCCGTATTGCTTATTTTATATGCTTTATTTATTTATCTTAATTCATTGCGAGAATTGCTTTGAAATCTTAATTTCGATATGTGCTTTTTTTCCCATATCTTTGATATAATTCCCTTGATACTATCTTGATTCAGTTACTGAGCTCGGGATTAGATGAGAAAAATTCCGTACTTGCTCTTAAAAAAAACAAAGAGGGAAATTGCAGACGTAAAAAACAATGGCATTTGTTTTCTAATTTTATTATTGCTATGCAGATAAATCCGCTTTGATATTGCAAAAAAAAAGTAAATACTAACTAATATGAGACATTTCATAATTTTTCATGTCAATGGAGCTTTATTACAACGCTGAAATCTTCACTATCACCCGTACATGTTGCGACTTGACTTTTTTGTCCGTCAGTGTTTATCGTTGTCTTCGAGAACCCTCGAATCTTTTTTTTGAACAGTGAGGTAAACTCTACTCTTTACAGCTCTGCTGCAATTATTCTCTCAGTTCCAATCCATTCTGTTTTTTTCGACAGGTTTATTGGAATGGTGAATAATGCTCCAACCACTATTTGTACAGCTGACATTCGTTTTCTTTCATAGGTGCTACATTAAAAGTGATATTTTCCTCTTTTCTAGCTTTTTTCCGCTCAAATTCACTATCCACTGGGATTGCAGTATCTTTCTTTTCAGCTTTATCTTCCGAGAAATTTCTTGTATGTGATAAGTTGTATTTTTTTGCGTATTTAGCTGCAATACTCCTCGGAATTCACCGTGACGTTTTCTATTTTGTATCTGAATCATCTAGCTAGGTCAAACCACTGCGTGGTCCACAATTTCGTCTCTTTCTTTGCATAAACTGTGTTTAATGTCATCTCAGTGTTAGCTTCAATGACATAGGTTTCGAATTTTGCGCTTCTCTGACCACTCAGCCACTTGTATGATGAATTAAGTTTCCTGTTTCTTTTTGTCATATTATATTTTGTAGCATTTTCCACTTGTGTACTTTGCCTAGTTTACCTTCTACGCTTGTCATCTGTTGACCATGTACTTTATCGTTGCGCAATGCATCATCATCACCAATATTAATATTGTTATTTACAAAAACTGTAGATGTCGCGATTTGGGTTGTTGTCCCTTCAAGGTTCCGAATTCTAACCCAGGGTCTGATAATTAACCTGTAATCTGTGAAGGATCTGGGAAGTTCTAAGGAGTTTGAGGTTACTCTAACCGTAGTGCTGTTATCCTGTTAATTCCAATCTCTTCAAACATTTTCTTCGGTTTTCGTAGAGGTGCTTCAAATTCCGCTTTCAAATCTCGATATTTTGCAATTATTCCAAGTTCCTAACTCTACCGCCGCCTAGGGCGGACATATCTGTTATTTTACCTTTTTTTTTTTTAACAACAGTAATATTTGGTGCAACCTAATTTTGGTGTTTCGAATTTTGAAATCCCATAAAATCGTAACTTCAGCATTTTAAAAATTTGTGTCGTGTTTATGGACCCACTAATGTCTTGTCATCATGTTTCTTTCATGTTTTGCAATGACTCGTCGCAGCGATATTCCTGTGCCTCTTCTTGTATTGTGTCTTATCTACCTTGCTGCTTGAGTTAGTTACATAGCCTGCTGTTTCGTCTTTTTCGTTGATTAACCAACATGTGTTGTCCATCCTGAACTTCTTTGTGCTTCCATTCAACCCATTAATTTGTGGCGATTTTCCTTGTCCAGCAAAATTCAAGCCATCTGTTCCTTTTTCAGCGTTCCACTTGATAAACATTCTCAGCTTTTCTCTCATGTATGTTTTCATTTGCGCATTCCAGGTATTCACCATACGCACTATAGACAAAATATTCGGATATTCGGTACGTATATGTTAATAAAGGTGTGTATCCTGAACCAGATGCACACGCGCGATGTGTGTTATATATAAATGGTATCGTGGGTACAGCTCTCAGTTGGCATTGGAAACGACTAAGCCGCATGGAGCAGAAATGATGGACTTTGAAAGAAGCATGGTAGTTAAGCAACGAACACTGCGTATCATTTCCGCTCTTCCGAGATCCCCAAAATCTACTGTTGGAAAGCAGCTAGTGCCACTACAGCAAAGCTGCGCTCTAGGAGACGCACAAAATAAATGATAGTGCCAAATGAAAGTCACTGAAGATTTAGAATAAAACGCACGTCCTACTCCAGAGACCTGGTCGGCAAAGGTGCACATGTCATTGGAACAGCTTGTGCCCAAGAACAGCCTGCTGAAAACTTCAAGCCCACAGTTGACATGCTAGGTCAGCTGCACACAAGCCCTTCACCACGACAGGCAATGCAACCAAATAACTGCAGTGGGGCCTGGCTTGCAGTAAGTGAACAACCGATGAGTAGAAGAAGGTCGTGTGTAAAATAACAACTCACAGAACTCACCCTTCCATTGGGATGAACTTATTAGGATTTTGCGTTTTCCCTGAAAAAACAATTCGCACTACCTATGCTGTGTTAGTACTTCCAGCACAGATGCCTGTCCTTTTACACAAGATTCAGCATCCTGCTACACGGCTAAGTCAGTTCAAACATGGCTTGAGGAGAAGGACACCCAAGTGTTCGAGTTGCCATCCCGAAGTCCTGATCTAGATCCAATAGAGCCTATGCGGGACGTGTTGGACCACCGAATCCGATCACGGCCGGTTAGATCTTCCTCTACGGCAGAACTCGTAGAAGCCTTACAAGGGGAGTATTGGAAAATTCTGGCTAAGACCTGCTCTGGCAACTCGTGGCTTAGAAGAATCGTTACACTCATCGGTCGACTATGTACTGATTTCGTGTACTAAATGCTCTTGTTTCCGTTCTGCAGAATGTACTTCCTGAATGTGAATGTCCTTCCCATACATTTGATACTTGGGCTTCTTTTTTGGTAGCTCTTTTTCGCTTGTGCTTTTATTGTACTTTCTTTATGTTCATCAACGGCACTTTTTTCTTTGCTATTTTTGATGTAAACAGATAAAACTCATTTTTTTCTTCTTCCCTTTGTTTAACTTGTAGTAATCTTCCGCTAATTTTTATATAGAAGATAGAAGCGATCCTTGGCACATATGAGGCAAAGGGTGTGATCAGGCATCAAGTTTTGGAGTTATTCAATCGAAAGTACCTAGTGCGTTACTGTCCTTGATTTTAATATTGTTGTTGCTATAATATATTTCTATCATAATTCTTATGTCGTGTGCGAAGTACACAAGTTGTTACACCGTCAACGATTCGATCTGAGTTCAAGAATCTGAGAATCTCCTATGAATCTTTTAACAATGACGAAGTTCCAAGAAGAGTTTCCCTTCTGCAACTGTGCTCTTTCCAACCTACCAATTTTCATCCCTTCACTAGGTAGGCGTCTTCGAGCTTTTTTTAACTTCTCCTAATACACAACTGTAACAACTGGTGCTCTTTTTCCCTAATGCTGATGAATATTAATATGAAAATCTCGAAAATGTTCACGCTTTTCATGTTCTTTTTCTTTAATACTTAAGTCCTGTTGGATCGCCACATCTATTTCTGCGGATTTATTTTTTCCAAATATTTTTTTTCCATCAAACGAATTGTGTTCTAAATTTTTTTATTTGAATTTCAATATCCGATAATATTTTTCTTAGTGCTTTTCATAATACTTTTAGGTTTATGCTCTCTCCAGTTTCTTGCAGGTAATAAACATTATATCTGTATTTTCAGGGTCTCGATCACCCATATATCAAAAGTCCCGATCACTCCTATATACACTGCTGGCCACCCAAAATGCAACACCAAGAAGGACACGAGGTAGCAAAACCAGATTTACAGGACACATAACAACAAATACAAAGATGAAACGTTTGAGCTTACAGGCCTGTGCGACTTGCGGAACACGCAGACATCAATAGTTCGTGTGGCCCCCATGGCTGGCAATAACGGCAGCTACATGCCGCGGCATCGAGCGAAAGAGGCTTTGGATGTGAGCTTGAGGTATGTCGGTCCAGGCTGCTTCCACATGTTGCACAGTTCATCAGGCGTAGCTGCAGGTGGTGCTTTCCGGGCCACTCGGTTGCAGTTCAGCGACCAGACATGTCCGATGGCCGACATATCGGGAGAACAGGCGGGCCACGACAGCAGTGACACCTGGTGGGCCGTGAAGAATTGCTGCACGATGAGTGCCACGTGCGGCCGCGCATTGCCCTGTTGAAACGTGGCCGCTGGCAGGTCCTGCAGGTAAGGAGGACTGCATGCTCCAAAACGTCGGAGAGGTAGCGGTGGCTGCTGAGTGTACCGACGATGCGTACCAGATGGGTGATGGTGTCATATTCAATTGCGCCCCAAACCATAACGCCAGGTGACGGACCGGTATGGCGATGCATAATGCAGGGGTCATATAGTCTCTCACCGGGGTGCCGCCACACGCGGATCCGACCATCATGGTGTTGCAAGCAGAAGCGGGATTCGTCGGAGAAGACAATGCTGTGCCATTCCGTAGTACAGGTGCGGCGTTCAATGGCCCACTGCCGCCGCACTCACCGGTGGTGTAACGTCAATGGTAATCGGAGCAATGGGCGCCGTGCGACAAGTCTCCACTCATGCAGACGACGTTAAACGGTACATGCTGACACAGGTTGTTGCGCAACACACACAAATCCCTGCGCTTACGTTCATGATGTAACGGTGCGGACCGTCAATGCCCCACGCGCAACATGCCGGTCCTCTCGTTCGGTGGTGTGCCGCAGCTGCGGCAATCGCTCACGTCGGTCCGTCCGTCCCTCCTGCACACACCGAATCCATACTCGCCTCACTGTGGCTGGGTGTCGTCCCACACGGTGCGATAAACCGCTGTCGCGATAAGCTACTATTCGTCCCCTCTGTCGAACTCCGAAACGTGTTAGTATGACTGCCGTATTCTGCGACGAGGCATCAGGTAGCTTGCCACGCACAGGTCCGGCAGCACAACACACTTCCACTACTTACACCCCGCCTTCTGTGAACCCTTCTTATAGCGCTTCTGGGCTGCGTGCCGGGCGCATATGATTTGAATATCCCCTGCAGTGCTAATCGTTTGCCTGTCTTCTCGCGGGAGACGCATGCTGCGAATTTCAGGCTAATCGGATGCTTCCTTCTTGGTGTTGCATTTTGGGTGGCCAGCAGTGTACATCTTCCATTTATGGAGAACATTGTAACTGTCATATTGCCTAAAAATCCTATAACCACTGACTTATGTTTTTCATATAGCTGTTGTGATGTTTTATTATTGATTAATATTTTTTACATTCATTTGTGATGCCTAAATCAAGTAAAGCATTTCACAATTTCTTGCTATTTGGGTTAGAAAACCATTTCGGTTTTTCTTTACTGTGCACGCGATTTTGGTTGAGTAAAATTTAATATACAGTATATGAAGAGTTACATTCATAAATTCAGCACTTTTAAACTAGTTTATCTGAAGTGCATCTGAAAATGAGTTAGGCTAATATTTTTCGTTTTTTGGTAGGTTGTTTAACTACCACCGTGAGCAACTCAATGAGCTGTAAGCATTCGTCCATCGTTAATCTAGGGTCACTAGTTCCAGAGAAGGGATAGAGTCTGTGCCGTAAGACAAACTCAACATCCATGCCTCATCGGGATTCGACCCCGGATGAATGATCAGAAATCATCGGTTAGACCACTGCACCACCGGGGAGCCAATATTTTTTGCGCATCCTTTACTAATATTTCTTGCAGGTCAGTAAGAATCTATTTAGCTTTGTGTTTCTTTTTTGTCATATAAAACTTTCTAGTTTTTCAATATCTATATCATTTAGGTTGGAAATGGATAGAAGCAACACTTACATCCGGCAACTGTAAATATAAGGAGATGGGATGTATGTATTGAAATCATTTTTGACTGTTGGTATCAAATTTTTCAGGGCATTTACGGACAGGTTTGTAAATTTTCTCCAAGCTGCTCCTTCAAGTTTATTTAAAGTGCCATCAAACGTAATGTCTTCTTAATTTGTGGAACCACAAATACTTCTTTCTTTGCT
This sequence comes from Macrothele yani, assembly GCA_039090855.1. Classification (NCBI taxonomy): domain Eukaryota; kingdom Metazoa; phylum Arthropoda; class Arachnida; order Araneae; family Macrothelidae; genus Macrothele; species Macrothele yani. The sequence continues at coordinate 98,449,671 of CM077007.1, read as the reverse complement.
TTTGTCCATTTTGTTTCTATGAAATTACTGTTTTAATAATATAAGCTCTCTGTCATTCTGGCCCATACTAAAGAAGACATATTTGTGAAATAAAAATTTGGAAAGCAGGACATTTATAACAAATCTAAAAAAATTACTGATCATCTTCAACGGAATTAAAAGATGCGTACCTAAACGTCCTAAATCACTTCAAGAACAATAATCGATAATATCTGTAAATCAAATGTAGAGTATTTTTACGTTTTTAATATTTATACACTGTTTGCGAAATATTCTGCTACACTAACCTTAAATTTAAATTATTAGCTTTCATCAACGTATTTTAAACTTTGAACTTGAAGGTACATATCCTCGTAACTTGTTGAAACGTAATCATTTTTCTTTTTTATACATTATCACCTTTGCGTCCTGCGTCAAAACCTATGGGACAAAACTAAGTGAAAGTTGTACTCATGGGTGATAATTTTGGTACAGCTTTTTTCAAGAACTTTCATGGGGTTAGCCAGCAAAACTGTTTCTGAATTGAGCCACACTAGATGGTGAGCATCATATAAGATCTTTAAATTTATAGAAATCAATTATATCTGTTTCACACAACGTTGCCTCGTCGTTTATGCAACGGAAAACGGCCACGCAATACTGAAACACCTTGAGAACATCTATTCGTTATTGTATCGCATCCATACTGAGAATTTATTAAATGCATCCCGTTTTTGTTTTTCTGTTAGTTATTGTATGTCTGTCAGGTTCAAAAACCTCCTTTTGAATCAAAAAGAGATCTGAAGCCTTTCCACGCACACATCTCCTCTTGATGCGGGTCATTTTCACACTGTGCGATGAAAAAAATTGCTTTCTTTATCCAGAACATTTCCACTGAGTAGCGTATGTTTATAAGAAATTGACTGCAATTGTTTCGGTTAGTATAGAGGTAAGCAATCCCAAGACCTTTTTGCTTGGGATTTTCTTGTAATACACATGTACAGTACACTATATTGGCAAAAGTCATCGGACACCTAGAAGAAAAGCACAACATAGCATTTATTGACATACATTAACACGGTGTCGGTCCACATTTGACCTTAATGCATGCACTGACCCTTCGAGACATGCTTTCGACGAGGTTTTGGAACACATCGATAGGTATGCGCCTCCATTCAGTACATAATGCTGCAGATAACTGTTACTTAGTAGTAGGCCTTGGTTCCAAACTTCTTATGCGACGCTCTAATTCCTCCATAGCTGCTCTAAGTGCTTAAGATCAGGGCTCTGTACTGGCCAGTACACACACGATACGGAATTATTGCCAAAACACCCTGTAACAGTCCTTGCTTTATAGCTTGGGGCATTATCCTGCTGGTACAAACAAGTCTCTGTTCCATATTAATGCCACAGATTTGGTAGGGCATAATTGTCCAGAATATCGAGGTAGACGTGCTGGTTAGCAAATTTGTCCACGATAGCCAATAAGCCGGGACCATGCACGAAAAGCACCCCCACACGAGTACACTGCCAGCTCCAAACTTGACCATAGGAACAGTACACTGTGGTAAATAGCGTTTTCCCGACTCTCGCCATATCCACAACGGCCATCAGACTGATGGATCGTGTATCTGGATTCATCAGTCCATGGGACCCGTTTCTATTGATCTACATGGTTCACGGTAAATGTTCTTTACACCATGCTAAACGACGAGTAGCATTCCGAGTGAAGATGAAAGGCTTATGAGCAGCTGCACGACCACGGTAACCCACGGAATGATGTTCTCTGAGAATGGTATGTGCACATGCCGAGGTTCCAGCATTTTTGCTCACCTGTACACTAAGGTCTTGTGCAGTACTCCGTCGATTAGCTGTAACGACTCTCCTGAGGCTTCGACGTCCTCTATCACCGATTTTGTGTGGTCTGCCGGTACGTTTTGCTGCTTCAGGCGCGCTATGTGTCTTTCACATATTCCGTACATCCAAAACAGTTTACTTGGATATCTTTCAACTCCTTTTGGTTTCTCTTATGAACAACCCACTAATATAACACCCAACAATCGTTCCTTTCTCAAAGTGAGTCCTATCCCGCCGCGAGGTTTTCACTCAACCTCACAGTGTGATATGATCGTGGACAACTGCAGGCTTGTTTTTATACTTTTTTCAGCTGTATCGCGCATTTTAACAACGCAGCGGATCCATTCATTTGCTTTTGAATGGGTGTCCGGTGACTTTTGTCAATATAGTGTATATTTAAATGAAAATAGCACACTACACTCATATCTCGAGAGCATGAAATCTCCGTTGGCAAGTTTCAGCATGATTGTGAAATACTGCAAAACATTAAAAATTTTACATTATAGTTTTTGGTGGCATTTTCGTGCTTCTCAAAAGCATTTTGCTGTTGCTACAGTTTTCAATTAAACCCCACTTCGTATAGTTTTGAATGATTTTTGAAATTATAATTTTTCCTATCAGTTTATTTTCCCGTCAGAACATCAATAGTTGGCAAGATGAAGAACGATCTGTTCTAAAACATTTGTGAATAAAACTTTTGTCACATTGCATAGCTTCATAAATGCAAATATTCAAAAGCAAAAAGGCTGGTCGTTGGGTACGTTATGTAATGGGTATGTATTTGAAAATGAATTATGAACGCTTGGCGAGATGCGAAGAGATGGATTTGTCTCGATAGATCCAGGTGTGCGTCTGATGAACCTACAAATCGCTCCAACACGCTCCTGCGCTCAAACAGCAAATCTTCATAGCACAAGAGACATTAGTTAGCACACAACTGTGGCGGCAAAGATGCTCAACAGGATAATGCTTTCAGCTCCTACGAATGCTGAATTAACTCTATGATAGATTCAAGCCACGATTCGGTGCAATTCACTGGTTTAGTCGGACCTGTATATGCATTTATGGAAGTCCCTTGTATTAATTACGTAAATAACTGTTTCGACAAAGCTATTTGGTGTGATTTAAATCGGAGATAATGGGAACTAGCATTTCGAAATAGCTCAGATATTGTGCTGTGTGCATGAGGTGCATGAATGCATCGAAATTATTAAAAATATTTGTAATATAAAATATTTATGCATGTTATTCATTTTTAAAATATTATTAAACGTACTTTCCAGGAATTTGTTTTCAATGCTTCCGCCTGCTTCCGTTTTAAACCCCCAAACATACAAATTAAAAACAAATCTTGCAGAACGCCCGAGCTGTTTTTAAGTTACAAAATTTGTATTTTTTAGCATTTGGCTGTCATGCAACATTCTTTCTGTTATTTAAAGTAAGCGTTAAGCAATTCTAATATATCACGTGAGTCAAATGAAAACTTTAAAAGTGCAATAAAGAATTCAAAATACAGGATTATTGTCCTGTAATTTGACAATATTGTTACCAACGACTAAAAAGTTTTCTTATAGGTGGCAGCACGGTGAAGAGAAGCTTAGTGACGTCGCAGTAGCAGTATAATGATAGCCGACCCACTTGAGGCATGCACCGAAGAGAAGCAACGTTTTGTCATCAGTTTTTTCAGTAGTAGAGGCGTGAAACTTATTGCAATACATCGTAAAATGAAGTTGCAGTGTGGTGTTGCAAGTCTGTCACTCCAGCAAGTGTACGAATGGATTAGAAAGTTTCGAAACGGCGTGAGTTTTGTGACAGATTCTCCTCGACCGGGTCATGCACACAAAGTAGTGACACCAAAGACCATTACAGAAGTTGAAGGCATTCTGATGAAAAATTTCCGACTGGCAGTGGACGAAATAGCAGCACTTTTTGAACATCCGTCATGGTTCAGCGCACTACATCATCCATGATGTGCTCCAGTTCAGCAAAGTGTCTGCAAGGTGGATGCCACGCCAGCTGACTCCAGAATTGAAAAAACGACGTGTTTATTCCTGTCAAGGACTTTTGCGGTCATTTGAAGCAGAAGGTGATGGCTTCCTATAGAGAATTGTTATTGCAGATGAAATCTGGGTTCACTATCATCAGCCAGAAACCAAGAAAGCGAGCAAGGAAGAGCGCCATCCCTCCTCACCAAAACAGAAGGAGCTCCGCACTCAGCCAGCTGCAAGAAATGTCATGCTGGCTCTCATGTGGAATGAACGAGGCGTCATTTTGAAGTATTGCATGCCCGCGGAACACTGTAACCAGTGACACGTATGCAGTTCTTATTAGGAATCCTCTTCGACTTGCCATCACATCCGAACGATGCGGAGTTCTGTCTACTGCTGTCTTGTTGCAACGTAACAACGTTTGGCCCCATCTTACCCATTCAACTGTTGCAACCATACAAGGCTTGCCCTTCGATAATCTTTCACATCCGCCGTATTCACCAGACCTTGCCCTAACTGACTACCATATCTTCGCACCATTCAAAGATGCGTTGGGAGGAAAGACTTTCAGGCCCGATGAAGAGGTGCAGCAGCTGGTGCATGAGTGGCTGCACAAGCGACCAAAAAATATTTTTTTCTACAGGAATCTATGCAGTTAGTAAGCACTGAAGGATTTGTATTGCAGAAAATGGAGATTACACTGTAACCTAATACAGGTGTGTACTACTTTTGTTCAATAAATCGTAAGAAAAGAAACTTCGCCCAAAATAGTCTTCGTCATTAACGGTATCGAATGAAAGAAAGAATGCTTTTAATCGGATGTTCAAAAGCAGTTATATTGGATAAAGTGTATTTTGAAGTCGATAGCATCTGCATTTACGCCCTCTGGTGGTAACGTTGTGCATCGTAAAAGAACATGAAAGCAAGAATCATCGTTCTCACATTTCAAGGTTCTTAATGCAAAAATAATTTTTTATGTCGAAATAATAGTTACAGAGGTATGATAAATAAGCATCGTGCTTATGATAAATTAAACACGATATTTGTTTTACAAAAGACGTGCTAAAAATAAAATTTATTTTCAACTTTTCGTGGATCTCCAATTTTGTATTGCGCTATACTTCGCAGTTAACAACGCATTTCTGGGATTTTTCGGAATTTACCAACTCTCCTGACTACTGCGACGTGTGTTTTATAAAAAAAACTGAAAGCGCCGCAAAAAAGTTATTTTGTTTTAAGCTACGTATTACCCGAATCAGAGTATAATCCGCACAACCTAAACTTATAACTTTTTAACACATAATCCCTACATTATATATGACAAAAATACAGTACTTTGATAGTGGGCAGCTGAATTAGCAGTTTTTAAGAGTAACGTTTTGATTACAGATACCGGACCGGGTTGCATTGGTGCCCGAGTACTACACGTACCATCTTCGTTTTCGAAAGTGCGATTCACATTTTTGAAGCCCTAAAGCAGGTGGGGGAGATTGTAAAAATACATATACTGATAAAGCATTCCTACTTTTTGGGTCCTCACAAACGGGATAAAAGATTACTGCGTCTTGTTCTAAGAAGCAAACTTATTCAGGATATCAAAGCAAAGGATTTATAAAGTTAAAAATAATCTGTTTTCCTAATTTCCCAAACTACAATATGAGATATGCATAAATCAAGTGTTTTGGTATTTATTTTCTATTTTAAATTAGAATATATATTATTTAATGATAATTTTTCAGACAGCCCAGCTTCTCGTTGAAAAAACTGAAACCTGTTTCTTCAAAAGAATTTTACATTCGTAACGAGCTGTGGAATTAAAAATATTCATGTGTCATGAAATTACATATTTTGTTTCAGAAATAAAACGGCTTCTGATTTACATGCATTATAAGTAAAATTTTTAAACAGTAGGAGCATTCTGTCGGTGATTCATAAAAGCTACTGAAAAAGATAGGAAATAAATAAATCTTTGAAATAAAAGACGAAGTAGCGTTTTTGTTTCATTTCCTTATGTTATTGAAAGAGACACGGTTCTCTTTTGTTTTCAATACCGAATGCGAAAGCATCGAAGTCCCCGATTCTTCGAAAGGCGGATTGCAAACATGCACAGCAATAGTACCATCTTAATGCAGATTTGTACTAACATAAAAACATTTTCCAGACATTCGAGTAAACTTTTCAAATAAAGAAAACTATCTTCATATGAGAGTGAAGCTGCACAAAATGCGATTATGCCTGCATTTGTGTCTTCAGTGCACAATTTCTCATCGAACTTGAAAACAAAAGGAAAAAAAGGCAGAAACGTTATTGGAAATACGATGTCATTGCAAATCGTACAAAACAACCACTTTATTAGTCTGAATCCATATCCCGCGATTTTGCTGCGGTTCTTATGCATTTCATTTCATCACTCGAAAACGTTCGCTTTAGTTTCTTCAACGCAAGCCTATCTGAAGCTAACAAGCACGTAGAGATTTTAGAGAAACTGAATAGAAATATTAGTTTTCGTTGTTATCTCAATGATACGTTGAAAGTCGAATAGAAAATTTAGTAATTTTATTTCCACATGAGATGCGGGATAACACCAGTATACAATACAAATTTGAAGTTGTGTTTCCGTTTATTGGTGTAATTTGTGACAAGAATGGTAAGTCAAATAACATCCGAAAACTTCATCATTCTGGAGCGGAATCGAACCCGCGTCTTCCAAATTTTATCATTCTGGAGCGGAATCGAACCTGCGTCTCCAGGTTTGTTACCGGACGCGATTTCGATTCCCGTTCTGTGACGATGAAATTTTTAAGTTTTCGGATATTATTTGACTTACCATTCTTGTCACAAATTACACCAATAAACGGAATCACAACTTCAAATTTGTATCATTTTATTTCTATTGAGTGGAAGCAATCATGAACGTGCCCCCCGGTGGAGCAGTGCTCTAAGCGATGGCCTGTGATCATTTGTCCTCAAGGGGTCCGGGTTGGAATCCCAGTGAGGCATGAATGTTGTGTTCTTCTTACGGCACTAGCCCTCTCCCTTCTCTGGAACCAGTGACCCTAAATTAGGGACTGGCAACTGCTTATAGCCCAATAAAGAAAAAACCTCCAATAAAAAAAAAAATCATAAACGCTTGAATTTCTTCCGCATTGTTTAAAAGTTGCAAATATCTCAACAATTATTTATATACGCAGTTACTACTTAGAGCTGAGAAAATCGTAATTTAAAATAAAAACAAAAAAAATTATATTTCCAGTCCATTTCTTGTCTCAAGCAATTAGACCAAAAGACAGCATCTGAACGTTAGCTACGAAAAGAAAAACAAACATGATACCGAATTCTCGGGTGAAACAACCCCGCATTGAATACTTTCATCTGCAAAAATAATTTTTCAAAACGGATATTTGGAAACAAACAAAATAAGCGAGAAAGGAAGTATTGTAAAACACTTAGGTAAAAAAAAAAAAATACGCGGTATTTAAAACTCGCAATTTGCGCAGAGTTCTTCTTAGTGTATAAACCCAGTTAAAAAAATATTTCTTTCAAGCCGAGTTATAGGATCGGTAAAATATTTGCAAATAGAAATTACTATGATGATAATGATATGTAGAGGATTTTAGGAAGGGAGTGTCTGACCCCAGGTCTTAAACAACCCTTAGAAATAGCAAGCTAGGAGATTTGGGCTAGAGTGCCCGATAGGAAAGTGACACGGAAGCAAAGTAGAATAGGGAAGGAAGACGCCCTTATTAATTACCGGAGGGCCAGTACCCGGTAGAATTTACTATTCACACCGACAAGCGTTATATATTCTATGAAAAAAATCGCAAGTTTTGGTATCATGGATTAAAAGAAAATTCACAGTATTCACTATGTATTAAGATATCGAAAGCAAATGCAATTTTTTAAAATCGAGCAACTAGAAGCGCACCGATATGGAGGAAAACGTAATATAGCTTACAAAAGTTTTCCAGCAGGAAGCAGATTTTTCCAAAAGATTTCTAGAAGAGAAGATTCTCCATACCGCCCTGGTGGCGCAGTGGTCTAAGGCGCTGGCCTCTGATCATTCGTCCGTAAGGGGTCCGGGTTCGAATCCCGGTCAGGCATGGATGTTGTGTTTGTCTTACGGCACTGGCTCTCTCCCTTCCCTGGAACCAGTGACCCTAAATTAGGGACGGGCGACTGCTTATAGCCCATTGAGTTGCTCACGGTGGTCGTTAAACCTCCAATCAAAAAAAAAAAAAAAATGATTCTCCATCAAAAAGGCAGAACTGTGATAATGAAATATGGGGGAATATACACAGATTATTCTTCGTAGTCGCTATGCAGTGGATAAAGAATTCTTCAAAGTTATCTCCTGGAAGTTAAGATGGCAAGAAAATAAATTCTACATGTACGCTCCCTTGGGGGAAAATTACGCGTTACTTAAAGTTGACAATTTTGGAAATCATCACCGTCATAAACAATACAAAATGTTTTTTAATCACGTTTTTAGAGGCGAAGGCACCATTTCAAAAAAATTTACACAGTTACGCCCACCAAGGTACAGAATAAATGTTTATGAACAACTGAGAAATTTAGGCAAAATGTTTCCGTCCACGAACTGTGTCTAAAGTAACAAGTTAGTAAAATCATGCAATGCATTGATTATGATACGCTTTCCAAGATACCAGGAATCATTATTCAAGCTATTACTCAAGTTATGAGGAAAATGACTGTGAAATAAATCTCACTCCTATGCTTCCCTGACCTTTGATCCATTTGGAAGATATTCAATACAACTGGTTCAGTATATCTCCTAAATAACATGATAAAGTTTTGTCGCAATCGAAGCAATTTTACGTAAGTTATGATGCATAAGCGCTATGGAATAGATCCCGCTCCTCTGTCCTAACCTTTCACCCCATTTCGCCCATTTTCAATAGGATTCGTTTCCAGACAGGTCTATACAACATACCAGCATTTCATCCAAATCGAAACATTTTTACGTAAGTTATGACTCATAATGGCGATGGAAGTGATTCCGCTCCTATATCCCGACCTTTGACCCCATTTCGCCAATTTTCAATAGGGTTTGTCCCCAGGTCGTCTCCTACCACATAGTAAAATTTAATCGAACCCTTTTTACGTTAGTTATGACGCATAAGAACAGTGGAATAGATCCCGCTCTTATGTCTTGACCTTTGAACCCATTTCGTTTACTTTCAATAGGGTTACTTCCCAGGTCTTCCCCTACCACATACTAAAATTTCATCGAAATCGAACGATTTTTACGCGAGGTATCGTGCGGACGAACATACGCACACAACGCGTGACATAATGAGGCAGATGGGAATCGCGACCATCTGCTAGCAAGGTGTGACGTCATAAACCTTTAGTAGAATCCACAAACAACGCGTGACGTAATGAGATAGATGGTATGACCGCGCGCCAACATCTAATGGGGCGATGCCATGACACCACACTACAACAAACTTGGTATTTCGGGGTGGTTATTTAACCCACTAAACAAATTTTCTTAAAGTCGAGATCAAACTAAATCGATTTCTAGTACCAGGAAAAGGTAGGTTAACGACTTTCATCAAAATCCTTAGAGCCGTTTTCAAAATAAAATTTACATACATACAAGAATTGCTCCTTTAAGGTGAACGTCAAGTAATTTTGCTTAATCTACTTCGAATGGAAAAATTTCTGTACACATTTTCTTCTCAATTAATGCGTTCCCAAGGATGAAAATTTGAACATCGATTAACATCTCTTCATTTTATGACTTGCAAACTTAATATTTTCTAAAACATAACCATAATTATGTAATCCAACATTTTTTTGTCTGCTGACGTCATGAAAATACAGGTCGCGCCATCTTTTTTCTGGACAATTAATGCGTTCACAAGGATGAAAATTTCAACATCGATTAAAATAGCTTCATTTTATAACTTGGAATACTTTATATTTTCTAAAACATAACCATAATTATGCAATCCAACATTTGTTTGTCTACTGACGTCATGAAAATACAGGTCGCGCCGTCTTTTTTCTGGTTTTAACACCACCAAAGGAAAAGTTATTGATTTTTAATATAAAATATGGCTATGTTTTAGAAAATATTAAATATTCCAAGTTATAATAAAGTTATTTTAAATCGACGTTCAAATTTTCGTCCTTGGGAACACATTAATTTGAAGGAAATGTGTACAAAAGTTTTTCCATTGGAAGTATAGGAAGCAAAATTACTTGACGTCCACCTTAATAATATGGGATAAGAGCGATGGAATGGATCGCAATCCTATGTCCTGACCTTTGACCCCATTTCGTCCACATTTAATAGGGTTTGTCCCCAGGTGGTCCCCTACCACATACTGAAATTTCATCGAAATCGAACCATTTTTACGCACGTTATGACGCATAAAGGGCAATGGAATGCATCCCGCTCTTATGTTCTGACCTTTGATCCCACTTCACCCATTTTGAATAAGATTTCTACCCAGGCGGTCCCCTATCACATAGTACAATTTCATTGAAATCGAACCATATTTACGCAAGTTATGACGCATAAGGTCAATGGAAGGATCCCGCTCCTACGTCGTGACCTTTGATCCCATTTGCCCCATTTTCAATAGGGTTTCGTCCCCAGGTGGTCCCCTACCATATACTAAAATTTCATCGAAATCGAACCATTTTTACACCAGTTATCGTGCGGACGATCGGCTGGACGGACAGACGGACAAAGCTGAAGCATATACGCTTCTTCAGCCTACGGTTGGAAAGCGTAAAAAAATGATTTTCAGATGAATCATCGAGAACAATAGAACGCACACGGGAGACAGAGAAAGAATACCAATACTGTATTTCAAATATTCTTCATGAGGATATAAAATTACAAGAATTTCATTTTTGCTTAGTGAAAGAGAAGCCAAACGATTTATTTTACTTTTACCTGAGGAAGGATGCATACATTTCAAACAGGTTTGATTAGGATATAAAGAAAGTTAGGAAAATACAGTTTTCACCGTAGAAGAAATCAACAAAAGTGTTGATTTCACTTTAAGCTGAAAATGAATGGATGCATATCAAACGTGTTTAATTAGGAAATAAAGAAAGTTAGGATAATTCAGTTTTCACCACAGGAAAACTTAACAAAAAATATTTATTTCACTTTAACCTGAGAAAGAAGGGATACATTTCAAACATGTTTAATGAGGAAATAAAGAAATAGTCATAGGAATACAGTTTTCACTACAGGTAAAAGCAACGCAAAACAAAAATGCATAACGACACCTGAGCACGTTTTACATCACACATGTTGTCCATTCCAACGACAGCTGTAGTTAAATTTGCGCATGCGCAAATTTTATTCATAACTGCATTGAATACGAGGGTGATAACAAAAGTTCTGAACACGTTGATCTCAAACGCAACCGGATGATGCAATAGGGAAAATGATTGCGTAATGTCAAGGTCACACTGTCGGGAACGCAAAGGTGTCAGAACGAGACGTTATCATTTGCTGTGTGGACGTGGGTGGTTTTAGAAATGGAAGCGTGTAGCTCATCAGATCGAGGCACTGCGTTAGACCAGCGCTCGTATGTGAAAATAGAACCTCTGTGGGGAAAAACTCCGACACAGATCCACACTGCTTTGCAAGAAGTTTGTGGGGAAGGAACTCTTTATCGAAACACAACTTCTTTCTGAGGACAAAGTTGAGACCAAAAATGCGTCAAAATCACCACAACTTGTTGGAATCCGGAGCGATCTTGCTGTATGACAACGCATCGTGTCACGATGCAGTGTCGTTACGGCAACTTTTGTCGAAATATGGCTGGCAAACTTTATCCCACACACTATACAGCCCTGATCTCAGTCAACCCGACTTTGATCTCGTCCCAAAGTTAAAAAAGCTGCTCCGTAGCATCCACTACGAATGGCTGGACGAACTGTCATTGAATGTGACCAGAGTAATACAACAGCTGAACAAAGATGTAGCGCTACGGGGTATTCAGGACGTACTGTATCTCACAGCTGGCAAGCTGTCATTAGCAGCGCAGGAGAGTACATTGAACGGCAATAAGGAAAGTTTTCTCAGTTACTTCACAGTTTTTCTCAAAAATGGACAGTATGCAGAACTTTTGTTAGGACCCGCATTGTGGGAAAGAGAGAGCGACTAATGACTGAAGTTTGCGTTGGTGCGGTGGATGCTGAAGAATCAAATTTAATTGCCACTCTGCAAAGAAACTTCAGGACGACCTACAGCTGAGACCGTTCTTCTCGTTAGAGCTTGCTGCGATTTGGTGAGCTGTCCAAGACAATTGGCGCTTTGAAAAGGGCAAAAAGATTCGGACGGCCATCCACTTCTTCACGTGAAGTTGAAAGAGTACGGCAAGCTCTCATTCGAAGCCCCAGAGAATTATGTGCAGCATGGGAGCTGGCAAATGGACATTCCACAAATGACCTCGCATGATGTTTTAAAATATGCCTTTCAAATTTCATGTGTATAAACTATTGGAGAATAAATCATAAATGTGGCTTTAACGCGGAGTAGAGGTTTTCATTTCTTACTGTGTACTCTGGGACAAGAGCAAGCATGTGGTCACGTGGTTTTTGCTCCCACCACCTATTGAAAGGAAGGAATCAGTAGGTTCCCACACAATGGAATTATGGCACGCTTTGTTTGTTGGCATTCCTTATTATTTCACTGTAGTACTCATAAAATGTCCATTTTCTTGTTTCAATGTTGTAAGCGTTTTTTATGCTCGATTAAAGTTATACCGTTTGTATGCCCGTTATTTCCTATATCAGTCTGAATCAAATCTTCTATGCGAACATTTCGAAGTACAGTAAAACCCGCTTATAACGTTTAGAGAGTTCCTAGATTTAAAGAGCAAAAGCGGAACCTTTGTTTTGTATAATGCTAATTCAAAGCCAATTTAATTGCTGTGTATTGACCTAGCTTCATCAGGACAAATGGCACGCAAATATTCAAATTGCATATGATATCATAAATGGTGTTTACAGTCACGGGTTCTTGGTTAGTAGCTTCCACGCGCTTGACAGAAATAGTGTGGATGCCATGTCATTAACAAGTTGCGAAGACTTTTGATATATATGGAAAGCTTCCAAAATATCAAGTTTGGTGGTTGAATCTGGCTTGTCAGTTGGCTTTGCTTCTTCAAAGAGAAATTTACGAAAAGGACCATAAATGTTTCTTTGAAGAAGCAAAATTAATTTAAAAGTCAGATACAACCACGAAACTTGATATTTTGGAAGCTTTCCATATATAACAGAAGTCTTCGCAACTTGTTAATGACATGGTATCCACCCCAATTCTTTCAAGCACGTGGCAGCATCTAACCAAAACACGTGACTGTAAACACCATTTATAATGTCATATACAATTTGAATATTTACGTGACATTCGTCCTGATGAAGTTAAGTCAATACCCAGCGAAACCATGGTCGGCTTGAAAAAAAAAACAAAAAAAATAATTGTTTCCAACAAATGTAGTTTAATGAAATCGTGGATTTTACGAGTAAGAGAAAAGCTGAGATGATCATTTTTGAGAGGCAAAGTTTAATGAAATTCCGTTTGTACACAGAAATAAAATTCTGTTTACTGCTCTACAAAGGACATATAGAAATGGTGGCATACAGGATGAAATTGGAACAGCGCAAGGAAATCTTGTTGTGCTGGTGGAAGAAGATAGAAAAGCAATGGGCTGGTAGTACATCAAAGGCTCAACAAGCGACTTGTGCAAGAAACTCTCTCCTTCACTCACTCCAAGATACCATACCTTGGGGTCATCACGTCAGCAGAGTTAAAAACAGGCGGGCTATTGGTAGGCAAAAGGAGGATGGCTGGGTTTTATGCACATGTATTAAGTGGATTTTGGCGGAATAGTTGGAAAGAGGGATGTAGTTAAAGAGAGGTCAATATGATGTATTCGTCAAGTAAGAAATCTGAATTCATAAACTTCTATGAGTGGCAAAATGTCTAAAGGAAATGTATTATTCGTTAAAGACAATGTAACCATAATTAGAGTGCTAGAAGATGGTGAAGAAAAAATGATTCAATATGGAAAAAAATATCTCATCTTTGACGATGGAACACTTGACCGCCATCGTATGCAGGAGCCATTGATTGTTCGGAAAATCTCCAAGTTATTTTTAATTAATTTATGATTTATTTATTTTCGAAGCAGCAGACAACAACGATAAAGATATATTTAATGCACAAAATATTATTCGGGGAAAATTAAGGAAACATAAAATTAAAACAAAACTAACATTAGATTATTTTTTAAAATTTCTACATGGTGTCTGCTTCTGGATTCGCGATTAATATACCTTCTACTAGGTTTTCTTATTTTATTTTAATTTCTACTACTCTACGTTGTTAATTAATTAAACGTTTCAAGTATATCCAACTGTTACGGATATTTAATACAAACGTATGTGCATATTATAACGTATCCATATTACATGGTTGGATTTTTCACCTTAAGACGGATTTAGCGAGCGCATGGATTTAACAAGTACACTGGCGGAAAGTGAAAAAGAACACCAAGAAGGAGACGTCTGATACCAACGAAATTTATAGAGCATAATAACGAAATACAGAGGATAACGTGAACAAAACATTATGGCAAAATACAGCTGCATTTGCTGGTAAACTGAAAAATAATATTTCCATGTAACATGGTTAGTACGAGGTTGAACCACCATGAACTTCGTCACACTGTGCAATTCTGGGATGGAGTCTGTCGTACAGATGTTGGATGTAAGTTTGGGGTATTAAGTTCCAAGCATCCTCAACCTGGACGCCTAAATCGGGGATGGTCGTGGCTGTCCGTGAAGACCGGTTAAGTCGTTGTTCCATAAAATCCCACACGTGCTCAATGAGGGACAAATCCGGTGAACGTGCAGGCCATGGAAGTTGTCTTCACTCCCTGAAGTGCATGTTGCGTTGCACGTGCCGTGTGTGGGCGTGCGTTATCTTGCTGTAAAACACCACGATGGACCGACCTTACAAATGGCACAACAACGGGCTGAATGATGTTGTTGATGTAGGAGGTGCTGTTTAACGTACCCGGTACAAACACTAGTTGTGTACGGAAGTGATAGCTGATCGCTCCCCACACCAGGAGACCAGGTGTAGGCCCTGTGTGTCGCTGGCGGATGCAAGAAGGGTGGAGACGCTCTCCTGTGCGTCTGAGAACAGGCATACGGCCGTCGGAGGCTCCCAAGCAGAATCTGCTTTCATCGCTGAACACGAGAGATCGCCATTGCGTTCTCCAGTGCAGACGTTGGCGACACCAATGCACCCGTTCCTGACGGTGGGCTTGAGTCAGAGGTACACATGCCAGAGGCACACGTGCACGTAGTAGACCTGCATCCAGTAGACGGTTGCAGATTGTTCGCACAGTCACCTCAGGTGCAACGGCAGCTCGGGGTTGCGTCGCTGTGGATGTTTTGCTTGACAACGCCGCACTTCTTATGCGTCGATCGGTCCTCTCATCAGTCCGTCTGTGACTCTCGGTTCCACGTCTTCTCTTGTGGGAATGTTCGTCGGACCATCTACGCCACCATCGTACCACCACCGATACTTCCCGTCCAATTCGCTCCGCAATACGAAGATACGACCACCCGACCTCGCGGAGTCCGACTTGACGACCTCACTGAAAGTTCGATAACTGCTGAAATCGTACACGTCTTCCATGTCCAGGCATTGCAGCTTCTTCAGGGTCTTCGGACGTGTCCGTACGCCGACGACTGATTACTTTCACTTCGCCGTACTCCTTAAATACCACCGACGATAATTTGCATATTATGCCGTGCTGTGGCGTAAGCGCTCACCGGTTGGTCCCGAAACTAACATCACACCTACGTAAACTCGACCCCATTAACATATGTAAATTTCATGATCGTCCGTCAATTCCTTCTTGGTGTTCTTTTTTCACTTTCCGGCAGTGTATTTTCGTGTCCATTATAAAAGGGTCCCACTGTAATAATATTATTACAACAATAGTGATAAGCGCTATTTAAAATTTGTTATCACACATAAGTAGTTTTTTTGAATTTACACAAATATCTATACAACACGAACTACAAGTTGTCCAACACCTTCAAAGAGACGATTAGGAAGCACATTACGAGTTTACTTGACTTGTTACACATAGAGTGAACGGCGACGATGGTTATCTGAAAAACCTGCACTTTTCAGACGTGGGAACATTTTGCGTTAGTGGGAAATGAACAACCACAATTACCGCGTGTAGGTTTCAAAACTATTCCATGCTGGCACTGAGCATGAAAGAGCGATTACTGAGGTGAATGCCTGGCGTGTTATAAAAGCAAAACAGTTACTGGTACCCTCTTTTTTGTGGAGAACATCATCACCAGCATCATCTACCTTGATAAGCTGAAAGTTTATGTAGTTCCACGAATTGACAAACTGGAAGCAAGGAACATATCCCAGCAAGATGGTGCAGGTACACATTGGGGTGAAACCATGAGGCAATTTGTGGACAAAACTTTTCCCGGCAGATAGATAGGATGATGTGGTCCCTTTCCAGGGCCTCCGTGGGCGCCGAATGTCTTCCCATAGGCGTACACAAAGGAACAGGTGTGTGAGCAAGGGCTTACTCATAAGGCCTGCATTGCCGAAGAGCCTTAAAGATAACGGGAAAGGGGGCGGGGGGGGGCTCCTACCTCAACAAAAAAAAAATACAAAATTATTTTGTTGACACTTCATGTGAAACTGGTTAAAGGAAGTATCCAGGAATTTGTATAATAAATATTAAATGAAGTATTAAACAAGAAATAAATTATTGGTTGCTTTTTTTAAGTAAATAAGTAAAAGGACGGGAATTCAGCTACTCCAGATGACTTGAAGCCCCATTTCAGAGCCATAGCAACAATCCCTATATCATGTATATATTAACAAGAGAATGCGAAAGAAATATCAGCACAACGAATTAAATATTCACAGCAATGAGGATAAGATGTTATGGTTTGAACATAACTGCGCATATTTCAGAAGGTAATGAACTCATAGGTCTTCCCGGAGAAGAAAAAACATACAGTTGTGTCTCTGTTTCTTTTTATGATAAAGTCAAGAAAAAAAAATTACTATGTGCAAAACATTGTGGCATTATGTTATATATACAAATTTTTACATTAAAGAGAAATGAGTTTATGTAGATTTATGTATTTTTTGTACCACAACTCTTAATCTTTACTCATTTACTAGGTTTACTACCCGGCTTTGCCCGCGTCCAGGAGACACAGCATTAGAACACTGACTGAACAAAATTCGTTAACAATTTGTTATCGACGATCAAATGCATCACGTGCTTTCGGTTTCAGACGTCTTCGAGGGGAGAATCTTTGAGATAAAAAAGTTAAAAACATATCTTTGCGAATATTTTATGAAACTGGCTGAAATTTTAATGAACACTATGAATCGTTAATAGGAACAAGACTTCCAAATTTCGCCTGAATCGGTAAAATAACTTTTTAAATTAGCCGTCCAAATCTTATCAACCGTTTCTTCGTATATATTTCTGTTTACCTATGAATTAAAAATTCAATGCCTATTTTAAAACGTTTTGACTGGATTCTGGTGAAATTTTGAAGGACTCCTCTTATTACCAATCCGTGGTGTTGATAAAAATTTCCGCCCGTTTCGTTAAGATTTCGCAAAGTTCGTTTTTGTACTTTTTTTATGTATAGTTCTCATAAAATAGAAACACCTGTGGATGTGCCGCGGCGATCAATGCAGTCACGTACTTTCAGATAACGATGACGTACCAAACGTCGCTGACTTTATTGATTAGCTCATTAATTAATTCATTACTCGCGAACGGAACAACGTAGCGATCTTAAAACAGTTGCATTGACCTAGAAATTCCAGTATTAATAAGCTAGGCAAATTTCGAGAGTTTTTGATGTTTCAGACAAACAGGCGTTTTGTGTTTTATATATAAGATTTTCTGTACTGTCGTATATAAACCATAAAAGGCCATTATTACGAGTTGTATGATAATGCCACAATGTTTGGCATGGTTATAACGCAGATAATTTCGTTATCGATAGCGTTGTTTTTACTTCTTTTGGGAAGGGGGTGAGGGGATAATGACCACCGTGAGGAACTCTAACAGTTATAAGTCGTCAGTTCCTAGTTTGGGGCCACTAGTTGTACGGAAGGGAGAGAACCAGTGCCTTAAACAAACACACCCTCCATAAATCACCTGAGAACCGAAATAGGAGCCGCTCTGACTAGCGTTACTACGCCAAAAAGTACCACACAATAAATGAAGGAAGAATTATTCTTTTTTATGGGAAATCAATAGAATATTCAAAGCAAACAGAATATAAATTCTGAATTTGCTTGAAACACTTACTGGTCATCCATGTAACACCTCTCAGAAAACTTGAAAATTTCATCTTCTTGGAGCAAGAATCGAACTCGCATCTTTCGATTTCCGTTCGAGTATGCAAACCGTTACACCACCCAGGTCAGTGAAGTTCCATGCAACTGAGACAAAACAAACATATCTTAAGAATCTGGACATCAGCAGATTTTCGGTATTCAAAGTAATCCAGCTTCCTCATAGCGTTTTGACCCATCTCCCATCCAGAGACGGACGCAGGTCGGAATTCACCTGTAACTTCACTGTCCTGGGTGGTGTAACGGTTAGCATACTCGCACGGATATCAGGAGATGCGGGTTCGATTCTCGCTCCAGGGCGATGAAATGTTCAAGTTTTCAGATAGAGTTACATGGATGACCAGTAATGTGGTACAAGCATATTCAGAATTTATATTATCTTTGCGTTGAACATTCTGTAGCACGAAATACTTCAAAAAGTAAACATCAGTGGGAATAGCGTATATTGGCGCAATGTCGGGACGCCCGAAGGCACGTCACGACGCAGTTACGTGCTTGTGTGTGTGTGTGTGTGTGTGTGTGCTCGTGAGACGTTTCAAAGATCCTGGCTTTAGTTCTTAAAATAACAAGATGTGCATGATATGACAAACTACGGCTTAAGTGTGTTATAACATTTTGTGTTGGCATAAAATTAAAGTATTCGCTTTGATTACAGCATACACTTTTGCTATTTACGCAATAAAGTGCAATAAATTTGGTTTTAGCGAAAATATCTGAACATTCCGAAGAATTTGAATAAATAAAATGCCCAGGAAACATAACATACAATTTAATAATATAAAATATATACTGTAAAATTCATAATAATATTCAAAAATACAGATTTTATAAAAGTTTTAATTATTGGAAGCTAATGGATCTTCACGAAAGGGCCGCGAAGTTATTTTTCGTGGGTGATCCTGAGTTTTTCTACAAAGCCACTGCACATGAGGAATGGATCTTATGCTTGCCTGATGCCGATGGTTTCGTGATTTCCTGGAATGATTCTGCTTGAATTACGAATGGCACATTGCGAATAGCAATAAGAGTTCATCATGGTGGTCAATAAAACCCTAAAACAAAACAAAAAAATTAAAGGAAGGCAAACAAATGATGCCATGCTGCGATGTATTAGTATGGAGTGTAGCAAGAATTGAATGATAAAAGGTAAAGATTATTCAACGCCACAGAAAATGAAGTGTGGCCCTCATTCAGTAGTTTAAATCAATGACTGAAGAAGGTGTTATCCAGTTAAATAACTCAACCTTTCTTTTGCTGAAAGTACATTAAAATATTGCCGATTGCAACGCTTTAGATCTAACGTTCATCAGAACAAAATGTCTACATTTATTTTATGCAAAACTTAAATCAAACGCATGAATTGTACCCCAAATTTACCTGCAAAGAATGCCTTTAACGTTTAAACTTCTGGAGAATGCTTGTTCCTTAAACGAATACATTCGAACGGAAGTTGAAATTCAATGAGATTTAGATGGATCGCTTCAGAACATCGAACTACTTGCTTTCCCAAGTCTCGGAGCTATGTGTTACCTTACATCATCTTTATTCAAACCTCCTGAATAGTTGCTTCGCAACTGCTTTCTGAGTACGCCTTTATATTAATCAGTTATTTCCAACATTCTGTTCGGAATCATTTCAGTGTTTCCCATGGGTTTTAACTTCAGAGGAAATGCATACAACCAGTTTGAAATACACGAAAAGACAATTCCTTCATTTATGAACATTTCAAGTCATGAATGTGAAGTCTTGAGATATACATCGAACACATTCTTTAGTTATGAATAACACAGAAGCTTAATATCACGGAATAAAAGGGCGCATACTTCCGATATAGAACACAAAGACATTATTCGAAGTAGAAAGCAAAGTCTTTAGTTGCCTGCCATCGACTTCCAATGTTCTATTGGAAGAAAATAATACGAATCCTAATTTTGAGATAACAACATATTTTCCGTTAAAATTCACTAGGAAGAGCAGGAGTTTGTTACACTTTGTGATTTGACCGAAATCATTTGCCTAAAGAATTTCATGTTTTATCGATATCCTTCTTACGTGCCTTAATCGAACTGCATGTTACTAAAGTAACCATTGTTGCAAAACTTTAGTGCAAATCTAAAATTTCACAAAATATTTCAAGTATAAAAATATAAAAATTAATTCTATTTGGCAAATTCGTAAGAGCCATGTGAGGGAATATTTTGAATGCTCTACTAAAAGTACCTTAAAGAGAGCCACCTCCTTTAAGCCCGTTACCTTTCGTAGATGATTCTTGACAAAAAAATAATTATTTACGAAGAGTAAAGGGCTTAAGGAGCTCGCATTATAGCAATTATGAGACACAGTGACCGGAGAGCAATATTGTGGTGCAGGATAGATGCCATAAAATTCATCTTTTATCGTATTATACTCTTCCTCAAAAGAGGGAGTACTCACCAAACACACTAAGCCCCTTATAGGCATGAATTGTTAATGTACGTTCCTACCTGATCAAAAATCACGAGCATCATTAATTTGTCCTCCCAATCGCATGACTTATGATTTCTTTAGTCATTGGCAAGATGTAGTGTTCAATATCGATGGCTATGTTTTGTTGTGGGTGCGTAGGGAAATGCTCGAAATACAGTATATGTCTCGAAACAACCATGGGTTACCCTTTGTTGATTTTTTAAATAGTTCACTGGAAAAGATCTTTCTGCATCAGTTCCTTTGTCTGTCAAGATTCACAGAACAAACTTCGCACAATCTCGTCTTATTCTCAGTTCTATTCTTACAGGAGGTACCCAGTTCGTTTGTTACCTGTTCAGTGGTTATACAAAGTTCCGAACGTATCAGTTGCTTTTTCCTGAAAACATTTTCCCCTCTTGGAGACATGTTTTACTTTCGAGTGTTTCCTGTGTCCCTGAAACCAAGTTGTACTTATCTTTAGAGCTTAATACTGTAAACAATGCTTAAGACAAAGGGTTTCTGAATTAATGTACCCTCAGTATTCAGCAACCCACTCTTGAAGCAATCATAATCATCCAAAATACTATTGACGCAATCACTGTCAGTTAGTTTACTGCCAACGCAGTCGCGATCAATAAACATCGGCTACGAAATCCGGGTCAGGTAAGTAAATACAGTGAAGAGCAATTGAATTAGATACAGCTGGCGTTGTGCAAATGTGGCGCTGTGGGCGGCCCTGTAAACGGAAACGACCTGACGTATGCAGCGATCCGACAATATAAGGAGTGATGCGACGGGAATCAGTAAGAGTCGGACACAGTATGGGTAAGACAAAGGATCTAAGCGCATTTGACCGTGGATAAATTGTCGGGTCCCGACAAATGGGTCACTCCATCTCAGAAGTCGTGCAGGGACGAGTCACTGTGTCACGGGTGCATCTTGAGTACATCGAATCCGGTAAAACCGTCCCTGCAAGGGCCAACTGCCGTGGACAACAGCGTGTGGATGAGAGGGGTCATCGTCAGCTAGCTGGCATTGTAACAGCGGATAGACCGGCCACAGTGATAGAAATCACTCGGCAATTTAACGCTGGTGCACAAAAACGTGTAAGCAGCCACACCATTCACAACCATCTCCTCGCTATGGGGTACAGAAGCCATTGTCCCACGAGGGTATCGCTGCTGACCGCACATCACAGGGTGCAAAGACTAGAATGGGCGCGGGAACAATACCAATGGACTTAGACATGTGGAAAAATGTTGTCTGGACTGATGAATCGAGATTCACATTGGTACATGCGGATGGCAGGATACGAGTACGGTGCAAACCACATGAAGCGATGAATCCTTCTTGCCAGCAGGGTACTATTCAAGCTGGTGGGGGTGGCATTCTCCTCTGGGGACTGTTTACGTGGACTGAAATGAGACCCCCGGTACGCGTGACATCGTCCCTCACAGGTCAACGTTACCAGGATATCCTGGACAACCGTTTGCTCCCGTTTGTGCGTCTTCAACATCCCCCATTGGACCTCATCCTGCAACAAGACAATGCAGCTCCCCAATTGTATCCGAATGGTTGGATGAACACTCCACCGACGTGACCTCGCTTCCTTGGCCAGCTAGGTCACTTGACCTCAATCTTATCGAGCACAACTGGGATGCCATCGAGAGATATGTTCGAAGCTTTGACCCCCATCCATGAAATCTTCGTGAACTGTGGGAGCTTGTTCAGGGGTCGTGGATCAGTATGGCTTCCTAACGCTTCCGGTGTCTTCTCGAGTTCATGCCGAGACGAATCGCCGCCGTCATCAGGCCGAAAGGTGGTGCTACACGTTACTAGACAGGTATCTCTAATTCAATTGCTCTTCAGTGTACATTACTGACGCAATTCCCGTACGCAACTCCACTGATGAAAAAGTCGTATTCAACCAATACGCTACTAACTCAATCCTTGTAAGTCAATACACAACTGATGCAATCCCTTTACAATGTTACACTACTGATGCATCGAGGCCAATCAATACACGACGGACGTAGTCATGGTCATGTCAGTCAATGCTCTACTGACGCAACCCAGACCATGTCAGTCAATGCACGACTAATGCAGTCCTCGTGAGTCTCTACACTGCATACACTTGATCCCAGTTGCTATCAGTCCACAGGATAATTAATTAAGGTCAACACGAACACCATGTCAAGGCCTGTTTCCAAATAACACCTCATTTTGGACATCATTGGATGGTGGATAGCTTAGAGATAATGAAAGGAACAAGCAATGGGGCATCTACCTCATGTAGAGATGCAGACGACGAGTTCTGCAAAAAAATGTACTGCAGAGGAGGGATAAAAGCCATAGTTCCTTCTTAGGTGTTTGTCTCAGAGTGATGCACCATGCTCTCTATCATGCCAGATTTATGCTACCTACAGGCAATTAAGTTTTAACATTCCCTCCCGGATAGCTCCGAAATTGCATAGCGTGCCTTCATATTATTACACGCAACTTTATTTCCTTCCAATTAAAAAGTAGATACACTACTGTTTGTGAAAATTGCAACACCAAGAAAGAATCGAGCTATTCAAATGAAGTCTATATCACAGATTCCTCATGTTACGGGAGATAATTCATTGCACTTGTTGAGTTGTACAAGATTTTTTCGCTTTAAAACTCGGTATCGTGTGAAGATACCTCGAGCAACAGTAATAAGCCCTGCAAGGAGTGGCATTCAATGGTTAAGAGGTATTGCTGGCATCGTCCTGGGGAATAGCCTGCCATGCTGCCTATGTGCAGGACCAAAGTTCATTTGTGGAGACGGGCGGAGACGCTTGATGAACCAGTTGCTTAGCTACCATGTTCTGGACATGTTAGATCGGGGATATATATAGCGAACGTACAGGCCAGGGAAGAAGCAGTATCTGTCATGCATGGAAGAGCTCTTGGACATTCTTGGCCGAGACTTGTCCTGCTGGAATATGGCCCGGAACGACTCTGAAGCAAGAGTATCACCCCAGCCTCTAAAACATCCTTGATGTAAAATACAGAGTGATTCGCTCGGGACCTTACCCAAAAAAGCGCTATAACATCGAAAAGGAAAAACATATCAACCTGGGATTTGAAGACGAAGTACCGTACGTTCTGACATTCACATCCATATCTGCGCCGTTTGGGTCGTATGCCCAGATGGCGCCACAATACACGGCGTCAAGTGGGAATAGTTTCGCACCATTCGCTTTGTCCGTCGGCTAGCGTCAAGTACGATGGTGTTCACGATTGCTGAGCACGTGTTTATCGTTCGAAGTTATTCGAATTCCGGCTCTCTCAAGGAGTGTCAGAAAAAGTTTAAGAAGAAATTTTCCGGTCGGAACCACTTACGAAGTCAATGACTTCAAATCTTGCGAAGAAACTTGAGACGACAGGAAGCCTTGTTGATACGCATTCAGGAGGCCGACCCGCGATGTCAGAAAACATTGTGCAGTGTGGGAAAAAGAAATTGTTATATACAGTCTCCAAGAAGTCGTTGCGCAGGCTGTTGCAAGAAACGGGGCTGTCATATTCCACTTGCCAGAGGACTGCAAAAATTGGTAAACTGAAGCCATATCGTACGTAGTACAGTTGTTCATGAGTTGCTACCAATTGTCATGCCGAATGGAATGCATTACTGCCGGTGGTTTAAATAATTTGGCAGTCCAACTCCAGGCGTATTAGACATTACGTGGTTCACGGACGAAGCCTGGTTCCACCTTTCAGGCCATGTGTATTCGCAGAATACACGGGTATGGGCGAGTGAGAATCCCCATGTCATTCACGAGGAAAGAATGCATCCCATAAAGATTGGCGTATGTTGCGCCATTTCACGGAATCGGATAATCGGTCCCATTTTCTTTGAACAGAGTGTCAACACGGAAGTGTATCTCAGTATCTTCACGTAGTTCGTGAACCAACTGGATGATATTGAAATGCAGAATGGCTTCTTTAAAACAGGATAGTGCGACTTGCCACACTTCCAATGCCAGCATGGCTGAGATTCGAAGTTTCTTCGGGGATCGAGTTATCTCCAAAGGTTTGTGGCCGCCCAGGTCTCCAGATTTACCTCCACCCGATTACTTGTTATGTTGTCATCTGAAAGCTACTGTATACAGCAATAAAACTAGAACTATTCGGCAGCTGAAAAACAACATCACAAATGAAATTGAAGCAATAAATACCTACCAGCTGAGGCGTCCATTTGACAAAATGGAGCTACGAGTTGATCTCCGTTTGGATGCACAGAGCGAACATTTTCAACATTTTCTCTGATATCGATGTGATTGTGAGATAATAACGCACTTCGTCTTCACATTTTAGCTTGAAATGTTTTCCCATCTCAAAATGATAGTGCTTTTTTGGGTAAAGTCTCGAGTGAATCACTCTGTATATAAGTTAAATATAATTCGAACCAGGCATATTCGTGTTAGGCGAGATTACGAACTGAATCACGTTTTGAAACAAAGTTCCGAGAATGCCTGGACCACATTTTCCTTGAGAGGTAAATTGTGTATGGAATATAGATTGCACGTATAACTTTGTATCCGTGTTATATATAACTTTATTGTATGGGCGTTGTTGTTGTTTTTTCAGTAAAAACCTCTTTTATCTAAAAAAATATGAAGATGTCAGAGAGAGTGCATGATAATCATCGGGAGAGAGAGAGAGAGAGAGAGAGAGAGAGAGAGAGAGAGAGAGAGAGAGAGAGAGAGAGAGAGCATGGTTATCATCGGGTGAAAGAGAGAGGGGCACAAAGGAATTGAGACATAGAAAGTAATAATAGTGACAAAACGAAAACTCTCGAGGGAGAGAGAGAAAAATGAATATCAGAAAGGAATAGGAAAGAGATGTATAGAAGACGTAATAACAAAACAAGGAAAAACAGAGGTAAGGAACTTCAGAGAGAGAAGAGCCGAGGGTGCATTGAAATGAGGAATATAAGATAAAATGAAGAGAATATGACAAAAAAAGAATCATTAGAGATAAAACACTAAGGAAAAAGAACACAATCATGAAGTACCACAGCATAGATATATAAAAACGAATGTACTTCAGACGAAGAAAATGAAGTCAATTGACAAAAAAAGTGATTGTTGAAAAGCAAACGTTAGAGAATTAAGATATAAAGGACAATTTTTTGTACTTTTTCGTAACTATGTCTCTTCCTTGGCCTGGTAATTCGTCAGATTTGAATCCGATTGAGAATTCGCTGCGCATTCTGAAAAGAATAGTGCACGAATGTCACTCTACAAATAAAACGGAACTGATTAACGCAATTACTAACTTTGGTACAACTGTATTTCATCCGATATGTTGCGTAAGTTGGTTGACACCATGCCCTACAGGTGTGTAGCGGTTGGTAGGTCACCCAACAAAATATTAGGTACCTAATTTTATTTCAATTTGAGCGTGTTACTTTGCCAGGATATCTGTTTCGCAGCACATTTCTATTCAAAACTTGAGTTATGTTAAAGATATTCCCATTCTGTAAACGGATTGGGCTTCAGCATGAAATTTGCTTTACAATTATGTATATATTGTTATTTTTATCTGCATATTTACTTTTGTAGCAACACTGAAAACCCAAAAAACGTCAGAAATTTCTAGAGTTGCTACTAATTTTTCCGTAACTGTATATCAATTAAATTATTAAACTTTAAAATAAAGAGTTCCATTTATCTTGTGAAACAATAAACTTGTGTGTTATTCATAGCATTACGGCCACCTGCCTGATAAATGTTGGACCATCTTTCGTCGCAATGGTCACTTTTAACCGGCTTAGCATTGATTCCATTACACTGTGAAAGATATCCGGAGATATTCTGTCCCCAGCTTGACACATTGACGGTCAGGAGTTTGGTGACGGTGCAGGGGACGCACGAATCCTCGATGAGAATAAGGTAGGGAGAATCTGGCGGCCAGGTGAGCACGACAAGTGTTTGATTATGACTTTTGAACTATTTCTGTACAGAGTGGGATTTAGGGCGTTTTCTTGCTGAAAGTTTCCAGTGACATCCTAACACACTCTCATCATGTTGAACACTTGGTAGCATAGATGGGATCAGGTGGGTTTAACGGAGTAACGGGACTCACTGAGGCACTTGACAACAAATCGTTAAAATGATACAGACTTTGGATGCATGTTTCCCTCCGACAGTTTAGATTAGTTGCAACAGTTCACACTCGCGGAGTCAAACAGGGATCTGTCCGTTGATGGCATGTTTGAGCTGGAACTTGGACTCAGTGATAAGGCGACATTTTTCCAGTCGTCCAATGTCCAATAATGGTGCTCCACTGCTCACTGCAGATCAGGTCAGATCATATGTAGAGGATTTTAGTAAGGGAGTGTCTGACCCCAGGTCTTAAACAACTCTTAGAAATAGGAAGCTAGGAGATTTGGGCTAGAGTGCCCGATAGGAAAATGACACGGAATCTAGGTAGGAAGGGGAGAAAGATGCCCTTATTTATTAGCGGGGGATCAATACACGGAGACCGACGGCTTAACGTGCCCATCCGACGCACTGCGGGTATTTAGTGGTTCGAGTGTTCGTACCTGCCTGGGATCGAACCTGAGGTTATCTCCGTGGTAGTAACGATCGTTGAACACTAGGCCACCCGCGGCCCCCTGAGGAGTTTTCGATTAAATTAGCTCAGCACGGGCTCACGAATGGACATCTTACTCCTTAGATAAAGCAGCAATAACGTCTTCTGAATTGTTAGCTTGGAAATAAATATTTTTATGTACGCCCATGTGGTTGTCCGCCGTTAACTGAAAAATCGTGAGTCATTATTTGAGCGATCGGAAGCCGTCTATTGTCCTGAAGAGCACGTAGAAATCAAGGAATTCTGGATTCCCAATTAATAGTGGTCTCCCTTATCTTGTACGTTAGGGGAATGTGTTTGCTCTCTTGAGGACCATTTCTGCTTCACCTTTAAGGTAGAGATCCTCAAACAGCTTACAATGACTGAGGTTAATGTGATGCTGACCCGTCTTTGATTACGTCGATAATCTTTGATGCGATTAAAAAGATCGATTATTATCATATTGACATAAATTGTTAGATTTTAATAGCGTTCCAGTTCGACAAATCCTTTGCTGTTCCAACAGCTCAGGATTCGTATTGGGCCATTATGCCCTGCTCGTACCGTCAGTGTAATTACCCAAGATTAAGCAAAGTATCTACATTGTAGCAATGGACTTACTTGAATCAGTATATATCAGGAGTTCCAATCCAGCAAACACAGATAAATTGACTTATTTCAATATTATCGGATTCGACAGATAATGGTGTTAAAGTACTGGATCGTTCCAGAAGTAAGTTAACACTTTCAGCTTACCTTAATTCCTGTAGTAACAGAACAATGACAAAAATATTTGAGAGCAAATATTAGAAATTCCCCTTATGCAATAATACGTTACGAAACTGTCGGCAGTTCACAGGCACCATTAAAAGTACCAGTGTGATTAATTCTGTGAAAAGTTATCTGTAATTCGGCGATCTGAATCTTTTTCGTGCTTGTAGCGCGAGTATCGGGCATCTGCTTTTCCAAATGATCAAAATAGTTAAGATCACAGAGGTTCATATCCGGTGAATACGATGGGTGGGACAGCTCCACCCAGTCTTTCTGTTCAATTAACGCTCAAACTATCGTGGCCTTGTGCGAGCGTGCGAAACCGTGTATGAAAACATGTTGCTGTACATGATAGAGCAGTGCCCATGCCGGAATATGCTCTTCTAGAAATGACTTGTACAGCTCCGATATCATGCTATCATCATATGTCTTCCAAACACCCATGCCAACGACCAGTAAGATTTCGCACTAATGCAAATCTGAGCGCGGTAATGACGTCACGGAAGTACCGGGTTAAACACATAATCGTGTCTGATGCCGTTGCCTGGGTGTGTAAAATAACTGCCAATTCGTATATACGCAAAGGAGCCTTGTGAACACCCTGTTTTTGTGACGATACCACGTAAGATTACTCTGTGCAATTTTGTAGTGGAATTTCTTGGACTGTGGGTAGCAGTGTGTGCCAAACCCACGTCTTCTAGTTCGCTCTTTAAGCCTAAATCATCCGTCAGCACAATATACACAGTCGTATCAGAATAATGTGACCACCCTGGGAATCACCGTGTACCCATCTAGATGCGTCACAGAGTGCACGTGACAATGTCGACCATACAGAGAGAGAGAGCCAGGACAGATGAGCCATAGTGCGTAACGTGATCACAATGGGCAGCAGTAATGATTTGACAGACGTTCAAGCAGGAATGGTCATCGCCTACAACGTTAAGGGTGAAGCATCTCAGTAACAGCAGACTTCACGGGATGTTCACGAGCTGCTGTAATAAGGGTGTACCAAGAATGAGTCGCTGGCAAACCGAGTACCTCATGACGTCATAACTGTGGAGCCACAAAGGCCTTCGACCCCAGAGGAGAACGTCGCCTCCTCCGACTGGTAAGGAGCAATCGGCGCTCTCCAGTGCAGCAATTGACCACGCAAATGAACGCTGAGGCACCCATGTACTTGTCCCCGATAACAGCAGAGCGAATCCTGTTACGCGTGGGTCTCCGGACTCGACGCGGCGTCAAGGCGCCCATGTTAACCCAGGTCCATCGTCAACGATGCCTGCATTTCGCATGGGACTATTGTCATTGGACAGTGGAAGAGTGGAAAGAGAATGCCTTCTCCGACGAATCCAGATCTATATTCCACAGAAGTGGCTGTAAGCGGAAGATACGGCATCAGACACACGAGAACCAACACCTAAACACGTTTGTCGGTCAAGCATACGCCGGCGGTCGTAGTGGGCATGTCTGAGGGATGTCTTCCAGGTATGTCCAGGGACCGCTGATACCACTAGATTGGTCTCTGAACACCAATGGCTACACCTGTCCATCCTGGTTGACCACATGCTGAACGTTTACTCTTGTGGTGATGGTGCCTACCAACAGAACAATGCCGCCTGCCATGTCGCTAAGGGATGTGTAACTGTTTCCAGGAACACGACAGCGATGTCTCCGTTCGCCCTTGGCAGGCGAAATATTGCCTAACCTCACTCCCGTAGAGCACTTGTGGGACTCTTTGGATCAACAGGGTTGACCTGCCGACCCACAACCAAGTCATATCCGAAACCTCCGTGCAGTCCGACTGGGCACGTGTGTCTCGGGCAACCTTGAAGGGTCTCATTGCGTCCATGCCCGGACGTCTCACCGCTGGTTATTCCCATTAGTAGGTAGGTGGCCATATTATTCTGATACCACTGTGTAAACCGTTGTGTGAAAAATACCCATTTGTATGGAAAGGACATTGTTACTACCCCGAAATGACTGCTATAAGTCATGTTGGATGCGTCGCTTCGCTTTCCATCCGGAAGTCAAAATATGTATATTGTATCTTGGAACATATTTGGGTGATGTCATGCTTTCCTTATATCCTTTCACATAACTGTACACTGTCGCTTTGCTGAAGGCATTTTGGCCTACTGTTGTCCGTAGAAGATGTTGTGCCACGCTTTCTGAATACGGTAATAGGACGCACATGTTAAGGAAATAAACTTAACATACTTTTCTTTTACTGTAGTTCTACATCTCAGCAGTTCCATCCTTATTTAAACTTTAACTACCCAATCGGTTGGCACGAAATGAGCCCGAGATAACGACTACGCAACCGCCAAACATCATTTGTGTTGCCACTTCAGTATGCGAAGTGTAAATTAATGGAAGTGCTGGTGTACTTCCGTAGTGGCTAAATAGTTATCTACGTGGCTTAAAACAAGAAGGAATCTTCGGCAGAGACTTATTGTAGGGGCAATTTCCTGATCTCCAGATAAAGAGGACAATAAAGGAAGTAAATTCCACTACATCTTAAGGTCACATGACCCTTTCAACAAAGATATTGGATCCAGGGACAATCAATACCGTGATTTAATTTGTATAAATATTTTCCTATTTTGAAGGTACGCGTTACTGTTAGTCTTTCTCTTTTAAAGGCTTGCGTTACTGTTACTGTCTATTCTGGGAGAAAATTCAAAGACTTAGTCAAATATTTGGATCTGCTTTTATCAGAAGTTGTAAAACACAGGTTTTCAGTTTCTGTGCTGAGCGAGAATGATTTGGAAATACATGAATGTTATTCACAGATCCTTAAATATCATTTTATGAAGTGCGAAAAAGAGATATTTCAGTTGAGTTGTCTGAAAAATAGACAGCGTGATAAACACAAATATTCGTCTGCATCAGCCATTGGTAAAATGCGAATAAAGATCGATATTAAATATGTGAACACTCCAGGCCAGTGGTGCATCTATTTGATCCAAGAAATGTATGTCAAGTCTTTTTCCTAGAAACAAGTAAATCGGGTAGAATAGCGATATATGGTTTAATTTCTGAAAAACACGACGGGATATTCGTATAAAGAAAAGCAAAAAAAAAAAAAAAAGTGAAAAAAAAAGAAAGAAATTTGAAAATAATCTTGCATATCATCGCATCTGCCAAACACAAAAACAATTTTCTACTTCAAGAATAGAATAATACTTTGGTATTTTAGTCCTTGATCTGGACAAATAAATCCATTAAATATGTATATCTCTCGTTCCTTCATTTTTCTCATTTCGTTCTTTATTATTATTTTTTGTTGGAAATAATTTGCTATGATTTGCCATTCAGAAAGCATTTGTCAATATCATTATCATCATCATTGTCAACCATTATCAATCCACTGCTGGACGAAGGTCTCCCCAAGTTTCCTCCACAACGGTCTGTCTTGTGCCAGTCTCCTCCATGTCACCCCTGCATACTTTCGAATTTCATCCACCCATCTCCCATGTGGTCTTCTTCTGGGTCTTTTCCTGTCCCTTGGAATCCAATCTAAAATTTCGGCTGTCCATCGATGATCTGTCCTTCTGGCAGTATGTCCAGCCCATTGCCATTTCAGGGATTTAACTCTGATCATGATGTCTTCCACTCTTGTCATTTTTCGGATCCACGAGTTCCTCTTCTTATCTCTCCTGGTTACACCAAGCATGCACCTCTCCATGCTTTTTTGAGTTGTCTGCAGCCTTTGTATGTCTCTTTTAGTTAAGGTCCACGTTTCTGCACCATACGTAAGCACTGGAAGGATGCATTGATTAAACACTTTTATTTTAAGACATACTGGCATATTGCTCTTGAAAATTATGCTGTTTCTTCCAAAAGCTCTCCAGGCAAGTTTTGTACGCCGATTAATTTCTTCATCAATGTGACCCTCACTTGATATCTGCTGTCCAAGATAAACGTACGTGTCTGTTATCTCCAGCTTTTCTCCATCAATCGATAAATCTTCATTTCTTGTAAAAGCATTGAACATCACTTTTGTCTTCTGAAAGTTCATTTTTAATCCCACTTCTTTACTCTTGTCAGCAAGTTCCTGGATCATACTCTGCAGCTCTGATGGGGTAGTTGCAAAAATGACTACGTCATCAGCAAAACGAAGGTGGGTTAGATAATCTCCATTAATCTTTATCCCCTTG
The DNA here is from genome assembly GCA_039090855.1 of Macrothele yani. Lineage (NCBI taxonomy): Eukaryota > Metazoa > Arthropoda > Arachnida > Araneae > Macrothelidae > Macrothele > Macrothele yani. Next base: position 98,417,428 of record CM077007.1, on the reverse strand, counting down.
TTTTCCCAGCTCAGCGACTGAAAAACACCCTCCAATGTGGCATTAAAGAGCTTCGGAGATATGGTGTCACCTTGTCTCACTCCCTTTCCAATTTTTATGTGTGTTGTATTTTCAAACAGCCTAATCTTTGCACTTGTATTTTCATAGAGGTTATTAATAATATTAATGTATGCATCTTCAATTCCGCAGGTTTTCAGAGCCATTGTAACTGCTGATGATTTCACCGAATCAAAGGCTTTTTCATAATCGATAAAAGCCATGCACAATGGAAGTTCATATTCCCTCGCTCTTTCAATTAGTTCTCTCAGTACGTGGATATGATCTATTGTGCTGTAGCCACTCCTGAATCCAGCTTGTTCTCTCGGTTGAGCCATGTCCAGTGTTACCTTCAAGCGGTGTGAAAGAACTTTAGTGAAGATTTTTTATAAACTACTGATAGGAGGCTGATAGGTCTGTAGTTTCCAAGATCCTCAATGTCACCTTTCTTATGTAGCAGGATCATTGTAGCGGTGTTCCAATCCTCAGGAATCTTTCCTTCATTAAGGCATCGAGTGAAAATTTGGGCGAGTACTGTTTCGATTTCTCCACTTGCTTCTTGTATGATGTCTACAGTAATTCCATCTTCTCCTGGAGCTTTTCCCCGCTTCATGTTCTGGATTGCATGTGAAACTTCTGCTGGAAGGACTGGAGGAACTCTGGTGCTGGTATCTTTCATGATGTCTGGAGTGCATGTATCATCCCTTTCATATAATTTGGAGTAGAAATCCTTCACTCTTGTCAAAATGTCGCCTCTATTTCTTGTTACAGAACCATCTTCTTTTCTCAGTGCCATAATCTGTTTTTTTCCCTTACTGAGATGCCCCTTTGCTATCTTTAGGCGTTGGTTGTTTTTAATTGCTTTCCTCACTAGTTCACAGTTGAATTTCCTTACGTCTTCAGTGATACTTTTTCTTACTGTCTTGCATAGCTCTATATATTCCACTTTGGAAGTCACATCTTCTTTAGTTGTCCTCATCTCTCTTCTTTTTTGCATCAACATTTTCGTTTTTCCTGATAATTTGTTTACATGCAACTTGTTCTTAGACCCAGCTAATTTTGTTGCTGTTTCCATAAGAGCTTTGGTTACTTTTCTGTTAACTTCAGAGATGTCCACTTCTTCCGATGTTAGGCCTTCTAAAGCAGAGATCCTGTTCTTCAGTTCCAACTTGAAGGTATTATGGTGTTTTTTAAGGTTGGTTATGTCAATAGATTTTGTTTGTCTTATGAGCTTGCCACGTTCAAGTTTAGTGTTGAGGTGCATCTTACATCTCACCAATCTGTGGTCACTACCTGTGTTGAACTTGTTTAGCACACTGCAGTCGTCTATGACGAATTTTTTGTTACACATAATAAAATCAATTTCACTTGTCGTCCCATTTGGATATCTCCATGTCCATTTCCTGTGTGGCTTTTTCTTGAAGAAGGAGTTCAAGATGTAAAACCCTTCTGCCTCTGCAAACTCAACGAGAGTATTTCCACGCTGGTTTCTGTTGCCGTGACCGAATTTACCTACTGAAGTTTCATTCTGTTGTCGTTGCCCTATTTTTGCATTGAAATCTCCCATAATTATTTTCAAGTGCTGCTTACCTTTATTATTTAGATGACAAATTTCCTCATAAAATTCTTCAATTTCTTTCTCAGGATGACTTGTGGTGGGTGCATAAGTTTGAATAATCGGAGCCTGGTATCTTTTCGAGAGTTGGATAACAAGTCGTGCAGGTCTGTCAGAGGAACTTTCAACTTCTACAACTTTATCCTTCAGTTTCTTGTTTATTATAAATCCAACACCACTAGTTCGGCCAGTATCTGTCCCACGATAGTAGAAGAGATGTCCACTTTTCAGTTCGATGAGATCTTCTCCTTTTCTCCTTACCTCTTTTAGCCCCACGATGTCCCACTTGATCCTTTGTAGTTCCTCTTCCAATTCAAGAAGCCTTGAATCAGAAGATAGGGAGAGTCCATTATACGTAGCCAAGGTCAGCATCAGATGGCAGCCTAGTCCGGTCCTCCGGGGATTCTTAGCACCCTCTGCCTTCATGTCGCACTGGCCGCTGCCTTGGCCAGGTACATTCCAGCTGCCGGAGACTGAGGGCCAAGATTTAAGTTGTGGAATCATTTTTGAGGGATTTGGCCATAACTCCCCACGCTGGCCAAGCGGGTTGGTGAGTGTGGGATAGAATTTCCTCTAATCCCGATGGTATAGTTATACCGCTATTGGCGGTCGTCAGAGCCCCTTTACTGGGAACAGGATGCACCACGAGAAGGCGGGGTTGACATTTGTCAAGGAGAGGCTGTGATGTTACGCATCACCTGACCTTACATCCCTTTGTCAATATACACATCAATATATCACTAGACATGAATTTTCCGCATCCCATTTCTAGAAGCTGAGGTGTTAACAAAACGAACAAAGTTATAAACTAACGACTTGAAATTCTGACATACGTGCATTTTCAGCACGTAAGTGAAATTAACATTTTACTCTTAAGGAAATACAACAGAAATGACTCAAGAAGTAAAGCAATAATAATCAGTACATTTTTAATGTGAAATAAATATGATAAGAATTCGTACTCGAGACAAAATGGGTTCAGGATCAAAATTTTATCTACCATTTATTTCATTGCTGCTGATACTGCAGTTATGAAAACTATTTTATTCGGATGCAATTTGCAGCCTTTTTTGGAGATTTGTTGTTTATTACTTCATTTTCGTAATAGGGCAACATTTATATCTTACTTACAATGTCTGGCACACCACATTCTCCTGATAGTTCCTGATTTACTCAACTATTTCTACATAACTTGAAAGATATTGGGTTGAAAAGAGAGTAACATCCGCAAATACAAGGTAACAGAAAAGTACGAGTACTAATTACTGCATTTACAAGTAAAAATCAGTCCAAAATGTATTCGCCATCGTTTGTAACGACCTGCTCCCATCGTCTGGGCAACTGTTGGATACCTTCTCTGTAGAATGTGGAAGCATGGAACCAAAGAAGTAAATGTACGCTCGACATCGTCCCGGTAGGTGAACTGCAGGAAATGATGCAACGAGCGGAAAAGGTGGTACTTGCTTGGGAGGAATGTTCGGGAAATAGGCTTGGTACATCAGCAGCTCCCAGCCCACGGCCCTGATGTTGTGACAGGTCACCCGTGCTGTGTGAGGTGCTGCTCCATCCTGTTGTAGGAAGACGCCCTTGCGGTTCAGCAGTGTTGGTAGTTTCGATGTGAGCGATGCTTGCAAATCGTCGAGCAGACGGCAGTACACATCAGCGGTGACAGTGGTGGTGTTCTGCAGCAGCTCAAAAAACGCAACACCCGCACATTCCACCCAAAACAGACAGCAAGGCCTTACGTGGGTGTAAGCCGGCTTTGGGAGTTGTCATGGGCTTTGGGATTTGGGTCCAACCCCCCTGTTTCCGGGAGCTGACATTGTTATGCAGGACCCATATTTCGTCCCCTGTCACAATGCAATCCAAGAAAGGTTCAACTTGGTCACGTGTAAGCAGGAAAACGTATGCATTCATGCGATTTGTTTTCTGCTCAACTGTGAGTTGATGGATACTGAAATTCCCTTCTTGGGCACTTTCCCAAGCTGACGCATGTGCGTGATAATGCTCGTGTGAATAGTCCCCAGTTGAGCGGGCATCTCCCTCGTGGTCACACATGTCTCGGTCCCCACTGAGGCTTTGAGGATATCCATATCCATTGTTGCGGTTCTTCCGGATTCACGACGGTCTGGCAGGTCGACATTTCCCTCTCGAAACCGTTCCAACCAACGACAGCACTGACAATGTGATATGGCATTGGAGTACACACTGGTAATGTTCCTTACAGCACTTACAGGTAGGGATACCGCGACGAAACTCGTACAACAGGTAACTGCGATGTGCTCCTCCTCCATTTCTATGTTGGTTGGCCCTTACACTCTTCCCCTTCTGACCACTAACTGTCATTGACTTCCCCTTCTGACCTCTAACTGCCACTGACTTGCCCTTCTGACGTCTAACTGCCGTTGACTTATGACACTTTCTTGCTGATGTCATGTCGGTGTGCTGAGCAATTTTAGTTGCCAGAGTGCGCCGTGGCTGTGGTTTCGAATTCGGGTACCTCGTCGTTTGACATTACTTTCTTTTCAACCCAATACTTTCATTTACTAGAACATATATTGATATGCCTATTTATTTTATATAATCTTATTTTATGAACTTTTAATTTACGAAAACCTTCTGACGTTTTCAGTAAACGATGTGCTATAGACTTTGCTCATCGTTCACTGGACGTAATACGCGAAATTCTCCTCCCCTTTGTTATGCTAAAAATCACTGATCATCAAGATTATTTTACTTCCTTTAATGCAGAGTTCTATTTTGGCTCTCCAGTGGCCAAATGGTCAGAGGCGAAGGTATCTGACTATTCGTCCGAGCAGGGCACAAGCGTATGCCCTGATGTTGCATGGGTGGATTCTCTGTCTTATAATCTAACTCTTTTTCTGCCTTGCAACAGTGGCTATAAATTTGAAACAGGCGGCTTGCTTTCAGCTCCTGATTGTTATTAAGCCCGTAAAAAGACAAAAGCAAGAGTTCCCCTTAAATCTTTCACACCTTGCTTACTCTCATACATGGATGAAAATGAAAAAAAAAGTCTTCTCATTTGTTTTTATTAAAGGACTGATTTTTTAGTCTCTTTTTTGTTTGGCTAATATATATATATATATATATATATATATATATATATATATTTAAAGGGATATAAGGTCAGGTGATGCGTAACATCACAGCCTCTCCTTGACAAATGTCAACATCGCCTTCTCGTGGTGCATCCTGTTCCCAGTAAAGGGGCTCTGACGGCCGCCAATAGCGGTATAACTATACCATCGGGATTAGAGGAAATGCTATCCCACACTTACCAACCCGCTTGGCCAGCGTGGTGAGTTATGGCCAAACACCTCCAAAATGATTCCACAATTTAAATCTTGGCCCTCAGTCTCCGGCAGCTAGAATGTACCTGGCAAAGGCAGCGGCCAGGGCTAAGAATCTCCGGAGGACCGGACTAGGCTGCCATCTGATGCCGACCTTGGCTACGTATAATGGACGCTCCCTATCTTCTGATTCAAGGCTTCTTGAATTGGAAGAGGAACTACAAAGGATCAAGTGGGACATCGTCGGGCTAAGTGAGGTAAGGAGAAAAGGAGAAGATCTCATTGAACTAAAAAGTGGGCATCTCTTCTACTATCGTGGGACAGATACTGGCAGAACTAGTGGTGTTGGATTTATAATAAACAAGAAACTGAAGGATAAAGTTGTAGAAGTTGAAAGTTCCTCTGACAGAGCTGCACGGCTCGTTATCCAACTCTCGAAAAGATACCAGGCTCAGACTATTCAAACTTATGTACCCATAACAATCATCCTGAAGAAGAAATTGAAGAATTTTATGAAGAAATTCGTCATCTAAATAATAAAGGTAAGCAGCACTTGAAGATAATTATGGGACATTTCAATGCAAAAATAGGGCAACGGCAACAGAATGCAACTTCAGTAGGTAAATTCGGTCACGGCAAAAGAAACCAACGTGGAAATACTCTCGTTGAGTTTGCAGAGGCAGAAGGGTTTTTCATCTTGAACTTCTTCTTCAAGAAAAAGCCACACAAGAAATGGACATGGAGACATCCAAATGGGACGACAAGTGAAATTGATTTTATTATGTGTAACAAAAAATTCGTCATAGAAGACTGCAGTGTGCTAAACAAGTTTAACACAGGTAGTGACCATAGATTGGTGAGATGTAAGATGCACCTCATCACTAAACTTGAACGTGGCAAGCTCATAAGTCAAACAAAATCTATTGACATAACCAACCTTAAAAAACATCACAATACCTTCAAGTTGGAACTGAAGAACAGATTCTCTGCTTTAGAAGGCCTAACATCGGAAGAAGTGGATATTTCTGAAGTTAACAGAAAAGTAACCAAAGCTCTTATGAAAACAGCAACAAAATTAGCTGGGTCTAAGAACAAGTTGCATGTGAACAAATTATCAGGAAAAACCAAAATGTTGATGCAAAAAAGAAGAGAGATGAGGACAACTAAAGAAGATGTGACTTCCAAAGTGGAATATATAGAGCTATGCAAGACAGCACGAAAAAGTATCACTGAAGACGTAAGGAAATTCAACTGTGAGCTAGTGAGGAAAGCAATTGAAAGCAACCAAAGCCTAAAGATAGCAAAGGGACATTTCAGTAACTGAAGAAAACAGATTATGGCACTGAGAAAAGAAGATGGTTCTGTAACAAGAAATAGAGGCGAAATTTTGACAAGAGTGAAAGATTTCTACTCCAAATTATATGAAAGCGATTATACATGCACTCCAGACATCATGAAAGATACCAGTACCAGAGTTCCTCCAGTCATTCCCGCAGAAGTTGCACATGCAATCAAGAACATGAAGCGGGGAAAAGCTCCAGGAGAAGATGGAATTACTGTAGACATCATACAAGAAGCAAGTGGAAAAATCGAATCAGTACTCGCCCAAATTTTCACTCGATGCCTTAAGGAAGGGAAGATTCCTGAGGATTGGAACACCGCTACAATGATCCTGCTACATAAATAAGGTGGCATTGAGGATCTCGGGAACTACAGACCTATCATCCTCCTATCAGTGGTTTATAAAATCTTCACTAAAGTTCTTTCACACCGCCGGAAGGTAACACTGGACATGGCTCAACAGAGATAACAAGCTGGATTCAGGAGTGGCTACAGCACAATAGATCATATCCATGTACTGAGAGAACTAATTGAAAGAGCGAGGGAAAATGAAATTTCATTGTGCATGGCTTTTATCGATTATGAAAAAGCATTTGATTCGGTGAAACCATCAGCAGTTACAATGGCTCTGAAATCCTGTGGTATTGAAGATCCATACATTAATATTATTAATAACATCTATGAAAATGCAAGTACAAAGATTTGGCTGTTCGAAAATACAACACACGTAAAAATTGGAAAGGGAGTGAGACAAGGTGACACCATATCTCCGAAGCTATTTAATGCCACATTGGGAAATGTCTTTCAATCACTGAACTGGGAAAACAAAGGGATAAGGGTTAATGGAGATTATCTAACCCATCTTAGTTTTGCTGATGACGTAGTCATTTTTGCAACTACCCCATCAGAGCTGCAGAGTATGATCCAGGAACTTGCTGACAAGAGTAAAGAAGTGGGATTAAAAATGAACTTTCAGAAGACAAAAGTGATGTTCAATGCTTTTACAAGAAATGAAGATTTATCGATTGATGGAGAAAAGCTGGAGATAACAGGCACGTAGGTTTATCTTGGACAGCAGATATCAAGTGAGGGTCACATTGACGAAGAAATTAATCGGCGTACAAAACTTGCCTGGAGAGCTTTTGGAAGAAACAGTATAATTTTCAAGAGCAATATGCCATTATGTTTTAAAAGAAAAGTGTTTGATCAATGCATCCTTCCAGTGCTTTACGTATGATGCAGAGACGCGGACCTAAACTAAAAGAGACATACAAAGGCTGCAGACAACTCAAAAAAGCATGGAGAGGTGCATGCTTGGTGTAACCAGGAGAGATAAGAAGAGGAACTCGTGGATTCGAAAAAGGACAAGAGTGGAAGACATCATGATCAGAGTTAAATCCCTGAAATGGCAATGGGCTGGACATACTGCCAGAAGGACAGATCATCGATGGACAGCCGAAATTTTAGATTGGATTCCAAGGGACAGGAAAAGACCCAGAAGAAGACCACATGGGAGATGGGTGGATGAAATTCAAAAGTATGAAGGGGTGACATGGAGGAGACTGGCACAAGACAGACCGTTGTGGAGGAAACTTGGGGAGACCTTCGTCCAGCAGTGGATTGATAATGGTTGACAATGATGATGATTATGATGATATATTTAAAATTCCCTGCTTTTTTGCTCCTTACGTTTGTTTGGGTGTTCGTACTTTTCTCTAGAATTAAGGATTTTCTTCTGCAAAATGTATGTGGTTTGTTTCAAAATTTGCCGTCCTCCTACATATATGATTGATTCCTAACCCTTTAAGTGGCCAATGTACTAGAATCGGATAGTGCCCCAAATTTCTGTGCTCCCTTGAAAAAAATTTTCACATAGCGGCCCCGACATTTACGAAAGCTAAGTATAAATATTTCGTTTTCCCTTCTCATCTCGGCAATATCGACGATAAAAATGGCACAAGTAATAAACGCTCCCATCTAGTCCTTTCTTCTCCACTCTATAATCATGATACGCAAATGCGAGTCCCACTGGCATGGACATCGTGCCACAAGGTAGAGCTTGCTTATTCTCATACATGGATGAAAATGAAAACAAAAAAGTCTTCTCATTTTTTTTAATAAAGGGCTGATTTTTTTAGTCTCTTCTTTGTTTGGCTAATATATATATATATATATATATGTGTGTTTTTAAAATTGCCTGCTTTTTCACTCCTTACGTTTGTTTGGGTCTTCGTACTTTTCTCGCGAAATAAGGACTTTCCTCTGCAAAATGTATGCGGTTTGCTTCAAAATTTGTCGTCCTCCTACATATATGATTGATGCTTAACCCTTTAAGTGGCAAATGTACCAGAATCGGATAGTGCCCAAAATTTCTGTGCTCCCCTGAAAAAAATTTCACATAGTGGCCCCGACATTTACGAAAATTAAGTATAAATATTTCGTTTCCCCTTCTCATCTCGGCAATATCGACGATAAAAATGGCACAAGTGATAAGCGCTCCCATCTAGTCATTTCTTCTCCACTCTATAATCATGATACGCAAATGCGAGTCCCACTGGCATGGACATCGTGCCACAAGGTAGAACAAGTGACTAAAACATCTTCTCTCTCCTTTCTTATATTCGTCACCCTTTTTATAAGCCTTTCAGTAGATTCAGTTAGAAAGGATTAGTTTCAATCATTCTCCTAAGTAAGCATTTTGAAATGCAAAATCAATGGGAAAGTAACGGTTTTTGATGCGCAGATTCACACATATCAGCCCACGCTCAGCCCACTTCTAACAGAATGAATGCCTGAACTGATTTCGACTAGTTTTGCTAACCCCTGATTAATTCGTCCCTGCCAGTTAAAAGGTTAAAACATTGCAACTAGTTCTTCACTTCTATTACCTCCTAAAAAGCTCATCAAGTTCTATTATTTGTTTTATATCGATTTTCCTCATCACAATCGGTTGTTTCCTCGTAACTGTTCCCCCGCCCCCCTCCCATCATGACCAATTTGTTGGTTCTTATTCTTGCGTTGTTGAAGTTCCTTAAAAACCATTTTTCCCTTCACGATCAATTATCTGTGCTCGTTTTATTAAGTCCTTTGAGATAAATGTTTACTTCCGTCATCAACGATTATTAGTAACTTCGAAACTATTTTTCCTAATGCCATAAATTACTTGTAGTGTTCGTTATATTTTCTTTTGAGCACTTAATTTTCCACTTCTTTCGCTTGTAGCTTTCTTGTAGGTAGTACGGATGGTTCGATATGCTTCGGTACTTTAAACCTGCTGTAACGGTTTTTAATTGTTCAGTCTGTCTATTTTCTTCTCCATGTGATTTTTACCCCATTTTGACAATTTTTTTATGCTAAACAGTGTCATCAATTTCTTTGAAATGACTTTTTTGCACTCTCTATTACAGTGCATTAGATGTTTTTCCAAGTACTTAATTTCTGTTTAGCACTATTGCAGAATATTTATTCTGTTGATATATAAAATATTTATTTCTCTGAGCCATCTGTTTATTGTTGTGCCTAATTGTGGACGTGTGTAATATATTTATTGTTGTGCATATACGTGTGTCATATATTTATTGTTGTACATATATCACTGCATAATATCTAGGTCTTCATATTTTGATTAAATTGATTATTTACTTTCAAGGTATCAGGTCAAACATCTTTTTGCTATTCTTATTGAGTTCGTTGTCTCTGTTATTTTTTCGTAGTGAGCAGAATCCAATCACAAAAGAATGTTTTAATCTGGTTTTCAAACGTGCAATTAAGACTTCAAATACATAGGAAATAGAAATATACGCTTTCACTTCCTAGTAGCAAAACCATTATCTTCCAAATATTATAAATTGTATGCAGAAGATTTGCCATAAGGAGCTCAATCCGATGCAAAAAGAATTTCTAAATCGGACTTTTAGAAACAGAGATACAGAGAAACTGCAATTTTTCTTACGTCTCTTAGCGGAAAAGCTGCGCAATACTTGAAAGAGAAACTTCATCCATAATAAGCTTCATTATAAACGATATCGAAGGGAAGAAAAAATTTGTTCGATTGTATATTTAGAAGAAACGATATAGAATAAAACATATTTAAATTGTATAGCATCTGCATTTAAGCCCTCTGGCGTGAAGTTATGACTTGGAAGAAAACCGGGAAGCAGGAATCATCGTTCTTGCATTTCAAATTTCTTAATACAAAGAGAATTTTTTCTAATCTGACTAATGGCTGCAGAGATATGGTGCCCAGAGAAAAATGGTCGGACACAGCGATAACATAAGCACGAGCCTTTTCTACAAACGACGTGCTAAAAACAGGAAAATATGGTATTACCAGTCTGCATGCCACAAAGAGCTACAATTGTTAAATCTTCACAAAGTTTCGAATTGTTTTATTATATACTAAAAATCTCAGCAGAAGCTTCAAGTTTTCATACGCCTGTTTCATAAAAATGGCATGAAAAAAAGAAAAGGGATGGTAAATAATTTCAGTTGTGAAGCAGACCACCTTTCAAACTTAACGTAGATGAATCAAAGAATAGTCGCACTATTACTTCATCATTTCGTCAATACAATTGCAATTGGGCATATCCCCATTCAAGAGAAAACAAAAAGGTGTCATCGAATTCTCCGGTGATAAATGATGAATCCTCGGGTGATGTAATGAACACGTGTTTTGAACCTTCCTCGACACGGAAAGAACTTTTCCAAGTAGAGTTTCAGAAGAAAACGAAATTTAGACAAAAACAGAATGCATGTTGGACCCGTAGTAGGAAAACTGCGCATTATTTAAAATTCGCAATGCGAGCAATTTTTTTCATAGTGAGTGGAACCAGTTACAAAAAAAAAAAAAAAAGAAGAGCGCGAAAAACAAATAAGCCGTAATTTTACAATCGGTAGCACATCTACAAATAGAAATAGCTGGTTATTCCGGAAAGCGGCAGCAGTGTTTTAAGGTAAAAGCACAGAATTTACAAATGATATTATTCGTACCTCAAAATATCTGAAGCTGAAGGAAGTTTTCAAATTGAAAGATTATAAGACATGATACGAAGAAAATCGTGGTAGAACTTGACGTCTTTTGGCGGTAAACCTGTGAGGAATTTGAAGATACAAATGAAAGGTATCTCACCAGGATTTTTTCCCAGGAATATTTAGAGTCGGTGGTAGACCCTCAAATAGAAACACAGCTTGATTCCCCCTGGCGAGGGAACTGCGAATAATCGCAACCACAATTTTATCGGAAGCATTTCGCTATTTTTTCACCTCCACATGCCAAGTCTAATCACCCTTATCAACAAAAACTCAGTGCCTTTTATAGTTGCGTATATCGCGCGATACATATATGTTCAGAAAAGGACAGTTTGGAAAACGAACTTTATTTCTTTAAACGTGTTGCAATACAGCGAGGATACAACCCTTCCATTATAGACAAGGCTCCGACAAAATCCGGAAACCGAAGTCCATCTCTACATTAACTCCTGTGATGCGCCCATTGCGAGAGAATTTTGCCATTATTCCATTTTCCCGTGACATTGCCTTCAAAATTACAAAAATTCTCAAAACCTTTAAATTTAAGGTGATTTTTAAACCCTTAAACAATATGAGATTTTTAAGGATCAAAGGACTGTGTTGAAGACAGAAATTCGTGGGGAATTTATAAAATTCCATGTGAATGTGGCGCTTCGTATATAGCACAGACCCGTACAGCCTTGCGTTTTCGATTGAAGGAGCACATGACCTACATTCGGAATTGTGACCTAAAATAGTCATCGATGGCTAAGCAGTGTTACGAAAAGGACCACAGATTTCTCTTTGAGGAAGCGAAACTTATTGAAAAGCCAGATTCAACCTCCAAACTTGATAGTTTGGAAGCTTTCCATATATATCAGAAGTCTTCGCAACTTGTTAATGACATGGCATCCACGCCCTTTCTATAAAACGCGTGGAAGCATCTAACCAAAGCACGTGACTGTAAATAGCATTTATGATGTCATATACAAATTGAATATTTACGTGCGATTCGTCCTGATGAAGCTAGGTAAATACCCAGCGAAACCATGGTCGGCTTGAGAAATAAAGAAAATAAACATTTGTGACAACTACGTTGTATTATCTTAATCGATAAATAATCGTCACAAGACTGTAGTCCTTGAGATAAAGAATAAACAGCTATTTACATCACTTAGTGTCAGAAATCTCCAAAACATGAAGAGGACACGAACAATTTTCCACTACGTACAGGTATAAATTTTCCCACAAGTTAACGTACAGGTATCTAAGGTTGAGATTTTTTTTTAAAAATCGACTTCTAGAAACAGCAACGTTGAGAAAAATGCATTTTATATTTTTGCCTCAGAGCGGCTAAATATTACATTATTATTGGCAGGAAATGCGCACAAGATGTTTTCATGTTGAATTTTTCAATCGGGTCTTCAGAAGAGAGATATGGCTTCAAATATGCAGCACAGAAGTATACACTGGCAGAGACCAAATTGTCCATTAAGAAAAATTAGGAACTATTCCTTAGTAGGAACGCTATCCGAATTTATTTATTTTTAAATCCAATTGCAGAAGCACAGATACTGAGAAAGACAGGATGTATACGTATGTACTTACCTTGGCCAAAATCAGTTTATTATTATGAACGTATTAGGTGTATCATCATCATTCAAAATGTTCTTACGTTCTTACTATCTAAAAGTTTTTTATGTCTCAATTTTATTCTTAAGTTTAATTACTTTTCTATATCCATATTTGAATCTATATGTTTCAATATTTCTATTTCCATCTTTTAAGTCGCCACTTAATTTCCCCATTACTCCCTTTAGGAACTTTCCTACTTTCTGATTTTGGGTTCGTAAAGTTTGCGTCATCACTTATTTAGTAATTAATTAATCTTCGTAATCACTCTTTAAAATGTTGATCGCTTTTCCAACTAAATTTCGCATTTGTAAAGTTTTCTTTTTTTTTCTCCATTTCTATCATGAGAGTTCTTATTCCATAAATATTTCATTTATTTAAGCACAAATAAAGTGTTAGAGTACCGAATTTACTTTTCACAGTATAAAAAATAGGGAGTTCGCAGTGATTTTATAGATGAAATGCTTAGGTGATACTAAACTGAAGTAGAAGAATTTGTTCAGCACAGACTGATGCTGCTGCAATACATCTCAGTAACGTTTCTCCACAGTGCTAAGTGCTGGAATGATCCCCTGAGGCACAATCTGTGCTTTGTTTCTCGTGAAACCGAAATTTTTTTCTGTCGTTTTACAGATAGAGTCCCAAGCCTCAGTGGACCTTAACCGAGACCAGCTGTATCCTTTTGTGTTTTCTTGCGCTAGTGAAAGAATGTTAGTCCTTGCCTCCTGGGTTCTGAATATTGTGTCAGGCATCAGGGACTCTGCGAGATTAATTCGATGACGCCGCACCCTCGGGTGTTCTTGAGAGTTTTAGTCCCAACACGGCTGAAAATATTTCTTCTTTTATTGGGATTTACATTAGTGTTTTATGCCTCAAAATAAAGTGACTGTGAATGTCTTGGCTTGAAAGAAGTTATTATTAGAGTAAGGTCTAGCGTAGTTCATTTTTTTATTATCGTTGAACAACAGTTTAGAACACTTTCTCAAAAATTCCTGAATTCTTGAGCATGAGAAGAACATCGGTACATTTGCTCACTGCATCTTGCCAAGAAAACCAGTAATAAAAATAATAATAGTAGTTATTTTTATTACTACTACTAGTGTAATTCTGAAAACTAGTAGTAGTAATAAAAATAACTACTATTATTATTTTTGTTACTGGTTTTCTTGGCAAGATGCAGTGAGCAAAAGTACCGATGTTCTTCTCATGCTCAAGAATTCAAGAATGTTTGAGATATATCGTAGATCTGCAGAACGACTGTCTTTTGGTAAGGGTAGTGAAGTATTTGTTGGGATGAACCCAGCTGTTCGATATTTTTAGGATGCTTTTAGACATTACTACAGTAGACGAAATGAAATTTTCTAGACTCTGTATTATGTTATCTTTTCAAATCCGCTGAATCTCCTTTCTTGTACCATCATATTTAAGAACTTTCTCAAAAAATTCAGTTTTTGCTAAAATGAAACACGAAATCAGTTAGTTTTGTTTTCCTCTGTGTTTTGCACACAATTTTGTCAGCTTAAATGTGGTGTACGGTCGTATCTGTGATGACAGGTTTACCTTACTGTATACACTGAAGTGCCAGAGAAACTGGTACAGACGAGGTTTTGCATAATACATAGCAACGTCACCTACGTGCGTAGTCGGTTGCGTCTGTCAGTGCGCATATAAAGCGATAGACATCCTTGCCATCTGTCAGATTTGTTTTCGGCATGAGAAAGACAAGTAATAACGATTTAGGCGATTTTCAACGCGGTGTCATAGTTGGCGCTCGTGAGATGGGCCATAGTATTTCGGAGGTAGAAACGAAATTCGTATTTTCACGGACGACCATTGCAAGGGTGTAACGTGACTACAAGAATTCCAGCAGAACATCCAACCTACGATACCAGTGTGGCCGTAAAGAGACATTAGGTGAACGTGACCATCGTGGGCTGTCAAGAATCGTTTCACGCGATAGGCGTGCAACACTCTCGCTGGTATAATCGGAATTCAATGCTGGAGCCACAACAAGCGTCAGCGTCCGGACTGTGCAACGTACCCTGCACGACATGGGCTTTGGGAACCGACGCCCAACTGGAGTCCCCTTGATGGGTGCACGACAAAGAGCTATGTGCCTCGCTTGGACACGGCAACACAACCAGTGGACACTTGATGACTGGAAACAAGTAGCCCGGTCTGGCGTCCAACTGTATCGGGCAGATGGAAGGATTCGTGTGTGGCGCAAACCCCATGAAGCTATTGATCCCGCCTGTCAGCAGGGAACTGTACCGCCTGGTGGGGAGGGGGAGGGGGTCTGTAATGCTATGGGGTGTGTTTAGCTGGACTTCACTGGGACGTCTACAAACGTCTGTGACTGGCCAAAGCTATGTGCGCATCCTTTCTGACGAGGTACACCCATTCATGTCCTGCATTCATGATAATGGGTTGGGCCTGTTTCAACAGGACAGTGCACCCCCACATAAGTGTCGGGACGCTACATTATGGTAGAGGAGAATTCATCTGAGTTTGGGGTGTTGCCATTCCCACCCAAGTCCCCAGATCTGAACGTGATAGAACACATTTGGGATGCCATGCAGCGCGCTATCGAACACAGGAATCCGAGACCTCGGAATACTCCCGAATTGTGGAACGTTCTGCAGGAAGTATAGTGTGCATTGCTTACAGCATATTTCCAAAAGCTAGTGGACTCCATGCCTTGTCGTATTTCTGCAGTCCTGAGCTCCCGTGGGGGACCTACCAAGTATTAGACTGTTGCACCGATGTTTCTGGTACTTCAGTGTATGTAACACTGATGTTCAACAACGAGTTGTTCTAGTTATTGTTTCTTCATTTTCACAGTGTTTTAGATGAGACTAAGGTCTTGACCTATCAGTGATTCGTTATCCATTTAAGTATCCCAGAACGAATGGGGAACTCTCAAAGGATGTGGCAAGTTTGAAGGAGCGCCAGTTTCTATTAATATCATTGTCATTTGTTTTTCTCTTCTTTGGAAATCGCACCTATACCATGGTACACTCTCAGTACGGCCATGAAGTCAAATGTGGACATAGTAATTCATGGTTTAAAAATCATCTTAATATATGACATCTATTGAGAATCACTGCTTCCAAGATTTTGGCCTTTGGTGCTATAGACACAAAGTATCAAGCGGAGTTGTATCAGAAATTATAGCAATTGAAGAGATAAGTACGCGTAATGGATGTATACGAACTGTTTCCAGCATCCACAGCTGCTTAACCTCAGCAGTCCGTTCCACACGTTGTTGATTTTTTTTTCACATAGCTAGTCTGAATATTACAGTCTAAAGCAGGGGTTCTCAAACTTTTTAGCCTGTGGAACCCGTTTTCCTACAATGGAACCCCTCTATAAAGACCATTTAAAAATTAATATACCTATATGCCTCTTACTTATCACTGATTTGAAATAAAAACAAAATGAAAAAGTAAGCAATCAATAAAAATGTAATACATACAAAAAGGTAATGTAGAGCCAATAATATTTATTATGCCAATGATGCAAGTATTCAGTAATAAAAAATATTAATGTGATGAATGGCTTTGCTTTTTATTGCCACATAATTCTTTAAAATTCGGTTCTATCGAAGAAAAATGTAATCTTATATGGGGCTCTGCATTCAGCTTATTCCGGTGCTTAGTTTTTGAAGAGGCATACACAGAAAAGCCAGTTTCACACAGATAGGTTGTCGCAAAAGGTAAGAGCACTGACACAGCTTTTTGCGATAATAATGGATATTCTCCTTTCAAACTGCACCAAAATTCTGCCATTGACACTGTTTTATAAAGAGATGTAACTGAAGAATCTGACGTCAGTTCAATACATTTTTCATATTCATCAGATGAAAAGCAAGGAGGTCTCTCATTTATAACAAATGGATTTTTAATCCATAATTGACTTTTTTTTCGTGCTGCTCATCAGAAAAATAGTGGCTCATTGAATCGTGGAGAGCTAACAGGTGTTGGGTGATTTCCTCATATTGTTTGTTTTCTATTTCTGAGTCTAACTCTGACAGAAAGTTTCTCACGGTTCGAAAGCAGTCAAGTTCGTGGCTGCAGACACAACTGGTCCAAAATTGTAGCGTTTTTTGTAGTGAGTACATCAATTTGTTTTTCTTGAAGTTCAAGTTGAGTTCATTCAGTTTTGAGAAAATATCATATAGATAAGCCACTCGAAATAACCACTCTCTATCATTTAATCGATCTTCCAAATAAAAGTGGTTATCTATGAAGAAAGCATGCACTTCAGCATGAAGTTCAAAAAAAACGTTCCAATATTTTACCTCGAGAATACCACCTCACTTCCGTGTATAGAAGCAATGACGTATGAACACTTCCCATATAATCGCACAAGATTTTAAACAATCTATTATTCAGAGGACGAGCTTTTATGAAGTTTATCATTTTAACTCCAGGGCGCTTTTTAGATGGAGAGGCAAATTTTTCGCAGCAAGAGCTTGCCTAAGAAGCATACAGTGACTACTGGTACAGTGCTTTGCAATCATTTTGATGCGCGCGACAATACCATATGTTTTTCCTGTTTTGACACCTCCCTCAATCTTTTTGCACCACTTCTTTGAGATGTTCTGAACCACGTGGTTTTCATGGCTTTCTGTCACATCCTTTTCTTGTTTTTTTATTGGTTGCGAATATTTGGTTGGTTAAGGCTGTCATCGAGAAAAATGTGGAATTAACTGATTTTCTTGAAAATTTCGGCGATGTTTTATGAACTGCTTGCGGAACCCCTGGAGGGCCGTCGCGGAACCCTGGGGTTCCACGGAACACACTTTGAGAAACACTGGTCTAAAGGTATCGACATATCAGTAATGGCTGTTTCCTTCTGCCTTTTGTCGAATATCCCTATGTCTGGCGTCCTCACAGATGTGATTCTGGCTGTTTTTATCGCGCAATACCAAAAAAATGTGTTTTGTGTGCTATTTAAAATTATAATTGGTTGACGCTTATACAGTTGTGTTGTGCAGTAACCTCCTGATCATAGCCACTCATGGGACCGGAGGTGTGACGGATAAGTGAAAGTGTGGTACAGCGCCGTCTAGTGAAGGTTAATATAACTACTTGTGAGTTCACATGACAGCATGTTTACAAGCTTATTTTCAAAATCATATTTACAAATGTATTTTTCTTAACAGTTTGACAATTAAAAAACAATTTAATAAGACAAATGCAGCATGTTGTAAAAAGACACATTTCATAAAAGGTAGGGTGTTGTACATTTTGACTTTTTGTTTGCCCCATAACTGCAGGAAGATTTCGAATTCTGCGCAATAAGAGCACTTTGGTTGTTTCTGCTTCGTCTTATTTCTCAAACCAGTCAATGTATTGGGTTTGTGCAAAAGTTCTACCCGTTTTTGTAATAGATGCAAATTGCGATCGGTGTAGTTACGTTACAGATGACGCTGCGATGGCGAATTTTTGGCCAACAAAGCGTGAAGCAGTAGAGCATATAGAGGCACTAGGTTTGTCCGAGTAAATCATTCGTATCGGAAATTCCGGATGGTGTAACATGGCATGTGATAAGGAGCACATGTTCGATAAAGGCAGTACTTCAGCCGCGGAATGCCGCAACATCTGTCAGGTGTATCGGGAGGATGCAGTTGATGATAGCATATGTCGCCGTTGGTTTCGAAACTTCCGGCACGGAGACAGAAGCTGTAAAGATCAACCACATTCTGGACGTCCATCAGTATTTTCTGACGAGGATGTGGACCAAGCGATAACACATCACCCACATCCAACAGTTCAGGAATTAGCAGAAACGTTGTCGGTACACAGAACAACAGTCGAAAGACGGATGCATGCGTTGGGTTCATCACAAATTTGATAACTGGGTTCGCACCAGCTTTCTTCAAAGCAACGAGAGGAGAGAATCCGTACCTAAGTTTCTTTGGTCTCTCGTCACAGAAATGAGTCGTTTTTGGGACGAATTGTAACTGGGGATGAGAAAAGGGTACTGTTTGGTAATGTAAAGTTTCGACGGACAGTGTGCCAAGGTGCGAAACCTGCTCCATCGACCTCAAAAAAAAACTGCATCCCAAAAGGGTTTTGTCGAGTGTTTGGTGGGATGTCCAGGGAATAATCCACTGGAAGGTGTTGGCACCTAACCGAACGATAAATGCTGACCTCTACTGCCAACAGTTGGACAGATTGCGAGAACAACTGACATCGAAGCTGCCAGAACTCGTCAATCGCAAAGACGTGATCCTTAATCATGATGACGCCAGACCTCATGCTGCTTTCATCACTATGCAGAAATTAGTAGACTTTGGTTATGAAGTGTTACCTCACCCGGCGTATTCCCCTGATCTGGCACCTACGGACTACCACCTTTTTCAATCGTTACAGAGCGCCTTTGGTCTACAAACCATCGATGATGTGGACGATGTGAAAACGGCATTACATGACTTTTTTTGACTCTGAAACACAGGAGTTTTTTCCGGCGTGCGCTTCACCTACTCATAGACAAATGGCAAGAGGTTATACAGAATGATGGCATATGTGAAATCCTAGGTATGTTGTTTTTTGTATTCTCCTCCTTTCTTTGTAGCCTACAAAAACGGGTAGAACTTATGCACACACCCAATATTTAAAGATCATATTTTCTGCTTCCGCATAACTGACGTTGTTTCCTGGCTCATCAATTTCCGATTTACCCGATTCAGGTTTATCTGGATTTGAAAACATTTTTAATAAATCTGTTATCTGTTAATTGTTTATAACCTATGCCATATTTGTAACAGTTGAGCCAGTCGGTCATTTCATCCCTAGAAATGCTCTGAAAACCTGAAACATTATTTTGACACTGATGAAAATAACTCTGATTCTTCATCTTTGGCAATTATCAACATTACTGTTACTAGGCGATAAGTTTCTCAAGCTTTTCTGCAAAGTTTCTTCAGACAAATCATTCTAGGCATCAGGTATAGGGCATGTTTGATTTTGTAGGATTTCCAGAATCCTATGACATTTGATTCGTTATCAGAAAGTAGCGGCTACCGAATGAAGACTTTTCGTTAACGCCTTTTCATAGAGGACTCAGCAGAAAATGACACTTTGGTCCACTGGCTGTATCAATGATGTTATATTGGACGAAGATATAAGCACCTGATGTTCCCGTCAGAAGACTCAAGATTTTCATCAGGATGTGCTCCTGCGTTATCAAGCAACAGAATTGCTTTCGGTGGAAGACCATTTTTATTTAAGTGAGCTCTCACTCCCGGAGCAGATACATCCTGAAACCAATTCTTTAAAACGTCTTTCGTCTTCCAGGGCGCTTTTTTTTTTTGGATGTAATAATTGGCAGGAAATGTCTTCATGTTGATATTCTTAAAAGCTGTGGGTTTGTTGGATTTTACTATCACAGTTGGAAAAAAGCAGGAGTTCCCTGCGGAGTTAGAAGTCAGCAAAACCGTTATGCAATCTTTTTGAAGTTTAAAGACAGCAACACCTTTTTCATAACCCGATTTAAGAATCTTTGTAGGAAAGACACTAAATTTACAATTATTTTTCACAATTATAAATTTGGTTCCGTGTTACTCCCAGCTCTTCAACCGTCTTCAAAAAAATTCTCTCGAAATTCGGCAGTGCATTCGCTATTAGAACTGTGTTTTTCACCATGGTACTTAATAGCTATCTAATTCTATGGCGAGATTCAAACCGAGTAAGATAATCTTCACTGGTTTTGAAGGGTGTTTCACCGTCAAGTTTTTTATTCAATTCTACAGCCTTTTCGCAAATCATGCGTCTATAAACTGTGATCCCTTGACTTCATGTTTGCACAAACCATTGGTAAGTAGTGACATTATTAACCCGTGTTGCCTGTATCATCGGCTTTACGGGGATTAAAAAAACTTCCTTAAAAATCTATTGCAAAGCTACTTCCATTAATTTACCCATTCAAAATGCCCATCCACCCTAGAAGACTGTCTCTTACTCTGGAACCAACTTGGTTCTTTATTACAACCAAGAAAATCATACATCGAATTTTTTTAAAACAATTCCAAAATCTTCAAACAGTCAATAACAAAACACTTTGAGAGATACAGTTCAACAAATTCAAAAACATGCAATTATAACCATACTCAGGAAGCAATTAAATGATCACAATATCAAATTTCATTAACAATACTTCCTTTAAATTACTAACAATGCATCCATAATGCAAATTATCAATAAATCTTACAAATATCAGCTTAAAAACAACAATTAAAATATCCTTAATCCAAATAACAATAAAAACCATTGGTAAACCTTTGGTAAAGAGCACAGTTCATTTGTTCGTCCGTTGCGGTTTTCATAGGTGTTCTTGCATTTATAGCCCCATCTGTGGTTTCTAACTTGTTTGCAATACCTTTTGGTTTTTTGAGAATTTCTCCTCAAGTCATTTACTGAAGATCGTCCTATTTCATAATATTTTGATAAATAAGTAACAGTTAAGCCATTCTTTAAACGTTTTATTATCGCCAATTCTTTTTATATCAAGAACACCTCGTTTCCTTTTGGCATTCATTCTTTCCACTTAGAAATCTGGAATGAAATGAACCACCTAACGGTGGTGTGATGTACCCTGCACCTGAGACTATCCAATCACGCACTATCTACAATAGGTAACGTGATCTAAGCCGCAGTAGAGAATATTCAGTAGGGTGAGCCGAAAAAAATATTTTCGAAATTGAATTTAGAAGAGGGTAGAAATATTGCCTCTTACCTTCAAATGTATGTCTATATTTTTTTTAAATATTTTTATTCAAGGTCTTGATCCATCTACCAAGCTTTAAGTAATTAAGAATATTATTAAAAATAAAATATAGTCATATTACCATTTTCCCATTTTATTATACATATTAATTGCACAAATATACCTACGTTTTATAAGTTCAACCATTTTTTTAATGTTTTATGTCTGAAATGTATCTTTTATCAACTCTGTTAATAGGATAAAGTACGAACTACATCGCAATGGCGGAATAATTACTGGTCTAGCCGTTCTACCAATTATCAAGTGTACGCGAAGTGTTGTAATAACTTAACCTTGAAAGATGCGCGCGCCGTTTTTTCTTTATAGATCATATCAGATCATATGTAGAGGATTTTAGGGAGTCTCTGACCCCAGGTCTTAAACAACCCTTAGAAATAGGAAGCCAGGAGATTTGGGCTAGAGTGCCCGATAGGAAAGTGGCACGGAAACGAGGTTGAAAGGACTGGAGGAAGACGCCCTTATTTATAACCGGGGGACGAGTACCCGTGATCCGACGGCTTAACGTGCCCATCCGACGTACGGCGAATATTTAGTGGTTCGAACATTCGTACCTGTGGTTTCTCCGTGGCAGTCACAAACGTTAGACACCTGGCCATCCGCGGCCATTTCCTTTATAGAAAAGCCAGGTTCATCTTATATAGGGCACATTACCCCACCTTCAGGTACAGCTAAAGGTACTGCTGAACGTATTCTGATTTTCTTCAGCGAAAGAAAGTTAATTCTAGACCACCTGGTGGCAATAGGTTGTTTGTGGTGTCACGGCTTTCAATACTGGAAGCAAAAACGGAGTTATAGTTTGTCTTGAAATGAAATAAAATCCTTCACTCTATGGTTCATATGCCAATTGCATAGCAACGAATTGCTTCCGAGACACTTATTTTATTATTCAGACGGAGTTACAACAAGTCCAGAAGAATAATCGGGAACAATCGCGAAATCATTAGATAAATGCGGAAAGCTTCCAGTTGTAAACTTGATGACTATTTCTTGTGATTTACCAAAAGTCGACCTTCAGGAATATGTTCAGATCAAATATATTTGTATATCATTTGAAAGGCTATTTCTTTAGGACAATGCACTGAGAATTTAGCTGATCGTCAACCTGGAACGCTATCTCATGCTCGTTTGCTGACGACTGCAAAACGTGTTCTACGATGCTTCATCTCGGGTGATAATCCGTCAGCAAACTTAAAAATTATTTCAGAATTTATTTTTAAAGTTTATGCCCCAATGTGGTTCATGATAAATTGTCATCCTTCCTGCAAAGATGGATCTCTGCATGTTTTCAAGACGATAAAGGCAACTCGTTATTTAAGTGACGATTTGAATGCTGTAATTAACCCAATTTTTCAAAGGAATGCATACTTTATTTACACTGACAATATGCCCCCTGCGTTGATCAGCAATGACCGCCGCCCCATTCCTGATCTGGGACTAATGATTCTGAGGGCTAGACAGGGAATGACTGACACAGAAAGAACATCCAAAATTCCAAACATTAATTTGAAGCTATTGAATACATCGATCTGATAAACTGGAAAGAGTGTCGTTTTGTATCTCCACCTATTTTTACAAACGCTACAAATGAAGACATTGAATCTCTTATAAATCTCCAGTTACTCCTTCTTTAGAGCTTCTTCGATACTCTTGTCACACACATGCTGTGGAAAGGTGCGTAAAATTGGTCTCAGAAGCATCAATATCTGCCATTGGACCAGAAGCACGTAATGACTTAATCCGTGCTAAAATCCAATGCCGACAAGTTATGCCAAATTTTGATCATAAAACTCAGTATAAATTGGCTGAATAATTATCATTAACTTTTTTATGTTTAGCTGTTATGTATTTATTTTTTATTGTTTAAAAATGCAATTTAATATATATTTATTTTTCAATGTTTGTTTTATCAACATGTTTCATTCATTCTTGAAGTGAACGAAAATCTGCAAAATTTCACAGTATTTACGATTTTCTTTCGTGTGCTAAAAAAATAATGTATACTGAAAATACATTTTCTTATATCAGTTAAGTTCTTTGAATATAATTTTTAATAATTATTGAAATGGTTTGTAAATTTTTAGACATTTAACTTTTTCTTGGAAAGGCTAGGTTTTAGGCTGAAAACACTAAAATACAAAACCCGGTAGAGCTCTCAAGACTTTGAATAAAAAATCTAAAAAAATTATGGGCATTTATTTGAAGGTGGGATGCATACATTAATATTATTAATAACATCTATGAAAATGCAAGTGCAAAGATTCGGCTGTTTGAAAATACAACACACATAAAAATTGGAAAAGGAGCGAGATAAGGTGACACCATATCTCCGAAGCTCTTTAATGCCACATTGGAAAATGTCTTTCAATCACTGAACTGGGAAAACAAAGGGATAAAGATTAATGGAGATTATCTAACCCACCTTCGTTTTGCTGATGACATAGTCATTTTTGCAACTACCCAATCAGAGCTACAGAGTATGATCCAGGAACTTGCTGACAAGAGTAAAGAAGTGGGATTAAAAATGAACTTTCAGAAGACAAAAGTGATGTACAATGCTTTTACAAAAAATGAAGATTTATCGATTGATGGAGAAAAGCTGGAGATAACAGACACGTACGTTTATCTTGGACAGCAGATATCAAGTGAGGGTCACATTGGTGAAGAAATTAATCGGCGTACAAAACTTGCCTGGAGAGCTTTTGGAAGAAACAGCATAATTTTCTGTAGATACACTATATTGACAAAAGTCATTGGACATCCCTTCAAAAGAAAATGAACGGATCCACTGCGTTGTTAAGATACGCGGTACAACTGCAAAAGGTATAAAAACAAACCTGTAGCTGACCGCTATCAAATCGCACTGTGAGGTTGAGTGAAAATGTCGCGGCGGGAGAGAACTGACTTTGAGAAAGGAAAGATTGTTGCGTGTTATATTAGTGGGTTGTCCATAAGAGAAACCGAGAGGCATTTAAACATACCCTAGTCAACTGTTTTGGATGTACTGAATAAACGGAAGACACATGGCGTGCCTGCAGCGGCAAAACGTACCGGCAGACCAAAGAAAATCAGTGATAGAGAACGTCGAAGCCTCAGGAGAGTCGTTACAGCTAATCGACGGAGTACAGCAAGAGACCTCAGTGTACTGGTGAGTAAAAATGTTGAAATTTCGGTATGTACACGTACCATTCGCAGAGAACTTCTTTCTATGAGTTACCGTGGTCGTGCGGCTGCTCATAAGCCTTTTATCTCCACTCGGAATGCTACTTGTCGTTTAGCATGGTGTAAAGAACATATATCGTGAACCGTAATCAGTAGAAGCGAATTCTATGGACTGATGAATCCAGATACACCATCCATCAGTCTGATGGCCGTGTAAAGTAAGCTTCATGCAGTAAACTTCATATTTGTTATGCTACAAACATACTCACATTCTTTATAATTCTGAGATAAACCAAGCAGCCAAAACAATAAAACTTGTAAAGTAAGCTTCATACAGTATTTATCATGCTATAAACATACTCTCATTCTTAACAATTTTGAGATAAACCATGGAGCCAAAACATTATGACCAGCCCGTCTTTATGCAAACCGAAGTAACTGCAGGTATACCATGGCTTGTATGAGGGTCATGAAACGGTATAAACAACACATAGTACTAAGTTCTGTTAATACATATTATTAATATTCTTCAAATGAGAAACGTAGCAGACCTAAGAGAGTTTGACACAGACCAAACTGTCCAGGCCAAAGGACTGGGTCAGAGCAATTCCAAAACGGCAAGTCTTGTGCAGTACTCACGGTTGGTTGTGATTTGCATCTTAAAAAAGTAGTGCGAGGAGGAAAAAACAACGAACCACCATCAAGGTGTGACCCGACTACGGCTCATGCATGCTAAAGGTTAGCGAAGGGTATCCCGTATGATACGACGGACCAACAGAAGGTTAGTGTGGTGCTACTCGCCAATAGGTGGAACAGGCGTTGGGAGAGTACCGATTAGGATTTAGAAGAGGAAAGGGTGCTAGGGATGCTATTGTCACCCTAAGATTCTTGGCTGAAAGAATGATCGACATGGGGCGCTCCCTCTACGTATGTTTCATTGATTACGAGCAGGCCTTCCACAGAGTGCCTTGGACAAAACTTTTGCCAATGCTAGAGAGACTCGGCATGGATGATAACAGTATACAGCTTATCAAAAAAATCTCTATGCAAATCAGGAAGCATTGATTTCAATTCAAGAGGAAATGACTGATCTAGTCCCAGTACATAAAGGTGTAAAGCAGGGATGCTTGTTGTCACCTGGCCTTTTTGGTATTTATGCCGAAGTTCTGATAGATCAGGCCTTGGTGAGAGCCAGTGAAGGAGCTTTCGTTAATGGAGAGAGAATTAAGGCCATTACGTTTTTCTGACGACCAAGCAATAGTTTCAGGATCAGCCAAATCATTACAGCGTATAATGTTAAAATACACAGAAATGCAGATATCTATGGAATGAAGATAAATAAAAATAACACAAAACTAATGGTAATAGGGAAGGTTCCAAAACAGGCTTTCCTTAAAATTGAAGGACAAAACATCGAGTAAGTTAAATCATTTCGCTATTTGGGTCAAATTATTACTGAAGATGCGAGATGTGAAAAGGAAATTAGAATGGGACTCGGAATAGCAAAAACGGATTTTAGAGAGAATCAAGGACAACTGATAGCCAAAAATATAGATCTGAAACTGAGGAAGAGAATTTTAAAGGATTATGTTTGGCTAGTAGCTCTGTACGGTTCTGAGATATGGACATTGATCAAGAGGGAAGTGCAAAGGCTGGAGGCATTTGAGATCTGGAACCATAGAAGAATGGAGAGAATAAGTTGGCTCGATAGAAAGACTAATGAGGAGGTTCTGGAGAGAACAGGAGAACCCAGGAATCTGATCAACATTTTAAAAAGAATATGAACGTTATGGATAGGGCACACATTGCGCCATGTAGGCCCTATTCTAAAAGTTTTAGAAGGGAAAATTCAAGGCAAAGAGGAAGAGGACGGTCAAGGAATAGTTTTGTGGCACAGTTACTCCAAGGCGCTAATATGAGAACATAAAACACTGGCGTGCAAAAATTAAGGACGAGACGGTTTTTCGAATGTTACGTTGTGCAAACGTGCTCCACATCAACTCAAATCATACCATAAGATCCCCAAGATGTAAGAATATGGGACAAGTGAGCAAAACCGTCCAAACAAGGAATCCAAAAGATACATAGGCACTTTATTGAAAAGGTAGCTTCGAGCACAACTGGACAGAAGACAGAAACGTTCATGTGAGAGGCGGCTGCCAAGAAAAATCCAGTCTTTAGTAAGGGATATGATCTCCCCTGACTGCGTTGCAGGATTTACAACGTCTGTCCATACTGAGGACGAGGTTGCCAAGAAGCTGTTGAGGCATCGCGGCCCATTCCTCTTGTAGCACCAATCGCAGCTGCGGAATCGTTGCTGGCGGCTGGTGACATGCTACCAAGCGTCTTTTAAGAAGGTCCCACACGTGTTCGATGGGATTTAGGTCCGGGGACTTTGCGGACCAATCCATGCGTTGAATATCTTCACTCTCCAACAGATCTGTGAGAGCCACTGTACGATGAGGTGTATCGTTGTCGTCCATGAAGAGGAACGCAAGACCCACATCACTTCTAAACAGACGCACGTGAGGTCGAAGAACCTCGGTACAATAGCGGACACCAGTGACTAAACCTCCTTGGAAGATGTGGAGGTCAGTACGGCTGCCAAGCATGATACCGCCCCAAACGAGAACTCCGCCAACTCCAAACCGATCCCTTCCGATGATGTTGGAAGTGTACTTGCGTGTTTCCTGCTCTCTCCAGATGTGTATACGTCCAGAATCGCTGGTCAGACTAAATCGGATCTCATCCGTAAAGAGAACTCGACCCCATTGCTGATGTGTCCAGTTCTTGTGTTCCTGGCACCACAGAAACCGCCGTCTCCGATGAGCAGGCGTAAATGTCACACACCGTACTGGTCGTCGTGCAAATAGATCACTTTGTGCAGACTCCTGGCCACTGTAAATTGCGATAAAGGACGTCCAGTTGTCTGTTGCATGTCCCTTGCGATTTCTCCCGCTGCCTGCCGTCTGTCTCTGCTCGCCTGTAGGACAATATACCGGTCGTCCGCCGCCGTGGTTGTTCGTGGACGACCACTGCTAAACTCTCGGACAGCTGTTTCTGTCGTTTGAAATGCTCTCCAAGCTCGTGAAACGATGCTGTGAGCGATCCCGAAATCCTCGGCCATACTAGTCACACTCCGACTTACTAATAACTTTCCAATGACGCGATTTCGGGTAAAGTCATCTAGATGTCGTCTACTGGATTGCCTGTTGGCCACATCACACGGTGGCAGCAACTCGAAGTCGTTCAAACCGATGTATACCGTGCAATAGATTTCACCGAATTGCTGAGCGTACACCTCCTGTGTGCTTTATACCCTTCCGACACTCCCCCTCCCTACGTCATCCTGCATATATGCGCAAGCGCTATTGTACCGGACCCTCATCTATCTCCTGAGTGGTCTTTAGGTCCGTTCTGGCTGCTCGTTCCGCTGTTATGCTAATTTCTCCTCTTCGTCCTTAATTTTTGCACACCAGTGTATGACTTGCAGAGAACGGCGGAGAACAGAGAGGAATGGAGAGATAGAGTATATCTACTGAACAACCAGTCACTGGACTGAGTAACCGTGAAGAAGACTTTCCGATAATAATTTGAATGCTGGTAACGGGAGTGATGTGTCACAAAACACATTACATCGAATCCTACTAAAAATGGAACTGCATAGAAACAGGCCGCTTTCCGGGACCATGCTAACCGCGGTTCACCATCGAAAGACACAACAATGCGCACGCAAGCTTCAAAACTGATCTTAAATTATTGGGACATGTACGTTTGGTCCTATGGATCTCAGTTCCTGTATCTCTATGTGGACTACTGGGTAGGTGTGTCTCGTTTAACTCGCAAAGTGATGACACCAGAATTCACCGTGTTGTGAAAACAAGCTGGAAGTGTAACACATTGTGTAACGTTATGCTGGAAAGCCCTAGGTCCAGTTATTAGCATGCAGGAAACTAGGACGTATACTACCTAGCTAAGTATTATTTGCAGACCACGTACACCCTTTCATGCTAACAATAATTCATTCTGGTAGTGCCTTCTTTCAGACGAATAATGCACCATGCCACACTGCTCGGATTGCTTGAGAATAGTTCGCGGAATAGGAGGAAGACTTCCTGGTATTGATTTCCTGGTCTCTAATTTCCATAGATATCAATCCAATCGAGCATCTGTGGTTTGTGTTGGAACAGAAAATCCGATCTGCGGCGGCTCAACCATGTATCTTGCAAGAGCTAAATGATCTGTTCGAAGCGTGGTGATACCAGATACTTCAAGACATCTTTAAAATTCTTATAGCGTCAATACCTCGCCGAATAAGAGATAGTTTGGCGTCCCGTAGAGGTCCAACATCATACACGGTCATATCAGAATAATATGACGATCTTCCTAATAATGGGAATAATCACCCTTGGACCGGATGACAGCGGCGAAACAGCGTGGCATGGACGCAATAAGAAGGCTTCCCGAGGAACATGTGCCAATTCGGACTGCAGCAAAGCACGGAGTTCCAGAATATGACGTGATTGTGGGTCGAAACGTCGAACCTGTCTATCCAAATAGTTCCACAAATGCCCTATGGGATTTAGATCGGGCTATTTCGCAAGCCAAGGGAGAAAACAAACTCCTCTGCTGAGATCCTGTGACCATTCACGTACCCCCTTAGCGACATGACACGGCGCATTGTCCGTTGGTAGAAACCATCACAACCAGGGTAAACGTCCAACATGAAGGGATGTATGTGGTCAGCGAGAATGGAAATGTAACCATAGGCTTTCAGGGAACCATCCAGTGGTACCACGGATTTCAGATCATACCAGGAAAGTATCCCTCCAGACATGAACACTGAAACCGCCGACCTGTGCGTGACCTACAAGCGTGTCCGAGTGTTGGGTCTTATGTGTCTGACGCCGTATCCGCCATCACCTGTCACTTCTGTGGTGTACAAACCTCGATTCGTCAAGAAAGGCAATCTTTTTCCACTCTTCCAATGATGATATTTCCATGCAAACTACAGCAGGAGTCGTTGCCGATGGACCTGGGTTAACATGGATGCCTTGGCGCAGCGTCAACTCCGGAGAACCATGCGTAACAGGGTTCGCTCTACTGTTACTGGGGACATGTACCTAGGTGCCCCAGCTTTCATTTGCGTGGTCAATTGCTGCACTGTTGCGTTACGATTTCATTTAACAGTCGGCGGAGCCGACGTTCTCCTCTGGAGTCGGTGGCCTTTGGAGCTCCACAGTTATGACGTCGGGAGGTACTCGGTGTACCACCGCTCCATTCTTGGTACACCCTTACTACATCACCTCGCACGCATCCCACGAACTCTACTATTTCTGAGATGCTTTCACACTTGGCGCGGTAATCGATGATCATTCCTTTTTGAATGTCCGTAAATCACTATATCTGCCCATTGTGCTCACGTTATGCATTGTGGTACATCTGTCCTGGCCGGCTGCTTATATCTCCGTGTGGTCGAGCTTGTCACGTGCTATCTGGGACGCGCCTGCGCGGGTTCACTGTTTTTCCGGAGTGGTTATATTATACTGATACGACTATGCATTAGGCAGGTGGTCATAATGTTTTGGCTCTTCGATGTATTTACTGATTCTGAAGGCAGTTGGAATTAAAGCTACACTGGCGGAAAGTGAAAAACGAACACCAAGAAGGAATTAGCGGATGATCATGAAATTTATATATGTTAATGGGGTCGAGTTTTCGTAGGTGTGATGTTAATTTCGGGACCAACCGGTGAGCGCTTATGCCACAGCACGGCATTATATGCAAATTATCGTCGGTGGTATTTAAGGAGTACGGCGAAGTGAATGTAATCAGTCGTCGGCGTACGGACACGTGCGAAGACCCTGAAGAAGCTGCAATGTCTGGACATGGAAGACGTGTAGGATTTCAGCAGTTATCGGACTTTGAGCGAGGTTGTCTAGTCAGACTCCGCGAGGCCGGGTGGTCGTATCGTCGTATTGCGGAGCGAATTGGACGGGAAGTATCGGTGGTGGTACGATGGTTGCGTAGATGGTCCGAGGAGCATTCCCACACGAGAAGACGTGGAACCGGGAGTCACAGACGGACTGATGAGCGGACCGATCGACGCATAAGAAGAGCGGCGTTGTCAAGCAGAACATCCACTGCGACGCAAATCCGAGCTGCCGTTGCACCTGAGGTGACTGTGCGAACAATCCGCAACCGTCTACTGGATGCAGGACTACGTGCACGTGTGCCTCTGGCATGTGTACCTCTGACTCCATCCCACCGTCAGGAACGGCTGCAGTGATGTCGCCAACGTCTGCACTGGAGAACGCAATGGCGATCTGTCGTGTTCAGGGATGAAAGCAGATTCTGCTTGGGAGCCTCCGATGGCCGTATGCCTGTTCGCAGACGCACAGGGGAGCGTCTCCACCCTTCTTTCATCCGCCAGCAACACACAGTTGGCCTACACCTGGTCTCCTGGTGTGGGGAGCGATAAGCTATCACTCTCGTACACAACTAGTGTTTGTACCTGGTACGTTAAACAGCACCTCCTACATCAACAACATCATTCAGCCCGTTGTTGTGTCATTTGTAAGGTCGGTCCATCGTGGTGTTTTCCCGCAAGATTACGCACGCCCACACACGGCACGTGCAACGCAACATGCACTTCAGGGTGTGAGACAACTTCCATGGCCTGCACGTTCACTGGATTTGTTCCCCATTGAGCACGTGTGGGATTTTATGGGACAACGACTTATCCGGTCTCCACGTCCAGCCACGACCATCCCTGATTTACGCGTCCAGGTTGAGAATGCTTGGAACTCAATACCCCAAACTTACATCCAACATCTGTACGACAGACTCCATGCCAGAACTGCACAGTGTGACGCAGTTCATGGCGGTTCAACCTTGCACTAACCATGTTACATGGAAATGTTAATTTTCAGTTTACCAGCAACTACAGCTGTATTTTGCCATAATGTTTTGATCACGTTATCCTCTGTATTCCGTTATTATGCTGTATAAATGTCGTTGGTATCAGACGTCTCCTTCTTGATGTTCTTTTTTCACTTTCCGCCAGTGTATATTTAAGAATCCCTTAACATGCTTTCTCCCTGTTACTTGAGCATTTTGGAACAAATGAGAGGCGCAATTTAATTCTGGCATAAAATTTTCTTCTTGTATACCAACGTTTGGAATAATAAATTGCGAGTGTTTTAAATTTCAGAGGAATCTCAGTTTTCCTTAAAAAAATGTATGCGCTTCAAATGTAATATGCAGATGCTAGTCACACTTGAACAAAAGCGAATTTCTGTTGAACGATCGGGCATAATAAAATTCCTGTGAAGGCGATCCTTATACGATGAAAAGGGAGTCATTTATCATAGAAAACAAAATTTAGCATTTGGAAACTGTTTAACATTCATTTTCAACATTCCGAATAATTACTTTTGGAGCACATTCATGCTTCCCAGAATACAGGGTTAGATTGAATGTATCGTATTCTTTCTCCGCATAATCAGCGCCTTTCGTTCACATTTTGGGCCAAAATACTTAACATTCCTTCAGCATACTCTCTCTCTCTCTCTCTCTCTCTCTTGTGAGAATCGTGTTCCTGTAGTCACACAATCGAACGTGCCGAATCTGAAAGTTTAGCCATGACTTGTGTCGGCCCTTCCTCACATTCTCCTCTTCTCTCTCTCTCTCTCTCTCTCTCACTTCCCGTCACCATCTATTCCGTTCTCTTTTCCTTAGCAAGTCCATATGCTGTGGGCGGTTCTCAGCTCATCAATATCCTCACGTATGCCTCGCGTTATGCTTTACCAAAACGATTGACTTAGGTCTAAACCTCAGCCATTCAAGTTGGCGATGGCGTGCTATGTTCACAAATGAAGCAATTGCACGTGTCTGTATTCTGAACAGACGGTGTGGACCAGGTTTATTTCGTTTAATAGCCAACGAGCACAGTAGTTCCCCGAAGGATCTTAGAAATGACCGATTAAGGCGCTGAATGGGAGGATGTGTGGCGGATGTAACTGGGATATGGGGCGAAGAATATTCAAATGAAGTTATTTTGGAGAGGAAGGAGTATACTTCTCCCTTTGCGTGAAACGCCAGTCGTAAATTTGTACGCATGCTATTCTATTTACAGCAAGTTTTATTTCGGAATCTTCCGGGATTGGAAGACGAAATACGTTTCCAGTGATATTACATGAAGTTTCAATGAAATTATACAGCACATTATCATGAGCCTGCGTGAGACACTTTGCGAACTAATTTTATTGAATTCAGCGAAGGTGCGTCAAACTGCGACTGCTCCTGCATAATTTAAAACTGCGATTTAAAAAAAAATGTCTTTAGCAAAGAGTATTTTTTTAAGAATCATTTATGACACAGGGTCATATTTTTTATTACAACTTCTCTTTCGGAAAAGCCAATAGAGAAAGAAAACCCCAGAAAAGTTCACTTGAAACAGCTATGTTGTTGTGGAAAGGTAAAGGGTAAAGAAATTATTAAAACCTTTCTTGCAGTATCTATAATTACCGAAACCAATGGCGTACCTTATAGGGGGTAGGAAGGGCCAAATGCCCCCCTCCCAAATAATTTTACTTAGTATTAAAAATTGATAAAAATTGTCGGTGACGTTATTTTCCTAGTATCACCATTTTGGTCTTCCTTAAATTACCTTTAGTTATTTCTTTATTTGGAATGGTCAGACGAGGTGACATATGCCTTTTGTTAATGACTTTCACCCCTACCCCTCACCCCCTTCGCGTGCGCATTTCCCACTTGTATGCCACCAAAGAAAGAAGAGAGCGACCTGCTGTTCTAGTAGTCAGGGCGTCAGGCTAATGAATGGTGGGGCTGGGACCTGGGGAAGGGAGGGAGGGGGTAAGCCTGTTATCTTGAGTGCATGTCATAGCAGGGAAATAAAAACATAGAATGAACATTACTTTGTAATGAATAACATTTGAGAAAAATAAGAATGCCTGTTCTCTTGAGCATTTTTTTCCATAACTTTAGGAAAGAATGACATCATAGCTGCAGTGATAAAACCAAGAATGTGAGAATTTTTTGATTGTTAACTTGACATCACATAATTTTTTATTTACTGATGCATAATACAGATGCAACTTAAATGTTGATGTAAATGTTATGTACAGTGCTTGGACAGTCTGATGTAATTGCAAAAGCGATTCTTTGATCAAATTTATTTTTTAAATAGCGATAATTCAAACTACAAAATTTCTCATTCGTGATTTTGACATTGCGGTGACGATATGCACTCCCAAAATATATTATTTTTTTTTTTGGGGGTACGCCACTGACCGAAACAGTAATTATATATGGAAAAACTGCGCTTCCTACATGACCAAAATTTGGTATTCGTTATTTGTACATTTCACACAATCCTCGTGTTTTTACAATATAGATTCTAACTAGTATTTCTTTTTCGCAGACCATTAAATTCAAGAAAACAAATCCTTCACGTAATCCGTGTTGGCGCACAAGATCGTGAAATTCAGAAAATAAAAATCACGTCGTATAATCCGCAACTGCCACATTAATCCTGAACCATAATTTTCCACAGAAAAGGCGCGTTTCACGAGATAACCCATAAGTTCAAAGAAACTGGAAAACAAACGTTCTTCGCATTAAAAAATAATTAAATTTTAAGTTATCCTATGTTACTTTCAAGTGAATAGAAAGCAAACCTCACGAGGTTTTCCAACATTGCCCCAGATCCGTGATTACACCTGACATTGCCGTAGTTGAATTCCGTAGCTAGGTTTAAAACACATTTTTTTACCCACGAGTATGTGTGACGCTGAACATCCCACAACACGTGACTGTCCGCGAGAGCAAATAATACCGCCGTCGTTGCATCGTTTTTTGTGTAAAAATGCTCGTAAATGAAATGAAAACCCCTTCGTTTAACAGTTTGCGGACCGCTGCGTTAAAGATTTTCTGTTATTAAAGCATTTTTGGTAATTTACCAAATACAAGACCTCGCCACACAATTACGAAATGCATTTTGTTTTTTTAAATTCAAAGTTGTGCAATTCTTTCAGTTACGATGTCGCACATTATCGGTATCTGCGTATTATCCTCAGAACCTAAATTCATAATTTTTAAACAGATAATCGGGGAATTATGCAACACCAATTACGGTATATTTGGCAACAAATTATTTACTGCTGTATACTTCCTCATACACAACTCAGCCTGCAGCCGAAATTGGATGTTTTCTTACTGCGTTGCAATGCATGAATTTCAGCAGCATTTATTTTTAGCACGTCTTTTGTAAAACAAGTTCGAATAATCATGCAATGCATTGATGATAATACGCTTTCCAAAGTACCAGAAATTTGCGCACACAAACCCTCCTTCCTACCCTGACTATTGATTCGTTCAGTATAACTCCGGAACAACATACTAAAGTTTTGTCTCAATAGAAGCTTTTTTACTCAAGTAATGAGGATAATGGCTGTGAAATAAATTTCGCTCCTGTGCCCTGACATTTGACCCCATTTCGATGATATTAAACAAAATTGTTTCACTAAAAACGCTGAAATCCGTTTTATTGGTGTAGTATTATAAACACTAGTACAAACACGCTAGCTTTCACCACCACGGGTGGCTTCTTCAGGCATAAGTATTCCAATGCAAAAACAAAAACATAACTGAAACTCTGTTTTTTGTTTGTTTTTGTTTTTGCATTGGAATACTTATGCCTGAAGAAGCCACCCGTGGTGGTGAAAGCTAGCGTGTTTGTACTAGTGTTTATAATACTACACCAATAAAACGGATTTCAGCGTTTTTAGTATTACTGGTGTATGTCTACCCGATTCTTCCGTTATAAAATTGTTTCAGTATACTTCCGGAACAACATACTAAAGTTTTGTCGTTCAATATTGCTTTAGTAGACAACTAATAGTGTACAATAAAACGGGGTCATATAACATGCGCAAAAGGCCAAAAAAGACGTGGACAAAATCACAGGCTTACACTTAAGGCATTGAGGAGAACAAGACATAAGAAAAAAAACTATGGGAGCGCAGGTCACTCTCTCAAACCGAGAGAAATTTTGAGGAACATGAAATACACAGGACATTAGGCATGGCAAAAGTGAAGCAAGAGTCTAAGGGCTCACACTCTGGAAGATACTGCAATAATAAGAAACTAGTGTTAGCGAATATTGGTAGGAGACGTCTGAATATTTACAAATAGCACGTTTCACCCAACGCTCATAAGCGCGGTAATAATCACCATAAGAAGCAAAGTCTTGTTGTGAAGGAGGATCTGGAACAAGAGGCTTACGCCGCCGTCGGGAACGGCGAGCCGTAGAAGATATACAAGTTAAGGAAGTACTATCAGCAGAAGTCGAGGAAGGCAACAATGGAGCATGATGAAGCAGAAGTGAAGGAGCACTGGCAGGAATAGTGGCTGAAACTGATGGAAGGACGACAGGAACGGCTGTAGAGGAAGATGACACGTCAGAAGGCAAATGAGCACACTGTGAGTCGGAGGATGCAGGTTCAATGGACATGGCAAGATTTGATAGGAGTGAAGAACTCACAGAGACGATCGGCATAAGACAGCTGATAACAGGCGGAGTAGGATCTTCGTCCGGTGACTCAGGAGTTGGCGAAGCAGAAGTGTCTAGAGAAAAAGGCCGAATGAAGACATCAACAGAAAACAATTGCAAATAAGAAGACACTATAGGGCTGTCAGTGGAATGCCCTGTAGAAAATAGACTTGCTGGAAGGAAATACGGTGGTGAACATGAAGTTTTAACAGGAACATCTAGGAGTGAGGACTGGAGGAGACGAGCAGAAGACGAAGCAACATCAGTCGTCGGTAAAGGAAAATCAGATGACGTAGAATCTGGAGGCACAGAAACAGATACGTTGCACTCGGGGGGAGGGGGAGGAAGCAGGAGATATAAGGCAACTGGTAGACGCTGGCTCCGTGGAGACGAAGAGCGGAACCATGAAAGTAGAGACCGCAGTCGAACATGGAGACAATGGACAGACAGGAGCAGGAGATGAAGGCGGAGAGGGTGACTGAGAGCATTTCAACAAGATCTGGGCAGAAGACGGGCTCGATAGAGACGTGCAAAGTGGTGTAATAGTCGGTGTCGCACGATTGGTCGAATAACGATTGGTCAACTTAACGATTGGTTGACAGTAACGATTGGTCGGCAGCACGATTGGTCAACATAACGATTAGTCGTCCGTAACAACTAGTGGACAGTAACGATTGGTCGAAAGCACGATTGGTAGACATAATGATCAGTCGACCGTAACGACTAGTCGACAGTAACGACTGTTCGACAGCACGATTGGTCGTCACAACGATTGGTCGAGATAACCATTGGTTCAGAGGATTATCGTATACATTCGCAGCGGTACCTCTCAGAACGTACTGACCTTTCGAAACGTAACGTTCCTTTTTGGAAATAATATCTTTCAGAATGTAGTCCTCAGAACGTACAGCATTATAACATATTATTTCCAAATTGGCCCCCTTGTCATCTTTTGTACTCTAAGTGAAATCTATATAGAGGCCCTCCTGAACGATGTTATTTCTGAAAGGGAATCGGGGCGCTTTAGGTATAGACACCTTGGCGAAACTGCCACACATAATTCGGAAACTCGGAAAATTGCCCCACCGGAAAATTGCCACACACTCAAAACGTTTCTCAGACGAACGGCGATTTGTGCTCGTCCCCTTAATAAAAACCATGTGGCAATTTTCCGGTAGGGCAATTTTTCTGTGTGTGGCAATTTTCCAGGTTGCTCAAAGATGTGTGGCAATCTTCCGGTGGGGCAATTTACCGCCAAACTGTTTGCACTTATTCAAAAAAAAATTTACAAGTTTCGTTGACCATTTTATGTCGCCCAATGTCGACTAATCGTTATATCCACAAGTCGTTACTGTCGACCAATCGTTATGTCGATCAAACGTGCTGTCGATCAATCGTTACTGTCGACTAATCATTACTGTCGACCAATCGTTATGTCGACCAATCGTTATGTCGACTAATCATTTCTGTCGACCAATCGTTATGCCGACCAATCGTTATGCCGACCAATCGTTATATCGACCAATCGTTACATACTCGTAGTAGTAACACAAGGGAGAACATCTAGGAGAGCTGTCGGTAGTAGATGATCAGGAAAAATATTATCCGGAGAAACACGTGGAGTAGAAGAATCAGGGTCTGGGAACAAACCACTCGAAACCGGAAGCTGCGAATATGTGTAAGGAAAGGTCGACAAAATGGGGATGGTAAAGAAAAGCCACAAGATTCTGGCAGGGCCGAAGGGCGAATGGAAGTCGAAAAATTCCGAGTTGGACAAGAAGAACTATGGTGACCGGGCATTTTGCAAGAAAAACCATGATAGGCGGTGAAAACATTGACAATGCCAGTTTGTGGACCGCAGATTACTTGGAAAGCTGTCGGACGGGAAACAATGGATTGTTCGTCAGGAAAAACAACGAAAGTTTGACGTCGAAAACTATAATAGGGACGATTCCTTTGATCGTCTGAAGCAGCAGACAAAGTCTTAATAGGGACAATAACTAAACTACACTGAGATAGAAAATCATGCAGTAAATCGTTGCAGAGTTCAGGAGGAACTGAAGATAAACTAACGAGAGTAGGGCAATGAGCATGAGAAATTGTGAACAAACTTTGGTCGCCCACTGAAATTGGAGAAGAAAGAACCAACTCAACTTGAGCGGGATTAGAAAAATAAACCAACACCGAGCGAAGCTTTCGCGCAGTGTGCATGATGGCATCAGGTGGAAAAATCTGATGAAGTGCTGAAGTGTAAGCTGTAAGTTTAGTATGTGGAAGCGCGGAATATTTAACTCCAAGAGCTAAAGAAGTGAAGAAAGACTTCCGCGGTGACGAGGACTCTAATAAATGAG
Organism: Macrothele yani; assembly: GCA_039090855.1. NCBI lineage: Eukaryota > Metazoa > Arthropoda > Arachnida > Araneae > Macrothelidae > Macrothele > Macrothele yani. The sequence continues at coordinate 98,378,608 of CM077007.1, read as the reverse complement.
CTGTTAAAGCGGAGCAGGTACGAGAAAATCGGAAGCCCAAGGCAGTTGAGAGAGGATCTGAGGGGAAGGCAGTGACTGCGGGCGAAGAGAGATGAGTTGAACTGTCAAGTAGTACATCCGGAGGAGGCGTCAGTGGTCGAAGAAAAGCAGTAGACATAGTACAAATCAGAAACTGTAAAGCAAAGCAGCACAATCTCGAGAGCGTAAGACGATGGAGATGGCAAAAGGCACGTACAGAAGGCGGACGGCTGCCCCGGTGGCGCAGTGGTCTAAGCGACGGCCTCTGATCCTTCGTCCGGAAGGGGTCCGGGTTCGAATCCCGGCGAGGCATGGATGTTGAGTTTGTCTTACGGCACTGGCTCTTTCCCTTCCCTGGAACCAGTGACCCTAAATTAGGGACGGGCGACTGCTTATAGCCCATTGAGCTGCTCACGGTGGTCGTTAAATCTCCAATCAAAAAAAAAAAAAAAAAAAAAGAACGCGGACGATGGGAAAGTACGAGTAATGACGTCACTGAAAGAACGGCGAGAGACAGATGGAGCACAGTAACGATGACGTCACCCAAGGACCACTATCAGAGGGTGACGCAAATGTGAAGGCGTGTAGATAACAGGAAGATAAGCACAAAAGGCAAATGAATAGAATGCAGGTGAGAAGACAGAAGGCGGTCAAGGCAAGTCACGATGGGAAGATGTAAACAAACCCACCGAGTTGAAAAATGAAGGAATATTGGTATAAAATTCACTTACTGGTGCTGAAAAGTAGCTGGAAAGATTGCTTGCTCCTAATCATTTATTGTCTAGTCAAGTCACCGCGTTTAAAGTGTTGAAACGTTCTATTATCCAGTTTGCAGTTAGCTGTCTACCTTCCTTGAGAAAGCCATCTGGTTGATGTGCGAAAGCTTGGAAATTTTGATTATTTATTCTACGCCAATAAATTTTCGGATTTTTAGTATATAGTTATACTATTTTGAGTTTAATTTGGTGTACAGTTCCTACTTTTTGAATTTGTTGCAATCTCCGAGCAATGTGGAACACCTTTAAAGCATTTCGACAGCTTAGACTCAAACTGGAAAAGGAACGGTCCCATCTCGAATTCCTAACCGCTTGCAAGACATTCGGCTTGATCCCAAAGTTCCTTAATTTCAAGACGTCAGTAAAAGGATCATGGTTCGAGAAGAAAAAAAAAAAATTTCTACGCCAGACCTTGTCAAGGATAGTGAACCTGAAAAGAAAGGACGTCATGTCATTAGAAAACCGGTGCTATAATCTATATATGAACTTGCATAGTCTTTGCGACCCTATTACCTTCAACAACCTTACCCTCCGGGTGGATATGTTAGTGAAAAGACTCCAGTCTTCCTTTTCATCCAGACACAGCAAGAAACTGGATTATCTGATGTCTTCCCAGACTCCTAAACCTAAAGATTTCACCATTCCTTTCGTCAATATTTCTAACCGAACGCTCACCAGAGAGGAAACTAAAGTTTTGGAACTTGGACCAAAGTTCTGCTTCCGATCGAGACCGAACCCAAAAAGCGTCGTTTCTGAGTTTGAGACCATAATATCGCGAATTCCAGAAGACAACAAAGATGAACTACGTCAACTGTGTTGCTCTAGGTTAAAATCGTGGTACAATAAGAAGCAATCGTTTAATAATTTCAAAATTCCAAGGACGATTTCCAACCTTAGAAATGACCACTCCATAATATTGACGCTAACGGACAAATCCGGCCAGATAGCAATAATGGACGCAGCGGACTATAATAAAAAACTAGAAGAATTTATATCCGATTCTGGATCTATAATCTTACGGAGAAATCCTCTAAATTCTTGGATTGCACAGGTAAAAAGAACTGCAAGGTCAACTGATATTCCAGATGATCTCAAGAAATCCGCCAAATTACCGCCTGGCCCTCAGATCCCAAAACTCTTCGGCAGACTTAAACTCCACAAACCCGGCAATCCATTGAGACCGATCGTGTCCAGAACATTAGCACCGACGTACCACTTAGAAAAAGCGTTAACCAAATTCTTAACTAATCATCTACCGGAGTCGGACTTTATAATAACCTCCACTTTAGATTTTATTACGAAAATCAAGCAGCTCATCATTGAACAACGCGACATTATCGGCAGTTTCGACGTAGTTTCTCTTTACCCATCGATCCCCGTACCGGAAGCCATCAGAACATTGAAAGAGGCTATATCTAATTCATCGGTTTATTCTCAGGAGTCTTGCCTCAGCATCTTCAAATTAATGGACTTGGTCTCAAATTCCAGCTACTTCAGTTTCCGAGGGCAAATTTATAAGCAAGTAAATGGCGCTCCGATGGGATCTTCGCTCTCAGCCGTCCTTGCGGAAGCAATACTTCGCCCCATTGAGCAACATATATTCACCAACATCACTCCAAGACCTACCACCTGGCTACGATACGCAGACGACGTATTTTTCATATGGCCACACGGAAAGGAGACTATCCCGTTTTTCCTCGATAAAATAAATTGTATACACCCTAGAATCAATTTCACCATGGAGCTTGAACACAATGGTACCTTACCTTATCTCGACGTCTCAGTGAGCAAATCGCATGACAACCGCTTTCATACGGAAGTCTATTATAATCCCACTTCCGTTCCCAACCTGATGCTCCGCAGTTCATTCTGCCCTGATGATTACAAGACCGCCTTATTCCGTTCACGAATTAGAAGAGCCTTCGCTGTCTCATCCGATGCCCGTTCTAGACAATCTGAACTAAGAAACATCGTCGAATTGGCCACTGAGGCAGGATATACTTCTAACCAGATGCATAACTTTATCGAGAAAGCCAGAACCAGGAGTGCTAATAATATTTCTATGCCGCAACTTCGCTACCTGGGCTCTATTCCCTACATACCAAATATTTCCTATCAACTCAAAAACGCGCTCAGAAGGATGAACTTCGGTGTCGGCATAAGGTCTCCGGCATCTTTATACGCGATGCTTAAGAGAAATATTGACAAGCCCCCTCTTCTCAATGAGGCAGGCATTTATGCCATCCCACTAAAATATCCGGACGGCTCCAGGCGATACTACATCGGAATGACCAAACGTTCGTTTGGAATTAGAATCAGCGAACATAAAAGGGATACAAGAGACGGAAAAATAACCACTGCCCTATCAAGAGAAGTCAAGTTCAAGTCCGCCGATCCTATATGGAGTGATGTAAAGAAATTAGCTTCATACTCCACACCCAAATCTACTGCCATTCGCGAAACCTTGGAAATCTTGACCAGCTGCGAGGCTTGTAACGATAGCGTCTCTCTGGAGTTACCACGTATTTGGAATCAATTCTTCAAATAATGCTGAGATTTCTACCATAGTACCGCGTGCCCAACCAACGTGACCTCGTTTCTTCGAAATATCACGTTTGCTCCTAATCATTTATTGTCTAGTCAAGTCACCGCGTTTAAAGTGTTGAAACGTTCTATTACCCAGTTTGCAGTTAGCTGTCTACCTTCCTTGAGAAAGCCATCTGGTTGATGTGCGAAAGCTTGGAAATTTTGATTATTTATTCTACGCCAATAAATTTTCGGATTTTTAGTATATAGTTATACTATTTTGAGTTTAATTTGGTGTACAGTTCCTACTTTTTGAATGAAGAGCGTTGTTGGTGACAACTGTCTGGGCAGGTTCGCCAGGGCATGGCGGCGCTCTCTATTTGAAGAAGACCTATCCAGAAGAGGATCCAGGGTACAGTTAAAATCCCCACCAACGAGAACATGGTCTGACGGTGGGATACGGTCGAGTGCCCTGCGAAGACGCGTGAAGAGAACTGATAAATGTGTTGTAGTGCTTGGAATATAGATATTGAATAAATGATATCTGGAAGATGCGATGGTAAAGGATGCATGCTATAAGAGATCTCGACAAATATTTCGCACAGAGAGGGATGTGATAATAGAATTGAGAGTATGACTAATGCCGATGGCAAGACCGCTATGAGATGTTAGTCCATAGGCGTGATGAAACACAAAGTTCCACTGGCGCCATCGAGAATAGACGGTAGTTGGTTTGCAATTTGTCTCTTGAAGGAGGAGAATATCAGCCCCCAACGGGTTGAGGTCTTCATATGCCAGAGAGTTGCTGAGGGGGGAAACGAATCCCCTGCAATTAATTGACACGATCTTGAATTGTGGGGTTCCTTGCCTCTAGCTGAAGATCTTTCAGAGCCGGAGGAAGAGACTTGAGACGATTATAGAAGATTTGTGCCCACGGATGGGTGGGAACATTCTGGCTGCAGAAATGCGACACATTGAAGATCTGCTCCGGCACAAGTTGTCAAAGCGATGGATTCTTGACTGCTAAGGCACGCGCTATTGCGTAGCTTGTCGGATTCGTTAAGTATGTATGGAGATCAATGTATGAGAGTGGTACGGGAGGTATACTGGCTATCTGGAGAAATGCAGCGAACTCTTCGCCCGTGGGAAAGGAGACTTCTGCTGGCGAGTTGTGTCGAGGAGAACTGCTGGAGAGGGAGGTTGAACGAGGTGAAGTAGAGTTTTGCTTCTTCGCTACTCGCCTGCTGCGGCCAGAACCGCGGCGCTTCAGTGGAGGCTCGGTCGTCTCATCCTCACACTTCGTCTCTGGACCAACGGACTCCACATCAGCTGTTTCGGAGGTTCCAGTGGTAATAGCTGGTTGTAAACCTTCTGAAAGGGACTCAGTGGTGGAGCGACGACGTTGCGGGAGTGAGGAGGTAATTGTAGGAAAGTCCTCTAGTGAAAAAGAGGAAGCGGCTGTGGGAGCGTTGCGTTGACCAACGTCTGTAAGCGAACTTTTTGTATCATATCTTGGTTCCGAGGCCTGCTGTGCTGAAGTAGATGGTGTAGTACGCTTCGAGGTAGGAACAGTACCTGTAAGAGCGCCAGTCGGAGTCGGTGGAACTTGATGTGGGCAGTGCACGCGAAGATGGTTTTCGCCATGGCAAAGCGTGCAGTGCAAGGAGGTAATGACGTCGATTCTCCGACGTTGCTGGCCACACCGTACGGTTAGGATCTTCGGGCACGCAAGCAGATGATCGTCCGACGGAGAGAAGACACGGGCATTTCGACGAAACACTGCAATGGATTTGTCATCGGGATCTCTGGGCGCCGCCGAAAGGGTCGTTATTGGTCCAACCACTCGGCCAAATTTGCTGAGTAAAGTGCATAGAGCGACATCTGAGACTTCAGGCGGGACTGGGTGGAAAGTGACCAGGATAGGTCGCTGCGCCACAGGTTCAGCCAGAAGATGCACATCTTTGATGGATAAGCCAGCAGTCATCACAAGGTCTGCATGTTTTTTACGGGCAAAATACACTAATACGGCCCGTGGCTTTCGAGCCATATGAGTGATATAAGCTCCTGTAGGAAGCATCTTCTTTAGGGCAATACTATATTCCTTGAGTTTCGTGTCTGGTAATGCATCAAAACAGACACCGAAATCCATTGTGGAGAAAAATTGTTTCCCGGCTGGGGAATCGTCTGGGATATCGATGGTGGCAGAACTACCCTCAACACTGACGTAAGAGTCAGGAAAAACGGGAGCAATAAACTTGGAAGGAACTCTTGCTCCGGAGGTCACTTTGGAGTAAGTGAGAGACATAGAGTTGGCAGCGGAAGGATACGACACAGTGCTGATTGCTGGTAGCGGCTTGGTAAACTGAGTTGAGCCAGTAGAAGGCAACGCAACCGTGCAATCGGTCACATCCATAGCTTCGGCAAGTGAACCAGGGCCGTGCGTCAAGGTGACGTCACTCTCTTGGGCAGGGATATCAGCTTGAGCCTTTGCAGAGGAGTCTCGCGTTACATCTTTAATGCGTATGACGTCTCTGACGTGCATGAATGCTGATTGGTCTCCTGAGAGTGAGGAGGAGGTTGAATGAGCATCACTGATGTGGGCGTGGACATCACCCTTCTCAGTGCCTGCCATTGAAAATGGCGAGGACTAACTTAAGGATCGATCAGCTTGATCGAAAATAATAAAACGCTGAATGCAAATAAAATATGCAACTCACCGACTTGGGAACTGAGCTAAGAGAATGTACAGATCTTCTTCTTGAAGGGGAACACAAAAATAGGAACAAACACTCACTATATACTTCCAAAAACTGGGCACAAACACAGAGCTCGAAAGGAATGTGACTATATCGGTTATACGCTTCTTCAGCCTACCGTTGAAAAGCGTAAAGAAGATCGTGCTTATGTTTTTGGTTTATCCGTACATCCGTCCGTCCCCCTGTGGACACCATTTCTCTGTAACTGTTAGCACGCTTTGAAAAATTCGTTTTTGCATTTAGAAGCTTGAAATGTGCAAATGATGATCCTTATTTCGTTTGTTTTTAACCATGCACAATTTCTCCACTAGAGGACGTAAATGCAGATGATATCTAATTCAAACATTTATTCAATACATTTGCTTCTAAACATTCGATTGAAAACAATCTTTTCCCTTTCGATTCCATTTATGATGAAGAATATTTTAGGTATAGTAACGTTTTTACGTTAAGCATAGATTTTTCGTTTGGGGCGTAAAAGTAAATTGCGTTTTCCCAGTTATCTCTACTTCTAAAACTCTGATTTGAAATTAATTTTTCAGCGGGCACAGCTCCTGAGAAGAAATGTTTTGCATATAAATTCTAATTTTTGGTAAAAACTGGTTTGTCCCCCAGGGGGCATAAGTCTTAACTTCCGCTTCTGATGTATTTGCGGCAAAATATGAGCTTCTTAAACCTCATTTGAAAAAAATTCGTTTGTGGACCCACCCTTACTACTCACATCGATAAATCTTTCCCCAATATTTTCTTCTTAAAATCATGCATGGTTTCTCCGCCAGAGGCGTAGATGTATATCTTATTTTTGTCAATATATTTAGTTCTAAGAGTCCAGTTTGAAAAATTCCTTCTGAAGTGTGGTCAAAGGTCACGACATAAGAGCGGAATTCATTCAATTTTCCTTATGCTTCACAACTTGCGTAAATATGGTTCGATTTCAATGAAATTTTAGTATGTGGTAGGCAACCACCTGGGGACGAACCCTATTGAAAATGGGTGAAGTGGGGGTCAAAGGTCAGGACATAAGAGCAGCATGTATTCCATTGTCCTTATGTGTCATAAGGTGCGTAAAAATGGTTCGATTTCGATGAAATTTTAGTATGTGGTAGGGGACCACCTGGAGAGGAACCCTATTGAAAATGTGACAAATGGAGTCAAAGGTCAGGGCATAGGATTGGGATCCATTCCATCGCCCTTATCCCACACTATTAAGGTGGACGTCAAGTAATTTTGCTTCCTATATTTCCAATGGAAAACCTTTTTAACACATTTCCATCACAATTAGAGTGTTCCCAAGGATGGAAATTTGAACATCGATTAAAATAACTTCATACTATAACTTGGAATACTTAACATTTTGTAAAACATAAGCATAATTATATTAAAAAACAATAACGTTTCCTTTGGTGGTGTTGAAAACAGAAAACAGATGGCGCGACCTGTGCTTTTGATGACGTCAGTGGACAAATAAAAATGTTGGATTGCATAATTACGGTTATGGTTTAGAAAATATTAAGTATCCCAAGTTATGAAATGAAGCTATTTTAATGGATGTTCAAATTTTCATCCTTCGGAACGCATTATTTGTGAAGGAAAATGTGTACAAAAGTTTTTCCATTGGAAGTATAGGAAGCAAAATTACTTGACGTCCACCTTAAAGTAGCAATTCTTGTATGTATGTATGCACATTTTATTTTGAAAACGGCTCTATGAATTTTGATTAAAGTCGTTAACCTACAGTTTTCTGGTAGTAGAAATCGATTTAGCTAGATCTCGACTTTAGGAGAATTCGTTTAGTGGGTTAAATACCCACCCCGAAGTATAACGTTTTTATTGGCATGGCGTCGTTCCATTAATGTTACCAATGCTTAGAAATCTTATGACATCACAATCTCGCGTTTGAGAATGTTGGCGGGCGGTCACGCGATCTGTCTCATTACGTCACGCGCTGTGTGTGGATCCTATTAAAGTTTTATGACGTCACACTCTTGCGCCGAGCAGATGGTCGCCATTCCCATCTGCCTCATTACGTCACGCGTTGTGTGCGTATGTCCGTCCGCACGATAACTCGCGTAAAAATCGTTCGATTTCGATGAAAATTTAGTATCTGGTAGGGGATCACCTGGGAAGGAACCCTATTTGAAGTGAACGAAATGGGGTCAAAGGTCAGTACATAGGAGCGGGATCCATTCCATTGCTGTTATGTGCCATAACTAACGTAAAACAGGTTCGATATCGATGAAATTTTAGTATGTGGTAAAGGACCATCTGGCGACAAACCCTATTGAAAATGGGCGAAATGGGGTCAAAGGTCAGGACATAGGAACGGAATCACTTCCATCGCCATTACTTACGCAAAAATGCTTCGATTTGGATAAAATGTTAGTATGTTGCTGGGGCCTGCCTGGGGACGAATTCTATTTAAAATGGGCGAAATGGGGTCAAAGGTTAGGACACAAGAGCGGGATCAATTCCATAGCCATTATACATCACTACTAACGTACAAATGCTCCGATTGCGACAAAACGTTATCATGTTATTTCGGAGGTATACTGAACCGGTTCTGTTGAATATCATTAAAAATGGGATCAAAGGTCAGGGCACAGGACCGAGATTTATTCCACGGCCATTATTCTTATAACTTGAGTGATAACTTGAGTAACGATTTCTGGTATGTTGGAAAGCGTACCATAATCAATGCATTGCATGACTTTAATAACTTGTTTTTTATTCTAAGTGGTTATTTAAGGGCGTGGTTGGCAATAATCCTTGCTGAGTGATTTCTTACTAACTTAAGAAAGGGAAGAGTAGATTTTCTGATGAGGTGTATTTCTCAAATACAGTTCTCATTACCTTAAACTCTATGCACATTCCTTCATGTGAGTAGTTTAGTCCTCCCTTCGATGCATATGCTAAAAGTCTATAGCAATCTTAATACTACAGCATAAAAAAATTAAAAAATGAGAAGTTCCAGGGACTATGCAGTTCAACAGACTATTAGTCTTACTATTGAGGACAGTTTACTGATATACATTTATTGCCATTAAGTATACTATTGCTGAAATGCTCGCTGAATAACACTAACTTTACATACGTATTAAACAGTTGAAAGGAAACACTAAACATCAAGGAACAAAGCACTATGCTATAGACATCGAAAAGTCAACATTCCACACGAAACTCTCACCTCTGCACGATCTCCGTAACATGCGATGCATTTCAATATCACTTCGATGTCATTATCAAGCTCTCATATAGTGTCTTCCAAGACTTAGGTATATAGTATATATACATGGGCACTACCAATCAATGGTCGTCATGCATATTGTATTATTAAGATTGCTATAGACTTTTAGCATATGCATCGAAGAGAAAGCTAAACTACTCACATGAAAGAATGTGCATAGAGTTTAAGGTAATGAGAACTGAATTTGAGAAATACACCTCATCAGATAAGATATTTTAGCACATTAATATAGACCATGTAACCATACGGTTCATCTGTAGAAAGAGTAGATGTTTGACGTACTTGGTTTTTTCTACCCAATGTGATAATAACCATGTAAGGATGACTAAAAGCGTGGGATAGAATGACTAGAATTGTGCGGTTATCATCAGTGAATTCTTAAGATCGATACTGCTGAGATGAGTAGGGGAAAATAATTTATTGATGTAGCTTTCGCATAACCCGGCCGCTATATGAACATTTGTGTTCCGGGAGCGCAAGAATTTGGGACGTCATTTACTTCAAGTACATCTTCAGCTTAAGAGGTTAAGAAAAAAGAATAAAAGCTACCCTTATGCTGGCACGAGTGGTTGGAACCGGCTAATTGTGACGACACAAGAAGCTCGCCAACAACTGCGGGAAAGATACGCATAATGGTTCGGAAGTTCAAGCCGGAAATTTCGTCGTAACCAAGTAATATTATCATGTCGATAAAATTTGCCGTGAGGTTCTCGTACGTTTTCCTTTGAAAATTACATTACACAAGCAAAAGTGTAATGCAATATAGCAATAATTGCTACGTGAGCTTGTAACAATAAACTGTAAGGTGAAATTGTAAATCGCGCGTGTTATGTCAAATTTGGAGTAACAGTTGAAGAAATTAAGTCCAAATTTTCCAGCAAAAATAGCTTTGACCTACATTGTGCAAGTAGTGTTTCCACGTAAGCATGTCAGACGTGAAATAACGAAAGCTTAGTTCAAAAAGTAGGAACTGTGCACCAAATTATACTCAAAATAGTATAACTATAAAAAAAAATATTTTATTTTTATTTCTATTCTACGCCAAGAATTTTCGGATTTTTAGTATAGTTATACAATTTTGAGACGAAAGCTTAGATCTTTCTGGTGATTTTAAGGTCTTTCCAACCATCCCCCTCACAATACACCGTCCTAGAAAATATCAGCGGGAATCGTTTGATACTGTTTTATAGGTCTGCCAGGTTTTCCAGTACGAAATTTCCTAGGATGGCCAACAATTCTCATTTTCGTTACCGTGTGACCTTTGTTTGTAAGCAATGGTGCATTTTGTTCTCTTGTGGAATCTGGAATGACTTTCTGTGACGTAGCTTCCTGTGACGAATCTGGCTCTGACGTCATGTCTTCTGTTATCATTTCTTCTGGCGTAACGTCTGTTTCACTCTCGGCGTCTGGTGCGCTATTCTCATCGGTTGATGATGACGTGTCACTCGTTCCGGTAATTGGAATAGACGTTTCAGATGACGTGAGGAGTTCAAATTCCTAACCAAACGGAAGGTTATCTCAAATTCATCAATAAAACGGACGTCACTGCTTGCGACTATTTTTCTGGAATTCTTGTTCCATAAGCGACATGTTTTGTATTCCGTTAAATATCCAACAAATGTATGCTCTTGGGATCTCGGGTCGAATTTACCTTTTGATCGCTTATTTAAAACATAAGCTTCTTGCCTAAACACATTGAAAAAGGACACATTTGTCTTGGCGCCAAACAGAGCTTCGTATGGGGTGATATTCCCATTCAAACTTCGTATTGGAGAACGGTTTCTCAGGAATACAGCATAGTGTATTGCTTCCGCCCAAAAACTAAGAGGTAGCATGGATTCTATCAACAGCCATCTTGCCATTTCGACAATTGTGCGATTATATCGCTCGGCAACCCCATTTTGTTGTGGCGTTAATACCGCAGACCTTTCTCTGCGTATTCCTTCCCGCTCCAGAAAAGCGTTGAATTCTGATCCACAATATTCGAGTCCATTATCGGTACAGAGTGTTTTGATTTTAACTCCTGTACGGTTTTCCATTGCGGCCTTGAATTTAAAAAGACTTTCTTTACTTCTTTTTTTTTTGTTTTAAGACAGCTTATTTCAACGTAGCGTGACTTGTTGTCAATAAACGTAACGAAGTAGCGTGAACCACCAGGAGATTGTGTTTTCATCTGTCCACAGACATCTGAATGAACGAGGTCCAGCAGTTCTTTGCTTTCGAACCTAGATTCCTTCGGAAAGGGTTTCGCCGTCAGTTTTGCTTGAATGCAGACTTTACAATTCCTTAAGATATCTTTATTTGCAAAAGACCGTCCTTGCAACATTTTGCCCGCTTTCAGCCTTTTTAGATCATTTTCATTTAAATGACCACATTTCTGATGCCATTTCTGAAATTCTGTGGCCACCGCCACATTTTCGTAGCTTAGTGTGACGTAATACAATTCGCCTTTTCTAACAGCTTGGAGAAGTATAATTCCATTAGATTCAACGACCCTGGCTTCTTTTTCGGTGAAAATAACTGAACGGTCATTTGCTGTTACTTTTGACACAGACAGTAAATTGTTTTTTAACTCAGGAACACAGAGCACATTTTCTAATCGAATGGTTCTTATTTCTCTTCTGTTCGGTATTGCGATCCGTATAGATACTTTTCCAGTTACTTCTGCTCTTTTGTCAATGGCCAGCTTTACAAAACAATTTGTGCGTTTGTTTATTTCAAAAAACAGATCTTCATCATTGCACATATGAGAAGTCACTCTACTATCTAAGCACCATGCAGTTTTCGCGTTGAGATTGGCACTCATGGTTATAGCTGTATGAGTACTTTCATTCCTCGATTTTCTTACCATGGAAGCCTCTGGTCTCAAGGATTCTGCCTTTCTGTCAGAAATGTTCTTACGACATTCCGAAGATTTCTGACCTATCTTCGAACGGTAGTTGCATCTATAACTACGGAACACTTTGTTGCTCCTTCGGTTGTGTTTCCCTTGATTCTGCCTCCAGTTGCTAGAACTTATCTTCGGGCTTGAATTACACTGTCTGTTGGAAGACAAGTATGCCTTTTGGCAACCTGGATTGGATTCCTTTTTGGTTTTCGAGCCTTCCATTCTTCTAAAAGTTTACTTTCAATCAAAACATGGGGTTTATGTAGCTCATCTCGAGACTCTATGGCACCACGGACATTATCGAAATTGTCAGGAATAATGTACAACATCAATATTGAAAGAAAATCATCAACTATCACTATATCCATTTTGTGAAGTTTATCGACTATTTTTGAAAATTCAGTCAGCTGCTCTGACATATCATTAATGACATTTACTTTGCGAAACAGTAGTTGCTTTAGTAGTGTAGCCTTTCTAGCTGGTCCTTTTGATTCATAAACCGATTGAAGTTTTTGCCAGACTTTGCATAAGCTTTTGCAATTCTTTACATGGCAAATTTCTCTAAGAGAGATTGAAAGGATTTTATCTGCTTTAGCTTTCTTTAGCCTATAGTCCATTTGTTAAGCTCCTCTATCTCAGCTGCGGTTGTTCCATCAACAGGTTTCGAATTCTGACCTGTGACATAACTCCAACGATCAATATGGGTCAGAATGGCTTCCATTTGAATCTTCCGAGATTCATAATTACACTTTTTTTAACTTGTCAATACTTATTTGCGACATCATCTATTTATAAATACAGTCGAAAAATTCAATAAAAATGGATTACCAACGGCTGAATCGAAGCTTTTGTATATTCCGTCGTACGCCTTCTTATTTTTTTATCAGTCCGAGCTAAGAAGTAATCGTTGCGTCCTTCTCTAGGCCCATAACCAGTGTGGGGTAGGAATCATAGATGCAGCAGGTAACTCAGTGAAATCCCTCTTACCAAGACATGATTTAAAATAGATGGGATTTAATTATTTACCATCTAAATAATAACTATCAAACATAAACAAATAAAAAATACAGCGACGACGATCAAAAGCACAATCTTTCACTGTCAAAAAAAAAAACAGCAGCTCTATTGAATACTTTAGCCGTTATGAACGCATATTTGAAAGTGCGTGTCACGAGAACAATGCGTGACAGTATCTATCTATATCTCACGTGACTTGAGTTACATTATAAAAGAACAAATGAATGAATTAAGTCATTACATGAGAATAATAGATAACAAATAAAGATTAATTTCCAACAGTAACCTTTTCCAGATCTTTATACAACATCCTACATTAACACGAAATTATCGCAGTACTCATTTGTTTTCTTCTTAGAATAGTCGCACTTGGCATATTTTGTCCAATACTTTTAAATCTTAAAATTCCGTTATATCTGTATTCCAGCATTTAAAGTGAAAATACTCCAAATACTTGGCGTCAGTGAATAAACAAGGACATCGTTCTTTCCACGTTTTAGCAACACACAGCAAACCGAAAAATTGTTATTCGGCCACTGCTGGGAATCGAACCTCAGATCACTCGATATCTAGCCGAGCGCGTTAGCCTTACACCATGTCAGAAGCTGACAAAAAAACACACATAACGCCGTGAACTGTTGACCACCGTGGTGTAAGGCTAACGCGCTCGGCTAGATATTGAGAGATCTGGGATTCGATTCCCCAGCAGTGGCCGAAGAACAATTTTTTGGTTGCTGTGTGTTGGTAAAACGTGGAAAGAGCGATGACTTTGTTTATTCACTGACGCCACGTATTTGGAGGATTTTCACTTTGGATCTCGCCCTTTGGATTTAACTGCTATAATTAACATATAGCCAGTGCTGTTAATGCCCACCAGATGAAGACGTCTCAGTAGCTGAACCCATCTTACGGATTCATGATGTCAAAAGCTGGCAGAAAAACACACATATCGCCGTGGATTGTTGGCCACCGGGGTGTAAGGCTAATGCGCTCGTCTGGATATCGAGAGATCTGAGATTCGATTCCCCAGCAGTGGCCGAATAACAATTTTTCAGTTGCTGTGTGTTGCTAAAACGTGGAATCAACGATGTCTTTGTTTATTTCAGTATGTTCTTGTAATATTTCGAATTTATGCTTCTTCCACTTTTCAAACATAAGGACTAAAACTTACAGCAACGAATATTTTGGTCCGCCCCGGTGGCGCAGTGGTCTAAGCGATGGCCTCTGATCATTCGTCCGAGAAGGTTCCGGGTTCGAATCCCGGTGAGGCATGGACGTTGTGTTTGTCTTACGGCGCTGGCTCTCTCCCTTCCCTGGAACCAGTGGCCCTAAATTAGGGACGGGCGACTGCTTATAGCCCATTGAGTTGCTCAAGGTGGTCGTTAAACCTCCAACAACAAAAAAAACAACAACAACAATATTTTGGTCGTCCTTCGCACGCACTGGACGAAATAAATCATTTTGCAATGTTTAGTACACTGTATTCACAATGGTTCTTTCATTAACGTGAAACCTTACGCGTTCAAATTACACCGATAAAGTTTCCATGTTGTTTTCCACAAATAATGGGGTCGAAACTCGAGTAAAATTGTATGTCGTGTTGTTCCTCACGGCATCATTCATTTTCTCCTTACCCTGAACCAAAAGATAAGGAAACTGCTTCTAGTTTTTAAATTGTGGGAGAAAAGGGCTACACGTATTTGCATAGCATCCGGTGTGGGCTTCTTGCCTAACGTTGCAGAGTTTGCCAGATGAGTGTCGATGTTCTGGCAGCAAAACAATAAATACCATTGAAATCTTATGCCAAAGAAAATTATAAGAGGTACATAACGGTTCGGACGCCCCCGGCCAAACGAGGTCCGCGTAACTCTTCAAGACCTGAGCCACTCTGCAGTGAACAGACTTCAATGGGACAATATAGTTAAAATACAACAGACACCTACGGGAGTTGTACCAAGGAGGTTATATTACTGGTGACACGACTGGCTCTGCCGCCATAGGTCACAGCTAATCTGTGGTGTGACGTCACAAGCAGACAAAAATGAACTAAATTATACCGTTGATGAACCAGTAAGCTTGTGTATCATTGATAAAGACTAATGAATTACTCATTTTATCTGTTTATACTCTTAGAAGCTTTTGTTCCATTGGTTTCCAAGCAGTATCTCTTCTGCGGCTGCGTCGTGCCTGCTCATGACGTCATTTGCAGCACAGACGGTGACTTATGGCGGCCAATGCTGCGTGGATAAGAGTGGTGTCTCCAGTAATATAACCTAATTGAGTTGTACCCATGGTTGATGATGATGATTAACGTAGCTCGCGGCAAAATGGCCGCATATACTGCACGACATGGAAAATCTCACACCAGAAAATATATGCCTCAGCGCTGGGCAGATTGGTGTGTATGTGTCGAAAGTTGAGTTATGTAAAGATTGCAGTTGTGTGGAACCAATCATTTCAATGAACCAATCATGTCATTTCCTTTTATCTTCTTCACCTATCACATGATTGGGTAGGTGCAATGAACCAATCATGTGATAGATGAAGAAGATAAAAGGCAAAACGGCTCGGCGTAGCTAAGCTTGGTCGACCTCAACTGAGTGGGTAAACCATTAATTGCACCAAAACTGATTTGTTTAGCAAAAACACGTATGAGTGAGAATGCCTGGGCGACGTCATCGGGAATCTTACAACCACACAGATTACCAGACGCTTCACCACAGGGCTACGTACGGGTGGTTTGTTCCGGCGCCATACCGCAGAGAAAATGCATCAGAATGTAAGAACTTTCTGCCGAATGTTGCGACAGTTGTGAGAAGAAAATACCCTGCTTCGCTATAGGTAGAGTGGTGCATATAGGCGGACGCCTGAAAATCTCGATCATCGCATTCAACGGCAAGACGTAGCAGCCCCACAATCTACAGAGGATGGTATTCGAAGGAAACTATGGACATCCCTTTATCGACGCGAACTGGGAATCGCAGATGGCTGAAGCAGGCATGCCCTCTCGTCAGCCATTGTGTCGATTGCCACTCATCATAGCACATAGTCCCACAAGGTTGTAGTGGTGCCTTACCATACATGCATGATTGGATAAATGGTACCATGTCGTATTCAATAGTGAAGATTATCTAAATACGTGGCGTCAGTGAATAAACAAAGACATCGCTCATTCCAGGTTCATCAACACATAGAAACCTAAAAAAATTCCCGACATTGCTGGGATCGTACACCAGACCTCTCGATATCTAGCCGAGTGAGTTCGCCTTACGCTACAATGGCCAGCAATCAACTGCGCTATGTGCGTTTATCTGCCAGGATTTATTTGCTGTAATTAATATATAGTGAGTGCCGTTAATGCCCACCAGGTGGAGACGTCTCTGTTGCTAAACCCATCCTACGGATAGGTGAATTCAGAAGCTGACAGGTAAATGCACATGGCGTCGATGATTGTTGGCAATTGTAGCGTAAGGTGAACTCACTCGGCTAGATATCGATAGATCTGTGGTACGATCCCAGCAATGGCCGGAAAACAATTTTTCGGCTGCTATGTGTTGGTAAACGTGAAAAGAGCGATGCCTTTGTTTATCCATGTGGTATTCACTGAGGAGTTTCGCTTCTGTCTCAGCGCCAAAGATTACCGGTTGAGAGTCTGGAGGCAACAAGGTAGCCAGGATGTTCTTGCTTCCATCCGTTAGCGTCATCTCTGTTCTTCAGCCGGGTGTCATGTATCGGGGCACTATTCGTTTGAAAATTCGTTCACCGCACCTACGCATAATGGTTGCAACACAACACGACGATATGTCTATGAGGTGCCGCATCCCGTTATGTTTCCGAATCTCGAACGTGTATCTGATGCCCAGCTTCAACAAGATAACGCCCGGCCGCACACTGACAGCATCTGCAAATGTACAGCACGTCTAGGTGCTGTTCTGTCCAGTAACATTCCCAGAATTCTCTCTAATAGTAAACGTGTGGAACGGTATTGGCAGACGGCTCGCCACCCCTGTACGACCCCCTTGCAATGTCGAAGAACTGTAGACACGGTCAGCGATATCGCATGACACAATGCAGAGACTTTTCTACTCGATGCCTCGCCATTTTGTCTAATATATAGCCAGACATGGCTACTTATCGACTCAGGCTACATTATACTGTCTTCGCGACCATCGCATTCATCTGATCCGTCCAAAATTAAATCACTTCTCTCCCACCTATTTGGGGAACCGGAAAGTAATGTCGTTTTTAGAAAAGAAGAGAAACACTGTTTGTAACAGAAATGTATTTCTTAATTAATTAAATAACCTCCATCATTATCGATCACACTTGCCCATCGTGATCAATGCCGGCTTTAGAAAAAGACGTTGGCTGTGATGAAAAAAACCCGAGAGCCCCGTTTTGACATAATCAGTATTTTGGAATGTTTTTAAATTAAGAAAGTGCTGCGGAGATCTTAACAAATGGTAATCAGATGGTGCAATATCAGGGGAATATGCGGGATGGGGTAGAACTTCCCAGACAAAATCTCTGATTGCCTTTTGGGTCCGTCACGCCGTGAGTTGTCATGTTGGAGGGCACCTTTTCTGTTGACCAATGCTGGATGTTTCACAGTAAGAACTCGCTTCAAACGGTCCAGGTGTTTAACAATAGAAGTCTGCCGTTACGATCTGTCCGAGTTCCAAGAGCTCAAAGTGAACTACGCCAGCAGTAGTCCACCAAACACAGAGCGAAACCTTTTTGGGGTGTAGGACTGGTTTTGGCGTAGGAACTGGTGTATGACCTGGAACAGGCCACTGGTTTTTGTGTTTTTTGTCCACGTAAAGAACCCACTTTTCATCTCCAGTGACAAATCGATGAATAAATGGATCCTTGTACTTTCGGCTCAGGAAAGAGGTGCAGATGGTGGAACGCTGGGCTTTGTTAGCAGGTGAAAGTTGATGGGGGATCTAAACTCCTTGTCTATAGACCTTCCCCTTCTGTTGCAGGTGCTCTTGAACAGAAGACCATGATGCATTAAGATGCTGGGATAATTCATTAAAGGCCTGACGATGATGTCCCTCAACGGCTGCACTCAGCAGGTCATTGTCCGGCTCCATGGGCCTTCCTGCACGAGAGGTCAAAATTGCCCAACCGGAATTGGGCGAACCAACGCTGGCACTTGCGGACATGTAACGCCTTCGGATAAACAGCGCAAATGTTATTGGTGGCCACGGTTGCCTTGTTTCCTTTGTGAAATTCATAAAGCGTACAATGACGAACATGGTTCTCCCCGGGTTTTATGTCACTCATTTTGATCTGCAAATCTGGAAGACAAAAACACCTACGTGAGTTAAAGGCGAATAGTGCATTCACTTGTACATAGATTTGCTTTACGTTGAATGTACATAAACACCTCACAACTGGTCCCCTAACGTATCCCTACAAAAAACGACATTAATTTCCGGTCCCCCAATACTTATCTACATGTGTGGTAAATTTTTTCTAACTGCGTACATTCCTACTAAATGTGACATCTTTTATGTCGAGTAGTGTATAAAGTACGGTATCATCTGCTGTAATGTGAACATTTACAAAACAGGACATGAAGCTACTTGGTCTACAATACGGAACTGTAATCCAGTGTCCCCTCTGGATTACAGGAATTTCGCACGCTAAATACCCATAGTGAATAACTACTAAGTCGTTTCAGCAATCAGTTGCATTTCCTATTAAAAGTCCAACTTGCGCGTCGTGCGATAGTACGACTACCACGTTCGCACGAGTTTGAAATGTATTCTCTTATGTGTCACTAGATATTTCTGTATTAACTGTATCAACCACACATTATGGTAAACTACTTTGCACGGAGGAGACATGGGAATCAGGATTTGATTGCTTTGCGAGATAGATTAAATCGAATTTAGCTTCTGTTCCAAGAAGTTTCTCGATAAAAGCGATATTTCAAAAATTAATACAGCCTTGACTTTCACTGATTTCTAAGCCCAATTCACCTAAGCCTTGTATCCTGGCCTTATTCTTCCATTAGCTTTCAACGCTGGCCTGGTAAATTCAAGCTGTATCATCCCTTCACAATGAAAGTCTTTAAACTTATCCTAGAAACCACACCCATGGGCATTCCTGAGCGACTCGTTATTTCAGAAACGTGGTCCACGGTTTTAGAGGAGATGAAGAGTAACAAATCGACGTAAGATGAGGCACAATCTCCATAGACTTAAATATACCCCCGAGGATGTCAGTGGGCGCAGTTCCTTTTTCCGTTGAATATTAAATTACCACTCGGTGTTTCACAATGATAATTTTCCCCGCAACTACTGACTAACATAACTGATTATTTCCCCGAACGCTATTCCGTGACTTTCTCATTGTTTCATGTTGTTCACGGAAGGAGCAATAATGGAAACATCCAGGTGTTACTGCATCTACTAAAACATATTAGAGATTAAAAAACAATAAGATTTACTAATTCCTGACATCAAGCCGTACTTAGGTAGGTGGATTAACGAGTGTCATTTTCGTAAAACCAATGAAAGAAAATATGCGAGTCTAAAAGTAAATATCTATCGTATTTTTTTTTTCATTTGTTTGTAATTTTGTTCCCATTTTTATGCAAAAATCTCTATATTTTTTATTTTTTTATTATTTTTATCTAAAAAAGTACAAAACATAGCTACACAAGCACTTTATCTCATGAGATTAATATTAGAAGTGTCCGATGAAGATAAAGTACCTCCGTTCATTCCGATTGTTGCGAGCACAGCTCGGAGATAGAAATCAGTATTAGAAGTGTCCAATGTAGATGAAACACTACCGTTCATTCTGGTTATTCTGAACGCAGCTTGATGATAGAAATCAATATTACAAGGGTCCGATATTGATGAAGTGCGAGCGTTCATTTTGTGTTGTTCCAAACACAGCTTGAAGATCGGAACCAATATTAAAAGGGTACGATGCAGATGATGTACTATCGTTGATTCTGAATGTTCCAAACACACCTTAAAGAGAGATGTCAATATTAGAACAGTCCGATGTAAATGAAGCACTACCAAACACAGCTTGAAGATAGAAATCAATTAAAATAACTCGCCAAATAATATTAAAAAAGTTATCATGAAGAAAGTATCTCGTAAAACAAACCGTAGAAACGTACTGATATCAAAGAAAAAGAAATTAGACACAACCTCGAAGATCCATGTAATCAAATCCTGGAAAAGTGATTGTAGTTATATGTTCTCATTCACAAGGCACGTTTTTGGATAATTAATATGGATTGAACAACTTCATATGCAATTTGCATCGCATTGCTCTTTCATATTTCAATAAATTATGTTTATTTATTTGAAATTGTTTCTAGTGGTATCAATAACTATGTCATAAAAGATCAGAGTTATCCGAATTAAGGTATATCCTGTTTCACGAAATCCATATGTTAAGTAATATTTGACATTGAAAATTAAACGTGCGGGGTAGTTTCTGACGCCAGAAATCGATTCAAATCGAAATGAGTAAGTCGGAGAAAAACATAGTTGTGGATGTTAGTGAATAAAAAATATTTCTGTTTCTTAAATCTCTGGGATGAGACAGATTTGGCTGCTATTTAATAAAATTTAATATTTGCTTCAGTTCAAATTTATCACATCTTTCATATTAATTCATCAAAAGTAGGTGACCGTGTTATACTGTACCCAAGGCGCGGCTCATGGTTTAACAAGCACGTAGACCACACGTGACGAGAACTGATATATTAATATTCTATGCTTCACAATAATATTAAAAGTACCTCAAGGAAAAAGGTGCAAAAATTAAAAATCTTGTTTTTGGAAGCAGAATCTGATTCATCATGTCCTCGCAGAGCAAGTTCAAATGAGTCACGAAACAAATACAGAGTATAAGATGTGATAATATACAGCGTGATTAATAATTATTGTCGGGTTTTCTGTGGACTGGCATGGTCAAACCGTAACCGACCAAATAAAACTGCCTAAATAAACAATTCAGCGCTGAAAGTTTCATGTGACAACACATAAAACTTTGTTCAATTGACGTCATACTTCGAAATGGCCACTGTTCAACAAAAAGCAATGTACGTACTCTGGATCTTCGAATCAAAGTCAGTTATCACAACGCAATGTCGTTACAAAACGCAGTATGACAGAGCTCCACCTTCCGATAATGCTATTCGACGTTGGTTAAAGCAGTGTCAAAAGAGTGCTAGTGTGCAGCGTCAAAAGAGGCGGGAAGACGGGGCCCATTTTGCAGTACGATGTTGATCGCGTACAGGAAGCCTTTTCTCGAAGTCCTCAGAAGTCAACGAGACGAGCTGCGATGCGGTTAAGTATGCCAAAAACGACTTTTTTGGAGGGTTCTGCAAACTCCGTGCGTACAAACTACAGATTGTTACAGGCTTTACAACGGGACGATGAACCTCGCCGTTTCCAATTTGCCCAAGGCATTTGTTCCAAAGTCGAAGCTGATAAACATTACCTGCGGACATGGATATTTTGTGATGAAGCAACGTTTTTCGTCTCAAGGAGGTTACATCGGCATAACTGCAGAATTTGGGGCTCGAAAACTCTCACGCGATAATCAAAAGGCGAACGTATGGTGCGCTTTGTCATGTTCGGAATTGTTGGCGGCATTTTTCTTTGCAGAGAAAACAGTGACAGCGGTGACCTACCTGGATATGCTACAGCTGTATCTGTTGCCACAGTTGGAAGCTTGGCAAACCAAAGTGGTATTCCAGCACGATGGCGCACCGCTGCATTTGGCTGTTATTATCCGATAATTTCTTGACTTACATTTTCCTGAGCGCTGTGTTGTGCGTGGTGGACCCATTCCGTGTCTACCGCTCTCACCCGATATACGTCACTGGATTTCTTTCTGTGGGGGTACGTGAAAAATATGGTTTACCAGACCCCCGTGACCTCCCTCGAGGACTTGACGACCGGAATTGTTGCTGCGATAGCAACTGTAACGCCGCAAATGCTGGTGAACACTTGGCGGGAAAGTAATTATCGCTTGAATGTCTTACGGGCCACAGAAGTGGTTTAGAACTCTGATGTATCGATTCTACAGGTAATAAAACTTTTAGTAGTCATCTCTCATAATCTGTTTGCGGTTGTAGTTTGTTGTTTTCCGATTATATGCCACTGCAAACCCGACAATAATTATGAATTACCCTGTGTACTGTCGATTATCTTTTTACTTTCCAGTTTTACTGTTGAATTTTCCACCTATAACTAGAATCTTGTTGCGATTTTATGTTTGGCCTACAAAATGCAGCTAAAAATCTACTTGTATACAGAAAACCAGTCTCCTCTATGTTACTCCCGCGTACTTTCGAATTTCATCCACCCATCTCCCATGTGATCTTCTTCTGGGTCTTTTCCTGTCCCTTGGAATCCAGTCTAAAATTTCAGCTGTCCGTCGATGGTCTGTCCTTCTGGCAATATGTCCAGCCCATTGCCATTTCAGGGATTTCACTCTGATCATGATGTTTTCCACTCTTGTCATTTTTCTGATCCACGAGTTCCTCTTCTTATCTCTCCTGGTTACACCAAGCATGCATCTCTCCATGGCTCTTTGAGTGTTCTACAGCCTTTGTATGTCTTTTTTATTTAAGGTTCAAGTCTCTGCACCATATGCAAGCACTGGAAGGATGCACTGATCAAACACTTTTCTTTTAAGACATAATGGCATATTGCTCTTGAAAATTATACCGTTTCTTCAAAAAGCTCTCCAGGCAAGATTTATATGCAGCTTAATTTCTTCATCAATGTGAAACTCACTTTATATCTGATGTCTAAGATAAATGTAGGTATTGGTTATCTTCAGCTTTCCCCCATCAATCGATAAATCTTCATTTCTTGTAAAGGCATTGTACATAATTTCTGTCTTCTGAAAGTTCATTTTTAATCCCACTTCTTTATTCTTGTCAGCAAGTTCCTGGATCATACTCTGCAGCTCTGATGGGGTAGTTGCAAAAATGACTGCGTCATCAGCAAAACGAACGTGAGTTAGATAATCTCCATTAATCTTTATCCCTTTGTTTTCCCAGTTCAGTGATTGAAAGACATTTTCCAATGTGGCATTAAACAGTTTGGGAGATATAGTGTCACCTTGTTGCCCCTCTCTTTCCAATTTTTATGGGTGCTGGTATTCTAAAATTGCCGAATCTTTGCACTTGCATTTTCATAGATGTTATTAATAATATTAATGTATATATCTTCAATACCGCAGGATTTCAAAGCCATTGTAACTGCTCATGTTTTCACCGACCGTTGTGGAAGAAACTTGGAGACCTTCGTCCAGCAGTGGATTGATAATGTTTGACAATGATGATGATAATGATACAAAATACCAGTCATGCTTCTGAATTTTGAGGGCTAAATGTCGAAAAGCTTTCGCACCAGATGTAGACCTGACGTTTAGCCCCTAAACAATAGACAGGGAAGCAAAGTAGATCTCCCGGTAGCGGAGTGGCACAAAGCGTTGACATCCAATAATTCGTCCGGGATGGGCCGGGGCTTGAATCCCAAGTGGGGACATGTATAGCATCTTGTCTAACGGCACTGCCTCTCTCCGGAACCATTGGCCTCAAATTAAGGACGGCCGGTTGCTTACAGCCTATCGAGTTGCTTATGGTGGTCCTTATATCCCCAAAGGAAATGAAAAAAAGCAAAGTACAGAAATTTTTTATCGCAACCGCACATGAATTCACCCTTATTGTGTATTTATTACCTAAACTTCCTGATTCTCTCAGACAAAAAACGGGAGCAAAGGATCGTCATTCTCACATTTCAAGCTCTCCAACGCAAAAAGAATTTTTCAAATCGGACTAATATCTGCAGAGATATGATATCCACAGACGGACAAACGGACAAAGTAATACTCTATGTACGTACTTTTTTAACAAAAGACGTGCTAAAATTGATTCAACAGCGTCAAATACTGCCATTTTTCAAGATCTGCCGGATGAGAACACACTTTTCAAAGAATTTCTTGAAACATAAGTTTTACAGTCATTTGCAAAAGTTTAAGACCACCTGTTGGTATTAGATTTCTGCCCATTGCATCAGCTACGGTCGTAGTTGGGGGAAGCGTGTGAGCGTCAGTTTGCTTCTGGTTTTCATGCTGAGAAGTTTCGTACGTATTTTCTACATAACGAAAAATAGGCAAAAAAAGCGTTACTAAGTGTTACTCACACGGCACAAATAGTAACTTTATATCATGAAGGATACTCTGAACGTGACATAAGCTGAAAGGTGAATGTGAGCAAGACTGCTATTCATAATGCGATCATGAAATATCGAGATACAGGTGAATTTAGCTACCGAAATAGAAGTGGGCGTCCAAGGAAAACAACCTCTCGTCATGACAGTATCATAAGGTGAATAGGTATGCGACCTCCGACAAGTTCGTGAAAAAAATCAAGGCCTTTCTACACTGCTGGCCACCCAAAATGCAACACCAAGAAGGAAGCATCCGATTGGCCTGAAATTCGCAGCATGCGTCGCCCGCGAGAGGACATGCAAACGATTAGCATTGCAGGGCATATGCAAATCATGTGCGCCCGGCACGCCACCGAGAAGCACTATAAGAAGGGTGCAGAGAAGGTGGGGTGTAAGTAGTGGAAGTGTCTTGTGCTGCCGGATCAGTGCGTGGGAAGCTTCCTGGTGCCTCGTCGCAGAATACGGCAGTCATTCCTGCACGTTTCGTAGTTCGACAGAGGACGAATAGTGGCTTATCGCGACAGCGGTTTATCGTACCGAGACATCGGCGCCCGTGTGAGACGACATCCAGCCACAGTGAGGCGAGTATGGATTCGGTGGGTGCAGAAGGGACGGACGGACAGACGTGAGCGATTGCCGCAGCCGCGGCACACCACCGAACGAGAGGAACGGCATGTTGTTAGGTGGACATTGACGGCTCGCACCGCTACTTCACGAACGTTAGCTCAGGAATTTGGGTGTGTTGCGCAACAACCTGTGTCAGCACGTACCTTTGGACGCCGTCCGCAGGAGCGGGGATTTGTCGCACGGCGCCCGTTGCTCCGATTACCATTCACGAATAGTGGCTTATCGCGACAGCGGTTTATCGTAGACGAATAGTGTCTTATCTCAACAGCGGTTTATCGTAGACGAGGAGTGACTTATCGCGACGGTGGTTTATCGTACCGAGACATCGACGCCCGTGTGGGACGACATCCAGCTACAGTGAGGCGAGTATGGATTCGGTGGGTGCAGGAGGGATGGACGGACCGACGTGAGCTACCACCGGTGAGTGCGGCGGCAGTGGGCCGTTGAACGCAACACCTGGACTACGGAATGACATGACATTATCTTCTCCGAAGAATCCCGCTTTTGCCTGCAACAATACGGTGGTCGGTACCGCGTGCGGCGGCACCGCGGCGAGAGACTGTAGGACGCCTTCATTATGCATCGCCACACCGGTCCGTCGCCTGGCGTTATGGTTTGGGGCGCAATTGGATATGACACCCGCACTTCTCTGGTACGCATCGCCGGTCACTCAACAGCCACCGCTACATCTCCGACGTTTTGGAGCTTGTAGTTCCCTTACCTGAAGGACCTGCCAGCTGCCACGTTTCAACAGGACAATGCGCGCCCGCACGTGGCACCTATCGTGCAACAATTCTTCACGGCCCACCAGGTTTCACTGCTGCAGTGGCCCACCTGTTCTCCCGATATGTCGCCCATCGAACCCGTCTGGTCGCTGATCGGCAACCGAGTGGCCCGGCAAACAACATTCGCGGCTACGCCTCATGAACTGTGGCAACGTGTGGAAGCAGCCTGGACCGACATACCCCAAGCCCACATCCAAAGCTACTTTCGTTTGATGCCGTGGCGTGTAGCGGCCGTTATTGCCAGCCATGGGGGCCACACGAACTATTGATGTCTGCGTGTTCCGCAAGTCGCACGGACTTGTAAGCTCAATCGTTTCATCTTTGTATCTGTTGTTATGTACCCAGTAAATCTGACTTTGCTATCTCGCGTCCTTCTTGGTGTTGCATTTTGGGTGGCCAGCAGTGTACATTCAAAACGGTCTAATATTAGTTAGCACTGTTTTCCGTCGTCTTAGCAAAGATTTTGGATTAAAGATTGTAAACCTGCAGATAAATTTTGACTAAACTGTGTCATGAAAAAGAAGACCAGTTTGCGAAGCGTCATCAATCGTGGATTACTGAAAATTGGAGCCAAGTTTTTTCCCATTGAATCAACTAAGCGTCAGTTTTAAGCACGTAAACCACATGTTCTACGTCCTAAAGGCAAAAGGTTTTATGAAAAATATGCCGTTAGCACCGTGAAACATCCGCCTATAGTCAGATGATACGGGGTGCTATGTCAGCATCCGGTACTGCTTCATTATCCTTTTTGCCGACGGCCACTACCATGGCTGGTCCTTTTTATGTGGAAATGTTACATGAGAAACTGTTAACTCATATGGAAGTGCACAGATACACAATCTTTATGCATGAAAGTGTTCCATGCCACAGATCAAAGACAGTAAAGGACTACCTACAGAGGAAAAACATAGCTGTGCTTCACTGGCCTGGTAATAATTCCGACCTTAGCCCCATCGAAAATGTGTGGACCATTTTAAAAGACAAGGTAGCAGAAAAACAGCCATCATATTCCCGCTTTATTGAGTGCGTGTGGTGCAAAGACATTTCAAGTGACTACTGCAAATCTCTCATTGAGAGTATGCCACATCGTATTCTGTCCATAATAAAAAACCAAGGTGGCCACACAAAGTACTGATTTCGGTCATTTTGTGTTCTAAAGAATTCATCTGTGTTGTTATTTTGTCAAATATTTCTTATTAGTTGTTTCTTTGAAAATTTTAATTTTCAATAAATTCTGAGCGGTCTTGAACTTTGGCAAATGACTGTTTTTCACAAAAAAAACTGTTCGACAGAAGAGATAATTCCCCAGATTCTACTGTATTTTTCTTGTATCTTTTGACTTTTCTGAAAAAGTATTTAAAATGAAATCTGTCTTTAGGTTACCAAGGAATGGCCAATCAAACAGACGAAGCTGTATAAGATCCTGGTTTTCTTTAGAGGTTATCTAAACAATATTTCTTAGTATCCGGAAATGAATATTTTTTTTCCTTTCATTTGGTTTCTGCACCCTTTTGGGAATCCAATGTACTAGATATAAGTTTCAAAAATGCAGTATTCCCTTCCCTGCGTTTTACTGAGAGACTGTCCTTTAAACGGCTTGATACAAAGCCCCTAAAAATTTTAATTTAATTTTCTTTTTAGCCTACGTGCTCTTGCTGTTTTTTGGCTCACTCATTAAAGTGGCCCACTTATCTACTTCATTAGCAGAGAAAAGAGGATTGGATAAAAAGGAATTTCTGGTTGATTTTCAGTCAAGGATGGAGCACTTACGAAAGGCTGTCTTTCACTTTATTAACAACTGAATTATTTACATAGAAGCGTCTCAATTATAGTACGAACTGTAGGGAAAAACTCTTCGACGCAAAGAATCTTCACTCTATGATACAGTAATTAGCATCAGCAGCACATGGTGTTTTGTAATTAGTTTGTTGATCATGGCTTTTTTCGAGAACCGAGCTAGTTTTTATTCCACTTGCACTTTTTCTGTATCGAGTTACATGTTTATTTTTTACTTCCGTTACCAGGGTTTAATTATCTAAAGCACATGCCTCCGTTGCTTTTATTATCGCGTCATTACACGATCGCTTCTTTTACCCCGTAATGTTGCTTTTCGCCGCTGGATGAAGTTGCATGAAAATTAAGTCGAATTTCTTTCTGTCTTGTAAATAGTGACAAAAATACTCCATAATGAGAAACTGCTGCTGTATTATGAAAATAACGGGAGAAAATTAATGAGAAAGTAAATACCACAATGTCAGGGCAAATTAGTGCTTACAATGTTATATCTTTTGGGACGGAAATAGTGACGCTTATAACTTTTTTACGCAATGCATGTAGTGTTCAATAGTCATACGCTGTTTATTACGTATAGGCACACCCATTTTTGTTGTTTTACCTACGTGTGTACACCGAGAAAAAGTGTTTTGTGAATTCAACAAACTATTTTGTCGATGTACAGTCAACAAAATTTTTTGTTGAATTTGCAAAATTATTTTGTTGAAAATTATTGTTGATTTAACAAAATTTATTGCTATCACGACAAAACGTTTTGTTCGTTTAACAAATAGATTAGATCGATTTTTGGGACATTGTTTGATGCAACAAAACATATTGTTATCATGACCAAATGTTTTGTGGCTGCAGCAACACATTTTGTTATGATAACAATATGTTTTTTTGGATCAAAGAAATTCCACAAAATCGACCTAATCATTTTGTCAAATGAACAAAACGTTTTGTCGTGATAGCAATAAATTTATTTAAATCAACAATAATTTTCAACAAAAAAAATTTTTGTTGATTGCATATCGACCAATTTTTTCGTTGGAATAACAAAACGTTTTTCTCAGTGTATAAGTGTGCTCATTTCTGCACATACGAGTATTATTATTGAGCAATTCTTTCAAAGCTATGGGCTCCAAGTTATACCCTGCAGCCCTGCTAGCGCAGTGGTCTAACTGAGCGCTGGCTTTTGGTCATTCGTCCGAGATGAAGCCGGGTTCAAATCCCGGTGACGCATGGATGTTGTGCTTGTTTTACGGCACTGGCTCTCTCTCTTTCCTGGAACAAGTCGCTCTAAATCAGGAACGGGTGACTCCTTATTGCTCATTTAGTAGCTCAAGGTGGTCGTTTAACTCCTAATGATTATACACTGCTGGACAATTGCTAAGGACAGATCATAAACGGCTATATAGCGCATAAAAAAGTAAGTGTGGTTGGATGCCAAGTGAAATAAAATAATGTCAGAATGCCAGGACATTACAAGAAAGACAATTTATTGTGCTCTGAAATCCAGAAGGCTTTGGAACGTGTTCAAGGGACAAACAGGCCATTTTGTGCAAAATACGTAAACGTGAAAAAAATGCAATTACCGTCCGCAGGCGTTCCGGCGTAATATGTCAATACGGGATATGGCCACCATGGAGGGCGATGCAAGATTCCACACGTCGTGTCATGCTCTGCACAACATTATCAAGCAGCTGTTGGGGTAATTTATCCCATTCCTCTGTCAGTGCACGGATGAGGGTGTCTTTGTTTATTGGAGGGCATTGGCGAACAGCAAGACTCCTCCCCAAAGCATCCCACACATTTTCATTGGGATTCAGATCTGGAGAAGAATGTGCTGGCCATACGAGGCGTTGAATATCCTCGCTCTGAAGACACTCCTGGACAGCGACTGTTCGATGACATGTTGCGTTGTCGTCCATGAAAATGATTCTATCACCGACAGCACCACGGAACATGCAAACATGAGGTAGCAGAACATCATTAATATATCGTTGGCCAGTCATAGTCCCAGTTGGAAGCACATAGAGGGACGTACGGCCATTGATCATGACGCCAGCCCATACCATGACACTACATGTCGGATATCGGTACCTTTCCTGTATGTTTGCTGGACAATATGCAGTACCACTATCACGCCAGATCACTTGTCGTCGACAATCAGATGATAGTCTGTATCTACTCTCATCTGAGAAGAGGACAGCAGACCAGTCGTTATCAGTCCAATTGCGATGTTGATGGCACCATTGCAAACGGGCGGTACGGTGACGTCTGGACAATGGGATGCACACAACAGGACGGCTGGCGTATATTCCTCCTTCATGCAAACGTCTGGCGACAGTTTTTCGGGAGATCCGCTTGCCAGTAGCAGCCATAAACTGATTTGCTACCTCACTAGCTGTGCTGCGCCGGTGTCTTTCTGTTGATAGCACTATGTACCGATCTTCTGCAGGTGTCGTACTGCGAACACGACCTCCCCCGTGACGTTTGCTACACTCTCCATTTGTTTGAAATGATTTCCAAAGCCTTGAAACAACACTGTGGCTGACGTCGAACTCCCCGGCAACATCTGTTATTTTTCGCCCTTTTTCAATCTTTTCAATAATACGGCCACGCGTAAAATCATCTAGGTGATGTCGGGAAGACATACTGAAAATTGCAAGTTCTTCAATTGATTCTTTCCCTTTCAACTTTGCGTTTGAACAACAACGGTCAATACGCGTCAAATCCTTTATATATCTTATCAGCGCTATGACGTCACGAACAAGTTCGGCAATCTAAAATTTGCATACGCACAACACGTCTTACTGTATCCCGCACTTACGCTAATTTCCACATTTTCCTGCCTTCCATTTTATGGTTGCTATCGTTGCTATTGTCATCCGTCTTTAGCAATTGTCCGGCAGTGTATCTATGCACACACAGAACACCAAGGGAAGAACCCTCAAAAGAACCAAATATCAAGAACCACAAAAACAACATAGTACACAAAAGGAATACCTCAAATTATGAACCATTAAAACAATCTAAAATAAATAAAATTACAAGTACAAAAGGTAGTCAGCAAAGAGTGACCAATTATCAGGGAAAGACATCATCAACCACTGACCTCACCCAAATTCAGGTTTCAAGTTGGTGATTAAAAATCTTGTCCAAAATTAAAAGTTAGTAAATTAAGGAATAATTTCAGTTCACCCAGTCTTTAGTCTTTCCTACCTGAACAGGGTTTTATAACATCAAACAGCACTTACCGAAAGCATCAGCTATAGACTAAGCAAAGCAAAAAATCCCCATAGATTCACAACACTATAACTACACAAACCAAAATGCACGACAAATTGAACACTACCGCAAACCTTAATTATTTACAGTGGCGACATTTAGTTTGTATAATACAATTAATCAACTATGGATGCCAGCAATGTATGGTTAATTTTCCGGGTTGACTCGGAACAAATTAATTTTATAAGTAGCACGAAAGTAATATTAGCAAACAGAAGAGATAGTTGGAGAATTTATTATATTGCATGATCTAATATTACATTTTGATTCGAAGTGTTTAAGAGATTTCTAAAATGGAATACACAAAAAATTATATGGAAAATTATTTTTGATACAAACAGAAAAAAAACATGTAAGTTGTTTAATAACATAATATTACAAATCCTAGTAATCCTCAAAAACTGAGAAGTAATAATATTTCAATAATATTAATTGAGAATTAGATGACCAGTTACTCATGAGTATAGCAGTAAAATTAAAACAATTTTTTTTATCATAAACGTCAGTAGTTAATACCAAGATGGTCCGAATGAATAGTCAGATAAAGGAAATACGAACAATAACCTGAATCTGCTATAATTAAAAAACTAAATTTTTTGGATAAATTTTCGTTGCATTGAAAGTAAAATTACTTGAACTGAAAACAATCAAATCATGTCTAAATGTATAAATATCAATAAGTGTAGAACAGTATTATATCAATAATTTCTACCTTTATTTTTTCTGAATTTCGTTCTGCACTTATTGGTATTTATCCATTTAAATATGCTAACAATTTAATTGTTTTCAGTTCAAGTGACTGTACTTTTAAACCAACGAAAATTTACCCAAAACATTTAGTTTTAATTATGGCAGATTCAGGTTGTTATTCATATTTCCTTGATGTGGCTATTCATTCGGACCATCTTGGTATTATTACTGACGTTTACGATAAAACATTTTGTTTTAATTTTACTGCTACACTTATGAGTAACTGATCATCTAATCTCGCAATTAATATTCATAGAAACATTATTACTTCTCAATGTTTGAGGATTACTAGGATTTGTAATAATAAATTAAATATTATTAAACAAATTGCTTTTTTCTGTTTGTAGACAGTGGAATACTGGTCGCAGCACCATTGCGAAAATGAAATTCGCAAAGCTCTGTGGGCCTTCCCGGTGGCTGAGTGGTCTGAGTCACGAGCTTCGGGTCAGTCACCCGAGATTGGCCCTGGCTAGAAACCCAGATGAGAAAAAAGGCGGTGCTCGAGATGAGTCAGAAATCTTGTCACTGTTACTTTGTTACCGTTACTGAAAAATCGCTGCTCATACCTTAATGCCAGTGACTAAAAGTAACGTTCGAAATGGACTTATAAGAATGTCACTGTTAGCAGTGTCCGAGCAATGCCTGGGGTCTAAAATCACTGTTATGCCATAGTTTCGGTTAACATGTCACCATGACTGAACAAGTTGTATGTCTTTGTGTTGAAACAACATGGAGATATCTCCTTTTAGCCACACTTAAGATAATTTTTTGTTCTCTCTTTCGCTGTGCATTCGTTCGTAAACGACGAATTCAAAGCGAGCTGATTGTAACAGTGAAAAAATCACTGTTACAAGTAAGACGTAACTCACAATTCAGGATTCTTTATAGCTTCTTCACCGCTGTCGGTAACGGTTATTTTTGTTTTGTTTTGTTTGGTTTGGATTCTTAACGACCACCGTGAGCAACTCAATGGGCTATAAGTAGTCGCTCGTTTTTAATTTAGGGTCACTGGATAAAGGGAAGGGAGATCCAGTGCCTTAAGACAAACACAACATCCATGCCTCACCGGGATTCAAACCTGGGCCCCTTTCGGAGTGAATGATCAGAGGCCATTGCTTATACCACGGCGTCACCGAGGCGGCACGGTGATTTTGTCACCGTTTAAAGTCACTGGTACTTCTCTTGAACCGACACCTTGTCATTGGGACAGGAAAATCGGTTAATCGCATATCTATGTGGTGCGTCAGTCTTGTGGTGCTAACTCCCTTGCCACTGGTTTTCCTTATGAACCTGTCCCTTTCCAAGGAACCACTGGTGCTAAATTAGGAACTGACTATTGCCTATAGACCTACGGATTGCTCACTCTGGTTGTTAAACCTCGAAATATAAACATAACAAAGTGCTATGTCGCTATCCCTTAAAGTACCATAATACATCACAGCTATACACTGAGTGGCCACCCCTAAGTACTTCGTTGGGCCACCTTTTGCCTTTAATACTGCGTCGATTCTTCGTGGCATAAACTCCACGAGAAGTTGATAGTTGGTTTTTAGGATCTGAGACCATTCTTGATGAATAGCACTTCCCAGGAGTGTGAGATTGCAGGGTTGTGGATCCAGCTGTCTGATGGCTCGTTCAACTTCATCCCACAAATTCTCAATGGGGTTGAGATCTGGAGATTGTGGGAGCCCCCTAAGCAAAGTAAACTCCCCGGAATGTTCCTGAAACCAATCCTGTACAATAAGAGCACTATGGCAGGACGCATTATCTTGTTGAAAGTAGCCATCGCCATTGGGATAAATCATCCACATGACAGGATGCACTTGGTCCCCTACGATATTTAGATATGATGTGCCAGTCAGACGTTCATCAACGCGAATTAAAGGGCCCAAAGCATGTCAGGAAAGCATTCCCCAAACCACAACGTTGTCTCCATCAGCTTAAAGGGTTGTAGCAATGCATTTGGGGTCCATGCTTTCGTGCTGTTTCCGGCAAATTCTCACTCGGTCATCGGCATGATGGAACTGAAAACGTGATTCACCGGACCACATAATTTGTTTCCAATTATCGACTGTCCAATCCTTGTGCTCCTGTGCGAAGTTTTATATTGTTAACTGCAGACAGCAAAGGTGTTCGAACAGGCCTTCGGTTGCCATATCCCATCCGATGCAGTGTACAACGAACAGTGCATGCAGAGATCATTTAAGGAGATCCTTGATTAAGGAGGTCTGTAATTGGCTGCACTGGTACCCTTCTGTTGTGTGTAACCAGGCTGGACACTCTCCATTCCGCCTGAGCAGTCACTAGTAGATGACGGCCACACGTTGCACGTAGACACTCAGTTTTTGGGCTGACAGTCCAGTCTTTAAACACTTTAACAACAGCTGCTCTGGAACATATCATGAAAGCGGCGGTTTCGGTGATACTCCATCAATGGCTCCAAGGACTTATAGTCATCCCACGTTGAACGTTCGTCAAATCGCATTTTTTTACCCATCTCGTCACCCAAAAATCACTTCTACTACTGTCGCAGGCACTAAGCTTTCCCTTTTTATACTAGCCTCACCCTCTGGCGACAACAGCGTGCACCCATAGCTCATTTGCTTAAAATTGTCAGGTGGTCATAATAAAGTGGCCACTTAGTGTATATATATATATATATATCATTATAATCATCATTGTCAAACATTATCAATCCACTGCTGGACGAAAGTCTCCCCTAGTTTCCTCTACAACGGTCTGTCTTGAGCCAGTCTCCTCCATGTCACTCCCGCATACTTTCGAATTTCATCCGCCCAACTTCCATGTGGTCTTCTTCTGGGTATTTTCCTGTCCCTTGGAATCCAATCTA
Source organism: Macrothele yani (assembly GCA_039090855.1). Taxonomy (NCBI): domain Eukaryota; kingdom Metazoa; phylum Arthropoda; class Arachnida; order Araneae; family Macrothelidae; genus Macrothele; species Macrothele yani. The sequence goes on along the minus strand of CM077007.1, from coordinate 98,344,076 downwards.
AAATTTCGGCTGTCCATCGATGCTCTGTCCTTCTGGAAGTATGTACAGCTCATTGCCATTTCAGGGATTTAACTCTGATCATGATGTCTTCCACTCTTCTCATTTTTTGGATTTACGAGTTCCTCTTCTTATCTCTCCTGGTTACACCAAGCATGCACCTCTCCATGCTGCTTTAAGTTGTCTGCAGCCTTTGTATGTCTCTTTTAGTTAAGGTCCATGTCTCTGCACCATACGTAAGCACTGGAAGGATGCATTGATCAAACACTTTTCTTTTAAGACATAATGGCATATTGCTCTTGAAAATTATGCTGTTTCTTCCAAAAGCTATCCAGGCAAGTTTTGTACGCCGATTAATTTCTTCATCAATGTGACCCTCACTTGATATCTGCTGTCCAAGATAAATGTACGTGTCTGTTATCTCCAGCTTTTCTCCATCAATCAATAAATCTTCATTTCTTGTAAAAGCATTGAACATCACTTTTGTATTCTAAAAGTTCATTTTTAATCCCACTTCTTTACTCTTGTCAGCATGTTCTTGGATCATACACTGTAGCTCTGAAGGGGTAGTTGCAAAAATTACTATGTCATCAGCAAAACGGAGGTGGGTTAGATAATCTCCATTAATCTTTATCCCTTTGTTTTTCCAGTTCAGTGATTGAAAGACATTTTCCAATGTAGCGTTGAAGAGCTTCGGAGATATGGTATCAATTTGTCTCACTCCCTTTCCAATTTGTATGTGTGTTGTATTTTCAAACAGCCGAATCTTTGCACTTGCATTTTCATAGATGTTAATAATATTAATAATGTACGCATCTTCAATACCGGAGGATTTCAGGGCCATTGTAACTGCTGATGGTTTCACTGAATCAAAGGCTATTTCATAATCGAAAAAAGCTATGCACAATGGAAGTTCATATTCCCTCGCTCTTTCAATTAGTTCTCTCAGTACGTTTATATGATCTATTGTGCTGTAGACACTCCTGAATCCAGCTTGTTCTCTCGGTCGAGCCATGTCCAGTGTCACCTTTAAGCGGTGTGAAAGAACTATAGTGAAGGTTTTATAAACCACTGATAGGAGGCTGATAGCTCTGTAGTTCCTGAGATCCTCAATGTCACCTTTTTTATGTAGCAAGATCATTGTAGTGTTGCTCCAATCCTCAGGAATCTTCCCTTCATTAAGGCATCGAGTGAAAATTTGGGCGAGTACTGTGTTGATTTCTCCACTTGCTTCTTGTATGTTGTCTACAGTAATTCCATCTTCTCCTGGAGCTTTTCCCCGTTTCATGTTCTTGATTGCATGTGCAACTTCTGCTGGGAAAACTGGAAGACCTCTGGCACTGGTACCTTTCATGATGTCTGGAGTACATGTATCATCCCTTTCATATAATTTGGAGTAGAAATCTTTCATTCTTGTCAAAATTTCGCCTCTATTTCTTGTTACAGAACCATCTTCTTTTCTCAGTGCCATAATCTGTTTTCTTCCCTTACTGAGATGTCCCTTTGCTATCTTTAGGCTTTGGTTGTTTTCAATTGCTTTCCTTACTAGTTCACAGTTGAATTTCCTTACGTCTTCAGTGATAATTTTTCGTACTGTCTTGCATAGCTCTATATATTCCACTTTGGAAGTCACATCTTCTTTAGTTGTCCTCATCTCTCTTCTTTTTTGCATCAACATTTTGGTGTTTCCTGATAATTTGTTCATATGCAACTTGTTCTTAGACCCAACTAATTTTGTTGCTGTTTCCATAAGAGCTTTGGTTACTTTTCTGTTAACTTTAGAAATATCCACTTCTTCCGATGTTAGGCCTTCTAAAGCAGAAAATCTGCTCTTCAGTTCCAACGTGAAGGTATTATGGTGTTTTTTAAGGTTGGTTATGTCAATACATTTTGTTTGTCTTATGAGCTTGCTACCTTCGAGTTTAGTGTTGAGGTGCATCTTACATCTCACCAATCTATGGTCACTACCTGTGTTGAACTTGTTTAGCAAACTGCAGTCTTCTACGACGAATTTTTTGTTACACATAATAAAATCAATTTCACTTGTCGTCCAATTTGGATGTCTCCATGTCCATTTCCTCTGTACCTTTTTCTTGAAAAAGGAGTTCAAGATGAAAAATCCTTCTGCCTCTGAAAACTCTACGAGAGTATTTCCACGCTGGTTTCTGTTGCCTTGACCGAATTTACCTACTGAAGTTTCATTCTGTTGCCGTTGCCCTATTTTGGCATTGAAATCTTCCATAATTATCTTCAAGTGCTGCTTACCTTTAGTATTTAGGTGACGAATTTCTTCATAAAATTCTTCAATTTCTTCTTCAGGATGACTTGTGGTGGGTGCATAAGTTTGAATTATCTGAGTCTGGTATCTTCTCGAGTGTTGGATAACGAGTCGTGCAGCTCTGTCAGAAGAACTTTCAACTTCTACAACTTTATTCTTCAGTTTCTTGTTCATTATAAATCCAACACCACTAGTTCTGCCAGTATCAGTCCCACGATAGTAGAAGAGATGTCCACTTTTTAGTTCAATGAGATCTTCTCCTTTTCTCTTTACCTCACTTAGCCCGACGATGTCCCACTTGATCCTTTGTAGTTCCTCTTCCAATTCAAGAAGCCTTGAATCAGAAAATAGGGAGCGTCCATTATACGTAGCGAAGGTCAGCATCAGATGGCAGCCTAGTCCGGTTCTCCAGGGATTCTTAGCACCCTCTGCCTTCATGTCGCACTGGCCACTGCCTTGCCCAGGTACATTCCAGCTGCCGGAGAATGAGGGCCCAGATTTAAGTTGTGGTGTCATTTTGGAAGGGGTTTGGCCATAACTCCCCACGCTGGCCAAGCGGGTTGGTCAGTGTGGGATAGCATTTCCTCTAATCCCGATGGTATTGTTATACCGCTATTGGCGGTCGCCAGAGCCTCTTTAGAGGGAACAGGATGTACCACAAGAAGGCGGGGTTGACATTTGTCAAGGAGAGGCTGTGAAGTTACGCATCGCCGCCCCGGTGGCGCAATGGTCTAAGCAATGGCCTCTGATCATTCGTCCGAAAAGGGTCCGGGTTCGAATCCCTGTGAGGTATGGATGTTGTGTTTGTCTTACGGCACTGGCTCTCTCCCTTTCCCTGAAACCAGTGGCCCTAAATTAGGGACGGGCGACTGCTTATAGCCCATTGAGTTGCTCACGGTGGTCGTTAAACCTTCAATCAAAGAAAGAAAGAAAGAAGATGTTACGCATCACCTGACCTTACATGTATGATCACCTGACCTTATGTGTGCATATATATATATATATATATATATATATATATATACCGTCTGAAGCGTTTGCATTATGACGTTGTTTAATGCTACCAAAATCGTTTGGATCACTGAATTTTATTTGGTTTGTTTAGGGATTTAAAGGCGATCATAAGCAATTCTTATGGCTGTGAGCAATCTTTAATCAAGGGAAGGGACAGAGCCCTCTTCATCAGCAAAGTACAACACCATGTCCCCTCTGAAACTTTGAACCCAGCGCCTCTGACCATTCAGCCACCAGGGCGTAGATCATTGTTTAGCACTGACTGCTTCGAGAAATCGCACTAAAATTCTGATTTATCAGATATGGGCAGCTTACTATGCATCACGAAGGAAAGGTCTAAGAATGCTGTGTATATCGACTGACCTGTGCCCATTCACTGACGCAATAACAACCTGAATTCGACGTCATTCAGCAATTCGTCGTTAAAGTGAAAGACTACATTCAAGAATGTTATGACATTAACAACTACGACGCCAAGATATGCAATGGTATCTATGACATCATAGGGTAGGACTTCATATTTTTATTTCAGGCCTGCATAAAAGTGGACGTCTAGTGCTTTTGCTTCCTATACTTCCAATTTAAAATACCTCGATCCTATTTCTTCTGCGCAGAAAGATTTCACATATATCACAATTGATTCACTAACGAAAACGCCCTATTTTAAAGTGCACAATCGGTGATTTTGGCAAACAACTTTCCTGAACTTTATTAAAAATCAGTAACTTCACTTCGATGTACTTATGATACTTGCTTACAGGTGGCGCCACTCTCCTTACCATTACATCGAAGTAAAGTTAGTAGAATTCAGAAAAGTATTTTACACCAGTTGTACAACCTAAGTTAGGAAGTTTTCTTTTTATCAGTGCGCCAATTTTGATGTATGGAAGATCTTTCTGCGTCGAGGAAATAAGGTTGATTTTTTTCCATTGGAAGTATAGGGAGTAAAATCACCAGACGTCCACTATAATTAGTGTAGTAATGGCGCATGTTATAAATGTTTTCTTCAAAAACATTTATAACATTATTACGCCAGACATGCTGAAAACACCCCAATAGTATTACATCATTTTTGAATTGTTAAAAATTTACCTCCTGATCTTGCAATTTTAAATTCCGAAGTTTTATGACTTTTACAAAGCCAAATATTTCCATGCTTAACACTTAAACACAAAGACGTGGAAGCGTAAAGCTTGATTTTAATGGGGTTTTGTTTTCTTGTTTTATTCTGCATTCAGTAATCTGTCATTTTCCAGTGACTTCAGCGGCCACGACAAGTTTTGTACTTTGGCATCGAAAATCGAATAATCACTCTTGTAAGTTCTGCCTGTCTCCAAAGTTCTTTATAAAGAAAAAAATCATATAAAATCTTAATACGTTTACAAAGGATATAAAAAGATCTATAGCGATAAAATGACATGAAAGAAGAAGCCTCTGAGAAGAAAATGAATAATGAAGTTGTACAGTGGATCGTAATTCATCTTTCCTACATAAGTTTCCGTCTTCTCATATTATTTTTTTTAATTCTTTAGCTTGTCCTTAGCCGCTACACGTTTAACAACGCCAGTGGTTGGCCCTGAGAGTTTTACTCACACTACCTTTTTCCGCTGTTTTAGGTAGCCTATTCAAAAATAACACTTCAAAATTCTTTCTTTGCAAGAAATTTCGTGGGTTGGCGCGAATGTCCGGCACAGGACCAACACACGTGGACGGCGAGAACGGAAAAGTAGGACAACTTACCTAGGCAAAATAATCCCTCTCGGCATCGACACATAGTTGCCATCTGTCCGGCAAGGCCATTATCCCGGAACGAAAAAAGTCCTGTGGCTGGGACCCGAAGAAGTCATCAACTGCACGTTGAACCTCGTTGTCTGTCATGAACTGTTTCACGGACAGGAAGTGATCCAGGCGACGAAGCAGATGATAGTCTGTCAGAGACAAGTCTTGGGAATAGACAGAATGAGGCACAGCTTCATAGCCCAAGGCACTTAGTGTCAGCACCGTTCGTTGTGCTACATGAGGGCAAGCGTTGTCCAAGAGGAGAACAACACCATGTCTGTTGTCCAAAGCCGGTTGTTTCTGCAGCAATTTCCGGTGCGTCTGGTGTAATTGAGCACAACAACCTTCTGAAGTAATGGTTTGGCTTCTTGCCAAGAAACTCCGATGAATTATCCTGGTTGTGGACCACCAGACAAGGAGCAACATCTTCTTGGTGTGTAGGGTTGGCTTAGGATTCTGTCCAGCAGGATGTGACTTGCCTAATCATTAGGCAGATCGTTTCCGGCGATCATAAAGGACCCGCATCTTGTTGCAGGTGACGATTTGATGCCGTAGAAGTTCCTGTTTATTCCTGGTAAGCAGCGACATGCAGACTTCCAAACGTCTAGTCTTGTTGGCCGTTGTCAACCCATGTGCCAGCCACATGTCCAGCATTTTGACCTTACACAGCAAAGCCAGACGTCCGAAAAACTGTCGTGTGGTGGACGCGTACTTCTGCCGCTATCTCACGACACGTTCTTCGGGGGTCCGCTTCAACCACACGTAACAGAACATCGTTAGAAACAACAACAAGTTGGTGACCACGTGATTCGTTTTGCAGATCCGTATCTCCGCTTCGAAACTTTGCAAACCATCGCCGAATGGTGTTTTCGCTGGCCGTGCTCTCTCTAAACACTTTACTAGCGTTTAGAGCGGCAATTCCTGCAGAATGGCTAGTTTAAATTCATAAAGGAAGAAGACTCTCAAATCCGGCTTCTGCATGTTTCCTTTGCAAGCCACATAACGTTCAAACAAACCACGCCTGAACTTTGTTCTTTACACACTTGCTAGCAATTTATAGTAACTCTGTGACGTAATACCCGCAACACCCGTGGGTGGTTCCATTCCGCTGCGCTGGAGGCCTGTCTCTACTGCTCGTTCGCCCCGGACATTTCATTCGCACCAACCCGATAGTTAATACATATATAGTTACAAATCAAATTAGGGGGAAAACGTACTCGTATCATTCCGTTATCTATAAAAATACAAAAAAAGCCAGTGGTAGCTTGATAAGAAAAGTGATGCGAACGCCAGCCATTGCTTGATGAGAGAAATGTTCTAACGAAGCACACGGAAACAAAGCGCAGGTTGTTTGAAGGTCAATGACGCGACAATCTTTATCGAAACCGATAACATATCGTTGTGAAGATTCTGAAGGTCAGATAGAGGGGGTGAGTGACCCCAGAGACATTTTCAAATAAATGCAAAAAGGGTGAGAGAAATGTTCATAGCGTGACCAACGACGAGTTAAAGAACAGATTCGTATGTCCATTCTACGCCATGTTGAATCCGTAAATAAAGATTTGCCATATCGTTTAAACTATAAGGAGATGGTTTTCCGGAAATATCACCAAAAAATGACAGTGGGGTCAGTTGTTAATGCAAGATGTTGATGAAATATACCATTTTTGGACCAAAAGGAAAAACAAATGAACTAACCTTTACCACAGCGGTGCCATTGAAATCCAGAGAGTACTTGAATGTAACGTAATATCTAACTCTTGACTAAAATCATTATAAGATAACGTCTAGTCGCATGTTGCTGAATAGATACTGACGAGAAATTCACTACATGAGTGTACATAACTAACTGTCTTTCCCAAAATTAGTTAAAAAAAGTAATTTTGAAAAGCTACTTCAATAGCTTTAATAGCCGTTCTCTGACCAAAGTAGTATCAAGGAAAGCTTCTGCTTCAAATAGAATGTATCAAAACAAAACTGCGTAAAATATCAGGAATCGGTGATTCAAAACAAATTAGGGAAGTTGTATCATCCACCAATCTGAAACACAATGTAATTTCAAGCAACCGTCCACCCAGAAAAGTGATTTGCTCCACAAATAGTAGACACAAAAGTAATTATTGCTAGCCCATCCATTTGCAAACGGTTACTGGCCTTTTAACGAAGTAACTCTTTCCTCTGTACTGAAACAAATGTGTAAGGCGCTTCTTATGCAATTAAAGCACTCTACTTAAGCAAGGAAATGGTTTCCGTTCTTTTAACGGCCAGCTTCCTTTTATTTTGACTCATTGGTACTTTCAATCGCGAGTTCAATTATCTTAATGTACCTTCCGTAACAGGAATGACTATTTTAATAGCATTGTGTCTGGGGATGGATGAATAGCGTGGTTACTTATTTAAAACGTTGCCCCTCTCTCTCTCCAGACAGTCTGTATGAAGAACCCATACATGCTTTGTATATTATTTTGATGTCTTATGCTGAGATATTCCTTCACACAGCTTAAAATGCGCTTACATTTCCCTATAATAGTTACCTTCTAGTGTTAGGATTACAACAACGTACTGCCCCATTGTTAATCATGCACATATTCTGTTCAGTATGAGAGCTCTGGAAGTTCGATCACTCCTGCCAACCTTGACACTTTTCTCTTTCTGTTCTGGTTGGATTCAGCCATAAGCTTTGCTCACTAGTTGATGATCCCGATCAAGTTGACATACTACTGTACAAGGAATTTGATAAAGCCATCAACACCATAAAATATACCAGACTTTTGAGCAAGTCACGTGCGGGAAGCTTGCATTTTTACATGAGATTTTACGACCACCACGAGAAGCTCTAAGAACCTAAGCAGTCGCTCAGAGAAGAAAGGCAGTTAATGCCGTGGGACAAAGGTACCACACATGTCTCAAACTGAACTCGACCCAGAACCCATCATGGAAATTTAACCAGAAGCTAGGCGGTAAGGATCTTCTCACGCATAGATCCTATCATTTTGGTAAACTACATATTTTTTTCTTCTGCCAATAACATGCGCATCTACGGTGTTTCTCGATTTCAACCTCTATGAGATATTACGAGCGTAGTGCTTGGAAATTTAATATGAATACACTTCATATTTGTCGAAAGCATCAAACTTTTTCAATCCATTCGATATGGCATAGATTGAAATATTCAGCTACCTAGGCAGTTTCATTCAATTTCTTTATTCAGTTAAAGTCTGCTGCTCTCCAGTAATTCAAAGCGTACTTTGATATCCAAAAAAAGTGAGTGTTCTTTTACAATGCCTAGTAACGTCTTGGGCCGCACTTGTCTTTCAAAACAGCCTGGATTCTATGTGCCATGGGTTCGACGAGAAGTAGATATCGTTCTGCTGGCACGTTCAGCAAAGCGGACCCATGCGTCAGTCAATTGTCGAATGTACTAGAGGAATAACTTTGTTCCGAATGGCCCTCTCAATCTCTTTCAACAGGAGTTAAATTGGGATAAGATCTGGAGGCTTGGTAACCATTTTAGCACTTTGAACACACTGTTATACACCTGTGTTACGATTCTGTTTCTGGGGCTATCTTGTTGCTGCTAATTCCCCGCATTAGGAAAAACCACGCACATATGCGGTTTGCCTAATCTTCAACCATGTCAAAATACCTCGTGGCACCGAAATGCTGTTCCAGAAGTTTTAAGAAACATAATGCTCGACGTGCAAATATAATCCAGACCATTACACCTCCCCCATCAGCTTGCCATGTCGCTCCAGACAGTTGGATGCCATGAATTCGTGTATTAACGCTATATTCTTTCCCATCCATCGGCGTGTTCTGACTGAAGACGTGATTCATCGGATCACGTGATCTTTTGTTCTAGTCCTCAAAAGTCACGTTTTGGTGCTGTGTACCCTTTGCAGATTAATTTGTTGGTTTTAAAAAGAAATTCATCATTTATATAAGTCTGCTTAGAGTTTTTTTACCACCCCTCAAAATTCTGGCTCTATTTTTTGTTACAGTACCATCGACTTTTCTGAATGGGTTAAACTTTTTCTTCCATTACTGAGGTTATGGCTCGTTTTCACAAGTTTACATTTGAATTTCTTTCCAATCAATTATACGTTTTTGCACCGTCATATATGATCTCATATATGTCACTTTCGAAGTTACGTTTCCTTTTTTTTGTCTTCATTTCCTTACTATTCCTTCGGCAGTGATTTTTCTTTCGCTCTGATATTTTCTTTGCGCTGTTTTTGTTCTTAGTACCTATTATGCTTGTCGTTGTTTCTTTAAACACTTTGACAATTTTTCTAGAAAAATTGTCAAAGTGTTTATATCAAGTTTAAGACTTCTGCTCGTCGGTAATTGTCAGTTGTGTTGATCACAATTTGAAAAATAAATTACCTTTAGGAGTTCGAAAAAGGGCTTATTGTGGGTGCTCATTTGGCTAAAGTGACGATTTTGAAAACAGCAGAGCTCTCTGGATTTTCAATGGGGGATATATTCCGGGTCTTTAAACAGTGTAAAAATTACCCATGTTGCTTGCCTTGGAGTTGTAACTGTGGCGTGAGGACAATCTGTCAGGAACGAGATCAACGTCGTTTGAGAAGGCATGTCGGGAGAAACAGGACTTCCAGTTTGCTGCAATTCACAGAAGCATTCAATGAAGTCTGTTCCCGACTCATATCTCCGCACACTATGCGTAACATACCTGTACGGAAACCATTGATTTCGGCGAAGAACTGGAAAGTTCATCTATAGTGACCTTAGGAACACCGTGACTGGATGCTGAAAAACTGGAAAGTTCATCAGTAGTGGTGTTAGGAACACCGTGACTGAATTCTGAAAAACTGGAAAGCTCATCCATAGTGGTGCTAGAAACACCGTGACTGGATGCTGAAAAACTGGAAAGTTCATCAATAGTGTTAGGAACACCGTGACTGGATGCTGAAAAACTGAAAAGTTCATCAACAGTGTTAGGAACACCGTGACTGGCCGCTGAAAAACTGGAAAAAGGTATCTTGTCCTGTACCGACGGTAGCCAGGGAGTTTGGAGGGAGCCCAATGAAGCAATGGCTCCTGCTTGCTTTGTAAGCACAACTCAAGGTTCTGGAGACGGTGTCATGATGTGGGTCATGTTCTATTGGTAAGGAACGGATCCCATGATATTTTTGGAAAGTAGGGTGTCCTCTAAGGATTCTCTGAACGTTATTGCCAATCAAATCCATTCTGCAAGTTGAGTTTTTATCCAGCAGGTGACGGCTGTTTCATGTACGACAATGCTACTGTCTATCGAGCAAGATGTATTCAGAAGTTGTTAAGCGAGAACGACAGCGAATTCCACCATCTTCCTTTCACACCACAAAGCACAGATCTAAACTCAATTGCGAATGTTTGGATAAATTAGAGAATCAGATTCTTGAAAGAAGTTCTCTTCCGTCAGATCTGAGCCAGTTAAGCCTGACATGGTGTAGACATGGATTCACTCCAACACCTTGTGAAATCTACGAGTATTTTTTTTCATTGGAGGTTTAACGAACACCATGAGCAACTCAATGGGCTATAAGCAGTCGCCAGTCCCTAATGTTGGGCCACTGGTTCCACTGAAAGGTAAGAGCCAGTGCGGTAAGACAAACACAACAACCATGCCTCACCGGGATTCGAACCCGGTCCCCTTTCGGACGAATGATCAGAAGCCATCGGGCGAATCATCAGAAGTCACCTAGGTGGCAATCTACGAGTATACCAATCCGCAGATGTGCTGTAATTCGGGATAAAGGATGTTGAAGCTGGTATTGAATATAGGTTTTTAATTCATTGACTGGTATGAGTATATATCATTGGGCTACTGAAATACTACAATGCAGGCTATCATAGTTCTTGCGATATTTGCCTGATCCGCAACTTTCCTTTCCAACCTGAATAAACAGCTACTGCGGAATTTGATGGATTTTCTCACAAATCTTTTCGACAGCTCTGTTGGAGTGAATTGTGATAAGAGAGAAAATGAAACTTGTGCTCGGAACTAGCGGCCTCGTGTAAATATTGATGCGTACAAGAAACCAAAATCTCAATTTTGATGCACAGGCCAAGTACAGCAGCTAGAATAAGGGGTGACGGTCGTTTTAAAGCAGTACCTATAAACCATAGTGGTTTGTTTTGTTTAAGGGTTATAACGATCACCGTAAGTAATTAAATAGGCTTTAAGCAGTCTCTCATCCCTAATTTAGAACCAACGGTAAGCACATCCTCCATGCTTTACTGGGATTCGAATCTAAAGTTATCTCGGACGAATTAGAAACCAGTGTTTTTTACCTGTCGGCCACCAGGGATTCACACCTAAATGCACTAGCGACTATGCTAGTTTCTTTCTTCTCTTTAGACTTTAAGAAGTGGAACGTCAGTGCGTTTCGAATTGACTTAATTAACCGTATAAACCAATGAGCCATTACATTATGACCACCCCTCAGTCTGGAGAAACAAGCGCGCCTGGAGACCGAACTGTGACGCAGGTGAAGTGCACATAGCAGTATATACACAACCCGAGAATCGACTTTCGGTTAGTAGAGTGTTCGAAGTCAGAATGGGAAAAGGTGCCGATTTATCGAAGCTTGATGAAGGACAAATTGTGATGGCTTGGCGCTTCGGAACTACGATCTCGGAAACGGCGCAGCTTGTGAGTTCTTTGCGTCCCACTGTAGTGAGTACGTATCAAAAGTGGTGCACAAATGGCCAAACGACGAGCCGGTGTTCAGCAGTGTGTTGTCCGCAGCTCATTTATGCTTGAGTGGAGCGGAGATTGTCGCTCATTGTTCACAGCGATCGCATGGCAACAGTGCGACAAATCACCTGCAGCTAAAACAGTGGTGGTCAGGGCAACGTGTCACAGCACACAGTTCATCGCAGCCTTCTGCGCTTGGGCCTGCGTAGCTGCTCACCCAGTCGGGTACCCCATGCTCACTGTAAGTCATCGCCAACAACGCATGAAATGGGCCCAAGATCATCGAGATTGAACCGCGGATGATCGGAAGAAAGTTGCCTGGTCTGACGAATCAAGATTCCTGATGCATCTCGTAGACGTCCGAACGCGGATACACCCGATTAACAACGGAGGCTATGGCACCTGGATGCACTGTTGGGCGTAACACAGGCCGGCATTGGCGATGTTATGCTTTGGGCGATGTTTTCTTGGCACACTTTGAACCCCATTATGCGAACAGCACAATACCTGACAGCTGTCAGGTATCTGCGGACCAAGTTCAATCCATTTCGTGGCAATTGTGTCTCCTGCTGGTGCTGGCCATTACCAACAGCGTAATGCATCATGCCAGACTGCCCGAATTGTCAAGGAGTGGTTCGAAGGACATGCTGGTGACTTTCTGTTAATGGCCTGTTCTACAAAATCAACTGACATGAACCCAATCGAGCATTTGCGGTTCGACTTAGAAAATCTATTTCGCGCTAAATCACCACCACTTTGAAATGCACTGGAACTGGAAGACCTGCTGTTGACATAATGGTATCAGATACTCCAGGATACCTATCGCCACCTCATCGAATCAATGCCTCTCCTAGTGGCCGCTGTTTTGAGGCTAAATGTGGCCCTAAAGCTTGTTAGGTAGGTGGTCATAATGTAATGACTCATAGGTGCGAGTTTATAATTTAGGAATACTTAAATTTGAATTACAAGTTTCTCATTAGTCAATTAATAACGAAATCTTTTTCGTGGAAGACTCTGAGTTAGATATAATGTGAAACTGAGCAGTGACACATGTTCGGATAAAGACAAACGTGTATCTACTTCATGACAAGGGATTGTTTAATTACTAACTGGAATGTCATCAGTAATATGAGTTCTATATCAGATCTTTTATTTAAAAAAGAATGTAAGTGGAAGAGTGTTTAAATAATTCTGCGCCGATGTCAGTTTAAGAGAACACAAAAAGAGGGTTTCTTTTATGGAAGATTCAGGATTGTAACAGTGGAAAACAGTACTCAGATCATCTTGATGAGTAACGTCAGCATGTGAAATCAAGCAGACGTGTATCCTGAAAATTTAATTGATTATGGAGCGATGAAAAGTCTTGCTTTGCTTCACCATTTCCACTTTTGTGAGGTCAGGGATCAGTAAGCCGTTGCTCTCGACGAAGTTCAGGTGCACTCTTTGTATAATGGACATCAAAATTTATTCTACTTTTTCTGTTTCCTTGTTGATTACTTTTACTGCACTCTAATGTTTAATGCAGGATCTTCTAATTGCTCGCAATGATTGATGATGAATTAATAGGATAATTATTGCTTTACGTACAACGAGCTGATTAAAAATTAATTAGAAACGGAAATGGCACGCAAAATCTCAAGCAAAAGGATAACTTCTCGAATAATCTTTGACGCACGGATTTTTCATTTTTACTTTCAAGTGAAGGAGGTTTCTTGTGTTAAAAGAGCGAAACATGATTATTTTACATTTCGATAGCGCTATTCGTAAAGAAACGAAGAAAATATTAATTCAGAGTGATTATTCTTCAGAGAATGACCTCGATGTATGCAAATGTTGTACTTTTGATATCCCGTCTCTTTTTGAGCATTTGATACAGTAATGCAGACGAACGCCCTTATCTCGAAATTTCATACGTCTATGTCGGGATTCTTCCACAACTTCGCAGTATCTTCTGAAAATGCGAAAACATATTTTTGTGTATGTATAGCTGGATTTATTACACAGTAGGGATTGTCATTAGTTTTATTGAACTGACTAGACAGTAGGTATTGTCTGTGTTTTATTGAATTGCCCGCACAATAAGGGTTATCTATAGTTTTATTGAATTTACTACATAATATGGGTTATCTACGGTTTTATCGAATTTGCTACAGAGTGTCGATAGTAAATTAGTCTATTTGTATGGGTAGTATATATAGTTTTATTGAATTGACTGCACAGTAAAGGTTATCCATACTTCTGTTCAATTTACTACACAGTAGAGGTTATCTATGGCTTTATTAAACTACACAATGGACATTATCTATAGATTTTTTAAATTTACTACACAATGGGCGTTATGTACGGTTTTATTGAATTGACTGCACACCAGAGGTTATATTTTTTATGAATTTACTACATGGTAGGAGTTATGATTATGAGGTTTATACCATTTATTGTGCTGTGGTTCACACGTTTGGAAGTTATGAAGGTATGCAGCTTTATCTGCGACACGTGCAGTGTCAGTCGGAGATGAAACTGACTGTGGTTGTAACAGGAAACGGATGAAATTTACCATTTTGCGAAAGTAAATCATCCAAAACTGACAGAGCTTAGCAGCATCAGGAAACGGTGCTGGCTGTTTACATGGTTGCCATAGTTAAAGTACACCGAGAGTGAAAGGAAAGAGGCAAAACGAATAACCGTTTAAGTGAGTTGGACGGTCGCGGCTGCTTATTCCTGAGGGGAAACAGGGGCTCGGTCACATTGTCCGGAACAATTGGCAGGCTACCATGACACACCTGACCATGGTCTGTAACCAGGGCGCACACAGGAGTGTAACCACAGCTAAACTGCAACGATCCTTCCACTGTATGGGCTTACGGTGTAAGCACGTGACTAGAGCATCCCTCAATACAACACGTCGTCGAAACAAGGATTGGAGTCTACCGAAAACATCTGTAGTAACAATGGAAGCCTGGAAGAAAGGGGATTTCTATCTGATGAATCGCCTTTCTCACTGCATCGAGTGGATTGACGGGAGCTGGCGAAGCGAACAACTGAGAGAAAGATGGCACAAGATACGAATTCCAAGAGGGAATGCAAGTGGAATCACCTGCTCGAACCCTTGGTATCAAAGAACGTCGTATAGGCAGGAATATAATACTACTGCAGGCCTCTCTTCACAAATATGCATTTTGGTACCCGGGGTCCGACGGCTTAACGCGCCCTTCCGACGCACGGCGGATATTTAGTGGATCGAGCGTTCGTACCTGCCTCGGAACGAACCTGAGGTCCTCTCCGCGGGAGTCACGAACTTTGCCCACTAGGCCACTCGAGGCCCAGTATGCCAAGCAAACGCAACGGCACGACCTTATATAGCCGTTCAAGCACAGCGCTACGACCCTTACTTGCTTGCATCACATGCGCGGCCTGGCGTGATAATTGAATCAGTTGAGCGGTTGCTTCCTTCTAGGGTCATACTTTGAGCGATTGCTATACTCGCTGGTCAGTGGAAAAACGTACAATTGGTGCTCTCTACTCTATATACATTCTTTGCAAAAAGAAAAAAAAAAGGAAGAAGGATCTGAGAAAGTTCTTCCATTGTGTGATGAAACTCCGCATGCAAGTATCTTAAGACCCATTATGCAAATAGTTAAAAAAGAACTACGAATGACTAAATAGTTGTTCCCCACAGCACATGTGGACGGCGCATCGCGAAGGGTATATCAAGAGTAAAGCTCCCACGCAGGGAAAACTCCGGAAGCGGACTGCGGTTGCATTAACCTCCACAGACTCTGAGAATGCCTCGACGTCTGATCCACGCAAAATACGAGCAATTGACCGAGTTTGGGAGAGGGGGTATAATTGTATTTAGAGAGGCCTGTTGTTCAAGTTGCCGTATCGCCAGGCATTTCGGTCGGCGCGATTCGGCAATATGACGACGTTGGCGCCAGTGGCTCGAGGAGGGAACCACTCAGGGAAACGCTGACAGTGGACGGCCCAGGGCAACGACAAGATGCGAGAATCGAGAGATTGAGAGAGCCGCACGAGCAGAACAGAATTTGTCGCTCTCAATCATCCATGGTCATGCTGCGTCATCTACAAATACCGAAGTGTACATCCGGACCGTTGCCAGACGACTTGTAGCACGGAAAGTACATTCGGGGAGGCAATTCTGCCGCCTACCACTGACCAGCGAGTATAGCAAGCACCAGTTTCCGTGGTGTCAGGCCAAATCAAAGCGGGACAGTATCCACTGGCATCGTGTTGTCTTCAGCGGTGAGTCACGGTTTGCACTTCGCGCCGATGACCATCGCATACGTGTGCATATACGAGCCGGCCAGTGCACGAATCCTACCTTTAGCGTGGAATGTCACACGGCTGGCACACCGGGAGTGAATGTCCGGAAAGCCATTTCCATCGATACCCGGGCACCCTTGGTAGTCCTCGGTGCCACTTTCACGGCTCAACGGTACGTCGATGTCCTTCGCAGTATCTCCAAGCAAGTTTCAACAGGATAATTCCCGGCCACACACATTGCACGGCTCTCCCAGACCTGCTTCCGTAATTTCGACACCATTCTATGACCAACCTGATCGCCCGACCTCTCACCGATCGAATATATTCGAGACATAATGGGAAACCACCTGCGCTCATGCCGGTATGTCGGAAAACTGGCCCGTTATTTGGTCAGCATCTGGTATGCTGCTATACAGTATGTCATGACAGTATCCGTGAAGTGTATGCGTCTGTGCCACGCCGGGTAACCGCTTGTATCTGAGCCAGAGGCGGTTGTATATCCTACTGACTTGTTCTATTTGTTCAGCTGCCTTATCCGAATAAATGGACCAACTGCTCTAGAATAATTACAACCATTTCCTTTTCGACACACGTATATTGCACATTCTCATTTTCATCTCGACTGGCTGATGCCTTCTTGGTCGGTCGTTTGTTTGGTTTTATTGGGCGAAATGTGTGTGTGTGTGTGTGTGCATATCTAAGTATATACATCTTGTAATTAGCGCTTTTTCTCAAAATCCTTTTGTAAAGTGTCACAATGTGAGTACTACTTTTCATAAGCATAATATCCCATTCCGCAAAACAAATGTCCAAGTGGTGAAGATGAAATAAACTCCTTCCATAATTAACACTTCATTGCTTCACAGATGTCTACTTTATGCAGTAAATAAAGACATTTTCTTTACTTAAACTTTTAGTCAGAATGCTGGCACTACATTCTTTAAATAACAAAATTCTTAAAGTGGTGGTTACCGTCAGAATGGACATGGCATTTCTCGCTAAAGTGCGTTAATGTTTTATTTTGATATATTAATTACCTACCCTACTTAAGTTTAAAGGAAAGCTAACACCCCATAGCTTTAAATCTTTCCAGTGTTCCTCAAAAGGAAATTATCCAAATTAAGCACAATACAACACAAAGGGATGGATTTGCGCAGCTTCTCTTTTCCAGGGCATACTTCCGTTCTTGGTATCCATCTTTTATAAAACTTCTATCCTGGTAGACAGCTTAACGGTAAGAATCCAGAGTCCTCAGTATCACGTTAATTATGAGAGTATCATACATCATTATATTTAAGAATGCAACAAATATCACACTTTATTTGCGCATGACTTCGAAACAGAAGCCTTTTGATAGAAATGAGTGTATTTTTCTTGAATAATTCTCAGCTCAGCGACAAATTTTCTACTCACAAATTTACTTGTTTCAAATATCGGGATAAAAGCATCTTATTTTCCACATTTGTGTCAACATGCTGAACAGTTTTGCTTCTTAACTCAGCTTTGTCTCTTTTGGCGAACAAAGCGCTATGATTTTAAACATGGACCTTACTGTATGTGCACTTCATTTAGCACTTTTAAAAAGCACATAACAGCTATAAATTTTAAAACAACGACCTTGGAATTCGGATTTAAGTTATATGCGATTGTCAGAGGCAATCTCAAAATTAGCAGTTACGAATAAAATTTTGACATATGAATTTTGTAAGATCATTGTATTGCACTATGTGGAACTCTCGGGGACTGCTTGAAGACTTATTGTTAAGTGCAAAATGATTCAGATCTCTTTAATCAACGAAAGTGCACTTCAGACATATTTGGTGACCCACAATTTTTATTTACGGAACCAAAATTTATTAGTTCATTTCAGACATATTATATTAATGAACAGGAGTTAATTCCAGATATATACGGGGATCCAAGATTTATTGCTTCATTCCAGATATATTATTTTAATGAGTTGAAATTCATTCTGGGCATATTTGGGGACCATATTTTGGAATTCTAGTTTGGGGTATCAAGATTTATTTGGGGAACCAAGATTTATTATATTCAGGGGCCCAAGATTTCTTAGTTTATTTCGGACATGAAATAATACTGAACTTTCCAGATATATAAGAAACCCCAGATGTTTTGGAGAATAGAAACGTACAGTATTCCATATATGATAAACAAAGGGAATCTGTGTTGAAATTTCTTTACAGAAAATAAACCAGTTACTGGATTATTTACGATATAAAAGATACTTCGAGAAACGTATCGGAACCTTAAACTCATTCGTACCGTTTGTAATCGTTCTCAGATCCTTTTAGCGTGTAATGAATATTCTGAGAGTTTTACAAACAGAGATCATTCGGGTTGACTTCATGAGTACCCTGTGCTAACCATGCTCCAAATATCTTCTTTTTTCTTCCTTTGTACACTGAGGGAGAAATCTGAGTGGTGAGCCCAAGAAAATCAACGTAAACTACTACACAGTGGAGTCGCATTATTTTGACCACCTCCTGCTTTTGACGTCAACTGCGGGTAACCATTGAAGGAAAACATGTGTCATGAGCTGCCTTGGAGGGCATCTAAGGTGTGCTGTAGGCATTCTGAAAATATAGCACTCAATGCTGTCATGGATAAAGGGAACAATTTATCAGATTTGCAAAAAGGGATGATTCTCGGCTTTCGGGCCAAGGGTAACAGTATTTCTGAAACAGCGCAGTTTGGGAATTATTCGTGTGCTTCTGTGGTTGAAATGTATCGTGATTGGAGAAACGGCTCCATTGCGAATAAGCAACGTGGAAGCTGCGTAGCCTTACGTTCCATTGATGTGAGAGGTGAACGTCGGCTTCCAAAGTGCGTGAAGGCCAATGGACACGCCACAGTGGAGCAACTCACAGGCCGAATGAACCAGGGGGCTACCGGAAGTGTGTCTAAAACGACAGTTCAGCGAAACCCTGCTGCGTACGGGGCTACGATGCAGACACATAGTCACTGCACCTATGCTAACGAAGGTGCAACGGCATAAAAGGCTTACATTTGCATAGAAGTATCGGAATTGGACCTTCGCTGATTGGCAAAGGATTGCCTTCTCCGATGAGTCACGTTTTCTGTTTCAACGGATGGACGTTGACGTATAAGGCGAAAAACATCGGAGAACAAACACTCTTCAACCATTGCTGGAAGAACACAAGCTGGTGAGGTCAGCGTTATGGTCTGGGGAATGTTTTCATGGCTTTCTCTGGATCACAGTGGAAGGCGCTATGTACCGGATCCGTTATGAATCCATCCTTGCAGACCACATACACCCATACATGCTGATTGTCTTCCCTGGGACAAATGGGATCTTCTAACACGACAATGCGACGTGTCACACAGCTGGAAATGTCAGATAGTTGTTGGAAGAGCACGACGATGACTTCAAAGTATTTCCCCGGCCCCCTAGTTCCCCAGCCTTAAACCTAATTGAGCATCTGTGGGACCACCTGGATCGTGTTGTTCGTTCTATGGATCCTCTACCACGCACCCCTCAGCAGCTGTCAGACGCACTGCAGTCAGCATTGCTCAACATACCTGTGAATACCTTCCAGCACATTATTGAGTCACTCTCAGCCCGTCTAGCTGCTGTCCGCGTTGCACACGGCGGTCACCCTGGATATCAGCTGGTGGTCACAATAATATGACTCGACCGAGTGTGACCCGCGTCGTTGCCTCAGCAATAATTATTCGTTCATTCCAGAATGGACAATATTTACAACGAAATATAATAAAAATTCAATATTTAACCTTCCGCAGTCAACGAACTTTTCATGGGCATACGAAGAATCGACGGTGTTTGGCAGAAAATGTGGTGTTTGTGCAGTAAATATAAGTAAATTCTATCACTCGAATGAAGCAAGAGATGCGACTAAAGAAGTAACAACATTTTTTGTAGCAGCTGTAATACACGTACTTTTTACTGTAAGTAAAACATATTAACTTCATTATAACCCCGCTTATTATGCAGAAAATAGTTGAAGAAAAACATATAAGAATATTTGGATGCCTAATTATGTTCGTACACTCACTCATTTTATCATTTTTATCGAGCCACTTACTATTCATACGAATCTTATCTGCATCTTATTCATGTGGCATCAAACAGAAGTCATTGCTCTTTCCACGTTTATAACTGAGTCACGGAAAAATTCTCATTTGCCGCCACCGGGAATCGAACCCAGGTTATTCTAGTTACGTGTCTGACGGGCATGGGTCTTCTGCACTGAACCCAATTTCTGATCACTATCTGATAGGTTAGCTGAACTTACGAAGGAAGAGGTGGAAACGGAAGACACAAAAATTTTTGCCCTCCTCCTCTAGGCGAAAGAGGGAGCTTATGCTCACTGCTGGATAACGCTCCACCGACACTTTGCAAAACAGTGGTGTGGTCCCATTGCATCGTTTTTCAGACAGCGATTTCACAAGTATCACAACTATGACCCCCAAAACTGCTGTCACGTCAAATCATATCAAATAGTGTTAAGTGAAAAGCAACAGAGAATGTTTCGGCACGGCCATTAAAACTGATTAGAAATGAGATAATCAGTACTTCATCTGGTCATTCTGACAGCATAAATGTTCGTGACGTTGCATGCATAATAAAACATTTGTACCGAGCACGCAGGGAAATCTTACCACCACTTCTGAGGTCTACTTCTACAGCACTCAGTGGACTTCGTATAACATCACACAGAGGTGCCGGAATGTTGCAAATAAATGACAATACCCGAAATATACACTACCGTGCAAATAGCAACGACAATATACACTACCGTGCAAATAGAAACGAAAATATACACTACCGTGCAAATAGCAAGGACGAGACGGTGTTTCGAACGTAACGTCGTGCAGAAGTGCTCCTCATCGACTCAAATCATACCATAAGATCCCCAAGATGAAGAAATATGGGACAAGTGAGCAAAACCGTCCAAACAAGGAATCCAAAGGATACAAAGGCACTTTGTTGAAAAGGTAGCTTCGAGCACGACTGGACAGAAGACAGAAACGTCCATGGGACAGGCGGATGCCAAGAAAAATCCAGTCTTTAGTAAGCGATATGATTACCCCTGACTGCGTTGCAGGATTTACAACGTCTGTCCATGCTGAGGACGAGGTTGTCAAGGAGCTGTTCAGACAACGCGGCCCATTCCTCTTGTAGCGCCAATCGCAGCTGCGAAATCGTTGCTGGCGGATGGTGACGGACTACTAAGCGTCTCCCGAGAAGGTCTC
Organism: Macrothele yani; assembly: GCA_039090855.1. Classification (NCBI taxonomy): domain Eukaryota; kingdom Metazoa; phylum Arthropoda; class Arachnida; order Araneae; family Macrothelidae; genus Macrothele; species Macrothele yani. The sequence continues at coordinate 98,322,768 of CM077007.1, read as the reverse complement.
ACACGTTTCCGATTGGATTTAGGTCCGGGGACCTTGAGGGCCAATCCATGCGTTGAATATCTTCACTCTCCAACAGCTCCGCGACAGCCACTGTACGATGAGGTGTAGCGTTTTCGTCCATGAAGAGGAACTCAGGACACACAGCACCTCTGAACAGACGCACGTGAGGCAGGAGAACCTCGGTACAATAGCGGACATCAGTGACTGAACCTCCTTGGAAGATGTGGAGCTCAGTACGGCTACCAAGCATGATACCGCCCCAAACGAGAACTACGCCACCTCCAAACCGGTCCCTTTCGATGATGTTGGAGGTGTGATTGCGTGTCCTCTGCTCTCTCCAGATGTGTATACGTCCAGAATCGCTCGTCTGACTAAACGGCTTTCATCCGTAAAAAGAACTCGACCCCATTGCTGATGGATGTGTCCAGTTCTTGTGTTCCTGGCACCACAGAAACCGCCGTCTCCGTTGAGCAGGCGTTAATGGCACACACCGTACTGGTAGTCGTGCAAATAGACCACCTTTGTGCAGCCTCCTGGCCACGGTAAAACGCGATAACGGACGTCCAGTTGTCTGTTGCATGTGCCTTGCGATTTCTCCCAGTGTCTACCGTCTGTCTCTTCTCGCTTGTAGGACAATATACCGGTCGTTTGCCGCAGTGGTTGCTCATGGAGGACCACTGCTAAACCCTCGGACAGCTATTTCTGTCGTTTGAAATGCTTTCCAAGCTCGTGAAACGATGCTGTGAGCGATCCCGATCTCTTCGGCCACACTAGTCATACTTCGACCTTCGTCCAACATCCCAATGACGCAACTTCGAGTAAAGTCATCCAGATGTCGTCTACTGGATAGCCTGTTGGCCATATCACACGTTGGCAGCATCTCGACGTCGTTCATACCGATGTACACCGTGCAATAGCTTTCACAGAATTGCTGAGCGTACACCGCCCGTGTGCTTTATACCCTTCCGACACTCCCCCGTCCCTACGTCATGATGCATATATGCGCATGCCCTACCGTACCGGACCCTAGTCTATCTCCTGAGTGGTCTTTCGGTCCGTTCTGCCTGCTCGTTTCGCTGTTATGCTAATTTCTCCTCTTCGTCCTTAATTTTTGCACACCAGTGTAGTATGTTGCCTGAAAAATTCTGATTTTGGGTATCTTTGCAAAAGGGACAAATTATTCGTGGATGGCACGTTTTTATGTTGTTCGAAAATTTTCTACCAGTTATTCACGATTCACTGCGTTGAAAATGGACATTGTATCACACTAGTGTTCTTCATTCTTCCGAATAAATTCTCTTAGACTTACAAATGACTACAAATGCGTGCGCATCTTTTCATTCACGATTTAATGTTAGCTTTCATGTAATCACATCCAAGAACATCCGTTTTTGTCGATGTAATCAAGCAAACATAAGTTGATATACCGTATATACATTACTAAACAGCTTACATAAAGAGAAGTAGCTTGCAAAGAGAAACCGGAGAGAACGGGTACGGAGAAGTGGCCACCGGAGAACTTGCCACACGGAGAACTGGACACATTGGAATTTCAGTGACATAAAATTGTTCTGCATAAACACATTTCGTGTGGCTATATTCCCCACTACTTGAGAAATTGTTGTTCATAATTTTTTTTTTAATATTTCATTTTTAATAAGACATTTAGACATTTCCATGATTTCCGGGCCAAAGACAAAGTGCAGAACTGGCCACAAAAATTTTAAGGGCCGTATAAAAATTGCGTCCTAGACTGCGTCTCCCGAGATTGGTTATCTGACACACATAAAATTTCCGTAATTTCGTATTTTCTTATTTTTGATATTTTTCAAGGTTTATAAACTACGAATAAACATATTCTCTGTGGGTATGTGCAAACCCATGAAACTCGTCGGGAGGGGGGGGATTTTCAGCGTTCACAAGCTTAAACTCAACAAATTATGTGAGGGCATGTGCCTACCCAGGAAAGCTGTTGGGGGTGGGGGAATACCAATAGTGTAGAATGTAAGGAATTATTCGTCCGATCGGGAGATGTTCAACATTTACATGTTACAAATCAACGAAATAACTGAGGGCATATGCTGCCTCAGGAAACCTGTCGGGAGGGGTTTACCAACAGTGTCAAATGTGAAGAATTTCTGGCCAGATCGGGAGATTTTGAGCGTTTACAAACTACATCTCAACAATCTCGCTGCGAACATGTGCTAACGCAGAACGCATTTGTAGGTAGTTCCAAAAGTGTAAAATATAAATATTTTTTGTCCGATTAGGAGATTTTCGGTGTTTACAAGCTACAACTCAACAAATTATCTGACGGTATGTGCCTACTTATGAAACGTGTTGGAGGGGTAATACCAAAAGCGTAAAATATAAAGAATTCCTCGCCAGATCGGGAGATTTTCAGCATTTAGAAGTTGCAGCTCAAAAAATTATCTGAGGGCATGTGCTGCCCCAGGAAACCTGTAGGAAGGCGGTGGGGGAGGTAGTAATACCAAAAGTGAAATATGTGAAAAATTTCTGGTCAGATCTGGAGATTTTGAGCGTTTACAAACTACATTTCAACAAACTCGCTGCGAACATCTGCTAACACAGAAAACCTGCTGCCTCTGGGAATGTAACTTCAAAAATGTCCGATCTGAAGATTTTCAGCATTTACAACGAGAAATACTCTGTTTCATATTTTAGGTATTACCCTTGGTATCACCCTCCCCCTCCCCGAACAGGTTTCCTGAGTCAGCACATGCCCTCAGATAACTTGCAGACTTGTAGTTTGTAAACCCTGAAATCTTTTGTTCAGCTGTAGATCATAAACTTTTTTATAAAGTATTACGTTAATAATCGCAGTTAAGAAAAGACGAAATTGCGGAAACCTTATATGACTCAGATAACCAACCTCTGGGGTTCGCGACCACGAAGCGGTCAAAAAAGAAATTTTTATACGGCCCATTAAAATTTTTTGGCCAGTTCTCCGTGTGGCCAGTTCTCCTGTGGCTAGTTCTCCTACACCCGGAGAGAAAGAGTTTAGAACTTTTTACGAGGCTACGAAATGGGGTCAATTTCAAGATTTCAGTTCTTGAAATGTGTGTCGTATTGCTGCGGGAAATGACTGTTTACTAACTGAAAAAATAAGTAAGAACGATGGAATATTAGTGACAAGAAAAGCAAATGAATTAGAAAAATAAATTAAAAAAAACTAAAAAAACTAAAAAAAATTAAATTGAGAGATAAAAAATGAAAAAGCTGAAAAATGAATATAAGTGAAATGATAAAAAAATAAAAAAGCTAAAAAAGGAAAAATTTAATATGAGAGAAACTTTAGGACCACTGACTCCAGGGAAGGAAGCGGGAAAGCTAGCGCCGCAAGACAAATACAACATCCATGCCTCACCGAGTTCGAACCCGAACCCATCTCCGACGAACGATCAGAAGCCATCACTTAGACCACTGTGCCACCGGGGCGGCGACGTTTTTTACTTACACTCTGAAATTTTAGTATTTGAGCAAGGTAATTTTCTGTAGGAACTGATGTAATTTATGAATAAACCTCTTTCCTCGTTTAATAGGTCACACAAATATTACATGATTTGCAGGCTGAAACACGGGAACTGGCTACTTTTCCTACAAAACCCATTATCATGTCTAGTTAATTTTAACTCTGCTAGCGATGAAATAATTATTTTTTAACTCTGGTAGCGATGAATAATAAAATGAAATAGATGAATAGGTAATTTTTAACTCTGCTAACGATGAATAATAAAATGAGTTTGAATCAGTCATAAAAGCCATCCCTGACAATATTTTCAAAATTAGCTAATACTTCTGGATTATCCAATTATATTACACTCGTTGTTTTTCTTTTGGTACTAATGTAGTAATCTTCAGAATCATTCCTTCTCCTTAAAACGCGTCTGCTACTTTTTGTAGGACGCACTTTCTAATGAAAATATGTAGATGGTGCAGTAGCTTATTCTTCACATTAGGTACGTAATCGTCAGAACGAAAATGAGGAAAACTTTTGGACAAACCATTGTTGATATCTGATTTTTTTATCTTATCTCATAAAGTGACGAAACCATAGTTAATTTCATTGCTACTCAACAGCCTATTTTAATAAACTATCGCCGAACATTATTTCATCACGTTCTGCATAAACGTAATGATATCTCATTACAGTCTGCGTAAGTTACGACAGCTGGATGGTAAATGTGATAAAAGCTATTGCAAAAATGCAATTTGATGCTGGGCATCGTTCCTGACAGTAGTAAATTATATATCGTAGCGAAATTTGGCTTCTTCTCGAGCCCTTAAGGGTGGATTATCTGCTGTTGATGAGAGCTTTAACATAGTGTAAGACACGATGTGGTGTAGCCTGCAGATATTCTAGACGAAAAGTTTCCAATCCCCTCACCAACTCACTTACGATTCAGCTTTTCTTCTATCTTGAGGTCAGATTTTAGCTCACGTATTCGCAGATGCCCTCCCGCATCTATATCATATTTCATCGGTGTCAAGGTCGTTTCTTACGTTCGTCTAAATCTGAATAATAATAATATAATAAATATTGTTTTTGAAAAACCAAACAGTCAAAATACTCATTTTTGTCGCAGCCATAGTTTAGTAAACATTCGCTTTTATGACTCACTTATCTTCTTTCATTGGTTTTACGAAAATAATGTTCACCAATCCACCTACCAAAGTACTGCGCAATGTCAGAAATTAGTAAACCTTATTGTTTGTTGCTATGATTTAATTCCACTTAGTATATACCAGACTGCGGCTAGGTGTGGTCGTGAATGGTGCGAATAAATCCAATGTGTTGAACGTACGTAAATTTGTACTCTCGAATCATTCGCTTTATTTCACACCCACAAAGATCTTAGGAAGCGAAAAATGCATAGCATAGATTATCTACAGGATACTCTCTTGCGCTTTTAAAAATAATTTTTTTAAATCATTTTCTATATATATTTTTTTAAATATCAATTTTTTTAAATCATTTTTTATATATTTTTTTTTAAATATCAATTTTTCTTTAAATCTACCGAGATACTCACTTGATAAAAAAATATTCAAGAGGACACCAGAGCACTCTCTTGATTTTTTTCTCTGATTTCAAGAGATCACTTGAGAGCATTAACATGACGATTTTGAAACATTGTTAGCGTAGTTTTTATTTTTCGCTCGTTCTACATTTATGGCTCATCATACCAGTGAAACCAAGGAAATTTGAGGATCTCATCATGTCGTTCTCTGAATATTATTTTGATAATTTATTCAATGAAAAATGTTGTGTGCAATTTTCAAAACATCGTACGATTTTCTTGTTGATAGGAACCTTTGCGAAATTTATTATAGAGTTAATGTTAATTTACTTAAAGCAAAAGTTTCATTTTTATACGTCGTTGATAGCGATTTCTTATGACTTGCAACTTCGAATCGGTCTTATGTAAATAACATCACGTTTTAGGTATTTTATATGTATACATGTAAGCTAGCTCATCTAATGGGTAGACGACCACAAATACTTAATTCAAACGTTTCTTACTCTCTCACATCATTTTTCCTTAACGAAATGGAAACGTTTTAAAGGCAAATTATGAATGCAGACAATCTTTAATGTTATTGACCACAAACAGAAAGCAGAAAAAATATTCTCATTTTTTATACGATACTTTATAGAAACGTGTTATATCTGAATAAAAAAGAGCATGAACCGTTATAGAGGTTTCATGGTATACACTGGCGTGCAAAAATTAAGGACGACACGGTTTTTTCGAATGTAACGTCTTGCAGAAGTGATCTACATCGACACAAATCATACCATAAGATCCCTAAGATGTACGAATATGGGACAAGTGAGCAAAACCGTACAAACAAGGAATCCACAGGATACAAAAGCACTTTATTGAAAAGGTAGCTTCGAGCACAACTGGACAGAAGAGAGAAACGTCCATTTGACAGGCGGCTGCCAAGAAAAATCCAGTCTTTAGTAAGGGATATGATCACCAATTACTGCGTTGCAGGATTTACAACGTCTGTCCATGATGAGGACGAAGTTTTCAAGGAGCTGTTGAGGCATCGCGGCCCATTCCTCTTGTATTGCCAATCGCAGCTGCAGAATCGTTGCTGGCGGCTGGTGACGTGCTGCCAAGTATCTCCCGAGAAGGTCCCACTCCTGTTCGATTGGATTTATGTCCGGGGACCGTGCGGGCTAATCCATATGGTGAATATTTACACTCTTCAACAGCTCTGCGGCAGCCATTGTACGATGAGGTGTAGTGTTGTCGTCCATGAAGAGGAACTCAGGAACCACAGCACCTGTAAACAGACGCACGTGTGGCAGGAGAACCTCGGTACAATAGCGGACATCAGTGACTGAACCTCCTTGGAAGATGTGGAGGTCAGTATGGCTACCAAGCATGATACCGCCCCAAACGGGAGCTCCGCCACCTCCAAACCGGTCCCTTTCGATGCTGTTGAAGGTGTGATTGCGTGTTACCTGCTCTCTCCAGATGTGTATACGTCCAGAATCGCTCGTCAGACTAAATCGTCTCTCATTCGTCTAGAGAACTCGACCCCATTGCTTATGTGTCCAGTTCTTGTGTTCCTGGCACCACAGAAACCGCCGTCTCCGATGAGCAGGCGTTAATGGAACACACCGTACTGGTCGTGCAAATAGTCCACCTTTGTGCAGTCTCCTGACCACGGTAAAGTGCCCTAACGGACGTCCAGTTGTCTGTTGCATGTGCCTTGCAATTTCTCCCGCTGTCTGCCGTCTGTCTCTTCTCGCCTGTAGGGCAATATACCGGTCGTCCGCCGCTGTGGTAGCTCTTGGACGATCACTTCTAAACTCTCGGACACCTGTTCTTGTCGTTTGAAATGCTCTCCAAGCTCATGAAACGATACTGTGAGCTATCCCGAACTCCTCGGCCACACTAGTCACATATCGACCTACTTCCAACTTCCCAATGACGCGACCTCGGGTAAAGTCATCCAGATGTCGTCTACTGGATTGCCTGTTGGCCATATCACATGGTGGCAGCAACTCGACGTCGTTCAAACCGATGTACACCGTGTAATAGCTTTCACCGAATTGCTGAGCGTACACCGCCCGTGTGCTTTATACCGTTCCGACCCCCCCTACGTCATGCTGGATATATGCGCATGCTCGACCATACCGGACCCTAGTATATCTCTTGAGTGGTCTTTCGGTCCGTTCTGCCTTCTCGTTCCGCTGTTATGCTAATTTCTCTTCTTCGTCCTTAATTTTTGCACACCAGCATATATGTAAAAATTACGAACTCCGAGTTTTAGAACGCCATTATCAAACAGTACATATCTCGTATTGATAACTAAATGTTTTGTTGGGAGATAAAATAAGAAAGATGACGTGGAATTTAAGGATGTAATGAGCAGGTCTTTTGAATCCGTTCTGATGCGAATTAAATTTACCAAGCTATTCAAAGTCAATGGAACGGGTATGGGACGCAATAGTATCTTACCGAAGAAAAGAGTTCTTCAATCGGGTTTTTCATCTCCCAGATATTGCTGTAAACGGAATCGTGAACTTACGTCCTCTGGTTGCAGACTTGTGCTTTAAGGAAAATTTGAAATTATATGCAAAACATTTCCCAGCGGAAACGGTCTCCAACAAAGAAAGAGTTTTTCAAATCTGACACCTAGAAGCAGAGATATGGACAAATATAAGATATGCATCTACGCTCCGTGGCGGGAAAAGAATGAATTATTTTAGGAAGAAGGTATTCTCCAAAGGTTTTTCGTTGTGAGCGAAAGAGGTCCAGGAAAAAAAATAAGTCCAGTTTTCAGAACTCAGATTTTGCTACAAATACATCAGAAGCAAAAATTAACACTTATGCCCCCTGGAAGCTAAACCATTATTTACCAAATACTAGAAATTATACGGAAAACATTTCCTATCAGGAGTTCTATGCGATATAGGTCGAAGTTTTCAAATCGGAGTTTTAGAAGCAGAAATATCGGGAAAAACGCAGTTATCTTTGAGCTCCCTAGCGGAAAGTTTATGTTTGACTTGAAAGTTTTGAATTTACATGAAACACATTTCGCACCGGAAACGCTATTTAACAAAGAAGAAATTTTTCAAATGGGACTCTTAGAAGTAGAGATATTGACAAAATTAAGATATAAATCTACGGTCCCTGGCGTAGAAACTATTCAATTATTAAATAAATATATTCCTAAAAGGTTTGTCGACGTGAGTAGCATCGGTCCGCAAACGAATTTTTTCAGTCGAGATTGAGAAGCTCAGAATCGGAAATGAAGACTTACGTCTCCTGGTGTCCAAACCTATCTCTACCGAAAATTAGAAATTATATGCAAAACATTTCTCATTAGGACCTGTATTCTCTGAAGAAAAAAGTTTTCAAATCGGAATTTTAGAAGTAAAGATATCTGGAAAAAGGCAATTTAATTTTACGCCCCATAGCGGAAATTCAATGCGTAACTTGTACCTGAAATACTCTTTTGCATAAAAGCAATAGAAAGATGAAATAATTTTTTCAATCGGATGTTTAGAAGCAAATATATGGAATAAAATATATTTTGAATTCGATGTCATCTGCATTTATGCCATCGCCATCTAGCGGTGAAATTGTTCATCGTAAGAAAAAAGGGAATTGAAGGATCATCATTCGCATATTTCAAGCTTCCCAATGCAGAAAGAATTTTTCGAATCGGACTAATAGTTGCGGAGATATGGTTTCTACAGGCGGACGGACAAACCGCTAATATAAGTACAATCATTGTTTACAAAAGATGTGCTAAAAACTGAATACTTAAACATATTGTACTCTGCACATTCTACTGTGGATTTAATACCTCCACTCTGCGTTACTTCTGGATGAGCACACACCCAAGCCTCATGTCCAGAACACTAAGATCTCTCAGTAAAATGCGAAGAGCACGTAAAGTAAGCTGAACTAACACGTGTAATTTTTTCTACCAAAGATAGTTGTCACCAAAGATGTATCTACTGAGTTATATTACTCTCCTTTGGAAGCGATAATATAGGTTCTGTATGTTCACCGTACCTTAATATTTTCTCAATAGGGCTGTCTAATACGTTCGACATTCGTAACAATTGTTATACACGTTCAAGTCACATGATTGTGACCACCAGCTATATCCAGAGTAACCGCCGTGAGCAGCGCGTACAGCAGCTAGATGGGCTGGGAGTGACTCAGTAAGTTGCTGGAAGTTATTCACAGGCATTTGGAGCCATGCTGACTGCAGTGCATCTGACAGCTGCTGGAGGATGCGTGGTGGAGGATCCATAGAGCGAACAACACGATCGAGGTGGTCCCACAGATGCTCAAGTGAGTGTAAGTCTGGTGAATTAGGGGGCCAGCGAAGTACTTCGAAATCTTCATCGTACTCTTAAAACTACTCGCGTACATTTCTAACAGTGTGACACGTCGCATTGTCATACTGGAAGATCCCATCCGCTCCAGGGAAGATAATCAGAATGTATGGGTGTACGTGGTCTACAAGGATAGATGCATAAGGAATTCGGTCCATAGTGCTTTCCATAGGTATGATTGGACCCAGTGAATGCCACCAAAACATTTCCCATACCATACCACAAGTTGGTGGGGGTCACCAGCTTGTGTTCTTCCAGCAATGATCGAAGAGTGTTTGTTCTCCAATGTTTCTCACCATATACGCCAACGTCCATCCGTTCGATGAAGCAGAAAACTTGACTCATCGGAGAAGGCAATACTTTGCCAATTAGTGGAGGTCCGATTCCGGTACTGCCGTGCAAATGTAAGCCTTTTCTGCTGATGCATTTAGATCAGCATAGGTGCAGTGACCATCCGTCTGCATCGGAGCCCCATACGCTGCAGGGTTCGCTGAACTGCCGTTTTAGACCCACTCCCGGTAGCCGCCTGGTTCATTCGGCCTGTGAGTTGCTCCACTGTCGATCGGCCCTCACGCACCTTCGAAGCCGACGTTCACTTCTCACATCAATGGCACATGGTGCTCCGCAGTTTCGCTTTCGCTTATTCGAATGGTGCCGTTTCTCCAATCACGATACATTTTAACCCCAGCAGCATGCGAACAGTTCACAAACTGCGCTTTTTCAGAAATACAGCCATCGCTGACCCCAAAACCGATAATCATTCCTTTTTGCAAATATGTTTAATTGCTCCCTTTATTCATGACAGCAACAAGTGATATGTTTTCAGAATGCCTACAGCACACCTTATATACCCTCCAAGCCAGCTCACGACACGTGCCTTCTTTCATTGGCTACGTGTTGTTGACGACAAAGTATGATGAGGTCACAATTATGTGACCCGACTGTGCAACTATCATTAACTAATATTTGCTTGAATCAGAGAATTGTGACAAGTTCTTCACACACATACTTGGACTTTAGCTCCTGAGTTTTATGATATTTAGGTACACAACCTTTTGAGAAAGAATTACTGTGCTCCACACGAAAAGGTTTTTCAAATTTGAGGTGCAAAAATTCCAGCAGGCTTAATCACGATGACTGACATAAAATGCAAATCTAACGAAAAAAAAATACTTCTATCTCAATAGCCGTCATGTGTTGCGAAAAAAAGGACGCAGAGATAAGCTCAGCGTAAAATTATCGGCAAATGTCAAAGATAATTTTCTTTATTTCCAAGCTGATAAATTAAGCAATGAAAGCATTAATGTAATTTATTAGGCATTAAGCAGAACAAGAGCTAATATAAGGTGTCGTGTCATACGTCTGGAATTGAAAGATGAGAAGCAGTTAATTAAATCAATAACCGATGTATACTCAAATATTTTGCTGCAAAATAATATGTGCTAAAACTGATCACACCTATCAAAGAATTTTCTCAAGCTGGAGTTTGCCAAAAAAGTTATATCTGGGGGATATAACGATCACCATGAGCAACTCAATTGGCCACGAGCCGTCGCTCGTCCTTAATTTTGGCCACTGGTTCCAGGGCAGAGAGACAACCAGTGCAGTAGGACGAACACTCCATTCACACGCCACACGGGATTCAATTTCGGACCCATCTCAGACGAATGATCAAAGCCTGCGATTGGACCACTGCGGACGGCCCCAAAATATATGCTCTCAGGGTTTCTTTTTTCTTTATTTTCTACCATTTCTCAAAAGCCACCCTAACAAAAACAAGTCAGTTGTGTGAAATTGGCACTAAATGTTGTTACAAAAGTTCTTTGAAAAAAATTATACACGGTCGAGTCACATTATTGTGATCACCAGCTAATATCCAGAGTAACGGCCGCGTGCAGCGCGGACAGCAGCTAGACGGGCTGGGAGTTACTTACTGAAGCTCTGGACGGTGTTTACAGGTATGTGGAGCCATGCTGTCTGCAGTGCATCTGACAGCTGCTGGAAGGTGCGTGGTGGACGACCCATAGGGCGAACAACACGATCGATGTGGTCCTACACATGATCAATTGGGTTTAGGTCGGGTAAATTAGGTGGCCAGGATAGTATGTTGAAATCTTCATCGAGCTCTTCCAACCACTCTCGGACATGTCTATCTGTGCGACACGGCGCATTTTAGTACTGGAAGTTCCCATCCGCCCCAGGAATGACAATCAGTATGTATGGGTGTACGTTGTCTGCAAAAAATAGATTCATAACGAATTCGGTCCACAGTGCCTTCCACATGTATGAGCGGACACAGAGAATGCCACGAAAACTTTCCCCACGCCATAACGCTGCCCCATAAAGCTTGCGTTTTTCCAGAAATGTTGAAGAGTGTTTGTTCTCCGATGTTTCTCGCCCTATACGCTGACGTCCATCCGTTCGATGAAGCAAAAAACGTGACTCATCGAATAATGCAATCCTTTGCTAATTAGCGGAGGTCTAATTTCGATACTGCCGTGCGAATATAAGCCTTTTCTACCAATGTCGTTAGCATAGGTGCAGTGACCATTTGTCTGCATCGGAGCTCCATACGTAGCAGGATTCGCTGAACTGTCGTTTTAGACACACTTCCGGTAGTCCACGGTACATTCGGCCAGTGAGTTGCTCGACTTTAGCGTGTCGATCTGCCCACATGCACCTTCGAAGCCGACGTTTAACTCTCACATAAATGGCACGTTATGATCTGCAGTTTCGACGTCGCTTACTCGCAATGGTGCCATTTCTCCAAACACGATACACTTTAACCACAGCAGCACGCGAACAGTTCACGAACGGTGTTGTTTAAGAAGTACCATCACCCTTGGCCCGAAAGCCAATAGTCATCCCTTTTTGGAAATCTGATAAATCGCTCCTTTTATCCATGACAACAAGGAGTGATATGTTTTCAGAATGCCTACAGCACACCTTATATACCATCCAAGCCAGCTCACGACACGTGCCTTCTTTCAAAGGCTATGCGCTGTTGACGTCAAAATTAGGAGGAGATCACAATGATGTAATTCGGCTGTGTATTTTCACTTTAGGAATCAGAAGCGATTTCATCTGCTGTTTGGAAATGTATATGTACTTAATATACATCTTTTTTTCTGTTGTTTGGTCTTATAAATCCGAAAACCTCTTTTAATCTGACAGCTTCGTCCAAATCTATTTGATTAAACGTGTAAATAGAAAAAATGAACATCTTAATGACTTTTCTTGTCACAGCATAGAATCAAATCGTTATTACGAAACCGCTGCCTTCATCATAATTTGCTTAAACGTTTTCCAAGAGACTTAAAAGATTAACTGCTCAAGGCAGTTTCCTCCGTGCAGAGCCCACACCCTCTGGCCAGTTGTAGGCGTAGTGCTGTTTTCCACGGTATGTGACGTCAGCAAAGATTACTTTTCCCCACCAAATTTGTTTTCAAGAATGATTCTGAGGAACTTTTTTCACTAGGAGGACATCAACCTTATTTTTTTTTCGTGAATCCTTTTTTGAGCTTTTTTTCTTAGCAATGAGAAGAAACGTTTGTCTAGAATGTGTGGAGAGTTAGATCGGTAGAGCTTTAACACATGTGTAAAAATTTAACTGCATTAAAGCGAGTTAACCATCTCGCGTTAATTGAAGTTTCCTAGATTAGCATGAAATGTCTTTTTGCATGCCGAATGCCTTATAAAAACAATAAAAAAATGATAAATAAGTTACGGGAATGTACGTACCGTAAAGTAAATGTAAGATTCCACAACAGCAGCGTGGGTTTACTATGAATTTCCGTAGTACGCATACACAAAGTACAGAGTGTTCGGCTTAGACTAATAATAAAGAGGAAGTCACATAAATTCTTAATTTACGTCAATTTATTAGCGACAGTCACTGTTCCATATACACAAACAGAGCATTTTTTTGCATGTCTAATAAACTTCAACATGGGCTTCACTGGTGTCGTGGCAAACGTCCAACCGGTATTTTACCTCAGCCCACGTGTTGAAAAGCATTTGTGGTGTGACTTTGGTGATTGCTGCAAAAATTCTGTCACGTAAATCTTCCAGATCACGCACCGGTGTAGCGTACACCCGATCTTTAACAAACATCCAAAGGAATAAAGCAGGTGGAGCAAACTGTGGTGTGCATGAGCCATGCAATGAACCTTGATCCTCTCCCAACCCATCCTGTAGTAAAGTAGTCATCCAAGAATGTACGGACATCTTTTGCCAAGTGCGGGAGAGCCCCGTCTTTTGGAAAGTTATTCTCTTAGACAGCTGAGGCTCAGCGTATTCCTGTAACGTGTACAAGCGTTTTAGTTCAGTAACCATGGCCTCAGCAAAAATAAAGAGACGATGATTTTGTCCTTCACGATCCCACGCGAAACATTGCCTTTTGAAGAATTCCGTTCGTGTTCGTTAACGTCGTACGTATTTTCGGACCCACAGATGGCGCAGGTTAAGGTCTGCTCACTTTCCCATACACGTGGAATGTTGACTCGTCTGAAAACCATATACTGTCCACGATTGTTTCATCGGCATCATCGTCTCCGCTAATTTTTTCCGTGCCGTCCTGTCATGAGGCTTAAGTTTCTGATACAGTTAAACCTTGTACGCATGTAACCGGAACCTTTTTATATGGAGCACCTGATGCACTGTTGTAGGTGAGATGTCTAGATGCACACCAGTCTCTAGAATGGATTTCCTCGATCTTCTTTGAAATGACTTTCGAATCCATTGAACGCGTTCCGACACCGTTTGCTAGTCATCTGTAACGAACTTCCCGTTGTTCTGAGTTGTTTGTCCCATTTCATAATGGACACGTAAGTCGGGAATTCTGCCGTCGCTCCAAGGTTCTGCTAGCGGCGAAAACGACGCTGTACAAGATTTACGTACTTCAAATCCGCTAGCGATAGCACATAAAATACCTTCTGCTGTGCAGTCCACATGGCGAGTGAGGCAGACAACGATGCCAACTATTTGAAGAGTAAATTCCTTCCAAATTTGCTGAAATTTCCGTTTCTACCCGTAAAGTTCCATACGCAAATCTAAACGAACCGTGTATGTAAACGGGCTGTATAACGGAACCGCTGTCTCTCTATTTCTCCAATGCTAACAGCGTGAAGCCAAATTTGTCACTTTTGTGCGTTTCTGCGATGGAAATAGTAACTTACAATTTTGCGTGCAAACCATAAATATGCAAATTCAGACGACTTGTTTCCCAATCGTACCTGAAAGAAAAAATCAATAGGAATTTCAGAAGCGGAGACACAGTTTTAAACATAAATACACACTAACACAACTTAACTCCAGAACTGTGATTTACATAAAGCCCACGAGAACATGCAAAGCGTTCTAAGAAGTGGATGGTATCCTCAGTTAAAAGTTTTGCAATCGGGCGTTTAGAAACAGAGGTATCGACAACTATATTTTAAATATTAGAGCCCCTAGGGGGAAATTGCGCATTATTTTGGGCAAGTAACGCGCATATAGTATTTTCGTAGTTAGTAGTTATTAACCGAAAATAGACTTTTTCAAACTAGTTTTTAAAAGTGCAGATATTGTTATAGATATGCTGTAAACGGAAATACGAACTTGTGCTCTCTAGTGGCAAACTTCTGCGTTGCAAAAAATTAAATTGTACATTAGAAAAGTTACGCAGCAGAAAAGCTATGCGGAAATAAAAGGACTGTGTCAGTTAGTTCCTGGTAAGACGGCAATACTTCCGGCCTACCCTTCGATGTAACTAGTCAAATATCAAAATTTGAATGACACACACTTACTACGATTATAATTCAAAGAGAGTGAGGTACCGTACAATACTCACGGGGGAAATATTGGAGTAGAAGAGTATTAGTACTGGAAAAAAAGAAAATTTTAAGAAGAATATTAGTACCATAATAAAAGAAAATTTTAAGAAGAATATTAGTACCATAATAAAAAAAATTATTAAAATTAGAAGAATATTAGTACCATAATAAAAAAATTATTAAAATTAGAAGAATATTGGTACGATAATAAAAAAATTAGAAAAATATTAGTGCCATTGAAAAAAAAAAAAAATTCAGTAGAGTTTTTAGAACCTGATGTACCCATGAGAACGGAAGTACACAAACACCCCATGGCGACAGTAATGTGAACTACAAAAATCTGCAGAAGTACAAGCAAAGTCTTCCACAATGCAAATGTACCCGGTGTTTTAATTTGCGCCCCCTACCTGGGAAAGTTTGAATTACATTCGGAAGAAGAGGCAGTGGGGAGAAAAGAAAAGATTTTTATAATTAGTATTATCTGAACGAAAAAGAAATTTTACTGTTGGGTTTTTACATATTGTTGAAAATATGCTGTGGACGAAAACGTGAGCTTATGCACTCGAGTGCCACACCTGTATGTTAAGAAACAAGTTAGTAAAATCATGCTATGCATTGATTATGATACGCTTTCCAACATACCAGAAATCATTACTCAAGTTATGAGGATAATTGCTGTGGAATAAATCTCTCTCCTCTTTTCTCACGTTTGACCCCATTTCGATGATTTTAAACAGAATTGGTTCAGCATACTTCCGGAACAACATACTAAAGTTTTGTTGCAATAGAAGCATTTTCAGTCAAGTTATGAGGACAATGGCTGTGGAATAAATCTCGCTCCTGTGCCCTGACCTTTGACCCGAATTGTATGATAATAAACGGAACCGGTTCAGTACATGTCCGGAATAACATGATGAAGTTTTCTCGAAATAGAAGCATTTTTGCGTAAATTATGACGCATAAGGGCGACGGAATGGATTCCCTCCTATGTCCTGACCTTTAACCTCATTTTGCCCATTTTCAATAGGGTTCGTCCCTAGGTTGTCCCCTACCATATATTAAAATTTCATCGATATTGAGCAATGTTTACGCGAGTTATCCTGCGGACAGATAGACAGACAGTCGGACAAAGCTGGAGCATATATGCTTCTTCAACATACGGTTGGAAAGCGTAAAAAAGGAAATTATATGTAAAACATTTCGCACCAGAAACGCTCACAACGAAAAAAAAAATTTCTAAGAGATCTCTTAGAAGCAGAGATACCGGCTAAAACAAGTTAGTAAAATCATGCAATGCATTGATTAGAATACGCTTTCCAACATTACAGAAATCATTACTCAACTTATCACTCAAGTTATGATAATAATGTCTGTGGAATAAATGTCGGTCATGTGCCCTTACCTTTGATCCCATTTCGATGATATTCAACAGAACCGGCTTGGTATACCTGCCTTTAAACATATTATTATCTACACTAAACTCGAACGTGGCAAGCTCATAAGACAAACAAAATGTATTGACATAACCAACCTTAAAAAACACCATAATACCTTCAAGTTGGAACTGAAGAACAGATTCAGTTCCATCGCCATTATGCGACATAACTTACGTAAAAATGCTTCGATTTGGATGAAATGTTAGTATGTTGTAGGGGTCTGCCTGGGGACAAATTCTATTGAAAATGGGTGAAATGGGGTCAAAGGTTAGGACACAAGAGCGGGATCTATTCCATAGCTTTTATGCATCATAACTTACATAAAAATGCTTCGATTGCGACTAAACTTTATCATGTTATTTCGAAGGTATACCAAACCGGTTCTGTTTAATATCATCGAAATAGAATCAAAGGTCAGGACACAGGACCGAGATTTATTCCATAGCCATTATTCTCATAACTTGAGTGATAACTTGAGTAATGATTTCTGGTATGTTGGAAAGCGTATTATAATCAATGCATTGCATGATTTTACTAACTTGTTTACGTTAGTTATGGCGCATAACAGCGGTGGAATGGATCCCTCTCTTATGTACTGACCTTAGACCCCATTTCGTTCACTTTAAATGGGGTTCCTTCCCAGGTGATCCCCTACCAGATACTAAAATTTCATCGAAATCGAACGGTTGTTACGCGAGTTATCATGCTGACGGACATACGCACACAACGAGTGACGTAATGAGGCAGATGGGAATCGCGACCATCTGCCCGCCGCAAGAGTGTGACGTCATAAATCTTTAACAGGATCCACACACAACGCGTGACGTAATGAGACAGATGGCGTGACCGCGCGCCAACATTCTCAAACGCGAGTTGTGACGTCATAAGATTTCTAAGCATTGGTAACATTAATAGAACAACGCCATCAATAAAAACGCTATAATTCGGGGTGGTTATTTATTCCACTAAACGAATTCTTCTAAAGTCAAAATCAAGCTAAATCGATTTCTAGTACCAGAAAACGGTAGGTTAACGACTTTCATCAAAATTCTTAAAGCCGTTTTTAAAATAAAATGTACATATCATACATACAAGAATTGCTACTTTAGGGTGGACGTCAAGTAACTTTGCTTCCACTTCCAATGGAAAAACTTTGTTCACATTTTCTTCACAATTAATGCGTTCCCAAGGATGAAAATTTGAACATCGATTAAAATACCTTCATTTCATAACTTGGAATACTTAATATTTTCTAAACCATAACCGTAATTATGCATGCATTCCAAGATTTTTTTCCACTGACGTCATCAAAGTATAGGTCGCGCCATCTTTTCTCTGGTTTCAACACCACCAAAGGAAAAGTTATTGATTTTTAATGTAATTATGGTTATGTTTTAGAAAATATTAAGTTTTCCAAGTTATAATATAAAGTTATTATAATCGATGTTCAAATTTTAATCCTTGGGAACACATTAATTGTGAAGGAAATGTGTACAAAAGTTTTTCCATTGGAAGTATAGGAAGCAAAATTACTTGACGTCCTCCTAAATAATATGGGATAAAGACAATGGAATGGATCGCAATCCTATGTCCTGACCCTTGACCACATTTCGTCTATTTTCAATAGGGTTCGTCCCCAGGTGGTCCCCTACTACATACTAAAATTTCATCGAAATCGAACCATTTTTACGCGCGTTATGACGCATAAGGGCACTGGAATGCATCCCGATCTTATGTCATGACCTTTGACCCCACTTCACCCATTTTGAACAGGGTTTGTCCCCAGGCGGTCCCCTACCACATAGTAAACTTTCATTGAAATCGAACCATATTTATGCAAGATATGACGCATAAGGTCAATGGAATGATTCCGCTCCTACGTCGTGACCTTTTAACCCCATTTGTCCCATTTTCAATAGGGTTCGCCCCCGGGTGGTCCCGTACCACATACTAAAATTTCATCGAAATCGACCCATTTTTACGCCAGTTATCGTGTGGACGGACGGACAAAGCTGGAGCATATACGCTTCTTCAACCTACGGTTGGAAAGCGTAAATAATATATATACATATACGTCCCCTGGAGGAAAAAAACATGCTCTATTTTAAGCACGAGTTATTCGAAGAAGTTTTCATGGTAAGCTGTACCGGTCTGCGAAAAAATATTTAAATTGAGTTTCCAGAAGCGCAAACTTTGCTGCAAAAATATCAGGAAGAGAAATATACGCTTATCACCCCTGGCGGCCAAACCGTTCGTTGTCCGAAAGTAAAAATTAAATGCAGAGCATTTCCCAACAGGTGCACTATCTCATTCACAAAGAAGTTTTCAAATATTACTTTCAGAAGAGGAGTTATCAGGAAAATTGCAATTTTCTTTTACGCTCCTAAGGTGGAAATCTACGCATTACTCGAAAAAAAAACTTGCACCTCAATAGTCTTCGTTATAAATGGCATCGAAAAGAAGAAATATTGTGTTAATCGGATATATAGAAACCAGTATATGAAACCTTAACTAAAAGAGACATACAAAGACTGCAGACAATTCAAAGCGGCATGGAGATATGCATGCTTGGTGTAACCAGGAGAGTTAAGAAGAGGAACTCGCGGATCAGAAAAATGACAAGACTAGAAGACATCATGATCAGATGTCTTCCAGTCTTGTCATTTTTCATCCCTGAAATGTCAATGGGATGGACATATTGCCAGAAGAGCACACGATCGATGGACAGATGAAATTTTAGACTGGATTCCAAGGGACAGGGAAAGACCCAGAAGAAGACCACATGTAAGATGGATGGATAAAATTCGAAAGTATGCGGGAGAAACATGGAGGAGACCGGTACAAGACAGACCGTTGTGGAAGAAACTTAGTGAGACCTTCGTCCAGCAGTGGATTGATAATGGTTGACAATGATGATGATGATGATATGAAATGAAATATATTTTGAATTCTATAGCATCTTCATTTGTGCCTGCTAGCAGCGAGCTTATGCACCAAAAAAAGAAACGGAAAGCAAGAATAAAAATTGCACTTACACTTGAAGAAAGAACGCAGAAATAAATTTTCAAATCGGATAAGAGTTGCAGAGATGCGCTGTCCACAGACGTAAGCTATAAGAATGCACTTTGTGTTTTTACAAAAGACGTGCTGAAAACAACGAAAAGGAAAAAGAATTGCGCTGAATATTCTTATTTTTATTCACTACAGAGAATGCCTGGAGTTATTTCCAGTCCTATGGTTATAAAAGTCACCAGGTTTGTTAACCAGGGCTAAGATATCAATCACTTACAGTGATCAATTCATACCATTTTTTCTTAGTTTTTTTTTCGAACAGTTAACGATGCCATTATGTGGTTAAGATCAAGCAGCTAGCTACCCTTTACCCAAATTTTGGCTTTCCTTCGTGTTCAGGCGGAACGAATACCTCAACGATAGAGAACTAGCGAAGAAAAATGAGCCACGATGGTATGTGCCCTGAGATGCTAGCTTATTTGGCACACCTGTTTAGTAGGGTGATTTCTGACAACTATCGTTCGAATTCATCGAAACCCAGAACATACTAGATGCTGAAAGCTTCGTGCAGGGATGTTGTACAGTGTGGAAATGATGCAGATTGGATAACGAAAAAGTCTTGAAGATAACCGCGTGTTCTACTTCATCACAGAGATGTTCGATGGGGTTTAAATGCGGGCAGAATGCAAGCCACTGAGACAATGAGAACTGGTCTACGTGTTCCTGCAACCATTCGGCTACGAATTGAGTTTTGTTAAATGTTATTATCTTCGTGAGCGTATCCATCTCTTTGAAAATCCACCGTTGTCATAAGGGTGAATTTGATCAATGTGTAAAATGCCGTACTTTGATCGCCGTGTGCAGTGTTCGCAAACGGTGTGCTTTCAGATATCCTTCGGTAGGTACAAGAGGGCCCAATGTGTGTGCTAGACAAACATTCCTAAGAACAGCACACCGCCACCAAATACCTGTACATTCGATACCTAAGAGGATAGATCAATGATTTTACGCTGATTGCGTGCAATTTGGAACCTGCCATGCACATGATGCAGAAGGAACCTTTACTCGTGCGTCAAAGGTACTTCCATCCAGGATTCAGTGTCCCAGTGTCCATGCTCCGTGTCCAATAGATGGGCACTTTTGTTTTGTTCGCTGACAAAATCGGCACTCGTCAGAAAATGCATACAGCAGCAAGACATTATGAAAAAGAAAAACACAAAATAATGTTCTAGAAATACAAAATGTCAGTACTAATACTTAAGCATTCGCGATGTGTCCACCGTCGGCAGCAATACACATCTGCATTCGAGATAGAACTTCTTGTTGGACGTTCTGCAGCATTTCAGGTGTTACGTTACTGCATGCTTGGATAATACGGGTTTGTAGATCGTTAACATCGGGGGATGGCAAGCTTAACACCTGGTCCATCACGTAACCCCACAAGAAGAAGTTCGATGGGGTTAGGTCAGGTGACCTCGGTGGCCACTCGACATTACCACCATGACCGATGATCCTGTGCTCGAAAGTGCCCGGAAAAAATATTCGCATTGACGCCAGCTGATGTGGTGGGGCGCCGCCATGCTAAAACCACACAGAAGGCAGATGGATTAACGGCAAGTCATCTAGGAAATCAGGTACTGTTGTTCGCAATAGCTCCAGGTATCTTCGTCCCGTTAAGGTTCCATCGTAGAACACATGAAGCGAGTGTTCCAAATCCAACACTAGACATTAAGGGACCACCGCACCTGATGACGAACCTCTTGTTGCCACGGTGGGTTTTCAAGTGCCCAATAGTGCACGTTGTGTCGGTTTAAGACTCCACTTCGATCGAATTTCGCCTCGTCCGTCCACAAAATGTTAATAAAAAAATCCGGCTGTTCATCCAGTGTGTTCATCACGAAGTTGCACCAGTCGTAACGTCTCTGATAATGTCCTGACATCAACCCTTGCGTTAGTGTTATACTCTACGGGTGAGCTCGGAATTCACGCAAAATTTGCCATACACGACCAAATGTAACATCGCACGTCGCACTGGTGTCTCTCGTACAGCAATGTGGGTGAGCTAGCGCATAGGCCAGGACGTCCACTGGCGGCACGTGCACACCTGCAAGTGTAAGCCTACCTGAACGGGAACGACTTGGAATGCTCCCGATTTCTCTCAGCCGGCGAACGACATTGATGATAGTAGCCGCAGTAGGATGAGAACGATTAAGGAAACGTAACGCATATTGGCGTGTGGCCTCTCTTGCCCGACGACCGCATTGTCCGTACAACATAACCATCTCGCAGTACTCCTCGTTGGAATAACTAGCCATGTGTAGACTCAAAGATCCAGTTCACGCACTGTCTGACAAACCTTCCCTGACCGCTAATTTATGCTTCCCGATGAGGTATGACGTAGCGTTGCTATTTGCATACTTTCATGCATCCTTCGCTGTTTTGCAGGCGAAATCGGTTCACAGATTTTGCGCTTTGCGATGTCATTCGTGACGTATTTATGCTGGTGATCAGATACCGAGATATCTGCATTTCCGGACTTCTATTGGAGTTTTTGGTGAATGTAGGGCGTCATTGCATTCTAAATCGGTGACGCTTTACACGTTTGCTATTGACTTGTTTTCGCTATATCTCTTGGTTCTCGCGATAGGATAGCTAACTTCCAAATTTCGCCGCTAGGGGTGCTGAAATCGATCTCATCTGATAGAACATCGTTATTTTACTATATGTACACACTACTTCCACAATTGTAGCATTTTTATTTTGCGTTCAAAAGTTATTTCCCTGTTTAAGGACTTTCCTATACACCATGTATTATTCGTACTTATTATTATATGAATCCGTATACCTATGAACAATAAAGTTTTATTTTTCCCAACTAATTTATAACCACCCTATATACCGTAAGCATCTGTCTCGTGGATTTCGTTTTTATATTTCATCATGAATATGTACCTTCATCAAGAAGTTATGCATACCTAATTTAAAATTTCTAGTTCCAGATAATCTAGCGAACCAAGTTTATATATCACACACAGTAATTTACTCGCCGTCTATTCTTGTCGGACAGAGAAGGAAATCATATATCATCAGCTCAGACAGCGTACAACTGGACATCTTCTTAAACTTGACTTGGATTTGAATCGCTAAAGTACAGAAAAATGCGTCTCAGAATACTTTTTTCTGAGATAATGGAATTGAAATTTATGGTTTTACCTGCTTTTTTTGGGGATTTTTTTTACAATCTAAGTTGAAGATATCCCATCGTACATTCCAAAAGAAATCTGTATTTCATTTTAAATTTATGCATCGTAATATATCCTGCATTTCGTGCTACCGTAATTTTAAGGTTGCATTTCCGCATTGTGAAAGAAGAAGTGATATGAGTGAGAGACGGACAGTCTGACACAAGCTATTCTAGAAGAGCTGACAGAAAGACAACTGGAACAAATAAATAGACTTTCATCCTATTGGACTGAAAACATAAAAAATACGATCGTGATTTTGCGCTGCTGTCAAAAATAATGCTGACAGATCCTCCATGCCAGTTTCTTTCATTCATCGGGCAAAATTGAAGTCTCAGAAGAAGTGGAAAGAGAGAAAGAGACATCTCCCACCCCTTCTCTTCTTTCTAATATTCAGGATGAAAACCTCATTCGTCTTCATGATGTAATAAAGAAGCGTTCTGTATTTCTCCATGACAGATCACTCTTTAGTTTTGATTTCTCCCTTTCGAAAGAAGAACTCAGCAAAAGAAATTCATACGAGATACAAAATTACAAAAACAAGAATGTGAAAGTAAATAAATAAACAAGAGCGACGTCCTATTTTTTTCTTCCTTCGCTGATTTCATGAAAGTTAAATACATAAATTCGATATCGAAGTTTTCCGTCGTGATTAAAGTATATAAATCGGATTTCCTTTATCTCCTGCCACTGAAAATTTCGGATTTTCCATTTTTAGATACAGACATTTATTCGTATTTATATTTTCTAATTTCCAGCTCAGCTCCTCATGCAATGTGGTATGCCGTACAGGAACTGACTTTTTTGTTTAAGAAATTTAATCAAAGATTAAAGATATAACGTCTCATTTTGTAATCGACCTTTGGCATTTCAGCTGGTAATTAATTTAATTTACCAGCTGAAATAATTACGTACAAACCGCGTTTAGCGAAAAATGTTACGTTTTCTCGCTATTTCAACCAAGGCAGCTACTTCTTATTTTATATCTGTTCTCTGAAGCGTGCATATGCACATTATGTGGAAAAGGGAAAGAAACAGAAACGGATTTACATCTGCATCTCTTTTTCAGATTGGAAACTACTTTTCCACTTTTAACTCGTATTTCGTAAAGTGCATGCATACGGTATCATCTTGTGCATCCGTCTGTGGACGGATGGATAGACAAAGGGATATCTGCACCTATTACACTGATTTGAAAAAGTATTTTTTCATTGCGAACCTCGAAATGTTAGAAAGATGATCTTTGCTTCACAATATTTTTTACGATGAACAAATTCGCCGCTAGATGGCGTAAACGCAGTTACTATGAATTCAAAATGCATTTTATTCCATATAAGTGTTTCTAAGTAACCGACTGCAAAAAATATTTGCTACAGTCGGTGACATTTATAACGGAAACTATTTATGGTGCAGGTTCTTATCCAGTACTGTGTACGTCTTCCGTTAGCTGCGTAAAGTTAAATTGAGATTTCTCCGATGTCTTAGCTTCTAAATGACCGATATGAAAAACTCTGTTTTGCGTCGGATAGAACTCGTGATAGGAAATGTTCTGCATATGATTTCTAATTATTGGTAAAGAATGGTTTTATCACTAAGAGACCTAAGCGCATATTTTTGTTTCTCTATTTTATGCAGAAATATCTGCGCTTCTTAATATTCGATTGAAAACATTTCTTTGCCGGTCAGATGCCACTCATGACGACAAGCATTTTGGATAAACCAAGTACCGCATGGTTTTTTCATCAGGAGTATAGATTCACGTCTTATTTTTGTCACTACCTCTTCTATCAACAAGCCAATTTTAAAAACAAAAATTATTTGTGTGATAGCGTTCTTGGTGAGAAATGTTCCATTATAGGACTTGTTCACGTTCCCGTTTACAGAGAATCAGCCCCAATAGCAACTATTTAAGACTACTGTTCGTCAGTAATCAGATCATGTGTAGCGGATTTTAGGAAGAGAGTGTCAGATCCCACGTCTTAAACAACCCTTAGAAATAGGAAGCTACATAGGGATTTGGGCTAGAGTGCACGGTAGGAAAGTGACACGGAAGCGAAGTAGAAATGGGGAGGAAGACGACCTTATTTATTACCGGGGGCCAGTACCCGGGATCCGACGGCTTAACGTGCCCATCCGACGTACAGCGGATATTTAGCTGATCGAGTGTTCGTACCTGCCTGGGATCGAACCTGAGGCCTTCTCCATGGCAGTCATGAACGTTGCCCACTAAGCCATCCGCGGCCCTCATCGTCAGTAATCGTCAGCAGTGTTGATCAAAATGTGAAAAACAAAGGATCTTTTGGCCTTTGATAAAAGGGCTTGCTTGCTCTTCTCGGTGGAGCCACGACTTTGAAAACAATAGAGCTGTCTGGATTATCGAAAGATAAGATATACCTGATATTTAATCAGTGGAAAAATAACCCACATTACTTGTCTAAGAAGTGTAACTGCGGCTCGACGACAATCTGACAGAAACGAGATCACCGTCATCTTACAAGGCTTTTACGCAGAAACAGGCTTTATGTGTGCAGAAATTTACTAAAGCGTTCAATATAGGCTGTCCCCAATACATATCTCACCGAATTATGCGAAAGGAATTAAAAACGATCGGTAAAGGAAGTCGCATGTCTATATAGAAACTACTGGTTTCTGCGAAGTGCCAGAAAGTTCATATACAGTGGTGTCAGGAACACTGTAACTGGACACTGCAAGACTGGAAAAAAATCGTGCGCTAATACGAATCACCCCATCCTTTTCTGTGCCAACTGTAAGCGAAGATTTTAGCGGGAACCTGCGCATCGCAATGGACCTAGCTTGCCTTGTAAACACAACTCAAGGTTGTGAACGTGGTGTCATGGTGTGGGGCAAGTTCCATTCGTTCGGATAGGGTTCTCCGGAAACTGCTGGAAGGTCGAGCATCCGTCGAGGACATATTTAACGCGAAGCTCTTGATGTAGAATCTTGGCTACTGGTCGTGTCTGTTACGGTATCTGAGCATTGCTGGAGATCAAGTCTATCCTTCAATATTGACTTTTCGGAGCAGCAGGTGACGGCTGTTTCATAGAAGGCAATTCTACTATCCACCGTGCAACACGTGTTCATCAGCGGTACAGCGAACATGACAGCGATTGTCACTATCTTTCTTGGTCACAACACAATTCCCGGATTTGAAACCTATTGATAATGTACAGGACATATTAGAAAAACAGTTTCGAGACCAAAGTAATATTTGGTCAAATTTGAGGCAGTTAAAGGACTTACAGTGAACTCCTGATATGCTGTAGACGTTGATGCACTGCAACATCTTGTTGTGGAATCTATGTCGAACTGCATACGTGATGCAATTCACGCTAAATGAGGTTCAAACGGTATTCTATAAAAGTTTCTAATTCAGTCGCCGTTATGTGTGTCTTCGGCGAAAATGTTTCTACTAGAATAGACATCTTCATTGCATCTCTAACCGTGAGCTGGAGACTGACGGAATAGAGCACCTGGCACGAGTTACCACTGTGTTGATTTTCTCTGTCCGTAGAGCACAATGGCTGTAGGAACAGTGACACCTGGTAAGAAGTGGCATAACTTTGGGTTCAGTAACGAGACCAAGCTCCACCTATGTGCAAGTGATTGTAGTATCAACGTCTGGAGATGACTTGCACAAAGTATGTATCTAGTGTTCCCTCGGGACAACTACACTGCTTTTCGGCAGGGCGCTCTCTTTTGGAAATGGCATTACTTGACAACAGTATTTCACCTCCCAGTAGAAAGGTGACACGTTAACCACGTCCTTCTTCCGGCTGCAGACCTACTTCCTTTTTATTGATTGAATGTTTGACGACTACCGTGAGCAGTTCTAGGGGCTATAAGCAGTCTCCCGTACCATTTAGAGCCACTAGCTCCAGGCATGGGAAGCTATGATGGCAGCCTGGGCCGTAAGACAAACACAGCATCCATGCCTCACCACGAGTCGAACTCGGACGAGTGGTCATACGGCACTGCGCCACCGGGATGGCGCAGTGCCTCTTCCGGAAGTTATGCTGAATTCCATCTTCCAGAAATATAATGCTAGCCCACGTACAGTTGGCATTACAGTTCGTGTCTGTTTTTACGAGCGGAGTTTACGAAATTGCGAAACCATCCGTTCGTCACCGTGTGCTATGAGTACCGTAAGATGGTCAGTCACCAATTTTATTCTTTTCAGAAGACAACCGTTATTTACACTGACGCAATCATCTCAACATTCGATGGTTTTCCAACACACACCTGCGTTTTAGAGATTTTCAATATCCAAATCGTGCGTTTTCGTATCCTTCGCAATGCACCCAACCAGTTAACGAGGTGGAAGCAGCTGATTCATATGAAGCCTGTTTTCTACACGTTATTTTTCACCATACTTTATTAAGATACTGATTTCTCACAATATTCCAACTATTTAAGACATATTTATATTGCGTTCGTCTTGTTTTGTGTGTTCGTATGTGTTGGGTGTGAGCTAAATAAATCCAGTTCCTAAGAATACACAAGCATATTGTTTTTCACTAGATACACACTTATAGTATTTTGTTTCTTTCCTTTTGAATTCTGCCTAAGCTGCGTTTACGATGTTTGTCATTGGAATTCTAATTTCCGACATCTCTAAGCATTCCAATGTTTCTACGGCTAGCTAGATTTTCACATCTCTCGCCCATTGAGCATGTGGAAACATTATTTGACGGTGCTTTCCAGCCGCTCTTCTGCAGCCTCAGAATACAAGACTATTATGAAACTTAGTGAACCTAGGCCGTTGAGAAGGACTGAAGGACTCTCTCAGACATATTTAGACAAACAAAAATATTATAATCACCTGTCTAATAAGATGTCAGTCCTCCACTTGCCGCCAAAACAGTTGTTATACCGAGAGGGATTGGGGTTACAAGACTTATAAAGGTGTTTTTCAGTTTCTGGTACCAACGCATTACCAGCAAATCCTTTAAAGTTGCACTAAGTTACGTAGTTGTGCCCCGCACAGAGGATTTGCAGTTTCAACACAAGCAACAGATGCTCAATTTGATTGATGTCTTCGGAATACAGAACACAGGACAATATCTTGAAATATTTCACATTTTTTATTTTTTTATTTTTTAGCAAACCATTCTCGAACAGTCCGGGGAATTTTTCATGGCGCGTTATGCAGCTCAAAGAAGGTACTACTATAGAGGAATACCATTGGCACGTAAAAATGTGTCTGGTCTGCAATGATGTTTAGGTAGGTGTTAAGCATCATAGCTTCCTGCATATGAATGACTGGACACAGGGTTTCCCAGATGAACATTTCTCAAAACATCACACTTTCTCCACTGCCTTGTTTTCGTCCCACGGCGAGTGCTGCTGCCAACACTTCCCCAGATAAACGACGCATACGTACCCAACAGTGCACATGGTGTAATAGGAAACGAGATTCAACTAGAACCCAGCAAAAACACAAGTGCTGGGAAACTGCTGGCAGTGATGGATTACTGCTGGCTGAAATCTGCCGGTCACAGCCCCATAGCGGTCCGTTGGTGGCAGTGCTATCAGTTGGCGAGCCATTGATGGCCCTGCAGCATCGCCGTGAATTGTGGGCCTCCAAGCAAGTGCCACTAGTGACCCGTTGATGGCAACCAATGCAACCCCAACAGCAAGTGGAAGCAACTGGACTGCGTATGCGCAGAAGCAACACTTGCTGTGTCTCTCATGGTACCAGTTAGTTGAAGACAACACTATCGCCATCGTGTTATTTTAGCGGATTTTAAGAAAAAAACTCCATATGTAGAGAGGCGAATTAATTTCCTAATGAAATTCCACGTCGACGATGACATCAGAATAAGCCATGAAATACTAGATCACAGCCATGAAATACACGCACTCCATTCCCATGAATGGAATGGAGTGGGTGGATAACAAGAAAGCATTTGAAACCGCTTGAAACAAATGTCCTGGAAAACCATTAAAAAACGTTTGTTGGAAAAAAAAATGTAATTATATGCGTACAAAATTTATTAATTATTTGAAAGTATTACTATGTGTTAAATGTCAAAATTTATTAATTATTAAAAAAAAAGTATTACTATGTGTTTATAATATACTCATCCATGGGTTGAATGCACAAGACTGGGAGGAATTCGCTTCTAAGAATAACGAGAAGTAAAATAAAATATATTTCCTCTTTAAAACAAATGTAGCTTCGGACAACGAAAAGGAAAGATACAACGTTAAAAATGTAACAGAATGTGACATGAACCCGGGTAAATATATATTAATTCAACAATCGCCCTTCAAGACGACAGGGACAGTACACAACTCTGGAAAGCGACTCTAAGTATGTACACTTCTTGAAAATGAGTGAAGTTCCCTTAAGGTAAAAAAAATACTGTCGTTACGTTGAAAAAATAAATTTATGAATTATATGAAACTTTCTTTTATGAAAAAATGCCTCGCAATATTGTAAAATGAAAGAGGGAACCATTCGATTACACATTCCGCACGGAACAGACAGCTTCAAGCACATGATCGTGCGTGGCAAATTAATCCGGTCGGTAGAGAGCTCAGCTCGCACTAAAGTCTCTGGTTCGTATCCACCCAGATACAAACGGGAGTTTTCCCGGTCTGTTGAGAAAATTTCCCCAGCGCAGTGCTACAATTCACAAGTTTCGTAAGGGTAGAAATAAAAAAAAAGTCGTAGCTTTGGGAAACTGCGGTTATCCTTACTTTTTTTATGGCTACTACTGGAAAATTGGCGGACAAGATTCGGAAAGTCACCAGTTACGTCACGTGGTTGCCGGCAGCCACTACCGGCAAACTAGCGGACCACATTAGGCTAGCCATCATTTCTGGCACGTGCATCAGGGCCGCTGAAGGGCCACTTGTGGTAACCATTGCTGGCAGTGCTGGCCCAGCAAGTCTGTTTTTGCTGGGAATACCTCCTTCCAATCATTCAAGGTCTGGTTTTGATGCTCGCATGGCTATTGTAGGATGGTAAACCGAGTTTCGTATGTTCGACCACAACGTACTACACTCGGTTACCGTCCTACAATAGCCACATGAAACCCAGTTTAGTACGTTCAACGGCAAACCGAGTTTGGTACGTTCGACGGCAAACCGAGTTTAGTATGAGTGCCCGGAGCGTTCTGATGCTACGCAGTCCCATTTTCCACAGGGTTTAATGTACTGTGTGTTTTGAGACATTACCGGCAAATTACCGGGGAGTTGCGCTATAGTATCCCTCCTGTTGGCTGTCACCTTACGGGATAACCTTCGCTCACCTCTAGCATCAATGAACTGTGGTCAGCCGACACCTTGGTGACGGTTTGCAGTTTTTCCTCCTTGGACCACTTTTCGGGGGTAATAACCAAGGCTACCGGGAGCTTCCCCCTCTCCCAATAAGCCTTGCCGTGTTGGGAATGCTCTGACTCACTCATCTGGCCATTACAATCTGGTCTGGTCACTTGCTTACTGTAAGTCCGCTGCCTTTCCTATCTGAAGAAAAATATGACACTGACTGATAGACCCGAGTATCAATTGTTCTTTATTATCGTTTGACGACCTTCACGCGCGAGGTCGTTTACTTGCAGTTGTTTCGATGTGCAAGAAGACGCGTTGGTCATAATATTTTGTGTCCTCCGTGTATACGTTCGTCTCAATGCAGCAACGCGTCTTTCACTTTACAGTTTCAATTCTGGTTACACGACATAGAAGCTGATGGTGCGTTGTCACTGTATTCCGCTGTATTAAAGATTTGCCACAAGTTAATATTTATACTGTTTTTAACCTTCTAGACATTTTCGTTATTGATTTTCAGCAGATTCGTTCTAAGAGTGCTTCTTCGGGTAGGGTAATTTCTGAGTTAAACAATGCACATTTGCTCATTACGCATGTTCGAAAATGTTAGGTAAGTATTTACTCGTGGAACACGTTGTTCCTTCTGTGTATTGAAATTCAAGTTAAATATTCAATTTTTTTATATCTTAGAAATACTGAATTCGTAAAAAATATCTTATTCTTTCGATAATCCACTGTATATCATGTGGTGTCCGTAAACCATGGAGCAAAAAAATCATTTGACGAGCAGTGCAGCGTATTCAGAAGGTTTTTATTACTCAGCAGCTTTTGTTTGGCGAACAGCCCCTCAACTAACATACGACACTACCTATTCGAAATAAATCTAAGTTAAATGCGTCGCATTTTAGCATTGTTCTCATACTGTAAGATATCTGTAAACATTTTACGACAACACCAGTGAAGTGTACTCACTTTTTAATAACACTGCTTTCCTTATCACCTTATTCATTAAAACGCGCGCTTGCTTTGCAATTTCAGTCTTATAAAACGTATTGTTTCGCAAGATTTGAACACATCTGAGCGAATAAACCGATTTCAATTGTATCGAAGATACACAATTGCCTTTTTACCCTGGCCACAATTTTATCATCTTCACAAAACATTTTTGGAAGCTTATTGCGTAAACAAACTTGGTAACTGCACTCTAAATGTACTTTCAGGAATATTAGTTTCAAAAGTTGAAGGTAAGCTGAAGACTCAGCCGTAATTTACATCAGCGTTTACTTAAACCATCGACAGTTTTCCAACGTTCCCTCGAAGCCTGAGCGAAGAGAAAGATTTGTAAACAAGACTGTTAACCCTGAAGATTTTATCTCATATGTTGAGAAAACTGCTTTCTCGGTACAAGGATGACGCTATTTATCTATCTTCGTCTTATATTAGCATCGGCTCTGATACTTCAGAAGTAACTTGCAAGGTATGAAATCTTCCTCCCGTTAATGACCTTATACCGATCTTGTTACTGCATCGCAATAAATGGAGAGTAAGAGAGAGGGGGGGGGGAAATGTCTGCAATACCACGTAAATGCCACAGGTGGGGCAAGGCGATTGGTTCTGCTAAAACCATTACCTCCGCCTAGTATGTGATTAGACTAAAAGAAGCGGTGCTGCTGACTACCAGCAGAAATTAATTCCGCAGAGAAATGCTCTACACCCAGTACAGCGAAAGCGTATTTCGTTGGAGGGTACTCAAGGAGACTGACGACCACTTATGATTCAACTAATGGAATCATGGTTGCTGACGAGAAAGTCGGCTAGGGAACGCTACTCCAATGAGGATGAAAGGAAAGTTAGGATCGACTTGTGGAGAGTAATTTGTACTCGGCTGCTGGAATGGAATAGCTGAAGCCGCAGAAGAAAGGAGATGCCACAAAAAGTCTTCTCTTGCTGCTTCTCAGAAATAATATTTTGGAATATGGTACAAAGTTTCATATTTTGTCAGATGACCCAAAATTAAAACAAAATAGGCAAAATAAAA
The DNA here is from genome assembly GCA_039090855.1 of Macrothele yani. Classification (NCBI taxonomy): domain Eukaryota; kingdom Metazoa; phylum Arthropoda; class Arachnida; order Araneae; family Macrothelidae; genus Macrothele; species Macrothele yani. The sequence continues at coordinate 98,290,537 of CM077007.1, read as the reverse complement.
GATATAAGTATTGATCACAAAACTGTATTTCGTAGAGCAAATTCTGAAAGATAACACGGCAAAGATTTAAAGAATTCAGATATTATGTCGAAACCCATTTTATGCTGTACAATGATATATAAATTTTGTGGGGGGCGAGGATGAGGTTTAACTGCTACCACGAATAACTCGAATGCCTGTAATTAGTCTGTCGCCCCTGATTGGGCTCATGATTCAACGGACTGGAGAGAGCTACTTTCATTGAGCAGGCGCACCTCCATGTCTAATCGGGATTCGAACCGATACCCATCTTAGACGAGTAATTCGAATACAGAACTTTATACAATTTGGCCTTACGTGTACGTATGTTTTTTCACTTCTTTGTTCCTTTTGGTATTCCGGTGTTTATAAGGCACGAGACATTAACTATGAGCGCTTAAATAGCTCTACTTCAATACAACGTAAACAAGAAAGATGACACCGAATTTTCGGGTGTAATAAGCACGTCCTTTTAATCCGTTCTGACGCGAATTAAACATCAAAGCTATTCAAAGTCAATGAAACCGGTATGGAAAACAATAGTATCTGACGGGAGAAAGAAGTTTTTCAATCGGGTTTTTAATCCGTCAGATATTGCTGTAAACGGAGTCGTAAGCTTACGCCCTCTGGTTGTAGGCTGGTGCGTTAAGAAAAACATGAATTTATATGAGAAACATTTCGCACCGGAAACGCTCTCCAACACAGAAAGAAGTTTTAAAATCGGATTCTTAGAAACAGAGATATCGGCACTAATAAGTTGTGACTTTACGCCCCTTGGTGGGAAAACCATGCATTATTTTAGGAAGAAAGTATACTCAAAAGGTTTTTCCATATGAGCGGTATCGGTCCAAGAAAAAAATATTAGTCGAGTATTCAGGAGCCCAGGTTTTGCTACAAATACATCAGAAGCAGAAATTAACACTTATACCTCCTGGTGGCCAAACCATTCCTTACCAAACGTTAGAAATTACGTGGAAAATATTTTCCATCAGGTCTTTTCAAATCGGAGTTTTAGAAGCAGAAATAACGCATGAAACGCAATTTACCTTTGTAACCCCTAGCGAAAAGTCTATGATTTACTTGAAAATTTTTAATTTACAGGGAAAACTTTTCGCATCGAAAACACTCTCCAACAAAGAAGGAATTTTTAAATGGACTCAGAAGTAGAGATATTGACAAAAATAAGATATGCATCTACGCCCGCTGCCGTAGAAACCATGCATTATTTTAAAAAGAAAATGTTTCTAAAAGGTGTGTCGGCATGAGTAGTATCAGTCTACAAACGACGTTTCTTTTCAATCGAGAATTTAGAGGCTCATATTTTGCGCTGCAAATACATCAGAAGCGGAAATTAAGATTTACGCCTCCTAGTGGCCAAACCATTTCTTTTAACAAAAATTAGAAATTATGTGCAAATGATTTCCTATGAGGAGCTGTATCCTCTGCAGAAAAAAATTTTCAAATGGGAGATTTAGAAGCAGGATATAGGGAGAAACGAAATTTACCTCTACGCCTCCTAGCGGAAAGTCTATGAATTACTTGAAAATTTAAAAATTATATGAAAAACATGTCACTCTGAAAACAGTATCCAACAAAGAAGGAATTTTTCCTAGATCTAGATGACTCCTAGATGTAGAGATACTGACAAAAATAAGATATACATTTACGCCCCCTGGCGGAAAAACTGTGAAATATTTTAAGAAGAAAATATTGAGAAAAGGTTTATCGATGTGAGTGGCATCAGTCCACGAAAGAATTTTTTTCATCGATATTTTTGAAGTTCAGATTTTATGGCAAACATATCAGAAGCAAAAATTAACCCTTACGCTCCCTGGTGGCCAAAGTATTTTTTACCAAAAATTTGAAATTATACGTGAAATATTTTCCATCAGGATGTGTAACCGCGGAAGAAAAACTTCTTCAAATCGGAGTTTTAGAAGAAGAGTTATCGGAAAAATGTAATTTACTTTTACGCCCCCTATCGGACAATCTATGCGTAATTTGAAAAAGTAACTATATCTAAAATACTCATCGACATAAATGGAATCGAAAGATAAAATAATTTTTTCAATCGTTTAGAAGCAAATATGTGGAATAAAACGTTTTTTTTAATTCGACATCATCTGCCTTCATGCCCTCTAGTGGCGAAATTTTACATCGTAAAAAAAAACGAAATGAAGAATCATCATTCGCATATTTCAGGCTTCCCAATGCAAAACGAATTTTTTAAATCGAACTAATAGCTGCGGAGATGTCGTGGGTACAGACGGACGGACGGACAAACCGGTAACATAAGCACGATCTTTTTTTACAAAAGACCTGCTAAAAACACAATGTTTGCAAACATTTTTAACCACTTCAGACACTTTCTTACTTTAACAAATTACTACTTCTTCTACTTTATTTTAAATCTTTTTATAGCCACTTCTATTTGTAGGTATCTCCCAATTCTTTCCATCCATTACTACCCTGAGCTTGTTGGTGCCAAGTTGGTGCCAAATAATTCCAATTGTTTACCTTATATCATCTGACATTCATCTTTCAGGTCTTCCAATTGATCTTTTGCCTTCATATAGCGGCATAACTTTTGTTCATCAGCCTTGCAACAAATTACTACGTATGATATTAATTACTAGAAATTACAACAAATTACTTCAAATGATATTGACTGCTCATTTCCTCCATCCATTCAACTTGTTCTCGATCTGCGACGAGCTTCACTGTTTGACATGTAAAATGTCACACCATGAAAGAATGGTCAAAATGAGATGAAACTTACCACACATTTGGACAAGCACGGGGGAAAGAAATGACTTAATGTCTGAGGGATTACATGAATAGCATGGGCGAGAAGATAATATAATGCGCAGTGAGTCAATAGGCCGTACGATTCTCATGGTGGCCACAAATTCCTGAGTCTCTGATCATGAGTCATTGAACTGTGCCCACAATTCATCGACATTGCGGAGGTGTGATGCACAGGCGGTAAGTCGTCTTCCAATGACGTCTCACACGTTCTGTACTGGGGAAAAGTCTGGAAATCGTGCTGTCCGGAGCCGCATCTGCACGCCGCCTGTATACTTTCGCTAATGCTGGAAGTATACAGGCGGCGTAACCTTGTTGAGAATGGACAACAGGAATACCACGAAGATGCAGAAACGAAACGGAAGGTGTACAAGTGGTGAAGGGCTGTTGAAACTCATAGCGCGCCAAACCATGATACCATCTTAAGGAACTGTATGACGCTTACGGGTGACAGCAAGATCTGCCCGGTGACCACGTCTTTACCAGATTATCAATTGACGATATTCTGAGCTCGGAGAGCAACGAGACTCGTCGCTGAATAGGAGATGTTTCCATTCCTCCCGGCACGCATGTCCGGTACGGTGCCACTGCAACTTTGACGGACGATGTGCTGCGATGAGTGGGAATAGTATCAACTCTTGGCAAGAGCGCAGACCTGCTTCAACCACTCTGAGATTCACAGTTCATGTCAATAAAGGGATAAAGGGATGGCCATAGTTGCCTGCACAACTTGAGGAATATCAACCTCTGTTTGCTGTACTGCGGCAACTGCTGTCCTCCGAACTCTGCAATCGAGAAGTTCTGACGTCCACTTATGTGTAACAGTCCGACTACGGCGACTCACGTTGCCTTCCTCCAGCCATCGGCGACAGTTGCAGCATCCCGATGTATTTCCGCCGCAATGCGACGCAGGGACCAAGCAGCCGAACTTAGTCATATGATGAAGTCTTCAGTGTTATTGTAGGGTTCTTGAAGACGTCATCCAGGCATTCTTACTCCTAAAATGTGTTTGCTCCACCGTGATCATTTCGATGCAGTAGTCCACACGCCCAGGTCGGTGATCAATGCAGAGTTCAGGCTCAGTTTTATCAGCTTGAGCCCGTCCAAGCTCGAAGTAAGTCAGCCCGAGCCCGTCCGAGCCCGAAGTAAGTCATCCATAGCCCGTCTGAAAACGAAGTATGTCATCCCGATCCCGTCTGAACCCGAAGTACGTCTGCCCGAGCCGGTTCGAGCCCGAAGTAAGTCATCCATAGCACGTCTGAACCAGAAATATGTCATCCCAAGCCAGTCCGAGCCCGAAGTATGTCATCTCGAGCCGGTCCGAGCCCGAAGTATGCCATCCGAAGCCCGTTCGTGCCCGACGTATGTCATCTCGAGCCCGTTCACGCCCGAAGTATGGCCACTCAAGCCCTTCCGAGCCCGAAGTATGTCGTACCGAGCCCGAAGTATGTCGTACCGAGCCCGAAGTATGTCAGCACAAGCCCGTTCGAGCCCGAAGTATGTCATCTCGAGCCTGCCTGAGCCCGAACTATGTCATCCCAAGCCCGTCCGAGCCCGAAGTATGTCATCTCGAGCCTGCCTGTGCCCGAAGTATGTCATTCCCAGCCCGTCCAAGCCCGAAGTATGTCATCCCGAGCCGGTCCGAGCCCGAAGTATGGCAACTCAAGCCCGTCCGAGCCCGAAGTATGTCAGCGCAAGCCCGTTCGAGCCCGAAGTATGTTGTCCTGAGCCCGAAGTATGTTGTCCCGAGCCCGAAGAATGTCAACACACGCCCGTTCGATCCCGTAGTGTGTTGTCCCGAGACCATCCGAGCCTGAAGTATGTCATCCCAAGCCTGTCCGAGCCGGACATATGTCATCCCGAGCACGTCCGAGCCTAAAGCATGTCATCTGTATCCCAAATTTTATAATTCAAGATAGAGCACGGGAACGAACGAACCAGAAATTTATGATTAATAATTTAGGCATTAAAAAATATCTTCCAGACTCTCCCACTCTTTCGTCCCCGTGCAATTAACCGATGTCTTTCTCAACTGCACTGGGGAGTAGGGACGTCTATTTTCTATAGTTTCTTTGACCACTCATTTCTTCCTGAAATGCTTCGGGGTCCGGGCACCAGGAAAAATCGCACGGCACATCATCTAGATCATACGTTATTCAGTAGAATTATCAGGGAGCTGCAGCGTGGAGGGAGGAGGGAAAATATATTATCTATCTGCTATCAGTGTTTCTTGAAGAAACTTTTCCTTCGCAGAAATCCAGTAATTCATGTCCTATGTTATTTTTACCCACGCCCGAAATGAATATCGCTGTTGAGTTCCCATTCCCCATCTAGATCCAGTTGCCGAAGAATTCTCTGTAACAACTATAGAAAGTGCAAAAAGTCTCGTGTACTAAATCGTATAAAATCACATTAAAAAAAGGAAGAAAATTATTTCCCTCTCTCAGAGCGCGAGCACGAACTCCAGTAAGTATTATGCAGCCCAAAAAGGCCCGAGCTCGGTTCAGGCGCCGGCTCGACATCGGGCTTTCGTGCTCGTGCTCGGTCCGTTTCAGCATTGACGCCGGTCTGCTTGCCACATTATCTCTCTCACCTGTCACGTGATTAGTTCGAAACTTCGATCATTTTCACAAATCAACTATTGACACCTCCGATAAGTGCTTCCTGGTGTGGCATTTGGTATGTCACATACAGGGCTAGTAGATGACAAGGTAATGCTCATCCTGCACTTCCGGTGATTGCTTTGTGACGTCACTGTCAAATACGCCATCTTAAGCCTACCTAATAGCCACGTTTTGTTTCTATCTGCACCATAGCAGCGTGTCGGAATTATTATTGCTAAACCAGCTGGAATAATCTTCATAAATTCTACCAGATTTTTTTAATACTTAATATTTTCAACTTTAATTTCGAAAATTCGGGGAATGTTACCAAGATGCTTTCCCTATTTCTCATTAAAAAATTATTTATTATATGACAAGAATATGTCCTGATTTCCCCTTTAAATTTATATAAAAACAGTAAAAATTCCCTTTGTAACTAAATTACCTTTTAAAAGAATAACCGTTTTTCCGTTCTTTACGTAACAAAAATGTGCGGGAGGTATGTTGAAACCTCCTTTACTAAAATATTTACATGACTGTGAATTTCTTTTGCATTTAACGTAAATGTGCTTTTGCATAAGCTTTTGTTCTGTGTTGGAGTTACAAAAATGTATGACAAGATATTTTCCTGCATAGCTACAGTTCGGATCTACAGTTCACATGTTAGGACGGAGATGCCACTTAGTGACGTCACGATTATTCGTCTGCGGCGAGGAAGTCGGTATGAGCAAACCTTACTATCTATTAACCTTGTGTCATATTGTACTTTAGAATGCTATATCTGCCACAGTAATCTTATGCCTCCCATAAAACCCTGCCCAAACTACGAGTATATTTTCACTAACGTTACGCTTTACAGAAGAATTTCCCTGGAAAAATGTAATTTTTTTATTGGAGGTTTAACGACCACCGTGAGCAACTCAATGGGCTATAAGCAGTCGCCCGTCCCTAATTAAGAGTCACTGGTTCCAGGGAAGGGAGAGAGCCAGTGCCGTAAGACAATGTAATTTTGCATTCGTAATCCCATTATGCATTGGAATACATTTATTGTTCCCCTGATATTTCTGTGACTATTCTCATATCGACCATTTCTAACCACTTAGGTATACCCTAACTTCCCCTCCAACTCTTACTGCCCTAAAAGAGGGTGGATTTAGAACGGAAGATGCTTAAACAGATAACAGAGTCCTTCAGTATGTGTGCAGCATTAAAAAGAATTTAGGCAAATGAATTAACATATCATGGAGCATCTTTTTTTTTTTTCTTTTTTGATTGGAGGTTTAACGACCACCGTGAGCAACTCAATGGGCCATAAGCAGTCGCCCGTCCCCAATCCAGGGTCACTGTCTCCAGGGAAGGGAGAGAGCCAGTGCCGCAAGACAAACACAACATCCATGCCCAACTGGGATTCGAACCTGGTCCCCTTTCGAAAGAGTGATCAGAGGCCATCGCTTAAGACCACTGCGCCACCGGGGCTGCTCATGGAGCATCATGCAAAACTAAATAAAACCACTGTTATTAAAAAGGAAGCTCTTAAACAGATCAAACAGGTTTTACACTTCTAATATCTATCATATTTGAACTTTGCACTGATATAAGAGGGGAATGAGCTACCTGCGCCGCCCCGGTGGCGCAGTGGTCTAAGCGATGGCCTCTGATCATTTGTCCGAACGGGGTCCGGGTTTGAATCCCGGTGAGGCATGGATGTTGTGTTTGTCTTACGGCACTGGCTCTCTCTCTTCCCTGGAACCAGTGACCCTAAATTAGGGACGGGCGACTGCTTATAGCCCATTGAGTTGCTCACGGTGGTCGTTAAACCTCCAAAAAAAAAAAAAAAAAAAAAAAGAACTACCTGCATATGACGAAACGAAAGGGTAAAATTATGTCGTGCGTGTGTTACTTATTTTTTATATATACTCCACAAGTGTGTGAAGTCGAACTCTGATATGCAGTAAGTGAAAGGAAAAATACCTTTTATGTAAGTTCAAATTAATCTCGTACGTGACATCAAATATTTCTAAACTCTATAGTTGTAGCATAAAGCAACAGGAGTCGTCACATTCGGTTCTGAAAAATCCACACTTCTGCAAAACCTAAAACTTGGAATGTTCCCCTGAATTCTATAATTGTGTAGCACCGTGGTCTAAGATACAATGATTCCATTAACCTATAATACCACGCGGCTGGTTTTTAATTTTTGCATTACAAGCCTTCTCACGTAAATAACTAAACAATTTTGTATTATAAAAACTAAAAATCATAATAGTTCTGAGCTCTATTAAATCAATTAAATTTTTTTTTTAATTTTTGACATCATCTAGAACATATAATCTAAACGTAAAAATGTAAAACGATAGCATGAAGCATTCTCATTTACCAAGGCATAAAATGCGTTTGTTTTCTCTAAGGGATAAGTTGTCTGTAACATCCAGATCGATTAAATTCTTCATTCGGTGATGAGAAAAAAATATAAAAATTCGAAATTTTCCTTTGCTACGTGCATTTTTCAATAGGGTTCTCTCAACTCTGAACAAGAATTAAAAGATTTGCCGACACTAATCATTTTTACGAAGGAAAAGAAGAACAATGTTTTTCGGGAAAACGGAATTATCTTGTCAATATTTAGAAAAATGAAGCAGAACATGATGAGGAAAGAGGTAAAATAAAAACACTTAAGAAATGCCTGACGGAATTATTTTGTGATCATCTAAACGGCAATAATGTTTTAATATCACAAGAGGTTACCGCGAAATTGTTACGGAATTTTGTTCTGATAATGATACAGAAGCTACGCACTGCAGATAGAAATTTCGTCCACAAATTAATTCTTAAGCGTCGAAATAACTGGCTAAAAGTTGTTTGGTCAGATGTGGTGATTGATTACTATGGAAAAAATGACCTTTGGTTGAAGCACATGTATAAACTGTGTTGTTGTTTTGTTTCCATAGAAAAGGACAAATTTCAAAAAATGTTCTTCTCTGTTTTTGACCATACATTTGGAAACGTACGGTTCTGCTTAGTAACGCTGAAGTTTTGAGTCTTGAGAAAGTTCCCAAATTCTTTCATTTTTTACGTATTTTAGAATTCTCATGCTGGAATTGCAAGATACGGTACAGCCCGTTTATAATGAAGAGCTCGGGACTGCCCGAAATCTTCGTTAAATCCGAGCGCACGATAAATCTATTTTGGGATAAAAATTTCCCTTTAAAAAATACACATATATGAAAATGTGCATACACGATTATATTATACACTGAGTGGCCACTTTATAACGACCACGTGACATTTTTGAGCAAGTGAGCTATGGCTGCCCACTGTTGCCGCCAGAGGGCGAGGCTAGTATAAAAAGGGAAAGCTTAGTGCATGCGACAGTAGTAGAAATGATTTCTGGGTAACGAGATGGGTAAAAAATACGATTTGACGGACTTTCAACGTGGGATGACCGTAGGAGCTCTGAGCCATGGAGCGAGTATCACCGAACTCGCCGCATTCGTGAAATGTTCCAGAGAAGCTGTTGTTAAAGTGTTTAAAGACTGGACTGTCAGCCTAAAAACTGGGTCTCTGCGTGCAACGTGTGGTCGTCATCGACTAGTGACTGCTCGGGCGGAACGGAGAGTGTCCATACTGGTAACAGACAAGAGAAGGGCAAAAGTACAGCAAATTACAGACCATCTTAATCAAGGATCTACCTCAAAAGATCTCTGCACGCACTGTTCGCCGTACTCTGCATGGGATGGGATATGGGAGCCGAAGGCCTGTTCGAACACCTTTGCTGTCTGCAGTTAACAAGAGAAAACGTCTTCAGTTCACACAGGAGCCCAAGGATTGGACAGTCGATAAATCGAAACAAATTATGTGGTCTGATGAATCAAGTTTTCAGTTGCACCATGCCGATGGCCGAGTGAGAATTTGGCGGAAACAGCACGAAAGCATGGACCCCAAATGCATTGCTATAACCCTTTAAACTGGTGGAAGCAACGTTATGGTTTGGGGAATGTTTTCCTGGCATGCTTTGGTTGGGCCCTTTAATTCGTGTTGATCAACGTCTGACTGGCACATCATATCTAAACATCGTTGCGGACCAAGTGCATCCTGTCATGTGGATGGTTTATCCCAATGACGATGGCTACTCTCAACAAGATAATGCGTCCTGCCAGAGTGCTCGTATTGTACAGGTACGGTTTCAGGAACATGCCGGTTAGATTACTTTGCTCAGGAGGCCCCCACAATCTCCAGATCTCAACCCCATTGAGAATTTGTAAGATGAAGTTGAACAAGCCATCAGACAGCTGGATCCATAACCCTGCAATATCACACTCCTGGAAAGTGCTATTCATCAAGCATGGTCTCAAATGCCACAAACCACCTAGCAACGTCTCGTGAAGTCCATGCCACGAAGAATCGACGCAGTATTAAAGGTAAAAGGTGGCCCAACGAAGTACTGAGGGGGTGGTCATAATAAAGTGGCCGCTCAGTGCATATCCATGAAAATTAGATATATTTGAAATGTTTAATTAACCACATTAATACGAGGGTTGCAGCGAAAGTAATGCAAAAGTGGGCATAATGTTTTAATTAATTGGCAGAGGTCATTCAAGTTGCACATGTTTTTAGAATAACTCTTCCTCTATAGTAACCCTTCTTCTTCATTTCAGGTAAAAAGTGGATTTCAAGCAGAAGCAACGTGCCCCCAGTGAGTTCCTGACGAAGGAAGAAAGCAGGCTGTCTGAGATCCACATAAAGCTACAGAATGTTACACTATTGACAAGAGCAATGTGCACAGACGGATGAATGAGTTTAAAGAAGGGAAACCAGCACTGAAGACAAACCACGCAGTGGGAGGCCATCATCTGCTACCACTGACAGGAATCGTCAGCGAGTGGATGAATTGATTCGCGCGGAGAGAGGAGTCACAATTTGTGAGCTTTTTCCACAACTGGACTGCGGTCACAAAGCCATACAGAAAATGGTGGAAGATTTAGGCTTTCGGAAATTGTGTTCAAAGTGGGTAGCTCTGCAGTTGACAGCCGATTTGAAGGCGAGAAGGGTGGAAGTCTGCTCTGATCTGCTAAAAGGGTTTGAAGCCCATGAAAACATGTTTCTCCCGACCTTGTGGCAGTGGATGAAACCTGGGCGTAGCTTTACGATCGCGAGACGAAGAATCAATCCCTGGAATGGAACGGCGTCACACCTCTTCACCAAGGCCTTAGAAGTTCAAGAGCCAGCGATCAGCACAGAAGGTCACGGTGACTGTTCTTTTTGGGATGACAGGAGTGTCATTCTCTTGGATTGTCTGTAACGTCGACGCACCGCAACCAGCGAGCGGAACATTGAGACACTCAAGAAGCTTAGAGAAGGCATAAGGAGGAAGAGACCGAACAAGAATCTGAAAAGGATCCACATTCACCATGACAATGCGAGACCACATTCATCTTTTGTAACAAATCAGGCGATCAGTAAATTAGGCTGGTCGGTAGTCCTCATCCACCGTACAGCCAAGATATGGCGCCCTCTGACTTATACCTGTTCGGTAAAATGAAGGACAGTCTCTAAGGACAAGGATTTGATGACATAGATGAGGTAAAAATGGCTTTGAAGAAGTGGGTACAACCGTCCACACCTGAATTTTTCCTAAGAGGATTTGAGAGTTGGTTTCAACGATGGCGCAAATCCATCGCTTGTGGTGGAGACTATGTTGAGTAGTATCTTTGTATAAAGAAAGAGTTACTGTACCAACATGTTCAATTTGAACGACCTCTGTCAGTTAATAAAAAAGCCATGCACACTTTTGCATTAGTTTCGGCACAACCCTCGTACTATAAGCGAATTATTGGTATATTCAACATGTTCGCCACGTGTAGCTGACCAATATTTAACGACACAACGCTTATGAAGCAACAATAGCACAGATTCTCCCATTGCAACGCTCCCTGGGAGGGTGAAAGCTCAAACAGACACAATTCCAGGAATTGTTAGCTCCCGTTTCCTCACCCCCCCCCCCCAGTGACATCCACATTACATTATCCTCCTGCCCCTCCCCCCAATCCACTTTAGTGCGTGAGCCCCACCCATTCTCTTTTTGCCTAGGAGTAAGCTGATGCGATACACCCAAAACCTTGAAGTAGGTGCCAAAGAGAATCTCTTGCACAATTCACTCGTTCAGCATTTGATGTACTCCATTGCTTTTCTATCAACATTATTCCACTAGCACATCAACATTCCCCCATGTGCTGTTGCAATGTTGTCCTATATGCCACGATGTCTATTCCTTCATTCCGGGATAGTGCGCAACATATTTTCTCTGCCTCGTTAAATATGAAATTTCATTTGATTTTGTTACTTTACTTGTTTAAAGCGATGAACTTAGCTTTCCTCTACCTCGTTAAATCCGGGAACTTATTTAAGTTTCGTTCATTACAAACGATGAAATTAGCTTTCAATTAACGTTATAATAAACAAAAATTTCTGTTTTGCTTGCTAAATCCGAGGTCTCGCTAAATACGGGCTCTGTATATGCGAGTGTACACGAAATCAATCCTTACTAATTTCAACCTTCTGCAATTCTACCTGAATCTGGTATTTATCGCAATCTCTTTTTTTACCACGTTTTGGTATATGTATACTCGAATTACGTATCTCTGCTTCTATTGGCTAATATCATTTTTAAAATTTAGTAAGCGAAATTAACCGTATAAGCGGGCTCATGTGCTTGAATCAAATAGTGCCTAAAATTTCTGTGGTCCCGAAATAGAAATGTTCATGAGTTTTACGAAAACTATGTCAATTTTCTTTCCATTTTTCAACTCAACAGGTCAGACCTGAATCTAACAATAGTGATAAGCCCTTGCTTCTTGTCCCTTTTTTCTTTGCGCCGTGACCCAAGGCCCTATGGGGAAGGGCTAGACCCCTGGTACCTACGGCACGATACTAAATTAGAAACAAGTGACTCATGCTTTTTTTCTCTCCTCATGTATTGTACATTGTTATAGTAATTTTAGCAGATAATTGTTCAGAAAGGATTAGTTTCAATCATTCCCCTAAATAACCACATTAATTTAATAAGGCGGTTCCTTATCACTTTGTTCATGTTCATTTTTTTCCCTGTTCCCTTGGCCCAGTTCATTTCGTCCACGGTTGACTTTGTCCATGTCCATTTCCTCCCTGTTCATTTGCTCCAGTTCGTTTCGTCCACGGTTCACTTTGTCCACTATTCATTTCGCCCACCGCTCACTGTGTCCGCCGCTTACCTTCTCCACATTTACTTCGCCCTCAGAATGGATGGAATACCCAAGAAACTTTCTCTTTTAATGGAATTTTTGTTACTAGGAAGAAAAGAAAAGTTTAGCGAATAATAGCGAATATGCAATTTTTTTTCCCTGTTTATGTTCTTCGATTAAAATACAACGATTTTAAATGTTATTTAAATCAAGACGAGGAAATGAACTTGAAGGGCTTTTTAACTCTTTCGTGTAGTACGATGTCAACCACTGTGAATCCCCAATTATTTTACATGAAAATTTACTCTCTCAACAGAATGCGTATAGCCTATGGTGCTCATTACCATTCCTTTTGTAAAGAAAAGTAGGAGTTTATGGTATAACTTTGTCTGTTCTTTTGTTCGTCTATCTTTGGACTCCATATCTCTGTAACTGTTATAATTGATTTGAAAAATTATTTCTGCATTGGAAAGCTTGAAATGTGGAAACAATTATCCTTGCTTTCCGATTTTTTGCGATGAATAACTTCGCCGCTGGAAGGCGTAAATGCAGAAGTTATCGAACTCAAAATACATTCTATTCCATATTTTTGCTTCAAAATATCCGATTGAAAAAAATTCTATCTTCCTTTCCATGTCATTCATAACGAAGACTATATTCGGTACTGTTTCTTGTTCAAGTAGAGTGAAAACCTGTGTATAAAGAGTGTATATAGGGACAAGGCGATAACCGTTTTATAAAGATACCCACGGTAAATCCAAATCTAAATACTTTGAGCCCTAAGCCACAAACGATTATTGTGGAGACACGATCGGACCAGCGTTATATCAGATTCCGTGGTATATCCGATCGCGCTATATCCGGCTTCCACTGTAATGCATATATTTTCTGCTTGCGATTTCCCCGATATCGATGGTGTGAAATTACCATTTAAAATTTGTTTTCTCCATCTGATACAGTTCCTGGTAGGAAATATTCTACATAAAATATCTACTTTTTGGTAAAGACTCTTTTAACCACCAGGGATTTCTGTTTCTGATGTATTTGCAGCAGAATCTGCGCTTCTGAAAACTCGATTAAAAACAATTCTTTCCTGAACTGATACCGCTCACCTCGCAAAACCCTTTGAAAATACCTTCTCCTAAAAGTAATGCGCAGTTTTGCCGCCAGAGGACGCAGATTTAAATTTTATTTTTTTCCATATCTCAGCTTCTAAGAGTATGATTTTAGAAACAATTTCTGTGTTGTAGAGCGCTTCCGATGTGAAATATTCTGTATATAACTTCAAATATTTCTTAATACACTACTGCGCCACCAGAGGGCGTAATATCACATTTCCGTTTGCCGCATGTTTACAGCAACGTCTGCGAAACTAAACATCCGATTTAAAAAATTCCTTTTCGGTCAGGTGCTACTAATTTTGAAAACATTTTATATGTATTTCCTTTCCCAAAATAAGGCACAATTAGCTCGTTATGGGGTACACATATTTAATATGTTATTCTCGATATCTCTGATTCCTAATGTCCGATTTAGAAAACATATTTTAAAAACGGATACCATTTACCTTGTGGAACTTTGGTTGTACTTGTGGAAATTTTGAAGTTTTACAGTTCTGTCATTAGGTGGTATTATTTCTGTTTACAGCTGTATCTCCGCTTTATAAAATTTATATTAAAATATATATTTTTCTTTATTCTATGCCATTCGCTACAACAAAAGAGGGAAACCTCATCATCTTTAATGCCCAACTTTTCCGATAAAGGACGTAAATATCAAAACCTCTCTCTCTCTCTCTCTCTGTCTCTCTACTTATCATAGCTTTTGCTATGAAAAATACTTTTCGGATGGTTTCCACTATTTCATAATGCAAAATTCTTTCTTTGGGAGCGTAGATTTACATACTTTTTCGTTTTATATTTCTTTTTTATAGTTGGATTTGAAATTTTTTTTGTCTTTGGCATCTACTTTTTACTATGAGAAAAATTTGGTGCACCTTTTGTTAATTTTTGTAACAATACTTTCAGCCGCTGGTGGAAGTAACTAGCTCTTTCTGCTTCTGTATGTTTTATCCGTTATGGAAATCTGGTTGATTTTTTTTCTAACTGGTTTCATTGACAATATAAGTAACTTCGAAAAATTTTATTCGAATCGAAAAGGATACAAAAGACGTACTTATTGCAGCTGAGAACTTGGTTTCAATTTTCTTGTCTGAAATTGGTTTCGACGTGTGAACGAACATTATGAGTTATGAACCGTTGGATCTGAACATACACGATATTAAGTTGTTCTCTAAGATTCGCAGGTTAGTTCCTCAAAGATAGAAAATCCTCCAGATAAGCATTTAACTGATGGAATTACATTTTACTTGGTGTTGGCGTATCAAACGCCTCAATTTACAGTGTTCTCGATACACAGCATGAGCTTAACTGACGTCGATCATGCTTCGCGCACAAAACCTTTTTTTTTTCGTACTCACAATCTTTATCCCAAGCAAACAATTGTGAATCTGGTCTTTCTATGATTTCCTTGGCCTTCCTCTACCTTTCTTTCTTGCCACTTGGGCTGAAAAAAATCTCTTAGTAGGTATCTCATCACTCATTCTTTCAACATGTCCATACCACCTAAGAATCTCCACCTTACTAACGACATTTTGCCTCACATTACACAATGTAACACATCATCTTTTCTCACATCATCAGAGAGTGTCTTGCCACAAACCCTGTAACGCATTTTTTCAGAACACGAACGATTTCCAAGTTTCTTCTGCAGTACCCAAATTTCACTGCCATACATAAGAGTAGAAAAAATTACACTTTGATATACAGCCATTCGGGACTTTCTTGAGAATCCATTATTCCTTTGAAATCCTGCAAAAGCAGCTATAACTTTCAAAGATCAGTTCACGTGCCTACTAATTTCACCATCCAATTTGTTCTCTTTATCAAACATGCTTCCAAAATACACAAACTCTTTCATCTGGTCAATCTCTGCACAACTAATCTTATCTTGCATTCAGTACTGTTCTTCGCTCAAGAACCATAACTTTGGTTTTTGCCTTGTTTATACTCGGTTTGTATTTCAAACAAACTTCGTACATCCAGAATAGCATACTATGCTACTCATTTTTGCTTTCTGCGAACAGGACTGTGTCATTAGCACACATTAATATGCATACACGGATATTACCAATACATAAACCAGTATTATCCATTTTGGCATCACGCATGCACTCATCCATAAAAATATCAAACAGCCACACAACCTTGCCTGCACCGACAGAAAAGCAATTCGAAAAGGCACCATTCACTGGTACACAAGCTCTACGGCCAGCATACATGACTTTTACACTATTAAGTAGATTCCCAGTAATACCACATTTATTCAGTACCTTCCATATACTGTAAGTACCTTATTTACTCGGTCATAAGCTTTCCCTAAATCTATGAACAGCAAAAAACTTTCTTACCAACAGATAGATACTTTTCTCAACTGCCATGACAAAACAAAAAAAATGAGTTTTGATCCTTCTTCGAGGAAATTTGTAAGTTTATAACACATCATAAACGCATTATGCTATTACGCATGGTAAAATAAACACCATTTCCTGCTTATTTGGTTAATTGGTCTAGTGAAATCTTATTGATCACGCAACGCCTTGAATTTCATATAATGAAGAGAATTGCCACAGGCTGCTTTTTAAGCATTCGCCAAGTGTGCCTGACATCTCGAATCTATAATGAACTATTCATAATGCTTGACGAAAAAAATAAAAGGAAAATGCGCCAATGCGAATTTTTAAAATTATTTTCTAAAAACACAGCACGTCTGTGCAATGGTTCATTTATGCGATACATATAGGCTAAGTGAAAAACATCAGTAAAAGCAAATATTTGATGACTTAAAAGTTATTGATATTAATAATGCAAGTTTTTAGCTTTTATTTTTATTACGAGATTCGTCTTGTGCGCTGAGAAATGAAGAAGCAAACCAGATTCAAAAACTATCTTCTTCCCAGGTTAAAATTGAAAAACTTGCTTGTTTTTTAACTGTTAATTTGCGTGCAAAGTGCTGACATTTTTCATAATGTGCGAAACGCTCGGGGAACGTCAGACTCTTTCAAAAGCATCTCTGTTTGCTTCATCGAAGAAAAACGTTCTTTCATTAATTCTAATGGTGTAGCTTTCTCGAATAAAAATAGGCGCCGCATTATTATTACGAAAGAGAGAAGAATATTAAAATGAGCGCAAGCATCAGCAACTTCGCAATTAAATTAATAGCTCCACGTAAAAGTTTCATGACAAGGCTTGAAAAACGTGCCAATTTAGAAAAAAAATATTCAAATCACCATCTCGTGTATTAGGTGGTGTTCTAGGACAATTAAAACTTACCTAATGGCAGCTTTAATTAGAAAAAGAAATAAAGATGAGAAAAGGAAGAGGGGAAAAAATGTGCATTTTGCAAAATCAAAAAACTGTACCTGGAACAATACTAAGTAACAAAAAATATTTGCCAATGTCACATGTTGATCAATGTTTCGTTAGCATCTGAGATATTCATTAGAGGAAAGGAAAAAAACCGGATAAATGTAATCCAACTTTGTCCAAAAGGGAAAATTTCCCTGTCTAGTGTAAAACTTGAGAATACAATCAAACTGAAAACAGCGATGCCCTCCTTTTCTAAATATATAATTATCCAAATAAAAGTTTTCATAGGAATAACTTTAAAACTTAATAAACTACATCTACATGAGGAACTTGCTGAAAAAATATGTTGCAGGCTTTTGTATGAATCAAATAAAATGATCCAATCAACGTATTTGCAAAATCATTTGTGGAAATTTAGTTATAATCTTTAGCATTTTTCAATCTTATTTTTACCATGATATTTGTTAATGCCCGGAAAACTTATGATGTGAAGTTTAAAATATTGGCTGCTGTTCATAGGGAAATGAAAGAGCATGATATTTGCTTGAATCACTTTCGTACATTTCAGGACTTGAATCTGACAAAATAATAGCGAGAAAGTGTAAATTTGCAGAAAAGGGAAGAATTAAGTTTTGATAAGGAAATGAACGGATAATCTGTGTAAGTAAGGGTGAAGAAGTGACTGGTGTACATTTGAAGAAAACAGTATATGATGCTGCATGTGAAAGGGTATCTGATATACAAATGGCGAAAGCCACTCCTGATATGTTGCTTGAAGGAGTCGTCGACGTATATCTGTGTTACCATAGATGCCAAAAGTACTGACATACACTTTCAGAAGATAGTTGGTGATTCTATGGGTGACAGAATGATTTTCTATTCCAAAGAGCCAAGACATTATGACCACCTTCCTAATATGGTAGGTCCTAAACGTACAGCCAAGACAAGCTCTTAGCCGGCGTGGAATGGACACTACAAGACTTTTGAAGGTACCTTGTGGTATCTGATACTAGCACTTTGCCAGAAGGTCTTTTCTCTTGTACGTTGCGTGGTCGAGCCGCCAGAGATTGGATTGGCTGTTCTAACACAATCCACAGATGCTCCGAAATTTGGAGGCCAGTGTAATACCTGAAAGTCTTCCTCATCTTCCGCACGCCATTTTCGAACAATTCGAGCAGTGTTGGATGAAGCCCTATTCTGCGGAAAGAAGGCACTGCTAGAGGCAATACCATTGCCATGAAAGGATAGACATAGTCTGCAATGATGCTTAGATAGGTAGATGGCAGACGTCAGCCGCCCCGGTGGCGCAGTGGTCTAAGGTGCTGGCTTCTGATCATTCGTCCGTAAGGGGACCGGGTTCGAATCCCGGTGAGGCATGGATGTTGTGTTTGTCTTACGGCACTGGCTCTCTCCCTTCCCTGGAACCAGTGACCCTAAATTAGGGACGGGCGACTGACTGCTTATAGCCCATTGAGTTGCTCACGGTGGTCGTTAAACCTCCAATCAAAAAAAATGGCAGACGTCATAGTTTCTTGCACATGAATGCCTAAAACCAGGATTTAGAAGCAATACATTTCCACCGCCGGCTTGTTGTCATCCCACAATGCCAACCCTTCCCAAGGTAAACAAAGCACAAGTACCCGGCCATCCATATTATGCCACAGGAAACAATATTCGTCAGTACATACGACCAGAAGACATTCTTCCAGTCATTCAAGGTCCAAGTTTGACGTCGTGTGCCCATTGTAGGCGCTTTAGACGGTAAACCGAAGTTAGCATGGGCGCTCAGAGCGGCCTGAGGCTACGCAGCCTCATCGTCAGCTTAGTCCGATGTGCTATGCGTAAGCAGCACTCAATTTATCGGTGAACTTCACCACAGCTTCCCTTTTGTTGGCTAGTACCAAACGTGATAGCCTTCACTCACCATCGGCATCTAGGAGCAGTAGTTTTCCCACACCTCGCCGGCGGTAAGCGGTTTACCCCACCTCGTACCACTTTTTGAAGACACTAACCACGGCTAGCCAAGAGCCCCTGAAAGCTTTAGCGTCTCTGAAATGCTCTGACGCAAACGTGTGGTTATTACAGGTTGGCCTTTATCATACTCGATTCAGCCATCTGCCTTTCCCATCTGAAGAACGAGAATAACATTGATTAACAGAGTATCAGTGCGATTTTTTATGCCGTTTCATGACATTCACACGCGCCGTCGTTTATCTGCAGTTGGTTCGACTTCCATAAAGACTCGCTGATCATAATATTTTGACTCATCAGTGTATATGAAAAGACAGATACACTGAGGAGCCAAAATATTAGACAGTGAACGTATATAGCAGCCATGCCCATTCTCCGAACGGTGAATCTATAAAATCATATTTTGAACATGACATTAAATGAAGGGAAAATTAATTATGGGAAAGAAAGGTAATTTTAAATCCGTAACAGTTTTACCATTAAGAACAGGGTCGTAATGTCAATGCATTCGGTTTGACTTAAAACGGTTGCTCTTTGGTGCCCCATTTATTTTAAATCATAATTTTATGGAATGTTTACAGCATTTCAACGTTTCCGGCATAATTATCTTTAAACCTAAAAATAATTATGCATTTTGAGGAGTACAGCTAAGCCATCCATTTGATTTTTTTTTCTTTTTTAGACTTTTCAAGGTGTATAAGTGGTAGTCAAATTCAAGGAGACAATATTCCAAAGCCATCATTTGCCCTTTTTTTCGGACTATTCTAGATATCCGGACCTTAAGACCTATCAACATTTTAAACAGGAAAACTAAGCCGCCCTTTTAAATTTAATGTTTTGGTTTTCACACATTTTTAGGTGTATAAGTCGTAAAAATATTCAAGCAGACAGTATTTCAAAGCCTCCATTTGATGTTTTTGATTTTCGGAGTTTTCTAGAAATCCGGACCTTAAGACCTATCAGCCTACCAATTTTCAGATCTCTAGGTCATGTAGAATTGTTCGAACAATTCGCGAGAAATTGAAGCAGTCAGTGTTCCAAAGCCGCCATTTTGATTTTACTTTTTTCTTTCCTTTTTTTTTTTTTCTTTTTAAATTTTTTTGGTTTTCGGACTTTTCTCCGTATCTCGGCCTTAAGACATATCAGCATGCCAGTTTTCAGATCTCTTGATCATTTTGAAGTGGTCTAGCAATTCACGAAAAATTCAAAAAGACAGTGTCCCAGAGCCTCTACTTTCATTTTTGTTTCTGTTGTTGATTTCGGACTTTTCTATGTATCCCGTCCTCAAAACCTCTCAACATGTAAATTATCAGATCTCTAGGTCATTTATAAGTGGTTGAACAATTCGTGAAAATTTCTAGGATGGTTTTCAAATCCGTAACTGTTTTACGATTTAGAACACGATCGTGAGGTCAATGCATACGGTTTGTTTCTTCTACTTCTCTCTGCTGCTTTTGTGGTGTTGAAGGTGATGTTCCTCATGTCTACTGTCACTGTACCGTTCTCCTTCCACTTCCCAATACTGCTTTTCGTCTTGTAGGCACCATTTGCTCCAGAGACATCCCTTTTCAAGCGTACGAGTTGCTATTGCTAACCAAACATCCCCCAGCTATTTTTCCGGATGCCTGTGCCTATTTCTTCGTACTTGTGAAGCATGTCGTTTTTCTCTATCATCAATCTCTCCGCTCTCCTGCTACCACACCTAGTATCCTCTCTGCTGGCGCGGCCTTACAGTCGATTTTTAGGAATCGCATCGTGTCTCGACTACGCCTGGAGAACTTCGCTGCTTCCACCCCTCAATCTCAAGCCTCTTTCCGGTCTACCTGGGCGCAGGGAACCGGTTGGTTCGAAATCACTGGATCTTCCATTCATCTTTCTTTCTGATTTTTTGTTTTTTTCCAGCTTCGAAGATCTGAATGCATCAGTCGAGATTTTGTGTTCTCTCTTCCTGGTGCTTCGTCACAGCGTCTACTAAGTGTTTGTCATGCAACTGCTTATGATTTGTATTGTAGGAGTTTTCTGCAATTTTTGTGTAATTCGTGTGCATGTACCGTGTTGTATTTGTTTCTTCGTTGCACCTGTCCTTAATACTTATTCTTCACTCATGTGTCTGCTTTTGCTGCCTGTACCTTCATAGAGTTGCGCACCGTGTATTTGTTCTCTAGGAGCAATACGAGAGGTATTGCCCTGCGATACTTTGTTCTTTCTGTTTTTTCTTGCTGCATTGTGTTGTATCTTTTAATTTATACCTTATTTCTGTCTTGCATTTTCACATTCTTTGACGTCATGTTTTTTTTGCTCGTCCCATGTCGTTGTTTTTTGGACCGATGCAATACTGCACAGCTTGCTGTTTGTATTTTGTGTATCCTTGTGTTTCACTTGGGGAGTTCGCCCAAGTTTCCACTATGTTCTGTAATACTTATCATGTTTTTGTCACATATCGTGTGGTTTCCTGGATTGTGGGAACTTCTGTACCTTTATCGTAGTATATGCTTTTGTTGTGTTTTACATTTTCCCTTCTTTTTTGTGCACTGCGTTGTACAGCCATGTTCTTGTAAATATATTTACCTGTTGTTTTGTGCTCTGCTTTCACTCTGCACGTCATCACATGCTTTATTAATTAATCATTACTTTTGCTTGTGCATCATTTTCCTCAAGCCTATATTGTTCCTTATTATCGATTTTAACATTTTGTCATCCTTAGTTGATAGCCGTATCACATTCACCTGTAATATTTCATCAGTATCGTTCATTGTTTTGTTGTTTATTTTGCCATATGTGGTACGCCTGTATTCCCTATGTTTTTGCCAATAAAGTATATTTTGAAATGACGTAAAACCGTAGCAGGCTTTGACTCTCCTTTATTT
Source organism: Macrothele yani (assembly GCA_039090855.1). Lineage (NCBI taxonomy): Eukaryota > Metazoa > Arthropoda > Arachnida > Araneae > Macrothelidae > Macrothele > Macrothele yani. The sequence goes on along the minus strand of CM077007.1, from coordinate 98,268,629 downwards.
TAAATAAAACATTTCACGACGTTTTTACTGCATTCCAACATTTTTGGCATATTCATCTTTGAACCTATCTGTATTTTGAACAGTAAAGCTAAGCCACCGTTTTAAAAGTTTTGGTTTTCACACTTATCTCGTAGTATCATTCAAGCAGACAATATTCCAAAGCCTCAATTTGAATTTTTTTGGTATCGGGCTTTTTAGGTATCCGGACCTTAAGACCTATCAGCATGCCAACTTTCAGATCTTTAGGTCATTTAGAAGTGGTTGAACAATTCGCGAAAAGTTCAAGCAGGCAATGTTACAAAGCCGCCATTTTAATTTTTTTGGTTTTCAGACTTTTCTAGATATACGAACATTAAGACCTATCAGCATACCAATTTTCAGATCTTTAGGTTATTTAGAAGGGTTCGAACAATTCACGAGCGGGAAACTCTCGTTTCTTCCCATTTTGCTACTTTGCTTTATATATATATACATCATCATCATCATCATCATTGTCAACCATTATCAATCCACTGCTGGACGAAGGTCTCCCCAAGTTTCCTCAGCGGTATAACTATACCATCGGGATTAGAGGAAATTCTATCCCACACTCACCAACCCGCTTGGCCAGCGTGGTGAGTTATGGCCAAACCCCTCGAAAATGACTCCACAACTTAAATCTTGGCCCTCAGTCTCCGGCAGCTGGAATGTACCTGGCCAAGGCAGCGGCCAGTGCGACATGAAGGCAGAGGGTGCTAAGAATCCCCGGAGGACCGGACTAGGCTGCCATCTGATGCTGACCTTGGCAACGTACAATGGACGCTCCCTATCTTCTGATTCAAGGCTTCTTGAATTGGAAGAGGAACTACAAAGGATCAAGTGGGACATCGTGGGGCTAAGTGAGGTAAGGAGAAAAGGAGAAGATCTCATCGAACTGAAAAGTGGACATCTCTTCTACTATCGTGGGACAGATACTGGCAGAACTAGTGGTGTTGGATTTATAATAAACAAGAAACTGAAGGATAAAGTTGTAGAAGTTGAAAGTTCCTCTGACAGAGCTGCACGACTCGTTATCCAACTATCGAGAAGATACCAGGCTCAGATTATTCAAACATATGCACCCACCACAAGTCATCCTGAAGAAGAAATTGAAGAATTTTATGAGGAAATTTGTCATCTAAATAATAAAGGTAAGCAGCACTTGAAAATAATTATGGGAGATTTCAATGCAAAAATAGGGCAACGGCAACAGAATGAAACTTCAGTAGGTAAATTCGGTCACGGCAACAGAAACCAGCGTGGAAATACTCTCGTTGAGTTTGCAGAGGCAGAAGGGTTTTTCATCTTGAACTCCTTTTTCAAGAAAAAGCCACACAGGAAATGGACATGGAGACATCCAAATGGGACGACAAGTGAAATTGATTTTATTATGTGTAACAAAAAATTCGTCATAGAAGATTACAGTGTGCTAAATAAGTTCAACACAGGTAGTGACCATAGATTGGTGAGATGTAAGATGCACCTCAACACTAAACTTGAACGTGGCAAGCTCATAAGACAAACAAAATCTATTGACATAACCAACCTTAAAAAACACCATAATACCTTTAAGTTGGAACTGAAGAACAGGTTCTCTGCTTTAGAAGGCCTAACATCGGAAGAAGTGGACATCTCTGAAGTTAACAGAAAAGTAACCAAAGCTCTTATGGAAACAGCAACAAAATTAGCTGGGTCTAAAAACAAGTTGCATGTAAATAAATTATCAGGAAAAACGAAAATGTTGATGCAAAAAAGAAGAGAGATGAGGACAACTAAAGAAGATGTGACTTCCAAAGTGGAATATATAGAGCTATGCAAGACAGTACGAAAAAGTATCACTGAAGACGTAAGAAAATTCAACTGTGAACTAGTGAGGAAAGCAATTGAAAACAACCAAAGCCTAAAGATAGCAAAGAGACATCTCAGTAAGGGAAGAAAACAGATTATGGCACTGAGAAAAGAAGATGGTTCTGTAACAAGAAATAGAGACGAAATTTTGACAAGAGTGAAAGATTTCTACTCCAAATTATATGAAAGGGATGCAACATGCACTCCAGACATCATGAAAGATACCAGTACCAGAGTTCCTCCAGTCCTTCCAGCAGAAGTTGCACATGCAATCAAGAACATGAAGCGGGGAAAAGCTCCAGGAGAAGATGGAATTACTGTAGACATCATACGAGAAGCAAGTGGAGAAATCGAAACAGTACTCGCCCAAATTTTCACTCGATGCCTTAATGAAGGAAAGATTCCTGAGGATTGGAACAACGCTATAATGATCCTGCTACATAAGAAAGGTGACATTGAGGATCTCGGAAACTACAGACCTATCAGCCTCCTATCAGTAGTTTATAAAATCTTCACTAAAGTTCTTTCACACCGCTTGAAGGTAACACTGGACATGGCTCAACCGAGAGAACAAGCTGGATTCAGGAGTGGCTACAGCACAATAGATCATATCCACGTGCTGAGAGAACTAATTGAAAGAGCGAGGGAATATGAACTTCCATTGTGCATGGCTTTTATCGATTATGAAAAAGCCTTTGATTCGGTGAAACCATCAGCAGTTACAATGGCCCTGAAAACCAGCGGTATTGAAGATGCATACATTAATATTATTAATAACATCTATGAAAATGCAAGTGCAAAGATTAGGCTGTTTGAAAATACAACACACATAAAAATTGGAAAGGGAGTGAGACAAGGTGACATCATATCTCCGAAGCTCTTTAATGCCACATTGGAGGGTGTTTTTCAGTCACTGAGCTGGGAAAACAAGGGGATAAAGATTAATGGAGATTATCTAACCCACCTTCGTTTTGCTGATGACGTAGTCATTTTTGCAACTAGCCCATCAGAGCTGCAGAGTATGATCCAGGAACTTGCTGACAAGAGTAAAGAAGTGGGATTAAAAATGAACTTTCAGAAGACAAAAGTGATGTTCAATGCTTTTACAAGAAATGAAGATTTATCGATTGATGGAGAAAAAGCTGGAGATAACAGACACGTACGTTTATCTTGGACAGCAGATATCAAGTGAGGGTCACATTGATGAAGAAATTAATCGGCGTACAAAACTTGCCTGGAGAGCTTTTGGAAGAAGCAGCATAATTTTCAAGAGCAATATGCCATTATGTCTTAAAAGAAAAGTGTTTGATCAATGCATCCTTCCAGTGCTTACGTATGGTGCAGAGACGTGGACCTTAACTAAAAGAGACATACAAAGGCTGCAGACAACTCAAAGAGACATGGAGAGGTGCTTACTTGGTGTAACCAGGAGAGATAAGAAGAGGAACTCGTGGATCCGAAAAATGACAAGAGTGGAAGACATCATGATCAGAGTTAAATCCCTGAAATGGCAATGGGCTGGACATACTGCCAGAAGGACAGATCATCGATGGACAGCCGAAATTTTAGATTGGATTCCAAGGGACAGGAAAAGACCCAGAAGAAGACCACATGGGAGATGGGTGGATGAAATTCGAAAGTATGCAGGGGTGACATGGATTAGACTGGCACAAGACAGACCGTTGTGGAGGAAACTTGGGGAGACCTTCGTCCAGCAGTGGATTGATAATGGTTGACAATGATGATGATATGTATATAGAAGATATGAGTCTCTGATGCGAAGGATGAAATACGTAGGGTGAATAGAGTACTTTACTCTATTGGAGAGGAGATAATAGATGTACATTGAAAGAAAAAAAAAATTCTACGATGTGTGGGTGAAAATGTGATCCATGGATTTTTGGATTGAAGGTTTAACGACCATCGTGAGCAACTCAATGGGCTATAAGCAGTCGCCCGTTCCGAATTTAGGGCCACTTGTTCCAGGGAAAGGAGGAAGCCAGTGCCGTAAGACAAACGCAACATCCATGCTTAACCGGGGCTCGAACCCGGACCCCTTTCGGACGAATGATCAGAAAACATTGCTTAGACCACTGCGCCACCGGTGCGGCAAAGTGATCCGTGTGAATCGCAAGGTGACAGTCTGTGACCAAAGAGTGATTTATCTAAAGCGCATGGTGAGAGTTTTTGATGCTACGATGAATGGTTAAATGGTATACCTTTGCAAGAATACAGTGTATGTTATTACGGGTGAAAATTAATTGATTTTCTTAGTCAGGATTCGATCTATGTTGATGTGGCTGAGTAAGTGACTAATGTACGTATAAATCATCCAGTCTGCGTGGCAATGTGAAAGAGATGCCTGATGTACATCACGAAACGGACGTCAGTGGTGTTGTGGGTAAAGAATTTGCTGATGAACAACACAAGAGGGGTACCTCTTAAACGGGAATGATGAGGGTGAAGGAATACGAGTATTTATTATTCAGGGAGAAAGAGCGTAGTCTGTGATGCAATATATATCTGGTGAAAACCCAAGTGAGCATTATAATGAAGGAATGTGGATCGTTTTTTACGCTTTCCAACCGTAGGTTGAAGAGGCGTATATGCTCCAACTTTGTCCGTCCGTCTGTCCGTCCATCCGTCCGCACGATAACTCACATGAAAATGGTTCGATTTCGACGAAATTTTAGTATGTGGTAGGGGACCACCTAGTGACGAAACCTGTTGAAAATGGTTGAAATAGGGTCATAGGTCAGGACATAGTAGCTGGATCCATTTCATTTCCTTTATGCGTCATAACTTGCGTAAAAATGGTTCGTTTTCGATGAAATTCTAGTATGTGGTAGGGAACCACCTGGGAACAAACCCTATTGAAAATGGGTAAAATAGGGTAAAAGGTCAGGACATAGGAGCTGGATCCAATCCATTTCCATTATGCATCATAACTTGCGTAAAAATGGTTTGATTTCGATGAAATGTTAGTATGTGGTAAGGAACCACCTGGGGACGAACCCTATTGAAAATGGGCGGAATGGGTTTAAAAGTCAGGACATAAAAGCGGGATCGATTCATTGCTTTTATGCATCATAACATGCGTAAATATGGTTCGATTTCGATGAAATTTTAGTATGTGGTAGGGGATCACCTGGGCACGAACCATATTGAAAATGGGCGAAATGGGGTCAAAGGTGAGGCAGGGCATAAGACCGGGATTTATTCCATTGCCCTTATGCGTCATAACTTGCGTAAAAATGGTTCGATTTCGATGAAATTTTAGAATCTGGTAGGGAGCCACTGGAGACGAACCCTATTGAAAATGGGCAAAATGGGGTCGAAGGTCAGGACACTGGAGTGGGATCCATTTCATTGCTCTTGTGCAACATAACTTGCCTAAAATGCTTGGATTGCGACATAACTTTATCATGTTGTTCCGGAGGTAAAGTGAACCGGTTCTGTTGAATATCAACGGAATGGGGTCAAAGATCATTGCACAAAAACAAGATTTATTCCACAGCCACTATTCTCATAACTTGCGTAAAACTGCTTCTATTATAGCGACAAAACTTTAGTATGTTATTCCTGAGGTATACTGAACCGGTTCTGTTGAATATCATCGAAATGGGGTCAAAGGTCAGAGCACAGGAGCGAGATTTATTCCACAGCCATTTTCCACATAACTTGAGTAATAATTTCTGGTATGTTGGAAAGCGTATCATAATCAATGCATTGCATGATTTTACTAACTTGTTTTAAATTAGGTTATGCATTTCCTAATGTCGACGAGAGAGGCTTTGTGAGCACCGTTCCTTTTCTGAAAATCAGAATAAAACAAGTGTCTATAAGAACCATTATATGTGCATACGTTGTTAAACAAAACTTTAGTTGCAGACATAAAAGCTGAGATAGCCGCGTAACGACTTGAGTCTTTAATTTAATTCAAGGGAAAAGTACATCAGACTATGGCAAAATACAAATACGATATGCTTATATGTGAATGGCTAGGAATAATGCTGATGCGCGAAAAAAGTCATTTACTGGCAACAGCAATAAGGTGTTTGGGTGTAGGAATGGTCTTGACTGCCAAGCATATTGCACAGTGATCGTATATGCCACTGCCATGACGACGGATGAGGTCGAACTGAAAAAAACGTCATTTTCCATTATCAGAGTTCACGACTCTAGGAGGCTTCGTGTCTGGGACTGAAATGCAGTAGTGCACCACTGAAGAGCTTGTGTAACATTTTTAATGACATTAAGATCTAGATACCTGGATGGATACCCCATCCAGGTATCAACAGCCCCACTCTCGAGGTAATCGTGTATCAGGAGAGATCTATAAGACGAAGCATTGTTCATTAAAATGAGAAAACATCACACAGTATTTCAAGGATACCGTCTATGTACCTTGTGTCCTGCATGGTAACACTCTCAAACACATGAAAGATTTGAGTGCGGCAATAAATCAATATGCATCCTCACGCCAGGATAACTCCTCCCTCGTCGTAGTCGCATTTCCGGATGTTACAAGAATGTCTACGCTTTCTATTCAGGTTAGTGCATCATATCTTGAGTCCGTAGTCACTCGGAAACGGGACTCATGCATGAAGCGCATATCTACGTACTGCGTTTTTGTCCAGATGCGATGCTGCCGACTCCAAGTTCTTGGAGCTTTACTTTGAGAAGGAGTGAGGAGCTTCCTTCGGCTTAAAAATCTGCGTTTGCATGATGCTTACCTTTGGCGTCCTACCATGCAGACGCAGATCTTTTTAATAGCATCGCCCCTGAAGCACTGGCCAGCATATTCCCTGTCTGTCATATCCCTACGCCTTCTCACTGGTAAAATGTAATGTCTGTCCAGCTGGGTGGTTGTATCCCTTGACCAACCAGAACTGGTCGTCAGCACATGTTTCCAGATCCTAGATATCATCGCCATAGCCTATAGATAGCCATCAGAGAGCTATACGTCTGTTTTGGTTTGTCTTTTAAACATCTTTCTGATGGTTGTTCACCTTTATGGATTTTCCAGGCAATTCAGGGTGATCGTCTGCATGATCTGCAAAACTTTTGCAAAGTGACGGGCTCTTCAGAGAGCGAAGTAAGATTTGACGAGTCCTGTATCGTATTTTTTAATTTATTTGTTTCAGGGTTTAACGACCACCAAGACAAACTATTTGGGCTACAACAAGTCCTCCGTTCCTAGTATTAGGACCAATGGTTCAGGAACGGGACAGAGCCAGCGCCATCATGCAGACACACCACCTACACCTCATCCAAGAATTGGATCTTCTTTCATTTCGAAATGACTCAAATGAAGACAACGCATCAGAACAATTTGGGTTCAACGACCACCATATTTAACTTGTCAGACTATTAGCAACCGCACGTCCCTAATATTAGACCATGGGTTTCAGGAAAAGGAGACGTACAGTACCATCAGGCAAGGACGTTAACTTTTTCTTTTTATTTACGCTTTCCAAACATAGGTTGAAGAAGCGTATATGCTCCAGCTTTGTCCGTCTGTCTGTCCGCAAGATAACTCGAGTAAAAATGGTTCGATTTCGATGAAATTTTAGTATGTGGTAGGGGACAACCTGGGAAAGAACCCTACTGAAAATCGGAAAATGGGGTCAAAGGTCAAAACATAGGAGGATATCCATTCCATCGCCCTTATGCGTCATAACTTACGTAAAAATGCTTCGATTGCAACAAAACTTCATCGTGTTCTTCCGGAGGTATACTGAACCTTTTCTGTTTAATATCATTGAAATGGGGTCAAAGGTCAGGGCACAGGAGCTAGATTTATTCCACAACCATTATCCTCATAACGTGACTAAAATGCTTCTGTTGAGACAAGACTTTAGTATGTTGTTCCAGAGGTATATTGAACCAATTCTGTTTAATATGATTGAAATGAGGTCAAAGGTCAGGGCACAGCAGCGAGATTGATTCCATAGCCATTTGAGTAATGATTTCTGGTATGTTGGAAAGCGTATCATAATCAATGCATTGAATGATTTTGCTAATTTGTTATGAATCAACGGGAAGGAAGATTATGGGTTTATGTTTAGCGACGTTTCCGGTAGTTGTAGGGAATTAACTACCTTTAACATGAATTGGAGATCAGAAAATTGAGTTGCACCAGCAATGCCTAATCCTGGGCTTGGACTCTGGTCCAAGCCCAGGATTAGAATTGGTCCACCTGGTCCACCTTGGTCCACCTTGGACTAATGGCCAGAATCCTCTGCCTCAGATGAAAATCCACAGAGACAGTAGCAAAGTATCTGGGCTCTCTTTTATTACACACCTTACGTTCATGGCATTTTTCATGCGTGTCACGACAGAAGGGCGCACAACAAAAGGGCGAACGGTAAAAGAGCGCACAACAAAAGGGCGCACGACAAAATGGGGCGAATATAAAAAGGGCAAACGACAAAGAGGCTACACGACAAAAAAGTGACACGGCAAAGGGGCGAAACGACAAAAGGGAGACACAACAAAAAGGGCGACACGACAAAACGGTGAGCGTAAAAAGGGTGACACGACAAAAGAGCGATGTGCCAAAAGGGCGATGCAACAAAGTGGCGATACGACATGGGGCGCACGACAAAGGGGCGAACATAAAAAGGCGAACGACAAAAGATCGCAAAGAAAAAGGAGGGCACTACAAATGGACGAGATTCAAAAGAGCGCACGACAAAAGGACGAACGTAAAAAAGGCGACACGAGAAGAGGGCGCAAGACAAAGGAGCGATGCGCCAAAAGGGCGATGCAACAAAGTGGCGATATGACAAAAGAGCGCATGACAACAGGGCGAACGAAAAAATGCGACACGGGCGACACGGGAAAAGGGCGACACGGAGACAATTTTGGGAGACAAAAGAGCGATGGCCGCCCTGGTGGTGCAGTGGTCCAAGCGATTGGTTCTGATCACTCGTTCGAGAAGGGCCCGGGCTCAAATCCCGGTGAGGCATGGATGTTGTGTTTGTGTGGCTTCTGATCATTCGTCCGAGATGAGTCTGAGTTCGAATCCCAGTGAGGCATGGATGTTGTGCTTTCCTTACGGCACTGGCTCTCTTCCTTCCCTGGAACCAGTGGCCCTAAATTAGGAACGTGCGACTGCTTATAGCCCACTGAGTTGCTCACGGTGCTCGTTAAACCTCCAATAAAAAAAGAAAAAGAAAAGGGCAAGGCAACAAAGGGGGGATACGACAAAAGGGCGCACAACAAAATAGCGAAGCGACAGAAGGGCAAAACCTCGGACGTGATATTTTTCTACTTCAACTGCAAGATTTCTAAATGATATTATTTCCAAAAACGGCACCGGGGTCCCTTTGAGAAAATAACATATTTCTTTTTGTATTCAAATCCCCACTAAAATCAAACGTCTCATCCTATCTAGAAGGCTTCCTAAATGATGTTATTTCCAAAAAGGCTCCGGACCTTTTGAGTGAATTCAATATTTCTTTGTGTATTCAAACAATCTCAATTGAAATTAGACGTTTGATCTTTTGGTTCGATTCTTTGTTGCTTCGCTCTTTTGTCGTACTCTAAGTGTAATCTATGTAAAAGGCTTTCTAAACGATACTATTTCCATAAGGGCCCCAGGGTCCTTTCAATAAATTTAGTATTTCTTTTTATATTCAAATAATCTCAACTGAAATAAGACGTATCTTCTTTATTACTCTAAGTTAAATCTATGTAAAAGGATTTATGAAACGATGTTATTTCCAAAAAGGCCTGGGGGCATCGTATCGCCCTTTTGTCGCGTGCTCTTTTGTTGTTCTCACTTCTGTCGTATAATCTTTTTCATGTGCCTGGGTGAGCACTGATCACGTAGTACTCCGACTGGATTTCATTAAATTCTGAGAAGTCGTTATGCTGATATACCGGGAGTTCCGCATGGACGTATAATAAAGGAACAATCGCAACATACAAAACACTAGTTCGAATAACAGAAGGTGGGCGTCATTATAAAGTGCAGCTGTGAAATATAAAAAACGGGCAAACTTCGGCGCGCAGCGCATGCGCAGAAGATATACCTACTTCTGCCTCACTGCGGCAGAGGAAGATAGCTGCTACGTCATGTGCCATGTGAACTCCACAGCAGAAGCTGTTTTGTTTGCTGTCGGTTGCGAAATTGAAGTCCGTGTCACTTGTACAGAACCATTTTCGTCGCGAGTACAAGCTTGAAGCGACGATAGAAGTCCGGACTTACTTGTCCATTATGAAATGGGACACAACTCAGATAAACGCGAAGTTTCTTACCGATGACTGGTAAACATGCTAAGCGTAGGGTGTCTCAGGAAAAGGTTAAATGGATTCAAAAGTCATTTCACATAAGCGCGTAGAAATCCATCTAAGAAGACAATATGCAGCTACACATCCCATCAACAACAGTGGATAGGATACTCCATAGAAGGTTATATTTACTGTACATGCGTACAAGATTCAACTACATTAACAAGTTAAGGCTCAAGACAGAACAGCGCGAAAGAAAGTTACGGAGACGATGTTGAACAAAATTGATGCCGATGATACGTTCCTACATCGGGTATGGTTTACAGACAAGTCAAGGTTCCACGTGTTTGGAAAATGGATCAGACATAACTGCCGCATCTGGGGAGTCTAAAAATCCGTGCGTTGTTCAAGAAGACGAAAGGGATTCTCCAAAGCACAACGTTTGTTGTGGGACCATGATTGACAAAATCGTCGGTCCCTTTATTTTTGCGGAGGCCACGGCAATTGGGCTAACATACCTGAACATGCTACAGAAATGCGCTTTGAATCAACTACCTGGAGGAACAATTTTCCAACAAGATGGGGCTCTCCCACACTTTGCCAAAGATGTCCGAACATTCTTTGATGACCACTTCACTACAGGACGGATTTGGAGCGGATCAACGTGCATTGCATAGCCCCCAAGATCACTAGACCTAACTCCACCTGACCTTTTTCCTGTTTGGGTTTGTTAACCACCTGATGTACGCTCCACCGGTGCGTACATCTGGAAAACGTACCCAACATAATTTGTGCTGAAATCAATAATATGACACAACAAATGCTTCTCAACACGTGGGTTGAGTTAGAATAACGGTTGGACGTTTGCCACGCCACCAGAGAAACTCATGTAGGAGTTCATTAGACATGTAAAAAAAATTCTCATTTTGTGTATCGTGCAAAAATTAAGGACGAGACGGTTTTTCGAATGTAACGTCGTGCAGAAGTGCTCCACATCGACCCAAATCATACTATAAGATCCCCAAGATATAAGAATATGGGACAAGTGAGCAAAACCGTCCAAACAAGGAATCCAAAGGATTCAAAGGCACTTTATTGAAAATGTGGCTTCGAGCACAACTGGACAGAAGACAGAAACGTCCATGTGACAGGCGGCTGCCAAGAAAAATCCAGTCTTTAGTAGGGGATATGATCACCCCGGACTGTGTTGCAGGATTTACAACGTCTATCCATGCTGAGGACGAGGTTGTCAAGGAGCTGTTGAGGCATCGCGGCCGATTCCTCTCGTAGTGTCAATAACAGCTGCGGAATCGTTGCTGGCGGCTAGTGACGTGCTGCCCAACATCTCCCGAGAAGGTTATCACACGTGTTCGATTGGACCTTGCGGGCCAATCCATGCGTTGAATATCTGCACTCTCCAACAGCTCTAGGACAGTCACTGTACGATGATGTGTAGCGTTGTCGTCCATGAAGAGGAATTCAGGACCCACAGCCCCACTAAACAGACGCACGTGAGGCAGGAGAACCTCGGTACAATAGCGAACACCAGTGACTGAACCTCCTTGGAAGATGTGGAGGTCAGTACGGCTACCAAGTATGATACCGCCCCAAGCGAGAACTCCGCCACCTCCAAACCGGTCCCTTTTCGATGATGTTGGAGGTGTGACTGCGTGTTCAATGCTCTCTCCAGATGTGTATACGTCCAGAGTCGCTCGTCAGACTAAATCGGCTCTCATCCGTAAAGAGAACTCCACCCCATTGCTGACGGATGTGTCCAGTTCTTGTGTTCCTGACACCGTAGAAACCGCCATCTCCGATGAGCAGGAGTTAATGGCACACATCGTACTGGTCGTCGTGCAAATAGACCACTTTGTGCAGTCCCCTGGCCACGGTAAAACGCGATAACGGACGTCCCGTTGTCTGTTGCATGTGCCTTGCGATTTCTCCCGCTGTCTGCAGTCTGTCTCTTCTCGCCTGTAGGACAATATACCGGTCGTCCGCCAGCATGGTTGCTCGTGGACGACCACTGCTAAACTCTCGGACAACTGTTCATGTTCTTTGAAATGCTCTCCAAGCTCGTGAAACGATGCTGTGAGCGATCCCGAACTCCACGGCCACACTAGTCACACTTCGACCTTCTTCCAACTTGCCAGTGACGCGAACTCAGGTAACGTCATCCAGATGTCGTCTATTGGGTTGCCTGTAAGCCATATCACACGGTGGCAGCAACTCGACGTCGTTCAAAGCGATGTACACCGTGCAATAGCTTTCACCGAATTGCTGAGCGTACACCGCCAGTGTGCTTATAACCCTTCCAACACTCCCTCCCCCGACGTCATGCTGCATTATTGCGCATGCCCTACCGTACCGGACCCTAGTCTATCCCCTGAGTGGCCTTTCGGCCCGTTCTGCCTGCTCGTTCCGCTGTTATGCTAATTTCTTCTCTTCGTTCTTGAATTTTGCACACCAGTGTAAATTGTGGTAAGTTCAGAATTTATTATACTTCCTTTTTATTACACCTTTAAGCGGAACACCCCTTATGTCAGGTTTTGTGTTTTGGAACTTACATTTTCCTCACCAGCGCATATAAATATAAACACATGCGATTTACACATACTAAATTTTTGTTTAAACGTGAATTGCAATGCTCGCTCTCTTGATCTCAATGTAATCAAACATGCATGGGCATCTCTGTGGAGGCGTGTTGCCCAAAGGAATCACACGGAAAGCGATTCTAGCACTTGTTAAAGATCTCTGTTAAAAGTGGGACAATTTATCCCAATAGCTCCTAAAACACATGGTGCTCAGCATGCCGCACTTGTATCACTCACGCATTTCGGTGCTGGGTGGACATATCCCTTCCTGAGGACTTCCATATAGTCTCTTTATTCAGGGCTGATGAAATAATGTTAATAGAGAACAGGTGATCCATTTCCTTCTTGGAGACATTTTGCTCTGTTTAAATCTATATTACACTTTTTTCATGAACTTTGATGTCGTACGCTTTATTTTGCTGCTGTTACCATCGATAATACTTACAGCTGTAAAACCTGTTTGTCGTTTAGAAATTGACAGGTCAAAATGCAACTTGTTAAGTTTTGAACAGCAGTGAATTATAACCTTATTCTCTTCGTAAAGGATTTGTACTTTCTGCACACATTTTAAAATTTTGAAAATATCTTCTAGCATTATCTTCGCTACTCTAGTTTCTATTAGCCAATTACTTATTACCCAACTTGGTGAACACAGTATCATGTCAAGATTCTATTTAGTTTTATTTAAATTTCCACTCCAAAATGAAACTTTTGCTCTCAGGCAAACGTCGAAGAGCTAATATGCAAGATATTGCACCGGCGGTACGTTGGTCTAAACGCTGGCTTATGACTATTCTTTCGGAATAGGTCCGGTGTCGAATCCCGGTCAGGCGTGGATGTTGTGTTTGTCTTACGGCACTGGCTATCTCCCTTCCCTGGAACCAGTGGCCCTAAATTATGAAAGGACGACTGCTTGTAATCCACTGAGTCGCTCACAGAGGTAATTAAACCGCCAGACGGAAACAAAGTACGTATGGAAGAATTGTCTGCTTTGTATGTTGTAAGCGTCAACACCATATTCTGCATTAAATCAAATTTGGAAGTTACTTCTTAGATTATACGAGAATGTACACTGAGTGGCCACTTTATTATGCCCACCTGACAGTTTTAAGCAAATGAGCTATGGCTGCATGTTGTTGCCGCCAGAGGGCGAGGCTAGTATAAAAAGGGAAAGCTTAGTACTCGCGACAGTAGTAGAAGTGATTTTTGGGTGACGAGATGGGTAAAAAATGCGATTTGACGGACATTCAACGAGGGATGATTGTAGGAGCTCAGAGCCACGGAACGAGTATCACCGAAACCGCCGCATTCGTGAAATGTTCCAGAGCAGATGTTGTTAATGTGTTTAAAGACGGGACTGTCAGCCAAAAAACTGGATCTCTACGTGCAACGTGTGGTCGTCATCGACTACTCGGGCGGAACGGAAAGTGTCCAGGCTGGTAACAGACAACAGAAGGGCAACAGTGCTGCAAATTATAGACCATCTTAATCAAGGATACCCTTAAATGATCTCTGCATGCACTGTTGGCCGTACACTACATCGGATGGGATATGGCAGCCGAAGGCCTGTTCGAACACCTTTGCTGTCTGCAGTTGACAAGAGAAAACGTCTCCAGTTCACACAGAAGCACCAGGATTGGACAGTCGATAATTGGAAAGAAATTATGTGGTCCAATGAATCACCTTTTCAGTTGCACCATGCCGATGGCCGAGGGAGAATTTGGCGGAAACAGCACGAAAGCATGGACCCCAAATGCATTGCTACCACCCTTCAAGCTGATGGAGGCAACGTTATGGTTTGGGGAATGTTTTCCTGACATGCTTTGGGCCCTTTAATTCGTGTTGATCAGCATCTGACTGCCACATCATATCTAAACATTGTTGCGGACCAAGTGCATCCTGTCATGTGGATGGTTTATCCCAATGGCGATGGCTACTTTCAACAAGATAATGCGTCCTGCCAGATTTCTCGTATTGTACAGTATTGGTTTCAGGAACATGCCGGTGAGTTTACTTTGCTTAGGTGGCCCTCACAATCTCCAGATCTCAACCCCATTGAGAATTTGTGGGATGAAGTTGAACGAGCCATCACACAGCTGGATCCACAACCCTGCAATCTCACACTTCTGGAAAGTGCTATTCATCAAGCACGGTCTCAGATTCCACAAACCACCTATCAACATCTCGTGGAGTCCATGCCACGAAGAATCGACGCAGTATTAAAGGCAAAGGGTGGCCCAACGAGGGGGTGGTCATAATAAAGTGGCCACTCAGTGTATAATAGTTTCAGCAGATGCCAGAAGAAACCGGAATTATCCCTATATCATGCGAGGGCGTTTCTTTTCTATGTTCGTCCGGCGCTAGTTTCAAAAGTCTCCATAAGCTTCTGTTTGTCTGGGCTCTTAAAGCGAGAACTAGAGAAACAACAGCTCTTGATTAATTATCAGTGCATTCATGCAGGTTTTTAAAGCGGAATGGAATCTACTGAATATGTCTACGCTTTGTGAAGTTTATTGCAGTGGAAAGCTGCAGGACCACTGTCACCGGATCAAGCAGGACCGATGGTGGAATAAAGTTTGGCGGTATTATTATTATTACTGTTGTTATTATTTTTGATTGAGGTGTAACGACTACCATGATCAACTCAATAGGCTATAAGCAGTCGCCCTTCCCTAATTTAGGGCCATTGACTCCAGCGAATGGAGAGAGCTAGTGCCGTAAGTTACAAACAAAACTTCCATGCCTCACCGGGATTCGAACCTGAACCCATCTCGGACGAATGGTCTTGCCAGCGCTTAGACGTGAGTCACCGGGGAGGCGTAATAGATATTCAACGCTCTTCTGAAAATTGCGCCACGTAAGGTAATGAATTGTGTTATTTTGTTTGCTATTTCGAGGTTTACCAATCACCGTGAGCAAATCTATGGGCGTTATGCGATCGCTCGCTCTTGATTTGGTGTCACCGGTCCCAGAAAATGAAGCCATTGCAGTAAGACAAAAATATCCCACCCATGCCTGATAGTGTAGTACCAGACCCCACTCGGAAATATGGCCCCTACTTAGACCACTGCGCCACAGGGGATACAATTAATTTTTATCACTTAACAAAAAATCAAATCTGTTAAGGTAATTTTTTCACGTTATGTTTAATACACCGCAATATGAATATTCAAACACGCATATAACGTAATAAATCCGTTAATTTTATGGTGTAAAACGCACAGAGATTCGCCAAGCTCTTGCATTCCACTGGGAGGCTTTTTCAAGGCAATGGTAGACATAAAAATGCAGGTAATTGGAACACGTAAGGAACAAAAAATATTTTTGAAAATAATGTGTGTTACATCAAGAGCATATTTCCTGAAAAAAATTAGCACGTAATTACACGGGGTGCCACGACGTGTTCCCGTCTTCTAATAACGCAAGCCAAACCATTGGTAGTTCAGTAGAGATCATGCCATTGCATGCTACTTTGCTGGAGAGAATTTCGACAGTTTCCCCAGTCTCTTTAAATTTCGTGTAAGGGGCAATTTTTCTAATATAATTCCATGTCATGCATTCATTGGCCACTCCAGTATGGAATAATATTAGATTTGCCGAACTTTAAACAGACTGCCATCAGGGAAACCCGAAATCCTCTCCAGCAAAGCAGCATGCAATGACATGATCTCTACTGGACTACCAATGGTTTGGCATGCGTTATTAAATAACGGGAACACGTCGCGGCGCGCCGTGTAATTACCTGCTAAAACATTTCACGAAATATGCTCGTAATGTCACCCACGTTATTTTCAAAAATTATTTTTGTTCCTTACGTGTTCAAATTCCCTGCATTTTTATGTCTACCATTGCCTTGAAAAAGCCTCCCAGTGGAGGGCGAAAGCTTGGCGAATCTCTGTGCTTATTACACCATAAAAATAAACTAATTTAATAAGCTATATGCGTTTCTTGAGTGGTAATTTGTTCATATGTTCAGTTGGTAAATGAAGGACTTTCTCGGAAGATGCTGGATGCTAAGGTAGGAATACAAACCAAGAGGAACACCTAAAACATGAGTGAAAGATGGTGCGTAATTTAAAGATCAAAAGGAAGACCTGAGTGAATGGCGGTGCGTAATTTAAAGATCAATAGGAAGACCTGAGTGAAAGATGGTGCGTAATTTAAAAATCAGGAGGAAGATATGAGTGAAAGATGGTGCGTGATTTAAATATCAAGAAGAAGACCTGGGTGAAAGACGGTGCATAAAGGCCAACCGGAATACCTAGAACATGAGTAATAGTTGGTGCGTAATTTAAAGACCAAGAGAAAGACCTGTAATTTGAATGAAAGACTGCATAATTTACAACTAATTGGTTTAACACTGTGTACGGAATGCAATGGGAAAAAAACTCGCGATAAGCCAAGATTATTAGTTACTCACTTTGGCATATATTTCGTTCTTTTTTTTACCCTGAGTGCCTTTATCCTGAACACCAATTTGTTTCTGGTGATGAGAAATACTAATCATGATGATGAAAGACTCGTTAAATAAATAGTGAAGCATTGAAAAGCTACTTATTGAACATTCAGTTTCCTACATTTTGACGTAAAGAGTAACAAGTTTAATTAAGCAGTGTTCAAATTCCGATGACAGTGCAAATTGTGCCTTTGTGATCAAATTGTGCCTTCGTATCATTCTCATAAAAGTTTTGTTTATATCCCAATAATTATGACAGAATAGTGTGCATTGAACATTCAAGAAAATATGCCTACTTTACAAAAAGGTAACATCTCGAAAAATATTTTTTTATTATTCAAGTGTTGTTGCATGCCTGTTTAAACTTATCCAAGTTTGCATTCTGAAACTGGGATTTTAAAATTTTGGGGCTATGGCTGTAGTATTTTGATTTTTGAACTAACATTTTAAACAGTATTTTTGGAAGGACAAATAGATGTCACATTTCGAGGTTATCACTGAAACTGTAGCACCGAAGCTCCTGAGATATGACGAAACAGAGGAGCTGGAAGCCGTCTCATATTTAACTGCAATTAGCAATCGATCAAAAAGTCCTGATTTGAAATTTTAACGACTACAGAAGTTGCTCCGAGTGGGTCTGGTATTAAAATCTTTTGCGCTTCGCTGGATCTCTGTCAAATTGCTTATCTCTTCTTAATTGTAGCCATTTATCTTTAGGTTAATAACATCCTAACACTACTTAGAATGTCCTCATCTTAACCAAAGCGGAAGGAAAGAATTCCTCAGCATGAAATGCTTATATCAGTGAAGATGTCCTAATATATTGATAGCTTTAAGTAGCAGGGAATGAAGCGCAAAATAAAAATATGGAAGCAAAAATAATCGCTAGAAAAAGAAAAAACAGGGTAATATCTCAGGAAGAGCATTAACCATTCCCAGACATAAATCTTGAAAAATACGTTTAGAAGATGTGACTAGCATTTCATTTAAATATCACGACATATTACCAATTAGATGAAAAAGGTTTAACTGATGAACACATGTTTGTGTTATTCATCCACGATAGTAACTTGAGTTTTTAATTAAATGGTGAGATTTAACTTATATAAACTTGCATGGTGATAATTTAATTGAAAACTTTTGCGAATTTGATAGTGCTCATGTAAAAAAGGAGAGCACAGGTAGTATATCTTACATGTTGTGCATTTTTCTAGATATATAAGAACTAATTTTATTGTATTTTTTTGAATACATGAGGTATCTGAACTGAAAAAACACCCGTGCCATTTGGTGTCAAAAAGCTTCAAGGTGGCATATTTCCCGAAAACGAGATCGTTAAAGTTATTTTGGTCTGAATTTCTTTGTGTTTTTGTATTTCACGTGTAACAATTCTTAATACATTGTCTTACTTAACGTGCTATTGTCCAAGAGTTTACTTTTTACAAAACTCCCCGGATGCTATCAAATCAGTAAGATGAAGATAATAGCCGCTGTGTGAGCAAATGGGTGTAGCATGTGCAATTAAGCTATCGCCTTTGTCGCTTTTTATTTTGTCAGCAGGTCGTAATTTCTTCAAAGCCAGGTTATCCGTGGTAGGCCCTTGTTCGTTATAATATTTATCTTTATTTAATTATTCATAATTTTTCAATGAACTGAGCAGTTTGTATCCTCAACTACAAATTGAAGATCTGGATTTTGGCAAGGACAATAAAACAAAAAAGGTAAGTGATAACTATCTCGTCTATTCTCATTGGCCTTGTATAACTAAAGGCAAGATAGAATCTCTGTTAGGACGTGATAACTTCTTACAACAAGTTTTCACGCCCTAACGAGGTTTTATCTAGCCATTACATAATTAAGTCATTTGTCTTCTTTGGTTTTGTGTAGATAAAGACAGAACGGTAGCTCCGTCTCCGTTATATAGGACGTGGTAACTTATTTCTAAAAGCCATTATGTCGTAACAGTGGTTCTGTAATGTCTTTAGTCACGTGAGACCTCAAAGAAAAATAAAATGATTATCACTTCAAAACAATATTGGTGTTATTTTGAATTGTATTACTGAATTAACACAAAATACAGATACCACGAAACAACAGAAAGGAAATATTAAACCAGAGTAAATGAGAAAAACGAGTGCCAACTGTTTTGATTTGGCATGTTATGACTTTTTTTACAGTACAAGCTTTTCAAGACACACAAAAATAGGACATTTTATGTGTCTTGAAAGCTTTTTAATGTATTTTTGATAAATTTTGCCTGTACGTTACGGCACTGCATCTACCACTACATTATTTTATTCATGAACTGAAGAAACAGAAAGTACAGTGTTTCTCTGGCAGTATACATATCCAAAGAAAGAAGGGCTGGGCGATTTTTGTGGACTCAGAATGTCCCACCAACGGATTATTATCTACGGTTAACCTGATATTTCAGCATTTCTCCAGCGGAGGAATGTCTCTTAGTGTGACTTTATGAAGCAACATAAACTGCACTGCAATTTCATGCTTTCTAGTAATGTGTATACTGAAGCGCTTATAGCAATTATTTGTATGAGGATTTAACGATTATAAATATCAGGTAACTACAAAAGTATTTGCCGTTTTCGGGGAATGAGACAAAGCATAAGACATAAGTACGTGTAGTAGAAAAACAATTGTTCATTAAAATAATCACCATGGGTATCAACAACGTTCTGCCAACGTGTTAAAAACTTATATATCCCCTGCGATAAAATGTCAGGTCATGGGAAGAGAAAAATTCTGGAGGGCAACGCATCAGAGTTGGAGAAGTCGTATCCACGCAAGTGACTGTCGAGTGAAAGAAACAAGCTATAGTCTGAAGGAGAGATATCTGGTGAGTAAGCGGGATGACATAAAAGCTCCCATGCAAGTTATTTGATAGTATATAACGAAGTAAATTTCTCCGTCATTTTTGCCCAAGCCGGGCATTGAAGTCGGGTCTCCTCACTCCAGAATAAGTCGCTCTCCCAACTAAGCTACACGGACATGTGCTCTCATTGCTATCTGCCTTTATCTCATGTGCGTCCTACGGTGCAGGCACGTCACAAGTGTTTCTGATCAATGGAGCGCGGTGGGCACGAGCGTTACCTTGAAGGAGCTCAGAGCTCCCTTTCTGTCAACCAGTGCTGTTTCCTTCTTTTTTAAATCTTCATGCACACGTTTCAGTTGTCCACAGTACACTGCAGCGGTGATCCTTTGGCCGCGTTGCAAGAGTTATGAACAACATCAGTTTAAAGTGAACTTCCCTCATTTCAAGCAAAATGTGATGGCATCACAGCATGTGCTGAAAGTGGCCGCCATTTGCGTCCATACACACTGCATAATTTAACGTGGATACAGTGCTAGCTTTGATGTGTGAGGAATTGAGTCACTGGTGGGCAACCAATGTCTGGAAAACTTTGGGGTGCTATGCTTGACACACTTCTCATCACACGTGAGTGCTCTCTCCAAAAATGGTTCCTTTTCAAAGCAAGACAGCACTGAAAGACAAGTTGAGACACGTTGCTGTTTGTTCCCCGCAGACAATTAGTGCGGAACCCATTTAGACAATTTGTATACCTTTCCTACTGCATGCAGATCTCTTCTGATGGTTTCATCACTAACACCAAATGACTAGGCTAGTTTTTGGCATGTTTGGCTACTGTCCTGCTTAATAGCAACTTTCAGGGCTTATGTGTCAAGGCTGACAGGATGACCACTCCGCGACTTGTCTTAACGGGATTCATCACCGTCTTTGAACTTTCAAAACCAATTCAGAGTTGTGCGTGTTTTCACAGCATCTGCTCCGAATGCTAAGCAAATGCGACGAGTTGTTTCTAAGGCAGATGAACCGAGTTTAAATTCGTATAACAAACACCCACGAATAATTTCCACTGATACCGCCATTGTAATTACACGTCTTTTCCCTACCAAATTGCTTACTCATCTGACTCATATGTGGAGGGCATCTTGGGATTTCAGCTGACGATATACCACGTGAGAACGCTTTCTCTTCGCAAATTCAACCATTACAAGGCGTTTCTTTTGCTTCCTCGTAAAGGGTCAAACACTTTTGTGGTTACGTGATAATATGAGGGCTTATCGACCACAAATAATATGAGGTTTTAACGACCAGATTATACAGGGTATCCCACGCGCTACTGAACTTCGCATTTCTATAATAATACTAACACCAATGAAGATATTGCAAGGAAATTTGAAGTTGACTTACCTCATTTCGTGCGAAATGTGATGACATCCCAACATGTGCTGGAAGTGGCCACTATTTGCGTCCAGACATCCAGCCGGAGTGCTCCTCAGTGGCAGACACATTCCCAAATGTGCGCCACGGAGGAGGAGCCCGCCATGCCAGACGGACGCGCCTCTCTGCTGCTTTTTATTGCCGTTTCACCGAGCGTGTCTAGACAATACGGTTGTTGATAGTGAGTGCTTGTGCTCGTGACTGTTCGTGCACGTGTGAAGATGCATCGGTATACTCTGGAGGAGCGAGTGTTTATTGTTCGCACTTATTGGAATCGATAATGTCGATAAAGTCTTGAATCGATAAAGTCTTGTCAACAGCAATTCTTGGAGAGGTTTGCAGGCAGACATCCACCAAGCAAGTCCACCATTTGGGCATTATCGAAGAAATTGGATACTAAAGGGACTTTATTAGACGATCCTGCAGGAGTTCTTCCAGAAATGTCCGAGAAAACGATCCAGAATGTAAAGGACCGGCTACTTTCATCTTCCAGAAAGTCACTTTTCCGACTGTCACAGGAAACAGGGTTGTCCAAAAGCACTTGCCAACCTGCTGTGAAAAAAAGTGAAGTTTCATGCGTACTGTATCTCCTTGGTCCACGAACTGAAAGAGCCTGACTACGTGAAACAATTGACATACTGTCGATAGCTTCAGACTTTCTTCAGGAAAATCCGGGCATTCTGGACTAAATGCGGTTCTCGGACGAGGCGTGGTTTCACCTGTCCAGATACGTCAATTCTCAAAATTACCGTATTTGGGCCAGTGGATATCTCAACGCGATACATGAAGAACCCCTTCATTCACAGATAATTGGTGCTAGTTGTGGGATAACCCGGCGCCGCATAATTGGTTCCATCTTCTTCGATACAACCATCACAGCAGCTGCATATATGGAAATCTTCAACACCTTTGCAAATCAATTAGATGACGAAGAACTCTCCATTGGATATTACACTGCCGGACAATTGCTAAGGACTGTTAACAATAGCAACGATAGCAACCATAAAATGGAAGGCAGGAAAATGTGGAAACTAGCATAAGTTCGGGATACAGTAAGAGGTGTTGTGCGAAAGCAAATTTTGGATTGCCGAACTTGTTCGTGACGTCATAGCGCTGATAAGAGATATAAAGGATTTGACGCGTGTTGACCGTTGTTGCTCAAACGCAAAGTTGAAAGCGAACGAATCAATTGACGAACTTGCAATTTTCAGTATGACTTCCCGACATCACCTAGATGATTTTACGCGTGGCCGTATTATTGGCAAGATTGAAGAAGGGCGAAAAATAACAGATGTTGCCAGGGATTTCGACGTCAGCCAAAGTGTTGTTTCAAGGCTTTGGAAATCATTTCAAACAAATATAGAGTGTAGCAAACGTCACGGGGAGGTCGTGTTTGCAGTACGACACCTGCAGAAGGTCGGTACAGTGCTATCAACAAAAAGACATCGGCGCAGCACAGCTACTGAGGTAGCAAATCAGTTTATGGCTGCTACTGGCAAGCGGATCTCCCGAAAAACTGTCGCCACACGTTTGCATGATAGAGGACTATACGCCCGCCGTCCTTTCGTGTGTATCTCATTGTCCAGATGTCACCGTACCGCCTGTTTGCAATGGTGCCATTAACATCGCAATTGGACTGATAACGACTAGTCTGCTGTCCTCTTCTCAGATGAGAGTAGATACAGTATATTGTCTGATTGTCGACGACAACTGATCTGGCGTGATAGTGGTAATGCATATTGTCCAGCAAACATACAGGAAAGAGACCGATATCCGACATGTAGTGTCATGGTATGGGCTGGCATCATGTACAATGGCCGTACGTCCCTCTATGTGCTTCCAACTGGGACTATGTCTGGCCAACGATACATTAATGATGTTCTGCTATCTCAGGTGCGCATGTTCCGTGGTGCTGTCGGTGATAGATTTATTTTCATGAACGACAACGCAACATGTCATCGAACAGTCGCTGTGCAGGAGTGTCTTGAGAGCGAGGATATTTAACGCCTCGTATGGCCAGCACGTTCTCCAGATATGAATCCCATTGAAAATGTGTGGGATGTTTTGGAGAGGAGTCTTGCTGGTCGCCAATGCCCTCCAACAAACAAGGACACCCTCATCCGTGCACTGACAGAAGAGTGGGATAAATTACCCCAACAGCTGCTTGATAATGTTGTGCAAAGCATGACACGACGTGTGGAATCTTGCATCACCCTCCATGATGGCCATATCCCGTATTGACATCTTACGCCGGAACGCCTCCAGACGGTAATTGCATTTTTTTCACGTTTACGTATTCTGCACATAATGGCGTGTTTGTCCCTTGAACACGTTCCAAAACCTTCTGGATTTCAGAGCACAATAAATTGTCTTTCTTGTAATGTCCTGGTATTCTGACATTATTTTGTTTCACTTGGCATCCAACCACACTTACTCTTTTATGCGCTATATAGGCGTTTGTGATCCGTCTTTAGCAATTGTCTAGCAGTGTACCAGCATGATGGAGCGACATTGCACACAACACACACCAGTATGGCCGAAACTCAGTTCTTTTTCGGTAACAGCATCATTTCGAAGGGTCTGTGGCCACCGCGCTCGCCCGATTTGTCGCCTCCTGAATACTTTTAATAGAGATATCTAAAGGGGATGGTTTACTAAAATAAACCGCGAACCATAGATGCCTTGAAAGCAAACATCACCGAAGAAATTCAGGCAGTGACGGCGGACGTACTGGCAAGACCTTTCCATAATATTGTGCGCTGGGTTCGATGCTATCTGCACGCAAATGGTGGCCACTTCTAGCACACGAAATGAGGTAAGTCCACTTCAGATTTCGTTGCAATATCTTCATTGGTGTTAATATTACTAAAGAAATGCCGGGTTCGGTAGCTAGTGGGACACCCTGTAGTTTCAGCTGCCATCCTTTGAAAAACATGTTCTCGTATAATCTAAGACATAACTTGAGTATTTAACTTAACACAGCAATATGGTGTTGACGCTTGCACTATACGAAGCAGACATTTCTCCCCTGTATATTGTTTTTTTTCTCTCTGGAAATTTAGTGACCGCTGTGAGCAACTCAGAGGACTATGAGGATCCGTCCGTCTCTAATTTAAAGCCACTTGTTTAAGGAAAGGGAGAGATCTAGTGCCATAAGACAAGCACAACATCCATGCCTCAAAGGGATTGGACCCGGACTCCATCTCCGAAGAATTGTCAAAAGCCAGCGCTTAGACCATTATCCCACTGGGGTGGCTTTCTGCAATGCAATAAGCCAAATAAAAAATACGTTTTTAAATATCGTTTTACTTAATATTCTATTCTTGTCACTATATTAGAGCACTACCTCAGCTATCGATAGTGAGCTCAGCAGCATTTTCACCGCTTAAAATGCTGTTTTAACTACCCATTTAGTCTCTGGGTTGGAATTTTGCCTTTCGTGTAAAGGAAAAGGAAGAAATACATGTCCGTCATTCTTACTCATTGTAAATGGAACAATGGAACAGATGATAATATCAAACTGGATGATCCGTATGACGTTCAGTTTTACAGACAACTTGGCATATCGTTAAGTTGTCTCTTAAACTGAAGACATAACGGAACATATTATCTCCTTAATGTTTTTTTTTTAATGGGGAACAAACAGAAATCATATGGTGACAAGTCTGGACTACATGACGGTTGGGGCATCAACTTAATATTCATTTTCTCCAAAGAAGAAACGACAGACCCGGTCATGTGCGGCCTTGCATTGGGACGCGCATGAAAATAAATGGGGAACACAAGGTGAACAAAGTCGTTTCATGCCAAATGTTCGATTAAAATTCTGTGAATTGATGATTTTGAAATGTGACCTATATCTTCGAAATCTCTAATTGATAGGTGTCTGTCTTCCCGTATAGTAACATCTATTATATTGATGTTTACCTCTGTAACACTAGTTGAAAGTCTGCCTCCATGCACGATTAAAGCCACCGACCAATGATCATCCATAAATTCTTTATGCCTTCTGTAAATTGCTGATTTTACTAGACATTCATCGACATAAGCCTCTTGCAAAAGACGGAAAGTCTCTCTAACAGACGAAAGCAAAGCTGTCGAAAGCCAAAGCTGAATGGCGAATTTTTTTTTCTTTCACAACTATTTTTTCGGAAAATCACAAATGTGATGCGTATTAAACCTAGCACTACGAAACAATGCGTATTAAACCTAGCACTACGGACGACGCATGTGTGATGAACACGCGAAGCCGTTGTTGTCTTTACCACAATGACCACCATTCTTTTCCAGACTCGTGCGAAGGAGGTCGAAGAACGTATTACTGCAAAACTTTTATAAAACCATCACAGTTGTTTGGGGACAATCTCTCTCTCTCTCTCTCTCTCTCTCTCTCTATATATATATATCATCATCATCATCATCATCATTATCAACCATTATCAATCCACTGATGGACGAAGGACTCCCCAAGTTTCCTCCACAACGGTCTGTCTTGTGCCAGTCTCCTCCATGTCACTCCCGCATACTTTCGAATTTCATCCACCCATCTTCCATGTGGTCTTCTTCTGGGTCTTTTCCTGTCCCTTGGAATCCAATCTAAAATTTCGGCTTTCCATCGATGGTCTGTTCTTCTGGCAGTATGTCCAGCTCATTGCCATTTCAGGGATTTAACTCTGATCATGATGTCTTCCACTCTTGTCATTTTTCGGATCCACGTGTTCCTCTTCTTATCTCTCCTGGTTACACCAAGCATGCATCTCTCCATGCTGCTTTGAGTTGTCTGCAGCCTTTGTATGTCTCTTTTAGCTAAGGTCCACGTCTCTGCACCATACGTAAGCACTGGAAGGATGCATTGGTCAAACACTTTTCTTTTAAGACATAATGGCATATTGCTCTTGAAAATTATGCTGTTTCTTCCAAAAGCTCTCCAGGCAAGTTTTGTACGCCGATTAATTTCTTCACCAAGGTGACCCTCACTTGATATCTGCTGTCCAAGATAAACGTACGTGTCTGTTATCTCCAGCTTTTCTCCATCAATCGATATATCTTCATTTCTTGTAAAAGCATTGTACATCACTTTTGTCTTCTAAAAGTTCATTTTTAATCCCACTTCTTTACTCTTGTCAGCAAGTTTCTGGATCATACTCTGTAGCTCTGATGGGGTAGTTGCAAAAATGACTATGTCATCAGCAAAATGAAGGTGGGTTAGATAATCTCCATTAATCTTTATCGTTTTGTTTTCCCAGTTCAGTGATTGAAAGGCATTTTCCAATGTGGCATTAAAGAGCTTCGGAGATATGGTGTCAACTTGTCTCACTCCTTTTCCAATTTTTATGTGTGTTGTATTTTCAAACAGCCGAATCTTTGCACTTGCCTTTTCATAGATGTTATTAATAATATTAATCATCATCATTGTCAACCATTATCAACCCACTGATGGACGAAGCTCTCCCCAAGTGTCTTACACAACGGTATGTCTTGTGCCAGTCTCCTCCATGTTACTCCCGCATACTTTCGAATTTCATCCACCCATCTCACATGCGGTCTTCTTCTGGGTCTTTTCTTGTCCCTTGGAATCCAGTCTAAAATTTCGGCTGTCCATCAATGGTCTGCCCTTCTGGCAATATGTCCAGCACATTGTCATTTCAGGGATTTTACTCTGATCATGATGTCTTCCACTCTTGTCATTTTTCTGATCCACGAGTTCTTCTTCTTATCTCTCCTGGTTACACCAAGCATGCATCTCTCCATGTCTCTTTGAGTTGACTGCAGTCTTTGTATGTCTCTTTTAGTTATGGTCCACGTCTCTGTACCATATGTAAGCACTGGAAGGATGCATTGATCAAACACTTTTCTTTTAAGACATAATGGCATATTGCTCTTGAAAATTATACTGTTTGTTCCATAAGCTGTCCAGGCTAGTTTAATACGTAGATGAATTTCTTCATCAAGGTGACCCTCACTTGATATCTGCTATCCAAGATAAATGTAGGTATTGGTTATCTCAAGCTTTTCCCTATCAACCGATAAACTTCATTTCTTGTAAAAGCATTGTACTTCCCTTTTGTCTTCTGAAAGTTCATTTTTATTCCCACTTCTTTACTCTTGTCAGCAAGTTACTGGATCATACTCTGCAGCTCTGATAGGGTTGGTGCAAAAATGACTACGTCTTCAGCAAAATGAAGGTGGGTTAGATAATCTCCATTAATCTTTATCCCTTTGTTTTCCCAGTTCAGTGATGGAAAGACATTTTCCAATGTGGGATTAAAGAGATTCAGAGATATGGTGTCACCTTGTCTCACTCCCTTTCCAATTTTTATGTATGTTGTATTTTCAAACAGCCGAATCTTTGCACTTGCATTTTCATAGATATTATTGATAATGTTAAAGTATGCATCTTCAATTCCGTCGAATTTCAGAGCCATTGTAACTGCTGATGATTTCACCGAATCAAAGGCTTTTTCATAATCGATAAAAGCCATGCACAATGGAAGTTCATATTCCCTCGCTCTTTCAATTAGTTCTCTCAGTACGTGGATATGTTCTATAGTGCTGTAGCTACTTCTGAACATAGCTTGTTCTCTGAGTTCAGCCACGTCCAGTGTCACTTTCAAGCGGTGTGAAAGACCTTTAGTAAATATTTTATAAACTACTGATAGGAGGTTGATAGGTCTCTAGTTCCTGAGATCCTCAATGTCACCTTTTTTGTGTAACAGGATCATTGTAGCATTGTTCCAATCCTCAGAAATCTTCCCTTCATTAAGGCATCGAGTGAAAACTTGGGCGTGTACTGTTTCAAATTCTCCACTTGCTTCTTGTATGATGTCTACGGTAATTTCATCTTCTCCTGGAGATTTTCCCCGTTTCCTGTTCTTGATTGCATGGCAACTCCTGCTGGGAGGACTGGAAGAACTCTGGTACCTTTCGTAATGTCTGGAGTACATGTATCATCCCTTTCAAGTAGTTTTGAGTAGAAATCTTTCACCCTTGTCAAACGTTTACCTCTATTTCTTGTTACACAACCATCTTCTTTTCTCAGAGCCATAATCAGTTTTCTTCCCTTACTCAGATGTCCCTTTGCTCTCTTCAGGCTTTGGTTGTTTTCAATTGCTTTCCTCTTTAGTTCACAGTTGAATTTCCTTACATCTTCAGTAATACTTTTTCGCACCGTCTTGCATAGCTCTATAAATTTCACATTGGAAGTCCCATCTCCTTTAGTTGTCCTCAACTCTCTTCTTTTTTGTATCAGAGTCTTGGTTTTTCCTGATAATTTCTTCATATGCAACTTGTTCTTAGCACAAGCTATTTTTGTTGTTATTTCCATAAGAGCCTTGGTTAGTTTTCTGCTAACTGCAGAAATGTCCACGTCTTCCGACGTTAGACATTCCAGAGCAGAGAATCTGTTCCTCAGTTCCAGTTTGCAGGTTTTATGATGTTTTTTAAGGTTGGTCATGTCAATACACTTTGTTTGTTTTATGAGCTTGCTACGCTCGAGTTTAGCTTTGAGGTGCATCCTACATCTTACCATTCTATGGTCACTACCTCTGTTGAACTTGTTTAGCACACTGCAGTATTTCATGACAAATTTCTTGTTACACATAATAAAATCAATTTCACTTGTCAATCCATTGGGATGCCTCCATGTCCATTTCCTTTGCGGCTTTTTCTTGTAAAAGGAGTTTATGATGTAAAACCCTTCTGCCTCTGCAAATTCTAGGTGAGTATTTCCACGCTGGTTTCTGTTGCCGTGAAGACATTTACCAACTGAAGTTTCATTCGGTTGCCGTTGTCCTATTTTCGCATTGAAATCTCCCATGATGATCTTCAAGTGCTGCTTGCTTTTATTATTTAGATGACGAATTTCCTCATAAAATTCTTTAATCTCTTCTTCAGTATGACTTTTAGTGGGTGCATAAGCTTAAATAATCTGAGCGTGGTATCTTCTCGAGAGTTGGATAACGAGTCGTGCAGCTCTGTCAGAGGAACTTTCAGCTTCTATAACTTTGTCCTTCAGTTTCTTGTTTATTATCCAACACCACTAGTTCTGCCAGTAATTGTCCCACGATAATAGAAGAGATGTCCACTTTTCAGTTCAATGAGGTCTTCTCCTTTTCTCCTTACCTCACTTAGCTGGACGATATCCTACTTAATCCTATGTAGTTCTTCTTCCAATTCAAGGATACCTAAATCAGAAGATAGGTAGCGTCCATTATATGTAGCCAAGGTCACATCAGATGGCAACATAGTCCGGACCTTCGGTGGTTTTTAGCACCCTCTTCCTTCATGTCACACTGGCCTCTACCTTGGCCAGGTACATCCCAGCTGCCGGAGACTGAGGGTCAAGATTTAAGTTGTAGAGTCACTACTCCGTTTTCTCGTTGCGCATACTGTTTCCACCAAAAAGGCTCTGACAACAGCCAATAGCGGTGTAACTATACCATCGGGATTAGAGGAAATGCTATCCCACACTTACCAACCCGCTTGGCCAGCGTGGTGAGTTGTGGCCAAACCCGCTCCCTCTCTATATATATACACTGAAGTGCCAGACCAACTGGTACACCAGTCTAATACTTGGTGGGTCCCCCAACGAGAGCGCAGGATTGCAGAAATACGACGGGGCATGGACTCCACTAGCTTCTGGAAATATGCTGTTGGCAATGCACACCATACTTCCTGCAGAGCGTTCCACAATTCGAGGGTATTCCGATGCCTCGGATTCCTGTGTCCGATAGCGCGCTGCATGGCATCCCAATTGTGTTCTATCACGATCAGATCTGGGGACTTGGGTGGGAATAGCAACACTCCAAACTCAGATGAATGCTCCTCTAGGCATAATGTGGCGTCCCGACACTTGTGGGAGGTGCATTGTCCTGTTGGAACAGGCCCAACCCATCAGCATGAATGCATGACATGAACGGGTGTGCTTCGTCAGAAAGGATGCGCGCATAGCGTTGGCCAGTCACAGACGTTTGCAGAAGTACCAGGGGTCCTAGTGAAGTCCAGCTAAACACACCCCATACCAATACGGATCCCCCACCAGCCGGTAAAGTTCCCTGTTGACAGAAGGGACCCATGGATTCTTGGGGTTTGCGCCACACACGAATCCTTCCATCTGCCCGATACAGTTGGAAACGTGACTCGTCAGACCAGGCTACTTGTTTCCTGTCATCAAGTGTCCAGAGGCGGTGTTGCCGTGCCCAAGCGAGGCGCATAGCTCTGTGTCGTGCACCCATCAAGCGGACTCGAGTTATGCGTCGGCTCCCAAAGCCCATATCGTGCAAAGTACGTTGCACAGTCCGGACAGTGATGCTTGTTAAGGCTCCAGCATTGAATTTCAATGATTCATGCGAGAGTGTTGAACGCCTATCGCGTGAAACGATTCTTGATAGCCGACGATGGTCACATTCACCCAATATCTTTTTACGGCCACACTGGTATCGTATGTTGGAGGTTTTGCCGCAATTCTTGTAGTCACGATACACCCTTGCAAATGTCGTCCGTGAAAATCCGAACTTCGTTTCTACCTTGTGACGTATATTCTAAATTAACTTTCCTCTTTAGTTTCTTTCCCTATGTAAATCTTGAGTTTATTCTGTTATTCTTCACTTTCAACGAAATATCTTTCTCTCTCTCAAACGAATACGTTTGGCAACACAATTGAGTTTGAATGCACGTGACGTATGCCTGAGTTTTGATAAGAACAAGAGATAAAAACGACGACTGTTCTATTGCTTGAGAGCGTTGGATTGTAAAATGATTATTGAATGAAGCGTTGTAAAAAGAGCGTTGTGTTAAAGAGTTGGCTGGTGTGTGGAGAGTTTAGTGCAATATTCTATGCTACGATGTGTTTGCTACATCCTGAATAATGCATCTTTTTCCGTAAGTTTGACTTATGTTGTTCACATGTTTCGTCTGGCCGTTAAGGTTTTCTTTCATTTAAGAACTATTTATTAGTGTGTTGATATTTTAAATTAACGTAGAAGTAAGACAAGACTTCTAGGTCATGATCTCTGAAATAGTATGGCCCATGTCACGAGTGCCAACTTTGACACCAGGTTGAAAATCGGTTAAATCGTTATTACTTGTCATTCTCATGCCAAAATCAGCTCTGACAGCTGGCAAGAATGTCTATCGCTTTATATACGCATTAGCGGACGTAACCGAGTACGCGCATAGGTGACGTTGCTCTGTATTTTGCATAAGCTCGTCTGTACCAGTTTTTCTGTCACTTCAGTGTATATAGGCGTACAAAACTTGCCTGGAGAGCTTTTGGAAGAAACAGCATAATTTTCAAGAGCAATATGCCATTATGTCTTAAAAGAAAAGTGTTTGATCAATGCATCCTTCCAGTGCTTACGTATGGTGCAGAGACGTGGACCTTAACTAAAAGAGACATACAAAGGCTGCAGACAACTCAAAGCAGCATGGAGAGGTGCATGCTTGGTATAACCAGGAGAGATAAGAAGAGGAACTCGTGGATCCGAAAAATGACGAGAGTGGAAGACATCATGATCAGAGTTAAATCCCTGAAATGGCAATGGGCTGGACATACTGCCAGAAGGACAGACCATAGATGGACAGCCGAAATTTTAGATTGGATTCCAAGGGACAGGAAAAGACCCAGAAAAAGACCACATGGGAGATGGGTGGATGAAATTCGTAAATATGCGGGAGTGACATGGAGGAGACTGGCACAAGACAGACCGTTGTGGAGGAAACTTGGGGAGACCTTCGTCCAGCAGTGGATTGATAATGGTTGACAATGATGATGATGATGATACATATATATCAATTCGATGTAACTTTTCCCCAGACATTTCTTTTCCATATATTTACTCCGTGTTTCAGCGGTCTTTTTCCTATCATGATTTTAATGCCAGAAAATCAGGATAATAAACAAAGTAAATGAATAAAAAAATCGCTCTGCATCGTAATCAGTTGTACCTAAACAGGATATTCAAATGTCCGAAACGGAAACTTTAGAATTAAAGGAAAAAATCACTATATTTATTTTTATACATAAACATTTTGTCATTTCTTCCTTCGTGTGGATGCAGCACTTTTTGAGCGCTATGTCCTCTCCCTCCTTTTTCCTCCGACGTTTATCGTTTTCGTCTCCTTTCCTTGAACACAGAAAAAGAAGTTACATCCATTTCCTTTAACGGTTAATTGCTTCTTTTCGCATAAGCCTCCATTGTTTTCATTTCTCTTTCTTGCACTGAGTAACTATGACCTTTCCGTAAAATTTTAATTCACTGTTAGAGCATATGCCACATTTGCTTGTCCTATGTGCTCTCATTTTCCTTGTATGCATAAGTACTTCGCTTATCTGTCGGTACTGAGCAGAAATCATATTTCTTTGTGCCAGCGTTGGCTCTTTTTGTCTTTCCTAGGCAGGCATACACGTATTTCATAGACATATCAATCACCCCACCCCCATTTCGAAATTTTTGGAGTAATCTATTTTTAGGATATTAGAGCTACACGGTCGACTCCCCCGTCTCTCTGTCTCTGTCTCTTTTTTTTCTATCTCTCTCTGTCTCTAGCTCTCTCTCTTTGTCTCTTTCTGTCTCTCCGTCTCTCTATCTCTGTCTCTCTCTGTTTCTCTTTCTATTTCTTTCTGTCCTATCTCTCTTTGTCTCTTTCTATCTCTCTCCGTCTCTCTATCTCTGTCTCTCTCTGTCTCTCTTTCTACCTCTTTCTGTCTTTGCCTCTCTCTGTCTCTCTCTGTCTCTCTCTCTCTTTCTCTGTTTCTGTTTCTCTTTATATCTCCCTGTTTTTATCTGTCTTGTCTCTCTCTGTCTCTTTCCCTATCTATCTCTCTGTCTTCTTTCTCTAGCTAGTTGACTCAGTGGTCGTTGCCTTACTACTATATTTTAACTTTATATTAATTAAAGTTCTGACCTACCGCAAAAAACAGGATACCCTTCTATTGATAGTGTATTAGGTACCATGCAAGCACCACGTCTGAGACCCAGTTATAAATATTAATATTCATAGTGCACTGATGAGACAATAGCAAAACTGAGAATGCAAGATACCTTGATAAGCAAAGTTAACCCATTTCCAGGACTTACTGAGAATAAGATGCCACATAAGCAATCGTTGTGTACCTGACTTTTAGCGGCGGTGCAGATCCATATGTCATCGGTAGGGGATATAATATGCAAATGGTAAAGCACTGGACCTGATTTGGCCAAGAAACTACTTACTAAACCTGCGAAGCTAACAGAACCGAACAGGAGTGCAATTCAAAGGACTCTCCGATCACAATGCAAATCAACATTGTCTCAAAACACGCAAGCCCTTTGTGAAACTATTGTGATTGATGACAGCGTCAGTATAGTGGACAGAACGCTGCAAATGCGCAAACAATATCGAGCAGCCATCCACAAGCCTCTCCTTCCTCATCAGGGACTCGAACCCCACCCAGCTCATCTAGGCAGAATAGTTCGAAACCAACGCTTTATATCACTCTGCCACCAGAACGGCCCATCAAACGTATCTCACAGAAGAAAAGCAAACAAACGACACATTATTTGAGGCAACTTATTTCCGCGTTTTTGAGATAGAATCTGCAGAATTCGTTAAACAGAATTTACATGTCTTACTCCTCCAGGGACGAAGCATGATAAAATTCAATGTTAGTACAGGAAACAATTTTAAGTAAATAAAATAATTTATTCAGACAGGAAATAGTAATACGATACAAATTAGCTATGATAAGTCATTCATTCCCTAATGGCAGTAAGAAGACGTCGCGCATCGGTCTGCCTTCTGAGTGAGCAAGTAATAAACCCATTAGCAAGGACAACGTGATGCGTGTGTTCCTACTTCGGGACAACGGTTACGAAATAAAACGAGTTCTGTCGTCTGCGCTTACGCGCGAAGCCAGAAAAACTGCATAAACTCTCAGATATTCCAAACCCACGGAGCATACTTTCACTGTCACTTTTCCAGAATTCGGTTACACGGCGTATTTTAGTTTGTGGATAATGTTTTTAGCCTTTGATTTTAGTGCTTTTCACTCCTTTGATTTACGAGCTACTAACTGAATGTGGACAAATGGTTTAATATTATTTAGTGCGTTATTTTTATTGATTCCTATTTTCAAGTCGTCTTTGGATCACGCTGCACGAACCGTAGTGCTTCAGCTACGTAGGAAAGTTGGAATATTAACGTTGTGAGTAAAGACTCGTGTGTGGTTGTGTTTATACTTTTTAAAGACAAAGGGTTTAAAAATTAAATTATATGGACATTTTTGCATCAAAATACAAGAAAAAAACCCTGCGAGTTAAACAAAAGGAATCCTGCAGACGAAACAAATTCCTCAGCTTCAGTGATTAAATCAACCTTAACGAGGTCTAAAGCATAATTGTAACACCATACTACTATCTTTCATTACTTCTTGTTCTTCCTGTTACAAGATTCTGGTAATGCCATTGAAACGATCACGCCTTGCCAGTGTACTCCAAAAAGAAGAGTCTGAAGGTGTGATTTGGGAATCAGAAATTTTCAGAGTAGGAAACAAAAGATATTCAATTTTAAATAAAATGTTTCGCATAATATTAAGTTTAAATTAAAGTCTGTCAATTATACCTCTTCTTCTACATCATTCGGCATCATGTATTTCAAAATGACGTTCTTAAGTCATCGCATTATTCGTTTCCCCGTCCGCGGCGTTTATTTGATTCTGCAACACACATAGGAAACATTCGTCATGCCAGGGCAGGATGAAACATGTGTGAGATTTAAGATTGATCAGTGTATTAATGATTTAAGATTGGTCAGTGTATTAATGATTTAAGATTGGTCAGTGTATTAATGATTTAAGATTGGTCAGTGTATTAATGATTTAAGATTGGTCAGTGTATTAATGATTTAAGATTGGTCAGTGTATTAATGATTTAAGATTGGTCTGTGTATTAACCTTAGAGCCTAAATCTCAAAAAAACCTAATGTTATGGTACAAATGAATGAAACGTCAATGAAAAACCCTTTGAATTTATTCTTCACTACCCTTAGCTCTCCACACAAATTCACATTGAAGACACAACTATTTAGCAGCACGTCGAAAACTATATAGCGTTTAAAGTTGAGCAGCGTAATTTACAGCAACCAACAATCCGCGAAAAAATTCACCCAAATCTCCTGAACTCTTGCTACAGCAGCCAGCTGCTAACTGTTAGCTTTGTTAAGCGTAACAACAACAAACAAACAAAAACCAAGAAAGATGACACCGAATTTTCGGGTGTAATAAACACGTCTTTTGAATCCGTTCTGACGCAAATTAAATTTGTCAAAGCTATTCAAAGTCAATGGAACTGGTATGGAAAGCAATAGTATCTGACGGAAGAAAGACGTTTTTCAATCGGGTTTTTAATCCCGCAGATATTGTTGTAAACGGAATCGTGAGCTTACACCTTCTTGTTGTACACTTGTGCGTTAAGAAAAATGTGAATTTGTCTGAGAAACATTTTGCACCGGGAACGCTTTGCAATCGAAATTTTAGAGGCTCATATTTTGCTGCAAATACATCAGAAGCGGAAATTAAGATTTACGCCACCTGGCAGCCAGACCATTTAAAAAAAAATTTGAAATTACGTGCAAAGGATTCCTCATCAAAGAGCTGTATCCGGTGCAGAAAGAATTTTTCAACTCGCAGATTTAGAAGCAGAGATATAGGGGAAGAAGCAATTTACCTTTACGACCCCTAGCGAAAAGTCTACGAATGACTTGGAAATTTTGAAATTATATGAAAAACATGTCACACTGGAAACACTATCCAACAAAGAATGAATTTTTCAAATCGGACTCCTAAAAGTAGAGATATTGACAAAAATAAGTTATACATCGCCCCTGGCGTAGAAACCATGCTTTATTTTAACAAGAAAATATTTCTAAAAGGTTTGTCGACATAAGTAGTATTGGTCTACAAACGACGTTTTTTCAATCAAGAATTTAGAAGCTCATATTTTGCTGCAAATACATCAGAAGCTGAAATTAAGATTTACGCCCCCCTGGTGGCCAATCCATTGTTTTACAGAATTGTTTTATGTACATACGATTTCCCATCAGCAGCTGTATCCGGTGCAGAAAGAATTTTTCAAATCGGAGATTTAGAAGCAGAAATATAGGGGGAAACGCAGTTTACCTTTACGCCCCCTAGCAAAAAGTCTATGAAATACTTGAAAATTTTGAAATTATATGAAAAACATGTCACACTAAAAACACTATCGAACAAAGAAGGAATTTTTCAAATGGGACTCTTAGAAGTAGAAATACTGAAAAAATAAGATATACATCAACGCCCCGTGGCGGAGAAACTGTGGAATATTTTAAGAAAAAAATGTTCCGAAAAGGTTTATCGATGTGAGTGGCATCACTCCACGAATTCTAGAAGTTTAGATTTTATGGCTAATATATCAATCGATATTTCAGAAGTTTAGATTTTATGGCAAATATATCAGAAGCAAAAATTAACGCTTACGCCCCCTGGTGGCCAAAGTATTCTTTACCAAAAATTTTAAATTATATGCAAAGAATTTTCCATCAGGAGGTGTAACCGCTGAAGAAAGAATTTTTCTAATCGGGTTTTAGAAGAAGAGTTATCGGTAAAAATGTAATTTAGTTTTACGACCCCTAGCGGAAAATCTATGCAAAATTTGAAAAAGTAACCATATCTAAAATACTCTTCGACATTATTGGAATCGAAAGATAAAAGAATTTTTTCAAGCGGATATTTAGAAGCAAGTATATGGAATAAGGGATGTAAGGTCAGGTGATGCGTAACATCACAGCCTCTCTTTGACAAATGTCAACCCCGCCTTCTCGTGGTGCATCCTGTTCCCACTAAAGGGGCTCTGGCGACCGCCCATAGCGGTATAACTATACCATCGGGATTAGAGGAAATTCTATCCCACACTCACCAACCCGCTTGGCCAGCGTGGTGAGTTATGGCCAAACCCCTCCAAAATGATTCCACAACTTAAATCTTGGCCCTCAGTCTCCGGCAGATGGAATGTACCTGGCCAAGGCAGCGGCCAGTGCGACATGAAGGCAGAGGGTGCTAAGAATCCCCGGAGAACCGGACTAGGCTGCCATCTGATGCTGACCTTGGCTACTTACAATGGACGCTCTCTATCTTCTGATTCAAGGCTTCTTGAATTGGAAGAGGAACTACAAAGGATCAAGTGGGACATCGTGGGGCTAAGTGAAGTAAGGAGAAAAGGAGAAGATCTCATCAAACTGAAAAGTGGACATCTCTTCTACTATCGTGGGACAGATACTGGCAGAACTAGTGGTGTTGGATTTATAATAAACAAGAAACTGAAGGATAAAGTTGTAGAAGTTGAAAGTTCCTCTGACAGAGCTGCACGACTTGTTATCCAACTCTCAAAAAGATACCAGGCTCAGATTATTCAAACTTATGCACCCACCACAAGTCATCCTGAAGAAGAAATTGAAGAATTTTATGAGGAAATTTGTCATCTAAATAATAAAGGTAAGCAGCACTTGAAAATAATTATGGGAGATTTCAATGCAAAAATAGGGCAACGGCAACAGAATGAAACTTCAGTAGGTAAATTCGGTCATGGCAACAGAAACCAGCGTGGAAATACTCTCGTTGAGTTTGCAGAGGCAGAAGGGTTTTTCATCCTGAACTTCTTCTTCAAGAAAAAGCCACACAGGAAATGGACATGGAGACATCCAAATGGGACGACAAGTGAAATTGATTTTATTATGTGTAACAAAAAATTCGTCATAGAAGACTGCAGTGTGCTAAACAAGTTCAACACAGGTAGTGACCATAGATTGGTGAGATGTAAGATGCACCTCAACACTAAACTTGAACGTGGCAAGCTCATAAGACAAACAAAATCTATTGACATAACCAACCTTAAAAAACACCATAATACCTTCAAGTTAGAACTGAAGAACAGGTTCTCTGCTTTAGAAGGCCTAACATCGGAAGAAGTGGACATCTCTGAAGTTAACTGAAAAGTAACCAAAGCTCTTATGGAAACAGCAACAAAATTAGCTGGGTCTAAGTACAAGTTGCATGTGAACAAATTATCAAGAAAAACCAAAATGTTGATGCAAAAAAGAAGAGAGATGAGGACAACTAAAGAAGATGTGACTTCCAAAGTGGAATATATAGAGCTATGCAAGACAGTAAGAAAAAGTATCACTGAAGACGTAAGGAAATTCAACTGTGAACTAGTGAGGAAAGCAATTGAATACAACCATAGCCTAAAGATAGCAAAGGGACATCTCAGTAAGGGAAGAAAACAGATTATGGCACTGAGAAAAGAAGATGGTTCTGTAACAAGAAATAGAGGCGAAATTTTGACAAGAGTGAAAGATTTCTACTCCAAATTATATGAAAGAGATGATACATGTACTCCAGACATCATGAAAGGTACCAGTACCAGAGTTCTTCCAGTCCTTCCAGCAGAAGTTGCACATGCAATCAAGAACATGAAGCGAGGAAAAGCTCCAGGAGAAGATGGAATTACTGTAGACATTATACAAGAAGCAAGTGGAGAAATCGAAACAGTACTCGCCCAAATTTTCACTCGATGCCTTAATGAAGGAAAGATTCCTGAGGATTGGAACACCGCTACAGTGATCCTGCTACATAAGAAAGGTGACATTGAGGATCTCGGAAACTACAGACCTATCAGCCTCCTATCAGTAGTTTATAAAATCTTCACTAAAGTTCTTTCACACCGCTTGAAGGTAACACTGGACATGGCTCAACCGAGAGAACAAGCTGGATTCAGGAGTGGCTACAGCACAATAGATCATATCCACGTGCTGAGAGAACTAATTGAAAGAGCGAGGGAATATGAACTTCCATTGTGCATGGCTTTTATCGATTATGAAAAAGCCTTTGATTCGGTGAAACCATCAGCAGTTACAATGGCTCTGAAAACCTGCGGTATTGAAGATGCATACATTAATATTATTAATAACATCTATGAAAATGCAAGTGCTTAGGCTGTTTGAAAATACAACACACGTAAAAATTGGAAAGGGAGTGAGACAAGGTGACGCCATATCTCCGAAGCTCTTTAATGCCACATTGGAGGGTGTTTTTCAGTCGCTGAGCTGGGAAAACAAGGGGATAAAGATTAATGGAGATTATCTAACCCACCTTTGCTTTGCTGATGACGTAGTCATTTTTGCAACTACCCCATCAGAGCTGCAGAGTATGATCCAGGAACTTGTTGACAAGAGTAAAGAAGTGGAATTAAAAATGAACTTTCAGAAGACAAAAGTGATGTTCAATGCTTTTACAAGAAATGAAGATTTATCGATTGATGGAGAAAAGCTGGAGATAACAGACACGTACGTTTATCTTGGACAGCAGATATCAAGTGAGGGTCACATTGATGAAGAAATTAATCGGCGTACAAAACTTGCCTGGAGAGCTTTTGGAAGAAACAGCATAATTTTCAAGAGCAATATGCCATTATGTCTTAAAAGAAAAGTGTTTGATCAGTGCATCCTTCCAGTGCTTACGTATGGTGCAGAGACGTGGACCTTAACTAAAAGAGACATACAAAGGCTGCAGACAACTCAAAGCAGCATGGAGAGGTGCATACTTGGTGT
Organism: Macrothele yani; assembly: GCA_039090855.1. Classification (NCBI taxonomy): domain Eukaryota; kingdom Metazoa; phylum Arthropoda; class Arachnida; order Araneae; family Macrothelidae; genus Macrothele; species Macrothele yani. Next base: position 98,228,593 of record CM077007.1, on the reverse strand, counting down.
AACCAGGAGAGATAAGAAGAGGAACTCGTGGATCCGAAAAATGACAAGAGTGGAATACATCATGATCAGAGTTAAATCCCTGAAATGGCAATGGGCTGGACATACTGCCAGAAGGACAGATCATCGATGGACAGCCGAAATTTTAGATTGGATTCCAAGGGACAGGAAAAGACCTAGAAGAAGACCACATGGGAGATGGGTGGATGAAATTCGAAAGTATGCAGGGGTGACATGGAGGAGACTGGCACAAGACAGACCGTTGTGGAGGAAACTTGGGGAGACCTTCGTCCAGCAGTGGATTGATAATGGTTGACAATGATGATGATGATGATATGGAATAAAACGTATTTTTCAATTCGACATATCTGCATTTACGCTCTCTAGGGGGAAAATTCTACACCGTAAAAAAAACGAAATAAAGGATCATTATTCGGATATTTCAATCTTCCTAATGCAAAAAGAATTTTTCAAATCGGACTAACAGTTGCAGAGATATCGTGGGTACAGATGGACGGACGGACATACCGGTAACATAAGCACGATCTTTTTTTTATAAAAGACAAGCTAAAAACACAAGTTTGTCCGCAACGGGCATCGAACCTGTGGCTCCTCACTCAGAAGTAAGTCGCTCTCTCAACTGAGCTATGCTTGACAGAGTGACTCGCTTCATATTTGTCGTGTTGAGACATGTTTTTACCTCTGTAGTACGTCCCATCGTTTCCCTCTTCATTTTTTTTTATTTTTATTTTAAGCGAAGTAAGAATTTTTCATTAATTCCAAACAATGTGTGAAACAAACATCACACATTTTTCGAAGAACCAACGGCCAGTGGATTCATTTTCTTTAATCAGGCGCCAATAAGAAAAAACAAGCTTGTTCGCTAAGGGCATCGAAGCGGTTTCCCCTCACACTATGGAGTAAGTCGCTCTCCCAACTGAGCTACGCGGACATATTGTCTCGCTGCAGATTTGTCGTCTTGACACATGTTTTCACCTCTGTAGTACGTCACGCACTAAAAAGTCTGAAAAATCGCTAACCAAAGACTTCTAAGTTAATATATTTTAGCCTTTATCAACTCTAAGACAAGTAAATGACTAAATTCAAAATTTTGTACTCGAGGTGCACTACTAAACCTTCAGTGAGAACGCAAAATTCCGCTCAAAACGGTCTGGGGTTTTTTGAGATACATCATCGTCGCATCACGTTTTCGTTGGAGATCTCTGATGTTTGTTGGCTACAACCTAACATAATAATTTTGGCGGAAATTTCATTCGTAAACACTTGTTTACATGGCAACACAGCTGTTTGTTTATCAGTAATATCAGAAGCATGTTATGCCAGGATATCAAAGCAATAGCATCCTGGCAAGAAGATCTTCCTTTTAAAACCTGCTTACAAATAACGCAAGGAAAACGTTGCATCATATGATTTTTCAAGTACGATGTTAATAATTTTTTGAAAATCAAATGGATATATACAGTGGCGGAAATATGAATTATTCGCTGCCATAACACAACGTACAAGTGAATGACATAAGAATTTCATAAGCAAAAAACTATTCGCAATAGATATAAAACCATACAAGGAAATTTCGTCATTAAACTTTAAAATAAAATGCTCACGTTTAGCTGAAGTCAGAGCTGTTTTCTTTATTCAGATGCACGTTTCTCACTGAAAAGACCATTCGTATACCGGTGCAATTAAAGGCGTCTGCTGTTAATAAACATTGGAGAGAAAGAGTCAGTTCGTATTTGAGGCGGAGATATGCAATTGTCTTGGGCTACAAAATAAAGAAACTCGGCTCTGTCTGAAACATCAAATTTATTCTAATGGAAATATTTATTATAACTTGGATTTTAAAACGTGTCCTACAATATTTTCCTAAGTCTTCTGACCGTCTAGCGAACCGCGAAGGAGGTCCGCCAGATGGTCCGCGATCAGCTCCTGTCGTGAACTTCGCTATCGACAAACACCTTTTTAGAGCTTTATTAGAGCAGAAGGATTTTCTTTTGAAACGACGAATAATTCATACAAGATGGTGTCATTAATTGAAATATATAATGCATTGCAAAAAGTTTTATTCAAATTAAATGTTCCCTTTCGTTTGATGTCGCATCGCTCCCGAAACGTTGTTTCGCTGCGTTCCGGTCCATTTTCACCACTGGATATACACTGATATCAAATATTAAGGTCACAAATACATATTCTGTGATATCTTGAAAACTAAATGGTTTATTGCAATGAAATTTGGTACATAGATTCCTCATGCTATGAGACATACAATAGCAACATAACAAAATGAACAGGAGGTACATTGCGTGTGATATGCAAATTAGACCAAAAACGGTCCAAACATTATGCATCATATCTCGAGAACGGTCCTGCTAATAGGGAGTGTGGCCACCTTGAACAGCTATACAAATCGCAAAACGAGCCCTCATACTGTAAATGAAGTTGTTGATAACAGCTTGTGGCAACAAATCCCATTCTTCTAAAAACGCGGATTTTAACGCCTGGTGAGTCCTGAGAGGGTGCTGACGTCGTGCCTTGGCCCTTCCTGGAGCATCCCAAACATGATATATAGGATTTAGGTCTGGCGACTTCGCTGGCCCCACCATACGGCGAACATCATCTTCCTCCAGAAAATCGTCGACAAGCTGAGCTCTGTGTGGCATCGCGTTATCGTCCACAAAAATGAAGTTTGGTCCGACAGCTCCCAGGAAAAGCCTCACACAAGGTTCAAGGACATCATCCCTATAGTGCTGTGTGGTCACAATGCCCCCATCGAAGACGTGCAGTTCTGTACGGCCGTCCAACATGATGCCTGCCCACACAAGGATTCCACTTCTACCAAAGTGGTCGATTTCCCTTACGTTGGAGGGATGATAGCGGGCCTCACGCTGTCTCCAGATGATGACTCGTCGAGAATCACTTTGTGTACTGAATCTCAACTCATCACAGAAAAGTACACGGCCGCAATCTTGCTGTGTCAGAGAAAGATATGTTTGGCTCCACGACAGACGGGTTCTCTTCAGCGATCTGGTAAGGGGAACACACACCACTGGTGACTGGGCAGCGCCAAGTCTCAAGTAACTGCCAAACGCCACTTGAGACTGGGCAGCTCCAAGCCTGCCGATGGCTCTCCACCTCAGTCCATCGTCTAAACGATTCCAAGCACTCATTCCAGCTTACATTAGATGGAATGTGGATGCTTACATTAGATTCGTCGTTCCCCAAAGTATATCTGACAGCAATTTTAAAATTTTACTGGTTGCTATTTTGTAAAAAACGTGTTTGTGACCTTAATTTTGGACATCAGAGTGTATATACACTGCTCAAAATAGTAAGGGAAACATCAGACTTTGGCGACATTATGCAAGCCAATCGCGGGATATCGTTTCGAAACGTGGAAAATGCAAGTCCAGGGTGAGAGCAGAATCATGCATATCCTTATGGAAATTAATGTCTGTGAAGTCAGAATGCATAAGTCACAGATTGGGATAACAACGGATGTTTCCGGAAGATCCCTTATTCTGTCGTGTTTATCGTGCGATTTCTTTTCTTGAATTATTTGGTTGGAACAATGTCTCAGCAGCATGACTTACCGGAAGAAACAGCGTAGAGTGGTTTTGGAATGCTGGAAGTAGGTCAGACACAGCGGGTGGTATCAGAAACCATTGGAGTGTCACGAAGTGTCATTTCCCCAAATATGGACACGATTCCAGGATACCAGAATTATTCGACCAAGGAAAAGTCAGGGCCGTTTTCGAGCAGCCTGTTACAAGGAATGACTGTTTTCTATTGTTAACAGCCCGTGGAAACAGGAGGCAAGATGCTATTCAAATTTAGCGAGAACTTCTTATGTCAGCAGGATGCAGGTTGTCAACTCAAAAAATTCGCAGTCACCTTCACCAAGGTGGCCTTTATGCACCTAATCATGTGTGTGTCCCTTTAATCCACACTATACCGTACGGCTCGTAGAAACGTGGCTGAGGAACACCGTGGTTGTGTGCACGAGGATTTGAGTTAAGTTCTTTCCTGTGATGAGTTGAAATTCAGTCTGGAATCTGACAACCGACGTGTTCTTATCAGGAGCAAACCCGGAACACGAAGTAACCCAGCTTTGGTGCAGGAAACATCGCATTACGGCGGACATGTATCGATGGTCTAAGCAGACATCAGTATCGGTGGACGTACTGACCTGTACGTCATCGGAAAGAGCAATCTGACGGCCCAGATATATAGAGAAGAGATTGTCAGACATATGGTTTTAAGCCGTATGCTGCAGCCGTCGGAGGTTCGTTGCCTTTTAATGTACGTTAATACTCGACATTATAGAGCTTAGCTAGTGGACAACATGCTTCAAGAGGAGAAAATCGAGCGAATGGAGTGGCCAGAATGCTCCCCTTACTTAAATCCAGTCGAGCCTGTCTGGGACGTATTTAGCACACCTAATGCTATAGACCAGCATCACTGTTGACTCTTCGGGAACTCGAAACTTCCTTCATTGAGGAATGGAGAAGATACCTCCAAAACCTCCTCAGTAACCTGATCAATTCCATACAGCATAGGTGTGGCGCGGTCTTAGTGGTTCGAGGGGAGCACATACCCTACTAGAGGTCAGTTACCACCTTCCAACAGTAAATTTTTATTTCAGTACATATATATATATTTTTTTTTTGGTTGGAGGTTTAACGACCACCGTGAGCAAATCAATGGGCTATAAGCAGTCGCCCGTCCCTAATTTAGGGTCCCTGGTTCCAGGGAAGGAGGGAGAGAGCCAGTGCCGTAAGACAAACACAACATCCATGCCTCACCGGGATTCGAACCCGGACCCCGTTCGGACGAATGATCAGAGGCCATCGCTTAGACCGCTGCGCCACCGGAGTGGCGTACATATATAAAAATTGTTGTATAGCTTATCGCGTCATGAGCATTAAATGATAATACTGCATAAAAATTCACTTATGTGCTTTTTCTTACCCATGTTTCTGATTATTCAAGTATATCTCACATAAAAATAATATTTGACTTTCAATAAAGTCAATCGCACGTGATTTTTCTTAAAATATCTTTTGCTCCTCTAATTTCTTTGGGCAATCAATATGTAAATTAATTCTTTTCGTTCGATATGTAGCTGTACACCGGAGTGGTTAAGAAGAATAAAATAGGCAGAATTACGTTAACATGCATATCTGACTTGACTCAGTCAAGTGGAATTTGAAACACACGACCTTAGCAGGTTCCTATACTTGCTTGTATTTCTGCATATTAACGCATTCGGGAACAGTCGAAATTCCATAGAAGAAGAGCACCTGTGAACACATTAAAAAATTGGTGAAACCAGAAGTGATCAAGTAAAAATCAGTGATGTGAACTGAAGTTTGCTCGGCGCTATTTTATAATGGTGCTGCTTTCACCAAATGATGTTGTTTACATAAGAGAACATGGGACTGGCACCGACAAGAAATGGCGCCGAGTAAAGCACAGCTTATCCCACTGAGCTGTACTTAACTTTTACTGGTTTCACCGGTTCTATTCAATGGGATCACATATAACGCCGCTTAGAATACATGATATGAAAATATGAAGAAAAAAATAACGAACATCACTAGATTGTGTAGTACAGAAGAATGTTTTCTCTTTGTTTAAGGCTGTCTTTGAATGAGTGTCAAGCTTCATCTTCTAGGATAGATGGCGCTAAATATTACTCCTTGGACGTGGCTTTTACGTCTTCAGGGATTATCCCAGAAGTTGGCGTCAGCGAATTACTGAAGACCTTACCATATTCAGAATTTTTTTTTTTGATTGGAGGTTTAACGACCACCGTGAGCAACTCAATGGGCTATAAGCAGTCGCCCGTCCCTAATTTAGGGTCACTGGTTCCAGGGAAGGGAGAGAGCCAGTGCCGTAAGACAAACACAACATCCATGCCTCACCGTGATTCGAACCCGGATCCCGTTCGTGCGAATGATCAGAGGCCATCGCTTAGACCGCTGCGCCACCGGGGCGGCTATTCAGAATGGCAGCGGTCTTTCGTTAGCTCCACAATGAAAAGACAAAATATGTGCTGTTACGTTTTAACCAATGACATTGTTTGGGGGTGGAGCTTAGTAGGTGGGTGAAGTTTCTGTCTCAAAGTCAAGTGTTTGCTAGTAATGTACACATTTTCTCTTCAAAAAATGAACGTACAGTAGAATTTAAGATGATCTATGGAAGACAAGATTCCAATCTCACTTCAGTGCCCTTTCTTTGATTTCTATTTGGCGTAGATAATTAAAAAAAATCAGACAGAAATGAGAGATTTCGTTTCTTCCACACAGAAACACTGCCAAGCTAATTTCTGGCGCCATCTAGCGCCAAATTGGAATAATTTCGAGTGAGATAAATTGAATTTAAAAAAAAACATTCTAACAAAGTTTTCGGAAAAATAACTGCGACACGTATTAGATATGGATCGTTTTTATTTGTGTTCAAAATTTCAAACTCTGCAAAGTAATAGTTTTCGAGAAAATGGGTACAAAAGAATTTGCATTACAGATATAGGACAGAATTTCTGTTACACTCATTCAAAGACAGGCTTAACGTATAGTATTTGAATAACGAAAATGGTATTTCGTGTCTAAGTATGAGATATCTATTGCTAACATTCGTGAGTAATTGTTGACTGGACTTTTATGAATCGAAAGACCATCTTGGAAATGCAGATTCGTGGGAATTTATCAAATCCCATGTGAATGTGTGACCTTTCTTTTACAGAACTGATTCGTAGTGGTTTGCGCTATCGACTGAAGGAACACAAGTCATATATACGAAACTCTGAAACACAGATATCGTCGATAGCTAAACACTGCCATGAAAATAATCAGAATTTCTCACTCGAAGAGTTTAAAACTCATACCTTGAAGCTTAATATTTTGAAAGCTTTTCATATATATCAAAATTCTTTGTACCTTTTCAACGACGTGGCATTCACTCCATTTTTACCCAACGTGTAGAAAGAAGTGAAAAGAATTCATGATGGGCAACACGGTTGCGGTTACAGTATAACGAAGTAAATTTCTCCGTCATTTTTGGTCCACGCCGGGATTCGAACCCGAGGCCGCTTATTCCGGAACAAGTCGCTCTACCAACTGAGCTACGCAGACGTTTTATTCTGATTCCTATCTGCCTTTATGTCGTGTGCGTCCTGCTGGCAGGTACGTCACATCCCCCCCCCCCGAAAGAGGGCCGGGGGCATGGCCCACGGGTCAGCCGTGACCATGAATCGTTGCAGGTAGCCATACACTGTAGAACGTGCACTTGAGAACTCCCAGTCAATCTGCTGTGTGGAATGCAACATCACACATTTTTATTTTTCGAAGTGCTGGAGAAGGAATTCTCTGATTTTTCCTGTCTCGCGGTGTGGAAATAACATCACACCAATGCGAGATTTTCAACGGCCGGGTCATCCGGATAGTTTGGGCGCCATTATAACGAAGTAAATTTCTCCGTCATTTTTGGCCTACGCCAGGATTCGAAACCGAGGCCGCTTATTCCGGAACAAGTAGCTCTACCAACTGAGCTACGCAGACGTTTTATTCTGATTCCTATCTGCCTTTATGTCGTGTGCGTCCTGCTGGCAGGTACGTCACAACAGTGATTTGAATATTTACGTGCCATTCGTTCCGAGGCACATCGACACTGTGTTCCGATCCAAAGCACAGCGACACTGTGTTCGAAAGGAAAAGTAAAATCAATTGCGACTAAACGCTGATTTGTTCAACTTCATATGCTTCGCAATGCTTATACATATAATCTAAGTAAGACTTAAACTAGTCATTAGCTGCTACTAATATCAAAAGAATGCACACAAATATTAAACAGCAAATAGATAAACGCAATTTAAATAAAATAAAATATAAAGGTCAAAGCAGTTGGCTACTACTTCTTAAAAAGACCATACAAGGTTCTGAAGGTAATTCCTAAGATACCATTCGATAAATTTGGTGTTAATAAGATTTCCCTAGATCCTTGACTTGCATTTTCTTTCTTTTTTGTTTTTTGGACTGGCATAAAGTGCTAAATCTGGTTAGGCTCTGTTTGGTACAGCATCATATACAGCCCATACTAGGTAGTTAGATATGATACTATACTCAATCGGAGACTAACCAGAGGTATTGCACTCTCTCTCTCTCTCTCTCTCTCTTCGTGAGAGTTTTTATTTGAGAGATTAATCTGTCAGGAGGACGTCCTGTCGTTCTTTTGCCGTCAGCTTTTCCTTGAATACAAAGTTTCTCCAAACAGTCTCGCTGGATGTTGAAGCATTAGTCCTACGCACAACTCAGGATATTATCAGCATGCGGCTGCAGCAGATCATTTCAAACGCTTCAATTCGTCTGCGACATGCTACATTTAAGGTCCATGTTTCTGAACCGTAAGTCGCGATAGGGAACACGAGGGCCTTGAGCAGCCTCAGGTTGGTGGTTATGATGATGTAGCGATCTTTCCAGATTTCTGTAAGTTCTGCCAGTGAAGATTTGGCCATTCCGATCCTCCTCTTGATCTCGCCTTCGCAATTCCCGTGTGCACTACACTAAAATGAGCGTCGACTATGTGACATACACTATCTGATCAAAGGCATCCAGGCACTTGCCTGTCCACAAAATTTATGTAATAGGAAAGGAATTAATACCTAGTCGGTTCATCCTTTGCGGTTATTGCAGCCTCTACTCTGCTGGGAAGGCTTTCCACTAGATTTCCGTACATTGCTTCAACAATTGCTTTCCTTTTTTAAACAAGAACGCTAGTCAGATTGGTCAGCGATTCAAATTGGGTTTGCAATCGGCGTTACAGATCATCCAAAAAGGTATCATGATCATCCCATTGTGTTGAGATCGGTTCTCTATGTTCCGCAGTTATGTTCTTTCACACCAGTCTTACCAAACCATTCTTATACGGATCTCGTTTTGTGAACAAGGGTCTGTTGGTAAAGGAAAACTGATGTCAAACTGATGCCATAAAGTTCCTTCGTCAAACTGATGCCATAAAGTTAGGAGCACAGATTGTCGAGAATATAATTATAGGCGGCAGCGTTAATATTCCCGGGCACTGCAACCAGGTGCCCATCAAAAACCGTGAAAATTAGCCGCAGGACTTGATGTCTCCACCACCAAACTTTACAGCTGGGACAAAACAGTTCGGTAGGTAGAGTTCGTCTGGTATCCTCCACACCCAGACTCATTCTTCGGACTGTAAGATGGTGAAGCGTGATTCATTACTCAACAGAATGTTTTCCCATCCCTCCAGAACCCACTGGCGACAAGCTTTCCACCACTTCGAACCGCAAGATTGGAATTGATTTTGCTTCTGTTAGGCTTGTTTGAGCTACTTGGCCGTGGGCACTCAGCTCTCGATGAACCGTTATGATGTTGGCGTTACATTCGGTTGAGAGTCTTGCGACCGAGGACAGATGATTTTGTTGCAGCACTCGACATCACTTAGAGGTCCCTTTCTGGCACTTTCCTTGACCTATCAACCCGCGCGTTCGTTCTGTTGTCGATTCTTGATGTTTCCTCTACACAATGAATCACTTACAGTTGATCATGCTGGCAGCTGCAGCAGGTCAGAAATTTCTAGAATTGACTTGTTGCAAAGATGGTATCCTGTGACATCTACGTTGAAAGTAGCTGAGTACGTCCCATTCTACTGTCGTTCATAATTATTCATTTTTTACGCTTTCCAATCGTAGGTTGGAGAAGCGTATATGCTCCAGCTTTGTCCGTCCGTCTGTCCGTCCGCACGATAACCCGCGTAAATATAGTTCAATTTCAATGAAATGTTAGTATGTGGTAGAGCACCACCTGGGGATGAAACCCTATTTAAAAATGAGTGAAATGGGGTCAAATGTTAAGACATGGAAGCGGGATCCACTCCATTTCCTTCATGCGTCATAACTTCGGTAAAAATTGTTCGATTTCGATGCAAATGTTTTATATGGTAGGGCACCACCTGGGGACGCACCCTGTTGAAAATGGACGAAATGGGGTAAAAGGTCAGGACATAGGAGCGAGATCCATTTCATTGCCCTTATGCATCATGACTTACGTACAAATACATCGATTACGACAAAACTTTATCATGTTGTTCCGGAAGTATACTGAACCGGTTTTGTTGAATATCATCAAAATGGTTTCAAAGGTCAGGGCACAGGAGCGAGATATATCCCACAGCCATTACAGTCATTACTTCACTAAAAATGCTTCTATCACAACAAAACTTTAGTATGTTGTTCCGAAGGTATACTGAAGCAATTCTGTTTAATATCATCAAAGTGAGGTCAAAGATCAGAGCACAGGAGCGAGATTTATTCCACAGCCATTATCCTCATAACTTGAGTAATGATTTCTGGTATGCTGGAAAGCGTATCAATCAATGCATTGCATGATTTTACTAACTTGTGTATGATGTTTGCCATTCCTATATGGGCCATGGCTCTGATGTACATGAGCAAATCCACTCCCTAAAACGGTAATGAATAAATTTGCATGCCTTGAAAACGTTATTCTTCGGTAAGCAAACACTGTGGGCCTATAGCTCTGCTAAAGCGTTCAATAAACAGATTTACTGTTATCTGTTGATAATGATTTTTCAAGCATGAATATAAGCTACAAATTTTGAAGTCAAACGCAACGCTTAACAAAAGTTTTCAGAATTCTTATTGTGATAATGGAATAAATTTAGAAGATCAGTTATAGACGGTCGAGTCACATTATTGTGACAACCAGTTAATATCCAGGGTAGCCGCCGTGTGCAGCGTGGACAGCAGCTAGACGGACTGGTAGTGATTGAATGAGGTGCTGGAAGGTGTTCGCAGGTATGTGGAGCCCTACTGACTGCAGTGCATTTGACAGCTGCTGGAGGGAGCGTGGTGGAGGATCCATAGAGCAAACAACACGATCAAGGTGGTCCCACAGATGCTCAAATGGGTTTATGCCTGGAGAATTAGGGGGCCAGGGAAGTACTTTCAAGTCTTCGTCGTGCTCTTCCAGCCACCCTCGAACATTTCTAGCTGTGTGACACGTCGCATTGTCCATCCGCCCCAGCGGTGTGACACGTCGTAAGATCCCATCCACAAGAGGGAAGACAATCAGAATGTATGGGTTGGTTAACGTGATCTGCAAGGGTGGATTCATAACGAATTCGGTCCATACTGCTTTCCACAGGTATGCGTGGACCCAGGGAATGCCACGAAAACATTCCCCAGACCATAACGCGGCCCCCATCAGCTTGTGTTCTTCCGGCAATGGTTGAAGAGTGTTTGTTCTCCAATGTTTCTCGCCTTATACGCCAACGTCCATCCGTTCGATGAAGCAGAAAACATAACTCATCGGAGAAGGTAATCCTTTGCCAATCAGCGGATATCCAATTCCGATACTGTCGTGCAAATGTAAGCCTATTCTGGCGTTGCACCTTCGTTAGTATAGGTGCAGTGACCATCCGCCTGCATCGGAGTCCCATACGCAGCAGGGTTCACTGAACTGTCGTTTTAAACACACTTCCTGTAGCCCCCTGGTTCATTTGGCCAGTGAGTTGAACCACTGTAGCGTGTCGATCGGCCCTCACACCCCTTCGAAGCCGACGCTCACCTCTCACATCAATGCCACGTGGTGCTCCGCAGTTTCCACATCGCTAATTCGCAATGGTGCCATTTCTCCAGTCACCGAACACTTTAATCACAGCAGCACGCAAACAGCTCACAAACTGCGCTGTTTTAGAAATACTGCCATCCTTGGCTTGAAAGCTGTTAATCAACTTTTTTTCCAAATCTGCTAAATCGCTCCTTTTATCCATGACAGCAATGAGGGATATGTTTTCAGATTACCTACAGCACACCTTATATAACCTCAAAGCCAGCACACGAAAAGTGCCTTTTTTACTGGCTACGTGCCGTTGACGTCAAAAGTAGGAGCTATGCACAGTAATGTGACTCGACTGTGTAGATGTTTTTTTGCGAAGAAGGAAATGAAAAGTATGGTAAAAAACACGTTTTCAGAAGATATAAAACCCATTGAAATAAAAAAGTCTCCCTTTCTTTGAAAAGGAATAAGAAATACCAGAATATATTTTCAGAACAAAGGAAAGGAAACCCAAATGGAAACAGTGATGATTTTGAAAACCTTTAAGCAGGATTCGATGTTACGTATAGTCCTACAAGATTAGAAAGATGCGACCATTGGGAAAAGAGATAGATGGGCAAACACGAAGAAAATGGGTCAAGGAAAGATGCAGAATGAAATGGACGCCTTTTATCAACTCGTACTTCACTGTTCCTATTATGGCGATATGGAACAAAACTGAAAATACGAAACAAACTGATGTAATATGTTTAGTCTGTCAGTAGAAATATGGCACCGATTGATATCAATAGTCGTAAAATTTAAGCCCTGGTTGCTTCGCCACGATGTTTTGACTAAAGCTTTTAGGAAATTGAAAGAGCATTACTTTTTTCAAAGGAATGCTTTATGGCCAGACAACAATGTTTGACATTCTCATGCGAAACAAAATGTGTTGATAATCGGAATATAAAAAAATTCTGCTTGTAATGGATTTGTCTTAGACGTTCAGAAATAATTTATTCTTCTCAGAAGTAGCATTTAAGATACCACGAGAAAAAGATATATGTGTATAACCGGGAAAAATCTTCTAAGATAAAATTCGGAAATGCTCATTTTAAGAGAAGGATATTTATGAATTGAAATGCAAAAAACCCACAAAATAAGTGTTCCCCTCCCCTATTTCTTTAACTCATAAATATATTGGAAAGTAAAAGCTAAGAAAATATTCCACTGTAAAGTACTATTACCCCCTGTGTCATGCTTTTCATAATTTTTTTAACTTTGAGGCTAACGTCCATCATGAGCGGCTGTATGTGCTTTATTCCCGTATTAGGTTTTCCCTTACCCATTATCTGATTGGCATTACCTATACCTAATTTGGAGACATTGGTTCCACTGAGGGCCAATACCGTAGGGCAAGGCAATCGCCCATGCCTCATGTTGTACTCGAACCCAGATACCCTCGGACGAAAGGTCAAAAGCCAGTACGTAGGCTGATGCCTCACCGGTATGGCGCACTTTGCTTAGGATCAACACTTTTTTACTTTTGTCGATCAAATATTGACATGCACTATATTGACAAAATTTACCGGACACCTGGAAGAGAAACACAACATAGCATTTATTGACACACATCAGTACGGTGTCAGCCCACATTCGGCCTTAATGCATGCGCTGACCCTTCGTAACATGCTGTCGACAAGGTTTTGGAACACATCGATAGGTATGCGTTTTCATTCAGTACATAATACTGCCCATAACTGTTGCTTAATAGTAGTCCTTCGTTCCAAACTTCTTATGCGACGCTCTAATTCATCCCATAGATGCTCTATATGATTATGTTCAGGGCTCTGCGCTGGCCAGTCCGCACACGATAGAGAATTATTGTCAAACCACGCCATAACAGTTCTTGCTTTATGGTTAGGTGCATTATCCTGCTGGTACCAACAAGGCTCGGTTCCATAGTATCGCCACAGATTTGGTAGGGCGTAGTTGTCCAGAATATCGGGGTAGACGTGCTGGTTAACAGGTTTGTCTACGGTAACCAATGAGTCGGGACCATACAACGAAAAACGTCCCCACACGAGTACACTGCCAGCTCCAAACTTGACTATACAAACAGCTCACTATAGTAAATAGGGTTCCCCCTGCTGCCGCCATACCCACACACGGCCATCAGACTGATGGATTGTGTATCTTGATTCATCAGTCTTTAGGACCCGTTTTCATTGATCTATGGTCCCCGATAAATGTTCTTTACAACATGCTAAACGTCGAGTAGCATTCCGAGTGGAGATGAAAGGCTTATGAGCAGCTGCATGACCACGGTAACCCATTGAATGAAGTTCCCTGCGAATGGTACGTGTACATACAGATGTTCCAGTGTTTTTACTCACCTGTACACTGAGGTCTTGTACAGTTCTTCTTCGATTAGCTGTAACGACTCTCCTGAAGCTTCGACGTCCTCTATCACTGATTTTTTTTTTTTTTGGTCTGCCAGTACGTTTTGCTGCTTCAGGCACGCCATGTGTCTTTCACTCATTCAATAGATCCAAAACAGTTGACTTGGGTAATTTTTAAACGCCTCTCGGTTTCTTTTATGGGCAACTCACTAATATAAAACCCAACAATGTTTCCTTTCTCAAAGTCAGTTCACTCCCGCGGCGACATTTTCACTCAACATCACAGTGCCGTATGATGGCGGTCAGCTGCAGACTTTTTTATACCGTTTGAAGTTGTACCGCGCATCTTAACAACGCAGCAGATCTGTTCATTTGCTTTCGACGGGGTGTCCGGTGACTTTTGCTTTTGTCAATATAGTGTATTTTTGAGAACATGGGGGCTCTAAATTTTGAAAAACGATTCCTTTTTTCCGCAAATTCACGGTTGCACATATACAGAACGTACACAAACAGTGATTTCCCTGACCTTTGGTGCAGTTCTTACGTCTCTAAATTAAGTTTAGAAACGGAATCCGATAGACATATAATCGATTTAGTATACTTAAGGTTTCATATTCTTAAAAAATGATGAACAAGCGATCATAAAAAAATAGAATTTTTGCGTAGACTTTAGGAGAACTGGCATTCTTTTCGTACAGTTCTTACCTGTACTTGTTATTTCCGAATAAGTGCCCGACCAATAAATTTTTCCTTCCATTTCGTAGATCTGAAATAGCTCTAAAGCAGTGCTGTACAAAACTACTAATATCATTTTTGATGTAGTACACATACCGCCAATTGAATTAACAAGTTAGTAAAATCATGCAATGCACTGATTATGATATGCTTTCCAACGTACCAGAAATCATTACTCAAGTAATGAGGATAATGGCTCTAGAATAAATCTCGCTTCTATGGTCCCGACCTTTGACCCCATTTCGATGATATTCAACAGAACCGGTTAAGTATACTTCCGGAACAACATGATAAAGATTTGTCTCAAGCGAAGCATTTTTACGTAAGTTATAATGCATAAGGGCGGTGGAATGGATTCCGCTCCTATGTCCTGACCTTTTACTCCATTTCGCCCATTTGTAATAGCCTTTGTTCTCAGGTGGTGTCCTAACACATATTAAAATTTCAGCAAAATCGAAGAATTTTTATGCAAGTTATGACGCATAAGAGCAATGGAATGGAACCCGACCGATGTCCTGACCTTTGTTCCCATTTTTCCCATTTTTAATAGGACTCGTCCGCAATGGGTTTCCTACGATATATTAAAATTGCATCGAAATCGAAGTATTTTTACGCAAGCTATGACGCATAAGGGCATTGGAATTGATCCCGGTCCTATGTCCTGACCTCATTCCGCCCATTTTTAATAGGGTTAGTCCCCAGGCTATCAACTATCACATACAAAAATTTCATCGAAATGAAACCATTTTTACGCGAGTTATCGTACTGACTGACGGACAAAATTGGAGCATATACGGTTCTTCAACCTACGGTTAGAAAGCGTAATAAACGCTCATTCAATACTGGAAGGAACTTCCTTTAATTTAAAATAAGGCATCCGTGTGGTTTACCATAGATTCTACAAGATGTTTGTGTGCATCTACATCTATACCATACTAGGATTTCACAAAATGGTCCTTTAACTGGCTCATATTGGGCGAAAAGGACTTTCATTCCGGATCTATACGTTACCAATGGGGTTCAGATTCGGGCTTTGGGGTGGCCAAAGAAGATGGTGGAAATCTCTGTCATGCTCGTTGGATCACTACTGAACACATCTTGGGCGATGGACATTGCAGTTCATCAAACAGCTGTCACCAGCTGTATGATGAACTGCAATGTCCATCTCGCTAACGATCTCGAGATAACCCGACTTTCCTTCAATGTCATGGTACCGGTTCCGTGCCAACAGAGCGTGGTACAGACAAAGACGATGACACCATCTCGCGAACCTTGAGTTTTTTTTTGTTTTGTTTTTATTGGAGGTTTAACGACCACCGTGAGCAACTCAATGGGCTATAAGCAGTCGCCCGTCCCTAATTTAGGGTCACTGGTTCCAGGGAAGGGAGAGAGCCAGTGCCGTAAGACAAACACAACATCCATGCCTCACCGGGATTCGAACCCGGACCCCTTCGGACGAATGATCAGAGGCCAACGCCTTAGACCACTGCGCCACCGGGGCGGCTGAGTTGTGTTAACAACGCAAGCTGGGTCCATTGCGTCATAGGGCTCACGCTAAGTTCTCTGCATACCAGCGATACATAACAATGTGTACAGCAATCTTTTGGACCACATGACGTGTTTCGAATGTGCCAGTGTCCACTCACTGTGTTCCTGACACCATTTTGGACGAACTTTCAGGTTCTTTGCAGAAATCAATGGTTTGCGTAGAGGTATGCGACTGACAATACTGATTCTTCTGAATTCCTTGCTCATAATTCGCTGACATATGGATCAGGAACAACATGTATAAAATATTTCGGTCAATCTCTGCACACCATATGTCCTAAATGTCTCACAAGCCTTCTCACTTGAGAACAATTTCATTCCTAATATATTGTCGTCGCGCCACAGTTATGAATGATAAAAGATCCAATTTCACTGATTAAAGACCCGGTATATCCCACCTTTTGAGAAACGAGTCATGTCTTCTGTTCTGAAAATCTTAGGTCTAGACACCCACAATAAGTATTTATCGAGCTCCGAAAAATCGTTAATTTTATCATTGTGATCAACACTGTTTAAGATTTCTGACGTACAGCAGTCTTAAAGATAAGGGATGACTAAAACGTTTCCGTTCGAGGTGGCTGCAACACCACGTATGACGTAAATGTTTACGTATAAGTCAGTCTACACTGAAGAGCAATTGAATTAGAGATACCTGTCTAGTAGCGTGCAGCACCACCTTTCCTCTCATGACGACGGCGATTGGTGTCGGTATATACTCGACAAGACACCGGAAGCGTTGTGAAGCCATATGAATCCTCGACCACTGAACAAGCTCCCACAGTTCACGAAGATTTGATGGAGGGGGTCAGAGCCTCGAACATCTCTCTCGATGGCATCCCAGATGTGTTCGATGGGATTGAGGTCAGGCGCACTAGCTGGCCAAGGAAGCGAGGTCATATCGGTGGAGTGTTCATCCAACCATTCGGATACAATTCAGGAGCGATGGCATGGGGCATTGTCTTGTTTCAGGATGAAGTCCCCAGTGGGATGTTGAAGACGCACAAACGGGAACAAATGGTCATCCAGGATATCCCGGTAACTTTGACCTGTGAGGGACGATGTCACACGTACCAGGAGTCTCATTTCAGTCCACGTAAACAGTCCCTTAAACGAGAATACTACCCCCACCAGCTTGAAGCGTACCCTGCTGGCAAGAAGGATCCATCGCTTCATGTGGTTTGCGCCGTACCGCATCCTGCCATCCGGATGTACCAACGTGAATCTCTACTGATCAGTCCAGGCAACATTTTTCCACATGTCTAGGGTCCAATGGCGATGTTCCCGCGGCCATGCTAATATTTGCACTCTGTGATGTGCGGTCAGCAGCGGTACCCTCGTGGAACGATGGCTTCTGTACCTCATAGCGAGGAGATGGTTCTGGATGGTGTGGCTGCTTATACGTTTTTGCGCACCAGCGTTAAATTGCCGAGTGATTTCTTGCACTGTAGCCCATGTATCCGCTGTTACAATGCGAGCTAGCCGACGATGACCCCGCTCATCCACACGCTGTTGTCCACGGCAGTTGGCCCTTGCAGGGATGGTTTTACCGGATTCGATGTACTCACGGTGCACCCGTGACAAAGTGGCTCGTGTAAATCCCAGTGCCTGCACGAATTCCGAGGTGGAGTGACCCATTCGTCGGGCACCGACAACTTGACTGCGATCAAATGCGCTTAGATCCTTCGTCTTGCCCATACTGCGTCCGACTCTCAATGATTCCAGTCGCATCACTCCTTATATTGTCGGATCGCTGCGTACGTCATGTCGTTTCCGTTTACAGGTCCGCCCACTGCGCCACATTTGCATAACGCCAGCTGTCTCTAATTCAATTGCTCTTCAGTTTATTCTGGTAAATAAAACTGTTTGCATGGTGCCAAGTGTTCAGATGTGGTGTCGAACTCCCGCAGAATACTCAGATTGTGTTTGTAGATAAGAATTATAGCGTAAAAGCCATTTACCGATGGCGGAAGCGCATCCTCCTGCTCCGGAGCCGAATGCGTTCTCATTTAAGCTACACCGATGAAGTTTGTCGCTGCAACTTTTCCGTTATGACATGAGCACCACCTCTAAGGCAAGTACGTCACATGTATCGCCCTTTGAGAATCGTTGGCGGATCAGCCGGTAAACCATACTTGAAGTCAGTGCAGGAGAAAGAATTCTCATTTATTCTGGACGACGTGTGGAACGAACGTCACACATGTTTCGAAAAATCCAAAGGCCAGGAGATTCATTTTACGTTCCGGCGCAAATATAGCGTAAAAGACATTTTGCCCGTGGCTATATCCAACCAGCATCCTTCTCCTCCGGAGCCGAACGGTTTCCCAATTAAGCTACACCGACGAAGTTTGTCGTTGCAACTTTCCATCTTGACATGTGTATCACCTCTACGATAGGTACGTCACAGTCTCATTAAAGAAACTAAGACGTTCCTGCCAGCTAATTGGCAAATTTTCAAACACTTTCTACTCCACATCATTCTTAAGTAATTAGATTTATATTTGCTGTGCCTATCTCTGCCTAAAATCTTACGGCACGACTAGGTTTTAAAAAATCTTTATGAAAATTGGTAGTCAGAGGTTTCCAGATGGTATTTCCTAATCAGCATTTTGGAAGCTCCCAACAGCCTTCACGTTAGAAAAGTGATTAAAGCCAGAACTATAGCAAATATGGCAGTTGCGAGTAATCCAAAAATGAGCTTTCACACAGTCTTCTAGCTGTAAAATAAGTTGGTCTACTGACATTAATCTTCAAACGACAAATATTTGCAGCTGGTGCGTGTTGAAAACGACTCTCTTTCCCGGAACTACATATTCGCAGAAGCTGATGGATTGCTTCAGGAACGCGTTTCCCTGTCGCTTGCGTGATGCTATTTACTGCGTCTCTGACGCTTCCCTTTTATTCCTTCAGTAAATGGAAAGTATCCACCAACTACCGCACTCCAAATAACTTTGCAGAACAAACTTTCAAACAGGTAAAGACTGAGACTCGTTGTGACAACCTTTTAAAAATTATCGTTTTAAAATGTAGATTGCATTCTCATTTACAGCTTTCAAATGCAGATTGTCCATACTCTGAAAACTGTGTACATGAGTTAGAGACTCGAAATTCCTTCCAACTTTGATGACCATGCGGAGGCGAGAATAATAAATCCAGAAAATACAAAATTCTGAAATTTCTATATAAAAAAGTGTAAGTGAGGATTATTGACAAGTTGCCTGGTCGTTTGTCTCTACAAGCTGAATGACGGTAGTCATCGCGCGTGAGAGTTTATCTCACTTTACCTTTTCCCGCTGATTTAAGAAGTCTACTGGATAATAACATTTCTGAATTCTTTCTTTGCAAACAAACGTATTACACATGTTTTTACAAATCAAATTAGGCGGCAAACGCACTCATGCCATCATGTTATCTTTAAAAATACAAAACACAAACGCCAGTGAACGCTTGATGAGAAGAACAATCACGTGATGCAAACGCCGGTAAACGCTTGATGAGAAGAGCTATCACGTGATGCAAACGCCTGCAGTCGCTTGAAGAGAGAAATGTTCACACGGGACCAAAAAGCAGGCTTTTTGAAAGTCAAAGACACGCCAATCCTAATCAGAACTGATAACAGTTTCTTCAGGAGATTCAAAACGACAGTTGAGAGAGAGTGGTGCCGCCTGGGTCACTTTCAAATAAATGACGCTCTTTATATGCGAAGCGTGAGAGAAATGCTCATAACGTGACCAACGACGAGTTAAAATATAAAACACTATCATTGTGTGTGTGTGTGTGTGTGTGTGTGTGTGTGTGTGTCTGTGTGTGTGCGCGTACAGACGCTGAACAGGCAAGAAAATACCATTGCATGTTGCATGTTCGGCATTACCATTGTGTGTGTGTGTGTGTGTGTGTGTGTGTGTGTGTGTGTACAAACGCTGAACAGGCAAACAAATGACATTGCATGTTCAGCATTACTATTACGACGACATATGTTTCAGAAGAAAGCGCAGCTCAGTGCACATGTCGAATGATTCATCTCCGTTATCATTTCCTCTTTTTCTTTAAAGTGTTTTGCGTTCTGTCTGTATGCTTTGTTTTCTACCTGCATGTTTGGTCATGCAAATCGAATGCTTAGCTCAAAATTTTGGGCATAACGCAGATGAGATTTGTGCAATTGTTCCATCAAGCTATATACCATGTGTAGTATACCCAAAGGGTATTCTCTGCAACTCTAGCACTCGAAGAAATCCTTAAGAACAACATGATTTTACTCTCGGAACCACAGTTTAAGTGTTAATTCCGTTGCCAGCTTATATTTAACCTTACACTTTCTACTCCACATCATTCTTAAGTAACATACACTGAAGTAACAAATTACTTAAAAGCCTGTCTAATAGCATTTTGTATCGCTTTTGGCCTTCAAAACAACTTTGCTTCGATGTATATGGATTTAACAAGATGCTGATATCGTTCTTTAACTATATTCAGCCAAGCGGTAGCGGTGGTGTTAGTTACTTACCGAATATTCTGTGGGTAAGGATGCATCCGTCCAGTTCTTATCAATGGAACAGAGACATGGTCCTTAATTAAAAAGATATATAAAGGCTGCTGACAAAGGGAAATATGCAGATATGTGTCAATGCAATGTAAGAAAACGAACTAGGAATCAAAAAAGCATGATAAGAGTAGATGTCATCATGATAAAAGTAAAAACCTTTAAGTGGCAATGGATCAGACATGTTTCTATTAGAACTGACCACCGTCGGAGAGCCAAAACTCTAGGCTGGATACCAAGGGATAGGAAAAGATCCAGAAGAAGACCAACTGAAAGACGGATGACTGACTTACTCTAATATAACTTTCCGTTTTGTTTCCTGTTATCTTATGTACATTTAAGGTTCTTCTCGTTAAGCATTTTTCGAACTTAATGCTAGATTTTCTCTCTCGATGAATGCTTTTGTGGCAACATGACTCAAGGTAAAAAGTTGAATAATATATGTATATTAACGAAACAATAATGATGTTTACAATTGTATGCACTCTCTTGTTAGGAGGCTCTATATCGTTTGAAGTGTTCTAGATTGTGAGATCGTTCTTTTGCTTTGGGGATATAGATTTAAAAAGTTTAACCTAACCGTTGATGATTAATTTATTCACGTTGAATGTTGCGCGTTTTTGAAATTAAGATTCAAACAAATAACTGAGAAGTAATCAGTATATTGGAGAATCGGTTATATTTTACTATCGAGTTACTAAATGATTACGTACGATAAGAATTCTGTTTTGATGTTCTCCACTGAATACCTACCCAGACCAATAAAAAGTTGAAATAGTGAGTACAATGAGTTTTCCTGGCCGTTAAAGTCATTAAATGCTATATGTATTAGTTAAGCTATCCGGATAACCATTTAACGCTACGGAACGTTTTAGTGCAACAGTATCTACGTTTAAGTAATGCGCTAGTGTTTTGGTGAAACATCGACATTTAGTAGAAAGCTGGAACTAAATATTCTAAGAACATTACAGTTGGATGTCATTTAAAATCATATCGAGAGCCATGGAAGAGAATTGTGTAAGACAGAGCGTTGTAAAAGCAACTTGGGGAGATCTTCATACAGCAGATTTTTGCGACTGGCTGATGATGATTCTAAGTAACTGTGATTACCACAACGAAAAAGTAAGCACCAAACTCATGCAACAAACACGCAGACCTAAGCACAACAAACACGCAGACCTAAGCTCTTGGGGAATAAAAGTCACTTTGTACTCATTCGAATAAGTACAGAGGTTGAGTTGAAAGGTTTGCAACATTTGCATAAAGGCATGTGCTGCGGCGGGTATGTCACGTGTTTAAACTTGTTCAAGTCGTGCACTGCAGTCAATCGAAAGGGATATAAAGTGGTAGTCGTTGCTATGAACAGAATGGCATGTCGTCATTCTGTCTGTGACTGGGACGCCTAAAAGATGAACAGCCGCAACCAGCTAATTGGGGAACTTGAGCTTTACGAGTTTGAACTCGGCCATAACGCTGTTCAAGCAACACGAAACATTTGCCATGCAAAAT
The DNA here is from genome assembly GCA_039090855.1 of Macrothele yani. NCBI lineage: Eukaryota > Metazoa > Arthropoda > Arachnida > Araneae > Macrothelidae > Macrothele > Macrothele yani. Next base: position 98,206,265 of record CM077007.1, on the reverse strand, counting down.
GGGAGGTTCCGTGGACCACAGCACCGCAACCAGATGGTTCAAGAAATTTCGCTCATGTGACAGAAACCAGGTCGTAGAGGCAAGTCCGACAACCAGCACACGGAGATTATCCGGCGAGCTGGGCATATCACAAACCACCGGGGTTAGAAACCTTCAGGACCTTGACAAGGTCTTTAGGAGCTGCCGCATTGTCTCTCACAAACTGACGCCAGCTGAGGCAAACCGCCGAGTGGAAGTGTGCACGAAACTCCTAGAAAATCCGCGGGATATACGTTTCATCAAGAGAATTGTTACGTGCGATGAGAAGTGCGTCTATTTCATTAATCCTAACACACAACGGCAGTGGTTATTCTCGGGCCAGCTTCGAGAACCCGTTGCCAAACGTGGGCGCTTCGAACACAAGGTGATTCTATGCGTCTGGTGGAATTTCTAGGAGAAAATTCATTACGGATTTGTTCCAGACGGTCGGACCATCAACGCGAACATCTACTCTAAACAGCTGGAGCGGATACATGCCGTTTTGGAGGAGACGTACCCGGCATTGGTGAACAGAGAGCGCGCTCTCCCACAGCAGGACAACGCTCTGCCACATACCGCGCGAACGACCCGGGCACAACTCCAGGAACTTGAGGGGATCGAACCTTGCCTTGCCTTGTCGGATTATTACTTGTACCGGTCCATGGCCCAATTCCTTCCCGGCCCGCACTTCAACAACCAGGAGGCAGGAGAAGGTGGCAGCTGGGGTGAAGGTGGTACCAGGAAGAGATGGCAACCAGAAGGAGGTGGCAGCTTGGGTGAAGAAGTTCTTCGCCTCAAAGGACAAGAACTGGTACAGCCGCGGAATCGAACAACGGGCAGGCAGATGGCTAAAGACGGTGCAACACGATAGCCTATACTTCTCTGTTAGGATTACGGAATCTGTTAGGTCGTCTGTTAGGCTTACGGACATTTTTCATTTCACGTAACAATTATCTTGATGAAACGTACATCGCGTGGGTTTTCAAAGAGTTTTGGGCACACTTCCACTCGGTAGTTTGCTTCAACTGGCGTCTGTTTGAGCGGGACAATTCGGAAGATCCTGTAGACCTGGTCGAGGTCTTAAAGGTGACAAACCTCGGTGGTCTGAGGTGTGTCCAGCAGGCCTGGGAATATCATAGACCACCGCATTTCTTCGATTGTCGGATTTGCCTCTACCGCCTGGCGGACGGCCTCCAAACCCACGGTTCGCGGCATACCTGACCTTGGCTGATCGTCGAGGTTTTTGTCACCTGCGAGAAATTTCTTGAACCATATGGTTGCGGTGCTGTGATTCACGGAACCTTCCCCTTTCGCATGGCAAATGTTTCGTGTTGCTTGAACAGCGTTATGGCCGAGTTCAAACTCGTAAAGCAAAAGTTCCCTAATCAGCCGGTTGTGGCTGTTCATGTTTTAAGCGTCCCAACCGCAGAGAAAACGACGCCATGCAATGCTGCTCACAGCAACAACTACCACTTTATATCCCTTTCAACTGACTGCAGTGCGCGACTTGAATTAGTTTAAACACGTGACATACCCGCAGCAGCAGATGCCTTTATGCAAATATTGCAAACATTTTGGCTCACCCTCTGTGTTTTTCTCTGTTGTCCGATGAGGGATAAAAACATTTAAGGGGAATATAAAATAAATACCTCAGGGTTTTGGATACTCATAGAAAACAAATTCCTTCACTGTCTACGTTAAAGAAGCAAGGAACTACATATATATTTTGAGCTGGATTTCCTAACTAATTTTTGGTCATATTTTTTATTCCATTTGAGTAGGAAAATATCGGAACAGAATCCATAGTGTCAGCTGCAAACGTCGCGTCGGAACAAAAATCATTTCAAAAGATGAAAGCCAAATTTAAAAATTAGAAAAAAATCTGGAATGAAGAAACATTAAAAAATACAAAAAACATTCGAAAGTTAAAGGGATTTCTTTAAATCTGCTTTTTAATTTAAAGAGCAGAAGAAGCTGTGTACACGCATTGGTTTTTTAAGTCCAGTAAAGCAACGCTATTATTTTTATTCATTCAGTACAGAGTCAAAGAATTACTCCGGAACATACGCTATTCCAACTTGAATTTCCTGAACAAACATAACATCATGAAAGAAATATTGAAGGTCAACAAAATGAAGAGAAGGGAAGTAAAAGCCAAAGATTACTCATAAAGAAGTAAATAAAAGATTCAGTGCTTTTCTTGGGCTTCCTTTTATGATAAAGGGCTACAAAAAGTTTTCCATTTTGATTCCAGTTTAAAGCAGCTTTACAGTTTCATAAGAAAGCCCTTCGAACTGTGGGCTTTTAGATTCAATTTATACATTATTCTATAAATATTGATGCTGCGCACGTGCGAAAAAAACCGAGAGGGATAAAACGAGAGAAGCATAACAGTAGAGGGGGAGCGAAGATTTAGGAATAAGAGGGCGGAGGAAATAAAAAGTATTTGACTGTAGAAGAAGAAGACGGAAATAAATAGTCGGAAAAAAATCGATGAATCGAAATGGTGATGGGTCGGACATTTTGCAGTGAGGAGTGATGTTCTATGGGCAAAGGAGATTAGAGGGAGGTGGTCGGTGGATAAAAAAGGAGGATGAGGATGAAAAGAGAACGAGGAAAGATGGCGACCAAGATGATTTTTTTACTCCTATTTTGTTTCACTGATTCCTCAGAAGCTACACTTCTTGATATAGAAAATGCCACAGCATGGAAAAATACCCAAAATGGAACAAAACTAGTCATACATGTATACAACTGTGTGCGAAAGAAGTGGTTTAATCGTCAGAGATTACATGGATGCGATAACGGAAGAGACAGTATAATATGGTATAACGAAGTAAATGTCTCCCTCATTTTTGTCCACGCCGGGTTCGAACCCGGCTCCCCCTCATTCCGGAATAAGTCACTTTACCAATTGATCTACGCGGACGTTCGTTTTGACTGCTATCTGCCTTTAGGTCGTGTGCGTCCTGCTGGCAGGTACGTCACATCTCCTCCCCCCCGAAAGAGGGCCGGGGGCATGGCCCACGGGTCAGCCGTGACCATGAATCGTCGTAGGCAGCCATCCGCTGAAGAACGTGCACCTGAGAACTCCCAGTTAATCTGGTGTGTGGAATGCAACGTCACACACATTTATTTTTTGAAGCGCTGGAGAGGGGATTCTCTTATTATTCCTCTCTCGCGGTGTGGATGGAAAGAACATCACACCATTGCGAGATTTTGAACGTCCGGAAAGTTCGGGCGCGATTATAACGTAGTAAATTTCTCCGTCATTTTTGTCCACGCCGGGGCTCGAACCCGGGTCCCCTCATTCCGGAATAAGTCACTCTACCAATTGAGCTACGCGGACGTTCCTTCTGACTGCTATCTGCTCTTATGTCGTGTGCGTCATGTTGGCAGGTACGTCACAATGGGCTGAATCAATAGGTCATGTGACCGCCATGCTTGGCTATATATTCGCCAATACATCGTCGCATCGAGTGGAAATTCTCCCTTCTGGTATCTAAAAGAGTCACTGATCATGCGTCCGTTGTCCTCGTTTCACAATTTATCGAGATTTCGAAGGGTTCGTGTAGAGATGTTAAAGTCTCTACAACATTTGAATGGCGTGAAAGTTACGCAAACACTTGGAAAATTGCAGAAACGCGTTTGGGAAAGATATTAGAGTACTTACTATGACTAGTAGAAGAACGTCGACTCTGGTGTACGCGCGCGGAATTTACATGATGCGCCCAGAAGTGGAAGACCCAATAAGGTTGCAGATGATACACTGCCAACAAGTGATACCGACCAAGCCTTTTGCAGCACTACAGGAACTGGCAGAGGAACTGAAGACCTCTCATACGACAATCAAGATTCGACTTTGGAAGTTGGGATATCCGTGTAAGCTGTGCAAATCTCTAACCCATGCTTTGCCTGACCTAATACACCCTGCCGTTTTCTCTTTCATGCAGAGCAACAGCTACTCCATTGCTGTCGCTCTGCATGAAAGAGAAAAACGGCAAGGTGTTTTGCATCGGTTTGTCACGGGTGACGAAAAATAGGTCACATACGTGCATGTTACACGACAAAGAGCATGGACACAGGAGGGACAACCCCACGGAATGTCACTGAGACGTCCCTTTATGGACGGAAGGTGATGCTGAGTTGTTGGTGGGGTTGTCACGGTGTGATTCACTATAAACTCTTTTCGCGGAACAATACCATCATAGCGGATTCTTACATGCAACAGTTGTACTGTTTCCATACTGCACTGCAAGAAAAGCGCCCAGTGTTGTTTAATCGCCATAGTGTTGTTTTTCACCAAGATAACACTCGTTCACATGTCGCTTTACGGACCCGGCAAAAAATGTCACGAGCTTGAATGGGAAAATATTTTCGCACTCCCCCCCCTTTATTCCTTGGACCTTGCGGACGTTCATCTATTCCGATCATTGTCGAATTTTCTCGCTGAGAAAAACTTTGCTAATGACGATCGTGTGGAACTTTGCATGGATGACTTTTTCAACTGCCGTTCGTCAGACATCTATCGCAATAGGATATTTCAACTCGTAGATCGGTGTAACAAGATTATCAGTTCTAATGGGGACTACCTGAACGATTAGGTTAAGTGTTTTGTAAGATTTTCTATACCTTGGAAATACATGTTTCTCTATTTTCCAGACACTTTCTTTACAACCTGATATGTTTGAAAAACATTAACAATGAACGTTACAACAATAAACAAGAAAGATGACATCGAATTTTCGGATGTAATAAGCGCGTCTTTTGAATTCGTTCTGACGCGAATTAAATTTTATTCAAAATCAATGGGACCGGTTTGGAAAATAATCAACTGTTTCCAACACTAGATAAAACATACAGAAATGGAAGCATCTACTTAGTTCCACCAGCGGCTAAGAAGTACTATACGAAAATTACTAGGGGTGTTCAAATGAAAAGGTACGAAACGTCATAAGAACGTAACCGTTAACATATTTGCCTATGCCGCTATCGGAGAACGTAGCGACACATCTAGGGATGCGATTGGAGTCGCCGGCGTGGATAGGAGCATGCGCGGGCGCCCGCATGCGCAGGCAAGGTGTTGCTCACCGTCTTTTTCGACGTCCAAGGTCCACTACTTGTTGAATTCCTCCAGCACCGACGAACCATTAACTCCGATGTGAACTGTGAGACACTCCGAAGCCTACACAGGTCTATCAAGAACAAAAGACCGGGGCTGCTCACGGAGAGTGTGGTTCTGCTCCATGATAACGCGCGTCCGCACGTCTCCAGGGTCACACACGCGGAACTGGCCAAGTTCCAGTGGGAGCAGCTCGACCATCCGCCCTACAGCCCGGACATGTCGCCCTGCGATTTCCATGTGTTTGGTCCCCTGAAAAAACATCTGAAAGGGAAGCGCTTCCACTCGGACGACGAACTCAAGGACACTGAGCAGGACTGGGTCTCGTCACGGCCACAGGAATTCTGGGAACAAGGAATCCTTCGGCTCGTTAATCAATGGGATCGTTGTGCTACGGCCTATGGTGTATACTTTGAATAAAGTCTTCATTTATACCCACGGTGTCGTTTCGTACCTTTTCATTTGAACACTAATTGTAACAAATGGCGAAAAAAAGATTCTCATACTACAAGGAAGGTATCATAGACAAAGAGATTTTCAAATCGATCAATTAAAAGAAGAAATATAAAAAAGGAAACATTATATAAGTTTACGTCTGCTAGCGGAAGAATTTTGCATAGTGGACAAGTTAAAATTGGCGAAAAGTATTCTTCATGGAAAAAGCGTTCGACCTTTGCACAGCTAGTTACTTAAAGAGAAAAATGCTCCACATCTCTGTTGTAGCGAATGGCATACAGTGAAGAAGAAATATCTCAATAGCGTTTTTAGAAGCGGCGAAACAGTTGAAAGCTGAAATACACAAACACCACCTACCCACAGAACTGTGAACTACAAAATTCCTCATATACTAGCCTTCAGCGTTCTACAAGGTAAATGACATCCGGTTTTGAAATAATTTTTTAAAATCACACATGTAAAAGCAGTGGTGATATTGAGAAAAACAGAATAAGCATATGCGCCCCTAGCAGCGAAATGTTGCACTATTTTTGAAAGAAAATACGCACACAGTTTACATATTTAATAGTATCTGACCCACGTAAGAAGTTCTTCAATCGGGTTTTTATTCCGTAGATATTGATGTAAACGGAAACGTGAACATACGCCCTTTGGTGGCAGACTTGTGCGCTACGAAAAATTTGAAATTATGTGAGAAACATTTTCCCACGGAAACACTTTCCAACAAAGAAAGAATTTTTCAAATCGGTTTCTTAGAAGCAAAGATATCGACAAAAAACAAAGATATGCCTTTATGGCCCGTGGCGGAAAGAACATGCATTATTTTAAGAAGAAAGTATTCTGAAAAGGTCTTTCGATGTCAGCGATATCGGTCAACGAAAGAAATTTTTCAATCGAGTTTTCAGAGCTAAGGTTTTGATACAAATACATAAAACATAGAAAGTAACACTTACGCCCCTTGGTAGCTAAACCATTCTTTATCAAATAATAGAAATTATAGGCAAAGCATTTCCTATCAGCAGCTGCATCCGGTGCAGAAAGAAGTTTTCCAATCGGAATTTTAGAAGCAGATATATCGGGGAAGGCGCAATTTACTTTAACGTCCCCTAGCTCAAATCTATGTACTATTGGGTTGTCGGAAACGTCATGAGGTATTTAAGGTATGTTCTTCAAAAGTCATTTATTAATAGAAAGAACAAAGATCAATATATGATATAATGCCCGTTTTGTTCGATAACCTTTTGCCATCTTTCAGTGAGCTGCAGAACACCTCGTTCATAGAAGGACCTGTGTTTCGTGGCGAAAAACTGTACACAGGTGCTGATTTACAGCCTCATCTGAATTGAACGTTATACCACGCAAGGACTGTTGAAGAGAGCAAAAACAGTGGAAATCTGACGGCGCAAGGTCAGGCGAGTATGCTGGGTGTGGCAACACGTCCCAGCCAAGTTCCAATAATTTTTGGCGGGTGACCAAACTTGTGTGTGGTCTCGCGTTGTCGTGATGGAACACAACACCTTTACGATGAACGAGATCTGGACGTTTCTGGATCATGAATTCGTTCAAAATGTCCAATTGCCGACAGTACACATTCGAATTGATTGTTTGGTTCCGTGGTAGGAGCTCGAAAAACAAGACACCTTTAAAATCCAACAGCACTGAGACCAGAACCTTCCGCTGATGAATGTCTGCTTTGGATGTCGTTTGAGGCAAAGCAGCACGTCGGGACCAGGACCGTTTGCGCATCACATTGTTGTACACAATCCACTTTTCGTCACCAGTTATCAGTCGCTTCAGAAAAGGATCGTTTTCCTCACGTTTAATGAGCATATCAAAGATGCTTATACGCGCCGTCAATTGATATTCTTTGAGCTCACGAGGAACCCACACATCGAGCTTGATTACGTATCCCAGCTTCTTTAGATGGTCGTGAACGCTTGAATGATAGATGTGCATTATGTCTGCAATTTCTCGTGTCGTGTAACGTGGGTTTGACTCGATCAATGCTTTGATTTGGTAGTCATCAGCCTCGGTGGGCTTCCCGGACCGAGGAGCATCGTTGAGGTCAAAATCACCAGCACGGAATTTTGCGAACCACCGCTGGCACTGACGTTCTTGTGGAGCATTATCACTGTATACTTTCGCAACGTTTCACAAGCTGGACGCGAGTTCTTCCCTTTACGGAAGTAAAATATGACGAAAATGCACAGTTTGGTCTTCCATCTTCAACTTGATGTCAAATCTCCGCAAATCAACCAAATCACTCACTATTCCTTTTAGACTGCAGCTAGAACTGGCACCTGTCGAATGCCATAGCGATAACAGAGCTGCGCATGCCCTTAAGTACTTCCAAAACCGCCCAACCGCCATCGGGTGCCAAAATACGTCATGACTTTTCCGACAACCCAATACTTGAAAATTTTGAAATTACATGATAGGATTTTACACCGGAAACTTCGTCTAACAAAAAAGGATTTTTTTAAATATAACTATTAGAAACAGATATATTGACAGAAATAGGATATACACCTACGCCCCCTGGCGGAGAAACCGTACATGATTTTAAGAAGAAAATACTCTCAAATGTCGATCGACATGATAGGTACCGGTCCACGAAAGAATTTTCTCAATCGAGATTTTAGAAGCTCAGAATTTGCAGCAAATATATACCAAGCAGAAATTAACGCTTACGCCAACTGATGGCCAAACCATATTTTATAAAAAATTAGAAATTACAATCAAAACATTTCCCAAAATGAGCTGTATCCCGTGCACGAAGAATTTTTCAAATCGGAGTTTTAGAAGTAGAGATATCGGGGAAAGTACAATTTACATTTCCTCTCCCTAGCGGAAAGTCAATAAATTACTTGAAATTTTTGAAATTATATCAAAAACATGATGCAGTGAAACTTTATCCAAGAAAGAAGGAATTTTTCAAATTGGACCATTAGTAGCAGAAATATTGACAAACATAAGATATATATCTACGCCCCCTGGCGGAGAAACTATGCAATATTTTAGGAAGGGAATATTCCGAAATAGTTTGTGGACGTGAGTAGTATCGGTCCTCGAAAGAATATTTCAATCGACGTTTTAGAAGCTCAGAATTTGTTGCAAATACATCAGAAGCCGAAATCAACACTTACGTCTCCTGGTGGCCAACCCGTTTTATATAAAAAATTAGCAATTCTATGCGAAAGATTTCCCATCCAGAGCTGTATGCGCTACAGAAATATTTTTTAAATCGGTTACTCATACTATTCTTTAAGGGTCGTAAAAGTAAAACGCAATTTACTTTTACGACCCTTAAAGAATAGTATGAGTAACTTGAAAAAGTGGCTATACCTGAGATACTCTTCGATATAAATGGAATCAAAAGGTTATAGAATTTTTTAAATCGGATGTTCAGAAGGAAATATATGGAATATAATACATTTTGAGTTAGATATCATCTGCATTTACGCTCTCTAACGGGCGAAATCGTGCATCGTAAAAAAATCAAAATAAAGGGTCATCATTCGCACATTTCAAGCTTCCCAATGCAAAAATAATTTTTCAAATCAGACTATAAGTGTCAGAGATATCGTGTCTACAGACGGACGGACGGACGGACGAACCGGTAACATAAACACGATCTTTTTTTACAGAAGACCTGCTAAAAAGTACCACATAATACAGTTGTTACGTCACACACTGCCATAATACGCAATTTGAATTAACCGAGCACCTGCCCGAAAACAGGAAAACCTAAGCGGGATGTCACAAATATTTTTTTCTTAGTTGGTGTTACGGTGATGACGTCACATAACTTACATCCGCGAAGCAGTTTCCATTAACTGAACACCTCAAAGAAAACACCGTGACTAAGCGTAACGTCAAAAATAGTTCTTTCTCAGTTGTTGCTATGGTGATGACTCTTTCCACTTCGTCACCAAAGTAGGTCAAACGTTCAGATAAAGAAAATTATATGTGATAGTTCTTGAAAGCGAAATTCACTGAAATATTGAAAACGCAGCGTAGATCATTGGAAATGCTGCTCCTCTTAAATAATTTAGGATAGAACTTACAACAATTCAACTTAAAGATCAAATTATTGTTTGTTAATTATCCCGGGAATCACGTACGCCATCCTATTATATAATTTGCTAGAGCCCTCCTCCTCTTGCGTGTCGCTTTTTAAGTCGTCAGAGCAACAACCGAGAAACAAATGTTTGTGACGTCACGCTTAGCTTTTCGTGTGGGTGCCGTCTTCACGCACACGGGCACAGTCCGCGCGTATACCACTTTGTTTTGTTGTCATAGTAACAAAGAGCATAGCTGCTGGTGTGATTTCATCCAATCCAAATCATTCTCACATGACGTCAGAGATGCGTTACGTCACACGGCCAACTCTAGAAATACGAACACTTTTTTATTTTTTTTTTATTTTTGGCTGGAGGTTTAACGACCACCGTGAGCAACTCAGTGGGCTATAAGCAGTCGCACGTCCCTAATTTAGGGCCTCACTGGTATTCGAACCCGGACCACTTTCGGACGAACTATCAGAGGCCATCGCTTAGACCACCACTGCGTCACCGGAACGACTATGAAAGCTTTACATCAGGAATTTTGGTTCACTACCTGAACCGATGTTTAGCCATCTGTATGTGGCAACGTCAACAGTACGACGATCGGATGACGTCAAGATAAAAATAGTTCATGGAAAAGAGCAGGGGAAATTGATACAGGGTTGACAGTCAGTGTTTACGAAAAATGTTTTGTACAAGGAAGTGTTGACGAAATAGGGACTAAAGGTTTTACAAAACACATAACAAAATGGCAGCCCGTTGTATCAAATTCCATAAACTAGTGCTCGGAAAATTTTCAGAAAGCTGTGAGCCAACGTCGCCATCTATTGACGAAGAACTCAAAAACTCAATAAATAAATGTCAATAATTTCTGTATTATAAATTTTATTTTCCCCCGTCATTATTGAAGGACTTTTCATCTAGTTTAATACATAAAATGATTGCCCGTGTGATACAACAAAGCATGATTTACATGGAGAAAGGTTAATGCTTACAAAAAGTACAACTACCAGATCACGACGATCCTGTAACTTAGTACCACCACATGCACATAATTACGGAATATGAATGAGGACTAAGTTGTTATGGTCACTAGCAGGTTGCTTATACACAGAGAAACATCTCAAAAACTATATTCAGTAGTATTTTGCCAGAGGCGTATTTGATTTGTGTGTGTGTGCGAAAATGTTTCTGTACAACCCATTGTTTAACACGACCACAAAGTCCGGAATACATGCTTGACATACGGCCCTCGTGGAGTGGTGGTCTGAGCTCTTGCTTCTGACCCTTCGGCCGAGGTGGGTCTGGATTCGAATACTGGTGAAGTACGAAAGGTGTGCTTGTGTTACGTCCCTGGCTCCCTCCCTTCCCTGGAACCAGTGGCCCTAAATTAGCGACGAGCGACTGCTTGTTGACCATTGAAATGCTAGTGGAATTAGAATTCCAATCAAGAGAAAGCGTATAGCGGATTTGATTTGGTTAACTAAGCTTTTTCTTTTCTTTTTTCTTTTTTACGCTTAACGACCCGACCATAGTGAGCAATTCGATGGAAAAGTCGCTTGCCCGATTTAGGACCACTGGTTCCAGGCAAGGGACAGAGCCAGCGCCGTAAGACAAATACAACATCCGTGCCTCACAGGAATTCGAATACAGACCGATCTCGGACGAAAGATCAGAAGCCAGCGATTAGACCATTGCATCCCCGGGGGGGGGAGGCACCAAGCTTACAAAAAATCCAATATCGGAAATATTCTACACCATTCATTTTAAAATGTTGAAATATAAAGCATTTTCTAGTCACTTCTCTGGGAAATTACGAGAGAAATGAAACATAGGCAAAGGGAAGTTATAACATGAAGATTTGAAACTAGTTCATTACTTTTTTTTTTTTTTGTTTGAGGGTTTAACGACCACCGTGAGCAACTGAATGGGCTATAAGCAGTCCCCGTCCCTAATTTAGGGTCACTGGTTCCAGTGAAGGGAGAGAGCCAGTGCCGTAAGACAAACACAACATCCATGCCTGACCGGGATTCGAACCCTGACCCCTTACGGACGAATGATCAGAGGCCAGCGCCTTAGACCACTACGCCACCGGGGCGGCGTTCATTACTTAACAGTCCTTTTACTGAATTTTTGTTAGCAATTTTAAGCTTTTTCTTAGGTTATAACTTGCAAGTTGCTGTACCAGTAGTCCAGAGGTATAAGACTCTGGCCTCTGGGCATTCGTTTGAGATTATTCCAGGCTCGAATCGTTCATAAGACATGATTCGTGTCTTCGTCTAATAGTGTTAGCTTTGTCTCTTCTCCTGGAACCAGTGGCCACAAATTAGAGCCTAACGACTGCGTATAGCTGCCAGAGTTCGAAACAAAAAAAAAAAGCAATAATTTGAAAGCCATTATTTTTAATGACAATCAGGCCCATTCGCGCAGTGGACAAAGTGGTGGCTTCTGGCTGTTTTTTTTTTTCGTGTGAGCCGAGATTTGAATCCATGTTTAACATTCGTCCTTAAACTAAGGACGAGTGACTGCGTACAGCCCATCGAGTTGCTCACGGTGGTTATTAAACCTCCAAATAAAAATCAAAAATCTAATGACTAAAGGTACACCACCCCCTTCAAAAAATATGAAAACAATAACTTGAAAGCCAGTTCTTATGACTACAGGTACTAATACAGCTGTGCTCAGTATTTCTCAAAGCATTAATATACGTGAATGTTTGAAGAGGCTTATTTCCAAAACCATCACTGCAATATGATTTTCAGCATCTGTTGCTTTCTTCTGTTCCTTGGTGATGTGGATTTACTTCGTTACAAATTTCAAAATTACTTGAGGATTATGCAGTAGTTGAATTGTGTCTTCAGGTAGTCTAAATCACTTTTTCTTGCATAACTTTATGTTTACTAACAGCGAGAGTTTTCAGGAACGGAGCCCTCACTGTGGGCTACGAGATTGTACGTTTTGTATTAGGTGTGTGCAAACGTTCTATCCTATTTTGTAATAGATGCAAATTGCGATCGAAGTAGTTACGTCACACATGACGCTGCGCTGCTGCATTTTCGAAAAATAAAGCGTGGAGCAGTAGAGCATATAGAGGCACTGGGTTCGTATATATGCTCTACTTATATTCGTATATATGAGCATATAGGATGTAAGGTCAGGTGATGCGTAACATCACAGCCTCTCCTTGACAAATGTCAACCCCGCCTTCTCGTGGTGCACCCTGTTCCCACTAAAGGGGCTCTGACGACCGCCAATAGCGGTAAAACTATACCATAGGGATTAGAGGAAATGCTATCCAGCACTCACCAACCCGCTTGGCCAGCGTGGTGAGTTATGGTCAAACCCCTTTAAAATGACTCCGCAACTTAAATCTTGGCCCTCAGTCTCCGGCAGCTGGAATGTACCTGGCCAAGGCAGCGGCCAGTGCGACATGAAGGCAGAGGGTGCTAAGAATCCCCGGAGGACCGGGCTAGTATGCCATCTGATGATGACCTTTGCTACGTATAATGGACGCTCCATATCTTCTGATTCAAGTCTTCTTGAATTGGAAAAGGAACTACAAAGGATCAAGTGGGACATCGTCGGGCTAAGTGAGGTAAGGAGAAAAGGAGAAGATCTCATTGAACTGAAAAGTGGACATCTCTTCTACTATCGTGGGACAGATACTGGCAGAACTAGTGGTGTTGGATTTATAATAAACAAGAAACTGAAGGATAAAGTTGTAGAAGTTAAAAGTTCCTCTGACAGAGCTGCACGACTCGTTATCCAACTCTCAAGAAGATACCAGGCTCAGATTATTCAAACTTATGCACCCACCACAAGTCATCCTGAAGAAGAAATAGAAGAATTTTAAGAGGAAATTCGCCATCTAAATAATAAAGGTAAGCAGCACTTGAAGATAATTATGGGAGATTTCAATGCAAAAATAGGGCAACGGCAACAGAATGAAACTTCAGTAGGTGAATTCGGTCACGGCAACAGAAACCAGCGTGGAAATACTCTCGTTGAGTTTGCAGAGGCAGAAGGGTTTTTCATCTTGAACTCCTTTTTCAAGAAAAAGCCGCACAGGAAATGGACATGAAGACATCCAAATGGCACGACAAGTGAAATTGATTTTATTATGTGTAACAAAAAATTCGTCATAGAAGACTGCAGTGTGCTAAACAAGTTCAACACAGGTAGTGACCATAGATTGGTGAGATGTAAGATGCACCTCAACACTAAACTCGAACGTGGCAAGCTCATAAGACAAACAAAATGTATTGACATAACCAACCTTAAAAAACACCATAATACCTTCAAGTTGGAACTGAAGAACAGATTTTCTTCTTTAGAAGGCCTAACATCGGAAGAAGTGGATGTTTCTGACGTTAACAGAAAAGTAACCAAAGCTCTTATGGAAACAGCAACAAAATTAGCTGGGTCTAAGAAAAAGTTGGATGTGAACAAATTATCAGGAAAAACCAAAATGTTGATGGAAAAAAGAAGAGTGATGAGGACAACTAAAGAAGATGTGACTTCCAAAGTGGAATATATAGAGCTATGCAAGACAGTAAGAAAACGTATCACTGAAGACGTAAGGAAATTCAGCTGTGAACTAGTGAGGAAAGCAATTGAAAACAACCAAAGCCTAAAGATAGCAAAGGGACATCTCGGTAAGGGAAGAAAACAGATTATGGCACTGAGAAAAGAAGATGGTTCTGTAACAAGAAATAGAGGCGAAATTTTGACAAGAGTAAAAGATTTCTACTCCAAATTATATGAAAGGGATGATACATGTACTCCAGACATCATGAAAGGTACCAGTACCAGAGTTCTTCCAGTCCTTCCAGCAGAAGTTGCACATGCAATCAAGAACATGAAGCGGGGAAAAGCTCCAGGAGCAGATGGAATTACTGTATACATCATACAAGAAGTGTAGCGTACCAGGAGATGTGACGTACCTGCCAGAAGGACGCACACGACATAAAGGCAGATAGGAATCAGAATAAAATGTCCGCGTAGCTTAATTGGTAGAGCAACTTATTCCGGAATGAGTGGACCCGGGTTCGAATCCTGGCACGGATAAAAATGACGGAGAAATTTACTTCGTTATAGAAGCAAGTGGAGAAATCGAAACAGTACTCGCCCAAATTTTCACTCGATGCCTTAATGAAGGGAAGATTCCTGAGGATTGGTACAACGCTATAATGATCCTGCTACTTAAAATAGGTGACATTAAGGATCTCAGGAACTACAGACCTATCAGCCTCCTATCAGTGGTTTATAAAATCTTCACTAAAGTTCTTTCACACCGTTTGAAGGTAACACTGGACATGGCTCAACCGAGAGAACAAGCGGGATTCAGTAGTGGCTACAGCACAATAGATCATATCCACGTACTGAGAGAACTAATTGAAAGAGCGAGGGAATATGAACTTCTATTGTGCATGGCTTTTATCTATTATGAAAAAGCCTTTGATTCGGTGAAACTATCAGCAGTTACAATGGCTCTGAAATCCTACGGTATTGAAGATGCATACATTAATATTATTAATAACATCTATAAAAATGCAAGTGCAAAGATTCGGCTGTTTGAAAATACAACACATATAAAAATTGGAAAGGGAGTGAGACAAGGTGACACCATATCTCCGAAGCTCTTCAATGCCACATTGGAAAATGTCTTTCAATCACTAAACTGGGAAAACAAAACGATAAAGATTAATGGAGATTACCTAACCCACCTTCGTTTTGCTAATGACATAGTCAGTTTTGCAACTACCCCATCAGAGCTGCAGAGTATGATCCAGGAACTTGCTGACAAATATAAAGAAGTTGGATTAAAAGTGAACTTTCAGAAGACAAAAGTGATGTCCAATGCTTTTACACGAAATGAAGATTTATCAATTGATGGAAAAAAGCTGGAGATAACAAACACGTACGTTTATCTTGGACAGCAGATATCAAGTGAGGGTCACATTGATGAAGAAATTAATCGGCGTACAAAACTTGCCTCAAGAGCTTTTGGAAGAAACAGCATAATTTTCAAGAGCAATATGCCATTATGTCTTAAAAGAAAAGTGTTTGATCAATGCATCCTTCCAGTGCTTACGTATGGTGCAAAGACGTGGACCTTAACTAAAAGAGACATACAAAGGCTGCAGACAACTCAAAGCAGCATGGAGAGGTGCATGCTTGGTGTAACCAGGAGAGATAAGAAGAGGAAATCGTGGATCAGAAAAATGACAAGAGTGGAAGACATCATGATCAGAGTAAAATCCCTGAAATGGCAATGGGCTGGACATATTGTCAGAAAGACAGACCTTCGATGGACAGCCGAAATTCTAGATTGGATTCCAAGGGACAGAAGAAGGCCCAGAAGAAGACCAATTGGGAGATGGGTAGATAAAATTCGAAAGTATGCGGGAGTGACATGGAGGAGACTGGCACAAGGCAGACCTTTGTGGAAGAAACTTGGAAAGACCTTCGTCCAGCCGTGGATTGATAATGGTTGACAATGGTGATGATAATGATGATATGAGCATATAGAGGCACTAGCAGGAGAGCATATAGAGGCACTTGGATTTACACCTTCCGTGATTTCCTTACGGAAATCACGGACGGTGTAACATGACATGCGTTAAGAAGCACATTCGACAATGTTTACTGTACGAGTTCGATAAAGGCAGTACTGCAGCCGCGGAATGCCGCAACATTTGTCAGGTGTATGGGGATGATGCAGTTGATGATAGCACATGTCCCCGTTAGTTTCGGAAATTCCGGGACGGAAACAAAAGCTGTAAAAATCAACCACGTCCTAGACGTCCATCCGTGGTTTCTGACGAGAATGTGGACCAAGTCATAACAAATGAACCACATTCAACCGTTCAGGAATTAGCGGAAACGTTGTCGGTACACCGAACAACAGTCGAAAGACGGATGCATGCGCTTGGGTTCATCACCAAGTTCGATAACTGGGTTCCGCACCAGCTTTCTGCAAAGCAACGAGAGGTGAGAATCCGTAACTGTGTTTCTTTGCTTTCTCGTCACAGAAATGAACCGTTTTTGGGACGAATTGTAACGGGTGATGAGAATTTGGTATTGTACCGTATTGTAAAGCGTCGACGGACTATGTGCCAAACTGCGGAGACCTGAAAAGGAGGACTGCATCCCCCAAAAGGTTTTTTTTTTAGTGTTTAATGGAATGTCCAGTGAATAATCCACTGGGAGGTGTTGGCATCTAACCGAACGATAAATGCTGGCCTCTACTGACAACGGTTGGACCGATTGCGAGAACAACTGACATCGAAGCGGCGAGCACTCGTCAATCACAAAGGCGTGATCCTGCATTATGATAACGCCAGACCTCATGCTGCTTTAATCACTCGGCAAAAATTACTGGACTTTGGTTGGGAAGTGTTACCTTACCCGGCGTGTTCACCTGAACTGGCACTTACGGACTAATACCTTTTCGATCGTTACAGAACGCTTTCGCTCTCCAAACCTTTGATGATGTGGACGATGTGAGAACGGCATTACATGACATTTTTTACTCTGAAACACAGGAGTTTTTCCGGTGTGGGATTCACCTAATCATAGACAGATGGCAAGAGGTCATTCAGAATGATAGCAATTATGCGAAATCTTAGGTACGTTATTTGTTGTGTTCTCCTCCTTTCGTTGTAGCCTACAAAAACGGGTAGAACTTTTGCAAGCATCCAACAGTACACAAGGAAATAACAGAGTTTTGAGAAGTCATCCGAAAATGGAAGCAATTCTAAAGAAACGAAATTTTCTTTCTCGCACGTTGCTTCAGAAAGTTAGAGGTATTCATACCTTCACAGTTATAAAGAATTTTTGTTCGCAGCTGTCACATTCGCTGCCTTCTCCTAGAGATCTCTGCATATACCTTCGGGTATCTTCATGTTGCATCCTATGTATAAGTGTAACAGCTCTTATGTCTATAAATTTGAGTCACTTCTTCAGAACACCTGGGATTTTAATATATCTCGGCGTTTTTAAAACAGAAGACGCACATTGCCGCTCCTACCATAACTGAAGATTTCCACTTATTGTCGTAACTCAGCCTTAATAAACGGCAGAGCTTTTGCTCAGGATTTTGTCAGGGACATTCTTAACTGCAACATTTGTATGGATGTATTGCCGTGCGTCGCATAATTCAGAAGTACGCGCGATATTCACATGCTACATTGGCGTCAAAAATTAACTTGACAAACACAATACTGTGTCATAAATAACGCGAAATACACATGACAGTGTTTAATAACAGTTTACACGGACATACACATATCGATAACACTGTGATACTCAAGACAAAAGCAAAGCCACCAACGCATGAGAGAGAAGCATGTCTACGATATAATGGCAGTCCGAACGTGATGCAGCAAGTGGAACGAATTTCGGAGGGATAATAAGCAGTATGGTTACATAGAAAAGTGAAACCTCATGCTGTTTTCAAGGCTGTGAATAACAGTTTGGGACATAAGTGCCACTCTTCTACCGCGGAACGTGGGAATCCCTGGAGGGTTGTGAAAGGGGGCTGCCAGCTTACAACCGCTTTTCCCAGGGCATCCCAGATATAATATATCGGGTTCAGGTCCAGATATCTTGCAGGCGACTCCATCCTGCGCATATCCTCACTCTCCAGGCGACTCCATCCTGTGCATATATATCCTCACTCTCCAGGCATTCGTCTTCTAGACGTGCCCTATGGGAACAGGCACTATTATCGGTAAAACGGAAGTGGTGCCCAACAGTTCTTCTAAAATCCGTACACAGGGCTTTAGGATGCCATTTCTGTAGCGCTTAGCAGTTAGGTTTTCTCCTGGGAATACCTGCAGCGGCATGAGTTCATCGAAAACGAAGCCAGCCCAAACCAAGAGTCTTCCGCCGTCGTAGTGTTCAATTTAGTTATGCTGGAAGGATGATATTCCGGTTTGCTGCCACTTTCGGAATGTATACACTTTGCGAATCCGTTGTTTAAGCCGTAAATCGACTCGTAACACATTCCCGTTGATCAGGTGTCCGTGGGAGGTGTTTTCGACCCAGTTTAGACGGATTGTTCTGTGAGATGCGGCGTGTGGGATACAGATCATTGGCCTTGTTGGGTACAGACCTATTTCGTGAAGTCTTCAGTGATCTATTTGCCTCGATATCACGATTCCTGTAGCAGAAGGGATATCCTGCGCCTCTTACTGTGTCCCTCGCATGTTAGAGATTCTGCGACCCTGTCTGTTCCCTTCGTCACATTTTCTATTGTGTAATCCTACACCATGTCTGAGGAGAGATTCTACGCCACTGGCTGTGCCCCTCGTAAGAGTTTCTATTGCGTAATCCTGCCCCATATCAGAGGAGAGATCCTGTGCCCCTCGTAAAATTTTCTATTGTGTAACCCTGCCCCATGCCAGAGGAGAGATCCTGTGCCCCTGGCTGTGCCCCTTGTTAACTTTTCCAGTGTGTAATCCTAAATCCTACCCCATGTCAGAGGAGAGATCATGCGCCCCTGGCTGTGTCCCTCGCATGTTTACAAAACCATCAAAGAAACTCTTCGGAGGGTGCTAAACGTTTCCCGATTGTCTTACGTAATCATATAACACACAACGTTAAAGAAACGAACGAGAAGAGAGTAGAACAGGTGCTTCAGTGATCAATATCAACATGTAGGACACAATGTTACAATAATAATATCGAGTTTTCCCGAAAATTACGCCCATAAAGTTACGCAGTTTGAAAAGAAGGAAGGGAAAAATTTTACTTCAGGGCTGTAATATATTATATCAAAAAAGTATTTGCTTTAAGCTTACGAAAAAAAACATAATATGCATTGAAAGTTCAGATACAGAAATAAAGTTTCTGCTGAGAGCATAATAATGATCCCTCTAAAATATACTCGTATTTTAAATATTTCAGATTTATGGTTTTTATTAAGGAATAAAGGTGATTTTCAAGTCAAATTTTCGGGTAGCACTCCTACATACCTCTCCTCCACCAGGCTTTCCGGATTGCCAGTCGCTCTTGTTCTCAAGATCTTCCGTTCACTGGCTACAGACATCTTCTTCTGCGAGCTCATCCACCTACGCCTCTTCCGTCAGTATGTGCCTATCTTTTCGTGCTGGTTAAACACGTTATTTACGTATACCTTCAACAACTCCGCAGCGTTTCCTCGCCGGTCTCTTTACACCAGGCCAGCGCAGCACTTTTGTGCCATTTTCAAGATCGATTGCTTTCTCGACTCCGCCTGGAGTACCAGTCGGCTTCTTCCAGTCGTCGAGAAGCCACCTTCTATGCTACCTGGGCGCCGGCCGCTCCATGGTTTGCGGTTGATTCTGGACTGCTACACCTATCAGTACCCTAGGACACTCTACACCTCCTTTGCTGAGTTCCGTGGCATCCTGGTGCCCCTCCTCCACTCTACGACTCGTGCAATCCACGCTACCGTTGAATTGTGAATGCTAATGTCATCTCAGTGTATTCTCATGCTTACTCGTGTACATTAATTACTTTCACCCCGCCTGTATTATGTTGCTTTGGTGCCCTCGTTAAATAACTTGCACAATTGTGCACGCTGTGTTTTTATCTCATGTATGTAATGTTTTACCTTCACGGCGGTGTTTGTGCTGTTCTTTTTCTAATTGTGTACTATTGTTTCGTCTGTGTTATCCTGTAAATCATGCCCAGCCAATGTCATGTGACACGATGTGTTTCTCTCTGTCACTTCTGCAAGTTTTATGCAATAAGCTTTGCTTGCAGCATCTGTTATTCATCCCCATTGTCATTGCAGTGTATATACCATCATGTTTTTAACAGTTTGTATTATTTCCCAGTGAGACGCCCAACGCTGTACGTCTCCCTCTTATGTTTTCTTTTGATGAATAATAATAATGCGATTTTGAAACCTACCCTTTCTTTCAGTAAAATTGACTTAAAAATCTCTCCTATTAAGTCTAGGAATAGCCATGTCATCCATTATTACTAAATTCGTATTATATTGTGTATTTGTGATGACAAATAAATTCGTATTATACAAAAACCGGCTTTGATATTCTTTTTATTTTTTTGAAATTTAAGTATGTGGCCGCACATTGTTGAATAAATAAAAAATAGTAAGCCACAAAATAAAATACAGTTCGCTATTTCACGAATTGTTTCAGACTTGAACAAAAACTGGGACTTCTGGTTACCCTACGTTTGGGCCCCAGTCAACATTCAAAATATTACATCTACGTAAAGTAGCAGTCAGTTAGTTGCTGCATTTAAATCTCCTAGATTAAAGCATTACCTTGTTTGGAAGCAATACTCTGTACTAAAGGAAATTATAATTATGTAGTAAAACGTAAATACGTTTTATATTTTAAAACCATCCAAATAAACCCTCAGTCAATAATAGCAACATTGGCAGTGCTGTCGCTGTGATCTTTGATGTTCACAACCGACCTGAACAGCAGCGAGGAAAAATGTAAAACGTCACGTATTTTCAGGCAATCAGCAAACATCTTAGGATCTCCGAGGAGCTTCTTTACAGGTTTGTGAACATGCCTACCCTTTCGTATGGCAGCGATATGTTATAGACAAATACAGGTCGTCTTGATTTGTTGTTGCTCGTGGACGTCCTTGTCCCGCCCTTCTGGTCGTTGTTCCATTTTCCTTGAACTGTCACCAGAGATTGGAGACCAATTGCCTCGACAAATAAAGCTAGTATGCTATTTCATCTAGCGATTACCCTGCTTCCACTTTACTGATCGTTCTTCTCCGGAAAGTCCCCTAAGCGATGGTGTGGAGCAATTCTTGCACTAGCAGTCGAAATCCTGCTTCAATTGCCGCAGCCCACTAAAAGAACGTTTATAAAGGTCGCGTGCCATCAGCAGGATATGGTACTTACTGTCAACAGAATGGAACATGTATTAGGTGTAAAGTTGTCATCTTGCTGTCAACAGGATGTCATCACACGTATAGGTCTACTGTCGTCAGATCTCCAGGAATTGAGAGATATAATTCTACATGTCTGGGCTAGTTTCAGCAGAATGAGATCCGATCAAAAAGTTCCGAGACTAGGACGATATACACTAAAGTACTTACGTTACTTAAGTCTGGCTACGATCTCCCTCAAAGTAGTCTCCTTGGGCAGCGACACACCGCTGCCAGCGTTTTTGCCACTGTTGGAACGCTCCCTTTAAGTCCTGTTCGCGATTCGTGTCGAGCACCGTCTGAGATTTGCGCTGGATCTCGTCCACAGTTTCAAACCGGCAACCCTTGAGCTTCAGTTTCATCTTCGGGAACAGGACGAAGTCTCAGGAGGCAAATCCGGTGCGTAAAGCGGGCGAGGAAGGGTAGTCATGCTGTTGCGGCTGCCAAACTGTCGTGTTGCTAACGCTTTGTGAGCTGTTGCATTGTCGTTATGGAGCTTGAAATCGTCCCTGCCCCACATTTCAGGTCGTTTGCGGCGAATGTCCTCCCTAAGACGCCACATAACATCGCAGTAAAAAAGAGCGGTGACGGTCTGTCCCTCGGTGGCGAATTCACGGTACACAACTCCACGAATGTCGAAGGGCACGATGAGCATGCTTTTGGCTCCGGACCTGTTGCTTTTGTACTCCAGACCTGTAGGGTCTTCTTAGATCGTGGACATGAGGGGCTCTTCCACTGCGACGACTGTTGTTTGTTCTCCGGGTCGTAACCGAGACCCAAGACACGTTCCCAGTGAAGACCCGTGACAGAAACGTTGGTTCATTCACCACCTGCTAACGAAGATCTTGACAGAGTTCGACACGGAGTGCTTTCTGTTCGGGGTTCAGAATCTCTGGCACAAACCTTGGAGCAATGCGGTGCATGTTTAAAACCGACGTCAGAATTTCTTGCACTGTTCCGTATGACATACTGACAATGGCAGCAATGTCTTGAATGGTTCTCCGACGATCTTCATGCACCAGTTCCCTAATGTTGTTCACATTTTTGGGGTTTTTGCTCACGGACGGTTGGCCTGACCTCTCGTCTTCTTCCAGTGCCGTTCTGCTTCTGTTGAAGCGCGAGTGGCACTCAAAACACTTCATACGCCTCATTGCTTCATCGCCATAAGCCTGCCGCAACATTTCATGCGTCTCTGTTACGGATTTGCCGAGTTTGACGCAGAATTTGATGTTCGCTCGCTGCTCTAGTTTGCAGTCCATACCGAAATCGCAGCTGTGTTCTGCACGTGGTCACCAAATATCGTGAAGCACAGCTCCCGATGTTCACAGAACGACGCCACTGGGCACAATGACTCAGGATGGTCACTGCCCTCGACCGCGGCTCGCGCATCCGCGTACTGCCATCTGTTGGCGCGCTACGTACCTAGTTTCGGAAATGTTTGATCGCACTACGTATTTCCAAAATGTAGTGAAATCAATGCCGAGTAAATTGTGTTGTTCTGAAAACCGAAAATTGTCTCACACAGTATTCAATTAGTGGTTCTAATAAACTGTGTACTCAGCGTGTCTCTTACATAATAACCTACGCTATCATTCTGTCTCACACTACTTTTGCTTTCAGCAGAAATCGAAACTGAGCTTAACTTCACAAAATGTGCTTCCGTTAGATCACATCTTCGAAAATTGCGTGAATTTTTAAATTTCCTTTCTAGGTAATTGTTATTTTGTTATTGGTTTTTACTTTGTACTTGGGTCCAGTTGTTCATACTTAATGCTGTTAACGAGTACGGATTATTTGTGCCCTATTACGTGGCCGGATATCGTGATAATTAAACGAAGACAAAACAATGTCAGACTGGGGGGCTGACATCACTTTTCAAAATACAGCTCTTTAGTTCTATCAGTGGCATTTGATGAAGCAATCACGATTCTGTTATGTGTGTCTACGTGTAGTGGTCGCCTTTCTTACCGAAACTAAATGGTGAATTAGACAATTCTTGTTTATTTCTACTATTACAGCATAACTTACCAGTTAACACACACAGCCTTGGCCCCATACTGAGCCACCGTCTCTTTAGGAAGAGAAGACGGTGGCTCAGTGTTGTGCCTAATTTAAATTGCAAGGCTGCGCTACCTGAGTTCCTTCTGGAATTCGAAAAAAAATGGGATTTTGTTAATATGCCGCATCCTATTTCTCTGATGTTTACATAATTTTTAGTATGTGAATTATTTTTTTCTTTTCTTTTTTTTTTTTTTTCTAAATTAGGAATTCCAACTTTAAATTTTCAGTTTAGGCAATCGTCTCAGACGGCTGATTACTTTTATTTTTTATAACTAGAAATCATGCCCGTTCTCCGAACGGTGAATTTATAAAATAATTTTTTGGACATAAAAAAATTAAAGAATGGGAAAACTAATTAAGGGAAAGAAAAGTAATTTAAAATCTGTAACTGGTTTAGGATTTAGAACAGCGCCGTGACGTCAATACATACGGTTTGACGTAAAGCGGAGCAGGCTCTGGCGCCCCTTAATTTTAAATCAAATTTCGAAATTTTTAAAGCATTTCAGTGTTTCTGACAAAATTATCTGTGAACCTATCACCATTTTGAACCAGTAAAGCTAAGTAACCCTTTTGAATGTTTTGGCTTTCAGACTTTTTTGTAGGTGTAGAAGTGGTAGAAAAATTCAAGTTGACAATGTTTCAAAGGTTTTTTTTTGTTTTTTTGTATTTTGTTTTTGTTTTCGTGCATTAACAGGTATCCGGACTTTAAGACCTACCAGCATGCCAGTTTAGTTATCTCTAAGTTATTTAGAAGTGGTCTAACAATACGCGAAATGTTCAAGCAGACAATGTTCCAAAATCCAAAACCGCCATTTTTTCTGGTTTTCGGACTTTTTAAGGTATCCGGATCTTAAGGCCTATCACCATGATAATTTTCAGATCTCTAGGTCATTTAGGAGAGGTCAAACAATTCGCAAAATTTCAAGCAGACAAAGCCAACTTTTTTTTTCTTTTTTTTCGTACTTTTCTTGGTATACGGACTTTAAGACCTATATGCAATATGCATGCTAATTTTCAGATCTCTAGGTCATTTAGAAGTGGTGAAACAGTTTGCGAAAAATTCAAGCAGACAATGTTCCAAAGCCGCCATATATATATTTTTTTTTTGCTGTTTTCGTACTTTTCTAGGTAGACGGACCTTAAAGACCTATCACCATGCCAATTTTCAGATCGCTAAGTCATTTAGAAGTAGTCGAACAATTCGCGGACGAACACACTCGCATTTTCCTTCTTTGCTTTTCATATACGAGGCGAAAGCCTATATTTATACAGGTATTCACGTATGCAGGCGTAAAACGCCGAACTTTAAATGCGTCGCTACATCATTAAGCATTGCGTCATTACCAGTTTGATTGTAGCCTGTCCTTTCACCCAAAGAGAAAAGAGAGCTAAAAATAGCTGCGTCACCATGGCAGCATGTCACGGGACCAGAACCTTTCTGTGTGGTTAACACTGAAGAGGGAATAAGCCGCTCGTTTCCTTTGTTTCTTTAAAAAATGTTTAAAAATCATAAAATGACTTTTTCTTAGAAAAAATGTGTGAAAGAGGGATGAGAGTTGTGAGTTTATGCTGTAAAAATTGCAATGCGTTATGATTTATAGTTTGGCCGTATATGCGGTTTTTAAAATGAATCCCATCGCGAAGTAGAGAATTTTGTAAAATTTAAAAATTTAATTTCTCGTAAACTAAATCGAAATTTAAAAAAGGGGACGACGAGGTGCAAAAATGTGGCCATGGCCCTACATGCCTTCAAAGTTTCGTGGTTCTATTGCTGTTAGTGTGTCCGGAACCCGAACTGATAACACTTTTTTGCTTATCTTAACTTTGAAATGCAATAGCTCTTGGAGTATCACCATAATCGAAAAACGGTTTTCTTCAGCGTGTTCTCGGAACAATTTCTCTACGAACAATATAAATTTCATATTTTTCTGTTCAATACTTTAGCACTGCGAGCTAAAACTAAAAAAGCGCGAGTGTTGCAAAATTTCTAAAACAGCGGAGGCGGCGACAGCGGCAGTTACTTTTTTTATAGAATAGAGAGATTCTTGTCTTAAGTTTACGCTCAATCTACCTTTTTCTGGAATATTTCCTTTGCCTATTATTACCTTTTTTATATTATTTGTTTTCGGTTCTTAAGAGCAGCGTAATTGAAATTAGTACTCATGTTGAATATTTACGTTTTCGTATGAGGCTCAGTTTTTTTCCAAATGCGAAAGAAACCACAAGTGTTTAAAACGCATGTTATATATTTAATATGCGCTATTTGTTCTTTGTAATTTTCTTTCTGTTTATCTTAAAAAATGTTAGAAGCAGTCTATATAGATTGAGTTTTTCTTTACGTTTTTAACAAAACAAGGATTTTACTTTTATTAAAAAATATTGCAAAGACTCATTTTAAAATATTGTACTCTCTTTTCTTATCATTTCAGGGATGATATACTACGTCGCATTTAGGATATTGGTTTGCTGTACTCATTTGACTCGACATCGATTACAGTCTTTTTATCAACATTCACTAAAACGTTAAATCAGATTAATTAAGATAACGGTATCGTTCTAATTATCAGCTGTTCAATTAGTTCCATGTGTTGCTCCGCTTTGTTTGCATGGCCCCTGAGAACATCCATCTCACCGCTCAAATAATCTAGAGCCGCCTTTACATTTCATGCGGAGTATTTTTTTATTTAAATAGTTTCTGTGCTAATAAGTAACAATTTTGTAAAGAAAAATAACAGTTGTTTTATGGAAATGAAATGTTGAATATTGAATAAAATCAGAAGCACTCTTCCTTTTTTCTTCTTTTTTAATTGAGGTTTTTTTGCGAACCCACTATATTCGACTTCCCTGGTTTGTCTAATGAAAGTGATTACTTTCATAGAGTTCAAGAAATGGAAAAGGAAGTTTTAAATACATTATTTTCCATAAAAGAAAACCGCGATTTGTCTCTCTTGCCATGTTTCTTTGGTTCTCTACAGCGGCAGCGCTCGTTTCTTCGCCCCGCGTTCGCGAGTGTCCGTAATTGTCATGCAAACGAAGCCGAGTGACACAAAACTTTCTTGAAGTGCTTGTAATCAGAAAGTTAGCCAAGGGAATTTTGTCACACCAATGCACAGAAGATTTTTAACATTTTGGCTGCTGTAAGAGAGAAAAAGAGAAATTTCATCGCGTAATTTAACTATGTTCATCTACATTTTAGAAGTTTGAACATTTTTTTTTTTGGTTTGTCTTTATGGCGTATCTGTTAATTCTTGTGACATATACTCCTGCAGTCTTAGTATTCGGCGGGACATAGCTTTTCTCAGACACTTTGTCAACATGAATAATTCCTTCAGAACCTGCTATTAGTTGTTCCCCGCAAAACTTCATTAACTTCCTCTTTCGGACAGTCAATTATTGCACACTCCAGCCTGTTTGGTGATTATCAGTATTTGTTTTCTGTATTAAACGTCAAGTGCTACTTTTCGAATACAATAAGAGCTTCTAGTTCGCGTATAAAAAAATCGTGTCTTTCCCCACATATAAGTGTGAAAATATCATATATTATAATCAATCAAACAAGAGAAAAAGTTTCAAACTTTTAGTTTAGTGTAATGCAAAGGATTGCATTCCACCCCCAAAAATAGAGAACAGAAACGAAAAGAGAAATAAAAAATGGCAACTATTAAATTAATAAGTCATTAGATTTAGCAATGTCAGGAAAGCTAATTTGAAATCGATTATTAATATCGAAAATACACCCCACCATAATACTTAATGAGTAAACAAAACTAAATGGACTTTAGTATCAGTGTAATTAGAGTGATTTCCCTAAAATAAAATAAAACATTTCGAATCGTTTCAGATAAAACAAGAAAGATGTCACCAACTTATCGAACGTAATTCGAAAGAATCTGGACAAAAAGAAATCTGAAAGTTAGTAATACGCTTTTCCAAAACAACCTTTAGAAGTAAATATCGTGGGCCACAATTGGAATCCTCTAATTTCGGTACCTGTATAAGGGAATCACAATATCTATCACTTTCGAATATTAAAATTGGTTTAAGTTGAGATCTATTTGTATCTTTATTTATATATTAAGATTTTAAAAACACTTTAAAGCTTGACGAGAAGTTTTCCTATATTTAAACCTTTCAATTATCACAATATTTTACCACACCGAATAAGTGTATGTATGCATTTTCAGGATTCCTGGTTTTAAAGAAAAAAAACTGCCTGAATGGTAGTTGAAAATATACGAAATGTTGAATATGTAGAAGTCAGTACTTACATTACTGTGGTTCTTTCACAGTGCCTGATTGTATGGTTTTGGAAGTTCACTGGGTCAGAAACCGGACTGTTAGGAGCTCTGACGTCAGCAAACCACTTATGAAGGGGTTTTTTTTCATCTCCTCATGCGCATCATACACTTACTAGCTTCATTTTTTAAATTACTCTTAGAATACTAAAAGTAATTTTTCCACCTTGATACCTTAAAATTATTTGCTGTATTACACATGTCTTCACCTCTTTCAACTCTGTGGACCAATTCAAATATGTGGAAATATCTCGAACTTTGCTGAAAACGGTAGGATTTGTGCACATTTCATAAAACGGTAGTGAACCTGTGAGAGTCAAACAAAAGAAACGAATTTCTCTTATCCAATTTCTTACTTTCTGGTGATATGTCTCGTGGTCAACCCTCTGTGTCTCAAATGCAGCGTTTTCAACGACAAAATCATACCCGATAGTCTTAGTGCTCTATTGAAGCTGAATAGAATTAGTATATATCTTTTCAATTTGATGTATACTCTCATATTATTAGAAACTTCCCCAACTATAAAGATTTGGCATACCAGCTTGAATAATTACCTAACTTACAATTTTGGAAGTCTGAGGTGGTACGCTACCATTCAAGACCAGATTCTATAAATTGTAAGCGGCACGGTGACATCAAATGTTCAATACATATCTACGACTATTATGCTGTTCTTTTGTTTTTCTATATAAAGTTTCCTCTTCCTACATTTTTAATGTAATTTTCACAGTGATATTCTGAAGAACGATCAAGTGCATAATTCGATGTATCGGTGTTCGACATAAACAGGTTTAATAGCATTTTAAATTTGTCTTTTATTTAATCTTCAAACTTCAAATTTTGTTACATGTAGAAGATTCATTTGGCTGCACGCTTTGATAACATTTCAGTTTCACTAATTTATCAAGTGAGCGCAGTAGTTTCCTGTTATTTTCTGTGGTGAAAAGACACTGCTAATTTGTATTTTAATCAAATCTCAGCAAGTCAGTATTTTTTCGACTTTCAATGATTCCCATGAATTTCAATAGGGTGTACATAACTGTAGTCAGCTCACTTTGAAAGGCCTTCAGTTATCTTACTGCAATACTATCACCTGTAGGATTATCTTGGATACCTTTTTGCTTGGTTCCAGAAACAGCTGGTTTAGAGGCGCTGTTTGATCTGTTTAACTCTTGTGAACTCTCTTGGGGTGTACAGTCACACTACTGCAGTTATTCTGTAGTACCTATAATGTAAACTAATGGAACACTGAAATGTGCTTAATTACTACCTAATATCGACATATTTTACTTCAGATACTAGTACCGCAACAGTTCTATCTCATTTCGCATTCGATAACGTCGCGTGAGGGGATTTAAACATTGCTCGTTGTGATTGATTTACACCCGGAAAAAGTTATGTTTTCAACAACGCAGATAAGATGTTCTGCTTTATAATACAAATGCTTTCTTTCTGATCATTTATGCAGAAAAATATGAAGTTTTCTCTAATGAAAACGCGTTCGTACAGTGCTAGGCATTTCACTCTGAACAATGAATATTTATGAATGTGTAAGAATGTATTAGTAAGAGAGAGAACATTAAAACAGCGAGGTTTTGCAAGCCCTGCTATAATTTCACATTCTGGCATACAAATCGATTGCAAATCTTCAGAAGGAAAACACCCGAATCATTTGAGATGAAAGACAGGTGGATGATTTAGTTTCCAAAGGAATATCTAAAAGCTAATGTAGAAACCGTGTTAATGAGTTTCAAAAATCTGAATAATGTATAGAGTTTTAAGTTAGTTGTTTATTTGTATTTTAAACTTCTGATAGTTGCATGCTCAACTCAATTCCCAGTTAACTGTTCTTAGAGAAGTTCGCATAACGTACATTCTTCTCTTCGAATAAATCATTAATAGCTAAGTGTCAGGGATAAGAAAGAACATCAGATAAGATATTTACGTTATTCCACCAATTTGTTCCTTCATTCACAGAACGGTCAAATCCACTGTTATTCGACCCTTTGATTTTCACCCGGAATTCAATTAAATGATGGCAGTAGTCGGTCACATATACACCATCTGACAAAAGCATCCGGACTTTTGCCTATCCACAAACTCCCTGTAGCAGCAAAGAAATCAATATTGAGCTAGTCCACTGTTTGCTGCTATCATTGCTTCCACTCTGCTGGGAAAGCTTTCCACTAAAACTTGGTATAGTGCTGTGCGAATTGCCTTACATTCTTCCACAAGAGCTGTAATCAGGTCAGTCACTAATGTCTGGACATCAGTTAGCTTGCAGTAGAATCGTCTCAAATGTGTTTCATAGGATTTAGGTCAGAGCTGTGCGGAGGCCAGTCAAGTTCTTCCAAACTCATCCCATTGAAACATTTCCGCACGAACCTAATTTGTGGACTGTAATATTATTCCGTTGGTAAAAAATGGTTCTTTAACGAACTTTTGCCATAATGCTGGGAGCAACAAAATTGTTGAGAATGTCATTATAGGCCAGCGTTGTAGGTTTTGTACACATGTGGTTATCAGTTTTGCACTGGAGCCAAGGAGCCTGGCCCAAACCATAAACAAGTTAGTAAAATCATGCAATGCATTGATTATAATACGCTTTCCAACATACCAGAAATCATTACTCAAGTTATGAAGATAATGGTTGTGGAATAAATACAGCTCCTGTGTCCTGAACTTTGACCTAATTTCGATGATATTCAACAAAACAGGTTCGGTATTCCCCCGGAACAGCATACTAAAATTTCATCGAAATCGGACTATATAAACGCAAGTTATAACGCATAAGGGCAATGGAATGCATCCCGCTCCTATGTCCTGATTTTTCACCCCATTTGCCCTATTTTCCATAGTGTTCATCCCCATGTGGTCCCCAACCACATACTAAAACTTCATCGAAATCGAACATTTTTTACGCGAATTAACGTGCGGACAGACAGACGGACAGACGGACGGACTGACTGACAGACGAACGAAAGCTGGAGCATATACGCTTCTTCAACCTACGGTTAGAATGCGTAAAAATCTACTTATCAGAGATTTAAACTTTTTACAAACACCTCCAAAATACTTCAGTTTCCAAGCACTTTTCAGGGGGCATAGAAATCCTATTGGCCGGGAGTAATAACTTTTCTAAGTTATTAGATGACAAAGTAGATCTCCCGACCCACACATGCTCCACCGCAGAGCGATTTTGAACGTAAGGCTTTTCAAACCGCTGAAGAATTTGACATCCCTTTTCTCTGATTGTCGAAACCTGGGGATACACTCCATTTTCAAAAGACTGGGGCTTTGAATATTAATTTAATCAAATTTTATATAAGGATTTCTTTTCTTCTTTACTATTTTAAAAACCAGCGTAATGTTAAGTGCTAAAAGAACAAGTTAGTAAAATTATGTAATGCATTGATTATAACACGCTTTCCAACATACCAGAAATCATTACTCAAGTTATCACTCAAGTTATAAAAATAATGGCTGTGAAATAAATCTCGGTCCTGTGACCTGACCTTTAATCCCAATTCGATGATATTCAACAGAACCTGTTCGGTATACCTCCGAAATAACATGATAAATTTATGTCGCGATCGAAGCATTTTTACGTAATTTATGATGCATAAAGTCAGTCTATGAAATAGATCCCCCTCCTGTGTCCTAACCTTTGACCCCATTTCGCCCATTTTCAATAGGATCCGTCCCGGGTAGGCCACTGCAACATACTAACATTTCATCCAAATCGAAGCATGTTTACGTCAGTTATGACGCATAATGGCGATGGAAGTGATTCCGCTCCTATGTTCTCACCTTTAACACCATTTCGCCCATTTTCAACAGGGTTTGTCCCCAAATGGTCCCCGACCACATACTAAAATTTGACCGAAATCGAACCCTTTTACGTCAGTTATGACGCATAAGAGAAGTGGAATGGGTCCGCACTTATGTCCTGACTTTTGACCCCATTTCGTTCACTTTCAATACAGTTCCTTCCCGGGTGGTCCACTACCACATACTAAACTTTTATCGAAATCGAACTATTGGTACGCGAGTTATCGTGCGGACGGGTATACGCACACAACGCGTGACGTAATGAGGCAGACTGGAATCGCGACCATCTTCTCGAAAGAGTGTGACGTCATAAAAATTTAATAGGATCCACACAGAACGCGTGACGTAATGAGACAGATTGCGTGACCGCGCGCCAACATCTCAATCGCGAGCTTGTGACGTCATAAGATTTCTAAGCATGTGTTACATTAATGGGACGACGCCATGACACTAAAACGTGGTAATTCGGGGTGGTTATTTAACCCACTAAACGAATTCTTCTAAAGTCGAGGTCAAGCTAAATTGATTTCTAGTACCAGAAAACGATAGGTTAACGACTTTCATCAAAATCCTTAGAGCCGTTTTCAAAATAAAATTTACATAGATACAAAAACTGCTCCTTTAAGGTGGAAGTCAAGTAATTTTTCTTCCTATACTTCCAATAAAAAATTTCTGTACAGTACACATTTTCTTCACAATTATTGCGTTCCCAAAGATGAAAATTTAAATATCGATTAAAATAGCTTCATTTTATAACTTGGACTACATAATATTTTCTAAAACATAACCATAATTATGCAATTCAACATTTATTTGTCTACTGACATCATCAAAGTACAGGTCGCGCCACCTTTTTTCTGGTTTCAACACCACCAAATGAAACGTTATTGTTTTTTAGTATAATTATGGTTATGTTTTAGAAAATGTTAAGTATTCCAAATTATAATATGGAGTTATTTTAATCGATGTTAAAATTTTCATCCTTGGGAACACACTAATTGTGAAGGAAATGTGTACAAAAGTTTTTCCATTGGAAGTACAGGAAGCAAAATTACTTGACGTCCACCTCAATAGTATAGGATAAGGGCAATGCAATGGATCCCGATCCTATGTCCTGGCCTTTGATCCCATTTGTCCCATTTTCAATAGGACTCCTCTCCAGGTGGTCCTCTACCATATACTAAAATTACATCGAAATCGAAAGATTTTACGCACGTTTTGACGCATTAGGGGAATGGAATGTATCCCGCCCCTATGTCCTGACCTTTGACCCCACTTCACCCATTTTCAATAGGGCTCGTCCCCATGCGGTGCCCAACCACATACTAAAAGTTCATTGAAATCGAACCATATTTACGTGAGTTAGGAGGCATAAGGGCAATGAATGGATCCTGCTCCTATGTCGTGACCTTTAACCCCATTTGTCCCATTTTCAATAGGGTTCGTCCCCAGATGGTCCTCTACCACATTCTAAAATTTCATCGTAATCGAACTATTTTTATGAGAGTTATCTTGCCGACAGGCGGACGGACAGACGGACGGAAAAAGCTGGAGCATATACGCCTCTTCAACCTACAGTTGGAAAGCGTAAAAACAGTCCCAGGGCAGGATGCGTCCTCCACCAAACTTCATAGTTGGCTCAACACAGTCGGGCGGGTACTGTTCACCTGGATCTTCTACACCCAGGCTCGACCGTCGAACTTCCAGATGGTGAAGTGTGATTAATCACTCCTGTCAACGTGCTTATACTTCTTCAGAGTCTATTGACGCCGAGTTTATCACCTCTCCATTCGAAGCTTGTCGCTGATCTTGCTGATACTAGGATTGTGTAGGCTGCTACGCTATGCACACCCATTCCCATCTGCTTTGAATGAATTGTTATGGTGCTGGCATTGCTTCCATAGGTGTCTTAAAACTAGGTGGTGAC
Organism: Macrothele yani; assembly: GCA_039090855.1. Classification (NCBI taxonomy): domain Eukaryota; kingdom Metazoa; phylum Arthropoda; class Arachnida; order Araneae; family Macrothelidae; genus Macrothele; species Macrothele yani. The sequence goes on along the minus strand of CM077007.1, from coordinate 98,172,581 downwards.
TTTTGCAACCAAGAAAAAGTGATTTTTTCGCACCATTCGCTTCAGCACTCGGTGGTCTTTCTTTGTCATGTTACTGAGCCTACTGGGTGCGCTTGTGCTGTTATTGCTTCTGGGTGTTTCCACTTCAAAATAATATCACTTACTGTTGATCGCGGCAGCTGCAGCTGTACAGAAATTTCTAGTAATGACTTGTTCTAAGAGGCACTCTATAATCTTGCTATGTTGAAAGTCACTGATCAATGCCGTACATCCCTTTTTTTTCTTTTTTTTTTTTTATTGGAGGTTTAACGACCACCGTGAGCAACTCAATGAGCTATAAGCAGTCGCCCGTCCCTAATTTAGGGTCACTGGTTCCAGGGAAGGGAGAGAGTCAGTGCCGTAAGACAAACACAACATCCATGCCTCAGCGGGATTCGAACCCGGACCTCGTTCGGACGAATGATCAGAGGCCATCGCTTAGACCACTGCCTTCAAAATAAACCTTGATTAGTCTAAAAGCAAGGTACATGTGATACGCTTCAGTCACATGAGACTGTATTAAAAGAGACGAGGCCAAGAAGTCTCAACACAAAAGAAAGGAGGCAGGAAAACTGGTAACATCAGAACAAGATTAAAATATATACAGATAAAAAAGGAACACAGAAAACAAAAAACGAAAAACACACACATTACAAAACCCAAACCCCAGAGTGAGGGAAGAAAAACACATTCCAAAAACTAGTACATAGCAGCGCGAACACAAAGGTGACAGGTAAAAAACACAACAACAATACAACACAACACAAATTGACTGACACTGCAAGACAGCGACAGGAGAAACAAAACTGTACTTCTGAAAACATGCAGCAGCGGCCAAACCATTAGTACAAGAAGAACATAAAAAACAAAAAAAACCGTGCACATAAAGAGGGGTGTTAACCAACCGCTATAACCAAAAACGAAATATGAAGTGACGCATGTTAGTCAGGAGGAACACTGTACAGAAGAATACATGATAATAAGGTGAAAAACCGCTGCATCACACAAAATAAATGTAGCTAAACAGGCACACGGGGTTCACAAAAAAAAAATCGCACTCAATTCAAATTTCATACTCAAAACAAGAAGACGCGCGTTGACAAACCCCAGAAGCCGACGTGGCGCTATAGAGAGAATCACGCGGAAACAAGATCGCATAGCATCATAACACATTGAAAACAACACAAAGTACGTCCAGTCGTGCACGGCAACAGAAGGCTGTGCTGAGAAAAAAAACAATATTACAGGAAAAACCCGGACAGGAGAAGCACGAAGCAAGACGTAGAACCCTAGCTTGAGTGCAAATAAACACAAAAAGTGCACTTAAAACATAATCAAAGACAAAACTGCCTCAAATGACTACTTCACTACACATGTAGTCACATACAGTCAAGAAAAAAAACACAAGAGGCACAGTAAAAAAAGTACAAGGCAAATAGAGCGTTGACCAACTCCTTGGGTCAACGTAACCCAATAGACAAAACAAGTGAACATGAAACACAAGGCATGAGAAAAAAAAGGCTCCCTAAACTGCGGAGCCAACTGAAACACGAAAGTAAAACATACACAAACAAGTAAAAAACAAGATTATCACATTAACAGTATAGGTAAAATACAATCACAGTATTATAAAAACTCACACAGGAGCAGAGCGAGTAGGACAGCCGCCATCCGAACAACTAAACACAACACGTGCAAAAAGCAAGAGCAATTACAAAAACACGGTAATACCACATTAAGGAAACACAGTACAAAAAAGAAGATCAGGAACAACAACAAACAAACAAGCACAAAAGAAACACAACAAACAAACAAGCACAAAAGAAACACAACACGCCAAAAATTTTTAGCAAAACTAGACAACACAGACTAGCCCAACGGAAAACAACAACACCCAACAAGCATCACACTAATACCAAACAATAACAGTGATCACAAACAATTGGTGGCCAACTAGTACAACAAAACACCACAACAAGAAATGCGTCGACCAACAACTGTGGCCGACGAAAACATAGAAAGCAAGCACACAATAATACATAGACAAACAACTCAACAAAAATACCGACACAAGAAACAATAACCGATTGCACAGCACCACCAAGAACCAGAAAAAAATACACACAGAACACAGGAACACAAATGCCCACGGACTCCGGACAGAAAAAAGTCAAAGCAACTAGCTGTAAAACATCCAATCACAGCGCAAAACGACAAGAAAATTCAGACAAAGAGGCAGAGGCCGCTAGTAAGAGGAAAAGTGTAGAAAAGCACTATCCAAGAAAGAATATACCGACCAGTAGAATGAGCTAACAAAGCACAGAGGAAAAAACAACAAAAAGACCGGAATCTCAAGGAAGCAAAACAGTACAACATTACCAAAGGGCCATCATAAAAACAAGAAAAGGAAAACGGTAAAAAAAAAAAAGGAAAAACAACAGGATTAGAAGAAAAGAATGAATACAAGGCAAAAAAACCTGCAGCTCAATCAAAAACAGAACAAGACAACAACCCGGAAAAGCAAAAACAAACAAAGTGAAGAAACCATTACACCATAACAAAAACAAGAAAAAACAACTGATCAAACGAATTGAATCAACCCATGCTCAACCCGAAACCAGGGGAGGTGGGGGGACCAGATCGAGAAGAAAGCAGGAACTGCCTGCCGGGCCAGAGCTACCTCGTACTCAAGTTGGATGACGGACTTGATCGAGGAACGAAACCTACGGCACAGAAAAACTCTCGCAGGATGATATCGACGAAGAGCAGGCCGATCAACACTGGTATGATAGTATAAATAAATAGTCAGTTTGGCCTGCAAAATTAAAAACGCGCAAACTGGATTGTGAACAGCAGCGGAAGGATGATGACGGCGAAGAAAATAGTAATGTGAAACAGAGTGAAAGGAAGGACAAACCTTGGAGAGAAGAGCAAACATCAAGGAAAAAAGAGGCTGTAAAACTAAACAGGAGTCATATGCGTGATGAACATCACCGAGCGTTGAACAGAAAAAACACAAGGGAGAAGACAGGCGACCAAAACGATGAAGAGTTCGTGGTGTGAGCAAGCGACGATGAAGATGTAGCCAATGAGTATCAGTTGCTTTTGGGGAAGCCAGAGAAATGTGTGAATCGACCCATGTCTGAGAGGTTTCATCAGGAGGCACAAAAGGAATAGCGAGAGGTGCTCGAAAATAAGTAAGAAAGTGGCGGTACAAGAGTTTTGCAGTAACTTGATGCACCAGAAAGGGAACATCATTCAAATAAACCAGAAAAGGAAGGCAAGGGGACGCCGAAGAAGAAACAATTAACCCAAGAGAATTCACGAGGGACGGGTAAAGGCGTTGAAGTTGAAAATGAAGCAACCGGAGTTGGGCGCAATGTAAGGGAGTGTCAGCAAGAGGGGGTCGATTTGGGAAAGAGACTTCCAGCGGAGAGAAGCATCTACAAGTTGGGATACATGTACCACGCCACTGGCGAACCAGGTGGAGAAGCACAAGTACGGTGAAGAGGAAGAACGGAGTGCAGAAGAGTAAAAGAGAGGTTCCGCAAGCAGATCATTAGTTGAGGTAGGTGGGAGACGGACGGGACATAAGGAATGCCAGAGGGAAAAAACGGTGCGATAAGTATCAGGAAAGTGATCTGGAATGAGGGGGAACAGATCCATACGGAGGAAGGTAGCGAGAGTGAGAAACGGACTGCGAGGGAAAAGTAAAGTATCAACAATAGTAAGCGATGAAATCTGAGGATGAGAAAAATAACGGAGAAAGGTCTGAAAATGAATAGCATTAGATTTTTGAAAAAGATCTGGGTGGGCAAGACCTCCAAAGGACAGAGGAAGGACGAGAGTAGAACGATGAACCCAGTGAACTTTATTCCAGATAAAATCAGTAATCAAACGTTGAGCGGATTGGAGAAAAATGGGCGAGGGAAAATAAGCGAACCACGAATGTGTCAAAATGGGAAGAAGAAAGGAAGAAACCAGATGTGCTCTGCTAAAAAAGGACAAAAAGGTTTGAACCGGCAAAAAGGAGCAAGACGGCGATTGAGCTGCTGAACCAGAGGAATCCATGTGGCATCAGCAACAGCCACGGGATTTCCAACGTACACACCAAGAAGTTTAATGACCGAGGATGACCAACGGGCACCCCAAGGGCGATCAGCGTGTGCCACCCACGATCCGGCCCACAGACCGACAGATTTAGACATATTAAGTTCGGAACCGGTAATTGAAGCATACTCACGATAAGCAGAAAGGACAACACCGAAAGAACGTTTAGTGCGAAGAAGGAGAGTGAGGTCATCAGCATACGCAGACAACACTATGCGGTGATGACGAGTAGGAGCAATACTGCGAGGAATCACAGAAAACAAACGAGAACGCAGACAAATTAAGAGAGGTTCAAATGCAAGCGTAAAAAGTTGACCCGAAAGGGGACAACCCTGCCGGATCCCGTTGTCAAAGGGGATGGTAGCTGTCATGAATGTGGAAGTGCGAATACGAAAAGAAGAGTGAGAGTAAAGATTAATAAGAGCTTGACAGAAAAGAGTAGGAAAGCCAAAATGACGAAGAACAGCAAAGAGATAAGAGTGATTAATGGAGTCAAAAGCTTGTTTCTGATCAATATTAAAAATTGCGAGAGGTTCGGAAAGTTGGGAAGCAAGAAAATATAAGTTGCGAATGGTGGAAATGTTGGTAGTAATCGAACGGGAGGGAATAGTGTAAGTTTGATCGGGGTGGATTAAATGCTGCAAGACGGGATTGAGGCGAAAAGCGAGAATTTTAGCAAAGGTTTTGTAGTTAGTATTAAGAATAGAGATAGGACGCCAGTTAGAAAAAAGACCAAGGTTTCCGGTTTTCGGGATGAGACGGAGAAGAGCAAAAGTGAAATCAGAAGACTGAAAATTTGAAGAAGTAAAAACGGCATTAAAACAAGCAACCAGAAGCGGGAGGAGAGAAGGCAGAAACTTCTTATAAAATGAGAGCGGAAGACCGTCCGCGCCAGGGGAAGAACGGTCATTCAGACTGGAAATTGCAGAGCGGACTTCACAAGGAGAGATAGAAGAAACAAGAGAATCAAAGAAACAATGCGGAACCTGAGGGAGCACATGAAGAAGAGGGGAGGTATCTGCAGGAGAAAGGAGTCGGTGTTGAAAACGATCCGAATAATGGGAAAAAGTAAGTTCATAGATACGATAAGGGTCGGTAACTGTAGATCCGTCAGGTAGTGAAAGAAAGGAAATTCTGTTGCTTTTAACATGATACTCCTCAAGGGACTTCAAACTAGAAAAGGGGTCGTCGTGAAACCGCAAGTGAGTGAATTTCAGACGAGTAATGGCTGTTGAAGCAAAAGTAAACAGAATACGACGAAGTTGAGCTTGAAACACGGAAAAAGAAGGATCAGAAGGAGAAATAGTCTGCAATTTACGACGGAGAACATCAATATCTTGAAAGCGAGAAGTACGGGAAAAGAAAGAAAACTGACGTGCGAAAGAAATAATCGAAATTTTCGTGGAAAGCCACAGAACCACTGGGTCGTCAGACGAACAAAATTGTTGCACAGAAGACGAGATCATAGAGCGAATTTCAGCACAGAAAGTAGGATCAGTTAAAACTGAATCGTCGAGCGACCAGACTGGGGAAAGGGGAACAGAGGAAGAATGCAAAAAAAGTTTTAAAAGAACGGGGCGATGATCTGACGAAACGGAAGGATGATGAGTAATTTCAACTAGAGAGGAATGGAGAAAACTGGAAACATAGAATCTATCTAGGCGTGCTGCGACACAGCGTGAAGCAGCCGGGGGGAACCAGGAAAATTCCTTGGACCGGGGATGGAGGGAACGGAAAGCATCAATCAAATCAAAATTAACAACGAGTTGAGTGAGATTGGAAACAAGGTCGGAACGGCTTTCGGTTGAACCATCTCGGTCAAAACCGGGTTGCAAAGTGAAATTGAAATCGCCTGCAACAATGACTGTATCATTTGGATGGAGGGTCTAAAGGATAGAAGAAAGATGTTGGAGGAGAGTTTCTGCATCCGTAGCAGATTGCGGAATATGGATATTGAAAACATGAATACGTTTAGAACAAAAACAAAAAGAAATATGTTGAAAAGAACCCAGCAGACTCTGTGACTCAACAAGATCAGAAAGGGAAGAATGAAAACGCACATGAAACGCTATAGCGGTACCAGACCTGAGATGGGTCCGGTAATTATGATAAACAATGTACGGCCAGCGTCTCCAGCGGGAACACCCGGCATCCAAGGAACAGTTCGTCTCCTGGAGAAGGAGGATATTAGCCCCCAGGTAACGAACGTCCTCGTAAACCAAAGCATTCGCCGCAGAAGACGCAAGCCCTCTACAATTAAAGCTAAGTAGTGTTAACAAGGACATCACTGGTAGGTTGCATTCAGCCTTCCAATTCAGCCCTCAAAATCTTGAGTAAGTATCCCAGACGGCGAGCATATTGCTCAGTCTTGCCAGGCAAAGTAACATTAGTTATAAATGCATGGAACTGGTTTAGCTGTGCAATCATTTCAGGCAGCAAGTGAAGCTTACTCTTAATGCAAGGCAGTGTGATCAACTTCGCCTTACGCGGGCGAGTGGTCAATGCATACAGATCAGTTAAGGTAAGAGGGTGCAAAGGCACTGCAAGTTCTTCAAACATAGTAGAAATGTCAAGAAGTGTAGGAGAAGGAGAATCATCGTCAGAGTCAACCATTGCAGTGTCATCAGGATCAGGGGCAACCGTGTCCATAACATCAACATCCTGGAGACATGCGAATCGGTTCGAAACTAGTAATTCAGAATTTGGCTCATGATGGCTAGGTGAACCCGAGGTAGAATGAGCTGGTTTCTTGGACCGAAAACGTTGAGACGAACGAGAAGAGCGAGTAGGAACACCAGGTGAGCTGGGGCGTTTACGTTGTGATTTAGGTGCAGACACTTCCAGCAATGGAAAATCCTCATTGGAGGGTTCCAAACCATTCAGTACGACGACAGGAACCGGGAGGAAGGAACGACTGGAGAAACAGCAGGCAAAATTGATGAAGGTAGAATGTGAGCAGGTGCCTCAGCGGCCTGAACAACATCCGCAGGGGCAGCGGCCACCTGAACTGTAGTAGCTAATGAAGAATCAGATCTAGCACCAGGAGTAGCATGAGGACAAGCAGAAGCGAGATGACCTTCCCCTTTACAGCGGAAGCACTGAACCCCTGCAAAAAGATTAAAAATGTACGTCCGGGTATCAGTGACTAATTCCAGAGTTGCAGGGCGTTCCGCTATTGACTGAGAAGTTGGAAAAATAACCCGGTACTGACGGCGCCCACCCTGCACATGTTTCAGGGTGGAATCACGGGCTGTAGCTGGAAGAATCTTAGTCACTCCCACAACACGACCCATCGTGTTCAGGGCATCAATCAACAGAGAATCAGGAACAGCCGTTGGTACAGGAGAGAGGGTCACCGTAACTGGTCTTTGGGCTGCAGCGACAGGTTGTAGATGAAAGGACCCAATATCAACCCCATGAAATATAATTAAATCTACTGCTTGCTGGTGGGTGAAGTGAACAACCACCCTCCATCCAAGCGAATAATGGACACAATGCTTTCGGCTGAAACGACCTTCGACACAGCATGCAGATACTGGGGGAGGGGGTGTCGCGCAAAGCAGGAATGAAAACACTTAATAATAAGGCAGACGACAACTGCTTACCTTGCGGCGAATCACTTGGAAGAATAATTTTCAACGCCGAAGCTACACGTTTAAAATGTGGTGCAGAATCACTAGAAATATATGAGGTACTTCCCACAGCTTGTGCGAACGACGTTGAAGTAGAACTAGCAGAACCAGGAATATTAGACGCAGCCGGTACACGGGTGGCCAGAAGCACAGTTTCTGGAAGTCCAGCAACACTAGTCGACGCAACATTCCCCGAAGAAGGCACAGAACTAAGAAGCGAAGACATATCAGCAATCGACGAAGCAGCTGTAGACGACGGTGACTTATTCACAGTGGTAGTGGACATTCTCGACCACTGGCCCACCAAAACTCATGCGTCGTAACTGACGACACACGAAAATGAAAATAAAACAAAAAATGAGCACCCACTCGGCACTCAGCCTCACTGCTCGTGAAGCGAGGGTACGAAACACTGCAACTAAAACACAAAACGACGAAATACCACAAAAAGAACAAGTAAACTAACGAACTTTGACTTCTACGCAGGAGCCGAAAAAATATGCGACTTGTCTGTTCAACGACCACTGCGCCACCGGGGCGGCTACATCCCTTTGTACTCTTTATGCTTGTCAATGATGTTCTCCAGACCACATGGGCCTTTTTATACCTGTATGGTTTGTGGCTGTGACGCACTTGGGCAAACGCACTACTCAAAAGGCATGAACTGGTACTTTTGATCATATTGTGTATCTCTTGCCCCAGGTAGATGTAAGCATTTTTTTACGCCTAACATATCTTAACAGTTTCGTTGGTCGAAAAATAAATATTTAAAGGAAATTCTTGAATACGAATCATTTCTGTTTATCCATCTTGTAAGGATATTTCTCTTAATTAGAATATTTTTCCCTGAAACAATTTAAACACTGCGAGTATTGTGAGTTCACCTATAATTGAAATATTATTTCGTCGTTTGATATAAGTACATATGAATTACAAATAAAATCTCGAAGTCTGGAAAGAAAGGAACTGTTCGCCGTACTATTTTTTACTTTTCAAACTTTTTTCTCAGAGTTCAAGTGTGAATTCCTTTTGGGTATTACTTGTCCGAAGAACTATTAGCAACTGTTCTGCATCTTAGGTTTTCACTCAATTGGTACACACGATCATTCATTATGATGCCAGGCTGAATGCACACTGTAATACTGCCACCCCTGTACTGAGTGAGCTAAAACCTATACTGAAGTAACAAGGAGGAGCAAGTGACCCGTAGGCTGAAGAGATGCGTATAAGAGATTGGTGGTTCGGTTGGGAGCGACGTTACGGACGTGATGCTAACACCAAAGATTTATCGGAGTTCAAGACCGGCAAATGTTCGAAGGGTTTGTGCGAACATTTCGGAAACGCTGACAGTTGCATGTTGTCCGAAGGCTTCCGTGGTTGAAGTGTTCCAGGAGTGGTGCCAAAATGGCAAAACAACCAGCCTGCGACACAAGTGCCAAGCACGGCGAAAGGTGGTTTGCATTGGTGAACGCAGAATATCTCGCCGAGTACAGAGCACAGCTTCTCGGTTGACATTCCAATAAAATGCTGGTCAACCAGAAACAATTTCCCCCGACTACGCTTTGCATGCTGCCACGCATTGGCTATAAAATCAGATACCCTACATGCCACAAGCTTCTACATAATAAAGTCTTGGTGCCGACAGTATGCGGATTTGATGATAGAATATTGAAAGAAGGTATGCTGATCTGATGAATCACTATATGTATTCAATTTTGTCGTTGTTCGAGTATGTACAACGACAAAATGGAGTACACGGAGTATTTGGAGTCAGTATCATGAGTCTAGGGATCCCACATGCATGACATCAACTATCTGAACCCATGGGTGTGATTCTACGGTACGAGTCATTTTTAGGAGGCATGAACTCGGACTACTGGTATGTGTGTGGACAAACATATGAACGCCTGACACTACTAGGGACTACTTCCGGACCGGGTACACCCCACAACGCTGTACATCCACCCAGAGCTGGACGGACTCTTCCAAGACGATAATGTGCCATTTTATCGGGCTTGATCGCCTCATGTTGGAATGGTGTGACGGATGCAGTGCTAAAAGGAACCATCTCGAATGGGGCGCAAAACTGCCTAATCTGTGGTGAAACACAAGGTGGGGCAGTTGAACCCTACCCAACTGAACCCCGGGATTGTTTACCGCACTTTTGTTTCAAACTTTCGCGGTTTGCTTACCGCCAAATTTAAACACAACAAAACAAACACATCGTAGTTGTTTATTACAATACAAAAAACCGCCATGCAAACAGCTCGGTTGAAGATCCTCACATAGCTCAGCATGCACCTTGTGAAGTGTTCCTCATCAGGTAGAAGCCGTCCTGCGGGTGAAATAAGGGCTCACGAAGGTGGCTGTACACGTGTATATAACTCAGTGAGAAAGAAGTAAGTATATTTCGAGTGGAGTTAGTGTCACAGTGGTTGCTTAGATAGCTGGCTCACTCTTTTCAAAGGCGAAATTCGGAATTCTGTGCATGACGAGATTTACCAAAGCATTTCTATTTTCAGCTCTTCACACAGAAGCTATTGAAAATATCATAGTTTAGAAAGTGTGTAAACAAAAGCACAAAGTGGAAATAGAATATTCAAAGTATTACGCACACATATACTACTGATCAGCCAAAGCATTAAAACCACCTACCTAATATGAAGTAGGTCCTCCTCTCGCCGCTAAAAGAGCCCTCACCCGACGAGGCATAGATTCAACGAGATGTTAGTAGGTATCTCTTGATATTTAGTACCATGACTACAACAGAAGATCCTTCTGTTCCCGTAAATGACATGGTCAGGATGCTGCTGCTGGAACTCGTTTGCATAAATCAAACCGCAAACGCTTAATAGGATTCACGTTCTGCTAATTTGGGGGCCATGGCAATAAATGGAATTGTTCTTCATGTTCTTGGAATCATTCCTGAACCTTCTTTGCAGTGTGGTATGGTGAACTGTCATGTTGAAAGACGCCATCTCCTCCAGGGAATACAGTCACCATAAAGGGGTGTACTTGGTCAGCCACGATCTTCAGGTACGTGGCAGATGTCAGAGTTCGCTCTACAGGGATAATGGGTCCAAGAGTTCTCCAAGAAAATACTGCCCAGACCATCACACTCCCTCCAGCTGCCGGGATCCGTGCCACAGTGCGTCTAGGTGAGAAGGCTTTCTTTGGGTAAACGTCGCACACGAGCTCGTCCGTCGACATGGTCTAACAGAAAACTGGATTCGTCTGTCCGTGAGATCTTCTTCCAGTCGTTTTTGGTCGAATGTCTTTGATTATGTGTCCACTAGAAGTGATCACGACGGTGAACGACTGTGAGCATAGACACACGAATGCGGAAAGCCATATCCATGAGCGTACGATGAGCTGTATGTTCGACACATTACGCCGTTCACCACAATTGAAATCATGTGTGGTGCCAGCCACAGTAGTCCTCCTGTTGATGCGGAGAAGACGAGATAGCATGCGCTGAACTCTGACGTCAGTGAGGCGTAGCCTGTCCACGCCTTGTCAACGGCTCAAAGTGTCACCTCTTTCTGACCATCTTTGATAGGAACTAACTACTGCCTAGCATGAGGAGCGTACCAGAGTCGCTGTTTCGGAGGCGCCCTTACCAAGGCGTCTTGCCATAACGATCTGGCCGTTGTCGAAATCAAATAAATTCTTTGCTTTTCCCATGTTGAGACGAAACGAAATACTGAGTGAGCGATCTTCGTCTCAGGAATTACATGTATCATTGCAACCTTGGCTCGTAACGCTGATTGGCTGCACGCACGTTTATTTACATAACGCAGAGGTGGTTTCAATGTTTTGGCTGATCCGTGCATGTACGTATGAGTAGCCAAATATTCCAGACAATCCTTTTAATGTAATGAAACCTATTCCAGACGATCCTTTTAATGTAATGAAACATATTCCAGACAATTCTTCCAGTGCTATTCCAGACAATCCTTCCAGTGCAATTCCAGACAATCGTTCCAGTGCAATGAGCCTTTCAAGCAGTATTTTTTTCAAATGGAGCAAAGACTTCCAGGGTAGATGCGAAAGCATTATGGATCTGCCAAGCACACGACGCCATCACACCGGGCACAATCGCAGCCGTGGATGAACTAGGAAGGTTAACCGCAGAATACCAGTTAGTGAGTTAGCTGCTGCAATAGGTATCAACAAGGACTCCATTCGCACAATCATCCACCAAGGACTGGGGTATTCGAAAGTGTGTGCGCAGTTCCAAAGCATTTAACAGATGATCCATAAACTTATCGACCGATGGGGAAATTCCCTAAATGTTTGGGGTGCCAATTTTTAGCGCTATTAGCAGCCATGTGTTATGTATACATTTACCCGTGTACATGTTCTCATGCTGTAATAAAGTGCACTTAACTCCAACAACTAGTCTATGTCTGATTTGGACGAATCGTGTGTATACAAATGGAAACAGAAAGTCGAATTATTTTTAAAAGTTAAAGTTTTACCAGAGACATTAAAAATTTCAGTACTTTCCAAAAGTGTGTTTATCTTTTCTTCTCGTTTCTTACTATGGTTCTCCTTTATTTATTTATACTAATCGTCAAAAATTAGTTTCACCCAGAAAAAAAAGTAACCGAGAGGAATGAAACATGCTGGGGATGTTTGTAAACATGCAAATGTTTCAAGTATCACGCTCGGCCGGGCATATGACGCCAGCAAGAATGGGTCGTAGCGTTGTGCCTGACCGGATATATAATGTCTTCCCGTTGCGCGTGCTTGCCATTCTGATTCATGCTGTTTTCTTTTTTTTTTTTTTTTAGATTGGAGGTTTAACGACCACCGTGAGCAACCCAATGGGCTATAAGCAGTCGCCCGTCCCTAATTTAGGGTCACTGGTTCCAGGGAAGGGAGAAAGCCAGTGCCGTAAGACAAACACAACATCCATGCCTGACCGAGATTCGAACCCGGGCCCCTCACGGACGAATGATCAGAGGCCAGCGCCTTAGACCACTGCGCCACCGGGGCGGCATGCTGTTGTTTTAGTTGCATCCTTTGCAAGTGAAGTATGCCTCGAAGAAAGGTTCAGAAGCAATTCGAGCAGTTGGAAGAGTTCGAGAGGGGATGCATTATCGGGCTCCGGGATAGTCTTAGAGCCCTATTGCGCGCCATACCGGTCGTGAGAATATCACCGTAGCACGTTGTTGCCGGCGTAGAATAGAACAAGGCACGCAGCAGAGACAGGAAGAGTCTGAGCAACCTACACAAACCACGGAGAGAGAGCACCGACGGGTTGTCCGACATGCTGTGAGTGACCCAACAGCTACGATTGCGGATATTCAGCGAGCAGTGGTGCCCTCCATGCATCGTTCATTGGCAGACAGCTGCACGACGTAGAACTACACGCACTCAGACCATTACGACGACTGCCCTTAACATCCCCGCCAAAGAATGCAATGATGTAGCTCCAGGCTGTCATGGAGCAACTCAGAATGTCAGCGGGTGATCTTCAGTGACGAGTACCGCTTTTGTATTGGAGGAGATGACCAACGAATCCATGTGTGTGGAGACATCCTGGTCAGTGCCAAGATTAACGGTTTGTCGTCGAGGGTCACACGTCCAGAAGACGTGGTGTCATGGTGTTTGATGCAAATATCTACGACGCCAGATTACCATTGGTGTTCACTACAGGCACTTTGACAGCCCAAAGTTACGTTAATGTGGTCCTGCAACCAGTGGCCCTACCTTTTCTGAACGCTCACTCTGGTGAGATTTTCCAACAGGGTAACGCTCGTCCGCATACTACTGCTGTCTCAAGAGCTTGTCTTCAACGCACTGACACTCTGCCATAGCCAGCCGCATTGCCAGACCTATCGCCGATTGAAAATATGTGGGATGCTTTTAGACGCGCTATCCGCACTCCATTCCGACAGCACAATCTGCAGGAACTGCGTGAGAAGATTCAAGCTGCAGTCTCAATGTTTAATCATTTATTATTCCTGGCCACTTTTACCTTCCTCCCGAATATCATTGCAATCTGACATGTCCTTTTGGGTGCAACTATTTTTTTGACGATGACTGTATTTTTTTTTTTTTTGGTGTATTTATGAGGAGAGAGCTAGAAGACGAAAATCAAGATATAAAAAAATTTGACACACTTATATCGTTTTTGAATACATAAACGTCTGTCATTAAAGTGGCAATATGAAGATATTTCTTCTGGAAAATGGACCATAGGTATCAAACTACTCGTAGAAATTCAACGCTTTAATCATTTAACCGGCCGGAACGAATTCCCTCGGAGTTGTCAAAATTTGCTGAAATCTGCTTGAACGAATGCCTTTACTCTCTAATAATAAGTGGGCCAAATGCGGATATAATGTATTAATTCGGAGTATAATAAGTGCTCACAGCGCCATTCGAACGAGTAACCTGAAAGACTAGAGCATCAGACAGGGCTGCTTTCTTCATTTGCTTTGGTATTGAAAGTGGTCATCCACGAGGATGATTGACACTAATCCTTTTTGAGTTGCTAAGTGTATATAACAATTGCGATCTTAAAGTATTGGTCATCGACGAGGATGAATGACATTAATCCTTTCTTACTTGCTAAGTGGATATAATGATTGCGACGCACCTGAGAAAAGAGAGAGAGAACCGGTCTGAATGCCATGATGTCCGTGTCAGGGGATTAAACTTTCACCTTTCATACTTTTGGTAAGAAAAAAGAGAATAAAAGATTCGAAATGAGTGTTTAACAGCGGTGAGTGTTTTATTATGATATGCACTTTTGGGATGAGTGGTGAGAGGAATTGTTTGATCGTGAAAACAAGTAGACTTCGTAAAACCCGGTTGCTATGTGATCATTTCTGTTTGGGGAGCTCAGAAAATTTAAAGCGTTCCTAAGCTGTGGCCGATTTTGAGTACCATTTTGTTCATCTTGCATCGTGATTTGAGGAAATGAAATTTCCTATCGTTTCCTTAATTTTTATGGGAAGAATAATTTTTGGAAATGTTATGGATGATCTAATATTTGAAATTTTTTTTTTCAATTGTAAAATACGCGTGAAGCAAACATGCAGTACTTGTTTAAGTACCCCAGCAAAAACAGAAGTGTTGGGAAACTGCTGGCCACCAGCTGGCAGTGATGGGTCACTGCTGACTGACATCTTCCGCTCACGGCCCGGTAGCGGTCCGTTGGTGGCAGCCATTGATGGCCCTGCAGCATCGCCATGAATTGCGGGCCACCAAACAAGTGCCACTAGTGGCCCGTATCTGTCGACCATGAAACTCCAACACCAGGTGGAAGCAATGGAACTGCGCATCCGCAGAAGCAACACGTGCTGTGTCTCTCGTGGTACCAGTTAGTTGAAGACGACGCTATCACCATCGTGTTAATTTAGTGGATGTTAAGAAAAAAAAAGCATATGTAGAGAGGCGAATTAATTTCCTAATGAAATGCCACGTCGACGAAGATATCAGATTAAGCCATGAAATACTAGATTACAGCCATGAAATACACCCACTCCATTCCCATGAATAACAAGAAATAATTTCTGTGTAATCTTTCGTTTTAACATTCACTAAACTACTAGAAACAAAAGTCCTGGAAGCGTTATGTTGAAAGAAAAAGAAGAATTATACGCGTACAAAATGTATCAATTATTTGAAAGAAAAAAAAGCAAACCTATGTGGATATAATGTACTCATCCATGGGTTGAATACACAAGACTGGAACACTGGATGAATACACTTCTAAAAATAACGAGAAGTAAAATAAAATATCTTTCTTTAAAACAAATATAGCTTTGGACAGCGGAAAGGAAAGACACAACGTAAAAAATGCAACAGAATGTGACATGAACGGGTAAAGATATTCATTCAACAATCGCCTTTCAAAACGACAAGGCCAGCTCGAAACTTTGGAAAGCGCCTTTGAGTTGGTACACTCGTTGAAAAAGTGAAGTTCCATTAAGGTAAAAAAAAAACAATCGTTGCGTTGAAAAAATTAATTTATTACTTATATGAAACTGACATTTATGAAAAATACCTCGCAATATTGTAAAATTAAATTGAGAACCATTCGTTACACATTCCGCAGAAAAGAAGGTCAGCTTCAAGCCATGCTCGTGCGTGCCAAATCAGTCCAGTTGGTAGAACGCCCGCTTGCCACGCAGACGGCCTTGGTTAGTTTCCAACCAGATTCAAATGGGTGTTTTTCCAGACCTGTTGAGAAAATTTCCCCAGCGCAGTGCTATAACTCAGAAGCTTCGTAAGGGAAAAAAGTAGTTGTAGCTTTCGGAAACTGTAGTTATCCTTTATTTTCTTTTATGGCTACTACTGGGGAATTGGCGAACAAGATTCGTCAAGCCATCAGTTAAGTCACGTGATTGCCACTGCCGGGAAACTAGCGGACCACATTAGGCTAGCCATCATTTATGGCACGTGCTTGCAGGGCCACTTGTGGCAACTACTGCCTGTTATGGATAACTGATGGCCCTGTTGCGGCATATGTCAACTGATGGGGTGTCAACGGTTGGCCAGCAGCTGGCCTGAACTTTTGGCCTTTCTGTGTTGGCCGTTCGGACGTTTTATTGACGGTTCATTAGCGGCAACATAGTGCTGGGTCATTGCTAGCAGTGCTGTTCTAGCAAGACTGTTTTTTCTGGGACGTAATTATTATTATTTTTTAAAACAGTGCCTAGGTAAACTAAATACAAATCCTTTCAATCACAGAATATCCGCAGCAGGTACCCAAATATAGGCAAGCCAACTCATTGTGAACTCTTCGATGTTTAAGAAATGCTGCAAATCATTAGAAAGCGATTTCAAATTCAGAAGATCTAAAACATAAAAAAATCATACTGTACGCGATTGTTTTAAGTTTCAGATCTTCTGAACTTGAAATTGTTTTTATCGGTATTTCTTCTCTTTCGTACCTCGTTCCTTTCCGAACTTAGAGCAGTAGCATGCCTCCATCCGTGCATAGTAATAAAACATTTCACGCGCTGCCATTTTAGCTTTGAACTCAGCGTATTCTAAGGACGCAAGAGAAAAGAACATAGCTTATTTTGAAAGAATTAGAGATTTAGGACCACTTAAAAGAGTAATGTGGATACATATCTAGTTGGAGTGCAGGACTTAGCTGGAACGACTTTCTTTTTGTATTTACGGAGCTTGATGTTTCATTGGTTAACTGAGAAAGCCATGTGAACATAAAAATTTTAGCAAACGTGAGAATAAAAGCATTTAATATGTCTGGGAAAGTGGCTGTTCCTAAGAGCAGGATATTACCTCGAATTCTTTTTCACTTCTATTGTGTTTATAGATGCTTAGTTTGCATTTCAATACTTTACGTGCACTTCCTGCGTTAAAAGTTTCGATGCATCAAGCCCCCAAAAAACACTAAACAGTCCTTTTGCTAAGAAATATTATGCGCATTTATCTTTTATGAATTTCTTTTGAAGTGCAAAGTAGAATCTCATGCACTTCTATTAAGCTTTGCTTTTTCGCGTGTGAGTAATGAAAGAAAATACATTCACAAGATAATAAATGATTCCGAAAATACCAGTCATAAAAACTTTTCACAAAATTCTTTAAAGTAACCTTTGAAATGATGCAGCCTTTCAAAACTAGGTAGTAATGTTTTCTACGATGAGTTTTCAAACTTTGGAGAAATACCATCAATCGCTTTGCTTTAGACGTGAATCACCCTAAAGAAGAGTGCAAGAAAGAAAGAAAGTTTTCGAACACCTACAATGTATAAAGCATTATGTTAGAAATGTTCTTAAAACAGTAACACACACAGACACACATGCACACACACAGCTGAAAGAAATGTTTCACGAAACGAACTTTCTTTTTTAGATCGTCTTTTGTAAAAAACGATCGTCATTATGTTATCGTTCGTCTGTCCGTCTGTCCGTCTGCGGAAACCATATCTTTGCAACTATTAGTTTGATTTGAAAAATGTTTTTTGCATTAGGAAGCTTAAAGTGTGAGAATGACGATTCTTGCATTACGTTTTTTAGCACGTCTTTTGTAAAAAAAATATCGTGCTTATGTTACCGGTTTGTCCGTCCGTCAGTCCGTCCGCCTGTACCTACGATATCTCTGCAACTATTAGTCCGATTTGAAAAATTCTTTTTGAATTGGGAAGCTTGAAATATGCGAATGATGATCCTTCATTTCGGTTTTTTTACGATGTAAAATTTCGCCGCTACAGGGCGTAAATGCAGATGATGTCGAATTCAAAAATAAGTTTTATTCCACATATTTGCTTCTAAACATCCGATTGAAAAAAATATTTTATCTTTCGGTTTCATTTATGCCGAAGAGTATTTCAGATATAGTTAGTTTTTCAAATTACGCATAGATTTTCCGCTAGGGGGCGTAACTTACATTTTATCTTACATTTTCCCGATAACTCTTCTTCTAAAACTCCGATTTGAAAAATAATTTCTTCAGCGGGTACACCTCCTCATGGAAACCCTTTTGCATATATTTTCAAATTTTTGGTAAATAATACTTTGGCCACCAGGGGCGTAAGTGTTAATTTTTGCTTCTCATGTATTTGCCCTAAAATCTGAGCTTCTGAAATATCGATTGAAAAAATTCTTTCGTGGACTGATGCCACTCACATCGATAAACTTTTTCGCAATATTTTCTTCTTACAGTATTCCACAGTTTCTCCGCCGGGGGGGGTAGATGTATATCTTATTTTTGTCAATATCCCTACTTCTAGGAGTCTGATTTGAAAAATTCCTTCTTTGTTGGATAGTGTTTCAAGTGCGAAATGTTTTCCATACAATTACAAAATTTTCAAGTAATTCATAGACTTTCCGCCAGGAGGCGTAAAGGTAAATTGTTTTCTCCCCTATATATCTGCTTGTAATTCTACGATTTGAAAATTTTTTCTGAACCGGATGCGGCTCTTGATGGGAAATGCTTTGCACGTAATTTCAAATTTTTGTAAAAAAAGGTTTGGCCACCAGGTGGCGTAAGTCTTAATTTCCGCTTCTGATGCATTTGCAGCAAAATATGAGCTTCTAAATTCTCGATTGCAAAAAAAGTCATTTGTTGAGCGATACTACTTATTTCGACAAACCTTTTAGGAACATTCTTTTCTTGAAATAATGCATGGTTTATACGCCAAGGTGCGTAGATGTATATCATATTTTTGACAATTTCTCTACTTCTGAGAGTCCGATTTGAAAAATTCCTTCTTTGTTGGATAGTGTTTCTGATGCGAAATGTTTATCTTATAAATTAAAAATTTTCAAGTAAATCATAGACTTTAGGCTAGGGGGCACAAAGGCAAATTGCGTTTTCTGCGTTATTTCTGCTTCTAAAACTCCGATTTGAAAAATTCTTTCTGTATCGCACGCAAGACTTGATGGAAAATATTTTTCACATAATTTCTAATGTTTTAGTAAAGAACGGTTTGGCCACCAGGGGCATAAGTGCTAATTTCTGCTTCTGATGTATTTGTAGCAAAACCTGGGTTCCTGAAAACTCGACTAAATTATTTTTTCTTGGACCGATACCGCTCATATAGAAAAACCTTTTGAGAATACTTTCTTCCTAAAATAATGTATGGTTTTCTCACCAGGGGACGTAAAGTCACATCATATTTTTATCGATATCTCTGTTTCTAAGAGTCCGATTTGAAAAATTCTTTGTGTTGGAGAGCGTTTCCGGTGCGAAATGTTTCTCATATAAATTCATGTTTTTCTTAACGCACAAGTCTGCAACCAGAGGGCGTAAGCCCACGATTCCGTTTACATCAATATCTGAGGGATTAAAAACCCGATTGAAAAACTTCTTTCTTCCGTCAGATGCTAATGTTTTCCATACCGGTTCCATTTACTTTGAATAGCTTTGATAAATTTAATTTGCGTCACAATGGATTCAAAAGATGTGCTTATTACACCCGAAAATAATTCGGTGTCATCTTTTTTTTTTTTTTTCGATGCACAACTACGCAGCTAGAGGTCGTAAACGCAGATGATATCGAACTCAACATGCATTTTATTCCATATATTTGCTTCTAAATATTCGATTGAAAACAAATTTTTACCTTTCGATTCCATTTTTAACGAAGATTATTTTAGACACAGTTTCGTTTTCAAGTAATGCATAGGTTTTCCGCTAGGGTGCGTAAACGTAAATTGTATTTCCCTCGATATCTCTGCTTCTAAAACTCAGATTTGAAACATTTGTCCTCCATCGGAAACAGCTCCTGATGGGAATGTTTTGCATATAATTTCTAATTTTTGATGAAGAACGGTTTGGCCACCAGGGGTCGTAAGATTCTATTTCTGGTTCTGATGTATTTGCAGCAAATTCTAAGCTTCTGAAAACTCGATTGGAAAACTTCTTCCGTGGACCGATACCGACCACCACGGAAAACCTTTTGAGAATACCTCCTGCTTAAAATACTGCATAATTTTACCTCCATGAGGCGCAGATGTATATTTTATTTCTGTTGATATATCTGCTTCTAAGAGTCCGATTTGAAAAATCCTTTACTTTTTGGAGAACGTTTCCGGTGCGAACTGTTTCCCATACAGTTTGAAAATTTTCAAGGAAGGCAAATATTTTCCGCTAGGAGGCATAAAGGTAAATTGCGTTTTTCCTTTTATCTCTGCTTCTATAATTCCTATTTGAAAAATTATTCCTGCATCGGGTACAGCTCGTGATGAGAAATTTGATTATAATTTTTAATTTTTGATAAAAAAAATGGTTTGGGTACCAGGGTGCGTAAGTGCTTATTTCTTTTTCTCATGTATTTGCAGCAAACCCTGAGCTTCTGGAAACTCGGCCGGAAAAATTCTTTCGTGAACTGATACCACTTACATTGGAAAATCTTTTCAGAATATTTTCTTTTTAAAATAACGCGTAGTTTTTCATCCAGGGGAAAAGATGTATATCCTATTTTTGTCGATATCTGTGCTTGTAGGAATTCGATCTGAAAAATTATTTCTTTGTTGGAGAGCGTGATCTCTGCGAAACGTTACTCATATAATTTCAATTTTTTCTTAACGCATAAGTTTATCACTAGAGGGCGTAAGTTCACTTTAGCGGTTACTTCAATATCTACGGGACAAAAAAAAAACGATATAAAATTTTTTTTTCGTTCAGTAACCACTAACTATGAAATCTCTTCGCGTATATTTTCTTCCCAAAATAATGCACAACTTCGCCGCTGGGGGCGCCAATGTTTTATCTGTTTTTCTTAATATCTCTGCTTCTAGACTTGCAATTTAAAACATTGTTTAAAAAACGGATGCCATTAACTTTGTGGAACAGGCTAGTATTTGAGCAGTTTTAAAGCTCACAGTTCTGTCACTAGGAGGTGTTTGTATACTTCTCTTTAAAGCTGTGGCTTCGCTTCTAAAAAGACTGTTGGGAAATTCTTTTTTCTGTATGCCGTTCGCTACAATAGAGATGTGGAACAGTATCCTTGTTAAGTAATGCACAGATTTCCCGTTAGAGGGCGTAAAGATCAATACTTTTCTCTCGCTATGTGTGCATCCGGGAAACGTATTTGAAAAATTATTTTTCTTTAGCATAGCTTTCCCCATGAAGAATTTTTTCGCCTATTTTCAACTTCCTCATTTGCAAATATATATTAACCATTTCCATTTCCATTCTCATTTGCAAAATTCTTCTGCTAGAACTCGTAGAATTATATCATGTCTCCTTCTACAAATCTTCTTTTAAATGTTCGATTTGAAAATATGTTTGTCTTCTATATTCCTTCTGCTATGAGGAACCTTTTGTGCGCGATTTGTTAATATTTGTAACATACTTTTTAGTTCCTAGTGGAAGTATATAGATAGTTTTCCTTCTGGATATTTTATCAATTGTAGAAATCCGGTTGTGATTTCTTCTAACCAGTTGCATTGACTTTGAATGCATTTGATAATTTTTTTTACAACCAAAAGTTTGGTGTCCTTTTCCTTGTCGATAGTACATTAGTAGTAAAAAATCAACAACCCTAAAATAAAACTTTTACAAAGCAGTTATACCTACTATTTAGCGTATGCTCGTGCCTTACCTTCTTTCATCCCCTGATGTCTTATCATATTCCATGAATAATAATAACGTACAGTACCTTACTTTAGATATACTAGTTCTGTAAGAATAATGGGTTTCCATGAAAGTCTTATCGTCAATAAATGCTCCACGTGTGTGTGCAGTCCACTAACCCTTTGAGTGCCACAACGTGTCTAGCTCGTGAAAAGCTTTCCATTATCTTGTGTCAGAGACAGGTCTAGCTCGTGCAAACGTTTCTCCAATTCAGTATCATGGACAAAGCGTCCATGTCAATGAATTTGAGAAACGTTTGCACGCGGTGGACTCGTCGCTGATACTGTCTAATAGAAAGCTTTGCACGCGGTGGACTCGTCGCTGATACTGCCTAATAGAAAGCTTTGCATTACAAATACTGCCTAATAGAAAGCTGATACTGCCTAATAGAAAGCTTGGCATTACAACACTGACGGAAACACTCGACTGTTCACTTTCTTGGAAAATAAGGTTTTTGATTTAGTATCTCGCATTTGCTTCTTTTAAATAAGCACGAATGACTTAAACATGAAACAGCAATTTTTTTCTTTTTTTGTTTGGCGGTTGAACACCCACCGTGAGCAATTTGATGAGCCGTTAGCAGTCGCTCATCCCTAATTTAGGGTCACTGGTTCCAAGGAAGAGGGAGGGCCAGTGTCGTAAGACAAACACAACATCCATGCTTGACCGAGATTCGAACCAAGAATCGTCTCAGATGAATGGTAAGAAGCCAATTCTTTCACAATTGCGCTAGCGAATTTTTAGAAACACATGACTGTAATCAGACACTTGCCATCTGCACTTCCATACACAACTATGACTTCGATGTGGCTTTAGGAGGAGCTCACTGGAAATAATTGGGATTCGTACAAATCGGAGATAGCGGCAGCATGGGAAAGACTGGTAATTTAAGCCGCTGAACGGGAAGATGCAAGCACTTCAGAAATTCCAAATGTTCTAGGCGACGCACGAACAACTCTAACGATGGTGCACAATCAGTTGTGCAGCAGAAAAACAAAACAGGCCGTCAACAGTGTCGATCTGTGGGGGGGGGGGATGACTGGTCTAATAAGCTTGAGTGTAGCCGCAGCTCTGGAGGATTGTACAGGCAACAGACGCACTCCATTGCCTTAAGAAACTGCTCAGCAAAACAGGAGTATCGACGGTAGAATTCCATCACACACGCTACGTCGCACGTTACCGCGGCGTAGCGTATGTGATGAAACAGCAGTCGTTCCATTTATGTACCAATCGTCTGTAATAAAACCCCACAAATTCGCCTACCGTCGGCACAGGAGCAGCAAAGCGGGACCTTTGACAACTAGAGACAGGTCTTGCTACGCAATGAATCATGTTTTCTCTTACTACACGACGATGGGCCAGCCATAAGGTGGCGTCTTCAGCAAAAATCAATGGATCCCAACTGCATACAAGCTGGTGGAGGCTGTGCATTAGTCAGCCGCCTGCTTTCTTGACGGGATTTGGGCCCTTCAACCCCTCTGGAACAGCATTCGGATACCACGTGTTACCTTAACGTCACTGTGGACCATGCGCACCCGTGAATGTGCATGGTGCTTCCTAATCGAGAAGGTAGCAGATTAAGTGCTATGCCACATGCCTCCGATCGCCTCACAGTGGATCCAGAAGCACGATAGTGTCGTCAATATTCCGAAATGATCCCAATAGTACCCGAACTTTAACCAAATCGAACACCTGTGGTATGAGATTGAGGATTCCATTCGTAACAGAGATCCTCCTCAAGGTTACAATCAGCAATGGACGGACGGCATAACATCTGCTGAACGATATGAGCACCTCGTTGAACCTATATCACATCGAATCGAGGTTGTTCTGAAGGCCAACGACGACCAAACACATTATTAAGACGTTTTCCCAAATCATTTGCTACTTCAGTGTGCTTGTACGAGGTGTAGTCAAAACGTATACAGACTGGTTGCATAAACTCGGAATCGCGCGATACAGCAGAAAGTGCTTTGGCACAGCTTGACCTTCGAATCTACTACGCATGTGCCAATAGCACGTGTCTGCCCTGCTCGTGCTGTTTTTTTTTTTTTTTTTGTGTGTGTTAACAATGGTGCTATGCTCTTACGTGTGTGAAGCTGTTTGTCGCCTTTGTCATTTCGGAAAAATCGGATTAACGAATTTGCATCAGATTTTGTCAAAAACATTTAAAGATGGTCGTGAAAGTGTTGAGAATGGTGAACGGTCTGGGAGGCCAGCAACCAGCAGAAATGAAAAAAATGTTGAACTTGTGCACACGTCTGTGCGGGAATATCGCTGAATAAGTATTCGTGAAGTATCCAAAGACTTCAATATTAGTTTCCGTTTAGTTCAGTCGATTCTTACGGACGATGCAGGTATGAAACGCGTCGCAGCCAAATTTGTTCCAAAATTGCTCTCCACTGAGAAAAAACAGGCCCGTGTTTCGGCTGCTAATGACCTACTTGAGTGCATCGAAAACGATGAAAATCTTTTAAAAACTATCATAACTGGGGACGAATCGTGGGCTTATGGGTATGACCTCGAAAATAAGGTCCAGTGTTCATAGTGGAAGAGAGCAAACTCTCCTAGACCCAAAAGAGCACGACAGAGACGCAGCAATGTCGAGACCATACTGACTGTTTTTTTCAATCATGAGGAAATTGTGCATCAAGAAAAAGCTCCATCACATCATACAATTAACAAGGAGTGTTACTCTTAAGTTTTGTGGTGTTAGAGTGACAGAGTTTGTCAAAAAAGGGCGGCATTGCATGAGAGTAAAAACTCCAACATGACAAGACGCCTTCTCATGCATCGTAACTTATTCAGACGTTTCTTGCTAAATGCCGCAATGCACAGGTCTGACAGCCATTCTATTCTCCAGAATTTGCTCCCTGCGAACTTTTTTTTCAAGAAATAAATACCATTTGAAAGGATTTCAGAATATTGAGGAGATACAACAGAATGCAACGAAGGACCTGTTCGATGTTTAAGAAGATGACTTCAAGAAATGCTTCGAGCGGTGGAAACAGTGCTGGACTAAGTGTGTGAATCGGAAGGGGACCACATCAAAGGCAATTAAGTTTCAAATCTATAACTTTTGTACTTTTTTTAATCAATTCTTTTTTGTCACACTTTGTATATGCGTAGAACTTCGATCAAATATATACTCTTTGATCACACCTGGTATATGCTAGGTCCTATGTATACAAGAGCAACAGTAATAAATAATCCTCTCAATCGATTTTATAATAACTTGAGTACTGATGCCAGAAGAAAACGTGATCATCGAGAAAAAGAGTTGGACACTTTTTCAACAGGCTGTCATCTCAGATGAAACTCCCCGGTCTAATTAGTCATAGAAACTGCATGTTCGTCGAAATCCGAGATTACTACCTTACTCAGTGAAATGACTTTGATTCGCACTTCGCAGATAAACTGAAAGTGAACTGAAAGAACTCAAAAGAATCAAATACGCATCAGTAAAACTTCCGTAATTGGAAGGTAAAACTTCAGCAAACAGTATCTCCCGATTTCCATCCAATAATTCTTTCACCTTATGATTTAACGACCACCATGGTCATATCATGAGCAACTCTTGGGTACTCAAAAAGAAGCCAATGCCGAGTTTAAGCCTACTGATTTCAAGGAAGCGACAGAACTAGCAGACAAGTATATCACCGATGAATCATCGGGACTCAAACCAGGACCTATCCAGTACCACTCGGCCACCGGCGTGGCCTTCTTATATTTCAATTGTTATGAATATCCCTAGGCAAAGTACGGACATCAATGACATTTTATATTCAGCATTACCATGTTGTTCTAACATGGGGTTTTTAAAACTGCCAAATTATTAACTGGATGTTAAGCATACCGAGTGCACCGTGAAAAACCTTATATTTCTCAAAACGCAGCGTTACACCAGTTGCACTATCTTTCGGTGAGCTTTTGCGTGGTGCATGCAGCGCATGGGAATGTGATGCAGGTAAGAAACATTTTATGTTATCCAACCTGACTGGTGCAATGGTGCACCCTTTGAACCATGTTTTTGCGTGTTTCATGTAACGCAAGTTTGCTTGTTCGCCCCAAAACCTGAAGTTGCACCACCTTTTTGGTGCAACCTACTACACAAAAGTTAGAACAGTATACAGAGGCTGAGGCTTGTCATTGCCAAATAATTGCACATATTCTGTATTAATACTCAATTCAGTGTAACATAAGGCAACTACAAGATGTTCTGAAGAAAGTTGGAAAAGCAAGTTCGATTGCTATTCCTCTTCTAGAGTTTTCTTGTTAAAATTACTTGTTGCTCTCATATTTTGCCACTGGGCTGCTGAAGATGTGCTTCTTGTGGTTATCCGACTAAATTGGTAATGAAATGAATCAAAAAATAAATATGGACCAGAAAACAAAAACAAGACGAAAAATGTGAGGACTTCAGTCGAACATCGTATGAGACAACGACCAGACAGAAAATGCAATCTAGCCAGGAGCGACACACCCAAACGAACCAGCTGTCTGCTTGCATAGGAGATCCCGGCTTAGGTGTGTTTTTCTGTGATCAGACGAAATTGTCCTCTTTAGCAAACAGTTCATCGATCGAGATGGATATAGTCTTGTTCGTCAAATCCCCTAAACCGTGGGCCAGATTATAAGCTTCCTCATGGAACACCCTAAGGTTTGGAAAAGATAATGTACTGTATTTCCTATTCATCACTTTTTTCCCAAATAGTGTATAATTACAGCTCCCATCTAAAATATATCTTAAAAAATCGTAACTAAGAATAACTTTCGAAATTGTGTGTTCAGAACTGCATGAATGTAAGACTATTTGAATGTTATGCTATGAAAGCATTATTTTCTCTCCATACACTAGACACAGAGGTATACTGCTTGTCTGAATAATCAAAGGATACGCCGAAGAAAATGGGATTCAAGTTCAGAAAACTTTACCAAGTGAGTTAAAGAACTAGAAGCCTAATGCCTAAACAATTAGAAAATATTCATCAGTACTCTGCAAAACTGAGTCCAACTATAAGGTGTTGCTTGTAATTTGCCATGATCCTCTGGCATTTACACAATTAAGTTTAATATTTTAAATATAAACTTACATTTTTATAAATATGTCTTCGGTGGATAGCGTAGTAGGCGTTCATGGTCTAATCATCGCTTTCTGTGCAATATAAAAGATCGTACTTCAAATAAATTAAGTCCCGAGCAATGTTCTTACCAGACTGGTTTCTCATTTTATTCTCTGGGCAAATTTAGTCTAGGACGAGTTAAATTTTATTAAGTGTAACGTCCTTCTTCTTGATATAAACTACGTTCAAAAAGTTCAGGAACTTTTTGAATATTTGCCAAATGTCAGTGAATTACATCATTCCCCGCTGAGCAAGCGAAGAGCATGACATGACCGACCAGCCAGAACCGGTTTGATTCAGATCCAACACGTACAGCGTATGTGCGTAGTTCATGATTACAGTCATTAGCGCCTCTCCGTCGCGAAGACAAAGATGTCTAATTTTGAACAGCGTTCAAGTGTAAAATTTTGTGTTTTGCTCGGAAAATCTTTCGCTGAGGCTTTTCAAATGATTAAGTCAGCGTACGGTGAAAGTGCAATGAGTAGAACTAGAGTTTATGAGTGGCATCGACGATTCGAAAACGGGAGACAGAGTATAAAAGATGATGAGAGGTCAGGACGACCTTAGACCTTTCTTTTGGAGGCTGACCGCTTCAAAGGAAAGTTCTTATAAACAGTTTCCTTCGATTACAAGGGGGTCGTACACAAGGAATTCCTTCAACATCGTCGTACAATCACTAAAGAAGAGTACGTTAACGTCTTGAAAGGTATCCGAGGATCAGTGAGACACAAGCGACCCGATCTTTGTAAGACCAACTCGTGGGTGCTTCATCACGATAATGCAGCGGCTCACAGATACCTCCTGGTGTCCGATTACCTGTTCAAACATCACAATCCCGTTCTTCCACAACCAGCTTATTCACCTGACCTCGCCCCGTGTGACTTTTTCCTTTTTACCAGGATGAGAGAATTTGCTTAAGGGGCGACGCTTCTCAAATTCCGAAGAAGTGCAACGAGCTGCGACAGAAGCATTTAAATATTTGTATGAGCGCTGGCAAAAATGTATAGTTGCACAGGGTAGCTACTTCGAAGGAAACACGGCAAAAACAGGTATTATCTGTACTCATTCTTTTTTAATATAAAAAGTTCCGGAACTTTTTAACGGAGTAATATTTCTTTTGTTTGGAAGATTAACGACCACCGTGAAGAACTCGTTGGGATACAACCAGGCTTCCGCTCCTAATTATAATAACTGGTTCCAGGAAGGGGAATAAGCCAGTGCCGTAAGATAAACGTGACATCCATGCTTCAACGGGAACGGGATTCGAACCCGGACCCCATCATGGACGAATAGTCAGAAGCCACCGAATAGAACGCTGCGCCAACAGAGCGGATTTTTGATCTTCGAAAACGTTATAAGAGCAGTGCCATCCAGTCATTCTCCAAATGAATAAATCCCTTAACTATTCACGACAGGTAAATATCTTCCAGCTTTAAGGCAAGAACTATTAACGACATCATCAGTGCCGAAACAAATAAGAATTTCTGTGTTTTGTATCAACTAGTAAAGATTGGGGTTTTCTAATTAACTGACATTGTGCCCACTCAGTTGGAACAAACTTCAGAGATTAATGAGAAGACATTTGAATTTCTCCTCATACAACCAGTGGATTTACGGTATTCCTCATACATGTAATCAGAATTCTCCGGAGCTACGATAAAACTTACAGCTTCAACTGTAATAATTTAGTCGCTCGAGGCATTAAAAGAAGCGGCAGCCGGTTAAGAAGTTAATTACCTAACAACGAGACCCCAGCATTATTGCCAAAGTTGGTGAACCTCACTGAGCAAAGAATGGCGATAGGTTTGCATTTAAAGGCAGAGAAATTGAAACTAGTTTTAATACTTTTTCACTAACCTTTACTAGTGGATGCTGCTACGGTTTCATATGAATTCAAAGGATTCCCCTAAGGACACTAAAAAAAAAGGATTTCCGGAAATGACTATAAATGGGGTAGAAAATAAAATTTTCCAACAAATTAAAGACAATTTAATTTCAAAGAGGAGATCACAAGTCCAATCAAATTATTTGTGACAAATTTTGCAAATTCTCTCTGTGGAACTTTTAAAAATAAGATTTTGATGAAAAAGGTTTCGAAAATTTAGTTCAATTTCAAATTATCTGCAAATAGTTATCTGTACCGCTAATAAGATATATCATATTAAATGGGAAACATACTGGGCACAAGGCTATATCTCTTCCTTAAATCGCTATATGAAATATCTCGGCTTGCACTTTTGCCAATAACTCTTTATTCAAGCCTGTATTGAAATAATTAAGAGTTACGCCGGTGAGCCATTATATTATGACCACTTACCTAATAAGCTGTAAGACCCCCTTTAGACCTCAAAACATCCACCATGCGGCAAAGGCATGAATTGGATGAGGTGGCGATAGGTATCCTGGGGTATCTGGTGCCATAATGTCAACAACAAGTCCTCTAGTTCCCTTACATTTCGGGAGGGGGGTGATTTAGCGCGAACCCGTTTTTCCAAGTCAAACCACAAATGTTCGATTGGGTTCATGGCAGGTGAATTTGGAGGCTCGGGCATTAACAGAAAGTTAGCAGCATGTTCCTCGAACCACTCCTTGACGATTCTGGCAGTGTGTCTTGCCGCATTATCCTGTTGGTAATGGCCATCACCAGCAGGGAACACAGTTGCCGTGAATGGGCAAACTTCGTCCGCAAGGATGTTTTTTTTTTACACCTCATGATAGTAATTGATGCAAACACTTCAATGTTCAGCGATATAGCCGTATAGCCACAAACAAAAATGACTGCTATATTCCAAAACACCTTTAACATGCTTAATCTCAACCTACTTTGACATGGAAAACCTGAAACTCTAAATCTACTCTTATCAATTCCTGTAATGGCCACTTGTTTAAATTTAACTTAGACCAACAATTGAGTGATCCGTCATACAATTGCCACAAGCTGACTTTAGTTTTGAGCTCATTTGACTCCACTATTGAACTATTACAAGCTCTCACAAATTACAATTACATTTCAACATTCTCAACATATCATTCATTATACTCGAAAGTACCTACTTGATATAAAATTTACAACTGAACTGTACTCCTACATAAAAACACATTCGTGATCTCACTTCTGCCTCATCCCTCTTTAAGGATTGTGAACCACTCTACCCCACTGCTCTCAGCCTCTCGCGCTCTCAAAGTTAAATAACTCACCTCAATGCAACAACTAAAATACTCAATTCTCTTATCTCAAAAAAAACTTGCACATCTTGTAACACTGCGCAGATGAATAAATGTTTATCTCCAGATTCTGATTCCTTACAAAATCTGTAACTTAAAGTATTGTTATACATCGCACTTCGTCGCACAACTGCTGCAAGCTGACTTTTTACTTAAGTACACACCCTGCCCTTCTTTTCTGCTAATATCCCACTTTCTCACTTGATTAACTTAAGTAGTGAATAAATGAGTAACACGGGATTTGACAACAAGAAATCACGACATTACCGATTTGTTAAATTATAAAGAACAGCACAGTATGCAACATTAAGTGGTCCATGCTTCACTACTAAGATAATACGTCAATGAACTCTAATTCTTTATATTATTCTCTCTTGTTCCCATGAAACCTCATCGTCATAAATCGTACCCGTCAATCAATAGTGTTTCACCAAACTCGCATTATTCTATTCAACCCAACCGAATTCATCATTCATCTTATTTACACAATTACACTAAATACAAGCTATCGTGCAGAAAAGCCTAAAGTTCAATACTGATAAAATGGAAAACACTCTTTCTAATTCATACATATATTCCCTTTCCTTGCATCATAACATTACTTCTTTGAACAAAAACCAGTAATCAAAACCACAACACACATGTACTATATTTAACAGAATAAGCCTAACGTATTTTTAGTATTATTTCTGGTAACACCATTTTTTGTTTTTTGAACACTTGGTCCTGTCAGTAAATCTCAGCTTTTAACTCTATAATTAATAATCATTAATGTGGTCTTTTCCCCTATACAATGTACATGGACCATTACAACACTCTTTCTTCCACTACTACGTGTCATCGTCTTCTAATTTCATTTCACACATTTTTACATTTTAATTACATTTCTTGATTTCTTATTCTATTACCTGCGTGAATCGTAAAACCGAATGGCGTACAAAGTCAAAAGCTTTTAAGGTTGCAATTCCTTAATACCATACAAAATATACTGATACCATCAGACTTCTTACTTACATCCGAAACAAACATGGAATAATACACTAATTACACTCTGTTTAGTATTTTTACTTCACAATGTGACTGAGCAGTAATTCTTTGCTCTAATGAGTCATGCCTTCAACTTTTATTTTACAAACTGCATTATATTTTTAGTGATATCAGTTTATTAGTAAGCTCATTCCAGTTCTTATTCTGCTTCCACTTATCATGTAATTCTAGATTTTGTCCTCTCCGTTTCATCTCCTCATAGTCATTTTGCATGGTAGCAATTAAGGCTCCTCTAAAAGTTTAACACAGAAAAAAACCCCGTGCAAGTGAATAACGTCTCAATGATCGTTTTTCAATTCCAAACTTATACAGAAGATATATGGTGTATTTTGCTTGTAAAATAATCGTTATACACACTTCCCCATGCCTTCTCTCTGCTTGCTGGTTATTATACAAAATATGATAATTAGTCATTGTATGTGAAAGGGTACATACCGTTTCAAGGAGTGCAAACATCATGGAGAACAATGGTTGTAGCACTATACAAATCATATATGAATGCCTAACATTTCCAACTGTGGCACAATATGAACAATTTGGTGTAGAGCGCAGACTGAACCTATGTATTTCGTGCGGTGTCAATAGCCGATTATGCAGGTGCAGCCAATGTTGGTCTCGTGCTTTGGGTGTGGAGTAAGATTTTAATCCTGTTGTCCAGGTCTGTTCCAGCTTTTCTGACGAAACTCCTTGAATGGGTCTCGGGGTTTCATTAACTGTAACTATGTGCTGATACAGATATCTCACTCCAATAGCAGTCGGGTTAAATGACTTATCATTTAGGTAAATTTGAAACGGTAAAAGTAATGATGCAGATGATACAACTTTCAACCCCGTTCGTTGTACTAGGTTTGGGTACAGGCGTCGTAGGGAATCTTTGATCAAAGCATGCTGGGCTTGATATTCTGGAGTGATGGGTAGCGTTGGTGTTATTTCTTCAAAAGGTTTCCACGTAAGATCTTGATGTACGAGTTGCCGCAACAAGACAACACCGCGAGTAAATCAGTGCGAGTAGTGAAAGTAAGTGCTATTGATAGGATGAATAACTGAGTTGAAGAAAAGAGGCTCTGCGAGTAACTCATTAGTACAGGAGGGAGGGAGTCTGGTTGTTTAAGGGAAGTCCTGATGGATAGTGAGGTTTTGTAAATCTCAGGGATGTCACGGAGAGTCAATGGGTATAGGTCCATTCGCAGAAATGAAATGGGAGTAAGAAACGGATTTTTTGGGAAGAAAAGAGTGTTAATACTATTCTGAGAGCCAGTAGAAGCTGTAGATAGTTCTCGTAAGAATGAAACAATATGAGAAGCAGTGTGTCTGTAGGCAACATTGTGCAGGTTTAACCCGCCATACTCCACCGGTAGTTGAATAATTTTTCCTTGAATCCAATGTACCTTATTCCATATAAATTTAACTATTCCTTGTTGGATCTTTTTTAGTATAAATTGTGGAGGTAAAGCTGCAGACCAGGTATGAAGCAGCATCGGTTGTATCATTGAATTCATAATTTTTGCTCTGCTAATGTAAGACAAGTGAGGTTTCAGACAATTTAAGGAAGCCAACCTATTTTGTACTTTCTTGATGGTAGCAGCCCATGTGGCTTCGGCAACAAAAATTTTCTTTCCAATATGAACTCCTAATAATTTTACAATGTTAGATGTCCACCTGGCTGACCACGGCGAATCGGTTCTTCCACACCAGCTTCCGGCCCATAGTCCTGTACATTTGTTATGATTGATTTGAGAACCTGAAGCTGTCACATAAATCTCATATGTCTGTTAAAGGACATCAAAGTCCCTGTCCTTCCTCACAAAAACAGTCAAATCATCAGTATATGATGACAAGATAACCCTATGATGTCGAGTGTTGGCAATTGTAGGAGGTAGTGTTCGCAGAATCCGTTTCCTTAGTAATCACAAAAAAGGTTCAAAAACTATCGCAAACAGTTGTCCGGACATGGTTGGTTGGTTGGTTGGTTGATTTTTATGGCGCAAGGGCCATGGTTGGCCAAAGAGCGCCAGAAACAAGACAAACAAATAGTATTAAAAATGTGGTAAAAAGCTTAAAATATGACTGATCATGTAAAACTGAAAAATGAGAACGATGGAAGGGCTAAAAAAGAAAATGGAACAAACAGTATTAAAAACATGATACAATGATTAAAATCTAGCTGATTCATTAAAACTGAAAAATGAGGATGATGATAAGGCTAAAAGCTAGACACGTTTAAAATAGTCAATTTCTTTAAAAAATGAAAACACGGCAACAGAGTCACAGTGGTCATTGAGGAGCCGCTGCAGTGTAGCGGCGTCCTAGGTCAACAAATGAGAATGAAAGAAATGAAAACGTACATCACGAAAACGAACACAGGTACACAGAAGATGAGTGACAGTGAGTCGGCAGTTGCACGTCTCACACAGCGGCGCAGTGTCGCCACACAGCAAAAAGCGGTGAGTGAAACGAAAATGCCCAATGCGGAGACGCGCAAGCACCACTTCTTCCCTACGGTTCCGACGATATGAGGATTTCCAGACTTCAAGATTAGGTTTAATACGATGCAGTTTATTTTCCACCTGTTGGTCCCACAGACCTTGCCACGTTCGCTTAATATGGTCGCGTACCAGAAAGCGGAAATCCCGGTGAAACAGTGGCAAGGGTGTGACGACCAAAGAGGAAGCAGATCTAGCAGCCGCATCAGCACACTCGTTACCCGAGATTCCAACATGCCCGGGGATCCAACAAAATTGTATCTGGACACCGGCCTCGAGCAAGGAACGAAGAAGCATTCGTACGGAAAGAAGAAAGGGGTGGTCACAGCAGTCCAACGATGACAGTGACTGCAAGACACTCAAGGAATCCGTATAGACCATAGCACGATGATGAGAACTCGACTGAACATGGAGAAGAGCGAGATACACAGCATGCATCTCCGCTGAAAACACCATGGCCTCAGCTGGGATCCGAGCTCCTGAAACGTCATCTACACAGACAGCCGCGGATCCAACGACTCCATGCATTTTGGAGCCATCAGTAAAAATAGGAGTGAAGTCAGAATTTAGGTCACGGTGCTCAGCGAACAGCTGCTGGTACACTGACGCAGGGGTTGAGGATTTATCGAAAGATGTAAAGGTGGTATCAACCATGACACCAAGTGGGTGCCATGGCGGGTCCCCAAAGCCCCTGGTCTCTCCAACAAGTGACAAGTCGAGCCCTACATCACGGGCTACGGCCGCCATACGAAGACCGAAGGTTGAAATGCACGAGGGCCGGTTCCCGAATAAACGAGCATGCTGGGGATGAAAAACTGCATTGCATAAAGGATGGCCTGGAAGAGATCTAAGTTTCAGGTAGAATTGAATAGACAGCTGCAGACGGCGTAATTCAAGCGATGGTTCGTTCGCGTCAGCGTAAAGGCTGGGAATCGGAGATGTTCGAAATGCTCCCGAACAAAGACGCAGTGCTTGATGGTGAATAGTGTCCAAAGGCCGGAGAACGGAACGACGAGCAGAGCCATACACGATACAACCATAATCCAGTTTCGACCGGATTAAGGAATGGTAAATACGAATCAAAGACGTCCTGTCTGCGCCCCACGAGACTCTCGAAAGGATCTTAAGAATAGATAGAGCCCGCAGACAGGAAATCTTGAGCCGCCGAACGTGCGCACGGAACGTAAGCGCACGGTCGACGGTCAGACCAAGGAACTTGGCCTCCGGCAAAACTGGTATGGCTGTACGGTCTAAAAACAGCTCTGGGTCAGGATGGAGGACACGCCTCCGGCAGAAAATGGACACACGCTGTCTTGTCGGGAGAAAGAACGAAACCATTGCTATTCGCCGATTTAAAGATCTGATTAATTGCAGACTGCAACTGCCTTTCAATAAAATTCATGCTGGATGACGAGCAGAAAATGTGTAAATCATCAACATACACAGTAGCCGAAACCGCAGGAGGAAGATTTGTGAGGAGACAATTAATGCGAAGGATGAACAATGTGACAGATAAAATGCAACCTTGAGGAACACCTTGTTCTTGATGGAATGTTGCAGATAGCGTCGTACCCAGGCGCACCTGGAACACCCGATTGCGAAGAAATTTAAAAATTTAAAATAAATGTCGGAAGATTTCCTCGCAATCCGCATGCGTGGAGGTCACGGATAATACCGTGCCGCCACGCTCGATCATAAGCTTTTTCAATATCAAAAAATACAGAAACCAGGTGCTGCCTACGCACGAACGCCTCGCGCACAGATGTCTCAAGGTGCAGGAGATGATCGTGAGGTGAACGATGACGGCGAAAGCCGCTTTGTGATGGTGAAAGTACTTGATGATATTCTAAAAAATGAATTAACCGGGAATTAACCATGCGTTCAAGAACTTTACACAGACAGCTAGTGAGAGCAATTGGACGATAACTAGAGGGAGACTTGGGATCCTTGCCAGGTTTGGGAAAAGGCAGAACAAAAGCGTTTCGCCAAGATTCCGAGAAACTGTGCTCCGACCAAATACGATTATACAAGATTAAGAGATTCTCGAGAGACGACTGCGAGAGATGACGGAGCATATCATAATGGATTCCATCGGGGACCGACAGATGTAGCGCCGGACCGATGCAGAGCCACTCTGAGTTCAACCATGCTGAAGGGGGAGTTATATCCAGTGTCGAGAAAAGGCGCAAAGGAGATTCTCTGGCGTTCCGCAGTGGATTTAATCCTCAGAAAGGAGGAAGGATACGCCAGGTCACTCGACACGGAGGCAAACGCCTCCCCCAAACAATCAGCAATCTCCCAGACTCCAGCATATGTGCAGACGTTGCTCTCGAGAATGGATATCCGGTGAGAGCTGTAGTTACCCCGGATCTTACGAATCTTGTCCCACACACTTTTCGAACTGGCACGTGAAGTGAGAGATGACACATACTGGATCCAAGACTCCCTCTTGCTACGTAGACGCACCAACCGAGCATAGGATTTTGCTCGTTTGAATTTAACGAGATTAGCATCGGTCGGATAACGCCGAAACGTAGACCAGGCCTTATGTTAAGCTCTCCTAGCCGCTGCGCATTCAGGGGTCCACCAAGGCTTCGGACTTCTGGAGAGTGTCGTCGATGTTTTTGGGATAGAAAGATCAGCTGCCTGAAGAATACAATTTGTGACTTCAAGAACCGCTGCGTCGATTGACTCTTGGGTCACCATTGCAGAAGAGATCAAAGCTGACGGCGTGAAGACCTCCCATCTCTGCACGCTCCATCCTCCAACGAGGGGGCGGGAGGCAGAAGTTGGCAAGTTGGCATGATGCGAGAGCAAAATCGGATAATGGTCGCTCCCGTGGAGGTCGTTACACACCGTCCACGACCAGTCAGCAACAATTGATGGTGATCCCAAGGTCAAATCGATCGCACTGAAGGATCGTGTCGGTTCATGGAAGTACGTGTCAGCACCGGTGTTAAAAAGGCACAAAGAGGCCGAGGACAGAAGAGACTCTATGCGACGACCTCTCGTGCTGATGCTGACACTACCCCACAAATGATGATGGGCATTGAGAGTCACCTAGTATTAGAAAGGGTGAAGGCAGCTGATCAACCAATCTCTCCAGTACAGAGACGCTCACGTTCTCGTCCGGCGGCAGATAGACACTGCAGACAGTAAGAGGTACAGGCATAGAAATACGAACCGCCACTGCCTGCACAGTTGTGGAAACCGCGACGGAAGATACCGGAACCCTGTGAGGGACGAGAATAGCGACTCCCCCACAGGCTATATTTCCAGACGAGTTATCAGTCCGAAATGCACTGTAGCCTCGAACTGAAAGCAGGTCCGATGGTTTAAGCTTCGTCTCCTGTAGACAAAGGCACACCGAAGAGTAAAATGAAAGCAGATGTTTCACGTCATCAAAGTTCGTCCGAAAACCTCGACAGTTCCACTGAATGATTGAAGCCATGGTTATTAGTGAAATGAAAATGAAAATGATCAAACAAAGTCCGGCTCCATCGCCTCTGCTGGGGGTTCTCCCAGATCTGGAGGCGTGTGACCAGGGGCTAAGATCGGAGCATGTTTTGTCCCAAGTGTCGTACCGGGAGGCGCACGACGTTGAGTCGTTTCCTGAGATTTTGTAGGAGAAGAAATGCGTTTCTTATCCTGGGCTTTGGTCTTTTTGTTAGAAGAAGTGGCCTGAGTTCCCTTGTTGGGGGTGGGATGAGTCTGCTTCGGCGAAGTGGTGGGTGGCGCTTTCAGACCCCTAGCTCGAGACTGGAGTGCCTCCAGTCCGGCTGCGATGATGTCGTTAACATTGAATGGACATTTAAGGGGGATCTCAATGTCGGTCTGAGTGGCAACCGTAGATTTGGCAACCACCACTGAAGCGTATGATCGCCGATCAGATGTAACAGGAACCACTTTTCTTCTGGCCTCAGGATAGGAAATATTTTCCACCGTTTTGATCCTTTGGATTTCCTTCTCCTCCTTCCACTTGGGACAATCTTTGGCTGATGCCGCGTGTGAACCCTTGCAGTTCACACAAAACTCAGCCTCGGCCACACATTCCTGCAGAAGATGCTCTGTGGCACCACAGCGTGCACACCGGGGATTGCTCCTGCACGACTGCTGAGAATGGCCATAAGACTGGCACCTAAAACATCTCAAAGGGTTACGGATGTACGGGCGTACCTCTAGGTGAAGATACCCTGCCTTGATGGACGTAGGCAGCGAAGGGCTATCAAACGTTAAAATGATGTTGCGGGATGGGACGGACTGCCCATTCCGCCTAAAGAGTATACGCCGCACACCCGTAACTTGTTGACTCCTCAGTTCTTCTAATAGCTCTTCCTCAGTACACTCAACGAGGTCCTGAGAGGAGACAACGCCTCGAGATGAATTTAGGTATCCATGGGGTGTTATTTTGACAGGAGTCTCCAGCAGCGTGGTGGTGTTAATAAGTGTGGTACTGTAGGCCACAGTGGACATCTCTACAAGAAGATCTCCAGATTGGAGCTTCTTTACGCTCTTGGGAGAACTTGCTATGGATTGCAGTGCTTTGTTAATCCAAAATGGACTTTTGGCACTCAAAGGCTTTGAAGGGTCCAATGAGTGCACAAAAAAGAATCTGGCATTCGAGCAATCGGGCACATGCTTTTTAGCGGAAGGAGCTAAGCCTTCCTCAATACCTCTTTGGTTTTAGGTTCGTGGGAAATTTCATTTGAGCCCAACGAGGGAGAGCCGGAGGTCCGCAAGCCCAAGTGGACGCAGGACACGGCTCTAGGGATAGGAAGCGGATATAGCAAGTTGATAGGGCAGACATACGCTCGGCGTGCACCCAGACTTTCCCATGCCTGGGGAACACCCCTTTGGCATGCCCACCCCTATCCCCAGACTCACCCTGTCGTACGAGACGACAAGCCGTTAGAGGTCTGGGCTCCACTCAGCCACAGACCTCATTGACTAGGAGTGGGTTAGTTCCCAGCCGCCCGTTTAGGGTGAAGCAGGGGAGCAAAGAGGAGTGTTGGCAACTGGCGACAACAACACCCAGGCCTCCAGAAACCTCAGCCTCCAGCATCCCCTTTTCCACCTTACGGGTCACCGCACACGGCAAACGTGCAGGCAGGTCTAGCTAACCAGCTCGGAAAAACAAAGAAAGGAACATGAAATGGAGAAGACAGTAAAGAAAACGAGAAACTAAAATCCTGAGCTGGCGCATAATCACAACCTCAGCAACCTACAACTGAGGCGGGAGCGTGTCAAGTGAAAAAACATAAAAATGTGAAATTCATCACATATAGTACATGTTGGCTCGGGCCGTGGGGACGCCATCCCCCATCAGCTGGATGAACAGCTGTCCCTTCGGTTATATAATCGTTCAAGACGAAATGAAATATTGATCCGTCACAAGGTCAGCTCGGGCCGTGGGGGCGCCGCTCCCCAAATAACTGGAAAACCAGTTATCCCCGTGCGGGCGTCCGGACATGGGAAAACCCTGCCTAATTCCATTTTCAAATGGGATTGCCGTGGTAATGAAATATGAAGTACGTATTCTAATACTGGCATCAGTATACAGTACTACAATTACACCACGGAATCCCGACGGAAAACCAAAAGCATAAAGTGTTGCAGAAAGATAGGAGTGAGAGATCGAGTCAAAAGCCTGGCGTTGGTCAATGTTGAAAAGTGCAAGTGGTTCTGATTGAGCTGCTGCAAGATCATAGAAGTTTCGAATCGTGTTTATATTATTATAAATAGAGCGGTTGGGTACAGTATATGACTGGTCAGAATGGATTATATAGCTGAGTATTGGATTGAGTCTGTTAGAAAGAATATTCGCTAGTATTTTATAATCAGTGTTTAGTTTCGAAAGGGGTCGCCAGTTCGTTAATAAGCGAAGATCTCCAGACTTCGGAATCAATCTGAGAAAAACTGTCGTAAAGGCAGTAGATGAAGTGGTAGAAAAAAAGATATAATTGTAAGTTTCAAGTAACAGAGGAAGGAGCGACTTCTGAAAATGTTTGTAGTGGAATTTTTTTTTTTTGAGGTTTAACGACCACCGTGAGCAACTCAATGGGCTATAGGCAGTCGCCCGTCCCTAATTTAGGGTCACTGGTTCCAGGGAAGGGAGAGAGCCAGTACCGTAAGACAAACACAACATCCATGCCTCACCGGGATTCGAACCCGGACCCCGTTCGGACGAATGATCAGAGGCCATCGCTTAGACCACTGGGGCGGCATAGTGGAATAGATAAGCCGTCTTGTCCTCGTGCACCGCGATGGTTTAATCTTGAAATAGAATTCGTGATTTCCCCTGGTGAAATCGTATAATCTAAAGCAGTCGCTATAATCCGTCTGGAATCTGAGGCAGGTCGTGAAACAGTGGGGATTGCAGGTTCGGTGATTGTACTGTCGGTTGAAATCTTTGCTGATAATGATGAGTAACCATTGAGCAAATAGTATGAGGGTTCATTGTCACAGTTCCGTCAGATTGCCTCAACTGTGTAATAGTATTGAGTTTGCCCTTTCGTGTTTCCAACTGCCTTAGTGTTTGGAGGGTCATCTCGAAGATTCTGAATTTGAAACTTCAAGCGTGAAAGTGCTGTTCTTGCACTTTCTGATAAAGTTAGGTTTGATAGACTGAGTATGTTATAGATGAAGGTGCAGTGACTTTTAATATTCAACGCAGTTGGTCAATTTCCATTTGACTTCGTGTTTTTTCCCGAAACGAGAACCGTTGAGCATAAGCAATGATTTTTTCTTTTGTAGTGAGCCACAGTGTAAGCTTATCTGTTTCAGTAATTAATTGCTGTACAGCATTCGCAAGTATATCTTTGACAGTTGTTTGAAATTCTGGGTTAGAAAGGCATAATTCATCAATTGTCCCTACAGGTGAATGAGGAAGGGTAGCTGGGGCCATAAGCAATGTGAAACATACAGGTTTATGATCAGATGCAACACTAGTTGAGATATATGAAGCAGCAAATCGGGAGCGCAGAAAATTGGACACATAAAACCTGTCAATTCGTGCAATTGTATGTAAAGAAGCATTAGCTGAAACGTATGTATAATCCTTCGAGTCAGGATGCATCATTCTGTGAGTATCAACAAGATCAAATTCTGGCATAATTTCATTAACTAGGGCACTGCGTGTAGGATGAATACTTGTTGGTGGATATCGGTCAAGCTGTGGGTTTAATACACAACTGAAGTCACCTGCGAAAATTATATTATCTGAAGATGGAATAGTTTCGAGATATGTCTTGACTTGATATAACAGGGGTACTGCTTCATTATCACTTTGTGGTACATGTATATTAATAAGATGAAAATTTTCTTCATAAAACTGAAAGGAGAGATATTGTAGGTAGCCTTGCCTACCCTGTGGCTCACGAATATCTATTAGTAGTGGGAAAACTGAATGATGGAGTCTTATTGCCGTTCCATTTCCGATATACGTTCTACAATTATGATGAAAAACAAAAGGCCAGATCCTCCACCTTGAATATTGGGTTGTCTCTGCACAATTTGTCTCTTGAAGTAACATAATCTGCGGATATCTTCGTATACGAGGGCATTAGCTGTAGAGGTAGACATTCCTCTACAGTTATATGTCACTATCTTCAACAAGTAAATCATCCTCTGGCTGTAGATGTTTCTAACTGTGCTTGTAAAAAGCATTAATAAATTGTTGAATTCTGCGACGGAAAGGTTTCCTTTCTAAAGGGTTCGGAGCCCTTTTGGACAAATCACTCAATGTATTCAGCTGGGCAATCATTTCAAGCAGTTTTTTTCATATTGTCTTTAATGCACTGCAAATGCAAAATGGAACTATTACTTTTCACAGTAAACAGGTTTTTCAGATTTTCCTGTGTTAAAAGAGCTGTGAGTGTTTCACTGTTTCCAAGCAGGCTTTCTAGAGTCTGTATTGGGCTATGCAGTGTTCCCTGCATCATGCTATCATCTGAATTCTGCGATTTGCTTTCTTCGATTTCTGCTGAAACATTCTTTCAATCGGAAGGGATTTCAAATTTATTATAAGTCTGTACTGGCGACTCTCTTCTTCCAGTTCTTGGTGATGTCTGCCGTGAACCTGAATCTGACTGAGGCTTTTCATGATGTCTCTTGATTTTTTGGAGGCCTTCCTCTCTCGTGTTGCTCACGTTCATGGTGTGGAGAGTCAGGCTGTTCTAACCTCTTTCGTGGTGTTTTATTGGGAGAAACACTTTCACTAGGGTCCACTCCTCTTTGAGTAGTTAGTTCTGGTGGCTCAGAAATATCCATTTCTGTTACCTGTTCGGGCGTTTCTATACCCTTCTGTACAGGTACAACGGGAGAGTCCAGCTGTTGTTGTACTCCGACCTCTCTCGGAAGTTTCGACTGCTGCTGTACTCCTGTCTCCCTCTCACGTTCCAGCTGCACTGTCATTTGCAAAGGCTCCTCTACTATAATTCCTTCTGCTTGATTCGAATCCCAGTTAGAATCAACTCGAGGCTCCGCACCATCATGGATTTGGTTCGTGGTTTTTAAAGCTGTTACTGCAGGCTGGGATATATGTGGGCACCTTGACGCCACATGACCCTCCGCCTTACAACGAAAACATTGTATTCCCACAATTATGTTAAAAACATACCTTCTTGTTTCTGTGAGAATTTCCATTGTCTCAGGTCTGCTCGCTAAATCTTGTTCAGACGGAAAAATGAGTCTGTATTGCCTCCTTGGGCCTTTTACATGATGAAAAGCTGATTCTGCTGACGTCGCAGGAAGTTTCCTAGTTTCGCCCACTATACGCCCTAAGGCTTGAACAAGCAATGCATCGGGAATTGCTGGTGTAACAGGTGTCAGTGTAACTGTAATGGGACGTTAGACCTCGGGTGTAGGTATTAAATGTATTCCCTTAATGTCAATACCATTCACACATAGTTTTTCAGCCGCCTCTTGATGAGTAAAATGGACAATTATTCCTCCACGTTGTCTTATCACGGATTCAATACATGTTTTAGGTACAATTTTGGCTATTGCCTCTAAATAGATTGGAACTGGTGTATCACTAAGATGTAAAGCCGTGTACAATGCCTTACCTTGTGGCGATTCATCTGCAATATTGACACGTAGCACTTTATTAATCCTTGTTATCTCCGTCGCACTCGACGTATATGCACTTGATGAATATTCCTTGCAGTGTTGCAGTTTTCACTTGATGAACATTCCTTGCAGTTTCAGCAAAACTCGTCACATTAAATGGCTGAAGCACTGTGTTACCTTCTTTCGCTGCGCCCAGCAATTCCGGTCACTGCTCATGACTCAGTGATCTTGAAATTCCCGAAGTAGAAGCCATGGTATCATATGTTGATGCAAAAACTTGAGAAACCTTACATTCAGGTTTAGACTTTGCAGAGGTTGTTACCTTTGAAGCTACTTGCTTTGAAACATCACTAGTATCTGACATACAGTATATCAGACTTAGGTAACAAAGAATGCAGGTGCGATTAAAAATAACCAACACCCGAAAAAAGCAAAGTGTGATTAGTATGAAAAATTACTAAATAAATTTAATTTACTCACTAATTCAGTGAGTATACATAATAAATACAAAAAAAAAAAAAAAAAAACTAGCACGTACCGCTTTAAAACTCAAAGCTAACGCCGAAGTAATCAATATGGCCAATCTCACACGCAGGAGCAGTAACCAAATACGACCGACCATTGTTGTAGCTGCGGGTGATTTTTCTTACTGTAGCCCTGCGGTCGCTGTGAAAAATGCGAGACATTCTCCGCTCCCCTCAATAATCAATGAGCTCCGAACGACATACGGCTTGACGACGGTTCGTCGTTTGACCATCTGTGCACCACTTTTGATACGTACTCACTACAGAGGCACGTGAACAACCCACAAGCCACGCCGTTTCCACGATCGTAGTTCCGAAGTGCCGTGCCATCACAATTTGTCCTATATCAAACTCCGATAAATCGGCAGCAGCTTTTCCCATTCTGACTCCGAACACTGTACTAACATAAAACCGGTCCTCGGGTTGCATATTAATATATACTGCTCTGTGAACTTCACCTGCGCCACCGTTCGGTCTCCACGCAAGCTCTTAGGCTGGGGGTTGTCCTAATGTAATGGTTCATCGTTGTATGTGATACTGTATCACAAAACATTGCTGAAATCTTCCTCATCACATCACTCGACCGGAGAAATTACAAAGGGATTTAACATGTCGATGTACACTTCTATGCATCCGGATAATTTTAACAATAAATATATGTTTCAAGGCAAAACTGCTCTTCACCGCAACTGTACGTTTTTCTTCGAAAGTTTCTTATGAGTGCAGCTCGGGCGTTATGAAACTTTCTTCGCACTTTCATAACGCCTGAGCTGCACCCTTACCAATATTTTTATCTCCCATTTTTTACGCTTTCCAAATGTAGGTTGAAGAAGCGTATATCCTCCAGCTTTGTCCATCCGGCTGCCAGACCGCACGATAACTCGCGTAAAAATGGTTCGATGTCGATGAAATTTTAGTATGTGGTAGGAGACCACCTGGGGATCAACCCTATTAAAAATGTGCGAAATGGAGTCAAAGGTCAGGACATAGGAGCGGGATTCATTCCATTGCCCTTATGCATCATAACTTACGTAAAAGTGCTTCGATTGCGTTGAAACTGTATACTGTTGTTGCGGAAGTACAGTTAACTGGTTCTGTTGATGATCATCGAAACGGGGTCAAAGGTCAGGACGTGCAATATTTCTTCTACAGCTATTATCAGGTGCAATATTTCATCCAGAGTATTATCCTCATATCTTGAAAAAAAATGCTTCTATTGCGACAAAACTTTAGTATGTTGCTCCGAAAATATACGGAGATGGTTCTATTGAATATCATCGAAATGAGGTCATAGGTCAGGATACAGGAGCGAGATTTATTCAACAGCCATTATCCTTATAACTTGACTAAAAGTGATTCTATTGCGACGAAACATGAGTATGTTGTTTCGGAGGTATACCGAACCCATTCTGTTCAATATCATCGA
Organism: Macrothele yani; assembly: GCA_039090855.1. Classification (NCBI taxonomy): domain Eukaryota; kingdom Metazoa; phylum Arthropoda; class Arachnida; order Araneae; family Macrothelidae; genus Macrothele; species Macrothele yani. The sequence goes on along the minus strand of CM077007.1, from coordinate 98,127,857 downwards.
AACTCAGCTAGAGGTCAGGACACAGGAGCAAAATATATATTCCACAGCCATTATCCTCTTAACTTGAGCAATAATTTGAGTAATGTTTTCTGGTATGTTGGAAAGCATATCGTAATCAATGTATTGCATGGTTTTACTAACTTGCTCTGCTTATGTTTTTCTATTTAGGCGGCATTATGATCATATATCAATAAGGTGTCGTCTATGAATCAGAGGTTAGCTCCTCAAAACAAAATCAACTGAAAAATCAAAGTTAGTTATGATATATTTTGTTTAGGGCTGGTGTATATCAAACATCTCCATTTACGGGGATCTTTGCACCCATCTTGAGATTCCTTCGTACGTCTCACACAAGATCTTTTGCACGTTATACTCATGATCTTTTTCTCTTGAAGGCATTCCTGAATCTCGTCCCTCCGTGATTTCTTTGGCTTTATTTTACTTATTTTTTTCTACCCCTTGTGCTGAATAGAATCTCTTTGATAACACCTCATCATACATAAAACATAAACAAATAACCTAATTTTTTTTATTGTGGTTTTAACGACAACTATGAGCAACTCAATGGGCTATAGGTAGTCGCCTGTCTCTAATTTATGGCCACTGAATCCAGGGAATACAGAGAGACAGTGCCGTAAGACGAACACAATATCTGTGCCTGACCGGGATTCGAACTCGGACCCATCTTGGACAAATGATCATAAGCCAGTGCTCTTAGACCACTGCGCCACCACGGCTGCAAAAAATATTTTTCCCAACTCTGTTAATAACACTTTGTTTAGCATTACATATCTGCACCGCATTTTCGCTACTGAAATAATTAGAAAGTATCCCTTTCTCGAAAAAAATATTTATAATTGTCTCTTGAGCAGTTCTCAAGATTCATTACTTCAGATCAAAGCAAAAACAATTACAGTTTTATTAGGGGTAGGCAAAAGGCTCCGCCGTCCCCGGAAGCGTCCTCTGTAGCGGTCTAACGGGCCGGCGACCCGTGCTGTTTCTCTTCGTACATGAAGTCAAGCATGGCGGTCAATAAATTTCATTTGCGTTATTAATGTTCAATTTAGGAAAAAGTGTGAGTGAACATACGGTTCAATATGTTCAGCGTCTGGCGAAACGGTTATGGGTGACCCGACATGTCGAGAATGGCTTGCCAATTTTAAGAAAGGTGATCTAAGCTTGGAAGACAAGCCACGTGCACGTAGACCGCAGGAACTCGAAGACGAGGAGCTGGAATCGCTGTTGCAAGAGGATGTCACACAATCAACCACGTAAGTGGCGAAACGCTTGAAAGTGGCTCAATCGACGGTGATATGGCGTCTACAGGCCTTGGAGAAGATTCAGAAGATTGGTAAGTGGGTTCCGCATACTTTAACCGAACGTAATATTGGACAACGATTGGGCATCTGCATGTTGTTGCTGAAGAGGTTTCAAGGAAAGAATTTCTTGTGAAAGGTTGTCACCGAGAATGAAAAATGGGTCTATCACGACAACCCCGTACGCAAGCGTTCCTCGGTCAACCCAGGACAGCCATCAGCATCCATCGTAAAACAGGATATCCACGGAAAAAAGGTGCTGCTGTGTGTGTGTTGTAATATTCACGGAGTGTTGTACTTCGAACTGTTGAAACCGGGCGGAGCAATTACTGCACAACGATATAGCGATCATTTGATGAAACTGAATGCCGCAATTGAGCAAAAACGCCCATGGACAGGTAAAGGACGCCGTCCAGTCATCCTGTTACACGATAATGCCAGACCACATTTTAATACCACCACGAAATCAACAATTGAACAGTTACACTGGGAGGTTTTACCGCACCCGGAGTACTCCCCGGACATTGCACCCTCAGACTTTCATCTGTTTCGCTCTATGTAACATGCCCTAGCCCAACAGCGGTTCCCCACAGTCCCAGAGTTGGAAAATCTCGTCATTGCGTTCTTCATCTCCAAACCAGAGTCCTATCATAGAGGCATTCATTGGTTGCCTGAAAAATGGCTAAAGGTCATGGATGTTAACGGTCAATATTTCGTTGAATAAATGTGTACTGGTTTCCTGATTGGTCATGTCCCCTTTCTCCTTAAAACGGCGGAAAACTTTACATACTCTTAATACATACAACCATTCGGTATCTTTTAGAGAACCCATCTGTCCTGCGAAATCCTCCTCAAGCAGCAATGGTTTCTAAAGTTGAATTCATTCTACTGATTTCACGTCATCATCCGTTTCTCTGTTAAATATACTTCCTAAATACTGGGTTGTTACAAAATAAGTATCTCTTTTCTCCGGTCTCAGAAATCGTGACGAAACTTGGTAAGTAGGTAGCTTGTTAGGAGCATGGAGAAACGATTTAGGGGAGAAGCAAAATTAGTTTAAAGTTGCTCCCCCACGACAAATGGCGCTGCATGAATTTTCTGGTTATTGACAGCACAAGTGTTTCTGGAGAAAATCTGCTTAATACGCCGGCTATCACGTGAGATTACGTGTGATACTCAGGAGAAGCATCACTGCTTGGAAGTTTGAAGACAATGGGCAGTTGGATACAGCTTCTAGAAGACGTCCGCCAGTTTCCAAAAATGCCGTTGATGAATTTGCAGTTTCTAATTGCCGACAGGGCTGAGCAGAGAGGACTCCCACACAGCAGTTCCAGCAGAATTGCTCATACTCGAAGATTCGGTAATAGCCGCATTATTTCTCGAGGGTTTCCGTAGTCCTGGCACACTTTTTCTGATTTCTACTGGGTTGATGCATAAGTTCATGCCGTTTTTGCACCGCACTACAGGATTGCATTGCATTAGAAGGGAAAACGGGATCAATCAACTATGTATTCCACTCCACTGTTTAAAATGGTGTCTCAACGTCTGTATAGGTCTGTAATGCCATTCTTGAAAAAACGTGCAGGGTTTGCTGCTAAGAAATCATGAAGGACATTCTGGAGATCACCATCATTGTTGAACGTTCTGCCACGGAGTGCATTTGATAGAGATCGTAACACGTGATAGTCTGAAGGGGCTACGTCTGGGAAATAGGATGGATGTGGAAGGATCTTACATTTCATGTCCTGAATGGCCATTTGGTCATGTCTGCATTGTGAGGGCGTGCGTTATCATGTTGGAGAAGGACACCATAGCGTCGATGTGGCCGTTTCTGCCGAATTGCTCCTTCCACACGGCGGAGTTGCTTACTATAGAGTGCAGCGTTGATGGTCCGATTCCTCGGCAGCATTTCCCAGTGAATAGTGAGTGCTTTCCATGTCCTAACAGACGTACAACATGATCTTCGCAGGATGAAAGTTATGTTTTGGACGTGGTGTGGGCGTCTTGTTTGGGTTTGACCATTACCTGCCATGCCTGAAATTCTCGTACATGCAACACTTTTCATTTCTAGTAACAATACGTGGCAAAACGGGTTTGTTTTGCTGAGAACATTCGCGATAACGGGCGAGCAAGGAACCACAAATGGCAACACGTTGATTCTTGTTGTCCTCGGTGAGGTGTGAGGCACCCAACACCCCAGTTTCTGTATCTTTGGGACAATTGGGCACCACTGTCGCCTGATCACATTCCATTTCAGTGGCTAATTCGCGTGTCGTTTGACACGGATCCAAGTGGATGAGATGATTCAAACGATTTTCATCAAAGTGGGATGCTATCCTCGAAGAAATAGCATCCTCCCCATACACAGCACAAATTTGTCGAGTGGCTTCGGCGGCTGTGAATCACTTGTTAAACTCGTAGAGGAGCAGATGTCGGAAATGTTCATTCCTCTCTACTTGACACTCCATACTTCCGGACCTGAAAATCAAAAAACCATTAGCTACAATCACACAACGCAATATGATGTAGATACACGATATTACTGGCTAAATTTTGATATACAACTGGCCATTTGCACAGTTACTACTGATCTGGGGAACACTCGTGAAATAAAACGGCATAAACTTATGCATCAGCCCAACAGCTTTGGCGATACTTGCAAGGCAGAGTTTACTGGGACGACATATTCTCTCTCTCTCAGATCTGAAAACTAATATCACACGACGAGTGGTCAACATCGACCGCGACATGCCGCGAGCAGTCGTGTCACGTGCCTTTCTTCGTTTGTAGCGTGTCATCATCCCTTATGATGGCCATTATATCAAACAAATTTTATCCTAAAACGTTTGCGCTGTCAATAAACAATAAATTCACAAAGACGTCAGTTCTTTTCGTATGTCTGCAGCGTCATTGTATACCAAGCGGCGCTATTTGGAGTTAACTTTTCCCAACGCTAACTCATTTCTCCATGCCCACAATAAGCTACCTACAAAGTTTCTTCGCGATATCTTGATTTCGCGCTATCCTAGTCACCCTAGAATAGGGATACTTATTTTATCATACAACCACCTGGTACACAAACTCACATACCTTGTCGAATTCTGTACATTTAAGGTTGATCCTGCATTTAATACTAACACTTTGTAACGTATACTCTAGATTCACTTTCCTTTTGATTTTTACTATCTCTGGTTATTTTATTTTACTATGTAAATTATCTTCTTACTGAACGAGATGTTATTTCACCCGCTGAATGAGATCTGGCAATGAGTGTAAGTCATGACGTGGTGGTAGCCAGTATAAATAGGCGCGTTCAACGATACCTAGGGAGAGCTTTTTGTTGATGTGCGTAAAGAGAGCTGTTGTTGTAAAAGTGAGCTGTTGTTGTACGAAGTGAGCTGTGGTTTATGTGTCAGAAAGCTGTTGTTGTATAAAGAGATCTTCGTTTATGTGAGAGTCAGAAGTTTCACTAATAAAGAATTTGTTGTAAGTACGTTTTAGTAGTGTCAGACCTCTGTCTGGCTGTTAGGTATATTTCATTAGTTGATTATTATTAACAACCAGCATAAGACTTTATTCATGTTAATTACTACTACAACATTACTAGCAGTTAAAGGCTTGTTCATTATTATTACTACACTACTAGCAAGAAAGTTTATTCATGATATAATTAACAAACAACAAGCATTAGAAGAAGCATTAGCTTAGAAGAAGCTGAATTCATTATAATTCATAATTGAAGGAAGCTAATTCATTATAATTGGCGCCCGAACTTTTCTCGAACACGAGATCTTGACAATTATTACCCATGTCTTCCTTACCTGAGACAACTTCAATTTTTCACCCTAAGGCAAGTTTCGAGGGCGATGGTGTTTTTTTTGACAATTTGAAAGAAGCCTGTGGGGCTCACTTTGATATGAGTGATCTACATGTACCCAGGCATTCTTCACAATTTCGTAATTCACCAGCTTCCTATTACTCTGAGTCGCGGGTCGTACCTGAGGGAGTTCAATCCTCTCAGCGAGGCAGAATGCTTGCCCATTTCGTGCCGCATGCAGGAACAATTAATTTCAATGGTTTGGAGGGATCCTTAAAATTCCTCGAAGATTTGGAAGATCATTTTGATCTCTACAATATTCCTCAAGACTGCAAAGTACAAATCGCAGGCACTTGCTTGAAGGATACCGCTAAGACCTGGTATCGGCAGTGGAGAGTGTCGAACCCGGATTCTCATTATGAGAATTTCCGAGCAGAATTTTTGGAGGTCTTTCTTTTCGGCCTCAGTCGAGCTAGCCTTGCACAACAACTTTTTTCTCGTCAGCAAGGACACAACGATAGCCCTGTTGCATTTGCGTTGGAAACAACACGCTTATATAATATATGGGATCCACATGCCAGTCATGTCGACATGTTGGATACCCTATTGCAGCAGCTCGACCCATTTCTACAAGATTTTCTTGAGGTTCGACACCCTGCTGCAATTCATGAATGCCTTCGCCTCATACGAACGTATGAAGAGCGACACGGCAAACATGGTTCAACTCACCATACTCGGGCACCCCGCGAGGCTTATTACGAAAACCCTCAGCGGCATAATAGGCATAATAACTTTCAGCGCGAGCATACACAAGTGCACGCCCAAGCTTCATACGTTCCACCACCAAAAGAGTGGCAAACCAACCGCGAGTTTCTGAACAATCTTCGGGATATCGTACAAATGCACAGTATGCTCGACCCCGTTCCAATCCGCAGCATTCGGAACGTTTTCATGCTCAGGGCAATGATTATTTTTCTGCCCGTGCTAAGGGAAGAAGTAATAGATATGAAAATGTCAACAGACACGCGGAGTTCCCGACGCAGGTTTCACGCAGTTTTCCTCATCGTGAAAATTTTCTCGATACCCGGCAGGGTCGAGGTTTCAGACCGCATGATAATCTAACCAGGAATCCTATAAACTTCCAAAGGAAGTAGACCAAGGGTCAGTCCTGCTTCCTGATACCAAGCATTCTGACCCTAAAACAGTATTAGTGACTGTCCAAACTCCTCAGTTGCCTGATGTATTCTTGACAATTGAAGATATGATTGTCGAGACAAAGTTCGACACTGGTTCTGAAATATCAGCCCTAAATACGAAGTTTTGCACTGACAATTTTCCTGCAATACTCGTTCAGCCTGCAACGCAGTATTTGCGAGGTGCAAATAACGAAATCTTCAGTATCACAGGAACTGTCACATAAATCTCTAGGGCTGGGAAAGGCTCGTTTTACGCATTCTTTCCTGCTAATAGACGAACTCCCTGTTAAATGTCTAATGGGAATGGACTTTATTACTACGTTTTAAATAACTCTGAATTTCGTACAACATGTGATTTCCTTTCCGGAACCTGTCGAAATGATTCCTACGGTTCCTATGGATATAACGAGTTTGTTATTGAGTAACCAATTGAATGAGAGGTAACGAAACCAGCTTTCTCTACTTTTGCAGGAAAGCCCTGGTTTATATTCTGATCAACCTGGTTTCACACAGGTGGTTTATCATGTCATTGACACTGATGGTTCGAAACCGATAGCGACGAAACCTTACCCTTGTGCTCCACATAAGAAACAGGAAATGCAACGTCAAATTTCTGAAATAATTAAACAGGGCATAATAAGGGAGTCAACAAGCGCCTGGGCTGCTCCTGCCTTTTTGGTTCCAAATAAACAACCCAATGAATTTCGTTTCGTGACAGATTTCCGCAAGCTCAACCAAGTCACAAAAACGATCAATTATCCACTACCTGTCATGTCGCATATTTTGCATGACCTGTCATCAACTAAATGGATGTCAACCTTGGATTTGGCGAGTGGATATTGGCAGGTGGCAGTACATCCGGACTCTGTCGATAAAACAGGCTTTGTGACTCCTTTTGGGGCTTATGAATACCTGCGTATGCCCTTTGGACTAGCTTCTGCACCTGCTACTTTCCAAAAGCTTATGGATGCGGTTCTCAGACCTGTTCTGGGTCCCCATGTGCATGTATATTTGGATGACATTATTATTACATCCGAGACTTTTGACGAGCACCTTTCTCTGCTCAAACAGGTGTTCCAACTCATATACAATGCTGGCTTGACGTTAAAGCCTAGTAAATGCCAGATATCGAGGGACGAGATTGTATCTCTGGGGTTGAAAATCACTCCCCACGGCATATTTACGGATAATGAAAGAATTAGGCCTATTGTTGACTTTCCTCGGCCTAAAACTGCAAAAGAACTATCACGCTTTCTGGGAATGACCGGATGGTATCAGCAGTTCGTCCCCGGCTTATGCTACAATCTGTGAGCCATTGTATGCTTTGAAACGTAAATACAAGAAGTTTGTTTGGACACCTGAGGCTAACGGTGCGTTTGAAACACTCAAGTCTGCGTTGACTCAGCCTCCTGTGTTGGCTTCCCGGGATCATACTAAGGAATTTGATATTTATACTGAGGCATCCGGAGTTGGTCTTGGTTGCGTTTTGTCACAAGCTGGGCATCCAATAGCTTTTGCGTCTCGTACTTTAGTCAAAGCTGAACGCAATTATTCAGCTACGGAACGTGAATGTCTTGCTGTTGTGTATGCTCTTGACAAATTTCAATGTTATCTTAACGAATTGACAGTTAACATAATTACGGATCATTCTGCTCTTCAGTATTTGAATTCTGCTAAGCATCTCTCTCAAAGACTTATGAAGTGGGCTCTTAAGTTACAAGAGAGCAATATCAAAATTTCGTATCAGCCAGGTCATAAGAATCAATTACCGGACGCATTGTCTCGCGTTCCGATTAGTGGGGTCCCCACAGAAACTGCTCCTGGGTGTCAGCCTTTACTTCTAATAGCTGATATAACATCCAGAGAGCGGATAATGGCAGAATTAATAAATGATCCAGATTTTGGGGATATCTCTAATTTTTTGCTTGCGGGTTCGCCCCTACAAAGTGATCCTTCTCTGGCTGGAAGGTCACAGCATTTTGAAGTCATAGAGGGTCTTCTTTACTATACGAAATCTAGGACTACTAGGGCAGAGTTTCGCCCATGTATTCCGCGAACCCTTAGAATGGCCCTTTTAAACGAATTTCATGACAAATTTATTGCAGGCCATTTAGGTATTCGCAAGACCCGTTGTAAATTGCGGGATGTTGTCTATTGGCCTGGCATGTACCAAAGTGTGCTCGCATACGTTCAATCATGTCACTTGTGTCAGATTGATAATTACCGTAATGTAAGACCGGCCGGTCCCTTGAAATCTAGTTCAAGTTCTCATGTTTTTGACATTATTTCAATAGATTTATTGGGACCTTATCCTTTATCTGTTAAAAACAAAGCTCGTTACGTTCTAGTATTAACTGATAATTTTTCTAAATGGGTTGAAGTTTTTCCCATTAAAGCCGCTACGGCAGAAGTTATTTGTAATGTATTAATTAATGAAGTATTCTCTAGATGTGGTGCACCTAATAAAGTAGTTTCGGATAATGGTCCTCAATTTATTTCTGACATTTTTGAAAGAATGTGTGCGAGACTATACATTAAGCATAAATTCATTTCCCCATATCATCCCCAGAGTAATCCTGCGGAACGCGTAAACCGCACGCTAGTGAAAATGATTGCTACATTTGTCATGGATCATCACGAGCGATGGGATGACCATTTGGAGCTTTTTTCGTTCGCCCTCCGCTCGTCTGTCCACGAATCTACTAAAATTACTCCTGCAGAACTTTTTCTGGGTCGCAAAATTAAAATCCCTTTTGAAAATTTAACGGGGATTATCGACGAACTGAACCAGCGACCAACTCCGCAATCAGTACGAATCATGGCAGAAAAAGCTCGTGTTGCAATGCTAGGAGCACAAGTGGCTCAAGGAAGATATTATAATACTAGGCGTAGGGAACCAGATCTTGTCGTTGGAGATCTCACTCTCGTGGAAACGCACTTCCAGTCTTCTGTTTCTCATACTTTAGTGAAGAAATTTGCACCCAGCTACGAAGGTCCATATCGGGTGGCAAATGTGTTTGAAAAAAACATTGTTCTTGAAAAACCTGACAATCAATTTAAATACGTACACGTTGCTGAGTGTCGCAAGTATCATGAACGAAATATCGATTTTATAATCAACCCTACTCAACCTTCTGTTCCACAGACTCAAGAGTCTATATCTCACGATCAACCTCCAGAAATTTTGGACGAACCAACAAACATTTTTGAAGAATCTCCAGTGATTTTTTCTTCACCCTCCTCCTCAAGACGGGTTTCCAAACACGCGACCTGATTCTCCCATGAGACCAAGGCTCGAATCAAGTTCTTCAAATACTAGTATCGTTCCTTTCCCTCCAACCATTGCCAAGACTATTGCTGCACCATTTCCTGATAACTCTGCACCAACACAAGCTCCTACTTCCTTGAATACCTCGTCAGAAAGTATTCCTATAGGCAGAAATAAACATCGCCCTGCACGACCACTAAATTACAGCAGCGACTCAGAGGCTTCAGATATTTCGGATTTATCAGTAATGGACAATAATTTGACTATTCCTAAACGTCAGACACCAATTACAAACCGTCCAGTAACACCAAAAGCTGGTCAAAAACGTAACTTGTCTCCCCAATCTGCTTCGCCGCAACAGCGACGAAGGCAGAGATCCTTGCATCCGCCCAGGTTTCGCCCCTGGAACCTACGCTTAGGGCAAACAGGGCCGATGCCTGCTTCTACTCTCATGCCAAGAGGGCGAAAACGAAAACAAACGATGTGGCCGGAGCAACGTCCGTCCAAAAGAATGCTAAAAGGACACCACGGGCGTCAGCACAAAGGGACTACATATCAAAAGCCTGGGGGAGCCCGTTCCTGTCAGTCGCAGGGATTTCCGGACCGACGGACTTCAGCCATTCCTGACCGTTCCTGTCAGCCGCAGGGATTTCCGGACCGACGGACTTCAGCCGTTCCTGACCGTTCCTGTCAGCCGCAGCGATTTCCGGACCGACAGACGTCAGCCGTTCCTGACCGTTCCTGTCAGCCACCGGGATTTCTTGACCGACAGACTACAGATGATCCAGTCACGTCCTTAACGAGATCTAAGCCACCTGAATTTACCAGTCCGATTAGGCCTGGAAAACGTTATCGTACTAGAGTTTTTTATGCGTCCTCGAGATAAGTAAGTTCTCGTGGACAGGTTCTTTTCTCCGTTTGTTTTATTTTCCTGCACGACCAGTTGGCGTGTCAGAATTTCTTTTTTTCGTGTGGGCCTATGCATTCTTTTTTGTGTATATATGTGTTTTTTTTTATATTTCTTCTATGTCCATCTACTAATCCAAATTTTTATATATATATATATGTGCTTAGGGGTAAAATAATAAAAAATGTTACTGTTAAGCAGCTCCAGGCAATCTTCGCTGCTGATACAGTTGGTGTGTATTCAACGAATAATGAGAACGTAATTTGAAATTAAAAAAGTGATTCCTGCTAGGCAGAATAAAAGGAAAGTATGCCGATGCAGGTTTGTTTTGTTCAAGTATATAAAGTGTTTCGCAGACGAATACAGATTTCTTGATTTTGTCATGCCAAGTTTGAGATTGTACATACTGCTGCCACCAAACAACAACAAAAAAGAGGTCGATAAACATCAATCAACGAAGTGTAAGACTTACACTCCAAAATTGATAGGTTTTTCGAAAAGAAAAAAAAATAAGGGGGAGATGATGTAACGTATACTCTCGATTCACTTTCCTTTTGATTTTTACTATCTCTGGTTATTTTATTTTACTATGTAAATTATCTTCTTACTGAACGAGATGTTATTTCACCCGCTGAATGAGATCTGGCAATGAGTGTAAGTCATGACGTGGTGGTAGCCAGTATAAATAGGTGCGTTCAACGATACCTAGGGAGAGCTTTTTGTTGATGTGCGTAGGGAGAGCTGTTGTTGTAAAAGTGAGCTGTTGTTGTACGAAGTGAGCTGTGGTTTATGTGTCAGAAAGCTGTTGTTGTATAAAGAGATCTTCGTTTATGTGAGAGCCAGAAGTTTCACTAATAAAGAATTTGTTGTAAGTACGCTTTTCTCAGTTCATAGTTTTGTCAGATCTCTGTCTGGCTGTTAGGTTTATTTCATTAGTTGATTATTATTAACAACCAGCATAAGACTTTTTTCATGTTAATTACTACTACAACATTACTAGCAGTTAAAGGCTTGTTCATTATTATTACTACACTACTAGCAGGAAAGTTTATTCATGATATAATTAACAAACAACAAGCATTAGAAGAAGCATTAGCTTAGAAGAAGCTGAATTTATTATAATTCATAATTGAAGGAAGCTAATTCATTATAACTTCCAAAACTGGAATTGCGAGGTGTTTCACGGTCATGAGTTTTTATGTTCTTTTCACTGTATCTTATATCACCAGAACTGTACGAACCACATAACCTTACACCTCCACCAAACGAAGGTTAAAGGACTTAAATATTAGCTTTATTCACAACATACACATGGGTTTTAAACTCTCTTTTTTATACAGAAGTACTGAAAGAAGGAAATTAGAATTTTACCCCACTAAAATTCTAAAATGGCTAGTCGGTTTTGAAAGTGGGAGCGATCTTTTATTTTTATCAATGGCTTAATAAGTGCTTCGCATACGTTGATAGAATTCCATGGATCCCTGATCTCCAGAAAATCCTTATAGTTGGTAACTATGGTCCGAAGAAACTCAGGAACACGCTGAACTGGTCATTTGTTCCTCTGTGTATCAGCTTCGCGGCTAGTCGAATATACACTGCCGGACAATTGCTAAGGACGGATGACAATAGCAACGATAGCAACCATAAAATGGAAGGCAGGAAAATGTGGAAATTAGCATAAGTGCGGAATACAGTAAGACGTGTTGTGCGTATGCAAATTTTGGATTGCCAAACTTGTTCGTGACGTCACAGCGCTGATAAGAGATATAAAGGATTTGACGCGTATTGACCGTTGTTGTTCAAACGCAAAGTTGAAAGGGAAAGAATCAATTGACCAACTTGCAATTTTCAGTATGTCTTCCCGACATCACCTAGAAGATTTTACGCATGGCCGTATTATTGGCAAGATTGAAGAAGGGCGAAAAATAACAGATATTGGCAGGGAGTTCGACGTCAGCCACAGTGTTGTTTCAAGGCTTTGGAAATCATTTCAAACAAATTGAGAGTGTAGCAAACGTCACTGGGAAGGTCGTTTTTGCAGTACGACACCTGCAGAAGATCGGTACATAGTGCTATCAACAAAAAGACACCGGCGCAGCACAGCTAGTGAGATAGCAAATCAGTTTATGGCTGCTACTGGCAAGCGGATCTCCTGAAAACTGTCGCCAAGCATTTGCATGAAGGAGAACATGGCAAGCGGATCTCCTGCAAGCGGATTTCCTGAAAACTGTCGCCAAACGTTTGCATGAAGGAGGCCAAACGTTTGCATGAAGCCCGCCGTCCTGTTGTGTGCATCCCATTGTCCAGACGTCACCGGACCGCCCATTTGCAATGGTGCCATCAACATCGCAATTGGACTGATAACGACTAGTCTGCTGTCCTCTTCTCAGATTAGAGTAGATACAGTTTATCGTCTGATTGTCGACGACAACTGATCTGGCGTGATAGTGGTACTGCTAATTGTCCAGCAAACATACAGGAAAGGGACCGATATCTGACATGTAATGTCATGGTATGGGCTGGCATCATGATCAATGGCCGTACGTCCCTCTATGTGCTTCCAACTGGGACTATGACTGGTCAACGATAGGTTAATGATGTTCTGCTACCTCATGTTCGCATGTTCCGTGGTGCTGTCGGTGATAGATTCATTTTCATGGACGACAACGCAACATGTCATCGAACAGTCGCTGTCCAGGAGTGTGCCTCGTATGGCCAGCACGTTCTCCAGATCTGAATCCCATTGAAAATGTGTGGGATGCTTTGGGGAGGAGTCTTGCTGGTCGCCAATGCCCTCCAATAAACAAGGACACCCTCATCCGTGCACTGACAGAGGAATGGGATAAATTACCCCAACAGCTGCTTGATAATGTTGTGCAAAGCATGACACGACGTGTGGAATCTTTCATCGCCCTCCATGGTGGCCATATCCCGAATTGACATCTTACGCTGGAACGCCTGCGGACGGTAATTGCATTTTATTCACGTTTACGTATTCTGCACAAAATGGCCTGTTTGTCCCTTGAACACGTTCCAAAGCCTTCTGGATTTCAGAGCACAATAAATTGTCTTTCTTGTAATGTCCTGGCATTCTGACATTATTTTATTTCACTTGGCATCCAACCACACTTACTTTTTTATGCGCTATGTAGCCGTTTATGATCCGTCCTTAGCAATTGTCCAGCAGTGTTGGTTACTATACGTGTGTGGTCTAGATCACACAAGAGTATGTACTACCATTGTCAATGAGGAGTGTTGCACACAGGATCGTATCAAGCTTTTCTTATCTGGGAAGTCAAGACTTGAAAGTACGCCCCTTCGAGTTGTACTCAAATAATATGTGGTTTGTACTTTCTTACGCACCGCCGTTATAGAAAATTAACGTATTATGAGGTTTTTGACATAATTTTATTAAAAATATAAAAACGAGATGAATACCCAAGAACCACAGATTGTAAATATAATACCTAGTGAACGTTATGTGAACGCCGACAACACAGCAACTTACAGAAATGCAAAACAAAAACTAACCAGCGCGCAAAACGAATGAGCATCTGAGAGTGAATGTAACAATAGGAAGAAGCTTTTGGAGTAGGGCTTGCAAAAATTCCGTTCAAGATATGACACTCAGAGAACTTTCTGCGACAGAGCACAAATGACAGATTAGCTCTTTATGCCAACAACATGTTCGGAAAGGTCATGGATGTTAGGCATATCAGCATATTGCTTTCTATGACTCCATCCACTAGTTTGGTAACATTCCCTTAATGGATAGGAGATGTTCACAATTCGTTGTGTATGTGATTCTGTGCCATAGTTAACTGTATGGAATACTATATGAGTCTAGCCAAAGTCTTTAAAAAATACTGAAGGGTGTACCTTTCCTTTTTAGTTACAATTTCTATTAATTACAGCCCACAGAGCATGCATTTACTCCCCTGGAATGACCGTTATGGGAGGGAAAACGCCCTCCTTGACCTCCCGGTAGCTACGGCTCTGGTTGTACACAGGTAGAGGCGCTGAATTGAGGGGAGAGGGAGTGTTCCCGTGAGCCACGTTGTGGCCTCTAATACTTACAGAGTGCAACATCATCACACATATCATTGATGACTTACTCTTCGACCACCTACGCCCATTCATAGATATCCACTCTCCTCAGTAGAATGTTTTCTTTCGGCAAGACTTCCGGCTCTTTGCTTTTGTTTGGAGAAGAGCTAGATGAAGGAGTAAACTATGAATAGCCCCCTCACTATTATTCATGGTTTGTAAACCATGAATAGCCCTCTCACTATCTGGATCAAAACCCGACTAATCATCAGTGCGACGAAACGGAGCGATACGTTCGAGCCCTAAATCCGCCACCAGCAAATAGGTATTTTCGCTTTACAGTCTATTGTCTTGGGATGCAGCATACCCGAAAACTTCGAACTTCTGCTAGAATACTTACCGCGACATGCTTCTAATGTTGTGAATGCGAAATGCGAGCGCACACGTAATTAGGTGGGAATGTATAAATTCTCATTTCAACGTAATATCACAGTATGTGTTTTCATATGGCGTAGTTATAATTAAAAGGTGGGCAAGATGGAGTTCGTACGTATACTTATAAAAAGTGTGCTTCGTGTTTTCTTTGATCGCCATTCTGACATGATTCCAGCTGCAGTTAGTCACCGGCAACGTAACGGAAGGTCACTGGGAGGTCTGTTACAAGTGATGTAACGGAAGATATGGCTGCGCATCTTTCGCTACTAACTGTTGGATTTGGAGATTTCGCAATGGTGATATTTTTCAAGGTGGGCGTCACTGTTCTTCACGCTGTAGGTAGTGTTACGGGTTATTGCAGGGCCCATTTAGGAACATGCTGTTCTTGAGTGGTAACGCACACGTGATTCCTTTGGACCACTGTAGTGGTCCCAGTATCTTAGTGGTCAGAGCTCTTTGGCAAATCAATCGGTTCTGGCACTTGGTCGAGCAAAAGATAAGACGGATTTACGACGCTGGCCCTGTATACTTCCTGGAACCATTGGCTCCCAAATCAGAGGCCAATCAGATGCATGAGAAATGTTACAGATTTAAATGCTCTTTTGCAGAGTGCATTAACCCTTTAAACCGACAAAGAACCTGAACCAGGTAGTGCCCAAAATTTTCTGGGCTCCCAAAACAAAAATATTCACATAGCGGCCAGGTTTTATGTAAGCTACAGCAAACCAATTCCTTTCGCATCTCTCATTTCAGCAATACCAACAATAAGCATGCCACTGGTGATAATCGCCCGATTCTAGTTTTTATTCTTTGCCTTTGCTCCATGATCATTGTAAGTAACACCTAACCTCCCTGATTTGGACAGGGCTGGATTAAGAAGGAGTCTATAGGGGCCCACCATGACCAAGGGCCCAGGAGACATGCCTGGGCAAATTATAGAGAGCAGAGAAAGACAGAAGTCTGTAAAATAGTTTTACTTTTGTCTCGTATGATTTCCGCTTGGTCGGAAACAGAGGCTGGTAGATGAACAGATTTCAAGGCAATGACGTACAAAGGATAAAGGTTTCATGCCGCTGTGTACAGCAAGGACGGCAAAATAGTTTTATCTTTTTCCCTACCATTCACCCACATCTCCTAATTCGCACATGGAACCGTTAATGAATGGTTGAATTTCCTTGTGACTTCACATTGCATAGCAAAAAAGATGCACCAAGAAAATTATAACAGTGGTAAACTATTAAAAGAATTCAAGACAAATTCTAGAAATCTTAAGCTTTTAACTCATGCTCCTGTGAGAAGAATGGAAAATGCAATGACGTATTATGAAAATTTTTAGGTTAGCATATCATAAGGTCATGCACGTCCTGCATTTCCGGTGATTACTTTGTGACGTCACTGTCCAAATCGCCACCGTAAGATTTCCTGATCGCCACGTTTCTTCGTATCTGCACCATAGCAGCATGTCCGAATTATTATTCGTAAACCAGTTGGAATAATCTTCAAAAACTCTACCAGATTCTTTATTGCATATTGATTTCAATTATAAATTAAAAAAAATTTAGGAAATATTGCAGAGTTGCTTTTCCTATTCTTCACAAATAAGTTGTGATGTGCCTGCCCAGCAGGACGCACACGACATAAAGGCAGATAGCAGTCAGAATGATCGTCCGCGTAGCTCAATTGGTAGAGCGAGTTATTCTGGAATGAGGGGACCCGGGTTCGAGCCCTGACGTGGATAAAAATGACGGATAAATTTACTTCGTTATAATGGCGCCCAAACTTTCCGGACGTTCAAAATCTCGCAATGGTGTGATGTTCTTTCCACACCGCGAGATAGGAAAAATAAGAGAATCCCCTTTCCAGCGCTTCAAAAAATAAAATGCATAAATGACGTTGCATTCCACACACCAGATTGACTGGGAGTTCTCAGGTGTACGTTCTACAGTGGATGGCTGCCTGCAACGATTCATGGTCACGGCTGACCCGTGGGCCATGCTCCCGGCCCTCTTTGGAGGGGAGGGGGAGATGTCACCGGCCTGCCCAGCAGGACGCACACGACATAAAGGCAGATAGCAGTCAGAACGAACGTCCGCATAGCTCAATTGGTAGAGCGACTTATTCCGAAATTAGGGGACCCGGGTTCGAGCCCCGGCGTGGACAAAATGACGGAGAAATTTACTTCGTCATAAAGTTCTTTATTATGCTGCAATATGTCCTGCTGTGCGTATTCACTTCTAAATTTGTATAAAAACAGCGAAAATTCCCATCGTAACTAAATTAAAATTTAAAAGTATAACCGTTTTCCCGCCCTTCACGTAACAAAAATGCGCGGGAGGTATTTTTAAAATCTCCGTTACTAAATTATTCACATGACTGACAATTTCTTCGGTATTTATTGCGAATGTGCTCTTGCACAAGCTTTTTATCTGTGTCTGCGTTATAAAATTTTTGACATCTTTCTCCATAGCTATAGTTAACATGCTAAGACGGTGACGTCACTCAGTGACGTCACGATTATTCGTCTGCGAGGAAGACGGGAGGAGCAAACCTTACAGTCTATTAACGTTGTGAAAATTCTGTCTTAGCCTAGAAGGTAGTCGGACGGCATGAAACCGGTTAGAAACAAGTAACTGAAACATCTTCTCTCTCTCTCTCTCTTTCATTTTATATTCATTCCCATTGTCACAGCCCATTTAGCATGAAATCAGTGAAAGGATTAGCTTCACACAATCATTCCTCTAAAACACCACTTTGAATAGCAAAGCTAAGTGGAAAGCAACGCTTCCTGATAAGCAGGATCACTCGTTCCAGTCATGTTCGACACACTTCTTAGAAAACAAATATGGTCGTTCGAGCTGATTTTTGCTAACAACAAGTAAATTCGCTTCAGCCGGTTAAAGTGTTAAGCCCAGAAAAAAGGCCTACGCTAAATCATAATATCGGAAGCGGTATCCATTGGGAAATTTGGAAATGAATACTGCAACACTAATTCGCCAATTGAATTACTTCATGCCTGGCGATATCTGATCGAACAGGAAAACAATCAAGTTCAGAAGGCTAATAAACACAGGTTCAAAGATCACAGGTGCGGAATGGCAAAAGTAGACCAAGAAGAACACAGTGCCATAGATGCCGCCACCAACAGCTTGCGCAGTGGTACGCAGTTGTCCATGGTCTGCGACGACGAAGCAGAGCGATACAAGACATAACATCAGTCTTTCGAGGATCATGGACGAGGACTTGGTGTCCACGTACACCTTAATGTTTCCACTGAGGAAAGCAAAATTCTTGCCGAAACATGTTTGGAAGTGTGTTGCGGTGGTGAATTAAGTTTGGGTCCATCTTTTATTCCTTTGTGTCTTTTTTATTCATTTGAGTTTTTTAACTTTCACGTTTTTAATCATCATTCCTTGCCAACACCTATACAAAGGTATATTTTAATAGCAGTTCTACATTGAAGTCTTTGGCCACGTAATATCGTGCCATATGCCTTTTTTTGCGTATGGGAATGTAAGAACTACGCTAAAGAAGTTTTGCCATTCTGCTGCCACTATCAAATTTTTATACAAAAGAAAGCAGAATTCGAATATATAATTGAAGGAAGAAATATTTCTCATAATACATGGGAAATCGGTAGAACACAGAATATAAAATCTGAATTTGCTTGTACCACGTTAAAATATTCATCCATGTAACTCCCTCCGAAAACTTGAAAATGTCAGTAATGTGGTGCAAGCAAATTCAGATTTTACATTCTTTATTCTATCGATTTCCCATATATTATGAGGAATATTTCTTCCTTCATTAATTTATCGGTGGTACTGGTAATTTCAGATCTACATTCGTTTCTCGATGGGAGATGGGTCAAAACACTATGAGGAAGCAATGATGCTTCGACTAGCGAAAATCTGAGGACGTTCAGATTCCTAAGCTAAGTTTGCGCAGTCTCAGTTGCTTGGAACTTCACTGTTCTGAGTGACGTAACCTTTAGCATACTCAAACGGAAATCGGGAGATGCTTGGTCGATTCCAGCACCAGGGCGATTAAATTTTAAAATTTTCTGAGAAAGTTAAATAGATGACCAGTAATGTGATACAAACAAATTCAGACTTTATATTCTCTATTCTATACGATTCGGATAGTTGACACGTGGCATATTTAATTCTTGCCTTTCCTTTCTCTAAGCAGAGGTACTACTGATAAACATTAAGGTTCGGAAGTGTATTCATTTTACTGTCCTAAGCCATTTGCGATTAAGTTGTTTAACTCACCACAATCGACCATAGAACGTGAGCTGCGTTGCAGCGTCATGTGAAATGTTTCTTTTCTTTGGGTGTTGTGTATTTTGGTACATACTCTGCTGGCCACCCAAAATGCAACACCAAGAAGGAAGCATCCGATTGGCCTGAAATTCGCAGCATGCGTCGCCCGCGAGAGGACATGCAAAAGAATAGCATTGCATGGCATATGCAAATCATGTGCGCCCGGCACGCCGCCGAGTAGCACTATAAGAAGACTGCACAGAAAGTGGGGTGTAATTAGTGGAAGTCATTCAAGCACGTTTCGGAGTTCGACAGAGGACGAATAGTGACTAATCACGACAGCGGTTTATCGTACCGAGACATCGGCGCCCGTGTGGGACGACATCCAGCCACAGTGAGGCGAGTATGGATTCGGTGGGTCCAGGAGGGACGTACGGACCGACGTGAGCGATTGCCGCAGCCGCGGCACGCCACCGAACGAGAGGACCGGCATGTGGTGCGGTGGGCATTGACGGCTCGCACCGCCATATCACGAACGTTAGCGCAGGAATTAGGGTGTGTTGCGGAACAACCTGTGTCAGCACGTACCGTTCGATGTCGTCTGCAGGAGCCGGGACTTGTCGCACGGCACCAATTGCTCCGATTACCATTGACGTTACACCACCGGCGAGTGTGGCGGCAGTGGGCCGTTGAACGCCGCATGTGGACTACGGAATGGCACGCCATTGTCTTCTTCGACGAATCCCGCTTCAGCCTACAGCACCACGATGGTCGGATTCGCGTGTGGCGGCATTGCGGCGAGAGACTGTATGACGTCTGCCTTATGAATCGCCATACCGGTCCGTCGTCTGGCATTATGGTTTGGGTCCCAATTGGATATGACACCCGCACCCCTCTGGTACGCATCGCCGGTACACTCAACAACCACCGCTACATCTCCGACGTTTTGGAACCTGTAGTCCTCCCTTACCTGCAGGACCTACCAGCGGCCACGTTTCAACAGGGCAATGCGCGCCCGCACGGGGCACGCATCGTGCAACAATTCTTCACGACCCAATAGCTGTCACTGCTGCCGTGGGCCGCCTGTTCTCCCGATATGTCGCCCATCCAGCACGTCTGGTCGCTGATCAGCAACCGAGTGGTCCGGCAAGCACCACCCACGTCTACGCCTGATGAACTGTGGCAACGTGTGGAAGCAGCCTGGACCGACATACCCCAAGCCCACATCCAAAGCCTCTTTCGTTCGATGCCGCAGCGTGTAGTGGCCGTTATTGCCATCCATGGGGGTTACACTAAATATTGATGTCTGCGTGTTCCGCAAGTCGCACTGTCCTGTGAGCTCAATCGTTTCATCTTTGTATTTGTTGTTATGTGTCCAGTAAACGTGACTTTGCTATCTCGTGTCTTTCTTGGTGTTGCATTTTGGGTGACCAGCAGTGTATATACAGGATATTCTTACACGAGTAACTTGCTGAATGCAAGACTGCCTGTACTAATTTTGCATAGTTTGAACTTTTTCGGTAAAATTCCTCTTGTAATTAAAAAGACGGAAGAATGAAGTTTGGAATTCAAAATAAGAAAAAATTGTGAATAATAAATGGAGCAGTGAAATAACAGAAACGCAAAATATCAAACTCGAAAGAAAGTAATCGACAGAAAAGGAGAAGAGGCACAATCAGTAAAAGTAGCAAGGATTAAGACCGGTGCAGAGATGAAAGCAGAATGTTTAAAAAGCTTCGAGCTAAGGGAATCCCGACCAACGCCGCAAGCTAATAAACAAGTGAATGAATCAAGCCAAATGAGTTAAACGAAAGAAACCGATTAATGATAATGAGAGAAACTTTCTCACATGTAATGCGTATTATTCATTTTTAAAACACAACGCAAACAGGAAATGAAAATGAAGCATTGCGTGCTAGAATATAAAAGACACCAATAATGAAAGCTACATGCAATTTAAAATAATAAGGTGCAGGTAGTTTTCAGGAAAGACCAAAGTTTCGTGTAAATACTCGTATAGAATCTCATGAGAGCTTATTAAAATACTAAAAGAGAAAAAACTAAAGCCTGTGCCATTAGAATTAGAAAAATTGAATTTTTAGGAAGGGAAAGTAAATGATTTTACATTGTGTTTCGAAACAACATTGGGTAACGTACTGTACATATTTCCATACATACAGGTATAGAACCAATAATAAAAGCATTTCGCATTTTCGGATTATATCTTTCTTCAATAATTATAATAATACCCGAAATTAGGATGAAAAGCATTGTTTATTCCACTGTTGTTCATTTTAACTTGTTTGTTACTGGCAAACAAATCCGTCTTTTTTATATCAACCATCGCAGTTGCTTCTTACAGACTTTAATGTTTCATAAATTACATAAACGCAGAGCAATGATGAAAATCGTGGCCGATACTACACCTTTTAACGTTCTGTAAAAAGCAATATACACTCACGGACAATGAAATTTGTGCACTAAGAAGGAAGCATCGGATTGAACTGAAATTTAATGAACGTAATGATACAGATGAATGATACACAGGATGGCAAATACAGAGCTGAAGGACAATTACAAAGGGATCTGTGGCAGGCAGTACGGTCATTTTCTATAGCGCGTCGCTCCGCCTCGTGCGACGATACATGATGCAATACGGTCCGACATGGCAGCGAACGGACGCCTGATGTTGTCCTGCGACAGACTGGCCCACACGTGTTGGACGGTGTGCGCCAAATCCCGGATAGTGAGGCACGGCGGCAGCTGGCGTTTCAACTGGTCTCAGACATCCTCGATAGGGGACATGTCCGGGGAGAAGGCAGGCTATGGAAGTGTTGGGACATGTCCGCGGAGAGGGCAGGCCCTGGAAGTGTCTGGACATGACGTAGGTAGTCCTGGGCAACCCGAGAGGTTTGTGTGATTTGTTTGTTTTGATTGCAGGTTTAACGACCACCGTGAGCAACTCAAGGGCTATAAGCAGTCGCCCGTCCCTAATTTAGGGACGCTGGATCCAGGGAAGGGAGAGAGCCAGTACCGTAAGACAAACACAATATCCATGCCTCACCGGAATTCGAAACCGGACCCCGTTCGGACGAATGACCAGAGGCCATCGCTTAGATCACTGCGCCACCGGGGTGGCCAACCCGAGAGGTGTGAGAACGGGCATTATCCTACTGGAATTCCGGCCGGGAATGGTATCACATAGAGCCGTAGGATCTCATCCACATACCCCTGGCCTGTCAATGATCCACGTACCACTACTAAAGTTGATCAGCTATCGTAGGCTGTGTCTCCCCAGACCATAATGCCTGCAGTAGGGGAGGTGTGGCGCTTGACAGCGAAGTTGGGATTATGCCGTTCACCCGGGAACCTCCACACCCTGGGACCAACACACACTGACACAATTATCGTCTGCCCGCAAAACGAAGAGGCACTCATCGCTAAACACCACACGTTATCAGTCTGTGACGTTCCACCTCTATCTGGCCTGGCACCACTGCACACGGAGCCTGCGATGTTCCCGTGTTAATGGCAGCAAATGCAAGGGTTCGTGGTCACAGAGGAACAGCCACATTAGCCTGTATAGTGTACCGGGTCCCTGTGGAATCCGTTTGTGCCTGGCACACGATCCGTCGATCCTCTCTACCGGTGATCCTCCTGGTCCGACCGGAGACGCTCAGCCGTGTGGCCGTTCGGTCGCGTGTCCACTGCCCTCAACACAGTCGGACGGTATGATCAGAAGGATCCATGTAGCGGGCTATACGGCGTGCCGACCACCCTGATATTTTCAGCCCGATGATCAGGCCTCTCTCAAAGATCGTAAGTTGCGTAAATCGACGTATCGGGCGTCTACCCAGAATTCGCGTGACTCTATACTCTTGCTTGCGTCGGCCTGTGCTTTTCGCTTTCATGGGGCATCGACTATACGCCGGTTCGTGCTTGCAGCGCCACCACAGAGTGTGTGGTCATGCGTAACCACACCAAACGTGGATCATTTGCATACCAGCACGCACTCTAGCTATTTGCAAATATTTGCGATTGTAGCATATTTTCTTCTAGGTGCGCAAATTTCATTATCCGTGAGTGTAGCAACAACAGTTGTTCCTTAGTACGCCTTTTGTAAAAAAAAGTACTTGCTATTATATCACTTTTGTCTGTTCGTCCGTCCATCTGTGGATAATATATATCTGCAGCTATTGTTCCGATTTGAAACATTTTTTTTTCGTTCGAAAAATTGAAATATAAAAACGATGATCCTTGCTTTCTCTTTTTTATTTTTGGGAGCATAACTGCGCCACTAGAGGGCGTAAATGCAGAAGCTATCGAATTCAAAACACATTTCATTACATATATTTGCAGGTGATGCGTAACATCACAGCCTCTCCTTGACAAATGTCAACCCCGCCTTCTCGTGGTGCACCCTGTTCCCACTAAAGGGGCTCTGACGACCGCCAATAGCGGTATAACTATACCATCGGGATCAGAGGAAATGCTATCCCACACTCACCAACCCGCTTGGCCAGCGTGGTGAGTTATGGCCAAACACTTCCAAAATGACTCTACAACTTAAATCTTGGCCCTCAGTCTCCGGCAGCTGGAATGTACCTGGCCAAGGCAGCGGCCAGTGCGACATGAAGGCAGAGGGTGCTAAGAATCCCCGGAGGACCGGACTAGGCTGCCATTTGATGCTGACCTTGGCTACCTATAACGGACGCTCCATATCTTCTGATTCAAGGCTTCTTGAATTGGAAGAGGAATTACAAAGGATCAAGTGGGACATTGTTGGGCTAAGTGAGGTAAGGAGAAAAGGAGAAGATCTCATTGAACTGAAAAGTGGACATCTCTTCTATTATCGTGGGACAGATACTGGCAGAACTAGTGGCGTTGGATTTATAATAAACAAGAAACTGAAGGATAAAGTGATAGAAGTTGAAAGTTCCTCTGACAGGGCTGCACGACTCGTTATCCAACTATCGAGAAGATACCAGGCTCAGATTCTTTAATCTTATGCACCCACCACAAGTCATCCTGAAGAAGAAATTGAAGAATTTTATGAGGAAATTCGTCATCTAAATAATAAAGGTAAGCAGCACTTGAAGATAATTATGGGAGATTTCAATGCAAAAATAGGGCAACGACAACAGAATGAAACTTCAGTAGGTAAATTCGGACACGGCAACAGAAACCAGCGTGGAAATACTCTCGTTGAGTTTGCAGAGGCAGAAGGATTTTTCATCTTGAACTCCTTTTTCAAGAAAAAGCCACACAGGAAATGGACATGGAGACATCCAATTTCGGACGACAAGTGAAATTGATTTTATTATGTGTAACAAAAAATTCGTCATCGAAGACTGCAGTGTGCTGAACAAGTTCAACACAGGTAGTGACCATAGATTGGTGAGATGTAAGATGCACCTCAACACTAAACTGGAACGTGGCAAGCTCATAAGACAAACAAAATGTATTGACATAACCAACCTTAAAAAACACCATAATACTTTCAAGTTGGAACTGAAGAACAGATTCTCTGCTTTAGAAGGCCTAACATCGGAAGAAGTGGATATTTCGGAAGTTAACAGATAAGTAACCAAAGCTCTTATGGAAACAGCAACAAAATTAGCTGGGTCTAAGAACAAGTTGCATGTGAACAAATTATCAGGAAAAACCAAAATGTTGATGCAAAAAAGAAGAAAGATGAGGACAACTAAAGAAGATGTGACTTCCAAAGTGGAATATATAGAGCTATGCAAGACAACACGAAAAAGTATCACTGAAGACGTAAGGAAATTCAACTGTGAGCTAGTGAGGAAAGCAATTGAAAACAACCAAAGCCTTAAGATAGCAAAGGGACATCTCAGTAAGGGAAGAAAACAGATTATGGCTCTGAGAAAAGAAGTTGGTTCTATAACAAGAAATAGAGGCGAAATTTTGACAAGAGTGAAAGATTTCTACTCCAAATTATATGAAAGGGATGATACATGTACTCCAGACATCATGAAAGGCACCAGAGTTCTTCCAGTCCTCCCAGCAGAAGTTGCTCATGCAATCAAGAACATGAAGCGGGGAAAGCTCCAGGAGAAGATGGAATTACTATAGACATCATACAAGAAGCAAGTGGAGAAATTGAAACAGTACTCGCCCAAATTTTCACTCGATGCCTTAATGAAGGGAAGATTCCTGAGGATTGGAACAATGCTACAATGATCCTGCTACATAAAAAAGGTGACATTGAGGATCTCAGGAACTACAGACCTATCAGCCTCCTATCAGTGGTTTATAAAATCTTCACTAAAGTTCTTTCACACCGCTTGAAGGTAACACTGGACATGGCTCAACCGAGAGAACAAGCTGGATTCAGGAGTGGCTACAGCACAATAGATCATATCCACGTACTGAGAGAACTAATTGAAAGAGCGAGGGAATATGAACTTCCATTGTGCATGGCTTTTATCGATTATGAAAAGGCCTTTGATTCGGTGAAACCATCAGCAGTTACCACGGCTCTGAAATCCTGCGGTATTGAAGATGCATACATTAATATTATTAATAACATCTATGAAAATGAAAGTGCAAAGATTCGGCTGTTTGAAAATACAACACACATAAAAATTGGAAAGGGAGTGAGACAAGGTGACACCATATCTCCGAAGCTCTTTAATGCCACATTGGAAAATGTCTTTCAATCACTGAACTGGGAAAACAAAGGGATAAAGATTAATGGAGATTATCTAACCCACCTTCGTTTTGCTGATGACATAGTCATTTTTGCAACTACCCCATCAGAGCTGCAGAGTATGATCCAGGAACTTGCTGACAAGAGTAAAGAAGTGGGATTAAAAATGAACTTTCAGAAGACAAAAGTGATGTTCAATGCTTTTACAAGAAATGAAGATTTATCGATTGATGGAGAAAAACTGGAGATAACAGATACGTACGTTTATCTTGGACAGCAGATATCAAGTGAGGGTCACATTGATGAAGAAATTAATCGGCGTACAAAACTTGCCTGGAGAGCTTTTGGAAGAAACAGCATAATTTTCAAGAGCAATATGCCATTATGTCTTAAAAGAAAAGTGTTTGATCAATGCATCCTTCCAGTGCTTACGTATGGTGCAGAGACGTGGACCTTAACTAAAAGAGACATACAAAGGCTGCAGACAACTCAAAGAAGCATGGAGAGGTGCATGCTTGGTATAACCAAGAGAGATAAGAAGAGGAACTCGTGGATCCGAAAAATGACGAGAGTGGAAGACATCATGATCAGAGTTAAATCCCTGAAATGGCAATGGGCTGGACATACTGCCAGAAGGACAGACCATAGATGGACAGCCGAAATTTTAGATTGGATTCCAAGGGGCAGGAAAAGACCCAGAAAAAGACCACATGGGAGATGGTTGGATGAAATTCGTAAATATGCGGGAGTGACATGGAGGAGACTGTCACAAGACAGACCGTTGTGGAGGAAACTTGGGGAGACCTTCATCCAGCAGTGGATTGATAATGGTTGACAATGATGATGATGATGATGATATTTGCTTCTAAATATCCGATTGAAAAAACTATTTCTTCTTTTCGATGCCCTTTATAACAAAGATTATTTTGGGTAAAGTTTCTTTTTCAAGTAACGTATATATTTTCCCCTAAGGGGCATAAAGCTACATCGGGGTTTCTCCGATATCTCTGCTTCTGAAAGTCCGATTTCAAATTTTTTTCCCTGCATCTGATCCTGCTTTTGACGTGAAATTGTCTACATATAATTTTTTTGTAAATACGAGTAATAGTTTGGCCACCAGGGGCGTAAGTGTTTGTTTCTGTTTCTGGCATGCTTGCAAACAAAATCCGATCTTCTGAAAATTCTATTAAAAAAATTCATTCGTGGACCAATACTGCTTACCTCGGAAAACCTTTTCAGAATACAATCTGCCGAAAATATTGCATAGTTTTCCCAATAGAATGCGCAGATGCATATCTTATTTTTGTTGATAGCTTTGCTACTTAGATTCCGCTTTGATAAATTATTTCTTTATCGGAGAGCATTTCCGGTGCGAAATGTTGTACATATAATTTCAAAATTTTCTTAACGCACATGCGTGCCATTTAAAAGCGCAAGATCACGTTTCCGTTAACAGTATGTTGGCAGCAATATATGCGGGACTAAAAACCCGATTTAAAAAAAAAGTCGGTCCGATACTACTAACTATAGAAATATTTTTTTTTATTGCCTTCCCAAAATATTGCACAAATTTTCCGCTAGGTAGCGCAATTATTTCACCTGTTTTTCTCAATATCTCTGCTTCTAAATGTCCAGTTCTAAAAATTATTTTAACACCGGATACCCTTTACCTCGTGGAACTGTTTAGACTTGAACTAGCGGAGTTTTATGTACTCCACAGTTCTGTTGCTAAGTGGTGTTTGTGTACTTTTGTTTGCCGCCGTGTCTCTGCTTTCAAACCTTCTGTTGAAACTTTTCTTTGTTAGCTGTATATCATTAACTCCAAGAAAGATGAGGATCCCTCATCTTTGTTGCAGTGAATGATCTACAGTTCTTTAAATAATGCACAACTTGTCTGCTATGGAGTGTACCTTTTTTCGCTATCTGCTTCCGGGTGACCCATTTGAAAAATTCTTTTTCACTGGCCTAGCGTTTGCAATGGCGAATTTTTCGCATATTTTCAACTTTTCCATTATGCAAAATTTTTCCGGTATAAGGCGTAGTGTTATATTATGTTGCCTGTTATATTTCTTCTTTTAACTGTCCGATTTAGAAATCTGTTTTTCTCTGACATTCTGCTGTAAAAAACCTTTTGTCCAACATTTGTTAATTTTGGTAAAACAGGTTTCATCCACTGATGGAAGAAAGTAGCTGTTTCTATTTCTGGATGTCATATCGATTGTAGAAATCCGTTTTTTTATTGGGGGTTTATCGGTGACAGCAGCAACTCGATGGGTTATTAGCAGTGGCCCATTTATAATTTAGGGCCACTGGTTCCAGTAAAGGGAAAGAACCAGTGCTGTAAGAGAAACACAGCATCCATGCGTCATCGGGATTCGAACCCTGACCCATCTCGGACGAATGGTCAGAAGCCAGAGTTAAGACCTCTGTGCCACAGGGGCTGCATTTTGTTTTTCTAACCGTTTCTACTGACTAGGAATAACTTTGAAAAATTATATTTGTGTTGGACTTCATTCAAATGACACGCTTATTACAACCGAAAGTTCGGTGTCACCTTTCCTTTTGTTTTTTGTTTGAGGATTTAACGACCAACATGAGCAACTCAAGGCTATATGCAGTCGTCTGTTTCTAATTCAGGGACACAAGCTCCGGGGTATGGACAGCCAGTGCCATATAACACACCACCCATGCGTTACCCTGGACTCGAACCCGAGCCCATCAGGGACCAACGGTCAAAGTCTAATGCCTCAGTCTACCCTGCTACTTAGGATGGGTGTAATAAGAATGTGTTGAATGATCAGAAAGTAGAGCATTAAATTGCAAAATTTCATCCCGTTGACTTTAGAAATGCTGATTGTTTATTGGTTGGGTACCCGCTGGATATAGTAGTTGCCCATAAACAGCATAAAAGGTTTTCCGTTTCTGAGAGGCGCCCTTACGCCTCATTCAATGCCGCCTAAATCACGTTCCCATATCAAAGAATATAAAGCTTCTCGTGAAGAACGTTAACTCTCGTTGAGATAACGTAAAACAGACGAGAACAGGGCCCCCACAAGCTGGGAGCTTATGTGCTCTGCCGGAAAGTGAACATTCAGGAGCAAAATGTCTTAGCGGACTAAGGCAGTAGAGCTAATCTCCACGATTGTTTCCTTCGATCTGATGACTATTTGCTTAGAGCAGTTTTTCTTTTGTTGTTGTTTTCTGATATCCCGCCCGTCCCTTATTTTGGTGAAACAAATATACAATTAATATTACTATTTAAAATAAATTTTAACAGATATTATAGTTAGGCCTAAAAATCCGTACCAAATGCCAACAATCCGTAGTATTTGGCATTTCTGGAAATGTTTCTGAAAAACTGAAGAGCAAACAAAAGCCTTAACTAAAGCAATTGGCGCAAGAAAACTAACATATCCGATTTGCGAAGTTATCATGCTACCGAGAAAGTAACAAACATGTGCTGTGGGTAGTTCGGCTGACTGTTCATTTCCAGAATTAAAGTCAACAAACACGCATGCGCGATCTGCTCCAGCATCGGCGTGTATGTTAGTTTCTGTGCCCTGCATCTTGTATCCTAGTATATGTCGGCTAGAGGTCTACACAGACCCGGGGCTCTCCTCATGTCTAAGTTGGGAAAACAGACCAGGCCCGGTCCTTCAATATCTAATTTAAAACAGACACCGACCGAGCAGGGTTTTTTTTTTTTATGAGCAAAACAATCGGTGTACGGTGCCTTTCTCGTTTGGAAATCTCCTAATATACAGCAGCAGGATAAGATTGAATAATTTCCATCCTCCCCGCCTACAAAGCAATTGGAGTTGGTCAGATCCCTTAGTTCTTCAATGTGAATATGGTCTCTTCTCTCTCACCCTAACTTCTACCGTCTTCTCATGCTTCAGGGCCGGCTATTCACTGCAGCATTTCTAAACCGAACCACCCGCTCGCAGACGATCTTTTTTATTATTCTGGTCGGCGGCACTTTGTTCTCTAGATGTGTGAAAAGCTTTTAAGTTGTCTTAAATGGCACGGGAGTAATGGGCTGGGAGAAACGTACTTCTGTGTATAAATCTGTGCCGTATTTTCCCCATTTGTACTCTCAGGGGGTCAGCAAATGGCAAATGAACCCTAAGGTATCCCAGCCCAGCCGTTTTCAGAACTTCTGTGACACTGGTTAGCTGGACAGTCTGTCGTTGTTTTCCTTAGCATATGCTCAGTACAGTGTTGTTGATAAATATTCTTCCATACTTATTATGGCGTTTAAAAAAGCACAAGAATTTCGCAAAAAAAAAAAACCGCTTCCAGAGAATATGTGCTTGCACACAATGTAATGTAGAACGATCGGACTCATAATTCTGGAGATTTCGTATTTTTCACCCCCCCCCCCCCCCACCTTTTCGTCCACCTTATCCCCAAGAATATTCTGGGTCCGGCGGTAGGCAATGATAATTTGAAAACCCAGAAAAAAAGGCATGCAAATAGTCGTTTACATGCAATTTTTTTGAGTATACAATACCTCCAACCCCACTTCAGACGCCACGTGACTTATACAGAGTCACAGAAATATTCCGAATTAACGTTTATTGTAATAGAATATGTGTAGCAATTAAGAAAACGAAAGTTCATGAGGAGTCGAATTACCGAGTGCACCAGGTGTCAAATTCGCGTTTTAATAATTGTTGAAATTTTACGGGCTGGCCCGGGACGGGCCTGGCTTTTCAAATAAAGGCCCGTACAGACCTCTAATGTCGGCGCTAGTTACGTCTCGCCGAGCTTTAACTTCTTCTCAGTTAGATATTCACTATCTACGCTTCTTACACCTGTGAATACTTTCCCTGAGCTGTTTATAACGCCATCCAACGACGTAGTAGCACAAGACAGGCATGATGACAGGTATCTGATTGCTATTGTGTGTTCTTAATAATTTGCTGATTTGCTGCTTCGGTGTATTTACTTAACTCTGCATCATTCTTCCTCTATTGTCGCATCTGTACTTATTGGAAAATATTGTTTGAGCAGAAAACAGAGGCTTCCTTTTTAATCTGCATTTGCTGGTGAATATATCTGTCTATCATGCGAAACGTTTTATTATCTCAGATGTTGATTGCTAGTGCACGAACAACTGGGAAATTCCGTGTCCGTTTTTTACGCTTTCCAACCGTAGGTTGAAGAAGCGTATATGCTCCAGCTTTTTCCGTCCGTCTGTCGGCACGATAACTCACGTTAAAATGGTTCGATTTCGATGAAATTTTAGTATGTGGTAGGGGATCACCAGGGGACGAACCCTATCGAAAATGGGTGAAGTGGGGTCAAAGGTCACGCCATAAGAGCGGGATCCATTCAATTGCCCTTATGCGTCATAACTTGCGTAAATATGGTTCGATTTCAATGAAAGTTTAGTATGTGGTAGGGGACTACCTGGGGACAAACCCTATTGAAAATGGGTGAAGTGGAGTCAAAGGTAAGGACATAGGAGCGGGATGCATTCCATTGTCCTTATGCGTCATAACGTGCGTAAAAACGGTTCGATTTTGAAGATAATTTAGTATGTGGTAGGGGACCACGTGGAGAGGAACCCCCTATTGAAAATGGGACAAATGGAGTCAAAGGTCAGGACATAGGATTGGGATCCATTCCATCGCTCTTGTCTCACACTATTAAGGTGGACGTCAAGTAATTTTGCTTCCTATATTTCCAATGGAAAAACTTGTACACATATCCTTCACAATTATTGTGTTCCGAAGGATGAAAATTCGAACATCGATTAAAATAACTTCATATTATAACTTGGAATACCTAACATTTTCTAAAACATAAGCATAATTATATTAAACAACAATAACGTTTCCTTTGGTGGTGTTGAAACCAGAAAAAAGATGGCGCGACCTGTACTTTGATGACGTCAGTTGACAAATAAATGTTGGATTGCATAATTACGGTTATGGTTTAGAAAATATTAAGTATTCCAAGTTATGAAATGAAGCTATTTTAATCGATGTTCAAATTTTCATTCTTGGGATCGCATTAATTGTGAAGAAAATGCGTACAGAAGTTTTTCCAATGGAAGTATAGGAAGCAAAATTACTTGAGGTCCACCTTAAAGTAGCAATTCTTGTGTGTATGTATATACATTTTATTTCGAAAACGGCTCTAAGAATTTTGATGAAAGTCGTTAACCTACCGTTTTCTGGTACTAGAAATCGATTTAGCTTGATCTCGACTTTAGGAGAATTCGTTTAGTGGGTTAAATAACCAACCCGAATTATAACGTTTTTAGTGTCATGGCGTTGTTTCATTAATGTTTTCAATGCTTAAAAATCTTATGACGTCACAATCTCGCGTTTGAGAATGTTGGCGCACGGTCACGCCATCTGTCTCATTATGTCACGCGTTGTGTGTGGATCCTATTAAAGTTTTATGACGTCACACTCTTGCGAGCAGATGGTCGCGATTCCCATCTGCCCCATTACGTCACGCTTTGTGTGCGTGTGTCCGTCCGCACGATACCTAACGTAAAAATTGTTCGATTTCGATGAAATTTTAGTATGCGGTGGGGGAACAACTGGGAAGAATCTTTATTGAAAGTGAACGAAATGGGGTGAAAGGTCAGTACATAGGAGCGGTATCCATTCCACTGCTCTTATGCGTCATAAGTAACGTAAAAAAGGTTCGATTTCGATGAAATTTTAGTATGTGGCAGGGGACCACCTGGCCACAAACCCTACTGAAAATGGGCGAAATTTGGTCAAAGTTCAGGACATAGGAGCGGAATCACTTCCATCGCCATTGTGCGTCACAGCTTACGTAAAAATGTATTGATTTAGATGAAATGTTAGTATCTTGTAGGGGCCTCCCTGGGGACGAATTATATTGAAAATGGACGAAATGGGGTCAAAGGTTAGGACACAAGAGCGGGATCTATTCCATGGCCCTTATGCATCATAACTTGCGTAAAAATGCTCCGATTGCAACAACACTTTACCATGTTATTTCGGAGGTATACCGTACCGGTTCTGTTGAATATCATCGATATGGGATCAAGGGTCAGGGCACAGGACGGAAATTTATTCCACAGCCATTATTCCCATAACTTGAGTGATACCTTGAGTAATGATTTCTGGTATGTTGGAAAGCGTATTATAATCAATGCATTGCATGATTTTACAAACTTGTTTTGTATGAAACTGTTTGGAATATATGACTCGACTGTTCTGAAAACTACCTTGCTAAATCGATAAATGGAGGAGAACTTAAGAAGGAAGATTTCTTCGTTTTATACTTTTATTTTGTCCATCCCGATTTTCTTTGAATTCGTCAACAATTATTTTCTGACAGTGAGAGAATACCCAGCAAAAACAGTATTGCTGGGCCAGCAGTGGGCCATTGCTGGCAGCCAGCACTGCCATCAATGGCCCGGCACTATGTTGCCGCTGCCGAACCGTCAATAAAATGTCCGGGCGGCCAACAGAAGGGCCAGCAGTTCAGGCCAACAGCTGGCCAACAGTTTGCATCCCATCAGTTGTCATATGCCACAACAGGGCCATCAGTGGTCCATCACAGGCAGTAGCTGCCTCAAGTGGCCCTTCAGTGGCCCTGCAAGTACTTGCCAGAAATGATGGCTAGCCTAATGTGGTCCGCTAGTGGGCCGTTAGTGGCAGCCAGCAACCACGTGACGTAACTGGTCGCTTGCCGAATCTTGTCCGCCAATTTCCCAGTAGTAGCAATAATAATTAAAAAAAAAAAAAGCAAGGATAACCGCAGTTTCCTAAAGCTACAATTTTTTTTTTCTAGGCTTACGAAGCTTGTGAATTAACGCACTTTGCTGGGGAAATTTTCTCGACAGACCAGAAAAACGCCGTTTGCATCTGACTAGATTCGATCCTGGGCCGTTTACTTGGAAGCCGCGCTCGCTACCGACCGGACTAATTCACAACGCTCCTCTACGTGCTGGAAGCTGTCTGTTCGGTGTGCAATTTGTAAACGAATGCTTCCCCTCTTTCATTTTATAATATTGCGAGGTATTTTTCATAAAAGTCAGTTTCATATAATTGATAAATTACTTTTTTCAACGTAACGATAGTTTTTTTTTTACATTAAGGGAACTTCACTCATTTTCAAGGCGTGTACATACTTAAGAGTCGCTTTCCAAAGTTTTGTACTGTCCTTGCCGTCTTGAAAAGAGATTGTTGAATAAATATATATTTACCCGGGTTCATGTCACATTCTGTTACATTTTTAACGTTGTGTCTTTCCTTTCCGTTGTCCGAAGCTACATTTGTTTTAAAGAGTAAAATATATTTTATTTTACTTCTCGTTATTTTTAGAAGCGAATTCCTCCCAGTCTTGTGTATTCAACCCATGGATGAGTACACCACATAGCGTTGCTTTTTTTTTCTTTCAAATAATAAATAAATTTTGTACGCGTATAATTCTTTTTTTTTTCCAACAAACGCTGTTTTAATGGTTTTCCAGGATATGTGTTTCAAGCGGTTTCAAATTTTTTCTTTTTATTCATCCACTCCATTCCATGAATTGTTATTCATGGGAATGGAGTGGGTGTATTTCATGGCTGTAATCTAGTATTTCTCAGCCTAATCTGATATCTTCGTCGACGTAAAATTTCATTAGGAAATTAATTCGCCTCTCCACATATGGATTTCTTTCTTAACATCCACTAAAATAACACGATGGCGATAGCGTCGTCTTCAACTAACTGGTACCATGAGAGACACAGCAAGTGTTGCTTCTGCGCATGCGCAGTCCCGATGCTTCCGCCTGCTGTTGTGGGTTGCATTGGTTGCCAGCAACGGGCCACTAGTGGCACTTGCTTGAAGGCCCACAATTCACGGCGATGCTGCAGGGCCATCAATGGCTCGCCAACTGAAAGCGCTGCCACCAACGGACCACTACCGGGCCATGAGAGGCAGATTTCAGCCAGCAGTGACCCATCACTGCCAGCTGGGGGCCAGCAGTTCCCCAGCACTTGTGTTTTTGCTGGGTATTATTTCGAGGCATAAAGAAATTAATCGCCAAACCTTTTTGCTTTTCTAAAACATAATTGAAGTGTGAGAATATGTAGCACAGAATTCGCCAAGCTGTAAAAATCAGAGAACTTAAATAATTCTGTTTGTATAAGTGTGCGCTGCAGATTAACCTTTGCCCTTAATAAAGCATTCGCGAAGGGGTACTGAGCTGCACTGAGCTGCCCTAGGTGGCGGAGTAGTAAAAAGCGTTGGCTTCAAATCGTTCGTCCGAGATGTGTCTGGGTTCGAGTCCCGAATGAGTCATTGATTGTGTGTATTTCTTACCACACTGGCTCCCTTCCTTCCTTGGAACAGACGTGCCTAAATTTGAGACGTGTGACCGCTTATAGCCCATCTAGTTGCTAGCAGTGAACCATCAAACAAACACACACAAAAAGTGCTCAGATACACATACATTTTACGAGATTGTCGTTATCCTCTACAAAACTGCGCATTTGCAATCCAGATGAGATTGAACTAACTCTTCCGAGAATTCATTTGGGAAATTAAATTTAAGCAAACTTGGTCGCTTGCAACTTGCAATTTCGTTCACTGATCGTGATTTATAAATACTCAGATAGGTAAACTATATTATTGTTTTACCCATATTTTTCATTTAATACACTGGCGTGCAAAAATTAAGGACGAGACACTTTTTCGAATGTAACGTCGAGCAGAATTGCTCCACCTCGACTCAAATCATACCATAAGATCCTCAAGATGTAAGAATATGGGACAAATGAGCAAAACCGTCGAAACAAGGAATCCAAAGAATACATAGGTCCTTTATTGAAAAGGTAGCTTCGAGCACAACTGGACAGAAGACAGAAACATCCATGTGACAGGCGACTGCCAAGAAAAATCCAGTCTTCAGTAGAGGATATGATCACTCCTGTCTGCGTTGCAGGATTTACAACGTCTGTCCATGCTGAGGACGAGGTTGTCAAGGAGCTGTTGAGGCATCGCGTCCCATTCCTCTTGTAGCGCCAATTGCAGCTGCGGAATCGTTGCTGGCGACTGGTGACGTGCTGCCAAGCGTCTCCCGAGAAGGTCCCACACGTGTTCGATTGGATGTAGGTCCGGGACCTTGCGGGACAATCCACGCGTTGAATATCTTCACTCTCCAACAGCTCTGCGACAGCCACTGTACGATGAGGTGTAGCATTGTCGTCCATGAAGAGAAACTCAGGACCCACAGCACCTCTAAACAGACGCAAGCGAGGCAGGAGAACCTCGGTATAATAGCGGACACCAGTGACTGAACCTCCTTGGAAGATGTGGAGGTCAGTACAGCTGCCAAGCATGATACCGCCCTAAACGAGAACTCCGTCACCTCCAAACCGTTCCCTTTCGATGATGTTGGAGGTGTGATTGCGTGATCCCTACTCTTTCCAGATGAGTATACGTCCAGAGTCGTTCCTCAGACTAAATCGGCTCTTATCCATAAAGAGAACCCGACCCCATTGCTGATGTGTCCAGTTCTTCTGTTCCTGGCACCACAGAAACCGCCGTCTCCGATTAGCAGGCGTTAATGACAAACACCGTACTGGTCGTCGTGCAAATAGGCCACCTTTGTGTAGCCTCCTTGCCACGGTAAAACGCGATAACGGACGTCCAGGTGTCTGTTGCATGTGCCTTGCGATTTCTCCCGCTGTCTGCCGTCTGTATCTTCTCGCTTGCAGGACAATATACCGGTCGTCCGCCGCCGTGGTTGCTCGTGGACGACCACTGCTAAACTTTCGGACAGCTATTACTGTCGTTTGAAATGTTGTCCAAGCTCGTGAAACGATGCTGTGCGCGATCTCGAACTCCTCGGCCACACTAGTCACACTTCGACCTTCTTCCAACTTCCCAATGACGCGACCTCGGGTAAAGTCATGCAGATGTCGTCTACTGGATTGCCTGTTGGCCATATCACACGGTG
Organism: Macrothele yani; assembly: GCA_039090855.1. Lineage (NCBI taxonomy): Eukaryota > Metazoa > Arthropoda > Arachnida > Araneae > Macrothelidae > Macrothele > Macrothele yani. Next base: position 98,090,992 of record CM077007.1, on the reverse strand, counting down.
GCAGCAACTCGACGTCGTTCAAACCGACGTACACCGTGCAATAGATTTCACCGAATTGCTGAGCGTATACCGCCTGTGTGCTGTATACTCTTCTGACCCTTCCCCCCCTACGCCATTCTGCGTATATGCGCATGCCCTATCGTACCGGACCCTAGTCTATCTCCTGAGTGGTCTTTCGGTCCGTTCTGCCTGCTCGTTCCACTGTTATGCTAATTTCTCCTCTTCGTCCTTAATTTCTGCTCACCAGAATATAAAGAAAGTTTTTTTTTTATGAATGATGTTAGTAAAAACTTAAACACCTATTTTGGTTTCGTGTGAAACCCTGGTCCAGTTTCCCTGAACTATGACGTGTTGATTTCTTGCGACGTTGTTCGTTTTATGTGTCATATGTCGCGAGGTGGTTATTGGTTATTAGCAGTGTTTTCCAAGCCCTCGGAAGTTATGGCGGTGAGGCTAAATCATTCACCAGGAAAGGAAGATTTGGAAAAATGTGAAAGGCCTCTAAAATTTCATGAATAGAAAATGATCTGGGTCTCGAACAATTTTGAGTCATCAAACAGAAATTGATGGTTACTGTTCCAACAGTGCTGGGCTATGAAACATTTATTGAGTTTACACTTTGTAACATGCGACTCATGTTCTTTCGGCTTAAATTAAAAGGAGCTTCTTGTCATACCAGTGTTTGAGAGGCCTCACTGACGCTGGATGCGGTAAATTCTCTAAGAAAATGTGTCAGGAATTGGATCCTCTTTCTATAAAGAACATCATCTTATTTATGGAAGTGAAAATTACTTTCATATTTGACGACCATAGCAATTTGACTATTTCAATGTAAATTTCAGGTATAAGAGGAAGAACTGCCACGTTTCAGAAAGAGTTTGGAGAGCTCGGGATCAATTTATATTTGTGTTTACGTTTTGGTAATTCTTCATAGCGGAATATACCACTCAGCCACTGTTATTGCCATCTCGTTTGTTCTTTTTGGAGACGCTCTACTATGTGAAGAACAGATGTTTAAAGTCTCGGTAGAGATATATATAGAAGGCACCAGTTTTTTGTTGAACGGAATGATTCGCTCTAGCGTGAGGTGGTAAACTAACAGCAAGTGGTTTGCGATAAACAGTAATGATCCATAATTCATCACACGACTAGATCTAGAAAAAAATGAAAGATCAATTAGAAAGTAAATTGAATAGTTGGGTCTAATGAATTGGTTGTTGGTAACATCTTAAGAAATTTATAAATCTTCCCATCCCAGATGTTAAAAACTTAGCGTAGCTTGCGTATCCAAAGGTGAAATGATATCACGTTGAAAAGATTTTCTTCAAAATGCTGCATATAAATTTCGCAAAGAATTGAAAACAGAAGGTTTCCTATTGCAAGACCACAAATTTGTCTATAAAATTTGCCTTGGAAAAAATTAATATTGAGAGAGGAATGTAACTACTAAAATTAGAAGTTCTACGTATTTTGGGTTGGACGAAATGATGTGTTCCCAAATTTCCTTTTAGAAAATCCAGATACAAAAGAAATCTAAATCACATAAACGAAATCTATTGATAGCTATATTAACGTAATACACTGCTGGACAATTGCTAAGGACGGATCATAAACGGCTATATAGCGCATAAAAAAGTAAGTGTGGTTGGATGCCAAGTGAAATAAAATAATGTCAGAATGCCAGGACATTACAAGAAAGACACTTTATTGTGCTCTGAAATCCAGAAGGCTTTGGAACGTGTTCAAGGGACAAACAGGCCATTTTGTGCAGAATACCTAAACGCAAAAAAATTCAATTACCGTCCGCAGGCGTTCCGGCGTAAGATGTCAATACGACATATGGCCACCATGGAGGGCGATGCAAGATTCCACACGTCGTGTCATGCTTTGCACAACGTTATTAAGCAGCTGTTGGGGTCATTTATCCCATTCCTCTGTCAGAATACCCTCGCTCTCAAGACACTCCTGGACAGCGACCGTTCAATGACATGTTGCGTTGTCGTCCATGAAAATGAATCTATCACCGACAGCACCACGGAACATGCAAACATGAGGTAGCAGAACATCATTAATGTATCGTTGGCCAGTCATAGTCCTAGTTGGAAGCACATAGAGGGACGTACGGCCATTGATCATGATGCCAGCCCATACCATGAAACTATATGTCGGATATCGGTCCCTTTCCTGTATGTTTGCTGGACAATATGCAGTACCACTATCACGCCAGATCAGTTGTCGTGGACAATCAGACGATAGACTGTATCTACTCTCGTCTGAGAAGAGGACAGCAGACCAGTCGTTATCAGTTCATTTGCGATGTTGATGGAACCATTGCAAACGGGCGGTACGGTGACGTCTGGACAATGGATGCACACAACAGGACGGCGGGCGTATAGTCCTCCTTCATGTAAACGTCTGGCGTCAGTTTTACGGGAGATCCGCTTGCCAGTAGCAGCCATAAACTGATTTGCTACCTCACTAGCTGTGCTGCGCCGGTGTCTTTTTGTTGATAGCACTATGTACCGATCTTCTGCAGGTGTCGTACTGCGAACACGACCTCCCCCGTGACGTTTGCTACACTCTCCATTTGTTTGAAATGATTTCCAAAGCCTTGAAACAACACTGTGGCTGACGTCGAACTCCCTGGCAACATCTAATATTTTTCGCCCTTCTTCAATCTTGCCAATAATACGGCAACGCGTAAAATCATCTAGGTGATGTCGGGAAGACATACTGAAAATTGCAAGTTCGTCAATTGATTCTTTCCTTTTCAACTTTGCGTTTGAACAACAACGGTCAATACGCGTGAAATCCTTTATATCTCTTATCAGCGCTATGACGTCACGAACAAGTTCGGCAATCCAAAATTTGCATACGCACAACACGTCTTACTGTATCCCGCACTTATGCTAATTTCCACATTTTCCTGCCTTCCATTTTATGGCTGCTATCGTTGCTATTGTCATCCGTCCTTAGCAATTGTCCGGCAGTGTATTTTGGGGAAAGTACAGTTTTAGGCGGTTCATATATATATTTATAGTGTTTGTCAGAATATTATCTGTGGTTAGTAAGATGGATAATTTTCGGGATAGGAATTTCTCCAATTAGTTTCATATTTTACCATATGTTGTCCACATTTTAAATATATGAACAACATTTGTACCAATTTGTTTTTTCATATTCGCATTTAGTACAGCGCTGCAGTTATTGTGTGATCGCTTGAGGACGTCAGGACAGAATATCTTCTTTTCTTCCCCTTATGCAAAATTTCTAACACTGACTCGTACACTCGAAGAAGATGGTTTAGAAATGTGTGTTTTTTATTGTATATTTGAAAAATATACAATAAAAAGCACAAATTGTATATTTGAAAAACCCATAATAAAATACAAATAACGAACCTTACTCAGATAATAAACGCCATTGTAGTTTGTTGTCAGTTGTGTGCAAGTTAGTCTAATTCTTTTGGATACCACTTTTTGTTTTTGAAAGGCGAAAAATTCCTGAAAACTGCTTTGGATATCATGCAGTGTTCTAAATCTCCATCGAAAATGGTCTATGCAGTAACGATAGAGTTGGTATTTGGAAAGCATTATGTCGAAACTATACGCTGGGTCAGGACGTAGCTGAAAAGCCACTCTGGAAGGCTTTTTCTCATGAAACACGTTTTTACGCTTTCCAACCTTAGGTTGAAGAAGCGTGTATGCTCAAGCTTTGTCCGTCTGTCAGCAGGATAACTCGCGTAAAAATGGTTCGATTTCGAGGAAATTTTAGTATGTGGCGTGGGACAACCTGGGGACGAACCCTATTGAAAATGGGCAAAATGGGGTCAAAGATCAGGACATAGGAGTGGGATCCATTCCATTGCCCTTATGCATCATAACTTACGTAAAAATCGTTCGATTTCGATGAAAATTTAGTGTGTGGTGGGGACCACTTGGGGATTAACCCTATTGAGAATGGGCGAAATGAGGTCAAAGGTCAGGAGACAGGAAAGAGATTTATTCTACAGCCATTATCCTCATAACTTGAGTATTGATTTATGGTATTTGGGCTAGCGTATCATAATCAATGGATTACATGATTTTACTAATTTTTTAGTTCTTACACCCTGATGGACACGACATAATATAGCTTTGGCAACATCAATCGATGGATCACAACTACCTAGCGTTAACTGTGCAGGTTCATATAGACTGCGTAATTATCTCAGGTCTGTTTCTACATAGGACAATGGGTTCTTTAACACCTCTGGAGCAGCAGTTGGATGTCACATGGCACCTTAACACGACTTCTGACCAAGCACACCTGTACACGGGTATGGTGCTTCTTGATGGAGAGGGCCACATGCAACACAATATTGCGCCGTGCCACAAGGCTGGGATCGTTCAACATTGGTATCAAAAGCACCCCAGCGAATTCAAAATGCCAAAATGACCACCAAAATCCTTGGGTCGTAACCCAATTTAGCATCTGTGGTATAATACTGAGAGAGGGAGGAGGCCATTCGTAATAGAGAGCTTCGACAATTGACGAACGCCAATACATTCGCTTGGGTGAGCATAGTTGTATCCTCCCCAGTGGCGCAGTGGTCTAAGCGCTGGCTTATGACCATTCGTCCGACATGGGTCCGGGTTCGAATTCCGGTGAGGCATCGAAGTTGAGTTTCTCTTACGCCACTGGCTTTTTCCCTTGCCCGGAACCAAATGCCATAAATTAGGGACCCTCGACTGTAACTCATTCATTTGCTCATTGTGGTCGTAAAACAATTGTAAAAAATTAGAAACCTTTAATGGAGATTTTTATTTAAAAATACTACCGTTCGAACTCACTCTGGGTCTAGCCTACTTCGTTTTTTATCAGCTATGACACCTGATGTGCTGAATAGTCTTTCTGACATTACTGTCGATAGTGGTGTGATTAACACCTTTTTAGAGAGTGTCCTCAAATTTTGGAAGTAACGAGCTATTTCAAATAGCTGTGTGAATGCTGTTGACGATCTTCTTTGATAGTTTTCTAATGTCAGAACTCGTCATGCTGACAAAAATTCGAACAAATATCGCTCTAGAATAAGCACTAAACGCCAAGTTTTTTAGGTAAAGATTCGAAAGATTCGATTAACGAAAAAAGCGCGATGATTCGAGGTTTCGAATGTCCCATACCTAGTTATCAACATTACTGGAGATTTCTGACGAGTAGCAGTCGTCAATAGCTGCCTAGATCACGTGGTGAGGCACGTGACGGCGTATTTTGAATATACGCTGCAAAAGTAACCTTTACGTACAACGTCATAGAGGTTTCTAATTCAGTGGCCGCTCAGTGTATGTCCTGTGTGTTTACAAAATCCCTAATTGCATTGTGTGGCATCATATCGTTAGGCGTAAGAACATCAAGGATTCATCAAGGGCACGAACATCACGTATTCTCGTACCCGTTCCCTAGATGGTTACAAAATACAGAAAACGCGAGAGTTTTGACGAAAATCTTAAATTTTTAACCTACGTGGATATGTTAAGTAAAATATACTGGTGACCAAAAGTTAAGCATAATCAACAGAAAGTGTTAAAATACGAAAAACAAAAGGCACAATGAAATAGGTTATTTGCTATACATAAGTATTTTAGTGAGGAACTAAATACGCAGTAAAAATCACATAAATAATGATGGTAAAAACTGTAGGAAATTTCCAGACACGTTTCTCATTTTGTACAACAGTATAGTAGCATGATGTTGACAAAGGAATCAAGAAGACTGTATGGCAGTAAATCCCACTCCTGAACAGGAGCAGATGGGAGTTAATCAAGACTTCTGGCAGGAGGTTGACGACTTACAATGCGTCTCCCCAGTGCCTCCCACACATGTTTTTTCTTTGTTCGAAAATGTCGTTTTTCAAATTATGCTTATATTTTGTAACGTACCAGAAGATGTGACGTACCTGCCAGAAGGACGCACATGACATAAAGGCAGATAGGAATCAGAATAAAACGTCTGCGTAGCTTAATTGGTAGAGAAACTTATTCCGGAATGAGTGGACCCGGGTTCGAATCCTGGCGCGGATAAAAATGACGGAGAAATTCACTTCGTTATAATGGCGCCCGAACTATCCGGATGACCCGACCGTTCAAAATCTCGCATTGGTGTGATGTTATTTCCACACCGCGAGATAGGAAAAATAAGAGAATCCTTTCCCCAGCACTTCGAAAAAAAAAATAAAAAAAAAAAAAATAAATAAGGGGAGATGATGTGACGTACCTGCCAGAAGGACGCACACGACATAAAGGCAGATAGGAATCAGAATAAAACGTCCGCGTAGCTTAATGGGTAGAGCAACTTATTCCGGAATGAGTGGACCCGTGTTCGAATCCTGGCGCGGATAGAAATGACGGAGAAATTCACTTCGTTATAATTTGGAAACTAGTGTATCTTTCTGACCTCCGTCTGCAACAGGTAATGATGGAATACGTAGGACAGCTTTATCTGACATAATTTGGTGTTTCCTCGGTTAATGCAAATATTTCATACTTCTTTTAAAATTTAATTGTGTCTGCCTTTCATAAAACTGAAGGAGACTGTATGATATTTATAAAAATAAAAACAAAATGCAGGAACTTTGCAATATTTCGCACATTAGAATTAATAAATATTAATAAAATCAGGTTGTACGATAGATTTGGCGAAACCAGTTGCAACACAGCGACGAGACATATTACCTGGAACATGGTCCCAGATTTCTGTTTGGCAAATTGGAGCAAACATATTTAAATACCTTCGTCAATCAAAGAATCTTTCGTAATCAGGGAGACTGCTAATATCGTACAAGGACGTGAGCAACTAACCAGAATGTAGAAGTTTCCAGACATGTTTTCAAATTTAACCGAACAACTCCGTCAAGCAGGTAACGACGACATAGCGTCAGGATTAGAGCATACAATCTCTCCGAACTACTCCAACAGTACGCGGAAGAACTTGTTTGATAAATAAATTAATATGCAAAGAGGCCTCGTAAAAAAAATGGTATTTGTCAGTTTGATCTCACAGTTGTATATTGTAGTAAATTCATGCAAACACCTCACCTGTTAATAAACTAATAAGCGACTTGTGACAGTAAAACTCTTGTCAGAAATCTCATACAGGAGTCCTAACAAAAGTTATCGACACTACATTTTTGTTAAAAGTGTGAAGTAACAGAGAAAACTTACCTTATTGCTATTCAATACACTCCCCTCCCCTGCTAATGAAAGCTTGCCAGCGGCGAAGTAGGTTGTGGATGCCCCGTAGTACGCCATCTTTGTTCAGTTGTCGTATTACTTAGGTCACGTCCAATGAAAGTTCGGCAAGCGATTCGTAGCGGATGCCACGGAGCCGATTTTTACCTTTGGGAAAAGATTAAAGTCGAGCGGACTGAGATCAGGGGTATATGGTGGGTGGGATAAAGTTTCCCAGCCATATATCGACAAAAGTCCCCTTACCGACGCTGCACCACGACACGATGCGTTGTCATGCGGCAAGATCATTCCCGCTTCCAAGAAATTGCGGCTATTTTGACGCATTTTCGGTCTCAACTTTGTCCTCAGAAAGAAATTGTGCTTCGATCAAGAGCTCCTTCCCCACAAACTTCTTGCAAAGCATTATAGTTCTGTGTCTCAGTTTTCCCCCGTACAGTTTCTATTTGCACGTACGAGCGTTGGTCTAACGCTGTGACTTGACCTGAAGATATACATGCTTGCATTTCCGAACCCTCCCACGTCCACTCAGCAAACGATAGCGCGTCGTTCTGGCACCACTGCGTTGCTGAGAGCCCGACCTTGCAATGACGTAATCATTTTTCCGATTGCGTCATCCGCTTCCTTTTGAGTTCAACGTGTGCAGAACTCTTACTATGACCCTTGTAATAGAAGTAAAGTGTTATTTTGTGAGTTTTATTTTCATCTTGATTCAGAGCTTAACAATTAGATGAGCAACTCTGGGAACAATAAGAAATCATTGGTTCCTAGTTTAAGACAGCTGGCTCCACGGAAGGGGAAGAGGTAAAACCATCAGACAACTACATCCTCATACCTTATTCAAGACTTGAACCCGATCAACCTAGTAAGACAGATCATCCGTTAAAAAATTTTGGATGGCGATGGGTAACAAAACCAACTGAAAAGCTTGTGCAGGTCATTCATATACACATCGTAAAATTTGAGAAATAAGGTATGCAATCTCATTTGGAATCATTTCTAAAGTTAACCGGCAATATAAGGGGTTAATAAATGAATTTCCAGCGAGTTTGAAATGAGGGCCTATTGCGAGCATACTATTTTTCTCCACTACACACACACACACACACACACACTCTATGTTGCATTAATCAGGTAGTTTATCAACGCTTTGTGTTAATAAAACTGGTACTAAAAATAGCTTTTTTTTTTGGAACCGTTTACAACTCCTGTAGGCACCTACTCCTAGGGAAGAATTTATCCAAATCTAAGATGTCCAGTACCCTAAAGAAGTAAATGAACCACCAAAATAAAAAATACAATATTCGTAATTCATTAAGGACTCAAAGTCAGTCTCTCGGCGAGAGAAGTTGACTTCTCAATTTTCAATCAGCGGCAAGCATCCACATCTTTGTGTCTACAGAATTTATACACTGCGTTGAAAACAGTTGCCATCTAAAATAAACTATTTTTGCCTTGATTTACAGAAACATGTCTTTCTCACGGAAAGAAAATGAAATCGGTGATTTTAGAAATTAGCCGCTTTCAAGTAAGATCCCAGTCCACAAATGTAAGCAGAATTTATTGCATTCCAGTTCAAATAATTGCCACGTAATTACAAGAAGCAGTGAATTCTGTAAATAATACTTAATGACATGTTATTTGTATAACATAAACATTTGTGTTATGCAAGAAGCAACAGAATTTCTAACATATTCAAATTCTGAATGAACAGAAATATTTTTGCATTAAAACAGAATAGTGAAGAAATGAAATAATGCTCTATAAGTTAAGTTGTTCAGCGAGTGCCTCACAGAATTGCTAAAAGATTACATGACAGTATAAGAACAACCTTTCCTTTCCTTAAAACTCAGTGCTGTAGGAGAATGAAAGAAGAAAAAAACTTTTCTAAAAAATTTACTAAGGAAACAAAACGTATATTTACCAAAAGATTTACTTCTTGATCATAAAAAACAAAGTTTTGTTGTGTTAAATTTGTTTCTTTCCCTTGTGATAGTCGGCTGTATTCAAGGACTGTGATTTGTAAGACATACAAAATAAGTTGACTTGACGGCCATTGAAAAGAGACAAATCATATCTTCACCAACTCAATCTTACTCATACATCTAAAAAATATCAGTGTATTAAAATTGTATTTTTTTTCCAGGTCTATTGACGTTTTCAATCAGTGCTTTATTTTGTCGGTGCCTGGCAATAACTTTAAACCCAAAGCAGATAGACTGATTTTTTCATTTTCTTGTAGGACTTCCGTCCACAGTGAGTAGAGTTTATGTCCCAGCTACCTACAGCGAGATCGCCTTTTGGGCTGGACACAGAAACGGAAGGAATGAGAGCAAGTCTAGCGACTTTGACAGGACAGTTTGTAGTGAGAGTAGAGTACAGTAGATGGCGCCACCGTACAAGAACGATATTGCACATAGAGGGGTGAGAGAATTTCAGAAAGGGGGGTCATCGGAAAGGATACCCATTTAACCAGTGGGTCCAGCCTGGGGGCTGTCACTTAACGTGCCCGTCCGATATTCAGCGATTGTTAGCAAATCACACCATCTCTGAAAGATCAGCCCAGGTTCCAACCTGAGGACCTTGCATCGATAGTCTGAACTGCTAATGTTATGTAAAAATATATTTACTCATTGCTGTTGTTTTAACGCACGTTCCTGACGCACGCACTTTGGGATCTCTGATGCCATCCAACCACTACTGACACTGTTCTTCTCATCGTATTTATCATATTCACTCCAATCCTCCTGTTGTAGGACTCATAATGCCTACAATATCTATAATACCTGCACAAGCATATACAGGGTGTCTGAGAATTATTGGACACATTACAAAATTATATAAAACAAAACATTAAATAGATAGAAAGAAACTGACTGTACTAACTTACAATGTCACTACATAAGTTAATAAATTTCGATGTGAGATCTCTTGGTTGCTCGTAGTACGTCCAAGCGATATTCGATTTCATGCCATGTATTGGCAAGCATCTGAGGAGTTATGGAATTTCATAACAGCTACGATACGCTGCTTCAGTCCCTGCAAATCAGTACAAGGCGTCTGATAGACACGATCCTTCACATAACCCCATATGAAATAATCCAATGGAGTTAGGTCTGGAGAGCGAGGAGGCCACGGAATGGGACCACCACGCCCAATCCATCTGTTTGGGAAATACCCATTTAGGCACTTACGTACACACGTTGAATAATGCGAAGGCGCGCCGTCTTGTTGGAAAACGACGTTGTCATATCTTTTCATCTGCGGTATAGCGAAATTTTCTAACATATCCAAGTAAATGTGACCATTTATATTTTTTTCGCAGAAGAAGAAAGGACCAATCACTTCTCTTTTTGATAGGGCGCATCACACATTAACTTTTGGAGAATCACGTTCCAGTTCAATAGCAGTATGAGGCGGTTCACTGCCCCATATCGTACAGTTGTGACGATTCACAATACCTGATACATGAAATGTTGATTCATCACAAAAAAAATACAGTACTGAGAAAGTTTTCGTCGTTTTCCTCTGGATTCAGCATATCCACAGCGAAATCGTATCGCAGAGTGTGATCATTTACATGCATCTTTCGCACTATTTAAATTTTATAAGCGTGAAACTTTAATTTCTTGTGCAAGATATCGTGAACTGTCGATTTCGGAATGCACAGTTCTCTGCTTTCTTTACGAACAGATTTCCTTGGGGTTTCCTTGGAAACTTTCATTAACTTTGTCAACCGTCTAACCGCTGACGCTAGGCCTACTGACTTCTCCACGATGTTCCACATTGCCAGTTTCTTTAAACTGTTTCATCCACCGCTTAATTGAATTCGGTGACGGAGGATTACAACCATACTCTAAACGGTACCGTCTTTTAACTTTAATGACAGAATTTAATTTCGCAAGCCATAACACACACATCGTCTTCTGCTGTACGGATGACATGACTACTGATTGCGCATTTCTCATACATTCCTCATCGTGCCACACCTAGCGCCATGTATCGTATTCTGGGAATAACAATTCTGCAAAACAAAAATATAGAAACCGTGTTAGTAATACGTGACATAAAGAAACAGACAATGTTCATAGTTTTTTTTTTGTACATAATTTTGTAATGTGTCCAATAAATCTCGGACACCCTGTACATTCAGTAGATAAAACATTAGAGATAAGGGTGATTAGCAATTGACATGGGTATCCACCACGCAGAGTAGAACAAGCCCACACTAGTAGGGGGTAACATCAATGTGTCGCAATCGACGAACATGGGTAAACGTGGGGATCTGAGCGACTTTGATCGTGTGGAAGCATTGTCGTCCAAAGAGTATGAACTATAGGGTACCCGAAAGGCGCTGTATCAAGGGTGTCAAGCCAGTACACGATCGACGGATGTGCCAGTACCCAGAGAGCAAGTGGTGGCCTACAACAAGCCACTGATTTCCGGCGTCGACGTATAATATCCAGGTTCGTACAGCCGACCGCTTAGTTACGGCGGCGCAAATCACATCCAGGTTGAATGTCAGAGGTCCATGCAGCGTCAGCGGGCCAACGGTACGACGCACGCTGTTTACTCTGAGCTACGGGAGCCAATCCCTTGCTCGTATGCCACTATTGACTGCTCGTCATCGGACATATTACGCCTTCCCTGATGACGGAAACATCAAAACTGCAACTCTGCAAGGTGACCCGAGTCGTAATGTCAGAAGAATCCCGTTTTCATCTGCACCGAGCTGACAGGAGGGTAAGAGTGTGGTGTCGACAACATTAGGCCATGACCCCTTCGTGCCTCGTGCCAAGTTGGATTTTCGGTTGCTCAGCGATGGTTTGGAGAGCCCTTTCACGGAGCACATTAGGTCCCTTTGTGTGTCTGGAGAGGTCCTTAACCGTTGCGTGCAACCGGCATGTGCTGGCTGATCACCAACACGTCTTCATGGCCTTCGCGCATCCTGCCGCCGATGGCCTGTATAGTATATATGTCGTGTTCTTTTGTGGGGTTGGTAGATTTTTATGGTATTTGCTTATTACTCGTTCTTTAGATGTGTGTGAGTAGATTGGGGTTTGATTAAGTGAATATGGTTCGGTGTAAGCTGCCACCAGACCAGGTTTTATCGGTCAGTTCCGGTCAAACTTACGCTGTTCTGCTGTTCCTCAGAGGCACGGTGAAGGAAAAGATGAGTTGTGTATACTCAGAGCTATGCATTGGTTGCACTATACACAGTTTTTTATTTTCTGTGCATATCTCTTCAGCAGGGAGGGATTTCAGCTGGTGACACAAATGATGATTCATTTGACATAGGCGGTGCTTGATTTCAAGCAGGTCCACGTCACAGTACAAGCATTGTCCATTCACAATCCAGTCCTGCGCTATAAGTGTGTAAATAGCATCGACAATTTAACCCAATGGTGCTGGCAGTGTCCGCTTTGAAGTATGCAGAATCTCTCAAGTGGAGGATTTTTTGGCAGACCGCAGTCTGTTATGTGATTCAAAATACCACACATTTACCCGCAGGTAATGCAATGTATATACTCTAGTGATCTTAACCCACAGTAGGCTCCTAACTATGTAGTCAGCCGCAGCCGACTAGCTTGCGTAAATATCGAGCGTTCTCATCAATTGAGCGACGACGACAGATCAACTTTGTTATTTCCTTTCCGAGTGGGAAGTATCCCGCAAAAGTTCATTACAACTTCTTCCCGCTGAAACTGTGCAGCCCGCACCTCGCACCACCAATCACGGGCGCGCACGCCTTTGGAGAAAGAGGGCCATGTGAGAAATTTTTACACTCCTCCGCCTGTGCTGCTTGTACTTTCTGCGCTACAAGGAGATCTCCGTTTTTGCGAACTTCTGGTTCAAAGCGGAATTCACCATTGAAAGAAATTCCTTCCCCTTCTTCTCTCCGTGGGACTCTGGCACACAATATGGCCGACCTGTTGTCGATTTTTCTTCCTATAGGGCAAAAATGGCGTTCCGCCTCCCATTTCGGATTTTTTCACCCATTCTTCCTGTTCTAAATATTTTTACACCATCACAGTCTGTTTCAGCAGACAACGCGCCGTCCCAGCGGGGCGCAACTACTCAAGCGTGGCTCGAAATATTCATCTGGGTTTGGAACCATCCAGTGGCTCCAAAGGTGCCCGGATTAAAAATCCCGTGGAATCTGTTTGGGTTGCCGTAGAGTGGGACATCAGAGCCCTGGACCCCTGGACCAATTATCCCGGGCGAAGTTGTGGATAATGCTGCTACGGGAATGCCTGGCACATTACCTCCGGAAACACTCCGGCATCTGGTGGAGTCGTTGCTTCGGCGTGTACAGGCTGTTATTCGCGCTAGAGGGGCACCAACACGCGATTATGTAGGTATTTCTAATGTTTCGTCCGTTGAGAGTACTGGGGCTCTATTCGCCACCCTTCGGCATGTGTAATATTTGAACTCCACAAATAAATTCCTGGTTTGATTTTCCAAAAGCGCACGGTGAAGCTGCATGACTGAATATTTGGCACAAAACTGTCGACGGTATGAGGACAAAATACAGCGATATCTCAGTACATTTTCGTCTGCTTCATATAAGCATAATCTTTGTCAATCAAATAAAGGCTAACGGTTTATATTTTAATTGTTGCTTTCAAATATATATTTTTTTGAAACGTGTGAGGCGTATTTTCGTGTTCTTTCGTCATCCATGTTTCGCTAAGATTCTAACTTCATTGAGCCAATAAACATTCTTTATTCAAAAATTAATTCTTTCACACGGAATACAATTGGTGTTTAAGAATACAGAGGAGATTATAACACATTTCATACCTTGGAGTTTTGTGTTTCTGTGAGTCAATGGAAACAAACACGAAGCAAAACATTAACAAACACATTTCTCTGTCATTACAAGTAACGAAAAAATATTTTCTTTCAAACCATTTTCATTTCAGCAGCCATCATCGCTAATTGGGTGAAAAATATCTTTACAAAATGAGTAACATTCTTATGGCAAACCTATGGGGATAAATGTCGTGTCTCATTAACTCCAGAGATAACGATTAAATCAAACATTATGCCTTGTAACGTACCAGGAGAGGAGATGTGACGTACCTGCCAGCAGGACGCACACGACATAAAGGCAGATAGGAATCAGAATACATGTCTGCGTAGCTCAGTTGGTAGAGCTGCTTGTTCCGGAATAAGCGTACTCGGGTTCGAATCCCGGCGTAGACCGAAAATGACGGAGAAATTCACTTCGTTATAATGGCGCCCGAACTATCCGGATGACCCGACCGTTCAAAATCTCGCATTGGTGTGATGTTATTTCCACACCGCGAGATAGGAAAAATATGAGCAGCACTTCGAAAAAAAAAAAAAAAAAAAAAAAGTAAGGGGGAGATGATGTAACGTACCAGGAGAGGAGATGTGACGTACCTGCCAGCAGGACGCACACGACATAAAGGCAGATAGGAATCAGAACAAATGTCCGCGTAGCTCAATTGGTAGAGCAACTTATTCCGGAATGAGTGGACCCGGGTTCGAATCCCGGCGTAGACCAAAAATGACCGAGAAATTCACTTCGTTATAGCCTGGAAACTAATTTTATCGGGATGAGCATAACTTATCTCAATCACCAAGTATACTTACTTTCGTCACAAGATATGCGAAATTGAACACGGTGCAATTTCTTCTAAAAAATACAAATGAAGGAAAAGAAATAGAAGAAAAGGAAAGAAAGCTCCCCGAAATGGAATTTAAACCTAAAAACATTTTTCTTCTAGAGGCCACTGATGTTCAAGAATCACGACACCCTAGTTTTTGTCACGTATGAAAAAAATATATTTTACAAATTGAGCCTAAAAAGAAAAATATTCTCCACTTTAAACGTAGGTGGATAAATTTAAAAGGCCGCACCGGTGGCGCAGTGTCGATGGCTTCTGAACATTCGCCCGAGATGGGTCCGGATTCGAATCCAGGTGAGGCATAGATGTTGTGTTTGTATAACGGCACTGTCTCTCTTCCTTCCCTGAAACCAGTGACCCTAAATTAGGGACGGGCGACTGCTTATAGCCCATTGAGTTGCTCACGGTGGTCGTTAAACCTCCAATTAAAAAAAACAGTATTTAATGACTGGTCATGCTTGAAATGTCAAGCAAACAGTCATTTTTAGCCACCCCAGCGGCGTTGTGGTCTAAGCGATGGTTTCCAATCATTCGCTCAGAGAGGGGTCTGGGTTCGAATCACGGGTAAGGCATGGATGTTTGTGTTTGTCCTTCGGCACTAGCTCTCTCTGTGTTACTTGATCATTTGGCATAATGTATACCATGTTCGCGCTATGTACATTGTTGATGTAAAATGAATATACTGTCTATGTCTTCCTGACAATACTGTAAAACTATGTCTGTTTATCCTGTCACTGTCTCTCTACCACTAGGTCAAATAAATATTGTTTTTTAAATCCCCAATAAAATAAATTTAAAAAAGAAGTGTATTTGCTGCTCTGTTCCGCTTAAGGAAAGATATTGCCAGTGTGAAATGTACTTCCTTCGGCAAAGACTTGGGAAGATCGTTTGAGCCTCTGCATTAGCGTAACTTGGACCGATTAATTTCAGCGAAAGTTAACCCTAATAACAATCTTTAATATCGGCTCATAGTTTAAATCGTTTCCCGTTTTGTCAGTCCTTGTGGAGATATTGAGACAGTCCACTTTTCACCAGTTTTGAGCCTGTTAATGAGAGAGGAATTGAACCCTTTCTGGTTTTCTTCAATACCATTACTGGCCATCTCCTGCGATTATGAGGTTAGCTTATTGCTCTGTGAGTGATTGGTATAAAGATTTTATCGTTTTATAGCTTAACGGTTCACGCAGAAAGAGATTTCGAGCGTATGGGCTTTCCTTACAGCTTTAGGTCTTAATGTGATATTTCTCACGATGAGACAAAGCGGCGATAAGAGGCTCTCGGAAATTGGTGAAAGAGGGACGACACTCAAAGAGGACAAACGCAGTAGTAGGCCCTGCTTTCCTCAGGGAATGAAAAAAAAATCAGAAAAAGAAATTAGGTAGGGAGGAGAGTTTTTTCATTCGATACTTGAAGCGAGTTTGGGTGATTAGTGAAAACGTTTGATGCCAAAATGAAGCAGAAATGGAGTTTGGAAGGAGAAACATAAAACCGAGGTAACCGAGGAAAATGCCTGGTAGAATAACCATGAAAACAGCAATGTGTAAGTAATATAAAGAACAATGAAGAAATCAGGAAAAATCTTACACGTGATCTTCCCCATGTACATTATAGAATAAAGTTGCACCACTGCAGGAGAGCTAAATTTCATTTTATTGCTAAAAGCCCGGAACGGTTTAATTTCTTTATAAGCAAAAGCTTCACGAACCCTCATGACAGGGTACATAACAAAAATCAGTGAATAACACTATAGCATAACTCTGAATTTGTTGGCAAATTAACCAAGTGCACGCAGATAAGAGAACAAGTACCTACATGAAACACTACCGAAATGACACGATAACTATTTTAACTCCAATGTTAAAATATTTAATATATACATTTAAAAGATGATATAATAAAATATGTACACACACATGAGATTTTTCGGTGCCCAAAGAGGGTACCATCTTCAGATGCTGTTAAAATTCACCAAACCAACGTGACAAACGCTGTGTTATTTATATAAGTCTGCAGTCGAAATGACGTAATTGCACTGCTGGCCACCCAAAATGCAACACCAAGAAGGACACGAGATAGCAAAGCCAGATTTACTGGACACATAACAACAGATACAAAGATGAAACGATTGAGCATACAAGCCCGTGCAACTTGCGGAACACGCAGACATCAATAGTTCGTGTGGCCCACATGGCTGGCAATAACGGCCGCTACAAGCTGCAGCGTCGAACGAAAGAGGCTTTGGATGTGGGCTTGTGGTATGTAGGTACAGGCTGCTTCCACACGTTGCCACAGTTCATCAGGCATAGCCGTGGGTGGTACTTGCCGGGCCACTCGGTTGCCGACCAGCGACCAGACGTGTTCGATGGGCGACATATCAGTAGAACAGGCGGGCCACGGCAGCAGTGACACCTGGTGGGCAGTGAAGAATTGTTGCACGATGCGTGTCACATACGGGCGCGTATTGTCCTGTTGAAACTTGGCTGCTGGCAGGTCCTGCAGGTAAGGGAGGAGATGTAGTGGTGGCTGTTGAGTGTACCGGCGATGCGTACCAGAGAAGTGCGAGTGTCATATCCAATTGCCCCACAAACCATAACGCCAGGTGACGGACCGATATGGTGATGCATAGTGCAGGCGTCATACAGTCTATCGCCGCGGTGCAGCCACACGCGGATCCGACCATCGTGGTGTTGCAGGCAGAAGCGGGATTCGTCGGAGAAGACAATGTCGTGCCATTCCGTAGTCCAGGTGCGGCGTTCAACGGCCCACTGCTGCCGCACTCGCCGGTGGTGTAACGTCAATGGTAACCGGAGCAATGTGTGCCGTGCGACAAGTCCTCGCTCCTTGAGACGACGTCAAACGGTACGTGCTGACACAGGTCGTTGTGCAACACACCCTAATTCCTGCTCGAACGTTCGTGATGTGGTGGTGCGAGCCGTCAGTGCCCGCTGCACAATATGCCGGTCTTTTCGTTCGGTGGTGTACCGCGGCTGCGGCAATCGCTCACGTTGGTCCGTCCGTCCCTCCTGCACCCACCGATGACATACTCACCTCACTGTGGCTGGATGTCGTCCCACGATTACATACTCGCCTCACTGTGGCTCGTGTCTCGGTACGATAAACCGCTGCCGCGATAAGCCACAATTTGTTTTCTGGCGAACTCCGAAACGTGCTAGAATGACTGCCGTACTCTGCGACGAGGCATCAGGAAGCTTCCACGCACAAGTCCGGCAGCACAACACACTTCCGCTACTTACACCCCGTCTTGTGTGCACCTTTCTTATAGTGCTTCTAGGTAGCGTGCCGGGCGCACATGATTTGCATATGCCCTGCAATGCTAATCGTTTTCATGTCCTCTAGCGGGCGACGCATGCTGCGAATTTCAGGCCAATCGGATTCTTCCTTCTTGGTGTTGCATTTTGGGTTGCCAGCAGTGTAGTATGAAATGGGCTTAACCAATGAAAATGTGGGACAACATTTGTTGCTGGTCAAACATAAAAGTTATAGGTTGAATCTATTGATTCTAAGTATGTTTTCCACCGTATAGGTATAAACTCTGGTAAATTATCAGTACATGCTGTATTCCCCTATTTCATAATGTACAAACTCTCAACAAATCTTAAAGTTGATCTAGATTTTGGAATGTTTAGAATTTTAATCTTGTTCCAGCCAGGAACGAGATTAAATTTTTATGTTTGACCAGCAACAAATGCTGTCCCACACTCTCATTGGTTAAGCCCATTTCATACTAGTTACGTCATTACGACTGTATGTCTTATATAAATAACACAGTGTTTCTCACGTTTGTTTGGTGAATTTTAATAGCATCAGAAGATGGCACCCAATTTGGGTACCGAAAGATCCGATCATCTTATTAAACGTATATATTAAATATTTTAACATTAGAGTTAAAATAGTTATCGTGTCATATCGGTAGTTTTTTATGTACGTAGTTATCGGCAGGAGTTAAATTCACAGTAATTATTGTAGAAAAAGTACCGTTTTTTAAACTGAATAAATCTATCGGCTGTTATCGGTACCCATGTTTTTAACATATTCCGTGAAAATATTTATAATTATATCCAAGTCTTGTGCATATAATACCCCTAATATATGTTTTTTTATTTTTATATTCTAATAATAAGTAGTGTTCATGCAAAACCATTAGTTTGTTTTAACTGCACACACAGGTTACGCATACGAAAAATCGAATTTAAGGAATAAAAAAAGGTATTGCCGTTTAGATAAACTCCTTTGTAAAATTTGAAAAATGTCTATGAATTACATATGATTTTTTTTTGTTTCAGAGGTGGACATTCGTGTGTTCCAGCAGAAAATACTTAACTTTCTCAAATCTCATTACTTATATTCGGAAATTCGCATTCCTCGTCAACAGCTTTAACACATGCCCTCTGTTACAAATTATTGTTCCGTCACATTCCACATGATGAGAGAAATATTGGAAATTCTGTTTAATCTTTTCCGCCACAAAAAATAACAAAAAAAAACACGTACTTTCATCCACGGACAAAAGAAGGATTTTTAATATCTTCGGCCTCTAGCTGGGAACCCTCTGACACGACACGCTGCTGTAACGATGCTGTTCCATTCTGAATTTAAAAAAATATATATATCTACAGTTGTTTCTAAACCACATCCTTTCACAGTTTTTGATGAAATACAATAATAGCGCAATAGGGAGAAGAAAGAAGAAATGCGGGGGCGGGAAAGCTGGCCCTCACGTTTCAGACGTCTCCGGAGGATTTAAAATGAACAAAGGACTTCGTCAGTCCATAACAGAGAAAGGGAGGGATATATACAAACAAAACACAGATAAAAAAATAAGAGGAGGCTGAAGAAATACAAAACACCAAAAGACTAAAAAATTGAAAAACTGGAATTTCAAGAGAAAATTAAATTCGTGGGCATATTCAGTAGACAAGGCACAGAAGTGCAGAATGATGAATCAAGAATTGCTACATGAAGGGATTCAATTACTGTTCCTCCCGCATTTTTTAAATTATATACATAGCTAAAGAACGAGGTGTTCGTACGATTTTTTCACCACGTCCGTCCGTTTGTCCCCTGTACGTACGATGTGTTTCTTCCAAATATATCTGCGAAAAATCTCCTTTTCGTATTCGATATAAAAGTGTTTAAGACTCTGTACATTCTTTTCTTTGCAGATATTCGCCATTTCTAGATGCCATTCCTAGACAATGACGTAGGTGACTTATCATCGTAAGCTGCGCACTGTCACGGTGATGAATATCTTGTGGAATAGGGAATACAATGAGATATATTTTTTTAGGTTTGACGAGCACCATTAGCAACACTAAGTGCTGTAATCAATTGCTTGTCCCTATCATCAGACCTCGGGTACCAGGGACTGTACAAAGACAGCGTAATCAGACAAATACACCTCCTATACCTCATACAAGACTCGTGCTCATTTGGGGCGAAGCTTGTTCCTCAAACGATCTCGTTGGCGGCGTGATTTCCCCGTTGTATTCAACATCAGGTCTCATCTTCCAGAAAAGGCTCAACACGTCTAGAGTTGATTGTAAGGATCCATCTAGGCATTTATTCGAGTAAAACCTTACACTTGCCAACTGAACAATCGGCAACGGGATTAGAGCCCACAATTATCGCCTGCTACCCAGGCACAAGGATGGAGATTAACCAACTGAACCATGCCGGTAGTTGCATGCATATAAATTCATGTTTTCATTTGGAACGACAGCACTGTTTCTATGTGATCGAGAGAAGTTGCTCAAAATATTTTATCAAAATTGTATCCAGATGTAATTAAATACAGTCCTTCTACTATTTATGTAAATATACATTTCTGTTTCTCATAAAATCAATCTCTGTAAAAAGAACAGTTTGAGAAAAAAGAATTATGGACATACCATGACAAAAGGTTTTTACATACTTTCAAGACTATTGGACTACACTTTCGATAAGTAGCATTTCGGAGAAACATGCGATTTTGTTTATTGTTTGTAAACAATCTGTTATCTCTTTTCTTCTAGAATTTTGTTAAGTGTCCTGCTATTACGGAAAATTGAGGAAACGGTATCAGTGCCAGTCGTCTTCAGCCAAAATCAGTGCTCATACTACTCAAGGCTTCACATCATCCCTATTGCTGAAGGTGTAACACCAATACTTAAAAGTGCGAACAAAGCTTGAATTTTTTAATCATGCAGGGGAAACCTATGGGCAATGAAATGCCGAAGTTGGAAAAATACTCAGAACGGAAAGAATTGTGACATTGCAGAAATAACGAAATGTAGCGCAATTTAGGTGAAAGAAACCCCCTTGAAGAAAACAAACTGTCCGAAGAATGCTTTGCCGCCACTGTGACCGATTTGGTTCCATGTACCGATGGCACAATTCATTCCTCCTTGGTAGATCCTCCATCATTCACCATTCACGGAAAAACAAACAATTCGAAGAATGCTTTGCCGATTGATACAAAGTAGCAAAGGCATAATTCATTCCACCTTGGGAGCTCATTCATCATTCCTCATTTACCGCTTCGGTTGCGCAGTGGCCTAAGCAATGGCTTCTGACCGTTCGTCAGAGATGAGTCCGGGTTCGAATCCCGGTGAGGCATGAATGTTGTGTTTGTCTTACGGCACTGGTTTTCTCCCTTCCCTGAAACCAGTGACCCTAAATTAGAGACAGGCGACTGTTTATGCCTCACTTAGTTGCCCACGGTGGTCGTTAAACCTCGAATTTAAAAAAATCATTCGTCATTCACTCAAAAGTCATGTACAAATGATCCGTTTTCCAGGATGCCGCTGCGCTCACTATATAAATTATTTATTGAAAGGATCCCGTGTTCTGCTTTTAAGGCCATGTCTGTTTTCGGTAAACTCCTAAAAGAGAACGAGCCGTTCACGATAAATGATTTACCACGAGCGAACGATTGAGCACACCATTAAAATGAATGGCATTCACGTATCATTTCTATTCGTCAGTTTCGCAATTATTTTCAAGCTGGCTGCTCACTGGCATGACAGTATACACTTATTAATTATTGACATTACTTTTGTTACTTCGTTTCCAAACTCATGGAAAGGAAGAAATTTAAATGTGTTGTAACTTCAGTAGCAGTAATGGTGGATTAAATTAACACTCATAGCAGTGAGAGCGAACCATTCACGATGAAGCGTCATTCGTTGTGAACGATTCGTTCACGAATGATACATCACAAGCACAATGTTTTGTCTTCTATTCATTTTTCCGAGATACGTTCGGGCCCGGATTCTTGGTATGGATGGTATGTGTGTGCGTGTCTTATGACACTGGCTCTGTTCTGTCGCTGACACTTCTAGTCCGGAATTATAAACGGGTCTGCTTATAGCCCTTTAAGTTGCTCACAGTGCTAGCTAAATCTCCAGCAACCATCCTAGCCCTCAAAACAAAACAAAAAATATGTTTAACCTATGAATCCCTTAAGGCTCACTTCAGCATTGAGGAAGGACACTTAAATTTATGTTTTAATTAAAAATAAGAAACCTTGTAAACGAAATATATTTTACGTATAGTAAACGAATACTACTTGAGATGTAATTATTCAACAAAAGCAGTTTCCTCATACAAATGCCAGTATTCCAAATACACCTAAAAGCCAAAACATTATGACACCTACCCAATATGATGTTGGCCCTCCACGTGCCACCAAAACAGCTCTTACCCAATGAGGCATGGACACTACAATATTTCTAGAGGTGTCTTGTGGTATTTGGTTACCAATACGTTACCACAAAATCCGTTATCTCTTGAAAGTTAACTGGTTGATTCGCTGCACCTCGAATATGTTGTTCTAGCACAAACCACGGATACTCTATTGGATTGATGTCTGGAGAATCTGGAGGCCACGGTATAACCAAGAAGTCTTCCTAATGTTACGCGAACCATTTTTTACGCTTTCCAACCGTAGGTTAAAGAAGCGTATATGTTCCAGCTTTGCCCGTCTGTCTGTCTGTCCGACCGTCCGCACGATAACTCGCGTAAAAATGGATGGATGTCGATTGAAGTTTACTATGTGATAGGGGACAATCCGGGAAGGAACCCAATTGAAAATGGGCGAAATGGGGTCAAAGTCAGGACATAAGAGCGGAATCCATTCCATCGCCCTTATGTGTCATAACTTAGGTAAACATGCTTCGAATGCGACAAAACTTCTTCATGTTGTTCCGGATATGTACTAAACCGGCTCTGTTGAATATCATCGAAATGGTGTCAAAGGTCAGGGCACAGGAGCGAGATTTGTTCCACACCCATTATCCTCATAACTTGACTAAAAATGTTTCTATTGCGACGAAACTTTAGTATGTTGTTCCGGAGGTAGTCTGAACCAATTCTGTTTAATATCATCGAAATGGGGTCAAAGGTCATGGCACAGGAGCGAGATTGATTCCATAGCCATCATCCTCATAACTTGAGTAATGATTTCTGGTATGTTGGAAAGCGTATCATAATTAATTCATTGCATGATTTTACTAACCTGTCCAACAACCCGGGCAGTGGGCTATGGATCATTTTCTGCTGAAAGGCACTACGAGAGGGGAATATCGTGATAATCAAAGAATGTACCTGGTCTGCAGCGACGTTTAGGTAGGTGGTGTGGCGTGCCTGCCCCGCAGGACGCACACGTCGTAAAGACAGATAGCAGCAAGGCGAACGTCAGCGTAGCTCAGTTGTTAGAGCGACTTGTTCCGGGGTAAGTGGACTCGGGTTTGATTCCCGGCGTTGACCAAAAATGACGGAGAAATTTACTTCGTTATAATGGCGCCCGAACTTCCCGGATGACCCTGCCATTCAAGATCTCACAATGGTGTGGTGTTCTTTCTGCACCGCGAGATAGGAAAAATAAAAGAATCCCTTCTCCAGCGCTTCGGAAAATAAATGTGTGTGACGTTGCATTCCACACACTAGATTGACTGGGAATTTTCAAGTGCGCGTTCTACAGCAGATGGCTGCCTGCAACGATTCATAATCATGGGTGACCCGTGAGTCATGCCCCCGGCCCTCTTTCGGGGAGGGGGAGATGTCACGTGCCTGCCCCGCAGGACGCACACGACATAAAGGCAGATAGCAGCAAGAACAAACGTCTGTGTAGCTCAGTTGGTAGAGCGACTTGTTTCGGATTAAGTGGATTCGTGTTTGATTCCCGGCGTGGACCCAAAATGACGGAGAAATTTACTTCGTTATAGTGGTCAAAGTTTCATGCACATGAATGACTAGACGCAGGGTTTCTCAGCAGAACATTGCCCTAAGCATTACATTTCCTCTAACCTCCTTGTTTTATTCCCACCGTGTATCCTGGAGCTAACACTTCCCCAAGTATACGATGCAAAATTGCGCGGCCATCCGCATGGTGCAACAGAAAACGGAATACATCAGACTAGCGGACTTTCTTCGAATCATTCACGGTCGAGGTTTGATGCTCGCGTACTCCTTGTAGGCCCTTTCAACGGTGAACCGAGGTTAGCATGAGCATCTCGGAGCTTTCTGCGGCCACGCATGCCTATTTACAGCAGTGGTCGATTCACTGTGGGTTGTTACACATTACGCCAGTCACCAGCGTTCAAATTACCGGCGAGTTATGCCACACTACCCGTTCTGTTGGCTCGTACCATAGGGGATGACCTTTGCTCACCTCGAGCATCGGTGAGGAATGCTGGGTCCACAACTTAAAAGCGGTTCCTGGTTTTCCCGTCCTAGAAGGACTTTCTGAAGACGCTAATCATGACTGACCTTAAACTTCCCACAAGCCTTTGCGTCTCGGAAAATTTCAGAGCAAGTCGACTGACCATTAAAATTTGGCCTTTGTTAAAGTCCGCTGCATTCTCATCTGAAGAATAAGAATAACACAGTTCAATAAATAGAAACTGTACGCCAAATTATTTTCAAAACAGTACACTGGCGTGCAAAATTTAAGGACGAGACGGTTTTTCGAATGTAACATCGTGCAGAAGTGATCCACATCGACTCAAATCATACCATAAGATCCCCAAGATGTAAGAATATGGGACAAGTGAGCAAAACCGTCCAAAAAAGGAATCCAAAGAATACAAAGGCACTTTTTTGAAAAGGTAGCTTCGAGCACAACTGGACAGAAGACTGAAACGTCTATGTGACAGGCGGCTGCCAAAAAAATCCAGTCTTTAGTAGGGGATATGATCACTCCTGTCTGCGTTGCAGGATTTACAACGTCTGTTCGTGCTGAGGACGAGGTTGTCAAAGAGCTGTTGAGGCATCGCGGCCCATTCCTCTTGTAGTGCCAATCGCAGCTGCGGAATCGTTGCTGGCGGCTGGTGACGTGCTGACAAGCGTCTCCCGAGAAGGTTCCACACGTTTTCGATTGGATTTACGTTCGGGGACCTTACGGGCCAATCCATGCGTTGAATATCTTCACTCTCCAACAGCTCTGCGACAGCCACTGTACAATGAGATGTAGCGTTGTCGTCCATGAAGAGGAACTCAGGACCCACAGCACCTCTAAACAAACGCCCGTGAAGCAGGAGAACCTCGGTTCAATAGCGGACACAAGTGACTGAACCTCCTTGGAAGATGTGGAGGTCAGTTCGGCTACCAAGCATGATACCGCTCCAAACGAGAACTGCGGCTCTTCCAAACCGGTCTCTTTCGATGATGTTGGAGGTGTGATTGCGTGTTACCTGCTTTCTCCAGATGTGTATACGTCCAGAATCGCTCGTCAGACTAAATCGGCTCTCATCCGTAAAGAGAACTCGACCCCATTGCTGATGTGTCCAGTTCTTGTGATCCTGGAACCAGAGAAACCGCCGTCTCCGTTGGGCAGGCGTCAATGGCACACACCGTAATGGTCTTCCTGCAAATAGACCACCTTTGTGCAGCCTCCTGGCCACGATAAATTGCGATAACGGACGTCCAGTTGTCTATTGCATGTGCCTTGCGATTTCTCCCGCTGTCTGCCGTCTGTCTCTTCTCGCCTGTAGGACAATATACCCGTCGTCGGCCGCCGTGGTTGCTCGTGGACGACCACTGCTAAACTCTCGGACAGCTGTTCCTGTCGTTGGAAATGCTCTCCAAGCTCGTGAAACGATGCTGTGAGCGATCCCGAACTCCTCGGCCACACTAGTCACACGTCGACTTTCTTCCAACTTCCCAATGAAGCGATATCAATTAAAGTCATCCAGATGTCGTCTACTGGATTGCCTGTTGGCCATATCACTTGGTGGCAGCAACTCGACGTCGTTCAAACCGATGTACACCGTGCAATAACTTTCACCGAATTGCTGAGCGTACACCGCCCGTGTGCTTTATACCCTTCCGACACCCCCCCCCCTACGTCAAGCTGCATATATGCACATGCCCTATTGTACCGGACCCTAGTCTATCTCCTGAGTGGTCGTTCGTTCCTTTCTGCCGGCTCGTCCCGCTGTTATGCTAATTTCTCCTCTTCGTCCTTAATATTTGCACACCAGTGTATAACTATACTAAAAATCCGAAATTTCTTGGCGTAGAATACAAATAAAACTTTCCAAGCTTTCGCACATCAACCAAATGGATTTTACAAGAAACGTAGACAGCTAACTGAAAAGTGGATAATAGAACATTTCAACACTTTGAACGCGGTGACTTGACTAGAGAATAAATGATTAGGAGCAAACGTGATATTTTGAAGAGACGAGGTCACGTTGGTTGGGCACGCGGTACTATGGTAGCAAACTCAGCATTTTTTGAAGAATTGATTCCAAATACGTGTCAACTCCAGAGAGACGCTATCATTGCAAACCTCCCAGCTGGTCAAGATTTCCAAGATTTCGCGAATGGCAGTACTTTTGGGTGTGGAGTATGAAGCTAATTTCTTTACATCACTCCATACAGGATCGGCGGACTTGAACTTGACTTCTCTTGACAGGGCAGTGATTATTTTTCCGTCTCTAGTATCCCTTTTATGTTCGCTGTTTCTAACTCCAAACGAACGTTTGGTCATTCCGATGTAGTATATTACCTGGAGCCGTATATTTTAGTGTGATCACATAAACACTTGCCTCATTGAGAAGAGTAGGCTTGTCAATATTTATCTAAAGCATCGTGTATAAAGATGAGATGCCGGAGACTTTACGCCGACACCGAAATTCATCCTTCTAAGCGCGTTTTCGAGGTGATAGGAAATATTTGGTATGTAGGGAATAGAGCCCAGGTAGCAAAGTTGCGGCATAGAAATATAAACACGGCTGGTTCTGCCTTTCTCGATAAAGTTATGCATCTGGTTCGAAGGTTCAGTAGCCAATTCGACGATGTTTCTTAGTTCGGATTGTTTAGAACGGACATCGCATGCGACAGCGGAGGCTCTTCTAATTCGAGAACGGAATAAGACGGTCTTGAAATCATCAGGACAGAATAAACTGCGGAGCATCAGGTTGGGAACGGAGGTGGGTCCATAATAGACTTCCTTGTGAAGGCGGTTGTCATGCGATTTGCTCACTGAGACGTCGAGATAAGGTAAGGTATCGTTGTGTTAAAGTTCCATGGAGAAATTAATCGTAGGGTGTATATAATTAATTTTACCGAGGGAAAACGGGAGAGTCTCCGTTCCGTGTGGCCATATGAAAAATACGTCTTCTGCATATGGTAGCCAGGTGGTAGGTCTTGGGGTGATTTTGGTGAATATACGTTGCTCAATGGGGCAAAGTATTGCTTCCGCGTGGATGGCTGAAAGTGAAGATCCCATCGGAGCGCCATTTACTTGTTTATAAATTTGTTATTATATATTATGACCTGCTGCTCATAATATATTTTGGCTCTTGAGAGTATCAGTGTGTACTGAAAAATAAAAATTCAGAAACAACATCCACCCTAGATAGGCCTTTCTACCGAAACGAGGTCGCGTGCCCAACCAACGTGACCTCGTTTCTTCTAAATATCACGTTTACTCCTCTTCCTTTATTGTCTAGTCAAGTCACCGCGTTCAAAGCGTTGAAACGTTCTATTATCCAGTCGAAGTTAGCTGTCTACTTTCCTTCAAAAAGCCATCTGGTTGATGTGCGAAAGCTTGGAAAGTTTTATTTGTATTCAACGCCAAGAAATTTCGGATTTTTAGTATAGCTATGCTATTTTGAGAAGAATAACACAGATTAAGAGACCAGTATCAGGTGTTATCTATAACGTCTCATGACCTTCTCACAAGCTGTCGTTTACCAGCAGATGCATAGATTTGCTTAAAGACCTGCTGGTCATAATGTATTTTGGCTCTTGAGTGTATCAGCTTATCATCATCATCATCATTGTCAACCATTATCAATCCACTGCTGGACGAAGGTCTCCCCAAGTTTCCTCCACAACGGTCTGTCTTGTGCCAGTCTCCTCCATGTCACCCCTGCATACTTTCGAATTTCATCCACCCATCTCCCATGTGGTCTTCTTCTGGGTCTTTTCCTGTCCTTGGAATCCAATCTAAAATTTCAGCTGTCCATCGATGATCTGTCCTTCTGGCAGTATGTCCAGCCCATTGCCATTTCAGGGATTTAACTCTGATCATGATGTCTTCCACTCTTGTCATTTTTCGGATCCACGAGTTCCTCTTCTTATCTCTCCTGGTTACACCAAGCATGCACCTCTCCATGCTTCTTTGAGTTGTCTGCAGCCTTTGTATGTCTCTTTTAGTTAAGGTCCACGTCTCCGCACCATACGTAAGCACTGGAAGGATGCATTGATCAAACACTTTTCTTTTAAGACATAATGGCATATTGCTCTTGAAAATTATGCTGTTTCTTCCAAAAGCTCTCCAGGCAAGTTTTGTACGCCGATTAATTTCTTCATCAATGTGACCCTCACTTGATATCTGCTGTCCAAGATAAACGTACGTGTCTGTTATCTCCAGCTTTTCTCCATCAATCGATAAATCTTCATTTCTTGTAAAAGCATTGAACATCACTTTTGTCTTCTGAAAGTTCATTTTTAATCCCACTTCTTTACTCTTGTCAGCAAGTTCCTGGATCATACTCTGCAGCTCTGATGGGGTAGTTGCAAAAATGACTACGTCATCAGCAAAACGAAGGTGGGTTAGATAATCTCCATTAATCTTTATCCCCTTGTTTTCCCAGCTCAGTGACTGAAAAACACCCTCCAATGTGGCATTAAAGAGCTTCGGAGATATGGTGTCACCTTGTCTCACTCCTTTCCAATTTTTATGTGTGTTGTATTTTCAAACAGCCTAATCTTTGCACTTGCATTTTCATAGATGTTATTAATAATATTAATGTATGCATCTTCAATACCGCAGGTTTTCAGAGCCATTGTAACTGCTGATGGTTTCACCGAATCAAAGGCTTTTTCATAATCGATAAAAGCCATGCACAATGGAAGTTCATATTCCCTCGCTCTTTCAATTAGTTCTCTCAGCACGTGGATATGATCTATTGTGCTGTAGCCACTCCTGAATCCAGCTTGTTCTCTCGGTTGAGCCATGTCCAGTGTTACCTTCAAGCGGTGTGAAAGAACTTTAGTGAAGATTTTATAAACTACTGATAGGAGGCTGATAGGTCTGTAGTTTCCGAGATCCTCAATGTCACCTTTCTTATGTAGCAGGATCATTGTAGCGGTGTTCCAATCCTCAGGAATCTTTCCTTCATTAAGGCATCGAGTGAAAATTTGGGCGAGTACTGTTTCGATTTCTCCACTTGCTTCTTGTATGATGTCTACAGTAATTCCATCTTCTCCTGGAGCTTTTCCTCGCTTCATGTTCTTGATTGCATGTGCAACTTCTGCTGGAAGGACTGGAGGAACTCTGGTACTGGTATCTTTCATGATGTCTGGAGTGCATATATCATCCCTTTCATATAATTTGGAGTAGAAATCTTTCACTCTTGTCAAAATTCTCTGCCTCTATTTCTTGTTACAGAACCATCTTCTTTTCTCAGTGCCATAATCTGTTTTCTTCCCTTACTGAGATGTCCCTTTGCTATCTTTAGGCTTTGGTTGTTTTCAATTGCTTTCCTCACTAGTTCACAGTTGAATTTCCTTACGTCTTCAGTGATACTTTTTCTTACTGTCTTGCATAGCTCTATATATTCCACTTTGGAAGTCACATCTTCTTTAGTTGTCCTCATCTCTCTTCTTTTTTGCATCAACATTTTGGTTTTTCCTGATAATTTGTTCACATGCAACTTGTTCTTAGACCCAGCTAATTTTGTTGCTGTTTCCATAAGAGCTTTGGTTACTTTTCTGTTAACTTCAGAGATGTCCACTTCTTCCGATGTTAGGCCTTCTAAAGCAGAGAACCTGTTCTTCAGTTCTAACTTGAAGGTATTATGGTGTTTTTTAAGGTTGGTTATGTCAATAGATTTTGTTTGTCCTATGAGCTTGCCACGTTCAAGTTTAGCGTTCAGGTGCATCTTACATCTCACCAATCTATGGTCACTACCTGTGTTGAACTTGTTTAGCACACTGCAGTCTTCTATGACGAATTTTTTGTTACACATAATAAAATCAATTTCACTTGTCGTCCCATTTGGATGTCTCCATGTCCATTTCCTGTGTGGCTTTTTCTTGAAGAAGGAGTTCAAGATGAAAAACCCTTCTGCCTCTGCAAACTCAACGAGAGTATTTCCACGCTGGTTTCTGTTGCCATGACCGAATTTACCTACCGAAGTTTCATTCTGTTGCCGTTGCCCTATTTTTGCATTGAAATCTCCCATAATTATTTTCAAGTGCTGCTTACCTTTATTATTTAGATGACAAATTTCCTCATAAAATTCTTCAATTTCTTCTTCAGGATGACTTGTGGTGGGTGCATAAGTTTGAATAATCTGAGCCTGGTATCTTTTCGAGAGTTGGATAACAAGTCGTGCAGCTCTGTCAGAGGAACTTTCAACTTCTACAACTTTATCCTTCAGTTTCTTGTTTATTATAAATCCAACACCACTAGTTCTGCCAGTATCTGTCCCACGATAGTAGAAGAGATGTCCACTTTTCAGTTCGATGAGATCTTCTCCTTTTCTCCTTACCTCACTTAGCCCCACAATGTCCCACTTGATCCTTTGTAGTTCCTCTTCCAATTCAAGAAGCCTTGAATCAGAAGATAGGGAGCGTCCATTGTAAGTAGCCAAGGTCAGCTTATACTGAAAAATAAAAATGCAGAAATAACATCCACCCTAGATAGGCCTGATTGTTCAGAAGATTGGTGTTGGTTCCTGGCTAATGGTTTCATTTGGGCTGGAATTCGAGTTCAGGATAAAACATGGGCGGTGTTTTACCCGTAACGTGAGCCAACTGAGGCCACTTCTTCCTAAAACCAGTAAAACTAAATCAGGAACCGACGAATTATTACGTCCAATCTACTTGTGAGAGTAATTAAACGGCGAAAAAGAAAACCGCATGTAAAAATATTGTGAATGGGAGTTTAGTGAGTTGAATTTATACTATGAATCAGCTGTTTCAGTATGAGCTCTAATGTGACTCCTCAGATATGTAACGCAGTGTTTGTCCTGGCCATGGGGTTTTATCATTTCTATAGTGACTCCTGAAATTTGATGACTGGAATCGGATTTCTCTGCATATTCACAAAATTTCCTTATAGGTTCTTCAAATTCCAATTGGCCGGATAGAAGATATAGGCAAATCATCAAATGGTTTAGTTTCATTTACGTTACTGAGTTTTTGGGCGCATGCGCGATTAACCTATTTCAATCATATACTTTCCAGCTTGTGTTTACTGGGTAACAAAGAACGGTCACGGCTCATCGAAAATGAGAAAAAACCTCATTCTGAAAATTCCTCATCTTTTCTATGATTTTAAATTTTTTTAAGGATTCTTATGGAGCAAAACGTCAACATTGTATTCAATAAAATTTTCTGAATCTTTCTATTCTATTGCAAACATTTTGTTCCCTGGTTTAGCAGAAAGTTTTAATTCCTGGGTTGAATATACACTGGCTGAAAGTGAAAAAAGAACACCAAGAAGGAGACGTCTGATACCAACGAAACTTATACAGCATAATAACGGAATACAGAGAATAACGTGATCAAAACATTATGGCAAAATACAGCTGTATTTGCTGGTTAACTGAAAAATAACATTTCCATGTAACATGCTCAGTACGAGGTTGAACCGCCACGAACTGCGTCACACTGTGCAATTCTTGCATGGAGTCTGTCGTACAGATGTTGGATGTAAGTTTGGGGTATTGAGTTCCAAGCATCCTCAACCTGGACGCGTAAATCGTTGACGGTCGTGGCTGGCCGGGGAGACCGGATAAGTCGTTGTCCCATAAAATCGCACACGTGCTCAAAGGGGGACAAATCCGGTGAGCGTGCAGGCCATGGAAGTTGTCTCACACCCTGAAGTGCATGTTGCGTTGCACGTGCCGTGTGTGGGCGTGCATTATCTTGCTAGAAAACACCACGATGGACCGACCTTACAAATGGCACAACAACGGGCTGAATGATGTTGTTGATGTAGGAGGTGCTGTTTTACGTACCCGGTACAAACACTAGTTGTGTACGGAAGTGATAGCTGATCGCTCTCTACACCAGGAGACCACGTGTAGGCCCTGTGTGTCACTGGCGGATGCAAGAAGGGTGGAGACGCTTCCCTGTGCGTCTGCGAACACGCATACGGCCATCGGAGGCTCCCAAGCAGAATCTGCTTTCATCGCTGAACACGACAGATCGCCATTGCGTTCTCCAGTGCAGCCGTTGGCGACACCACTGCAGCCGTTCTTGACGGTGGGCTAGAGTCAGAGGTACACATGCCAGAGGAACACGTGCACGTAATCTTGCATGCAGTAGACGGTTGCGAATTGTTCGCACAGTCACCTCAGGTGCAACGGCAGCTCGGATTTGCGTCGCAGTGGATGTTCTACTTGATAACGCCGCTCTTCTTATGCGTCGATCGGTCCGCTCATCAGTCCGTCTGTGACTCTCGGTTCCACGTCTTCTCGTGTGGAAATGCTCTTCGGACCATCTACGCCAACATCGCACCACCACCGATACTTCCCGTCCAATTCGCATCGCAATACGACGATATGACCACCCGGCCTCGCGGAGTCCGACTAGACGACCTCGCTCAAAGTCCGATAACTGCTGAAATCGTACACGCCTTCCATGTCCAGGCATTGCAGCTTCTTCAGGGTCTTCGCATGTGTCCGTACGCCGACGACTGATTACATTCACTTCGCCGTACTCCTTAAATACCACCAACGATAATTTGCATATTATGCAGTGCTGTGACGTAAGCGTTCACCGGTTGGTCCCGAAATTAGCTTCACACCTACGTAAACTCGACCCCATTAACATATGTAAATTTCATGATCGTCCGCCAATTCCTTCTTGGTGTTCTTTTTTCACTTTCCGCCAGTGTATTTTTGTTTCGGAAAAACCAAGCAACTATTTTAGCGGTCAAAAGAACAAATATTTGGCTACAAATTTTGAAGATTACAATCCGATTTTTGTCGTAAATGTGACAAGGATGGTAAGTCAGATAAACGAAACTTTTATCGTCATATAGCAGGACGATTTGTCATCTTCAAAATTTGTATTATATCGTGTAATCCCGTATTTCTTTCATGAAATATTTGGCTTTTCTTTCTTTTGTTCTACAAATAGTGTATTTGAATATATTTTATGACGAAACCGTTATCATTGAATCATACCAGCTAACATCATCATGAGCAATTTATTTAAAAATTTTTATCATTTTATGCATTATGTCATCTTGTTTAAGTACAGACGTAGTATCGATCATTTTTATCGAAAACAACAAAAAATTGCTATAAATCCCAGCAATTTTCGCCACAACTGAATTGTAGTGATTGTAAGACTTACATACATGTTTCTAAAATGTTCCCGGTTATGTTCTTAACGTATACAAACGAATGCTGGAAATTTACGAGAATCTGCACTAAATTCTAAAACATTCCAGGCGTGCATCTTTTTGAGAGAAATTTCGATACTGCAGGCGTAATGTTCATCTTCCCGCCTGAAGGTATCTCACTCTTCCTAAATGATTATAAGGTGTCAGATGATGTGACGCCGTACATTAATTATTAGTCTCGCCCAATGAACTTTAGTCACTTCTGACCTACAAATAACACGGCAAGATCAAACTGGATGCCAAGCGATGATGATATTGCCATTTCGCAACTTCGGGAGTTTCCCGAATTCCACTAACACCGCGGAGTGGCTTGTAACATATGAAATATCGCCCACATTAAATCGACACTTTAGATCTTCGTAAAGTTCCAAGCAGGGATTTACGCATTTCACACAACGATGAGCGGGCGTCTTACAACTCTTTATATTAATTGACACAGCTCCAATATTGCACGCAATGAATGTTAAGTAACCATTGGTCCTTTAGGCCGCTACTTGCGTTCTCGGGTTTATGACTTCAAAGCAATATCCGCTTCCTTGCATTTGGTGTTAATTTTCTAGTAACTTTTCGACTTGCTCAGAGAGCGTAATTTCAGAAGACGATTCATTTCCACGACGGCATTCGGACTCCTTTCCACGATTGTCACACTAAAAGAACGAATGACGAATAACTGTTTAGAAAGACGCTTGGCACGTACTGTATTAATTTTAAAATGCTCTTGGTGTGTGAAATCATGTCATGCTTTCAATTATATTTTGAGCGGATCGCCCCTTTTCTTCCACTCAGCATCCGCGGTATCTATAAATTTGATTGAAAAAAACTTCGCCCGACAACTAAAATTTATTAACATATTAGCACAGCTGCCAACTATCCGGATTTATCAGAAAATTCCTGATTTTCAGATTTCTTGTCGTTTTCTCCTAATTTTTAATGTAATTTACTATACACCTAAGATGCTGGTAAAAGTATCTGTTTTTCATTAGAAAAATGTATTTTTTTGTTTCTTTTAAGCACGTCTTTTGTAAAAAAAGATTGTGCTTATGCTATTGGTTTGTCTGTCCGTCCGTGGAAACCATATCTCCGCAACTATTAATCCCATTTGCTTAAAATATGAGAATGCTTACCCTTCATTTTTTCTTTTTTTAGGACGTACAATTTCGCCGCTAGAGGGCATAAAATGCAGATTATATCGAATTCAAAGTACATATTTGTCCATATATTTCCTTCTAAACAACCGACTGAAGAAATTATTTTACCTTTTGATTCCATTTATATAGAAGAGTATTCCAGGTACAGTCACGTCTTCAAGTCACACATAGATTTTCCGCTAGAGGGCGTAAAATTAAATTACGTTTTCCCTGACATATCTACTTCTAAAACTCCGATTTGAAAAATGTTTCTTCAGCAAATACAGCTCCCGATGGGGAATATTTTGCATATAACTTCTTGTTTTTGGTAAAGAATGGTTTGGTCACCTGGGGACATAAGTATTAATTTCTGCTTCTGATGTATTTGCCACAAAATCTTAGCTTCTAAAATCTCGATTGATAATTCATGGACCGATGCCACTCACGTTGATAAACCTTTCCGGAATATTTTCTTCTTAAAATATTGCATGGCTTTCCGCTTTCCCGCCAAGGGGCGTGGATGTAAATATTATTTTTGTTAATATCTCTGCTTCTAAGTGTCCGATTTGAAAATCCCTTCTTTATTGGATAGAGTTTTCCGTGCGACATGTTTTTCATATAATTTCAAAATGTTCAAGTAGTTCATAGACTTTGCGCTAGGGAGCGTAAATTCTTGTATCGCATGCAGCTCCTTATGGGAAATGCTTTCCATATATTTCCTGTTATTTGATAAAAAAAATGGTTTGGCCACCAGGAGACATAAGTGTTAATTTCTGCTTCTGATGTATTTGTAGCAAAATCTGAGTTCCTGAAAACTCGAATGAAAAAAATAATTTCCTGGACCGATACCGTTCACATCGAAAAACCTTTTGAGAATACTTTCTTCTGTCATGGCGAAAATTTTAACCTCTGGTGAATTTCAGAGAGACCTGATCAATCTTTCTGTTGGTTTATCGGAGATTAATTAATGCAAAAATTTTCTCCCGTGACATACGTTAGAAGAAAATTCCTGGTTGAAAGGCAGGGGAATTCGTGCGCAAAATTCGCTTGTCTTAATCACAACCAGGAAAACAAAATTTCATGTTAATGAAAAAAGAGAATAATATTTGATTTAACTGACTTTGGGGTTTTGAAAATAATTATTTTATCTATTCTTTTATCGCGATAGGAAAAGGCGAGTAGGTGTGCAGCTCAGAGAATCAAAATTAATTTTAGTTTAACATCACGGAACGAGAGAAAAAAGAAAATTAAAATTAGTGATTTTCTGCAAAGCAAGAATTCGCCATTTTTGCGTTCCTGTTTCCAAACGTCGTGAAAAGTCGCCCAAAAGTGCAACATCTTTTCGTCTTTTGGGTAAGGAATTCAGCAACAGAATCTATTTTTAGACCTCAGGGTCAAGAGGCTTGGTCCCTACGTGTGAAGGTCAGAGGTCACTTGAGGCGTGGGAGAGAATTGCTGTTACTAGGGAAAAGGTCAGCCAATCAGGGGTCAGCATTTTTTTCCAACACGCGAGACTTCTTTGACACTTTGAGACGCTTGACTCAGTCACTTTTGTTCTGGTCCTCTTGCTGGCCGTCAGAGAAAGAGGGGACGGCGGAGTTTTTTTCTCCTCGCCTTTTGGCGGGAGAGAACCACAGAGAAAAAAAAGAGTTTTTTTTCCATGGCAGCATTTTGCTGACCACCAGTCCACCACAATGGGACACTCTGGCTCTGGTATTCGTATTCGCATTCGAGGGGTTGATGATGTAGCACGCCGATAACGAAGCCTCCCGCCGTCCTGAAACTTCGCCTTGGAGAGAACTTAGCCGAGGAAGGCAAGACATGCCTTCTCCCTTAAGGATATACCGCCAACAGCATCTACACCTCTCCATGCGGTTGCTGCCCCAAGTAGGAGGAGGCCTGCTTCAAAGGCCGGAGGAGAGAGGCCAAAAACAGTTCCATCTCCTCCCAAAGTTTGGGGAGGAGATTTTTTTTTGCTTGACGGCTTTTTGATGACCACCAGTCCACCACAATGGGAGGTACCTGCTGGCTCCGGCGATGCTCTGCTGCAGTAGGAAAGAAAAAAGACTGTGGTTGTGCCAGGACTGTAAACTGTGGTGAAAAAAAAAGAAAAAAAGAACGCCAGCTCGAAGTTAATGTTTTAGTCCATATCTTTCTGTATTGATATAT
This sequence comes from Macrothele yani, assembly GCA_039090855.1. Classification (NCBI taxonomy): domain Eukaryota; kingdom Metazoa; phylum Arthropoda; class Arachnida; order Araneae; family Macrothelidae; genus Macrothele; species Macrothele yani. The sequence continues at coordinate 98,053,941 of CM077007.1, read as the reverse complement.
AACATCCCACGCAGGGTGCCTAAACTTCGAGCTCAGCATAAGAAACAAAAGGAAAAAGAGCAAGTTTTCTTTTGCCTCTGATTACGGCTGTGTTGTCGTTCAGCTTTCAAAATTAGGATTTATTGGTTCCTCAGGTGTGAGTTCAGAGAAAAAGAAAGAAAAAAAGAGAGGGGAGTTGAAAATGTTTTCATTTATGTTTTTTTTTGTGTTGTCATATCTGGTATTTTAGCAACTCCCCAGGCCAGTAAATTTTGATGTATCGGAAAAATTTAGTTTAATGTTTGGGCACAGTGAATTTTGGTGCATCGATAATAGTTTAGTTGGGCATGTGATAATTGAAAAGCAGTGTTATTGTGATGTCGTGGGTGATGAAATAATAGTAAACATTTCTCTCTAGTCTTTTACAGCTTTGAGTTATTTTTTTATGAGTGAAGATAAATTATGGGATGATTTATATTGGGATTTTGGGAACATATTATAGTGTGATGAAATTGGAAACCTAAAGTGTTGTTTACATTCTTGGAGTGTTGAGTGTCGAAATTGAGATGGTAGGAGTGTTAATTGAGGACCAGTATTTTACATGCTGCAGATGAGTGTTAATCTCCCATTGGAAAGGGGTGATCTTAGGGCAAGCAGGGAACTTGTCCTAGGGCAGAGGGCTCTGAGTAGGGAATTTTCACCAGGATGCGATATGTGCAAAATAGAAGTTGAGGTATTTGGGTTCTCAAGTTTTGTATTTCACAAAAAGAATGAACATCATGTGTTGAGAAGACACTTTTTCTCACCAGTTCCAGTATTAATTGTTCTTTTCTTTGGCCTAAATTTTCTTGTTTTTACAAAAAGAGTCTAAATTGTAATTTTAATTTTCAATAAGGTGAAAATATTTAGTGGGTTATGTAAATGGCCAGTGTTATTGTCTGAAGTGGACCTGCGCATTGCCATGGTACAGAGGAATTTCCTTGCTAGTAATTTTTTCTGGGCTATATGTGGACATAGAGATAAGTGAATTTTCCTGGGATATATGTGGAGAGAGATAAGTGAATTTTCCTGGGATATATGTGGATATAGTGATTTTGGATTTCTTGGGATATAGAGAGATAAGTGATTTTTCCTGGGATGTATGTGGATATAGAGATAAGTGAATTTTCCTGGGATATATGTGGAGAGAGATAAATGGATTTTCCTGGGATATATGTGGATATAGTGATTTAGGATTTCCTGGGATATAGTGAATTTTCCTGGGATATATGTGGATATAGTGATTTAGGATTTCCTGGGATATAGTGAATTTTCCTGGGATATAGTTGTGTTAGTTCTGGGCCGGATGTGCCTGGAGTATTCAGGGTTGAAGTACGACAGGCTCTTGCAGGCGTGGTTGATCAAGGTGGGATCATGCATTGGTTCGAAAAGGGGGAGCCCTGAGGACGTGGTCTTTGGGGGAAAACTTGTCTTCAACCCCCTCCCCCCAGTAGTTTTGCTGCTCACGGAGATATGTACTGCCGGCGAGGGTCGGTCGGGCGTTGCTTCAATAATTGGCGAGATCATGTTAGAGGAAATTCTGTACCTGATGATGATGTGTCACACTTGAGGATTTTTTCCTTTCCCTTTGCCTAGGCTGAAATTGGATTCACGACCCAATTTCACGCTTTCAGCCTGACTGGTATTTTCTTCCTGTGTTGGTTCTCAAAAACCCAGGGTAGTGTCTGAACTGAGAGTATTTGCCTCACCGCTACCTCAGTAATTCACTGCAGGTGGTAAATTTAAGTTTGTTTGGTGATTTAAAGTATCTAAATTTATTTGTTTATGATTTGCTGTAGTGCTAGGGATGTAAATTCTAAATTCTGGTTGTTGGTGTTAGTGAAATTGATATTTGGTTTGGAAATTTAGTTAATTGGTATTTTGAGCTTTTGTTTACAGTATAGAGTTATTAAGTATCTTGAGCTATTATGTGAAGTGCAGAGTGAGGTGATTTTTATGAGCAAGCTAGTGCAAGAAGATTGTTTGAATTTCTGAATTATGGTGATGTTATGAATAGTGATAATTTTTAAGATTAGTTAGTGAGGTATCTTTATAAGTGAAGTAGGTTCATTCAGGGTAGTTCTATTGGTTATGTAATGTTTATTAATGCTTGTGCTCAGTGTAAATTCTGTTTTGAGGATAATTTACTTGGTTTGTTTACTTGCTGATAGTAGATTTGTTAAAGTATAATTTGTGGCTCTTAAAATAACTGTAAATTTAAATTGAAGTCTTCGAAGCTGGTCTGGGAGATTGCAGAGTTTGCTAAGATTGTTTAGGTGCAGTAAATTTAAATCAATAAGTGTAAAATTGTAAATTTGTCATTGAGCTAACTAGCTGAGAGAGAAGAGAGTACGTTTCAAAAGAACAGAACTTGTCCACCTTGTGGAATTAAAAATAACCCAGTATCTTTTTTTGTGTGTAAGCTATGTGAATCGTAGTATAATTTTGGATGCATAAAGTCAATGCCTAGTGTTCAAACCAACTGTGTTGAAATATGTCAAGTTGTTCTGTTCATAAGGCCAGTGGCCAAAGAGAAATAGAAAAGAAATTGAGATTCTGTTTTTACACTGCTGTGTTTAAGCAAACAACAAAAAGGAAATACCGTCTGAGTGTCCACTAAATTATTTTGTTAAGTTTTTAAAGAAAAATAATAAATACAGGCAGTAGCCTTTCAAAAAAAAAGTCCAAAATTAGTGCAGTGTGGAAAATTTTGTGTGCTGTTGTCTTCCATGACTTGGTCCCATGTACCCCACCTTAGCTTGACTAAGGCTATCGATCCGAATCCTGGTATTATAAGGTATTTCATAACTGCAATTTTTGTCCTATCCTTTTAAATTGACGTTCACCGCCTCCACAAGTTGTTATTGAGCGAGTACATTTTAACCTATGACTCATAGTGACACCTTTTCATACACATGCAACAATATTCACTAATTTTTGCACTTTCAGATGACCCAACTCTGCGTGAACACAAACAACGCAAACTTTCCAATAACTTCTTGTGGAATGTAAATTTTCAGATGCATTTTTGTTTAGGATGTTCATGGCCTTCTAATACTTTGAAAATATTTTTGTTTCGAAATGCATCCACCTATCTCCCAAATTTAAATTTTCTATAATTTCCATATCAATTTCAATACCAGCATAAATATAGTCTCTTTTGATAAATAACTTCAACCGTCAAATTTTCACCATAACACTTCTTAAAATAATGCTTATTTTTCCCCGCCAGCGGGCGTAGATGCATATCCTATATTTGTCGATATCTCTGCTTCTAAGAGCCGATTTAAAAAATTCTTTTTTTGTAGGAGAGCGTTTCCGCTGCCAACTGTTTCTCATAGAATTTCAAATTTTTCTTAACGCACAAGTCTGCAACCAGAGGGCGTAAGTTCTCGAAATATCAGCAATATCTGCAGGGTATTGCGCGATAACAGCCCGATTGAAAAATTTCTTTCTTAGGTCAGATACTACTGTTTTCCATATCGGTTTCGTTGACTTTAAATAGCTTTGATAAATTTAATGCGCGTCACAACGGTTCAAAAAACGTGCTCATTACACCCGAAAATTCGGTGTCAACTTTCTTGTTATTATTTGTTTCCTGTGATGCAAAAGGGTGTCTGCCTGGTCCAGCAAGTTACAGAAACCTCGTAAAATGAGGAAAAGTTCACTTTTCTGACGGGGATGAAAATATTTCGTGGTTTTCCGCATTTTGAACTCTGATGACAAATTCTACTTCTCATAGCACGTCTTTTATAAAAAAAAATGTACGTGCTTATACACAGTTGAGTGACATTATTGTGATCTACTCCTACATTTGACGTCAACAACGCGTAGCCAATGAAAGAGGGCACGTGTCGTGCGTTGGCTTGAACGGTATATAACGTGTGCTGTAGGCATTCTGAAAACATATCACTCGTTGCTGTCACTGATAAAAGGAGCGATTTCTCAGATTTGCAAAAAGGAGTGATTATCGGTTTCCGGGCTAAGAGTAGCAGTATTTCTGAAACAGAGCAGTTTATGAACTATTCGCGTGTAGCTGGGGTTAAAGTGTATCGTGATTGGAGAAATGGCACCATTGGGGAATACGCGGCGAAGAAACTGCGGACAACTACGTGCTATAGATGTGAGATGCGAACGTCGGCTTCAAAGGTGCGTGAGGTCCGACTGATACGCTACAGTGGAGTAACTCACTGGCCAAATGAACCAGGGGGCTATCGGAAGTGTGTCTAAAACGACAGTTCAGGGAACCCTGCTGCGTATGGGGCTCCGATGCAGACGGATGGTCACTGCACCTATGCTAACGAAAGTGCATCGGCAGAAAAGGCTTACATTTGCACGGAAGTATCGGAATCGGACCTTCGCTGATTAGAAAAGGATTGTCTTCTCCGATGAGTCACGTTTTCTGCTTCATCGAACTAATGGACGTCGACATATAAGGAGAGAAACATTGGAGAATAAACACTCTTCAACCACTGGCAGTACACAAGCTTGTGGGGGCAGCGTTATGGTCTGGGGAATGTTTTCATGGCATTCTTTAGGTCCACTCATACTTGTGGAAGGCACTATGGAACTAATTCATTATGAATCCATCCTTGCAGACCATGTACATACATACATGCTCATTGTCTTCCCTGGGGAGAAGGGGATTTTCCAGCATGACAATGGGACGTGTCACACAGCTGGAAATGCCCGAGAGTGGTTGGAATTGCACGATGAAGAATTCAAAGTACTTCCCTGGCCCCCTAATTTCCTAGACTTAAACCCAATTGAGCATGTGCGGGACCACCTCGATGGTGTTGTTCGCTCTATGGATCCTCCACCACGCACCCTCCAGCAGCTGTCAGATGCACTGCAGTCAGCAATGGCTCCAAATACCTGTGAACACCTTCCAGCAGCTTAGTGAGTCACTCCAAGCCCGTCTAGCTGCTGTCCGCGCTGCACACGGCTGTTACTCTGGATACACGATCGAGTCACAATAATGTGACTCGATCGTGTAGTATCGTTTTTTTAGTCCGTATGTGGACACTATATCTCTGCAACTATTCTTTCGATTTGAAAACGTCTTCCTACATTTGGAAGCGTGAAATATCAGAACAATGGTTCTTGCTCTTCAGTATTTTAGGATGCATAACTTCACCACCAGAAGGCGTAAGTGCAGATGCTGTCGAATTTAAAGCATAATTTTGGGCATATATAATTGCTTCTAAATTCTCTATTGAGAAAATTATTTCTTCTTCACCATACACCATTTATTAGAATACTCTTTTGGGTACAGTTTCTTTTTAAAGCAGTGCATAGTTTTACTGCTTGCAGGCGTAAAACAAAATTGTGATTTCCGCAATATTTCTGTTACTCTAAAAATCCGCCACCTGGGAGGCCAGAGTGAAGGGGTGTGTGGTGTGACAGAGCAAAGGGGTGTGTTGTGTGACATTAAGACAGTACACTGCTTGAAATCGTGTCACTTATTTTATTAACATGGTGAGTGACAAAAATTACCTATATGCCGAATAAGAACTGTTACTTCGAGGAGTGGCAAGAAAATAAAAATTCAAGTAATTTCCGTCTTCTGAGGGCTATCTGTCATAAAATTCATAAATTTAGGATCTGCGCATAATACGTCCATTAGGATAATATGGCACTTTAAAATAAAGTTCTTACGGTACTTTGATTTTTAAACATTCTGCTTCGTGGTAGTTAGAAGATGTATATTTTATTTTAAAAATTGCTAAAAATGCATTAACAACAGAAAAACGTAACGTTATACTGAAATAGAGGTCCGCAAACAGTTGGAAAGAAGTTTGTTTTTGTTGCTTTACTTACGAGCATTTTGACAGAAAATACTATGAAACGAAGGCGGTAGTTTTTGCTGTCACAGACGACCACGTGCAGCGTTAAGATCAGCGTCAGAGACATGCGTGGATTATGAAACTGGAAACTACAGAAACAAAATAAGAAACTATCTGGCCTAACTTTCGAACTGCGGTTATCCTAAAAAGAACTCGTGATTTTTTGCTCTTTATTCAATCGAAAGTAATTTATAAGGTCCTCAGAAATGGCAGTTTTATTTTGATAACATGATAATTCTTTTCTGTTTCTTTGAACTGCTGGCTAAACCCGTGAATCGCAATTTTTCCGTAGGAGATTACGGCTTGGGGTCAACATCGCAAGTACAGATTACACGCGGATTTGTTTTTTCCAAGTTTAACTGTCGACGAAAACGTGGAACTTAGATATTTACGTATGTGTTACCCAAACGAACCGTGATGGTGTTGATTAAGTGCTGGTGTTTATGTTCATAATATTTTAGTGACTGTTATTTCAATAAACAATCTGAAGAAACTCCCAAACTTAAAAATCTTAAAACTTTTTAAACGATACTGTGCCAAAGTAGTGCAGGGATTCGTCATCTTCATCTCAAGATATTTTATTCATTTAAGAAATACGCAAACGAAATAACGTGATGTAAGCCAGAAAAAAATGCTCTAACGATCTCGATATTGCTTATTCTCATTTGATCTGAAGAAAAACCTTGCCCGGTTGATGCATGAATCTTTTTCGATCTCTGCATTACAGGTGCATGATCTAACCGGCAAATTGATAAGAATCCTTATTCCCATAGAAGTACTAATAAAAATGCATAGAACGGTTGTTCAGATAAATTCGGGCAAACGCCGACTATTCATCTGAACTCTTTAACTCGTGAATTTTGATGGCAGAATGTGTAAGCACTCATAGAAAAGCAGCGTAACCGGGAAGCCAGAATCATTAACCCTGAAGTGTACATTTTCTTTGCAAGCGCATTTTCAAAATGAAAACCTATTCATATGGAAATAAGAAATATTTTTCAATGTATTATATGATGGTTGTGCACTTCCAGTAAGTGAAATGATTTCAATCTTTTCCCCCTTTTCGCATCTGTCTCGGTTTTGGCAGTAGGTAATGATACTTTAGGCGAGAAAAAAAAGAACGAAAAACTTGGTGCAAAGGGAAGGCAAGTGCGGTCTAAAAGAAGTTCTGTAAAATCAACAAAAGAATATCAATTAGATGTAGAAGATAATAAAGAAGAAACGTGAAAGGGCCTGTAGTGAATATTGAACGAAGAGTGGCAGACGGAAAGAACGAACTGTTTTAGGGCATCATAAAGTACGGAATATTAAGAAGAAGTGAATAAAATGGTGGGAAATGAAATAAGATTTTAAAACCCTGCAATACAATAAATGCATTCGCTGCTTTTGAGATTACTAGCTTCATAGAATAGTGAAATAATTAATGCGTACGGAAGCTAGCTTTCCATGAAAAAAATCTTAAGGTTTCATGAGGTGCAACCGTGAAATAACAGACATTACTGTACTACAGAGAAGCGGGTGAAATTTTGGTTTAACACATGCGCTATGTTGTAGATCAAATCATACGTAGATGATTTTAGGAAGAGAGTCTCTGACTCCAGGTCTTAAACAACCCTTAGAAATAGTAAGCTAGGAGGTTGGGGCTAGAGTGCCGATAGGAAAATTGACACGGAAGTGAGGTAGGAAGAGGCTCTTATTTATTCCCGGAGGGGTAGTACCGGAGTCCGACGGTTTAGCGTGCCCATCTCACTCACGGCGAATATTTAGTGGTTCGAGCGTTCGTACCTGAATCTGAGGTTCCTCCGTGGCAGTCACGAACGTTGACCACTAGGTCATCCGCGGACCCTATTTTGCAGAGCTTCCGTATCAACAACAGTACTCTTTGTTTTGTTTTTTAAAGAAAGCGCTTCTTATATCATTTTAGCGCATCTTTTGTAAAAAAAAGGTACATCCTTGTTGTATCACTTTGTTCGTCCGTCTGTGGACACCATATATCACTGTAAATGATTGTCCCAATTGAAAACTTCTTTTTGCATTATGAAGCTTGAAATGTGAGAACAATGATCCTTGCATTCCGTTTTTTGTTCGGGAGCACAATTTCGAAAATGTTTTCGAATTTTAAAAACATTTTTTTCCATACCATTGCTTCTAAATGTCCGATCGGAAAAACTTTCTATTCTTTGACACCACTTACAACGAAGGCTATTTTGGGCACACTTTCTTTTTCAAGTAATACATGGTTTTTCTGCTACGAAGCATAAAGGAAAATCACGAGTTTTCGGATTTCTCTGCTTCTAAAAGTCCCACTTAAAAGACCCATTTTGCAACGGACATAACTGCTGGGGAAAATGTTTCACATCTAGTAAACATGTACTAATTTCTATTTTTTGGTAAAGAATAGTTTTGCCGCTAGGGAGTGTAAGTGTATATTTCTGTTTCTGATGTATTTGCAGCAATACTGGCTCTTCTGTAAACACGATTGAAAAAATGCTTTTGTTACCAGATACCGATCACTATTAAATATCGTTTGAGAATGTTTTTGTTGGAAACGTTTTTCCCGCCATGGGTCATATTTTTCTCGAAATCTCTGAATCTAACAGCACAATTTGAAAATGTATTTATCTGGGGGAGAGCGTTTCGAATACGAAATGTTTTGCATATCACTTCATGTTTTACTAACGCTCAAGTTTGCCACTAGAGTGCATAAGTTCACCTTTGCGTTTACAGCATAACCTGCGCGTCACAAAGACCGCTTGAAAAAACATTTTTTGCTCCGATACTACGAAATACCAAAACATTTTGTGCGCATTTCCTGTCTCAAGTAACGCACAATTCCTCCGCTAGGAGACTCTAATGCTTAATATGTTTTTTTATATCCCTGCTTCTCAATGTTAGATTTAAAAGAAATTTAACACCAGATACCATTTACTTTATGGAACACTTTGCATGCACTCATTGGCCTTTTTCCATTCATGGTTTAGGCGGTGGTAGTGATCATTTTTGTATGCAACTGCATTTTTGCTTCTCGAAACACTGTTGAAAAACGGTTTTGTTTTGTTTTGTGTACTATTTTCTACAGTAAAGATGAGGAACATAAGTATTTACAGAGGAACATGATCCTCTATAAATAATGCATTGTTTTCCTTCTAGGGGAGGTCATGAATATCTAACTATTTTTTTCCCTATATCTGCTTCCAGAGGCAAGCATGACAATTTTTTCCATAGCATACATAGCTTCTGCTATGAAGCATACGTTCTGCGCATTTTCTACTTTTCCATTATTCAAAATTCTTGCTCCAAGGGGCTTCAGTGTATATCTCAATTTTTGAAAGAGATAATTCGATTTAAAAAATCCCTTAGAAAAAACAGTTTTTTGGTAGGATACTGTTCATCACGTTAAACATTTTGAACTCATATTTTCCTTTAAGTTTCTCAGAGCTTTTGCGCTAGAGGGGCTGTAAAATTGTATCTTGCTTTCCTCTGTATCTCTTCTTCAAACAATTTGATTTCAAAATACCTTTATCTCTGATATCTTTCTTCCTCTATGAAATCTTTTTCGTGCACAATTTGTTAATTTCCGTAATGCACTTTTCTTTCTCTTGTGAGAGTAAGTATCTCTTTCTACATCGGTGTCCAAAATTTAAGCATAATCAACAGAAGGTGTTATATTACAAAACGAGAAATGGCAAAATGAAATAGACTGTTTGATGTACATAGGTACCTTAATGAGGAACTAAAATCACATAAAATATGACGAACCAGGAAAACGTACGAATAATCCAAAATCCTGCAAACAGTAAGAATTTTCCGGAGGCGTTTCTCATTTTGTAGAACGGTATAGCAAAGCGTGTGGTGATCTCTGACAGCGATACAAGTGTGTAACAAAAGAAACAATAATACTTTATGGTAACAAATCCCACTCCCAAACAAGAGCAGATCAGAATTCCTCGAGAGTTCTGGCAGGAGGTTGACGACCTAAAATACGTCTCCTCAATGTATTCCACATAATCTGTACAAGGTTGAGATCTGGTGAATGCGCTGACCATGGCATACGATAGAAATCTCATTTCTCACAAAATCATGAACAATATCATCTCTATGAGGTATCGCGTTATCATCAATGAAAAGGAAATCTAGCCCAACAGCACCCCGAAGAAGCCTCACGTAGGAATCAAAGATTTCTTCTCGTTATGACCGACTTGTTAAAGTTCCACCAGAATAGACACGGAGCTGATGTACGCCCTTTGGACTTAATGCCAGCACACACAAGTGCAGCACCACCTCTGTACTGGTGTATTTCTCGGATGTTTGTGAGGAATAACGGGTTCCAGGTTATTCCCAGATGAGAAAACGACGGCTATCACTTTCGAGACTGAACCTGGACTCGTCGGAGAAGAGAACATTGGCCCATTGATTTTCGTCCCAATCTTGATAATGACCGCACAACAGTACCCTAGATAGTCTTGCTGACGTAGTGAGTGGGATGCAAATTTCAGATCTTCTCACGTATAGTACTTTCTCGTTGAGTCGCCGCCTGTATACTGTTTGCCTTCAAATAGCTGGTACACCAGCCGTACGCAGTTCTAACGATATCAACCTGTTACGTCTCGCTGTTAGTGCCGCATACTTATCATCCTGAACCGTTGAAATCCGTATACTACCTGCCACCGATTAAAGAAGGACATCTCCGGTCTCACGGTACCCTCTCCAAAGTCTCAACAAAAGGGACTGATTCACGTCAGTGGCTCTGACAACATTACTGTGTGTCTGGCTAGATTTTAACATTCCAATAATCCACCCCTGTGTAAACATATTCACTTGCCGTCTTTCTAACATGCTACTTTAATAATAAATAAATTCTGCTATTAGCAGGGCGCGATGACAAGAAATGTACTTTTCGCATTTTTGCAGCTCTGTCTCAACTCTACAAATGCGCTGCTCCGCCTTTTACGCCAACTATCGTTCGTCACGTACTTTACATTATCACCCCCCCTCCCGCTTTCGTTTATTCTAAGATGTCTTTTTTTAGCTATGCTTAACTTTTGCACAGCAGTGTATTCTACATACACTGACGGAAAAAAAATCCCAACAGCACGAAAAAATAGTTGCAGAGGAATGAAATCGCGGCAATACATTTGTATAGGTAACATATTTAATCGATTGAGGTTTCAAGATCACAGCTTAATGTAAGCGCGAGAAGAGCCATTTTAAATGTGAAATGCTGGTACATTAATAACCGGTGTAACCACCAGAATGTTGAATGCAAGCATGTAAACGTTCATGCATTGTGTCGTACAGGTGCTGGATGTCAGTTTGTGGGATGGAGTTCCATGTCTGTTGCACTTGGTCGGTCAATACAGGGACGGTTAATGCTGGTTGGGGGTGACGCTGGAGCTGTCGTCCAATGATGTCCCATACGTGCTCGATTGGAGAAAGATCTGGTGATCTAGCAGGCCACGGCAACATGTCGACACTCTGTAGAGCATGTTGGGTTACAACAGCTTTATGCGGGAGAGCGTTATTCTGTTGGAAAACACCCCCTGGAATGCTGTTCATGAATGGCAGCACAACAGGTTGAATCACCAGACCGACGTACAACTGTGCCGTCAGGGTGCGTGGGATAACCACGAGAGTGCTCCTGCTGTCATAGGAAATTGCTCCCCAGACCATAACTCCAGGTGTAGGTCCAGTGTGGCTCGGCCGCAGGCAGGTTGGTTGCAGGCGCTCACCTGGCCTCCTTCTAACCAACACACGGCCATCACTGGCACCCAGGCAGAACCGACTTTCATCGGAAAACACAACAGATCTCTACTTCGTCCTCCAATGAGCTCTAACGTGACACCACTGACGTCGCAAACGGCTGTGGTTTGGAGTTAGTGTAATGCACGCTACAGGGCGTCTGGCTCGGAGCTGTCCTTCAAGTAACTGATTTGTAACAGTTCGTTGTGTCACTGTGGTGGCAAACTGCAGCTCGAATTGCTGCCGCAGACGCAGTATGATGTGCCACGGTTCGTTGTGCAGACGCAGTATGACGTGCCACAGTTCGTTGTGTCACTGTGGTGGCAACTGCAGCTCGAATTGCTGCCGCAGACGCAGTAGTAGTGCCACGTAGCCGGCCGGAACCCGGTTTTCTTGAGGCAGTACCTTCCGTTGACCACCGCTGCCAACAATCATGCACAGTGGCTACATTCCTGCCAAATCGTTCTGCAATATTGCGGAAAGAAAATCCACCTTCTCGTAGCCCTATTACACGACCTCGTTCAAACTCCGTGAGCTGTTGATAATGGCTTCTTCGTCGTCTTAAAGGCATTCTTGACTAACATCAGCACACTACGTCGAATGTCAACGATAACTAACGCTCACGAACGTTACAGCGCGTATTTACAGCAAACCTGCTTTGCATGTTACGAGGGGCGCTACTAGCGCCACACGAACGCGCCGAGCGCGAAATTTGCATAGACGTCATCTTACAGATGCACTCTCACCGCCTACTAACTGTCGTTTATCTAACACAACCCCTTCTTGGTGTTGGGATTTTTTTCCGTCAGTGTATTTTATCGATTGTAAAAATTCGGTTGATTGCTTTTTATTTACTGGTACCATTGATTATGAATAACCCTGTTCGTATTCGGGACCATGTTTTTAGGTTTATATGTCGATATTGAGTATATAATTTAAATTGGTAAAATTTCTCAATTTACTTATTTTCGTTCTTTGATAAGACGATCCTGAGCATAAGATGAGGCTAGACCATAAAAGCAGTTAATGGTCAGTAATTCTGTAACTATATTTTTAATGTTTCAAGAAATATTAAAATCAAGAGAAATTGAAGTAGCTTCCGCATACCCCCCCCCCCCGAAAACAGTTAAATTTAGTAAATTCATTTTCTTCCTTCTTACGACCTAACGCTGCCGTATCTCTTTTATCCGACCGAACATCCCGAGAAGCCTCCACGCAAAAGTGGATAACAAAACGAGGTCACATAAATGTGCCACATAAGAGTGATGCTTGTAGCGTAAGTTATTGTTCGCTGTCCTTCTCACAGAGTCCGATTGAATGCAGAAACCAAAATAGTCTTGGATTTCAATCGGAAACATAAAATAAATTAAGATAAGTATAGTAAATGAAAGCAACAGTTGACTTTAATTCAGTTGAGAGATACAATTGAGGAAATTGGTGGAGTAGGAAAAGACTGCCTCCTCTAGCAGCTGGGTTATTGCTATTCTTAAAGCGCATGCCTCGCCGGCTGTCAACACAACTGTCACCAGCCAATCAACTGCGTGGCAGCGATGTGTTTTCAGAGGTTAAATAATTGCGAGATAAGTGAGCTGCATCTATTGTAGTTATGGAGGCCTTGGATAACCAGAGATGAATGATATCCATTGGATCTTGGAGGGATCTCGACGGATATACAATTAACATACGATAGCTGCCACTCCCAATTGATCACGGCTACCTTAATATTTCTTTTGAACGAACAAATTCGCTTCAGGAGCTTTTAAACAAGTTCTTAGTGAACGGAATATTACATTTTGTACGCTTTCGGAATCGTTTCTTATGAACGTAATATTGCCATTTAAGGTGCTTGGATCACGGCCGATTGTAAAGCAAAATATTTTTTTTCCATTGAGGAATTTCAATAGATAAGTCGATGTGTCGTATAAGTCGCATTCGGACTTATGAAGAAAAAGGGTATCGATTTGCATTCCGAAAAATACGGAATTCTAAACTATGTAGCGTTTTGTTCAAAGCTGTGTAAGTATTTTTCCTATTTCGCTGATTTTCAAAAAAAAAATCTGCAAAATTTGTCTTAAAAAATCTACGTTGAAATTTACATTTCGTGTCGGAAAGTGTTCAAAACACATGCAGAATATCTCCAAAAATTCGGTGTCACCTTTTATGTTAGTCTGTGTTTCAACGAGCTCCTCCGAGGGCTATAAACAGTCGTCCGTTCTTAATTTGCAACGACTGGTTCCAGAAAACGACGACTGAAGCCAATCGCACAAACCATGCTTCATTCTGAGAGTCCAACAGGGATCCATTTTGGCCCAATGGTCAGAAACCAGTGCCTAAGACCGCTCAACAATCGAGACAAAACAAAAGCATTTGTTCGGTGCAGTATCAGGCAGCATGAACCAGTGGGTTCTTATTTCAGTTCTTGATGAGAAAGAAAGGGACCGTGCAAAATTGCTGAAAGAAGAACTCCGAAAATACCGTCTGTTCACGTAAACACTCAGAAGCTTTACTAAAAACCTAAAATCACATAAGTACAAGTGAGATCTTCTGGGAGCATTATGCACCCATCATCAGAGAAAAAGGGATGTTGTGTCCTGTTACGGAAAAAGTGATTATCCGGTGATTATGCATAATCGCCGGTTATTATGCATATTCCCCGATCACCTTGGTGAGTTTGATAAATTTCACTAAATTTCTCACTTTTACCGGCTATAATGAATTCGTTTTTACTGGTTTGTTGTGTGGTAATTATTATATCATGAATAAAGTTTTACTGGTGGTACTTAATAGAGACACTTAATGAATAAGACCTAACAGCCAGACAGAGGTCTGACAGTACTATGAACTGAGAAAAACGTACTTACTTAAAAACCTTTTATTAGAGAACTCCTGGTATTATCCAACACACACTTCACTAGTCACACTAATCGTATCACAATAATGAAGAAGAACCTAATCACATAGAACGAAGCTCTCGGCACAAAATAACGTAGCTCTTTTCACATCGAACAAAACCTATCCACATATAAACAAAAAGCTCTCTCTACGCACATAAACAAAAAGCTCTCTCCGCACATAAACAAAAAGCTCTCCTAGGTATCGTTGAACGCGCCTATTTATACTGCCTACCACCACGTCATGACTACACTCGTTGCCACATATCATTCAGCGGGAGAAATAACATCTCGTTAAGTATGAAGATAATTTACATAGGAAAATAAAATAACAAGAGATAGTAAAATCAAAAGGAAACTGAATCTAGAGTATACGTTACATCATCTCCCCCTTAATTTTTTTTTTTTTGTCCAAAAATCTATCAAATTTTGGAGTGTACTCTTACACTTGCTGACTGACGTTTATCGTCCTCTTTTTTGTTTGTTTTGGTGGTAGCAGTATGTACAATATCAAACTTTGCATGACAAAATCAGGAAATCTGTATTCGTCTGTGAAACACTTTTTATACTTGAACAAAACAAACCTGCATCGGCATACCATTTTTTTTTTATTCTGCCTAGCAGGAATCACTTTTTTGATTTCAAATTACGTCTTCCTATTATCGTTGAGTACAAACCAACTGTATCAGCAGCGAAGATTGCCTGTAGCTGCCTAACAGTAACAATTTTCATTATTTTATCCCTACGCACATATATATAGATTTCAAATTACGTCCACATATTATCGTTGAGTACAAACCAACTGTATCAGCAGCGAAGATTGCCTGTAGCTGCCTAACAGTAACAATTTTCATTATTTTACCCCTAAGCACATATATGTATAAAAAAAAAAAATTTGGATTAGTAGACGGACATAGAAAATATATACAAAAAAAACAGATACACAAAAAGAATGCATAGGCCCACACGAAAAAAAAAAATTCTGACACGCCAACTGGTCGTGCAGGAAAAACAACAGAACGAGAAAAGAACCTGTCCACGAGAACCTACTTATCTCGAGGACGCATACAAAACTCTAGTACGATAACGTTTTCCAGGCCTAATCGGACTGGTAAATTCAGGTGGCGTCGGTCTTTTCAGAGACTTGAATGGATCCGGAACATCTGTAGTCTGTCGGTCAAGAAATCCCTGCGGCTGACAGGAACGGTCAGGAACGGCTGAAGTATGTCAGTCAGGAAATCCCTGCGTCTGACAGGAACGGTCAGGAACGGCTGAAGTCCGTCGGTCAGGAACGGCTGAAGTCTGTCGGTCAGGAACGGCTGAAGTCTGTCGGTCAGGAAATTCCTGCGGCTGACAGGAACGGGCTCCCCCAGGCTTTTGATATGTAGTCCTTTTGTGCTGGGGACCGTGCTGTCCGTCCAGCATTCTTTTGAAGGGACGTGCCTCCGGCCACATCGTTTGTTTTCGCTTTCTACCTCTGGGCATGAGAGTAGAAGCAGGCATCGGCCCTGTTTGCCCTGAGCGTAGGTTCCAGGGGCGAAACCCGGGAGGATACAAAGATCTCTGCCTTCGACGCTGTTGCGGCGAAGCAGATTGGGGAGACAAGTTACGTTTTCGACCAGATTTTGGTGTTGCTGAACGGTTTGTAATTTGTGTCTGACGCTTAGAAATCGTCAAACTATTGTCTATATCTGATAAACCAGAAATATCTGATGACTCTGAGTCGCTGCTGTAAGTTAGTGGTCGTGCAGGGCGATGTTTATTTCTGCCTATAGGAACACTTTCGGACGAGATATTCAAGGAAGTAGGAGCTTGCGTCGGTGTAGAGTTATTAGGGAATGGTGCAGCAATAGTCTTCGCAATGGTTGGAGGGAAAGGAACGATACTAGCATTTGAAGAACTTGATTCGAGCCTTCGTTTTATGGTTGAATCAGGTTGCGTTTTTGGAAGCCCGTCTTGTGGAGGAGAGGGTGAAAGAAAAAATCACTGAAGATTCTTCAAAAATGTTTGTCGGTTCGTCCAAGATTTCTGGAGGTTGATCGTGAGATATAGACTCTTGAGTCTGTGGAACAGAAAGTTGAGTAGGGTTGATGATAAAATCTATATTTCGTTCATGATACTTGCGACACTGAGCAACGTGTACGTATTGAAATTGATTGTCAGGTTTTTCAAGAATAATGTTATTTTCAAACACATTTGCCACCCGATATGGACCTTCGTAGCTGGGTGCAAATTTCTTTACTAAAGTATGAGAAACAGAAGACTGGAAGTGCGTTTCCACGAGAGTGAGATCTCCAACGACAAGATCTGGTTCCCTACGCCTAGTATTATAATGTGCTCCTATCATTGCAACACGAGCTTTTTCTGCCATGATTCGTACTGATTGCGGAGTTGGTCGCTGGTTTAGTTTGTCGATAATCCCCGTTAAATTTTCAAAAGGGGTCTTAATGTTTCGACCCAAAAAATGTTCAGCAGGAGTAAATTTCGTAGATTCGTGAACAGACGAGCGGAGGGCGAACGAAAAAAGCTCAAGATGTTCATCCCACCGCTCGTGATGATCCATGACAAATGTAGCAATCATTTTAACTAGAGCGCGGTTTACTCGTTCCGCGGGATTACTCTGGGGATGATATGGGGAAATGAATTTATGCTTAATGTGTAGTCTCGCACACATTCTTTCAAAAATGTCAGAAATAAATTGGGGACCATTATCCGGAACTACTTTATTAGGTGCACCATATCTGGAGAATACTTCATTAATTAATACATTACAAATAACTTCTGCCGTAGTATCTTTAATGGGAAAAACTTCAACCCATTTAGAGAAATTATGAGTTAATACTAAAACGTAACGAGCTTTGTTTTTAACAGATAAAGGATAAGGTCCCAATAAATCTATTGAAATAATATGAAAAACATGATAACTTGAACTAGATTTCAAGTGACCGGCCGGTCTTACATTACGGAAATTATGAATCTGACACAAGTGAAATGATTGAATGTATGCGAGCACACTTTGGTACATGCCAGGCCAATAGGCAACATCCCGCAATTTACAACGGGTCTTGCGAATACCTAAATGGCCTGCAATAAATTTGTCATGAAATTCGTTTAAAAGGGCCATTCTAAGGGTTCGTGGAATACATGGGCGAAACTCTGCCCTGGTAGTCCTAGATTTCGTATAGTAAAGAAGACCCTCTATGATTTCAAAATGCTGTGACCTCCCAGCCAGGGAAGGATCACTTTGCTGTGGTGAACCCGCAAGCAAAAAATTATAGATATCCCCAAAATCTGGATCATTTATTAATTCTGCCATTATCTGCTCTGTGGATGTAATATCAGCTATTAGAAGTAAAGGCTGACATCCAGGAGTAGTTTCTGTGGGAACCCCACTAATCGGGGCGCGAGACAATGCGTCCGGTAATTGATTCTTATGACCTGGTTGGTACGAAATTTTGATATTGCTCTCTTGTTACTTAAGAGCCCACTTCATAAGTCTTTGAGAGAGGTGCTTAGCAGAATTCAAATACTGAAGGGCAGAATGATCCGTAATTACGTTAACTGTCAATTCGTTAAGATAGCATTGAAATTTGTCAAGAGCATACACTACAGCAAGACATTCACGTTCCGTAGCTGAATAATTGCGTTCAGCTTTGGCTAAAGTACGAGACGCAAAAGCTATTGGATGCCCAGCTTGTGACAAAACGCAACCAAGAGCAACTCCGGATGCGTCAGTATAAATATCAAATTCCTTAGTATGATCCGGGAAAGCCAACACAGGAGGCTGAGTCAACGCAGACTTCAGTGCTTCAAATGCAGCGTTAGCCTCAATTGTCCAAACAAACTTCTTATATTTACGTTTCAAAGCATAAAATGGCTTACAGATTGTAGCATAAGCGGAGACGAACTGCTGATACCATCCGGTCATTCCCAGAAAGCGCGATAGTTCTTTTGCTGTTTTAGGCCGAGGAAAGTCAACAATAGGCCTAATTTTTTTCATTTTCCGTAAATAAGCCGTGGGGAGTGATTTTCAACCCCAGATATACAATCTCGTCCCTCGCTATCTGGCATTTACTAGGTTTTAACGTCAAGCCAGCATTGTATATGAGGTGGAACACCTGTTTGAGCAGAGAAAGGTGCTCGTCAAAAGTCTCGGATGTAATAATAATGTCATCCAAATAGACATGCACATGGGGACCTAGAACAGGTCTGAGAACCGTATCTATAAGCTTTTGGAAAGTAGCAGTTGCAGAAGCTAGTCCAAAGGGCATACGCAGGTATTCATAAGCCCCAAAAGGAGTCACAAAGCCTGTTTTATCGACGGAGTCTGGATGTACCGCCACCTGCCAATATCCACTCGCCAAATCCAAGGTTGACATCCATTTAGTTGACGATAGGTCATGCAAAATATGCGACATGACAGGTTGTGGATAATTTATCACTTTCGTGTCTTGGTTGAGCTTGCGGAAATCTGTCACGGAACGAAATTTATTGGGTTGTTTCTTTGGAACAAGAAAGGCAGGTGCGGCCCAGGCGCTTGTTGATTCCCTTATTATGCCCTGTTTAATCATCTCGGAAATTTGACGTTGCATTTCCTGTTTTTTATGGGGAGCACAAGGGTAAGGTTTCGTCGCTATCGGTTTCGAACCATCAGTGTCAATGACGTGATAAACCACCTGTGTGAAACCAGGTTGATCAGAAAATAAACCAGGGCTTTCCTGCAAAAGTAGAGAAAGCTGGTTTCGTTTCCTCTCATTCAGTTGGTTACTCAGTAACAAACTCGTTATGTCTATAGGATCCGTTGGAATCACTTCGACATGGTTCCGGAAAGGAAATAACATGTTGTACGAAATTCAGGGTAACTTGAAAAGTATTGATAAAGTCCATGCCCATTAGACATTTAACAGGTAGTTCGTCTATTAGCAGGAAAGAATGCGTAAAACGAGCCTTTCCCAGCCCTAGAGATAATGTGACAGTTCCTGTGATACTGAATATTTCGTTATTTGTACCTGGCAAATACTGCGTCGCAGGCTGGACTTGTATTGCAGGAAAACTTTCAGTGCAAAACTTCGTATTTAGGGCTGATATTTCAGAACCAGTGTCGAACTTTGTCTCGACAATAATATCTTCAATTGTCAAGAATACATCAGGCAACTGAGGAGTTTGGACAGTCACTAATACTGTTTTAGGGTCAGAATGCTTGGTACCAGGAAGCAGTACCGACCCTTGGTCTACTTCCTTTGGAAGTTTAAAGGATTCCATGTTGTATTATCATGCGGTCTGAAACCTCGGCCCTGCCGGGTATCGGGAAAGTTTTCACGATGAGGAAAACTGCGTGAAAACTGCTCCGGGAACTCCGCATGTCTGTTGAAATTTTCATTTCTATTACTTCTTCCCTCAGCACGGGCAGAAAAATCATCATTGCCCTGAGCATGAAAACGTTCCGAATTCTGCGGATTGGAACGGGTTCGAGCATACTGTGCATTTGTACGGTACCCAGAAAATTGATTAGAAACGAGCGGTTGGTGTACCACTCTTCTATGCGGTGGACCGTATGATGCTTGGACTTGCACCTGTGTACGCTCGCGTTGAAAGTCATTAGGCCTATTATGCCGCTGAGGATTTTCGTAATAAGCCTCGCGGGTGCCCGAGCATGGTGAGTTGGACCATGTTTGCCGTGTCGCTCTTCATGCGTTCGTATGAGGCGAAGGCATTCATGAATTGTAGCAGGGTGTCGGACCTCAAGAAATTCCTGTAGAAATGGATCGAGCTGTTGAAATAGGGTGTCCAACATGTCGACATGACTGGCATGTGGATCCCATAAGTTATACAAGCGTGTTGTTTCTAAAGCAAATGCAGCAGGGCTATCGTTGGGTCCTTGCTGACGAGAAAAAAGTTGTTGTGCAAGGCTAACTCGAATGAGGCCGAAAGGAAAGACTTCCAAAAATTCTGCTCGGAAATTCTCATAATGAGAATCCGGGTTCGACACTCTCCACTGCCGATACCAGGTCTTAGCGGTATCTTTCAAGCAAGTGCCTGCTATTTGCACTTTGCAGTCTTGAGGAATATTGTATAGATCGAAATGATCTTCCAAATCTTCGAGAAATTTTATGGACCACTCCAAACCATTGAAATGAATTGTTCCTGCATGCGGCACGAAATGGGCAAGCATTTTGCTTCTGTGAGAGGATTGAAATCCCTCAGGTACGACCCGATACTCAGAGTGATAGGAAGCTGGTGAATTACGAAATTGGGAAGAATGCCTGGGTACTAGGAAATCATTATCATTAAAGTGAGCGCCACAGGCTTCTTGCAGATGGTCGAAATTAATCCCATCACCACCGAAACTTGCCTTAGGGTGAAATATTGAAGTTGTCTCAGGTAATGAAGACATGGGTAGTAATTGTCAAGACCTCGTGTTCAGAAAAAGTTCGGGCGCCAATTATAATGAATTAGTATTTACTGGTTTGTTGTGTGGTAATTATTATATCATGAATAAAGTTTTACTGGTGGTACTTAATGGAGACACGTAATGAATAAGACCTAACAGCCAGACAGAGGTCTGACAGTACTATGAACTGAGAAAAACGTACTTACTTAAAAACCTTTTATTAGAGAACTCCTGGTATTATCCAACGCACACTTCACTAGTCACACTAATCGTATCACAATAATGAAGAAGAACCTAATCACATAGAACGAAGCTCTCGGCACAAAATAACGTAGCTCTTTTCACATCGAACAAAACCTCTCCACATATAAACAAAAAGTTCTCTCTACGCACATAAACAAAAAGCTCTCTCCGCACATAAACAAAAAGCTCTCCTAGGTATCGTTGAACGCGCCTATTTATACTGCCTACCACCACGTCATGACTACACTCGTTGCCACATATCATTCAGCGGGAGAAATAACATCTCGTTAAGTAAGCATATAATTTATATAGGAAAATAAAATAACAAGAGATAGTAAAATCAAAAGGAAACTGAATCTAAAGTATACGTTACACGGCGAATTCACATACTTCCCAAATGAAGCTGGTAAATTTGATAAATATCCCAGAATTTCTCATTTTTACCGGCGATTATGTGTAATTCCGAAATTAAATTGGTAATTACTTATGGATTTAAACTAATTTTAATAAAAATTGTGAATATATATCAAATACGTGTAAATAATATATATGGATGATGTCATTGCCCTGTCCACGTCATTTTATAAAAAACACATAGCAACTGAAAAATTGACTCATAAACCACGCATGCGCTGAGAATTGTTGGCACCGTAGCGTAAATGCGAACGCACTCGACTAGTTATCGAGAGATCTGGGATTCAATCCCAGCGGTGTCGGAACACAATTTTTCATTTGCTATGCATTGTTTATAAAATAACGTGGACAGAGAGTTGACATCGTCCATTTAATTTAAATAAAAT
Source organism: Macrothele yani (assembly GCA_039090855.1). NCBI lineage: Eukaryota > Metazoa > Arthropoda > Arachnida > Araneae > Macrothelidae > Macrothele > Macrothele yani. The sequence goes on along the minus strand of CM077007.1, from coordinate 98,032,013 downwards.
AAATCGAGAATACGTTTTTGTTTTATTCATATTAGAACGATTTAATGAACATAAGGAAACTAAGAATGTACAGACATTTAAAAAAAAATGTTGGGAAAAATATAGAACTCAAATAATTCTCACTGCATGTTCAAACATGGCAAACTGTCATGACATTTTGAGTTACATAACTTTAAATTTTTTCTTGCATTTCATTTGGTTGAATTACACTTTCCTTTACATGGACCCCTTACCTCCTAAAATTGAGGTTTTTTTGCGCACTTCCTAAAAGACAGAGTGATATTTGGTACATTCTCTACTGTAAGAAATTGTTCGTCACATAGCACAAACTGGTTTCTGGTATACAATTGTGAAAGACGTTCCTCTTTTGTTCTCAACTGATAGTACTCATCATTTTCAGTAGCTAATATTACTGCCAATATATTCCGCGGATCGCCTCTTCCCCTGTTCACATCTGGTATTCTTAGCTTCACTGTATATCTCGATTATCACAATCGACGGTAAAAGTAAGAAATTCTAGGATATTTATAAAATGTATCATCTTCTTTTGGGAATTATGTAAATTCGCCGGTAAAAGTGAGAAATTCTAGGATATTTATAAAATGTATCATCTTCTTTTGGGAATTATGTAAATTCGCCGGTAAAAGTGAGAAATTCTAGGATATTTATAAAATGTATCATCTTCTTTTGGGAATTATGTAAATTCGCCGGTAAAAGTGAGAAATTTAGTGAAATGTATCAAACTTACCAAGATGATCGGCGATTATGCATAATAACCAGCGATTATGCAAAAACACCGGAATTATCACTATTGCGGTAGCATATATACGTAGTTGCAAACGCGAGATAACGTAAAACGACAGTTAGAAGCATGCGCCACATATCAACAGGTACACCACCCTAGTGTCTCAAAGGAACCTGGACGTTGAATAACAATGTACAAATGTTAGTGTAATGAAAACTACTCCCTACAATGAAAACTCAGAGGACACTGCTCTTTCTTCTTGGATTAACAGACCACTGGCATACATGTCAGTGGATTAATAGACAACTGACATACATGTCAGCAAATTAAAATTCTTGTATTAACAGACCACTGACATACATGTCAGAAAATTAAAGACGACATTTTAATTTTCTGCCAACATTCTATGGATCAAATTTCCCAGTATACTGAATATATGTCAAATCGGTATCCCTCAATATCTTTTACGTCAGAAATTGAGGTTGACTATTCGCTGCCATTCTTTAACCTCTTACTGGTTAGAAATCCACTGGATGTTTAGTGTACAGGAAGCTTACTATGAACCCGTCAGTCATAAGGTTTCAATCGTCCCATCCCATGGACCATAAACGTTCGGCCATCAGATTTTTGGTAAATCGAGCCATAACGTATTCGTCTAGTGCAGAATTATGCAGTGAAGAAATTAATAAAATTAAGGACATTGTTTGCATGCATGGCTATGAAGACCCAGTTGTGGACAGGCTGCTCAGAAACCTAATGGGTCCATCCACCACTACCCTACCGAGGTGGACAGGCTGCTCAGAAACCTAATGGGTCCATCCACCACTACCCTACCGAGAAATAGTTCCAACTTGAGATATGTCGGTTCAATTTATTTTCACCCTAAGCCAATGGTGGTTTTGAAGAACATCTACCAACGTCATGACTTGGGAATTGGAGTCAAGACTTCGAACATTCTTTCGCTTATCAAGAAAGACAGGGATACAGTGGTACAGCAAGAACGTCATTGGGTTTACTGCATTCAGATGCAAGCTGTGGACGCTGACATACCTTCAAAACCTATATAGATTCCACCAAGCAGTAACTTCAGACCCGATTGTCTGAATACAAATATGGTGTGCGAATGGGGTCCCAAAATACGTCACTGGCCAGACTAACCCATGGTGGTACCCACCTTACCATTTGGGATCAGGCACGTATCCTCTCAACCCATCATGACACGCCATCATCGCTTTTAGCCGAAAGCTAAAGTATTTTTGTTCATCAAGCTTTGTGTTGTAATGACTCATTCCCATGTGAGATTCCGCGGCCCTAGAGGGACTTATTCACCAGGGAGGCGAGCTTGTTTATGACATTAATTTTGTATAATACGTAACTTTAAACATGTTAACAGTGTTATTTTCTCAATGTAGGGAGTATTTTTCTATGCACTATCATCTGTACATTGTTATTCAACGTTCAGATTCCTTTGAGATCCTGGAGTGGTGCACCTGTTGATATGTGGCACATGCTCCTGACTGTCGTTTTACGTTATCTCGCATTTGCAAATAGGTATATATACCAGGACACGTCATCACTCTTTGTCTGATGATGGGATAATAGTGCTCCCGAAAGATCTCACTTTTACTTGTACTTATGTGTTTTTAGGTTTTAGTAAAGATTCTGAGTATTTACGTGCATAGACGGTATTTTCGGAGCTCTTATTTTAGTTCTTGATGAGTTCACGTGATCTACCAGAACAAACTGCACTTCAAAATGCTCTCATAAATATAAATCTGGACTCTCTTGCTTTATTAACAAATGCAATGTTTAAAAGTTGGGAAATGTAGTCTCTTAAATTCGATTGGAATGACTCATCAAACGGTCTTCAAAAAAATTTCGCATTAATGTGGCTACCTCGAATTGTTTCTTCATTTATATTTTTAAGCAGTCTGTTTTAGACACAATCGTGTCTTGTTGAATAATATTCAGGACTTCACATTTCGCATGTACAGTGTATTAGCGCATATTTCAACGTCACTGTCTTTCTGAGAATGCGAGGAATTTAGAGTTTGATTGGGTTAGTTGTGACTCCAACGTGGGAACCGAGTGTAAGTTCATTTATAAGTTACTGATTATTCTCAGCAGCAGCCGATTCATTTCGGAATTTAATTTGTTCAGTAAACCGTTTTTGTGGAACAAGCGTAACACCCTCAGCCATGTTTCTAGTTAAGAGTTATGTTCAAACGAACTTGAGCCTTGAACTCTTGTTTTGCATTCAAAGCTCTGAGAAAATCGTTCTGAAATGTCGCAGCTGGGCGATGTGCTGCTCATGATGTTTCTTCATGCGAATTAAGAAATAATATGGAGGTACAAACGGTATCAATATCACCCTGCACATTAATATCACTTGCGCCGACCTCTATGCAAATTAAGTTACACTCGACAGTGGCGTAACGATGAGAAGGATGTGGCCTGTAGGACAAAAAAATGCATGTAAGAGGTTGGTGGTTGGTTGACTTGAGGGTGAAGTTTTGGACTTGAAGGGTAAAACCAAAGGTTTATGGAAGTTTACGAAAGGACAAATGCTAGGGCGCACGAAGTTTTGTTCCGTACATTTCAGAAACTGCGACACCTATCGATCCAGGAACTCCGTGGCTGAAGTGTAAACTCGCCACTTATTTGCACATGATGCCCTGACTCCCTGTTATATTTCATATTATGTACCCAAGTTTTGCGTATTCCCAATTATCATTTTACAAATAATCGCCTTTGTTCTGTTTTTTCCTTGATTTATAGAAACCACTGTAATTTTGTTAATACCATTTATAACATGATGACCACTGGAATTTCTGTAGAATATGCTTTTGAAGACCTTGAGTTAAATGAAGAGAATTATGATGAAGAAAACGAAGTGTGTTGAAGATTCAATTATAATAAAATTCGTTTTATCCGATACTCAAACTACATCATTATTTTCTTATTCAAAATAAATTAAGGGATTTGCAGTACTTCTTTGGTTTATTTATTTTACCACTACTTATGTAGGATATAGTTGTCCAACCCGGCGTCGTCAAAATAAATAAGCAGAAACATTTTATGACGCTAGTTTTAATTCTTCATTTCCGTACATGGAAGGGTAAATATTTTGTTTTCAAAAACAGCAGATTAAAAACTTGAATTTCCCAGGAAATATTTATTCATAATCTTATTTTGATCAGCATATACTTTCTAATACCTCGACAAACTTTTACGAATTAAACACTCTTATTTTACATGGGTGACTCTTAGTACAAAATCATTATCATCCTTCCTGATGAAGCAAATATGTCGAAAAGCTATAATTAAACCGAATAAACTCCAAGAAAAATACACTTGTTAATGCCTTTATTGACGTTTCAGGGAATATTGGAAGATGCGCTTAATTTTTGCATAAAGGTAGATTATTGAGAAATATTCCTTTCATCCCTTTCAGCTTTAGAAGAGTTTCTTAGCACCAGAGTCTCATTGCATCAGGAGTAACTTTTAAGTGCGGCGTCATTGAAGCTTAATGCTCATCGTGGTTATAAATTATGAATTTTAGGAACTACATATGAAGTAGCTTTTCATTCTATTGTACTTTATTTTCTTCAGCCTGTCATAAAACTGTATCGATAATAACAATTTTTCATATTAAAGTCATGTAAAACGTCATTACCTTTTTTCATTTTCCATTATATAGGGAACTATTAAATCAGAAAAAAGAGAAAGAAAGGAGAGCGTAGGCGTCTGGTCGCTGTCGTAAAATCCTCTTACAACCACACATCATCAAAAAACTCCATGGTTATGACGAGTCATGTTATTTGGTTATACTGACTTCTAATATGCCTGAAAGTAGATCAGCCATGCGTAAAACGAATTCATCTTCATAAACTTGTCATGCATTATTTCATAAAGATCCCATAAAACAAAGAAAAGAAACATAAGATGCATAAAACTAGAAGCCGTATCAATACTTGCTTTCACATTATCTTCTTCAACAGAGAGTTTGACGCCAACCACATTGAAAACATTCTTGGTCCTACAACCACCTTTAAAACTACTCACAGATATTGCCGTGTGATCGATGCTAAAATCAAATATTCTACAACTGACATTTTCCAAGTACTTTTTACTTTGACTAAAACGTAGTGCTATTTTCTCAATACTAAGAAAGCCGATTCCTTTACAAATATAGTATTTCTTTAAACCTATTGCACGAAAACGATGCAATGAAAAATCAGGTGTTTCACACTAAATCATTGATCACATTGACGTTAACACCTTTCGGCCATGTTTTTTTTTATCTCTTGAATTTTTCTTTCATTCAAAAATTTTGTATATCTCTTTAAATGAAAACGCACTGTGAACTTGTGCTGATTTTAAGCAGAATGTCCGTTCAAGCTTTTTAGCTTAAAGTTTGTCTTCGACGCAAAGCCTAGATGGATATCTTGAATATACAAATTATTATACACTATATTGGCAAAAGTCACAGGACACCCCTTCAAAAGCAAATGAAGATGCGCGGTACAGCTACAAACGGTACAAAAACAAGCCTGCAGTTGACCGCGATCTTATCGCACTTTGAGGTTGAGTCAAAATGTCGAGGAGTAAGAGAACTGACTTTGAGAAAGGAAAGATTGTTGGGGGTTATATCAGTGGGTTTTCCATAAGAGAAACCGAGAAACGATTAAACATATCCAAGTCAACTGTTTTGGATGTACTGGATAAGTGGAAGACACATGGGTGCCTGAAGTAGCAAAACGTACTGGCAAACCAAAGAAAATCAGTGATAGAGGACGTCGAAAGTTGAAAAGAGTCGTTGTAGCGAATCGACGGAACACTGCACAACACCTCAGTGTACAGGTGAGTAAAAATGCTCGAACCTCCGTATGTATACGTACCATTCGCAGAGAACTTCATTCCATGGGTTACCGTGGTTGTGCGGCTGGTCATAAGCCTTTCATCACCACTCGGAATGCTACTCGACATTTAGCATGTTGTAAAGAACATTTATCGTGGACCGTAGATCAATGGAAACGGGTCCTAAGGACTGATGAATCCAGATACACAATCCATCAGTCTGATGGCCGTGTGTGGGTATGGCGGCAACCGGGGCTACACTATTTACCACAGTGTGCTGTTCCTACAGTCAAGTTTGGAGCTGGCAGTGTACTCGTGTGGAGACGTTTTTCGTGGTATGGTCCCGGCCCATTGGTTATCGAGGACAAACCTGAAAACCAGCACGTCTACCTCGATATTCTGGACAATTATGCCCTACCAACTCTGTGGCAATACTATGGAATAGAGCCTTGTTGGTACCAGGAGGATAATGCACCGAGCCATAAAGGAAGGACTGTTACGGCGTGGTTTGACGATAATTCTGTATCGTGTGTGGACTGGCCAGCCGAGAGCTCTGATCTTAATCCCATGGAGTACCTATGGGATGAATAATACTGCCGCATAAGAAGTTTGTAACCAAGGCCTACTACTGAGAAACAGTTAGCGGCAGCTTTATGTTCTAAATGGAAGCGCATATCTATCGCTGTGTTCCAAAACCTTGTCGAAAAAGCATGTCTCGAAGGGTCAGTGCGTGCAGTCAGGCCAAAGGTGGTTTCAAAATATCTTTATTCAAGGTAGAAATCAGGAGACGAACTAATAAGGACATCTAAATACAAATAAAATACGATCAAAGATCGTTGAACCACTAAAACCTATATAAAAATATACAGCATAGTGCACAATTTGAAAAATGGAGCAAAATTACAGCTCGTGATAAATGAACAGCGACAAACATGTCTGGGCATTTAGGAAGGATTTGAACAAAAAAACTTATTGCTCATAAGTGCATTGATGTGCGATTAACAAACTTGTTCAAGAAAATATTGAGAGCTTCAGGAGACAACATTTCTCTTGAAAAAAAAATACAATAAGACAGTAAGTTGTAACACATCATAGTTACAAGAATGTACAGTACAAAGCAATTGACAAACTGATCATAAGACAAATCAATGAAATGATGAATATCAGGAGAAGAACAAACTTGGACTTCCTGGTGTAAATATAATATATTACCTGTTCGGCAATATTCAGAAACAATGTACAGATATACAGCACAGTGTCAACATGTTACAAATCAAAATCGGACCATATACAGAAATGTAACACTATTCTGTTGACCAGATAGAAAATGTAAGTATAATAAGAAAACACACGATGAATAAAGCTTTAACATATTCTCACTATCCATATGTAGTAATAGAAGAATGATAGTACCAAGCATCACCTCACACAAAAGAACAAAATAGGTAAAATGTTTTTCAAAATATATTACTCATGAGTACAACACCATGCAATTGACTAACTTGTGCAAAAATAAATACAGTAAGAATCATTAGTCAACATGTCTCTTGAAAGAAGGTACGATATGACAGTGAGTTTTAACACAACATATTTACAAGGATGTACAGTACTATGCAATTTAAAAAAACTGATTATCAGACAAATCATTGGAATGTTTAATAACAGGAAATAACTAAACTTGGACATCCTGATGCAAATAAGATGGATTACTTGTTCCGCAATATTTTTAAAACTATGTACAATTATACAGCACAGTGCAAACATGTTCGGGAAACAAAATAGAACAAAATTACAAAAAACTACACTGCAGAAACAATTTCTATGTTTATACAGCACTATGCTAATGACTAACTGCAATATTTATACTCAAAATGTAAACTAAAGACGAACTAACTTGAACGTCAATGTAAGAAAAAAATACAAGATGAGTGTCACAAAAAACAATTTGCTGTGTAAACACGTACAGCCCTTTATAAAAAGACCCATGCGGTAAATTTCCAAGCTGTGCAAAGATCTTGAAAACAGATTGTTGATATTTACATATGCATTTCTGATTCAAAAAGGTCAAATACCAAATCTGCCGACCGTCAGGTACAATGACGCTGGCGAGCTGGTAAACCATGAGGCAGCCGGTGACCAGGTGGCAAGGAACTGGCTCTCCCGACGCTGAGTAACTGCAACAGAATACTCTAGCCGAAGTCGAGATGTCAGACGGTCGCGGAAATGGCATAATAATGCCGTAGAAGCTTCATGCACAGTCAGAGGAGTAGTCAAATATCTGCAGCGTTGATGAAACACGTAGATTTGATGCTTCGCTAAAATAAAAATATAGGCACAGACTGATGGGAGCTTGACTGGGGGATAGTTCTGTAGCAGAAGAGTCCGATATGCATCAAATGTAAGATCTGCTGTAATGGAACATTGGGCGATAGTAAATGCCAAGTTCAGCATTGGGAGTAATATAACACAGTGTTGATAGACATGGGAGACATCAGCCTCCCGAGCACAGAAAGGGCAAAGAGGGGAATCGAGAAGAGACATTCGGAAAAGAACGGAGGGAACAGGAAGGCGGCGATGGAGGAAAAGCCAATGGGTATTAATTTCTAGAGGAGAAGAAAGAGGAGACAGGGCGGCTGACCACACCGTAGCAGTGGCAGCACGGGGAACATCAGGAATGGGGAGAGGAGGAGAAGAATGGGACATAGAGAGGAACCGATAAAGAGCTGACACCGAGAGAGAAGAAATGGGATGAGCTGAGCCAGAAGTAAGCAAGAAAAGAGGAAATGGGAGAGAAGCAGAAGGAACAAAGGAAAGACCTGAGTGGGAAGCAAGATGAGGAAATTGAGAAATGATAGATGAAAGAATAGAGTCGTAGATGTCACGAGAGGAGGAGGAGAGGAGAAGAGAGGGAGGGAGGCTGGCGAAGGGTCGCCAAGAAAGGTCAGGGTTAGTGAGATCTTTAACTGTTACTACACCTGCTCGGAGCCAGGTAGGATAGGCAAAGTACGGAAGATGAGAGGGGTGAATAATCGAAGAATAAAAGAGGGGTTCAGCAAGGAGCTCAGTTGTGGAATCAGGTGGAGAACGAGAGAGAGGGAGGGAACGAAGGAAAGTTAGAGCTTCACGGTAAACAGGGGGAAGTCGAATGAGGGTGAGGGGTCGGTGGTCCATGAGTAGTAAGGAGAGAAAAGAAAAGTTAGGGTTGCTCGGGGAGGCGATGACGTCCCTAGTTAAAACGGCATCTGGTACTGGCGACGTGAAGAGACGGAGAAAAGTAGTAATTCTGACGGCCTTGTAGTACTCCTGTGTATCAAGGAGTCCGATGCCGCCGTGATCCGGAGGGAGGCAAAGCTTTGTGACACTGACCCAGTGGTGGCCGGTCCATATCAGAGAAGTAAGACATCGGGTAATTTCATGAAGGCGGAGTTGTAGAGACTTGACACCAAGCCAAGAGTGTGTGCACAAGGAAATCAGGTAAGTTCGAGAGAGGCGTGCTCTCTGGAAGAATGATGAGCAGAACTGGGCTCTCCTCCAGGAGGCAGTTGACCTGAGCAAGCGTGGGTGAATAGCATTCCACGTGTAGAGGGGGCAGCTTGCAAGGAACCAAGATGAACTCCAAGGAAGCGCTGTGAGATGGACGACCAGCTTGCTCCCCAAGGGGTGTCTACACGATGTGCCCATGAGCCGCACCATAAACCAGTGCTTTTAGATGAGTTGAGCGCTGCACCGGAGCATGAGGCATAAGCTGCGAATAGACGTTGGAGACACGGAAACTGTGAGTCATGACGGATGCAGATGGTGACATCATCTGCGTATGCAACAGAGGTAGTGGCATGATGTCTTGTGCAAGGCAGAGAGTGGTGGCAGAACTGTTTTAAAGGATTGGTGTACAGAGCGGAGGAAGGGTTCAATTGCGATTGCAAAGAGTTGTCCGGAGAGTGGGCAACCCTGCCGCACTCCCCGGCGGAAGGGAATAGGCGCTGTGAGAAAGGTGGGCAGCTTGACCTGGAGAACGGCGTCTTGATAGAGTGAGAAAAGAAGAGAGACGAAGGAAGGAGGAAAACCGAAGTGAAGGAGTGTAGCCGATAGATAGGAATGTGAGATATTATCAAAAGCGGATTGTTGGTCAAGAGAGAGAAGGGCGAGGGGTTCAGAGCGAGATCGGGCAAGATGGATTAGATCATTTAGTAGATGGATGTTATGAGAAAGTGAACGGCCGGGAACTGTGTAAGTTTGATTTGGGGAGAGAATGTGAGTGAGAATGGGGTTGAGGCGTTGGGAAAGAAGTTTAGTATAAAGTTTATAATCTAGATTTAAGAGGGAGATAATGTGCCAATTCCCCAGGTCAAGGAGATCACCTTTCTTAGGGAATAGTACAACATATGCTACTGTGAATCGCCTTGGTAGATGGGAGTGATTGAAAGCAGCAGAAAGTGCAGAAAAGAGAAATGGTAGAAGTAGAGGTAGAAAGGTTTTATAGAAGAGGAAAGTGAGGCCGTCCGGACCCGGTGCGGCCCTAGAGTTTAAAGAAGAAAACGTAGAGGATAGTTCAGAGAACTTGGGAGGAAGGAGGAGGGAAGAGGCAAGATGGGGAGGAACTTGTGGTAGGTTAGAAAGAAGTGATGCCAAAGCTGAAGAGGATGGCGGAGGAGATTCACAGAACTTCTCTGTATAGAACTTTCGGACCTGGGAACATAGAGTGAGTGGATCATCAGACACCTTTCCAGATGCGAGGCGAAGGTGCCGAAGTGAATTCGATGCTGTTCGTGTTTTTTTCCATGGATGTAAGGAAATCGTAATTGGATGCGTCTGGCGATAGATGTTGTAGCCGGAGACGTCGTAGAGCTTGTTGAGCCAGAGGAAGGAGGATTGATCGCAGTTCTTCTTGATAGTGGCAGAAGAGAGGATCACTTAGACTTAGGATGGAGAGCATGGAACGGACATGGTTGAGACGCATGTTTGGAAGCGTTTTTGCTTTAAAAGAAAGATTGGCGAACGTGGAGAACGAGTTGCTGTTTAATGTCCAACCAAAAAGTCAGACCACAAGGAGCTGATTGAAGTTGAGGTCGTTTGTCCTCAAGGAAGGAGCGTACTGAAGTACAGAAGTCTGGATCTGTAAGAAGAGTGTCGTCAAGAGTCCATGGACGAATTGTACGGGGTTGTGCTGGAACTGCTTGAATAATAAGAACGATGGCACAATGGTCAGAAGAAGCTGTAGGAGTGATAATAGATTCTGTCACAGCTGTAAGCAGAGTAGATGAGGCGTAGTATCTGTCAAGGCGAGCTGTGTACGGATTTTCATTATGTTGCGAGCGCCAAGTATGTACTGTCGATGAAGGATGGAAGTGACGGTGAACATCAATGAATGAGTTGTCGGAGACCACTGACTGAAGAAGATTCACCAAGTTAACACGGCGTTCTCTGGTGGAAGGAGATCGGTCAAGGGTAGGATTCAGAGTGCAATTATAATCCCCTCCAATTAAAACATGATCTATGGGAGGAATGCGAGACAAGGCACGACGAAGGCGAGTAAAAAGTATTGTCAAGTGGGTTGAAGAGCTTGGAATATAAATATTAAATATATGATAAGATGTGGAAGCTATGGTGAATGATGCACACTGTAATAGGTCTCGACATAAGTTTCGAACCGAAAAAGAGGTGATTATGGAGTTGAAAGTATGGCGGATACCTATAGCTAGACCACTATGGGATGATAGTTGATAGGCGTGGTGAAATGTGTAGTTCCACTGGCGCCATCGTGAGAATATCGTAGTGGATTGGCAATTCGTCTCTTGTAGTAAGAGAAGAACAGCTCCTAACGGAGTGAGGTCTTCATGTACCAAGGCATTAGAAAATGGGGATGCAAATCCCCTGCAATTAAGAGATACAATCTTGAAGACTTTTTTCCATTAATGCTTGCTGAAGAGCCTTCACAACAGGAGGAAATGATTTGAGTCGATTAAAATAGGTTTTATCCCACGGATGTTCCTTGCGAAGGCGGGAGATGCATTGATTAAGGACTTGGATCTGATCAAGCACTAGAGGGAGAAACGATGCATACTTTGAGAGTAAAGCATGCGTTGTGGAGTGGTCAGTCTTATGTGACAGGTATTGATGTAAATCTTCAAATGAAATCGGCCCAGTAGGAACCGAGCCATTCTTAAGGTATTCGACAAGATCCTCAAATTTAAGAGGAGGCTCTTCGTCGGCCTGGACAGAAGAGGTAGCAGCCTTTGATGGTGAATTCTTTCGAGAGGTACTACCAGTGCGGGGAGAGGTGCGGGGTGATGCGGCAGTCGGCTTCTTCGGTGGGCGTCTTCGAGAAGAACCACGACGTTTCAGCGAAGGCTCAGTTGAGCTCTCATCAACTCGAGATTCGTGGCCAGAAAATCCGTCATCAGCAGATTTAGAAGTATCGATGATAAGGGCAGTGTAGAAACCCCCTGAAGGGGACTCCGCTACAGAATGACGACGCATGGGAAGCGAACAATTAAGTGAGGGAAAATCCAGTTGCTGGTCGAAGGATAAAGGGTCCGTAGACACGCGTTGACCAACTCCTGCAGTCGACTTTTGTGAAAGTTTCGATTCTGAAGCTTTCTGTGCAGTGGAAGAAGGTGTTGCTCGGCTCAGAAGAGGGCCAGAAGTTGTAGGAGAATTATTAGGAGCCTGTGATGCTAGATGTGGGCAATGCACACGTAAATGATTCTCTCCGTGGCAAAAAGTGCAGTGGAGGAAGGTAGTCACTTCAATTCTCCTACGTTGCTGTCCACAACGAACGTTGAGCACCTTTGGGCAGGCGAGCAAATGTTCATCAGATGGAAAGATCACTCTTGCACTTCGGCGAAATCCTCCTATGGATTTATCGTCTGGATCTCTCGGCGCGGCTGAAAGAGTAGTAACTGGCCCAATAACTCGGCCGAACTTACTGAGTACAGTGCACAGCGCAACGTCTGACACCTCAGGTGGAACCGGATAAAATGTAACCTGGATTGGACGCTGAGAGACAGGTTCTGGTAGAAGATGGACGTCTTTGAGGGACAAACCTTCTGTCAAGACAAGATCCGCATGCTCTTTAAGAGCAAAGTACACCAACACAGCTCGATGTTTTCGAGCCATGTGAGTAATACTGGCTCCAGCTGGAAGTATCTGCTTGAGAGCCATACTATATTCTTTCAACTTTGTGTCTGGGAGCGCATCAAAACACACTCCGAAGTCCATTCTAGAATAGAATTGTTTTCCCGCTGGGGAATCTTCGGGAATATCTATGGTGGCAGTAAGGCCATCAACAATGACGTACGAGTCTGGTAAGACTTCTGCAACAAACTTGGAAGGAGCTTTTGTTCCAGTAAGAGCGGCAGAGTATGCCCTAGAAGCAGGACTCGAGCGTGAGGGCTGCAACGCAACCGGCTGTTTGAACTGAGTTGAAGTAGAGGGTAAATTAGCAGCGCTGTCAGACACATCCATGTCTTCACTTAAAGCAACAGAGAGTTGCGCTGCACTGACGTCACTGGTCGAAGCAGGGCAAGAAGCTTGAGCTGTAGTTGAGGAGTCACTTTCCACTTCTAGTGGTTGGGTGACCTCACCTACAAGCATTGGAGGAGATTGGTCTCGTGTCGAGGAGGAGGAGGAGGCGGCAGGAAATGCCTCGCTGATATGGGCGTGGACATCGCTCTTATCAGCAGCAGCCGCCGCCATTGTTAATGACGAGGGCTACCTGAGAAATCGACCAGCTCGGTCGACAATTCAAATGATGATAACAGAAAAAATAAACTACTCACCAACTTGGGAGATGTATTAAAACAAAGCACGAACCTTCAGCTTGAAGGAACACGAAAGGAAAATGACGAACCACACGATAAAACACACTAAATAGGCACACAACACGGAGCTCAGAAAAACGTGACTTAGGCCAAAGGTGGACCGACACCGTAATGACGTATGTCAATAAATGCTATATTGTGTTTCTTTTCTTGATGTCCAGTGACTTTTGTCAATATAGTGTATATACCCCGGTGATACACCGATGAGCTATAACATTATGACCACCCCCAGCCTAGAGGAATGAGCGCGCTTGGAGATCGAAAGGTGGCGCAGGTGAAGTTCAGAGAGCAGTATATATACAACCTGGGGGACCGTCTTTCGGTTAGTAGAGTGTTGAGAGTCAGAATGGTTGAAGCTGCCGATTTTTCGGAGTTTGATAAAGAACTAATTGTGATGGCACGGCGCTTCGGAACTACGATTTCGGAAACGGCGTGGCTTGTGGGTTGTTCACGTGCCGCTGTAGTGATTGCGTATCAAAAGTGGTGCATAGATGGCCAAACGACGAAACCTTATTCTAGCTGTGTGTCTTCTGCAGCTCACTGATCCCAGAAGTGAGCAGAGATTGTCACGCATCGTTCACATGGCTTGCCGTGCCGCAGTGCGACAAATCCCCAGCATCTACAACAGTGGTGATTAGGGCAATGTGCCACAATACACAGTTCATCTCAGCCTTCTGCGCATGCGCCTACTTAGCTGAAGACCAAGCCGGGTCCCTATGCTCACTGCACGTCATCGCCAACAGCACATGAAATGGGCCCAAGATCATCGAGATAGAACCGTGGATGATTGGAAGAAAGTGGCCTGATCTGACGAATCAAGATTCCTGGTGTAGACGGCCGAGAGTTGATACCCGATTACCAACTGAGGCCTGGATACGCTGTTGGGCTGAAACATGTCGGCAGCGGCGGTGTTATGTTGTGGGTGATGTTTTCTTGGGATACTTTAGACCCCATAATCCAATAGACAGCTGTCAGGTTTCTTACTTAACATCGTTGCGGACCAAATTCGCCCATTCATGGCAACTGTGTTTCTCTGCTGATGATGGCCATTACCAACAGGATAATGCACCATACCACACTTCCAGAATCGCCAATAAGTGGTTTGAGGAACATGCTGGTGACTTTCTGAGATATCGGTAATAAAATTAATATAAGGACAAAATTTCTTCAGTTGCTGAAGCAAACAGACAAAGCACATTCTCTAAGAGAGACTGTAGAAGACTTTATTCCGTTCCTGTGAATTTCAATGTGATAGCTGAATTCAGAACTGCAAGAGTTCCTTAGCTTTTAATGAAGGAGAAACCCAAATATGCGAATTCCTTTTTTCAAGACTTTCCTGTCATAAATTGTCATCAGGAAAACTCTCCTGATTTTTTTTAATCTCCTGATTTTTTTTCATAAATGTCATCAGGAAAACTCTCCTGATTTTTTTAAATTGTAGGATTGAAATAACTTCAGTGCAAATTTATAAAGTGAGAGAAACTAAAGAATGTAAAAATTAGTTTTTATTCTATTAATTTCAAATGCGAAAAGAAGCGAGTTTGCTGCAGCTGAAAGAGACTTTCCAAACCTGCACTTTAACAATTAGCTTAAAACTAGAGTGAAAAAAAAATATTTTGTGGACCGATAGCGCTCACAACGAAAAACATTTTGAGAATATTTTCTTCTGCATAGCTTTCATCGAAAAGCATTTTGAGAATATTTCCCCGATGCATAGTTTTCCCACGAGGGGGCGTAGGCGTAAATTTATATCTTATTTTTGTCGATATTACTGCTTCTCAGAGGCCGATTTGAAAAATTATTTTTTTTGTTGGAGAGCGTTTTCGCTACGAAATGTTTCTCATATAATTTCAGATTTTTCTTAACGCACAATTCTGCCGCCAGATGGCACGGCAGACATGTTTTATAAGTTCACGTTTCCGTTTACAGCAATATCTGGAGACTAAAAATTCGATTGAAAACTTCGTTCTTCGGTCAGGTAATACTATTTTTCATACCGGTTCCATTTACTTTGAACACCTTTGATAAATTTAATTAGCGTCAGAACGGATGCAAAATACGTGCTCATTACATCCGAAAATTCGGTGTCCTCTTTCTTGTTTTGTCTCTCACATTGAAAGTCACAAAAATACACTGCTGGCCACCCAAAATGCAACACCAAGAAGAACACGAGATAGCAAAGCCATATTTACTGGACTCATAACAATAGATACAAAGATGAAATGATTGAGCTTACAGGCCCGTGCGACTTACGGAACACGCAGACATCAATAGTTCGTGTGGCCCCCATGGCTGGCAATAACGGCCGCTACACGCAGCGACATCAAACGAAAGAGGCTTTGGATGTGGGCTTGTGGTATGTCGGTCCAGGCTGCTTCCACACGTTGCCATTCATCAGGCGTAGCCGCGGGTGGTGTTTGTCGGGCCACTCGGTTGCCTATCAGCTACCAGACGTGCTCGATGAGCGACATATTGGGAGAACAGGCGGGCCACGGCAGCAGTGACATCTGGTGGGCCGTTAGGAATTGTTGCACGATGAGTGCTACGTGCGTGCTTACATTGTCCTGTTGAAACGTGGCCGCTGGCAGGTCCTGCAGGTAAGGGAGGACTACAGGCTCCAAAACGTCGGAGATGTAGCGGTGGCTGTTGAGTGCACCAGCGATGCGCACCAGAGGGATGCGGGTGTCATATCCAATTGCACCCCAAACCATAACGGCAGGCGACGGACAGGTATGGCGACGCATAATGCAGGCGTCATACAGTCTCTCGCCGCGGTGCCGCCACACGCGGATCCGACCATCGTGGATTTGCAGGCAGAAGCGCGATTCGTCGGAGAAGACAATATCGTGCCATTCTGTAGTCCAGGTGCGGCGTTCAATGGCCCACTAACGGCGAACTCGCCGGTGGTGTAACGTCAATGGTAATCGGAGCAATGGGCGCGGTGCGACAAGTCCCCGCTTCTGCAGACGACGTCGAACGGTACGTGCTGATACAGGTTGTTGCGCAACACACCCTAATTCCTGCGCTAACGTTCGTGATGTGGCGGTGCGAGCAGTCAATGCCATCCGCACAGCATGCCGGTCCTCTCGTTCGGTGGTGTGCTGCGGCTCCGGCAATCACTCACGTCGGTCCGTCCGTCCCTCCTGCACCCACCGAATCCATACTCACCTCACTGTGGCTGGATGTCGTCCCACACGGGAGCCGATGTCTTGATATGATAAACCGCTGTCGCGACAAGCCCTTATTCGTCCTCTGTCGAACTCAGAAACGTGCTGGAATGACTGCCGTATTCTGCGACGATGCATCAGGAAGCTTCCCACGCACAGGTCCGGCAGCACAACACACTTCCACTACTTACACCCCGCCTTCTGTGCAGCCTTCTTATAATGCTTCTCGGTGGTGTGCCGGGCGCACATGATATGCATATGCCCTTTAATGCTAGTCGTTTGCATGTCCTCTCGCGGGCGACGCATGCTGCGAATTTCAGGCCAATCGGATGCTTCCTTCTTGGTGTTGCATTTTGGGTGGCCAGCAGTGTATATAGCCTGCTAGAATCATACTACACTTAAACTCCTTGCGTTCACTGCGCTACGTCCTGCCGTCGAGTACACGTTATGGAAGCGCAGTAGCTTACATATGCAGCAGCGCAGAATAACTTGTATATCGTATTCTCGGACAGTTTTACTACTATGATTCTGGAGGTGTTGTCCTGTGACCTTTGTTTATATAGTGAACTTCGCGATCAGAGAGTAAAGTGATGATACTATGGTTTGTTCGACCTGAATCATCCAATCAAAATCATCTCATTTATAAATTTATTTGAGATATCTTCAACGGCTTCAGAGATAATATGATGCAAGTGCAGATATATTTTACCCTTTAAGCAGCGGAAGTACCTGAACCCAAAGAAACTACAGAATCAGAAATGTTCACATAGCGACCAGGTTTTACAAAAGCTACAGCAAAAAAATCCTTTCTCTCGTACTTCAGGAGTACAGACCATAAAACTGTCGTTGGTGATAAGCACTCAATTTTACTCCTTTATACGCTCCTTAATGACACAAGGCATGATGGGAGAAGCATTGGTGCTCGTGACACGGAAATCATGCCACTGAGAAGAAACAAGTAACTCAAAACTCTTCACTCTCCTTCTTTTAGGTTTTACGCCATTGCTGCAGCCCTTGCAGCAGATAAACAGTCAGAAAGAATTAGTGTTTATCATTCCCCTATATGATCACTTTGTATAAAAAAGCTAAGAGGGAAGTAACGTTTCCTGATGCGCAAGTTCACTCCTTCCAACTGCGTTCGGCCCACTTCCTAGACAGCATATACACCGTTAAAAATTGGTACTTAGAAATAAGCAAAATGTACTCGTTTTTAGTACATTCTGGGATTATAACAGCTCCGAGTACTTGTGTCTCATTTCTGGAAAAGACACGCACTCATTTTTGAGTACATACAAGGAATCAATTGAGAGTATATATGGTATTTCAAATCTGAAACACATGTACGTATTTTTGAGTACATATATATTTCAAATGTATGTACTCAAAATAATCCATGTAGTTCAAATACACGAGCTCTAACTTCATTCAGTTTCTGTGCCCTTTAGGGCAGGGCACAGAAACTTAAAGCGAATCTGACAGGATAGTTTGTACGTCAGAGGAAACACACTAGATGGCGCCACCTTACAATTTTGCACATAGAAGGCAGAGAGAAATTACGGGGGCTTAGGAACGTTAACCGTGGGAGGTCTGTCACTTAACGTGCACGGCGAACAGTCAGCGATTGTTTGAAATTCACTCCACCACGGAGAGTTCCCAGGTTCAAGCCTGTCAGGCTAGGTTTGAGCCCGGAGTCCTTTCACCCGCAGTCTGAATCTCTAACCACTAAGCCATCCGCGGCTCGATTTCAAGTTTGACAATAATCCAGTTGAGTATTTTTCAGTTTTCTTGTAGGACTTCCGTCCACAGTGAGTAGAGTTTAGGTCCCAGCCACCTACAGCGAGAGCGCCTTTAGGGCAGGACACAGAAACGGAAGAAATGAGAGCAAGTCTAGCGACTTTGACAGAATAGTTTGTAGTGAGATTAGAGTACAGTATATGGCGCCACCACACAAGTACGATGTTGCACACAGAGGGGTGAAAGAATTTCAGGTTGGAGGGGCATAGAAAGTATACCCATTTAACCAGTGGATCCAGCCTGGGGGACGTCACTTAACGTGCTCGTCCGATGTACGGCGGATATTCAGCGATTGTCAGTAAATCACACCATCTCTGAAAGATCAGCCCAAGTTCGAACCTGAGGACCTTGCATCGATAGTCTGACTTGCTAACCACTAAGCCATCCGCGGCTGATTTCAAGTTTGGAACACGTGTACTCCATACGTACTCATTTATTCATAGAATCAACTGGAAATATATTATTCGATGGCACATCTGGGATAATAGATATACTCGTTGTCACATGCTGGGCCAATGGACAGCACAATTTTATGGCAAATATATTGATGAAGCAACAATATATTATTTATGAGATTGACACAAATATAGTTAATGTAAAAACGTACACAAAGATATTCTATGCATAATTATATTACCTGTGATCAGTGACTTCGTTGTACTAATTATTTATGTATGTCACTTTACACATTTATTAAACAATTTCCCTTGAAATATATAATATCTAAATAAAGTAATACGAGATTATATTTATATTTATTAACGCAGTTATTTGTAAGTACGAATGGTTACTTATATTTGAGGAAGTCATGCACTCGTTTACGATACGATTGTACTTAAAATAAAAGAAAGATGACACCGAATTTTCGGGTGTAATAAGCACGTCTTTTGAATCCGTTCTGAGGCAAATTAAATTTATCAAAGCTAATCAAAGTCAATGGAACCGGTATGGAAAACAATAGTATCTGACGGAAGAAAGGAGTTTTTCAATCGTGTTTTTAATCCCTCAGATGTTGCTGTAAACGGAATCGTGAGCTTACGCCCTCTGGTTGCAGACTTGTGTGTTAAGAAAAACTTGAATTTATATGAGAAATATTTCGCACCGGAAACGCTTTCCAACACAGAAATAATTTTTCAAATCGGACTTTAAGAAACAGAGATATCGACAAAAATAATATGTGACTTTACTTCCCCTGGTGCGAAAACCACGCATTATTTTAGGAAGAAAGTATTCTCAAAAAGATTTCCCATATGAGCGGTATTGATCCGAGAAAAAAAAAATCAGTCGAGTTTTCAGGAGCCCAGATTTTGCTACAAATACATCAGAAGCAGAAATTAGCACTTATGCTACCCGGTGGCCAAACCATTCTTGACCAAACATTGGAAATTATGTGAAAAATATTTTCCATTACGTCTTGTATGCGATACAGGAAGACGTTTTCAAATCGGAGTTTTAGAAACAGAAGCAACGCAGAAAACGCAATTTACCTTTATGCCCCCTAGCAGAAAGTCTATGATTTACTTGAAAATTTTGAATTTATGGGGAAAACATTTCGCATCGGAAACACTATCTAACAAAGAAGGAATTTTCCAAATCGGACTCCTAGAAGTAGAGATATTGGCAAAAATAAGATATACATCAACGTCCCTGGCGTAGAAACCATGCATTATTTCAAGAAGAAAATGTTCCTAAAAGGTTTGTCGACATGAGTTGTATCGGTCAACAAATGACTTTTTTTCAATCGAGACTTTAGAAGCACATGTTTTGCTGCAAATACATTACAAGCGGAAATTAAGATTTACGCCCCCTGGTGGCCAAACCATTTTTACAAAAATTGAAATTATGTGCAAAGGATTTCCCACCTGGAGCTGTATCTGGTGCAGAAAGAATTTTTCAAATCGGAGATTTAGAAGCAGAGATATAGGGGAGAAACCAATTTACCTTTACGCCCCCTATCGGAAAGTCTATGAATTACTTAAAAATTTTAATAGAAATTTTCAAATTATATGAAAAGCATGTCACACCAGAAACACTATCCAACAAAAAAGGAATATTTCAAATCGGATTCCTAGAAGTAGCGATTTTGACAAAAATAAGATATACATCTACGCCCCTGGCGTAGAAACCATGCATTTTTTAAAGAAGAAAATGTTTCTAAACGGTTTGTCGACATGATTGCTATCGGTCTACAAACGACGTTTTTTTCAATCGAGATTTTAGAAGCTCATATTTTGCTGCAAATACATCACAAGCGGAAATTAAGATTTACGCCCCCTGGAGGACAAACCATTTTTCACAAAAATTAGAAATTATGTGCAAACGATTTCCCATCAGGAGCTGTAACCGGTGCAGAAAGAATTTTTCAAATCGGAGATTTAGAAGCAGAGATATAGGGGGAAACGGAATTTACCTCTACGCCCCATAGCGGAATGTCTATGAATTACTTGAAAATTTTGAAATTATATGAAAAACATGTCACACTGAAAACAATATCCAACAAAGAAGAAATTTTTCAAATAGGACTTATACAGGTAGAGATATTGACGAAAATAAGATATACATCTACGCCCCCTGGAGGAGAAACTGCGGAATATTTTAAGAAGAAAATATTCCGAAAAGGTTTATCGATGTGAGTGGCATCAGCCCATTAAAGAATTTTGTCAATCGATATTTTATAAGTTCAATCGATATTTTATAAGCTTAGGTAAATATATCAGAACCAAAAATTAACACTTACGCCTCCTGGTGGCCAAAGTATTCTTTACCAAAAATTTGAAATTATATGCAAAAGATTTTCCATCAGGAAGTGTATCTGTTCAAGAATTTTTTTTCAAATCGGAGTTTTAGAAGAAGAGTTATTGGGAAAAATGTAATTTACTTTTACGACCCCTAACGGCAAATCTATGCGTAAATTGAAAAAGTAACTATGTCTAAAATACTCTTCGACATGAATGGAATAGAAAAATAAAATATTTTTTTCAATCGGATGTTTAGAAACAAATATGTGGATTAAAACGTATTGTTGAATTCGACATCATCTACATTTACGCTCTCTAGCGGCAAAATTGTACATCGTAAAAAAAAACGAAATAAAAGATCATCATTCGCATATTTCAAGCTTTCTAACGCAAAACGAATTTTTCAAATCGGACTAATAGTTGCGTAGATATCGTGGGTACAGGCGGACGGACAAACCGATAACATAAGCACGATCTTTTTTTACAAAAGACGTGCTAAAAACGAGTAGGTTAAGGTTCTCATTTTTAAGTAGATTTTTTTAACAGTGTATATTCGATTTAGCTGCTTTCATTTCATATTTCTAACCCCTGTTTGATTCGCTCTAGCCTGTTGAAGGTTTAAGAGACACATCAATTCCGATGCTATTTGATGGAAGCCCAAATTATCACAAAATACACAAATCTACAAAATTTACTACTTATGCAGTTTTTCTGCTATTTTGGAGCTGGCATCTCTTTTTGGGACTGTTGTTCTTTAACTGAAAATTGAAAATCCCCTCACATTTACATGTAAAAAGTGAAGCAATTAGAGGAAATGGGAAAGAAAAAAATGAAATTTGCTTTCTAAGCGGTTTATGTCTGCTATATGCATACAAAAATCATGAAGAAAAAAACTTCCGTGTATCACTGAAGATGAAGCAAGACTTTAAAAAGTGCTCTAGTCCAATTACACGATCTCTTGAGACCAAAAACCACAAAGAATAAGACTTTTCAGCAATTAAAACACTAATAATATGAGAATTCCGCACCGAGTGGCAAATTCTTGGATTACGAGAATTAGTTTTTGTTCCTTAAAAGCGCCCTCGGTTGTTCTTTCTCCTGTTAAAAAGTTTAGCTCAAACCTTTATGTTGTTGAGGAATTAAAAAAAGTATGTGTACAGGAGATTTACTTTCTTACAGCTATGAAAAGAATACAAAAAACTAATTAAGAGGTCGGTGCATGGGAGCAAAACAACAAAGAAAAACTTTTCCTTCCAGTTTCGCAAAGCAACCTATTATCTGAGGTTATATCAGTAACTCAAGTACTGCTTTATTATTACTAAACTAATTAAAGAATTAACTAAACACAATAAGAGAGACTAAAGCATTTTTTTTACTTTGAGCATTGTTTTCATGGAGCAATTTCATCAAAAATGGCTTTTTATTTCGCAAGATAATGAGCATTTTGATAATTTGATACCAAATTAAGAGCAAGTTTCTCATTTAAGCTATAAAACGGAATAAATCTGTTATGCCTTGAATTAAAATTAATTAGTTGAAGAAGTATTTCTAGAAATTTTCCGTTTGGAAGAGAAAAATACATTTGCCGAAATTTTAAGTACAAGAGTTACTTTAAATTCAAGTTATTTATCGCAAGAACGTTGTATCGTTTTCTTGAAGACGGGAAAGTGCCTGATTTTTTCGGGGGATTTTTAGGGAAATGTTTTTCCTGAAAAGCCGATTCCAATATCAAATCATCTACGAATCAAACACTCGCACGTGTTGCATTTACAAAAGATACGATATTTTTAATTAAGTTATAATCTCCCCCATTAGAACTCATACAAGTGATGCGATAATCACTCGAATGAGGGGGCGGGGGAGATGATTACTCACAGTCAGTGGTGTTATTTTCTATTTTCCTTCGTTTTTATACTTTGCTGATGAACGACCTATTCTGTAATGTGAGACTCTCGACAATCTTTCGGGGTCGCTGTCGTCACGAAAAGAACACTACCAGAGGCAAAGAGTAATTTCAAGTGGTGAATAACAAGAGTTTCCAGTTTCTAAAATCTGGCAATAACCGTTGAAATCGAATGCTATATCTACTTAACAGTTTTTGGGCGTGAAAAATCCTAAAACATTTTATCAGGAAAAAAGAACTCATATTTTCAAGGGGCATATGTTTTATTTAGTAGATTCTAACCAACGATTTCCTAAATTCTACAACTTTTTCCAAACCCTGCATAAAACCCAAAATTTCAGTAATCGTTAGTCGGTTGTACACAGTCGAATCCCGTTATTGTTACCACCTCCTACTTTTGACGTGAACATTGCGTAGCTAATGAAAGAAAGCACGTGTCGTGAGCTCGTTTAAAGGGTATATACAGTGTGCTGTAGGCATTCTGAAAACATATCGTTCGTTGCTGTCATGGATAAAACGAGAGATTTATCAGATTTGCAGAAAGGGATGATTATAAGCTTTCCGGCCAAGAGGAGCAGTATTTCTGAAACAGCGCAGTTTGTGATCTGTTCGCGTGCTGCTCTGGTTGAAGTGTATCGTGATTGGCGAAATGGCACCATTGCGAATATGCGACGTCGAAACTGCGGAGCAAAACGTACCATTCATGTGAGAGGTGAACGTCGGCTTCAGAGATGCGTGACGGCCGATCGACACGCTTTAGTGGTACAACTCACTGGCCGAATCAAGCAGGAGGCTACCGGAAGTGTGTCTAAAACGAGAGTTCAGCGAACCCTGCTGCATATGGGGATCCGATGCAGACGGATGGTCACTGCAGCTATGCTAACGAAGGTGCATCGGCAGAAAAGGCTTACAGTTGGACGGCAGTAACGGAATTGGACCTCCGCTGATTGGCAAAGCATTACCTTCTCCAATGAGTCACGTTTTCTGCTTCATCGAAAGCATGGACGTTTGCGTATAAGGCGAGAAACATCGGAGAACAAACACTCTTCAACCATGGCAGAACACAAGCAGCTGGGGGCAGCGTTATGGTCTGGGGAATGTTTTTGTGGAATTCCCTGGGTCTACGCATACGTGTGGAAAACACTATTACCCGAGTTCGTTATGAATCCATCCTTGCAGACCACGTACACCCATACATGCTGATTGTCTTCCCTGAGGCGGATGGGTTCTTCCAGCACAAAACTGCGACGTGTCACACAGCTAGAAATGCCCGAGAGTGGTTGGAAGAGCACGATGAAGACTTCAAAGTACTTCCGTGGCCCCTAATTCCCCAGACTTTAACCCAATTGAGCATTTGTGGGACCACCTCGATCGTGTTGGTCGCTGTATGGGTCCTCCACTACTCACTCTCTAGCAGCGGTCAGATGCACTGCAGTCAGCATGGCTCCACATACTTTTAAGCACCTTCCAGCACCTTATTGCGTCACTCCCAGCACGTCCAGCTGCTGTCCACCCTGCACACGGCTGTTGTTATGGAACTGGTGTTCACAATAATGTGACTTTACTGGCGTAGTTTTAGTTTGGCTTTGGAGTTCAAAATTCTATAATCTTCGGAACATTTCTTTCTCTTTTCTCACTGCCTGAAACTACTTTCGATATAATAACTAAAAAATAATACATAGTTGGCTGAGATATTGGTCGGAAGCAGCCTTCATTCAATGCTGTGTTAAATTGCTACATACAGGAACTCCTGTTTCTCCGTACATACCTCTTTGGACGACAGCAATCTCGATCGTGATACATTGTCATCATGCCACAGTTACTCCTCTCAGACAAGCAATGTAGGTTATTTCTCCACTGACTAAAGACCCGGGACATCTCACCTTGAAGTTTCCGTATATCTGCATTGCTTGTGCTTTACAGTGAAGTTTACGTATATCTGCACAGATGCTTCTAATTCAGTGGCAGGTGTGTGTAGACAACACAATATAGGACTCGGGTTTCATGAAGAAATGCTTACATTTGCGCGCTTCCGTCAAAATGTTTTAACATAGAACCTTTCGGAAATTTCAATGTACGATATGTAAAATACGAGAATAATGTGATCCAACTTTTTTTCGCCTAAATTTTGTGCAGATTATTCAGCCATTATAGTACTTCACCAAATGTTCATTCTGGCAAATATCCAGTGGTACTAATCTTAAAAGTTTAGGTTTACATAGTCTGAACTTCTTACAATATTGTAATCATACGTTTTTATTTGGTGTTTACCTTCCCCCATGAGTACTTCTAAGAGCTTTAATTTGGGGATAGGAGTCAACGCTTAAACAGGATTCAACGCCGTCGGGCAGATGCATCGCCGGTGCTTCATCTGGGACTTGAACCCGAGCTGACTTTAGACTTTAGACAATAAAGCCGAAACCTACACTTCTGACAACTTGGCCGCTGAGGAAGAATACGTTACTAACATTTTTAATCCTATTCACATGCTGTGATTAGTATTAGTCCTTTAAAGCATAGATTTACATGAACTAAAAATTATCGTTTGTGCTCCCTAAGCACTGCAATGCCAGAAAGGTGCCTTCAAAATATTTTTTTCTAAAATAAGCCATTGCCAATTGATTGATAAAGCTCCTAAACTCACAGAAAGGTTTTGGAATTTATTGATTATAATAAAGGACAAAAAATTTATAAAGCCATTTCATCACGTTTTTTACTTGACAATAAAGCACATACCTTCACTTCTGACAACTTAGCCGCCGGGGAAGAATACGTTACTAACATTTATAATCCTATTCACATGCTGTGATTAGTATTAGTCCTTTAAAGCATAGATTTATCTGAACTAAAAATAATCGTTAGTGCTCCCTAAACACTGCAAAGCCAGAAGGTGCTTTGAAATTATTTTTTCTGAAATAAGCCATTGTCAACTGATAGATACAGCTCCTAAATTCACAGAAAGGTTTTGGAATTTATCGATAATAATAAAGGACAAAACAAGTTATAAAGCCATGTTCATCACGCTTTTAACTTGACAATAAAGCACAAACCTTCACTTCTGACAACTTGGCCGCCGGGGAAGAATACGTTACTAACATTTATAATCCTATTCACATGCTGTGATTAGTATTAGTCCTTTAAAGCATAGATTTATCTGAACTAAAAATAATCGTTAGTGCTCCCTAAACACTGCAAAGCCAGAAGGTGCTTTGAAATTATTTTTTCTGAAATAAGCCATTGTCAACTGATAGATACAGCTCCTAAATTCACAGAAAGGTTTTGGAATTTATCGATAATAATAAAGGACAAAACAAGTTATAAAGCCATGTTCATCACGCTTTTAACTTGACAATAAAGCACAAACCTTCACTTCTGACAACTTGGCCGCCGGGGAAGAATACGTTACTAACATTTATAATCCTATTCACATGCTGTGATTAGTATTAGTCCTTTAAAGCATAGATTTATCTGAACTAAAAATAATCGTTAGTGCTCCCTAAACACTGCAAAGCCAGAAGGTGCTTTGAAATTATTTTTTTCTGAAATAAGCCATTGTCAACTGATAGATACAGCTCCTAAATTCACAGAAAGGTTTTGGAATTTATCGATAATAATAAAGGACAAAACAAGTTATAAAGCCATGTTCATCACGCTTTTAACTTGACAATAAAGCACAAACCTTCACTTCTGACAACTTGGCCGCCGGGGAAGAATACGTTACTAACATTTATAATCCTATTCACATGCTGTGATTAGTATTAGTCCTTTAAAGCATAGATTTATCTGAACTAAAAATAATCGTTAGTGCTCCCTAAACACTGCAAAGCCAGAAGGTGCTTTGAAATTATTTTTTCTGAAATAAGCCATTGTCAACTGATAGATACAGCTCCTAAATTCACAGAAAGGTTTTGGAATTTATCGATAATAATAAAGGACAAAACAAGTTATAAAGCCATGTTCATCACGCTTTTAACTTGACAATAAAGCACAAACCTTCACTTCTGACAACTTGGCCGCCGGGGAAGAATACGTTACTAACATTTATAATCCTATTCACATGCTGTGATTAGTATTAGTCCTTTAAAGCATAGATTTATCTGAACTAAAAATAATCGTTAGTGCTCCCTAAACACTGCAAAGCCAGAAGGTGCTTTGAAATTATTTTTTTCTGAAATAAGCCATTGTCAACTGATAGATACAGCTCCTAAATTCACAGAAAGGTTTTGGAATTTATCGATAATAATAAAGGACAAAACAAGTTATAAAGCCATGTTCATCACGCTTTTAACTTGACAATAAAGCACAAACCTTCACTTCTGACAACTTGGCCGCCGGGGAAGAATACGTTACTAACATTTATAATCCTATTCACATGCTGTGATTAGTATTAGTCCTTTAAAGCATAGATTTATCTGAACTAAAACTAATCGTTAGTGCTCCCTAAACACTGCAAAGCCAGAAGGTGCTTTGAAATTATTTTTTTCTGAAATAAGCCATTGTCAACTGATAGATACAGCTCCTAAATTCACAGAAAGGTTTTGGAATTTATCGATAATAATAAAGGACAAAACAAGTTATAAAGCCATGTTCATCACGCTTTTAACTTGACAATAAAGCACAAACCTTCACTTCTGACAACTTGGCCGCCGGGGAAGAATACGTTACTAACATTTATAATCCTATTCACATGCTGTGATTAGTATTAGTCCTTTAAAGCATAGATTTATCTGAACTAAAAATAATCGTTAGTGCTCCCTAAACACTGCAAAGCCAGAAGGTGCTTTGAAATTATTTTTTTCTGAAATAAGCCATTGTCAACTGATAGATACAGCTCCTAAATTCACAGAAAGGTTTTGGAATTTATCGATTATAATAAAGGACAAAACAATTTATAAAACCATGTTCATCACGCTTTTAACTTGACAATAAAGCACAAACCTTCACTTCTGGCAACTTGGCCGCCGGGGAAGAATATTTTACTAGCATTTCTAATCCTATTCAGATGCTGTGATTAGTATTAGTCCTTTAAAGCATAGATTTACATGAACTAAAAATTATCGTTTGTGCTCCCTAAGCACTGCAATGCCAGAAGGTGCCTTCAAAATATTTTTTTCTAAAATAAGCCATTGCCAATTGATTGCTAAAGCTCCTAAACTCACAGAAAGGTTTTGGAATTTATCGATTATAATAAAGGACAAAACAAGTTATAAAGCCCTGTTCATCACGCTTTTTACTTGACAATAAAGCACAAACCTTCACTTCTGACAACTTGGCCGCCGGGGAAGAATACGTTACTAACATTTCTAATCCTGTTCACATGCTGTGATTAGTATTAGTCCTTTAAAGCATACATTTACCTGAACTAAAAATAGTCGTCAGGGCTCTCTACACACTGCAACGCCAGAAAGTGCTTTGAAAATATTTTTTCTAAAATAAGCCATTACCTACTGATTCATAAAGCTCCTAAATTTGCAGAAAGATTTTGGAATTTATCGATTACAATAAAGGACAAACAAATGTATAAAGCTTTTAACTTGATTTTATTATATTGCAATAAATCAAGTTCATCACGCTTTTAACTTGATTTCATTGCAGTATTCTAAGCAACATATAGAAATCCTTAATCTTCTTTCATTAACTATTTCTAGATAAATTGGGGAAATATGAAATTTAACAAAAACTTATTCACTCAGAGTCCGGAAGTTGGGATTTCCGCGTTACTGACCATGTACCATAGCATCGTAATTTACGT
This sequence comes from Macrothele yani, assembly GCA_039090855.1. Classification (NCBI taxonomy): domain Eukaryota; kingdom Metazoa; phylum Arthropoda; class Arachnida; order Araneae; family Macrothelidae; genus Macrothele; species Macrothele yani. The sequence continues at coordinate 98,003,234 of CM077007.1, read as the reverse complement.
TAAAATAATCGAGAAATATACGCCAGTGCTGGAAACAAAATCTGCATTTCTCGCTCAAAGCTGATAAAAATAAGGAATGAAAATCATAGGTCTCATTTTTATAATATCTGTCATAGGTTCAGCCTATGAATATTTCTTAAGAATTACCGTTATTTGAAAGGTGTATGGGTATATGATCCAAGATATCATTGGTAGAAACGTGAATGTCAGGATTTTGCTGCGTAAACGTCATTTCTTTTTACTAAATAAAAATTAAATCGGTAAGCTGCATCGCGAATGCTTAAGACCACCCACACACAGAACCCAGGAACCAGGTCAGAAAAACAGGTGGTTTGCCTGAGGTGACATGCAGCTCTCTTAAGGTGGAAAAACTGGCATTTTTAGTGTTCAGATTGGGCCCACACAAAGCGCCGGCCAAGCAGTCGCGAAATGAACCAGGTAGCTGCTGGAATTATAGATTCTCAGCGCTAAAAAAATGCAGATTGTCAGAGATTTGCAGCCGCTCCAGATGGACTGCGACATCACTGCGTGGGCAGCTGTTATTCACCCACCGAGATAAACCACGTGTTCCTTGAAACCACAAATCCGGGTCTTTCGCTCGTTCTCTGCTGTGAGCGCTGTTGTGAAGAATGAAAACTCTCTTTGTGCTCTGATTAATGCTCGCGAAGGGCTTGTGACACGATGATATCGGTGTGTATTGTTCGTCAGTAGAACAAATTGCTCCTGAACAAAGGAAGCGGCTTTATTAAATGTAATGTTCCCGAACATTAGACTTAGTTACGCTACACTATTTCAAGGAGGTGTATTTCCTATTATTAAATAAGTGTTTTACCCTAACAGCCACGCAGTTATGTGGCAAGACTGATGTGAACTTCTACAACAAACATGGCGTCAGTAAGAAACGTGTTTTTGTGTTATCGTGGAGTATCTACAGTATGTGTTGTGAACATATTACATCAAGTTGGATGTCACACTGTCTTCGTGTCATCCTTTGTGTAATAATTAAAAGTTTTTTCTACTTGCATACAATTCAGGTCGGTATATGGTTTTATTATTACTAGTATGATGTGCTCTTTGTTCTATTATTATTATTAAATACTAGGTGCTGCGCCTCTATGCTCGCTACGCTCGCTTCCAGAGTAGCGCTCGGGCCCTGCAGCCCGATCTCCAAGTATATCAAATGAAATAAAAACTGGAAAATTCATATGAATTTCAATTTTTATTGCATGTCTAAGCAAATAATACTTGTTATTCCGAAATTTCAGAGTTTTTTACTGTCGTTAATTTTTGGAAGGTCGGACTTTTGTCGTTTGGACTTATATCACTTACTAAATTTACCACTAAGGAAAACAAAAGCGGTCCAAAGCATTTCCGGTTATGTTTTAGAAAATATTAAATATTCCAAGTTACAAAATGAAGCTATTTTAATCGATGTTCAAATCTTCATCCTTGGGAACGCATTAATTGTCCAGAAAAAAGATGGCGCGACCTGTACTTTGATGACGTCAGTAGACAAACAAATATTGGATTGAACAACTGTGGTTATGTTTTAGAAAATATTAAGTATTCCAAGTTATAAAATGAAGCTATTTTAATCGATGTTCAAATTTTCATCCTTGGGAACGCATTAATTGTGAAGAAATTGTGTACAAAAGTTTTACCATTGGAAGTATAAGAAACAAAATTACTTGACGTCCAACCTAAACAACTGAGATAGCTTTACCAACAAAACATATGCATAACAAATTCTCTGCGTCACCATGGCAGCAGGTCATGGGACCAGAACGTTCCTCTGTGGTTATCGTGAAGGCATACAAGCCGTTCGTTTCTTTCCTTTGCGTCTTTGAAAATTGCTTAAAAATCAGAAAATGGCTTTTTCTTAAAAACTTTTTGTAAAAAAAGGACGATAGTCATAAGTTTATGCTGTAAAAATTGCAAAGCGTTATGATTTATAGTCTGCCTTATATCAGTTTTTTTAAATGGATCCCATCGCGAAATAGAGAATTTTATGAAATTTAGAAATTTAATTTCTCGTAAACTAAATCGAAATTCAAAAAAGGCCGATGAGGTGCAAAACTTCGGTCATGGCACTACATGCCTACAAAGTTTCGTGGTTATGTTGCTGTTAGTGTGTCCGGAACGCGACCTGATAACACTTTTTTGGTTATTTTAACTTTGAAATACAATAGTTATTGAAGTATCGCTAGAATGAAGAAAAGGTTAATTTCAGCTTGTTTTCCAAACAATTCTCTACAAACCATGTAAATTTGATATTTTGTTGTTCAATACGTTTTGCGCTGCGAGCTAGGAAAGCAAGAGTGTCGCGAAATTTCTAAAACAGCGGCAGCAGCAGCGGTGGAAGTTACTTTTTTTTAGAATAGAGACACACATTCTTCCGTCTTGAATGAAAGTCTAGCGAAAAACATTTTCTTTTCTACTGCGTACCGAACCGGCTAGAGTTTTGGTATTAACTACAGTATTTTAACTACGCATCCAATTTAAGACTTAAATTTCACAATAACGACTAGACGTCTTATGGATATGTGTCTGCTGTCGAAGAGCCGGAAACAACGACAATTGGAGTTCCAAGTAATTAAGGAATAAATTTATTGACTAATGTGGATGCCATGAAATATGAACTTAAGGTCGGCATCGACTTGCTGGTTTCCCGGTACAGCGAAACAAATATGTAGAAGGAAACGTGGAAAAAACCTGCATACTCACTATTGTTGTTATTAAGCACAGAAGTGAAACAACAGAAAGTTTCGGCGTTGTGTTATTTAGAGTGATACAATATTTTTGGAGAGAAATAAAGAATGATAAATCTGTAAAGTTATGTGTAAGAATCACAAAAGAACACAGAAAGAGAAATCTCCGCTGGACGAAGAGATAAGAGAAAGAGAAATAAATTATTTTATATATATATATATATAGGTCAGGTGATGCGTAACATCACAGCCTCTCCTTGACAAATGTCAACCCCGCCTTCTCGTGGTACATCCTGTTCCCACTAAAGGGGCTTCTGGCGACCGCCAATAGCGGTATAACTATACCATCGGGATTAGAGGAAATTCTATCCCACACTCACCAACCCGCTTGGCCAGCGTGGTGAGTTATGGCCAAAACCCTCCAAAATGATTCCACAACTTAAATCTTGGCCCTCAGTCTCCGGCAGCTGGAATGTACCTGGCCAAGGCAGCGGCCAGTGCGACATGAAGGCAGAGGGTGCTAAGAATCCCGGAGGACCGGACTAGGCTGCCATCTGATGCTGACCTTGGCTACATACAACGGACGCTCCCTATCTTCTGATTCAAGGCTTCTTGAATTGGAAGAGGAACTACAAAGGATCAAGTGGGACATCGTGGGGCTAAGTGAGGTAAGGAGAAAAGGAGAAGATCTCATCGAACTGAAAAGTGGACATCTCTTCTACTATCGTGGGACAGATACTGGCAGAACTAGTGGTGTTGGATTTATAATAAACAAGAAACTGAAGGATAAAGTTGTAGAAGTTGAAAGTTCCTCTGACAGAGCTGCACGGCTTGTTATCCAACTCTCGAAAAGATACCAGGCTCAGATTATTCAAACTTATGCACCCACCACAAGTCATCCTGAAGAAGAAATTGAAGAATTTTATGAGGAAATTTGTCATCTAAATAATAAAGGTAAGCAGCACTTGAAAATAATTATGGGAGATTTCAATGCAAAAATAGGGCAACGGCAACAGAATGAAACTTCAGTAGGTAAATTCGGTCACGGCAACAGAAACCAGCGTGGAAATACTCTCGTTGAGTTTGCAGAGGCAGAAGGGTTTTTCATCTTGAACTCCTTCTTCAAGAAAAAGCCACACAGGAAATGGACATGGAGACATCCAAATGGGACGACAAGTGAAATTGATTTTATTATGTGTAACAAAAAATTCGTCATAGAAGACTGCAGTGTGCTAAACAAGTTCAACACAGGTAGTGACCATAGATTGGTGAGATGTAAGATGCACTTCAACACCAAACTTGAACGTGGCAAGCTCATAAGACAAACAAAATGTATTGACATAACTAACCTTAAAAAACACCATAATACCTTCAAATTGGAACTGAAGAACAGATTCTCTGCTTTAGAAAGCCTAACATCGGAAGAAGTGGATATTTCTGAAGTTAACAGAAAAGTAACCAAAGCTCTTATGGAAACAGCAACAAAATTTGCTGGGTCTAAGAACAAGTTGCATGTAAACAAATTATCAGGAAAAACGAAAATGTTGATGCAAAAAAGAAGAGAGATGAGGACAACTAAAGAAGATGTGACTTCCAAAGTGGAATATATAGAGCTATGCAAGACAGTAAGAAAAAGTATCACTGAAGACGTAAGAAAATTCAACTGTGAACTAGTGAGGAAAGCAATTGAAAACAACCAAAGCCTAAAGATAGCAAAGGGACATCTCAGTAAGGGAAGAAAACAGATTATGGCACTGAGAAAAGAAGATGGTTCTGTAACAAGAAATAGAGGCGAAATTTTGACAAGAGTGAAAGATTTCTACTCCAAATTATATGAAAGGGATGATACATGCACTCCAGACATCATGAAAGATACCAGTACCAGAGTTCCTCCAGTCCTTCCAGCAGAAGTTGCACATGCAATCAAGAACATGAAGCGGGGAAAAAGCTCCAGGAGAAGATGGAATTACTGTAGACATCATACAAGAAGCAAGTGGAGAAATTGAAACAGTACTCGCCCAAATTTTCACTCGATGCCTTAATGAAGGAAAGATTCCTGAGGATTGGAACACCGCTACAATGATCCTGCTACATAAGAAAGGTGACATTGAGGATCTCGGAAACTACAGACCTATCAGCCTCCTATCAGTAGTTTATAAAATCTTCACTAAAGTTCTTTCACACCGCTTGAAGGTAACACTGGACATGGCTCAACCGAGAGAACAAGCTGGATTCAGGAGTGGCTACAGCACAATAGATCATATCCACGTACTGAGAGAACTAATTGAAAGAGCGAGGGAATATGAACTTCCATTGTGCATGGCTTTTATCGATTATGAAAAAGCCTTTGATTCGGTGAAACCATCAGCAGTTACAATGGCTCTGAAAACCTGCGGTACTGAAGATGCATACATTAATATTATTAATAACATCTATGAAAATGCAAGTGCAAAGATTCGGCTGTTTGAAAATACAACACACATAAAAATTGGAAAGGGGAGTGAGACAAGGTGACACCATATCCCCGAAGCTCTTTAATGCCACATTGGAGGGTGTTTTTCAGTCGCTGAGCTGGGAAAACAAAGGGATAAAGATTAATGGAGATTATCTAACCCACCTTCGTTTTGCTGATGACGTAGTCATTTTTGCAACTACCCCATCAGAGCTGCAGAGTATGATCCAGGAACTTGCTGACAAGAGTAAAGAAGTGGGATTAAAAATGAACTTTCAGAAGACAAAAGTGATGTTCAATGCTTTTACAAGAAATGAAGATTTATTGATTGATGGAGAAAAGCTGGAGATAACAGACACATACGTTTATCTTGGACAGCAGATATCAAGTGAGGGTCACATTGATGAAGAAATTAATCGGCGTACAAAACTTGCCTGGAGAGCTTTTGGAAGAAACAGCATAATTTTCAAGAGCAATATGCCATTATGTCTTAAAAGAAAAGTGTTTGATCAATGCATCCTTCCAGTGCTTACGTATGGTGCAGAGACGTGGACCTTAACTAAAAGAGACATACAAAGGCTGCAGACAACTCAAAGACCATGGAGAGGTGCATGCTTGGTGTAACCAGGAGAGATAAGAAGAGGAACACGTGGATCCGAAAAATGACAAGAGTGGAAGACATCATGATCAGAGTTAAATCCCTGAAATGGCAATGGGCTGGACATACTGCCAGAAGGACAGATCATCGATGGACAGCCGAAATTTTAGATTGGATTCCAAGGGACAGGAAAAGACCCAGAAGAAGACCACATGGGAGATGGGTGGATGAAATTCGAAAGTATGCAGGGGTGACATGGAGGAGACTGGCACAAGACAGACTGTTGTGGAGGAAACTTGGGGAGACCTTCGTCCAGCAGTGGATTGATAATGGTTGACAATGATGATGATGATGATACATGTATATTTATCTTAGTAAACGTAAAAATGCAGTGGTTTTTGATTATCACTGACCTGTGAGTTGTTCTTCATCATTCTGGGTACTGTTTGTTTTTTTAACTGATAACACTTATATTTACTTTAAAAATTTTCGAAAAGGAAATTTGGGAGGGAACACTTTGACACATGGCAAGGAAAATCACATTTTGAAGACAAAACGGCGAGTACCGAAAGCCAAACACGGGAAATCTTATTAAGATAAAATGGATGGCTTAATTACAAAGATACATTAGTAGCAGAAGGAAAAACTTAATTGAAAAGTCTAAATCGAATTAGCCTTTTTTACACGGAGTGCAAAAGCAGTCGACTCTCAGAATAAGTAATTGCAGTCACAATCAGCTGGGTCAGTCTTCCTTTTTGTTGATTATTTTCGTAGAGAGTTTCCCAATTGTTCAAGTTTCATTAAGAAATTCTTGTACGAGGTTTTTTTAAACTGCTTTTAAGTTAGCATGATAAGGACTGGTTCTCAAAATAAATATATATGTAAAGGGTGTACCATAAATTTGCAACCCATTTCAAATAATTATAAGAGTTTTAATATAAATGATCTCAATACACAGCTTGTGTTAATTGACAGAACAGGTTATGAATTTTTATAGGCATTCGACATGGGCACCATTTATCTCCCGAACAATATTTAAACGGTATTCCAGTTTCAACCATGTTCGTTCGAGTATGTCGATATTAACTTTCTTCAGTGCGTGTGTAATCCTCCTCTTTAGGTTAACAACGTCAGCAACAGGGTGCTGTAAACCTCACTCTTGATGAATCGCCACAAAAATAGTCACGGGGCGTGAAGTCCAACGAACGTGGCGGCCATGCAATAGGACCACAACGTCCAAATCATGGATTGGGAAATTTGGTATATACAGAAACCTCCTCACAATCAAAGCCCAATGAAGAGCCCCCCTCCCTCCCCCATCTTGTTCAAAAGTGACCGGAGATGCAAGTTCATCCAACTGGGGACACACAAACTGTTCAATCATGTCCAGGTAATTATCAGCTCTCACGGTCGCTTCCTTAAAGGAAAAGGGTCCAACAACGCGATCAACCATTATGCCACACCAAACATTCATTTTTGGGTTAACGAGTTCGTGTTCCATTGTGCAATGCGGTTGGTCAGTTCTACAAATTCTGAGATTCTGTTTATTAACCTTTCCAGAAACATGGAAAGTGGATTTATCGGAGAAACAGATATGTCTCGGGAAATATTCAGCACTAGCAATGTTCTCCAACATCTCTTAAGCAAACTGTTTACGTTTACACGATCATCTGGGGTTATGTGATGTGTTATCTGCAGTTTATGCGGGTGCATTTTCAATCTCTGACGTACCACTCTGTGCACTAACGTCTTGGAGATGGCCAGCTGTCCTGCTGCTTGTCTGATTGACTTTCTAGGGCTGCGAGTAAATGTTTGTCTCACAAACTCCTCCCTTTGTGGAACTAGTAATGGTCGTCCATGGCTTTTCTTTGTAAGGACGCTACCAGTTTCCTTTAATGACATGTACCACTTCCTGATGGTGTTACGTGTGGGCGGTTTGCTCCCATATTTTGTTCTGAAATTTCACTGAACCTGCGTTTCGGATCGGTTTTCAATAATCCACTCCAAAATATGTGCTTTCGTCGCAGGATCCGTTGGGTACACTTATAGGAAACTTGAGGGTATTCCTTACCACCTGCAACAAACAGATCTAAAGTTATCATCATCTGAAATTGGTTACACTTTTTGGAATTCTCACATTCTTTATAAATTCTAGTTATTATGGTTTTTTCTCCATTTTCACAATGTAAAAATACATGTTTTACAAAATGTTGAAGAATTAAAAACAGTTGTGAAGTAGATGTCATGACCCATGCGTTGAACTTGTGCCGCGATCAATTGCAATGGCCGCTAAGTTCGAAATATTGGTTCTGTTGCGGCATTACAGGAAACAAGGGTTTAAAGCTGCTGAAGCAGTTCGAAAAATTAACGAAGTTGAAGGTGAAGAAGGCATAGCTTGCACGGCTCTTACTCAAACCGCGCAAACATGTTTCAAGAAATTTGCGACTGGTGACTTGAGCATGAAAAGAAAGGAAGCTCCGTATGCCCTGCCTTGTTTGTCGAAAACAATTCACAAAAAAACACTCCTAATTGGTCAGAAGAACTGGGAGCCTGCCTACAGTCCTGATCTCGCTCCGTGCGATTTCTGGTTATTTCGAAAAATGAAGGAGAAGTTCCGTGGCGCAACATTCAACACAGATGCTGACGGTATTCAAGCCGTACAGGGGTCGCTAAAGCAGCTTCCACAAAATGCCTTCGCCACATGCTTTGAAACGTTGACTGAACGATGAGACCGTTGCATATCATCATAACATATATTTTTCTGTGCCAATATTTCGTCCTTTTGTGTGATTTTTACACCCGGAGTTTATGGAACGGCAGTTGTACTAATACTTTTACTGTTGTATTTTAAATCATGGCTACAGCTAATCACATTTTGTTATTATGGTTTTATCTCCATTTTCACAATGTAAAAATACATGTTTTCCAAAATGTTAATCATACATTTTTCTCATGAGATGATGGATTGTTTGCACTTTGGCTTATATTAGGTGTGCAACTTAATTCTCGGCCCCTAACCGCAAGCGATCATATAACGTCGGTAAATGCAAATAGATGTGTGCGATAATAGCTCATTGCAGCGCCATCCAACAGGTTTCCAGGCAACCGTAACCGCTCACAGCTGTAGTGACAAAAGGGACGAAAGTTGGTGGTCAAAGTAATGTCGTTCGAGAAGCAACATTTGAGGCACTGCCTCCTGTTCGCGTTTCAACTTAAAAAAACTAACCCGAAAGCCCAGCAAGTGATCTGTGCTGCTTTGGGTGAGGCTGCTGTGTCCTACAGTACGTGTAAAAAGTGGTTCCGGCGGTTTAAGCAGGGGCATGTTGATCTCCGTAATGCAGAACTTCCGAGACAGCCACAGAAAGTTGAAGATGAGGAACTGGAACACCTGCTCGATGCGGATCCCTGTTGCACGCAGTCAGAGCTCGCCCAGGAACTCGGAGTAACACGGAAAACCATTCCAAAGAGCCTGCACGGGCTTGGACGGATTCACAAGGAGGGTCGTTGGGTGCCCCACAAACTCACGGCAGCGAACTAGTCTAGGCACTACGATGTTGCTGTGTGCTTGCTCTCCGGATTCAAGAAGAAAGATTTCCTCCAATCTATTTTGACCTGTGATGAGAAGTGGATCCTCTACGAGAATTCTAAGCGGCTCAAATCGTGGGTTTATCCAAGTCAGCCTACCACCAGTACCGTCAAACCGAATATCCATGCCAGGAAGTTGTTGCTGTGCATATGGTGGGATCAGCGCGGTGTCGTACACAATGCGTTGCTCAAATCCGGTGAAATGGTCAATGCTGAGCGTTATTTTCAGCAATACATTCGCTTGAGTGACGCAATGGAGGCTAAAAGGCCATACACCGCCAAGGGCAGAAGGTCGGTCCTGTTGCTTCAGGATAACGCGCGTCCTCACACCGCGAAAACGACTTACACGATCACCGACCTGGGATGGGAGATTTTGTCCCACCCGGCGTATTCTCCAGACTTCACCCCGTCGGATTATCACTTCTTTCACTCCCTGCAACATCACTTGAGTGATACGTACTTCACTTCTGTCGAGGAGGTCCACACAAGTATTGATGACTTTATCAACTCGAAACAGCCCACTTTTTTCCGCAGTGGTTTTCGGCAGCCCCTGACCGAGAGCTCAAATGTATCCAATACGACGGGGATTATTTCTCTGATTAGGTGTACGTATTCGATTTGCTTTAATTTGCTGTCAACGTGTCGTGCCTGTGGCCAAGAATTAGGTTGCACACCTAATACATCTCCAATTAGTCAAAATGTATTGAAGGAAGTTATGCAGTAATAAAGCATGAAAACTTCATTATTTTATCAGTCTAAGTTGAAATGTCGCTTAGATAAATCTGGGAACGTCAGTAAAACAAGGAAGGCAAATGGAAGTTAAGTATCAAAAAATGTTTTTCCTTTGTTTTGTACTGCTGCCAACTTCCCTCACAGGCAGAAAAAAGATCAGAAACAATCACGATACGTAGGTAATTGAAAGATAAAGGTTTACTACATTTTGAGTATTTTTTTCATCAGGCGATAAATAACCAGCAACTGGGGGCTACTGTTACCGCTTGTTAAAAATTTTGAAACCTACTGAGCAAACTTTGTTAAAAAATCAAGTGATATCTTGCATGGAAAAGAAAATGGTAGTGAATATTAGCATTAAGTATACTTGAAATTTTTCCTGCTCACTGCGTCTTGGTGAAAAGCGATGCGATTAATATCTTTGCTGTTAAAACGTGACTTAAATTGTTTATCATAGTTTAATTCCACCCAAAAGATATATGCTATTCTGATTCTGAACGGAGAATTAAGTATGCTTTGGTATTTACGACAGCATTCATTAGTTATTCGAAACTCAGCTTCGTCAAACTACAGATTAATGGAAATAAACGGAGCATCCAAGAATACATTTTGCTGAATCAATTGCTGAGAATCAAATCCAATGTAGTTTGCTTTGCTGATAACTTTTTATCAAGTGTTATTCACAACGGCAATGAAAGCGGCCTAAAAGAACGGAGACGCCGCTGTAATCGACAACATGACATGACTTACAACGTCGTTGGATAAGCAGACGATGCAGAAACAGGCTTTCACAAGTATTGCTTCCTTGTTTCAGGACAATATAACACATTTCATCTGAATTTCATTATTAAGGACCGAGAACTTACGCTTTATATCTTTTCGGAAACGACCTGTTTCATAGCATCAGCAAAATAACGAATGAGAAAGATTTAACCGCTTCTGCTTACCATACATACCACGATTTTGTTGACGTTTACATTTACGATGTCGTTAAGTCAAAAAATATCATTGTTTTATCAGTTCTTTATGATATTTCAAGAAAGCGGAGGAGAAGCAATCACGAAAATATACGGTATAACACTTGTCTAATTCTTTTTATTATAAAACTACAATATTCATCGCCTGCTGCTCCACTGGTTCTTTTCCTCTCACACTGCAATTCATCATTTCCATTTTACTAACCATACAACCTTTACGAATGATATACCTCATATTTTGGACCTGGCAAACCTAAGATCTAAGAAAATGTAATAAATGCAGTCTGGTTTATATCTGTCTGTAGTAATTCCTCCAGAACTCCATAATATCAATGGATAAAGGTACTATATAACAAATCCCTATCCATATTTAACATAACAATAAATGTCAGCTCACTCTTTCTTCTATATCACAACCGCCCCCTAAGATTGTCTTTCATGTGATGCATTAGACAGTTAAACTCGTAATTCCAAATAATAGCATAAGCACCGAATCTAAATTTGAAAACAGTTCTTCACTGGCGCTACAATGCATTAAAGATTTCTATCCATAACTTCTTTATTTTTTCTACACTATTTTGCACCGTATTATAATGCAGTGGATGCCAGTATCTGGAGCATCTATGTGTACCTAATAGTAATTTTAGTTGATCTTGTGTTGTGTAATGTACATGTACAACCTGTTGTTGCAGGGTTCAATACCCACCGTAAGCAACTAAAAGGGCTATAAATAGTCGAAGGGCGACTATTTATAGTCGCCCTTCCATAATTTTAGGACACTAGTTTCAGAAAAGTATAAAATAAAAATTATTATCTGGGTTTATAGATTTTCAATTTTACGTTATCTTCTAAGTTCACTCACCCTCTAAGTGGTGCATGTACCTGGACCAAATGGTGCCCAAACTTTTCTGCGCTCCCTATACAGAGATGTCCACACAGAGGCCAAGTTTTACGAAGCCTGCAGTAAAACAATTCCTCTTCTCATCTCAGCAGTAACGAAAACTGAACCTGTTACTTGTGATAAACGTTCCTTTCTAGTCTTTTATTCTCTGTTCCGTGACTCAAGTAATGATGGGGAACCAGCAGTTTTTCTGACGTGAACATAATGCCACTGGATGCCAAAAATATGACTCAAACATCTCTCTCCTATCTTAGGTTTGTCGCCATTGTTATAGCCATTTTACCAAGTAGTCAGTCAAAATGGAAAAATATCTCAATTATTTCCTTATAAACCGATGAGCCATTACATTATGATCACCCCAGCCTAGAGAAATGAGCGCGCCTGGAGACCAAACGGTGGCGCAGGTGATGTTAATAGACCATTATATATATATACAACCCGAGAACCGGATTTCGGTTAGCAGAGTGCTGGGAGTTAGAATGGGAATGGCTGCCGATTTATCGGAGTTTGATGAGGTACAAAGTGTGATGACACGGCGACTCGGAACTACGATCTCGGAAATGGCGCGGCATGTGGGTTGTTCACGTGCCTCTGTGGCGAGTACGAATTAAAAGTGGTACACAAATGGCCAAACTACGAACAGTCTTCCAGTTGTGTGTCGCCCGCAGCTCATTGATGCCGGAAGAGATCAGAGACTGTCGCGCACTGTTCACAGCAGCCGCAGGGCCACAGTGTGGCAAATCCCTCGCAGCTACAACAGTGGAGATCAGGGCAATGTGTCACAGCACACAGTTCATCGCAACCTTCTATTCATGGGCCTGCGTAGTCAAAGATCCAGCCGGGTCCCAATGCTCAGTGCACGTCATCACCAACAACGCATGAAAGGGGCCTAAGATCATCAAGATTGGACCATGGATGACTGGAAGAAAGTGACTTGGTCTGACGAATCAAGATTCCTGATGCATCACGTAGAAGGCCGAGTACGGGTATGCCGTTTACCAACGGAGGCTATAGAACTTGGATGCACTGTTGTGCGGAAACAGATGCTTTCTTGGGACATTTTAGGCCCCATTATCTCAATAGCAGAATACCTTACAGCTGTCAGGTATCTGAACATCGTTGCGGACCAATTTCATCCATTCATGGCAACTGTGTTCCCTACTGGTGATGGCCATTACCAACGGAATAATGAGCCACGCCACACATCCAGAAGCGTCTAGGAGTGGTTCGAGGAACATGCTGGTGACTTTCTGTTAATGACTGGCCTCCAAATTCTCCTGATATGAACCCAATCGAACATTTGTGGTTCGACTTAGAAAAGCAAATTCTCTGTAAATCACCGCCAACCCGAAATGTACGGGAACCGGAGGACCTGCTGTTGGCATCATGGTACCAGATACCCCAGGATACCTAACACCACCTCATCGAATCGATGCCTCGCCGAGTGGTCATTAGTATGCGGGCTAAAGCGGGGTTCTACAGCTTATTAGGTAAGTGCTCATAATGTAATCGCTCATCGGTGTATGTACACTAAGGAAAAACCAATATTTTTTTTTTTTTTTTTTTATTGGAATTTTAACGACCACCGTGAGCAACTCAATGGGCTATAAGCAGTCGCCCGTCCCTAATTTAGGGTCACTGGTTCCAGGGAAGGGAGAGAGCCAGTGCCGTAAGACAAACACAACATCCATGCCTCGCCGGGATTCGAACCCGGACCCCTTTCGGACGAATGATCAGAGGCCATCGCTTAGACCACTGCGCCACGAAAAAAAAAAAAAAAAAAAAAAAAAAAAACCAATATTTTCTCAGACCCAGATTCACTCCTTCCTGTCGCGTTTGGCCCATTTCTTAGACAGCGAATAGCTCAGCGCACTCTGCTTGCCCCGAGGTAATTCGTTCTAGCCTGTTAAACGGATAAAGCTTGCAGACTTATTGAATTAGATTTGCTTGAATACCGGGATAATTCTGCCTTTCGTGCCTTGATGAAAATCTTAATTAGTCATAAATGTCACTTGAAGATAACGGAGAAGGTTCAAGGGTAACACTAGGCAACAAATTGAAACTATTTTTTTAACGTTGTTCAAATATGCTGTTTGTAACTAATTTTGGGGTGCTGAATTAAAATACAGCTGCGAAAAATCTGCAGCATGTTGTGACGTACCTGCCAGCAGGACGCACACGACATAAAGGCAGATAGTAGTCAGAACAAACGTCCGCGTAGCTCAATTGGTAGAGTGACTTATTCCGGAATGAGGGGATCCGGGTTCGAATCCTGGCGTGGACAGAAATGACGGAGAAATTTACTTCGTTATAATTGGCGCCCGAACTATCCGGATGACCCGACCGTTCAAAATCTCGCAATGGTGTGATGTTCTTTCCACACCGCGAGATAGGAAAAATCAGAGAATCCCTTCTCCAGCGCTTCGCAAAATAAATGTGTGTGACGTTGCATTCCACACACCAGATTGACAGGGAGTTCTCAAGTGCACGTTCTACAGTGGATGGCTGTCTGCAACGATTCATGGTCACGGCTGACCCATGGGCCATGCCCCCGGCCCTCTTTCGGGGGGGATGTGACGTACCTGCCAGCAGGACGCACACGACACATAAAGGCAGATAGTAGTCAGAACAAACGTCCGCGTAGCTCAATTGGTAGAGTGACTTATTCCGGAATGAGGGGACCCGGGTTCGAATCCTGGCGTGGACAGAAATGACGGAAAAATTTACTTCGTTATAATGTACAGTTTTTTATAATTATTATACGGATTGATGTATTACAAATTTTATTGAATTCGCATATGTGGGAAACGAAAATAAATGTGCCTTTTTTTATTAAACTGGAACTCATTAATTAATTACAGGATTACAGTTAAAAATTAGAAACATCATTGTTATAGACCACTGAATATAAAGTAACAAATGAAATAATATTGAAACGAAAGATAGGAAAACATGGGTAAGAATATTTTGCACTTAACAAAAGGGTTAATTTCTGTCTTTTATGTGTTGAGGTATGTTCTTTCTGCAAGAACCAGGAGTAGGAAACCATAATTGCGGGATCTCACCTGCCTTGGTATCTCTACTCCGGTTCGGATATCCTGGTGAAATATTTCCCCCTTGCTCATTACAGACAGCTTCGAAGTTCTCGGGAAGGAAGTCAAGATACGAACGCATGAAATGGATCTTTAAAGACATTCGGCATCCAAGATTTCCATAGTTTTTAAAAACATCTTGAATGAGCCTATATTAGTTTTCTTCTTTGGGATTTCCCAGAAAACCCTGAACCACAGGCATGAATAAATTCATAAAGCGCGCTCTTTTGTATTCAGTTTTTCTTCGAAGACAGTACTATGCAGTAACTTCCTCATCGGATGACCAACAAAGATCCCTTCTTTGCGTTTGCTGTCACTTATTTCTGGACATATTTCTTCATGTGCAAAAACTCGTTACCAGTTTTGCCCATATCCCTTACAAAGTTTTTCATAAGCCCTAGTTTGATGTGTAGAGGTGGGAGCATAACATCACAGGATTCAAAAAGAGACTCATACCTCACATTACTCTTTCCAGGAATAAAAACATCTCTTTGGGGCCAGTTTTTTTTTGTAATGTTCCTTTCTGTTCCATAATCACAGAAAACAGCAAAGTTTTGTGAAGCCTCAAAGAAGACTGTGCAAGATAGATACGATTTTAAGGTAACCACATATTGTCCACTTAAACTGGTAATATTTTAAAACAGTGAGTATTTTTTCATGCTTTTAGAAGTTTTTATCATTTCCACATCGTGTGTCACTGAAATGGAAGGTTTTGGCTTTCCTTTATGCAACAGGCCAGCTTTTAAGCTGCAATTTGATGAATCTATAAATAACGGCCATTCTTTCAGGTCGTTTGTTTTCTCAATTTATTAGCCCTGAAATATCTGTGGAACAACACAAACCATCTCACATCTCGTAATAAGCAGATAAAGCCATATTTCTCTTTCTCAACAGAGAAAATCTGTTACCCTGGGCCAGAAGATTCAACTCTTGAAGTCTTGAACCTAAAGTGTTGGTTGGAAAGTCCTAGGTCTCGGGCAAGACCATTTAGTTCATTTTCTGAATTCGATGAAGTTTGTCTAACATTTTAGGGGTGTATGTAGAATAAGAATCTGCAGATGCCTCGAAGTCTTCCTCTGATGAACGTGAATCTGTCTCCTCTCATTTACTTGGAGGTGTTTGGTATAGGAAGATCTTCTCCATGAGGAACTGGCCTTATGGCAGAAAGCCCATTTGGATATTATATTTTACTTTAGTTCTTTTTCGAAAAGCCTGTCACTTTAGTTAAATAAAAATAGCAATCATTCAAATGACTAGTTGGCTCACGCTAATCCACTGAAACTAAAAAGGGCGTGGATTTTATCTTACATTTCAACCATTTGCTCAGGCCAACAATGCACGAAACGCAGCATGCATGTGCAGCCCATGTTTTGTCCTGTTCTCCAACATGACATCCAAAATACAAGTTATAGGCTTTTTTCACAGTCTTTTTCAAAGAACGGGATTTAAAAATGTGATATCCGCAGATATATAACTTGTCTTCCACGTTGACACATCCACAACGCTGTCTTTGTGCCATTTTAGCTCTAAAATTCACTCTTCATTTTACACACAGCACGTGTTTCTCCTGCAATGAAAAAAAAACTGAATGGCGGTTTGAGATTAGGTTACGGTTACCTCTTTTCTTACACTTGGCCATCAGTGTTGCTAGCCACAAAAAATAAAATATATACTACCTTCCCCGTTGCCTGAAGGAGTTGGTACCGGAAAAGCTTAATAGGAGTCAAATGACCAATAACAGAAAAACATGATGTGCTAGCCATTTCTTACTGCCAGATCTAAAATCAGTACCCGAAAAATAGCCAAACACAGCTAAAATTGATCCCGTTACAAAAGCCTTTTAAGCCAGAGTAACATAAGTCTACTTACGGGTATCCAAACCAATTTCTTTATTCGTTAATCAAGCACGTCCAAAGCCTTTTAAGCCAGAGTAACATAAGTCTACTTACGGGTATCCAAACCAATTTCTTTATTCGTTAATCAAGCACGTCCAAAGCCTTTTAAGCCAGAGTAACATAAGTCTACTTACGGGTATCCAAACCAATTTCTTTATTCGTTAATCAAGCACGTCCAAAGGCTTTTAAGCCAGAGTAACATAAGTCTACTTACGGGTATCAAAACCAATTTCTTTATTCGTTAATCAAGCACGTCCAAAGCCTTTTAAGCCAGAGTAACATAAGTCTACTTACGGGTATCCAAACCAATTTCTTTATTCGTTAATCAAGCACGTCCAAAGGCTTTTAAGCCAGAGTAACATAAGTCTACTTACGGGTATCAAAACCAATTTCTTTATTCGTTAATCAAGCACGTCCAAAGCCTTTTAAGCCAGAGTAACATAAGTCTACTTACGGGTATCCAAACCAATTTCTTTATTCGTTAATCAAGCACGTCCAAAGCCTTTTAAGCCAGAGTAACATAAGTCTACTTACGGGTATCCAAACCAATTTCTTTATTCGTTAATCAAACACGTTCAAAGGCTTTTAAGCCAGAGTAACATAAGTATACTTACGGGTATGCAAACCAATTTCTTTATTCGTTAATCAAGTACGTCCAAAGCCTTACGATAAACAGGTCTGCTACACATGAGTCTTTCACAATACACTAAATATGTTTCAACCAATGATGTTTCACAATTGTGTGACGCTTTTCACTGTTTGACCGATACAGGAATCGCTCATCTAACATTAAGCACTGAAATCAATCTATTCTCTTATTACAAAAGGCTCTTACAAGAGTCGATCACTATCTGCTCGTTGCATACACATAAATCGCTAAGCTAGAATTCCATGTGTATTGTTAAACGAACATTGCACCTTGATCTGGTTTGAGTTGGCCGATGTCAAGATTGCAAACTTCATATTAATACGGAAATTTTTGTGGTCTTGAGCAAAGAAAGAAGAAACCGAATTTATATAAAAACAAAGGAACTCAAATGGAAGGTTGAATTAGAGGCATACGTCAAGGAAGGGCGAGATACAGTATGGTAAGATAAACACACCACCCATGCCCCATCTAGGAATTAAACCCTGTACCGCTCGGAAGAACGGCTGTAAGCAAATTCTTAGACCACTGAGTAACCGGCGGTGGTGCATTTTTATGCATAGAAGAATAAACAGTTTAGTGCTTGTCTTTCTCCTTATTTAATGCAACTAAAGTATTTCTGTAATATCACGTTTGTTTAGCCTTAGTTTGCATTTTCACAGCACTTAAAATGCATGAAAATAAATAAGGCTCAATTTTAGAACCATGTACTGCGAGATAACTACTATTCTATAAATACATGCAAAACATTTGTGTTGAGTTCTACATGCCCAACTGTTCCGTATATATCCAAGTATTCCGTGTATCAAACAATTACGATTGTCCATTTAAGCTGGATATAAACAGCTTTGATTGCATACACTGAAGAAAAAGCTATTATGCACACCTAAATAATAACGCTGAGCCCCATGTTTCGATCTCACAACAGCAGCAACATGCTTTGGCTTGGGCTTCTACCACGTGTTAGAAACGTACGGGTGGTATTGGGATACATGATGCCTGGACAACAGTTTGTAAAACATCGAGCATGGGTTTCGGTCTCGAATGTGTATTTCCACTTCGAGCAGCGATGTTTAGTAGGGTTAGAATCCAACGAGTGAAAAGGCTACTCGGAGACTGAAAACGCACCGGAATGTTTCTACAACCAGATTTTCACCATTCGGAGAGACAAAATGGGGCTTTCTCTTGTTGAAACAAGATCTCCTGCTGTGGTAAGACGGCTAAGAAGGCGTTGAGTTCGCCTGCTTAGCCGTCTGCTAAGATGGTGGCCTCAATGGTCCCAATCTGGCAAACGTAAACACACTCCAGAAGATTTTACAACATCCACAATCCTATAAAACCCTACTTGTCATCGGCGATTCATGATCTTTTGCAGTCCACGACAGATGCGTACCCTCCATTGGAAGCTCGATTCGTCAAAATTTTCAGTCTTCTACATTCCAGTAGCTACGTTCCTTTGTCGACTAGAGCCTCACAGCGTGACGACGTGCTGTAAAGAATAGTGAAAAATATGTGTCAGAAATGCTGAACTAATGTATATACACTGAAGATCAATTGAATTAGAGACAGCTGGCGTTATGAAAATGTGGCGCTGTAGGCGACCCTATAAACGGAAACAACATGACGTATGCAGCGATCCGACGATATAAGGAGTAATGCGACGGAAATCAGTAAGAGTCGGACGCAGTATGGGTAGGACGAAGGGTCTAAGCGCATTTGATAGTGGGCAAATTGTCGAGGCCCGAGGAATGGGTCACTCCATCTCGGAAGTCCTGCAGGCACTGGGATTTTCACGAGCCACTGTGTCACGGGTGCACCGTGAATACATCGAATCCGGTAAAACCACATCTGCAAGAGGCAACTGCCGTGGACAACAGCGTGTGGATGAGCGGGGTCATCGTCGTCTAGCTCGCATTGTAACAGCGAATAGACGGGCCACGTGCAAGAAATCACTCCGCAATTTAACGCTGGTGAACAAAAACGTGTTAGCAGCCACACCATCCATCTCCTCGCTATGGGGTACAGAAGCCATCGTCCCACGAGGGTACCGCTGCTGACTGCATATCACAGGATGCAAAGATTATCTTGGGCACGGAAGCATCGCCACTGGACCCTAGACATGTGGGAAAATGTTACCTGGACTGATGAGTCGAGATTCACGTTGGTACAAGCGTATGGCAGGATACGAGTACGGCACAGATCACATGAAGCGATGGATCCTTCTTGCCTGCAAGGCACTCTTAAAGCTGGTGGGGATGGCATTCTTATCTAGGGTCTGTTTACGTGGACTGAAATGGAACGCCTGGTACGTGTGACATCGTCCCTCACAGGTCAAAGTTACCGGGATATCCTGGACGACCATTTTCTCCCGTTTGTGCGTCTCATCCTGCAACAAGACAATGCAGCTCACGAATTGTATCGGAATGGTTGGATGAACACTCCACCGACGTCACATCGCTTCCTTGGCCAGCTAGGTCACCTGACCTCAATCCCATCGAGCACATCTGGGATGCCATTGAGAGAGAGATGTTCGAAGCTCTGACCCCCTCCATCAAATCTTCGTGAACTGTGGGAGCTTGTTCAGGGGTCATGGATCCGTATGGCTTCATAACGCTTCCGGTGTCTTGTCGAGTCCATGCCGAGACGAATCGCCGCCGTCATCAGGGCGAAAGGTGGCGCTACACGTTACTAGGCAGGTATCTCTAATTAAATTACTCTTGAGTGTATATATATACTCTTCATTGTACACAGAGGCCACATACGGTTTTAAGGAATTGGAAATTGTACCTTGAAGATTTGTACATTTTTGAATCATGTTGAAAACCATTTTCATCAACTTTCATATCGCACAGTCTGTTCTGATTGTGGAAGACTTAGAAAAAATGAAAATTTCCATACTGACTATTCGTGAAAGACAAAAGTAGGAAAAGCAGCATAAAATGGAGTACTATAAGTTTACGGTATAAAATTATGTTTAGATTTTTCAAATATTTCATCATCATCATCAACCATGGAACAAATGCCCGTAGGAGCAGACCACCAGATGGCAGCAGATTGCAATCGTCTTGCATTTTTACTACCAGCGGACCAACACTCATGTGGTCCGCTGGTAGTAAAAATGCAAGACGATAGGCACCTTTGTGCCCCTACCCTGACAGGTTAGGGGCACAAGGGAAAAAGTGCGTCCGGGGCCGACTTCAGAGAGAATCATCCACGCATTTCCGTCCCCACACACTGGGTGTCTGCGGAAAACCCCGGAAAAACCGCAGACTAGAGGGCCGGCAAGACCGGGCTCGAACACTCGTCAGAAACGTCGCCTCCCACGCTGAGCACAGCGCGTTAGCCATCTTCTCTGTACCGGTAGTTTAAAATATTTGTCTTTATGTAAATCAAAGCAACTGCAGATGAACATGTGAAGGTCATAAAATGGTATAAATAACACCTGTACTAAGTTCTGCTAATCAGTGTTATTCTTGTTTTTCGAAAGGGAAAGGCAGCGGTCTTAAGTGAGTTTGACAAAGGGCCAAATTGTAATGGCCAGACGACTAAGACAGAGCATTTCCGAGACGGCAAGGCTTGTGGAGATGCTCACGCACAGCCGCAGTTTCTACTTTCAAAAAATGATCCGAAGAAGGGAAACACCACGAATCGACGGTAAAGTGTGGGCCAACCACGGCTCATCGATGCTATAGGTGAGCGAAGGCTATTGCCATGTGGTACGAGCTAATAGCAGAGATATTGTGTCGCAGCTCGCCGGTAATTTGAATGCTGGTGACAAGAATAATGTGTCACAATACATAGTACATCGAACTCTGTTGAATATAGAGCTGCATAGTGCGTAGCCTCAGGCCGCTCCGAATGCCTATGCCAGGGGTGGCAAACCTTTTCTGACTGGTGTGCCAGTTAAAGTTTACTTTACTGTTTTCAAGTGTCTAGTGTGCCACTTCTCTTGCATTTTGTTTTGTTTTTAATTTTTTTTTCGTCATGAAACTTTTTTGCGAATAACATAAAAATGGTATTAATAGAATAGGTAAGTAGGTGAATTTTAAGACTAAGACAATTTCAATTTGAACCTGATTTAATTTGTAAGAAGATAATTAAAAAAATCATACTTACATAATCACACTGTTGTGAAACTTGTTGCTGAATGCTACTCGCCAAGGCTACTCTCTCATGCTTGGTTCACAACCTATTGTTTACAATGTTATGGGCACCATCAGCAGTCACAGACACTTTTTTATTTAAGCCAATCCGCATTTTTACTTCAAATTTCTGCTTCACTTCACACATTATATATTTCCCTGTGATCACAGTTGGCAAACTCAGAAATTTAATTAATTCCTCCCTCATTACATTTCCACAAGGAAATCTAACAAAAATATTTAACCTATGAAATCAAAATACCTAAATATAAAATTATTGTTTTCAAGAAACTAAATTTTTACTTAATGTTAATATTTTCGTATCAGTGTGACACCCAAATAGTGTTCGTGTGCCACCCAGCGGCACGCGTGCCATAGGTTCACCATCCCTGGCCTATATGCTAGCCTTGCGTCGCCTTCGAGAGAATGTACAATTGGAACGAGAGTACTGAAACTTGGTTTCTAAGTAATGGAATAAGGTCGTCTGGTTCAAGGATTCTCGTTTCCTGTAGAACCGTGTGGACGACAGGGTGTGTGTGTGTGTGTGTCCTTTACCTGGGATAGTGTTGGCAGCAGGACGCACCGAGGGAATGAAACAAGTAGGAGGAAATGTAATGTTTTGGATAGTGTTCTGCTGTAAAAAAATCTGGGTTCAGTCATTCATGTGCAGAAAACTATGGTTTCTACTACCACCTAAAACCCATTGCAGACGAGGCACATCCTTTCATGGCAAAGGTATTAGCCTCTAAAAATTCCTTCTTTCGGCAAGATAATTAGCCATGTTACACTGTCCAGAGAATGGTTTGCGGAATAAGAAGACTTTCGGGTATTGCGCTGATCTCCAGATTCTCCAGACATCAATCCAATCGAGCCTCTGTGGTTTGTGATGGAACAGCAAATCCGATCTGCTTCAGTTCAACCACGTGACTTACGAGAGTTAAAGGATTTGCTGGTAACGTAGTAGTACCAGATACCACAAGACACCTTTAGAAATCCAGAAGTGTCCCTTCTTGACTGATAAGAACTGGTTTAGCAGCACATGGAGAACCAACGTCATATTATACAGGTAGTCAAAATGTTTCGGCTTGCTGTATATTATCATGAGTTATAAATATTAATATCTGTGAAAACTGTATTGTGATTATACTGAAATGTGTGAGTTAACATTCTGGCTGTAGTTGATCTCTTTGTTCTGAAGTGCAGGTGACAACCTAATAAAGAGTGGACAAAAAAAACGGAAGTGGTTTTGCTGATTCGTTACCCTGGTCGCTTTTGTTTCTACACTGCTGGCCACCCAAAATGCAACACCAAGAAGGACACGATATAGCAAAGCCAGACTTACTGGACACATAACAACAGATACAAAGATGAAACGATTGAGCTTACAGGCCCGTGCGATTTGTGGAACACGCAGACATCAATAGTTCGTGTGGCCTCCATGGCCGGCAATAACGGCCGCTACACGCCGCGACATCGAACGAAAGAGGTTTAGGATGTGGTCTTGGGGTATGTCGGTCCAGGCTGCTTCCACACAACACTTTGCCACAGTTCATCAGGTGTACCCGCGGGTGGTGCTTGCCGGGTGACTCGGTTGCCGATCAGCGACCAGACGTGTTCGATGGGCGAAATATCGAGAGAACAGGCGGGCCACGGCAGCAGTGACACCTGGTGGGCCGTGAAGAATTGTTGCACGATGCATGCCACTGGCAGGCGTGCAGTATGTGATAACACATTTATGAAGACTATGGGAGTAATTGGATATTTCTACTTCGAAATATTTTTTAGATTCTAGAAACCTAGTTGAAAAAGTTGTTTTGTAACTGCGTGAGTTGTCATAAGGAGCATTGTGCACATTCAGCATTTCAAATAATGTCCAGATTTTGCTCTAGGGAGTATATAGATGTACTTCGTTTTCCGTTGATTTTCTTCGCTTCTAAGAATTAGCTTCCCAGACCTCTTTTTGTGACGGGAGCAATTCAAAAGAAGTAATCATTATCTCGGAGAATCAGGTGTAATTTTTGTTGGTTTCGTTTTAGACACTAAAATCAGCTTTCATTTTTAGCCTCATAATTGTGCAAACAAAACTAAGACTTTTCAGGCAGGTCGATAAGTGCACATTTAAAGAGGAAGCAATATAACTCATTAGTAGTTTTTCAGATACTGGTAATTAATAACGGTTTCAAGAAATTTATTCCTGTTAAACTTTTTACGCGCTTCTTTTGTTTCCATTTGTCTTGAAAGGAATGGAAGAGACGATCGGCATTTTAAACTTTCCATATACCGGCTGCCCTCGAGCATGATACATAAATAAAATACAGCAATATCTTTAAATTGTTGCTTGCAAAAGAGACCAGAGTTAAACAAACTTCATAGAAAATTTTCAACAAAAACGTTAGGAAGGCTTCCTCGAAGATTTTGTAATTTTTATTAAGCTTATTTAGTAAATCATTGCGGAGTTCTCCAAGCTCAAAAATTACGGCTTTTCAATATACGATTCCTTTACAGCACAGAATTAACAAGAAAAAATCTTTTAAATCGTAATGATGTTTGAACGTTTTGAACCATACATTTTTAACAAGAATAATTTCAGTGAAGGTTTTCAGAAGTGTGTTACAAATGAAAAAGGAACAGTGCATGTCTTTTTTAATGGACTACAGAACCAGCAAGAAAAATAAATGAATCGTATATCATAGTTCGCTACAGGACCAGCAAGAAAGATAAATGGATCGTATTTCATAATTCTCTACAGCACGGGCAAGAAATATAAATGGATCGTATATCATAATTCGCAACAGGACCATCAAGAAAGATAAATAGGTCGTATATCATAATTATCTACAGGACCAGCAAGAAAGATAAATAAATCGTATATCATATTTCGCTACAGGACCAGCAAGAAAGATAAATGGATCGTATATCTTATATCTCTACAGGACCAGTAAGAAAGATAAATGGATCGTATATCATAATTCGCTACAGGACCAGTAAGAAAGATAAATGGATCGTATATAATAATTTTCTACAGGACCAGCAAGAAAGATAAATGGATCGTATATCATAATGGCCTACAGGACCAGCAAGAAAGATAAATGGATCGTATATCATAATGGACTATAGGACCAGCAAGAAAGATAAATGATGGATCGTATATCATAATGGACTACAGGACCAGCAAGAAAGATAAATGGATCGTATATCATAATGGACTGCAGAACCAGCAAGAAAGATAAATGAATCGTATATCATAATTCGCTACAGGACCAGCAAGTAAGATAAATAGATCGTAAATCATAATTCTCTACAGGACCAGCAAGAAAGATAAATGAATCGTATATCATAATTCGCTACAGGACCAGCAAGAAAGATAAATGAATCGTATATAATAATTTTCTACAGGACCAGCAAGAAAGATAAATGGATCGTATATCATAACGGACTACAGGACCAGCAAGAAAGATAAACGGATCCTATATCATAATTTGTTACAGAACCAGCAAGAAAGATAAATGAATCGTATATCATAATTCACTACAGGACCAGCAAGAAAGATAAATGAATCGTATATCATAATTCGCTACAGGACCAGCAAGAAAGATAAATGAATCGTATATCATAATTCGCTACAGAACCAGCAAGAAAGATAAATGGATCGTATATCATAATTCGCTACAGGACCAGTAAGAAAGATAAATTGATCGTATATAATAATTTTCTACAGGACCAGCAAGAAAGATAAATGGATCGTATATCATAACGGACTACAGGACCAGCAAGAAAGATAAATGGATCGTATATCATAATGGACTACAGGACCAGCAAGAAAGATAAATGGATCGTATATCATAATGGACTACAGAACCAGCAAGATAGATAAATGGATCGTATATCATAATGGAATACAGGACCAGCAAGAAAGATAAATGGATCATATATCATAATGGACTACAGGACCAGCAAGGAAGATAAATGGATCGTATATCATAATTCGCTACAGGACCAGCAAGAACGTTAAGTGGATCGTATACCACAATTCGCTACAGGACCAGCAAGAAAGATAAATGGATCGTACATCATAATTCGCTACAGGACCAGCAAGAAAGATAAATGAATCGTATATCACAATTCGCTACAGGACCAGCAAGAAAGATAAATGAATCGTATATCACAATTCGCTACAGGACCAGCAAGAAAGATAAATGGATCGTATATCATAATTTTCTACAGGACCAGCAAGAAAAGTAAATGGATCGTATATCACAGTGGACTACAGGACCAGCAAGAAAGATAAATGGATCGTATATCGTAATGGACTACAGGACCAGGAAGAAAAATAAATGGATCGTATATCATAATGGACTACAGAACCAGCAAGAAATATAAATGGATCGTATATCATAATTCGCAACAGGACCATCAAGAAAGATAAATAGGTCGTATATCATAATTATCTACAGGACCAGCAAGAAAGATAAATAAATCGTATATCATATTTCGCTACAGGACCAGCAAGAAAGATAAATGGATCGTATATCTTATATCTCTACAGGACCAGTAAGAAAGATAAATGGATCGTATATCATAATTCGCTACAGGACCAGTAAGAAAGATAAATGGATCGTATATAATAATTTTCTACAGGACCAGCAAGAAAGATAAATGGATCGTATATCATAATGGCCTACAGGACCAGCAAGAAAGATAAATAGATCGTATATCATAATGGACTATAGGACCAGCAAGAAAGATAAATGATGGATCGTATATCATAATGGACTACAGGACCAGCAAGAAAGATAAATGGATCGTATATCATAATGGACTACAGAACCAGCAAGAAAGATAAATGAATCGTATATCATAATTCGCTACAGGACCAGCAAGTAAGATAAATAGATCGTAAATCATAATTCTCTACAGGACCAGCAAGAAAGATAAATGAATCGTATATCATAACTTCGCTACAGGACCAGCAAGAAAGATAAATGAATCGTATATAATAATTTTCTACAGGACCAGCAAGAAAGATAAATGGATCGTATATCATAACGGACTACAGGACCAGCAAGAAAGATAAACGGATCCTATATCAAAATTTGTTACAGAACCAGCAAGAAAGATAAATGAATCGTATATCATAATTCACTACAGGACCAGCAAGAAAGATAAATGAATCGTATATCATAATTCGCTACAGGACCAGCAAGAAAGATAAATGAATCGTATATCATAATTCGCTACAGAACCAGCAAGAAAGATAAATGGATCGTATATCATAATTCGCTACAGGACCAGTAAGAAAGATAAATTGATCGTATATAATAATTTTCTACAGGACCAGCAAGAAAGATAAATGGATCGTATATCATAACGGACTACAGGACCAGCAAGAAAGATAAATGGATCGTATATCATAATGGACTACGGGACCAGCAAGAAAGATAAATGGATCGTATATCATAATGGACTACAGAACCAGCAAGATAGATAAATGGATCGTATATCATAATGGAATACAGGACCAGCAAGAAAGATAAATGGATCATATATCATAATGGACTACAGGACCAGCAAGGAAGATAAATGGATCGTATATCATAATTCGCTACAGGACCAGCAAGAACGTTAAGTGGATCGTATACCACAATTCGCTACAGGACCAGCAAGAAAGATAAATGGATCGTACATCATAATTCGCTACAGGACCAGCAAGAAAGATAAATGAATCGTATATCACAATTCGCTACAGGACCAGCAAGAAAGATAAATGAATCGTATATCACAATTCGCTACAGGACCAGCAAGAAAGATAAATGGATCGTATATCATAATTTTCTACAGGACCAGCAAGAAAAGTAAATGGATCGTATATCACAGTGGACTACAGGACCAGCAAGAAAGATAAATGGATCGTATATCGTAATGGACTACAGGACCAGGAAGAAAAATAAATGGATCGTATATCATAATGGACTACAGAACCAGCAAGAAAGATAAATGGATCCTATATCATAATTTGCTACAGAACCAGCAAGAAAGATAAATGAATCGTATATCATAATTCACTACAGAATCAGCAAGAAAGATAAATGAATCGTATATCATAATTCGCTACAGGACCAGCAAGAACGTTAAGTGGATCGTATACCACAATTCGCTACAGGACCAGCAAGAAAGATAAATGGATCGTATATCATAATTCTCTACAGGACCAGCAAGAAAGATAAATGGATCGTATATCATAATTCGCTACAGGACCAGCAAGAAAGATAAATGGATCGCATATAATAATTCGCTACTGGACCAGCAAGAAAGATAAATGGATCGTATATCGTAATTCTCTACAGGACCAGCAAGAAAGATAAATGGATCGTATGTAATAATTCGCTACTGGACCAGCAAGAAAGATAAATGGATCGTATATCGTAATTCTCTACAGGACCAGCAAGAAAGATAAATGGATCGTATGTAATAATTCGCTACAGGACCAGCAAGAAAGATAAATGAATCGTATATCACAATTCGCTACAGGACCAGCAAGAAAGATAAATGAATCGTATATCACAATTCGCTACAGGACCAGCAAGAAAGATAAATGGATCGTATATCATAATTTTCTACAGGACCACCAAGAAAAGTAAATAGATCGTATATCATAATTTTCTACAGGACCAGCAAGAAAGATAAATGGATCGTATATCATAATGGACTACAGGACCAGCAAGAAAGATAAATAGATTGTATATCATAATTCGCTGCAGGACCAGCAAGAAAGATAAATGGATCGTATATCATAATGGACTACAGGACCAGCAAGAAAGATAAATGGATCGTACAAGACCAGCAAGAAAGATATGTGGATCGTATTTTTTTTATTTGTGTTGGTGAAGATTTTCGAATGATAGAGAAAACTTATTAAACTGTCGTTTTTTCAGTCAAACATTTTCGGCACGCTTTCTGAAAAGCAACACACACAAAGCATGTCAGGGTGGATGACTTATAATAATTGAAATGGGGCTTGGTCTTTCTCTTAAATCCCAGTTACAGTTCATGCTGAGGAGGGCAGCAGCTGCGCACAAAGATGTCATAAGCAAGATCAACGCCTTCGTCGAATGGAGTGGTGTAAAGTTCGGCGCTAATGGACTGTGGAATGATGGAAACAAATTTCTTTGGAGTGATGAATTATGATTCACAATCTGGTAGTTCCCCCAACGAGTCTGGGTAATAGGTGCAAGGTATCTGCTGTACTGTGTTGTGCCAGCTGCGAAGTTTAGTGGAGGAAGCATAACTCTCCAGGTATGTTTTAATCGTTTGGGTTCGGAACCTTAGTTTTATGCCTTGGAACCTTAACACTGCAGCCTATAATGACATTCTCAATAAATCTGAGCTCCCAACATCTAAGCTCATTTTCTTGCTCCCAACAACGTTCGGTGAAGACCCATTTATATACTATCAAGAGAGTGCCCCGTCGCAGAATGAGAAACAGGTCGAAATTCTTGATCAGGACCCGACCCGGATGTCACACAATTGGACCTGACCCGGACAAATCTGCATTAAACTATAATATATATATACACGGTCTAGTCACATTATTGTGACCACTAGCTAATATCCAGAGTAACCGCCGTGTACAGCACGTACAACAGCAAGACAGCTTGGGAGTGACTCAATAAGTTGCTGGAAGGTGATAACATGTACTTGGAGCCACGCTAACTGCAGTTCAGCTGACAGCTGCTGGACGGTGCGTGGTGGATGATCCATAGAGCTAACAACACGATCGAAGTGGTCCCACAGATGCTCAATTGGGTTTCAGTCTGGAGAATTAGGGGGCCAGGGAAGTACTGTGAAGTATTCATCCTGCTTTTCCAGCAACTCTCGGATATTTCTAGCTGTGTGACATGTCGCATTGTCATTCTGAAAAATCCCATCAGCCACAGGTAAAACAATCAGCATGTATAGGTGTACGTGGTCTGAAAGGATGAATTCATAACGCATTCGGTCCACAGTCCCTTCCACATTTATGAATGAACACAGAAAATATCACTAAAACATTCGTCAAACCATAACGCTGTCCCCAACAGCTTGTGTTTTTTCAGATTTCGTTGAAGACTGTTTGTTCTCCGATGTTTCTCAGCTTATACGTCAATGTCCATCCGTTCGATGAAGCAGAAAACGTGACTCATCGGAGAAGGCAATCCTTTGCCAATCAGTGGAGGTCCAATTCCGAAGCTGGCGTGCCAATCTAAACTATTTTTGCCAATGCGCCTCATTAGGATAGGTGCAGTAACTATCCGTCTCCATCGGAGCCCCATACGCAGCCGGGTTCACTGAACTGTTGTTTTAGACACACTTTCGGTAGCCCACAGGTTCATTCTGCCAGTGAGTTGCTAAACTGTAGCGTGACGATTGGCCCTCACGCACCTTTACAGCCGACATTCATCTCTCACATCAAGGGCGCGTGGTGCCATTGATGAGAGGTGAACATCAGCTGTAAAACAGAAAGGAGAAGATCTCATATAACTGAAACGTGGACATCACTTCTCCTATCGCGGGACAGATACTGGCAGAACTAGTGGTGTTGGATTTATAATTAAAAAGAATGTGAAAGATGAAGCTCTAGAAGTTGAAAGTGCCTCTGATAGAGCTGCACGACCTGTTATCCAAATCTCAAGAAGATGCCAGACTCAGATTATTCAAGCTTATAAACCCAACACAAGTCATCCTGAAGAAGAAATTGAAGAATTGTAGGAGGAAATTCGTCATCTAAATAATAAAGGCACGCAACACTTGAAGATCATTATGGGAGATTTCAAAGCGAAAATAGGGCAACAGCAACAGAATGAAATTTCAGTAGGTAAAGGTGGTCACGGCAACAGAAACCAGCGTAGAAATACTCTCGTAGAGTTTGCAGAAGCAGAAGGGTTTTTCATAATGAACTCTTTTTCAAGAAAAAGCCACAAAGGAAATGGACATAGAGGCATTCTAATGGATTGATTAGTGAAATTGATTTTATTATGCGCAACAAGAAATTCGGCATGGAAGACTGTAGTATTCTGAACAACTTCAATACAGGTAGTGACCATAGAATGGTAAGATGTAAGATGCACCTCAACGTTAAAGTTCGAGCGTGGCAAGTTCGTAAAACAAACAAAGTGCATTTATTGACATGACCAACCTTGAAAAACATCATAATAAATTCAAATTGGAACTGAGGAACAAATTCTCTGCTCTAGAAGATCTAACGTAGGAAGAAGTGGACATCTCTGACGTTAACACAAAACTAACGAAAGCTCTTATGGAAACAGAAATAAAATTAGCTGGTACTGAGAACAAGTTGCAAATGAACAAATTATCAGGAAAAACCAAAATTCTGATGCAAAAATGAAGAGAGATATGGACAACTAAAGGAAATGTGACTTCCAAAGTGGAATATATACTTCTATGAAAGACAGTAAAAAAAGTACTACGGAAGACATAAGGAAATTCAACTGTGAACTAGTGAGGAAAGCTATTGAAAACAACCAAAGCCTAGACAGAGCAAAAGGACATCTCAGGATGGGAAGAAAACCGATTATGGCACTGAGAAGAAAAGATAGCTCTGTAAAAAGAAATAGAGGCGAAAGTTTGATAAGAGTGAAAGATTTCTACTTCAAATTATATGAAAGGGATGATACATGTACTCCAGACATTACGAAAGGTACCAGCACCAGAGTTCTTCCAGTCCTCCCAGCAGACGTTGCACATGCAATCAAGAACATGAAACGTGGAAAAGCTCCAGCAGAAGATGGAATTACCGTAGACATCATACAAGAAGCAAGTGGGAAAAAATGAAACAGTACTCGCTCAAGTTTTCACTCGATATCTTAATGAAGGATAGATTCCTGAGGTTGGAACAATGCTACATAAAAAAGGTGACATGAAATATCTCAGGAACTACAGACCTATCAGCCTCCTATCAGTGATTCATAAAATCTTCACTAAAGTTCTTTAACACCGCTTGAAGGTAACTCTGGACATGTCTCAACCGAGAGAACAAGCTGGATTCAGGAGTGGCTACAGCACTATAAATCATATCCACATACTGAGAGAACTAATTGAAAGAGAGAGATGGAATATCCTGTTATGCATGGCTTTTATCGATTATGAAAAGGCGTTTGATTCTGTGAAACTATCAGCAGTTACAATAGCTTTAAAATCCTGTGGTATTGAAGATGCATACATTCATATTATTAATAACATCTATGAAAATGGAAATGCAAAGATTCGGCTATTCGAGAATACAGCACCCATAAAAATAGGAAAGCGATTGAGACAAGGTGACAGTATATCTCTGAAACTCTGTAATGCCACATTGCAAAATATCTTTGAATCACTGAACTGGGGAAA
Organism: Macrothele yani; assembly: GCA_039090855.1. NCBI lineage: Eukaryota > Metazoa > Arthropoda > Arachnida > Araneae > Macrothelidae > Macrothele > Macrothele yani. The sequence continues at coordinate 97,971,123 of CM077007.1, read as the reverse complement.
CAAAGGGATAAAGATTAATGAAGATTATCTAACTCACCTTCGTTTTACTGATGACGTACTTATTTTTGCAACTACCCCATCAGAGCTGCAGGGTATGATCCAGGAACTTGTTGACAACAGTAAAGAAGTGGGATTAAAAATGAACTTTCATAAGATAAAAGTGATGTACAATGCTTTTACAAGAAATGAAGATTTATCGATTGATGAGGAAAAACTTTAGATAACCGTTACCTGCCTTTACCTTGGACATAAGATATCAAGTGAGAGTCACATTGATGAAGAAATTAATCAGCGTATTAAACTTGCCTGGAGAGCTTTTGGAAGAAACGGTATAATTTTCAAAGGCAATATGCCATTATTTCCAAAAATAAAAGTGTTTGACCAATGCATCATTCCAGTGCTTGCATATGGTGCAGAGACGAGGACCTTAACTGAAAGAGACATACAAAGACTGTAGACAACTCAAAGCATCATGGAGAGGTGCATTCTTGGTGTAACCAGGAGAGATAAGAAGAGAAACTCCTGGATCAGAAAAATGACAAGAGTGCAAGACATCAAGCTCAGAGTAAAATCCCGGAAATGGTAATGGTTTTGGTTTTGGTAATTGTGTGTACCAAAGGTGCCCAGTTTATTGCTATCATGGGATACATACATAGGAGATATCAGTGACAAATGCAACATAGAAAGCATAAAGGGGAAAAATCTGGTTATCCAAAACACAAGCTGGAGAGCAAACAGAAGAATACATCAATTTGCAAATATAGTAAAATGACGATGTACGCAAAAAAGGAAAATCACATCGGCATATCATTCAATACAAAATAGAGCATGTACAACGTTATACACATACGAACAAGGGAATAAGAGCAAAGTTAACAAATTTAGTATGAAATAACCGCGACAAAAGAAAACACTAGCATATCTAAGACATACAATGAGAGCAAATTAAAAACACAAAGCACTATAACAAACACATGAAACAATATTGCAGTAATTGAGAGACAACAGAAACAGTGTCTAGTTGAGAAGAAGCGCTAAATGTCATCGGCCTGAGAAAGCACGGTATCACAAAATTGTTTCTCAGCAAGGTCTTTCAAGGAGGAGAGACGGCGGGTGTATCGTCTCATGAAGACCTGGTATCTAGGATCTGTGACACTCAGGGATTTGAAAAAAGGACACATACGCTTCAATTTGCATCACCGCTGCACACAGATCAAGGTCAGGTGAACGGAGAAATTCTTCGGTACAGACAACCGTACGAGCAGATTGGAAGAGGCGTGAAAGTTTTTTTTCTGGACAGTGGGCCAGTAACAAGAGGAAACTTATCAATAGCCTGTATAACCTCATCATCTGAGAGAGGATTGACAGGGCCAGAACGATGATTCAAACTGTTCGAAGAGTCATCAGGCGGAGAAACATATGAACTGGAAACATTGGGAACACTAAAGTAACATAAAAATGTTTTACTTTTTCTGTTTCACAGAGCCTTTGGAAAGACCAGTCCGTCTCGAAGACGAAGTTGAGTCAGAGGAATCCATTGGTGGATCTAGAGGAGCACTCGAAACAGGAGACGAGAGCACAAGTTGTTCTGAGGAATCAGTATGTTCCCGAAAGTATCGATTAACGCTGAAACCTCAGCCGAGGCAACAGGAAGGTGCGGAAATAGGGGAACATCAGACACGGTCCTATTTGAAGTTCCGATATGCGAGAGACACAGAGGAAAGCCAGTCGGTCGGAGTGCCAAAGCACCACTCGACACATCTGTGTCGGAACACTCAGCCGGAGACATATTAGTAGTGGATGACATCGCTACTGACTCTGAAGGAGGATTCACGTCCGTAAGGTGCGGAAGAGGAGGAAAGGGATCATGATCCTTTATTAGAAGATGCGTCCAACGGAGAGAAGGAGAGGTCGCGTCTGGTAAAACACTAGAAGGGGGGATGGTAGAAAAAACAGTGTGATCGGCACTGGGAGGCGAGCTGGAAGAAAGACGACGGCGACGCTTTACAAGACACACAGGAGGAAGTGGTGTGATCCTGTGTAAGACGGTGAGTACAATAGTGAGTAGTGAAAACCTTGAAACTGTACGTGCGTGAGCCAATTTCTACAGTAGTATCTGTAGGTCAATCCGCCAAGGCGTTCTCAGTGGAAAAAAACGACCAACAACTGACGGCGAGATCCCGTAGCCTGTGCAAATCAGGTTCCGCGTGGAGCGTCAGAAAGGCGACGAACATTGCCAAAGAACTTACAAACATCACCGGACGCTTGGAAAGAGGCGAAGTGATGAGCTGATTTATACCAATCGAAAGCCTGTGTGCAAGAAAAAAGCAGCATCCTCCCTGTGCTTGAACTGCACTGACATACCCCGAGGGTACGAGAAATTCCGGCAATAGACGCAGACGACACATGACTAGAGAGGGCCTTCATTCAGAGTGGCAAAGGAGTATTTTGTAAGGCATGGAAGAGTACTCCTCTATCCAGGAAGTTATGGAACTCACGGCCAATCTGCGAATTGTCATCAATCGCTGCCTTCACCTTGTGGTTGTGTACCTGAATAATAGGTGTTGATTGCAAAAGGCCATCAGCTTGAGAAGAAGCTGACGTAGAATTAGCGCCTCTCTGCACTGTAGAGGAAAATGCAATCCTCGGAAGAGATGTCTGTGCGGAGCTGGCAGGCACAGAAGGCAGTGAGGGAAAAGAAGCACAGGCAGAAAGCAAGGCAGTAGTATCAGTATTACCCAGGGAGGGCACCGAGGCAGAGGCAGAAGCTGAAGACGGAGGCGCAGCCAAGTCCAGTGAAGGCACCGGAGCAGGAGTACCAAGAAGCTGGGAAGGCATCTGAACAGCCGCATCTGAGGACGAGAGTTTGTAAAATTCCATGGACGTGGGAAGTGCGACGTGACGTGAAACCGCCACGCCCAGAGATGATAAAGATAGACCGGAAGCCGTCATGTTGGCAGCTTCCAAACGTAAACAAACGAGTCAACGATATGGAAACGGAGAAATATGAGCAAATACAAGGACGATATCGTCATAAAAGTAGCTCAAAACATACACAGTACATTTAAACAGGTGAGGCGCGCAACAGGTGAGTGTGGGACGAGGTATATCACACTAGCACGCATAAAATGTAGGAGCCACCAACACAACGTCTGTCAAGAACGAGCAATGGGCTGGAGATATTGCGAGAAGGACAGGCCAACGATGGACAATTCATATTTTAGACTGGATTCGAAGGGACTGGAAAAGACCTAGAAGATGAACACATGGGAGATGAATGGATGAAATTCGAAAGTATGCGGGAGGAACAAGGAGAAGACTGGCACCAGACAGACGGTTGTGGAAGAAACATTGGGAGACTTTCATCCAGCAGTGGATTGATAATGGTTGACAATGATGGTTATGATGATATACATATATAGGGTGTTCAAAAAGTCTTCGCAGTGGATTTCTTTGGTTATATGGAATCAAACATATATATTATATGTACGTATAATTTACTCACTTACTTACAGTAAGTATTGAATCTGTCGTTCTTCATTTGGAAGACGTAACCTGTTTCATACATGTTTTCAAACACATCTGCGAGAGTCAAAAAGTCCTTCCTCAATAATGTTAAAGCTGTTCCACCTACTTTTGTAAGCGCTTGAGTCAAAATTGTTGCATTTTGCAACTTGTTGAATGTTTAATTTCAGTTTTTGCTGTTCTCTTGGTAACATATTAAACTTCAGAATATGTTTCAGAGCAACACCAATTTTGACAAGTACAGCATATGATGAGTTGAAATTTCCAAAATGTGGATGTTGTTTTCATCATTTCCCCTCAGAAAAGAAGGGACACTTTTCCTTCTGCGGATACTCTTCCTTCATACTGCATGACAAATCATTTTTCAGTCCGCGGGAACCAGTATCGAGCACAAAATTCCACAGTGCGCATTTTTTCTTAAAAATTGTTTTTTGTTTTGCTTTTCAATCAAATATAAAATGGGAATTAAACCGGGTCGAAATCCGGTCAGGAGCACCTTGACCCGATTCGGTTGACCCGCTAGAAATTGTCGACCCGTTGACCCATGACCCGTTTTCATCTCTGTCCTGTCCGGGGCTTTGCGTTTATCATCTGTCAACGATGACAAATACGCCGTCTTGGTGCCGCAGTGGTATAGCTGTTGGCTTTTGACCATTCGTCTGAAAGGGGTTCGGGTTCGAATCCCGGTGAGGATGGATGTTATATTTGTTTTAGCGCACTGGCTCGTTCCCTTCTCTGTAGTCGGTGGCCCTACATTAGGGACGGGAGGCTGCTTTTAACAAATCGAGTTGTTAACGGTGGTCGTTAAACTCCCCAATATAAACAAACCAACAAAATATTGGTGACAAACGCCCCTTTCTAGACCTTTATTCTCTACTCTATGATTCAAAGCAGGGTGGGAAACAGTCCCCATGAAGCAAACATCATGTCACTGGGTAGAAACAGTTGACTCATTTATTTTTCTCCTTTATTATCTTTCTCTTTTATTAGCTTCGTTTGCATTGTTACAGCTCTTTTAGCAAGTAATTAGTCAACTCCCTGAACGAACACTTTGAAAAACAAAGCTAAATGCAAAGCAACGCTTTCTGATGCGTACGTTCACTCTTTCCAGCCGCGTTGAACCTACTACTTAGAAAGCGAATATATTTGTAGTAACTGATTTCATCTCATTTTTATAAACCCAATTTAATTCGCTCCAGCTGGCTTAAGGGTTAATTGTGCGATATAAATATGCCATAGCTAAGTTTTAGCTAGAAAAATATCAATGAAATGAAACTATCTGCACTAACATTTTTCAGATATTTTATAGCTATCGGATGTATTGGAACTTATTAAGAAATTGATAGAACATCCAATAACGTAAGTAACACTTAACCCCAAATTCAATATTTAAAAAATGTTGTGTGAACGGCACTTAAAAAAGAAGCACTATAAAATATTTTCAATCGAAACGGTGTTGTTCTCTGTTGAAAAATGATCAAGACTTCGATCGCTGATTGCCGATTCGTAGACAGCGTCGGGCGTCGCATTTTGCGCTTTTAACGTTTATCCTTTCTCTCGATACTTTCACTTTTTAAATTAGATTTGCGTCCTTACTCACATAACAAATGAACTATTGATGGCGTTTAACATATTTCATTACATGCACGAGACCGTGGCGCATGGTAAGCACAAATACTTTCCATCTTCACATTTATCTCCGGAGGGGAGTAAGACCTCGGATCTAGTGGAAGACAGCCACAGATTTAAATCATTTTTAGCTTTTGCATTAAAAATACGTTGGGGATCTCATCATGCCCAGTCATCATCATCAATCTCCTACCTAATCGTTTTGGGGGTTACTGAATTAACTTACACTCCATCTGATGACTCATTAGGGGTACCTAACGCGAACGACACATTAAACCACAATCTGACGTGCAGGATCACTCTGAAGCAGAGAACATCCTTCACTGAACGCTTTCACGTATGAATGCTCTTGCAGAGGATCCCAGGATTTAGGTAACAGCAGATATCATACCGATGAACGGTTTTCAAATATTCTTTGTTCTTTTGGTTTCCTGACGTACATATGTCCGTGAAATCGCTCGCTAAAGCGTAGTGGAGAGAATCGTATTCAGGGTGATTCAAAATAATATTTACCGTTCTAAAAAAACTATAATTAATGAAAAACACGCTTTACGAAGAAGAATGGCAGAAAGAAAGGGAAATTAAGAAGGCTTTATTTTTTAAGCAAATGAAATTCATTGTAGTGTCACGTTCGTGGCTATCAAGACTACAAAACTGGATTCCGTTTTTCTGCATGCGTACTATTCTTATGTTATTTACAGTCTCACATGCTTTTTTCGAGTACTAGTCTTATGTTATTTATAGTCTCACATGCTTTTTACGAGTACTAGCCTTATGTTTTTTATAGTCTCACATGCTTTTTTCGAGTACTAGTCTTATGTTATTTATAGTCTCACATGCTTTTTTGAGTACTAGTCTTATGTTATTTATAATCTCACATGCTTTTATCGAGTACTAGTCTTATGTTATTTATAGTCTCACATGCTTTTTACGAGTACTAGCCTTATGTTTTTTATAGTCTCACATGCTTTTTTTGAGTACTAGTCTTATGTTATTTATAGTCTCACATGCTTTTATCGAGTACTAGTCTTATGTTATTTATAGTCTCACATGCTTTTTACGAGTACTAGCCTTATGTTTTTTATAGTCTCACATGCTTTTTTCGAGTACTAGTCTTATGTTATTTATAGTCTCACCATGCTATTTTTGACTTATTAACATCAGTTTAAAGACAACTGTAAGGATTTTGAAAACCGTTAACAGTTGCAACACACATCATTCCCAGTCCCTTATTCCATGCATCTCATCCTTTTTACATTCTTCATCTAATTCTCTTTTAAATGCCATTGAAAAATTATACTAGTAAAATAAAAACACACATCAGAAGTTTAGATAAAGAAAAACTCATGAACCAAACAGCTATTATTAGATACAAGTCTCACTTTGTTGTTGTTGTTGTTTCTGAGTTTAAAGACAACTGTGAGTATCTCAGGCAATAAGCAGTGTCTCCTGTCTACTTTTGAGCCACTGGTTTTACGGAAGCAAGGACGACAACGCTGTGGGACAAACACACCACCTTGCGTCGTCTAGGACTAGCCAGAAATTGGCGACTCTGTTTAATCGGCCACCGAGGTAGCCGCGTGGAAGGTACGAAAGCGGTCTTTACTTACGAACGTGTTTTTATTTCTTCTTCAAGATACACCATATATAATAACTTGTCAATGATAATAATATGGCAGCCAACGGGTTACCTCAACACAAAAAAACGCAACAAACTGAACCTCCGCAACGTGAGGCTCAGAGTATCTCAGTTATATTACAAATTCACCAAATATAAACTATATTGACAAATGTCACCGGACGCCTAGAGGAGAAACACAACATAGCATTTATTGACATGCATTAGTACGGTGTCGGTCCACCTTTGGCTTTAATGCATGCACTTCGAGACATGGTTTTGACAAGGTTTTGGAACACAGCGATAGGCATGCCCTTCCATACAGTACATAATGCTGCCACTGACTGCTGCCTAGTAGTAGGATTTGGTTCCAAACTTCTTATGCGGCGCTATAATTCATCCCATAAGTGATCTACGGCATTAAGATTAGAGCTCTGTGCTGGCCAGTCCACACACGATACGGAATTATCGTCAAACAACACCGTAACAGTCCTTGATTTATGACTTTGGACATTATCCTGCTGGTACCAACAGGGCCCGGTTCCATAGTATTGTCACAGAGTTGGTACGGCATAATTGTCCAGAATATCGAAGTAGACGTGCTGGTTAAGAGGTTTGTCCACGATAACCAATGGGCCGGAACCATACCATGAAAAATACCCCCACACGAGTACACTGCCAGCTCCAAACTTGACCGTAGGAACAGTTCACTATGGTAAATAGCATTCCCCGGCTCTCGCCATACCCACACACGGCCATCAGACTGATGGATCGTGTATCCGGATTCATCAGTCCATAGGACCCGTTTTCGTCGATCTACGGTCCACGATAAATGTTCTTTGCACCATGCTAAACGACGAGTAGCATTTCAAGTAGAGATGAAAGGCTTATGAGCAGCCTCACGACCACGGTAACCCATGGAATGAGGTTCTCTGTGAATGGTACATGTACATACCGAGGTTCCAGCATTTTTATTCACCTCTACACTGAGATCTTGTGCAGTATCCCGTCGATTAGCTGTAACGGCTCTCCTGAGGCTTTTACGTCTTCTATTACTGATTTTCTTTGGTCTGCAGTACGTTTTGTTGCTCCATGTGTCTTTCACGTATTCAGTACATCCAAAACAGTTGACTTGGGTGTGCTTAAATGCCTCTCGGCTTCTCTTATGGACAACCCACTAATATAACTCCCAACAATCCTTCCTTTCTCAAAGTCAGTTCTGTACCACCATGACGTTTTCACTCAACCTCTCTTTGCGATATGATCGCGGTCCGCTGCTGGCTTGTTTTTATACCGCCCTTGGCGGCTGTACCGAGCATCTTAACGCAGTGGATCCATTCATTTGCTTTTTGAGGTGTGTCCGGGTACTTTTGTCAATACAATGTACATAGCTAATCTTGAAGGGAGAGCGTACAACCCAAGACGACAGTAATCTACACACACTTAACAATGCTCACTCCACATATTTTACACATCGTTCTTATCTTATCAAAACATACCACGTCATTCAACCTGACGTCAAGAGACTGTTGTCAAATAACATTCAGTGAATGAGAAAATAAAACGTTAATGTTGAAACGCTTAAAGAACACGAACTCAAAATTTACATAAAGAAAGAAAGTAAAAATTATAGTTAAATTAGAATATACGTCATAAGGACTGGTACGTCCATATCGGAAATGGCTAAACTTGAGCGTTGTTCGAGAGTTTCATTGGTCAAAATGTGCCAGGAGAGGAGTCAAAATAGCAAAAAAAAAAAAAAAAAACAGCGACCCGACTTTAAGAGGGGACAAAACGGTGAATTCCAGAGGTGAACGATTGGCACGTCGCCTTTTACAGGGTATTCGGCGCAACACAGTTGTACAGTTGACCACCCAAAATATGAGTTAACGATAAGGAATGCATCCCGCATGCTGGCACAGATGGGCAGAAGCCATATACGCCCCTCTCCTTTCAAACGACCCCCACCATCACCACCCGCACTGGGTATATATAGCACATGGAATTGCTCCCGGTGGTCGTTAAAATTCGTCTGTCTCTCTCTCTCTCTTTCTCAAAAGAAAACAGTCTTCTTGGTGCAAATAGCATACAGGTTAGAAAATAGAAGATTGGGAACAGGTTTACTGCTCCCGTAAATTACGATATATCCTTTGTTCTACAAATTGTAGAATTCGTATTTGGCGTCAGAATGGGGCTATGGATCCCTCCATTTATGATATTGACTTTTCATGCCAGTGGGGGAGGTTGTATGATATGACACATGTTTAACTGGCTGAAATGGGACCCGTGACACGTGCGGAGCCCCGTATAGATGCCAGATACTACCAGGGTCTTCTTTATAACATTATACCTCTACCTAGAGGGGGAAGGCTTCACGCAGAACGTTAATGTCCCAGGTCATCGGGTTCGCATTTCGTAGGAATGGTTCAACGAACATTGTACTGACACAAATCATCCCTGATGGGCCGTCCCGGTGACGCAGTGGTTTAAGAGCTGGCTTTTGACATAAATACAATGTTAAATCATGCTCCACCTCCACCGCCCTTTCAAGACTATGCGTGAAGGGTCAACACCAACCTTTCTGGGACGATGTTACTATGTTACATACGCCGACTACCTGTTCTTCTATCCTCTTGACAGAAAGCTTATTGATACATAAACATAGGGCAGAATGTTGTAACGACGATACCCCTATCACTGTACCGTTACCATGCAAACTGCTTTGTAACTACTACAGCGAAAGAGACAATACCGGCTACAACCCAAGCTCCAATGAAACGACATGATTATGTAATGAACATGCGCATGCCAAAACATACTGTTTCGTCGATGTGCTTACTATATATATATATATATATCTAACCCACCTTCGTTTTGCTGATGACGTAGTCATTTTTGCAACTACCCCATCAGAGCTGCAGAGTATGATCCAGGAACTTGCTGACAAGAGTAAAGAAGTGGGATTAAAAATGAACTTTCAGAAGACAAAAGTGATGTTCAATGCTTTTACAAGAAACGAAGATTTATCGATTGATGGAGAAAAGCTGGAGATAACAGACACGTACGTTTATCTTGGACAGCAGATATCAAGTGAGGGTCACATTGATGAAGAAATTAATCGGCGTACAAAACTTGCCTGGAGAGCTTTTGGAAGAAACAGCATAATTTTCAAGAGCAATATGCCATTATGTCTTAAAAGAAAAGTGTTTGATCAATGCATCCTTCCAGTGCTTACGTATGGTGCAGAGACGTGGACCTTAACTAAAAGAGACATACAAAGGCTGCAGACAACTCAAAGAAGCATGGAGAGGTGCATACTTGGTGTAACCAGGAGAGATAAGAAGAGGAACTCGTGGATCCGAAAAATGACAAGAGTGGAAGACATCATGATCAGAGTTAAATCCCTGAAATGGCAATGGGCTGGACATACTGCCAAAAGGACAGATCATCGATGGACAGCCGAAATTTTAGATTGGATTCCAAGGGACAGGAAAAGACCCAGAAGAAGACCACATGGGAGACGGGTGGATGAAATTCGAAAGTATGCAGGGGTGACATGGAGGAGACTGGCACAAGACAGACCGTTGTGGAGGAAACTTGGGGAGACCTTCGTCCAGCAGTGGATTGATAGTGGTTGACAATGATGATGATGATGATATATATATACCCTCCCAGTGCATAACGAAACCACACCATTTGATGACGGGTCGTCCACAGTGGACTTGAAAGTGCTCATGTTTTAATTTTGTGTACATATATTTTAACTGTAATTTTTTAAAATCGTGTAAAGACCGCAAACTGTGATTTTAATATCCTTCAGCACGAATAAATTGACTACCTATGAGTAGGATATGCATTAAAAGGTACATTTTGTAGATTAATTATGAAGGAATTTAAGTCATCCTACAGAAAAATAAAATGATCTATGGAAAATAAAATGTATTTCTTTTAAATAACGTATTCGCAAAGCATTTAGAAAAAATAGATTAAGATATGCATTAGAAGGTACATTTCGTTGATTAATCATAAAAACATTTAAGTCGTCTTTCAGAAAAATAAAATGATCCGTGGAAAAAATAATGCATTTCTATTAAATAACGTATTCGCAAAGTTCCTAAAGAACTTTGCGAATACGTTAGTTCCACAACTTCACTTAATATGTAACTTCGCCTTCTCGTTAGCTCCTACAGAACGGTGTAAGCGCGACGCGTCACGTGGTCGAGTGGGATAATGCATCTGCCTAGAAACCCGCTGGCCGGGGGTTCGATCCTGGTGTGATCTTCGAGAATTTGTATTTCCTTGGAAAGAAAATTGCACTAGCGTCGTGACGTCACACCGTAAAATTTCCTGATGGGGGAAAAATAAAATGGTGTACGAAAGATATCGATGTGACCATGTGGGAAGGTAAAAAAGAATTGGCGAACAAAACATGTTTTGTAGGATCACGTTGCACACAAAATGTTATGGTTGAACACAAAGAGAAAATTGCGGACAAAAGATGGTCGGGAAGATCACGTGGGGGGGGAAAAATGGCTGCGAATGACGTCATAATTGATTAGGAATCTACAACAACCGTCCTTGAGGCAGCACGTGGACGGCTTCCTTTTTACAGAAAACCCCTATTGTCACGTAACAGTAATATAATGATGTCATAAAAATTTCAAATACGTAACATGAAGTTGGGGTGTTGAAGTTACAAAGACCTTTCACTGTAACGTATTGGTTATGTTTCAAAGTTATGTAACGTTTAAGGACATTTTGACGCAACCGTAAGGTTCCTGAAACATTACTGCTACATTGCTCAACGTATCTGAAAAGTCTCAATGTTTCAGTGTTACGTACTTGTAACATATACGAAATATTCTGCGCTGTGTGGGGAGATAGTCGACGAAAGGTGTATCTCATTCTGTTATTCCAAAACGTTCTTTGTTTGTTTCGTTTGCGTAGCATGTAAATGCTTTCGCCTATATTTTTCCAAACAAATCACCGATTTAGATTTTAGCTTGAATAAAAATTTGCGGAAACCTCCTGAGGCAACTACCCTCAAATAGAGTTACATGTAAGTTTGATTTACTGGGCACATTTCCTTTAACATCACAGTTTCTTCGAACACACAAAGCAGTTGTGTTACATGTTGTTCAGCAGAATCTTTTAATGTTTTTTTCCCTCTAAGAATGAATATCTTCCTTCTTTTTGAAGAATAAAAAAATTCAAGAATAAAAAGAAAGAGCGGTGAGGGAACCCCTTAATATGCACAGTTCGTCCGTTATGAGTGGTCACGACCTCTTGGACGCACGCACCATTTCTTAGAAAAGTAAATTATGAATACTTCAATATCTTAAAATTCAAACACGTGGAGTATGAATGTGGTCCATATGTGCTGCGTTTTAAGAAATAAAACCTCGTAAATATTATTTCCATAATATTTTGTGCCGCTGCCAAAACGCATTACTCACGGATTCTATAAAACTGACATATTTTCGGCGCAACGAAGAGAACATGGATATAAATTCTCGTTGAAATTCAACATAAAGTCTACTTCGTGTGTTTGTATGTTGGCCATGAATATCGCCAGCTTCACATTGTTTGTAATGCCGAGAAAGACGTAATAAGTTAAAGGCCCGTAAAACTGTGGGGGCATATTTTACAGCATCATTTCGCCTCTGTGACAGCCAGAATTACCCCTTATAAATAACAGAAAGAATAACAATAACTAAGAATCCAAAGAAGAAAAAAAGCGCACCTGTCTTCTACGGAAGAGCATTTTTAAGAGCAAGGAGTTGAGCTTCTCCCGGAATTACAAATTTCACGTGAGCATAGAAATAATAACAGCCGTAAGCACTTAATGCAGTGCAGAAATATTTGTTAAGGTAACAAACTAAGACATTTATAACACTGATCAATATAATTTTATTCTGCATTATTTTGTGGGGTCCCATACGTGTGGAACTGTATTGCGTTTCATTCACTGTTCTCCTTGTTTCATCCCAGATACCTTAAAAAGTAACAATATCCCGAGAAAAAGCGCAAGTCGAATCGTATCTTCTAATTGAGAATGCCACAGTTATACGACTAAGGACAATGTACTTCTACCTAAGTGGAATTATCTCTTAGGGATTTGAAAAACTTCAGATTTTTTTTTTTTTTGGAGGTTTAACGACCACCGTGAGCAACTCAATGGGTTATAAGCAGTCGCCCGTCCCTAATTTAGGGTCACTGGTTCCAGGAAGTGAGAGAGCCAGCGCCGTAAGACAAACACAACATCCATGCCGCACCGGGATTCGAACCCAGACCCCGTTCTGACGAATGATCAGAGGCCATCGCTTAGACCACTGCGCCACCGGGGCGGCAAACTTCAGATTTGCGCTAAACATATGCTTCTCAACTCATGGGTCGCAGGAGGATTACAAACAGAGATAGAAACGGGTCACGGGTCAACGGATCGACCATTTTTTGAACTTCAAGAATGTTTCGCGCTTACGTTGTAGATTGGGTGAATAATCGCCGTCTTAACACGATATTAGAAAATAAAAGTACCTAAATGTAAAAGCAACTTCGTTAAAACATTAGATATAAAAGTACAACAACAACTTTTCAGTCCGCATCGGACCCTTCATATAGTGTAGGTCATATATAGATCATTAGGTGTAGGTCTATGTCCCGCCAATAAATAATATCGAAAAATACACTGAAGAGCAATTGAATTAGAGGCAGCTGGCGTTATGCAAGTGTGGTGCTGTGGACGGCCCTGTGAAGGGAAACGACATGACGTATGCAGCGATCCGACAATATAAAGAGTGATGCGACGGGAATCAGTAAGAGTCGGACGCAGTATGGGTAAGACGAAGGATCTAAGTGCATTTGATCGTGGGCAAATTGTCGGGACCCGACGAATGGGTCACTCCATCGCGGAAGTCGTGCCTGCACTGGGATTTTCACGAGACACTGTGTCACGGGTGCACCACCGTGAGTACATCGAATCCGGTAAAACCATCCCTGCAAGGGCCAACTGCCGTGGACAACAGCGTGTGGATGAGCGGGGTCATCGTCGGCTAGCTCGCATTGTAACAGCGGATAGACGAGCCACAGTGTAAGAAATCATTTGGCAATTTAATGCTGATGCACAAAAACGTGTAAACAGCCACACCATCCAGAACCATCTACTCGCTATGGGTTACAGAAGCCATCGTCCCACGAGGGTCCCGCTGCTGACCGCACATCACAGGGTGCAAAGACTAGCATGGGCGCGGGAACATCGCCACTGGACCCTAGACATGTGGAAAAATGTTACCTGGACTGATGAGTCGAGATTCGCGTTGGTACATGCGGATAGCAGGATACAGGGTACTCTTGAAGCCAGTGGGGGTAGCATTCTCGTCTGGGGACCGTTTACGTGGACTGAAATGGGACCCCTGGTACGTGTGACATCGTCTCTCACAGGTCAACGTTATCGGGATATCATGGACGACCATTTTCTCCCTTTTGTGCGTCTTCAACATCCCACTGGGGACCTCATCCTGCAACAAGACAATGCAGCTCACGAATTGTATCGGAATGGTTGGATGAACACTCCACCGACGTGACATCGCTTCCTTGGTCAGCTAGGTCACCTGACCTCGATCCCATCGAGCACATCTGGGATGCCGTTGAGAGAGATGTTCAAGGCTCTGACCCCCTCCATCAAATCTTCGTGAACTGTGGGAACTTCTTCAGGGGTCGTTGATCCGTATGGCTTCCCAACGCTTCCGGTGTCTAGTCGAGTCCATGCCGAGACGAATCGCCGCCCTCTGCAAGGCGAAAGGTGGTGCTACACGTTACCAGACAGGTACCTCTAATTCAATTGCTCTTCAGTGTATATGCAGACCTTATGGTCTGGACTTTGGGATAAAGACCCGCAATATTTTTTCATTTGTCAAAAATGACAGGGATCTCATTCAGATGCAGGACGGTCTTGAAGTTTATGTAACCCCACTGAGAGTGATCGAACCTGAGAAGGAAAATCGAATCGGTCGAGTTTCGACGACTAATAATCTGAAGACTCGCCTGATGGAGCATAAATATGATATTAATATCAGATGCACAATCACAGCAATGTCGCGCTTACTTCGTGAAGAAACGTATCAACCTTTGTCGGACGAAACAACCATATAAACTACACCAAAGGTTTTACGAAAAGCCTGCAACATTTTGCCCAACAGCAACAGTGGTGCAATGATGACCTTCCGTGTGTCGTGCCAAATCCTTGGAAATATTTGTTTCTTACCAATTATAGACATTAGTAGATAACAAATGTCATCACATATATATCATTAGGTGTAGGTCTATGTCCCGCCAATAACTAATATCGAAAAATATATGTAGACCTTATGGTCTGGACTTTGGGATGAAGACCCGCAATATTTTGTCATTTGTCAAAAATGACAGGGATCTCATTCAGATGCTGGACCGACGGTGAAGGAAAATCGAATAGGTAGAGTTTCGACGATTCGTAATCTGAAGACTCGCCTGATGGAGTATAAATATTACATTAATACCAAATCCACAAACACAGCAATGTCGCGCTTACTTAGTGAAGAAACGTATTAACCTTTGTGGGACAAAACAACTATATTAACTACTCCAAAGTCGACAAACGTAACTCTTTTTACGGAAAGCCTACAACTTTCTGCACATCAGCAACAGAGTTGCAATCATGACCTTCCGTGTGTCATGCCAAATCCTTGGAAATATTTATTTCTTACCAAATATTGACATTATTGACCTTCACTACCAGTGCGCATGCCCTTTATGAAAATGCATGTCCTAACCCCTCTTTAGATGAATTTAACCCACTGCTGGTATAATATGACCTACACTTGAGGAAGGGTCCGATGTGGACTTGCAAGTTCTTATGTACTTTTAAATTATATGTAATGTTTTAACTAAGTTTCTTTTACATTAAAGTACTTTTATCTTTTAATATCGTGTTACGACGGTAATCTCGACCATTATCTGCGGGTCAAAGCGGTCGCATGATTTGTCATGCAAAATATCGTCGTCGCTTTCTTAAAGCAACAAAGATATCCATCGTCCGGCGCCGTATCGGCGCCGACACCAGACACACCGACATCATATCGTAAAACGATACTTCCTTTCCGTTTGTTTTCATAGCGATTGTCTAAAGCAAGGTACAGGCAAACGCCAGTCGCCTGGTTCTCCACAGATTCACTCTCACACCACGCGTGTCACATTGTAAGACCGAGAGTTCTGCATTGAGCATTCACGAGTTTTCGTTTGACGTTCTAACATCCCGTTCTCATTGCATGTCGTATGGGAATTAATGCCTTAATTTGTTCATGGGGTTGAATTTAATATTAAGGAAACTGAAAAAGGCATCGAAGCAAACAAATACGTGCTTGTTGGAAATAAAAGGCAGAGAGTGAAAGCTGAAAGTTGTTTCGTCTCGTTGAGAAACCAGAATATGTTTCAGCAACACCAATATATATATATTTTTAATTGGAGGTTTAACGACACCCGTGAGCAACTCAATGGGCTATAAGCAGTCACCCGTCCTTAATTTGGGGTCACTTGTTCCTGGGAAGGGAGAGAGCCTTTGCCGTAAGGCAAACCCAACATCCATGCCTCACCGGAATTCCAATCCGAACCCTTTTCGGACAAATGATCAAAGGCCATCGCTTAGACCACTGTGCAATGAAGCGGCCACCAATATTCACAAGTTTGTGATGAGCTGAAAGTTTCCAAACTGTGAATGTTAATTTCATTAGTTTCCCTTCCTTCAACATCCACATTTGGGAGGCTTTCAACTCATCAGAAGCTTGTGAATATTGGTGTTATGGTGAAGCACATTCTAAAGCTTGATGTGTTGTCGAGAAAACAGCAAAAACTGAAATTAAACATATAAGCTACTTAATTCAAAAATTTAGACTGCTGCGCAATCAGAATTAAGTGGAACTTCCTTAACACCACTGCTGAGGAATTTTTGAAAACGTGTGTAAGACAGTTAGGTTATGAAGGACGACAGTTTCAACACTTCCTGTAAGTAAGTAAGTAAATTGTACGTTCCCCCGTAATACAGTTGCTTTATTTCTACGAGTATATAACCTACGATACCCACTGCGCAGAGACTTTTTGAACGCCCTTTGTATATACAATATGTTTGAAAACTAATGGAACAAACTTTAAGGGGTGACAGAACACACCGAAACAAGCACTTTTCGTCATAGAATGCATGGTCAGAAGTTTCCGTTTCCCTAAACACACCGTCTTTCGCAACACAAAGACCCATATTTTTTACCGGAACGTCTGGATGGGAGGACGTACCGTATTTTCCTTCAACAAGTCTTGTCTGAATTGATGTCTGCCGTAAAATTTGGTTCAAGCATGATGGAGCGCCAGCTCATTTCAGCACTCAGGTGCGTGATTACTGGAACGCCCCATTTCCAGGCCAATGGATTGGCTGAGGTGGACCCGTCGCCCGGCTCCCCACGATCACCAGATCTGTCTCCTCTGGATTTATTTTTATGGGGACGTCTTAAGTTCGTAATCTACGACAGTCCCATTGATTCCAATGAGGAACTAGTCGCCAGACTTTCAGTCGCCGCTGCAGCTGTCCGGGAAATGCCTGGTATTTTCTACAACATACGGGCATCTTTACGTCGACGATGCGAAGCGTGTATCAGGAATGGCTGTCGCCCTTTTGATCAGCTTTTGTAAATGTTATTAGTTTCAGTATTGACTTATTAATGTTTGCAAATTTTATGTAATTTTGTGATGTCACGTTTTGTTTTTTTTATTTTGTCTGCAATAAAGCTTTGTTTTGATTTGTTGTGCCATTCCTGTCTTTGTGTTGCGAAAGACGGCGTGTGTGGGGAAACTGAAAGCGCCCTCCAGCGCCTAACCGCGTAACTAGCGGCCATGCATTCTATGGCAAAAAATGCTTGGCCGCCCTGGTGGCGCAGTGGTCTAAGCGATGGCCTCTGATCATTCGTCCGAACGGGGTCCGGGTTCGAATCCCGGTGAGGCATGGACGTTGTGTTTGTCTTACGGCACTGGCTCTCTCCCTTTCCCTGGAACCAGTGACCCTAAATTAGGGACGGGCGACTGCTTATAGCCCATTGAGTTGCTCACGGTGGTCGTTAAACCTTGAATATAAAAAAAAAAAAAAGAGATGCTTGTTTTTCTGTGTTCTATCACCCTTTAAAATTTGTTCCAATAGTTTTGAAACACCCTGTATACATGTATATATATTTGTGCATGATTATGTATCATTACAAAGTGAGTTTTGAATTTATAATTCAAAGCAGAATTGTGGGGTCAGGTCCCGGTCAGTAACGGATGGAGTGCGGTCGGGTCCGGGTCTATATGTTTTGACTCATTTCCAAGTCTGATTACAAACGCGTCGCTATCCTGGTCTCATTGAATATTAACATAATGCAATAGTTTATTAAGTGTAAGTAAATACTGTTAAGTAAGTGAAAGGTAAAAACAAAATAATACTTAAGAAACTATCTACTCATAACCACATGTAACTATACCTCTAAACAGCAATCAATTCAACCTGCCGTAGAGAACTGAGTGAAGCAGACTATTTTTGTTTCGGTGTGGGTCGCTCTTCCAGCAACAAAATCCCGAGTTCACTTCGTAGTTTTAAATACGAATTTAGTTTCGCAGTTTCTTGGAATTCCCGTAATTAGTTCCATGAATTTCGAGAGCCACAGTTGGAAAGGATTAAATGTGAATTTGAATAAGATTCAGTATTTGTGTTTATCACGTAAGATCTGTATGAAATCCTGCTATGTACATTGAATTTAAATTAAATATTACCTATTTCTCATTGCATTTTTTTTAAAACAGAGTTTCGGTTTTATTTACGCTTTCCAACCGTAGGTTGAAGAAGCGTATATGCTCCAGCTTTGTCCGTCCGTCCGTACAATAACTGACATAAATATAGTTCGATTTAGATGAAATTTTAGTATGTGGTAGGGGACCACTTGAGGACGAACCCTATTGAAAATGGGACGAATGGGGTCAAAGGTCACGACGTAGGAGCGGAATCATTCCATTTCCCTTATGCGTCATAACGTGCTTAAAAATGGTTCGATTTCGATGAAATTTCAGTATTTGGTAGGGAACCACCTGGGGACGAACATTGTTGAAAATGGACGAAATGGGGTCAGAGGTCAGGACATAGGATTGCGATCAATTCCATCGCCCTTATCCCATATTATTAAGGTGGACGTCAAGTAATTTTGCTTCCTATACTTCCAATGCAAAAACCTTTGTACACATTTCCTACACAATTAATGTGTTTCCAAATATGAAAATTTCAACATCGATTAAAATAACATCATATTATAACTTGGAATACTTAATATTTTCTAAAACATAACCATAATTATACTAAAAATCAATAACTTTTCCTCTGGTGGTGTTAAAACCAGAAAAAGGATGGCGCGACCTGTACTTTGATGACGTCAGTAGACAAACAAATATTGGATTGCATAATTATGATTATGTTTTAGAAAATATTAGGTATTCCAAGTTATAAAATGAAGCCATTTTAATCGATGTTTAAATTTTCATCCTTGTGAACGCATTAATTGTCCAGAAAAAAGATGGCGCGACCTGTATTTTCATGACGTCAGTAGACAAACAAATGTTGGATTTCATAATTATTGTTATGTTTTACAAAATATTAAGTATTGCAAGTTATAAAATGAAGATGTTTTAATCGATGTTTAAATTTTCATTCTTAGGAACGCATTATTTGGGAAGGAAATGTGAACAGAAATTTTTGCATTTGAAGTCATCATCATCATCATTGTCAACCATTATTGATCCACTGCTGGACGAAGGTCTCTCCAAGTTTCCTCCACAACCTTCTGCCTTGTGCCAGTCTCCTCCATGTCACTCCCGCATACTTTCGAATTTCATCCACACATCACCCATGTGGTCATCTTCTGGGTATTTTCCTGTCCCTTGGAATCCAATCTAAAATTTCGGCTGTTTATCGATGGTCTGTCCTACTGGCAGTATGTCCAGCCCATTGCTATTTCAGGGATTTAACTCTGACCATGATGTCTTCCACTCTTGTCATTTTTCTGATCCACGAGTTCCTCTTCTTATCTCTCCTGGTTACACCAAGCATGCATCTCTCCATGCTTTTTTGAGTTGTCTGCACCCTTTGTATGTCTCTTTTAGTTAAGGTCCACGTCTCTGCACCATACGTAAGCACTGGAAGGATGCATTGATTAAACAATTTTCTTTTAAGACATAATGGCATATTGCTCTTGAAAATTATGCAGTTTCTTCCAAAAGCTCTCCAAGCAAGTTTTGTACGCCGATTAATTTCTTCATCAATGTGACCCTCACTGGATATCTGCTGTCCAAGATAAACGTACGTGTCTGTAATCTCCAGTTTTTCTCCATCAATCGATAAATCTTCATTTCTTGTAAACGCAATGAACATCACTTCTGAAAGTTTATTTTTAATCCCACTTCTTTACTCTTGTCAGCAAGTTCCTGGATCATACTCTGCAGCTCTGATGGGGTAGTTGCAAAAATGACTACGTCATCAGCAAAACGAAAGTGGCTTAGATAATCTCCATTAATTTTTATCCATTTGTTTTCCCAGTTCAGTGATTGAAAGACGTTTTCCAATGTGGCATTAAAGAGCTTCGGAGATATGGTGTCTCCTTGTCTCACTCCCTTTCCAATTTTTACGTGTGTTGTATTTTCAAACAGCCGAATCTTTGCACTTGCATTTTCATAGATGTTATTAATAATATTAATGTATGCATCTTCAATACCGCAGGATTTCAGAGCCATTGTAACTGCTGCTGATTTAACCGAGTCAAAGGCTTTTTCATAATCGATAAAAGCCATGCACAATGGAAGTTCATATTCTCTCGCTCTTTCAATTGGTTCTCTCAGTACGTGGATATGAATTATTGTGCAGTAGCCTCTCCTGAATCCAGCTTGTTCTCTCGGTTGATCCATGTCCAATGTTACCTTCAAGCGGTGTGAAAGAACCTTAGTAAAGATTTTATAAACCACTGATAGGTCTGTAGTTCCTGAGATCCACAATGTCACATTTTTTATGTAGCAGGATCATTGTAGCATTGTTCCAATCCTCAGGAATCTTCCCTTCATTAAGGCATCGAGTGAAAATTTTAGCGAGTACTGTTTCGATTTCTCCACTTGCTTCTTGTATGATGTCTACAGTAATTCCATCTTCTCTTGGAGCTTTTCCACGTTTCATGTTCTTGATTGCATGTGCAACTTCTGCTGGGAGGACTGGAAGAACTCTGGTACTGGTACCTTTCATGATGTCTGGAGTACATGTATCATCCCTTTCATATAATTTGGAGTAGAAATCTTTCACTCTTGTCAAAATTTCGCCTCTATTTCTTGTTACAGAACCATCTTCTTTTCTCAGCGCATATAATTTGTTATCTTCCCTTACTGAGATGTCCCTTTGCTATCTTTAGGCTTTGGTTGTTTTCAATTGCTTTCCTCACTAGTTCACCGTTGAATTTCCTTACGTCTTCAGTGATACTTTTTCGTACTGTCTCGCATAGCTCTATGTATTCCACTTTGGAAGTCACATCTTCTTTAGTTGTCTTCATCCCTCTTCTTTTTTGCATCAACATTTTGGTTTTTCCTGATAATTTGTTCACATGCAACTTGTTCTTAGACCCAGCTAATTTTGTTGCTGTTTCCATAAGAGCTTTGGTTACTTTTCTGTTAACTTCAGAAATATCCACTTCTTCCGATGTTAGGGCTTCTAAAGCAGAGAATCTGTTCTTCAGTTCCAACTTGAAGGTATTATGGTGTTTTTTAAGGTTGGTTAAGTCAATACATCTTGTTTGTCTTATGAGCTTGCAACGTTCGAGTTTGGTGTTGAGGTGCATCTTACATCTCACCAATCTATGGCCACTACCTGCGTTGAACTTGTTTAGCACACTGCAGTCTTCTATGAGGAATTTTTTGTTACATATAATAAAATGAATTTCACTTTTCATCCCATTTGGATGTCTCCATGTCCATTTCCTGTGTGGCTTTTTCTTGAAAAAGGAGTTCAAGATTAAAAACCCTTCTGCCTCTGCAAACTAAACAAGAGTATTTCCACGCTGGTTTCTGTTGCCATGGCCGACTTTACTTACTGAAGTTTCATTCTGTTGCCGTTGTCCTATTTTTGCATTGAAATCTCCCATAATTATCTTCAAGTGCTGCTTACCTTTATTATTTAGATGAAGAATTTCCTCATAAAATTCTTCAATTTCTTCTTTACGATGACTTGTGGTGGGTGCATAAGTTTGAATAATCTGAGCCTGGTATCTTCTCGAGAGTTGGATAACGAGTCGTGCAGCTCTGTCAGAGGAACTTTCAACTTCTACAACTTTATCTTTCAGTTTCTTGTTTATTATAAATCCAACAATACTAGTTCTGCCAGTATCTGTCCCACGATAGTAGAAGAGATGTCCACTTTTCAGTTCAATGAGATCTTCTCCTTTTCTATTTACCTTACTTAGCCCGACGATGTCCCACTTGATCCTTTGTAGTTCCTCTTCCAATTCCAGAAGCCTTGAATCAGAAGATAGGGAGCGTCCGTTATACGTAGCCAAGGTCAGCATCAGATGGCAGCCTAGTCCGGTCCTTCGGGGATTCTTAGCACCCTCTGCCTTCATGTCGCACTGGCCGCTGCCTTGGCCAGGTACATTCCAGCTGCCGGAGACTGAGGGCCAAGATTTAAGTTGTTGAGTCATTTTGGAGGGGTTTGGCCATAACTCACCAAGCTGGCCAAGCGGGTTGGTGAGTGTGGGATAGCATTTCCTCTAATCCCGATGGTATAGTTATACCGCTATTGGCGGTCGTCAGAGCCCCTTTAGTGGGAACAGGATGCACCACGAGAAGGCGGGGTTGACATTTGTCAAGGAGAGGCTGTGATGTTACGCATCCCCTGACCTTACATCCCCCATTCGAAGTACAGGAAGCAAAATTACTTGACGTTCATCTTAAAGGAGCAATTCTTGTATGTATGTAAATTTTATTTTGAAAACGGCTCTAAAGATTTTGAAGAAAGTCGTTAACCTACCGGTTTCTGGTACTGAAAATCGATTTAGCTCGATCTCGACTTTAGGAAAATTCGTTTAGTGGGTTAAATAACCAACCCGAATCACCACGTTTTTAGTGTAGTGTCATGGCGTCTCCCATTAGATGTTGGCGCGCGGTCACGCCATCTCTCTCATTATCACACGCGTTGTGTGTGGATCCTATTAAAGTTTCATGACGACACACTCTTGCGAGCAGATGGTCGCGATTCCCATCTGCCTCATTATGTCACGCGTTGTGTGCGTATGTTCGTCCGCACGATAACACCCGTCAAAATTGTTCGATTTCGACGAAATTTTAGTGTGTGGTAGGGACACAACTGGGACTGATCCCTACAGAAAGTGAACGAAATCGTGTCAAAGGTCAGGACATAGGAGAGGGATTCATTCCACTGCTCTTATGCGTTATAACTAACGTAAAAAAGGTTCGATATCGATTAAAATTTAGTATGTGGTAAGGAACCACATGGGGACAAACCCTATTGAAAATGGGGAAATGGGTTCAAAGGTCAGGACGTAGGAGCGGAATCACTTCCATCGCCATTATGCGTCATAACGTACTAAAAATTATTCGATTTGGAGAAAATGTTAGTATGTTGTAGGGTCCTGCCTGGAGACGAATCTTATTGAAAATGGGCGAAATGGGGTTAAAGGTTAATACACAGGACCGAGATTTATTCCACAGCCATTGTCCTCATAACTTGAGTTATGATTTCTGGTATGTTGGAAAGCGTATTATAATCAATGCATTGCATGATTTTACTAACTTGTATTTTTTATTATCCCTAGTCACGAGGTATACGAACAGTGAAAAGTACGTAGATAACGTGTTAGAAGCCACCCCGGTTGCGCAATAGTCTAAGCTCCGGCTTCTGACCATTCGTCTGAGATGGTCCGGTTTCGAAACCCCGTGTGGCATGGATGTTGTGTTGAACTTTTAGCGCTGGCTTTCTCCCAGTGGCTGTAAATTAGGGACGGACGACTGACTAAACTCAGGTGCCAAAGCAAAAATACTGAGACCGGCGTTACTAGATCCATTACATGCCACCACACACATGCGGTAAATGATATCGTCAGAAAACGACGTATATACACATAGAGGTAGATATCTCCGCAAGCTCAAGCATTCACAGTTAAACGACAGATAATCAGGATTTAAATGATTTCGAATGTGGTATCCTAGTCGGCGCCCGGGAGATGTGCAACTCTATCTCGAAAATCTTTATTACCACGAAATTCGGATTTACACGATCAGCAATTTCAAGGGTGCACATGAACTACACAAACTCAGGGAAAACATCTAGGGTACGAGAGTGGTGTGACCGCAGAAAAACCCTGGCTGATCGTTGAGAGTGGGGTCTGGCAAGCATTGTGATATCTTCCTGGCGTGCAACATTGTTGCAAAACCACAACGCACTTCAATGTTAAGGCTAGCAGTAGCATCAGCGTTCAGACAGTGCAACGTTCCCTGCGTTCAATGGAGTTCTGGAGCCAAAGGCTCACAAAGGTGGCATTGCTGACCCGACGACACAAGGATGTGCACCTCGCTTGGGCTCGGGAACAACCCCACTGGACGCAAGATGACTGGATGTAGCCTGTTCCCAGTAATAGCGGTACCAACTGTTTCGGGCAGATGGACGATTTTGGGTGTGGGGACAACCACACGAGACAATGGATCCCGCATGCACACAAAGGACAGTGTAAGCCGGCGGTGGCTCTGTTATGTATGGAGCATTTTCAGCTAGCACTGATCAGGAGTTCTCATACGTATGCAGATGGCTCTGACCACTGTAGGCTATGTAACTATCCTTGGGAATCATTTGCACCCCTTCATGTCAAGCAACCACTACGACGGGTGCGACCTCTTTCAACACGACAATCCGCAATCGCACCCATCCACAGTCGCCCGATTATAACTGACGAAACATTCCACGGAGTTTGGCATCCTGATCTAGTCCCCTTGTTGGCCGGATTTAAACGCCATCGAACACATTTGTGATGCTGTTCAACGTGCCGTCAATAACAGGAATCCTCCTCTGTCTAACATTACGGAATTGTGGGACGCTCTACAAGAACCATGGTATGCCCTGTCTCCACAGAACTACAGAGAGCTAACAGAATCCGCGTTTCGTCGCGTTGCTGTCATTATCCGTTCGCGAGGCGGCGTAACGCGATATTAGAGAAGTATCCATGTTTTTTATGGTACTTCACTACATAAGTCATGGAGTTGCTCACGGTGGCCGTTAAAAGCCCAAACAAGCAAATAGGTATTAAGGAAGAGAAAATTTTGGCCAAACGAAACAATCAAAGGCTCTCTTGCATTGTTGACGTCCTTTTCAAATCTAGGAATGGATCAAGGTCATAAATCACTAGAGCATCATATATCGTCGTACATATTAAGAAACATATATGCTTCACAAAAAATGACAAGAGTGGAAGACATCATGATCAGAGTCAAATCCCTGAAATGGCAATGGGCTGGACATACTACCAGAAGGACAGCCCATCGATGTACAGTCAAAATTTTAGATTGGATTCCAAGGGACAGAAAAAGTCCCAGAAGAAGACCACATGTAAGATGGATGGATGAATTTCGAAAGTATGCAGGAGTAACATGGAGGAGACTGGCACAAGACAGACCGTTGTGGAAGAGGCTTGGAGAGACCTTCGGCCAGCTGTGGATTGATAATGGTTGACAATGATCATGATATGCTTCACAAATATGTCATTTTTCAATAATCGGATAGCGGTACTCAATCGATTTTTGTACAGTGTTCTCCATGTAACAACTTCAAGAAAAACTTGAAAATTGAATGGCTTTAAGCGGGATTCGTACGCGCATCACGCATTATCCCTTCGAGCATGCAGTCACCCAAGACATTGTGAACTGATTTGCATATTGTTAAGAAAAAACAGAAAAAATACAATGACTCAAGAAATACATGATCAAATGTTATGAAAATTGGTGAAAACCTCTATCATATCGTACATTAGAAAAATCCCCTAAAACAATTCGTAAGAATCACTTCTTACCGACAAAAATGAACTGCGTATAGAACTAGGTTCAAGAAATGGTTTCAAATTGAAATGGCTAAAGAACCTCAGTAAGGAGTGTGAGCAACCCTACAGCAATATTTCATGCTCTTTTTGGTGACATGTAGCAGCTCAGTAGGTAGAATGTGCCGTTGTTCGTACAAAGTTTGCCTATGTACCTCCAGGTCTTGCGGAGGGGTGGGGGAAGGTTTCAGGGCAGCAACTGGTCTCCCCAGAGCTTTCCATACATTTTCGATTGGATTAAGATCGAGAGACTTGGCTGAACACTTTATAAGGCCATCTCACTTTGTTAAATGATCTCTCGCAGATATAACAACAAATCTGCTATCACTAAATCCTTTCCTTACACTCCCCAAATGATGTGACGCACACCTGGGCAACATCCCTTTTTATGCTGTGGCTATATTGTATGAACCGATGCCATCTCCACTCATTTGCATATGATGCGTGAGTCGGAATTATTAGGTGTGCTACTTAATTTTCGGCCTCTAAACGCAAGCGATCATAACGTCGGCAAATGGAAACATCTATGTGCGATAACGGCTGATTGCAGCGCCATTCAACAGCTTTGCAGGCAACCGCAACCGCTCACCGCTGTGGTGACAGAAGGGACGAAAGTTGACGGTGGAAGCAATGTCGTTCGGGAAGCAACATTTGAGGCACTGTCTCCTGTTTGCGTTTCAGCGGAAAAAATGTGTCGTGGAAGCCCAGCAAATGATATGTGCTGCTTTGCTACAGTACGTGTAAGAAGTAGTTCCAGCGGTTTAAGTAGTGACATTTCGATCTCCGTGATGAAGAACTTCCGGGACAGCCACAGAAATTTGACGATGAGGAAATGGAACAACTGTCAGATGCAGATTCCTGTCGCACACAATCAGAGCTCGCCCAGGAACTCGGAGTAATACGGCAAGCCATTGCAAAGCGGCTGCAGAAGCTTGGACGGATTCACTAGGAGGGCCGTTGGGAGATCCACCAACTCACATCTGCGAACAAATCTAGGCGCTGCGATGTTGCTGTGTCATTTTCTCTTCAGATTCAAGAAGAAGGATTTCCTTCACAAGATTTTGACCTGTGATGAGAAGTGGATCCTCTACGATAATCCTAAGCGGCGCAAATCGTGGGTTTATCCAGGTCAGCCTACCAC
The DNA here is from genome assembly GCA_039090855.1 of Macrothele yani. Taxonomy (NCBI): domain Eukaryota; kingdom Metazoa; phylum Arthropoda; class Arachnida; order Araneae; family Macrothelidae; genus Macrothele; species Macrothele yani. The sequence continues at coordinate 97,944,041 of CM077007.1, read as the reverse complement.
CAGCACCGCCAAACCATATATCCATGCCAGGAAGTTGTTGCTGTGCATATGGTGGGATCAGCGCGGTATCGTACACTATGAGTTGCTCAAACCTGGTGAAACGGTCAATGCTGAGCGTTATTGTCAACAACTCATTCGTGTGAGTGACGCAATGGAGGCGAAAAAGCCATACACCGGTAAAGGCAGAAGGTCGGTCCTGTTGCTTCTAGATAACGCGCGTCCTCACACCGCGCAAACGACTTTAAACACGATTACGGACCTGGGATGGGAGATTTTGTCCCACCCGGCGTATTCTCCAGACTTCGCCTCGTCGGATTATCACCTCTTTCTCTCCCTGCAACATTACCTGAGTGATACGCACTTCACTTCTTTCGAGTAGGTTTACACAAGTATTGGTAGTTTTATCAACTCGAAACAGCCCTCTTTTTCTGCAGTGGCATTCGGCAGCTCCCTGGCCGATGGCTCAAATGTATCCAACACGAAGGGGATCATTTCCCTGATTAGGTACGTATTCGATTTGCTATAATTAGCCGTCAAAGTGCCGTGCCTGTGGCCGGGAATTAAGTTACACACCTAATACATTTCAAATTGTGTATTAAAAAAGTTTCGAGCATTTCCAATACTTCTTTCACAAATAATAGTGACTTTTCAAGGGTTTTGTTTTTTAATTTACAGAAACCAATGTGGTTCCATGTAACTGAAGATAAAAAATTATAGCTTAGGAATTTGAGCAAATCGAAAATAGTAAAACTATACTAGTAATTCTATTGGTTAACGTAAGAATATATAAATAAGCGTTTTCAAGCTTTCGCACATCAACCAAACGGCTTTTTTTAAGGAACTCAGACAGAAACTGCAATCTGAATAATGGAACGCTTTAACAGTTTGAACGCGGTTATTGACTTAACTTCACAATAAATAGATAGGATGTTATATTCATTTAAAGATACGAGGTATCACGTTGGTTGTGCAGTGGTATCCTGGTAGGGAGAAGGCCTTACCCCAAAATATACAGCCACTTTGGAAACCTTGGAGATCATTACTAACAGTGATACTTGGCATGATAGTGTCTCACTCGAGTTGCCACGAATTTGGAACTGGTTTTTCAAGTAACGCCTTCTCCCTACCAGGATACCGCGTTCACAACCAGCGTGATACCTCGTATCTTTAAGTGAATACAACCTCGTATATATTTATTGTAAAGTCAAGTCACCGCGTCCAAATTGTTAAAGCGTTTCATTATTCATATTGCAGTTTCTGTCTATCTTCCCTGAAAAAGCCATCTATTTGGTGTACGAAAGCTTGCAAAACTTTTATTTATACACTGCTGGCCACCCAAAATGCAACACCAAGAAGAAAGCATCCGATTGGCCTGAAATTCGCAGCATGCGTCGCCCGCGAGAGGACATGCAAACGATTAGCATTGCAGGGCATATGCAAATCATGTGCGCCCGGCACGCCATCGAGAAGCACTATACGAAAGGCGCACAGAAGGCGGGGTGTAAGTAGTGGAAGTGTGTTGCGCTGCCAGACCTGTGTGTGGGAAGCATCCTGATGCCTTGTCAAAGATTACGGTAGTCATTCCAGCACGTTTCGGAGTTCGACAAAGGACGAATAGTGGCTTATCGCCACAGTGGTTTATTGTACCGAGACATAGGCGCCCGTGTGGGACGACATCCAGCCACAGTGAGGCGAGTATGGATTCGGTCGGTGCAAGAGGGACGGACGGACCGACGTGAGCGGTTGCCGCAGCCGCGGCACACCACCGAACGAGAGGACCGGCATGTTGTGCGGCGGGCATTGACAGCACGCACCGCCACATCACGAACGTTAGCGCAGGAATGAGGGTGTGTTGCGGAACAACCTGTGTCAGCACGTACTGTTCGACGTCGTCTGTAGGAGCTGGGACTTGTCGCACGGCGGCCATTGCTCCGATTACCATTGACGTTACATCAACTGTGAGTGCGGCGGCAGTGGGCCGTTGAACGCCGCACCTGGACTACGGAATGGCACGATATTGTCTTCTCCGATGAATCCCGCTTCTGCCTGCAACACCAAGATGGTCGGATCCGCGTGTGGCGGCACTGCGGCGAGAGACTGTATGACGCCTGCATTATGCATCGCCATACCGGTCCGTTGCCTGGTGTTATGGTTTGGGGCGCAATTGGATATGACACCCGCACCCATCTGGCACGCATCGCCGGTACACCCAACACCCACCTCACCATCTCCGACGTTTTGGAGCTTGTAGTCCACTCTTACCTGCAGGACCTGCCAGCGGCCACGTTTCAACAGGACAATGCGCGCCCGCACGTGGCTCGCATCGTGCAACAATTCCTCACGGCCCACTAGGTGTCACTGATGCCGTGGCACGCCTGTTCTCCCAATATGTCACCCATCGAACACGTCTGGTCGCTGATCGGCAACCGAGTGGCCCGGCAAGTACCACCCACGGCTACGCCTGATGAACTGTTGCAACTTTTGGAAGCAGCCTAGACCGACATACCCCAAGCCCACATCCAAAGCCTCTTTCGTTCGATGCCGCGGCGTGTAGCGGCCGTTATTGCCAGCCATGGGGGCCACACGAACAATTGATGTCTGCGGGTTCCGCAAGTCGTACGGGCTTGTACGCTCAATCGTTTCATCTTTGTATCTGTTGTTATGTGTCCAGTAAATCTGGCTTTGCTATCTCGTGTCCTTCATGGTGTTGCATTTTACGTGGCCAGCAGTGTATATTCCTACGCCAATAAATCGGATCACTAATATAGTTTTATTATTTTCGACAATCTGACGTGCCTGCAGCGCAGAACGCACATGAGCTAAAGGCAGATAGCAGTGAGAGAACATGTCCGCGTAGCTCAGTTGGGAGAGCGACTTATTCCGGAGTGAGGGAACCCGAGTTTGATGTCCGGCGCGGACAAACTTGTACGTTATATTGGCGCCCGATCTTCCAAAATGACCCGGTTGTTAAGTTTCTCGCAACAATATGATGTTCTGTCCCCACGGCGAGACAGAAAAAATGAGAATCCCGTCTTCAGTGCTACGAAAAAATAAGTGTGATGCTACGTTCCACACACTATATTGTCTGGGATTTCTCAAATGAAAGTTCTTCATGGGGTGACTGCTTACAGAGACACATGGTCCCGACTGACCGTGGGCCATCCCCCGGCACATATCAGCATAGCTCAGTTGGGACAGCGACTTACTTCGGAGTGAGAGGATCCGGTATAGATGTCCAGCGACTTCCTTCGGAGAGAGAGGATCCGGTATAGATGTCCAGCGACTTACTCCGGAGTGAGAGGATCTGGAATAGATGTCCAGCGACTTACTCCGGAGTGAGAGGATCCGAAATAGATGTCCAGCGACCTGATCCGGAATAGATGTCCGGCAACTTACCTCGGAGTGAGAGGATCCGGAATAGATGTCCAGCGACTTACCTCGGAGTGAGAGGATCCGGAATAGATGTCCAGCGACTTACCTCGGAGTGAGAGGATCCGGAATAGATGTCCAGCGACTTCCTTCGGAGTGAGAGGATCCGGTATAGATGCCCAGCGACTTACTACGGAGTGAGAGGATCCGGAATAGATGTCCAGTGACCTACTCCGGAGTGAGAGGATCCGGAATAGATGTCCGGCGACTTACTCCGGAGTGAGAGGATCCGGAAAAGATGTCCAGCGACTTACTCCGGAGTGAGAGGATCCAGAATACATTTCCAGCTACTTACTCCGGAGTGAGAGTATCCGGAATAGATGTGCAGCCACTTACTTTGGAGTGAGAGCATCCGGAATAGATGTCCAGCGACTTACTTCGGAGTGAGAGGATCCGGAATAGATGTCCAGCGACTTACTCCGGAGTGAGAGGATCCGGAATAGATGTTCAGCGGCTTACTCCGGAGTGAGAGGATCCGGAATAGATGTCCATCGACTTACTCCGGAGTGAGAGGATCCGAATTTCTGGATCCTCTTACTTCGGAGTGAGAGGATCCAGAATAGATGTCCAGCGACTTACCTCGGAGTGAGAGGATCCCGAATAGATATCCAGCAAATTACTCCGGAGTGAAAGGATCCGTAATAGATGTCCAGCGACTTACTCCGGAGTGAGAGGATCCGGAATAGATGTCCAGCGACTTACTCAGGGGTGAGAGGATCCGGAATAGATGTCCAGCGACTTACTCCGGAGTGAGAGGATCCGGAATGGATATCCAGCGACTTACTTCGGAGTGAGAGGATCCGGAATAGATGTCCAGCGACTTACTCCGGAGTGAGAGGGTCCGGAATAGATGTCCAGCGACTTACTTCGGAGTGAGAGCATCCGGAATAGATGTCCAGCGACTTACTTCGGAGTGAGACGATCCGACATATATAGATGTCCAGCGACTTACTTCGGAGTGAGAGGATCCGGAATAGATGTCCAGCGACTTACGTCGGAGTGAAATGATCCGGAATAAATGTCCAGCGACTTACTCCGGAGTGAGATGATCCGGAATAAATGTCCAGCGATTTACTCCGGAGTGAGAGGATCCGGAATAGATGTCCAGCGACTTACTCCGGAGTGAGAGGATCCGGAATAGATGTCCAGCGACTTACTACGGAGTGAGAGGATCCGGAATAGATGTCCAGCGACTTACTCCGGAGTGAGAGGATCCGGAATAGATGTCCAGCGACTTACTCCGGAGTGAGAGTATCCGGAATAGATGTCCAGCGACTTACTCCGGAGTGAGAGGATAAGGAATAGATGTCCAGCGACTTACCTCGGAGTGAGAGGATCCGGAATAGATGTCCAGCGACTTCCTTCGGAGTGAGAGGATCCGGTATAGATGCCCAGCGACTTACTACGGAGTGAGAGGATCCGGAATAGATGTCCAGCGACTTACTCCGGAGTGAGAGGATCCGGAATAGATGTCCGGCGACTTACTCCGGAGTGAGAGGATCCGGAAAAGATGTCCAGCGACTTACTCCGGAGTGAGAGGATCCAGAATACATTTCCAGCTACTTACTCCGGAGTGAGAGTATCCGGAATAGATGTCCAGCCACTTACTTTGGAGTGAGAGCATCCGGAATAGATGTCCAGCGACTTACTTCGGAGTGAGAGGATCCGGAATAGATGTCCAGCGACTTACTCCGGAGTGAGAGGATCAGGAATAGATGTTCAGCGGCTTACTCCGGAGTGAGAGGATCCGGAATAGATGTCCATCGACTTACTCCGGAGTGAGAGGATCCGAATTTCTGGATCCTCTTACTTCGGAGTGAGACGTTCCAGAATAGATGTCCAGCGACTTACCTCGGAGTGAGAGGATCCCGAATAGATATCCAGCAAATTACTCCGGAGTGAAAGGATCCGTAATAGATGTCCAGCGACTTACTCCGGAGTGAGAGGATCCGGAATAGATGTCCAGCGACTTACTCAGGGGTGAGAGGATCCGGAATAGATGTCCAGCGACTTACTCCGGAGTGAGAGGATCCGGAATGGATGTCCAGCGACTTACTTCGGAGTGAGAGGATCCGGAATAGATGTCCAGCGACTTACTCCGGAGTGAGAGGGTCCGGAATAGATGTCCAGCGACTTACTTCGGAGTGAGAGCATCCGGAATAGATGTCCAGCGACTTACTTCGGAGTGAGACGATCCGACATATATAGATGTCCAGCGACTTACTTCGGAGTGAGAGGATCCGGAATAGATGTCCAGCGACTTACGTCGGAGTGAAATGATCCGGAATAAATGTCCAGCGACTTACTCCGGAGTGAGATGATCCGGAATAAATGTCCAGCGACTTACTCCGGAGTGAGAGGATCCGGAATAGATGTCCAGCGACTTACTCCGGAGTGAGAGGATCCGGAATAGATGTCCAGCGACTTACTTCGGAGTGAGAGGATCCGGAATAGATGTCCAGCGACTTACTCCGGAGTGAGAGGATCCGGAATAGATGTCCAGCGACTTACTCCGGAGTGAGAGGATCCGGAATAGATGTCCAGCGACTTACCTCGGAGTGAGAGGATCCGGAATAGATGTCCAGCGACTTACTTCGGAGTGAGAGGATCCGGAATAGATGTCCAGCGACTTACTCCGGAGTGAGAGTATCCGGAATAGATGTCCAGCGACTTACTCCGGAGTGAGAGGATAAGGAATAGATGTCCAGCGACTTACCTCGGAGTGAGAGGATCCGGAATAGATGTCCAGCGACTTACTTCGGAGTGAGAGGATCCGGAATAGATGTCCAGCGACTTACTCCGGAGTGAGAGGATCCGGAATAGATGTCCAGCGACTTACTTCGGAGTGAGAGGATCCGGAATAGATGTCCAGCGACTTACTTCGGAGTGAGAGGATCCGGAATAGATGTCCAGCGACTTACTCCGGAGTGAGAGTATCCGGAATAGATGTCCAGCGACTTACTTCGGAGTGAGAGGATCCGGAATAGATGTCCAGCTATTTACTCCGGAGTGAGAGGATCCGGAATAGATGTCCAGCTACTCACTTAGGAGTGAGAGGATCCGGAATAGATGTCCAGCGACTTACTCCGGAGTTAGAGGATCCGGAAAAGATCTCCAGCGACTTACTCCGGGGTGAGAGGATCCGGAATAGATGTCCAGCGACTTACTCCGGAGTGAGAGGATCCGGAATAGATGTCCAGCGACTTACTTTGGAGTGAGAGCATCCGGAATAGATGTCCAGCGTCTTACTTCGGAGTGAGAGGATCCGACATATATAGATATCCAGCGACTTACTTCGGAGTGAGAGGATCCGGAATAGATGTCCAGCGACTTACTCCGGAGTGAGAGGATCCGGAATAGATGTCCAGCGACTTACTCTGGAGTGAAAGGATCCGGAATAGATGTCCAGCGACTTACTCCGGAGTGAGAGGGTCCAAAATTCTGGATCCTCTCATTTCGGAGTGAGAGGATCTAGAATAGATGTCCAGCGACTTACTCCGGAGTGAGAGGATCCGGAATAGATGTCCAGCGACTTACTCCGGAGTGAGAGGATCCGGAATAGATGTCCATCGACTTACTCCGGAGTGAGGGGATCCAAAATTCTGGATCCTCTCATTTCGGAGTGAGAGGATCTAGAATAGATGTCCAGCGACTTACTCCGGAGTGAGAGGATCCGGAATAGATGACCAACGACTTACTCCGGAGTGAGAGGATCCGGAATAGATGTCCAGCGACTTACTCCGGAGTGAGAGGATCCGGAATAGATGTCCAGCGAATTACTCCGGAGTGAGAGGATCCGGAATAGATGTCCAGCGCGGGCAAACTTGTATAAAATAATTGCTGTACTGTTCCTTGTTCTTAATTTGAACAAATAGAAATAAGTAGTTGAGGATTCTATTTCTACATCAGGCTGATGCAGTTTTCAAATATTCTCAGATGATACGTGGGGGGAACAGTTAACGTAAAACTACGCAGTACAAGAATGTCTTTGCTGAAAATAATGTAAATTTTAACTTCTCATGTATTTGAAAAGAATATTTTGCCCTTAACTTCGACGAAAAATCTCGTTTGTTAAGGGAAGCTAATTGAAATGCACTGTTCTCTCAGAACACAACTTAATATTACGTGAAATCACACATATCGTATGGGTGAATATTGGGACTGGTGTTAACGTTAGTACCGTGCGCGGGACACCGCACGACATAGGTTACCACGGTAGAGCTGCCATCCACAAGTCACTTACGACTAACGCCACACGCCGTTCAGCATGGTATACGGGACGTAGTTCTTGGGTTGCAGACTAATGGACAACTGTGCTTTGAACTGACTAGTCACGCTACACACAGAGTCTACCAATAGGAATTTAGTAGAAGTTCAGTCTATATACATATATTTGAATAATAAATACGTGGGGAATATGCAATATATATTAGGACAAAGTCCTCCATAGTACTGTTACCACGTTGTAGTATATGAGCTCAGAAAAGACAAGTTGACTTCAATGATAATGGAATATTAATATCTGAATCTAAGAATATTTCTACATGTATAATATTGTATAATAAGTAGCATGATTGATTATAAAGCAAAAGGACTGAAGCAGGAGGAAGGTGAGCGCAATATGTGTTGCTCCATATACCTCATTGCTGATTTTCATGTCTCACTGGATATAACTTATATGAGCTTTCAACATTTAAATGTAAATATATTGTACATATAGAAATATTCTTAGATTCAGATATAAATATTCCATTATCATTGAAGTCAACTTGTTTTTTCTGAGCTCATATACTACAACGTGGTAACAGTACAAGGTGTCTACAATGTCTTGTTACCTGCCTGTTATAAGAAATGTAAGTGAGCTAATGTATCTGTTGTATGATGTATATGTTGCGTTATGGTCTGCATTGTGTTTATTTCCAGATTAGGCACCGGAAACCTGTGTGATACCAGCGAATACACCCTGGAACTGCGGATTGTTGTCAGTGTCTGGGTACACGAACGTCCACACATAGGGAAGACAGTGCGTGACGTGCGTGCCGATTTCCAACAACGATTCGACAAAGAGGCCCCTCCAAAACAGACTCTTCGGCGGTGGGAACATAAACTCTTCGAAGCAGGCAACATCAAGGATAAACCACGAACGGGAAGACCATCAACCAGAGGGCAAAAGTGTTCAAATGATCAGCGGAGCTTAGAATACCACGATCGACAGTGCATAAGCGCATGACGAATGACCTGAATTTGCACGCATATCGCCCGATGTTCGTTCGTGAGTTATCAGACATCGATTTAAGCCGCAGACGGAATGCATGTGCAATGATGCTTTAGACATTTGCCACAATTTATGATTTCTCTTTGTCAACCCACTCTTATTGCGATATACCGCAGCTGTCGATCACGGAACGTTGTGTTCTGGTCCAAGGAAAACCCACATTATGTCGAAGAATTGGAAGATCATCCTCCGCATGTCATGATATGGGCTGCAATGAATAGTCGACATCTGTTTGGACCGTATTTCTTTGATGGTCCAGTGAATCAGACAACTTATCTGGATATGCTGCATACCTGGTTTGTGCCACAACTTGTAAATCTTGGCATTCTGAATGACGTATGGTTCCAACAGGATGGGGCACCCGCCCATTACGCAATCGCTGTTCGTGAATACCTTGGTGAGGTGTTTCGGGATCGTTGGATCGGCCGTGGTTCGGCAGTGCTTGAATGGCCACCTCGAAGCCCAGATCTCTCAGCGTGTGATAATGCCCTTTGGGGTTTCATAAAGGAGGTTGTTGCACAGCAGCTCTACCAATCCACAGATGAACTTAAACAAGCAGTGAGACGTGCTTTTTCTCGTATCACCCCGCAACTGCTTCGGAAAATGTCCCACAGAACATGGCGTAAAATTATTCTCTGTCACGAGAATGACGGAGCCCAAGCGGATCCACTGGATGTTTAAGGATACCTCAACATATAACTCAACATAAACATCATACAACATATACATAGCTCACTTACATTTCTTATTACAGGAGGTGTAACAAGGCATTGTGGACACCCTGTACTATAGAACACTTTGTCCTAATATACACTACTAATCGGATGGTCGTTTCTGAGTGCGGCAGATGCCGAAAGAAAAGTAACTCCCCGACTAATCATCCTGACAGTGAAGTCTGATGGAAGCAGCGTGGTGGTATGGATCTCTGTTTTTCGTGCTTCAACTTTGGACCATTAATCGTTTTGGACGAAAAATTGAAAGCTGAATTCTATCTACACGTGCTAAATAATTTTGCGATGGCAACGTTGTGGCGGTACATAGGGCGAGGCCACATTCTTATCATCATTAGAGCGTCAGAAGCTTCGATTGGACATCCCATTGCCTTGATCTGAGCCATTAAGAGAATCTCTAAGATGAACTGAATCATCGAATGCGTGGAAGAAGGGATTTCCCACCAAACGAAGGTGAACGGATTATTACTTTTAAGGTCGAATGGTGAAAGATATCGGCATATATGTACATAAAAAACTGTTGGAGAGTACTCACAAATACAAGAGGCAGTCATAACGGTCAAAGGCTTCAGCACACATTATTACGTTTTATGCAAAAAGATTATTTGCAGGTGTGCCTATATGAACTGCAAGGCCGTATATGCTGACAGAGAAAATTCAGTTTTCGTAGTACTTCGAACTTAAATGATAAAGAGTTAGTTCAGTTGTATCATCATCAACATCATCATCATCATCATCATCATCGTCAACCATTATCAATCCACTGCTGGACGAAGTTCTCCCCAAGTTTCCTTAACAACGGTCTGTCTTGTGCCAGTCTCCTCCATGTCACTTCCGCATACTTTCGAATTTCATCCACCCATCTCCCATGTGGTCTTCTTCTGGGTCTTTTCCTGTCCCTTCGGAATCCAACCTAAAATTTCGGCTGTCCATCGATGCTCTGTCCTTCTGGCAGTATGTCCAGCCCATTGCCATTTCAGGGATTTGACTCTGATCATGATGTCTTCCACTCTTGTCATTTTTCGGATTCACGAGTTCCTCTTCTTATCTCTCCTGGTTACACCAAGCATGCACCTCTCCATTCTGCTTTGAGTTGTCTACAGCCTTTGTATGTCTCTTTTAGTTAAGGTCCACGTCACTTCACCATACATAAGCACTGAAAGGGTGCATTGATCAAACACTTTTCTTTTAAGACATAATGGCATATTGCTCTTGAAAATTATGCGGTTTCTTCCAAAAGCTCTGCAGGCAAATTTGGTACGCCGATTAATTCCTTCATTAATGTGACCCTTACTTGATATCTGCTGTCCAAGATAAACGTACGTGTCTGTTATCTCCAACTTTTCTCCATCAATCGATAAATGTTCATTTTTTGTAAAAGCATTGTACATTACTTTTGTCTTCTGAAAGTTCATTTTTAGTCCCACTTCTTCACTCTTGTCAGCAAGTTCCTGGATAATACTCAGCAGCTCTGATGGGGTAGTTGCAAAAATGACTACGGCATCAGCAAAACGCAGGTGTGTTAGATAATCTCCAATAATCTTTATCCCCTTGTTTTCATAGCTCAGCGACTGAAAGACACCCTCCAAAGTGGCAGCAAAAAGCTTCGGAGATTTGGTGTCACCTTGTCTCACTTCCTTTCCAATTTTTATGTGTGTTGTATTTTCAAACAGCCGAATCTTTGCACTTGCATTTTCATAGATGTTATTAATAATATTAATGTATGCATCTTCAATACCGCAGGATTTCAGAGCCATTGTGACTGCTGATGGTTTCACCGAATCAAAGGCTTTTTCATAATCGATAAAAGCCATGCAAAATGGAAGTTCATATTCCCTCGCTCTTTTAATTAGTTCTCTCAGTACGTGGATATGATCTATTGTGCTGTAGCCACTCCTGAATCCAGCTTGTTCTCTCGGTTGAGCCATGTCCAGTGTTACCTTCAAGCGGTGTGAAAGAACTTTAGTGAAGATTTTATAAACCACTGATAGGAGGATGATAGGTCTGTAGTTCCAGAGATCCTCAATGTCACCTGTTTTATGTAGCAGGATCATTGTAGCGTTGTTCCAATCCTCAAGAATCTTCCCTGCATTAAGGCATCGAGTGAAAACTTGGGCGAGTACTGTTTCGATTTCTCCGCTTGCTTCTTGTATGATGTCTACAGTAATTCCATCTTCTCTTGGAGCTTTTCCCCGTTTGATGTTCTTGATTGCATGTGCAACTTCTGCTGGGAGGACTGGAAGATGTCTGGTACTGGTACCTTTCATGATTTCTGGAGTACATGTATCATCCCTTTCATATAACCTGGAGTAGAAATCTTTCACTTTTGTCAAAATTTCGCCTCTGTTCTTGTTACAGAACCATCTTCTTTTCTCAGTGCCATAATCTGTTTTCTTCCCTTACTGAGATGTTTCTTTGCTATCTTTAGGCTTTTGTTGTTTTCAATCTCTTTCCTCACTAGTTCACAGTTGAATTTTCTTACGTCTTCAGTGGTACTTTTTCGTACTGTCTTGCATAGCTCTATATATTCCACTTTGAAAGTCACATCTTCTTTAATTGTCTTCATATCTCTTCTTTTTTGCATCAACATTTTGGTGTTTCCTGATAATTTGTTCACATGCAACTTGTTCTTAGACCCAGCTAATTTTGTTGCTGTTTCCATACGAGCTTTGGTTACTTTTCCGTTAACTTCAGAAATATCCACTTCTTCCGATGTTAGGCCTTCTAAAGCAGAGAATCTGTTCTTCAGTTTCAGCTTGAAGGTACTATGGTGTTTTTTAAGGTTGGTCATGTCAATACATTTTGTTTGTCTTATGAGCTTGCCACGTTCAAGTTTAGTGTTGAGGTGCATCTTACATCTCACCAATCTATTGTCACTACCTGTGTTGAACTTGTTTAGCACACTGCAGTCTTATATGACGAATTTTTTGTTACACATAATAAAATCAATTTCACTTGTCGTCCCATTTGGATGTCTCCATGTCCATTTCCTGTGTGGCTTTTTCTTGAAAAAGGAGTTCAAGATGAAAAACCCTTCTGCCTCTGCAAACTCAACGAGAGTATTTCCACGCTGGTTTCTGTTGCCGTGACCGAATTTACCTACTGAAGTTTCATTCTGTTGCCGTTGCCCTATTTTTGCATTGAAATCTCCCATAATCATCTTCAAGTGCTGCTTACCTTTATTATTTAGATGACGAATTTCCTCATAAAATTCTTCAATTTCTTCTTCAGGATGACTTGTGGTGGGTGCATAAGTTTGAATAATCTGAGCCTGGTATCTTTTTGAGAGTTGGATAACGAGTCGTGCAGCTCTGTCAGATTAACTTTGAACTTCTACAACTTTATCCTTCAGTTTCTTGTTTATTATAAATCCAACACCACTAGTTCTTTATTATAAATCCAACACCACTAGTTCTGTCCCACGATAGTAGAAGTGATGTCCTCTTTTCAGTTGAATGAGATCTTCTCCTTTTCTCCTTACCTTACTTAGCCCGACGATGTCCCACTTGATCCTTTGTAGTTCCTCTTCCAATTCAAGAAGCCTTGAATCAGAAGATGGGGAGCGTCCATTATACGTAGCCAAGGTCAGCATCAGATGGCAGCCTAGTCCGGTCCTCCGGTGATTCTTAGCACCCTCTGCTTTCATGTCACACTGGTCGCTGCCTTGGCCAGGTACATTCCAGCTGCCGGAGACTGAGGGCCAAGTTTTCAGTTGTGGAGTCATTTTGGAGGTGTTTGGCCATAACTCATCGCGCTGGCCAAGCGGGTTGGTGAGTGTGGGATAGCATTTACTCTAATCCCGATTATATAGTTATACCGCTGTCGTCGGTCGTCAGAGCCCCTTTAGTGTAAACAGGATGCACCACGAGTTGGAGGGGTTGACATTTGTCAAGGAGAGGCTGTGATGTTACGCATCACCTGACCTTACATAGTTGAGTTGTATATTGTCTCTTAAATATTAATACACATACTGACCATTGAATTAGAAACTTTTATTCAATACAGTGTTGGACCCCCTATATCCTGAATTACAAGTAATGTAAAGTTACAAAATAACAAATAAAGAAAGAAAGAAGAAAGTATGCGATTGGGCATTGATTCCTCAAGGTTTGGAGTGCATCTACGTTTAGAGCACACCAGGCAGTCCTTTAACAGAATGAGACTTGACGGAAGATGACTTTTCTGCCGGATCTGTTTCTCTAACATTTCCAATACATTATCAATGGGTTTAAGATCTGGGCTGTATAGTGGCCAATGAAGATGGTGTAAGTCGCTGTTATGTTCGCTTAAACACGGTTTCACAAATCTTGCGCGATGGATAGTAGCATTGTCGTCAATGAAAGAGAGTCACTCGATGGATTTGAAGTCAATATGGCAGGATGGACTTGAATGGCAACTGTTACCATATAATCCTTGGAGGACACTTGACATTCCGGCAATACCAGAGGATCCAATCCGTAACAACAAAGCGTGCCCCACACCATAACATCACCTCCAGAATCTTCAGTTGAGCTTACAAGGCAAGCTGAGTCCTGCTACTGGACTCGCACAAGCAAATCTTTTCATTGCTGCACGGGACACAAGCAACATCTTTCTTCTTACAGTCGATGCGGAACAAGGTGAACTGCCATTCGGCGGACCACACGACGTTTTCCCAGTATTCCAGTGTGCAGTCACGGTGTTTCTGGCACCACTGTAGACGAACTTTTCTTTTTTCGCAGAAATTATCTTCCATATAGGCATTCGATTGCCAGTACCTATCTCACGGAGAATGAATGCGAGTAGTTCGCTGAGATATGGAGGTAAAACAGCCTTCATTGAATACATCGGTCAACTGCTGAACACAATATATCCTTTTTATCCGTACAAGCTTTCTAGGGCGACGGTGACCTCGTTTTTGAGATATTGCAGTGGTGTTACAATTAGAAAAGCAATGTGGGTTATTTTTCCACTGATTAAAACCCGGGATATCTCACCTTCTGAGAAACTAGCCAGCTCTATTTTTAAAATCGTCGCTTCAACCAAACGGGCACCTACAATAAGCCATTTATCTAACTCCGAAAAATCCTCTGCTTTTCCCGTTGTGATTAACACTATTGCCGATTACTGACGAGCAGCAGTCTTAAATACACTCATGGACAATGAAATTTGCGCACCAAGAAGTAAGTATCGGATTGAACTGAAATTTTATGGACGTAATGACACAAATGAATGTAATGCATGATGGCAAAAACAGAGCTGCAGGACAATTATAGAGGGACCTTTGGCACGCAATCCGGTCACCTTCAATAGCGTGTCCCAACGCCCGCCTTGTGCGGAGATACATGCTGCAATACGGTTTGATATGAAGGCGAACAAGCTCCTGATGTCGTGCGGCAGACTGGCCCACACGCGTTGGTCGGTGTGCTCAAAATCTTGGGTAGTGCGGCACGGCGGCAGCTGGCGTGTCTTCTTGTCCCACACATGCTCGACAGGAGACATGTCCGGGAAGCGGGCAGGCTATGGAAGTGTCGGACATGGCGTAAAGAGTCCTGGGCAACCCGAGCCGTGTGCGGGCGGGCATTTTCCTGTTGATATAGTGTACCTGGAATCCCGGCCAGGAATGGGAGCACTTGTGGGCCGTAGGATCTCATACACCTACCGCTGGATCGTCAGATCAGATCAGATCACATGTAGAGGGAGGATTTTAGGAAGGGAGTGTCTGACCCCAGGTCTGAAACAACCCTTAGAAATAGGAAGCTTGGAGATTTGAACTATAGTGCCCGATAGGAAAGTGACACGGAGGCGAGGTAAAAAGGGGGAGGAAGACGTCCTTATTTATTACCGGAGAGCTAGTACCCGGGATCCGACAGCTTAACGTGCCTATCCAACGCACGGCGGGTATTTAGTAGTTCGAATGTTCGTACCTGCCCAGGATCGAACCTGAGGTTATCTCCATGGCAGTCACGAACTTTGACCACTAGGTCACCCGCGGCCCTCCGCTGGACTGTCAATGATCCACGCACCACTAATAGAACTGATCGGTTATCGTAGGCAATGGCTCCCCAAACCATAATTCCTTCAGTGGGGGAGGGGGCGCTCGATAACGAGACTGAGATTGTGCCAATGACCCGGGGATCTCCACACCCAGACACGATGATCACCCATCCCCAAAACGAAGCGGCACTCATCGCTAAACACCACACATGGCGCCAAGCCAACCTGTGGCGTTCCACGACGTTCTGGCTTGACAGCACTGCACACGGAGCTGGCGATATTCCGGTGTTAATGGCAGCAAACGTAAGGGGCGTTGGAATAATAGATTCGCTTCCGCGAAGCGTCAGAAAATGGTTCGTGGGCACACAGGAGCAGCTAAATCTGCCTGTATAGTACGGGATCCGATCGTGCCTGGCACACGATCCGTCGATCCTTTCTACCGGTGATTCTCCTGGTCCGTCCGGAGCCGCTTCGCCGTGTGGAAGTGCCGTCACGTGTCCACTGCTCCCAACACAGTCGGACGGTATGATCAGAACGATCCACGTGGCGGTCTATACAGCGCACTGACCACCCTGCGGTTTTCAGCCCGATGATCAGGCCTCTCTCAAAGTCGGTGAGTTGCGTAAATCGACGTCTCTGGCGTCCACCCGGCATTCTCTTCACTCTGTACTCTTCCTTACGTCGGCCGGTGCTCTTCGCTTTCACGGAGCATCGATTTGTGAGGCTGCCGGTTCGTGCTTGCAGCACAACCACAGGGTGTACGGTCATGCGCAATCGTACCAAACGTGGATCATTTGCAGAGCAGCACGCACTTTAGCTATTTGCAAAGTTTCGCGGTCGTTGCATCCTTTCTTCTAGGGGCGCAAATTCCATTGTCCGTGTGTGTCGTTGCCTAGATCACGTGGTAGCCCACGAGGCCACGCATTTTGCATATACATTGCGTAAGTGACGCTTTATTAGAAACCTTTACTCCTGTGTAAAGCTTTCTAATTCAGTGGCTAGTGTGTGTACAGTAGCAGGAAAACACAGCAGACGAGTACTAAATACGTATAAAATTTTAAATAAGGCAAAAGTTGATATTTTATCTGTAATTCGTTTACTTGTTAAGGGGCAGTGCTTCCTATTCTGATCTATTCTTCTTTTTTTACTGAATAATCAAAACGGGGGTGTTTATGAAGACTTTGCGTGCATTCACGGAGTGAAAATAAGAACGCTTTAAGCAGAAGTTCAAAAAAAATTTCGTCGAAATAACTATGAACATTGATTCCCTACTGAAATTTTACAGGCTTCTGCATAAGGGGATGATTCAGCATGAAGTATATGATGAATTACTAGGGTTAAAAAGGCTCTCTGAATTAAAATAGGTTCACTAGAGTAACTTCAAGTCACGTGCTACGGATGTTTATTCTAGAAACCACCCAGTCGAAGGCTTTAACATCACTGCAACTAGTCTTATAGATTCAACCGTAATTAATCACTACTACTATACTAACAAAGGAAATAGTATCAGGTATAGCAATTAAGGAGATAAAGATACACAGGAGACGTACATTAGTAGATGTCGTAGACAATGGAATGAGCCAGGAACGTAATATGTTAGATTTCACTGAAACGATGACAGTTTTCCGTCTTTAGCACGATTTAATGATTAAAAGATGAGAAATATATACAATTAAAACCATGAGCACTTTCGAGGCAGCGGCTGCCTCTTCTTCAGATGTAATAAATAGAGACACATTTAATCTATATATATAATATAGATCATTGCATTAGGGGAAGCATGGTAAGTTATTAGCCAATAGTAATCTACACGCGCCAAAATGTTGCGTACACTGTTGGCCTAATGGTCTTTGAAGAAATCGTGGAAATATATTATAGAAATACGAAATGGTGTAGGGTGGGGTGAACATTCAATTTTCACTTTATATTACAATTTATAATTTACTGTTTTAAAAGTTATTTCCAAACGTTATGTAACTCATAGGGGCCATGTTCATTACAACATTGCTCACCGGAAGCCTCTATATATACACTTTCTGAAGTTAAAAGGTCCCCAGGTTTCCTTGGAGTATTAATTATTCTTACATTACTCCAATCGGGATTAAGATCATCTTGTATAACAGATTTGGCTAAGGATGTACAACACATGCCTGTTTTAATATTATATTTTTGTTCTTTAATTCGTAATTTAATATTACGTTTTGTAGAACCCACATAATTAGAGGCTGCTTGTCCTCTAGTTGCCTTAACCAGCGGGATATTGTAAATACCCCACTGCACCATTTTGCTGTTCTGTTCACGATCTTTACGAACAACTGAAAATGCGTTTCGTGTTCGAGAACCAAATTTCAAGCCATATGATTTACATAGTTTTGTTAAGGCTCTCGTTAAATGTGGATTATATTGCATAGAGCCAACATATATGGAATTGCAGTGGAGTTTCTTAACAGGGTAGTATGTAGGGCATATTTGACCTTGCCAAACACTTGCCTAATCAGATATTTAGGAAACTCATATTGCTCAGACAAACCAAAATGTAGTTAACTTCTTGTTGAAATGTTTTATTAGATGATGAATGTGAGGTAGCTCTTCTAAACAAATGAATTTTTCTATTCGTCATCTGGTGTCAGGCTATTTAGCACCACCAGACCCTTAGTAAAAGCCTTGGACCAATATCTAGCCTCTTATACTGTGGACTCACTTTATTCTAATAAAAGTTCCACAAACGCTATAGAAAGACTGAGATCGCTTCAGCCACTATCGCAGCCTTTCATTTTGGCATCTCTTGATGTGGTCTCATTGTACCCTAATGTACCTGTTGAGGCCACACATCAGATTATTGAGGCAAAACTTGCTGATTCCCATATCCCGAGTTCAGAAATTAATGCTATTATGAACGCACTTCGTCTTGTTAAGAAACGTTCATATTTCAAATTTAAAGACAGCATTTATCAACAGTTGGAGGGCTCCCCAATGGGTTCCCCCCTGTCTGCTGTTCTAGCTAAAATTTTGTTACACTGAAAATCAGGTCATTAGTTCTTTCACTCACCGTCCGTGGCTTTATTTAAGGCACGTTGACGACATCCTGGTTGCGTGGCCTCACAACCGGGATGATTTATACTTATTCGCCAACGAACTGTCATCCATGTTCCCAACTATCAAGCTCACGATAGAATTAGAAGTTAATAACTGCTTACCTTACTTGGATATTCTTATTCGTAAGGACTATAGCCTTAATTGCATTACCACTTGTGTATATAGAAAAATCTGTCATACACCTGTTTTAATACCTTATTATTCATCACACCCTAAACAACATAAGTTGACAGCATTATTCTATTTCTTTAGAAGAGCTCACTCACATTCATCAACTACTGAATCATTTCAACAAGAAGTTAACTACATTTTTGGTTTGGCTGAGCAATATGAGTTTCCTTAATATCTGATTAGGCAAGTGTTTGGCAAGGCCAAATATGTCCTACATACTACCCTGTTAAGAAACTCCAGCTGCAATTCCATATATGCTGGCTCTATGCAATATAATCCACATTTAACGAGAGCCTTAACAAAACTATGTAAACCATATGTTTTGAAATTTGGTTCACGAACACGAAACTTATTTTCAGTAGTTCGTAAGGATCGAGAACAGAACAGCAAAAATGGGACAGTTGGGGTATTTAGAATATCCCGCTGGTTAAGGCAACCTAGAGGACAAGCAGCCTCTAATTATGTGGGTTCTACAAAACGTAATATTGAATTACGAATTAAAGAACATAAATACAATAATATTAAAACAGACATGTATTGTACATCCCTAACCAAATCTGTTATACAAGATGATCTTAATCCCGACTGGAGTAATGTAAGAATAATTAATACACCTAGTAAACCTGGTGACCTTTTAATTGCAGAAAGTGTATATATATAGAGAGCTTCCGGTGAGCAATGTTGTAATGAATATGGCCCCTATGATTTACATAACGTTTGGAAATCACTTATTAAAACAGTAAATTATAAATTGTAATATAAACTGAAAATTGAATGTTCACCCCACCCTACACCATTTTGTATTTCTATAATATATTTCCATGATTTCTTCACAGACCATTGGGCCAACAGTGTACGCAACATTTTGGCGCATGTAGATTACTATTGGCTAATAACTTACCATGCTTCCCCTAATGCAATGATCTATATTATATATAGATTAAATGTGTCTCTATTTATTACATCTGAAGAAGTGGCAGCCGCTGCCTCGAAAATGCTTATGGTTTTAGTTGTATATATTTCTCATTTTTTAATCATTAAATCGTGCTAAAGACGGAAAACCATAATCGTTTCAGTGATTAATGTAGCACGAGTCTTCAATATTTGTTATTAGATTTCAGTTTCATGGTTTCTACATTTATATCAGTCTTGGGTAATTTCCATCCATAGCCCAAAAGGAAAAAAAAACTCGTGGAAGTTCAGACGTGAGTAAAGGACACAGAGAAACAAACAAAGTTTACAAAAGTGCTAAATCAACAGAAACTAATGGTTAATCACAAGTAATAATATTACATAACCATAATTTAAAACAGTTCGTATAGTTTTATAACCCTGCATACTAATGCTGCGAAACTTCCCGCTCGGTCTATATCTCATTGTATTACAACATTGATGCTTAAGATAAAATCCCGGCGGATTTATTACGCACAGACAAGTGGAGATCTAACTGAAATTCAAACATCATGTGTGAATAAAAGCAGTCTTATTTTATAATCTGAATTGATAAGCAGCAAAACGTAGTAACGTTTTTAATTTGGAATGAGATGCATCGAAAAGAAGACGCGGAGCAAATAAATCTGAAATATCAGGTTTCTTAATCTAAAATCAGAAATGTCAAATTGTAAAATCTGAAACCGAAAAATCTAAAATTAGTAATGCTGAAATGTATAGAAGAAGGTCTAAGTTGCAAATGAGAAAAGTCATGATGCTGAGAGAGAACTAAAATAGATTTTAAAGTCGAGTTTTTTTTTAAAAGAAGAAGAGAGTTCAATATCGAATGAAAATTTTAGAATTGTAGAGAAACAAAGCTTGATAAATCTGATACCGAGATGTATAGATATATGAAGATAAATCAAAATAAATCTATATCGGATAAATGATAAATCTAACTCCGAAATGAGAAATGTCCTAATGTTGAAAGCAAGAGCTATGTCTAATCAAACGAATTTGCTTTAAGTAAAATGTAGTTCAGCGTTCACTAAAAGCAGAAATTAGTCATTTAATCGAATTTGTTTTATAGAATTACTTTTTCTGGTTACTTTTCAGGAAACAACAGTAAAGGAAAATTAGTAGTAAATTTACACTCAACACGTAACATTTATCTAAAGAAAGACGTAAAAAATTACAAACAAAACTTTTTTTTCATAGTGCAATTTTCTCGATCCATTTTAATTAAATTTTGGTAATAGTTTGATGTGACTGATTTCTTTTGCCATTTACAAAGTTTCGTAATGCACAATTTCGTCTCCATCCTTATAATGTTCTTCTGCTGGCCATTAGTTAGTTTTAATAAATCATTGTCTTTCTTTGCTTCCATATTTTTCGAACTACTTAACATCTCTACTTTTCTTATTTCACCATGATTGCGGATTAGCTTAATTGCTTTTTCGATGATATCGGCGAAAGTGCGTTCAAATCATATATCCATTAGGGTACATATGTAAGCTAGAAAATATTTGCATTTTAAGCTATATTTGCATTTTCAGACCTTTATGCTACTTTTTACTTGTTGAAAATATATAAAAATGCTTTAGATGGGAATAAGCAACAAATGGAAAGGATACAGGAGCACCGAAAAGAACATCTTTTTGATGGGCGCAGTTAAAGAATAATGCTAAGGTAAAAAGAATGCCTTTCGTTTTTGCGTTAACAACGATTCTCGGAATGTACACTGGAGAGGAATATTTCTTTTTTATTGAGTACTGAAGAAAAGTTAAAAGTGGGGAGAAGCAGTTTTAAATGCATTAAAGTCCTTGGTATCTTTTCCTTCACTCAGGAGCTTGCAAAAATCTTACCCGTATATCATAAGGGAAAACGCATAAGTTCCATCTTTTAAAAAAGAAACTCCGATGTTGTGTACCATTAATTCAGAGCACAGCTGGATAACATGCATTTTCCACATTAGCTTTTAGACGCGCGAAAGGTACGGTCGTTATTTTAAAGAACGAAGCATTTAGGAGTTTTTCAGCAATGTTTCTGATATTTTGAGGTTTAAGACGGAGGGATAAAGTTTCAGGTAAAAATAACTTTTGTTTCTTCCACTTTAATACGGAAGAACTCATCAGGGTAATAACTTCAACTATACATGTTTCTTTCTCAAACACAGCCGTACTGTTCATTTAAAATGTGCCTTTAAAGCTTGGATTTAATTTACTGTTCAACAAATTTTAACTTTTGTTTTTTTACAAAAACGAAGTTAGGTGTTCTTTACAGATTTTTGGTCGCTCAACACGAAAAATCACCGTTAAAATACTCTCCTAGCTCAAATTTCCGAGAAAATCGACCATTTGTGTTTCACATATATGTATACCAACGGGATGCTATAATAGCGACACTCATAAGTCAGGTCGGCAAACATTAAGTTGATTCACGTGTCTTCGCCTCGTGAATCACGTGATCATAGCAAAGAAGCTGTTGGAACCGCATCCATCCAATTTTGTTTGTTCGCGGGAGCGTATGTGTCAAACTGCGTCAGTTTTATCGCACTGCCTGTTTCTGTTAGAGTGTTGATTAGTGAATTTTTTTAAATAAAAGAATTTTACTTCATTCACGTTTTATTGTCTTTCTGTTCAAGTGATGGCTTTGCCGCCCCAGTGGCGCAGTGGTCTGAGCGATGGCCTCTGATCATTCGTCCGAACGGGGTCCGGGTTTGAATCCCGGTGAGGCATGGATGTTGTGCCTGTCTTACGGCACTGGTTCTCTCCCTTCCCTGGAACCAGTGACCCTAAATTAGAGACGGGCGACTGCTTATTATAGCCCATTGAGTTGCTCACGGTGGTCGTTAAACCTCCAATCAAAAAAAAAAAAAAAAAAAGTGATGGCTTTCACTATAGTTATAATGCCCAGCAAATACATTAAAAACCCAGATAACGTTTGTTTTATTTGTGGCGACGTGATTTGTGGCTCCAGGAAGCAACCGTTGACTCCAGCAGTGAAAAAAGCATGTTTCATATATTTTGGGTGTCGTGTGGGAGACCAAGATAAATCGTGGACTCCACTTGTGTGCTGTACGACAAGTTCATTAACTCTTGAATGTTTGGAGGCATGGGAAGAAAATCTCAATGTGATTTGCTGTGCCCGCCATTTGGCGTGAACCAACAAACCACTCAACCGATTGCTATTTCTGCATGTACCTCCTTTGAAGAAAGGAATAAATGCGAAGAGGAAGATAATTATTGAATACCCTACAATACCATCCGTTATTTGCTCAGTGGCCCATGGAGAGGGATTGATAGTTCCTGATCCCCCAGTTAACGTTCAGGCAAGTAGTGATAGCGATGATGATTAACTTATAAAATCAGTTGATATACAAGCTCATCCGTTCACCAGTGATGCGGATCCTATATATGTGCCACCATCTTCCTCCAGTGAACCACACAAAATAACACAATGTGAGATCAAACAGGCAATATTCATCGGACCACTGATATGCCAGCTTTTGGAAGACCAACAGTTAGGTATCCTTAATCCTGATGAGGAACATGATTGGCAATGTTTTCGGAATGTTGCAACATTGTTCTTGGGAAACAAGAGGGGGCTGGCAATTACATGGACCTTGTGAAAGAACTATTACGTGCTTATGAAAAACTTGGCTGCAACATGACAATCAAGATACACTTCCTACATTCACATATCGATGTCTTCCTTGAGAAATGTGATGCTTTCAGTGATGAACATGGAGAGCGATTCCACCAAGACATTTCTGCAATGGAACAATGATACAAAGGAAAGTGGAATGCTGAAATGTTAGCAGATTTTGCTGGATGCTCCAGAGAGATGCATCGTATGTTCCCCAAAAAGCGGCAGGCAAAACAGGAACGCGTATAAAGTAGGTGAATTCCTTAAATTTTATTTCTAGTATTTGGATATCCCATTGAAATATATGTAATATATACAAAATATGAATGGTCAAATTAATTCGGAACCGTAGCTAAGAGAGGATTTCACTGTTATTTTCGTGTTCAGCGCCTAAAAATCTATAAAGAAAAACCACTTCCATTCTTGTAAAAATTTCATTGTTGAACAGTGATTTTTTATGACAGACTAAGGTAATTTGGAGCCACATTTCTGAAAAACAAGATAAAAGATCAAATTTGATAATACCGCTTTGGTCAAAAAATTTCATGCTTCGTTTGCCTCAAAGTTGGCACTGAGAGTGTAACATAAATTAAACAGTGTTTGTAGTAGTTATTAACTTACACGTTAAGATTGTTACCGCGTAGAACTATAAAGCTTTCAGCTTATTAGCTTTACGCTAACCCCAGCTGTTAGCTTCGCTGTGATAGTTTCAAGGCTTATTTTCTTAGCTTTATCACTTAGAGCTTCTTTTCGTTGAACCCGCATAACTTCAAGGCTAGTTTTAGTTGAATATCTTAATAGGACATGAAATAACTAATTAGACACTTCAATCTAACGACCAGGTTGAACAACATGACAGTACTTGCAAAAAACTCCACTTCTGTACTGTCTCAAGTAGCACGGCCACCACAGTAGTGCAATGATCTAAGCGCTGCCTTCAAACCATTTGTCAGAGATGTGTCTGGGTTCGAATCTCGTGAGGCGTGGTTGTTGCCTTTCTGTTACGGAGCTGGCTCTCTCGCATCCCGGGAATGACTCTAATTCAGGGAAGGGGACTGCTTAAAACTCATTGAGTTGCTCACGGTGGTCTTTAAACCGCTAAATAAAAAATTTGCAGCACGTTAAAACCTAGCAAATTTTCATTTATCTCAATATAAGGCTGATTCAGAATAACAACAAATGGAATAATCCTCTCTGCTATTTAACAATCAGCATTATACAACTGTTCGATCTGTTTTAAGTCATCATAAATTTTATCTAGGTACATATAAACTTTGATCCAGAAAATCGAACGTGAAACATTGAACCCTTAAACTCGAAAAATTGTGTATGAAAACTCGTACGTGATAATATTTTGACTCAAAAACATTACGTACCCAAAATCGAAATGTGTCGAAAAACATTAAAAGAACAGCTTTTGTGTCTCGTGTCATTGCCTTCTGACCTGATGTTAGGTTGTTGCCAAAGCTAAATTCATTGAGAGAGAAAATGTGGCGTTAATTTTAGAAAAACGTTTAACAAGAATGAAACGATTTTACATAACAGTACAGGAACTCAGAAAATAAGGATAAATTAGAGTATACGTTACAGGAGCTTTACACTGAAGAGCCAAAAAAAAAAAAAAAAAAAAAAAAAACTGGGAAGGGAGCTACCATTTCCAATACATGCCACCACACCAATGCTGTATATGATAACGTGTAGCTTGTCCGATGAATTTCGGTACTAAAAGCTTTGGGAAGATAGTTGACTACGACTCGACTGTAGCGACAACCCCACGAGGTAATTGATCCGGTATGCTTACAAGAGACAATGCAGGCTGGCGGTGGCTCTGTTATGGTATGGGATGTTTTTAGCTGGTACACATCAATACTCCTCACACTACTGTAGTCTGCTGTGACCGATGGAGGCTACGTAAGTATTCTTGGGGATTATTTGCACCTATTCATGTCACTCAAACGCTTCGACGAGTGCGACCCCAATCAGCACGACAACGCGCCACCGCGCTCGTCCACGGTCGCCCGATTATGTCTGGAGGAACAATCCATGGAGTTTGGCATCCTGACTTCGACCACCGTTTGCCGGATGTAAACGCCCTCGAACACATTTGGCACTGCTATGCCAGAAATCCTTCACTGGTGAATATTACGGAATTGTTGGATACTATTCAGTAAGCATGGTGAACACTGACTCCATAGTCCTGCAGATATCTCATGAAGTCCATGACTTTTTGCATTACTGCAATTATCCAATCAGGAGGAGGACCAACGCGGTGTTAATGAAGTATCCTGGTTTTTTTACTTGGCACTTCAGTTTATAGCAATGAGAAGCAAAGTTCATTTCTCATTGAAGTTTTTACTACATATACCTCGCAGTTGTGGCCTGCTATCTCAAAAAATAAATCTTTGAGCGAAGCGAAGCCGAAGGCCGAGCGGAGCTCTCTTTACGAGACCCGAGACAATTAATTGTTCGGGCATAGGTACCAGATAACACATCCGATTACCGTGATTTTTTGAATGCGATTGGACATCGTCCATGGTCAGGTTTTGACGCCTTCCGATTCCTAAAATTCCGTGTCATTCAGAAATAATCGTCCAAAAACTGCCATTTTTAGGGGTTTTCCCGGGTTTTGAAATGGGGTCGTTTGTTACCTATCTGCTCCAAGGATCTTCAGCCGATCGCGGTGACACTTGCTACAGAGAAAGCGAAGGAGATGGTGAGTGACATGGAGTTGGTATCATGGTGATTGGTCGTGTAGTATAAAAAAATGGCCATTAAAAGCCTGACCAATTTTAATAATAATTGAAAAAATCCTATCTTTATACAAGACTCGGGACTATTAGTTGTTCTGGCATAGCTACGACATGACACTCCGATCACCGTGATTTTTGGCATGCGATTGGACATCGTCCATGGTCAGGTTTTGACATCTTCCGATTCCCGAAATTCCGTGGCATTGAGGAATTTCAATTAAAACTAGACGGCCTTTTACTTGAACCGTTTCACAAAAGTCGGCTCACCAACATTAATTAAAAAAAATCTTTTGAATTGAAAAACGAAAAATAGAAAGACTCCGTCTGTTAGCTCAACACTTGCTTAATCGATATTAGTAAAAGGAAATTTGTGTATGTTTGTGTGTGCGTGTCTGTCTTTCACGATACAAAATAAAAAACGTGGTTCCCGATCTGAGTGTGTCTTTCCGCTTTGTTTACGTGCAACCTGATCACGACCAACGTGAAGGCGTGAAGGAAAAGTAGGTCATGATAAATTTTAGGCATTTCTTTCTTAGGATGTCTCATATTTTTGTTCTGGAAATCATAAATGTTATGCGTTCCTTTTTTAGAATTTGTTATAATAGACGCCTTAATGAGCTTAGATTTCACAATAGTTTCGCTCAAAATTTACCAACTGTAGCCTACCCGAGTTATCGGTGACCGTTGGAGTCTTGTCCTAGTTTATTGTTTTGAAAAAAAATGCATCTTACAATCTATTTCGTACTATTCCGTGGTTACTATGTTATCAGGCTAGCATGAGGTGTCACAAAAAATAAGTCCGAAAAATACAGTTGTAGAACAAGAGAAACAGAGTCTAAAGCATTGGGGTACTTACGTTTTGCAAAAATGTCCGTAGGTGACCCAGCCTGTGCATTAACTACATCAAGCAAAATATACGGTACGAAAATATGTACCTCTTTCGTAAATCAATGCTATTGTAAATATGCCTGATAGAACTTCTTGCACATGACTGACTTGATCACCTGGAAGGGAAAGCTGCTAAAGGTTTGGGCACGTTCTGGAATCCCTTTGACATGATCAGAGCCCATTTTCTACAATTTTGTAAAATATCTACACTACCCAACACTATGGTGCAGATCTTACAAAAAGTCAATTGACATCAGGTGCGCGAAATCTATTCCATGCATCATAGCATTTAAAAGGCAGTACTGTCAGAAAGTCCTTTAGAATCATTTTCAGCTTTAAATGAAGCGTGCTTAGCACAAAAGCACATTTACTTGTGTTACTCAGTGATCGGAAATAGCCCTGCTACTGCAGTACGCTACTTTTACAGTATAGTTGTATGAAACATCGCTACAAATAGAACAAGTTAGTAGAATCATGCAATGCATTGGTTATGATACGCTTTCCAACATACCAGAAATTATTACTCAAGTTATGTGGATAATAGCTGTGGAATAAATCTCACTCCTGTGTCCTGACCTTCGACCCCATTTCAATTATATTCAACAGAACCGGTTCAGTATACCTCACGAATAACATACTAAAGTTTTGTTGTAATAGAAGCAGTTTTACGCAAGTTATGAGAATAATGGCTGTGGAATAAATCTTGCTTTTGTGCAATGATCTGTGACCCCATTTCGTTGATATTCAACAGGACCGGTTCACTATACCTCCGGAACAACATGATAAAGTTTTGTCGCAATCCAAGCATTTTAGGTAAGTACTGATGCACAAGGGCAATGGAATGGATTCCACTCCAGTGTCCTGACCTTTGACCCCATATCGCCCATTTTCAATAGGGTTCGTCCCCAGTGCCTCCCTACTACATACTAAAATTTCATCGAAATCGAACCATTTATACGCAAGTTATGACGCATAAGGGCAATGGAATAAATCCCGCTCTTATACCCTGCCTGACGTTTGACCCCATTTCGCCCATTTTCAATAGAATTCGTGCCCAGAAGGTTCCCTACCACATACTAAAATTTCATCGAAATGGAACTATATTTACGCATGTTATGACGCATAAAGGCAATGGAATGGATCCCGCTTTTATGTCATGACCTTTGACCCCATTCCGCCCATTTTCAATAGGGTTCGTACCCAGGTGGTTCCCTACCACATACTAAACTTTTATCGAAATCGAACCATTTTTACACAGGTTATAACGCATAAAGGCAATGGAATGGATCCAGCTCCTATGTCCTGATTTTTGACCCTATTTCACCCATTTTCAACAGGGTTTGTCCCCAGGTGCTTCCCTACCACATACTAGAATTTCATCGAAATCGAACAATGTTCACGCAAGTTATGACGCATAAGAGCAATGGAATGGATCCCGCTCCTATGTCCTGACCTTTGATGCTGCTTCGCCCATTTTCAATAGGGTTCGTCCCCAGGTGATCCCCTACAACATACTAAATTTTCGTCGAAATCGAACCATTTTCACGTGAGTTATCGTGCGGACGGACAAAGCTGGAGCATATACGCTTCTTCAACCTACGGTTGGAAAGCGTAAAAAATGTAGCTGAAGCAGTAGCACACTACAAAATCAATTTGCTTGTAGCAGAAAATTAGGCTAAAAATCACGTTACTTAAAAAAAATAAAAGTGTAAAACAAATATAAATCAGACGAGATTTCTGGAAGCATTATTGGCTGGGCAGGAGGTGATACGTGATCATCGATGTTCAAGGACTTAAGACTCACATCAACGGAAAAACATGGCGTCGGTTTCGTGGATCTACCATATAAACCGAGACACACGTTGATCTTTTTCGCTCTTACGCTTTCTTCGTTCTTCTTACACGTTGTTTCGGAATTTAAATTAGGAAAATAAATTTTGTTATCATTTTAAAACAAGAAAGATGACACCGAATCTTTAGTTGTAATGAGCACGTCTTTTGAATCCGTTCCGATGAGAATAAATTTTATCGATGTTATTCAACTTGTAGTGTTAGAATGATGGAAAACCACAGTGAAATAATTAAGAATGGGCATAAAATATTATTCACACTAAAAGCCATGCTAAGGAAAAAATAATTTTTCGAATACTTCTCCCGGAAGCAGAGATACCGCAAAAAAGATTTTTCCCTTAACGATCCCTAGCAGGAAATCTGGGCATTATTTAAAGACGTTAATGTTCCGCATCTCTATTGTAGCAAATGGCACACAGAAAAAACAAATATCACAATGCGATTTTTAGAAGCGAAGGTACAGCTGCAAACCAAAGTACACAAACACAACCTAGCGAGAGAACTATGAACTATAAAACACCTCAAAGGCAAACCTAAAGTGTTCCACAAGGCAAATGGTATCCGATGTTGAAAGATTTTTTTTTAAATCCGAGATGTGGAATCAGAAATACTGCGAAAAACAGATAAAAAGTTTGAGGCCCCTTAGCTGCGATATTTTGCATTATTTTGGATAGAAAACACAAACATAATGGTTTTTATAGTTAGTAGTATCTGACCGAAAAATATTTTTTTCAATTGTGCTTTTAAGTCCCGCAGATGTTGCTGAAAACGTAAAGGTGAGCTCACGCCCTGTAGGGCGCGTGTTAAGAAAAATGTGAAGTTATATGAGAAAGATTTCGCATCACAAATTGACTCCAACAAAAAAAAAAAATGAAATCGGTCTCTTAGATACAAAGACTTCGACAGAAATATGATATATGTATATCTACGCCCCCTCACGGAAAAACTAGGCATTTTGTAAATAAGAAAGTATTCTGAAAAGGTCTTTTCGACATGAGCGGTATGTTTCCACGAAATAATTTTTTCAATCGGGTTTTCAGAAACTCAGATTTTGCTGCAAGTGCATCAGAAGCAGTAATAAACACTTACGCCCCCTGGTGGCCAAAGCATTCCTTACCAAATATTAGAAATCATATGTAGAACATCTCCGATTAGGAGCTGCGTCCGATTCAGGAATATATTTTTAAATCGGAGTGTTAGAAGAAGATGTTTCGGGGAAAACACTAGTTATCTATACGCCCCCTAGCGGAAGATCTATGTATCACTTGAAATTTTTGAAATTATAAGATAAATATTTCTCACCAGATGAGCTCTCCAACAGAAAAATAATTTTTCAAATTGAACTATTAGAAGCAGAGATATCGACAAAAATAAGATATACATCTACGCCCAATGGTGGAAAAACTACGTAGTGTTTTAAGAAGAAGGTACTCCTAAAATGTTTCCCGCGGTGAGCATATCGGTCTAGGAAAAAATGTTTTCATTTGAGTCTTCAGAAGCTCAGATTTGGCTGCAAATGGGTCAACGCAGAATATACTGCATACGGCCCGTGGTGGCCAAACGATACTTTACCAAAAAGTAGAAATTACCTGCAAAACATTTACCATCAGGACTTGTATCCTACGCAGGAAAAGTTTTTCAAATTAGAGTTTTAAAAGCAGAGATGTGGGGGAAAACGTAATTTACTATTACGCTCCTAGCGAACAATCTATGCACTACTTGCAAAAGAACCTGTGCCTAAATTTGTCTTTGTTATAAATGCCATGGGAAGGAATAAAGCATTTTTCCATCAGATATTTAGAAGCAAATATCATCATCATCATCATTGTCAACCATTATCAATCCACTGCTGGACGGAGGTCTCCCCAAGTTTCCTCCACAAAGGTCTGTCTTGTGCCAGTCTCCTCCATGTCGTTCCCGCATACTTTCGAATTTCATCCACCCATCTTCCATGTGGTCTTCTTCTGGGTCTTTTCCTGTCCCTTGGAATCCAATCTAAAATTTCGGCTGTCCATCTATGGTCTGTCCTTCTGGCAGTATGTCCAGCCCATTGCCATTTCAGGGATTTAACTCTGATCATGATGTCTTCCACTCTCGTCATTTTTCGGATCCACGAGTTTCTCTTCTTATCTCTCCTGGTTATACCAAGCATGCACCTCTCCATGCTTCTTTGAGTTGTCTGCAGCCTTTGTATGTCTCTTTTAGTTAAGGTCCACGTCTCTGCACCATACGTAAGCACTGGAAGGATGCATTGATCAAACACTTTTCTTTTAAGACATAATGGCATATTGCTCTTGAAAATTATGCTGTTTCTTCCAAAAGCTCTCCAGGCAAGTTTTGTACGCCGATTAATTTCTTCCATCAATGTGACCCTCACTTGATATCTGCTGTCCAAGATAAACATACGTATCTGTTATCTCCAGTTTTTCTCCATCAATCGAATAAATCTTCATTTCTTGTAAAAGCATTGAACATCACTTTTGTCTTCTGAAAGTTCATTTTTAATCCCACTTCTTTACTCTTGTCAGCAAGTTCCTGGATCATACTCTGCAGCTCTGATGGGGTAGTTGCAAAAATGACTACGTCATCAGCAAAACGAAGGTGGGTTAGATAATCTCCATTAATCTTTATCCCTTTGTTTTCCCAGTTCAGTGATTGAAAGACATTTTCCAATGTGGCATTAAAGAGCTTCGGAGATATGGTGTCACATTGTCTCACTCCCTTTCCAATTTTTATGTGTGTTGTATTTTCAAACAGCCGAATCTTTGCACTTGCATTTTCATAGATGTTATTAATAATATTAATATATGCATCTTCAATACCGCAGGATTTCAGAGCCGTGGTAACTGCTGATGGTTTCACCGAATCAAAGGCTTTTTCATAATCAATAAAAGCCATGCACAATGGAAGTTCATATTCCCTCGCTCTTTCAATTAGTTCTCTCAGTACGTGGATATGATCTATTGTGCTGTAGCCACTCCTGAATCCAGCTTGTTCTCTCGGTTGAGCCATGTCCAGTGTTACCTTCAAGCGGTGTGAAAGAACTTTAGTGAAGATTTTATAAACCACTGATAGGAGGCTGATAGGTCTGTAGTTCCTGAGATCCTCAATGTCACCTTTTTTATGTAGCAGGATCATTGTAGCATTGTTCCAATCCTCAGGAATCTTCCCTTCATTAAGGCATCGAGTGAAAATTTGGGCGAGTACTGTTTCGATTTCTCCACTTGCTTCTTGTATGATGTCTATAGTAATTCCATCTTCTCCTGGAGCTTTCCCCCGCTTCATGTTCTTGATTGCATGAGCAACTTCTGCTGGGAGGACTGGAAGAACTCTGGTACCTTTCATGATGTCTGGAGTACATGTATCATCCCTTTCATATAATTTGGAGTAGAAAACTTTCACTCAGAATTTCTGTCAGAATTTCGCCTCTATTTCTTGTTATAGAACCATCTTCTTTTCTCAGAGCCATAATCTGTTTTCTTCCCTTACTGAGATGTCCCTTTGCTATCTTAAGGCTTTGGTTGTTTTCAATTGCTTTCCTCACTAGCTCACAGTTGAATTTCCTTACGTCTTCAGTGATACTTTTTCGTGTTGTCTTGCACAGCTCTATATATTCCACTTTGGAAGTCACATCTTCTTTAGTTGTCCTCATCTCTCTTCTTTTTTGCATCAACATTTTGGTTTTTCCTGATAATTTGTTCACATGCAACTTGTTCTTAGACCCAGCTAATTTTGTTGCTGTTTCCATTAGAGCTTTGGTTACTTTTCTGTTAACTTCCGAAATATCCACTTCTTCCGATGTTAGGCCTTCTAAAGCAGAGAATCTGTTCTTCAGTTCCAACTTGAAAGTATTATGGTGTTTTTTAAGGTTGGTTATGTCAATGCATTTTGTTTGTCTTATGAGCTTGCCACGTTCCAGTTTAGTGTTGAGGTGCATCTTACATCTCACCAATCTATGGTCACTACCTGTGTTGAACTTGTTCAGCACACTGCAGTCTTCGATGACGAATTTTTTGTTACACATAATAAAATCAATTTCACTTGTCGTTCCAATTGGATGTCTCCATGTCCATTTCCTGTGTGGCTTTTTCTTGAAAAAGGAGTTCAAGATGAAAAATCCTTCTGCCTCTGCAAACTCAACGAGAGTATTTCCACGCTGGTTTCTGTTGCCGTGACCGAATTTACCTACTGAAGTTTCATTCTGTTGCCGTTGCCCTATTTTTGCATTGAAATCTCCCATAATTATCTTCAAGTGCTGCTTACCTTTATTATTTAGATGACGAATTTCCTCATAAAATTCTTCAATTTCTTCTTCAGGATGACTTGTGGTGGGTGCATAAGTTTGAATAATCTGAGCCTGGTATCTTTTCGAGTGTTGGATAACGAGTCGTGCAGCTCTGTCAGAGGAACTTTCAACTTCTACCACTTTATCCTTCAGTTTCTTGTTTATTATAAATCCAACAGCACTAGTTCTGCCAGTATCTGTCCCACGATAATTGAAGAGATGTCCACTTTTCAGTTCAATGAGATCTTCTCCTTTTCTCCTTACCTCACTTATCCCGACGATGTCCCACTTGATCCTTTGTAGTTCCTCTTCCAATTCAAGAAGCCTTGAATCAGAAGATAGGGAGCGTCCGTTATAGGTAGCCAAGGTCAGCATCAAATATCAGCCTAGTCCGGTCCTCCGGGGATTCTTAGCACCCTCTGCCTTCATGTCGCACTGGCCGCTGCCTTGGCCAGGTACATTCCAGCTGCCGGAGACTGAGGGCCAAGATTTAAGTTGTAGAGTCATTTTGGAGGTGTTTGGCCATAACTCACCACGCTGGCCAAGCGGGTTGGTGAGTGTGGGATAGCATTTCCTCTGATCCCGATGGTATAGTTATACCGCTATTGGCGGTCGTCAGAGCCCCTTTAGTGGGAACAGGATGCACCACGAGAAGGCGGGGTTGACATTTGTCAAGGAGAGGCTGTGATGTTACGCATCACCTGACCTTACATCCCGAAGCAAATATATGCAGCAAAATGTATTTTGAGTTCGATATCATCTGCATTTTACGCCCTCTAACGGTGAAGTTGTGCATGCCGCCCCGGTGGCGCAGTGGTCTAAACGATGGCCTCTGATCATTCGTCCGAAAGGGGTCTGGGTTCGAATCCCGGTGAGGCATGGATGTTGTGTTTGTCTTACGGCACTGGCTCTCTCCCTTCCCTGGAACCAGTGACCCTAAATTAGGGACGGGCGACTGCTTATAGCCCATTGAGTTGCTCACGGTGGTCGTTAAACCTCCAATCAAAAAAAAAAAAAAAAGAAGTTGTGCATCAGAAAAAACGGAATGCAAGGATCACCCTTGCAACATTTCGAGCTTTCCAATGCAAAAACAATTTTTCAAATCGGATAAATTGTTGCAGAGGTATGGTGTCCATAGACGGACGGACAAACTGATAACATAAGCACGATCTTTTTTGCAAAAGAGGTGCCAAAAATGTCAGAAGCGTATTGTGCGTCCAGGATGTAATGAGAAATACAAGAAAGATGACACCAAATTTGCTGTTGTAATGAGCACGCCTCTTGAATTCGTTCTGACTCGAACTGAATTTATCAAAACTGTTCAAAGTCAATGGAGCCGATTAGGAAAACAATCAACCGGTTTATACAATCGACAAAACATCTAAAAATAGAAACATCTGCTTCGTTCCACCAGCGGATGAAGAGCATGTTACGAAAATTTACAAATGTCGAAAAAAAAGTTCCTCATAGCACCAGAAAAGTATCAGATACAGATTTTCAAATCGAAGGGTTGAAAGAAGAAATATAGAAGGAAACATGATATAAGAAACATGATATAAGTCTGTGTCTGCTAGCGGAAGCATTTTGCATAATGAAAAAACTGAAAATGGACGAAAAACATTCTTCATGGGAAAAGCTATGCTGAGGAAAAAGGGAGCAGAGATAGCGAAAAAAAGTGTTAGATCTTTACGTCCCTAGTGGGAAATGTTTGCATTATTTAAAGAAGATAATGATCGACATCTCTGTTGCAGCGGATGGCATACAGTAAAGAAGAACTTTCTCAATAGTGTTTCTAGAAGCGGCGATACACTGTAAACTGAAGTACACAAGCACTGCCTAGTACATATGAAGAATTTTGTGAACTACAAAATTCTTCATATGTATTAGCCCAACGTTCTCCACGAGGTAAATGACATCCGGTGTTGAATTTTTAAATCGCACATGTAGAAACAGAAATATTGAGAAAAATAGGTAAAGCATTAGCGTCACCTAGCGCCGAAATTGTGCATTATTTTCGGAAGAAAATGCACCCACAAGTTTTACATAGTTAGAAGTATCTCACCAACGAAAAAGGTTTTTTCAATCGGGTTTTTAGTCCCGCTGATATAGCTGTAATCGGAAACGTGAACATACGGCCTCTAGTGGAAGACTTGTGCTTTAAGAGAAATTTGATGTTATGTGAGAAACATTTCGCAGCGGAAACACATCCAACAAAAATATAATTTTCCAAATCGGAGTCTTAGAAGCAGATATATCAACAAAAATAAGATGTACATCTACGCCCTCTGGTGGGAAAACCATGCCTTATTTTAAGAAGAAAGTATTCTGAAAACTTTTTCGATGTAATAGGTATTAGTCCAAGAAAGATTTTCCCAGTCGAGATTTTAGATGCACAGATTTTTCTGCAAACACATCAGAAGCAGAAATTAACACTTGCGACCCCTAGTGGCCAAACCATTCTTTACCAAATATTAGAAATTATATACAAAACATTTCGCATCAGGAGCGGTATGCCATACAGGAAGAATTATTTTCAAATCGGAGTTTTAGAAGCAGTGATATCGGGAAAAACGCAATTTACCTTTACGCCCCCTAGCGTAAGGTAAGTCTATGAATTAATTGAAAAATAGGGTTTTTATATTATTATTTCTCAAAATTTCTAATTATAAATATACTCTAGATAGCTATTTAGCTTTTCGTAGACTCCACAAAGTAATTGGTACATAGACATCGTACAATCACCTGTGCAATAAATTAAGTACCAGGCTTCTCACGGTAACACAACATATAATAGCTGGTGCACAAAATGAGGAAGTAACATCCTGTGAGAGAGTAACAAAAATTCATGCGATATTCTATCCACAATATCCGATCTCCTTACATAACTTCAAAATAAAATACTTCGACAGGCTATTGAAATTTAACAGTTAATCAAACTCCCAAGTATTCCCGTGAATCTCTCCTATTACCAGAAATCTTTCGTCATACCGATGTGGGAAACTGTGAACAAAGTTTTTCCGTTAACATAAGAAAGGCATTACGGAAACGCTTCTGAAGTTTCCGTTAACACCTCTGTGACGTGCCTGCCCAGCAGGACGCACACGACATGAAGGCAGATAGCAGTCAGAACGAACGTCCGCGTAGCTCAATTGGTAGAGCGACTTATTCCGGAATGAGAGGACCCGGGTTCGAGCCCCGGCGTGGACAAAGATTACGGAGAAATTTACTTCGTTATACCTCTTGAAAACGGTATTTTACCGTCAATATGAGAAAGAAATTGCGGAAAGTTTTCTGAAAATTCAGAATTTTTCTGGGATACGAAAAATCCGCTTCTATAACTAACCTAGAAGAGGTTTTTTTCCATCATTTCAAGAAAAAAGCTGTATCAGAAACTTGCGTCGTTAATTCCCGAACGAAATCACGGAAAGCGGCTAGTGAATCTCTGAAAATGTTTGGCAGTTTAGTCATAAAAAGCCAGTCCTGAGCCATAGGGGAAAGCTGTTTTTTTTTTTTTTTTTTTTTTTCCTTTTTTTTATTTAGGTATGACTACTAATTAAGGGCCACTGCTTCTAGAAAGGGAATGTAGAAAGTGGCATAAAGCAGACGTGTAGTGTCCGTGCGTGCCTCTTCCGAGAAAGGATTTTATGGACATCAAGGAAGATAGATTCGAATCTCACGCCTCACGCTACTCGGACATCAAGTGACGTTACAAGCATGAATGCATATGTATGCACCGATGTCTGTAAACACTCTGGTGACTCAGTGTTCTAAGCGCTGTCTTCAAAGCGTTATTCCGAGAGAGTTCGTGTCTAGGATGAGGCATGGGTGATGGTGTTTTCCTTACGTCTCTCTCTCTCTCTCTGCTGGAGAGATGCATTCCTAATTCCGAACTCTGAGGACTTTAGAGCCAATCATATCCAAATAAGGAGTGCGTTACCGTTTCTCTCCGAATATCACTCAAACATGTCCTTCCGTGATTTTGATTCCTTTTAGAGTATTTGAATTCCTCTGTCGCTCAATGGGAATAGCTACAAATTAAGTTCCCACAAATTTGCTTCTATAACTAACCTAGAAGTTCTCTAGCTATATTTTTCTGACATAAATCAAACACTTGATAAGAATAAATCCAATAAATCTCTCATAATGGTTCTGGCAAAAATCATTCCAACATGCGTGTTACATGAAACCTATGCTTTATTCTAACTGATAGCTTCCGCTCTGTTCAAAGTGCAGTTGATTCTCTTTAATTGGGCCATAGATTAATCGGGGCACCCGTTTGTTTCAAACAGTTCTTGAAGAACCTTCCGAATTAGTAGCTCTTTGGGATAAAGCTCCGCATAATTGGAACTGCCGCTCAGTTGGGTCAAAGTGTTCTTGCCCGGATGTATATCAATTTACCGGAGAGCAGAGAATCTACTGTATAAGAAGTTACAACTCAGTTTCTTACCAAAATCTAAACTGAAAACGAAAACGTATGTTTCATGAAATTTTAATAAAAGCCTTGAAGTGATGTCATTTATGTCTAAGAAATATCCATAGAGTGGTTAGTCAAATAATGACAGCAGCGCCGGTTCTCGAGTGGTATGAAACCGTTGGCTTCGAATTATTCTTCCGAGAAGTATCGGGGCTCGAATTCCGGTGAAGCATGAGCTTATGGCACTGTGTCTCTCCCTTTCTGGTAACTAGCAGCTCTAAATCAGGGACGTACGGCTGCTTATAGCCGACTGAGATATTCACGGTGGTCTTTAAATCCCTAAAGAAAATGTCGTGACAGCGGTCAGACGGACCACTATTCTTATTATAGTGCTAACCACTTGCGGAGCCCCCTCACGAAACTTATTTCATTTATTTGAACACTTTTAAATATGAAACTGATAAGCTCTGAATTTAATGTCAATATTTCCTGATCTTAGTTACCTGTAAGATGAGAACCTGTCAAAATATAGAAGAATAGACAGGTTTCATATGTTATCCAGTCACCATGAGTAGCAACCTGGCAGGTTTTCTTATTCACACACGTAGCGGGATGCGTGCATGAGCTGGCGTTGCTTGTCTTTTAATTTTCGCACCTGTTTCGAGAGAAAAAACTTTTCATTTCATAATTCATGTTGAAAAACTAAGTCATAAGTACGTCTCACAGCAGGTTCCAAATACTCTATCCACGCGCGTGGAAAAAATTGTTATTACTTTTAACTGCATTAAGTGCTGATACCGTGTCACGTGATCAGTCCCGGCAAACACCTGACGTGAGAAATTCAGTTCGCTTCTGTTCCCAGGCCATCACACGCCTTTCGTCGTTCTTCTTTTCTGCTGCGATTTTTTCGCAAGCGATTCATGTGTTGTGTTCTCTGTTCAGTGACGTGCGATGATCCAACAGACTACCCAAGCAGTCGCAAAGGCAATTACTTTTCACTTTTTTACAATTGACATTAGGTTCATATTTTTGAAATAATAAAAGTGAAAAAACATCGCGTACGATATAGATACCATAGCTACTTTTTTATATCTATTCTTTTACACAACACATCAACATCTAAAACAAAAGACTTTTGTTTTCCGAATAGACTGAAGTCACTTAACATACCTTTCTATTTAAAAGTAAACTCCATTCTTCGATCACTTGCAGCAAAATGTTCTATTACAGAATCGAAAAAGGTGCTTCTTTCTTTCAGAGTATTTAACAGATCACTTTCAATTGATATCAGTCCAAGATGCGGGAGTCGTTTCTGTCCTGTTCTGTTTCGTGCGTATGTCCTAATTCGCTTTAATGCAGAAAATGATCTTTCAACTGTTTAAGTGGACACAGGTACCACACTTATAAATGAGGCCAATAGGTGAAGTTGTGGCATGGGTTTTC
This sequence comes from Macrothele yani, assembly GCA_039090855.1. NCBI lineage: Eukaryota > Metazoa > Arthropoda > Arachnida > Araneae > Macrothelidae > Macrothele > Macrothele yani. Next base: position 97,905,154 of record CM077007.1, on the reverse strand, counting down.
CAAGTGCTGAAGTCGCTAGCGTCTTCATTGGATGTATAATAGGTGACTTGTCAGAAAATTCGTATGAATTGTACGCTACGATTAAGTCGTTTTTCAAACGTACTTCATTGAAGTAGCGACCATAATTTTCAAGTAAGCTTTTCAAATCATCAGTTAGGAAAGTGTGAATGCAAGAACTGTACTTCGAAGTATCCAGTAAGCACAAAAATGTAAGCTTTTCATAATCCTGAAATCTTGTATTAATGTGCTGTTCGACATTATCGCAAATTTCAAAATATAATCTTCTGTATTTAGTGGTAATCGTAATGTCTTCAGAAAGGTTTCGTTTTTTTGGGAGTCCAACATCAGCAATGGTTTTTTCGTACATTTCCTGGAAACGACTTCTCAGAGATTTCAGAGCATTTTGTGTTTCCTTTATCTTACTTCTGTAGTAAACAATGTCTAATGAAGCATTCTGAAGCACGCTGAACAAAACATCAGTAAGAGAAAAAATACTATGAAAGGTCGCAAGAAGAAAGCAAAATTCAAAGTTTTCTAAATTCGACAAATGTCCCTGAACACCAGCAAAAATATCCCTTTCTACTTGTGATTGATGTTCCAACATGGCAGCAAAAGTCTGGCGAAGTTCTTCGCTTTTTTCGTGGGCATTAGTGACGAGTCGTGATGAGCAATTTCATCTTGTTGGACAAACATTGGATACTCGGCGTCCCAAAAAGATATCAATAAATTTTGAGCGCTTTGGTGATCTCGAGAAAAACGCTATAAGCCCACTAAGAGTAGCAAAAAAGATACGACATTCAGGAATACTTGAAGCGCTTTGGGAAAGTATTAAATTCAAACAGTGCGCATGGCAGTGAACAAAAAGGGCTTGTGGAAAGGATGACTTAATATTCCACTGTACACCATGCAAGGGAGAGGCCATTACTGCAGTTCCGTCGTAGCTCTGCGCGACGAGTTTTCCACCACAGTCTGAAAAATCCTTATAATGGGACAAACTAAGACCAGAAAGTGCTGCCGCTGTTTTGTCCTCACTAACTTCTTGGAAGCACACAAATTTTTCTACCACCCTCCCTTCATTTGCATACCGATAAACAAGAGAAAATTGTGACCTATTCGAGACATCGGTAGTTTCATCTGCTAATATGGCAACAAAATCGGACTGCTTTAACTGGCGTTTAATTTTATTACACAGTGCATTGGCGACAGAATCAATTAAATCATTTTGTATACGATTTGTTACTCCTTTGAATACTGTCGAAGTCTCCAAATGTTTTTTTAGTACAGGATCATACTGAGCAGTGTAGTCCAAAAGTTCCAAATAATATTCGCGGTTGTTGGAAGTATTTGACTCATCTCCTCGAAATAAAATTTCTAGCTTTGCAAGGAAGCAAACGGCATTAATAAGAAGTTTCAAAATATCTCTATTGCGTTCTACCTTTTCATTGTGTTGACTTATATTTTGCCGTATCTGGTCACTGACCTCAGTTTCAATACGAAAAGTTCCAAAAGTTGCGAATGCAATGGACGAACGAATATGCTTAACAGCAACATCATGCTCCCGTATTGCTTCAGTTAAATTGCTTAGCTTGCTGTATCCTGTTGTTCAAGTGGAACTTCCGTCACAGCTAAACAGCAAACAGTTCCAACGAAACAGTTTGTTGGTCTTAAAACTTCCGGCAAGCCATTCGCATCTTTCTTAATTGGCGTTTTGAAAATTTCGAGTTATATTCTTTTGTTGCTGCGCTAAACTTGACAATGCAAGCATCGGTCTTCCTTTCAAAATCACATTTTTCTTTTCTTCAAAAGTTCGGCGAGAAAACGGAGTTTGCAACAAATCGGGTATAATGTATTCGTTTATGGAATCACATATCGCTGTTTAGAATCTTTTTAATACACATGCATGATATATTCAGTAATTCACAGCACACGATGTAAAAAGAACTTCGAACAATGCGTCCACAGTTCAGCTCCCTTAACCCAAGAAGTCCACTGACTGCTTGGTTTGGTGAATGGTTTGGTTAAGAGCAGCTACACGGTAAGACGGTCGTTTCTAAGGAGCATTTCTCATTGGTTAGCAGACTAGTGCCGTCAGGTTGCCATAGCAACACCCCTTCAGCGGCGGTGACGCTTGGGTGACGAAAGCAGGTGTTGCATGCGCTGCGACCAATCGCATTGCAGCATCATTTTTTCTCCTGTCTCATCGCTGTTTTTGCCGGTGTGCGTGTATTGCACTCTTATGAAAACTTCAGAGTTATAAGAACGGATTTATTACTTTGTGGTGATTATTATCCGTGTCGAAAACAGAATTTTAAAAAATTAGAAATTTTGTATTTCTCCTTCATTTCCTTTGCCCATTGCCCAAGCACTGCTTGGGTTGCTTGGGTGGAATGCACGTCACTGTCTCTGTTAATCCATGTTTATTTTTAAGCGTTAGGCTTCCTAAACTCCATTTATTTATTTCCTTATGCGTGCTTGTATTTCAAAAAATTTATATTTATAAGTGCTTCGTCATTATCAACTTCACGTATTGGATTATATTTTTTTTTCAAAGTGAATCTCTTTATCTGCATACAATGATTTCCGAAATATCCAGTCTGTCCACTGGAACCGCTATAAGCATACCGAAGACAAATGTGGAAATATGAACATCCCGTTTTCCATTTCACACTAATACAACAATTCTAAAGTATGTATACATTCCGCAGTTAAAATCAAGCATGAAACTTTTAATTCGCTGGGTCGTACATGTTCAGTCCCCATTGGTGTTAAATGAACTGATGCAGTCCAATTTGATAGGAAATTGCAAATTGCATTCATAACACTTTGTGGCGAACTGGAGCTTCGAATAAAAGAAATCGAATTCTTCCCATCTCAACTGTGCAAATAACGATCACTTCTCAGAAATTTCAAATATTCCTTCTGTTTCCTATCAAAAGTGATAGAAAGTTTTCCAACTAGAAAAGAGAGGAGTCAGAGACAAAAGTTGTTCGCGTGTTGTTGAGCCTTCAAATAAATGATCAAGTAGGTCATAGCAACCAAACGTGTTTAAAGAATAAAATACCAAACACCACTCGCGTGGAGAAGTTGGCTAAAGAGAATGCCTCGTGACTGTGTGGTGAGCAACGTGTTGTAAGCTCAAATCCCGTCTTCGATCATCCAGGTCCTGGTTTTCTAGCGTTTCAACGAATGTAACGTGGATTACTCTCTAAAATCGTCACTGCACCTAATGAGCCATTGCTTACGGTTGTAAATTGGACTCTCGTATACATAACTAAATGTGACTAGCTACGATACTTCGATGAGGAAAGGAACGCAACCTTGTCATAATCCCTATTCTCCAGCAAATACATCATCATCTCTGTGTGGAATTCGTGATGAGGATAGTCAACGCCCTGAGAGGGCACAGTACCTGAAAAACAATTAAGAAGTCAACTTCTTTCATGAATAGTTAGAGAATTCGAAACAAAGTTCTCGTAAAATTATAAAATTCATAAACATAAAGGAATGAGACTGTGGCGTAGGTGTCTTGCGCATGGCAGCCCATAGAATGCATTCGAGTTCGTGGTTTACATAAACAAAATTGCAAATTTGTTTATAAACGGTTAGACGATTATGCTTTCGCCCTTGTAGCCGCGTGCCTGTAAGACCGTATGTATGCTCATTTATTTTTACAGATTATCTTGCAATTCTGAGTTGCCATGGTCGCGCAGAGATAATTTAATTCTAAGGGAAAAAACGGAACAGCTGCTTTATCGTTAACTGGAAATAAATGGAATTAATACATAAGACATATTATTAAAGCTTAAAATAGATCCTTATGAACCGCTTAAAGGTGGACCTGAAAGTGTATACCTTTAAGTGCTTAAAGATGGACATTCCAAGGTCCACTTTTAACTCCTTAAAGGTTAATGGTAGACCTTGAAATATCTACCTTTAACGTGGCATATCTACGAGTTGCACCACGCCCAAGGGTGTTTTTCGTTTATCTTTAGATCTCAGGATGTTTTAGGTAATTTTTACAGTTTTAAGTGGTTATTATAATAACCTTGATGAATACTGAGGTTTTCTAATACGTACAATTTTGTTCACTTTCTCCGCTTTTGATTGTCAAACGCATTTTTACACTTGACACGTTAGGAAAAACGTAGTCAGCTAAACCGTAGTTACTGACGAAACATAAAAACTGGGATTCATAACAAAGACTGGCGATGAAGAAATGGAACACTTAGTGCAGGCCACCTGACACTTGACATTTACGAAGGATCTTCGGAAATTGCATGCTGCCGGCTCTGAGAAACAAAGAAATTGAACCATTTCAACCTACGCATACTAATCGGCTGCTTGGCGATTAAAGGATCTGCAGGAGACATATTTCTGCGTCTTCGATGGAGGATGATGCTACAGACTATGAATTTATTATGCTTCAATGTCTGCTCGAACACTAGACTACACTCCAATTCTGGCATTATTACGCAGTCGTCTTCGCTTTAAGGGCGGAGCCATCCATGATAAGACGAACCATCTGCATCAGTGATGGATTATTTAAGAGCCCGTTTGATGATCAGGAAAGATCACCTATCCTGCTCTTTTCTGCTCTACACTGCCCGTCAAAATTTAACATAAAAATGTAAATAACGAAAGATGCAGTAGAGACTCGTCAAAATTTTTACTGTCTTTGTATCGGGTTGAATAAAATGTCATCGCATTTCGGAGATAGATGTCGTTAGTACCAATTTAAAAGCTGATGACATCTACATATTATGAAAGGTGTTTTCCGATAAGTTTATATAAAAAGAGTTCGGTGTGGTCCATTCAGTTGTGTTCACTTAGCATAGGTTTGAAAATGGGAGTTGATGATATTGGTTTTCGTCATTTAATGATGTTTTGTTGTCGCAAGAGTAAAAACGCAAAAACGAGAGATATGTACTGTGTGTGGTAAGAATTCCGTAAGCGTCGACTGTGTTAGTATAGGAAATAGTAATACTATACTATTGATCCGATTTATTGGCGTATGAATATATAAATAAGCGTTTCCAAGCTTTCGCACATCAACCAGATGGCTTTTTCAAGGAAGTTAGATAGAAACTGCAAACTGAATAATAGAACGCTTTAACAATTTAAACGCGGGAACTTGACAAAAAATACATACGATTTTATTTTTATTTACAGATACGAGGCATCACGTTGGTTGTGCACCCGGTATCCTGGTAGGGAGAAGGCGTTACTTGAAGAACTGGTTCCAAATTCGTGGCAACTCGAGTGATACGCTACCATTGCAAGTGTCGCTGTTGATAATGATCTCCATGGTTTCTCGAATGGCTGTACATTTAGGGGTAGAGTAGGTAGCTAATTTCTTTATATCATCCGACGTAGGAGTAGCGGACTGGAATTTGACTTCTCCAGATAGTGCCGTGGCTAGTTTACTGTATTTTGTGTCCCTTTCATGTTTGTTGACTCTGATTCCAAACGAACGCTTGGCCATTCCAATGTAGTATCGTAATGGTTGATGTGCGAAAGCTTGGAAACGCTTATGTGCCTATTCCCTACACCAATAAATTGGGTCACTAGTATAGTATTACTATTTTCTACATAATTGGTGTTCTGTTCCTCGTTATCAATGTGTTAGTATAATTTTGCAAAGTTTCCTCGCGGAGATAACGAACCTGTCGATGAAGCATCAACGGAAAGACCTGTTGAAGTTTATGATGACCAAATCAATTCATTGTTTAAAAGAAACCCCACATTATACGACACAAACAGCTGGACACTGCAATCATCCAATCGCGCCGTGGCACTGCATTTGGAAAACACTGGATAACTGAATCGCCTTGATGTTTGAATGCAGCAGGATTTGACTGAGAAAAATGCTCTCGACCGCATATCTGTTTGAGATTTGTTCCTCAAACGGACCTATTTCTGAAATGAGTGCGAAAGGACAACGAGAAATGTTTTGTGTGCACGAACATGTAGGCCGCCCCAGTGGCGCACTGGTCTAAGCGCTGGCTTGTGACCATTAATCCGTGATGGGGTCCGGGTTAGAATCCCGGTGAGGCATGGATGTTGTGTTTGTCTTACGGCACTGGCTCTCTCCCTTCTCTGGAACCAGTGGCCCTAAATTAGGGACGTACGGCTGCTTATAGCCCATTGAGTTGCTAACGGTGGTCGTTAAACCTTGAATAAAAACAACAACAGATGAACATGTCAAGGATAATATTGTGGAGCAAGCTAGCTGAGCCGCCAATAGCCACTCAAAATCGCAGCCTGCATCACAAGAAAGTAAAATACCCTGTGTGTGGTGTGACTAGAAGGGATTCCGGTACAAGAGCAGATGTCAAACAACTAAAGAAACAATTCTTATAAGTAATGTTCCCAATTCGATGAGCTGAATGCCGTACTTGGTGTCAAATAACCAGAAAAAGTCAACAGGAAGGGCATTGTCTTCTCTCAGGACAACAGCAGGACTCATATTGTTTTTTTTTTGTTTTTTTAACAGGCAAAAGCTGAAGTTTGGCAGAGAAATCTTGCCTCAGCGGGACTATTTACCTGACTTTGGGTTTTCACATTTCCATTTAATCTGGTGCCAGCAGAACACTCTTACCGGAAAGAACTTCTCTTCTTTGAAGGCCTGTAAAAATCATCTTTACCAGTTTACTGCCAAAAACCGCGCGAAGTTCTGGGCTGATTGAATTCACAAGCCACATGACAAATGCCGAGAGGTACTGAAAAGATAGTGGTGTCTACATTAATAAATAAAGTGGCAATGGTATACAAAACCTTTGACTTTCTTCTTCGTCCACAAATGCGAAAATATGCATAACGGACACTGAATTAGGAACTTGTATTCAATACCAGGTTGGACATTTTTTTTTATCCCGAACTACAGCACGTATGGAGTTTGGCATAGATTTCTACATGGTGTTGTCTACGGCATATCAGAAGGTCACGAGAGAGTTCTTTAACTCTCTCAGATTTGACGAAATTGGACCTTGCTCTTGGATATGTTTTTCTAACCTGTTCCATACATACACAATAGGGTTCAGCTACGGTCTTTATGGTTGCCAGAAGATGAGGGAAGTCGCTGTCATTCTCCTGAACCCCTGCTGCTGCTAAACATATCTTGCGCTACGTTTTTATTGGAGCAAACAATCATTTAAATACTAAATACTGAGAATTAATATTTAAATGAGGAATAATGGTCACACCGTCATTAATAAGGTGCTGGAAATCTCTTCCCAGATTCCTTGCTGTGTTCTCAGAAATTGTCTCCTTTTGAGTTGTCCTCCTTTTCCATTCCAGACTCTTCTCACTCTTGTCGTTACTGACAGACTATTATTTCCCCAGGGAGCTCAGTTCAATCCATTCTTTCTGACGACGATCTAGGTTAACCATCTGACACATAGATTGAAAGCTTTTCTTATTGCTGTTATGTTCCCCGTTTTATGCTTTTGGCTGTAGTCACACCAGGAGGGCATCTCCTTGTATTGCAATTTTTCACTATCCTATGCAGATTATATGCTGGGCGCAAGATTCTGTGTTCCGTTTCGCTCATTCACCCACAGATTTGTTTCTTCCATTTCTAACCAAGATCAACAAGAAAGATGACACCGAATTTGCGGGTGTAATAAGCACATCTTTTGAATCCGTTCTGACATAAATTAAATTTTTCAAAGCTATTCAAAGTCAATGGAACAGGTATGGAAAACAAGAGTATCTGACGGAAAAAAGAAGTTTTTCAATAGGGTTTTTAATACCTCAGATATTGCTGTAAACGGAATCGTTTACAGCAATTTATATGATAAACATTTCGCACCGGAAACGCTCTCCGACACCGAAAGAATTTTTCAAATCGGACTCTTAGAAACAGAGATATCGACAAAAATAGGATGCGACTTTACGTCCCCTGGTGGGGAAAGCATTCATTATTTTAGGAAGAAAGTATTCTCAGAAGGATTTTTCATATGAGCGGCATCGGTCCAAGAAAAAAAATTAGTCGAGTTTTCAGGAGCACAGATTTTGCTACAAATACATCAGAAGCAGAAATTAACACTTATGCCCCTGGTGGACAAACCATTCTTTACCAAACATTAGAAATTATGTGAAAAATATTTTCCATCAGATCTTGTATGCGATACAGGAACAAGTTTTCAAATCGGAGTTTTAGAAGCAGAAATAACGCAGAAAACGCAATTTACCGTTGTGCCCCTTAGCGGAAAGTCAACAAATTACTTCAAAAATTTGAAATTATATGAAAAACATGTCTCGCTGGAAACACTATCCAACAAAGAAGGAATTTTAAAAATCGTACTCCTAGAAGTATGGATATTGACAAACATAAGATATACATCTACGCCCCCTGGCGTATAAACAATGCATTATTTTAAGTAGAAAATGTTTCCAAAAGTTTTGGCGACATGAGCAGTATCGGTCTACAAACGACGTTTTATTCAATCGATAATTTAGAAGCTCAAATTTTGCTGCAAATACATCAGAAGCGGAAATTAAGATTTACGCCCCCTGGTGGCCAAACCATTTTTTTAGAAAAATTAGAAATTATGTGCAAACGATTTCCCATCAGGAGGTGTAACCGGTGCAGAGAAGATATTTCAAATCCGGGATTTAGAAGCAGAGATATAGATGGAAAAGCAATTTTCCTCTACGCCCCCCCCCAACAAAAAGTATATGAATTTCTTGAACATTTTGAAATTATATGAAAAGCATGTCACACTGAAAACACTATCCAACAAAGAAGGAATTTTTCAAATCGGACTCGAAGAAGTAGAGATATTGACAAAAATAAAATATACGTCTACGACTCTGGCGGAGAAACTGTGGAATATTTTAAGAAGAAAATATTCCGAAAAAGGTTTATCGATGTAAGTGGCATCAGTCCACGAAAGAAGTTTTTCAATTGATATTTTAGAAGCTCAGATTTTATGGCAAATACATCAGAATCAAAAATTAACGTTTACGCCCCCTGCTGGCCAAAGTATTCTATACCAAAAATTTGAAATTATATGCAAACGATTTTCCATCAGGAGATGTATCCACTGAAGAAAAAAAATTCAAATCGGAGTTTTACAAGAAGAGTTGTCGAGAAAAATGTAATTTACTTTTACGCCCTGTAGCGGAAAATCTATATGTAATTTGAAAACGCAACTACATCTAAATTACTCTTTGGCATAAATCGAATCTAATTATTAAAAAAATGAAGCGGATATTTAGCAGCAAATATGTGAAATATAACGCATTTTTGAATTCGACATCATCTGCATTTACGCCCTCTAGCGGCGAAATCGTGTGTCGTAAAAAAAAAGAAAAAAGCGTTCATCATTCGCATATTTCAAGCTTCCCAATGCAAAACAGAATTTTTCAAATCGGACTAATAGTTGCAGAGATATTGTGGGTGAAGACGGACGGACGAACGGACAAACCGGTAACATAAGCACGATCTTTTTTACGCTTTTCAACCGTACGTAGAAGAAGCGTATATGCTAAAGCTTTGTCTGTCCGTCGGTCTGTCGGCACGATAACGAGCGTTAAAATGGTTCGATTTCGATGAAATTTTAATACGTGGTAAGGGACCATTTGGGGACGAACCGTATTGAATATGGACGAAATGGGGTCAAAGGTCACGACATAGGAGCGGGATCCATTTCATTGCCCTTATGCGTCATAACTTGCGTAATTATGGTTCGATGTCGATGAAATTTTTATATGTGGTATGTTCACCTGGGAAGCAATCCTATTTAAAATGGGTGAAGTGGGGTTAAAGGTCAGGACATATGAGCGGTATGCATTCCATTGCTTTTATTCGTCATAACTTGCGTAAATATGGTTCGATTTTAATGAAATTGTAGTATGTCGTAGGGAACCACCTGGGGATGAACCCTATTGAAAATGGACGAAATGGGTCTAAGGTCAGGATATAAGATCGGGATCCATTCCATCACCCTTTTCTTTTTTTTTTTTTTTTTTTGATTGGAGGTTTAACGACCACCGTGAGCAACTCAATGGGCTATAAGCAGTCGCCCGTCCCTAATTTAGGGTCACTGGTTCCAGGGAAGGGAGAGAACCAGTGCCGTAAGACAAACACAACAACCATGCCCCACCGAGATTCGAACCCGGACCCCGTTCGGACGAATGATCAGAGGCCATCGCTTAGACCACTGCGCCACCGGGGCGGCCATTCCATCACCCTTATCCCATACTATTAAAGCAGCACTTCTTGTATGTATGTAAATTTTATTTTGAAAACGGCTCTAAGGATTTTGATGAAAGTCATTAACCTACTGTTTTCTGGTACTAGAAATCGATTTAGCTTGATCTCTACTTTAGGAAAAATTCGTTTACTGGGTTAAATAAACACCCCGAATTATAACGTTTTTACTGTCATGGCGTCGTCCCATTAATGTTACCCACGTTTTAAAATCTTATGACGTCACAATCTCGCGATTGAGAATGTTGGTGCGCGGTCACGCCATCTGTCTCATTACATCATGCGCTGTGTGTGGATCCTATTTTTAGTATGTGGTAGGGGACTACCTGGGAACCAACCCTGTTGAAAATGGGCGAAATGGGGTCAAAGGTTCGGACACAGAAGCGGGATCTATTCCATAGCCCTTACGCATTATAACTTATGTAAAAATGCTTCGATTGCGACAAAACTTTATCATGTTATTTCGAAGGTACACTGAACCGGTTCTGTTGAATATAATCGAAATGGGATCAAAAGTGAGGGCACAGGACCGAGATTTATTCCACAGCCATCATCCTCATTACTTGAGTGACAGCTTGAGTAATGGTTTCTGGTATGTTGGTAGGCGTATTATAATCAATGCCTTGCATGATTTTACTAACTTGTTTTTCAAAAGACGTGCTAAAAAAGGGTTGTAACCTCCGTACTGTGACGATTCCAAGGATTTCGATGTTGTTAAAAAGTTAAAAGAGTCGGTGTGCTGGCCTGTAAAATTTTCGTGTACTGACATCATTTATTACAGATCTCGATGGCGATCTTTTATTTTACCTACTGCAAGGATGATTGCACTAGGAATTTCCTGCCCTTCCCAGACTTAGCTACATTCAAATTGTTTTTGCAAACGTCTACGAAATGTAGAGGATTAATTTGAATCTTTTTACAACTATCTCGGGACAGCCGAATGCTCAGGAACAAGTTCATATGTATATTTTATATTGAAACCTCGTTGTTTCTTTAATGAATTTCTGTCCAGGTTTTGTGGTTTTCGGAAAATTTGAGAAAGGCTGTCAAAAATAAATAGATTCCATTTGCTTCATGTGCGCTGCCTAGGACCTGTTCATTTGTTGTCCTCAGGGGATACAGAAGAGAAATATCCTAAACCAGAAAATTTATATTCTTGTATTCTCTCTAGTGCTAGAAGAGAAATCCGAGAAAACAAGGGAATAAGTGGATTGTTTAAATTTAATTAAAGTATATGCAGTTTGTTTTCATAGTTTCACGGCAACTTTGGGGGCTACAGGCAGCTGCCACCTGTTACTGATTTAAGGTCAGTTGTTTCAGGGAAGGCAAACAGTCAGTGCCGTACAAGCACACCACCCATGCAGACTCAAATCCGGGTCAACTTGGACGAACGGGCAGAAGCCAACGTTTATACAACTCCGTCACCGGAACGGCAGAAAACAAGATAATGCACAATCTTAAAACATTAACGAAACCAATCGCAATTTTTGCCGCCCCGGTGGCGCAGTGGTCTAAGCGATGGCCTCTGATCATTCGTCCGAAAGGGGTCCGGGTTCGAATCCAGGTGAGGCATGGATGTTGTGTTTGTCTTACGGCACTGGCTCTCTCCCTTCCCTGGAACCAGTGACCCTAAATTAGAGACGGGCGACTGCTTATAGCCCATTGAGTTGCTCACGGTGGTCGTTAAACCTCCAATCAAAAAAAAAAATCGCAATTTTAAAGGCTGAACGCAATTATTAGGATATCACAGTAACATATCAGAAGATACGTAAAATATATGGATAACTTGGTTCATGGTTTCAAATCACGCGAAAGTTCTTTGAAGTTGCCTTAAGAAGTAAAATTTGTATTCACGAATAGATAGGCAGAGTAGGAAAATGGCGTGTACTCCTCATATTCCAGCATGAGATTATATGTGTCTGAAATATACTGCTCAGAGCAAAATTTAATGAATTATAACTTGTCAGGAAATATCCATTTAAAATCATGCCGCTCGAATTATGCTATTCCTGGATGTCCGCACACCGGCCACTGAATTAGAAACCTCTATGACGATGTACGTAAACGTCACATATGCAACGTATTTGCAAAATTCCTTATCTCGTGCCTCATTGCGTGATCTAATCAACTATTTAAGTCTGCTGATTGTCAATAATCATCAACAGTGTTGATAACAATGGAAAAAACGAAGGATCTTTCGGAGTTCGATAAAGGGTTTATGGTGGGGTGCCCGTCTGGCTGGAGCGAAAATTAAGAACAACAGAGCTGACTTGTTTCTCAAAATGTGAGATAACTCAGGCATTTAATTAGTCAAAATATAAACCACATTGCTTGTCTAAGAGGCGTAACTCTGGCGTGACGGCAATCAGTCAGTAACGAGATCACTGTCATCTAAGAAGGTTGGCACGAAGAAATAGGACTTCATGTGTGCAGCAGTTGACTGGGGTATTTAATGAAGGTTGTTATACACCCGTATCTCTATGCGCAGGTAACTGAAGAGAATCGGTATTGGTAGCTGTATGCCTGTACAGAAATCACTGGTTTCTGCGAAGAACGAGAAACTTCGTCTGCAATGGTGACTGGACACCGGAAGACAGGAAAAATGTCACATGATCCTGTTACAGCGGAATTTTCTATATACCCGTAACATTTTAATTTCTTCCGTATATTTTTGCTTATTTATAATTTTTTTTCTCTAAAGCGGTAGGAAATAAATATTTAATTGCGAAAATAGAATATCGTTGATTAATATTACTTCCCGGTGAAGCCGAGTCAGGCTACCCGAAAACTTCGGTTGATAATTAGAACAGACCTAATTGCACTCAATCCAAAAAAAAAGGGGAAAATTATATTTTTTTTACTCACGAGAACTAGATGAAAATACCCGGATGGAAAGGAAGAGAAAGGATGACATTCAGGGTTCTAGGTTTTCACACGCACGGAAATTAGGCATAATAGCAGAGTCTCGTCGTCGAAGACGAGAGAATAGCAGGAGCGCAATAAATCTTTTTGCGGTCGTCACCCCTTTTCTCAAGCAACGCTTGCGAGCATCTTTGTATTATCCGGGGTAGCGACGAAATCCGGAATAAGTCACGTCGCCGGAAATACCTACGTGACAATCTTCGCTTCCAAATTGCTGGGTGAGGTCAATTAGCAGAAAGGTGTGCGAACGAGTTAACAGCTGAAAAAAGACATAATTTTTGGGAAAGTGACCCGAACTGAACAGATAGCAAGCGAATCATATAACAGGGCTATCTGTAAGGGCCAATGGCGAAACCCGACGTGGTTCGGACGGCCGGGCCGTCGCGTCCCCAAGGTGGGCACCGGACACGGAAAAAAAGGAAAATATTAACGGAATAAGGAAGGAATGGACACTCGATGAGAGAACGACGGAATCAACACTCAAAGTCAGAATTGCATGCTGAGTAGAAGAGAAGTCATGGCGTCTTCGGAAAGGTGATGTTTCCAAGATAGAGGATGAGGTAGTTAGGAGTTTTAAAATCGTCCATTCAAGACAAATAATAATCGAATACTGATTTCCACGACCAGCCGGCAACCCAGTTTCACGATCGGGGCTTCACAAGGAAAAGAGAGTATGATGACTTTTATCTTACGCATTTCTGATTCATGCCTCATAGCTCTGCATGTGCTATGCTGGACTAGTTACCCGAAAGTCTCTCACATAGTGCATTCATAAATTTACCTCTGGCGCACCGCGCCGAGTTCTAAACCAGTAACTAAAGTTTAAATTCAATAATATAATATTTAAGTGTATTGCACCTGTTTGAAATAAATAACTAAAATGTTTAATTATAAGCAAGCCACCTCACCGGTACATTGTACCAAGCTTTAAGAGCATATGCTAAAAGAAATAAACAGTTAAATTTATTTCACGTGTTACTCAGTTCATTTCTCCATATTTAATTAGAGTTCAATCAGTGATTTAGGGATTTTCTTATTGTTATTTATGCAACTTTTTATTTTAACTTCTTTGCGGCATATGAATAAGCATATAAACCCCATGCTAATTCATATGAAACACAACGCGACGCATTTGTCGACCCTGAGCTTGGAGACCCTTATTTAGGGAATCCAAATTCATTGTTGCCACCACTAGGCGAAATTTTGGAGGTGAATTGTTTAGAATTGAATTTTGACCTTTTTAACTTAATAAATAAGACGTAGTAGTGGTTCGCTGATACCCGACAAGGGAGCGATAATAATCCGACGAGTTGCGATATACTTTGTTCTGTAACGACGGTAGGCATAGAGTTTGGTATGAGCCCCATGAAGCAATAGGCCCAGTTTGCCTTGTAAGCACAACTCAAAGTTCTGGAGGAGGTGTCATGATATGGGGCACATTCTGTTGGTACGGAACTGGTCCACTGATATTGTTTGAAGGTTCAGTGTCCTTCAGTGATTATACGAACATTGTTGCCTATCAAGTACATCCTTCAACGTTGACTTTTTATCCAGCAGGTGACGGCATTTTCATTGACGAAAATAATACTGTCCATCGCGCAAAGGTGTGTTCAATAGTAGTTCAGCGAGCATGACAGCAACTTCTGTCATCCTCCCTGGCCACCAATAAGACCGGATATGAACCCTATTGAGAATGCTTGGGACATGGTAGAAAAACAGATCCAGGAGCAGAGTCATCTTCGGTCAAATCTGAAACATATAAAGGAATATATGGTGAACGCCTGGTACGGTGTAGACATAGATGCACTGAAGCATCTTTTTATATCTATGCTAAACGGCATAAATTTGGGATAAAGGAGGTCCAACCCCGTATAGAATAAAAGTTTCTAATTTCAGAGTCAATAATATTATGGTTGTGGGGCAACCGAAACAATATTTCAAAAGGAATTCGTGGCTCAGAAAAATGACAGTTGCTGATGACACCATGATTAAAGTAAAGAACCTCAAGTGCCAATGGAATGGATATATTGCTAAATGAACTGACCACTTTGGACAACTGAAATCCTAGATTGTACGCCTAAGACCGGGAAAAAAACTAGAAGAAGACCACGTGGGACGTGGGTTGATGAAATTCGGAATGATGCAGGAATGATATGGGAGGCAAATTCTCAATACTGAGAGATGTGGAAAAGACTCGGAAAGATTCGTCCAGCAGTGAATGGTTATTACCGGTGGAGAACGATGATTAGTCTTTTAAAAAGTATCGCATAGTTATGTGCATCAAAAAGTGCCTATTGTTGTCCATTGTGTCATTTTTTACCAGTATTGACGGTATTGTGAGGAAAAGGTGCTTAAAAAAATTGGTAATATTGTTGACCTAAAGAACTTAACGAATTTATTTATTTAATGCTGTTTACTGAACGTGAGCAGAACGGTCTGTCACATCTGAAACCAAATTAAGGCTGTTGAAATAAAAGAAATAGCTTCAAATGCAAATGCTGTGAGCGTTTGTGTGTGTGCAATGAATCGTCAGTGTATGTAAAGAACTTTGAGAAATGCCGATGGCATGAATAACGCGACAGAAATGACGCATCACTTTAAACCTTCGAACCCAAACCCTGTATCTCTCCTGCAATCGTTAAGTGAGTGTTGTTGGCTGGAAGCTCTACGCGTAATGAATTAGAATATTCCAGAGCGTAAAGAGGCATCCAAGGACAAAACATAGACAGCCAACCATTAACAAAGCTCACATCTCTTCGTCTGTTGCGAAGAGGCCTCGAATGACCCAGAAGAGTGATGGTCCGAGATAAAAATCGATGGTCTTTTGAGAGCAAACGAAGTGCATTTAATCTTGATACATGGGATTCCCGTGACACGTTAGCTGTGTGCCCTGGCGTAGAGAAGCCGTCGAGGTCTTGCTGTTTCAGCGAATATCTGCGATCATCACCTCCGCTATTATTTATGGGTGCTGTGGTGTCCTTAAGACAAATATTTGGCGCCAAACTACACGTCACGAATTCCCTGTTCAAATTACTTCCGAAAATATATCGCTGGGGGATTTTTATCGGCCGATATTGTTGGGTGTCGTCCGAGATGGATGACAAAAATTGTGGACATAAAAGTAAATTAAAAGTATCACTGAGTTTGCTTCCATGGAAGTAGGAAAGATAACTCAGTATTTCTTGTGGCTCCCACACACATCTATAGAAAGGCGACAAAATCTGCGGCAAAACCTGTAATCCCTATCTTAAGTCCGGAGCACAAAGTAAACGAAATTAAATAGCCCTGTCCGAAATACCTCGGATATGACGTTTATTTTCTAGCAAAGTGGCGCAGGTGCTTAGACGCTGACGACTAACACATAAAGGAAAATGGTACAAATGCATCAGCAGAAATATGACCCTAAAAGAAAAACTTATATTCTGAGGATCTATAAATTTATGGCATTTTCAGTAATTTGGTTTAGCACTTTTTTATGGTATTAAAGTAACTATTAAAAGTTTCAAATTATACTGGGTATGGAAATACAAATTGTTAGCAGCATCGAAATGAATAAAAAAATGACACAAGGTGAAAATTTCAAAAAATTAGACACAAAAGTGCATTTGTTATCATGCAATCATTTTACCAACCATCTAACTTAGATAAAAATTAAAAAGGAAAATGACACCCGATTCTCTGTTGTTATGAGATCGTCTTTTGAATCCTTCCGTGACGGAAAAAATATTTAAAAGTAGATATTTAAAGAACCTAAATATCTAGCAAAAAAAAAAATACTCATACACCAGAGCGGTGTTATTCATAGTCATTGGAGCAGGTCACAAAAAAAGATTAATCGGATTTGTAAAATCGATAAAACATGCAGAAGTAGAAACAGCTACTTACTCCGACTGGCATGTTATGAAAACTAAACAACTGTGCACAAAAAGTTTCTCATAACGGAAGGAATATATCACAAAGAGATTCTCAAGTAGAACATTTAGAAAAAGAGATGATATAACTTTACGCCCTTTGCGAAATAAACTGAGTTACTTAAAGACGAAAATGTGTGCAAAACTTCTACCAGAAAATGATTTCTCTAAGGGTTATTCAGAATCGAATAAACCGTTTCAAATAAAAACATATGGTGACATCCTTGGAAGAATATTTTTGAATAACGGAAAAGTAGAAAATATGCGAAAAATATTCTGCATCGCAAAAACTATACTAAGGAAAATAATTTTTCAAATACGTCTAATGGAAGCAGAGATAGCCCGTCCCGGTTGACGCAGTGTTATAATCGCTTGCTTATGACCATTCGTCCGAGAAAGGGTCCAGTTTCGCGGGTTCGAATGTTCGAATCCCGGTGAGGCATGGGTATTTTTTTTGTCTTAAGGCACTGGCTCTATCCCTTCCTTAGAACCATTGGTGCTAAATTAGGAAAGGGCAACTGCTTGTAGTCCATTGAGTTGCTCATAGTGAACCTTCAATTAAAAAAAAGAAGAGATAGCAAGAAAAAGAATTTCACATCTTTCCCACATAACGGGAAAGCTGTATATTATTTAAAGAAGAAAATGCGCACAGAATGTCGCACAGAGCAACAGATATCTTATCAGTAAATAGGATTTTTAGAAACTGAAATACTCTTTCGTTAACAAATATGTACTGACCCCATAAGGAGCAGAACTATGCATAATAAAAAGCTGAAAATGTGAACTAAATATTCGTGGTGAAATTATGCGATGGGGACGGATTAGTTTTTTTTTTTTTCTTGATTGGAGGTTTAACTACCACCGTGAGCAACTCGATGAGCTATAAGCGGTCGCCCATCCCTAATTTAGGGCCACTGACTCCAGGGAAGGGAGAGAGCCAGTGCCATAAGGCAAACACAACATCTATGCCTTATCGGGTTTTGAACCCGGACCCTTCTCGGGCGAATGGTCATAAGCCAGCGCTTAGACCACTGCGTCACCGGGGCGCCACGTTTTCAGTTTCAACATGCTTACAGAATTTTGGTTTCTTCTCGTTAAAGGTTTTTCTGATTTAACGACACATTATTTCCCCCGATGTGCTTTCTAAGTTTGACATCATTGAGCAACATTGAATCAGAAGTACGTAAGTAAACTGTAATGACGAAATATTAACAGGCAAATTAGTTGAGTAGATCGCGATAGCGATTTGAGAAAAGCAGAGTTGAGAGGCTGATCGTTAAACGCGACGAGCAGAGTTGAGAGGCCGATTGTCAAACGCGACGAGCAGAGTAGATACGGTAAAGTTAATAACAGTTACTTCCAGTTAATGATTTGTAATAGCAGTCTCTTAAGTTCACGATTTATTAATGACAAATGAATTGTGGATTGAGCAAAGTTTTGTATTGATTTGGTTTTAAGCCAACAAGTGCTCTGGCTAGTGGATCCTACTTCTGGTGACGCGCAATAGCATCAAATAGAGATACGGGATGTACCTACTAGAAGGCAATGTTTTACTCATTTTAAATCAAATATCGAACGTCCCTTACAATGACATTTCTTTCCTTATGAGAATTTGCAGACGCTATTTGCGCAATGTTAGGTTTCAGTTTAAGTGTGCGGAGTAAGAATACCATTAACAATTCCAGCAACAGTAGCTTCTAGAGAGAGATCGTTTAGCAACCTTACGCTAATCAAGAATTATTTAAGGTCTACAATTTGGTGGAACGACTTGTAGATTTGCCCAGGCTAAGTATAGAATCAGACATTGCCAGACCAATTAACTTACATGCTGTGATTCAAATTTTTCACAAAACAAATGCCAGGAAAGCTTTTTTAAGGTAAATGGTAAGTTTATACACTGAGTGACCACTTTATTATGACCACCCGCTCAGTAATTCGTTGGGCCACCTTTTGCCTTTAATACTGCGTCGATTCTTCGTGGCATGGACTCCACGAGATGTTGATAGGTGGTTTGTGGAATCTGAGACCATGCTTGATGAATGGCACTTTCCAGGAGTGTGAGATTGCAGGGTTGTGGATCCATCTGTCTGACGGCTCGTTCAACTACATCCCACAAATTCTCAATGGGGTTGAGATCTGTTGATTGTAGGGGCCACCTAAGCAAAGTAAACTCACCGGCATATTCCTGAAACCAATCCTGTACAATACGAGCACTATAGCAGGACGCATTATCTTGTTAAAAGTAGCCATCGCCATTGGGATAAACCATCCACATGACAGGATGCACTTGGTCCGCAACGATGTTTAGATATGATGTGCCAGTCAGACGTTGATAAACACGAATTAATGGGCAAAAAGCATGCCAGGAAAACATTCTCCAAAACACAATTGTGCCTCTACCAGCTTGAAGGGTTGTAGCAATGCATTTGGGGTACATGCTATCGTGCTGTTTCCGCCAAATTCTCACTCGGCCATCGGCATGGTGCAACCGAAAACGTGATTCATCGGACCACATAATTTGTTTCCAATTATCGACTGTCCAATCCTTGTCCTCCTGTGCGAACTGGAGACGTTTTCTCTTGTTACCTGCAGACATCAAAAGTGTTCGAACAGGGCTTCGGCTGCCATATCCCATCCGATGCAGTGTACGGCGAACATTGCGTGCAGAGATCATTTGAGGGGATCCTTGATTAAGATGGTCTGTAATTTGCTGTACTGTGGCCCTTCTGTTGTCTGTGACCGGTCTGGACACTCTCCGTTCCCCCGAGCAGTCACTAGTCGATGACGATCACACGTTGCACGTAGAGACCCAGTTTTTTGGCTGACAGTCCAGTCTTTAAACAATTTAAGAACAGCTGCTCTGGAACATTTCACGAATGCAGCGGTTTCGGTGATACTCGCTCCATGGCTCTGAGCTCCTAGAATCATTCCACGTTGAAAGTCCGTCAAATCGCATTTTTCACCCATCTCGTCACCCAAAAATCACTTCTACTACTGTCGCAAGCACTAAGCTTTCCTTTTTTATACTAACCTCGCCCTCTGGCGATAACAACGTGCAGCCATAGCTCATTTGCTTAAAATTGTCATGTGGTCATAATAAAGTGGCACTCAGTGTATGTTTTTTCTTTACTAATACGTAGTGCTATCAAAAAAGTTCCGGGACTAAGTTCGTAGCGCCCCAACAGATGGAAGCACGGGAATGCGTAAGCTGCGGTCGAGGGCAGTGACCTTCATAAGTCATTGTGCCGAGTGGCGTTGTTCTGTGAACATCGGGACCTGTGTTACACGATATGTGGTGACCACGTGCAGAACACAGCTGCAATTTTGGTATGGACTGCAAACCAGAGCAGCGAGCGAATACCAAATTCTGATTCAAACTCAGCAAATCGGTAACGGAGACGCATGAAATGTTGGCAGACGTATGGCAATGAAGCAATGAGTCATACAAGGTGTTTTGAGTGTGACTCACGATTCAAGAGCGACCGTCCACGAGCAAAACCGCCGAAAATGTGGACAAAATTAGGGAACTGGTGCATGAGGATCGTCAGAGAACCATTTAAGACATTGCTACCATCGTCAATGTTTCATACGAAACCTTGCAAGAAATTCTGACGTCGGTTTTAAAATGCACCGCACTGCTGCAAAGCTTGTGCCAAAGATCCTGAACCCTGAACAAAAGGCGTTCGTTGCCGAACTCTGTCAATATCTACGTCAACAAGTGGTGAATGAATCAACGTTCTTTTCGCGGGTCATCACTGGGGACGAGACTTGAGTATACGATAACGACCCGGAGATCAAACAACAGCCGTCGCATTGGAAGAGCTCGGCATCTCCACTACCTAAAAAGGCCCGACAGGTCCGGAGCGAAACCAAAAGCATTCTCATCGTGTTCTTCGACATTCGTGCTACGGTTGTGCACCGCGAATTCGTCCCCCAGGGCCAGTCCGTCACCACCCTTAATTACTGCGATATTTTGCGGCGTCTTAGGGAGGAAATTTGCCGCAAACGACCTGAAATGTGACGCAGGGGCGATTTCCTGCTCCATCACGACAATGCAGCAGCTCACAAAGCGTTAGCATCACGCCAGTTTTGCAGGCGCAACAGCATGACTACCCTTCTTCACCCGCGCTACTCACTGTATTTGGTCCCTTGCGACTTCTTTCTGTTCCCGAAGATGAAACCGAAGCTCAAGGGTCGCCCTTTTGAAACCGTGGACGAGATCCAGCGCGAATCGCAGACGGTGCTTGACGCGATTCGCGCACAGGACTCCCAGGGAGGGTTCCAACAGTGGCAAAAACGCTGGCAGCGGTGTATCTCTGCCCAAGGAGACTACTTTGAGGGAGATCATCATCATCATCATCATCATTGTCAACCATTATCAATCCACTTCTGGCCGAAGGTCTCTCCAAGCCTCTTCCACAACGGTCTGCCTTGTGCCAGTCTCCTCCATGTTACTCCAGCATACTTTCGAATTTCATCCACCCATCTCCCATGTGGTCTTTTTCTGGGTGTTTTTTCTGTCCCTTGGAATCCAATCTAAAATTTCGGATGTCCATCAATGGTTTGTCCTTCTGGCAGAATGTACAGCACATTGCCATCTCAAGGATATAACTCTGATCATGATGTCTTCTACTCTTGTCAATTTTTCTGATCCACGAGTTCCTCTTCTTATCTCTCAAAGTTACACCGAGAATGCACTCCTCCATGCCTCTTTGAGTTGTCTGCAGCCTTTGTATGTCTCTTTTAGTTAAGGTCCACGTCTCTGCACCATAAGTAAGCTCTGGAATGATGCATTGATCAAACACTTTTCTTTTAAAACATAATGTCATATTGCTCTTTAAAATTATGTTGTTTCTTCCAAAAGCTCTCCAGGCAAGTTTTATACGCCGATTAATTTCTTCATCAATGTGACCCTCACTTGATATCTGCTGTCCAAGATAAACGTACGTATCTGTTA
The DNA here is from genome assembly GCA_039090855.1 of Macrothele yani. NCBI lineage: Eukaryota > Metazoa > Arthropoda > Arachnida > Araneae > Macrothelidae > Macrothele > Macrothele yani. The sequence goes on along the minus strand of CM077007.1, from coordinate 97,883,148 downwards.
TCTCCAGCTTTTCTCCATCAATCGATAAATCTACATTTCCTGTAAAAACATTGCACATCACTTTTGTCTTCTGAAAGTTAATTTTTAATCCCGCTTTTTTACTCTTGTCAGCAAGTTTCTGGATCATACTCTGCAGCTCTGATGGGGTAGTTGCAAAAATGACTACGTCATCAGCAAAACGAAGGTGAATTAGGTAATATCCATTAATCTTTATCCCTTTGTTTTCCCAGTTCAGTGATTGAAAGACATTTTCCAATGTGGCATTAAAGAGCTTCGGAAATATTGGGTCACCTTGTCTCGCTCCCTTTCCAATTCTTATGTGTGTTGTATTTTCAAATAGCCAAACCTTTGCACTTGCATTTTCATAGTTGTTATTAATAATATTAATGTATGCATCTTCAATACCGCAGGAGTTCAAAGCCATTGTAACTGCTGATGGTTTCACCGAATCAAAGGCCTTTTCATAATCGATAAAAGCCATGCACAATGGAAGTTCATATTCCCTCACTCTTTCAATTAGTTCTCTCAGTACGTGGATATGATCTATTGTGCTGTAGCCACTCCTGAATCCAGCTTGTTCTCTCAGTTGAGCCATGTACAGTATTAACTTCAAGCGGTGTGAAAGAACTTTAGTGAAGATTTTATAAACCACTGATAGGAGGCTGATAGGTCTGTAGATTCTGAGATCCTCAGTGTCGCCTTTTTTATGTAGCAGGATCATTATAGCGTTGTTCCAATCCTCAGGAACCTTCCATTCATTAAGGCAGCGAGTGAAAACTTGCGCGAGTACTGTTTCAATTTCTCCACTTGCTTCTTGTACGATGTCTGCAGTAATTCCATCTTCTCCTGGAGCTTTTCCCCGTTTCATGTTCTTGATTGCATGTGCAACTTCTGCTAGGAGGACTGGAAGAACTCTGGTACTGGTACCTTTCATGATGTCTGGAGTACATGTATCATCCCTTTCATATACTTTGGAGTAGAAGTCTTTCACTCTTTTCAAAATTTTGCCTCTATTTTTTGTTACAGAACCATCTTCTTTTCTCAGTGCCATAATCTGTTTCCTTCCCTTGCTGAGATGTCCCTGTGCTATCTTTAGGCTTTGGTTGTTTTCAATTGCTTTCCTCACTAGTTCACAGTTTAATTTCCTTACGTCTTCAGTGATACATTTTCGTACTGTCTCGCATAGCTCTATATATTCCACTTTGGAAGTCACATCTTCTTTAGTTGTCCTTATCTCTCTTCTTTTTGGCATCAACATTTTGGTTTTTCCTGATAATTTGTTCACATGCAACTTGTTCTTAGACCGAGGTAATTTTGTTGCTGTTTCCATAAGAGCTCTGGTTACTTTTCTGTTAACTTCAGAAATATCCACTTCTTCCGATGTTAGGCCTTCTAAAGCAGAGAATCTGTTCTTCAGTTCCAACTTGAAGGTATTATGGTGTTTTGTAAGGCTGGTTATGTCAGAGCATTTTGTTTGTCTTATGAGCTTGCCACGTTCGAGTTTAGTGTTGAGGTACATCTTACATCTCACCATTCTATGGTCACTACCTGTGTTGAACTTGTTTAGCACACTGCTGTCTTCTATGACGAATTTTTTGTTACACATAATAAAATCAATTACATATGTCGTCCCATTTGGATGTCTCCATGTCCATTTCCTTTGCGGCTTTTTCTTGAAAAAGGAGTTCATGATGAAAACCCCTATGCCTCTGCAAACTCTGCGAGAGTATTTTCACGATGGCTTCTGTTGCCGTGACCGAATTTACCTACTGAAGTTTCATTCTGTTGCCGTTGCCCTATTTTCGCATTGAAATCTCCTGTAATGATCTTCAAGTGCTGCTTGACTTTTTATTTAGATGACGAAATTTCTCATAAAATTCTTCAAATTCTTCTTCAGGATGACTTATCGTGGGTGCATAAGTTTGAATAATCTGAGCCTTTTATCTTCTCGAGAGTTGGATAACGAGTCGTGCAGCTCTGTCAGAGGAACTTTCAACTTCTACAACTTTATCCTTCAGTTTCTTGTTTATTATAAATCCAACACCACTAGTTTTGCAAGTATCAGTCCCACGATAGTAGAAGAGATGTCCACTTTTCAGTTCAATGATATCTTCTCCTTTTCTCCTTACTTCTCTTAGCCCGACGATGTCCCACTTGATCCTTTGTAGTTCCTCTTCCAATTTCAGAAGCCTTGAATCAGACGATAGGGAGCGTCCATTATACGTTGCCAAGGTCAGCATCAAATGGCAGCCTAGTCCTTCCTCCGGGGATTCTTAGCATCCTCTGCCTTCATGTGGCACTGGCCGCTGCCTTGGCCACTAACATTCCTGCGGCCGGAGACTGAGGGCCAAGATTTAAGTTGTGGAGTCGTTTTTGAGGGATTTGGCCATAATTCACCACGCTGGCCAAGCGTGTTGGTGGGTGTGGGATTGCCTTTCCTGTAACCCCGATGGTATAGTTATACCGCTATTGGCGCTCGTCAGAGCCCCTTTAGTGGTTACAGGATGCACCCCGAGAAGTCGGGGTTGGCATTTGTCAAGGAGAGGCTGTGATGTTGCGCATCACCTGACCTTACATCCCAGGGAGATCATAGCCAGACTCAAGTAACATAAGTGCTTTGTTGTACAGTATATCTGCCTAGTCTCGGAACTTATTGATCGGACTTTGTACATATGTCTTCTGATGATCTGATTTGTATTGCAATATAAAAGGATGTGTTCATGAGAATTCTTTCTCGTTATCTGTATTGTAGGATAAATAAATATGTTAAAATAAAATGTGCTCCCTTATTTTTGATCCTCCTTTATTTTTGGCACGTCTTTTGTAAAAAAAGGTTCTGCTTCTGTTATTGGTTTGTCCGTCAGTAAGTCCGCCTGTAGGCACCATATCTCTGCAACTATTAGTCCGATTTGAAAAATTATTTTTTCATTGGGAAGCTCGAAAAATAGGAATGATGAGGCCTCATTTCTTTTTTTTTTTTTTTTTTTTTTTTTTTTACAATTTATAATTATGCGGCTAGAGGGCGTAAAAGCAGATGATATCGAATTCAAAATACATTTTATTATATATATTTGCTCCTGAGCATCCGATTGAAAAAAAATCATTTACCATTCGATTCCCTTTATGTCGAAGAATGTTTTTGGTATAATCACTTTTTCAAGTTATGCATAGATTTTTCCGCTAACGGCCGTAAAAGTAAATTGCGTTTTCCCCGATATTTCTACTTCTAAAACTCTGATTTCAAAAATATTTGCATCAGAGGATACAGCTCCTGATGGGAAATGTTTTACATAAAATTTCTAATTTCAGGTAAGCAATGGTTTGGACACCAGTGGGTGTAAGTGTTAAGTTCTGCTTCTGATGTATTTGCTACAAAATCTGAGTTTCTAAAATCTCAATTGAAAAACATTTTTCTTGGACCGGCACCACTCATAGCGATGAACATTTTTGGAATATTTCTTCTTAAAATAATGCATGGTTTCTCCGCCAGGGGCGTAAATGTATATTTTATTTTTGTCAACACCTCTACTTCTAAGAGTCTGATTTGAAAAATTCCTTCTTTGTTAGATAGCGTTTCCGTTGCGAAGTGTTTTTCATATAGCTGCAACATTTTCAAGTTGCTCATAGACTTTTCGCTAGGGGGCGTTAAGGTAAATTGCGCTTTCTCAGATGTTTCTGCTTCTAAAACTCCGATTTGAAAAATTCTTGCTGTATCGCATACAGCTCCTGATGGGAAATGTTTTTCATATAATTTATAATATTTGGTAAAGAATGGCTTGACCACCAGGGCATAAGTGTTAACTTCTGCTTCTGATGTATTTGCAGCAAAATCTGAATTTCTGAAAACTTGACTAAAAAATTCCTCCCTAGACCGATACCGCTCACATTGAAAAACATTTTGAGAATACTTTCTTCTTAAAATCATGCATGTTTTTCCCGCCAAGGGGCGTGGATGCATATCTTATATTTCTCGATATCTCTGCTTCTAAGAGTTCGATTTGAAAAAATCTTTCTTTGTTGGTGAGTTTCCGCTTAAAATGTTTCTCATAGAATTTCAAATTTTTCTTAACGGACAAGTCTGCAACCAGAGAACATAAGTTCACGATTCCGTTTACAGCAGTATCTGCGCGATTAAAAACCCAACTGGAAAACCTTCTCCTTTGGTCAGATACTACTGTTTTCTATGCCGGTTCCATCGACTTTGAATAGCTTTGATCTATTTAATTCGCGTCAGAACGAATTCAAAAGAAGTTATTATTACACCCGAAAATAAGGTGTCATCTTTCTTGTTTTTCTATTTATCATGCAGAGAGTATAAGATCATGAGGTCTCTAACCCAGAAAATTAACAGAGTGTTCCACTCCATGCTTCTCTCGTCCTCCATATCCTTTTTGACTTAACATGCTGCAGCTTATGGCATAAAACCGTCGTAGATAAAAACAGAAGGACTAATGCAGAAGGGAAGTGATCCCAAAACAAACTTTGTACATATTCACTAAGATCTTCTCTGAGATTCAGAGGTTAGATCCAAAAAGAAATACAAACTTCCAGATATTTTTATTTATTGTTGTCGTATCAAACTTCTCCATTCACAGCGATCTTGACATGCTTCACTAATATCCATTACACGCCGTACACAAGATCCTTTATACTTCATACTCATAATCTTTTTCTCATGCAGACACTCATGAATCTGATCCACCAATGTCTTCCTTGGCCTTCCTCTGCCTTTCCTTCCTGCCACTTGGGCAGAAAAGACTTTCTTAGTAAGCATTTCATCACTCATTCTTTCAACGTGGCCAAACCACCGAAGCATATTGGTCTCCACCTTGCTAACAACATTTTTCTTCACATCACACAACTGCAATACATCTTCATTTCTCACACAATCATATCGTGTCTTGCCACAAACCCCACGTATGTAACGCATTTCTCCAGCATACAAATGACTCCTATGTTTCTTCTGCAGTACCCAGGTTTCACTGCCATACATCAGAGTAGGAACAATTACAGTTTCATACACAGCCATGCGGTACTCTCTAGAGAACCCTTCATTCCTGTGAAAACCTCCCAGAGCAGCTATGACTTTCAAAGAAGAATTCACTCGCATACTGATTTCACCATCCAACTTGTTCTCTCTGTCAAACATGCTTCCTAAATACACAAACTCACTCACCTGGTCAATCACAGTGTCATTTATACTTACGTTACATTCAATGCTACCCGTTTCTTTCTCAAACACCATAACTTTGGTTTTTCCCTTATTTATACTCAGTTTGAATTTCATGCAAACTTTGTGCATCCGAATCAACATACTGTGCAACTCACTTTTGCTCTCTGCCAACAGGACAGTGTCATCAGCATACAGCAATCTGCACACACGGATATCACCAAGACATAAACCACTATTTTTCTATTTTGGCATCAAGCATGCATGCATCCATAAATATATTAAACAGCCATGTTGACATTACACAACCTTGTCTAACTCCTGCACCAATGGAAAACCACTTTGATAAAACACCATTCACTCGTACACAAGCTCTACTACCAGCATACACGGCTTTTACACTATTAAGTAGATTCCCACTAACACCATATTCATTCAATCTTCCACAAAAGTGTCCTATTCACTCGGTCGTAAGCTTTCTCTAAATATATGAAGGCAGTAAAAACTTTCTTCCCAACAGCCAGATAATTTTTAATCATCGTGCGTAATGCAGAAATCTGGTTAGTGCAGCCATTACCAGGCATAAAACCACTCCGAACATCCCAAACTTTCAATGATGTAAGACCCCGTACTTTTTCAGTAACAACCTTACCAAACACTTTCCCTGGCACACTCAGTAGGCTAATACCACGATAGTTCTTGCATTCAGTCTGATCACCTTTTCCCTTATACAAGAAAACAATGATAGCATCCTTCCAATCCCGAGGGACCATTCCTAACTCCCAGCACAACTGGCAAATTTCAGTTAAGCAGTCAACTCATTGGGCTCCCATATCATTTCCCCAATCTCATTCTTCACACAACTTACAACTTTGTTTCCCCTATTTTTCCTTAGTCTCATGTACTTCCAGAAGGACTTCCTATCTTTCCAAAAAGCCAGTTCATGCCTTTCCACTTTCTCCTTCTTATCTTTTGCCTTACTGTGGCGAACCAGCTTAGCAGCTTCACGCTTCTTACAGCGATATTCATCCACAGAAACTCTACCTTTCAACATCCCCAAATAGGCTTCCTTCTTTCTCTTTACTGCCTCTTCAATCTCACTATTCCACCAAGCATCACCTCTATTGTTACCCACTATTGTGGTGCCACAGACCTCTTTAGCAGCAATGACAACACAATTCTTAAAACATTCCCACTTCTTTTCTACATCCCTCTCACCAGACTTCAGATCCTTCAGTCTTTCTCTGAGAAAGTCAGTATACCGCTGATGATCTCCAAGGGACCTATCAACCTTTATTCTTTCTAGCCTGTGTCTCTTCCTATTCCTTTTCCTCCAACCAACATTAAGTTTCACTCGTGACACTACCAAGTAATGATCAGAACCAACATCCGCACCTTTCATTACACGGGTGTCAACAACTAAGTGTTTCAAACGCTGATCGTAGACAACAAAATCTATCACACTCTTTTGACCAAGAGTATGATTTTTCCACGTATATGTGTGGATATGACACTACCAAGTAATGATCAGAACCAACATCCGCAACTTTCGTGACATTACCAAGTAATGATCAGAACCAACATCCGCACCTTTCATTACACGGGTGTCAACAACTAAGTGCTTCAAACGCTGATCGTAGACAACAAAATCTATCACACTCTTTTGACCATGAGTATGATTTTTCCACGTATATGTGTGGATATACTTGTGGTTGAAAAATGTATTAGATACACACAAACCATTCTCAATGCAGAGTTTAATTAATTTTTCACTATTATCATTCACACAAGGATCATTAAACTTACCCAGAACATTGTCAGAAATTGCATTCTGCACACCTACTCTAGAATTGAAATCCCCTGCTATTATAACTTTTTCTTTAGCACCAAACTGGCTCAAAACAGCCCTTAGCTCATTCCAGAAATCTTCCTTCTTATCAGAAGGTTCCGAGTCACAAGGAGCATACACTACAACAATTACAATTCTCTGAAGTTTCACTTTCAAACGAATCCAGAGAATTCTCTTACTTAACCCAATTATAGTGAATCAAGTTGTTCTTCATGTTTTCATTTAAAATCACACCTACACCAGCCTGTCCTCTCATACACTGCTGGACAATTGCTAAGGACGGATCATAAACGGCTATATACCGCATAAAAAAGTAAGTGTGGTTGGATGCCAAGTGAAATAAAACAATGTCAGAATGCCAGGACATTACAAGAAAGACAATTTATTTTGCTCTGAAATCCAGAAGGCTTTGGAACGTGTTCAAGGGACAAACAGTGTAATGTACCAGGAGATGTGACGTACCTGCCAAAAGGACGTACACGACATAAAGGCAAATAGGAATCAGAATAAAACGTCAGCGTAGCTCAATTGGTAGAGTGACTTGTTCCGGAATGAGGGGATCCGGGTTCGAATCCTGGCGTGGACAGAAATGACGGAGAAATTTACTTCGTTATAACAGGCCATTTTGTGTAGAATACGTAAACGTAAAAAAAAGCAATTACCGTCAGCAGGGGTTCCGGCGTAAGATGTCAATACGGGATATGGCCACCATGGAGGGCGATGCAAGATTCCACACTTCGTGTCATGCTTTGCGCAACATTATCAAGCAGCTGTTGGGGTAATTTATCCCATTCCTCTGTCATTGCACGGATGAGGGTGTCCTTGTTTATTGGAGGGCATTGGCGACCAGCAAGACTACTCCCCAAAGCATCCCACACATTTTCAATGGGATTCAGATCTGGAGAACGTGCTGGCCATACGAGGCGTTGAATATCCTCGCTCTCAAGACACTCCTGGACAGCGACTGTTCGGTGACATGTTGCGTTGTCGTCCATGATAATGAATCTATCACCGATAGCACCACGGAACATGCGAACATAAGGTAGCAGAGCATCATTAATGTATCGTTGGCCAATTATAGTCCCAGTTGGAAGCACATAGAGGGACGTATGGCCATTGATCATGATGCCAGCCCATACCATGACACTACATGTCGGATATCGGTCCCTTTCCTGTATGTTTGCTGGACAATATGCAGTACCACTAACACGCCAGATCAGTTGTCGTCAACAATCAGACGATAGACTGTGTCTACTCTCATCTGAGAAGAGCACAGCAGACCAGTCGTTATCAGTCCAATTGCGATGTTGATGGCACCATTGCAAACGGGCGGTACGGTGACGTCTGGACAATGGGATGCACACAACAGGACGGCGGGCGTATAGTCCTCCTTCATGCAAACGTCTGGCGACAGTTTTTCGGGAGATCCGCTTGCCAGTAGCAGCCATAAACTGATTTGCTACCTCACTAGCTGTGCTGGTGTCTTTTTGTTGCTAGCACTATGTACCGATCTTCTGCAGGTGTCGTACTGCGAACACGACCTCCCCCGTGACGTTTGCTACACTCTCCATTTGTTTGAAATGATTTCCAAAGCCTTGAAACAACACTGTGGCTGACATCGAACTCCCTGGCAACATCTGTTATTTTTCGCCCTTCTTCAATCTTGCCAATAATACGGCCACGCGTAAAATCATCTAGGTGATGTCGGGAAGACATACTGAAAATTGCAAGTTCGTCAATTGATTCTTTCCCTTTCAACTTTGCGTTTGAACAACAACGGTCAATACGCGTCAAATCCATTATATCTCTTATCAGCGCTATGACGTCACGAACAAGTTCGGCAATCCAAAATTTGCATACGCACAACACGTCTCACTGTATCCTGCACTTATGCTAATTTCCACATTTTCCTGCCTTCCATTTTATGGTTGCTATCGTTGCTATTGTCATCCGTCCTTAGCAATTGTCCGGCAGTGTATTATCCAATACTCCAGACCACACACTCACCATGCCATTCACTTTTTCTACCCCAATTTCCTTCTTTTTGGTTTCACTTACACACAGCACATCCAGTCTATACTTATTCATCTCCTCAATCACCTCACTCATCTTGCCATTTATACCTCTAGTATTCCATACACAAATCTTAGATTCAATCAGCCGAGATCTCGTTCTCATACGCCGTTTAGAAAGTCCAGGTCGATTCCGTGGTGGACCGTCCTTCTGACGTGTGGTACGTCCACAATATCCCACACTTGAGTCATTCTTAATATTTCTTTTCGTCTTTTTAATCAGGTAAGTACATCAGTGTGGGGAATTAGCCCACAGCTGAGGGTTCCAGTTGGTCATTCATCCTAAGGATTCTGGAACAAAACCCAGTGAGTTGGGGTCTTTTCGCCAATGTCACACAGAACTAGCTTGCACCTCTCCAAAATTCACAGAGGCTCTAGTTGTTGTTGTAAAATTTCTTTCAGAAGCCCTGGCAAGAACAGTACTCTTGTGAAGTTGATAGTTTAATTTGTTTGCGAAGATGTTTCCACTTAGATTATAACCCCCCCCCCCCACCCCCACCCCCTCTAAGAAAAAAAAAAAGAAAATTAAAATAAACATTGAATAGGCAAAAGAGGGATTCAGCCAGATGAGGAAATATTTTGTAAAATAAAATTAAACCTCAAGTTGAGATTTTGGATGTGAAATACTACTACATGTGTCTCATATTGTTGTATGATTGCGAGGTTCTGGACTTCCTACCAAAATGCTGTAAACGATTTCGATGGTTGGAAATATGCCGCATGAGAAGAGTAGTTATTACCAGCAAAATAACTGGCAAACCAGTTCAAAACAGACAAAATAACTTGGCTGTGAAGCCCAGGTGGAAATTGACATACTTTTAATTGCAACCAGAGGGTAAACAATTATATAATTCTCGAAATGGTTTCAGCAGGAAAAATAGTGGGAAGAACAGCATGAGGGAAAAGTGGAAAGGTGAATCAATGACCCCTAAGAAATGTACAAGGGAAAATACACGTAAAATAATACATACATCAAAAGACATGGTAGTACAGCATTTGTTGGCCATCTATATAACAACTAGATATGACTTATAAAGAAGAAGAAGTACCAAAAATATAACATGTGAAATACATCGAAAACTGAAAGAAATAGGGAGACTGAAAATTCGGTACACAATTTCAAAAGATGATGAGAACAAAAATCATTGGTTACTATCTTGATTTCTTGGTTGGAAGGCAGATTCAACACTAAACGATTTGATCAGAAGTATCTGTCTGCAAAAAAGGAAGTCAATCTGAACGATGAGCAGATCCTATTTCGTTTACAATTCAACACAATGTTCCTTATGATTTAAATGAAGATATATTCACAGATAATACTCACGTCATTTTAATGCACGTTATCACGTGAATGCCGACGATTTTAAAATAATAGGAACAAAGTATAAGAATCTGCGTAATTGAACGTTTCCGTACATACCAGTTGTGCATGGTATATTCACAGTTTCTGTGCTTTCATTTAAAATTCCGAAGTCCAAAGGGTATATATACTCTTGAAAATCCTGCTTCTATATCAAATAGATCTGCATTACTCAGATATCAGAAATAATAATTGTCTCCTCTGCAAAAAACAGAAAGGAAGAAGGATAGACATTTCAAAAACATTCGGTAGAAACTGCCTTTAACGTGGCGCTCAAGAATGATAAAAATACTCACGCAATTTGTCCCAAGGTAAAAATATTATGCAAGTACTTAATAACAATATCTATTCCACTCTCTCTCACACGCACACACACACATTTAAGATTCAACGAATCAGAATAACCTATTGGGTTATTGGAAAAGTCATGACGTATTTTAGCCATGTTTTGCAAAGGTCATTTATTGATAGAAAGAACAAAGATCAATCAATGATATAATGCCCGTTTTGTTCGATAACCTTTTGCGATCTTTCAGTGAGCTGCAGAATGCCTCGTTCATAGACGGACCTGTCTTTCGTGGAGAAAAACTGTATAAGGTGCTGATTTACATCCTCATGTGAATTGAACGTTATACCACGCAAGGACTGTTGAAGAGAGCAAAACAAGTGAAGTCTGACGGTGCAAGGTCAGGCGAGTATGTTGGGTGTAGCAACACATCCCACCCAAACTACAATAATTTTTGGCTGTTGATCAAACTTGTGTGTGGTCTCGCGTTGTCGTGATGGAACACAACACCTTTACGATGAACGAGCTCTGGACGTTTTTGGATGATGGATTCGTTCAAACTGTCCAATGGCCGACAGTACACATTCGAATTGATTGTTTGGTTCTGTAGTAGGAACTCGAAAAACACGACACCTTTAAAATTCCACCACACTGCGACCAGAACCTTCTGCTGATGAATGTCTGATTTGGATGCCGTTTGAGGCGAAGCAACACATCGGGAACAAGACCGTTTGCGCAGCACATTGTTGTTCACAATCCACTTTTCGTCACCAGTTATCAGTCGCTTCAAAAAAGGGTCGTTTTCCTTACATTTAATGAGCATATTGCAAATGTCTATACGAGCGCTATAACGTACATTTTACGTTATACCACGCAATGACTCTTGAAGATAGCGAAACAAGTGAAATCTGACGGTGAAAGGTCAGGCGAGTATGCTGGGTGTGGCAACACATCCCACCCAAATTCCAATAATTTTTGGCTGGTGATTAAACTTGTGTGTGGTCTCGCGTTGTCGTGATGGAACACAACACCTTTACGATGAACGAGCTCTGGACGTTTTTGGATGATGGATGCGTTCAAACTGACCAATGGCCGACAGTACACATTCGAATTGATTGTTTGGTTCCGTAGTAGGAGCTCGAAAAACACGACACCTTTAAAATTCCACCACACTGAGACCAGAACCTTCTGCTGATGAATGTCTGCTTTGGATGCCGTTTGAGGCGAAGCAGCACGTCAGGACCAAGACTGTTTGCACAGCACATTGTTGTACACAATCCACTTTTCGTCACCAGTTATCAGTCGCTTCTAAAAAGGATCGTTTTCCTTACATTTAATGAGCATATCGCAGATGTTTATATCCACCGTCAAATGAGCTTCTTTGAGTTCATGAGGAACCCACACATCGAGCTTGCTTACGTATCCCAACTTCTTCAGGTGGTCGTAAACGCTTGAATAATGGGTGTGCAATGTGTCTGCAATCTCTCGTGTTGTGTAACGTGGGCTTGACTCGATAAATGCCTTGATTTGGTCGTCTTCATCCTCGGTGGGCCTCCCGAACCGAGGAGCACCGTTGAGTTCAAAATCACCAGCACGGAATTTTGCGAACCACCGCTGGCACTGACGTTCTTGTAGAGCATTATCACAGTGCACTTTACGCAACTTTTCACAAGCTTCCCATTACGGAAGTAAAACAGTAAAATATGGCGAAAATGCACAGTTTGGTCTTCCATCTTCAACTTGATGTCAAATCTCCGCAAATCAACCAAATTGCTCACTATTCCTTTTAGACTGCAGCTAGAACTAGCACCTGTCGAATGCTATAGCGATAACATGACTCTAGCACTTCCAAAACCGCCCAACCGCCATCGGGTGCCAAAATACGTCATGACTTTTCCGACAACCCAATATTACAAATTAAAATGAAACATTCTTATGCATTTCACGGCATATACACAATTTTACCCAGCAAAAGCAGTCATGCTGGTCCAACACTCAAGCCAGCACTAGCAGCCAGCAGTGCCGGCAGTGGCCCAGCACAATCTTGCCGCTGCACAATCGTCAAAAAAATGTCTCGGTGGCCACCACATCGGCCTGTTCTGGAATAAGACAAGTAATGCAGGTGCCAACTGTTGACCAACAGCGGGCCAACAGTTGGCACCTGCATTAGTTGTCTTATTCCAGAACAGGGCCATCAGTTATCTTTCACAGGCAGTGGCTTCCACAAGTGGCCCTTTAGCAGTTCTACGACCTCGTGCCATAAATGATGGCTAGGGTAATGTGGTTCGCTAGTTTCCCGGCAGTGGCAGTCGGTAATCATGAGACGTAACTGATGGGTTGTCGCATCTTGTCCGCCAATTTCCTAGTAGTCGCATTAAAAAAAATATAATAATCACTATTCACCAAAGTGCACAACTCGTCTTTCTTTCCCAAAGAAATTTATTTGCCTGACGTCACGGTTCTGGGATAATTTCTTCAACATGTGCGGAAAAACGTCCGGTGGACCATCGAACTCACGACATTTTGGTTGCAAAGCGGACGCTTTAACCACTATACTAGTTCGCTATGTGAGCGTGTTTGCTTGAAGGTGAGCCTCTTTCCTGCGCGATGTGAAACTAATGGTTCTCTTCTTAATTTTACAGTATTGCGAGATATTTTTCATAAATGTCCGTTTCATATAATTCATAATGTTTTTTCAACGCAACGATTTTTATTTACCTTAATGGAACATCAATGACTTCCAAACGAGTGTACCAACTTAAAGACGTTTTCCAAAGTTTTATGCTGTCCTTGTGGTCTTGAAAGGCGAGTGTTTAATTAGTATAATTACCCGTTCATGTCATATTCTGTTACATTTTTGACGTTGTATCTTTTGTTTTCCACGGTCCGAAGCTACATTGTTCTAAAGAGGAAATATATTTTATTTTACTTGTGGTTATATTTTTAGCAACGAATTCCTCCAATCTTGTGTATTCAACCCGTGGATGAATATATTATATTCACATAGCGTTTTTTTTTTTTCAGCACGTCTTTTCCAAAAAAAATCGTGCTTATGTTATCGGTTTATTCGTCCGTCCGTGTGTAGATACGATATCACTGCAAAAAATAGTCCGATTTCAAAAATTCTCTCTGCATTAGGAAGATTGAAATGTGCGAATGATGATCCTTTATTTCGTTTTTGTTACGATGCACAATTTCGCTGCCAGAGGGCGTTAATGCAGATGATATCGAATTCAAAATACTTTTTACTCCATACATTTGCTTCTAAACATCCAATTCAAAAAATTATTTTACCTTTCGATTCCATTCATGTCGAAGACTATTTTAGGTATAGTCACTTTTTAAAGTTACGCAGAGATTTTCCGCTAGGAGGCGTAAGGTAAATTGCGTTTCCCCCGATATCTCTACTTCTAAAGCTACGATTTGAAAAAAAAAATCTGCGGCGATTACAGCTCCTGATGGGAAATATTATCAATCTAAATTCTGATTTTTGCTATAAAACGGTTTGGCCACCAGAGGGCGAAAGTGTTAAGTCCTGCTTCTGATATATTTGCAGCAGAATCTGAGTTTCTAAAATCTCGATTGAAAAAATTATTCCGTGTACCGATGCTGCTCACGTCGACAAGCTTTGTCAGTATATTTTCTTCTTAAAATAATGCATGGTTTCTCCGCCAGGGAGCGTAGATGTATATCCCGTGTAAAATGTTTATCATATAATTTTAAAATGTTCAAGTAATTCATTGACTTTCCGTTAGGAGGAGTATAGGTGAATTGCGCTTTCGTCGGTATCTCTGCTTTCTAAAGCTCCGATTTGAAAAATTCTTTCTGCATCGGTTACAGCTCCTGGTGTGAAATGTTTTAATCGCCATTTCTAATTTTTTGTAAATACCGATACCTTTCATGTCGATAAACATTTGAGAACATTTACTTCTTAAAATAATGCCTGGTTTCTCCGCCAGGAGGCGTAGACCTATATCTCATTTCTGTCAATATATCTGCTTCTAAAAATCGGATTTGAAAAATTCCTTCTTTGTTAGATAGCGTTCCCGGCGTAAAATGTTTCTCATATAATTTTAAAATTTTCAAGTAATGCATAGACTTTCCACTATGGGTCGTAAAGGTAAATTGCGTTTTCCTCGATATCTCTGCTTCTAAAACTCCGATTTGAATTTTTTTTTCTGCACCGGATACAGCTCCTGATAGGCAATGAGTGCTTTGCATACAATTTCTAATATTTGATAAAGAATGGCTTGGCTACCAGGGGGCGTAAGTGCTAATCTCTACGTCTGATGTATTTGCAGCAAAATCTGAACTCCCGAAACTCGATTGGAAAAATTCCTTCGTGGACCGATACCGCTCACATCGAAAATCCTTTTAATAATACTTTCTTCTTAAAATAATGCATGGTTTTTCCACCAGGGGGTGTAAAGTCATTTCTTGTTTTTGTCGATATCTCTGCTTCTAAGAGTCCCATTTGAAAAATTATTTATTTGTTCGAGAGCGTTTCCATGTAGAAAGGTTTCTCATATAATTTCAAACTTTTCTTAGCGCACAAGTCTGCCACCAGAGGGCTTACGTTTCACGTTTGCGCTTACAGCAATATCAGCGGGACTGACAACCCGATATGAAAAACTTTTTTCCTAGGTCAGATACCACTAACTATGCAAATTCTGTGTGTGTGTATTTTCTTTCCGAAATAGTACAAACTTTCGCTGCCTGAAGCGCAAATGCGTATTCTGTTTTTTTCAATATCACTGTTTTTAAATGTACGATTTAAAAAAATATTTCAACAACGGAAGCCCTGGTAGAATACGTTAGGCTAGTATATGAAGAATTTTGTAGTTCACAGTTCTGTCGGTAGGTGGTGTTAGTGGACTTAAAACGCTATTAATAAATTTCTTCTTAACTGCATGCGATTCGCTACAACAGAGATGTGGAGCATTATCCTCTTTAAACAACGCAAAGATTTGCCGCTAGCTGTTTAAACTTCGAAACATTTTTTCGCTATCTCTGCTCCCTGGGAACGTATTTGAAAAGTTCTTTTAAAACATTTCCCGCTAGCAGACGTAGACTTATATCATGTTTCCTTCTATATTTCTCCTTTTAACTGTTCGATTTGAAAATTTCTTTGTCTCTGGTATCTTCCTCGTACTATGAGAAACTTTTTGTTCGCCATTTGTTAATTTTCGTAGCATGCTTTCTAGCCGCTGTTGGAAATAAGTAGATTTTTCTATTTCTGGATGTTTTGTTGATTGGTGGAACTGGTTGATTGCTTTACAAATCGGTTGCATTGACTTTAAATAGCTTTAAAAAATTTAATTCGCGTCAGAACGGATTAAGAAGACGTGCTCATTACATTCGAAATTTCGGTGTCAGCTTTTTCGGGTTGTTTTTTTTTCAATACTTGAACATTTTGTAATGCAAATACCCATTTTGTACGGGTATAATTCTTCTTTTTTTGAAAGATAACGATTTTTAATGTCATTCTGGGACTTTTGTTTGAAGCAGTTTAGTGTATGTTAACGGAAGATCATACAATACATTTACTAAGTTTTCAGAAATTATTTCCTGTTGTTCATGGGAATGAAGTGGGTGTCTTTCATGGCTGTTTGTATTACCAATTCTTCGTGTCTTAGTGAAGGAAGTTTGCTAGGAAATGAGTTTCTGTAAATAAATAAAAGTAATTGACTATTTTTTTACAATTCATTAATTATTTACATTATTTTCCTTCAACAATGATCTTCGTCGACGCGACGTTTTATTAGGAAATATATTCGTCTCTCTACATATGGCTTTTTTTTTTTCTTGGCATCCATTAAAATAACACAATGGCGATTGCGTCGTCTTCAGCTAACTGGTACCACGAGAGACTGTGCACGTTTTGCTTCTGCGCATGGCCGGTCCCGCTGCTTTCACCTTGTGTTGGGGTTGCTTTGGTTGCCAGCTACCGGCCGCTAGTGGCGCTTGCTTGAAAGTTCGTAATTCACAAAGATGCTGCAGGGCCATCAAAGGCCGCAAACTGATGGCGCTGCCACCAACGGTCCGCTACTGTGCCGTGAGCGGCAGATTTCAGCCTGCCGTGAACCATCACTGCCAGCTGGTGGCCAGCAGTTTTCCAACACCTGTGTTTTTGCTGAGTACCTAATAGCAATAGAGAACCCTTTATATTATCCTTAAATTAACATTGCACAAACAAGCGACATTTGCACTAAACAGTGCTACGGCTATACTTATTACATCCATGTCTTCGCTCTGTACGAGCCCGTTATAAGTGGGTTATTCTGAATTTTGGAAGTAAAACAAAACCAATAGTTCATATTAAGTCGTCAACAGCTGCCACTGCTGTTCTTTTTAGCTCAATGGAAACATCTTCGCATACAGATACGTTCAAGCAGCTGAAAAATCACAACTCCAAAACCAAGCTAGGCAACAGAAGTCCAGTAATCGACAGAGATGCTTATAGGACGTTTTACAAGCATAAGAACAAAGTTGATTTTGGGATTGTACTTTCATTTGTTTCATTTCCCTTGTTTAAAACGAAGAAACAAACGAGTAAGTGAAGGTGCCTATCTTCTTCCCGTCTATTTCAGCTCCTAAATGTCAAGGGCACTTTAAAAATAATCCACTTCAACATTTAAATTGCTGAAGCAGTATTTCAATAATAATATATGATCCTATTTATCTGATAACCTACAAGAATATCATTGCATTTTTTTAAGTGTCACGTGTAGGTTGACATAGCCTACATCTCTGAATCTTTTCTCCATTTATACGTGGAATACGTGACCTGTACTCTTATATGACTTCCCTTTTTAGTTCCTGTATCTATGTAAATTTTGGTTCGTTCTCTTTAAACGTTTTCTAAACTTAACACCACATTTTCTCTCTCGACTGTATGTTTTGTGGCAATCTGAACTGAGGTCGGGAGTAAGCTGACTTGTGAGAAAAACAGATATAAGGATTATGTTTACAATGTACGCATGTTCACCCACTTTCCAGCTGGTTAGCGTTCTAGTCGAATTAACTTATCAGATGCTTTCTAGTTCATTTCCGTCAAAGTGCTATTTCTTGGATGTAGTTTGCAAGTTAGATGCTTTGAGGCTCGACTTTGTCAGAAGTTGATTGGTATATTGCTTGGATCTTACGGCATCAACCTGATACCAAGTTTGCTATACTTGAAGAGTGTTACAGCTAGGAGTATGGTGAAGTATGCTAATCGCTAAAGTGACCAGATTTGGATGGAATAAAGAAGTTATAGTTTCAGTAAGTAGTAGATTTGTTATTTTCTGGCCGTTCAAGCCAATCATTGCGTAAGTAAGAAATAGCTATGTGATATTTAGCTATCCTGAGCATCACATACAGATTTTGTTCACACATTTTTAGAATTATTTTCCAGCAATATAATTAATCTTTAAAATGAAATAATTTCTTTTTAAAATGCTCTATCTGATAGCCCTTTCTTTGGATTATGAAATAAGATCTTGATTTCCAAGATAACAGGGAATTTTTTTTTAATTGCAGGTTTAACGACCACCGTGAGCAACTCATTGGACTATAAGTAGTCTCCCGTCCCTAATTTAAGGTCACTCGTTCCAGGGAAGGGAGAGAGCCAGTGCCTTAAGACAAAAACTACATCCATGCCTCACCGTGATTCAAACCCGGACCCCTTTTAGACGAACGATCAGCCACCAGGGCGGTACAGGGAATTTCTTAAAATTAGTAATGGCATTTTATTCTACTACTCTTCTTTTTTTCTTTATTGGAGGTTTAACGAACACCGTGAGCAACTCAATGGCCATAAGCAGTCGCTCGTCCCTAATTAAGGCCACTGGATCCAGGGAAGGGAGAGAGCCAGTACCGTGAGACAAACACCACATCCGTGCCTCACCGTGATTCGAACCCGGACCTCCTTCGGACGAATGATCAGAAGCCATCGCTTAGACCACTGCGCCACCGCTTTGTGACGTACCTGCCAGCAGGACGCACACGACATAAAGGCAGATAGCAATAAGTACGAACGTCTGCGTAGCTCAGTTGGTAGAGCGACTTGTTCCGGAATAAGCGGACTCGGGTTCAAATCCCGGCGTAGCCCAAAAATGACGGAGAAATTTACTTCGTTATAATGGCGCCCAAACTTTCCGGATGACCCGGCCGTTCAAGATCTCGCAATGGTGTGATGTTATTTCCACACCGCGAGATAAGAAAAATCAGAGAATCCCTTCTCCAGCGCTTCGAAAAATAAATGTGTGTGACGTTGCATTCCGCACATCAGATTGACTGGAAGTTCTCAAGTGCACGTTCTACAGTGGATGGCTGCCTGCAACGATTCATGGTCACGGCTGATCCGTGGGCCATGCCCCCGGCCCTCTTTCGGGGGGGGGAGATGTGACGTACCTGCCAGCAGGACGCACACAACATAAAGGCAGATAGCAATCAGAACGAACGTCTGCGTAGCTCAGTTGGTAGAGCGACTTGTTCCGGAATAAGCGGACTCGGGTTCGAATCCCGGCGTAGACCAAAAATGACGGAGAAATTTACTTCGTTATAGCTTTCCATAGTCCAATTATTGTTTTAGGTCTGCGTTTAGAAAGCGCCCTTTTTAGGACTCCGAAGACGCAATAGTCCATTGGCGACAAAACATGGGACTTTGAAGGAATATGAGCGAAGGGTTTATAGACTTTATTCTCGTCTCTTTTTTGTTTCACTTTTTAAAGAAACAGATGGTAGATTTGGTTTTATGACTGGTAGCCTTATTCTGATCGAGGTCTACTCTTTGAAGGCTCCGTGGATAAAGGAATGGTATTTCTTCTTTAAATATAGGAGTTAAAACATTATTTTGGTAATATGTAGAATTGATTTTAACATTTGTTTCAACTTTTCTAAACTTTATTTTCAATTGTACGATAAACCAGCAATAATCAGGAATCCTATGCAGAAACCTTCTATGGATTTTTGTATCTAAGTTTGTAAGTCTTTTTTCTGCTCTTTTGGAATAGTAAATCGACCTTTTTTCTTATAGTTGTTTCGACAGATCCATTTTTCATATGTTTCCCACTAAGTAACTTTCATAAAGAAGTCTACACTGTGTTATGCGCTCAGCCACGTGCCGATGCGGTGAACATTATATTTTTCAGATTCAAATCTTTGTTTATTATCTTGTTTACAGTTGATAGAGAGATTTTGAACGACTTAGCGATTGCTCTTTAGGATTATAACGAAGTAAATTTCTTCGTCATTTTTGGTCTACGCCGGGATTCGAACCCGAGGCCGCTTATTTCGGAACAAGTCGCTCTACCAACTGAGCTGCGCAGACGATTATTCTGATTCCTATCTGCCTTTATGTCGTGTGCGTCCTGCTGTAGTGAGTGTAAAATATGTCCGAATGAGCGATGTCTTTTATCTTTGCCATTATGCCTGAGCGGCGTGCAACTTGCACGCGGCACCCTCCGTACATACTCCAATGCATTTGATCCAGTACAAGATATGTGCGTCAAAATAAGAACTCAGAGCGGTGGATATCTTCGAAATAGAGGTTTGACCAGGCAAATCAGAGCAGCACAGAAGTTCTTCCATTTCGTCGTTTTCTTCCAAATATCCCACGGAGCAGCAGAAAAGGATAGTATGTTTACTGACGTCAGTTAACTTGTCAAGTTGAATCGCACAAAAGATCTCGATTTCTTCAGCCTTTCTATCACTTGCCCTTCAATATCTGCGGCCATGTCAACAATTCTCCGATGAATGGTGTTGTCTGTCAGATAAATCGTCTTCAGTTTCTCAGCAGCTTGACGTCCCAAAATTTCACTCACGACCTCTACGACGTTTTATCAACTCCTCACTCATAATGAACGGATTTTTCGTTTTCGCAGTTTGACGGGCAACAAAGTAGAAAGTCTTCTGCAGAGATTTATCAGCAGTAGTGATCTTTTTGAAGATGACAGTGCCGCTCCGGAGGCGCAGTGGTCTAAGCGATGTCTTCTGATCATTCGTCCGACAGGGGTCCGGGTTCGAATCCCGGTGAGGCATGGATGTTGTGTTTGTCTTACAGCACTGGCTCTCTCCCTTCCCTGGAGCCAGTTGCCCTAAATTAGGGACGGGCGACTGCTTATAGCCCATTGAGTTGCTCACGGTGTTCGTTAAACCTTCAACCAAAAAAAAAAAAAAAAAAGATGACAGTCTGTCTTTTTGGTGTAAATATGACAAGGCTGGTCATATTTACACAAAAAAACGGACTGCCATCTTCAAAATTGTATTGTATGATGTAATCCCGTATTCCATTTATGATTCCATTCATGGTAGGGATCTTTTTCATAGAACGTTTTCTGTACTTCAAATTCATTACACAATCATTCAAAAACCCAGTTGTTTGTTTTTAGGGTTACTGTGCTAGGAATACAAATGTCGAACAAGTTTTGAAGGCTTCATGGCTTCATTACAAAGGCTCTCCGAACACACCAAATACACATGTCGTAGTGGTAGTTCCTTCTCAGGAGCCATAATGAACCCAAGCTTCAGGTATTCCTTTTCGTATGGCCTGACGAAGTTTCCTTTCAGTTTATCCGTTTTTTTTTCGCACTTTAAAATATATCATCACGCTTAGCTTTTTTCTTCTTACTACTTCTGAACATCACTCGTACCTGGCTTACGTTCTTTATCATCCCCTTTCCCCATTCCAAGATCTACACTTTGAACAAATATTTGTGCCATCCATTTTGTGTGATTTGTAAGATAGCTAGCTCCTAACTAACGCAAGAGTTTGACAGAACTGAGCTTATTTCAAAAAAGAAGCGACCGACTACATTTTGTAGTGCTAGAAAGATGTTGACATTTTTACTTCACGCCACGTAATCAGCTTCCCTACTTGGTGAAATATAGTCTAATATTATGTCTCTCACCGGAAAAGAATGTGATAATTGCTGTCCTAGTCTGCGGAACGTTAAAGTGGTGTCAGAAAGTCCTGCCAGTCCCGCTTCCGCGACAGGCGTTCCAAGAAATTTAGATCTAAATTTCTTTCCTCCTACACTGACTCCATTTCGTTTAAAAAACAAAACAAAAAAAAACAAATAAAATCACTCGTTTCTCTGGTACCGGCAGAAATAAAGCTCGCGAACCTGTGCCGGTCCATGGGCCGGCGGTTCGGAAACACTAGTCTATATTATAGGCTATAGGGGTGAGTACTGACCCTTGGCGGTTCCTTTGAGAACTGAGTCATGGAAATGATGCGTATAATAAAGATTTTATCGGAGTTCTCGACAGACCAAATTATGTGGGAAAAGTGTTGCAGCGTCTGCTTCCAAAAGGGCCACATTTGTGTGTTTTTCGTGGGACTGTGCGGATAAAGTTACCAGAAGTGGTGCTAAAATAGAGAAATAACCAACCTGCGGTACAATTGTAAAAAAATTGTATTCTAATTCCAGAGGTGAACGACGGGTGTTTCGCCTTGTACAGGACAATCCCTTATTGTACTGGTTGACACAATACAATAAGGGTCAACCAGAAACAATATCCAGCGCGACTATGCGTGATATTCTGGCACAGATGCGTTGCAACACTACAAGCTTCATATGCGTGCACCTGTAATATAACGTTGGTTTTGAGTTCCTATAGTATTATGTAAATTTGGCTTCCTCTCGTCAAAGATTTTCTAAACTTAACACCGCAGATTCTCTCTCGAATAATTTGTCATTAGCAACAACCTGACAACAAGTCTAAGTGCAACTACGTAGTAAGATGTTAGATATAAGAGCTTGTGTTATCAATGTTCAATGTGTTAGTTGACTAGGTGATCTTTTCTGTGCAATGCTTCTTATGCAACAGTGGAGTAACAACTTATGATCTGAACTACAGTATTTGTAATCTTGCACGAACACACTGAAAAACGCACGGAAGTTTGTATACACAGTCGAGTCACGTTAATGTGACCACCTCCTACTTTTGAGGTCAACAGCGCGCAGCCAATAAAAAAAGGCAAGTGTCGTGAGCTGGCTTAGAGGGTATATAAGGTGTGCTGTAGGCATTCTGAAAACTTATCCCTCCTTGATGCCATGGATAAAAGCAGCGATTTATCAGATTTGCAAAGATGTATGATTATCGGCTTTCGGGCAAAGAGCGGCAGTATTTCTGAAACAGCACCGTTTGTGAACTGTTCGCGTGTTGCAGCGGTTAAAGTGTATCGTGATTACAGAAATGACACCATTGCGAACAAGCGACGTGGAAACCGCGTAGCACCATGTGCCATTGATGTGAAAGGTGAACGTCGGCTGAGAAGGTCCGTGAGGGCCGACCGACACTCTACAGTTGAGCAACTCACTGGCCAAATGAAACAGGGTGCTACCAGAATTGTGTCTAATACAACAGTTCAGCGAACTCTGCTGCGTATGAGGCTCTGACGCTGATGGATGTTCGCTTCACCTATGCTAACGAAGGTGCATCAGCATTTGCACGGCAGTATCGGAATTGGGCCTCCGCTGATTGGCAAAGATTGCTTTCTCCGATGACTTACGTTTTCTGCATCATCGAACGGACGGATGTTGGCGTATAAGGCGAGAAACGTCGGTGAACAAACAGTCTTCAACCGTTGCTGGAGGAACACAAGCTGGTGGGGGCAGCGTTATGGTCTGGAAAATGTTTTCGTGGCATTCTCTGTGTGCACACACACCTGTGGAAAGCACGATTGACCTAATTCGTTATGAATCCATCCTTGCAGACCACGTACACCCATACATGCTGATTGTCGTTCCTGTGACGGATGGGATCTTGCAGAATGACAACGCGACGTGTCACACAGCTGGAAATGTCCGAGAGTTGGTAAAAGTGCACGATGAAAGCTGCAAAGTACTTCCGTGGCCCCCTAATTCCTCATACCTAAACCCAATTGATCATCTGCGGGGCCACCTCAATCTTGTTGTTTGCTATATGGATACTTCACCACGCATCCTCTTGCCGTTGTCAGTCGCACTGCAGTCAGCATGGCTGCACATGCCTGTGAACACCTTCCAGAACCTTATTGAGGCACTCCGAACCCGTCTAGCTATTGTCCGCGCTGCACACGACTTTCACTTTGGATATTAGCTGCTCGTCACAATAATGTGACTCGAACGTGTATATTAAGCGAAAATAGAAATAATCAATGCTATCGCATTGTCGTGTAGAAAACAGATTTATCGGAGTATTCGAAGAAAAAAGAGAATTTCAGGGAACTATACTTACGTGATACGACTGACTGCCGGATCATATTCGATGCTTGAGTTGCTACAACTTATTGTTAGTGAATATCTGAAATATTAATGTGCCAAAATCCCGATGACTAAGCAGCTTGAATTCGTACGTAAGCTTGTTTGTCTCTGAGCCTTATACGTATTTTTCTGTGACTTCATACGTGTTCAGCAGTTACGAAAGACTGAGACTCATTTGAGAAAGGAACCTTTAAGTCAAAGCGACAATTTACACCTATGAGCCATTACATTATGGCCGCCTCCATCCTAGAGAAATGAGCGCGCATGGAGACCGAACGGTGCCGCAGGAGAAATTCACAGAGCAGTACATATACAACCCGAGAACTGCCGTTCGGTTAGTAGTGTTCGGAGTCAGGAAAAGCTACTACCTTTTCGGAGTTTGATAAAGGAAAAATTGTGAAGTCACGGCGCCTCGGAACTGCGATCTCATAAACGGTCCGGCTTGTGGGTTGTTCACGCGTCGCTGTTGTGAGTGTGTATCAAAAGCAGTGCGCAGATGCCCAAATGAAGAATTGTCGTCCAGCCTTGTCGTCTGCAACTCATTGATGCCAGCGGGGAGCGGAGACTGTCGCGCATTGTTCACAGCGACAGCGAGGGCCACAGTGAGTAACATCACCCGCAGCTACAACAATGGTGATCAGGATAATGTGTCACAGCATACAGTTCATCACAGCCTGCTCACATCGACAACAACGCATGAAAGGGGCCTAAGATCATCGAGATGGGACCGCGGATGATTGAAAGAAAGTGGCCTGGTCTGACGAATGAAGATTCCTGGTGCATCACGTAGACGGCCGAGCGCGGATACGTCGATTACCAAAGAAGGCTATGGCACTTGGATACACTGTTGGGCGGAAACAGGCCCGCAGCGGCGGTGCTATTCTGTGGGCGATGTTTTCTTGGGACACTTTATGCCCCATTATCCCAATAGCACAATCCTTGACAACTGTCAGGTATCTGAACATCGTTGCGGACCAAGTGCATCCATTCATGGCAGCTGTGTTCCCTGCTGGTGATGGTCATTATCAACAGGATAATGCGGCATGACACACTGCCAGAATCGTCGAGGAGTGGTTCAAGGAACGCGCTGGTGACTTTCTCTTAATGCCCTCGCCTCTAAATTCACCTGACATGAACCCAATCGAACATTTGTGTTGCGGGTTCGCGTTAACTCACCACCACCCCCCGTAATGTACGGGGACTGAAAGACCTGCTTTTGACATTATGGAACAGATAACCCTGGATACATGTCGCCACCTCATTCAATCGATGCTTCGCCGACTGGCCGCTGTTTTGGGGGCTAAAGGGAGTCCTAGAGCTTATTAGGGAGCGTGTTATAATGTAATGGTTCATCGGTGTAAGTCTACAGAGAAACACTAAATAAAGTTAAACATTTAGGTTAATAGTTAAAGATTATATAACATGGAATGTTTAACTATCGTTTTACAACGCCACCTTCTCCTAAAAACGATCCATCGACGAATAGCATGAGGATCGGACGATAATAGATTGAAAGCAGTTGTGCTGCTCCGATGAACCATGATATCATCATCATTGTCAACCATTATCAATCCACTGCTGAAAGAAGGTCTCCCCAAGTTTCCTCCACAACGGTCTGTCTTGTGCCAGTCTCCTCCATGTCACTCCCGTATACTTTCGAATTTCATCCACCCGTCTCCCATGTGGTCTTCTTCTGGGTCTTTTCCTGTCCCTTGGAATCCAATCTAAAATTTCGGCTGTCCATCAATGGTCTGTCCTTCTGGCAGTATGTCCAGCCCATTGCTCGTTCGTGACAGACGTAGTGTTGGTGGCTCCAATATTTTATGCATTTTAGTGTGGAATACCTCGTCCCTCACTCACCTGTTGCGTGGCCCGGCTGTCTAAAGGTACTGTGTACATTTTGAGCTACTTTTCTAGCGTTCTCATCTTCATATTAGTTCATATTCATCCGTTTTCTTATCGTTTGCTCGTTTGTTTACGTTTGGAAGCTGCCAACATGGCGGCTTCCGGTATTTCCTTATCATCTATGGGCGTGTTGGATGCACGTCACGGCCGCCCCGGTGGCGCAGTGGTCTAAGCGATGGCCTTTGATCATTCGTCCGAACGGGGTCCGGGTTCGAATACCAGTGAGGCATGGATGTTGTGTTTGTTTTTCTCCCTTCCCTAGAGCCAGTGACCCTAAATTAGGGACGGGCGACTGCTTATAGCCCATTGAGTTGCTCACGGTGGTCGTTAAACCTCCAATCAAACAAATCAAACAAACAAATGCACGTCACGTCACACTTCCCACGTCCATGGAAGTTAACATACTCTCGTCCTTAGATGTGTCTGCTCAGATGCCTTCCCAGCTTTCTAGTACTCCTGCATCGGTGCCTTCCCTGGACTTGGCTGGGTTTTCTTCTTCAGCTCCTGCATCTGCCTCGGTGCCCTCCCTGGGTACTACTGATTCTACTGCCTTGCCTTCGGCCTGTGCTTCTGTTCCCTCACAGCCTTCTGTGCCTGCCGAATCAGAACAGACTTCTCTTCCGAGGATGTCATTTGCCTCTAAACTGCAACGAGGCGCTACTTCTACGTCCGATTCCTCTCAACCAGATGGTCTTTTGCAAGCAACACCTATTATTCAGGTATCCAACCACAAGGTGAAGGTAACGATAGATGACAGTTCGCAGATTGGCCGTGAGTTCCATAACCTCGTGGATAGAGGTGTGCTATTTCATGCTTTACCAAATACTCCATTGCCACGCTACATGGAAGCCCTCTCTGCACATGTGTCGTCTGCGTCCATTGCAGGAATTTCCCGTACTCCTCGGGGTATTTCGGTGCAGTTCAATCACAAGGAGGATCGTGACTTTTTCTTGCAAACGGACTTTCGATTGGGACAAACCATCTCATC
This sequence comes from Macrothele yani, assembly GCA_039090855.1. Classification (NCBI taxonomy): domain Eukaryota; kingdom Metazoa; phylum Arthropoda; class Arachnida; order Araneae; family Macrothelidae; genus Macrothele; species Macrothele yani. Next base: position 97,856,286 of record CM077007.1, on the reverse strand, counting down.
CCGTCGCCCCTTTCCAAGCGACCGGTGAACATCACGTTCTATCCTGTTCCACAGGAACTGCCGGATAATGCACTTCCTCTCCTTGTCAGTCATGTTTGTAAAATTGTTGGCAAGGTCCGTCGCCTCTCTGACGCTCCCCGCGGAACTCGATTTGCACATGCTACCGGACCTCGCCGTCAGTTATTGGTCGTTTTTCCCACCGAGAAAGCCTTGGCGGATTGCCCTACAGAAGCTACTGTTAAAATTGGCGCCCGAACGTACAGTTTCAAGATTTTCACTGCTCACTATTGTACACACTGTTTAACCCAGAATCGCACCACTGCCTCCTGTGACCGCGTTCGACGTGGACGTTCATCAAGTTCGCATCCCACTGCTGACCACATTCGTCTTTCTACTATCCCCACTACCGGTAGTTTGCCTGCCGCGAATTCTTCGTTTCTCTGTCAGACGAACATTTCCGTCACGGACAATGCTGCCTTTCCTCCTCTCCCGACCCGTACGATTGTGCATCCACCTTCAAGATTAACAAAGTTGTCTTCGACTACAGATGTATGTACAGCGGAGTGTTCCGATCCAGATGTGTTGAGTGGTGGTTTGGCAGATCTGCCGTCTGGCTCTTCTCCTAGCCTCTCGGATATCGGATCTCCATTTACAACCTTGTCTACCATACCCTTGTTGCAACATCTTCCTGAAGCCTCGGCTGTTGTGCCAGTCTCCACTGAGGCAGCTCAGCGACGTACTGCTTCTTCGGCGACGTTCGTTTCCTCGTCTACCGACTTGGGAGGTGAGCTTGATCCACTAATGGATACATCCGCCTCAGCTTCTTCTTCGAAGCGGATTGGAACTTCCAAAGGCGCTGTAAAACAGAAGCAGTTAAAACAACTTTCTGTGTCACATTCTGAGGATTCATCTAGTGTTCCCAAGGTTTCCGGTTCCAGTGTTTCTCCACCTGATGATTCTTCAAACAGTATGCTTCTCCGCTCAGGTCCTGTCAATCCTCTCTCTGATGCTGAGGTTCTAAAGGCCGTTGATACGTTTCCTCCAGTTCCTGGACCACTGTCCAGGCAGCAACTTTTACGTCTGTTTCAACCTGCACGTACGATTGTTGGTTCTGAAGAATTCCTTCTTTCACCTGATCTGGACCTGTATGCAGCGGTAACGCAATTCGAAGCTTATGTGTCACTTTTTAAATCTTTGTGTGCCACCGATCCTCGGTATCAGCCTTTTTGAGACGTTACACGCGCCGTCTCGCCTCCTTGAAGGAGCTCGTTGAGAAGCATATATGTGATACCTTCTATCCTTTTACCGATGACCTTTAGCTCTCTTCCTCACACCGATTACTTTTTGTTCTCTCAATGCTAGGGGATTTGAGAACCCGTTCGCAGATTCCCTGGTTTTGCAGACTTAGTGCATGTTGATTCTGATGCTTTCATTGTGTGTTTTTCCTGTGATTCACAAGTAATGTATTGTAAATTTGCTTTATTTGTGTGTTTGGCTGTGTTTCACTAGTAATGTATTTTACAGTTGCGATAATTGCGTGTTTTTGCTGTGTTTTCACAACTGATCGGTCTCGTTACTTGTGTGATCTCCTCATTATCTCATCATTATCTTATCTGTTGTTTCCTGAATTTGTGCCTGTTTTTTAAATTACCTATAATTGTGAGTGTTTGCTGTGTTAGTGCTTTCCTCTATCGCGGATTATTAGAGTGGTACGTTTGTTACCTTTGTTATTTTAATAAAGTTGCTGAGGTACTCAATGTTGTTTTGCGCTCTAACCACATTTCAGTTCCGTTCGGTTGTTTTTATCATAGCATAGTACATTTCACGCATTTCTACATATGTGTTATTGTGTTTGACATGCCGTTAGGCCATTCATTGTTCGTGTGCATATTCATTTCCTTTCTGTGTAACGTTGTGCTGCATAGTGGATATACTGACTTTCCGCGCTGTTGTTTTCTGTACTGCGGCTTTTAATGAATCTCCAATGTCTGTATTTCGTTATAGCAATAAACTGGGTACCACTATGGTCCCCACAGTTACCATTACCATTGCCATTTCAGGGATTTTCCTCTGATCATGATATCTTCCACTCTTGTCGTTTTTCTGATCCACGAGTTCCTCTTCTTATCTCTCCTGGTTACACCAAGTATGCACCTCTCCATGCTTCTTTGAGTTGCCTGCAGCCTTTGTATGCCTCTTTTAGTTAAGGTCCACGTCTCTGCACCATACGTAAGCACTGGAAGGATGCATTGATCAAACACTTTTCTTTTAAGACATAATGGCATATTGCTCTTAAAAATTATGCTGTTTCTTCCAAAAGCTCTCCAGGCAAGTTTTGTTCGTCGAATAATTTCTTCATCAATGTGAACCTCACTTGATATCTGCTGTCCAAGATAAACTGTTATCTCCAGCTTTTCTCCATCAATCGATAAATCTTCATTTCTTGTAAAAGCATTGAACATCACTTTTGTCTTCTGAAAGTAAATTTTTAAGCCCACTTCTTTACTCTTCTCAGCATGACTACGTCATCAGCAAAACGAAAGTGGGTTACATAATCTCCATTAATCTTTATCCCCTTGTTTTCCCAGCTCAGCGACTGAAAGACACCCTCAAATGTGGCATTAAACAGTTTCGGAGATATGGTGTCACCTTGTCTCCCTCCCTTTCCAATTTTTATGTGTGTTGTATTTTCCACCTTCAATACCGCAGGATTTCAAAGCCATTGTAACTGCTGATTGTTTCACCGAATCAAAGGCCTTTTCATAATCGATAAAAGCCATGCACAATGGGAGTTCATATTCCCTCTCTCTTTCAATTAGTTCTCTCAGTACGTGGATATGATCTATTGTGCTGTAGCCACTCCTGGATCCAGCTTGTTCTCTCGGTTGAGCCATGTCCAGTGTTACCTTCAAGCGGTGTGAAAGAACTTTAGTGAAGATTTTATAAACCACTGATAGGAGGCTGATAGGTCTGTAGTTCCTGAGACCCTCAATGCCACCTTTTTTATGTAGCAGGATCATTGTAGTGTTGTTCCAATCCTCAGGAATCTTCCCTTCATTAAGGCATCGAGTGAAAATTTGGGCGAGTACTGTTTCGATTTCTCCACTTGCTTCTTGTATGATGTCTACAGTAATTCCATCTTCTCCTGGAGCTTTTCCCCGCTTCATGTTCTTGATTGCATGTGCAACTTCTGCTGGGAGGACTGGAAGAACTGGTACCTTTCATGATGTCTGGAGTACATGTATCATCCCTTTCATATAACGTGGAGTAGAAATCTTTCACTCTTGTCAAAATTTCGCCTCTATTTCTTGTTACAGAACCATCTTCTTTTCTCAGTGCCATAATATGTTTTCTTCCCTTACTGAGATGTCCCTTTGCTATCGCTCAATATATCCCATTCTGTCGACTGTCAAGTCCGTATTTAGCGACAGCAACACGTGGATCTTTAGCGCATGGCATTGACTTTCGAGGCAGGTGTAGTAGGTTGCATTACATGAGGCATGTTTATCTGGAATGAGCTGAAATTTCTGGTGCATATGGACCAAATTGTAAACGATATCTATTGCCAGGAAGTGCTTGCTGACTTTGTACAATCCACCTACATGGAAATAGGAACTTCCAAGACGAGATTGCCTTACATCATCGAGACCGCTTCGTGAAGAATGGCTCGACGAGCACAATGTTGATACGAGACATGGCCAATGGCAGGCAAACTCCTCCGATCTCAATCCGACTGAACATATATGGAATGTGTTGGAACGCGAAGTGAGGCAGTTAGATACACCATTTAGTTCCATAGTGAAAATGTGGGCCCCCTTGCACACAGCTTAGATGTAGATCCCACACAACTTGTGAAAACACAAATTTGCCGGTGAAGGTATCGAAGTCGCGTCTTCTCGCTGCGAAATGAGTTGTTTTAACCGACTAAACAACACCCACGGAATGCATCGCAGCAGATTTGTCGTCTTGACCCGTGCTTCACCTCTGTAGTACCTCACAAACTACAGACCTCGCGCAGAGTCTATGCCTCTCCAGGTGGCAGCAGTTCTCCCGGCAAAAGTAGGTTCCGCGAAGTGTCAGGTAACTGGCAGTAATTCTGGGAGCACTCAGTTCACAATAAAAAGAATTGATTTCACTTTGCACTAAAGGTATGCGTGTACTTGCCTTGGACAATTTTTTTCTCATTCGTGAATCAGGAGTCAGGGTCAATTTCATGTGCACTCTGTCATTTAATGAAATGAAAAGGAAAGGATTCGGGGATATGCTGATCAGCCCCTCCATTAAAATATGAACTTGAAAGTTGTTAATTGCGTTTCCTTTGTGTCTAAGGGGTCATAGGGGCCGGCTCCTGACTAATGAGAAGAGGTAATGGAGAGTTCAATTTTCCGTTTAAGTAGGGTTGCTTTTTTTTTTTATCCTACGAATCTTGTGATCTCATTACACTTATATTCTCCATACTTTATCCATAAATTAGGGAAGGGAGACTACTTATAAATTTAAATATTTCCTGGGAATGTCCACGTCCCATTAAAAAGCTGCTTTATTAGGAAATAATACATAAAATATACATAGAAGAGACACAATGTTATGAAAAGCGCGCGTTTATAAAAATCGAAGCAACCGCAGGTAAGCCGCGGTGGCGCCGTGGTCTAAGGCGTTGGCCTCTGATCATTTGTCCGAAGGGGTCCGGGTTCGAATCCCGGTGAGGCATGGATGTTGTGTTTGTCTTACGGCACTGGCTCTCTCCCTTCCCTGGAACCAGTGACCCTAAATTAGGGACGGGCGACTGCTTATAGCCCATTGAGTTGCTCACGGTGGTCGTTAAACCTCCAATCAAAAAAAAAAAAAAAAAAAAAAAAAAAAAACCGCAGGTAAAGGACGGCGTGTGTGAAGGTCACGAAATGATGTAAATTACACTTGATGCTAAGCTCTGTTAATCAGTGTTATTATTGTTCTTCAAATGGGAAAGGCAACGGTCTTTTCACTAACGCCAAACTGTAATGGCCAGACGACTGGGTCAGAGCATTTCCGAGACGGCAAACTTGTGGGGTACTTACGGTCTCTCGTGGTTACTACTGTGAAAAAGTGGTCCCAGGAGAGAAAAAATCCCAAACCGCTGGCATGGTGTGGGCCAACCACGGATCATCGATGCTAGAGATGGGCTAGCCCGTATGGTACGAGCCATCAGAAGGGATAGTGTGGTGCAACGTCACGGTAATATGAATGCTGGAGACAGGAGTAATGTGTCCAAACACCCAGTACTGGAGCTCTAGAAGCCGCATGCCACTCCGGGTGCTGATGCTTAATTCAATTCACCGTTGAAAGCGCATACGATGGGCACGCGAGCATCAAAACTGGAGATTGAATGATTGGAATAAGGCTGTTTGGTATGATGAATCCAGTTTCCTGTTGCACCATTCACACGACAGGGTGCGTGGGCTTCGCTTACCTAGAGAAGTCTAAACACCAGGATGCACCGTGAGACGAAATAGGAGCCGGTGAAGGAAGCTCATAGCTTTGTGCAATGTTTTGTTGGGAACCTTGTGTCTAGTCGTTTATGTGCAGCAAATTATTACGTCTACCACCTACCTAAGTATTATTGCAGACCAGTTACATCCCACTCCCTTCTTGTAGTGTCTTCTTTAAGCAGAATAATGTGCCATACCACACTCACCTGATAGTTCAAGAATGGTTCGTGGAATATGAAGAAGACTTGCAGGTATTCTGGCTTCCGTATTTCCCATACATCAATCCAAGCGATCATCTACAGCTTGTGTTGGAACAGCAAGTCCAGTCTGGAGCGGCTCAACCACGTGACGTACAAGGGCTAGAAGATGTCCTGGTAACGTGATGGTACCAGATACCACAAGACACCTTCAGAAAATTTGTAGCGTTTATGCTTTGGCTGGTAAGTGCTATTTTGGCGCAAGTGGAGAACCAACATCGTATTAAGTTGGTAGTCATGCTGTTTTGTCTCCGCGGTGTATGTCACTCCAGTGCTGTAATTTCTGAAAATCGTATTTGGGAAAAGAAGGTAACTGGTGATTCCAGGGTCAAGGTGTTACTTAAATTACAAGACAAGAGTAGGGAAAATGCCTAAAACATCCTAAGAGACATGTATCATCAAGCTACTATAAATACCAACAACATTTTATTAATATTGTGAGTCCTGGTAAGGAAGTTGTAAAATTTGCAGTTGCAACAGATGTCTTCTGAGTATGTGAAAATCTTCAGAGCTTCATATGTGGAAGAAGACAACGTCTAAAAACTGAATTTTTCTTTTCTCAAGACTGGTAAAATGTCAGATGGGCATTTCAAATCGATCGTACATAATACCGGATAATACAAAAGGGCATTGCAAATCGTACATAGCATCGGATGATATAAAAGGGCATTTCAAATCGTACATAATATCGGATAATACAAAAGTGCATTTCAAATGGTGCATAACATCGGACAATATAAAAGACATTTCAAATCATACATAGCATCGGATGATATAAAAAGGCATTTCAAATAGTACATAATACCGGATAATACAAAAGGGCATTTCAAATCGTACATAGCATCTGATGATATAAAAGGGCATTTCAAATCGTACATAATACCGGATAATACAAAAGGACATTTCAAATCGTACATAGCATCGGATGATATAAAAGGGCATTTCAAATCGTACACAGCATCGGATGATATAAAAGGGCATTTCAAATCGTACATAGCATCGGATGATATAAAAGGGCATTTTAAATCGTACATAGCATCGGATGATTTAAAAGGGCGTTTCAAATAGTACATACACATGTGTAATATCGGATAATACGAAAGTGCATTTCAAATCGTGCATAACATCGGATAATATAAAAGGACATTTCAAATGATAGCATCGGATGATATAAAAAGGCATTTCAAATCACACATAACATCAGAGGTTTGCTATCTTGTGAATCATGTAGTCGTTTAGAAGATGTCATTGTGAATGGGCATTTTGAATTCTTCGTAGTATCGGAAGTTGCTCTCTGGTGAATCACGAGATCGTTTCAAGGTATGTGTGTTCAAACATTTTGCATACCGAGTTAGTGTACGTTCGGGATTTGGATTAAATTGGAGATTGATGGTATATCATTATAATAAACAAGACAAATGCCGAGTTGCTGTCAGTTGCGCTTAGTTAGTACATACTCAGTATTACAAATTTCTAACTGTACAATAGATACCAGAAATGATAGTTTCCTGCTAAAAATAATCCACAGTAAGTTGAAAAACAATGCCGTTTTATGCACGATATAAAAAAATTTTGATATCACAAAAATTTATATATAACTTAAAAGATATAAACATTAGACCTTTAGAGTTTACAATAAACTCATCCGCAGATGTAATAGAATACAAAAACACAAGCCACAAGGTGTTAGTTATATATACCATGATGTATGTCCAAAGAGGTTTAACGCATCAGCGGAAATAATTACTCAATCTAAATTTCTGGAGACTCGGGGTGTTTTTCCCGGTCCTTGATCCCCAATCAGGTGTTATAGTTTTTAACAATACCTTTTAAAGGTTTCGTGACTCCAGGTATAAAAGTAAAAAATATAACATCGGATTCGTGATCAAGACAAACAAGTTAGTAAAATCATGCAATGCATTGAATATAATACGCTTTCCAACATACCAGAAAGCATTACTCAAGTTATGAGGATAATGGCTATGGAATAAATCTCACTCCTGTGGTCCCATTTCGATGATGTTCTTTTTTTTTTTTTTTTTTTTTTTGATTGGAGGTTTAACGACCATCGTGAGCAACTCAATGGGCTATAAGCAGTCGCCCGTCCCTAATTTAGGGTCACTGGTTCCAGGGAAGGGAGAGAGCCAGTGCCGTAAGACAAACACAACATCCATGCCTCACCGGGATTCGAACCCGGACCGCAGACGGACGAATGATCAGAGGCCAGCGCCTTAGACCACTGCGCCACCGGGGCGGCTAATGATGTTCTACAGAACCGGTTCAGTATACCTCCGAAATAACATGATAAAGTTTTGTCGCAATCAAAGCATTTTTACGTAAGTTATGATGCATAGAAGCTATTGATTAGATTCCGCTACTGTGTCCTAACCTTTGACCCCATATAACCCATTTTCAAAAGGATTCTTCCCCAAGCAGGCCCCGACAACATACTAACATTTCATCCAAATCGAAGAATTTTTACGTCAGTTATGATGCATAAGAGCGGTGGAATGGATCCCGCTGCTATGTCCTAATCTTTGACCCCATTCCGTTCACTTTCAATAGGGTTCCTTCCCAGGTGATCCCCTTCCACATACTAAAAGTTCATTGAAATCGAACGATTTTTACGCTAGTTATCGTGCGGCCGGACATACGCACACAACACGTGACGTAATGAGGCAGATGGGAATCGCGACCATCTGCTCGAAATAGTGTAACATCATGAAACTTTAATAGGATCCACACACAACGCTTGACGTAATGAGACAGATGGAATGACCGCGCGCCAACATCTCAATCGCGAGATTGTGACGTCATAAGATTTCTAAGCATGGGTAACTTAATGAAACGACGCCATGACAGTAAAAATGTGGTAATTCGGACTGGTTATTTCACCCGCTAAACGAATTTTCCTAAAGTCGAGATCAAGCTAAATCGATTACTAGTACCAGAAAACGGTAGGGTAACGACTTTCATTAAAATCCTTAGGCCGCCCCGGCGGCGCAGTGGTCTAAGCGATGGCGTCTGATCATTCTTCCGTAAGGGTGCGGGTTCGAATCCCAGTGAGGCATGGATGTTGTGTTTGCCTTACGGCACTGGATCTCTCCCTTCCCTGGAACCAGTGACTCTAACTTAGGGACGGGCGACTGCTTATAGCCCATTGAGTTGCTCACGGTGGACGTTAAACCTCCAATCAAAAAAAAAAATCCTTAGAGTTGTTTTCAAAATAAAATTTACATACATACAAGAATTGCTCCTTTCATAGTATGGGATAAGGCCGATGGAATGGATCCTGATCCTATGTCCTGACCTTTGACCTCATTTCGTCCATTTTCAATAGGGTTCTTCACCAGGTGGTTCCCTACCACATACTAAAACTTTATCAAAATCGAACCATTCTTACGCTCGTTAGGACGCATAAGGGCAATGGAATGCATCCCGCTCTTATGTCCTGACCTTTGACCCCACTTAACCCATTTTCAACACGTATCATTCCCAGGTGGTCACCTACACTATACTAAAATTTCGTCGACATCGAACTATATTTACGCAAGTTGTGACGCATGAGGGCAATGGAATGGATCCCGCTCCTATGCCGTGACCTTTGACCCCACTTCACCTATTTTCAATTAGGTTCAATCCCAGGTGGTCCCTTACAATATGGTAAAATTTCATCCACACCGAACCATATTTACGCAGGTTATGGTGCATAAGAGCAATGAAATGGATCCCGCTCCTATGTCGTGACCTTTGACCCCACTTCATCCATTTTCAATAGAGTTCGTCCCCAGGTGGTCCCCTATCACATACTAAAATGTCATCGAAATCGAACCATTTTTACGCGAGTTATCGTGCCGACAGTCGGACGGACGGCCGGACAGACGGATGGACAAAGCTGGAGCATATACGCTTCTTCAACCTACGGTTGGAAATCGTAAATAACATCTCAGTAATCATAAAATGGGATAGAGACAAGGTTGAACTGGACAATCGACATGGCATTTATGCCATACCACTGATGGCTTTGCTGGAGGAAGGGCAGAACATGATGAATGTGGGTTCGGCCTCTTGTTCCTTGAAATTTAAAGTTCCGGAACACAAATATAACATTTAAACCTCTTCAACTTCTACAGCTCTCTCCAGGTCTTATTTAGCGGGTACGCATACTCCCATTTGAGAGGCAATAATTATATTGAATACCCCTACATATCGTTTTACTACCTTTTTCACAGAAAGTTTACGGATTTGTAAATACAGTCATTTATTTTGCATTGATGACTCTCCTTGTACTATACCTCTCCTTTGGAAACAGTTAATAGACCGGAAAAAACACCATGAGTCTCCAGAAACTGAGATTGACCAATTGTTTCCACAGACGCGTTAAACCTCTATGGACATACGTCACTTGTGACTGACTGTCATAGTATATATAACTAACACCTTGTCGCTTGTGTTTGTGCATTCTATTACATCTGAAAATGAGTTTATTGTAAACTCGAAAGGTCTAATGTGTATTTATTTTAACTTGTATATACACTGCTGGCCACCCAAAATGCAACACCAAGAAGGAAGCATCCGATTGGCCTGAAATTCGCAGCATGCGACGCCCGCGAGAGGACATGCAAACGATTAGCATTGCAGGGCATATGCAAATCATGTGAGCCCGGCACGCCACCAAGAAGCACTATAAGAAGGGTGCACAGAAGGCGGGGTGTAAGTAATGGAAGTGTGTTGTGCTGCCGGACCTGTGCGCGGGAAGCTTCCATATGCCTCGTCGCAGAATACGGCAGTCATACCAGCCTGTTTCGGAGTTCGACAGAGAACGAATAGTGGCTTATCGCGACAGTGGTTTATTGTACCGAGACATCGGCGCCCGTGTGGGACGACATCCAGCCACATTGAAGCGAGTATGGATTCGGTGGGTGCAGGAAGGACGGACGGACCGACGTGAGCGATTGCCGCAGCCGCGGCACACCACCGATCGAGAGGGCCGGCATGTTCTGCGGCAGGTATTGACGGTTCACACCGCCACATCACGAACGTTAGCGCGGGAATTAATGTGTGTTGCGCAACAACTTGTGTCAGCACGTACCGTTCGACGTCGTCGGCAGGAGCGTGGACTTGTCGCACGACGCCCATTGCTCCGTTTACCATTGACGTTACACCACCGGCGAGTACGACGGCAGTGGGCCGTTGAACGCCGCACCTGGACTACGGAATGGCACGACATTGTCTACTCCTACGAATCCCGTATCTGTCTTCAACACCACGATGGTCGGATCCGCGTGTGGCGGCACCGTGGCGAGAGACTGTATGACTCCTGCATTATGCTTTGCCATACCGGTCCGTCGCCTGGCGTTATGGTTTAGGGCGCAATTGGATATGACACTCGAGACCCCTCTGGTACGCGTCGCCGGTACACTCAACAGCCACCATTACATCTCCGACGTTTTGGTGCCTGTAGTCCTCCCTTACCTGCAGGACGTACCACCCGCGGCTATGCCTGATGAACTGTGGCAACGCGTGGAAGCAGCCTGGACCGACATATCCCAAGCCCTCATCCAAAGATTCTTTCATTCGATGCCGCGCCATGTAGCGGCCGTTATTTCCAGCCATGGGGGCCACACGAACTATTGACGTATGCGTGCTTTGCAAGTCGTACGGGCCTGTAAGCTCAATCGTTCCATCTTTGTATCTGTTGTTATGTGTCCAGTAAATCTAGGTTTGCTATCTCGTGTCCTTCTTGGTATTGCATTTTGGGTGGCCAGCAGTGTTATAAATTTTTGAATCGTGCATAAAACGGCATTGTTTTTTAACTTATAATAGAATAGATAATTTCTGATGTAAGCATATGTCAAAAGCACGTGAAATATGTTTGAGGAATTTGACAGACTAAAACTCAACAAACTTCTCTACTTTAAAATGAATATTCAGAGAAGTACACTAGTCCGTTGAATCCAACTCCAGTCATATAGGTGAAGATATTGAACGATGATGTGTCATTTTGAGATTCCAAAGTAATTCGAAAAATTCGCTGGAAACTGCTACTCAATAGAAAACAAGCTTCCTTTGCTTTATTCATCATCACGATGTTTCAAAATATCGTACTGAACTAACTTTGCTCTGAAACACGATGCCTCTAACTTGGATTCTATTTCAATTCCCGAAGGCTGTGTTTGTACAACAACCCCCCCCCCTCCTAAAATCCACCAAAATCTCAAAGCATCCTCATAGCGCACAGAATTCCAGCATACTATTATGAAAAGAAGTTACATGATGCAGTACTCCCATGGATGAACAATGTTTCTGTTTTAATCGCAAACGCAGAGTATTTTGAGCTGCTTGTTGCAAATATGAAACGTAAATCGACAAAGACCACAAAGGTATGTCAGCTGACGAAATGACAACACGTTGTTTGGAAACTCCTAGAAAGAGAGACAATATCATCAGAAGAAGAAGCAAAAATGTTTTCCGAACTGGAGCGAATTTCATTGGAGCTACAGTCTGAAACATCGCCAGTCTTTATTATCGTAACGTGACAATGCGAGTGACAAATCTAACAAGAAAGATGACACCGAATTTTCGTCTGTCATGAGCATGTCTTTTGAATCCGTTCTGACGCATATTAAATTTATCAAAGCTATTCAAAGTCAATGGAACCGGTATGGAAAACAATAGTATCTGACGGAAGAAAGGAGTTTCTCAATCGAGTTTTGAATCCCTCAAATATAGCTGTAAACTGAATTGTGAGCTTACGCCCTTTGGTTGCAGACTTGTGCGTTAAGAAAAACATGAATTCATATGAGAAACATTTCGCACTTGAAACGTTCTCCAACATAGTAAGAATTTTTCAAATCGTACTCTTACAAACAGAGATATCGACCAAAATAAGATGTGACTTTACGTCCTCTAGTGGGAAAACCAGGCATTATTTTAGGAAGAAAGTATTCTCAAAAGTTTTCCCATATGAGCACTATCGGTCCAAGAAAAAAAAATTTGTCGAGTTTTCAGGAGCCCAGATTTTCCTACAAATACATCAGGAGCAGAAAGGAACACTTATGCCCCTGGTGGCCAAACCATTCTTTACCAAACATTAGAAATTATGTGAAAAATATTTTCCATCGGGTCTTGTATGCGATACAGGAAGAATTTTTCAAATCGGAGTTTTAGAAGCAGAAATAACGCAGAAAACGCAATTTATCTTTGTGCCCCCTAGCGGAAAGTCTATGATTTACTTGAAAATTTTGAATTTATAGGAAACGCATTTCGCATCGGAAACACTATCCAACAAAGAAGGAATTTTTCAAATCGGACTCCTAGAAGTAGAGATATTGACAAAAATAAGATATATATCTATGCCCCGTGGCGTAGAAGCCATGCATTATTTCAAGAAAAAAATTATCCTGAAAGGTTTGTCGACATGAGTAGTATCAGTGAACAAACCACTTTTTTTTAGTCGAGGTTTTAAAAGCTCATATTTTGCTGCAAATACATCAGAAGCGGAAATTCAGACTTACGCCACTTGGTGGCCAAACCATTTTTTACAAAAATTAGAAATTATGTGCAAAATATTTCGCATCAGGAGCTGTATCCGGTGCAGAAAGAATTTTTGAAATCGGAGATTTAGAAGCAGAGATAGGGGGAAAGCAATTTACCATTACGCCCCCTAGCGGAAAGTCTATGAACTAATTGAACATTTTGAAATTATATGAAAAACATGTCACACTGGAAACACTATCCAACAAAGTAGGAATTTTTCAAATCAGACTCCTAGAAGTTGAGATATTGACAAAAATAAGATGTACGTCTACGCCCCTGGCGTGGAAACCATGCATTATTTTAAAAAGAAAATGTTTCTAAAAGGTTTGTAGACATGAATATTATCTGTCTACAAACGACAAATTTTTTCATTAAAGAATTTAGAAGCTCATATTTGCTGCAAATACATCAGAAGCGGAAATTAAGATTTACGCCCTGTGATGGCCAAACCATTTTTTAACAAAAACTAGAAATTAAAGAATTTAGAAGCTCATATTTGCTGCAAATACATCAGAAGTGGAAATTAAGATTTACGCCCTGTGATGGCCAAACCATTTTTTTAACAAAAACTAGAAATTATGTGCAAACGATTTACCATCAGGAGCTGTATCCGGTGCAGAAATAATTTTTCAAATCGCAGGTTTAGGAGCAGAGATATAGGCGGAAACGCAATTTACCATTACGTCCCCTAGCGGAAAGTCTATGAATTACTTGAAAATTTTGATTTTATATGAAAAACATATCACACTGGAAACACTATCCCACAAAGAAGGAATTTTTTCAAATCGGACTCCTAAAAGTAGAGATATTGACAAAAATACTATATACATCTACGTCCCATGGCGGAGAAACTGTGCAATATTTTAAGAAAAAAATATTCCGAAAATGTTTACCGATGTGAGTGGCATCAGTCCACGAAAGAATTTTTTCAATCGATATTTCAGAAGCTCAGATTTTATGGCAAATACGTCAGAAGCAAAAATTAACACTTACGCCCCCTGGTGGCTAAAGTATTCTTTACCAAAATCTTTAAATTATATGCAAAATATTTTCCATCAGGAGATATATCCGCTGAAGAAAAAAAATTTCGAATCGGAGTTTTAGAAGAAAGAGTTATCGGGAAAAAGTCATTTACTTTTACGCCCTCTAGCGGATAATCTATGCGTAGTTTGAAAAAGTAACTATATCTAAAATACTCTTCGACATAAATGGAATCGAAAGATAAAATAGTTTTTTTTCAATCGGATATTTAAAAGCAAATATGTGGGATAAAACGTATTTATGAATTCGACATCATCTGCATTTACGCCCCCTAGCGGTGTAAATATATATTTTATCAACATGTATATAGTGATTTTAACATTTAAAGAGTTGAACTAAAGTGCAATAATGTTTGTACAATAGTGTACATAAAAGAAGAGATTAAAAACCAAATGTTTCATCTCCCAAGGAATTATTGTTTGGAATATCGCAGCATGTGTTGAGAAGCGTCAATAAGCCGCCCCGGTGGGGCAGTGGTCTAAGGCGCTGGCCTCTGCTCATTCGTCCGAAAGGGGTCTGGGTTCGAATCCCGGTCAGGCATGGATGTTGTGTTTGTCTTACGGCACTGGTTTTCACACTTCCCTGGAACCAGTGACCCTAAATTAGGGACGGGCGACTGCTTATAGCCCATTGAGTTGCTCACGGTGGTCGCTAAACCTCCAATCAAAAAAAAAAAGCGTCAATAATTCCATAAACAAAGAAAAATGCCACACGAATAATGTGCATCATATAGACTAAGAATTAGAGGTACGTAACTGCATTTGATCTATTAGTGCATATTTAATGTTACTATAAATTTTGTGCTGCTGAAACATGAAGAAGATTTTCCATTTGCTCCGCGAAAAAAGACATGTAATCAAGATCTCCGATACGCTAACATTTGCCACATGTGGAAAACAAGAGATACTATATAACTGTTCCCAAACTATTTCTTCATCACCAAATCATCAGAGTATTCCTAAAAGCTTTTAAAGAAAATATCTACCTTTAAAAGATCATTCGTGGGTCCCTGAGGGTTAGAAAGCGAAATGGAATAAATTTTGTTGCGCAACGCGCTCGTGTTTTGAATAAAACAAATGCTATATGTATAAACTATCTAATCAGTAATCATTTGCCTATCCACAAATTCCCCGTAATAGGAAAGGAATTTATATCTATCTAAATGGTTCACCATCTGCAATTCGCACAACTTGCACCCTCTGGAAAGACTTTCCGGTAGACTTTGATACGTTACTGCTGGAACTGAATTCCATTCTGCCACAAGAGATTCAGTTAAGTCGGTCACCGATATGGGGCGGTTCGTGTTGGCTTGCACTCTATGTTGCAATTCATCTCCAAGGTGTTAAATGGTGTTAGATCGAGGCTCACTGAAGGCCAGCAAAGTTGTTCCGCACCATCTCATCAAGCCATTTCCTGCTCCGAAATTGCTTCGTGGTCGAGTACATATTCCTAACGGTAAAGGAAAGGATCTTCACCGAACTGTTGCCATAATTTAAGAATCATAGTATTCCCAAGAATATAATAACAGGAGACAACTTCAGATTCCCGGGTACTAGGACGAGGGGTCGAACCCAATCCATGAAGAACATCACCAGAGCATGATGCTTCCTCCACCAAACTCATCAGTTGGCACAACACAGCCAAGTAGGTAGCGTTGACCTGACACACTCCACACCCAGATACATTCGTCGTACTTCCAGATGGTGAAGTGTGATTCATCACTCCAGACAACGCGTTTTCACTGCTCCAGAGACCAATGTCGTCGAGGTTTACACCACTCAATAGACGCTTGGCGATGATCTTGCTGATGTTAGTCTTGTACGCATCAGTCCGGCCGCAGAAACCCATTTTCTTCGCATATCGACGAACCACTAAGTTACTGGTGATGTTTCCAGTGTCATTTTGGAACTTGGTGGTGAGTGTTGCAATTGAGGACAGCAGATCTTGTCTCACTTCCCGCTTCTTCAACAATCGGCGATCACACCCTTGTCATTTTGCGTGGTTTGCCGAGTGCGATTGCCCTGTTGTTGCTGTTATGCGTTTCCACTTCGGAATAACATCAGTTACAGTTGATTGGCTCAGCTGCAGCTGGCCAGAAATTTCCCGAACTGACTTTTTTCAAAGATCGCATCCTATGACCATGCCAAATTGAAGTCACTCAGCTCTTTCGCACTGTCCATTATACTGTTCATGCTTGTCTATGATGTTTTGCATGCCTCTTTTTGTACTTCTGCGGGCCATTTCTGTGATGTATATAAAATCCACGAAAAAAGGAATGTCAGGAGAGTTTTGATCATATAGTGTATATAATGTTGCCTAAAAAAGAGTAGAAAACAATCAGGTTATGACATTACGAAATCTCTCGATCTGTGCTGATCAGTGTTAATCAAAATGAAAAGAAACAGCCATATGGTCAACAGTTAAGCAAGTTACAATAAACTAGGATGCAATGCAATATTCTTGCCTATTATTGAAAATTGGGACCCACTCTTAAGTTTTCTGAAATCAGGAAGCAGTTGTATTGTAGTGATCGTATAGGAAATCTGCCTGGAGGGGAGTTCTAAATCGAGTAACAAATTGTTTGCGAAAGGCATTTTGAACAAAGTGAGAGCATAAATCTGTTCAACATCACCGGGGTGTATATTATTAGTATTATAGATAACAGATTTCGCTAAAACAAAAATATAACGCACGTGTTTATTATATGATGTACTGTACCCAATAGAATGAGTCACATAGTCACTCATAAAATGCCCTGTAACACGCACATTAGCTCGGCTCTTCCACGTTGTTTCGAAAGGAAAACGGAGTGAGTGCCATTGTATAGTAGAATGGACGACACTTTCTGGTATATTACATTGAATTTAATCAGGAGTTGCAAAGATGTGAAATCAATGCAATATTGCAGCTACAGAAATTTTACGATATACAAATTAGGGACAGGAGACTATCCATATCAAGAAAAAAATAAACACACAGCCTGTAATGATAATGAACCAATCATTATAGCAGAACCATGGAAGGCATTAATAAAAAGAGAAAAATAATAAAACGAACAGTAGTGGAGAAGGAAAGGTGGAACAAAAAAAAGAGAATGAAAGAAACATAGGAGAATTAAACTGCGAATGAAATATAGATGGCAGCACAGTATAAAAAATGAAACTCAAAAATACAGGGAGGAGCACGTGATCCTTCAGCCCTTTCGCACACGTAGAGAAACCCCGTAGGGAATCATCTAGTGCACATTGTCCGTCTGCAACATCGTGGTTTGGACAGATGTTCTGAGGATGACTTTATAAAAAGTTGAAAAGCTTTAACAAGTCTTCGGTGGAATGGTGGTGATCTCAAGCATGCCGTGATTTTAAACTTTTTATTGGATTTTAATAGTCAAATATTTTAAACTTCAAATTTAACTGCTGGTGCAACAGGTACTGTGAACATAGATGGAATATGATTTTACTGATGATTTTTTAAACTTCAAATTAAACTATTGGAGCAATAAGTACAGAGAACATTGGTGAAATAGGATATTTTATCAACATGTATATAGTGATTTTAACATTTAAAGAGCAGAACCAAAGTGCAATAACGTTTGTACAATAGTGTACAAAAAAGAAAAGATTAAAAACCAAATGTTTCATCTCCCGAGGAATTATCGTTTAAAATATCGCGACATGTGTTGAGAAGCGTCAGTATTCCATAAACAAAGAAAAATGACACACCAGTAATGTGCATCATATAGACTAAAGATTAGAGGTACGTAATTGTATTTGATCTATTAGTGCATATTTAATGCTACTATGAACTTCCGGTGTGACTTATCAACGAGGACCCGAAACAAAACTTTTGTGGTTCTACTGAGATATTTTATTAGTACAAAATTGTTGCTATGAACTTCCGGTGTGACTTATCAACGAGGACCCGAAACAAAACTTCTGTAGTTCTACTGAGATATTTTATTAGTACAAAATTGTTGCTATGAACTTCCGGTGTGACTTATCAACGAGGACCCGAAACAAAACTTTTCTGGTTCTACTGAGATATTTTATTAGTACAAAATTGTTGCTATGAACTTCCGGTGTGACTTATCAACGAAGACCCGAAACAAAACTTTTGTGGTTCTACTGAGATTTTTATTAGTACAAAATTTGTTGCGCAATAATCTGGTATCGACGATTTCAGTGACAACAAAGTGACTGTTTACTTTTATTGGAATTTTAAAAGATTGATTTTTTTTTAGCTTGAAAACGCTGTCAACGAAAAACTCCAAAGAAACCTCGATACAAAAATATTGTGCTAGTTTTAAACGTAATTTATGGACAGCGCCTAAATAGCTCTAGGTAGATTTCTGTTGCGATGAAAAGGTTATACACAAGTGTGATTATTCAAGAAGAACGCTACTGTATTCTTTAATAATAAACGCAAAATAAATAAAAAATATTGAATACTTTCTGGTTGTGAGAGTCAGGGTTCAACAATTTTCTGTTTTGATTTCTTTTTAAACGCGTGATTATACCCGAGTGAGAATTAAAATGTCGTCATAAGAGAATCAGGAAATGTTTCGTTAACAGGCTGCTTAGAACAATGGGATGAAAATATTACATATCCCTTTGTTAGAGAAATGTTTGCAGTTCTGCTTGAACGGAAATCATTCTAAAATACACAAATGCATTTTTAACGAGTTCAGAAAATGTCAGTGTGACGTCGAAATCAGTGTGGATGTGTGAGCTATGTTCAAGTACTGATACTAATTTAAAACGGCTTTCTGAAAGTATTTTAGCTCTTCATGAACAAACTATAAGCATTCCAGGGAAGCCCTAGGAAATAGTATCAGAATGTGATAACTCCACGAGGCACAACAAATTTATGGAATAATAAACAACCCTTGTAAGATCATAGGAGGTAAATAAAAGGAACCTTGATCTCGGAGTTTAAATTTCTAGTGAGAATCATGAGCTAAAGACGCAGATATGCAGCCTCCGATTTCACGATAAAAAAAAAATAAGAAAAGAAAAGAAAACAGCAGCGAAACAAAATTTCAAGCCTTTTCCAGCCAATTACTCCACTTGACTATTCACTCAGAGAAGGCCTGGGGAATTTAATTAGAGTTTGCATTTATTTGTGTTGTATCTGATAATTTTCCCAACGCCGATAATAATTAGACGATACTACAGGGCTTTCACGAGCTTACCAACATTCGTTTGACATCAGGTAGTTTCTTAACCTCGTTGCTAGAAAGTGTTTCGTTAATTGACATAATGCACATGCCTAAAAAAGATTTCTGAAACACAATACTGCTAAGAATAAATTTCTGAACAGACTAACAAATAAGTGCTTACACTAATACTCGCTTAATTACGTGTCGCAGTAGCAACATATATATGACAAGATGTTTGTCACCCTCGGGCAATATCCGATCACGAATGTCTCATTGTGAGTCTTTGTTTTGCGTCTCAGTTACGCGCAGTTTCGTAACACTTTTGACATAATACAGCTACGAATATCTTTATTTTATTATTAAATTATAGCGACAATATTATGATAGCTAACTATTTCATGCACATGGTTTGTGCTTGTATTTTGTACATTCAGTACTGTTCAGATACAGATTGAGAATAATGAATGAAAATCGAATATGATCTCATATGTATTCAAAAACACATTCAGAATAACAACTGGGAGGATATTATACACTGCTGGCCACCCAAAATGCAACATCAAGAAGGAAGCATCCGATGTGCCTGAAATTCGCAGCATGCGTCGCCCGCGAGAGGACATGCAAACGATTAGCATTGGAGGGCATATGCAAATCATCTGCGCCCGGTACGCCACCGAGAAGCACTATAAGAAGTGTGCACAGAAGGCGGGGTGTAAGTAGTGGAAGTGTATTGTGCTGCCGGACATGTACGTAGGAAGCTTCCTGATGCCTCGTCGCAGAATACAGCAGTCACTCCAGCACGTTCGGAGTTCGACAGAGGACGAATAGTGGCTTATTGCGACAGCGGTTTATCGTACCGAGACATCGGCGCCCGTGTGAGTCGACATCCAGCCACAGTGAGGCGAGTATGGATTCAGTGGGTGCAGGAGGGACGGACGGACGGACCAACGTGAGCGATTGTCGTAGCCGCGGCACACCACCGAACGAGAGGACCGGCATGTTGTGCGGCGGGCATTGACGGCTCGCACCGCCACATCACGAACGTTAGCGCAGGAATTAGAGTGTGTTGCGCGAAAACCTGTCTCAGCACGTACCGTTCGACGTCGTCTGCAGGAGCGGGGACTTGCCGCACGGCGCCCATTGCTCCGATTACCGTTGACGTTACACCACTGGCGAGGGCGGCGGCAGTGGTCCGTTGAGCGCCGCACCTGGACTACGGAATGGAACGACATTGTCTTCTCCGACGAATTCCGCTTCTGCCAGCAACACCACGATGGTCGGATCCGCGTGTGGTAGCACCGCGGTGAGAGACTGTATGACGCCTGCATTATGCATCACCCTACCGGTCTGTCGCCTGGCGTTATGGTTTGGGGCGCAATTGGATATGACACCCGCATCCCCTCTGGTACGCATTGCTGGTACACTCAACAACCACTGCTACATCTCCGACGTTTTGGAGTCTGTAGTCCTCCCTTACTTGCAGGACCTGCCAGTGGCCACATTTCAACAGGACAATGCGCGCCCGCACGTGGCACGCATCGTGCAACAATTCTTCACGGCCCACCATGTGTCAATGCTGTCGTGGTCCGCCTGTTCTACCGATATGTCGTCCATCGAACACGTCTGGTCCCTGATCGGCAACCGGGTTTCCCGGCAAGCACCACCTGCAGCTACGCCTGATGAACTGTGGCAACGTGTGGACGCAGCCTGGACCGACATACCCCAATCCCACATCCAAAGCCTCTTTCGTTCGATGCCGCGGTGTGTAGCGGCCGTTATTGACAGCCATGGGGGCCACACGAACTATTGCTGTGTGCGTGTTCCGTAAGTCGCATGGGCATGTAAGCTCAATCGTTTCATTTTTGTATATGTTGTTATGTGTCTAGTAATTCTGGCTTTGCTATCTCGTGTCCTTCTTGGTGTTGCATTTTTGGTGGCCAGCAGTGTAGTTTTGTAAACAATACGTGTCTTTAAAAAGGAAAAAGTAATTAAGGTGGTTCCACCTAAAATCTCTGCCTTATGTTTCCAATGGCAAAACTTCTTTACATATTTTCTTCGCAATTAATGTATTCCCACGGATGAAAATTTGCCCACCGATAAGACTAACTTTAAGTTATAGCATGAGGTACTGAATATTTACTAAAACATAGCATAATTATATTAAAAATCAATCATTTTTCTTTGAGTACTGTTCAAAACTGTTAATAGATGGCACGACCTGTATATTGATGACGTCAGTATACAAACAAATGTTGTAATGCTTAATTATGGTTATGTTTTAGCAAGTATTAGGTATACCCTGCTATACCTTAAAGTAAGTTTTATCGATGTGCAAATTTTCGTCCTTTGGAAAACATTAATTGCGAAGAAAATATGTAAAGAAGTTCTATCATTGGAAACATAAGGCAGAGATTTTAGGTGGAACCACCTTAATTGTAGAGTCATTTGTAGCAGAAAAAGGAAAACGGATTTTCCATTATTGCATTAGTGCAACAAAATATTTTTAGCATATTAATCCTTGCTCATAAGTCCGTAGAATAGACATGGCTTTAAAATCGTTGTATGGACCCTCTTCAGTTTAAGATATCTGAAACGTTAAGCGTACTGCGGTATCTACAGCATTCGTATTCGTCAAATCTTTCAGGTTTGAAAAGTCATTATTCTTGCCATTACAAGTGGTGCAGTGACCGAGCTTTCAGCGCTGAAGTCTTTTCGCTAAGTAGTCCGATCCCAGATCACGCATAATTGAAATGTTTGTCCAACGGCCCTGTTTAGCAGTGGTCCTAAGCAAAGGAAGGACTTCTACAGCCTTACATGCTCAGGAAGAAATTTTTAAATCTATTGGGTTGTCGGAAAAGTCAGTCATGACGTATTTTAGCCATGTTTTGCAAAGGTCATTTATTGATAGAAAGAACAAAGATCAGTTCAGTCAATGATATAATTCCTGTTTTGTTGGATAACCTTTTGTCATCTTTCAGTGAGCTGCAGAATGCCTCGTTCATAGAAGGACCTGGCTTTCGTGGCGAAAAACTGTACAAGGTGCGAATTTACAGCCTCATCTAAACTGAACGTTATACCATGCAAGGACTGTTGAAGACAGCGAAACAATTGGGAGTCTGACGGCGCAAGGTAAGGCGAGTATGCTCGGTGTGGCAACACATCCCACCCAAGTTCCAATAATTTTTGGCGGGTAATCAAACTTGTGTGTGGTCTCGCGTTTTTGTGATGGAACACGACACCTTTACGATGAACGAGCTCTGTACGTTTCTGAATGATGGATTCGTTCAAACTGTCCAATTGCCGACATTACACATTACAAATGATTGTTTGGTTTCGTGGTAGGAGCTCAAAAAACACGACACTTTTAAAATCCCACCACACTGAGACCAGAACTTTCCGCTGAGGAATGACTGCTTTGGATGTCGTTTGAGGCGAAGCAGTACGTCGGGACCATAACCGTTTGCGCAACACTTTGTTGTACACAATCCACTTTTCGTCACCAGTTATCAGTCGCTTCAGAAAAGGATCGTTTTCCTCACGTTTAATGAGCATATCGCAGATGTTTATACGCGCAGTCAATTGAGCTTCTTTGAGCTCATGAGGAACCCACACATCGAGCTTGCTTACGTATCCCAGCTTCTTCAGGTGGTCGTGAACGCTTGAATGATGTATGCGTAATGTGTCTGCATCCTCTCGTACCGTGTAACGTGGGTTTGACTCAATCAATGCCTTGATGTGGTTGTCATAAGCCTCAGTGGGCCTCCCGGAACGAGGGGCATCGTTGAGGCCAAAATCACCAGCACGGAATTTTGCGAACCACCGCTGGCACTGATGTTCTTGTAGAGCATTATCACCGTACACTTTACGCAACTTTTCACAAGCTTGACGCGCGTTCTTCCCTTTACGGAAGTAAAACAGTAAAATATGGCGAAGATGCACAGTGTGGTCTTCCATCTTCAACTTGATGTCAGGTTTTGTTTTGAACTACAAATGGTGAAAATTTTATTACTTTTTAAGTAATCGCTATTCAGAATAATAACATTTTTGAAAGGCGAGAGCAATTATAAAGACCTCTACGTGTGAGAAAATGTTACCTTGAGCATTTTGGCACTTTGCGAAACTTATGTTCTGTAAGAAGGAACACAGTGTTTCTTTCTAATTGCTGAATTTACAGCACGTACTCTCTGATCAGATATCACTGCGACGTTAAAAGTGATAAAGTAGTCGACGACTTGAAGCACTGATTCTTTGATGATGGCATAGAAGGTACCTGAATGTCTGAAAAAATATGATATTTTTTATGAAGCAGCGAATCATTTCCTTTTTAGCCCTTTAACGAAAAATTTACTCGATCCATTTTATGTAACTTTTTTAACTCCCGAAGTTATCCCTACAAAACTCACTTTCTCTCTTTAAAGCTGCTTTTAGATAACAACAAATATGCAAAAGAAATTATTTTTTACTTCGCAAAAAATGCGTTTGAGGTGCTGTTACACATAAAGCAAACAAATAAAGGAATTTCTTCCAAAAAATCTGTGAAGAGCACGCTTAGGATTATGATTTATCGAATAAAACTTGACCTCTGCACTCTTAACTTCGTCCATATTACAGATAAACTCAATTAAAGAAGAAGCTTACCCTTATGGAGCAGCGCAAATACTGACAAAAGATGTGCTGAATTTTTTATTTCTGTTTGTCGGACATTTTTGACACACGCGTGTGATTTCCTCTCAATCAGCTTGAAGAAGTTTGAGAACAGACATTTTACCCTGCTTTCCACAGAAGATGGTAACAACTTATCTCTCACTCAGGTGCCCCTGCCCACGTCATTCGAATATATCTTGAAAGGACTTTCAAGATGACAGATTACTTCGCTGCTGAGCAAAAGAGAATCGAGACTACTCCATCTCAGAAATCAAGAGAAATGTCACTGATGATGGAGTAGGGGTTATGCATTGCTTTAACACGTGAATTAATGAATGACTGCCGCGTTCAAAGATTGTAACTTTCCAACATTTCCCCAAGGCCAAAGACTAAGTTATGGCATCATTTTCAGATTTGATTTCACAGATATGTAGCTACATACATAGATAATAAATTCAAACATCTATTTCTCGGGTTTCATTTTATTGGAGGCATTTTGCATTT
Organism: Macrothele yani; assembly: GCA_039090855.1. Lineage (NCBI taxonomy): Eukaryota > Metazoa > Arthropoda > Arachnida > Araneae > Macrothelidae > Macrothele > Macrothele yani. The sequence continues at coordinate 97,831,675 of CM077007.1, read as the reverse complement.
GATCTCTATTAAATCAAATGTTTAAGAAAAAATGAGAAATATTGTATGTGTAGAACTAGATTAAAGCTAGTACATATACACAGATACTGCCGATAATATGTGGTGTAAATCGACACTGTTGTCTCTTGTATGTGTTCCTTTGGCTTTAGTAGATATTGATGCATATACAGGGGTTGTGCAAAATAATGGAAACACCTTGCGGAAAACAGTGACTTCGGTATGTGCTGCTTTTCGAGTAAAACGAACATGTAGCTACAATTAGTTTTTATAAAAAAATATTGCTTATATTCTCAAGGGTTAGTGTGATTGCATTGTAAATCGGTGTTTGCATAATTTCTTTCCAGGTGAAGGCACAATGAGTGACCTGTCGGAGTTCCAAAGAGGGCAGACTGTAGGAGCCCGTCTGGTTGGTGCGTCGGTAATCACAGTGGCACAGGTATTGGGGGTATCGCGAGGTACCGTGTCGAAGATCATGACAGCATACAATGTTCACGACACAACATCATCTGCGAGACACAACTGTCGGAGAAAAACCAAACTCACTACGAGAGACAGGAGGATATTGAAGAGGATTGTGACCGCAAGGAGGAAGACCACGGCGACGAAAGTGACTGCTGATGGTGCGGCGGTAATCACAGTGGCACAGGTATTGGGGGTATCGCGAGGTACGTATCGAAGATCATTACAGCATGCAATGTTCACGGCACAACATAATCTGCGAGACACAATTGTGGGAGGAAAGCCAAACTCACTACGACAGACAGGAGGACATTAAAGAGGACCACGGCGACGAAAGTGACTGCTGATGGTGCGTCGGTAATCACAGTGGCACAGGTATTGGGTGTACCACGAGGTACGTGTCGAACATCATGACAGAATGCAATGTTCACGCCACAACATCATCTGCGAGACACAGCTGTGGGAGGAAAGCCAAACTCACTACGAGAGACAGGAGGATATTGAAGAGGATTGTGACCGCAAGAAGGAAGACCACGGCGACGAAAGTGACTGCTGATGGTGCGGCGGTAATCACAGTGACACAGGTATTGGGGGTATCGCGCGATACGTGTCGAAGATCATTACAGCATGCAATGTTCACGGCACAACATCATCTGCGAGACACAATTGTGAGAGGAAAGCCAAACTCACTACGAGAGACAGGAGGACGTTAAAGAGGACCACGGCGACGAAAGTGACTGCTGATGGTGCGTCGGTAATCACAGTGGCACAGGTATTGGGGGTATCGCGAGATACGTGTCGAAGATCATTACAGCATGCAATGTTCACGGCACAACATCATCTGCGAGACACAATTGTGGGAGGAAAGCCAAACTCACTACGAGAGACAGGAGGACATTAAAGAGGACCACGGCGACGAAAGTGACTGCTGATGGTGCGTCGGTAATTACAGTGGCACAAGTATTAGGGGTATCGCGAGGTACGTGTCGAACATCATGACAGCATGCAATGTTCACGGCACAACATCATCTGCGAGACACAATTGTGGGAGGAAAGCCAAACTCACTACGAGAGACAGGAGGACATTAAAGAGGACCACGGCGACGAAAGTGACTGCTGATGGTGCGTCGGTAATTACAGTGGCACAAGTATTAGGGGTATCGCGAGGTACGTGTCGAACATCATGACAGAATACAATGTTCACGGCACAACATCATCTGCGAGACACAACTGTGGGAGGAAAACCAAACTCACTACGAGAGACAGGAGGATATTAAAGAGGACTGTGACGACAAGGAGGAAAAACACGGCGACGAAAGTGACTGCTGATGGTGCGTCGGTATTCCCAGTGGCACAGGTATTGGGGGTATCGCGAGGTACCTGTCGAAGATCATGAAGGCATACAATGTTCGCGGCACAACATCATCTGCGAGACACAACTGTGGGAGGAAAACGAAACTCCCTACGAGAGACAGGAGGATATTAAGGAGGATTGTGACCACAAGGAGGAAGACCACGGCGACTAAAATGACTGCTGAGCTTTCTCCACATTTCCAAAACCCAGTTTCGACCCATACCGTGCAAAGGGAACTGCATAAGTACAACATTTTCGGCAGAGCTGCGATTGCAAACCCCCTGGTGTCGCAGGTGAATATGAAACGGAGACTACAGCGGTACCAGGAACATAATATGTGGACTGAGGATCAATTGAAAGTCTTGTTTTCCAAGAAATCAAGTTTTTCACTAATCCCCACCACATGACGGGTTAACATGTGGAGAACCCTCACAGAAGCCTACAACCCGTAGTGAAACCTTCCTACAGAGAAGCATGGGGGCGGTTCCATAATGGTTTGGGCCATGATCTCGTGGTTTGCAACATATCCCATTATCACCTTACACGGACGGAGCACTAGCGATGACTATGTCACCCTTTTGGCCGACCATGTGCATTCAATGGCGCAGACATTGTTTCCGAAAGGGGATTGCACCTTTCAAGATGATAATGCCCCGATTCACAGAAGTCGAACTGTTGAATCATAGTTTAAGGAACATAAGGATGAAGTTGCACACCTTCCCTGGCCTGCACAATCACCGGACTTAAACATCATTGAGCCCCAGTGGTCTGTGTTGAAAAACAGGGTGCGATCCCGTTATCCTCCTCCGGCGTCTCTCAAGGACTTGGAGCAGTTTCTGCAGGAGGAATGGTACAACATACCACTTACCACCATCCAGGACTTGTATGCGTCCATTTCAAGGAGGATTCAAGCAAGTTTAAATGCAACGAGTGCTTCCACACCATATTAGATGCATAACACACCTAATGTTTCAAGGTGTTTCCATTATTTTGGGCAACCCCTGTATATATGTATATATAGCATTTCTAAGTCAATCAGAAGTGATAATGAATAAAAAAATTGCAATGAACATAATAGTTAACTCAGAAAACAAAGCTCATGCAGCATATCATACAGAATAGCATATATAAACAATATGTATACAGGCCCCCATGATAAAAATGGAGACTGCAAACCAGGATGGATGAAAAAGGCAAAAAAAATTACGACCGGATTTTAATCATCTGGGGAGTATCAATCCGGTAGAAGTGGATTTTCCTAAAACCAGTGAAGGACCGGAACCAATGTCTACTGTGGGTTATGATCTGTGGCTTAGGGAGTATTTACCAGTAGGAATTGGTTACCGGCTTTTCACTGATATTATGAAAATACTTCTATACCGGATTGATACTCCCTGATGACTACAATCAGGTCGTAATTTGTTTTCTTGCCTTTTTAATCCATTCTGGTTTGCATTCTTCATTTCTATTATGGGAGTCTGTATACATATTGATTATATATATATATATATATGGGGATGTAAGGTCAGGTGATGCGTAACATCACAGCCTCTCCTTGACAAATGACAACCCCGCCTTCTCGTGGTGCATCCTGTTCCCACTAAAGGGGCTCTGACGACCGCCAATAGCGGTATAACTATACCATCGGGATTAGAGGAAATTCTATCCCACACTCACCAACCCGCTTGGCCAGCGTGGTGAGTTATGGCCAAACCCCTCCAAAATGATTCCACAACTTAAATCTTGGCCCTCAGTCTCCGGCAGCTGGAATGTACCTGGCCAAGGCAGCGGCCAGTGCGACATGAAGGCAGAGGGTGCTAAGAATCCCCGGAGGACCGGACTAGGCTGCCATCTGATGCTGACCTTGGCTACGTACAATGGACGCTCCTTATCTTCTGATTCAAGGCTTCTTGAATTGGAAGAGGAACTACAAAGGATCAAGTGGGACATCGTGGGGCTAAGTGAGGTAAGGAGAAAAGGAGAAGATCTCATCGAACTAAAAAGTGGACATCTCTTCTACTATCGTGGGACAGATACTGGCAGAACTAGTGGTGTTGGATTTATAATAAACAAGAAACTGAAGGATAAAGTTGTAGAAGTTGAAAGTTCCTCTGACAGAGCTGCACGTCTTGTTATCCAACACTCGAAAAGATACCAGGCTCAGATTATTCAAACTTATGCACCCACCACAAGTCATCTTGAAGAAGAAATTGAAGAATTTTATGAGAAAATTTGTCATCTAAATAATAAAGGTAAGCAGCATTTGAAAATAATTATGGGAGATTTCAATGCAAAAATAGGGCAACGGCAACAGAATGAAACTTCAGTAGGTAAATTCGGTCACGGCAACAGAAACCAGCGTGGAAATACTCTCGTTGAATTTGCAGAGGCAGAAGGGTTTTTCATCTTGAACTCCTTCTTCAAGAAAAAGCCACACAGGAAATGGACTTGGAGACATCCAAATCGGACGACAAGTGAAATTGATTTTATTATGTGTAAGAAATAATTCGTCATAGAAAACTGCAGTGTGCTAAACAAGTTCAACACAGGTAGTGACCATAGATTGGTGAGATGTAAGATGCACCGCAACTCTAAACTCGAACGTGGCAAGCTCATAAGACAAACAAAATGTATTGACATAACCAACCGTAAAAAACACCATAATACCTTCAAGTTGGAACTGAAGAACAGATTTTCTTCTTTAGAAGGCCTAACATTAGAAGAAGTGGATGTTTCTGAAGTTAACAGAAAAGTAACCAAAGCTCTTTTGGAAACAGCAACAAAATTAGCTTTGCCTAAGAAAAAAGTTGCATGTGAACAAATTATCAGGAAAAACCAAAATGTTGATGGAAAAAAGAAGAGAGATGAGGACAACTAAAGAAAATGCGACTTCCAAAGTGGAATATAGCGAGCTGTGCAAGACAGTACGAAAAAGTATCACTGAAGACGTAAGGAAATTCAACTGTGAACTAGTGAGGAAAGCAATTGAAAACAACCAAAGCCTAAAGATAGCAAAGAACATTTCAGTAATTAAAGAAAACAGATTATGGCACTGAGAAAAGAAGATGGTTCTGTAACAAGAAATAGAGGCGAAATTTTGACAAGAGTGAAAGATTTCTACTCCAAATTATATGAAAGGGATGATACATGCACTCCAGACATCATTAAAGATACCAATACCAGAGTTCCTCCAGTCCTTCCAGCAGAAGTTGCACATGCAATCAAGAACATGAAGCGGGGAAAAGCTCCAGGAGAAGATGGAATTACTGTAGACATCATACAAGAAGCAAGTGGAGATATCGAAACAGTACTCGCCCAAATTTTCACTCGATGCCTTAATGAAGGGAAGATTCCTGAGGATTGGAACAACGCTACAATGATCCTGCTACATAAGAAAGGTGACATTGAGGATCTCGGAAAGTACAGACCTATCAGCCTCCTATCAGTAGTTTATAAAATCTTCACTAAAGTTCTTTCACACCGCTTGAAGGTAACACTGGACATGGCTCAACCGAGAGAACAAGCTGGATTCAGGAGTGGCTACAGCACAATAGATCATATCCACGTGCTGAGAGAACTAATTGAAAGAGCGAGGGAATATGAACTTCCATTGTGCATGGCTTTTATCGATTATGAAAAAGCCTTTGATTCGGTGAAACCATCAGCAGTTACAATGGCTCTGAAAACCTGCGGTATTGAAGATGCGTACATTAATATTATTAATAACATCTATGAAAATGCAAGTGCAAAGATTCGGCTGTTTGAAAATACAACACATGTAAAAATTGGAAAGGGAGTGAGACAAGGTGACACCATATCTCCGAAGCTCTTTAATGCCACATTGGAGGGTGTTTTTCAGTCGCTGAGCTGGGAAAACAAGGGGATAAAGATTAATGGAGATTATCTAACCCACCTTCGTTTTGCTGATGACGTAGTCATTTTTGCAACTACCCCATCAGAGCTGCAGAGTATGATCCAGGAACTTGCTGACAAGAGTAAAGAAGTGGGATTAAAAATGAACTTTCAGAAGACAAAAGTGATGTTCAATGCTTTTACAAGAAATGAAGATTTATCGATTGATGGAGAAAAGCTGGAGATAACAGACACGTACGTTTATCTTGGACAGCAGATATCAAGTGAGGGTCACATTGATGAAGAAATTAATCGGCGTACAAAACTTGCCTGGAGAGCTTTTGGAAGAAACAGCATAATTTTCAAGAGCAATATGCCAGTATGTCTTAAAATAAAAGTGTTTAATCAATGCATCCTTCCAGTGCTTACGTATGGTGCAGAAACGTGGACCTTAACTAAAAGAGACATACAAAGGCTGCAGACAACTCAAAGAAACATGGAGAGGTGCATACTTAGTGTAACCAGGAGAGATAAGAAGAGGAACTCGTGGATCCGAAAAATGACAAGAGTGGAAGACATCATGATCAGAGTTAAATCCCTGAAATGGCAATGGGCTGGACATACTGCCAGAAGGACAGATCATCGATGGACAGCCGAAATTTTAGATTGGATTCCAAGGGACAGGAAAAGACCCAGAAGAAGACCACATGGGAGATAGGTGGATGAAATTCGAAAGTATGCAGGGGTGACATGGAGGAGACTGGCACAAGACAGACCGTTGTGGAGGAAACTTGGGGAGACCTTCGTCCAGCAGTGGATTGATAATGGTTGACAATGATGATGATGATGATGATATATATATATATATATATATATATATATATATATATATATATATATATATATATATATATATTTGGTTTTGAGTTTTACAGTAGTTATTTAATTGGCATTCCGTAATAAGAGTGTCATGTTACAACATTTGATTATTGTAACATGTGAAGGAGAGAGTTGGGAGTTATTGTACCCTTAAGTTTGATTTTTGTTTGCAAGTTGTACACGGAAAGTTTCATATTTTTTCCTTATATATGAAATGAAACATACCTCTGTATATCGTGAACAAAAATCACGTTTCAGCTTAATGAAAGATTTCGTGGTTTCAGAAAATACCTCCAACTTTAAAGAAAGGTAAAGAAAAACCTAGGAACCATTGCGGGTGAAGTGAACTTTGCAAAAAAAAAAAAAATGGGTGTATCGTCTAGCGAATGTGAAAGGGGGTTTTCTCAAATGGGTGTGATAAATACCCCAGTTAGGTCTACTCTTTCAAGCGCAACAGTAGCCTCATTTTTATTCACAAAAATTATTAGGCCTCCGCTAACCCAATTTGATCCTACACTTCCGACCCTGGCTCCTTTGAAGATATCTTTCTGCAGAGAACACGAAAAGCAAGGAACTGAAGAGAACGATAGAATTATCCCAAAAGTTGAACAAAATGTGTACTGTATTTTAGGATCGAAATGCAGTTTTCTTGTGCTCCTCAATGCAATGCGACAAATTTGTGAGCAAGTTTGATATAGGTAGGTCATTGCAAACGTTGTGCACACTGCGCAGGCGCTGCCCTTAGGATGATGCAATCGCTCCAGTCGTTGTGCCAGTTGTGAGTCAGACTTCAGTATACAAAGTTGTGTCTATGTTTGCTCCTATTCCGAAAAATTCTGCTTAGAACTAGAAATAGAGGAAGAAAGTGAGTCAGGTCAGATCTCGCGTAGCGACCACCGATCCTACATCAAAATTGAAACTTTGCAAAGAAATGCCCCTACCTAAATACATAGAGATTTGTCTGAAGTTTGTGGGGTTAGTGTAGTGGATCGTAGCTCAGTGTCCCGGTTGGCTGCCCGTTTCGGGCCAAGGTTGGCAAAGCAACGAAGGCGACCCAAGAAGCGGCCGGCCATGAGATGCAACGGACGACACTTCTGTGGTTATCGTCAATAGCATTTTGGAAGAAGATCGACGGACACATATGAAGAGATTGCATATGAAGCAAACATGTCTACAACTACGGTTTTCGGAATCCCAACTGAAAAATTACAGAAGAGAAAAGTGACTGCCGAATGTGTTCCGCATAATCTGAATGAAGAGCAGCGAGCAGTTTGCAAAGGGATCGCTGAAAAATTGCTTCAGCGGTACGGGACAGAAGGCGAGCGGTTTTGGGACCGAATTGTTGCTATAGACGAAACCTGTATACAAGATTTCGAACCAGAACTGAAATCTCAGTCCGCTCAGTAGAAACATCCAGAATCACGTCGCCAGAAGAAATTCCACAGCCAACAATAAAAGGTTTAGCTGATGATGATTATGACCTATGACAAGGTTGGAGAGATAGCAACAGACAGAATGCCCGAAGCGACCACTATAATAGCGGAATACTACAGAAGGTTTCTGCAAAATGTCTTGCCCCCAAAGATTCTCCAAAGAAGGCCAGCCATTCTCGAAGCTGACGTCAGCATTTTTCACAACAACGTAAGGCAGCATGTTGCCCGTACAGAAACAGACACTCTTCAAAAATTATGGATGAAAATTTTTTCCCCACGCACCCATACAGTCCTGGCATGAACCCACCAGACCATGATCCAAAACTGAAGAAGCCATTCCGCGGGAAAAGATTGAGTACGATTCAGTATGTTTCTAATGAGGCGACCCGAGTAATTCGACGCCTCAACAATGTCGTGACTTTAATACAAGACTTGCCCAAAAGTTGGGCCGCTGTCATAAAGAAACATGGAGATTACTTCGAAGGCCTGTAAATGTATGTTGTGAAATACATTCTTTTTTCAAAAGATGACCCTCAGTGTGCGAAACTTTTGAAATGACTCTCGTGTTTTTAATTCAGCATTTGTATCATAAAACTGTTGTGGAATGCATGCCGTTTTTAATAAAATAATTTAATATAATTTGAGCATGCAAATTCTGTTTTTGCATTATGTACCACGCCCAAGTAATAAGGTTTGAAGAACAATGTTATTTGTCCGAGTGAGTCTTGTTTAGAGTCCCAGTATGGGTGGTACGGCACTGACACTCTATAACGAAGTAAATTTCTCCGTCATTTTTGGTCTACGCCCGGATTCGAACCCGAGGCCGCTTATTCCGGAACAAGTGGTCTCGGGTTCGAATCCCGGCGTAGACCAAAAATGACGGAGAAATTTACTTCGTTATAATGGCACCCGAACTATTCGGATGACCCGACCGTTCAAAATCTCGCATTGGTGTGATGTTATTTCCACACCGCGAGACAGGAAAAATCAGAGAATTCCTTCTCCAGCGCTTCGAAAAATAAAAATGTGTGATGTTGCATTCCACACAACAGATTGACTAGGAGTTCTCAAGTGCACGTTCTACACTGGATGGCTGCCTGCACGATTCATGGTCACGGCTGACCCGTGGGCCATGCCCCCGGCCCTCTTTCGGGGGGGGGGAGAGATGTGACGTACCTGCCAGCAGGACGCACTCGACATAAAGGCAGATAGGAATCAGAATAAATGTCTGCGTAGCTCAGTTGGTAGAGCAACTTGTTCCCGAATAAGCGGCCTCGGGTTCGAATCCCGGCGTAGACCAAAAATGACGGAGAAATTTACTTCGTTATAATGGCGCCCGAACTACCCGGATGACCCGACCGTTCAAAATCTCGCATTGGTGTGATGTTATTTCCACACCGCGAGATAGGAAAAATCAGAGAATTCCTTCTCCAGTGCTTCGAAAAATAAATGTGTGTGATGTTGCATTCCACACACCAGATTGACTGGGAGTTCTCAAGTGCAGGTTCTACAGTGGTTGTCTGCCTGCAGCGATTCATGGTCACGGCTGACCCGTGGGCCATGCCCCCGGCCCTCTTTCGGGGGTGGTGGAGATGTGACGTACCTGCCAGCAGGACGCACATGACATAAAGGCAGATAGGAATCAGAACAAATGTCTGCGTAGCTCAGTTGGTAGAGCGACTTGTTCCGGAATAAGCGGTCTCGGGTTCGAATCCCGGCGTAGACCAAAAATGACGGAGAAATTTACTTCGTTATAACTCTGCATTCTCTGGGACCAGTTACCGTAAATTATGGAGCGGAAACAAGTGATAACCCTTAAGGTTGCTCGTTGTGGGTATTAAACCCCGAAACAACAAAAAAGGATATTGTTCAAGAAATGGGTTTCATTTTTATTAGATCAGTCCGCCCTCTTTTACCACAGCAACTTATGCGTATGTCCAAGGGTTCTAACACCTTTTTCTCCAGAAGAAAAAAAAAGCAGTGATATATGTATGTATCATCATATAGCCTATCCTTGACAAATGTGAACTCCACCTTCTCGTGGTGCATCCTGTTCCCACTAAAGGGGCTCTGAAGACCAACACATAGTGGTGTAATACAGCGCCAGGATTAGAGGAAATGATATCCGGCACTCATCTACCCGCTTGGCCTGCGTGGTGAGTTGTACCCCCTCCCCAAAATGATTTCAATACTGAAAACTTGACCCTCAGTCCTCGTCAGCTGGTATAGGCAGCTGACAGTGTGACATGAAGGCAGAGGGCGCTAAGAATCACCGGAGGATCGGACCAGCCTTCCATATGATTCTGACCTTGACTACGTTTAATGGACGTTCTCCATCTTCTGATTCAAAGCTCTTTAAATTGGAGGAGGAACTGCAAAGGATCAAGTGGGTCATCGTCGGTAAACTGATTCTTCAAAGAATCAAATGGAAAGCTTGGTATACTGATTTTTATTTTAAGACAATAAATTCCGATTGCTATTTTAGTTATACTATTTTCTACATAGTTGGTGTATAGTTCCTCGTTATTAATTTAACGTAAAGCATTATGCGGGAATTAATAGGCGTATGATGCTTGGCTGGAAGGCTAAAGAAAATCATGCGATTTTGCGAAGCAAGCTATCATTCTACCTTAAAATGAAAATACACTCACGGACAATGAAATTTGCGCACCTAGAAGAAAGCATGCTACAACCGCGAAACTTTTCAAATAGCTAGAGTGTGTGCTATGATGAAAATGATACACGTTTCGTGCGATTGCGCATGAGGCAGATGTAGCGGCTGTTGTGCGCACACGAACCATTTCTCGACGCCACACGGAGGCGAATCTGTGATCCCGCAGCCCCTAACGTGTGCTGCCATTAACACTGGAACATCGGCGGCTCCGTGTGCAGTGCTGCTAAGCCAGAGCGACGTGTGGTGTTAGCGATGAGTGCCGCTTCGTTTTAGACTGGCGACGTGTGGTGTTAGGGATTAGTGCCGATACGTCTTGGGAACAGATGATCATCGTGTCCTGCACTGTAAAATAAATTACCGTAAATTTCACAGTTTTGGACCGTTAACAAGGTTGCCATCCTTTGACTGTAAAAAAAAACAGTTTTGTACTGTATTAATTACGGAAAACAACTGCGAAAGAACAGTCAGGAACTGTTATTTTGACAGTTTTGTACCGTATTATTTACGGAAAACAACTGTGAAGGAACAGTCAGAAACCGTTATTTTTACAGTTTTGTACTGCATTATTTACAGAAAACAACTGTGAAGGAACAGTCAGAAACCGTTATTTTTACAGTTTTGTACTGTATTATTTACGGAAACAACTGTAATTTTTACAGTTTTGTACCGTATTTTTTATGGGAAGAAACAGTCAGGAACTGTTATTTTTACAGCTTTGTTTTGTACTGTATTATTTACATAAAAGAACTGTGAAGAAAGAATTACAAACAGTAATTCTTACAGTTTTATACTGTTGTTTACAGAGAGAAGAAACAGTCAAACTGTAAATCTTAGTTTTAAGATTATTAACCTAGCAATCAGATATGCCTGAATCGTGTGATTTTTTACTGTTCAATATGTAATATCACATCAGAAAACTTGAATATTACATCTCAATCCAGGGTGACATAATTTCTAAGTTTTCGTACATATTACATATTGAACAGTAAAAAACAGGCAATTCAGGCATATCTGATAGCTAGGTTAATAATCCTGTGACCTTGTTCCACATAATAAGGGAAGAACGCATCTTCAGCTGAATGAATAGTAAAACTTGCTTTATATAATGTGTTATTTTAATAGAAACACTTGTGAAACAGGTGAAGTAAACAGTGTGCTCACAAAAAAACTTTAATGATACTGTATAACAATGAATACACACTTGTTTTATTGTGCTTATATTAAACAAATGCTACTTATAAGCTTACTTGTTTTGTGTGCTGGCAAATTCAGCATCATCAGTCAGTTCTGAACATGATTCAGTGAAAGTGGTCTTATAAGTAGGATATGTGTGATATAAAAGCAATAAAAATGTGTTCTCTGAGAACAACTGCAGTCAGTGTGGCGAGGTGTGGAAAAACTCATAACGAAGTAAATTTCTCCGTCACTTTTATCCGCGCCAGGATTCGAACCCGGGTCCACTCATTCCGGTATAAGTTGCTCCACCAATTAAGCTATGCGGACGTTTTATTCTGATTCCTATCTGCCTTTATGTCGTGTGCGTCCTTCTGGCAGGTACGTCACATCTTCTGGTACGTTACATCATCTCCCCCTTATTTTATTTATTTTTTTTTTTTTCGAAGTGCTGGAGAAAGGATTCTCTAATTTTTCCTATCTCGCGGTGTGGAAAGAACATCACACCAATGCGAGATTTTGAACGGTCGGGTCATCCGGATAGTTCGGGCGCCATTATAACGAAGTAAATTTCTCCGTCATTTCTGTCCACGCCAGGATTCGAACCCGAGGCCGCTTATTCCGGAACAAGTTGCTCTACCAATTAAGCTACGCGGACGTTTTATTCTGATTCCTATCTGCCTTTATGTCGTGTGCGTCCTTCTGGCAGGTACGTCACATCTCCTGGTACGTTACACACAAAGGTTGAAAAAACAGCTGAAGCTCAGATTTTCAGACAACAACATGGAGGGAAAGCACAAACGAATATTGAGCTGCCAAAGGATGATCATTGATTGCATCTGAAATGTTAGAAGTATCTAACTTGCTACATAGACCACAGTCACAGCATGATGCAATAACACAAGATAATAGACAGATCTGGTCAGTATTGCATTACAATTTGGCAGCCTGAACATGGTTTCCCTCTTCACAAAATAACACAGGAATGATAGGGTAGAGAATTGTTGGCCCTCGACAACATAATACAGGCTGCTTTATGGTAATAGGGACTTCATCCTTTTTATTCTCCAGACCCTGCTACAACTTACCTTTCAGAATGTTTCAAAGATAAAGAGCTTTTCAAGAAAGCCACATAGGCATGGCTATAAGAGCCTCATACATATTTTACTGCCACATAAAGTTAAAGAAAATATTTTAAAAAATTGTCCCAATGGTTTCCCTCTTTACAAAATAAGATGTTAAGCTGTGTTTTCTTATTTATATACTGTCATTCATAAAGAGCAATAAAAGGGCTACTTTATTTTTTTTAAAAATGGCTCTTTACTGAGAAATACTTTTGAATTTTCATCACCAAATCATAAAGTTTGTGATTACCATCCAAACCATTATACCACGAGGCACAGTAGAATTCCAGAATTTCAACCTGTCATCAGTACAGCTTGTTCAAAAGATTATGCATTAAAAATTACTTTTATATTGATTGGTTACAATTTTAAAAAGGTGACAATGCTGAAAGGCCCAAGAAATCAGCAAAGATAATTGTTTTTTATTGCTGTCAAAGGTATGTTTTTATTCCCACAATAAAGATGTAGACCACAGATTCAAAATAGTTTCTCTTTTAGAGAAGTCGTATAACATCAGTAACTAAGCAGACTAGATATTAAACATGAAATAGACTATCTTTTACAAATAACGTTTTTATTAAATAAGTGGTAAAGAAATTGTGGTACATAGCTGAAATATTTGTTTTAGTGCTCATTTAACAATATTGTTTTGTCCACTCAAAGTCAGTCATTCATTAACAAAAGAATGTTTGGACTGTATGGGTCATTTTATCTCTCAATTTTGATTCCATGCTCAGGGTTGATGTTGAGAAGGCACCTATACAAAAAAAGTATCAAGTTTAGGAAACATATAGAAATATATATTCATTTATTTTATATCTAAATGGTTACATCTAGGAAAATAGCACATAAAACATTAGCAAATGTACAAGCATTGCAATCTGAGCTGCACACTTGATAACAAAATGAATTTGTTTATCAAGGTCAATTAACAAATATTTAAATGTTTATGCCCAATTATATACTAAAGAAAGACAAAAAATATGAAAATCTCAGGAATACAATACCCTTGCAACTACACTCACGGACAATGAAATTTGTGCAATTAGAAGAAAACATCGCATTGAACTGAAATTTTATGGACTTAATGATACAGATGGATACAAATGGCAAAAACAGAGCTGTAGGACAATTACAGAGGGATCTGTGGCACGCAGTCCGACCTGGAATCCCCTCCAGGAATGGGAGCACATGGGGTGGTAGGATCTCATCCACAAATCGCTGGCACGTCAATGATCCATATACTAGCAGGGCTTGAAAAATACCATGCCAGAGATGCCCGAGGCATGTAAATTATTGGCCTGGGTAAGTAAAAATGAAATCTAGTAGCCCGGTTGGGCAACTAGGTTCAAAGAAAAAAAAAGTTTGGAATGGAGAATTTTCTACTCTAGAAAAAAAAAAAAAAGACCGTCGTCGCGTGTTTTTCATTTTACTGCAAAAATCACCAGAATTTGTTTTATTATTATGGGAGGAAGTGCTTCTTCAATTATATTATGCTCTACATCCAGAAATTGGGGCCATACGTAGTTTTGCTCCAGATGGCGTTTGCAGTTAACGACAGGATGCATGCCTGGATTGAAACTAGCCTCCGGTGTTTAGTGACAAAATGCGTAAACTGCCCTGAAACAGGAGGACGCAGACTGATGGGCAAAAAAGCCGTGCTTTATGAGGAGGAAGTGACCACAGAATATTTATTGCACAGCCCCGGGTGGGGTTGGGTCTCTGATACAAATTGCGCGAGTGAGGGAGGAGAAATAATGGAAGCCCCCCCACACACACACAAAGAACAGCGGTACTACTGAAACAAAGCCTAAGTTTCGTTTAAGATTTAAGAATGAGCCTGTACACTTAGCCGGGAGAAGAGCAAAAATTACCGACACCGATAACTTACCTAGTTTGTCTGAGAGAACAGTAGTTTGTGTTAGCTGCGGATATAAGTTTTATTTATAAGTGGATATGATTTGGGGGGGGATCCAGCAATGAGAGCATATCTCATAGTAAGCTATTATGTGGAATTTCCGATCTGTCAGCGGTTGTTACAAATTCGTCTTCTGCATTGTTGAGTGATGTAATTTCAGAATCTGAATCTGTGTCGTTGGCAGAATTGAAACTTACGCAAGCGGACTATGATAAAGTGTACGCAAAAAAACACCGTTGGACAGTTCAGGAATCTTGGATAAAAACATTTAATTGGCTAAAGTCAAATTATGACAAGACTATTATGTGGTGCACTGCTTGCCAAAACCATTCCAAAATTGCCAATACCACCAGCAATTTTTTCAAGAAATGTGGGGGGGGGCACACAGGAGCAGCTACATTTGGCTGTATAGCGGACCGGGTCCCCGTGGAATCCATTTGTGCCTGGCGCATGATCCGTCGATCCTCTCTACCAGTGGTCCCCCTGGTCCGCCCGGAGCCACTCTGCCGTGTGGCAGTGCAGTCACGTGTTCACTGCTCTCAACACAGTCAGATGATATGGTCAGAATGGTCCAGGCGGTGTATTTTTTAACATTTCAAAATAAAAATTCTAAAACATAGAATTGAATTCACTATTACACAAGTACAATGTCATCACGGCCCTACAAAGACCCAGTGAGTTAAACCTGACCTTCCAGTGTGCAAGGAACACTTTTTCCAGATTACTTTGCAGTCATCGTTGAAAATTTTCTTGGAAATTTCACCTAAAATAATCCCCTCTCTAGGTCCCAGGGCTTGACAAATCCCAGGTGCCTAGAAAACTGGCACTCACATTCGTTTTTTTTAAAGTTCTGTAATGTGCACTAAATACCATGATTTTTGTCATATGATCCACAGAGCATCTGTTAAAAGGTTTTTAACCCTACATTGCATACATTAGTCCCCCCCCCCCCCATTTTTTTAACCTAAATGTGTACATACAGTATAATGCTTACAAAAATCACACGAAATTCTGAAAATCATTATTGAGTCGATAGATTATGAAATATAGGTTGGTGACAAATTTGGCACTTTGCACGAATAGGGTCTCCATCCAATATACTGTAATAGAAAATTAACGTCCTTTTTCATGAAAATATTTTTACAACATGTTTTGAATATCATTTTATTATTAAGGTATGTATGCATTGACGATATTTTCCAATGCAAAGCAATCAATAAATCACTTATATTGTCATAAAATTCAATCAATAATCATTGTTTGAGCAAATAACATGAATTGTAAATTACTACAGCCTTATGATGTAAGAAATTCAACAAAATAATTACTGTGCTTATTTAAATAAAAATGCAGATTGCATTTTATAATATATTTTTTTGTTTTTTTGATTGGAGGTTTAACGACTATCATGAGCAACTCAATGGGCTATAAACAGTCGCCTGTCCTTAATTTAGGGTCACTGGTTCCAGGGAAGGGAGAGAGCCAGTGCCGTAAGACAAACACAACATCCATGCCTCATCGGGATCCGAACCCCTTTTGGATGAATGATCAGAGTCCATCGCTTAGACCACTGCGCCACCGGGGCAGTTTTTATACATTTCACTGCCAACTTTAATTTCCAGTTTACAAATTTACATTTTTGTCGATCATTGGGATCGACATCTAGACAGTTTCCATCACAACAAAAGCTCATTGCTAGTACCGCACATCTAAGGCCCTTGTGTTTCTTTAGCTGGAGTTCCTGTTTTTACACCATTGCTTGGCCTTCCTGCTGTAGCCCAGGGCATGCGCCGTACCATTTGCTTACTCAGGATGCTTGGGCCTTCGATATTTAACCTGGATGTGATTTGCTTTTAAATCATTAAGTGGTCAGTATGTATGAGCCAAACATCACCTCATTTACCCACTTTTTTTTTTTTTGATTGAAAGTTTAACGACCACCGTGAGCAACTCAATGGGCTATAAGCAGTCGCCCATCCCTAATTTAGCCGTCCCGGTGGCGCAGTGGTCTAAGGCGTTGGCCTCTGATCATTCGTCCGTAAGGGGTCCGGGTTCGAATACCCGGTCAGGCATGGATGTTGTGTTTGTCTTACGGCACTGGCTCTCTCCCTTCCCTGGAACCAGTGACCCTAAATTAGGGACGGGCGACTGCTTATAGCCCATTGAGTTGCTCACGGTGGTCGTTAAACCTCCAATCAAAAAATCCCTAATTTAGGGTCACTGGTTCCAGGGAAAGGAGAGAGCCAGTGCCGTAAGACAAACACAACATCCATGCCTCACCGGGATTCGAACCCGGACCCTTCACGGACGAATGATCATAAGCCAGCGCTTAGACCTACGCATTTACCCACGTTCATCAATTCAAACGCACTGTTGAGAAGCCCCGCTGACCACCTATTTATTACCTGCGTTTGGTTTGGAACTGCTTCACTTCGCGCGATGGAGGCCTACGTCAACTGCCCATCACCCTTATCTCTAATGTTTTGTCTACTGAGAGGATATTTAACACACTGAAAGCTCTTCTTAGTGAAAAAGTTGCACAGTATTTGTAATATTACAAAATATTGCTGTACAGAAAAATCCCAAAGTGGAATGTCTTCCCCCCACACAATACAGAACAAGCTTTGTTGATACTATCAAACAGCTGATTATTACACTATTTTAAACATGTGAAAATTTTTAATACTATAAAGCCAGTCTTTATTAAAGATTTTAACTTTAACAGTTACAGAGTTAGTCTTATTAACATTCATTGAAATCTTCAGTCAATTTCATTGAGACCATTCTCAATTTAAGTAATTTAATATATTTGTATAACAGTACTGTTAGAAAACATAGATAATGTACATTTCTAAGACTTCAAACCTATATAAAATACAACAATATTATCTAAGAGAATTTTACAGATAAGATTTTGAAGAATTTTTTTTGGTGGGGGGGGGGGCTTGAAGCACAAAACGTTTTTCAGACTTTCAGACTCATCAGAAATAACTTTTCTGAACACACTGTAAAATGTTTTCATCAGCAAAATCTATTACCAATTTTGAGTATAGGAAATAAAAATAAAATGAGCAGAACTTAAACACAGAAAACGTGTTCACTAAATGGAATTTTAGAACATTTTTAAAACTCAAGCCCCCCCCCCCCCCCCCCCCCACACACATTACTTGCAAAATAAATTTGCTAGCAGCTTCACTGTATAATACTACGAGAAATTTTAGTACCGGTTCCACAACTGATGTACACATCAGTGTGCATAGAGCATATATTTCTGCAATCTGATTGCCAACCTAGATGAAAATGCTGTTTGCTCACTACACAAGTTTGAAGCCAACTTAGTGTTTACATTATAATGGAATTTTATTTCCACACCAAAACCTTTGCTCGTCTTGGCTTTCTCTACAGGAACAAGAGATACCGTTTTTTGAAAAAATGCTGAATGATCTTCGCTTTTTTTTTTTTTTTAAATGTCAGAGCTATTTTAGTTTTATTTATTGCAATTTTGCAAGAAGGATACCAGACTTTTTAAGACTTAATTTTCCAAACGACCTTGAACATATTTTATTTAAACAAAAGTTCCGAAAACAATTTCATATGAAGTTGGCAATGAACTATTCATTCTATAATAAGATGAACACTAAACTAGCCATGCACACAAAACTAACAATTCAAAACTAAGTTGAAGCCTCACCTCTAAATGAATTCCAAGTTGGCAGCAGCATAGCAAATTCCTTTTCAGAACTTGAAATTCTGTCTATTATTTTTTGATCAATGCTGAGCATGAGTGTTGGGTGAGAGTACAAGTTTCTTCTGAAATGGATTAAAACAAGAATCTTAAACATAAGAATTAAAAAGCTGTTAAAAGTTGACAAAAATATCCTACAAGGTATTTTTCTTAGTGTTCTTTATCTTAGCTTTTTATGCATTAGATACATCTCACAAGAAAGAGAGAAATATCTATTGTAAATGATGCTTTAAAAATAAAGCTTCCACCATGGAACTTATTTTAAAGCACCACTTACAATAATTTTGACACAAAAATTGATTTTAAATTATTTTGACACTTTTTGATAGAAGGAAATTTATACATATTCAGTTACATATGCATGAGGCTATCAGAGGTTTGAACTTTGGATTTGCTAATGATCTGTTGTTGGCATTAGTAAATAAATACTGCACAGGACCACTAAACTACTTATTTTACTGGTCCTGTTGGAGAGTTGTTTATTTACGTAAAACTATAACTTTTCTTCTCATCCAGAAATTAGGTAGCAGTTTTTGGCTGGACTTCTGAATCTCAATGTAACACGTAATTTAATGTATCAATTCTTGCATGCATGCTTCGTAAGAATTTTGTTTGTTTGGAGGTTTAACAACTACCATGAGAAAGTTGAATAAGCAGTAAATGTGAGCAACTTTTCCATGAGCAACTTAATGGGCTATGAGCTACATAATTTCGGGCCACTGGTTCCAGGAAAGGAAGCCAGTACTGTGAAATAAACACAACATCCATGCCATACCGGGATTTGAACTTGCACCCATTGTGGACAAATGGTCAGAAGCCAGCGCTAAGCCTACTGCGTCACTGGGACAGCTGTAAATTTTATGCTATGTACTTAGAAAAAATTTCAATGCTGTCGTAACATTTTAGTGCTAGCTTCCTTTAGCAGCTCCATATAATTTATCTGAATTTCTTTATAAAACTCATGTTTTCCCATTATTTGTGATCTCATGATACTATGTTTCTGCAGAGCATGCACTTTTGGAGATTAAATTTGGTTGCAAAATGAAAGAAAATCGGTACTTACCCACTGCGATGCTTCGGCAACCACCATTTGCAATAGCACGTAAAGTTGTTTTCACAGCACAGGTAATTCTTGGCAATTCAATTGCTGGTTGCCAACCGATCAGCTGTGGATGCGTAAGCCTCTGAGCCGCATGCTGTCATATTACAGCTGAGCAGAAAGAGCTTTTTGTTTTCTTTAATTTTATTTTGATTGGAGGTTTAACAACCACTGCGAGCAACTCAATGGGCTATATGCAGTCGCACTTCCTTAATTTAGGACCACTGGTTCCAGGGAAGGGAGAGAGCCAGTGCCATAAGAAACTCAACATCCATGCTTAATCAGGATTTGAACTCTGACCCAAGTCGGACGAATGATCAGAAACCATTGCTTAGACCACTGCGCCACCAGGGCAGCGAAAGAGCATTCAACTACCAAAGGTCACAGGAAAATGGATTGTTTCTCCCAGCTGAATATTAATCTATATATTCATCTTTTTGCCACGCGTGTCTGTTCTACTTTACGAATAGATCTTGCGAAGTTTAAATAAGATAAGATCAATGCTTTTAAAAATCAGTAAATATTTCCTTTCGACTGCAGAAAGTGCGTGGGACTGTAATGAAATACTGGAAGTTCTGGTTGCTTTGGGAATTCTTGCTGTGCAAAAGATCATCTTCAAGTCTTTTGATTTGCGATATTATGTGGCGCAGTTTGACTGGGCGATTCTCGCTTCCCACCAAAAGCTTCGTATTTTGTGGGCTGTATATTCAGCTACATTTTGTTTTGAGCTTTTAGAAATTCTGCTTCATTATGCCATCTTGCCAAGGTTGTTCGTGGAAATTGCTGCAATAACATGGAGCTTCGAGTTTTACCCATACACTGCTTATCAGTTGGTAACCAGAAGTTCCATGTAGCAGAAGACACCTATGCCGTGAAAACAACTTGATGTGCTATATAGCAAATGATGGTTGCCGCTGCGTGTAGGTACCAATTTTCAAATTTCATTTTGACAATTTTAAACACCAAAAGTGTGTGCTCTGCAGAAACATGTGCTATTATATGGCCACAAATAATGGGAAAACATGGGTTTTATAAAGAAATTCGGGTAAATTACACAAAGCCGTTAAAGGAAACTAATAGCTACCCGTTTTTTATAAATAGAAATGCAAGTTCTTTTACACAAAGGAAATACCGAATGATAATAGAACAGTTTGGTTTTAGCCATCAGCCTGCTGCTTATCTTCTGCTGCACATTTAAAAAAAATATTACTGAACTATGTTATTCACCAATAATTTTATTTCAAGAGCTTTCCATCTGTTCCAGGTGTTATTCATGGCTGGCAGAGGTAGGGTGCCCTGAGGATATAACTGATAGTTCACAAATCTATATCAGTTACTATTAAAGGGGAAAACAAACTACTTTGCAGCTAAAGAATGTCAAAAAATATGGCCAAACGCAATTCGAAATTGTTTTTATTTTAATTTTTTAAATAGAGCTATTACAAACAAATACATAAAATGAAAAAAAAACCCTGAGGCATGAGGAAGCATAGGCTGTGTGTGCCAAATGTTTTGATGTGCAAATGTCCCCAATGCTTGCTTTAGAGCTCTCCAATTTAACATGATGTTTTGGGGCATGCTGTTATTTGAAAAAGAACAGCTTTTTTTTTGTTGTTTAAAAAACACATAACAGCACCTTAATTATATCATTCTAACAAATGCACTGCACAAAGTGTAACAGTGGAGCTAATTTCTGTGGCCCGTGATTGTGAGTGTGTAGAAGTCTAATGCAAATGTAGACTACTTGATATACTAAAATTTGAATGCCTACCCCAGTATTTTACTGAGGTATGTATAGAATTTTTTAACTGGAATTGAGATATATATGTATGTATGTATATATATTATATGTATGTATGTATATATATATTATATATATATATATATATACTTAAGAGCAAAACTGAAGACTAAGGAAAAAATTTTAGAATTTAGAACGAAGGGTGCAAAATAACCTGAAAATCAAAACGCGCAACGCAGCAGTTTTGAAAATTCAGAATTCACATTCTATAAAGATACCTAAGCAAAAAAAATATACAAATATAATTTTGACTCACACCTAGTACAACATAGAAAAGGTTATGTATCTACCTGTGTGAGTAAAAGGAGAAAAGAAAAAAAAAAAATAAAATAAAACAACTGAATGTAGAAGGTGTCGAGAATACTGAGCCTTGGCTTTATCAAGGACCAGCAAAAACTCTGCATTTTCTCACTTCCACAAAGACCTAGTTGGAAATGGGTTTCTGCAAGGCCATAGATGCAAGTAACATTCCCACCTAAAATAGTTTAAAATATATATATATATAAGTCATGTCCTCCGTAGAGTAGCATGACCTAGCACTAGTTAACAATTTCGCTTGCATCCATTAACCTTCATGGCCCGACCCATGCTCTTCATCTGTTACTATTAAACAGAGAGAAGAAGATTAAAGAGAACTCAAGCTGTGAGAGTGACATAATAAATAGAAATGATTTTCAGCTATAACGAAATTCCAAGTTCGTTTGAGAGAGAATTTAAACCTGAAAAACAAATTTTACATTGCAATTAAAAAAGGAAATGTTAATTTATAACGAACAGATTTT
Source organism: Macrothele yani (assembly GCA_039090855.1). NCBI lineage: Eukaryota > Metazoa > Arthropoda > Arachnida > Araneae > Macrothelidae > Macrothele > Macrothele yani. The sequence goes on along the minus strand of CM077007.1, from coordinate 97,809,382 downwards.
TGAAAGAAAACTTGAGTCTAAAACCCCCTACTCTACAACTTATGACAGCACGAAAACGAGAATAAGTTAAAGATAATAATTAACTAAAGAAAACTTTGTGAAAGTTATATACCTTAAACAGTTAGTTGCAATATGTACAAAGTATTTCAGCAGTGCTTTAAGTGCATAATTAATTAGTTATTAAGAACTTAACTACTTTGAAAAAACAGCGCATAGACAGCGCATAGAAAAGGAACAAGCTTAGCCATCTTCTGTTCCTAGGTACCACAAAAGACGCTCAAAGTTACAAAGAAAAGTAAGAGTTAAAACCCGCATAAATGTTAACAGACAAACCAATGCTTAAAAGCTGAAAAGCTAAAAAAATACAGAGAAAAGGTACATGAAGTACTAACATTGAACTTATAAAACCTAGAGCCCAAAAACAAGGAAGAGAGCTTACCTCTTGTGTTACAAAAACTTTTCTCCTCACAAGAGGAGAACATGGCTGACCTCTTCCGCCACTCCCTAGACGCTGGGGGGCAGTGAGGGTGGGGCTGATGGCCTCCTCATACAGCAAGAAACCAACGCGCGGAGATTTTAACCAGAGAAAAAAATATAAACTTAAGACTGTGGATCTGTATGATCAGAATGAGCAGAATTAACTCTCCAGAATACATGAGAAATATTATAAAATACACGAGCAGTTTATTTAATAATCTTTGCATGTATTAAATCACCTTAGTGAGCTTCTATAGATTAATCAGAATCTTATTAATTTTAATGTTGGTTTTACTATTTTTAGTATAGCTATCCTAGTGATGAATAACTAGTTTTCTTTTTTATTTGTTTTTATTTTCTTTTATAAACAGATTTTTAAGCTTTTTTGTGATTTTGTTTATATTATTTAATTTTTTTGTTTTAATAGGACCGTCATATCCATAGCACTAAGGTTCCTTTAGGTAGTTAATAGGCATCCTCTAGCCAACTTCCTTACGGCTTTGATTGGTCAGAATCATATTATTAACTGTGTAGAAAATTAAAGCAGATCTGCCAACCTTACTCTATTATTCAGAATAATTTTTCTTAAAGTTCTTTTGATGAAAGAAGAAGGAATTTCGTTCTCTAGAAAACTTTCTAATAGTATATTAATGTGGTAATTGAAGTCCAAATTGTTGCTGCAAATTCTTGAAATTCTTAGGACCTGAGAAATTAGTACATTCTCAATTACTTTGGTTGAAATGTTATTATTCCAGTGTAGATATTTAATTACTTTGAAAGGAAAATTAGCTCTTTTATCAAAGAGGCTAATAGATGGGTTACCTCTGTTGAGCTTAATGCTTAAGTCTAGGAACTCAAGTTCCTGATTACTGTGGTTGGTTTTACATAAGTTAAGAGAGCTAGGATAGATATTATCAAAATCACTCTCTATAACTTCGGAATTATTGATACACAGCAGATCATCAATATATCTAAAAGTGTAAAGGTAGTTATCTGAGCAGGTGGGGTGATTTTTAATGAATTTATATTCCTTAAAGAACAGGAATAGATTAGCGATATTCGTGGACGTTGATGTTCCCATTGGAATACCGTTCACTTGCTTATAGAGAGTATTATTATATAAGATATGGTTATTTTTTATGCAGCAATAGAGATAAGAGTTCCAAGTTCCTACATCAACAAATTGGTTAAGTTTAAATTCTGCATACAGCTCTTTAAAGGTAGTGATTATATCTGATAGAGGCAGATTAGTATATAGGTTTTCAAAATCATAACTATTAATATCTAGGGATATATATATATATATATATATATATATATACATACAGCACTTGACAAATATGTTCCAGATCTAGAAGCCAGATGAATGAAGTCAAATTTAAAAAAAAAAATGCATGATGTCTGTTGATGATGCTATGCCAAAAAATAATAACTACATCTGTTGTCAATTTCCTTTTTTTTTTTTAACCCAAAGCCCTTATTTGCAAAACAAAGTTTCAATTTGCTTCATAATTTTGTTTTCCCACTCATCCATTGCTGATCTCAAAAATTAAAATTTAAGATTTTGATTTTATTAAAATACTATTTGCAGAAGTCATATTTTGTACATATTAATTCAAAATACTGTACTTTTACCTTTGTGTAACCTGCAGACCACAAAATTCACACAAAAAGTTTCTTTCTAAGATCCACGGTGGTATATAATACACAAGGCTGTGAAAAAAAATGTGACATATAATTCATAGAAAATGTGCCACCATCTGTCGTGTTAATCATGAACCATAATTTCCGGGAGAAAAGCCACGATTCACAGGATGACTGACTCAGAAGTCCAAAGATGAAGAAAAAAACTATCATCTTATAAAAAAGTAACTAATTTTTAAGTACTTTTGAGTTACTTTTAAATAAACAAAGGAACTCGTATACCTGGGTTTTGCAACATTACTGTAGTTCATTAGTTAGACCTAATAAATCTGTAGTATTTATCTTTTTTTTTTTATATGTCTCAAAATAAAAAAATAAAAAATAAAAAAAAATATATGAGAATGTAATATTGCAAAATGGTTAAGTGCCATGGAATAGCTCTGTGTGCTGCTCACAACACAGACTCCCACATGCACAAATATATAGACTTCGTTGCATCATATTTTATGTCAGAATGCTTGTAACTAAAAAAAAATCTTGCATCTCTTGGCGGTCCTCTATTGCGGCGTTTGTGTTACGTTTTTCCTGTTACATTTTTGGTACTTTTCCAATCACACCTCTCCTGACAATACCCTCACATATTTTTTTAAATGCTGTACCAATTTTTTTAATTATTTTACTCTACCAGTATTTGCAGTACCTAAATTTATTACTTCTTAACAGATAATCTGCAAATTATGCAACACAAATTACATTATTTACTAGAAATTGTAAAGTCTGAAATAAAAAATATTTGCTGCCAGGGACAAAAATCTAAGTGCCTGGCACATTGGATATGTCAAGTATGGATTACATATATAGCAACTATGTTAATACTAAGCAGGGGTTGCACTGGCTTTTCTAAAGTTTTTGCCAATTTAGTCGCCAAATTCAATTTTTTTTTTCACCAAAGTGTTATAACATAATGAAACGGTAATCGCCAAAGGTTTTTTCCATCACCAAAATGATTTCGTTTTGCGCAAATTGCTAAGATGGCAATCGGCAGTGTGACCCCTGCTAAGTTTACATTATAAAAAGGAACAGATTGCTCTAACTATTCAAATTTGCACGTGGTCAAATCTTTATAAAACATAGTTAAGGCACTAGGATACCATATCGGAGGCTCCTGGGTCAATTTCATCTAGAAATAGGATTTGATTTTCCTAGGGCACCACCAGACGTAGACAAAAATACCCCTCCTCTAGAGGTCTGCAAGGGCCTAATTTGGTGAGCCTGGCCCAAGCACTGGCATTCAAGACCCAGCCCGTTTCAAATATCAGACATTCAGCCCGGGCCCATCAATTGCCTCTCTTATTTAGTCTTGGCTCGGCTTGTGATGTGCCATTTGGTATTATTTTGTTTTTCTGTTGTATTTTATGAAAACGTGAAAATTAAGTAATGAAATGGGATATTATTGAAAATTTTAAGTTGAATGTAGTAAGCCTAAAAATATTAACTAAACTTTAACAATTACCAAAAAATATAATTAATTAATAACAAGGAACTGTACACCAATTACAATTAAAATAGTACTAGAGATCCAAATTTCTTGGTTTAGAATATAAATCAAAGTTTCTAAGCTTTCGCATATCAACCAGATGGTTTTTTCAAGGAAAGTAGACAGCCATAAACTTTAAAAAGAGAGAAAAAGGAAGACTAAATGCATTCAGAATATCCATCTCTCTGAACTAGTAAGCTGTAACACTACAAAAGATCAGATTAGGGATAGGAGAAAAAATCCATGCCGTCCCACCGTCATAGAAAAACACCCTCACCCCACTGCAGACACCCTCTGCGCCCCCCACCCACCCTACACAACACTCACGGAGTGTGGCAAATCTTTTTGCTGTCAACAAGCCCCAAAATGGTTTTACCATCTTAACTTTAGATTGGTAAAAACACTGTGCATGCCTCTGCCTCTTGTTGCTTTTCTTACGACGCCCTGGGCTGTCATGGAAGTAAGTAAAACCTTCGAAACAGTTTAACACACCAGGAAATCCAGGAATTTTTTCTTCTTTACCATTGCGATAAAAAGAATGGGTCGACTTGGCCCAGCCCGTTGCTTTGTTCTCTAAACTACAAAAAGGCCTGACCTCGCCTGTGCAGACCTCTACCCCCCCCCCCCTCGCCCTAATTTGTGCCACAGGGCTAAGTTTACAGTGAACTCTAACTTCACAGTCTGATTGCTCACTAAGTATAAATACAGAGAGGGCTCCCTCCCCCCCCCCCCATTATACACAAAAATCAATGGTTCCCTTTTTCAGAGCTAGTACATTAAGGACAAGCTTTTTTTTTTTTTTTTGGCTAACCTTCCGAAAGTGGCCCGCTCCGATAGATGGCGCTCTGGCTACGCACATTTCACAGTCAACCACTCCCTCAACTTCATTGATCCCATCACAGGGGCGCATACACAAGGAGTAGAGAGCAATTGGCGTCCCCTTAAGCATCAGTTAACACAGGGCAACCACAAAATGTACTTGGCAGACCATATTATGGAATATTTATTCCGACGGAATTGCCCAATTTCCTCAGAACATTGCTTTGAAGTCCTGATTCGTGCGATCAGGCAGTTCTTCCCCGGCAGATAAAGGTTTTCTGGCTTTTATTCTGCTAAGTAGACAGTTTCAGATTCATGAGGAAAACTCACTCTTCCGTCGTAATAAATATTTTACACATATGCAAGAATGTACATTCATAAAGGCCCTTTTAAGGGCCACCTAAAATCCATATTATTCACTTCCTTTGCCTATTTCATAACGTTACGCTACGCTTCACGATTTAGCGATAACGTGTCGCCATCTATCGTCGCTTCAGAAACTACTTTTGGGCCACTTTCGGAAGGTTTACCCTTTTTTTTTCCACCCGTGGGGAAGTAAAGATTTTTGTGTACCACTGATTAACAAAATCTGGTGGTCCAGTATGAAGTTTACTAATAATGCTAATTGATAGTTCACTCATAATACTAATTATCAGGTTGTTCAGAAAATAATGGCAGATTTTCTGAGATGCCATATTCAAATTTCCCACAATGCTTGCAAAGTTTCATTCCAGTGACATTAGCCAACGAGATAAGGAGGGCTGAGGAGTGAGTACGGCATTCGGTCACTGATAGCAATGTTCTGAAGGCAAATCCCAACATTTGTCAGTGAACTCGCCAAACAGTACAAGGTGTTGGTGCCAATCATTTCCATCAAATTGGTAAGGCCAAGAAGCTCGATAAGTTGGTCCCACACAAACTAATGGAACATCAGAAACAATGGTTCAAAAAGTGCAGTAACCTTCTGTTTCACAACAAAAAGGAGACCCTACTTGATCGCATTGTAACTTGTGTTGAAAAGTGGGTGCTATGTGACAACTGTAAGCAATCTGGACAGTGGCTGAACCTTGTTGAACCACCAAAACATTATCTTAAACCAAGGTTGATGCAAAAAGTCTTGACAGTGTGTGGGATTGTTCAGTGTTATACACTAAAGGTTCTGGAATGCTGATGAAAGCATTACCTCAGTTACATACTGTAAAGAAATTGACAATGCACTAGAAGTTGTGTTCCAAACAGTCATCTTTGGTGAACAGGGAGGGTCCTTTTCTCCGCCATGCTAACGCAAGACCACATGTGTCACATATGACAAAACAGAAATGATATGAACTGAGGTTCAAACCCTTCCCACATCCTGCCTACGCGCCTGACTTGGCACCTACGGATTTCCACCTGTTCATGCATTTTAGCAATTACGTCAAGGACAGGACCTTCAGGAACCGAGAGGAGGCTGAAATTGCATTCTGGGAATTTCTTGTATCCAGGAACCAGATATCTTTTGGACTGGCATTAAAGCACTTGCTCCACAACAAACGCTTGCGAAATGGTTACTTTCGAAGGTGCAGAGCAAGCATGTTGTGTTTTGGTTTGAGGAAACAATGTCTGCGACACAAAGTTCAAAGGAATTTTCGCACACAATATGGCAAATAACCTCTGAATAGGGGTACATTCTGTGTGTGTGGCACAATAATTTTGTGGAAACGGTCTGTTATATTCGTCATTTGATGGCGTACCCAAACACCTGTTTTCCAGATGGGTGGATTGGTAGAGGTGAGCCAGTAGCATAGCCACCTCATTCCACAGTTATTTCAGATATGCATAGTTGTATAGCCCCATTCAAAACACCCTGTATTTTTTCAACAGAGTAGTTGAAAAAAATACAGTCCTAGCACTAGGAAGTAATGATCAGACTGTAAGGTAGAAAAGAAACTGCAAATGGTGGCATTTTTTTCCTTGATCAAAATGTCAGTTAAGGAACAGTTATTTCACTTTGTAAATATTTGTTTACGTGCCCCATGAAGGGTAAATGTCTAAGTAATTGCACGCATGTATTTGTATTCAGATACCTTTATTAAGCTTTTTAGATTTAAATTATGTTTTAAAAGTATAACAAGGAAAAATAATATAAAAAAATATTAATCAGCTATGTTATTGTGGGCCTCCTTTATTTAAACAATCAAGTTTTATAAACCAATGTTTTTCTTTCTTCATAATGATGCCTTACACAACAGAGTAAGAAAGTATGATTTATTCACTTATTTCATTAAATTAAATTTATTTTCTAATTCTTGTAACTTTCAGTCATGGTAGTGTCAAACGGGAAGTAAAACAGGAGTGTTTCTAAAGTGTGATAGTTTTTCTCTGTGCCTACATTTTTTCAAGGTAAAATTGCATTTTGAATGTTTAAATTCTCATCTACATTTGATCATATATATATATATATATCTTATGATTTATTCAGACTCTCGCAACTTGTGGTTTTTGTAATCGTTTTTCTGTTTTTGTGGCAGATGACGAGCGTGGGTTGAGCAAGGAAACTTATAGATGCATGCAAAACTAAGTGATTCATCATGCAACTCTGAGGAAGTTATGATAATAAAAAAATTTTTGGTGGGCTTTTTTTTTTTTGATTGGAGGTTTAACGACCACCTCAATGGGCTATAAGCAGTCGCCCGTCCCTAATTTAGGGTCACTGGTTCCAGGGAAGGAAGAGAGCCAGTGCCGTAAGAAAAACACAACATCCATGCCTCACCGGGATTTGAACCCGGTCCCCTGTCGAATAAATGATCAGAAGCCATTGCTTAGACCACTGCGTCACCGGGGCAGTGAAAACAGAAATAGAGTCAAGTAGTACAAATTGTGTATGCATCTGCTATCGTGGTCACAATATCTAGAAATATTGTTCTCACAATAAATTTATCACCTGAGTAAAACCATTTTTCAGATGGTGCATGTTATTCAATTGCATTATAACCCTTTTGTATTTTGTTAAGTAGGTTTTTCTTAGTTTGGAACTGAACATATAATTTTGATATTGAAAAAAAAAACACTAAAAGAAACTATTTTAATAAGGGTATATTTTTAAAAGGTTACTAGACAAGCATACTAAAATTTAGAATTGTTTTAAGGCATGGATTAAGTACTTTCTTCAGAAACTTTCATTCAGCAAAACTTTAGGCATGTAACTACATTCTGTACAACATTTCAAAAGTTTAGCAGCAAAAACTATGCTTACCTGTATCATTATTCCAGGCTTTGACTTTTTTGGAAGGTATTCCATGCTTTCTTCTTCTTCTAATAATTTTCACATTCAACTAATTAGTCACGTAGAAAGCAAAACTACATGGTCATATTATTATACAAAGCTGATATTTGAGACTAATTTAAAATTCGGACAGAGCAAAAGTAAATTTCCGTCTTTACTGGGTGGTATGTAAAAAGGTTATGAGAAGTAAATACAAATGATCAACAAGTTGTTTTTTTCAATTTTCCTTGAATAAGCCAGTTGCCTGGATGAAGCAATTTGTCAGATGATGATCATGCATCCCATAAACAAATGCACTGCATCCTGGAGAATTAACCAAGCAACAAAATTATGGGTAAATGTGTACTTTAGCGTCCTGCAAAGTTACGTAGTAGAATTCGTTTGTTTCTCACATACAATCCAAAATGTCACCAGTCCAAAAGTTATGAATTTATCGTAAAATTCCATCACTTACACGATAGTACCATTAATAGTACAGGTAGTCGTTAAAAGTACTTTATATCTGTTAGCGGCAAACATACGCTAAAAGCAGATAAGTGCCCAGTCTTAACTCATGCCTAGACCAACGTGTAACCGAATAGTTAGCATATGTCCACATGAACTTTCCTGTTAAACTGTAATCAAAAAGTTTCCAAATGAAAAAAGCACTAGTCTCCTACAGTACAGAAAAACTTTGGACAAACAGATACAAAACGTTAGGGAAAGATATTGAATAGGAATCCGGCGAAGAGCTCAACGCCAAATAAAATTAACTGAAATTGAATGAAAAACAAAGAATGATAAATCTCGGAAGTGGAACACGGAAATTCTAACCTCGTAATAATAATTTAGTGGAACTGAGAACGATTAATATGTCTTGTAATGCTGAGATTACAAATCCCGTTTGCTTGTTATTTTGCTAAGTTCTACCAAACTACTTCGAAACGCGAGGCTAAATGTTTGAGCATGCGCGTTAAGTAGTTCAGTAGCTCGGCGCGTTGCCATCCCCAAAACTGTAGATTTTACAGTTTTAAACTGTTAAATGTGGTTACGGCATTTTTCTGTAGCGATTTACAGTAATTTTCTGTAAAAACTACAACTTTTTTTACAGTGTGGTGCAGAGGTCCCCGGGTCAACTGCACAATCCCAACCTCGCTATCGAGCGCCACACCTCGCACACTTCAGGAATTATGATCTGGGTAGCCATAGCCTACGATAGCCGATCAGCTCTAGTATTGGTACGTAGATCATTGACGGGCCAGCGGTATGTGGATGAGATTCTGCGGCCCCATGTGCTCCCAATCCTGGCCGGGATTCCAAGTGCGTTATACCAGCAGGGGAATGCCCTCCCGCACACGAGCCGGGTTGTCCAGTACTGCCTACGTCATGTACAGGCACTTCCATGGCCTGCCCGCTCCCCGAACATGTCCCCTGTATAGCATGTGTGCGACCAGTTGAAACTCCAGCTGCCGCCGTGCCGCACCATCCGGGATTTGGAGCACCCCGTCCAACACGTGTAAGCCAGTCTGCCGCAGGACAACATCAGGCGTCTGTTCGCCTCCATGGCGGACCTTATTGCAGCATGTATCGCCGCAAGAGGCGGTGCGAAGCGCTGTTGAAATGACTGGACTGCGTGACACAGATCCGTCTGTAATTGCCCTGCAGCTCTGTTTATGCCATCATGTGTATCATTTATCTGTATCATTACGTCAATAAAATTTCAGTTAAATCCGATGCTTCCTTCGTGGTGCGCAAATTTCATTGTTCGTAAGTGTGCATAATCAATTAATCTTCGAGTTCTTGTATATCAAAGACATTGACCTTAACTGAGGGCATACAGAAATTGTAGAAAACTATTAGAATCATGGAGGATGCATGCTTGGTGTAGCCAAGAAATACAGGAGAAAGAATTCATGCATAAAAAATAACAAGAATGAATGATTACTGAGCAGAGTAAAGACCGTCAAGTGGCAATTATCTGGACATATTGCTAGAAGAACCGACCACTGTTGGATAACTGAAATACTACACTGGAAATAGTAACACTGTACTAGTGGTCCGATTTATTGGCGTAGAAAGTAGACACATTAGCGTTTCCAAGCTTTCGCACATCAACCAGATGGCTTTTTCAAGGAAGTTAGACAGAAACTGCAACTGAAAAATAGAACGCATTAACACTACACTGGATACCGAGGGGCACTGGAAAAAACAAAACCCAAAATACCACGTGGGGATCCTTCCATCCATCTACCGCGTCCACCCACGGCGGGCTGAGTCCTGCAAAGACGACCATGCGCCCTTGAGTGTTACTGGCAATTTAATGAAACCGGCTTGCCATTCATCTGCTGCATACTGACTAGGGACAAAATGCGTCCGAAGCCGACTTCACAGGGAACCATCGACACATTCGCGTCCCCAACTACAGGAAGCCTGCGGAAGAACCGCAGACTTGGTAGGACGGGATTCGAACTCCCGTCAAAAACGTCCGGCTCTCACACAGCGCATAGCGACTTAATCAACTGCGCTATGCTGGTGGTCCACGAAGGGATAGCTGAATGAAATTCGAAAGCATGCTGGAGTGACGTGGAAGGAAATGGATGAATGAAGACAGAATGTTTTGGAAGAGACTTGGAAAGACCTTCATCAAGCAAAGTGGATTGAGACTGTTTTAACATTAAACATTCTATTTAGTGGATACTGCAGTAGGGTAATGTACTGTTGTTGAGCCCCAAATGCCGCATATTTGCCCTATTACAGCTTATACAATGATCAGTTTCAGTTTTGTATCAAGTTACTTCCTTGAAAAGTTTCAGAATTATAATTTTAGCTTGCTTTCTCATATGCGTCGCTAAGCTTAGATATCAAGATAAATTAAAATAATTTTAGTTTGAGTGCATTTGTATTAAATTTCGGGCGGAGGTCTTCCCTTACATTTTTCTTACAACACCAGAGAGAGAAAACCAATATTTTTACTTGTATTACTGCATTTATAATTACTCAGATTTTTCTTGGTGGTTTGTAGCATGTTCCTATTATTCGCTTATTTAATATGATTGAATTTTACAAAATGTATAAAGATATGAAATCCAAGAGTAATTTTGTCGGAGCTTCTATTTTTTTTAAAGCCACGAAAGAAATTGGAATGAAAAATAACGTTGAAAATTGGAAAAGAAGGAACTGATACTTGGTATTTTATCACTAGGAGATTCCAAGAGATCCCTCGTCAGTGACAAAAGAGGGATTTTCCGTACAAACTGGGAACGTCAACTGAAATTAAGTCACTCGATTCTTTAGCGGGAACATCGATTTTTCCATTTGGCAGCGATAAAACTAAGTCAAGAGAAACGGGAAAAAAGTTCCTGAACTAGCAGGATAAGATATGAAAATCAGTAAAAGAAGGAATTAAAGTTGCGAAAAAAAAAAGGTGAGCATTGAGAAAAGGATGAGAATCATGTACGATGATGAGAGGAGCTTAAGAAATTTCAAGTCTAATCCTCGTCCGAGCGCTACGGATAATAAACTCAAATTTGAATTTCACATTTCTTGGAACTAGTGAAGCTGTTGCGAGCAATGAGTACGAAAATAATTCAGATGAGGGCAATATTTTTCTGCATTTCCTGTTTTCATAGAAGAGGAATTACCCTATCAACTGGGCTTTAAAATGTGATGAATTTTTATGAACACGTTACTAATGCCATTTGTTAGATGAGAACGTTTCTCGTCACATCGTCGGATTGAATTATTCGGATCAATATATGACAAAAGAGAAACGATTGATTGATGATGATGAAAGTGATGTTGAAATGCTTTGTAATTTCCATTTTAGCTCATTCCTGGTTATTTATGATAAATGGTTATTTAAAAATGATTTACCCTGTTTGTCTGCTCATGAGAAGATTTTGCAACTGTTGTAAGAAAGTAAGATACATTGTTTTAAAAAATATATCAGTACCGTATCTATTTTCCAAAGCTTTTAATTCTTTGACGAGACACTGAAAATCATATTCTTTGGTTATCTGTGTCATAAACAATCTCCATCGTGGAAGTGTGGCTATGTTTTTTTTTCAATGTTATGATTCGTGGGAAGTTTGATAGATAACGTAATTTTTGTTTTGAACGATGAGCGAATTAGTTTCTTGTAAAGTGGCAGCCACATAGTTCACCGTGCAGAAGACTAGTGCAACAAAGTGAAAGAAAAATAGCAAGAGTTTTGCGCTACTCTTACTCAGGGCTAGGAACGTGTCACCCCAATCCACTAGGGTCCAAACGTGATTCAGGCAAATATATACAGTCCAGTCAAATTATTATGGCCACATATTTGTATGAGGTATGATCTCCTGGTGCAGTGAATACCGTAGATATACGGCGTGGCATTGATTTAATGAGGCCTCTAAAACTTTCTTTAGAGATTCTATATCATGCAAACACCAGAGCTTCTCGCAGATCATCAAGATGCATCGGTCGTAGATCCATACGTCGAACCTGTTGGTAAAGATAGTCCCACATGCTCTGAAGTGCCAGAAAAACTGGTACACCAGTCTAATACTTGCTAGGTCCCCCACGGGAGCGTAGAACTGCAGAATTACGACAAGGCATGGACTCCACTAGCTTCTGGAAATATGTTGTAGAAAATGCACACCATAATTAATGCAGAGCGTTCCACAATTCGGGTGTATTCCCAAGTCTCGGATTCCTGTGTTCGATAGCGCGTTGCATGACATCCCAAATGTGTTCTATCACGTTCAGATCTGGGGACTTTGGTGGGAATGGCAACACCCCAAACTCAGATGAATGCTCCTCTAACCATAATGTGGTGTCCCGACACTTGTGTGGAAGTGCATTGTTCTGTTGGAACTGGCCCAACCCATTAGCATGAATGCAGGACATGAACGGGTGTACCTCGTCAGAAAGGATGCGCACATATCATTGGCCGGTCACAGATGTTTGTAGACGTACCACAGGTCCCAGAGAAGTCCAGCTAAACACACCCCATTTCATTACGGGCAACCACCAGCCGGTACAGCCCTGTCGACTGGTGGGATACATGGCTTCATGGGGTTTGCGCCACACACGAATCTTTCCATCTGCCTGATACAGTTGGAAACACGACTCGTCAGACCAAGCTACTTGTTTCCAGCCATCAAGTGTCCAGTGGCGGTGTTGCCGTGCACAAGCGAGGCGCATAGCTCTGTGCCGTACACCCTTCAAGGTGATTCGAGTTGGGCGTAGGCTCCCAAAGCCCGCATCGTGTAGGGTACGTTGCACAGTCCAGAAGCTGATGTTTGTTGAGGCTCCAGCATTGAATTCCGATGATACCTGAGAGAGTGTTGCACGCCTTTTGCGTGAAACGATTCTTGACAGCCGACGATGGTCACGTTCACCCAATGTATTTTTACGGCCACACTGGTATCGTAGGTTGGATGTTCTGCCGGAATTCTTGTAGTGACGATACACCTTTGCAATGGTCGTCCGTGAAAATTCGAACTTCGTTTCTACCTCCGAAATACTATGGCCCATCTCACGAGCGCCATAATGACACCGTGTTGAAACTCGCTTAAATCGTTATTACTTGTCATTCTCATGCCGAAAACAGCTCTGACAGCTGGCAGGGATGCCTATCGCTTTATATACGCACTGGAGGACGCAACCGAGTACACGCATAGGGGACATTTTCTGTGTATTTTGTATAAGCTCGTCTGCACCAGTTTTTCTGGCACTTCAGTGTATGTTCCTTGGGATTGGTGTCCGGCATTTACGATGGCCAAGATACTTGATTTAAAGTCACTGGAATGCTTCGCAAGCTATTCTCGGCCGCGCAACCAACATGGCAAGAGGTATTATGTTGCTAGAAGCAATTCATGACATTGGGGTGGACAGTCATTATGAATGGAAGTACCTGATCCGGCACAATGCATAGGTACAATGTAAAAAATAAGTGGTGTGAATTCATGAAAAATTTCTGAAAATAACGTTCAGCAAAGTTGCCGGTAGGTATCCGTCTTTTTCAGAAATTTCCGTTTTTAAAAGTGTCCGTTTATTTTAACTTCCGTATTTTCACAGGTTTTCCATACACAGAAATTCCGTTTATTTCAGAGAAGTCCATTTAAGGTTTTCCCGTATATAAACAGAAATTCCGCAGAACCGACGACGTTGTACTTTTGAACCCTTACCCAGATAATCCTTCTGCTTAGTCAGGATCGAGCCCCAGACGCCGGAGCTAGATCAATCCCGCTCCTTTGACCACGGCGATCAGGTTCACGTATACATCGTAAAACGAATTTGGTACTCATGAAATTTTATTTTGTCATTAACGCGAGTGATTTAGTCATTTTACTTTCTATTGGGTATAACACTGCTGGACAATTGCTAAGGACGGATCATAAACGGCTATATAGCGCATAAAAAAGTAAGTGTGGTTGGATGCCAAGTGAAATAAAATAATGTCAGAATGCCAGGACATTACAAGAAAGACAATTTATTGTGCTCTGAAATCCAGAAGGCTTTGGAACGTGTTCAAGGGACATACAGGCCACTTTGTGCAGAATACGTAAACGTAAAAAAATGCAATTATCGTCCGCAGGCGTTCCGGCGTAAGATGTCAATACGGGATATGGCCACCATGGAGGGCGATGCAAGATTCCACACGTCGTGTCATGCTTTGCCCAACATTATCAAGCAGATGTTGGGTTAATGTATCCCATTCCTCTGTCAGTGCACGGATGAGGATGTCCTTGTTTAGTGGAGGGCGTTGGCGACCAGCAAGACTCCTCCCCAAAGCACCCCACACATTTTTAATAGGATTCAGATATGGAGAACGTGCTGGCCATACGAGGCGTTGAATATCCTCGCTCTCAAGACACTCCTGGACAGCGACTGTTCGATGACATGTTGCGTTGTCGTCCATGAAAATGAATCTATCACTGACAGCACCACGAAACATGCGAACATGAGGTAGCATAACATCATTAATGTATCGTTGGCCAGTCATAGTCCCAGTTGGAAGCACATAGAGGGACGTACGGCCATTGATCATGGTGGCAGCCCATACCATGCCACTACATGTCGGATATCGGTCCCTTTCCTGTATGTTTGCTGGACAATATGCAGTACCACTATCACGCCAGATCAGTTGTCGTCGGCAATCAGACGATAGACTGTATCTACTCTCCTCTGAGAAGAGGACAGCAGACCAGTCGTTATCAGTCCAATAGCGATGTTGATGGCGCCATTGCAAACGGGCGGTACGGTGACGTCTAGACAATGGGATACACACAACAGGACGGCGGGCGTATAGTCCTTCTTCATGCAAACGTTTGGAGACAGTTTTTCGGGAGATCCGCTTGCCAGTAGCAGCCATAAACTGATTTGCTACCTCACTAGCTGTGCAGCGCCGGTGTCTTTTTGTTGATAGCACTATGTACCGATCTTCTGCAGGTGTCGTACTGCGAACACGACCTCCCCCGTGACGTTTGCTACACTCTCCATTTGTTTGAAATGATTTCCAAAGCCTTGAAACAACACTGTGGCTGACGTCGAACTCCCTGGCAACATCTGTTATTTTTCGCCCTTCATCAATCTTGCCAATAATACGGCTATGCGTAAAATCATCTAAGTGATGAGGGGAAGACATACTGAAAATTGCAAGTTCGTCGATTGATTCTTTCCCTTTCAACTTTGCGTTTGAATAACAACGGTCAATACGCGTCAAATCCTTTATATCTCTTATCAGCGCTATGACGTCACGAACAAGTTCGGCAATACAAAATTTGCATACGCACAACACGTCTTACTGTATCCCGCACTTATGCTAATTTCCACTTTTTCCTGCCTTCCATTTTGTGGTTGCTATCGTTGCTATTGTCATCCGTCCTTAGCAATTGTCTGGCAGTGTATTATATTTCTCAACAGGTTTTTAATATTTTTTCTGTAGGAAAACTTCACAAACTAAGCATTTTTCATCGTGAGTTTTGGAAGCAACAAAATGCTTTGCAACTTGATTTTTTAAACTGACAATAAGTTATTTCACACACACACACACACACAAAAGTTACTCTTGATAGCTATAATAGCTTTGTCTTAAGTTGCCCAAAGACTGATACATAGTAGACATCGTACAATCATCTGCACAATAAGTGCCCGGTTTCTTACAGTAACACAATATATAATAATTAGCTTGTGCACCAAATAGGTAGGGGAAAGGAGAAGAGATATCGTGTGCCGCAATAAAAAAATCCATGCGATATGCTATCCACAATATACGAACTTGCTATGGAACTTCGAAATTCGACAGACAATTGAAATTTAAATGTTAATCAAACCTCAAATATTCTCACGAACCGCTCCTATTACCGGTAATTTCTTGTCATACGGATACCGAAAAAGTGAGAACGGAGATTTTCCGTTAATATACAAAAGGAATTGCGGAAAGGTTTCTGAAAATTCAGAATTGTCCGTTAACACACCGCTGAGACGGTAATTTACCGTCAGTATAAGAATGAAACTGCAGAAAGGTTTCTGAAAATTTAGAATTTTCCCGTTGTACGAAAATTCCGTTAAATTCAGGTTTTTCTCCGTCATTTCATGGAAAAGGTTGTATTAGAAATATGCTTCGTTAATTCACGAAAGAAATGACGGAAAGTTGCCCGTGAATTTCAGAAAACGTTTTACAGTGTAGCCTGAAGCATATTTCTAATACAACCTTACGATGGCTAAACTGTAAAACGTTTTACAATGTAGCCATCGTGCGATAGAGAGGAATGATTGCTTCAAATCATTCCCAGGGAAACATACCCCACACGAGCACAATGCCAGCTCCTGCCTGTTTCTTCTCGAGCATCGTGCCGGAATGCTTTCTGTCAGCGGTGCTTCGCCAAACTCTCTATCGATCATCCACGCGATAAAGCAGAAAATGCGATTTGTCTGAAAACGAAACATTCTTACATTGTTTGATGGTCCGATGCCTCCTCTCAGATGCAAATTCACTCCACAATCGTCGATGTCTTGCTGTCAGCAAGGATACCTTGAGTGGACGGCGGCTCCGGAGACTCATAAAGAGCAGAGTTCATTGGATTGCAGTCTGTGATACGCTCCTCAATGTACCTGCATTAAATGATCTGCTCAGTTGTTCTTTTGTGGCTCGTCTGTTGGGGGTCGTACTAATCCAGATAGCCATCGCTGCGCACAGTCGTCAATGTTCCGTGGGTGTCCACTATTACCCCGTTTAGTGCAGGTCTTGCTGGTTTCCTTCCTTTCCTGGAGTACCTCAACAACTGCACCACCTGAACAGCCCACAATTTCGGCCATTTCTGTAATGCTGCCACCTTCACGTAGCCAACAATAATCCCTATAATTATAAAGAATGATTTATAACAAATTACATATAATGATTCCTTTTCCAGACTCTGTTAAGTCGCGTCCTTTTCCCATATTCACGCGAAACTGAATACCGTCCGCGAGTTCGTGTCATTTAAAATGCCTTACATGAGTTCCATATGATGCTGCGTGCCATCTGGCTGCTAGTTACCGTTTCTTTTTACAGTGGTGTGCAAAAGTACTGCATCACTTGGAAAAAACCGTGAATTTTTAAGTTTAACTCTTTTTTTACATAGTTATTTCATCATTTATATAACATTAGATGTTACATTTAATGGAAATTTCAAAAATGCCTTAGTTTTTACCGTAACTACTTCTCTTCTTAAGATACATTACAAAATCATGACCAAGCTGAAATTATTATAAAAAGGATCATTTATGTAAGACAGCAATACATCGCCTTTGTAATTAATACGCAATGAAATAACATTTAAATACCGAAATACAATGAAGCAAAATTATAAAATGTACCTAATATTTTGTTGCCCACAATTTAGCTTTAATCACAGCTTTGCATCTTGCTGGCATTCCGTGAACAAGATTTTGTAAAACATTGTGTTGAACCATACGGTGCCAAATTTGAATTACATCTTGAATGAGTTGAAATTTGGTTGTTGGCTTCTTTTTTTATAGCTCATACGGCACTTTGAACCACAAATTTTCGATCGGGTTTAAGTCCCGTGACTGTGGTGGCCAATCAAGACGCTCCACATTTTTATCCTGAAACCATTTTTTCACTACTTTAACACGATAACAGGGAGCATTGTCTTCTTCAAAAATAAAACTGCCATCATAAAGTCTTCTACATAATAGTAGCATCTCGTTTTCTAATATGCAGATATATTTCCGGTCATTTACTGTACCATAGACAAATATGTTGGCTTCCAATGTCATGCGCACACATCCAGCTCCAAACCAGGGCCTTCACCGGGTGCTTAACAGTAGTCATTAAGCAACTTAGATGGAATACTTGAAACTTCTTACAAACGCACTATTCTGATTCCCATTAAGGAAAAATTCTAATTCATCATTGGAAAGAACATTTTCTTATTGCGTCGTTGTCCATAAGACACTCTGTTTTGCCCACTCAAGTCCACGCTGTCTTTGATTTGCAGTAAATAGTGTTTAACACCTGCCTTTGCATCCACGTAAGTCGTAATTAAGGAGCCTACTCCCAAAAGTAGATGTACTAACAATACCATCAGTCACTTCAGATCATTTCTGAAGCAATTTAGGTGAGTTGAACCTCCTGTCTGTCGAGCTTAGCTTTGTGAGCACTCTGTCCTGCATTGTTGTAGAGTGTCTGAGCCTTCACTTCGTCGCATATTTTTAATATGTGAGAAGTGTCTTTTATTTTCTTCAGTAACCTAATAACTATAGATTGATTACACCCCACCATTTCAGCGATTCACCTTGAAGAATATTCCTCTTCATACAGAACATCTATTTTTACTCTCTCCGCTGTGGATAGTTCCGCAGTTTTAACTAATACCATTACTGAGACTATGCACAATTTATACCCTAATAACAACAAGACGCGACCACTAAAATGCTGTAGTAGCTCTGCGTCAACCTTCATAAAGACTGGAGTAGATTTCAACATTGATTTATTGGTTCTCTTGGATCATACATGGCAAAAACAGAAAGGACAGGACAGGAACATGACATTACTGGGCACTTTAAAGCATAAACAATAATAAAGAATGGGAGCAACAATGATGAGCACTGTACAGGGAAAAACGGGGCACAATACTAGAACAAATTACAGGGAAGGTAAAATCAAGCAGGACTATAACACATAGGAGTTCCAGAACACCTGAAAAACAAAAGCAGAACGCAAGCATGAGGAGCCAATGCGATAATACATACATAAAGGTACACTAAATAAGTGAGGCAGTTTACAGAGTAAAATTAAGCACCCGAGAAACGAGACGCCGGCGCAAAAGTCATAGAGCACAGCATTTGGGAGCAGAGCAGTACATAAATATAATGTGCACAAAGTTAGAGAAGCGGTTCACAAGGTAAAGATGAGCACTCTTGAAGCAAGGCGGAGGAGCAAAGTCACAGAGCAGCACGAGTAAAATGAAGTGGGAGGCAAACGACATCCCCCTCAAGTCGTGGGCGGCTCAAGGATGTCATAGAAGTTGAAGGTCCATTCATCCAGAGCATAGAGATGTTCGTCTGGAGTAGGAAAGTCTTTCGGTCGCGGAAAAGGCAAGGGAAAAGACCATCGAGAGGACTGGAGCGAAGACATCTGTGCTTCGGTAGGAAGTGCAAAAGAGTACGTGGACGACCCATAGCTAGGAGTGTGAACAATGCGGTAAGGTAACTGAAAATGGCCGTGACGAAATAAAAAGGGCGGAGAGCACAGCGATCCATTCATCCAGGGCAGCAAGGAAGAGAAACGGGTCAGAAAAATCCATCTGACTCGGGAAATGCTGGAGAGAAGGCTGACGGGGGCACTCTGAAGGAGACACATATGCAGAAGTAGTAAATGAAGGAGGCAAAGAGGGCTTTTTGCATTTACGACGAGAAGAATATTGCCTGTGAAATTGACAATGCCGGCGTTTTTTAGGAATAGCACCAGCGGAGGCAGCACAAGAAGACAGAGATGCTGGTTGCAGAGACAAGTTATCCGGCAAGTGGGCGGGAAGCGGGCTGATGGGTACAAGCGCAGAACCTGGGAAGAAAATGGCTTCAGAAGGGTCAAATTGGGCAGTGGACCAAGAAGACGATAGGAGCGTCTGAACAGCCTCAGGGGCAAAGGAAGCACCCGAAGACTGATGAAATGGCGTGTGAGGCAGAGAACAAATGGGGGTTCTATGAGCAGGCAAAGAACAAAAAACATCTTGAAGTGGAGTCGCGGTGAACGAAACTGGAGGATGAGGTGCATCTGAGCTGAGGACCAGGGACAAGGTAGCAGGCTGAGAAGTGGAAGACGACACATGCGGAGGTGAGAAGAGACCCCCTCCCCCCAGTAAGGCGTGTTGTAGGCTGAGGAAAGGTCGTAGTCAGAGCTGAACAAGCAGGAGAAGCCACGAGGTTGACAGACGAAGAAGAGGGCTGCTGGAAGGCAGATGCAGAGGGTGTAGTTGAAGAACGAGTGACAGAAGTTGGGCACTGTGAACTGTGATGTCCAGGCGCTTTGAAGGTGAAGCAATACTAAGCAGATAAAACATTGATGGTAACCGTACGAGGACCAAGAAGAACCAGGAATTCAGTGGGGCAGGAGGTGATATAAGAGGAGTCAGGAGAAATGACGAGCGCCTGTCGTCGAAGACATAAGAATGGCCAATCACCTCGATCGGTGGGAGCATAGGTGAGCGTCCGGACACCACCGGCGACGCGTCCACACAACATAAGAAAAGTGAACAAACAGTCATCACTAACTTCCGGGGGCACAGGGTACATTGTGACAAGTTCTGGGCATTGGGCTAGAGGTTGGGGGAGCAAACTCTGATCCCCTACGGTAATAGAAGAAAAAAGAACCTGAGCAACATGATCAACAGAAGAAGAATATACAAGCACCGACTTGGGCTTTCTTGCGAGATGCGGAATCGCTCCAGCCGGGAGATACGATAACGCAGACATGTTTTCGCGAAGTTTGACATTAGGAAGTGCGTCAAATTTGATGCCTAATTGAAGGAAAGTGAGCATGGACTTAGACTGGAGTAGGTTTAGGATAGTATTAGGACGCAGCTAATCCGGTAAAATAATGTCAATGATTGGCTGTAACAACTGACACGTAGCTAACATTAATTTCAATGCGTTTGTGAGACCCCATATTTTATGTCATAAACTAAGAACAGAAGTAGCTACAAGGAAAAACTACGACATTTTTGAAATATCCATTGAATTTCGCATCTAATGGCATATAAACGATGAAATAATTATGAAAATGTCTTAGTAAAAAAGGTTAAACTTAAAATATCACGATTTCTGCAAGTGATGCAGTACGTTTGCAAACCACTGTACATCAGGGGTGGTCATAATTTGTTGACTGGGCTGTGTAATTGGGAATGTACTGTTAACGGGACTTTTCTTTTCCATCTGTGTTTGTTATCAATTCGTAATTGTACTCTTGTGAATGAAAGATATTCCGCGAAAAAAGCAATAAATGTACTTACTGTCTTAATTTTGCCCTTTGTTATTATTACAAAAAAACTTCTTTTTCTAATGCTGCCTTATGCCGTTTGCGACTATCAGTTTGTATCTCTCTCTATCGTGCACTGTGTGTAGAATTTGTGCAGTTGTCAGACCAAGCCAGCTTTTAATATTATCCATCCACATAGTTTTCTTCCAGCCAGGTCTTCCTTTCCCTTCTACTGTACCTTCCAAAATGTTTTGTAGCAGGTTGTATTTGTTGTTATTCCTTGCTATGTGTCTTCTGTTCAATGATTATTTTTAAAAGCTCTTGGGCAGGGTTCATATCACGCAGGACTTGGATATTTGTTATCTTTTCAGTCCAAGAGATTCTCAAAATTCGTCGGTATAGCCACATTTCAAATGCTTGTAGCTTCTTTATTGCTGTTGATGTTAATGCCCACGCTTCTACTTCATATAGCAGAATTGGCCATATGTAGCATTTAAGTGTTATCAACTTGAGCTCGTTTCTTAAGCTCCTGTCAGCTAAGAGTGACTTCCATTTCATAAATGCACTTCTAGCTTGTTCAATACGACTTTCTATTTCTACCTCGTGTTAAATACGAAAAACAATCATCAAAATTACAAAAAAAAAAATCATTACATATTGATTGTCATATATTATTATTATTATTATTATTACTATCTAATATCATTGTTCGTTTTGTCTTGGAATTAGCTTAGAGTTGTAATTTATTTATACTAACTTTATTTTCCTCTTTCGACTTCAACTATTAATCTGCTTGTTTTTCTCTTTTTCTTACTTGTTACTAGCACATCTGCTTGACTGAACACATTAGCACATCGGCTTGACTTCTTGCATTTTTTTCCTTTCGCCTCACGAGGAGCTGGGTTCGATCTATTTTCCTCAAATCTGTGTCCCTCCTCTGACCGCCTGCTGTTTCCGGAATCCCAGTTCTATTCCTCTCTAAGACACCATTGGCTAATCAATTGCTTGAAGGAAAAGCTTGTCGCCTCAAAATCAATAAATTAATTATGCAGTATCGCTGTATCGGTGTCACGTCAATTCGTCGCGTGCGTCAATTCGTCGCGCGTCAATTCGTCGCGCGTCAATTCGTCGAGCGTCAATTCGTCGCGGACAAATTCGTCGACTACCTCAATTCGTCGATTACGTCAATTCGTCGCGTTTACAGATTTTGGTTACATGCAAAACGAATGCAGGAAAACATACGATTTCGAACGTCTTCCTCCCTGATCAAATTTATAAAGTTTGGACACTCAGACAGGATGGGAATATTACGCTTTTTCTTTGGCACTAAAAATATTAGACGGTAGACGGTTTTTGGAACGGGGCAGGGCCCGGTTGGTCAGCGCACCCCATATACAAAATTTTCGTAAAATCTACAGTTTTCAATTAAGAACCACCAAATCTGGTATACTATCTCGTGGTATTCTAACCTAGACTGTAGACGGTCTTTGGAAGCAATTAGAGCCCGTTGGTCAGAGCCCCCTCCCCTACAAAATTGCCGTAAAATCTAGTTTTCAATTTAGAAACACCAAATTTGGTGCCATGAAACTCTAACTTAGCGGAAGACCGTTTTTTAAACGGATCGGGGCCCGGGAGGTCAGAACTCCCCCCCCTTCGTAAAATCTACAGTTTTCAATTTTGAAGCACCAAATTTGGTAGACTATTTCATGGTATTCTAACTTAGACTGTAGATGATTTTGGGAAAGGGGCCGGAGCCTGGGGTTAACAGCCCCCCCCCCTACGAAATTTCGTAAAATCTAGTTTTTAATTTAGAACCACGAAATGTGGTATACTATGTCATGGTACTCTAACTTACACGGTAGACGGTTTTTGGAACGGGTCGGAGCCCGGAGGGTTAGAGCCCACCCCCCTTACAAAATTTTCGTAAAATCTAGAATTTTCAATATAGAACCACCAAATTTAGTATACTATCTCATGGTACTATAACTTAGACAGTAGATGGTTTTTGGAACGGGTCGGGCACGGGGTAAGAGCCCCCCCCCCACACACACACACCTAAAAAAATTCGTAAAAACTACAGTTATCAATTTATAACCACCAAATTTCGTATACTATCTCACGAAACTCTAACTTAGACTGCAGACGGTTTTTGGAAGCGGTTGGGGCCAGCGCGGTCAGAGCCATCCCCCTCCAAAAAATTTTTTCGTAAAATCTACAGATTTCAATTTAGAACCACCAAATTTCGTATACTATCTCATGATACTCTAACTTAGATGATAGACGGTTTTTGGAATAGGTAAAGGCGCGGGGGTACGAGCCCCCCACATACAAAATTTTCTTAAAATCTATAGTTTTCAATTTGGAACCACCAAATTTGGTATCATGAAACTCTAACTTAGACGGTAGACGGTTTTTGGAACGGGTAGGGGCCAGGGGGTCCGAGCCCTCCCCCCGTACAAAATTTTCGTACAATATACCGTTTTCAATTTAGAACCACCAAATTTGGTATACTATCTCATGGTATTTTAACTTCGACTGTAGATGGTTTTTATGAAAGGGTTGGAGCCCGGGGTTCAGAGCACCCCCCCCCCCCTTAAAAAATTTCGTGAGATCTACAGTATTCAATTTAGAACCACCAAATTTGGTATACTATATCATGGTACTCTAACTTAGACGGTTTTCAGAACGGGTCGGGGCACGGCGGGTTACAACCTATAGTTTTCAATTTAGAACCACCAAATTTGGTATACTATATCATGGTAATCTAACTTAGACGGTTTTTGGAACTGGCCGGGGCACGGGGGTTACAGCCCCCTCCCCCCACAAAATTTTCGTGAAATCTACAGTTTTCAATTTAGAACCACCAAATTTGGTATAATATCTCATGGTAGTCTAACTTAGACGGCAGACGGTTTTTGGAACGGGACGGGCACTGGGTCAGAGCCCACCTCATAAAAAATTTCGTAAAGTCTACAGTTTTCAATTTAGAACCACCAAATTTGGCATACTATCTCATGGTACTCTAACTTAAACGGTAGACGATTTTTTGGAACGGGTTAAGGCCCGGGGGTAAGTGCCTCACATACAAAATTCTTCTTGACAAGTGGTCAGAAGCCAGCCCCTGGATCACTCCGCCGCCGTAGCGGCATACGTTGAAATGTATTTTTCATACGGCCCCAAACGCTCTTATGGACATACTAGATTGAACTGGAAGCAAATAAATCATTAATATAATTTGTACTAGCAGGATGCCAGTTATTTGCCAGGTACATATTACTATTTATGGAATCACCAAGTTCAGCGTGTGAAAGTTAATGAATGAAAAAGATATTCCTGCAATTTTCCAGTAAACTTATTTTAAATTTTTTGATTTAGTTAATTTAATTTTGCGAAACAAAAAGAAACAAAAAGGAATGGGAATACTTACCTTCTAGGAGACATCTATAAAACTGCCGTACATCTGGCGTGTGCTTCTGTGAATCCCGCAACAAAGAAATGCAATGTACCTATGTGATGTCGATTGCGTACGACTTCACATTGGCATTGCTCATCTTTTTCTTACTGTTTTGAATTTTGAATATCTGGAACTCTCTATTTACATTACATTATATTTCTTCCTGATAAGCCGTTCGTTGGTAGTGAAAGCTAAACTATATTGATTTGTGTTTTTAATACACCATTAAACGCATATTTTTGCACTTTATTGTTATATACAGTCTCTAACTTAGACCGTAGGTTGGTTAGTTGGTTGGTTGATGGTTTATGGTGCAAGGCCCTCAAAGGGCAAAAGAGCGCCTTAGAACGTAGATAGGGTGTTCTTAAGACTAAAAACGGAACTTTTTTACGAAAATTTTGTTTGGGGCTCCCTTGACCCGGGCCCCGACCCCTTCCAAAAACCGTCAACCGTCTAAGTTAGATAACCATGAGATAGTATACCAAATTTGGTTGTTCTAAAATTGAAAATTATAGATTTTACGAAATTTTTATGAGGAGGGAGAGGGGCTCTCACCCCCGGGTTTCAACCCCTTCCAAAAACCATCAAGCGTCTAAGATAGAGTTTCATGATACCCGTACTGGTGGTTCTGAACTGAAAACAATAGTTTTTAAGAAAATGTTGCATGTGCGTGTGGAAGGCGGCTCTGACCCCACGGGCCTTGACCCGTTCCAAAAACCGTCGACCGTCTAAGTTAGAGATACCATGAGATAGTACACCAAATTTAGTGGTTCTAAATTTAAAACTAGATTTTGGGATTTTTTATGAAGGGGGCCGTTTCCCCCGGGCTGCAACCCCTTCCAAAAATCGTCTAGCGTCTAAGTTAGAGTACCATGAGATACTATACCAGATCTGGTGGTTCTGAATTGAAAACTGTAGTTTTTCAGAAAATTTTGTATGTGGGGGCTCTGACTCCCCGGGCCTTGACCCGTTCCAAAAGCGGTCTACCGTCTAAGTTAGAATACCATGAGATAGTATACCAAATTTGGTAGTTCTACATTCAAAACTGTAGATTTTACGAAATTTTTATGAGACGGGGTGGGGCTCTCACCTCCGGGCTCTAACCCCTTCCAAAAAGCGTCTAGCGTCTAAGGTAGAATTTCATGATACCATACTTAATGGCTCTGAATTGAAAACTGTAGATTTTACAAAAAAAAACTATAGGGGGAGGGGGCTCTGACCCCCGGGCCTTGACCCGTTCCAAAAACGTTCTACCCTCTAAGTTAGAGTACCATGAGATAGTATACCAAATTTGGTGGTTCAAATTGAATACTGTAGATTTTACGGCATTTTTAATGACGGGGAGGAGCTCTTCCCCCCTGGCTTTAACCCCTTCCAAAACCCGTCTAGCGTCTAAGTTAGAGTAAAATGAGATAGTATACCAAATTTGGTGGTTCTAAATTGGAAACTGTAGATTTTGCGAATTTTTTATGAGGGGGCCTTACCCCCCGGGCTGCAACCCCTTCAAAAAATCGTCTAGCGTCTAAATTAGAGTACCATGAGATAGTATACCAGACTTGGTGGTTCTGATATGAAAACTGTAGTTTTTAAGAAAATTTTGTATGTTAGGGGGCTCTGACCCCCGGGCCTTGACTCGTTCCAAAAACGGTCTACTGTCTAAGTTAGAGTACTATGAGATAGTATACCGAATTTGGTGGTTCTAAATTGAAAACTGTAGATTTTACGAAAAAAGAATTATTAGGGGGGACCTTACCCCCGGGCTGCAACCCATTCCAAAAACCGTCTAGCGTCTAAGTTAGAGTACCATGAGATAGTATACGAGATTAAGTGGTTCTGAATTGAAAACTGTAGTTTTTAAGAAAATTTTGTATGGGGGGGGGCTCTGACCCCTCGGGCCTTGACCCGTTCCAAATATGGTCTACTGTCTAAGTTAGAGTACCATGAGAAAGTATACCAAATTTGGTGGTTCAAAAAATGAAAACTGTAGATTTTACGAATTTTTTAATGGGGGGGCTCTGACCCGCCGGGCACCAACCCCTTCCAAAAACCGTCTAGCGTCTAAGTTAGAGTTTCATGATACCAAATTTGATGGTTCTGAAATGAAAACTAGATTTCACGAACTTTTTGTATGTATGTGGGGAATTGGGGTCTTTGGTGCTCTCACGGAAGACAACAAGAATCAGCGTATTGCCATATGTGGTTGTTTGCTCGCCGTTATTGCGAATGTTCTCAGCAACACAAACCGTTTCTGTCACGTTTTGTTACTGAAGATGAAAACTGGTACCTGTACGTGAATTTCAGGCATCGGAGGGAATGGTTAAGCCCAAACAAGACGCCCACACCACGTCCAAAACATGACTTTCATCCTGCGAAGATCATGTTGTACGTCTGTTAGGACATGGAAAGCACTATTCACTGGGAAACGCTGCCGAGGAATCGGACCATCAACGCTACACTCTATTGTTAGCAACTCCGCCGTGTGGATGGAGCAATTCAACAGAAACGGCCACATCGGGGCCATGGTGTCCTTCTCCAACATGACAACGCACGTCCTCATAGTGCAAACATGACCAAAATGGTCATTCAGAACATGAAATGGGAGATGTTTCCACATCCGGCCTATTCCGCAGATGTCTCCCCTTCAGACTATCACCTGTTACGATTTCTGTCAAATGCACTCCGTAGCAAAACGTTCAACAGTGATGTTGATCTCCAGGATATCCTTAGTGATTTCTTCACAGTAAAACCTGCACTTCTTTTCAATGATGGCATTGCAGACCTATCCAGACGTTCTGACATCATCGTAAAGAAGGGGGGGGAGGATACGTATTTGATTGATTCCGTTTTCTCTTCTGATGAAGGTGAAAAAAACGGCATGAACTTATGCATCAATCCAATGGTATTCTGTTGGATGTGGCGCTTGCCATCAGAAAAAACAATGCACATGTACTGGTGTGCTTGCTCCACAGTGGTGCTAAGATATCTCTTGGTATAGGCTTGGCGCCGGGGAGGCATGAAGGGGCACTGCCCCCCCCCCAACTTTAGAAAAGTTTGAGGTTCGTGAAACTCCCTGCACTTTAATATAAATCGTCGTATAACATACCAAAAAAATATCACATATCATTGAATCGCAGTTAAAGTGGATGTTTAGTGATTTTACTCCCTATACTTCCAATGGGGGATGTAAGGTCAGGTGATGCGTAACATCACAGCCTCTCCTTGACAAATGTCAACCCCGCCTTCTCGTGGTGCATCCTGTTCCCACTAAAGGGGCTCTGACGACCGCAAACAGCGGTATAACTATACCATCGGGATCAGAGGAAATGCTATCCCACACTCACCAACCCGCTTGGCCAGCGTGGTGAGTTATGGCCAAACACCTCCAAAATGACTCTACAACTTAAATCTTGGCCCTCAGTCTCCGGCAGCTGGAATGTACCTGGCCAAGGCAGCGGCCAGTGCGACATGAAGGCAGAGGGTGCTAAGAATCCCCGGAGGAGCGGACTAGGCTGCCATTTGATGCTGACCTTGGCTACCTACAACGCACGCTCCCTATCTTCTGATTCAAGGCTTCTTGAATTGGAAGAGGAACTACAAAGGATCAAGTGGGACATCGTCGGGCTAAGTGAGGTAAGGAGAAAAGGAGAAGATCTCATTGAACTGAAAAGTGGACATCTCTTCTATTATCGTGGGACAGATACTGGCAGAACTAGTGGTGTTGGATTTATAATAAACAAGAAACTGAAGGATAAAGTGGTAGAAGTTGAAAGTTCCTCAGACAGAGCTGCACGACTCGTTATCCAACTATCGAGAAGATACCAGGCTCAGATTATTCAAACTTATGCACCCACCACAAGTCATCCTGAAGAAGAAATTGAAGAATTTTATGAGGAAATTCGTCATCTAAATAATAAAGGTAAGCAGCACTTGAAGATAATTATGGGAGATTTCAATGCAAAAATAGGGCACCGGCAACAGAATGAAACTTCAGTAGGTAAATTCGGTCACGGCAACAGAAACCAGCGTGGAAATACTCTCGTTGAGTTTGCAGAGGCAGAAGGATTTTTCATCTTGAATTCCTTTTTCAAGAAAAAGCCACACAGGAAATGGACATGGAGACATCCAATTGGGACGACAAGTGAAATTGATTTTATTATGTGTAACAAAAAATTCGTCATCGAAGACTGCAGTGTGCTAAACAAGTTCAACACAGGTAGTGACCATAGATTGGTGAGATGTAAGATGCACCTCAACACTAAACTGGAACGTGGCAAGCTCATAAGACAAACAAAATGTATTGACATAACCAACCTTAAAAAACACCATAATACTTTCAAGTTGGAACTGAAGAACAGATTCTCTGCTTTAGAAGGCCTAACATCGGAAGAAGTGGATATTTCGGAAGTTAACAGAAAAGTAACCAAAGCTCTTATGGAAACAGCAACAAAATTAGCTGGGTCTAAGAACAAGTTGCATGTAAACAAATTATCAGGAAAAACCAAAAATGTTGATGCAAAAAAGAAGAGAGATGAGGACAACTAAAGAAGATGTGACTTCCAAAGTGGAATATATAGAGCTATGCAAGACAGTAAGAAAAAGTATCACTGAAGACGTAAGGAAATTCAACTGTGAGCTAGTGAGGAAAGCAATTGAAAACAACCAAAGCCTAAAGATAGCAAAGGGACATCTCAGTAAGGGAAGAAAACAGATTATGGCTCTGAGAAAAGAAGATGGTTCTATAACAAGAAATAGAGGCGAAATTTTGACAAGAGTGAAAGATTTCTACTCCAAATTATATGAAAGGGATGATACATGTACTCCAGACATCATGAAAGGTACCAGAGTTCTTCCAGTCCTCCCAGCAGAAGTTGCACATGCAATCAAGAACATGAAGCGGGGGAAAGCTCCAGGAGAAGATGGAATTACTATAGACATCATACAAGAAGCAAGTGGAGAAATCGAAACAGTACTCGCCCAAATTTTCACTCGATGCCTTAATGAAGGGAAGATTCCTGAGGATTGGAACAATGCTACAATGATCCTGCTACATAAAAAAGGTGACATTGAGGATCTCAGGAACTACAGACCTATCAGCCTCCTATCAGTGGTTTATAAAATCTTCACTAAAGTTCTTTCACACCGCTTGAAGGTAACACTGGACATGGCTCAACCGAGAGAACAAGCTGGATTCAGGAGTGGCTACAGCACAATAGATCATATCCACGTACTGAGAGAACTAATTGAAAGAGCGAGGGAATATGAACTTCCATTGTGCATGACTTTTATCGATTATGAAAAAGCCTTTGATTCGGTGAAACCATCAGCAGTTACCACGGCTCTGAAATCCTGCGGTATTGAAGATGCATACATTAATATTATTAATAACATCTATGAAAATGCAAGTGCAAAGATTCGGCTGTTTGAAAATACAACACACATAAAAATTGGAAAGGGAGTGAGACAAGGTGACACCATATCTCCGAAGCTCTTTAATGCCACATTGGAAAATGTCTTTCAATCACTGAACTGGGAAAACAAAGGGATAAAGATTAATGGAGATTATCTAACCCACCTTCGTTTTGCTGATGACGTAGTCATTTTTGCAACTACCCCATCAGAGCTGCAGAGTATGATCCAGGAACTTGCTGACAAGAGTAAAGAAGTGGGATTAAAAATGAACTTTCAGAAGACAAAAGTGATGTTCAATGCTTTTACAAGAAATGAAGATTTATCGATTGATGGAGAAAAACTGGAGATAACAGATATGTATGTTTATCTTGGACAGCAGATATCAAGTGAGGGTCACATTGATGAAGAAATTAATCGGCGTACAAAACTTGCCTGGAGAGCTTTTGGAAGAAACAGCATAATTTTCAAGAGCAATATGCCATTATGTCCTAAAAGAAAAGTGTTTGATCAATGCATCCTTCCAGTGCTTACGTATGGTGCAGAGACGTGGACCTTAACTAAAAGAGACATACAAAGGCTGCAGACAACTCAAAGAAGCATGGAGAGGTGCATGCTTGGTATAACCAGGAGAGATAAGAAGAGGAACTCGTGGATCCGAAAAATGACAAGAGTGGAAGACATCATGATCAGAGTTAAATCCCTGAAATGGCAATGGGCTGGACATACTGCCAGAAGGACAGACCATAGATGGACAGCCGAAATTTTAGATTGGATTCCAAGGGACAGGAAAAGACCCAGAAAAAGACCACATGGGAGATGGGTGGATGAAATTCGTAAATATGCGGGAGTGACATGGAGGAGACTGGCACAAGACAGACCGTTGTGGAGGAAACTTGGGGAGACCTTCGTCCAGCAGTGGATTGATAATGGTTGACAATGATGATGATGATGATGACTTCCAATGGAAACAAATCGACCCTATTTCATCAGCGAAGAATTTCCATACACCAGAATTAGCCCACTAATCAAAAATATTCAAACTTAGATTGTACAATCGGTGTTTTTTGCAAAAAGCTTTCCTGAACTACATTAAAAATCAGTGATTTTACTTCGACGTAGTTATGATACCTGCTTACAGATGACGCCACTCGTCCTTACCATTAAATCGAAGTGAAATTATTGATTTCTAATATAGTTCAGGAAAGTTTTTTTTTTTTGCAAACAACACCGGTTGTACAATCTAAGTTACGATGCTTTTTATCAGTACTGCATTTTGGTGCATGGGAAATCTTAATTCGGTGAGAAAATAATAACGTCGAAATTTATTCCATTCGAAGTATAGGGAGCAAAATCACTAGATGTCCTCTTTAAAATTGGTTTGTCATCTGTTTTACAGGCTATCTCGTAGTTGACTCTCTCTCTCTCTCTCTATCTCTCAGTGAATTCCTCTTTTATTTACATTTTGATTAGCTATCAAGAATTTGGAGGTTCGATGATCCGTTAAGAATAAAAATATAGTTAAAGAATAATACATTACTTAGCATAAAAAATCTAAAAAGGAAGGTTAAAACAGAGATATACACTACATTGACAAACGTCGCCGGACACCCTTTAAAAGCAAATGAACGGATCCGCTGCGTTGTTAAGATGCGCGGTACAGCTGCAAACTGTATAAAAACAAGCAGTTCACTGCAATCATATCGCACTGTAATGTGGAGTGAAAATGGCGCGGCGGGAGAGGACTGACTTTGAGAAAGGAAAGATTGCTCGGTGTTATATTAGCAGGTTGTCCATAAGAAAATCCGAGAGGGGTTTAAACAAACCCAAGTTAACTGTTTTGAATGTACTGAATAAGTGGAAGACACATGGCATGCCTGAAGCAGCAAAACGTACCGGCATACCAAAAGAAATCAGTGATAGAGCACGTCGAAGCCTCAAGAGAGTCGTTGCAGCTAATCGACAGAGTACTGCACATGACCTCAGTGTACAGGTGAGTAAAAATACTGGAACCACGGTATGTACACTTACCATTCGCAGAGAACTTCATTCCATGGGTTACCGTGGAATGAAGTTCTCTACGAATGTATGTGTACGTTTGCTCAATAGCCTTTCATACCTTTCATCTGCTCATAAGCCTTTCATCTCCACTCGGAATGCTACTCGTCGTTTAGCATGGCGTAAAGAACATTTATCGTGGTCCGTAGATCAATGAAAACGGGTCTTATGTACTAATGAATCCAGATACACGATCCATCAGCCTGATGGCCGTGTGTGGGTATGGCGGCAGCCGGGAAACGATATTTATCACAGTGTAATGTCCCCACTGTCAAGCTTGGAGCTGGCAGCGTACTCGTTTTGGGATGTTTTTTCGTATAATGGTCCCGGCCCATTGGTTATCGTGGACAAACCTGTTAACCAGCACGTCTACCTCGATATTCTAGACAATTATGCCCTACCAACTCTGTGGCAATACTATGGAACCCAGCCCTGTTGGTACCAGCAGGATAATGCACCGAGCCATAAACAAGGACTGTTACGGCGTGGTTTGATGATAATTCTCTATTGTGTGTGGACTGACTAGCACAGAGCCCTGATCTCAATTCCATAGAGCACCTATGGTATGAATTAGAGCGCCGCATAAGAAGTTTGGAACCAAGGCCTACTAGTAGGCAACAGTTAGCGGCAGCAGTATGTACTGAATTGAAGCGCATACCTATCGCTATGTTTTAAAACCTTATCGAAAGCATGTCTCGAAGAGTCAGTCCAAAGTGGACCAACACCGTACTAATGTACATGCTATGTTGTGTTTCTGTTTTAGGTGTCCGGTGACTTTTGTCAATATAGAGTACAGATTATAAATGATGATTAGGAGATGTATTTCTTTGAAATATATCTCCTAATCATCATTTTATAATTTCCAACCTTCGGCTGCAAGGTTATCAAACTCAGATTCGTTGTTTCAAACTCAATCGTAAGCCTCTACTGGCTCAGAGCATCCAGTAGAGGCTTACGATTGTCGCGATCATCTAAAGTTACAAGCAGTCCCCCTTCCTTAATTGGGGTCAATCATTCCATGAAAGCGGAAACTCAGCATACCATTCGTCATTTGTGACTCGAATCCGAGTAATTAGCCGCGCTTCTGACCACTAGGCAACCAGGCCAGTAAAAAAGTTCGATCGATTTATATATCAGTTTTGAAATATTCAGGGGAAAAAATTCAAAGCTTTGTTCGATTTATTTTCTTTTGTTTCCTTTTTTTTTCGCCGGTAGCAGTTGGAAAGAATGGGAGCTGCGACGAAATCTTGAAGCTTTGCTGGCCAGCAGATTAAACGATGAAAAGAGGGACGGCGAAAATTGGCAGCAAGAGGAAAATCCGTCGATTGATCCCAAGTTGACAGACCTGATATCGATTTTCGTTAACGTGTGAAACGTACTTACGACATGAACCTTGCTCGTGTACAAACTCTTCGCAATGAAACATCCGGCAGCCCGTCCGATGGCAGTTGTCCATAAATGACATGTGCAGTAGTCTCATACGAAGCATTGCAGAGATTGTGTGGAAGAAAAGGCTGCCCATCTCTGGACGAAGAATAGAGAATTACCTTCTCTATAGGAATGTAGTAGGAAGCGATTTTTTCCATTGCTCGAATTATCATGATAGAATGAGGACTCTGTTGACGAACCCCGTAGTAAAAAAACTGAAACGACCGTTTTAATAAATTTTACAATACTTATCAAAACGGGAGATATTATGCGTGTTATAATTTAATTGGTAACGTCGTTCTGTATTTATGAATTACAATTTTATTAAAAGGGAAATTACAGGAATAACTTGTTTTTGCATTGAAAGCTTCTTTAAATCAAAATGATCAAATTGCATAAGATCTAAACTTCAAATTTTAGCTTATATTATACCCAAAATTTATTTAAAATCCTACAGGGTTATAATTATATACAAAAAAATGCAAACTTACCCAGATAAGTCACTGTGCACATCTCGAATTCTTTACAACGCACGTGCTCCAGCCAGCTTAACTTCTGAATTCTAATTAAGATCTTTCGCAAAATTAAATCCAACTAACAACATTTTAAATCCCCTTTATAATCGTGAATGCTAAATATCATCAGCATCATGAAATTAGACTTAGGACTAACAATTTAACAGACTATTATGTTATCGACAACGTAGTATCTCTCCATACTAAAAAAAATGTAACTGCAGCCGCTACTGCTGCTGCCTCTGTTTTAGAAATTTCGCGACACTCTGGATTTCCTAGCTCGCAGCGCAAAACGTATTGAACACAAAAACATCAAATTTACATCGTGTGTAGAGAATCGCTTGGAGAACACGCTGAAATAAATCGTTTTTTTTTATTCTGGCGATACTTCAAGAGCTATTGTATTTTAAAGTTAAGGTAAACAAAAAAGTGCTATCAGGTCGCGTTCCGGACACACTAACAGCAACACAACCACGAAACTTTGTAGGCATGTAGTGCGAATTTTTGCACCTCGTCGCCCTTTTTTTGAATCTCGATTTAGTTTACGAGAAATTAAATTTCTAAATTTCACAAATTCTCTATTTCGCGATGGGATCTATTTAAAAAATCGGATATATGGCAAACTATAAATCATAACGCTTTGCAATTTTTCCAGCATAAACTTACAACTATCATCCCTCTTTTACAAGAAATAAAAATAAATAAGAAAAATCATTTTCTGATTTTTAAGCGTTTTTTAAAGACGTAAAGGAAAGAAACGAACAGTTCGTCTGTCTTCACGATAACCACAGAGGAACGTTCTGGTCCCATGACCTGCTGCCATGGTGACGCATAGAATTTGCTATGTATATGCTTTGTTGGTAAAGATATCTCAGTGATGGACGGCAAGTAATTCTGCTTCCTATACTTCCAACGGAAAAACTTCTGTACACATTTTCTTCACAATTAATGCGTTCCCAGGGATGAAAATTTGAACATCGATTAAAATAACTTCATATGATAACTTGGAGTACTTAATATTTTCTAAAATATAACCATAATTATATTAAAAATCAATAACTTTTTCTTTGGTGGTATTGAAACCAGAAAAAGGATGGCGCGACCTGTACTTTGGTGACGTTAGTAGACAAACAAATGTTGATTGCGTAATTATGGTTATGTTTTAGAAAATATTAAGTATTCCAAGTTATAAAATGAAGCTGTTTTATCGATGTTCAAATTTTCATCCTTGGAAACGCATTAATTGTGAAGGAAATGTGTACACAAGTTTTTCCATTGGAAGTATAGAAAGCAAAATTACTTGACGTCCACCTTAACGGTTTAGCATAACGGTTTACGGAAATGCTTTTTGGACAGCTTTTGTTTTCCTTAGTGGTAAATTTAGTAAGTGCTATGAGTTCAAACGACAAAAGTCCGACCTTCCAAAAATTAACGACAGTAAAAAAATTCTGAAACTTCGGAATAACAAGCCTTATATGCTTAGACATGCAACAAAAATTGAAATTATATGAATTTTACAGTTTTTATTTCATGTGATATACTCGGAGATCGGGTTGTAGGGCCCGAGCGCTACTCTGGAAACTGGCATAGCTAGCCTAGAGGCACAACCCCTAGTAACACAAAATTAATACAAGTCCTAGAACATATACTTCCAATTGTATTTACATCTAACATAATTTACTTCAAAAATTAGAAAATTATTAAAGCATTAGAAAACAAAAACAGTTCGGCCTTGCTATCACGGGAATAAGTCGGGCGCTTCGTTTTGTCAGTTGTTTCTCAGTACTGAGTGAGGATGACTCCCTTGAGAATGTCCGAGTTTGTCGGATGAAGATCTCCGAGAATGATGTCTCAGGAGCTGATTGAAACCAGGCCAAACATTTGTTTTTTCATGTTATTATAATTTTAATTGTTTTAATTAACTTGCGTTAGTTTTTAATATAACAGGAAGGCAATGTTCTAGCGGAAACGTGTATTGATTTTGCGTTAGACCATGTAATCGCTAAAATAATAGTCAAACAAATATGAATCTTAAGTTTAATTACATGGTACTTACGATATTTTACCATTCGGATATATTTTAAATGTTCTTAGTTGGTTTTAATGTTGCGAAGTATCTTAATTAAAATTAAAATCGAGGGGTTAGGTAAAATGGAATACGCCAGCTTAAACACGTATATTGTAAATGTTCCGAGATGTGGGTAAGTTAATGTTTTACGTCTAGCGTATACACAGTACGTCAAAGAATTTTTAAGACTGGGTCTTTAAAATGAAATAGAAACAAGAAATTATAATTTGTTTTGGTTTGTTATTCAAAACAAGTCCCTCCGGCTTCAACACACTTGTTACAGCGATTTAATAATGATTCGAATGCCTGTTCCAGTTCACTTTGCGGAACTGCCTCCAAAGCACGCGTCGAAGCTGTTTGTATGGTCGAAATATCATCAAAATAACACCCTTTTAACGTCATTTTAAGTTTTGGGAACAAAGAAAAGTCGCATGGTGCTAAATAAGGCAAATACGGTGGATGATTCAACACAAAGACGTTATTTTTTTCCAAAAATCTACGAACAAGAAGTGAGGTGTGACTGGGTTCATTATCGTGCAACAAACACCAACTGTTTCAATCTCGATATTCTGGACGAATGCGACGAATTCTGCACATCAAACGCCTCAAAACATTTGAATAAAACTCACCAGTAATTGTTTGTTCACTTGGAGCAAATTCTTTCTGGATACAAGTTTACGGCGTAGCCGTAAACTTGTATCCACAAAGAATACCCTTACTATCGAAGAATGTAATGGGCATTGTTTTGATTTTTGATGGAACTTTTCTTGTTTTGTTTTTTCGTTTGTTTTTTGGCTTGTGGCAAGTTTTTTTACTTCCATTCCGCACTTTGTCGCTTTGTTTTATGATCATATTGAAAACACCATGTTTTATCACAAGTAACAATCGTTTTTAAGAAATTTGGATCATTTTCAGCGGCTGAAATGATGTCTATGCAATGTG
The DNA here is from genome assembly GCA_039090855.1 of Macrothele yani. Taxonomy (NCBI): domain Eukaryota; kingdom Metazoa; phylum Arthropoda; class Arachnida; order Araneae; family Macrothelidae; genus Macrothele; species Macrothele yani. The sequence goes on along the minus strand of CM077007.1, from coordinate 97,772,325 downwards.
TACTTCTCCTTGATTTTTGTTCATTGGTTAACGTGTGTGGAACAAATTTAGCATAGACTTTTGTTTTGCCCAAATCTATATGCAGGATGGTTTGAATCGTTTCTTTATTATTGTTTAAAGACTCTTCCATCATTCTTAGTGACGCACATCGATTGTTTGCCACGAAATAACGCACTTTTTCAATAATCGCAGGTGTTCTAGATGAACTTGGTCTTCCGGTATGCTTATCATCTTCTATCGTCTCTCTTCCGTCCAAAAAAGGTTGAGCCACAGTAAAACATTTGATCTACTTAAACAAAACTCGCCGTAAACTTGTTTCATCATTTGGCACGTTTCCGATGCACTTTTACCAAGTTTTGCGTTAAATTTAATAACAGCCCTTTGTTCGATCTTAATAATTCAACATGAAAAAAATTTTACTTCTCTAATGAACGCCCGTTTCGTTTGAATTAGTTTAACAACTGCGCAGTACTTTTGGCAGAAAGCAAGCAGATGGTCACGGTTTATAACGCATTCGCGATTACACTGTTGGCGCCACCGTAAGCTGAAATCTAGCGCCAGTCTTAAAAATTCTTTGACGCACTGTGTATATATTTGAAATTATCCAAATTTAAAATTTAAATAAATCATGGTTTGTTGAGTTATTTTATTACTGTAAAGCTCCGATTTAGTGGCCGGCCTCCGTGACTAAGTGGTAGGGAACGTTGTCTTTTAGCCATTTTTACATTACGTGTTCGTGCTGGAATGCGGGGTGAATAATGGATTGATATTTTGTCTCGCAGCACTGGCTCACCTTCTTTTCTGGAACAACTGACCCAAATTCGCAACGAACGACTGCTTACAGCCTACTGAGTTGCTCACAATGGTAGTTAAACCCACAAACAAACAAAAAGTTACCACTAAAACTACAGTAGTGAAACAAAACAATACATAAAAATGCTGTCCGGTAGCTGAGTAGACTCATCAGGCACCGGACTGTGATCAATCTCCCGAGAAGCAATAGAGCTCCGGCCCCCGGATGAGGCATGGATGGTTCGCTTTTCCGTTATCGCTGGTACACCCACCAGTTAGATACAACTTCCCCAAATTAGAGACAGGACACGGTTTATAGCTATTAGAATTGCTCACGGGGTTCATTCAACCTCGAAATAAAAATAAAGTTATGTTATACATTTTCACTCTTTAAAGATCATGACAGAAATTTGATCGCTTTAATATACACTATATTGACAAAAATCACCAAACATCCTTTCAAAGCAAATGAACGTATACGCTGCGCTCTTAAGATGAGCGGTACAGCTGCAAACGGTATAAAAACAAACCTGAAGCTGACCGCAATCATATCGCACTGTGAGGCTGAGTGAAAATGTCCTAGCGGGAGAGAACTGACTTTGAGAAAGGAAAGATTGTTGGTTGTTATATTAGTGGGTTGTCCGTAAGAGAAACTGAGAAGCGTTTAAACATGCCAAAGTCAATTGTTTTGGATGTACTTAAAAAGTGCAAGACACGTGGCGTGCCCGAAGTAGCAAAACTTACCGGCACACTAAGAAAATCAGTGAAAGAGGACGTCGAAGCCTCAAGAGAGTCGTTACAACTAATTGACGGAGTACTGCAGAAGATCTCAGTGTACAGTTAAGTAAAAATGCTGGAACCTCGGTATGTACACTTACCATTCGCAGAGACCTTCATTCCATGAGTTACTTTGGTTGTGCGGCTGCTCATGAGCCTTTCATCTCCACTCGGAATTCTACTCCTTGTTTAGCATGGTGAAAAGATCATTTATCGTGGGCCGTACATCAATGAAAATGGGTCCTATGGACTGATGAATCCAGATACACAATCCCTCAGTCTGATGGCCTTGTGTGGGTATGGCGGCAGCCGGAGAAACGCTATTTACCATAGTTTACTGTTCCTATGATCAAGTTTGGAGCTGGAAGTGTACTCGTGTGATGGTGTTTTTCGTGGTATGGTCCCGGCCCATTGGTTATCTTGGACAAACCTGTTAACCAGCACGTCTACCTCGATATTCTGGACAATTCTTCCCGACCAACTCTGTGGCAATACTATGGAACTGAGTCTTGTTGGTAACAGCAGGATAAAAGAACCATAAAGCAAGGACTGTTACGGCGTAATTTGACGATAATTCCGTATCGTGTGTGGACTGGTCAGCCCAGAGCCCTTATCTTAATGCCATAGATCGCCTGTGGGATGAATTAGAGATCCGCATAAGAAGTTTGGAACCAAGACGTACTACCATGCAAAAGTTAGCGGCAGTATTATGTACTGAATAGAAGAGCATACCTATCGCTGTGTTCCAAAATATTGTCGAAAGCCTGTCTCGAAGGGTCAGTGCATGTATTAAGGCCAAAGGTGGACCGATACTGTACTAATGTATGTCAATAAATGTTGCGTTGTGTTTCTCTTCTAGGTGCCTGGTGACTTTTGTCAAGATAGTGTAGTATAATGTTTTGGATTTACAAACTCCTGCAACAAAGAAAATTATACAAATTTCAAGACATAGGAAAGTTCTAGATAGAAGAAGCTATGCAAATACCACATGATTATCTTATCTTTTGCACGTCCTTCGTAAACAATAACCCTGATTATTATGTATCACTTTGGCCGTCGGCCTTTCTGTGGACACCGTATGTCTGCAGTTATTAGTTCGATTTGAAAAATCGCTTTATTGCTTTGGGAAGCACGAAATATGGGAATGATGTCACTCGCTCTCCGGTCCTTTCCAATTTATAATTTTGCCGTTAGACGGCATAACAACACATGCTACGGAATTCAAATTATATTTTGGCCCGTATCACTGCTTCTGAATATCGTATGGAAAATTCTTACTTTCCTTCAATACCATTTACATCGATTTTGGGTAACGTAGAGGTTTTCCGCCAAGAGAATAAGGATACATTTCGATTTCTCCTGTATCTTTGCTTCTGAAAGTATAGTTTGAAAAATCTTTCTTGCTTCGAACAGAGTTTTTGGTGGGACACATTTCGCATATAACTTCTAAGTTTGGTGAAGGCCTGTTTATTCAGTGTATATTTATGTTTCCGATGCATTTGTAACAATAACTGTGTTTCATAATACTTGGTTGAACTCCTTTTTTTCGCGGTCAGAGACTTCTGTTTGATGTCCCTGGTCCACGTCAAATGTCTGCAATGCAAGGTATTTTTTCCAGAGAGCGTAGAAGGTATATCGCATTTCTTCTTCGAAATGCCAGATTGGAAAAATTCTTTGTCGGACAGCGTGTTCGATGGGAGATTTTTGCATGTAATTTCGAATATTTCTTAACTTACAAGTTTGCCACTAGAGGGCATAACTCATGTTTTGTTTACATAATAGTTGCAGCTGGGTAAACGCTTCTAACAACCCGACTGGAAAAAGTAGGTTTCAGTCTGATATACTACTAACTAGGAAAGCAATTTGTGCGCATTTACTCCCGGTAAATACCCTAATTTTGCTCCAGGATGCAAAAATGTCTAGTTTTTCACAATATCTGCATTTCTAAGTTTCCGACTTAAAAACTTTACTATATTAAACGTTTTACATTCATTTGTAGATTTTTTTGTAGTTCATAGAACGGCCGCTACGAGGTATTATTGTGTATTTTACTTTGCGATTGTATCGCCACTTTTAAAAATCACATTGAAGAATTTTTTTAATATATGCCATTTGCTACAGTAAAGATTGGAACATTATTCTTTTTAAACAACGCACAAATTTCCCATTAAGGGGCGCAGAAGTCAAAACTTTTTTCTCACTACTTCTGCGCCGAGAAGACTTATTTGAAAAATCATTTTCCCTTAGCATAACTTTTGCTATGAAGAATAATCATTGGATAGTTTCTACATTTCCATTATTCAAAATTCTCTTTCCACGGGCAGTCAGCGATATTTCCGTTTGAAAACTTTATTCGATTCTAAGTGGTGTCCATTGCAAAAATCCCTTCTTTCGTAGGATGACCTTTATTATGAGTGCAAAATACTCTTCATTATGAAGAGTATGTTGGACCCATTTTCTTCTTTAAATAACGCTCAGATTTTGCGCTAGGGAGCGTATGTTATATCATGGTATATTCAATATCTCTTCTAGATGCTCAATTTGAAAATCCCTTTTGCCTATGATATTTTCTGCTATGGGAAAAGTTTTGTTCAGAACTTCTTAATTTTCGTAGCAAACCTTTCTGCTGACAGTGGAAGTTGGTATTTCAAATTGTGGATGTTTAATCGATTGTAGAATACAAATAGCGGTGAACTCGATATAATTCTGTGACCGATTTAAACTCGCAATAACTCTGGAGTTATCGGGGCGTGGAAACGGCGCTAGTATCGTTCGGTAGCGCACAGATGACATTTAGTGACGATTATAAGTATTGGGGCCGGCGGATCAATGGCAGTTCGTGACAGCGCGCCGAAGTGGATGGTCATTTATGTACTCTGCGCCGCGAGTAGATTTTAGTTTTCATTGATTTTGGTATGTAATTTATGTTAACCTAGTGGATTAGTCGTGTGAAATGAAAAAAATCGCAATTGCAACTGCTAACAATATGACGAGATGGTAATGTAACTGTACTTTATTATTATTGTTGTTCTTAAACACAGTATTTTTAAATGATCCAGCCAAATCCGGTGATCTTGCAGGTCACTTATATCATTGATGTTCCATAATCATAAAGGTGGATAGTGGAACCACTATCACCAACAGCAACAATTTTAATCAGAATATTTTTTATTCAAGATCTTATAATAGACACAAGACAGGGCATATGTAGTTCTACGTCTAAACACAGTGGACGTATCCACTTCTGCCCTATCGATATTTTTGGAACTGTTCCATTCCTTATGAATAATCCCGCTCACATTATGTATTTCAAATTATGCGAAGCTTTTACCCAGGTGGTGTAGGCGTATTCTCTTTTAAGCTGAATATTTAATTTATCCGATAGCCTGCTTTTAGATATTGTTTTCGTGTCGAGAAAGATTCAAAAGACGTTCTCACTACAACAGAAAATTCGATGTCATTTTTCGTGTCACAGTTTTGAACTGGAAAACGATATTTTTAAAATTTTTCTTGGATTCACTTAACATTTTTAACCTAAAAAGGAATGCTATGAAACTAAAAATTCTTTAAACATAAATTCTGTGATTGTAGAAAATAAAAAAGTATCAAATAATCAGGACTTCAAGTTTAATAAACAAAACAGAAAAACACATTTTATATCCATTGGGTTTATTTCTGATCTTGACTCTTTAAATAAGGTTTCGCTAATGAGAGGTTTTGTTACTTAAAGTATAGTAACGAAGGTAAATTACTTAACTCACCTTCGTTTTGCTGATGACGTAGTCATCTTTGTAACTACCCCCTCAGACCTGCAGAGTGTTATTCAAGAACTTGCTGACAAGAGTAAAGAAGTGGAAATAAAAATGAACTTTCAGAAGACAAAAGTGATGTACTATGCTTTTACAGTGGCGTGCAAAAATTAAGGACGAGACGGTTTTTCGAATGTAACGTCGTGAAGAAGTGCTTTACATCGACCCAAATCATACCATAAGATCCCCAAGACGTAATAATATGGGACAAGTGAGCAAAACCGTCCTAACGAGGAATCCAAAGGATACAAAGGCACTTTATTGAAAAGGTAGCTTCGAGCACAGCTGGACAGAAGACAGAAACGTCCATGTGACAGGCGGCTGCAAAGAAAAATCCAGCCTTTAGAAGGGGATATGATCACCCCTGACTGCGTTGCAGGATTTACAACCTCTGTCCATGCTGAGGATGAGGTTGTCATGGAGGTGTTGAGGCATCGCGGCCCATTCCTCTTGTAGCGCCGATCGCCGCTGCGGAATCGTTGCTGGCTGCTGGTGACGTCCTGGCAAGTGCCTTCCGATAAGGTCCCACACGTGTTCGATTGGATTTAGGTCCGGGGACCTTGCTGGCCAATCCATGCGTTGAATATCTTCACTCTCCAACAACTCTGCGACAGTCACTGTACGATAAGGTGTAGCGTTGTCTTTCATGAAGAGGAACTCAGGACCCACAGCGCACCTCTAAACAGACGCACGTGAGGCAGGAGAACCTCGGTACAATAGTGGACACCAGTGACTGAACCTCCTTGGAAGATGTGGAGGTCAGTACGGCTACCAAGCACGATACCGCCCCAAACGAGAACTCTGCCACCTCCAAACCGGTCCCTTTCGATGATGTTGGAGGTGTGATTGCGTGTTCCCTGCTCTCTCCAGATGTGTATACGTCCAGAATCGCTCGTCAGACTGAATCGGCTCTCATACGTATAGATAACTCGACCCCATTGCTGATGTGTCCAGTTCTTGTGTTCCTGGCACCACAGAAGCCGCCGTCTTCGCTAAGCAGGCTTTAATGGCACACACCGTACTGATCGTTGTGCAAATAGGCCACCTTTGTGCAGCCTCCTGGCCACGGTAAAACGCGATAACTGACGTCCAGTTGTCTGTTGCATGTGCCTTGCGATTTCTCCCGATGTCTGCCGTCTGTATCTTCTCGCCTGTAGAACAATATAGCGGTTGTCGTCGTGTTTGCTCGTGGACGACAACTGCTAAACTCTCGGACAGCTGTTCCTGTCGTTTGAAACGCTCTCCAAGCTCGTGAAACGATGCTGCGAGCGATCCCGTACTCCTCGGCCACACTAGTAACACTTCGACCGTATTCCAACTTCCCAATGACGCGACCTCGGGTAACGTCATCGAGATGTCGTCTACTGGATTTCCTGTTGGCCAGCAACTCGACGTCGTTCAAACCGATGTACACCGTGCAATAGCTTTCACCGAATTGCTAAGCGTACACCACCAGTGTGATTTATACTCTTCCAACACTCCCCCCACGTCATGCTGCATATATGCGCATGCCCTACCGTACCGAACCCTAGTCTATCTCCTGAGTGGTCTTTCGGTCCGTTCTGCCTTCTCGTTCCGCTGTTATGCTAATATCTCCTCTTCGTCCTCAATCTTTGCGCACCAGTGTACAACAAACCAAGATTTATCGATTGATGAAAAAAAGCTCCTAGATTTATCATGGGCAGCAGATATCAAGTGTTGGTCGCATTAATGAATAAATTAATCGGCGTATAAAACTTGGATGGAGAGCTTTTGGAAGAAACAGTACCATTTTTAAGAGCAGTATGCCATTATGTCTCAAAAGGAAAGTGTTTAATCAATGCATCCTGCCAGTGCTTACGTATGGAGCAGAGACATGGATCTTAACTAAAAAAGACAAACAAAGATTGCAGACAACTAAAAGAAGCATGGAGAGATGCATGCTTGGTGTACCCAGGAAAGATAAGAAGAGGAACTTGTGGATAAGGAAAATGACAGGATTGGAAAACAACATGACCAGTGTGAAATCACTGACATGACAATGGGCTGGACATGTTGTCAGAAGAACGGACCACCGATGGACAACCGAAATTTTAGACTAGATTCCGAGGGACAGGAGAAGACCTAGAAGAAGACCCCATGGGAGATGGATGGATGAAATTCGAAAGTATGCTGCAGTGACATGGAGGAGACAGGCCCAAGACAGACAGTTGTGGAAGAAATTTGGGAAGACCTTCATCCAGCAGTGAAATGATAATGGTTGTCGTTGATGATGATGATGATGATGATGCTGATGATCATTGAACGAAGGCAGTTTCAAGATTTTTAAAGTTGTATTTAGAATTCCAAATAAATATCGAAAAATGTAAGTATTTAGCCCTTGAAAATTAATTTATACAAATAAAGGTACCTTAAGATATCTTCTAAGCATTTCTGCATGACTTTAAATGAGACAACAGCTAAAGAAACAATTTCTGCTGCACTGCTAAAGTTACACTTAATCAATGGATCTTCGGTTATACCTTTGCTTAGGGGATAACCTTCAAAAACACATAAAAGAAATTTCTAAATTTAAATAATACTGTAAATTTTTCAATAACTTCAGTAAAACGCAGCCGGGTGATCACATAATTTTAGGTTACGGTAATTTATTATGCAAGTCATACACAGTCGTATCAGAATAATATGACCACCTATACCTAATAATGGGAATAATCTCTCTCGGGCCGTATGACATCGGCGAGGCGGCTTGGCATGGACGAAATGAGGCCCTGGAAGGTTTCCCGACGCACACGTGCCCATTCGAACTGCAGCAGAGAACGGAAGTCCCGGATATGACGTAGTTGTGGGTCGGCACGCCGAACCTGTCGGTACAAATAGTCACACAAGTGCTCTATACGGGATTGAGGTTGTGCGATTTCGCCGGCAAAGGGAGAACGGAGACATCGCTGTCGTGTTTCTGGAACCAGTAACTCACCCCCTTAGCAAAGTGGCAGGGTGCATTGTGCTGATGATGTGGCAGGGTGCATTGTCCTGTAGATAGATGGACACCATTTCCACCAGGGTAAACGTCCAACGTGAAGGGATGCATGTGGTTAACGAGGACGGACAGGTAGCCACTGGCTTTCAGGGAACCATCCAGCGGCACCAGCGGTCGAAGTGCATACCAGGAAAACGTCTCCCAGACATGCAAGCTGCCACCACCACCACCGGTGTGTACTTGACCGACAAGCGTGTCCGGGAGTCTGTTCTCGTGGGTCTGACGCCGTATTTGAAACCGATCGTCACTTCTGTGGAGTAAAAACCTCGATTCTTAGGAGAAGGCAACCTTTTCCCACTCTTCAACTGCCCAATGACGGTAGTCCCATGAGAACTGCAGGCGTCGTTGACGATGGACCTGCATCAACATGGGCGCCTTGACGCCGCTACTGTTATAGACACGTACCTGGGTGCCACCATGTCGTATAACTATTACAGGGGGCACGCACAAAGGTGCCCCTGCGTTCATTTGCGTGGTCAGTCGCTGTGTTGTTGTGTGTCGATTGCCCTTTACCAGTCGACTGAGGCGATGTTCTCGTTTGGGGATCCACAGTTATGACGTCGAAGGGAAATCGGTGTGGCAGCGGTCCATTCTTGGTACACCCTTACTACAGCACCTCCCGAACAGCACATGATGTCTGCTGTTTCTGAGATGCTTCCACACTTGGCGCGATAGCAGGTGACCATTCCTTTTTGAACGTGAGTCAAATCACTACCTCTGCCCATTGTGCTCATGTTATGCACTATGGCTCATCTATCCTGGCCGGCTGCTCATTTCTCCGTGTGGTCGACCTTGTCACGTGCACAATGTGACGCGGCTGAGTAGGTACACCGTTAATCTGGGGGTTGTAATATTATTCTGTTACACCGTGTACATATTTACTACCTACATGAATACCTTGTTTGATATCTCAAACCCAAATCTATTTTGAATGTTGTATTAATTTTTTTAACTTTGACTATATTAACTTTTGTATCAATTGCATTATAAAAACTCGATTAAGAAATTCTTCAAAATTTCATATTTTCACTATATGAAAACGAAAAAAAAACTTGCCTTTGAAATATTAGGTTAAATCTCTGGATCTGAAGCTGATGTTTGTTTTATATTCAATACCTTTATTACACATTCTCTGATTATAGGCATCGCTCTTTTCAAAGCAGTTTGTCCGTTTGTTGATTTATCGTTCTTGCCAATTAAAATGTTAACTAAATTTGTATTGTTCGAAATTTCTTGAAGTCACAGAAGAAATAGAACTGTGAACGTCATTTAGTAAAGCATTACAGTGATTTATTTATTGCCTAGATATAAAAAAACTCTGTCTCGATCCTCTTAAACTGCTAACTTACAGGGTTAACTATAAAAGAATCAAAGAACCGTGTATTAGGTGATTGTGAATTTCAAAATGTAACGTATAATCGCAAAAAAGGTTATAACCGAAATGAAAAAGTAATGGAAACTGTAGTATTGGAACTAGAGCAGAATTACGTATAAAAGAGAAAAACATATAACAGAACAACGTATAATCGAGGTTCCATTGTATTACATAAATTAATTTTTATTCCTTTGCGGAAAAAAAATAGCGTCTGTAGGAACAAATAAATGACCAAACTTCACATTTTTGCGCGGTTCCCGCCGTAAACTAACGTTTTTTTAATAAAAAAATCAGGGAAATTATGGTTTAGAAGGTTTACAGAATTCTTACGCTTTGCACCTCAAAAAAAGTACAGCTTAGCATTTTCTGAATTTTTTCAAGTTTCGCATGCCTTTATGCATTTCTAAGTTTTCAGTGAAATTCATAGCTACCTGGAACGTCTGCTTTTGCTTTCAAAGGAAAGGCACGTAAAAAAAAAGTATTTTTGAACCATTTATCTCCAGCAATTGTGATTATTGAAGTTTCTATTGAAAGTACAGAAAGGAAAGGAGAAAAAAAAATTCTCTATAAATGAGATCTTTTTTGTTCCGCAATAGAAACGTTTCTTGCTTTTTAAAAGAGCTAATCGTCGAAAAAATGTATTGCCAATTAAAACATATGCCCGTCTCGAGGGACAGAAATGAATACCGTGAATTTATTTCCGCATGAAAAGTTCCCTGGAATCGTAATCACTATAGTCGCTGGTTGAAAATGAATAACGCCTGCGAAAATAATACAAAATAAAACAGATTCGCATTGAAAAAATAAAGTATATCTTACGGATTAAAAAACATTTTGAAATGAATTTTCGTTGTTTCGAGTCTTATAAATGAGTCTTTGTCTTCATTTTTTTACAAGTCTGGAGAGTCATTCAATGTGTGCCACAGCATCTCCCAAATTTGCAAAAAACAGAAGACGATAAAAACAACACACAAAAAAAAGAGCAGAAATCGTATTTTTGTATTACAATTTTCTTCGAATTAACGTCACCTTCAAATACGAAGGTGTCATCGTGATAACATAAGGAAGAAAGTTAAATGGATTTGAATTACAAACGAGATTTGTAGCACCGAAGTTTTAAAAAAGCATATATATTTTCATTTACGAACATTTAAACTTAATTTTTCACCTTGCTATTTAATCATCTGGTTAGTTTATAAATCAAAATATAGGAAAATAGTATTTCTTTCTGCGTTGCGAAGTTCTTCTAATAGTTGCCCTTATTTTTTTTAAAGGAGGTAGAAAGCATTAGAAACGCAAAATAAAATGCTGAAATAAAAAATTGGATGAATGTTGTAAGCAACAAATGCATTTTTGTCTAAGTTAAAAAGAAAGGGGTTTTTTTTGGAAGGAAATGACTGCATTTTTTATCGTGAAAAGAGTTTACAGGTGTTTTAAAATATTATCTATGCGTAGTAAAATGAGACTTGTTTGGAATTGCATTTTTTGCATTTCTCCGGAGAAAGTGTAATGGGAAAAATAATTCTAAATATGTTAAAACAAATATATTACGCAATAGAAAGCAATACTATAACCCAGTCATGACAAAAACTTCGAAATAAATACTCAGCTAACATCTGCTTCAAGTAGAACGTATAATGATCCAGGGATAAAGAAATGCAGTATAGTAATATCCGTAGGGTTTTTAGAAAGTTCGTGTTCTGACTTACTTCTAATGTATGTGACTAAGCCTTACTTTTTTGAAAGGTGCCACATATTCCTGTGCATCCCTGTGCTAATCTTAAATTTGTAGATCTACTCTTCCTTTTTTCTTTTGCTGATTTTAGGAATTAAACTGTAGAAACCTTGCCAAATCAGGAAATACAAAAGCAATACGAAGGAAGATAAAATATGAGCTTTTGAAAGGCATTTCCACATAGAACACTTATGATATGGTTTAGACACATACACACAGACACACACACACACATACCTCAGATTCATCAAGTAGAACAGATAATTTTTTTTTCTTTCTGAGGATGGGATTCTTGCAGTATTACAAATCGTTTTGGAAGATCATCCTCATTCATCTGTGAGGAAAACATCAACTGTGTGCATGACCTCGGGATACAAGACAAACGAATATCTAATAACTAACTCTTTAGGCATTTCAATTGTTAGTGTGCATTTAATCTAGAAGAATTCTGTCAGACAAATTTTTGTTGAAAGATGAGGAAAATCCGTGCCTCAAACGAATGTGCCTCACCAATTTGAACCTACTTCGTACTGATCTAAATAATTTCCGGGTGCTGGTTGTTACAGTGGACAAAATACCAGTTCATCACTTTAACCCTAAGACTCAAATCAAAGTCTAATGCTGAAGTATGCATCTTCTCAGCCTCCCAAGAAATTCCATTCAGCTGGTAAGAGGATGGCATCAATTTTTATTTTCTCGGCGAATGCACGATTGGGGAAGGTCACCACTTTTACTCTGCATAATACCACAACCTCATAAGGCAACTTTGTGTAGCCGTCAAGCGAAAGAGTCATTGACAATTGCAAAGATGGATTTCCCTTCTTCAGAACAATGCACCGTGTCACACTTTCAAGATTGCAAAGACCTCCATGTGGACTACAGGATATCAATTGATATAAAGAAGTGAATTCATTTTCTGTGACTGAGACCTATGTCGAAAGACAATTGAATCATGATGGCACAGCAGTTTTCTGTACGTGTTATGAATAAACTTTGAACGATCCCCATAATACGAGGTTTTTGCTCAATCAAAGAATGGAAAAAAAAAACTGGATTCAAATAAGGATTCCACCATTTTAATTTCACAGTTTACGTTTTGATTCTCTGAAGGTTATTTAAGAATTATCTTAGTATAACGGCAGAAAGACAGCAAGAGAGAGAACCCGTGAGTACAGTTGCAAGGAGGCAGAATAAAAACATGCATAGCTGCAAAGTGATAAGTATAGTGAGTGCATATAGAGCGAATAACAGTTAGTACGACTACAGAGCGAGAATAACAGTGAGTGAAGCTCTACAGAGAGAGAAAGAAACAGTTATAACGAAGTGAATTTCTCCGTCATTTTTATCCGCGCCGGGGCTCGAACCCGGGTCCACTCATTCCGGAATAAGTTGCTCTACCAATTAAGCTACGCGGACATTTGTTCTGATTGCTATGTGCCTTTATGTCGTGTGCGTCCTTCTGGCAGGTACGTCACATCTCCTGGTAAGTTACATCATCTCCCCCTTATTTTTATTTTTTATTCGAAGTGCTCCTCTTATTTTTCCTATCTCGCGGTGTGGAAATAACATCACACCAATGCGAGATTTTGAACGGTCGGGTCATCCGGATAGTTCGGGCGCCATTATAACGAAGTGAATTTCTCCGTCATTTTTATCCGCGCCAGGATTCGAACCCGGGTCCACTCATTCCGGAATAAGTTGCTCTACCAATTAAGCTACGCGGACATTTTATTCTGATTCCTATCTGCCTTTATGTCGTGTGCGTCCTTCTGGCAGGTACGTCACATCTCCTGGTACGTTACACAGTAAGTATATCTTCACAAAGAATACATTACAACAATAGCGGGTGCAGTTGCAGACAGACGTATCCTAACGGTGTGTTCAGTTGCAGACTGATAATAACAGTAAATGCCACTGTACATAAAGAAAATAATAGTGAGTACGACTACAGTGAGTGTAATAACAGTAAATGCGGCTGTACATAAATAAAATAATAGTGAGTACGACTACAGAGAGTGTAGCTGCAGTGAGAATAAAAGAGTGCAACGCAACTGTAAAGAAAGAATAACAGGATAATAGTTGTAAAGATATAATAACAGTGAATACAGCTGCGGAGAGAGAGATTAACATGAAGTACATATGAGGAGAGAGAAAAACTGTTAAAACAGCTGCGCAAAGAGAGAATATATCTGAGTACAACTTCATAAAGAGAATAACAAGGAATATATATGCAGATAGAGAAGAAAATGACAGTCAGAACACAGCTTCAGCTAGAGCGGTAGTATCACAGTGAATACAGCTGCAGCGAGAGAGAGAGAGAGAGAGAAGCTACTCAGGTGGTGCAGTGGTGAGGTTGCGCAGTGGTCTAATCGCTGGCTTCTGACCATTCATCCGGTCTTTCGGGATCGGGCCGGGTTCCAATTCCCAGTAAGACATGCATGAACTCTTTTTCTTACGGCACTGACTCTTCCCCTTACCTGGAACCAGTTGCTCCAAATTAGAGACGGGAGACTGTTTACAGACCATTGAATACATTACAGTGCCAGTGAAACCCTCAAACACAAAAGAAAGAGAGAAGAGGATAATAGCGAGTACAACTACAGAGAGTGAGAGAGAAGAACAGTGGTTACAGCTGCAGGGAAAAAATAACAATGCGCACAGGTGCAGACAGACGCAGCATAAAGTTATGTATAACTGCAGAATGATAATTAACACCAAACGTGGATGCATATACAGAGAATGACAGTCAATGCGGCTGAAGAGAGGGAATAACAGTGAATGAAGCGAAAACAACATTAAGTATACTCCGGTGTATCTGCATATACACTATCTACCAACAAGTAATTGGACACCCTGCAATCGACGATATCTACGGTTCTGATAAACGTCACGGCCGCCGCCGTTAAATATCGTGCGGAAAACAACAACTCAACCAGTCGCATGAAAGATGCCATGCAGTTCGGAGCTCTCTGATTTCGAGAAAGGTGTAATCGTCGGGTAGCACGGAAATGGCCAATCCATACGCGACATATCCAGCAAGTTGAAGTACCCAAAATCGACAGTGGCCTACGTGATTGGCAAGTGGAAGATGAGAGGTGACTGTCGGATAGTGCCCCGAACCGGCAGACCCACAAAACTTGGAGTTAGAGACCGACGAGTGCTGGCCAGCGATATTCGGAAGAACAGCTCCAAATCGATGAGCTACATCCGCAAGGAGTTTCGGCAGGCATCCGGGAGTGTTCTTTCGATGAATACCATCCGTAAGGAAGCCTATCTGCTCGGTTATCATGGACGTGCTGCCGCCCACAAGCCTTTGATCACCAAGTCCCATAGCGCTGCTCGGCTAACGTGGTGCAAAGAACGTCGGCAGTGGACCGTTGAACAGTGAAAACAGGTTCTCTGGAGCGACGAATCAAGGTTCACCCTCTACCGTTCGGATGTCAGGGTCTGGGTTTGGCATCTGCCTGGAGAACGCCTCCTGTCGGAATGTATTGTGCCAACTGTGAAGTTCGGCGGCGGTGGAATTATTCTATGGGGGTGTTTCTCCTGGTATGGCACAGTACCCTTGGTCGCAATTCCTGGTAGACTCAACGCCGAGACCTACTGCACCATTTTGGATGACCATGCGCTTCCTACGTTGTGGCAGTTTCACGGGGTGGACCCATGCTACGTTCAGGATGACAATGCCACCAGTCATGTTGTGAGGTCCACCACGGCTTGGTATGGTGACAATGGGGTGAATCGAATGGACTGGCCTGCGCAGAGCCCGGACCTTAACCCTATCAAGCACCACTGGGACGAGTTGGAGCGTCGACGTAAGGGGTGCCCCCACCGTCCGAAATCGGTGAAGGAACTGACCAGTCTTCTCCAAGCCGAGTAGAGGAAAATACCGCTAGCCGTCGTACAACGCCTGGTTGAGAGTATGCCCCGGAGGGTCGTAGCTGTAATCGCCGATCGTGGAGGCTCCACCAACGATTGAAGGTGAATAAACTTCGTTTTCCTTTGGTATCACAGGTGTCCAATTACTTGTTGGTAGATAGTGTATATACACTGACGGAAAAAAATCCCAACACCACGAAAAAATAGTTGTAGAGGAATGAAATGGCGGCAATACATTTGTATAGGTAACATATTTAATCGATTAAGGTTTCAAGATCACAGCTTAATGTAAGCGCGAGAAGAGCCATTCTAAATGTGAAATGCTGGTACATTAATAACCGGTGTAACCGCCAGAATGTTGAATGCAAGAACCAAACGTTCATGCATTGTGTCGTACAGGTGCTGGATGTCAGTTTGTGGGACGGAGTTCCATGCCTGTTGCACTTGGCCGGTCAATACAGGGAAGGTTAATGCTGGTTGGGGGTGACGCTGGAGTTGTCGTCCAATGATGTCCCATACGTGCTCGATTGGTGAAAGATCTGGTGATCTAGCAGGCCACGGCCGCATGTCGACACTCTGTAGAGCATGTTGGGTTACAACAGCGGTATGCGGGCGAGCGTTATCCTGTTGGAAAACACCCCCTGGAATGCTGTTCATGAATGGCAGCACAACAGGTTGAATCACCAGACCGACGTACAACTGTGCCGTCAGGGTGCGTGGGATAACCACGAGAGTGCTCCTCTGTCATAGGAAATTGCTCCCCAGACCATAACTCTAGGTGTAGGTCCAGTGTGTCTCGGCCGCAGACAAGTTGGTTGCAGGGGCTCACCTGGTCTCCTTCTAACCAAGACACGGCCGTCACTGGCACCCAGGCAGAACCGGCTTTCATCAGAAAACACAAGAGATCTCCACTCCGTCCTCCAATGAGCTCTAGCTTGACACCACTGACGTCGCAAACGGCAGTGGTTTGGAGTAAGTGGAATGCACGCTACAGGGCGTGTGGCTCGGAGCTGTCCTTCAAGTAACCGATTTGTAACAGTTCGTTGTGTCACTGTGGTGGCAACTGCAGCTCAAATTGCTGCCGCAGACGCGGTACGATACGCCTTGGCCATACGCCGTACATGGAGGTCTTCCCTCTCAGTAGTGCTACGTGGCCGGCCGGAACCCGGTCTTCTTGAGGCAGTACCTTCCCTTGACCACCGCTGCCAACAATCATGCACAGTGGCTACATTCCTGCAAAGTCGTTCTGCAATATTGCGGAACGAACATCCACCTTCTCGTAGCCCTATTACACGACCTCGTTAAAATTCCGTGAGCTGTTGATAATGGCTGTTTCGTCTTCTTAAAGGCATTCTTGACTAACATCAACACACTACGTCGAATCTCAACGATAACTAACGCTCACGAACGTTACAGCGCGTATTTACAGCAAACCTACTTTGCATGTTCCGAGGAGCACTACTAGCGCCAGACGTATGCGCCGAGAGCGAAATTTGCATAGACGTCATCTTACAGATGTACTCTCACCGCCTACCAACTGTCGTTTATCTAACACAACCCCTTCTTGGTGTTATGATTTTTTTCCGTCAGTGTATATAGAGAGAGAGAAAGAAAGAGAGAGAGGGAGAGAGAGAGAGAGACCGAGAGAATAACAATGAGTACAGCTGCATAGAGAGAGGAACGAAGGAGCGAATAACAGCAGCATCACCCGAAATGCCGAGGTCCGCAATTTTTTTATGCTTTGTCTTTTTCTGCTCCCTACGATATCCTTTGATAAGCGTTTTTTGTAAAACTCAGGACGAAAAATGTATGCTAGTATGCAGTATTTTGATATTACAATATTTCATCTTCTGCTAGCAAACTAAGTTGGAAACATTTTCATTATTATACAACATTTTTGTATGTCAGCAGTTAATGTAGGAAATTGTGAAAGGCGTTAAAAAGCATGTTTTTTTTTTTTTTTTTTTTTTTTTTTGATTGGAGGTTTAACGACCACCGTGAGCAACTCAATGGGCTATAAGCAGTCGCCCGTCTCTAATTTAGGGTCACTGGTTCCAGGGAAGGGAGAGAGCCAGTGCCGTAAGACAAACACAACATCCATGCCTGACCGGGATTCGAACCTGGACCCCTTACGGACGAATGATCAGAGGCCAGCGCCTTAGACCACTGCGCCACAGGGGCGGCAAAGCATGTTTTGAAACAATCAAGTGAGAACGTCTAGAGATCTATTGTAAGATATTTTTTCGGGTTTAACGACTGTCGTGAACAAGTCCAAGAGATATCAGCAGTCTACTGTCTCCTATTTGGGGGCATTGGTTCCTAAGAAAGGAATCAAGACAACGCCATCCGACAAGAGCTTATCCCATGCCTCATCCGGGACTTGAACTCGAACTCGTATCGGACGACCCATCCAAAGTCTGAGCAGACCACGCAGCGACCAGAGCGCCGGATTCTTACTTTTTTGCCTTACCATTCTGAATCAGAGGTACTGGGAGAATGAAGTAGATACTGCTATTTTTTTGTTGGAACGCCAGTCCCTAAATTAATGATGCACGACTGCGTCTGGCCTTAGATACTCATAATCTTCGAAACGCGTTTGAAACATAGAAATCAAAAACTCTTTGCAGTGCAATTTTTTCCTGCGCGGAAATGTTTTGCATATAATTTCTTCTAGTCTTTTGCAAAAAAAGTGACAGCATGCAAAACTGATCTGGCTGTCACTACGAAATTCCGGTTGAAAATCTTTGTTTTCTATTATTATGAACGTACTGGGATCTAGTATTCCCTTTAATATTATACGTGAGCCAATGCGTCACGCATTATTAATCGAAGAAAGTTTTAAGTTGTATTTTGTTCTTTTCGCAATTAATTCGAATAGTTCTCCACAATTATGCGGCTAGGCACAAATTGAAACATTACTAGGGGTGTTCAAATGAAAAGGTACGAGACGTCATAAGAACGTAACCGTTAACATATTTGCCTGTGCCGCTATGGGAGAACGTAGCGACACATCTAGGGATGCGATTGGAGTCGCCGGCGTGGATTGGAGCATGCGCGGGCGCCCGCATGCTCAGGAGAGAGCAGAAGCTCTTATAAAGAGCGCCGTCCAATTGACTACTTGTTGAATTCCTCCAGCACAGACGAACCATTAACTCCGATGTGTACTGTGAGACACTCCGAAGCCTACGCAGGTCCATCAAGAACAAAAGACCGGGGCTGCTCACGGAGGGTGTGGTTCTGCTCCATGATAACGCGCGTCCACACGTCTCCTGGGTCACACACGCGGAACTGGCCACGTTCCAGTGGGAGCAGCTTGACCATCCGCCCTACAGCCCGGACATGTCGCCCTGCGATTTCCATGTGTTTGGTCCCCTGAAAAAACATCTGAAAGGGAAGCGCTTCCACTCGGACGACGAACTCAAGGACGCTGTGCAGGACTGGGTCTCGTCACGGCCACAGGAATTCTGGGAACAAGGAATCCTTCGGCTCGTTAATCAATGGGATCGTTGTGCTACGGCCTATGGTGTATACTTTGAAAAAAGTCTTCATTTATACCCACAGTGTCGTTTCGTACCTTTTCATTTGAACACCCCTAGTATATTTTTGTTTCGCGGTTTAAAGGCTATTACGAGCAACTCTATGGGCTGCAAGAAGCCCCTACATTCCTAATTTAGAGCCACTCGTTCAAAAAAGGGAGACAGCGAATGCCGTAAAATTAGATTAGCACCCCGTGTCTCATGTTGAACTGGAGTAAGGTCCATATGGGACGAACGTTCAGAACTGGTGCTTACGCGACAACGGTGCCACCGTAGCTGCGATCGAAATCTTTACAGGAATCATTCACACTTTACAAAGAAAAAAAGAAAGAAAGAAAAAAAAGAAAAAAAGATGAAAATTTGTATGTATAATGTACATGTATACGAAAGGAAATGGTTGCAATACCAGAGCAATTCGGCTATTTATTTGGATAAAACAGCTACACGTGTGAAATAAGTCAGTGGACAGCGCCACCTCCAGCTCGGATACGAGCGGTAACTCGGCATGACACAGACGCATACCGTTCAGGAATACTGTATTGCATGATGTACAATTACGGACAAGTTTGTCGACATTCCTGGATAGGATTATGTGACGTTCCATGATGCCCCAAACATGTTCGATCGATGAGAGGTCGGGCAATCGGTCTGGCCACGGAAGAGTGTCGACATCACGGAGACAGGCCTGCAAGAGACGTGCCGTGTGTGGTCTGGTATTATCCTGTTGAAAAAGTGCGCAGTGATGCTGCAACAGGAATGGCAACAAAACAGGCCTTAGAATGCCGTCGACGTACTGTTGAGCTGCGAGAATGGTACGGAGGACTATAAAAGGTATCCGACTATCGTAGGAAATGGCTCCTCAGACAGTCATGCCCCGTATGCGAGCCGCTTGCCGTTCCACGATGAAGGCAGAATCCGTGCGCTGACCAGTTCGTATCCAGACACGTATACGCTGGTCATCGACGCCAAGTGGAAACCATCACTCATCACTGAAGACAACAGGACGTCACTGGACACTATCCCATGTTGATCTGACCCGACATCAGTGCAACCGGTACCGGCGATGCTCGCTGGTCAATGATAGACAGCGGAGTGGCCTCTTCGAATGTAGTTCCCGTGACTGCAAGTCGTCTGGCAACGGTCTGGATGTCCGCTTTTGTACTTGTAGATGACCCAACACGGCCACTGGTTGTTGACAGCGACGCATTCGGTTCTGTTCGTGCGGCTCTCACAATCGCTCGACCCTCTCATTCTGTCGTTACCCTCGAACGTCCACTGCCAGCGTGTCGCTGGATCGTGCCCTCCTCGACCAATTGACAATAACATCGTCCGATTGCCGCGTTGTTCGGGCAAAATGCCTGGCGACACAGCAACCTATCCAACCGGGTCTCTCTCAGTCCAATTATACGTCTAGCTCTCAAACTCGCTGAACTACTCAGATTTTGCACGAATTCGACGTCGAAGCATCTCACAGTCCGTAGATATTAACGCACCAGAAATCCAATTATTCCAGCGTGCGAGCTTTGCCCTTGATGAACCCTCCTCGACGCGCGATTTCCTTGCGCGTGGGGGACCGCTCAACACCCATTGGTCGTTATTATTTAATCATTTGCATATTCGGCCCTGCAGAGTTTCATCAGGATCGAAAGACTTCCTCGGGATGCTTCGTTTGTTTGTTTGTTTTTAGCACGTCTTTTGTAAAAAAAGATCGTGCTTATGTTATCGGTTTGTCCGTCCGTCCGTTCGTCTGTACCCACGGAATCTCTGCAACTATTTGTCCGATTTGAAATTTTTTTTTGCATTCGAAAGCTTGAAATGTGCGAATGGTGATCCTTCATTTCGTTTTTTTTTACGATGTACAATTTTGCCGCTAGAGGGCGTAAATGCAGATGATGTCGAATTCAAAAATACATTTTATTCCAGATATTTGCTGCTAAACATCCGATTGAAAAAACTATTTTATCTTTCGATTCCACTTATGTGGAAGAGTATTTTGGATATAGTTTCTTTTTCAAATTACGCATAGATTTTCCGCTAGGGGGCGTAAAAGTAAATTGCATTTTGTCCGATAACTCTTCTTCTAAAACTCCGATTTGAATTTTTTTTTCAGCGGATACATCTTCTGATGCAAAATGTTTTGCATAAAATTTGGAATTTTTGGTAAAGAAAACTTTGGCCACCAGGAGGCGTAAGTGTTAATTTTCGCTTCTGATGTATTTGCCAAAAAATCTGAGCTTCTAAAATATCGATTGAAAAAATTCTTTCGTGGACTGATACCACTCACATCGATAAATCTTTTCGGAATATTTTCTTCCTAAAATATTCCACAGTTTCTCCGTCAGGGGCGTAGATGTATATATTATTTTTGTCAATATCTCGAGTTCTAGGAGTCTGATTTGAAAAATTCCTTCTTTGTTGGATAGTGTTTTCCGTGTCGCATGTTTTTCATATAATTGCAAAATTTTCAAGTAATTCGTAGACTTTCCACCAGGGGGCGTAATGGTAAATTGCGTTTTCCCCGATATCTCTGCTTCTGAATCTCCGATCTTAAAAATTCTTTCTGCACCGGATACAGCTCCTGGTGGGAAATCGTTTGCACATAATTTCTAATTTTTATAAAAAAATTGTTTGGCCACCAAGGGGCGTAAACCGTAATTTCAGCTTCTGATGTATTTGCAGCAAAATATGAGCTTCTAAATTCTCGATTGAAAATAACGTCGTTTGTAGACCGATACTACTCATGCAGACAAACGTTTTAGAAACATTTTCTTCTTATAATAGTGCACGATTTCTACGCCAGGAGGCGTAGACGTATACCTTTTTTTCGTTAATTTCTTGACTTCTAGTAGTCCGATTTGAAAAATTCCTTCTTTGTTGGATAGTGTTTTCCGTGTCGCATGTTTTCATATAATTTCAAAAATTTCACGTAATTCATAGACTTTCCGCTAGGAGGCGTAAAGGTAAATTGCGTTTTCCCCTATATTTCTGCTTCTAAATCTCCGATCTGAAAACTTCTTTCTGCACCGGATACAGCTACAGATGGGAAAACGTTTGTACGTAATTTAAAATGTTTGTAAAAAAATGTTTGGCCACCAGGGCGCGTAAGTCTTAATTTCCGCTTCTGATGTATTTGCAGCAAAATATGATCTTCTAAAATCTCGATTGAAAAAAGTCTTTTGTGGACCGATACTACTCATTTGACAAACATTTTAGGAACATTTTCTTCTTGAAATAATGCATGGTTTCTACGCCAGGGGAGTAGTTGTATATCTTATTTTGGTCAATATCTCTACTTCTAAAAGTCCGATTTGAAAAATTCCTTTTTTGTTGGATAGTGTTTCCGATGCGAAATGTTTTTCCTATAAATTCAAAAATTTGAAGTAAATCATAGACTTTCCGCTAGGGCGCACAATGGTAAATTGCGTTTTCTGCTCCTAAAACTCCGATTTGAAGAATTCTTCCTGTATCGCTTACAAGACGTGACGGGAAATATTTTTCAGGTGATTTATAATGTTTAGTAAAGAATGGTTTGTCCACCAGGGGTCGTAAGTGTTAATTTCTAGTTCTGATGCATTTGTGGCAAAATCTGGGCTCCTTGAAACTCGACTAAAATTTTTTTTCTTGGACCGATACCGCTCATATCTATAAACCTTTTGTGAATACTTTCTTCCTAAAGTAATGCATGGTTTTCCCACCACGGGATGTAAAATCACATCTTATTTTAGTCGATAACTCTGTTTCTAAGAGTTCGTAAGCTCACGATTCCGTTTACAGCAATATCTGAGGGATTAAAATCCCGATTGAAAAACTTCTTTCTTCCGTCAGATACTATTGTTCTCCATACCGGTTTCATTAACTTTGAATAGCTTTGATAAATTTAATTTGCGTCAGAACGGATTCAAAAGACGTGCTTATTACACCCGAAAATTCGGTGTCATCTTTCTTGTTACTATTTGTAATTCATCTAAAAGGGCCTCTGATATGTCGGCATTGATTGATTGTAATGAATTCTTTAGTTGATGTTAATATAGCTTCAATATGAGCATAGGTCATTTGTATATAAAATGCGTATCTACCGTACGCTGATTTTAACAACGGAAATCTGTAATCTAACTGAGCAAATACTGTATTTATAGGAGGGGATAATTCAAAGGGTGGCAATGCAGCAAAAACATCTACTTGGGGTGGAGGGTGATTAATAACACTCGAAGAGCTACAGTGAGCAACTCGATGGGATATAAGCAGTCACCCGTTCCGAATTTGGGATCCTCGGCTCCAGGTAAGGGAGACAGCCAGTGCCGCAAGACAAACACAACATTTATGTCTCACCTGGATTCGAACCCGGACCCATCTCGGACGAATAGTCAGTAGCCATCGCTTAGACCACTGCCTTCAAAATAAACCTTTATTACTCTAAAAAAAAGCAAGGTACATGTAATACACTTCAGTCACATGAGACTGTATTAAAAGAGACGAGGCTAAGAAGTGTCAACACAAAAGAAAGGAGGAAAGAAAACTGGTTACATCAGAACAAGATTAAAATATATACAGATAAAAAAGGAACACAGAAAACAAAAACAAAAAACACACACATTACAAAACCCAAACCCCAGAGTGAGGGAAGAAAACACATTCCAAAAACTAGTACATAGCAGCGCGAACACAAAAGTGACAGGTAAAAAACACAACAACAATACAACACAACACAACACAAATTGACTGACACTGCAAGACAGCGACAGGAGAAACAAAACTGTGCTTATGAAAACATGCAGCAGCGGCCAAAATATTAGTACAAGAAGAACATAAAACAAAAAACCGTGCACATAAAGAGGGGTGTTAACCAACCGCTATAACTAAAAACGAAATACGAAGTGATGCATGTATGTCAGAAGGAACACTGTACAGAAGAATACATGATAATAAGGGGAAAAACCGCTGGATCACACAAAATAAATGTAGCCAAACAGGCACACGAGGTTCACAAAAAAATCGCACTCAATTCAAATTTCATACTCAAAACAAGAAGTCGCGCCTTGACAAACCCCGGAAGCCGACGTCGCGCTAAAGAGAGAATCACGTGGAAACAAGATCACATAGCATCATAACACATTGAAAACAACACAAAGTACGCCCAGTCGTGCACGGCAACAGAAGGCTGTGCCGAGAAAAAATACAATATTACAGGAAAAACCCAGACAGGAGAAACACGAAGCAAGACGTAGAACCCTAGCTTAAGTGCAAAGAAACACAAAAACGAAAACACAAAAAGTGCACTTAAAACATAATCAAAGACAAAACTGCCTCAACTGACTACTTAGTCACATACAGTCAAGAAAAAAACACAAGAGGCACAGTAAAAAAAAAGCACAAGGCAAATAGTGCGTTGACCAACTCCTTGGGTCAACGTAACCCAATAGACAAGAAACGCACGAGAAGCACACTGTATAGAAAACGAGAGATAAGGCTGAGTGCTCAATGAAAAATCACAACGAGACCAGCAGGGCTACACTAAGTAATTCAAAGTTCATAAAAAAAACAAAGCAAAACAAGTGAACATGAAACACAGGGCATGAGAAAAAAAGGTTCCCTAAACTGAGGAGCCAACTGAAACACGAAAGTAGAACATGCACAAACAAGTAAAAAACAAGATTATCATATTAGCAGTATTGGTAAAATGCAATCATAGTATTAAAAAACTCACACAGGAGGAGAGCGAGTAAGACAGCCGCCATCCGAACAACTAAACGAAACCCGTGCAAAAAGCAAGAGCAATTACAAATACACGGGAATACCACATACAGGAAACACAGTACAAAAAAGAAGATCAGGAACAACAACAAAGAAACAAGCACAAAAGAAACACAACACGCCAAAAAAACTTTGCAAAACTAGACAACACAGACTAGCCCAACGGAAAACAACAACACCCAACAAGCATCACACTAATACCAAACAATAACACTGATCACAGACAATTGGTGGCCAACCAGTACAACAAAACACCACAACAAGAAATGCGTCGACCAACAACTGTGGCCGACAAAAACATAGAAACAAGCACACAATAATACATAGACAAACAACTCAACAAAAGTACCGACACAAAAAAACAATAACCGATTACACAGCACCACCAAGAACCAGAAAAAAAATACACACAGAACACAGGAACACAAATGCCCACGGACTCCGGACAGAAAAAAGTAAAAGCAACTAGCTGTAAAACATCCAATCACAGCACAAAACGAGAAGAAAATTCAGACAAAGAGACCGAGGCCGCTAGTAAGAGGAAAAGTATAGAAAAGCACTATCCAAGAAAGAATATACCGACTAGTAGAATGAGCTAACAAAGCACAGGGGAAAACAACAACAAGACCGGAATCTCAAGGAAGCAAAACAGTACAACATTACCAAAGGGCCATAAAAAACAAGAAAAGGAAAATGGTAAAACATTTAAAAGGAAGAACAACAGGATCAGAGGAAAAGAATGAATACGAGGGAAAAAAACCTGCAGCTCAATCAAAAACAGAACAAGACAAAAACCCGGAAAAGCAAAAACAAACAAAGTGAAGAAACCAGTACACCAAAAAAAAAACAAGAAAAAAAAACTGATCAAACGAATTTAATCAACCCATGCTCAACCCGAAACGATGGAAGGTGGGGCCCCAGACCGAGAAGAAAGCAGTTACTGCCTGCCGGGCCAGAGCTACCTCGTACTCAAGTTGGATGACGGACTTGATCGAGGAACGAAACCTACGGCACAGAAAAACTCTCGCAGGATGATATCGACGAAGAGCAGGCCGATCAACACTGGTATGATAGTATAAATAAATAGTCAGTTTGGCCTGCAAAATTGAAAACGCGCAAACTGGATTGTGAACAGCAGCGGAAGGATGATGACGGCGAAGAAAATAGTAATGTGAAACAGAGTGAAAGGAAGGACAGACCTTGGAGAGAAGAGCAAACATCAATGAATAAAGAGGCTGTAAAACTAAACAGGAGTCCTATGCGTGAAGAACATCACCGAGCGTTGAACAGAAAAAACACAAGGGAGAAGACAGGCGACCAAAACGATGAAGAGTTCGTGGTGTGAGCAAGCGACGATTAAGATGGAGCCAATGAATGTCAGTTGCTTTTGGGGAAGCTAGAGAAGTGTGAGAATCAATCCATATCTGAGAGGTTTCATCAGGTGGCACAAAAGGAATAGCTAGAGGTGCTCTAAAATAAGTAAGAAAGTGGCTATACAATAGTTTTGCAGTAACTTGACGCACCAGAAAGGGAACATCATTCAAATAAACCAGAAAAGGAAGGCAAGGGGACGCCGAAGAAGAAACAATTAACCCAAAAGAATTCACGAGGGACGGGTAAAGGCGTTGAAGCTGAATATGAAGCAACAGGAGCTGGGCGCGATGTAAGGGAGTGTGAGCAAGAGGGGGTCGATTTGGGAAAGAGACTTCCAGCGGAGAGAAGCATCTACAAGTTGGGATACCTGTACCACGCCACTGGCGAACCAGGTGGAGAAGCACAAGTACGGTGAAGAGGGAGAACGGAGTGCAGAAGAGTAAAAGAGAGGTTCCGCAAGCAGATCATTAGTTGAGGTAGGTGGGAGACGGACGGGACATAAGGAATGCCAGAAGGAAAAGACGGTGCGATAAGTATCGGGAAAGTGATCTGGAATGAGGGGGAACAGATCCATACGGAGGAAAGTAGCGAGAGTGAGAAACGGACTGCGAGGGAAAAGTAGAGTATCAACAATAGTAATCGATGAAATCTGAGGATGAGAAAAAGAACGGAGAAAGGTCTGAAGATGAAGAGCATTAGATTTTTGAAAAAGATCTGGGAGGGCAAAACCTCCAAAGGACGAGAGTAGGACGATGAACCCAGTGAACTTTATTCCAGATGAAATCAATAATCAAATGTTGAGCGGATTGCAGAAAAATGGGTGAGGGAAAATAAGCGAACCACGAATGTGTCAGAATGGGAAAAAGAAAGGAAGTAACCAGATGTGCTCTGCTAAAAAAGGACAAAAAAGGTTTGAGCCGGCAAAAAGGAATAAGACGGTGATTGAGCTGCTGAACCAAAGGAATCCATGTGGCATCAGCAACTGCCACGGGATTTCCAACGTACACACCAAGAAGTGTAATGACCGAGGATGACCAACGGGCACCCCAAGGGCGATCACCGTGTGCCACCCACGATCCGGCCCACAGACCGACAGCTTTTGACATATTAACTTCGGAACCGGAAATTGAAGCATACTCACGATAAGCAGAAAGGACAACACCGAAAGAACGTTCAGTGCGAAGAAAGAGAGTGAGGTCATCAGCATATGCAGACAACACTATGCGGTGGTGACGTGTAGGAGCAATAATGCGAGGAATCACAGAAAACAAGCGAGAACGCAGACAAATTAAGAGAGGTTCAAATTCAAGCGTAAAAAGTTGACCCGAAAGGGGACAACCCTGCCGGATCCCGTTGTCAAAAGGGATGGTAGCTGTCATGAATATGGAAGTGCGAATACGGAAAGAAGAGTGAGACTAAAGATTAATAAGAGCTTGACAGAAAAGAGTAGGAAAGCCAAAATGACGAAGAACAGCAAAGAGATAAGAGTGATTAATGGAGTCGAAAGCTTGTTTCTGATCAATATTAAAAATTGCGAGAGGTTCGGAAAGATGGGAAGCAAGAAAGTATAAGTTGCGAATGGTGGAAATGTTGGTAGTAATCGAACGGCAGGGAATAGTGTAAGTATTTGATCGGGGTGGATTAAATGCTGCAAGATGGGATTGAGGCGAAAAGCGAGAATTTTAGCAAAGGTTTTGTAGTCAGTATTAAGAATAGAGATAGGATGCCAGTTAGAAAAAAGACCAAGGTTTCCGGTTTTGGGGATGAGACGGAGAATAGCAAAAGTGAAAACAGAAGACTGAAAATTTGAAGAAGTAAAAACGGCATTAAAACAAGCAACCAGAAGCGGGAGGAGAGAAGGAAGAAACTTCTTATAAAATGAGAGCGGAAGACCGTCCGCGCCAGGGGAAGAACGGTCATTCAGACTGGAAATTGCAGAGCGGACTTCAGAAGGAGAGATAAGAGAAACAAGAGAATCAAAAAAACAATGTGGAACCTGAGGGAGGACATGAAGAAGAGGGGAGATATCTGCAGGAGAAAGGAGTCGGTGCTGAAAACGATCAGAATAATGGGAAAAAGTAAGTTCACAGATACGATAAGGGTCAGTAACTGTAGATCCGTCAGGTAGTGAAAGAAAGGAAATTGTGTTGCTTTTAACATGATACTCCTCAAGGGACTTCAAACTAGAAAAGGGGTCGTCGTGAAACCGCAAGTGAGTGAATTTCAGACGAGTAAGGGCTGTTGAAGCAAAAGTAAACAGAATACGACGAAGTTGAGCTTGAAACACGGGAAAAGAAGGATCAGAAGGAGAAATAGTCTGCAATTTACGACGGAGAACATCAATATCTTGAAAGCGAGAAGTACGGGAAGAGAAAGAAAACTGACGTGCGAAAGAAATAATCGTAATTTTCGTGGAAAGCCACAGAGCCACTGGGTCGTCAGACGAAGAAAGTTGTTGCACAGGAGACGAGATCATAGAGCGAATTTCAGCACAGAAAACAGGATCAGTTAAAACTGAATCGTCGAGCGACCAGACTGGGGAAAGGGGAACAGAGGAAGAATGCCAAAAAAGTTTTAAAAGAACGGAGCGATGATCTGACGAAACGGAAGGATGATGAGTAATTTCAACCAGAGAGGAATGGAGAAAACTGGAAACATAGAATCTATCTAGGAGTGCTGCGACACAGCGTGTAGCAGCCGGGGGAACCAGGAAAATTCCTTGGACCGGGGATGGAGGGAACGGAATGCATCAATCAAATCAAAATTAACAACGAGTTGAGTGAGATTGGAAACAAGGTCGGAACGGCTTTCGATTGAACCATCTCGGTCAAAACCGGGTTGCAAAGTGCAATTGAAATCGCCTGCAACAATGACTGTATTATTTGGATGGAGGGTCGAAAGGATACAAGAAAGATGTTGGAGGAGAGTTTCTGCATCCGTAGCAGATTGCGGAATATGGATATTGAAAACATGAATACGTTTAGAACAAAAACAAAAAGAAATATGTTGAAAAGAACCCAGCAGACTCTGTGACTCAACAAGATCAGAAAGGGAAGAATGAAAACGCACATGAAGCGCTATAGCGGTACCAGACCTGAGATGGATCCGGTAATTATGATAAAAAAATGTACGGCCAGCGTCTCCAGCTGGAACACCCGGCATCCAAGGAACAGTTCGTCTCCTGGAGAAGGAGATATTAGCCCCCAGGTAACGAACGCCCTCGTAAACCAAAGCATTCGCCGCAGAAGACGCAAGCCCTCTACAATTAAAGCTAAGTATTTTTAACAAGGACATCACTGGTAGGTTGCATCCAGCCTTCCAGTTCAGCCCTCAAAATCTTGAGTAAGTATCCCAGACGGCGAGCATATTGCTCAGTCCTGCCAGGCAAAGTAACATTAGTTATAAATGCATGGAACTGGTTTAGCTGTGCAATCATTTCAGGCAGCAAGTGAAGCTTACTCTTAATGCAAGGTAATGTGATCAACTTCGCCTTACGCGGGCGAGTGGTCAATGCATACAGATCAGATAAGATAAAAGGGTGCAAAGGCACCGCAAGTTCTTTAAACATAGTAGAAATGTCAAGAAGTGTATTAGAAGGAGAATCATCGTCAGAGTCAACCATTGCAGAGTCATCAGGATCAGGGGCGACCGTGTCCATAACATCATCATCCTGGAGACATGCGAATCTGTTCGAAACTAGTAATTCAGAATTTGGCTCATGATGGCTAGGTGAACCCGAGGTAGAATGGGCTGGTTTCTTGGACCGAAGACGTTGAGACGAACGGGAAGAGCGAGTAGAAACACCAGGTGAGCTGGGGCGTTTACGTTGTGATTTAGGTGCAGACACTTCCAGCGATGGAAAATCCTCATTGGAGGGCTCCAAACCATCCCGTACGACGACTGGAACCGGGAGGGAAGGAACGACTGGAGGAACAGCAGGCAAAATTGATGAAGGTAGATTGTGAGCAGGGGCCTCAGCGACCTGCACAACATCCGCAGGGGCAGCGGCCAACGGAACTGTAGTAGCTAATGAAGAATCAGATCTAGCACCAGGAGTAGCATGAGGACAAGCAGAAGCGAGATGACCTTCCCCTTTACAGCGGAAGCACTGAACCCCTGCAAAAAGATTAAAAATGTACGTCCGGGTATCAGTGACTAATTCCAGAGTTGCAGGGCGTTCCGCAATTGACTGAGAAGTTGGAAAAATAACCCGGTACTGGCGGCGCCCACCCTGCACATGTTTCAGGGGGGAATCACGGGCTGTAGCTGGAAGAATCTTGGTCACTCCCACAACACGACCCATCGTGCTGAGGGCATCAATCAACAGAGAATCAGGAACAGCCGTTGGTACAGGAGAGAGGGTCACCGTAACTGGTCTTTGGGCTGCAGCGACAGGTTGTAGATTAAAGGACCCAATATCAACCCCATGAATTATAATTAAATCTACTGCTTGCTGGTGGGTGAAGCGAACAACCACCCCTCCACCCAAGCGAATAATGGACACAATGCTTTCGGCTGAAACGACCTTCGACACAGCATGCTGATACTGGGGGAGGGGTGCCACGCAAAGCAGGAATGAAAACACTTAATAATAAGGCAGACGACAATTGCTTACCTTTCGGTGAATTACTTGGAAGAATAATTTTCAACGCCGAAGCTACACGTTTGAAATGTGGTGCAGAATCACTAGAAATATATGAGGTACGTCCCACAGCTTGTGCGAACGACGTTAAAGTAGAACTAGCAGAACCAGGAATATTAGATGCAGCCGGCACACGGGTGGCCAGAAGCACAGTCTCTTGAAAACCAGCAGCACTAGTCGACGCAACATTCCCCGAGAAGACACAGAACTAAGAAGCGAAGACATATCAGCAGTCGACGAAGCAGCTGTAGACGACAGTGACTTATTCACAGTGGTAGTGGACATTCTCGACCACTGCCCCACCAAAACTCATGCGTCGTAATGACGACACACGAAAATAAAAAAAAATAAAAATGAGCACCCACTCGGCACTCAGCCTCACTGCTCGTGAAGCGAGGGTACGAAGCACTGCAACCAAAACACAAAACGACGAAATACCACAAAAAGAACAAGTAAACAAACGAACGTTGACTTCTACGCAGGAGCCGAAAAAAATGCGACTTGTCTGTTCAGCGACCACTGCGCCACCGGTGCGGCCCAGTTGAGTTGAGTTTTTGGTTAGATACTTAATCGCAAAAACTTGATTTTTACAGTTTTTTTCAGTCCATCTGTGTTTCTCCCACTTTTTGCTGTAAACAATTTTCCACAGATATTTTAGTTAATGCCTTAGAAGGATTCTGGGACCACCTTAGCAGCTAGGCACCGTTGCATTGCATCCTCTGCATTCCTTACCCTTTCACAGCCCTTGCTGTTATCGATGACTCATTAAGCAATTGATGATGAAGAATCTGGACAATCGTCAGGTGCGTCCGAGTGGGCTCGAGTTTGAGTTCCGAATGTAGCATAGGTGGTGTGTTACGGTACAGGTCTGTTCCATAATTGGCCCTGTTCCCTCTGATGTCTTATGACACTAATCCTGTTCCTTCCCTGGCATCATGGGCTTTAAATCAGGATAAAAATCATACACAAATAAACGTTAGGATTGCGCTAATTAGATAAAAAACGCACACGAAAAAGCTAGATAAAAACACGTACAAGAAATCCCCCAAAAAAATCAGGATTGTGCTAATCGAAACTCCCGATATAAGCAAAATAATATCCTTCGCAAAGAGGCAAATATGCTCATCGGAAAAAAGAGAAATGAAAGCTACAGCGATCTTAAGAGAAACGGAAGAGTGTATTCAACATGAGAAGCACCCGAACTCAATTAGAGCTGACTGCTTAACTTGCTATATAAATCCTACCAAACTGTGTGATTTCATCGAAATTATTTCAGACCCTTATTTCATTCGCATCTGAAGATAAGGTAATATCAGGCAATTTGTTATCAGAATCTTTTTAACTTCTTTGATATATCGTGCATTTTTATCATCTGGTACTTTGCAAATAGTATTCGAGAAGCAATAATTTTCACTTTATATCCTCAAAGGAAATCAAAAGAAAACTATATTTTAGGAGCAGTAATGATATCTTTTCTTTGAGCAATGAATTTCTCTTTACGTTTGACTGCACAAATTTAGGAAATTATTCAGTGAAAATTCACGCGCTTTCCATGTTTTCATTTATTTCGTTCACTGCAACACCTAGGCTAGCTCTTTTTATCAATCAGAAATGAAATATCTTTTGCTAGAAGACTAAAATTCGAAAATATAAATTCGATGTTTTGTTATTTCATAGCTCTAAATTGACAAGACTGCTTCCTCTGATTGAATTGATTTTTTTTTGTAATATTAGTTTGACAGTTATATACCGTACTTCAGCTCATTTTTTTCATTTTTTTGGGTATTTGCATTTATGATTTGGAAGTTGCACGCTCTGATATCTTCGTTTATACCATCCTTTTATCGCCGCACTGCGTAGCTTAACTCGTAATCTAAATTCAAGAATGAGGCGAAATGAAAGCAAAACAGATTTTTTCAGTTTCTTTCTTTAAAGAAATGGCTCTTTCAAACTGATATTCGTATCGTGGTTCGTCATTTTTGCAGACTTTCAATAAAGATTTCCGTCCTTCGGTACGGGTTGGAAGACAAGCATTATCTTAGTTTGAACTTTGGACTATTTAATTCTTGACCCCAGAAATCTAGAAGAGTCATTAAATCTATTTCCTGTTCGAAGCATTCGAATATCTTCACTTTTGAATTGTTATTCATTATGAGACGTAGCGAAGACCAAGCGGTAACTGCTTACGACTAAGAGATCTTACTGATTATAAATCGGATTCCGTTACACAAGCCGAAAAAGGTGAGCAAACGTACTGCATCACCTGCAAAAATCGTGAATTTTTAAGTTTAACTTTTTTAAATAAATAATTGCCATAGTTATTTCATCGTTTATGTCATTAGATGCGAAATTTAACGGATATTTCAAAAATGTCTTAGTTTTTCAAGTAGCTACTTTTGTTCTTAAGATATGACATAGCATACGGCGTTTGACAAACACATTGAAATTCACGTTAGCTGCGTATGAGTTGTTACAGCTAATCATAGATATTCTTTGACCCAATTGGCTGTTTCCTAAAGCCTTCCTACTCCTACTCCAGCTTTTATAAGGGTTGATCGAACTAACGGCAGGATGCTTGCGAAACGGTCGCTCTAGCCACTACACTGGTTTGCCACGCACGAGACTTTACTTGAAGCTGGGACTCTTTCCTGCGCTATGTGAAACGAAGAGTTCTCTTTTTATTTTTACAATATTGCGAGGTGTTTATCATAAATGTCCGTTTCATATAATTCATAAATTTATTTTTTAACGTAGCGATTGTTTTTATTTACCTTACGGGAACTTCACTTATTTTGAACGAGTGTACTAACTTAAAGGCGCTTTCGAAAGTGTGCTGTCCTTGTGGTCTTAAAGACGATTGTTTAACTAATATATTTACCCGTTCACGTTACATTCTGTTACATTTTTAACGTTGTATCTTTTCTTTCCACGGTCCTTAGCTGCATTTCTTCTAAAGAGGAAAAATATTTTATTTTACTTGTCGTTATTTTTAGCAGCGAATTCCTCCAATCTTGTGTATTCAACCCATGGATGAGTGCATTATATCCACATAGCGTTGCTTTTTGTTTTTTTGTTTTTCAAATAATTGATAAATTTTGTACGCGTATAGTTCTCATTTTTCTCCAACATAACGATATTTTAATGTCTTTCCGGGACTTTTGTTTGAGGTGTTCAAACGAAAGATTACGCAGAAATTATTTCTTGTTAACCATGAGAATGGAGTGGGTGTATTTCGTGGCTGTCTGTATTCTCGATTCTTTGTGTCTTAGTGCAGGAACTTTGCTCTGAAATGAGTTTCTATAAATACATGAGAGTAATTAATTGACTATTTCTCACAGTTAATTAATAATTATTTATATAATTTTCTTCCTGCGGTAATCTTCGTCGACGTGGAATTTCATTAGAAAATTAATTCGCCTCTCTACATATGGCTTTTTTCCCCTTTAACATCCACTAAAATAACACAATGGCGATAGCGTCGCCTTCAACTAACTGGTACCACGAGAGACACAGCTCGTATTGCTTTTGCGCATGAGCAGTCCCGTTGCTTCCACCTCGTGTTGAGTTTGCTTCAGATGTCAGCTACGGGCACTTGCTTGAAGGCCTGCAGTTCACGGCGATGCTGCAGGTCCAACAATGGCTGCCAACTGACGGCGCTGCCACTGACGGACCGCTACCGGGCCGTGAGCGGCAGATTTCAGCCAGCAGTGACCCATCACTGCCAGATGGTGGCTAGCAGTTTCCCAACACTTGTGTTTTTGCTGGCTAAGACTGTTTAATGTTAGTCCAAATCCGATTGTCATTAGAGTGTGGTTACCAAGAACAGTGTTACAGCTCGCACAAGACTTCATGCTGTGTACAAGGCTGTGAATGAGAGTTTGGGTGTCACTCCTCAACCAAGGCGTGCCGGAGTCCGGATGAGAGAACGAGGGCTCTACTGGCTTGCAATTTCTCTTTCCAGAACATTCCAGACATGTTCTATCGGGTTCAGGTACCAAGATCTCGCGGCCCGCTCCATCCTGTGAATAACTCCAGTTATCCATTGACTGGCCGAACTCTAAGGGTACGCACGTTATTCGTCATAAAAAAGAAACTGGGGGCAAACAGCTCCCTTGAAAAGCCCTACATATGGTTCTAGGATGTCATTCCAGGAGCATGCAATAGTCGGGGTGTCTCCTGGAAACACGCGCAGCAAGGGTATCCATGCAACATGATGCCAGTCCAAAACAGGAGCCCTCCATCACCGCAGTGGTCTGTTTCTCTAATGTTATGGGGAAGATTTCGTCTTCTTCCTGTCGCTCTACAAGTATACACATGTCGAGAACTTGTGCTTAGGCTTACTGCTACTCATCAGAGAAGAGTACACAGTCTCACTGATAAGGGGTCCGTATGCAATACATACTATCACACACACGTGCACACATTCTCAATATACACTGAAGTGCCATTGAATTAGAGATAGCAAATGTTATGTAAATACTTGTCTGCAACTTCCGCATTATCGCGAATGCCCAGAAGAAACTGGTGTTAAATACAGCCATCACCCACAGTTTCGCCAATATAGTGATTGAGTGCAGGCGTGATGGGTAAGACCGGTAACTTGAATGCTTTTGACAGGGGACATATTGTAGGTGCCCGCAGGATTGGTCACTCCATGTCAGAAGTCGTCAGCGTACTGGTTTTCTCGTGTTACCGTGCCCAGAGTGCTTCCAGAACACGAAAATTCTGGCAAAAGAACAAGCTTGAGAATGAATTATAAAGGGGTACCAGCCTTGACATCTTGTGGTGTGCGCCGTTTGGACCGCACTGTTCGAAATGATAGGTCCAAGACAATATCACAAATCACCATAGATTTGAACAGTGCATCAAGTCGCCATGTCAGTGCAAGGACAGTGCAACGTACTCTTAAACGTCTAGGGTTCGAGGGCTGCTAGACGACAACACTACCACTGTTAACGGCAAGACGCAAGGCTCAACGCCCCTGCCCTGGGGAAAGCACACAAACATTGGACCAGAAAGGGCTGGTAACGCATAAATAGCCTGGAGTCATTCCCGGTTTAAACTGCATCGAGCTGATAGAAGAATGCGGATCTAGTGTCAACCTCATAAAGGCATAGACCCTTCCTATCAAGTTGGAGCAGTACAGGCTAATGCTGGCTCAAAGATGGTCTGGGGTAAGCTTCAGCTGCAATGATGTATGACCTTTGGTACGCGTACGTCAACTTTGAGTGCCCCAGATTATGTGGACATCCTATCGATCAATTTACACCCATTCGTTTCCAGCATGCATCCCAGTAGCAATGGCATATTCCAGCAAGATAATTGTCCATCATACAGGTCCCACCTGGTTGCTGCATGGCTGTAAGGGTATTGTAGTTAATTTGAAACGTTTCACGGACAGCCTAGAATTTCGGATTTATACCACATCGAACTTCTGTGCGGTACCGTCAAAGAGGCTGTTCGGGCATGTATCAAATCGGATATGAACCTGGTAGAATTACGGACAGCTTTGGCGGAGGCATATCTGGCGACTGGAGTCCAAGCCTGATAGTGTGGTCACCGTTATGAGGACAAGAGGTGGCCCAACGCGTTACTATGCAGGTAAGTCTAATTCAATGGCACTTCAGTGTATATGCACTGTATCACGCTGAAATTAGAACACTCAGAAGGAATGAGCGAAAGTTTATGCTATAATCAGCAGGCGGATGAGTTGTGTCGAGGTATACAAATCATCAATGTACGCAAACAATCGAGCATAAGCTCCTGCTGTTATAAAAACGTAAGGCGTGTGGATTTCAAGGAAACGAGATATCAGTTTCCGCATCAATATCAGAATCACAGGCGATTTCCACAAATAGTGAATAATATCGAGAGGCGGGATGGTTACTTCGTCATGTAGCAGAACGTGTGGCCAGGACAACACCACAGTGCACCGATGGTGTCAAGCGTAAATGTAAGAAGGTCAGAGTAATCGTTTAATCGGTAGTGGAACTCATTTAGAGAATGAGAGGATCGTTTTATCCATCGACAGATTCATCCTCGTCTACTCCATGATAACGATTATCCAACGACCTGTGAGTCCTTCTAGATGTCACACCCTATCGTATAGAGATATTTCACGTCGATTATAGGAAAGACACCATGCATACCGGTCATTGAGTTTATTACCACTGGCTACTACCAATTGTCTGAAATTCTGCCTCACATAGGCCATCTTGGGTATAGGTAGTGTTCATAGATAAATGCCGCTTTGTCTTGTGATCAATAACAGCACACTCATTGGTTGAAGACGCGCGTATTAACCACTGAACTAGAAAGTCACAGGAATCTGATTCACGTTCAAGGTAAAACTAATTGGGCAATGAGGATTTCTCCCCTAATGCGAGTGATTTAGTCATTTTATTTTCTATCGGAGCTAATTATTATCTTTAATACGTTTGTAGTAATTTTATTTTTTCTATAGGAGGTCTTATTACAAATTACGTATTTTTTTTAATCGTGATTTTTTGAAGCAACAGGATGATTTTTAGTTTGAGATATTGTTTTCAACTGACAATAACTTTCAATTTCCTTTAAGAGAAGGCACAAAGTACTGTTTTATTGTACTGTTTCACAAAACTTCTATATATGAAATTTTCTCTTGATAGCTGTATATCTTTTGTCTGAAGGACTCCACAGACTGATACATAAACATCGTACAATCACCTGTACAATAAATGAAATACCCGGTTTCTTACGGTAACACAACATATAAAAGCTGGTACACTAAATGGGGAAGAAGAGAAGAAATATCCTGTGCCACAGTAGAAAGCATTCATGCGATATGCTATCCACAATATCCGATCTCGCTACAGAACTTCAAAATCAAACACTTCGACAGACTATTGAAGTTTAATAGTTAATCAAACCCCTAAGTATTCTCGTGAATCTTTCCTGTAATCGGAAATTTTTCGTCATATGGATACGGAAAAAGTGAGAATCTAGTTTTTCCATTAATATAAGAAAGGAATTGCGCAAAGGCTTCTGAAAATTCAGAATTTTCCGTTAACATC
This sequence comes from Macrothele yani, assembly GCA_039090855.1. Classification (NCBI taxonomy): domain Eukaryota; kingdom Metazoa; phylum Arthropoda; class Arachnida; order Araneae; family Macrothelidae; genus Macrothele; species Macrothele yani. The sequence goes on along the minus strand of CM077007.1, from coordinate 97,734,584 downwards.
TTAGGAAAACACAAGTTTGTGTGTGTGTCCCTTCACTCCGGAGTAAGTCTCTCTCCCAACTGAGCTACGCGGACAGAATGTCTCGCTGCAGATTTGTCGTCTTGACACACGTTTTCACCTCTGTAGTACGTCACATCATCTCCCTCTTAATTTTTTGTTCTTTTTGAAGCGAAGTAGGAATTTTTCATTAATTCCAAACAATGTGTGGAACAAACATCACACATTTTTCGAAGAACCCAACGGCCAGTGAATTCATTTTTCACAATCGGGCACCAATGTGAAAACACAAGTTTGTCCGCGACGGACATCGAATACGTGTCCTCTCACTCCGGAGTAAGTCGCTTTCCCAACTGAGCTACGCGGACAGAACATCTCGCTGCATATTTGTCGTCTTGACACATGCTTTCACCTCTGTAGTACATCCCAACCTCTTGTAATCCGCAACTTATTGTAAATGAAAGAAAAGGAATTGCTGAAAGGTTTGTGAAAATTGAGAATTTTTCTGGCGTACGAAAAATCCGTGAAATTAAGTTTTTTCCATCATTTCACGGAAAAAGTTGTATCAAAAATATGCTTCGTTAATTCACGAAAGAAATCACGGAAAGCGGCTCGTGAATTTCAGATTTGTTTTTAGAGTGTACATATTGGTGTATGGGGAAGGGTGTTTTGTGTCTCCGGGGATTTCCTTTAAGAGGATGATGCAGGTCATATCATGGGAAGTGAGAGCAGATTTTGCTACTTATCAGTAATCTTTACAGAAAATTAAAAATCATTGCGAAACACGTCATTTATGTTCGATCATTTGCAAGCTGTGTCATTTTTGACCCTTGTTTTTCCCAAAGAAAAACTTTCTAAGCCATTTGCTTGAAGCTTCGAGTTTACAGCTAAAGAAAAAAATGAGATCTCGTTTCCATAACGATCGATAACGATAAACGTGAATCGTCGATGACGCGTGACAAGGCTATCATGTCACTGGGATCCAAATTTCTGCCTCAATACTCATTTGTACAGATGTATTACATGTGATCTTTACAATCTATCCTTAATACCACCCCATTATTCTCAATGACGATGGATGTCGTTGAACATTCGTCTGAAGACAAAGGAGATAAGGCAGAATGACTAAAAAATTTATCAAAGGGATGACAACAAAATTGCAGGTGTAGCATGAAATGCATATACTGCTGATGCTTACGACTGTTCACGGTTTTCTTTTGCGTAACGGGGATCGTAATTTGCAGAATCGAATTTCGTTTTTGCCACCGAAGCTTTGGAAAAGAGAACAGTGAGCCCGGGTGAGTGTTTATATCGAATACCGGTGCGGGAAATCGGGTTTGACCTTCTCCACTTTTTCATTTGTTCTCTGCTAGCGACAGATGTTACAAAAAATCGACTGCTGGAAAAAAAAGAAGATTTAGGAGATGATGGTAAGAGTTTAAGAATGAATAAAAACTGTTTTCTCTCCATGGCTGATGTTGGTGTATAACTAACGGTCGCTCATAATTTGCTTCGTTTTGGTTTTAGCTTTTCAATCACTATTGTAGTTACATTAAAGGAGCTTTGCTTTTGAATTCAATCTTAATAACTTTTCGAAGTTTGTAGAAATCGTAATCGATTAACTCTTCGTTTTTCACAGTTTTGAACTATTTTTAACTTCAAAATATCTGAGAAGAGCCACGCACGGAAAAATATAAGTAGATGAAATGAATAAAACTTTTCAATTTTCAATATGATGCTGAGATATTCCTTTGATATTTCTTACTCATTCTGAATTTTTATGTGAAGTGCGCACAACCAGTGATGGCGTGGCAGGTCATGATATCTTCATCTTCAGAAACCCATTCTTCTTCTGTCTTTTTTCACCCCTGCAAAACACCAATTCCAGTCATCTTTTTATAATTTCCTGCAGATATGCGTGTGCTCAGATATCCTACTGATTATTTTCTCTAAATGACAGAACCAAAACGATGTTGTTAATCTAATTACTTAATTTGCAGCTAAGTCCGTTGCTGTGTAATGATTCAAAATGTCATAGTGCATAATCGCATTTCTGTAAATATTTTTATCGAAAATGTTTAAACTAAATTGAAAAACCTTTTCAACTGATTATTTAGATTCCAGGTCTAAATGAATCGGCCGTCCCGGTGGCGCAGTGGTCTAAGCGATGGCTTCTGATTATTCGTCCGAGATGGGTCCGGGTTCGAATCTCGGTTACGCATGGATGTTGTATTTGTCTTACGGCGCTGGCTCTCACCCTTCCCTGTAACCAGTGATCCTAAATTAGGGAAAGGCGACTTCTTATAGTCCATTGAGTTGCGCACGGTGGTCGTTAAACCTCCATTAAAAAAATGAATCGAGCTGGCCCGGTGGTGCAGTGGTCTGAGTCCTGGATTCTAACCATCCGTACAATGTCCCGCTTGCATTTGTGTAACCGGTACATTATACGGATAGTTATTTAATGCAAACCGAGACCCAATGTCCCGGTTTGTGCATTTGTGTAACAGGAATATTTGGTCCCGGTTCGAATCCCGTGTGGCATGCATTTTGTGTTTGTCTTACTCAGGGCCAGATGGACCATAGGGGAAACCGGGGCCGACACCTCATGCCCACCTCAAACTTCAGGTTTCATGTGGGTGTAAATTAGTTCAAATTGGCCAAAACAGACGTCTATTTAATAAAAATTGAATTTCAGACAAAACACCCAGTCTTTCCTACTTGAAACGAGGTACATGAATGATAAAAATTATAACTCAGAACAAACCTGAAAATTCATAAGCCGAATGGAGATCATACACGGGCTGCAAAAATTAAGGACGAGATGGTTTTTCGAATGTAACGTCATGCAGAAGTGCTCCACATCGATTCAAATCATACCATAAGATCCCCAAGATGTAAGAATATCGGACAAGGGAGCAAAACCGTCCGAACAAGGAATCCAAAGGATACAAAGGCACTTTATTGAAAAGGTAGCTTCGAGCACAATTGGACAGAAGACAGAAACGTCCATGTGACAGGCGGCTGCCAAGAAAAATCCAGTATTTAGTAGGGGATATGATAACCCCTGACTGCCTTGCAGGATTTACCACGGCTGTCCATGCTGAGGACGAGGTTGTCAAGGAACTGTTGAGGCATCGCGGCCCATTCCTCTTGTAGCGCCAATCGCAGATGCGGAATCATTGCTGGCGGCTGGTGACGTGCTGCCAAGCGTCTCTCGAGAAGGTCCCGAACGTGTTCGATTGGATTTAGGTCCTGGGACCTTGCGGGCCAATCCGTGCGTTGAATATCTTCACTCTTCAACAGCTCTGCGACAGCCACTGTACGAGGAGGTTTAACGTTGTCGTGGAACTCAGGACTCACAGCACCTCTTAAGGAACTCAGGACTCACAGCACCTCTTAACAGACGCACGTGAGGCAGGCTAACCTTAGTACGATAGCGGACACCAGTGACTGAACCTTCTTGGAAGATGTGGAGGTTAGTACGGTTACCAAGAATGATACCGCCCCAAACGAGAACTCCGCCACCTACAAACCGGTCCCTTTCGATAATGTTGGAGGTGTGATTGCGTGTTGCCTGCTCTCTCCAGATGTGTATACGTCTAGAATCGTTCATCAGACAAAATCGGCTCTCATCCGTAAAGAGAACTCGACCCCATTGCTGATGTGTCCAGTTCTTGTGTTCTTGGCACCGCAGAAACCGCCGTCTCCGATGAGCAGGCGTTAAAGGCATACACCGTACTGGTCGTCGTGCATATTGACCACCTTTGTGCAGCCTCCTGGCCACGGTAAAACCCGATAACGGACGTCCAGTTGCCTGTTGCAAGTGCCTTGCGATTTCTCCCGCTGTCTGCCGTCTGTCTCTTCTCACCTGTATGACAATATACCGGGCATCTGCCGCTGTGGTTGTTCGTGGACGACCAGTGTTAAACTCTCGAACAGCTGTTCCTGTCGTTTGAAATGCTCTCCAAGCTCGTGAAACGATGCTGTGAGCGATCCCGAACTCATCGGCCACACTAGTCACACTTCGACCTTCTTCCAACTTCGCAAGGACGCGACCTCGGTAAAGTCAACCATATGTCGTCTACTGGATTGCCTGTTGGCCATATCACACGGTGGCAGCAACTCGTCGTCGTTCAAACCGATGTACACCGTGCAATAGCTTTCACCGAATTGCTGGGCGCCCACCGCCCGTGGGCACCCCCACCCCCTTACGTCATGCTGCATATATGCGCATGCACTACCGTACCGGACCCCAGTATATCTCCTGAGTGGTCTTTCGGTCCGTTCTGCGTGCTCGTTCCGCTGTTATGCTAATTTCTCCTTTTTCGTCCTTAATTTTTGCACACCAGTGTATTTATCCTAAGGAGTTGGTCCTGCTACAAAAAAATAATGAAGGTGATCTTTTCTTTTTGGATACGAAAATACTCTTTAATAGGAGAGGTGTTGTGATAGTAAAAGAATTACTTTCAATTTTGGGCCTAAATATTTGAGCTATTGGTCTTCAAATATTTCTAAAAATATTCTGGAAATATTATTGTATCTTAATTTCTGAGAATAACACGAATTTGCAATACTAAGGTTAACATCACAAAACAGCTAAAAATGTTATTTTCTCTCTGTATTAATAATTAACTATCCCTATGGTTACTGTCTTTTTCATTTTAAGAATTTACTTGCCACTCGGAATCATGAAAAAGCTTTTAATATACGTAAGAATATTATGCAATAATGCTGCACCTTGCTCTTTGAAATTACCTTTCCTTCGAGCGTCAAAAATTACTTTCACTTCTTCCGAGTTGCCCCGGGAATACAAAACATATCATTGGCTGATGATATCCACTCCTAATCACATCAGTGGTTATCTTTTATATTTACGAACACACCTGCGAATCCTGAGCATTGCTGAGATGCCTAAGGCTTGCGTAGGGTAGAACGTTCTCTTAACCGTGCCTTGCGGGCCAATGCTTACATTTGGCTAATGTGATCTGCATTGGGCTTATTAATTTCCTGGTTTGTTGTGAGTTAAAATTTTTATCATTCATGTTCCATATTTTAGGTAGGGAAGACTGGGTGTTTTACCTGAAATTAAAAACAAAATTAAGCCGACGTCTTTTTTTTTTTTTTTTTTTTTGACAATTTGAGTTACTTTACACATTTACACCCACATGAAACCTGAAGTTTGAGGTGTAGTCGGTAGTTGGGGACGTCTTTCCCTGATGAGTGGTCTTCAGCCGCTGATCACATAATTGTTTGGGTGTTTTCTTTTGAAATTGGGTTGCGTCAGTGTAACTGAGTGTGTGACTTGAGTGAATTCTAGTTTTACGTATATTACCTGTCCTTAATTCTGATCGCAGTTTTAGGATTTTGTGGATTTAACATATTTTCTTATGTAAAGGTTAAAGCCCTTCGCCGTATACATATACTGAGATTTGCAGATCTCTTATTATAATTATAACCACTTTAATATTTTCTGCATTCACGAAATAACAAGTCAAATGTCATTATTTTTGGTCCCTATGTGTATATACACTGCTGGCCACCTAAAATGCAACACCAAGGAGCCTATTGATACATAAACATAGGGCTGAATGCTGTAACGACGATACCCCTATCATTATACCGTTGCCATGGAAACTACTCTGTAACTATTACAACGAAAGAGACAATACCGGCTGCTCTAATGAAACGACATGATTGGGTAGTGAGCATGCGCATGCCAAAACATACTATTTCGTCAGTGCGCATACTACATAATATATACCCTCCCAGGGCATAGTGCAACCACAGCATCTGATGACGGGTCCACAGTGGTTTTGAAAGTGCTCATGTATATATCATTTTAACCGTAATTTTTTAAATCGTGTAAAGACGGCAAAATTGTGTTTTTAATACCAAGGAGGAAGCATCCGATTGGTGTGAAATTCGCAGCATGCGTCGCCCGCGAGAGGACATGCAAACGACTAGCATTAAAGGGCATATGCAAATCATGTGCTCCCGGCACACCACCGAGAAGCACTATATGAAAAGTGTTCAGAAGGCGGGGTGAAAGTAGTGGAAGTGTGTTGTGCTGCCGGACCTGTGCGTGGACAGCTTCCTTATGCTTCGCCGCAGAATAGGGCAATCATTCCAGCACGTTTCTGAGTTCGACAGAGGACGAATAGTGGCTTATCACAACAGCGGTTTATCGTACCGAGACATCGGCGTCCGTGTGGGACGACATCCAGCCACAGTGAGGCGAGTATGGATTCGGTGGGTGCAGGAGGGGAGGACGGACCGACGTGAGAGATTACCGCAGCCGCGGCACACCACCGAACGAGAGGACCGACATGTTGTGCGGCGGGCATTGACGGATCGCACCGCCACATCACGAACGTTAACGGAGGAATTAGGGTGCGTTGCGGACCAACTTCTGTCAGCACGTACCGTTCGGCGTCGTCGGCAGAAGCGGGGACTTGTCCCACAGTACCCATTGCACTGATTACCATTGTCGTTACACCACTGGCGAGTACGGAGGCAGTGGGTCGTTGAACGCCGCACCTGGACTACGGAATCGCACGACATTGTCTTCTCCGACGAATCCCGCTTCTGCCTGCAATACCACGATGATCGGATCTGCGTGTGGCGGAACCGCGGCGAGAGACTGCATGACGCCTGCATTATGCATCGCCATACCGGTCCGTCGCATGGCGTTATGGTTTGGGGCGCAATTGGATATGACACCCACACCCCTCTGGTACGCATCGCCGGTACACTCAACAGGCACCGCTACATCTCCGACGTTTTGGAGCATGTAGGAACTGCTAGTGGCCACGTTTCAACAGGACAATGCACGCACGCTTGTGGCACGCATCGTGCAACAATTCTTCACGGCCCACCAGGTGTCACTGCTGCCGTGACCAGCCTGTTCTCCTGATATGTCGCCCATCGAACACGTCTGGTCGCTGATCGGCAACCGTGTGTCCCGGCAAGCACCACCCGCGGCTACGCCCGATGATGTGTGGCAACGTGTGGAAGCAGCCTGGACCGACATACCCCAAGCCCACATCCAAAACCTCTTTCGTTCGATACCGCGGCGTGTAGCAGCCGTTATTGCCAGCCATGGGAGCCACACGAACTATTGATGTCTGCGTGTTCCGCAAGTCGCACGGGCCTGTAAGCTCAATCGTTTCATCTTTGTATCTGTTGTTATGTGTCCAGTAAATCTGGCTTTGCAATCTCTTGTCCTTCTTGGTGTTGCATTTCGGGTGGCCAGCAGTGTTTATTCAATGATGTGTGTAAAATAGGTACTTAAATTTAAACACAAATTATAAAGAACAGTATCAAAGCTGTTTTGGGGCTAAATGTGAAGCGAATTATTCAGTGACTTTAAAAACATTACTAGAAATTTAGAAAACAAAACCCCGCAGGTTTTATGTATGAGCCGGTATAAACGTTTAAAAAGTCACTAATTTGCCAGTTACTCTACTTTGCATTAAATAATCACTAAGACATGTATCAGGAGGAAAAAGCTATTTTTATAGCATTTTATTTCAGAGAGATCATTATTATTCATTATACCGAACTATTCGTGTTTCAAATACACTATCTACCAACAAGTAATTGGACACCTGTGATAGCAAAGGAAAACGAAGTTTATTCACCTTCAATAGTTGGTGGAGCCTCCACGAGCGGTGATTACAGCTGCGAACCTCCGGGGCATACTCTCAACCAGGCGTTGTACGACGGCTAGCGGTATTTTCTTCCACTCGGCTTGGAGAAGACAGGTCAGTTCCTTCACCGATTTCGGACGGTGGGGGCACCCCTTAAGTCGACGCTCCAATTCGTCCCAGAGGTGCTCGACAGGGTTAAGGTCCGGGCTCTGCGCAGGCCAGTCCATTCGATTAACCCAACTGTCACCATACGAAGCCATGGTGGACCTCGCAACATGACAGGTGGCATTGTCATCCTGAAAGTAACATGGGTCCACCCCGTGAAACTGCCACAGCGTAGGAAGCGCATGATCATCCAAAATGGTGCAGTAGGTCTCGGCGTTGAGTCTACCAGGAATTGCGACCAAGGGTCCCGTGCCATACCAGGAGAAACACCCCCATGGCATAATTACACCACCTCCGAACTTCACAGTTTGCACAATACATGCCGGCAGGAGGCGTTCTCCAGGAGGCAACCTGTTTCCACTCTTCAAAGGTCCACTATCCACGTTCTTTGCACCACGTTAGCCGAGCAGCGCTATTGGACTTGGTGATCAAAAGCTTGTGGGCGGCAGCACGTCCATGATAACCAAGCAGATGGGCTTCCTTACGGATGGTATTCATCGAAAGAACACACCCGGATGCCTGTTGAAACTCCTCGCGGATGTGGCCCATCGATTTGGTGCGGTTCTTCCGAATTTCTCTGGCCAGCACCCGTCGGTCTCTAACTCCGAGTTCTGTGGGTCTGCCGGGTCGGGGCACATTCCGGCAGTCACCTCTCATCTTCCACTTGTCAATAACGTAGGCCACTGTCGATTTTGGGTACTTCAACTCGCTGGATATGTCACGTATGGATCGGCCATTTCTGTGATACCCGACGATTACACCTTTCTCGAAATCAGAAAGCTCCGAACTGCGTGGCATCTTGCATGCGACTGTGCGACTGGTTGCGTTGTTGTTTCCCACACGATATTTAACGGCGGCGGCCGTGGCGTGTATCAGGACCGCAGATATCGTCGATTGCAGGGGTGTCCAATTACTTGTTGGTAGATAGTGTATATTCGATAGGCAGGTATCTTAATTATTTTATGAGGAAGTATTTATAAAAATCACAATATAGCCTCAACACCCTCTCCTTGGAAAGAGAATCGTAGATTTCAACACTATTTAGTCTCTCTCTCTCGAAAGTTTTGGTCATTTTCCTTAAGCTATGGTCTTTTTCTTAAGCTTAATAAAGCAAATACTTCTTTGAGGTAATAGTTTTGCCTTTTCGCTAGTTTTCGTGTATGTTCATTACGAGCGACATTTTTCACCTAACGACTTTATTAAAAAATGAGATTTATTTTCCATGGTGCGTAATGAAATTTTGCTCTGGGCTCTGCATTAAAATTTTGTCCCGGGCCCAGCGAAAGCTCCATCCGGCCCTGGTCTCAAGGCACTGGCTCTCTTCCTTTTCTGGAACCAGTGCCCCTAAATCAGGGACCGACGACTGCTTATGGCCCATCGAGTTACTCACGTTGGTCATTAAAACATCAAGCAAAAAAAAATGAATCGAATTTTGAAACTATATACATTTTGTGATCTGATCAATGAACTTAGATTCCAAATACAGAATATTCTTTCTTTTCTGCATATTCCTTCATCTTTTCCAGCATTTTATTTATTTGTTCACCGTTACAAATAAAGCTACTCTGTAACAAATTTCCTGAAACTCACGTGTCATTTTCTGTGATTCGTTTCATTAATTAACAAATCATATTCCTCATCCAATCTTTCCCGTGCAAAGACGGAAACGAAAACTTAATTTTACTAATTTTTTATAAGTGAATCGATAGAAATACTTCTATTGTTAACGGAAAATTGGCCTTTTCAAAAGGTCTTAGCGGAAAATTCTAAATTTCGATGGAAAAATGACCGTAATTTCTTTCGTATAATAACGGAAAATTTCTATTCTCACTCATTCCATACCCACATAACAGACATTTCCTGGTAATAAGAGCTCTTTGCTGGAATATTTGAATTTTGATTACCTATTAAATTTCAATCGTCAGTTGCAGGAACTGATTTTGAACTGTAGAAAGACTGGATTGTGCATGGCATATCGCATGATATTAAGACTATTTGAGATGAAGGATATCATCCCGTGACAATTGGTGCACCTGCTATTGTATATTACGTTACTGTAAGACCCCGGGGGCTTAAAGTGTTGCACCGGTGATTGTATGATGTCTCCGTACCAGTCTGAGAATCGTTTCACACAAAAGCTGTTATGGCTATCAAGAGTAAATTTTGCGTTAAGAGTTTTGTAAAACAATACTGAGAAGTATTGTTTGAAAACTTACTTCTCAGTATTGTTTTACAAAACTCTTACAATACTGATAGGTATTGTTTTAATTTTTATTTGTAAATCAGTACTTCTCAGTTTAACAATACTAAAAAGTATTTTTTACAAATAAAAAATATTTAATGTAAAAAAAATGTAATATAAAAATATTTTTGATTTCAATATAAAAATATTTTATATAATGTTTTAATATGATACTCGCCTTTTCTAAACATAATTAAAAGTCATTCTCAATTTTTTAAAATATTGAGTTCCAAAACAGCCGTTGCTTTGAAAAATCACTGAAAAAAAACGTAATTATGATAAATCCTTCTATTGAAAAATTGAATTATTATAAACAAATTCAGAAATACAATTAGGTCCTACAGAAAATAAATGACTCACTAATCAGCATTCATAGAAAAAAAAATGTAATCTTCGAGCACGAATCCAGTCCTATTCTTATAGTCTTTGTTTCGACCCCAAACGTGATCTAGGAGCAAGTGTCTTTCTTCCTGAGTCTCGTAGTGCTCTTTACTACCGACGCGGGCTCGATCCACAACTAATGTTACAGTGGACACCCCCCCCCCCCCATCCTAAAACCTGAAGAAAACTCTAAAATTTGTCCGCCATGTCGCGTATGGTATGAGGTAGCTAGGAATCACAGTTCGGCAGGCTCACATGTTCTTTTACAGTTCAGTTTTTTTTATTTATTTCTCATTTACGTTGTTTTTTCTTTCGGATGTTCTCTAAATTAATTAACAAAATTGCGGGATAATTGGGAAGTCGCTCCAATGCTCTTGAAGGCATGAAACGCAATATTTTTGCCATTTTAAATTGTTTCTACCTGTGGGAAAATGTAGCACTCAATGGTTGCTCTGGAAATTGATAAGAGCAAAGCGATAGGCCCAGAAGAGGGCTTCTGGATTTCTTGATTAGGGGCCGATGTTACGACCCACCCCCGCCATTAATTTAGTAATTAATGGGCGTGGTTGATGTGTGAAATTAATTAAGTATTAATTATGTTCGAGGCTTGATTGGAGTTTAAAAGTGTAAACAGCAGATAAAGTTTTATCTGGGGGTTTGGAAAGAAAAGAGGCGACGAATTCTCTCTCTGGCTGGGTGGTCTCAGAATAGCTCTGTTAGGTCATAAATATCAGGGCGCAGCTGACGGGAAACTAAGCAACACGGAATGGTACCTTTCGAAGAGGGGTCCACTTGAGTAAATGAATGAAGATGGGGACAAAAGGTTTAGCGAATAATCGTAAATTAGTCGATTGTTTGGGGCATTTTCGAGAACGATTGCTCTCTGTGTGGTCCGTGCAGAAAAATAAGAGTTCGCACTTGGCATGAACATAAGGAAGAAAGTTAGTTGTCTGTGCGCTCTCCGATGGGAAAGGCTGGATGCCTTGGATCTGCAAAAATGAATTGGGAAAAATGAAGCAGCAAACCTCCCCGCATTTGGTAAGAAATGGAGACAACTCGAGGCAGCTGGAGATGCCAGTTTGCCATAAAGACAGCAGAATGCCTAAATCCGCGGGATAAAGCAGAAATTTCTAGGCTGGAGCGTAATGGAACTCAGCGACTGTTTGGCCTAATGAAAGCCAAGTTACAGGGGAATTAAGAAGTCTGCGAGTGGACAGTGGTCATTCCAATGAGAAGCGAAGCCAAGCAAAAGTCGGGTTCGGATGCCAACCACTGCAGTGTGGAATCGTCACCCCCATTCATCCCCTACTGTGGAGGAAGTGAAGAGATGCGCTTGTCTTACGGGGCGAAGCGAGGCCCCATGTGTGCGTGTGTGTGGTCGCGTAAGCAGCGAAGCCACTACGTGTAAGTGCGACGGGATAAAAACATGTCGAAAGAAAAATATGAGCGTAAGAGCGGTGGCTTCGATACCTAACAAATATACAGGTGAAATGTTGAGTTGCCGATATACGCTTAAGGTAAAAGCACGTCTGATTTCGCTCGGCCGAGAAAATTAATCTTGGAAACCGCAACATCAGATGTGAGAGGGCCTATTTTGCTTAACGGCCACCTTCAAATCGTCACGAGAATAGATCAGTGTGCACTCTAATCATTGCAACAAAGTGCGGCGTGATATTACCATTTTTAATTGTGTGCTTCATTTACATCAAGCGTCAAAGTGAAGTGTTGAATCATCGGTGCTGCCACATGGTGCAAGTGTCTGTGTGTGTGTGTTTTGTTGTCGTGTGATATTATGTGATGCACAACGGATTTGCACAGCAAAGTCACGTAACTGTAAGTAGATGAATATTTCCTTTTTTCTTTTCTTCGCACATCTGCGAACTTGTGCCATCCCGACACCCAAAGCTGCATGGACATAGATGCAGTAATGCTGAGTGACTGAACCTCAGAGGAAATACCTGCACATACAGATTTCAATTTCTTACAGGGCCCATTTCCTGATTACTTTTTTTACATGAATAAGGGAGAGGGTGTGGCCACAAATTCCGCTGGGCGGGACAGTTTCTTTTAACTTTGGTTCAGGGCCAAAGCGAGCGGGCAAGGGATCTGCATGTGCATGCTTATTAGATTTAGTTAATTAACTTTGGCAGTATTTCGCACCTATAATCTTGTACCGCAAATTAACGTGCTTGTGTATTTTGTGTCGCGAGTATTTTTAATGTGATCGTTTGCATATAATTTTTTTTTCATTCTCTAAGCAATTGTATATGAATATCACCTGCAGCTCTATTTAGTGTGTAAACGAGTAGTATCTCTTGTTCAGATAGTCCGGTGGAGACTCAGTCGGCTGCGTTATCCGACAGTAAAGTGTGACACCGTATGCTGCCCACATATGAGGGGCAATTGTCTATGCGCCTAGAGAGCGCCGGATCTGTTTAAATCTCGCAGAACGTTATTAAATGTTGTGTTGTGTATTTGAGAATCATGTGTTATTTGCGAGAGTGAGTGTTGTACTGACTGGTTGGGGATTGAATGTACCGGAGTAAGATCCGGACCACTACACTCAGTCAGGAATTGGTGATTGCGGGTGAACCTCATCACAACTCTGATCCCAAAGTATCATTTTTTTTAGATTATTTTATTTTTTTATTTGTTGTTGTTATTTTGTTCACAAGGTGGATTCACCCAAGCCTTATGCTTCGGGTCATTCTTCAACTTTTCATTTTTTATGTTCTGGTGTGAATCTTTGAGTGCAGCAGTGCACCTGAGATTCTCACCTGGTGCCGTGGCCAACTAAATTGTACTTCAGGTCTCAAGCACCGTTACCGGCAGACTCGGCAGGAACACTGCTAGTGCCGTGTAACACTAAGGAGAGGGGACGGATTGCTTTACCTCACATATCAGGAAATGTTCTGCAATGCGATATGTGGCGGTGTTCTCTTCAGTAACGAGTCGCAGTGCAGCCTCAATAGGTATTTTCGACATGTGCACATTTGGAAAGAAGTGCGAAGCCGAAATCTTTCATCCAACGTTAGAGAAATTGTCCACTACATTGGTGGTGGACTCCTGGTTTGGGCTAGCTTTATGTTAGAAACACGCCGTTACACGTGTTTACAGGAGGCATCCTGACGCCTACACACTACAGGGATGACATCCTAGAGCCATATGTATGGCTTTTTACAGTAGCTGTTAACCCCTAGTAAACTTGTTATTGATCATAACGAGCGTCTCCATAGGGCTCGGCTAGTCGTCGAATACCTGCAGAGTGAGGATATTCACAGAATGGAGTGTCCCGCGAGATCTCCAGATCTGAACCCAATACAGCATGCCTGCGATGTCTTGGAAAAAATTCGTAATCCGGCAGACCTTTCACAGAACCCTCCTAGAAATCCGATGCGTCTCGGTGGACTTATTTTCCCCAAATCTCACTCGCCGACTGACTTGTAAACAGTATGAGGACTCGTCGTTCAAGCTGTATCGCTGTTCTGGGGGATCACTCTCCTTATGAACCCCTTGAAATACGCGCCAATTTCTGTATCACTTTTTGACTGCCATGCTGTCATCCGCATGCTTTCTTCACATGCGGTGATGGCATTCCTTTTCTGTTGTGTGTTGCTGTGTTGTATACGAGTATGTACATACACGGTCGAGCCATGTTATTGTGACCACCAGCTAATACCCAGAGTAACCGCCGTGTTCAGCGCTGAGAGCAACTAGACGGGCTGGGAGTGACACAGTAAGGTGCTGGAAGCTGTTCACAGGCATGTGGACCCATGCTGACGGCAGTGCATATGGCAGCTGCTGGAGGGTACGTGGTGGAGGATCCATAGAGCGAACAACACGATCGAGGTGGTCCCACAGATGCTCAATTGGGTTTACGTCGGGCAAATTAGGGGGCCAGGGAGGTACTTTAAAGACTTCATCGTGCTCTTCCAAACATTCTCGGACATTTCTAGCTTTGTGACACGTCGCATTGTCGTAATGGAAGATCTCATCCGCCCTAGGGAAGACAATCAGCATGTATGTACATGGTCTGCAATGATGGATTCATAACGAATTAGGTCCGTAGTGCCTTCCACACGTATGAGTGGACCAAGAGAATGCGACGAAAACATTCCCCAGACTATAAGGCTACCCCTACCAGCTTATGTTCTTCCAGCAATTGTTGAAGAATGTTTGTTCTCCGATGTTTCTCGCCTTATACTCAAACGTCCATCCGTTCGATGAAAGAGAAAACGTGACTCATCGGAGAAAGCAATCCTTTGCCAATCAGCGGAGGTCCAATTTTGATTCTTCTGTGCAAATGCAAGGCTTTTCTGCCGATGCGTTTTCATTAGCATAGGTGCAGTGACCATCCGTCTGCATTGGAACCCCATACGCAGCAAGGTTCACTGAACTGCCGTTTTAGACACACTTCCGGTAGCCTCTTGATTCATTCCACCAACGAGTTGCTCCTCTGTAGCATGTCGATCAGCCCTAATGCACCTTCGAAGACGACGTTCACCTCTCACATCAATGGCACGTGGTGCTCCGCAGTGTCCACGTCGCTTATTCGCAATGGTGCCATTTTTCCAATCACCAAACACTTAAACCACAGGAGCACGCGAACTGTTCACAAACTGCACTGTTTCAGAAATGCTGTCACCCTTGGCCCGAAAGCCGATAATCATCCCTTTTTTCAAATCTGATAAATCGCTCCTTTTACCCATGACAGCGACGAGTGATAGGTGTGCTTCAGATTGCCTACAGTACACCTTATATACCCTCCAAGTCAGCTTTCGACACGTGTCTTCTTTCATTGGTTACGCGCTGTTGACGTCAAAAGTAGGAGGTGGTCACAGTAATGTGACTCGACTGTGTATGTACATACATGTACAGGTATGTATGTTCGTATCAGCTGTCATTACAATCTGTCGTGTGGATTTTGCCTTATTTATGATTTTGTGTCTGTCATGTTAATTTTGGACACTAGTGCCCTTGAGATGTTTATGAATTCCTGAAAACCTTTTTCGATGTTTCACATAGTGTTTGAAACCTCTGTAGCTTGAATAGTCTTATCATAGCCACAAGAGCAGTTTAAAATGCTTTTTTTATTAGATACAGTAATTTATTCTTCATAAATAACCATTCGTATAAACTTCGCGAATGTCCAGATAATATATTTCAGACACCTCTTCGAGTATGCTCTTTTCGAAAGCATTCTGTCAAACCGGAGAGAAACAATTTACCTTCCTTGCCTCTGCTGCGTAATTCTGCTGTGATTATACCTTATGAGAATTTATGATACAAAAGAAAAGGAAAGAAGTACTTCGAGCACCAGATAACTGTATCGTCTTCCTGGACATGGTCGATTGATCTACTTTAATTAGACAGTGATATTGTTTCTTAATCCCTTATTTTTATGATCCCGAAAAAGCAAATAGCAGGTCATCAACTAAGACGGTGAAGTTTTGGCTTACAAACGAATCCCTTAAATCTCTCGTTTGTTTTATGCTCGCGTAGAGCAAGAATAAATGATATTCTGCATTTGCCTTAATCTTGCCCAAAATATGATCAAGAAAATTTGCAGTTTATTAGGAGAATACAGTTAGGGCTTTTCGATCAATAATTAATATCGTTTGCAAATATTCGTCTTCGTGAAGCTTGAAGCTTTTCCGTTGTTTCTAATCACTTTAATTTCCCACCGGTACGGAAGCTGTAAAAGTAATTGTTTATCAAATGGAAGGAACAAATTAATATTCGCAAGAACGTCAGTCCTGTTCCTGTGCGTCGTCATTCATTAATGCGCTGCATGGAAACGCCCCGAGGCCCAGAATCTATTTATATCGTAGAACAACACGTGTTAAGTGATACCTTTCAGAAATAATGACGAGCGTCAAGAAAGTGGAACTGTTGTTTAATGTTTAAACCCCTAAATCGCTAGATGGCATGAACAATATTGAACACATGCCCAATTTAATATGCAAACGGGAATTGGGTTTCATTTGTTTTCCACGTTTTGACACTTCTCCTTCTGTGACTGTAGCTTCTTTCTAATCTAGTAAAGTTAAAAATTGATGGAGCCATTTCAAGAGGATTATTGATCAGGGGTTGAAAGAGTACACAAAATGTGCAATATGTTAGGAAGAAATACGTTGATTTTAAATGCGTTCCAAGCTACTGAGGCAATTTCTTTAAAAAATAAAAAACGGCATGGATGTTACTTTAGAATAAGACAAACTATTTTACGAAGGTAAAAGACAAAGCAAAAATGAACATGCAACCCTATGAATGTGTTTGATTTGTTCAAATTGCTTAATTTTAAAATTTTCTTATCTTCCAAGTAAGGATTTTTGAGGACTTACTCTGATCTTTGTGTTTACACATGCTTCACTTGTTCCAATACACAAATATTACATGGATCGTTTCTATAAACACAAGCACGAAAATGTTGTAGAATGAACGCCACAATGCTAAGTACTAAGCAATGAAACTTCAAGAAAATGTTCTCCCATTATCGGAAATGTCATTATCTATCGCTTGTCAACAAACCGGTTTGTCGGTAAACCACACGTCAAGCAGAAGAAATAGAAATATATGTCTAAGTTAACAAAGGCAATGCCGTTACTCGAGCTACCTCATGCAATCTCAAAGAAAGACGTAGAGCAGGCTCGTATATATATTCTGTCAAATAAATTTAACGCGTTATCACATGATTTCACGACTCCAAAAGAATATGCATTCTTGCAAGAAATTTTTCTTAATGCTTGCAACATTTGATCTGTGATTTATTTGCATATTCAGATAATTATCTAGGTACTCTATTAACTCACGTACACATCCTTTTTCCAATGCCAAAACCCAGTAACTATTGTAGTTTGAATTTATTCTGTTACAGATTGTTAAAGCTTCGCATTTAAAAATGTAAAAAATAAAATTGGAACTATTTTCAGTTAAGTTGTTAAAGCTTCGTATTTAAAAACATAAAAAATAAAAATGGAACTATTTTCAGTTAAGTTTCCATTTATTTTTTTACTTTCTTGTGATTTATATCTCTTTTTTATGATGATCAATTATTAATCGGAAGTGAAATAAAATCACAAAAATTGGTAAACTAAATTTTTTTAAACAAAAAATCCTAAAAAAACAAGGCGGCACGAAGACAGTTAGCAGACATGCGCAATACATCAACGCCAACGCCAACCCTTTTCGGAGGATAAAAGTTTCAACTGTGTACACGCGCTCTTTCGAGGAGGATCGACTTAGTAGGATGAATACGAAAATACTATAGTGATTGCAATTACAGAAAAAAGAGAAAGCGTTACATTTTTTTTTTCGACAAAATCGGGTCTTGAGCAGAAGAAATTATCGGGACACGTACTTCCAGGAAGCTGGCAATTTACAGGCTAGGTGCGAAAATGGTTTTACCTATTAGGATGTTTTAATTCACTTGCAGGCAGTTACAGTTTTAATCTTTTCATAGTTTGTTAATACGATGAATTAGCAATATAAAACAGAATAATTAGCCGCGAGCTACATTTCGGTTCGGAAAAGAATAATGCAGGTGAAGAGACGTGTTGAAAATGTTTGAACATTTCTATCGTAAGAATTTCAAATTGGTTTTAATTGGAATAAGATAAATAGAAAATTTCATTAATGAGTTCATGACGTCATATTGTAATATCCATAGCCCACTGGAAACAAGAGGCACTGAAACGATTTAGTCATGTGACCAGGAAGGTCTCAACTTCCATGCTCTGAACAGCAGGTGAAGTCCATTAGTATGTTGCTGTGAAGTTGTTTATATTTTATTATTTTGATTTAATTATTTTGATTTTCTTTCCAAAGAAACAAAAATTAACACTCGGTATGAAATATAACGTTCATTTATCACTACACCAGAAGGAAACGTTAGAGCGTTTTTTTAAAAAAAAAAGGATTATTTACTTTTACCTGCTGGTTGCTTCTGTTACTGATATACAAGTTTCCTTTTCTGTCTTAAGTAATACATATAACGTGCAAAGTTTTGTTATTTATATATACATTGAAAAAATGATTTGTTACTCATATGTTTTGTTGGTAGAGCTATCTCAGTTGTTTAACGGTTTAGCATTTCAGTAAGATATATACATCTTACGGAAACGTTTTTTGCCCTGCTTTTGTTTTCCTTAGTGGTAGATTTACTATGTGCTATAAGTTCAAACGACAAAAGTCCGCCTTTCCAAATAATAACGACAGTTAAAAAAACTCTGAAAATATGTTCACGTCATACAAAAGAAATACAAAAGTACGTAGGTTTATTTCCTTTAGTAATACATGAATAAGGAACACACTGACACCACACACCGGTAATGTTAACATTAGAGGTATAGGCCGAAAAACAAAATCACTGACGCAGGAACTTCGGCAATGGCGGCGGAGCAAAGTCCTTTGATAAAAATAGAAGGAAATTGAACAAAGTTCGGAGCGAAACAAAAATTGTAAGCAACCCGCCATTTTGGAATTGATGTAGATATATGCCATCCAAAACATTAAAATATTCGCATTTCGTGCCACAACTTTTTAAGTAATTTGTCAACAAAACAACAGCAGATTTCATTTATTTTGTGCGGCAAATTTCAAAGTTCCCATCAGCTGGAATTCTAAGCGAAAACTTCGCAAATACTTTGTTAGTTTCGTTAAAACATAAGCATTTCTTTCATTTTGTGTAAAACTTTCAAAGTAATTTGTGAACTAAATATTAACACATTTTATACATTTTGCAATACAATCTTCGAAGTTTCCATCAACTCACGTTTTATGAAATTGTCCCGCTATTCTGTCAGCCCATCAGCACATTACTGATAGCTGAGACGACGCACACATGGCAATTAGACTAAGAGCTGGGACTAAGTTGGTCACATGACATCAATGGCAGCCGTTCGTTTCAGGGCCTCCTGTTTTAAGTGGGCTATCGTAATATCGATTACCGAACGATATCACGTAGCTAGCAGTTTATTTAGCATGGTATGCCTACAGCAGAGGTAATGTTGTCCTAATATGTGTTGGTTTCGTAAATACATAGCGATATTTGACAGCTCAAGCATATAACGTCCAATGAGAGCCGAAGAGAGATATGGAGGGTAACCAATCAACAGTTTCATTACTTCTGAACTCAGTGTCTTTTTTGTGTTCTTTGTTTGCTCCGAAGTTTAAAGATACTATGGGGCAATTCAGACTATAACGTCTCAACCTCCCTTAAAATAGGACAATGAATTCCAGAGAAAGGACAGCAACAGTAATGGGAGGACAGTTATGCCTCTCATTCTTCACCCATAACCCAACTTTGATAAGTAGCCACTGAGCAGGTCCTCTGACGACTAGGCCATCGTAGTCGTCTCCTTTGCTTTATTTCTCTGCATTAGTTCGTACGTTATACTCAAAACAACATTAGTTTGATAATAAAATAAAAATATTAAAATTATAGATATTTACCAAAGAAAGCAGAGAATTATAGTGGCTTCCATAAAAAACTGAAAAACAAAACTCGCTGCTCAACACAGAAACCGCAGAAACCAGAAAATGCTGATATACAAGGTTTGTCCGGAAAGTAATGAGACCACTATTCCTGGGCCAATCAGAAGGGCCGGAGGGCGGAGTCCCAGGGCGTGACAGTTGGCGTGGTATGTTAGGTAAATAATCGATGTCTCGTCAGTTGGCTCTGAGATTTTACAGAGTTAAGATCGCCTGCGAAGTGGACAGCTGTGTGAGCGTCGTGTAACGGTCAAAATGCCGAAGGGTGTCTAACAGCGATACGCGGTAAGGTTTTGTGTTGAACTTGAAAAATCCCGACCGAGACGTTTACTATGATACAGAAAGCCTACGGAAACGATGCTTTATCGAAAACACAAGTGTTTCGGTGGAACAAAACGTTCACAGAGGGAAGAAAGGGCGCCCCGTAACGTCTCACACTTCGGACAATGTGGAAAAGGTGAAAGCGGTTTTGGACTCTGGCGGACGTCTGAGTGTTAGATTGGTAGCAGAGCACGTAGGACCCGCGAAATTCATTGTGCATGAAATCATCACACAAGAATTGCAGATGCGGAAAATTTGCGCCAAATTTGTTCCTAAGGTTTTGACCGATGAGCAGAGGAACAGCCGTGTGTCCATTTCTCGTGAAAATGTGGACCGTGTGAGAAGTGAACCTGGTTTCTTGGAGAAAGTGATAACATGTGATGAAACGTGGGTCTTTGAGTACGATTCGGAGACGAAAACACAGAGCTCAGAGTGGCACACTCCCGAGTCTCCTCGACCAAAGAAGGCTCGAATGTGCAAATCGAAGATGTAACGGATGTTCATTGTCTTCTTTGACTGTAAAGGTGTTGTTCATAAGGAGTACGTACCACCCGGACAAACGGTCAACGCTGCATTTTACGTGGAAATGCTTCAACGGCTGAAGAACAGAGTTGCGCGCTTACCCACGGAGATCACAATTACTTGGGTTCTTCACCACGATAATGCGCCGAGCCATGCGTCGCTGAGAGTGAGAGAGTTTCTGGCGAAACTCAACGTGACAAAGCTGCCCCAATTTCTTTACAGCCCGGACTTGGCATCGGCTGACTTCTTTTTCTTTCCTCGGCTCAAATCCAGCGTGAAAGGACACCATTTTGGGAATGTTACAAACGTGCAAACTGCCGCGACGTGTGCTTTGAAAGCGATCCCTGTTCCCGACTTCCAGGCAAGCTATGCGGCGTGGCAGAACCGTTGGCAGCGGTGTATTGATGTTCAAGAATGTTATTTCGAGGAATTGTAATGCTATGTAAGTATAACTTTAATTAAACGTCTGTTATTGAATGAGTCTCATTACTTTGCGGACAGACCTTTTATGTATACATGAAAATCACATAAAGCAATGAGATAGCTCAAAACGATTAATTTTAAGCCGTGAACGGTCATGTGGTCGACGACGGTTGAAAGAGGTTTAAAAACGACGCACGCACGGACACACCTCATAGTAGAGCAGACATTTGTGTTCATCGAAAACTTTCCAAATTGTGACCACCTTGAGCAACTCAGTTGGCCAAAAGCACTCACCCGACCCTAGTTTAAGGCCACTGGTTCCAGGAGCGTAGAGAGCCCGTGCCGTGAGACAAAACGCAACTTCCATATCTCACCTGAATTCGAATGCATATCCATTTTGGAAGAAAGGTCTGATACCAGCGTTAAGATCACGGCATTATCAGGCGGGCTTTCCAAAATTTGCACAAGATGATCAATTTACTCACATAAAGAGGCCGAGAATCTTCGACATGAGACATAATCAGACCCACTTAACGAGCAATTTTAGGCACAAGCGCGACGCATTGTCAACACAGTGCAACGTTGCGTGTCACAGAAGGCCCCACAACCTCTGCCTTACTTTCTTTCATTCTGACTCCACTCTCCCTGTTCACTCTCTCACTACTCTCTCTCTCTCTCTCTCTCTATCAATGAATTCGCCTTCATTCTATCTCTTCTTGCTCTATTCACTTTCTTCTTCCCTCTGCTCTCACTCCTAAGTGGTCTTCTCTCTTTCATCTTGTCAATCACCCTTCTGAATCTAACATTCAGGGGCTATTTCTTTATTCTCGACTTCCTGTTCTAGTAATCTTACATGAAATGGCTTTGATTCCATCTCCAGTCTGCCAGTTTTGCTGGACTCAAGGCTCTGTTTTTCATATGGGTCTCCATTGCCCCATTCTTTTTCTCCTTTTCCATTTAATGTTCTCCTTTGTTCAAAATGTTTGCCCAGCAAATTACAACCTTGGAAACTATCAGTTCTTACTTCGCCCAACTGCACACATTCATCATGCTTCTTTTTTGTGTTAGCGAAATATGCAGTTTACCTGCATAGACTTCAACTCGACTCTTCTACAAGCTCCACCGTCATCTCCCTACAACAAACTGAACAACAAGTGCTCTCCCACTTCAAAAATAGAACACTCGCTCCCATCCCGCCATATTTCTCAGAAACCCAACGAACTGGATATACTTCACATGTTTATAATATCTTACAGCCTACGTTAACTTCCTGCTTGCTTTTCATCGTCCTTCATGTGTTGCTTAACTTTGTCAACACTTTAAAGTTGCTCAATTTGTTTTTTAATAAACTCTCACAGTTTTTCCAAGCTACATGCTTATTTTGATCCTTGTCATTCTTGATCATTTGCACATGATCTGCTTCTCCTGTTAATAGCTGAGTTTCAGAAATTCATTGTAAATCCTAATTTTATCATTATAAATACCATTATTTCATTTCATAACGGGTAAATAAATCCATTCTTGTATCTTTTGTACCTATCTTTAGTCAAATGAAGTGATTTTTGAACTTTAACGACCAGCGTGAGCAACTCAATGGACTATAAGCAGTCGCCTGTCCATAATGCCTTTGAGCGACTATGGATTTGAAATCATCGTGTTCATGAGCAAATGTACTCCGGAACCATCGAACTATTTGAACAAATATTATAGAAGTCAGCAATTAAATTTATATAGTTTTATTTGTATAGTAAGAAGAATATTGCTTTCTAAATTTCGATGGAATGCAAATAAAAAAAAACATTAGAGGGAAATTATGCACACTTTATCACTGAGCAAATCTATCCGAACTTCACTTCCATGGTATTTATTTTACCGACTAGAACCGAATATTATCATTTCATATCAATGATTGCAAAACTGCTTCTTAAAATGCAGTTAGCTACTACTACAACTACATTCTTGAAAAAGTAATTAGCTACAGCTACAACTACTTTTTGCGTTAAGTGGCGTATATTCCAGGCTAGTTAGATTAGTTGTGAAGCCCAGAAAATTCGAATAAAAATATATATTAAGAAATATTTGCGAATTCATTCTCTTTCAATGACTTAACATCCATGTCATATTTACACCAATAAACGGATTTACATTTTCCAAATTTGTAACATTCTCTTTTACAATGGCAGTAGAATCTTGCGATCACAACGTTACTTAACAAAATCAGTAGCGCGATCTTCTCGTTCGGGCTGTCGCCGCTAGTTGCCTGAGACTTCCCATTTTGCAGATTGGCTAGCTTTCAAAATGCAAGTCAGGTCAGGTACGTAATTATACGCAGGGCACATTCTCCTCCCACCAATTACGCTACAGGAAATCTGGAAATGTCATGCAATTTGAATAACATATGTATATATACACTATATTCACAAAAGTCATCGGACACCTAGAACAGAGACACAACATAACATTTATTGACATATATTAGTACAATGTCTGTCCACCTTTGGCCTTAATGCATGCACTGACCCTTCGAAGCTCGAAGTGGTTGGGTTTTGAGCTCCGTGATTTTCGTTGCTATAAGGTGTTTATTGAGTGCTTTAGTTTCTGTGGTTGCGTGTATCTTCAAGTTGAAGTTCTACGCTTTACGTTCGTGTATCTCCCAGGTTGGTGAGTGCCATATTTTTTCATTATTCACTGTTTTATTTTTCAACCAAGCTGGTCTTTTTTCGTTAAAGTCTCGCCATTGCTTCGATGTCGGAGGCAGACAAGGGTGACGCCCACATCCTTATCTTGGCAGATCAGCCAGCTTCCTCTTCTTCTTCTACCACTCAGCTTAATGAGGTGGCTCCTGAGCGTCATTGCGACGTCATGGACACCTCTTCTTCTCCAGCTATTACTCCCACCAAGTGCGGTGGTGCCAAGTCTCCTATCTACATCTCAGCAGATGATGACGTATCCGTTATCAGCAATACTGAGCTCATAGCTTCTACTTCTCATCAACTTTCTGATTCGCCCTCACTGCTAGGAGCCGCTTCATCGAATTCTCGACCCATGTCTGCCCAAGCGTCCTATGCTTCTGCAACTTCTGGGGTACTCACACCCCCAGTTTCATCTGCTATGCCTTTTCCTGAATCCTATGTCACTGTCGTCGGTTCTACTGCTACAATTGACATACCAGAGGATTCCCGAGCTGGTCACCTTTTTCCTCCACTATGGAACGGGGCGTCTATTTTGATGCGCTTCCCGACACTAAGCTGTGGCAATATAGCCGAGCCCTCAAAACTATCTTACCAAAGGATGCAATAGACTTTATAGCTCGAAAACCCAGATCTGTCTTGGTCTATTTTAAGGATAAAGCGCATGCTGACCAGGTCCTTACGGAAGGTCTAACCATCAATGACGTGCATCTGTTAGCACAACCGGTTGCGCACCGCCCGGTGCAGGTGACCTTCTACCCCGTACCACCAGAAGTATCCGACGCTGCACTTTGCACCTTGCTCAGCAGGTACGGCAGAGTTGTTGGCTCCATAACAACTCTCTCTGCGGCTCCCAGAGACCCTGAAGACAAATCGATTCGAGGTTTTCGCCGCACTGCTCGAGTCCTCTTTTCATCTGATGCTCAGCTGAAAGCGGTTCCGAATGTTTTGCACATCCGCTGTGGACAGCAACGCCGAAGAGTTGAGATAATCACTTCACAGTATTGCACTATATGTCAGAGCGAAAGTCACATATGGGCTCAGTGCCCACGTACCTCCCCTGCAAACAGCTCCACACACTACATCTTCTTCTACTTTGTCCACCAACGCTTCACAGACTTCTTCCTATTCGAGGAAAGTCGCGGAATCAAGATCTTCCAAAAGTCAGCTTACTGCCATTGGTCAACAAACGACTTTGATGCCTCCTCCTCCTGCTGATCCTAAGAATTTTCCCAGGCTTCCACAATCGACTCCCCTTGTACTTTTACAACCACTGCTGATATACATGTTGACCACTCTTCAGCTTTTACCGTTGGCTCCATGACACGAGTCACAGGTAACGCTTCGGGTTCAGACTCTCCAGACGATCATGAAGCTTTAGTGGTTGCTGGAAAACGCAGAGGTGCTACTTCACCCCAAGACGAAGAAGTCAAAGACTCTAGCGTCCCGAAGATCATCTCGCTCTTCTACCCGCTCATCCACTCGCTCCGTCAGCTCTCGACGACCGTTCTCCAGGTCGCCTCTACACACTTCCTCTGAGACAGCATGTGAGGGTGCCTTTCTCTCACTAGAAGAATTCACAACTTTTCTTGCTGAAAATGCTTTCCCTGCTGAGCCTCTGCCATACGAGGACGTGCTGGATTGCCTTTTAGGGTCCTCTAGCCCTTCCTCAGCACGCACTTCCATTCAGCAGTATGAAGCAGCTCTTCCACAAGTGCTGGTTCAATTACACTCACTTGAAAACACTCTTCGGCGCACTGCGGACGAGGTCCCGTGGAGTGCTTGTTTTCTCCGTCGACTCCACTCCATCACTACAGCCAGTCAATTCCTACTGCATCCCACAACTAACCTAGACATTCAAGGTGGTGTCACTTAATTGTCGCGGTTTTGCGACACCTCTTGCGAATGCGCTGGTACTAGAGGATCTTGCTCCGCTGAATGCTGATATATTACTTCTGCAGGAAACAAACTGTACTTCCACCACTCAATTTCATCAATGGCGTCAGTGGGATCATACTTTCCATCACGCCTACAGCCAACTGTCGCGTGGTGACATGGCAGTTGGTGTTCACTCACGTTTTCGTTCAACTCTTTCCTCCTTCTCAGTGAAAAACTTATGTCGAGACTTATTACAACGAGTCTCTTTCACCGTCGCAGCTGAAAAATTTCATGTATTCAACATTTATGTTCCTTGCACTCCTACTCACGTGCCAGAGCTGTTTGCAAAACTTCGACAGGCTCTGTCACGTATTCCCATCACCGACCGGGTACTTATCGGAGGTGACTACAATTGCACTCTACATCCCCTAACTGGATCGCTCTTCTTCTTCCAGAGAACACCGTACGGAAGTAGTACATCTCTTACAGTCTATCACTTCAGACTTCTCACTCGTAGATGTTCAACGCCATTTGTCACCAACCCAGACTACACATACATGGCGTGCACCAAGAGCCATTGATCCTCCTACAGCAAGATTGGATCGCTTTTATGCAACTTCTCTTCTTCTACCAGCAATATCAGATTCATGCTGTACACTAACAGCTTCCTCGGATCATTGCGCCATTGCCATAACAGTTTTTGCTACTTCAACACAGACACGTACAATCCGGCCTTGGACTTTTGACGACACTCTTTTAGATGATTCAGCCTTCTGCTCATCGGTGCGAGATTTTCTTGCGGATTGGCGTCCAAGGCTTCATTCTGCACCGTGCCCTCTCAACTTTTGGTTGGAAGTAAAACGCCACCTCATACTACTGGTACGAAACCTGTCATACTCGATCATGACACAACGGAGGATGCGACTTGATCATACTAGGCAAATGCTTTCTTTGCTCAATCTTGCTGATCCCCTATTTCAAGTCTACCAGGCAGAATTACATTCACTTTTGGTGCCACTTGCAAAACAAGCCCTTCAACGCCTTAAACTACAACGCCTGAAACCTGATGCTTGTTCGTACGAATTCCTTACGTCACTTGAGTCAACTCGCAGATCCTCTTCTGTTCTACAGCACCTTCGTCTTCCAACTGGAGTAGTTTCATCCGAACCAGTTCCAATTTGTTCTATGGTACGTAATTACTACATTTCAAAATTTTGTGAAACTCCTCCTCCCTCCCCTACGGCTTCTGCTCTTCTGTTCTCTTCTTTGCCTCAGGTCCCTTCTCATCTTTCAGCCAGCCTCCTCCATCCTCCCACTTTAACTGAGCTCTCTGACACTTTCTCGTCCCTCAACCCCGGGCTTCACCTGGCCCGGATGGTCTCCCTGTTTCTTTCTATAAGGCTTTTCTTCCTGCCCTCCTTCCATTTCTCCTCTGTGCCTTTTCTACTGCAATGCATCTTACATCTCTTCCAAGGAGTTTCACGCTCGCACATGTTGTACTTTTCCCCAAGAAGGGTGATCCGCTTGACTTGGGGAATTGGCGTCCCATCTCACTCTTAAATACTGATTATAAACTCTATACTAAATTTCTGTCCCGCCGGCTTAACCCCATACTCCCTCATATTCTCTCCACTAATAAAACCTATACTGTACCCGGGCGCTCCATCTCCCATAATATTCAGCTTCTTAATGATCTAATTCACCTCGCCCGCTCTCGCTCAGAACCCCTTGCTCTTCTTTCCCTCGATCAACGCTCAGCGTTCGATAATATTTCTCATGATTACCTTCTTGCTACATTACTAAATTTCGGTTTTCCTCCTTCCTTTGCTTCTCTTCTCATCTCCCTCTACCGGGACGCAGTTCTCCACGTCAAGCTGCTCAACCTTCTCACAGCTCCCATACCCTTTCGTCGCGGCGTGCGTCAGGGTTGCCCCTTATCCGGGCAGCTCTTCGCCCTCGCAATAGAGCCTTTTTAAGCGCAGTCCATCGATCCTTCTTTGCTTCACTACCACCGGTGGTAGCCAGCACACGTCATCATGTTGCTACCTATGTTGCCTACGCCGACGATATTACATTCTGCATTCGGCAAGACTCACAATTTCACGATCTCCACAATCTCTACAATACCTAAGCCTCATGTTCCGGAGCAGCGCTAATCACAACGAAAAGCACAGGCCTATGGACCGGTTCGTGGGCTAACCGCACTGACTCTCATTGGGGAGCAGAGTGGTCCAACACCTCTCAACGATTCCTAGGAGTCCACCTTGGAAAACCAGCAACTGCTTCAATCGTCACCTGGATGACTCTCCGGCCACGCCTACATCGCTCGGTCGCAATCTGGCGGCGCGCACAATTCTGCACCTCCGTCTTTCAAAGAGCACGTCTAACGCACACTTACCTGCTTTCAATGTGCACGTATTCCTGGTTGGCTTCGAAGCAACCAGCACTACGTCTTCTTGAACTCACCCGCTGTCAAACTCAGGTTATCTGGCCCGGCCATCACTGGGTCGGAGCACCTCAACTCAGCCTGTCTCCTTCCAACGGAGGCATTAGTCTACCCGACGTCAGATCCTATTACAAGGCTTATCGTGTGTCTACGTTTTTACGATCACTTGCGGCACCTGCTCCCTCTGCAGTTGCTGCTCGTAATGTCATAGTCTCTCCGCATAACCCACGCTTTACTCTCCGTTCGTTCTTACTCATGGACCACTGTCCCCTTCTCACACTTTTCCCTCCTGTCTACAAAGAGGCTATCTCCTTTCTTCGTTCCCTCCCTCTTTCTCGCTCTCTCCCTGCCTCCACAAATGACCTACTTTCCGAACCTCTTTTTTTTTCTTCTCTGCTACACCCTCCCCATCTCCCATGTTTCGCTTTTCCTTCATGGCTCCGAGCTGGAGTCGTTACTGTCAGCGATCTTGTTAACACCGATCTTTCCTGGCTCCCCTTCTCTTCTCTACCCTCTGCTCTCCGTTTCAATGCCAACGCTCACTTTGTTCACAACTCTCTTATTTCTACTATAATCTCCCTGTTCCCTGAGCTTGCTACTCCCTCAGGTCTCATTTCTGTTCACTCTGCCTCTCTCCTTCTCCCATTTTTTCTGTCGTCCATTGGTCCACCTCTTAATCTTGTCTCTTTCTCAGCAGCTGATCTCTACCGTTTTCTCTCTCGCTCTTCCGCACCTCTTCCCATTTCTGGAATTCCACTTTCTTCTACCTCCGCAGTGTGGTCCGCTGCGCTTTCCCCACTTTCAGCACCCCTTGAAGTCAATTCACATTGGCTTTTCTTACACAACCGCCTCCCTGTACCGTCGATTTTACATCGCATGACCATTTTATATTCACCCTCCTGTCCGTATTGTGGCGAGGAGGCTGACGTCCAGCATGTCTTCATGTATTGCACAGTATTATTGCCAATACTCCATTTCGCTTTCACGCTAGCGCAACGATCCTGTGAGACCGTCCTCACCTTCAGCGCCTACCGAACACTACTTCTGAACTCTTCTCGCCCTATTCACCTTCCGGCAGTCTGCTCCTACATCTTCGTGCTTGTAAAACATATAATTCACGTGTATCATCTTCAGCGTCCCCTCCGAAGCTTCTACTGACATAAATAAAGTCAGTACTGCGTTACTTTGTCATTTTCGTAATCGCCTACTCTCCCGCCTTCGACTAGAACTTACCACTGCAGTTGCACGCTGCAGTGAACCACAGTTCCTATCAACTTGGTCACCAGCAACCACTTGGTTTGCAGGGTCGCCCACAACGCTTCACCTTACAGTCGGAACTTTTTGTTTCACCTACCTCCTGATAGATACAATTTTTGCCATGCTGACTTGTCTCCAATCTCTGCTTCATCAGAGACAATTTTTTGTCTTTTCCGACAAATTATCATACATAAACTGTATTCTCTCACCACTATATTGAGCTTTGTGAATAGGTCGTTGCGTCAGCTACAAGCACCTGTAAATCTTCTTTTCATATGTCATTTTGAGACGATTTTTCTATACACATTTCCTGTTTTTTTTCTTGCTTCGCAACTGAGTGCAATCTTGTTCCTCAACATTCACTGTACTATATTATTTGTACTCTCTATTTTATCAGAATTTTTTTGTTTGTCTCACTATTGTACATCACTTTTAGTTGATCAATTATTGTATAGAATCCTATGAATTGTTCGAAGCATGAGCTACTTATAATTGTCAATTTCTTTTCACGCTTTTTTAAGCCTCTGTTCTCATCCTCTTCACATGTATCATTTCGTGTATAACTCATGTGTAATTTTTTTTGTTTTTCATTACTCATCTTGCTGAATTATGTATTCTCTCTGCGATGTCAGAGACTATTTCTTTTTACCACCTCTGACAAACGTATATATATAAATTGTAACTTCTCATTGTACAAAATCATGTATATAGGTCGTTTCACGAACCACAGACATCTGTAAACTTTGTCGTTTTTACAGTATATTCTTATCTTCAATTCCTGATTCAACAGTGTAATTTTACTTTTCAACTGTGTAAATTTGTGTTCTCCAATACTCACTGTGATGAGTTGTGTCTTCTCTCTGTATTTTCAGAGAATATTTTTTCTTTTGTATTCTCAGGAAAATTATTGTATATAACTATTTTTCATATCACCGTTGTATGTAACATGTAGTACCGCGAGCCACATTCATCTGTAAATTTTTTCATCATCTGTCTTTCGAACTTTCGATTTCATGTTTGTCCCTTGATCACCTGCAACCTCCTGGTTTTCCAGGTCACCCACAATGTATCACCTTTCGGTCAGAACTTTTTCTTTTTCATCAATATTGTGTAAAATTTATGCTCTATAGTGCTCATCATTCTGGATTGATTTTACTCTCTGTATTACCAGAGATTCGGGATGTAAGGTCAGGTGATGCGTAACATCACAGCCTATCCTTGACAAATGTCAACCCCGCCTTCTCGTGGTGCATCCTGTTCCCACTAAAGGGGCTCTGACGACCGCCCATAGCGGTATAACTATACCATCGGGATTAGAGGAAATTCTATCCCACACTCACCAACCCGCTTGGCCAGCGTGGTGAGTTATGGCCAAACCCCTCCAAAATGATTCCACAACTTAAATCTTGGCCCTCAGTCTCCGGCAGCTGGAATGTACCTGGCCAAGGCAGCGGCCAGTGCGACATGAAGGCAGAGGGTGCTAAGAATCCCCGGAGGACCGGACTAGGCTGCCATCTGATGCTGACCTTGGCTACTTACAATGGACGCTCCCTATCTTCTGATTCAAGGCTTCTTGAATTGGAAGAGGAACTACAAAGGATCAAGTGGGACATCGTGGGGCTAAGTGAGGTAAGGAGAAAAGGAGAAGATCTCATTGAACTGAAAAGTGGACATCTCTTCTACTATCGTGGGACAGATACTGGCAGAACTAGTGGTGTTGGATTTATAATAAACAAGAAACTGAAGGATAAAGTTGTAGAAGTTGAAAGTTCCTCTGACAGAGCTGCACGACTTGTTATCCAACTCTCGAAAAGATACCAGGCTCAGATTATTCAAACTTATGCACCCACCACAAGTCATCCTGAAGAAGAAATTGAAGAATTTTATGAGGAAATTTGTCATCTAAATAATAAAGGTAAGCAGCACTTGAAAATAATTATGGGAGATTTCAATGCAAAAATAGGGCAACGGCAACAGAATGAAACTTCAGTAGGTAAATTCGGTCATGGCAACAGAAACCAGCGTGGAAATACTCTCGTTGAGTTTGCAGAGGCAGAAGGGTTTTTCATCTTGAACTTCTTCTTCAAGAAAAAGCCACACAGGAAATGGATATGGAGACATCCAAATGGGACGACAAGTGAAATTGATTTTATTATGTGTAACAAAAAATTTGTCATAGAAGACTGCAGTGTGCTAAACAAGTTCAACACAGGTAGTGACCATAGATTGGTGAGATGTAAGATGCACCTCAACACTAAACTTGAACGTGGCAAGCTCATAAGACAAACAAAATCTATTGACATAACCAACCTTAAAAAACACCATAATACCTTCAAGTTAGAACTGAAGAACAGGTTCTCTGCTTTGGAAGGCCTAACATCGGAAGAAGTGGACATCTCTGAAGTTAACAGAAAAGTAACCAAGCTCTTATGGAAACAGCAACAAAATTAGCTGGGTCTAAGAACAAGTTGCATGTGAACAAATTATCAGGAAAACCAAAATGTTGATGCAAAAAAGAAGAGAGATGAGGACAACTAAAGAAGATGTGACTTCCAAAGTGGAATATATAGAGCTATGCAAGACAGTAAGAAAAAGTATCACTGAAGACGTAAGGAAATTCAACTGTGAACTAGTGAAGAAAGCAATTGAAAACAACCAAAGCCTAAAGATAGCAAAGGGACATCTCAGTAAGGGAAGAAAACAGATTATGGCACTGAGAAAAGAAGATGGTTCTGTAACAAGAAATAGAGGCGAAATTTTGACAAGAGTGAAAGATTTCTACTCCAAATTATATGAAAGGGATGATATATGCACTCCAGACATCATGAAAGATACCAGTACCAGAGTTCCTCCAGTCCTTCCAGCAGAGGTTGCACATGCAATCAAGAACATGAAGCGAGGAAAAGCTCCAGGAGAAGATGGAATTACTGTAGACATCATACAAGAAGCAAGTGGAGAAATCGAAACAGTACTCGCCCAAATTTTCACTCGATGCCTTAATGAAGGAAAGATTCCTGAGGATTGGAACACCGCTACAATGATCCTGCTACATAAGAAAGGTGACATTGAGGATCTCGGAAACTACAGACCTATCAGCCTCCTATCAGTAGTTTATAAAATCTTCACTAAAGTTCTTTCACACCGCTTGAAGGTAACACTGGACATGGCTCAACCGAGAGAACAAGCTGGATTCAGGAGTGGCTACAGCACAATAGATCATATCCACGTGCTGTGAGAACTAATTGAAAGAGCGAGGGAATATGAACTTCCATTGTGCATGGCTTTTATCGATTATGAAAAAGCCTTTGATTCGGTGAAACCATCAGCAGTTACAATGGCTCTGAAAACCTGCTGTATTGAAGATGCATACATTAATATTATTAATAACATCTATGAAAATGCAAGTGCAAAGATTAGGCTGTTTGAAAATACAACATACGTAAAAATTGGAAAGGGAGTGAGACAAGGTGACACCATATCTCCGAAGCTCTTTAATGCCACATTGGAGGGTGTTTTTCAGTCGCTGAGCTGGGAAAACAAGGGGATAAAGATTAATGGAGATTATCTAACCCACCTTCGTTTTGCTGATGACATAGTCATTTTTGCAACTACCCCATCAGAGCTGCAGAGTATGATCCAGGAACTTGCTGACAAGAGTAAAGAAGTGGGATTAAAAATGAACTTTCAGAAGACAAAAGTGATGTTCAATGCTTTTACAAGAAATGAAGATTTATCGATTGATGGAGAAAAGCTGGAGATAACAGACACGTACGTTTATCTTGGACAGCAGATATCAAGTAAGGGTCACATTCATGAAGAAATTAATCGGCGTACAAAACTTGCCTGGAGAGCTTTTGGAAGAAACAGCATAATTTTCAAGAGCAATATGCCATTATGTCTTAAAAGAAAAGTGTTTGATCAATGCATCCTTCCAGTGCTTACGTATGGTGCAGAGACGTGGACCTTAACTAAAAGAGACATACAAAGGCTGCAGACAACTCAAAGAAGCATGGAGAGGTGCATGCTTGGTGTAACCAGGAGAGATAAGAAGAGGAACTCGTGGATCCGAAAAATGACAAGAGTGGAAGACATCATGATCAGAGTTAAATCCCTGAAATGGCAATGGGCTGGACATACTGCCAGAAGGACAGATCATCGATGGACAGCCGAAATTTTAGATTGGATTCCAAGGGACAGGAAAAGACCCAGAAGAAGACCACATGGGAGATGGGTGGATGAAATTCGAAAGTATGCAGGGGTGACATGGAGGAGACTGGCACAAGACAGACCGTTGTGGAGGAAACTTGGGGAGACCTTCGTCCAGCAGTGGATTGATAATGGTTGACAATGATGATGATGCTGATTACCAGAGATTCATATTGCCTCGCCAGATTTCTACTGCACTTAACTGTTGTCATGCAAACGTTGCACCGAATCCTGTAATTAAGGTAGCGCAAGCTGCACATTCTGTTAATTTCTCATCACCTGTGTTTTGAATCTATGTCTGCAAGCTCGAATTCTGTATTATTCCTTGCATCAATACTGTGCAAAATTAATATTGTACAACGCTCTTCAAGCTGAATTGTTCCTATTCTTTGCTTTGTCAGAGACTTTTGTTGCCTCACCAGACACTCGAGTGTAATTAACTGTTTTTTTACTATCATCAATGTACAGAAACGTGTAAATAAGCAGTAGCGTAAGCTACAAGCATCTGTAAATATTTTTTTTGTCATACATCATTTGAGATGATTTATTCAAGCACATCTCCTGTATCTTTCTTCTAATAAATACTGTGTGAAAACTGACCCTTCGAGACATGCTTTTGACTAGGTTTTGCAACACAGTGATAGGTATGCGCTTCCATTTTGTACATAATGCTGCCGCTAACTGTTGCTTAGTAGTAGGCCATGGTCCCAAAATTTTTATGCGGAGCTCTACTTCCTCCCATAGGTGCTCTATAGGATTAAGAACAGGGCTCTGTGCTGGCCAGTCCACACACGATAGGAAATTATCGTCAAACCACGCCGTAACAGTCCTTGCTTTATGGTTCGGTGCATTATCCTGCTGGTACCAACAAGGCTCTGTTCCATTGTATTGCCACAGAGTTGGTAGGGCTTAATTGTCCAGAATATCGAGCTAGATGTGCTGGTTAACAGGCTTGATCAGGATAACCAATGGGCCGGAACCATACCACGAAAAACACCCTCACACGAGTCACTGCAAGCTCCAAACCTGCTCGTATGAACAGTACGCTGTGGTAAATAGCGTTCACTTGGCTGCCGCCATACCTACACACGGCCATTAGACTGATGGATCGTGTATCTGGATTCATCAGACTGATGGATCGTGCATCTGGATTCATCAGTCCATAGGACCCGTTTTCATTGATCTGCGGTCCATGGTAAATGTTCTTTACATCATGCTAAACGACGAGTAGCATTCCGAGTGGAGATGAAAGGCTTATGAGCAGCCGCACGACCACGGTAACCCATGGAATGAAGTTATCTGCAAATGGTACGTGTACATACCGAGATTCTAGCATTTTACTCACCGGTACACTAAGGTCTTGTGCAGCACTCCGTCTATTAGCTCTAACGACTATCCTGAGGCTTTGACGTCCTCTATCAGTGGTTTTCTTTGGTCTGCTGGTACGTTTTGCTGCTTCAGGCACGCCATGTGTCTTCCACTTATTCAGTACATCCAAATCAGTTGACTTGGGTATGTTTAAACGCCTCTCCGTTTCTCATGTGGACAACACACTAATATAACACCCAACAATCTTTCCTTTCTCAAAGCCAGTTCTCTCCCGCTGCGACATTTTCACTCAACCTCTCATTACGATATGATCTCGGTCAGCTGCAGGCTTGTTTTTATAGCGTTTCCAGATGCACCGTGCACCTTAACAAATCAGCGAATACACTCATTTGCTTTCCAAGAGGTTTGCGGTGACTTTTGTCAATATTGTGTGTATATATATATATATATATATTATTTTTAAATTACTCAAATAATATATATATATATATATATATATTTCTTCAATGCCCCTGAGATTGCACTGCACACCGACATTACATCAGCAGGTAGGTGGCTTAACTCAGTACCAGTCAGCCGTCGGAAGGCTGAAGTGTAAACGCCAGCCAACATTGAATTGGACATAATCCCACGTTGCATGCTTCATTAGTTTCGTCGCGGTGACAATCTTGCAAGTGCTGTAAGGATCATCACCAGTGTGTACCACAATGCCGTATCACATCGTCTGTGCTGTCGTTGGTTCGAACGGTTTCGGGAGAAAAATTTTAACCTGGCAGACCGTCCCGAAGCCGGAAGACCTTCAGCAGTGTATATGAACATTTTGAAGCCCTTAGTGGAGACCGACCCACATGTGACCAAGCGGTGTTGGCGGAACAGCTGAAGACTACCCACACGAACATCATCACTCACTTGCGTCAACTTGGGAAGGTGCACAAAAGGGGAGCTTGAGTACAGTCATTTCACAGTTGAGCAGAAAGCAAATCGCCTGAATGCATGCGTTTTTCTGCTTGTACGTGACCAGGTTTAACCGTTCTTAGACCTTCATTCTAACAGGTGACTATAAATGTGTTCTGTGTGATATTATCAGTGCCCGGATAATTTGGTTGGTTCAAACAGAAGTCTACACTGACTCCCAAAGCCTTACACCCACGTACGGTCCTGCTGTCTGTTTGGTGAGACATATGGGGTGTCGTGTTTTTGAGATACTGCCGGACAACACCACTGTCGCCGGTGATGTGTGCTCCCGTCAGCTCGACGGTCTGAACGCGTCGTTCACGTTGAAACGACCAGCACTGCTGAAACACAAGAGCGTCTTTCTACAGCAGGATGGAGCGAGACTTCACACAGAACGGGTTACCTGTCACGACAGCAAGGACCAGGGCTGGGAGCTGCTGTTTCAACCATCTTATTCCTTGGACATTGTCCTAAGGGATTACCAGATTTTCTGGACTTCGAAGCATTTTCTGGACCAACAGCGGTTCACCAACCGGGGCGATGTTGAACTCGCATTTACTAACTGCTTTGCGCCTAAGCCGACACAGTTCTATAGGGACATTATCCAATATTTGCCCAGACGATCTTAGAAGGTCGTAGCAAACAACGGCGACTACACTTTGGACTGATTTATACTTGTATGTACGATAATTATCACTTTTCTGTTGGCTTGCATTTGCTGACATTATTTTCTTTCCAACCGAATACATTTTTATATTTGTAGCGGTGCTACACGCCACGCTAGTGCAAATGTAGCGTGCTACAGTAGAAGCGCTACTTTGGAATACAGCATGGCATGATAAATAGTACGCCAGAAACATCCAGCCAGATTTTTTGTGCATAATATACACTCATAAGGAAGAACATTAGGATCGCTGGCCTAATAGCGTGTTGGGCAACCTTTTGCCAGTATGACCACTTTCTCTTGACATAGCACTCACTCCACTGGACAACGGAAGGTGTTCTCGGGTATTCTGTCCAGCTGGGCAGAATGAAAACCTGGATTTCGGAGAGGGAACCAGGAACTGACAAATACTGTGTTCCACTGCACCTGACAGACGGTCGATAAAGTTACATTCTGGCACAGTTGTCTGCTTGGTGAGTACATAAGGTGTTTGGACATGATTCTCGAACCATTCGTGCTCATTGTGGGACATGTAACACTGTGCTTTGTCTTGATCAGAGTTCCGTGCCGTTTAGATACATGACCTAACAGAAATAGTGCTTAGGTAAGTTCTTGCGACGAGGGAGTTTTCGAACGACATTAAGAGATCCAGGGATGTCCATTAGAACAACTCCCACACCATGATACCGCCGTTGCCTGCCATTCTTGCTTCAAAAACGCCGGTCCGTCGAACTGTAGACAGGTATCTTTGAAACTAGAAACAGAACCCGTCGGACTGTTATTCAGTCCGATGTTCATGTTCCCACAGCAGACAGGATTGTTGACTACAGTACTTACAATATAAACATGAAATAACCGTCGACTTCTAAGCTCCATTCGCAAGAGCTCCAGCTGGATTGTGGGCTGGGAAATGTGCCCTCTGTGTGCCCTGTTTGTGGCCTGCTATTACTGGAGGAATGATTTCATTTGATTGAATAAACATTGTCTATAATGGCTTCTAGTAATCTGACGTGGTATCTGATACTATGCTGATTTTATTGAATCCTGTATTTTCAGTGTTTTCTAAGAAATGCGATTTTGAAGTTTTTCATTTAATATGAACGTACATCGCCATAAGCATACTATGAGAGTGTTCTGTATTATTTTTGGACCAACATTGTTTATTTCTTTTTTTAAAACATGATAGCTGATCTCATATTTCCTCCCTTCGTTCACAAAGTTCAGCTAAGTAGTAGTCGAAAACTGTCATAGGATATGTCAACTGACAACCTCACCCACTATTAATGTAGAACGGTGAGGTGAAGTGGGAAAAGAAAGATATTTCTAATCCTCAGAATATGAAAATAACTAAAGGCTATCATATGAAATCTAAACTTAATAGATGATCGGCTGTGTTTTGAGGAATATGAAGAGAAATGAACTATCATCATATATATTCACAGCTGGGAGCTGGCTGTTCTTGGGGATTGAAGCTAACAGAAGACTTACTACGTAATGATGACACATAATGAAGGAATGTATGCGTTTACAGCTTCATTTTTATAAATGCCAATACTTGGAAAGCTGATTGTACTGGAAAATATGTGCTTTGCAGGCTAACAACAGAACATCAGCTGCATTTTGAAAGCTTCTTGTAGAGAAATGGACATAATGTGAAGGATATTAATAGGTAAATTTTATGGTTTTAAAATAACTAATACTTATGCAGTGAAGATTTTAATGAGAAACTAACAACATTCACAATATATCACAGAATAATTAAAATTTTCGATGTAATGCAGAGTTCATAAATCAATTTAATTTTTTTCTACTTATAATAGAACTGAATCTCACATGTTTTGCTTAAGAAAAGCTCTGACCTTTCGAAGTAAAAAAAGACAGTCACTTTATTTCGACATCTAGATAGTGCGAAAAAATGTGATAAAAATGTGTCAAGTAGCAGTTCCCACTCCCGTTTAGAGAAATAACATTTTTTAGGACCACTTAAAGTTTTATTTGGTACATGTCTCGCGCATTTACTCCTGTAGAAAAAGATGGAGGCTTGAGAATTAAGCGGTCTCATTTTCTCTCTGATACGTATAACCCTTGTTCCTCTAACGGAGCAATCGTCGGAGAGCCCATCATCTAATCCCTTCAACTGTAGGTTTACGATGCACATAATGGAACTCGGTGTTGACCCCATAAAATGGCCTCGTTCCGAACATTCGAATCTAAATGAATCGAAAGATTTAGGAGTATAGAAAGTAAAGGAGAGTTTCGGTGCGTGCTTGAAGAGCAAGCATAAGGATCCCCTGGTGAGTTGTCTGTATTAAACAGAGATTAAGAATTTCAAGTGTTCGAGGAACTTTTTTTTTTTTAAAAGAATCTTACTCTGCTTTGCTTCTTTATTTGTTTTTCGCTTTTGTTAAATCAGTAAGTTTCCATTTAGTGATATCATAAACATAAAATGTAGCTTATTTGTGTAACTATCTATAACTCATGTTATGTAATTATATTTTATATTAACATACATACATTAATGAGTCATAATAGAGTGATCACCTACCTAACACCGCCGCGTTCGCCGTGATAATGGTTTACACGCTGCGTTGCATCGACTCGGTTGGATATTGGAAAGTGTCTTCAGGTATTATGTACCAGATGAGCATAATGACGACCGGCAAATGTTACGTTCCATTAATTAGTCGGCCGCATGGAAATGCCCCAGCCCATTAGCGCGTCATACCGATGGGCTTTGAGTTGAAGACTCTTGGTGGTCCAGTGGGGCCAGCAATAACTGGGTGGTCCCTTGATAGAATGTGTCCAAGTGTTAAGCGCCAGCGAATCCCTGCGCAACGACTTTGCGTATTATCAAACTGAATGAATCGTGTTAATCCCTGCAGATTCAGCATTTTGGCTGAGCAGTTTGAGTCACCAGTACTTGCATCCCAGAAATGTTCACTGGGATTCAAGTCGGAGGAAACTGGCAGTCAAGTCAGCGGCACGAAGTGCTTAAACATGATCTTCTAAACATTCCTGCACAATGCCAGCCTTGTTACACGCGATGCGATGTCTTTTTTAAAGGGTACAGGTTAAGCAGGATTCACGGTCACCGTGTAAGGCAATACTTCGTCCAAAATAATGCTTAAATAGGATTCAGTAGTGATGGTGCATTTTTTTTTTTTTTTTTGGATTGGAGGTTTAACGACCACCGTGAGCAACTCAATGGGCTATAAGCAGTCGCCCGTCCCTAATTTAGGGTCACTGGTTCCAGGGAAGGGAGAGAGCCAGTGCCGTAAGACAAACACAACATCCATGCCTCACCGGGATTCGAACCCGGACCCTGTTCGGACGAATGATCAGAGGCCATCGCTTAGACCACTGCGCCACCGGGGCGGCAATGGTGCATTCAACCGGGATGAGAAGACAAAATGATGCCCATAAGAACAGTCTCGCTGTCATGATAGCCCTTCCCTAATTTAGGGTCACTGGTTCCAGGGAAGGGAGAGAGCCAGTGCCGTAAGACAAACACAACATCCATGCCTCACCGGGATTCGAACCCGGACCCTGTTCGGACGAATGATCAGAGGCCATCGCTTAGACCACTGCGCCACCGGGGCGGCAATGGTGCATTCAACCGGGATGAGAAGACAAAATGATGCCCATAAGAACAGTCCCGCTGTCATGATAGCCCTTCCCTAATTTAGGGTCACTGGTTCCAGGGAAGGGAGAGAGCCAGTGCCGTAAGACAAACACAACATCTATGCCTCACCGGGATTCGAACCCGGACCCTGTTCGGACGAATGATCAGAGGCCATCGCTTAGACCACTGCGCCACCGGGGCGGCAATGGTGCATTCAACCGGGATGAGAAGACAAAATGATGCCCCATAAGAACAGTCCCGCTGTCATGATACCTCCACCACCAGCCTATGAGCAACAGCCACGGAGTGTTGCTGCAGCTTTTCATATTAGATGAAGAACCTGGATTCGTCAGAGGCAAGGCATCACCTTTCCATTCATCTAATGTCCAGTTACGGTGCACTGTTGTTCACTGCAGGCGGAACACATGAACCGCAAGAGCTTCCGTTGGAGTGTGTTCCATGAAGCGTTTTGCCGCAAAGCCCACTTTGCAGTCTGTCGTTCACGGAGGGATCGTAAGGTTGCTATCGCGAGTAGCTAGAGCCAACTGTCTTTCACCTCGAATGCCAAATTCTGGGAACGTTGAGTGTATGTATTTCAGCTCTTCAGAACCTTCACGCTGCCCTTCAGAACGGCAGCATTAGGACCAGCAATTATGTCAGAGGCTACTGAGATGCTTTAACCCGCCTTCCTCGTAGCAATTATCATTTCCCCCTTAAGCCTCCGAGGACTCCTTCCATTTTCTAATGGCGCGCGGGCCGTACTGCATAATTGAGACGCCCTGACTATACCGTCTTGAGCTATTTTACAAACACACACTCTGAGTTGGTTTTGTTTTAGCAAAACCAACCTAATAACGCGTTGGTCCAACTTTCGTTGCAATCGCGATTAGCAGACGCCTGGGAAAAGTTTCTACAAGGTGTCAAACAATTCCATGCGTGACTGCATCCAAGTCTGCTGCAGAAGCTTCGTCAGTTCACACGCTCATTCCCTGGAAGAGGAACAGCAGTTCTCACAACCAGTTCTAGGTATCCTTCAAATGTTCAGTTGGGTTACTGTCAGCGGGGTTGGGAGCCAAGGCAATGTATCGAACTCGTTGTCAGAGAGTTGCACGAGCCCGATGATACGGTGCGCTGTCCTGTTGAAAAAAGTGGAACTGTGGGCCGGGTAAACCGCCTACAGATTTGGATGGAGATGTTCCGCTAATAGGTCCCTGTAGAGTCCACCATTCCGTGTTTGTGGGATGACAGCCTTCGGACTTAGGGTTTGCCAGGAAAAAGTTCTCCAAACTGGAACATCAACTCCACCGTTCATGTTGAACCCCAACTGTGCAACCAGGGGATAGGGCTTCCTGGCGTTTACGCCATTTACGAACCCGACCGTCAGCATGGTGCAACAGCAACCGGGACTCATAACTGCAGATGACCTATTTCCATCTGTCGAGGGTCTATTTTAGATGTTAATTGTCCCATGCAAGGCGTTGTTTGCGATGACTGGGTATCATCATGAGTATCCTGGTTGGTCTTCAAGCAGTGACACAAACTGCTTGAAGGCCAACAGTTACTCATGATGATGCCCAGTCATCGCAAACGACTGACACTAGATCATCATGAGTATCCAATACGTCATCTGCAGTGACGAGTCCCGGTTTCCTGCGTGCAACAGGAACCGGGACTCGTCACTGCAGATGATCTATTTCCATCTGTCGAGGGTCCGTTGCCGATGTTAATTGTCCCATGCAAGGCGTTGTTTGTGATGACTGGGCATCATCATGAGTATCCTCGTTGGTCTTCAAGCAGTGACACAAACTGCTTGAAGGCCAACAGATACTCATGATGATGCCCAGTCATCGCAAACGACTGACACTAGATCATCATGAGTATCCAATACGTCATCTGCAGTGACGAGTCCCGGTTTCTGGGTGCAACAGGAACCGGGACTCGTCACTGCAGATGATCTATTTCCATCTGTCGAGGGTCCATTGCCGATGTTCCTTGCCCCATGCAAGGCGTTGTTTGCGATGACTGGGCATCATCATGAGTATCCTCGTTGGTCTTCAAGCAGTGACACAAACTGCTTGAAGGCCAACAGATACTCATGATGATGCCCAGTCATCGCAAACGACTGACACTAGATCATCATGAGTATCCAATACGTCATCTGCAGTGACGAGTCCCGGTTTCTGGGTGCAACAGGAACCGGGACTCGTCACTGCAGATGATCTATTTCCATCTGTCGAGGGTCCATTGCCGATGTTCCTTGCCCCATGCAAGGCGTTGTTTGCGATGACTGGGTATCATAATGAGTATCCTGATTGGTCTTCAAGCAGTGACACAAACTGCTTGAAGGCCAACAAATACTCATGATGATGCCCAGTCATCGCAAACGACTGACACTAGATCATCATGAGTATCCAATACGTCATCTGCAGTGACGAGTCCCGGTTCCTGCGTGCAACAGGAACCGGGACTCGTCACTGCAGATGACCTATTTTCATCTGCCGAGGGTCCATTGCCGATGTTACGTGTCCCATGCAAGGCGTTGTTTGCGATGACTGGGCATCATCATGAGTATCCTCGTTGGTCTCCTGCTGTGAAATCTCAGGCAAAGCAAGACACGAACATTGATCATGTGGAAATAGGTCGAATTGCACCGCTGTTGTACTTCTGGGTGAGCTGGGTGATTGTTGCACGTTGTTCCCGTGATACTAGTCGTGACACCCGACGTCCACCTCTAGGATGAATTGCGCGTGGCTGGTCAACGTGTGCCCTTCTCGCTGGATGAATGTGAATGGTTAATCCAGTCTTGGTACACCCTTAATACAGTAGTACGGGAGCAGCCAACAAGTGTGGCTGACCAATCTGAGCCCTTCTGCTGGATGTCTGTGCGTGGTTAATCTAATCCTGGTACACCCTTGATACAGTAGTACGGGAGCAGCCAACAAGTGTGGCTGACCACTGTGAGGCCTTCTGCTTGATGTCTGTGCATGGTTAATCCAGTCCTGGCAAACCCTTGGTATAGTAGTACGGGAGCAGCCAACAAGTGTGGCTGACCAATGTGAGCCCTTCTGCTGGATGTATCTGCATGGTACACTCCCAGTCCTGGTACACCGTTGATACAGTACGGGAGCAGCCAACAAGTGTGGCTGACCAATGTGAGCCCTTCTGCTTGATGTCTGGGCATGGTACACTCCCAGTCCTGGTACACCGTTGATACAGTACGGGAGTAGCCAACAAGTGTGGCTGACCGATGTGAGCCCTTCCGCTGGATGTATGTGCGTGGTTAATCCATTCCTGGTACACCCTTGATACAGTAGTGCGGGAGCAGCCAACAAGTGTGGCTGAACAATGTGAGCCTTTCTTCTGGATGTTTGTGCATGGTACACTCGCAGTCCTGGTACACGATTGATACAGTACTGGAGCAGTCAAAAAGTGTGGTTGACCAATGTGAGCCCTTCTGCTGGATGCCTGTCCATGGTTAATCCAGTCTTGGTACACCTTTGATACAGTAGTAAGGGAGCAGCCAACAAGGCTATTTCCGAAATATTGGCACGTTCTCTCCGCGCCCCAACTACCTGGTCCCGATCAAATTGGCTTAAGTCGCCACGTTTCCCCATTACTGGCAAACGTTTACTGATTACGTGCAGAGAGTAGGCGTGCACAAATTATAGCAGCCGCACGTCACGTTGATATCATGTGGTACTTTGTTATCGCTCCAAATATGTAAAACAGGGTGTGTTCCTATTGCAAAGCTGACTCATTGTATATCACCATTGCCAACCATTATCACTCTAATGTTGGATGAAGGTCTCCCAAAATTTCTTCCCCAACTGTCTGTTTTGAGTAAATCTTTTCACCCTCAAGTTGCTTAAAGCTAAGTGTCTCAAGAGTAAATACGGTATTCTTGTATTGTGATTTTCCAAATGCCTAAATTTATCATGTAAATCACCAGACAATTATCGGTCAATTTAGC
The DNA here is from genome assembly GCA_039090855.1 of Macrothele yani. Lineage (NCBI taxonomy): Eukaryota > Metazoa > Arthropoda > Arachnida > Araneae > Macrothelidae > Macrothele > Macrothele yani. The sequence goes on along the minus strand of CM077007.1, from coordinate 97,690,376 downwards.
AGTCACAATGCAGTAAATTAAATTATGTAGGAAAACAGAAGATCAATAAATATGCTCGCTAAACGTTGAACGACAATCTGCACAAAATGTAAGCCTCAGTGAAAATAAAAGTGGGTCAAATGAAAGAACATGTGCTTCGAAATAACTGCACAAAAATTAATTTACGTTTACTCGAATATAAAGAAATGAAACAAATTTCTGAAAAAAACTTTATACATAAAAATAGATTACCGCTCTTTTCGCTAAAGCAGGTTGTTCCCCTTCTTCAAAGAATTGGAGATTACTGATGATCACTTCAATACATCGAATGCAATTACCCGTTGAGCACCGTAATTTGACTTTAATAGCCAAAAGTTCGCAAAAAAGGACAAAGGAGAGGATAACACAATAATTAGTTTTAACGGGTCTCTTGCGCAACTGAATTTCTGCGGATTTGTTTCTCTTGCGTAACCTTGAGATCTTAGGATTTATTTCTTTGCTGCTGAATCATTAAATAGGGTTCTTTTTATTTGATTTTCGGAACTATTAGATCCTAATGTAAAATCGATTGCATATCGTTTTTGAAACTGCAGAAGAAATTTTGTTTTGCAGGAAAGCCTCAACAGTTTTTAGGAATTCAACCATTCATCCGTACCCATGTGCTTGAAAGCGAGAACAACATGAATTTGAAAAAGTTGATAATACGACCCTGACGCAAAATAAACGCATTTGAGGTAAGAAATACAATGGAAATAACGATTTTGTTTCGTACCGTTGTAACAAAGTAAGAACAAATAAATGAATAAAGATAGAGGCATAGTTCATTATTTTCAACACACCCAATCCTGCATACAAAAGTATAGCAAATTTTGTTCCTTATTTTTAACACACCTAATCATACATACAAATTATGCAAACAAAAATTATACGCATCCTTTTTCGAGCTAATTTCGAGTATTTTTATGCCTTGTTTCTTCATTTCATTTATCGTATTGAAAGATGCCATTTCCCTTACACGAGGGGTCAGTAAAGTCTGCCCCTTACACGAGGGGTCACTAATAGTCTGCCGATCCCAGGGGATCTGTGACTTGAGTTTAAGGAGAATGTACTCTAATTAAGGAATCTCCAATATGTAGAAGTCTTGGCAGAAAAAAGCTATTTATTTAGCACCAGCAACTGACTCAGCAATTATTACTTGTAATTCATGAGGTTATTACTGGTAATTTATGAGGTAATTACTGGTAATTTATGAGGTAATTTACGATGTGACATTCGTACTATCAAAAGAAGCAGTATTTAAAAATTTAAAATTGTTCCTTTGTATTAAATATATTTTCAACGAAAACACCATTTTCATTATGTTATTCTATTATTTTGAAATTATATTCTCACATTTCCAGAATCAAAACTGGTCGACGTGAACACCGATATCACTGTGTAAATAAGATTGAAGCAGAAATACTTTCCTGCATTTTAAATAAACATTAGAAACCACCCTCTCTGATTAAAGATGTTTTTCCCAGATTTTGGTGTTGTTTTACCTAAAGTTTTGTTACAAGATGAAATTTTGTAGAACGATTTCCTTCGATTTTAAATTCTGTAAAATATTTCCTTTTGATGATAATATGTACTAAAGAGTACCTTGAAATCAATACACACACACACTCTCTCTCTGTCTTTGTCTCTCTCCCTCTCTCTCTCTCTCTCTCTCTCTCTCTCTCGCACACACTTGAACTACTTTTCACAATAAAATGGATGTCTGCAAATCTTGTTTTTATAAGTTCTTATTTTTATGATAAGATTTAGAGAAGTAATATCTTGTATCTTTTTCTATCTAAAATATCATATATGTTTTCTTATCTATGAGGTAGATATGGTTTTGTGATTCGCGAGTTTTTGCTCTACCTGTGAGATAGATAGAACAAAAACTCACGAAAACTATAAGTGCTGCATAATATTTCAATCATGCTCTCAGAAGCAGAGATTTTTCTTTTTCCATTTGTACAAATGCACTTCCCCAGTGAAACTCTCTGCATTATGAAAAATCAGAAAATATACGCAAAGTATTCTTCATAGTACAAGCTATTAACGAAAAATTTCTTTCTATCGGAATTCCAGAAGATGAGATGGAGAAACATTGAATATTAACTTACGCTGCCCAGCGGAGAAATTACATTATTTAAAGTACAAAGTGTACACAAAAAGTAACTGAAGAAAATTGAATTCTTTCAATCGAAGTCAAAGACAGAATGAAATGTTATATACACTGGCGGAAAGTGAAAAAAGAACACCAAGAAGTAATTGGCGGACGATCATGAAATTTACATATGTTAATAGGGCCAAGTTTACGTAGATGTGATGTTAATTTCGGGACCAACCGGTGAGCGCTTACGCCACAGCACGGCATGATATGCAAATTATCGTCGGTGGTATTTAAAAAGTACGGCGAAGTGAATGTAATCAGTCGTCGGCGTACCGACGCGTGCGAAGACCCTGAAGAAGCTGCAATGCCTGGATATGGAAGACGTGTACGATTTCAGCAGTTATCGGACTTTGAGCGAGGTCGTCTAGTCGGACTCCGCGAGGCCGGGTGGTCGTATTGCGGAGCGAATTGGACGGGAAGTATCGGTGGTGGTACGATGGTGGCGTAGATGGTCCGAGGAACATTCCCACACTAGAAGACGTGGAACCGGTAGTCACAGACGGACTGATGAGAGGACCGATTGACGCATATGAAGAGTGGCGTTGTCAAGCAGAACATCCACTGTGACGCAAATCCGAGCTGCCGTTGCACCTGCGGTTACTGTGCGAACATTCTGCAACCGTCTACTGGATGCAGGACTACCAGCACGTGTGCCTCTGGCACATGCACGTGTTCCTTACGGTGCGTCCAGCCCACCGTCAGGAACAGCTGCAGTGGTGTCGCCAACGTCTGCACTGGAGAACGCATTGGCGATCTGTCGTGTTCAGCGATAAAAGCAGATTCTGCTTGGGAGCCTCCGATGGCTGTATGCATGTTCGCAGACACACAGGGGAGCGTCTCCACCCTTCTTGCATCCGCCAGCGACACACAGGGCCTACACCTGGTCTCCTGGTGTTGGGGAGCGATCAGCTATCACTCCAGTACACAACTAGTGTTTGTACTGGGTATGTTAAACAGCACCTCCTACAACAACAACATCAATCAGCCCGTTGTTGTGCCATTTGTAAGGTCGGTCCATCGTGGTGTTTTCCAGCAAGATAACGAACGCTCACACATGACACGTGCAACGCAACATGCACTTCAGGGTGTGAGACAACTTCCATTGCCTGCACATTCACCGGATTTGTCCCCCATTGAGCACGTGTGGGATTTTATGGGACAACGACATATCCGGTCTCCACGGCCAGCCACGACCATCCTTGATTTACGCGTCCAGGTTGAGGATGCTTGGAACTCAATACCCCAAAATTGCATCCAAAATATGTACGACAGACTCCATGCCAGAATTGCACAGTGTGACGCAGTTCATGGCGGTTCAACCTCGTACTAACCATGTTACATGGAAATGTTATTTTTCAGTTTATCAGGAAATACAGCTGTATTTTGCCATAATGTTTTGATCACGTTATCCTCTGTATTCCGTTATTATGATGTATAAATTTCGTTGGTATCAGACGTCTCCTTCTTGGTGTTCTTTTTCACTTTCCGGCGCAGTGTATGTATTTAGTGGTCAATTACATCTGAATTTTGGCCTCGCACAGACAGACAAAATTATACCTTGGAAATGATCAAAAGGTAGTCAGATCTATTTTCCTTCTCACAGTTCATACTTCTGAACAAAAATTATTTTTTCTTATCAAAATACTAGGTGTGGATATCAGGAAATACAGCTGTATTTTGCCATAATGTTTTGATCACGTTATCCTCTGTTTTCCGTTATTATGATGTATAAATTTCGTTGGTATTAGACGTCTCCTTCTTGGTGTTCTTTTTTCACTTTCCGGCGCAGTGTATGTATTTAGTGGTCAATTAGGCTTTGGAAATGATCAAAAGGTAGCCAGATTTTTTTTCTCGTGTGGGAATGTTCCTGTTCTTTGCACAGAGACGGATGAACTAGCTAATAGGCACAGTTATCTTGTAAATATCTCTATCGAAAACATGTATTAAAATTTGGTAGCAAAATGTTTGGGATTTTATAAAATGTTTAGCAACCGTTTGAATTTCCTTGAAGTCGTTTGCAAAATCAAAAAGTTCACCAAACACCTTATAACGAAGTAAATTTCTCCGTCATTTTTGGTCTACGCCGGGATTCGAACCCGAGGACGCTTATTCCGGAACAAGCAGCTCTACCAACTGAGCTACGCAGACATGTATTCTGATTCCTATCTGCCTTTATGTCATGTGCGTCCTGCTGGCAGGTACGTCACATCTCCCCCCCGAAAGAGGGCCGGGGGCATGGCCCACGGATCAGCCGTGACCATGAATCGCTGCAGGCAGACAACCACTGTAGAACGTGCACTTGAGAACTCCCAGTCAATCTGGGGTGTGGAATGCAACGTCACACACATTCATTTTTCGAAGCACTGGAGAAGGGATTCTCTGATTTTTCCTATCTCGCGGTGTGGAAAGAACATCACACCATTGCGAGATTTTGAACGGTCGGGTCATCCGGGTAGTTCGGGCGCCATTATAACGAAGTGAATTTCTCCGTCATTTTTATCCGCGCCAGGATTCGAACCCGAGGACGCTTATTCCGGAACAAGCAGCTCTACCAACTGAGCTACGCAGACATGTATTCTGATTCCTATCTGCCTTTATGTCATGTGCGTCCTGCTGGCAGGTACGTCACAACCTAAAACCCTATTGTTTCTAATTTTAGCACACAAGGGCATGCAACAATCCAAGCCTAGGGAACTATCATTCTCGTGAACACATCACTTTTCACAAACGTATAAAGGCCGTAACACACTGCGTCGGAACGGAAACGAACTTTTCGCATCGAGACATTTCGGAACAGAAACAAAATTTCTACACACACTGGGTCGTAACTGCGCAGACGGAATCGCAATCAATTGGAAAATGTCGACCTCTTTGCGAGTAGTGCTGCGCGCAGTGTAATTATGCCAAGGCTATCATACTATTTCATTAACTTAACTGATATAATTCGCACAATAGGTGATAGTAGCAGTGAGGAAGAAGCAGGGGTCACTGGGCAGACCGGAGCTGACAATTAAATTCTACAAAAATAACCATAAAGTAAAATAAGTTTATTTTATAACCACGATATGTATTATGTAATAACTTAAAAACGCTATTTTACTTGTGTATGTATTTTTTCAATTAAACACATTTTTCACATACCAGGTTGAGTCATATTTCACTTACCAGATTCAGTGAAGTTTCCTGCAATTTCCTCTCATACGTTTTGCTTTGTCACACCATTGTAATGTTTATGATTAATATCTTACAAAATTACATATTTTTGCACAGCGTTGATTAATTCTTCATTAAAAGATATTTCTGAAAGAATCAAATAATAATAAAAACAACTTCCAGAAAGGCAGAACCAGTTACTGCAGACAGATTGGATCTCTACAAGAGCTTGCACATCTGCTGATGCGATAAAATGAAGAGCAAATGCAGATGTTCTTGACTTAATGCAAGCGCAAATGCTCTTGAACGCACTGGTGGGGCTGTGGTCTAAGCGCTGACTTTTGACCATTAGTCAGAAATTGATCCGGGATCGAATCTCGGAGACGCATGGATGTTGTGTTTGTCTTCAGTAACCCAAAGTAATGGACGTGCTACTTCTTATAGCCCATCTAGTCGCTCACGGTGGTCGATAAACCCTGCAAAAAAACTTCGCACTTTATTTTTATTTTTACAGCTTTTTGTCTAATATGCGGCTGTTCATCCGGAAGCATTGCAAACAGAATAATAAGCAAAAATTGTCAGTAGCTTGGTAGACGAAGCGTTTTTTTAATATGTTATGATACGTTTACGCATAATGGTTGGTAGCGTATCGTAAATCGTATTAGGGTCTAGACATTTACCACAAAATGTGTGGAAGTCTTTAGGCTGCTGTAGGGATAAATAACGGAAATCTAAATTTGTAAGATCCTGTTTGCAGAGGTCAACGGCCTGGTTGTCAACAATTTACATGGATTCTTGTGTGCAAGGGCTTCTGAGTACGTTTCGCTTATGATTGCCTCACATACACGGATCCGCTAGAAATAATCCTGATCTTTGTTGAGGTAAGACTAGGTGGTGATAGCTAGCATGTTTTCTTGTACAAACTCAAAATTAACCATTGGCAATTTCTCACATGCTTCAAACATGTCCCCTATTGGACAGGAGAAGGAGTAAAGTCCCTTTATGTGTCCATTTAATCTTTAGAAAAATGGGTCAAACGCAGCTCGTTTGAATGCAATTGACAAAGCACACACTAAAATGAGCGGTTAATCTGTCATTCAAGAAGTTATAAAACGCATCCTCTGTTTCTGGTGTTAAAAAGACCAGTGTCTCAGCCAACGGCTGCCAGATATTTTACGTTCGTTGACCTCTCATTCAAATATACTACACTGGCGTGCAAAAATTAAGGACGAGACGGTTTTTTGAATGTAACGTCGAGCAGAAATGCTCCACATTAACTCAAATCATACCATAAGATCCCCAAGATGTAAGAATATGGTACAAGTGAACAAAACCGTCCAAACAAGGAATCCAAAGGATACAAAGGCACTTTATTGAAAAAGCAGCTTCGAGCACAACTGGACAGAAGACAGAAACGTCCATGTGACAGGCGACTGCAGAGAAAAATCCAGACTTCAGTAGGAGATATGATCACCCCTGACTGCGTTGCAGGATTTACAACGTCTGTCCATGCTGAGGACGAGTTTCTCAAAGAGCTGTTGAGGCATCGCGGCCCATTATTCTTGTAGCGCCAACCGCAGCTGCGGAATCCTTGCTGGCGGATGATGACGTGCTGCCAAGCGTCTTCCGAGAAGGTTCCACACGTGTTCGATGGGATTTTGGTCCGGGGACCTTGCGGGCCAATCCATGCGTTGAATATCTTCACTCTCCAACAGTCACTGTACGATGAGGTGTAGCGTTGTCGTCCATGAAGAGGAACTCAGGACCCACAGCACCTGTAAGCAGACGCACGCGAGGCAGGAGAACCTCGGTACAATAGCGGACACCAGTGACTGAACCTCCTTGGAAGATGTGGAGGTCAGTACGGCTATCAAGCATGATAACGCCCCAAACGAGAACTCCGCCACCTCCAAACCGGTCCCTTTGAATGATGTTGGAGGTGTGATTGCGTGTTCTCTGCTCTCTCTCTAGATGTGTATATGTCCAGAAACGCTGGTCAGACTAAATAGGCTCCCATCCGTAAAGAGAACTCGACCCCATTGCTGATGTGTCCAGTTCTTGTATTCCTGACACCAGAGAAACCGCCGTCTCCAATGAGCAAGCGTTAATGGCACACACCGTACTGGTCGTCATGCAAATAGACCACGTTTGTGCAGCCTCCTGGCCACGGTAAAACGCGATAACGGACGTCCAGTTGTCTGTTGCATATACCTTGCGATTTCTCCCGCTGCCTGCCGTCTGTCTCTTCTCGCCTCTAGGACAATATACCGGTCGTCCACCACAGTGGTTGCTCGTGGACGACCATTGCTAAACTCTCGGGCAGCTGTTCCTGTCGTTTGAAATGCTTTCCAAGCTCGTGAAACGATGCTGTGAGCGATTCCGAACTCCTCGGCCACACTAGTCATACTTCGACCTTCTTCCAACTTCCCAGTGACGCGACCTCAGGTAAAGACATCCAGATGTCGTCTACTGGATTGCCTGTTGGCCACATCACACGGTGGCAGCAACTCGACGTCGTTCAAACCTATGTACACCGTGCAATTGCTTTCACCGAATTGCTGAGCGTACACCACCCGTGTGCTTTATACCCTTCCGACACTCCCCACCCCCATACGTCATGCTGCATATATGCACATGCCCTACCGTACCGGAACCTAGTCTATCACCTGGGTGGTCTTTCGGTCCGTTCTGCCTGCTCGTTCCACTGTTATGAAAATTTCTCATCTTCGTCCTTAATTTTTGCACACCAGTGTATTATGACACAGGACACCTCTTTGGCTGTCAAACTACGAGGAAAACATGGCCCATGTGTTTTGATCTCGGTTCACAAGTGAGGGATGTGTGTTCTTCCCAAATGGACTTTGGGCAGTTTCTATTTCCCACGTTTTCAATTACTTTCGTTTCGTCTTTTTGATCATCGAAGTACAAAGCCTCAAATTGCTCAATCAATATTTCATGTTGTAGATATTGTCGCCTTCATTTTCTTTCTTTTCGAAGTTTTGATCTGTCACTTGTGTTGGTGTCGTCCGTTACTTTCCGAATCATCCAATGTAGCTGACGCAATCAATTCAGCACTCTCGCTGGACACCCCCGTTTTGTCACTTGCTGCTGTTGCAAGAGCAATATGTATTTGAATCTCTTTCAAAAAAGCATTGACGAAGTGGAAAGTCACGACAACTCTGTAGAATTATTCCCAGTCTCCGGAGATTCCGAAGAGTAAAGTTCTACCGTGGCCTCGCTGTAATATTTGAAATTCGGAAAGACGGCAATTTTTTGCTGTGTCTCTATCCGTTTTTTGCAATTGCTCAGTGATTTGGATGTCGACTCCTCCAATACACATTGTACGAACTGTTCTATGATCGAGTATAAATGTACTTTCTATTATGAGTATTTTTCTACATATTGTACATGCACATTTTCTGAAGTCATCGCACTTACACACCACTGCATCAAATAATGCTTTAAATTTTGTGGAAACGATGAAGCTTTATGAGAAACTTGATCGTTTTGAACACTCAGAGGATTTCAAAAGGTTTCTGGATTTTCTGTGATAATTTTTCGACATTTGTATGCTCTTTGTTTTCACTTACAAGGGTACCGATGTTTTAATTCAGTAGTTTTTGTTTTTCTGTGTTTATATATCATCAGAATCAAATTGGAAGGCAAAACCCCGAGCTATTGGAAAACCTAAATTATTGCAATGCCAAAAGATCAGCCAGTTGCTCACCTATGATTTTATAAATCAATCTCACTTCAATCCATGGCTATATAAAATGTTTTGTATTGTACCACTGTATGCACCATTATAAGATTGATAAAATAAGAGTTTTCTTAGGTAACGCTTTGTTTTCAGTTGAAACTAAATGCGAGATGGACACCTGAATATGACTTCTGAAACCCATATTTTGTTTTTAATTAAAACATAACTTCAAGCCAATGAGTTTTTAACTACTACAAAGTTTTGCAATCACTCCGTGGTTGTAAAATATTTGCTCGTGGAAGCGAAACATTTATATCAGAGCAAATATTTTGATCCTAGTGGGCCCCTCAAAATAATGTAAGATTGAACTTGAGTTTGTCCACTCTTATTTTTCATTTCAATTTACATGTTTAGGCGGTATTATGAGTCGAAATTAGAAAAAGCCTACTTTTTTGACCCACCCTACCATTTGTGTACTGCCGACGTATATTTCGCCAGCCCCCCCACCCCCCACCCCGGCAAATTCAAAATTCAACAGTGCCATTCGTTTGTGCTACGTTTGTGCTGGTTTGTGCCGCAAACCGTGTCGTTTGTGCTAGCATAGTTTTTGAGATATTCAAAATGTAAATTGGGGGGGGGGGCTGGGGAAATGGTCAGTCCCCCACCCTGGAAATTTCAGAAGTCAACAATGCCATTCGTTTGTGCTACGTTTGTGCTGGTTTGTGCCGCAAACCGTGTCGTTTGTGCTAGCATAGTTTTTGAGATATTCAAAATATAAATTGGGGGGGCTGGGGAAATGGTCAGCCACCCACCCCGGCAAATTCGAAATTCAGCAATGCCATTCGTTTGTGCTACCTTTGTGCTGGTTTGTACCGCAAACCGTGTCGTTTGTACTAGCATAGTTTTTGAGATATTCAAAATATAAATTGGGGGGCTGGGGAAATTTGTTTGGCCCCCACCCCGGCAAATTCAAAATCCAACAGTGCCATTCGTTTGTGCTACGTTTGTGCTGGTTTGTGCCGCAAACGTGTCGTTTGTGCTAGCATAGTTTTTGAGATATTCAAAATATAAGTTGGGAGGTGGGAGGGGAAATGGTCAGCCCCCACCCCGGCAAATTCAAAATCCAACACTGTCATTCGTTTGTGCTACGTTTGTGCTGGTTTGTGCCGCAAACAGTGTCGTTTGTGCTAGCTTAGTTTTTGAGATATTCAAAATGTAAGTTTGGGGGGGGGGGGATGCTCAGCCCCACACGCCGGCAAATTCAAAATTCAACAGTGCCGTTCGTTTGTCTTACGTTTGTGCTGGTTTGTGCCACAAACCGTGTCGTTTGTGCTAGCTTAGTTTTCGAGATATTAAGTACCTAAATTTTGTTGTCAACCATTTCCTCAGCCCCGCCCCACTCGCAAATTCAAAATTTAGCATAGCCATTCGTTTGTGCTGGTTTGTGCCGGAAACCCTGTCGTTTGTGCTAGCTTAGCTTCCGTGTTATTAAATACCCAAATTTCGGTGTGGACCAATTCCCCAGCCTGTTTTGAATATAACATAAATATGTCGGGTTGGGGGAATCTCCCCCCACCCTCGTCCCACAAGTTAAAAATTCAACGCAGCCATTCGTTTGTGCTGGTTTGTGCCACAAAACGTGTCGTTTGTGGTAGCTTAGTCTTCGAGATATTTCTGCGAACAAGGCTTTCTTTAATAATAAACAGATCATGATTCTACAGTGAGCACGAGTTCATAAATGATGCACTGTGGTTCAATGACATTAGATCATCTGGAGTGACGAAAGAACTTGATTCATAACAAAAGGAGGACATTTGTACGTATGACGCTGACAACATGATCCGAACCCTAATGTACCTACATTCAAACAGTAAAGCATGCTACTGCCGTTATGATGTGGGGTTGCATCTCAGCTCATGGAGTGGGTAGACTGCGCAACATTGAAGGTAACATGAATGCTGCCCATTATATACAAGTACTGGAGAGAGGGACAATGCTTCCTTCATCTGTTAACACGTTTCCAAATAGTGATATCATCTTTCAGGAGCCGCCCCGGTGGCGCAGTGGTCTAAGGCGCTGGCCTCTGATCATTCGTCCGTAAGGGGTCCGGGTTCGAATCCCGGTCAGGCATGGATGCTGTGTTTGTCTTACGGCACTGGCTCTTTCCCTTCCCTGGAACGAGTGACCCTAAATTAGGGACGGGCGACTGCTTATAGCCCATTGAGTTGCTCACGGTGGTCGTTAAACCACCACTCAAAAAAAAAACAAATCTTTCAGGACGACAACGTGCCCAGCCATCGGAAACGAGTAGTGGACAGGTGGTTGGTTTATAAAACTGTCGGGAGGTTGCAATGTCCTACACAATAGCCGAATCTTAATCCGATCGAATACTTTGGATGAAACTGAAACAGGTGAGTGCGAGAAATCTTACAAATTAAGTAAAGTTACTTGAAGCTATGATTTCATGTTGGTATCATCTAACATCAAAGGATGAACTTGAACACCTTTTGAGTAGTATGCCCAGGAGACGTGTCTTAGCAATTAAAAACAAAGGCAACCCCAATAATTATTAGACAATTTTATGTATGTGTACATACAAACAATTGACTTATAATAATTATGCATAAAAATTATGGATACATTATGTATGTGTACATACAGAGAAGTATGTCTTGAAACATATTTGACATTCATTGACTAAATGAACAAGTTTAACGAGTTCTATTTTTTTTATTTCTCGTAACTTAAATAGTTTGTACTTAACCAGAAAAAAAAATAGTTTATGTTAGCTTTACGATTTCTTTCTGTCTTCTCATCCACTTCATGTACAACAATGCAGATATGTTAGATCTGTAAAACGTTTTGAATTCCTTACGAAATTATTTTTAAAATGCTGTACAGCCGTCGGTGGCGCAGTGGTCTAAGCGATGGCTTCTGATCATTCGTCCGAAAGGGGTCCGGGTTCGAATCCCGTCAGGAATGGATGTTGTGTTTGTCTTACGGCACTGGCTCTCTCCCTTCCCTGGAAACAGTGGCCTTAAATTAGGGTCGGGCGACTACTTATAGCTCACGGTGGTCGTTAAACCTTCAATCCAAAAAAAAAAAAAAAAATCAGAAATATATGCAAACGATGTTCCATCATACCCGCTGCAGAAAGAATTTTTCAAAACCGAATTTCAGGAGCAAAGATATCGGAAAAAATGCAATTTACCTTTACGCATTCCTTTGTAAATCTATAAACAACTTGAAAGCCGCCCCGGTGGCGCAGTGGTCTAAGGCGTTGGCCTCTGATCATTCGTCCGTAAGGGGTCCGGGTTCGAATCCCGGTCAGGCATGGATGTTGTGTTTGTCTTACGGCACTGGCTCTCTCCCTTCCCTGGAACTAGTGACCCTAAATTAGGGACGGGTGACTGCTTATAGCCCATTGAGTTGCTCACGGTGGTCGTAAAACCTCCAATCAAAAAAAAAAAAAAACTTGAAAAAATTACTATACCTAAAATAGTACTAGACATAAATGGAATCGAAAGATAAAAGAAATTTTTCAATCGGATGTTTAGAAGCAAATATATTGAATAAAATGTATTTCGAATTCGGCATCATCTGCGTTTACGCCCTCTAGCGGCTAAATTGTGTATTATATGAGAAAACGAAATGAAGAATCATCATTCGCACATTTCAGGCTTCCCAATGCAAAAATAATTTTTTAAATCTGATTAGTAGTTGAAGAGATATGGTGTCAACAGACGGACAAAAAGATAACGTAAGCACGATCTGTTTGACAAAAGACTCGCTAAAAATTAAAAAAATATCTCGTACAAGGGGCGGCAAATCTGGGCTTGTACTCGGACGGCAAATGTCCTTTGCGCGGCCCTGGCTGCATGATACATTACTTTGCTATCATTGATCAAACAGAAAAATTCGCATGAAGACGGTTATGGCAATTTTTTTTAATTTACTAAACAAACTATCAGTACGGAATCCAGTTGCTAGAAGCCCTACTATTCTGCGCATAGTAACAAAAAAACATTAGCATAAGTAGAAACAACCTCACCGCCCCAGTGGTGCAGTGGTCTATGCATTGGCTTGGGATCTTTTGCCTAAGACATGCGGGGGTTCGAATCATGGTGAAGCATGAAAGCTGTGTTTGTCTTACAACAGTGGTTCTCTCTCTTACATGGAAAAAGTTGCCCTAAATTAGGAACACACAACTGCTCCATTGGGTTCCTCACGGTGGTCGACGAAAAAAAAATACTGTTTGTGACAACTGTAAAATAGCCGCCACGGTAGCGCAGTGGTCTAAGCGCTGGCTTATAATCATTCGTGCCTGATGGGTCCGGGTTCAAATCCCGTGAGGCATGGTTGTTTTGTTTGTCTAACGGCGCTGGCTGTCTCCCTTCCCTGGAACCAGTGGCCCTAAATTAGGGAAGGGCGACTGATTATAACCAAATTAACTTCTCACGGTGATCGCTAAACCATCAATAAAAAAAACATCTAAAATATCTGTGGTCAATATTTTTTTTGATTGAAGGTTTTACGACCACTGTTAGCAACTCGATAGGCTGTAAGTAGTCACCCCCCACCCCCCGAGTTTACGGCTACTCGTTCGAGAAAGGGAGAGAGCCATTGCAGTGAGACAAGCACACCCAATCCATGGCCCAGCGGGGATTCGAACCCAGCCCCATGTGGAAGTAATGGTTAGAATCAAGAGCATCGCATAGATCAATAATCCACTAGAGCGGGCATAGGTATCCATTGCCTAGAGATCGGTCGGAAATGACGTCACTGTTACTTTGTCACCGTTACTGAAAACATACTGTCACCATTACGACGAACAGTGACAAAAAAGTAATACTTCCAAATTCACTAATAAGAATGCCCCAGTTAGACGTGACCCAGCAAATGCTTGGAGTCGAAAATCACTGTTACGTCAGAGTTTCGGATACCATGTCACTTTATCTAAAGAATTTGCCATATTTTCTGTTGAAATATGATAGAGGTCGCTAGTGATGCCCGCTTTCTTTCAGCCTTCCCTTTCCCCCCGCTTAAGGTATTTGTTTTGGATTTCGTTGTGCGTTTGCTCCTAAACAAAGAATTCGAAGCGATCGGATTGTAACAGGGATTTTGTCACTATTATAAATTAGACAGTGATCCGCAGTTCCATGCTTCTTTCCAATTCCGTTACAGCTGTTAATCGGTGATTTTGACACCGTCTGAAGTGACTGTTACTTTCACGCAACTGTCACTATGAAAGGAAAATCACTGTTAAGCCCACCTCTATAACTGACTATGATTACTACTATCAATGATCGATAATTCTGAACTTTACCTGTACATTTGGCCCTCATTCATCAAACGATATGCTGCTTCACTAATTCACCAACCGTTGTTCTTCGAATATTTGATCATTATAAACCACCGTTACTATCCTATTCGTTTTTTGCGGGTGATGGGGGTTAAGGACCACTTTCAGCAACTCGATGGCAATAAACAGTTCGTCGTCCACCTCTAATTTAACACCACTTGTTCCAGGGAAGCGAGAGAGTTTGTCCCGTAAGAGATAAACACAACATGCATGCCTCACCGGAATTCGAATCCAGACTCTTCTCGGACAAATGGTCATAAGCAGCAACCGCAAATCAATTAATTGATTCCACATAACTGAAAACAACATGACTGACCTCTCAGTGACGTACTAAAGAAATTAATAATTACTATATAGATATACGGTCGAGTCACATAATTGTGACCACCAGCTAATATCAAAAGTTACCGCCGTGTGCAGCGCGGACAACAGCTAGCCGGGCTGGGAGTGGCTCAATAAGGTGTTGGAAAGTGTTCACAGGTATGTTGAGCCTTGCTGACTGCAGTGCATCTGACAGCTGCTGGAAGGGTGCGTGGTGGAGGATCCATAGAGTGAACAACACGATCGAGGTGGTCCCACAGATGCTCAATTGGGTTTACGTCTGGTGAATTAGGGGACCAGGGAAGTAATTTGAAGTCTTCATTGTGTTCTTTCAATCCGTCCCAGGGAAGACAATTAGCATGTATTGGTGTACGTGGTCTGCAAGGATGGATTCATAAAGATTTCGGTTCACAGTGCCTAGCACAGGCATGGGTGAACCCAGGGAATGCCACGAAAACATTCCCCAGACCACAACACTGCCCCACCAGCTTGAGTTCTTCCAGCAGTGGGTGCAGAGTGTTTGCTCTCCGATGTTTCTCGTCTTATACGCCAACGTCCATCTGTTCAATGAAGCAGAAAACGTGACTCATCGGAGAAGGCAATCCTTTGGCAATCAGCAGAGTTCCAATTCCGATACTACCGTGCAAATATAAGCCTTTTCAGCCGAGGAACCTTCGTTAGCATAGGTGCAGTGACCATCCGTCTACATCGGAGCCCCAAACGCAGCATGGTTCACTGAACTGTAGTTTTAGGCGCACTTCCGGTAGCCCCCCTGGTTCATTCACCTAGTGAGTTGCTCCATTCTAGGGCGGTCGATCGGCCCTCACTCACCTTCGAAGCCAATGTTTACCTCTCACATCCATGGCACGTGGTGCTCCGCAGTTTGCACGTCGTTTATTCTTAATGGTGCCATGTCTCCAAACACGATAGACTTTAACCACTGCAGAACGCGAACAGTTCACAAACTGCGCTGTTTCAGAAATACTGCCACCCTTGGCCCAAAAGCCGATATTCATCCCTTTTTGCAAATCTGAGAAATCGCTCCTTTTATCCATGACAGCAACGAGTGATATGTTTTCAGAATGCCTACCCACACCTTCAATGCCCTTCAAGCCACCTCAGGACACGTCACTTCTTTCATTGACTACGCGCTGTTGACCTCAAAAGTAGGAGGTGGTCACAATTATGTGACTCGACTGTGTGGGTATATATATACGCATGCACCCTACGGACAATGAAATTTGCGCACCAAGAAGGAAGCATCGGATTGAACTAAAATTTTACAGACGTAATGATACATATGAATGATACACATGATAGCAAAAACAGACTGCAGGATAGTTACAGATATCTTTGGCACGCAGTCCGGTGATCTTCAATAGCGCGCAGCATCGCCTCATGCGGCGATACATGCGGGTTGGTTGGTTGGTTGGTTGGTTGGTTGATTTTTATGGCGCGAGGGCCATGTTTGGCCAAATAGCGCCAGACACAGAACTATCAGTGTGAGATTTTTACGATACCTGCTGCAATACGGTCCCGCTTGGAGGTGAACATACGCCTGATTTTGTCCTGCGGCAGACTGGCCCACACGTGTTGGGCGGCTCTCTCCCTTTCTCGAACGAGTAGCCGTAAAGTTGGGGGGACTACTTACAGCCTATCGAGTTGCTAACAGTGGTCGTAAAACCTTCAATCAAAAAAGATATTGACCACAGATATTTTAGATATTTTTTTTATTGAGGGTTTAGCAAACACCGTGAGTAGTTAATTTGGTTATAATCAGTCGCCCTTCCCTAATTTAGGGCCACTGGTTCCAGGGAAGGGAGACAGCCAGCGCCGTTAGACAAACACAACATCCATGCCTCACGGGATTTGAACCCGTACCCATCAGGGACGAATGATTATAAGCCAGCGCTTAGACCACTGCGCTACCGTGGCGGCTGTTTTACAGTTGTCACAAACAGACTGGCCTACTCATGCTCGATAAGGGGCATGTCGGGGGAGTAGGAAGGCAATGGAATTGTCTTGACATGACGTAGGCAGTCCTAGGCAACCCGAGCCATGTGTGGGTGGGCATTATCCTGCTGGTATAGCGCACTTGGAATCCCGGCCAGAAACGGGTACACATGGAGCTGTAGGATCTCATCCACATACCGTTGGCCAGTCAATGATCCACGTACCACTACTAGAGCTGATCGGCTATCGTAGGCTATGGCTCCCCAGACAATAATACCTGCAGTGGGGGAGGTGTGGCGCTCGATAGCGAGGTTGGGATTGGGCCGTTTACCAAGGGACCTCTACACCCGGACACGATGATCATGTGTCCCCAAAACGGAGCGGCACTCATCGCTAAACACCACACGTTGCCAATCTGTGGCGTTCCACTTCGCTCTGGTCTGGCACCACTGCAAACGGAGCCGGCGATGTTCCGGTGTTAATGGCAGCACACGCAAGACACGCTGGGATCGCTGATTCACTTCTGCTCGGCGTTGGGAAATGGTTCGTGGGCACACAGGAGCCGCTACATCTGCCTGCATAGTGGACCTGGTCCCCGTGGGATCCGTTCGTGCCTGGAGCACGATCCGTCGATCCTCTCTGTCGGTTGTCCTGCTGATCCGTCAAGAGCCACTCCGCCGTGTGGCAGAGCCGTCACGTGTCCGCTGCTCCCAAAATAAGTGGGATGGTAAGGTCAGAACGATCAACGTGGCGAGCTACACGGCACGCCAAACACTCTGCGGTTTTCAGCCCGGTGATCAGGCCTCTCTCCAAGTCCGTACGTTGCGTAAATCGACGTATCTGGAGTCTACCAGGCATTCTTGTCACTCTGCACTCTTGCTTGCGTCGACCGGTGTTTTTGGTTAACATGGGGCATTGACTACACGCCGGTTGCCGATTCGTTTTTGCAGCGCCACCAGAGGGTGTGTGGTCATGCTCAATCGCACCAAACGTGGACCGTTTGCATACCAGCACGTGCTCTAGCTATTTGCAAAGTTTCACGGTTGTATCATGTTTTCTTCTAGGTGTGCAAATTTCATTGTCTCTGATAGTATATATTGCTCAGCATGTAATGATATGATCAGCTACAAATTACTTTTATTTGCAAACACGATAATATCGCCATAGCATGTAAGCGTAATAAATCAACAGGTATGTTTACAGCTCGTCTTTTGTAAAAAAGATCCTGCTTATGTTTCCGGTTTGCCCGTCCGTCTGTGGACACCCTGTCTCTGCAACTATTAGTCCGATTTAAATTTTTTTTTTTTTTTTTTTTTTGCGTTGCAAATCTTGAAATGTGTGAATGATGATCCTTCATTTTTTGTTCTTTACGATGCACAATTTCGCAGTGTGAGATTTTTACGATTTTTACGTAAATGCAGCAGATGATATCGAATTCTAAATATCTTTTACTTCATATATTTGCTTCTAAACTTTCGAGTAAAAATAAGGTTTTACCTGTCGATTCCATTTATGTTAAAAACTATTTTAAGTATAGCCACTTTTTACACGTTACGTATAGATTTCACGCTACGGGCGTAAAACTCAACTTCGTTTTTCCCGATATCTCTGCTTCTAAAACTTACATTCGAAAAATTCTTTCTACAGGGATATAGCTCCTGATGAGAAATCTTTTGTATGTCATTTCTGATTTTTGGTAAGAATAGTTTGGCCACCAGGGGGCGGTAGCGCTAATTTCTACTTCTGACGAATTTACAGCAAATCTGAGCTTCTAATATCTCGATTGAAAAAAGTCGTTCCTGAACCGATACTACTCACGTAGATAAACATTTTAGGGATATTTTCTTCATAGAATAATGCATTGTTTCTCCGCCAGGGGGTGTAGATATATATCTTATTTTTGTCAACATACCTGCTTTTAGGAGTCCCATTTAAAAAGTTTTCTTTGTTTCATATCGTTTCTAGGTCAAAATGTTTTTCATACATTTCAAAATTTTCACGAAATTCATAGACTTTCCTTTAGGGGTCGTTCAGGTAAACTACGTTTTTTCCTACATCTGTGCTTCAAAAACTCCGATTTCAAAAATTCTTCCTGTATCGCATACAGCTCCTCATGGGGAATTTTTTAAAAATAATATCTAATATTTGGCAAAGAATGTTCTGGCCACTAGGGGGCGTAAGGGCTAATTTCTGCTTCTGATGTATTTGCAGCAAAATCGGAGCTCCTGAAAACCTGACTGAAAAAATTATTTCGTGAACCGATACCTCTCACATCAAAACACTTTTTGAGAATACTTTCTTCTTAAAATAATGCATGGTTTTCCCGGTGAGGGGGGTGGGCGTAATTTCGTATCTTATATTGGTCAATGTCTCTGCTTCTAAAAGTCCGATTTTAAATATTCTTTCTTTGTTGGAGAGCGCTTCTGCTGCTAACTGTTTCTCATATAATTTTTCCTAACGCACCAGTTAGCCACCAGAGGGCATAATTTCACGTTTCCGTCTACAGCAATATCTGCGTGATTAAATACCCCATTGAAAAACTTCTTTCTTCGGTCAGATACTACTGTTTTTCATACCGGTGCCACTGACTTAAATACCGGTTCCATTGAATAGCTTTGATAAATTTAATTCCTGTCAGAACGGTTTCGCCGCCCCGGTGTCGCAGTGGTCTAAGGCGCTGGCCTCTGATCATTCGTCCGTAAGGAGTCCGGGTTCGAATCCCGGTGAGTCATGGATGTTGTGTTTGTCTTACGGCACTGGCTCTCTCCCTTCCCTGGAACCAGTGACCCTAAATTAGGGACGGGCGACTGCTTATAGCCCATTCAGTTGCTCACGGCGGTCGTTAAACCTCCAATCAAAAAAAAAAAAAAAAAAAAAGAACGGTTTCAAAAGACGCGCTCATTAAAACCAAAAATTGTGTCATCTTTTTTGTTTTAATCTCAATGTAAAAGGATGTAAATTTGAGCATGCATTTTCTCAATAACGCATCTCAGGGGCTTCTAAAGAAATGTTAGACCAAACAGTAATTTTTCATGAGTTATATGTCATTAGATGCAAAATTCAATGGAAATTTCAAAAATGTCCTAGTTTTTCCTGTAGCCTACTTCTGTTCTTAAGATATGACATAAAATATGAGGTCGGCAAAATACATTGAAATTCATGTTAGCTGCGTATCAGTTGTTACTGCCAATCATAGACATTATTTTACCTGTTTGACTGCTTCCTAATGCTCTCCTAATCCCACTCCAGCCTTTATAAGGGTTGGCCCAGAGTTACTAGATCATTTCCCGGGTACTGGCCCCCCGGTAATAAACAAGAGCGTCTTTCTCCCCCTTTCTTCCTCACTTCCGTGCCACGTTCCTACCGGGCATTCTAGCCCAAATCTCCAAGCTTCTTGTTTCTAAGGGTTGTTTAAGACCTGGGATCAGACACTCCCTTCCTAAAATACTCTACATATGATCTGATCTGATATACTAGATCATTGACAGCTTCCACACGAAAAGGGTTGAAGCAGAACTACTAGTTTATTTCCAGCTACCACACGAATGAAGCTAGACAATGCCTTAAGCAGCTAGCTCCACTACTTCACTGGAGAAGCTTCCTTATATCACGGAACAAAGCACTGCTTTACAAGACGGTCGTCAGGTCGGTGCTTACCTTTGCCTCCCCCATCTGGTTAGGTATTAGTATTAATCAGCGAGAGAGAATCGAGAGGGTGAAGAGCCGAGCACTTCGTATGATCACTGGGGCTTCCCTTTGGATCCCACTTCGGAACCTGAGGAACACACTTGGAATTGAGAAGGTACATGAGTTTTCCACCAGACTCTCCAAGAAGTTTTTCAAGAAAGCGGAAACCCACCCTAATGAACTTCTTAGGGACGCGGTTGATTAAAATCCTAGCAAATTCCTTAGGTATCCCAGAACTAAGGCGATGATTGTTGACCCCCTTGACAGAGAGAGTAAGTATGTGATCAATGGCGAGTGTTAGACAACTTCCCCACCCTTCTTTCTCAGATTGGCATGGAGATGATGAGAATTCATTGCTGCCCGGCACTTTGATTTGGTCTCGGTAAGTTTCACTCACTCCCTGTTGCGCCGGCGACTGGTTGAAGTTGTGGTTCTCTGTGATGTTGTATGGAGCTTGGTTCTCCTTCCACTTCCCCTTGCCCCCTTCCCCCGGACTGCTGTCACGGTTCACTGTTTGAAAGATATGTCACCCTGTACTTTTTACTCAATTTTCTGTTTATTTTTCCTATTGAGTTCACTTACTCAGATCTCCTGGTTTCCTATTTCTAAGGGTAGTTTTAGACCTGGGGTGAGACACTCCCTTCCTAAAACTTCTTGAAATATCGTATCGTGGCGTACTACATCATTTTCAGGGCCGCGGATGGCCTGCTGGTCAACTTTCGTGTCTGCCACGGAGGAACCTCAGGTTCGATCCTGGGCAGGTACGAACGCTCGAACTACTAAATATCCGCCGTGCGTATGATGGGCATGTTAAATCGTCGGACCCAGAGGGATACTGGTCCCCCTGCAATAAATAAGAGCATCTCTCTCCCCTTTTCTACCTCGCTTTTATGTCACTTTCCCATCGGGCACTCCAGCCCAAATCTCCTAGCTTCCTATTTCTAAGGGTTGTTTAAGACCTGGAGTCAGACTTCCCCTTCCGAAAATTCTCTACACATGATGAACATCTACGCGAGTTTTATAATAGTCGCTTCTTGATGTTATTAGGGTAGAATTTGTGTACATTCTCAATAACGGTTAAAACTGCGAAATTGTCATCAGCGGACAGAGTAAAAGTAGTTGTTCTGCATGCAGAGGAGTATTCTTCGAGACAAATCGCTGAAAGATTGGGCTGTAATTAATCTACAGTTATTAGGGTACTGAAGAAAGTAAAATACACTGCTGATTTTAAAAATATGCGTCGCAGTGGAAGTCCCAGATTCACTACTATAACCAGGCAGGACAGTGTACTCAGAAAGCTAAGTTTGCCAGACAGGAAGCTCAATTCACCTGAATTACTTAAAAGATGGTGCGAGCCGCCCCGGTGGCGTAGTGGTCTAAGCGATAGCCTCTGATCAGTCATCCGGGTTGGAAACCCGGTGAGGCATGGATGTTGTGTTTGTCTTACGGCACTGGATCTCTCCCTTCCCTGGAACCAGTGACCCTAAATTAGGGACGGGCAACTGCTTATAGCCCATTGAGTTGCTCACGGTGGTCGTTAAACCTCCAATCAAAAGAAAAAAAAAGATGGTATGAAGGGATTGATGTTACTGTTAGTACATCTACTGGTAGGTGGAGTCTGCTTCATTATCGCTTACATGGCTATAAAGGCAGGCGTAAACCACTGTTAACTGCAAATCAAAGACAACATAGACTTTAGGGTGCAAAATAGCATGTATCATGAATAACTAAGCCATATGAAAATGTCCTTTTCAATGATGAATCAGAATTTTGCCTTAATGGGAATCCGAGTAGTGCCTATGTAAGGAGATTCAAGCAGGAAGAATTCCATCCAAGTTGCTTAGTGAGGCCAGTGTTGAGCATCCGGTGAAGGTCATGGTTTGGAGCTGCATGTGAGAACATTGCTATGCGAACCTCCATATTGCCGATGGTACACCAAATGCCCAGAAATACATCTGGATATTAGGAAAGAAGATGCTGTCATCACCTAGAAGACTTTATGATAGTAATTTTATTTTTCAAGAGGACAATGCACCCTGTCATCGTGCAAAACTAGTGAAAAACTGGTTTCAGGAAAAAAATGCTCAACATCTTGAGTGGCCACCACACTAACCGGACTTAAACCCGATCGAAAATGTTTGGTTCAAAGTGCCGTATGAACTATCAAAAAAGAAGTCAACAACCAAAATTCATTGAATATGTAATTCGAATATTTAATCGTATTGTTCAACCCAATCTTTTACAAAACCTTGTTCACAGTATGCAATCAAGATGCAAACCTGTGATTAAAGCTAAAGTTTGGGCAACAAAATATTAGGTACACTTTATCATTTTGCTACATTATATGTGTTTCTGTATTTAAATGTCATTTCCTTCCTTGTGAATTACAAAAACAATTTTTTGCTGTATACCTAAGTATTGGATAAACGATTCAATTTTTTAAATAATTTTGACTCAGTCATGTTTTTTGAAATGTATCTTAAAAACAGAAGTAGCTACAGGAAAAGCAAAAACATTTTTTTGGAAATCTCCGCTAAATTTTCCACCTAATGACATATAAATGATCAAATTGCAATAAAAATTAGAGAGTTAAAAACAAGTCAGACTTAAAAATTCACTGCCTTTGCAGGTGATGCAATACTTTTCACACCACTGAAAAAGGATTAAATTAACATTTCTGAGCTTACCCAAATTAAAAGATTTAAAACGGCCATTCAGCAGTAGTTGAAGGTTTTTCCAGGGGCAGGACGAAAGTTTAGCTGCTTAAAGAAGTATCTGTACATTTACATATTTACGAAAACATACTTACAACTTTTCAAAATAATCTACATGAACATCTATACAATTTTGTGTTCCATTTTACACAATTCGCAAAATAATCCCTAGCCCTTCAAATTATATTTTGAATATCTCAAAAACTAAGCCATCACAAACGACACGGTTTGCCTCACAAAACAACACAAACGTAGCAAAAACGAATGGCACTGTTGATTTTAAATTTGCGGGGGTGGGGGCAGAGCGTTTCCCCAACTTCCCAAAAGTATATTTTGAATATCTCAAAAACTAAGCTAGCACAAACGACACGGTTTGCGGCACAAACCAGCACAAACGTAAGACAAACGAATGACACTGTTGAATTTTGAATTTCCGGCGTGGGGGGCTGAGCATCCCCCCCAAAATTTATATTTTTAATATCTCAAAAACTAAGCTTGCACAAACCAGCATAAACGTAGCACAAACGAATGGCATTGTTGAATTTTGAATTTGCCGGGGTGGGGGCCTGCCCATCCCC
The DNA here is from genome assembly GCA_039090855.1 of Macrothele yani. Classification (NCBI taxonomy): domain Eukaryota; kingdom Metazoa; phylum Arthropoda; class Arachnida; order Araneae; family Macrothelidae; genus Macrothele; species Macrothele yani. Next base: position 97,666,726 of record CM077007.1, on the reverse strand, counting down.
CCAATTCATGTTTTGAATATCTCAAAAACTATACAAGCACAAACGACACGGTTTGCGGCACAAACCAGCACAAACGTAGCACAAAAGAATGGCACTGTTGGAATTTGAATTTGTTGGGGTGGGGGCGTCACAAATTTCCTCAGCCCCCCCCCAATTTATATTTTGAATATCTCAAAAACTATGCTAGCAAAAACGACACGGTTTGCGGTACAAACCAGCTCAAACGTAGCACAAACGAATGGCATTGTTGAATTTTGAATTTGCCGGGGTAGGGGGCTGACAATTTCCCCGGTCCCCCCCAATTTATATTTTGTATATATCAAAAACTATGCTAGCACAAACGACACGGTTTCGGCACAAACCAGATCAAACGTAGCACAAACGAATGGCATTGTTGAATTTTGAATTTTCCGGGGTGGGGGGCTGACAATTTCCCCGGTCCCCCAATTTATATTTTGTATATCTCAAAAACTATGCTAGCACAAACGACACGGTTTGCGGCACAAGCCAGCTCAAACGTAGCACAAACGAATGGCATTGTTGAATTTTGAATTTTCCGGGGGGGCTGACAATTTCCCCGGTCCCTCTAACTTATATTTTGAATATCTCAAAAACTATGCTAGCACAAACGACACGGTTTGCGGCACAAACCAGCACAAATGTAGCACAAACGAATGGCATTGTTGAATTTTAAATTTGCCGGGGTGGGGGCTTACCATTTCCCCATCTCCCCCCCCAATTTATATTTTGAATATCTCAAAAACTATGCTAGCACAAACGACACGGTTTGCGGCACAAACTAGCACAAACGTAGCACAAACGAATGGCATTGTTGAATTTTCAATTTTCCGGGGTGGGGGGCTGACAATTTCCCCAGTACCCCCAATTTTTATTTTGAATATCTCAAAAAGTATGCCAGCACAAACGACACGGTTGCGGCACAAACCAACACAAACGTAGGTTATGATCAAGTCAAAATTGAAGATGTTTTGCAGATGTGTAACTTGAAGAGAAATATTGTTAGTAAGGTGGAGACAGATATTCTGAGGTGGTTTGGCCACGTTGAAAGAATCAGTCGTGAAATGAGAGGATCTATGCATCCCAAGCGGCAAGAAAACAAGTTAGTAAGATCATGCAATGCATTGATTACGATACGCTTTCGAACATACCAGAAATCATCACTCAAGTTATTATTCAAGTTATGAGGATAATGGCTGTAAAATAAATCTCGCTCCTATGACCCGACCTTTGACGCCATCTCGATGATATTCAAAAGAACCGGTAAAGTATACTTCCGGAACCAAATGATAAAGTTTTGTCTCAATCGAAACATGTTTACCTAAGTTATAACGCATAAGGGTGGTGGAATATATCCCGCTCCTATGTCCTGACATTTGACCTTATTTCGCCCATTTTTAATGGGATTCATTCCCATGCGGTTTCTTACCACATACTAAAACTTCATCGAAATCGAACCTTTTTTACGCAAGTTATGACGCATAAGGGCAATGGAATGGATCCCGCTCCTATGTTCTGACCTTTGACCCCATTTCACCCATTTTCAATAAGATTCGTCCCCAGTTTATTCGCTATTATATGCTGAAATTTCATCGAAATCGAAGCACTTTTACGCGAGTTATCGTGCGGACAGTAGGACGGACGGACAAAGCTGGAGTATATGCGCTTCTTCAACCTACGGTTGGAAAGCATAAAAAAGGTTAGAGGAACGCCGAGGAAATCATGGGAAATACAATTCCAGTGGCGCGTTGGCCTCTGACCGTTCTTTCGATATGGGCTCGAGTCCCAGATGATGCCACACTATATTTCAAAATCGTGGCATACGGGCACTGGCCTTCTCTCCTCCCTGGAGTCAGCATCCTCAAATTAGGGATGGGCGACTGCTAATTGCCCATAGCGTTACTCACGGTGGATCGTAAAACCTCGATTTAAATAAAAGAGAAATCATGGGGGGGGGGGGGGAAGGTTCAAGCATGTCTGCGTGAGGATAAGATTATGACTATGAAATACAAAATGTCTTGTGTGAGATGTATGATGGATATCAGTGAAGCACGAGTAGTGTGCCAAGATCGCTGTAAATGGAGGCGTTTCATATATCCACATTAAGTATAATCTAGCATCATCAATTTTAAACTTTTATTTGGCAGATGTGCTTTCTTTGGACAGCTAACCTCTGACACTTAGAGAACAGCTAAAAGATATGTATGCATGTTATGGAAGTCAGCGAAGACATACGTGCTTGGAAAAATCTGCATTAATTAATCTCCATGAAGTTTTACTTTGATAAAGTAACCCAACTGATATATGCGTAATCTTCCTTTACCCGTCTATTTTGTAGCTGATTTATTGCTCCGAAGACTCGGGTACGAATCCCGATTAACTTCACTTCGTGATTATGATTCTTTTTCTTCTGTAGAACCACTGACCATAAATTTCAAAACACTATATAATTTCAAAATCAGTTTGTGAATTAAGATATCTTGAAACAGTAACTTTTCTTTTATTTGAAAATTACAGGTTTAAAAACTGCGAAGTTCTAAATCAGTAGTTTGTGAAGGCGTCCAACAATCTGTTCTTATATGAATATATACCTTTTTTTTTGTAAAGTAAAGAAAAACAAGTTAGTAAAATCATGTAATGCATTGATTATGATACGCTTTCCAACATAACAAAAATCATTACTCAAGTTATGAGGATAATGGCTGTGGAATAAATCTCGCTCCTGTGTCCTGATCTTTGACCCCATTTCAATGATATTCGACAGAACCGGTTCGTCATACCTCCGGAACAACATGTTAACGTTTTTTCGCAATCGAACCATTTTTATGTAAGTTATGACGCATAAGGGCAATGGATTGGATCCCGCTCCTATGTCCTGACCTTTGACCCCATTTCGCCTATTTCCAATAAGGTTTGTCCCCAGGTGATCCCCTACCACATACTGACAGACAGACAAACAGACGGACAAAGCTGGAGCATGTACGCTTCTTCAATCTACGGTTGGAAAGCGTAAACAAATGTCCTTTTCTGTGATTACGAAAGGGTTATGGAACTGAAGAACCGACGTCGTGAAATCTAGAAAATGTTCATCTTATTTACCATTGGATCGAATAAGGACAGGAATGAGTATCTGTACATTCTAAAATGGGACTAAATGTTAGTTAGCTTCACTTGCGGGTGAGTGGGCTAACCCTTTAACGACCGTAATCCTAAGATGTTTTGTCGCTCAGAATACCATAACGCCCGACATTATCTACCACTCTTTCTCGAATTTCATGCCTCCCGCCTTCTGCAATAACAAAGAAAGATCAGTGTTAGGTTAGCATTCAAAACATTCAATGACATACACTGACGTTTCGACGTTACCCTAGGGCAATCAGTGCATTTTCTACTGAGAGCCTTATGCATATAGGAGGAAGCAGTTGGAAAAGTTTGTTTACTTTACCACTTTCTTGCTCTTTCTTTCAAACAAACGTGTTCTCAATCTGTTTATTTGGATTGAGCAAAATGAAAGAATGTTTACGACAAATTTCCTTTCACAAACTCGCTTTTCGGGCAATACAAAATATCACAGACAGACGAAGCACTTTTCAACGAAGCAAGAGTTTTACTGAGAAATGTCAGAAGGATGAATAATACAGAGCTGGGACAAACCAATAATACAGCGCTGGGACAGACCAACCCTTGGTTCACTTCTTTGTTTAGCGACAATAATAACGACTGAGGGTAACTTCTGCTAATCTCTCGGACGCCTTGCAAATTCAAAGGACATAGGTGGTAGGAAACCCTACTCATGCTATCCTAGTGAATTGAGCACTTGTGATTGTTTGCATGCAACGCTGCGTTGGGCACTATGGTCGCAAAAGTGAGGTTTTCCGTCTCTTCTTCCGTATTGAACCCGAAGTGGATTCCAGAATAAGGCCAGGGTAGTGGGTTTGTTCTATAGCAGTGTTTCTGATCCTTCCAGGAAATCAAAGACCCAGAATTTGGAACGAGTAACTACTTATAACACTAAATGGTCTCTGCTGGCTTTAAACCTTTAACAGCACAACGCCCGCACGTGCGAACGACTCCGTCCACCAGAAATGTCAAGGATAATTCGGATTTCCTACCCTTGCCTAATCTATGAATTTCCACGGCCTGTTTTGGATTAGCAGAAAACACCCCCAGTCATCATTGTTGTTCCTAAACAAATAAATGAAAGAGGAGTTGATTTTTCCTGGAGCGATATCATTCACTCTCATGACATCACCTCTCTTTTTCGTGGAAGAATGAAATGATTGCCCCCGGAAACGTCTGAAGAATAATGCATATCACGCCTACATTTCAGAAGTTCAGTGTGGTTACCAAGCTCTGCTCCTTCTTCAGTTAACTGCCTGGAACGGATTAACTCGGGGCTAAAAAATTGAGCTGAAATCAGCTGGAACGAATACATTCGTTGTCTGAGAAGTGGACTGAACATGACTGGAACGAGTAAACTTGCGCACCAGAAAGCATTCCATTTCTCTTGAGCTTTGTTATGACCACTTTAGCAAATTAGTCATTTATGGAGATGATTGGCACTGATCCCTCTTGATGGATTACCTATTAAAAGGTCACAACAATGGCGACGAACCTAAGAAATGAAAGAGAAATTACTTGAGTTACTTGTTTGTATCCAGTGGCATGATGTCCGTGTCAGAAGAATTATTCCTTCCCCACCGTGCCTTGGATCATAGAGCGAAGAATAGACTATAGGGCAGCGCTTATCACTAGTGAGAGGTTTATAATCGGTACTGCTCAGATGAGAAGGAGAAAGTAATTGTTTTGCAGTATCTTTCGTAAAACCCGGCAGCTATGTGAGCGTTTCTATTTTGGGGAGCGCAGAAAAATTTGGTCACACTTTGGTTCAGGCACATCGGTCACTTAAACGGTTAATCTTTTAAACAGAGGGACAGAATTTCGGAAAATAGCAGCAGACAGTTTCGCGCTTTATAGTATTCTGAGAGATACAATATTTTAGGATTCTGGCGTTGCAGGATTAACCCCCCCCTCCCCTAAAAATCTAAAATTTCAACATTTTTTTTATGGAAAAATTTTTTTATTTCTTTTTTCTGGGACATTTCAAATATTGATGACGGGCAATAATACGACTGCTCGTGGAGCTATGCATTCGATTAAGCTGAAGTGAATAAAACGTTTCGACCTGGTGTTCGAAATATTGTGGAATAGATATGGGAATCGGTTCTGTAATGCGCAAGTCTGATTAAATAACTGATGAGTTAAAACGCCGTTTTTGTGTTGAAACAGTGCTGTAAATTTCCCTAAATGGAATAACATCCTCTTTATCAATATCATTATGCACAACTCGAGTGCATCCCTATCCCCTCTGGATGTATATTATCGTCATTGTTATTGAAAAAAAATTATTACAAAATAAGTTATTTTGAAAACACGCTAACAGACGCAGCCTGTTGAAGTACTTCGAAATATCTGCGACAGAATTAAATTTTAATTCATGCTTTTCGAGTCTGTTATTTTGTTTCAGACGTATCGCATAAAATTTTGTTGTTTCGTTCGCATCTGCTATTCAACAAACCACAAACAGCAAGTCAACCTGCATTACGGATTCCAATGCATGCCTTTTAATCCTGAAATCTAATGTGCAGTCTCTTGGGCCGCAGATGCTTAATCCTGAGATTAATGTAATAGTTAACTTGGGTCCCTTGTGGGTCTTTCGAATACAGCTGTACTCCGTCTGCCGTTCTTGACGTAACTAAGGGGTCTCTGCCACAAACCGCGCAGCCGTTTGGGAAGGTGCCTCCAGCATCGCCCGAGAAAACTTGTACTAAATGTTTAATTTTGCTGTCATGGGGCCAATTAATTGGTGTCGATCACCACTGACATGTTCGGAAACAATTTGCACGCTGTTCTCGTTAAGACCGGTCGATTATCGCCAGCGTCCTTCTGCATACTCAATTATTTGGCGTCTCTCCGGTGAACACGTGTGCCATTCACACACACACGCCAGATTTCCGAAGTGTGTCTTGTTGTTAGACGGTTGTCAAAATAGTTGCATGTCAACTCTTCATGACAATACACACACACTTAGAAGGAGGCGGATATTGATTATGTTATTGAGTGAGACAGCGGCATTAACATAATCCCTCTTAAAACTTCCCAGGACTGGAACAGTTCCTGTGCTCGTAAGGTGCTATGTTAGTACGTGTTACTCTACTGAATGTGTGTTTTACAAAACATCTGATATATTGATCGGCTGTTTCAAGTGTTGCTCCCGTGTCTAAGATTTGAATTTTCAAATGAGCAACATTTGTCTCTGAATAATTTAAAGTAATACAGTGAACCTGTTGCAGGTAGTCGGAAAATTCAATTTTAGTCGCAATTTACGAATATATAGCCCTGTCAGGAAGATAAATATTTATTTATGAATGTATTATTATGCTTTTTTGCATGTCCATGAGTAATGTTGTGTATATACATTAACACACTAACAGTGTCTGAAGAATATTTCGTGACCAGCAAAATATAATTTACGACAACATATTTCAAGGTAAGTGTTACCAACAAAAAATTAAATAAACGGTGTAGTATAATTTTCATTCCAAAATTTCAAAACAATCGAAATATAAATTTACAAATTGTTAAGCAGATTTACAACATTAATACTCATGCTATAGCATAATGAAATCTAAAGAACCAAAAGTAAATCTAATTCTACTTAATGTAATATTTCCTGCTAAATGTTGAGGACGATTGCACAGGCCTGCAAAACGCATATTAAAAATTGTTTGAGCTATTTTGGAAAATCTTGCACATAATTTCTGTGTTGATGATAAATGCGAATTGTGTTTTACTGTACCACGTAGGGCGTTTTCACAAGATGATGTTGAGTTTAGGGCACAGTATGTGTAAAATAGTAGGTAAACTGAATAAGAAAAACGTAGGAAAAATGTTTCCAATTATTAAAAGTAAACCCATTATATTTAAAGCCTTTATACGTATATTTTGTCACTTTTTGAGCTCAACTTCCCTCTTGTGAAACTTTTGTCCTTTTCGGTCAAAATTGTTCTTCTGAAATTTCCTTTCATGCGTTTATTGTAGTGACTCTGGAAAACATCCAGCAGTAGTTGCCAATAATGTTGGCATTCCATTTGCCTTGGCATTTTGTCTCCATCTTTATTATCGTGAAACCATTCTCGTTGCTCTTCCGTGAAAAGCTCCTAAATTTTCTCGATGGTAGTTCAATCGAGCATCCAGCATCTGTACTGTAAGTTTGAACCTCTCCCAACATTGTATTCACGATTCGTTTGTACCTGGGCTGTACCGAAAGTAATGCAAAAGTGAGCATAACCTTTTTATTAACTGGCAGAATTCTTTCAAATTGCACATGTTCGTAGAGCAATTCTTCCTCTATAGTAAACCATCTTTTCCATTGCAGGTAAATAATGGATTCCAAGCAGAAACAACGTGCCGTCATTAAGTTTTTGACGAAGGAAAGGTTGAGGATGTCAGACATTCACATAAGGCTACAGAATGTCTACAGAGATCACGCTATTAACAAGAACAATGTGTACAGATGGATGAAGACATTTAAATAAGAGGAAAACAGCATTGAATAACAACCGAGCAGTGGGAGCCCATCATCTGCGACCACGGACACGAATCGTCAGCGAGTGGATGAATTGAATCTCGCGGAGAGACGAGTTACAATCCGTGAGCTTGTTCCACAACTGGACTGTCCTCGCAATGCCATACTGAAGATGGTGGAAAACTTAAGGTATGGGAAAGTGTGTGGAAAGTGTGTACTTCGGCGGTTGACACCCGATTTGATGGAGAGAAGGGTGGAAGTCTGATCTGATCTTCTGGAAGGGTTTGAAGCCAATGAAGACACAATTTTTCGGTCTAGGGACAGAGAAAGAAACATGGGCGTGTCTTTACGATCAGGTAACGAATAATCAATCCAGGGAATGAAGTCAAACCTCTTTACCAAGGCCTAAGAAGTTCAAGAGCCAGCGATCAGCACAGAAAGTCATGGTGACTATTGGGGGGGGGGGGGGTGATGACAGGGTTTTCATTTTCTTCTTGATTTTCTGGAACTTGTCCGTACCGTGAACAGCGAACATTGAGACACTCAAGAAGCTCAGAGAAGCCATAAGGAAGAAGAGGCCGAACAGGAAACTGAAGAGGATATAAATTTACCATGACAATTCTAGACCGCACACATCTTTGGCAACAAATCAGGTGATCAGCAAATTAGGGTGATAGGTGGTCCCCCATCCACTGTACAACGCAGATCTGGCGCCCTCCGGCTTTCACGTTTTCTGTCCAATGAAGGTCATTCTCCTGGGACAACGATTTGATGAAGCAGACAAGGTGAAAGTAGTTGTGTAGAAGTGGGCACAATAGTTCACAACTGAATTTTTCCAGGGAGGATTCGAGAGTTGGGTTCAACAATAGCGGAAATGCATCGATTGTAATGGAAACTATGTTCAGTAGTACCTTTTATAGAGGAAGAGTTACTCTACCAACTTGTGCCATTTTAATGACCTCTGTCAGTTAATAAAAAGGTTATGCCCACTGATCCATTACTTTCGGTACAAACTTCACAGTTTAGGTTCTTGAAGGTACTTAAGAACCACCTTACGGCAACTTTGAAGGCAATCCCTGCTTCGTCTTTATTTTCAAGCCAAGTGTTTTCAACATTTTTATCCCGAACTACACTATGCTCGACAGAGTAAGTCTCACACCATAAAGTATACGGAAGCCCATTGTGATGTAACATTTTTCGACGTAATGTAAAAACAGTGGTTGGGGGCTTCCTCCGTGGCGTAGTGGTTTAAGCGTTGTCTTGTGACCAGGTCCGAGATGGAACCGGGTTCGAATTCCGGTAAGTTATGGATGAAACTGTGTTTGTCTTACGGAACTGCCTTTCTCTCTTTCCTGGAACCAGCGGCACTAAAAGAGGGACGGGAGACTGCTTATAGACCATCGAGTTGTTCACGGTAATCGTTAAACCATGAAAGGAAAAATGAAACGGTGGTTGAAAGAAGGTAATGCGGTTCGCTTTACAGCTACTGATGCACGTACGCGGACGTTCGTACGTCTCGATCGCCACATTCGCCAGCAAGACTCAGCCCCCCCCCACACACACACTCCATCACACACACCACAAAAGACGACAGTCGACGAGGTGTACAGGCAGAACACTAACGTATCAACAGGTATGTGGAATACCAATTGGCTGAGGCGAGTTCGTGCTCTTACTTCTCATCGCAAAATATCGTCACGCAACTGGTTCTGTACGAGACGGGACGAATGATGTCGTGTCGTATTCAGCGACGAGTCTCGCTTGTGTCTCAGAGCAGAAGGTCACTAATTGGGAGTCTGGTAGTGAGGTGGTCACCAGGATAATTTTGTGTCATCAGTAAGTGTTCCCTCAGCATTGTGTAATGGTTTGGTACGCTATCAGTTACAACAGCCATTCGCTGGTCTTACGCATAATCGATACAATGACAGAACCGCGACACATCGATGAGTTTATGCATCCTATTTTTTGCGCACCTCCTTGGTATCTGTTGTGACCATTTTCAGCAAGATAACGCCGTCCGACACATTGCTGACATTAGCAGACGATGCCTACAAAAAGTCCAATTGCTGCTGTGGCCAGTGCGATCCCGAGATTTCTCCTCAATAGAGGAGGTACGGGATGTCAATGGAAGACGAATTAGCGCATATACAAAGCACCCCTAGCAGTGGTATAAATTTTGGACGCAAGTCAACTACCCATGATCAGCGTTACCTCAGAACAGCATCCGGGAGATTCCCAGTTGATGTCGTGCTCTGTTGCTGAATGTATAGCCCAGCTGGCCATAGAACGTACTGACTAAGGCCATATTATAGTGTCACCTCGCCGGTGGCATTCATGTGCTCTTTAAGAAATTAAAATCACATTATTTCCACGTACTTGTCTACATGTACGGCAAGTTTCGTTTCGTTTCGTTCATGGTGTGGCTCAATTTCTGTTGAGCAATGCAGTTTCGTGATGTTTTGTCCGACATATATGCCCTTATAAGTATTAGCACAGTAATCAGACATCTCTGAATTGCCTGTATTTATTGTTAATCATATAAGATTAATCACATCAGAAAAGTTGAAAACTGCATCCCCCTCGAACGGAAATCGAACCCTCATCTCCCGATTCCCGTTCGAGCATACTATCCTGAGAATGTTCAGATTCATAACATTCAGAAGATTTTCTACTGTCGAAAATCTGAGAATGTTCTGATTCATAACGTTCAGATGCTTGGGAGTGTCGAAAATCTGAGAATGTTCTGATTCATAACGTTCAGATACTTGGACTGTCGAAAATCTGAGAATATTCTGATTCATAACGTTCAGATACTTGGGACTATCGAAAATCTGAGAATGTTCTGATTCACAATGTTCAGATACTTGGGACTGTCGAAAATCTGAGAATGTTCTGATTCACAACATTCAGATACTTGGGACTTTATCGTCATGGGTCGTGTAGCGGATAGCATGCTCGGACTCAAAGCGGGAAATGCGAGTTCGATTCCCTCTGCACGGTGATGTAATTTTCAAGTTTTCTGATGTGATTGATGTTACGTGATGAACAGTAAATACACGCAATTCAGAGATGTCTGATTGCTATGCTAATAATTCTGACGTATTTCTACCTATCATAAGAAGAAGATTTCTTCCACAGAATTCATATGAGCTTTCGTCGTGCTTGAAATCCGATAATCCCGTGAACACTTTGCACAAAAACTTAGAACCGTTTCTTCTTCATGACAAGACCTTCACATTTTGTTTCATGAAATAAGACTTGGAAACAAGAGAACTCTTCTGTATGAAACAAGCTATCTCGTACATCAGTCCTCGTTCTCAGTGTATGCCTACGTTTATCTGACCATTATTTCTGCGTGGCGGACATTGACGGCTGCAGACATTTTACTTTGCTATGCTATTCAGACAAGAAACATTGTAACTTTGTGTATCCGAACTTTGCAGTAAATTGTATTTAAAACCAATGCCAGAGTTTCGTGACTTCTCTTTGGTTGCACAAACTAGACAACAGTAAGGGAAGCACGCTTTCTGCAGTTGGGCAAAACAAACGCCTAAATTCTTGTTTTTGAGGAATACACTGACGGAAAAAAAATTCCAACACTATGAAAAATTAGTTGTAGAGGAATGAAATGGCGGCAATACATTTGTATAGGTAACATATTTAATCGATTAAGGTTTCAAGACCACAGTTTAATGCAAGCGCGAGAAGAGCCATTTTAAATGTGAAATGCTGGTACATTAATAACCAGTGTAACCGCCAGAATGTTGAATGCAAGCACGCAAACGTTCATGCATTGTGTCGTACAGGTGCTGCATGTCAATTTGTGGGATGGAGTTCCATGCCTGTTGCACTTGGTCGGTCAATACAGGGACGGTTAATGCTGGTTGGGGGTGACGCTGGAGTTGTCGTCCAATGATGTCCTATACGTGCTCGATTGGTGAAAGATCTGGTGATCTAGCAGGCCATGGCAACATGTCGACACTCTGTAGAGCATGTTGGGTTACAACAGCGGTATGCGGGCGAGCGTTATCCAGTTGGAAAACATCCCCTGGAATGCTGTTCATGAATGGCAGCACAACAGGTTGAATCACCAGACTGACGTACAACTGTGCCGTCAGGGTGCGTGGGATAACCACGAGAGTGCTCCTGCTGTCATAGGAAATTGCTCCCCAGACCATAACTCCAGGTGTAGGTCCAGTGTGTCTCGGCCGCAGACAGGTTGGTTGCAGGCGTTCACCTGGTCTCCTTCTAACCAACACACGGCCATCACTGACACCCAGGCAGAACCGGCTTTCATCAGAAAACACAACAGATCACTTCGTCCTCCAATGAGCTCTAGCTTGACACCACTGACGTCGCAAACGGCAGTGGTTTTGAATGCACGCTACAGGGCATCTAGCTCGAAGCTGTCCTTCAAGTAACCGATTTGTAACAGTTCGTTGTGTCACTGTGGTGGCAACTGCAGCTCGAATTGCTACTGCAGACGCGGTACGATGCGCCACGGCCATACTCCATACACGGCGGTCTTCCCTCTCAGTAGTGCCACGTGGCCGGCCGGAACCCGGTCTACTTGAGGTAGTATCTTCCCTTGACCACCGCTGCCAACAATCATGCACAGTGGCTACATTCCTGCCAAGTCGTTCTGCAATATTGCGGAAAGAAAATCCACCTTCTCGTAGCCCTATTGCACGACCTCGTTCAAACTCCGTGAGCTGTTGATAATGGCTTCTTCGTCTTCTTAAAGGCATTCTTGACTAACATCAACACACCACGTCGAATCTCAACGATAACTAACGCTCACGAACGTTACAGCGCGTATTTACAGAAAACCTGCTTTGCATGTTCCGAGGTGCGCTACTAGCGCCACACGTATGCGCCGAGCGCGAAATTTGCATAGACGTCATCTTACAGATGTACTCTCACCGCCTACCAACTGTCGTTTATGTAACACAACCCCTTCTTGGTGTTGGGATTTTTTCCGTCAGTGTAGATAGGTTTCTACTTATCGGCACATTTTACTCGAAACGAAACTTTCTTGTTAAACCATTAGCATCGGTGTAGTAGACCAAAAAATTTGTGTAGTGGACTAAAATATTCTATGCTCTATGACTTACACTCTAATTTAACTTTAATTTTTAGCTGTCTTTCTCTATGTAAACTTTGAGTTCATTCTCTTTCAGGGTTTCAATCTTAACGTTACATTTTGTTCGCTCACAGAATGATGTTGGCAAAAATCTTGAGGTCACAGTGCGTCCGCCAATTCTGTATGTTGACAGATAAAAACGAGAAATATAATGTTGGAGCGAGCAGCGAAAAGTGTAGTGATGTTGTGTAGAGTGGATAGATTAATATTGAGTTACGTTGTATTTTCACGACTTTCTATATGCAAAGACGTTGTGGGTAAAGCTACTCGTTGAAAGGTAAAGCTACACGTTATTGTGTGGCTGAAGACTATCGTAGATGATTTATTGATCTGAAACATCTGGTTAATAAAGACAGTGAGTTTCGTAAATTAGAATTTATTCTTTTCTGGCCGTTAGGTCACCTAGTTTATCTGAGAGTATTATTAAATATTTTTCTGTGCTAGCTATCCGGTGCTTAGGTGCTTAAAACTTCGAAATTACAGTGCTACTAGTTCAGCTGACAGATAGTGTGATAGTAATTTTTTAAGTAGTTGCATTTTAAACCAAAAAAATTAAATCTTCCGCTCATTTGGCTCATTTTTTCTGGGTAGGCAATTTCAGCGTGAAGTAGTGAGCAACGTGAAGCGGTTTCTATAGTCGTTCTGTAATTTATTCCAATTACAGTTGTCCAAATACCGAAAGGACTTATTTACAACGCGGACAATTAATCCTAACTGGTCTATTGTGTATTATTGAAATAACCCCGGTTCGAAGATGTAATAGCGTACAGTAGCCATGAATGAAACTGGGTATAATATTAACATCTCAAACGAAAGATATGATCAGCAAATTTCCTCATATATTGGAATCACACACACACACGCACACACACACGCACACACACACACACACACACGTACCAACTGATCATGAATGGCTAATGACGATTCATTTTTATTTGCATCAAAACATTTCGAGATTTCCAGTTAAAAGTTTAATCGCAGTACATTTACTGCTTGCTAGGTTTTAGATTAGAGTTTGAAACTGCTACAAATGGTTCGTAAAAACAATTCTCTCCCTATAGGTTCCGTACTTCAAATCTTAGTAGTTAACTAAATAATTTTTATAAGCTGTATGCTTTTCAAAACATAGTGTATTTCCACGCAAGAAACTTAATGAGATACGTGTCCTAATCTCCGATATCTTAAAGCGTTCCTTATTTTTCCTTTGAGTATGTCTCAAGTAATTCGTCTTGCCGTGAATTTATAAATGTTCTCACTAACCAAAAGCACTTGTGTGGGAGAAAAATAATGTTAAGAAACAAGAGGAGCAGACTGTGGGAAGCTGGCAGCAAAAGTGGATGATTGTGGCTGCAAATTGCGACGGAAATCTCTCCTAATGCCTTACTAGAAGAATAGTAATCCCATTTTTTTTTCGAGCTCAGAGACGCTGTACTCAACAAAGGAAATTGCAGAATCGGCGTAATTTGTAGCTAGAGAGGCGGAAGTGATGAGCCCACCCTTTCGTCCTGCTGGGAAACTGCTTTAATAAACCCCAAACACACATGCTGAACATCAAAAAGATCTCGCTTCCTGAGCAACCAATGCTTTCCTTGCATTTTAAACAGGTTGAGACTATCATCTGCTAACTGAAGGAGACACGACAGGAGTTGACACCGTGCAATACAGAGTAAACACTGATCTCGTTAAAGTGGGAGAGCTTTCGATTCGATGTGTCATTGCGACGGGAGGGAACCGCACATAACAGCAAAAATCATTAGTGGGATGTAACTCGGTATTTGCATTTACACTCCAGGACTCATATTGTTTCTCCATAAAAGAGAACTCGCTGAAATTTGTTTTATTTTGTGCGTTCCATGTACACGGGGAAAATCTAATTAATGAATGAGACGAGGAAACCCTAATGACACTGTTGGCAAATGGTCAATATTTATCGTTCGCTACCGAAATGATCGATGTACTGCATCGTCATGAAAATCAAATAAATTAGTTTAAGCGGTATGTGCTCAAAGAGGAAATCCATGTGATTCTTTAGAGTGACAATAAAGCTGAAAGCCATTAATGAATCGAAACCTCCTCGGAAAGGATGGGAGTGGATTTAACAAGGCGATAGTTCCTAACTCCTGAAATCTTGTGGAAATCTATGGTGAAATCATTCTTGCGAGAAATCACCTTAGTGTAGTGAATTTCTGTTTACAGATTCACGGCTAAGAAGAGTTATGTATGTATTTTTCGTGATGTTTTCATAGCAAAAATGAAAGTGAAAACTTCGCCCCTGTAGACGAATTCGTAAGGCTTACGGCAAATCGCCCGAGTTATGTACTGGTTTCGTTCCCAGAGGAGTCATTTTTTCTTGGGGAGGAGATAATCCCCACCGTGAGCAATTCTATGGGCTACAAGCAGTTCTGCGTTCATAATTTTGGGACAGTGGTTCCGGGGATTGGTCAGTGCGGTACAGTAAGCGGGCCTCGCATGCTTCATTCGGGACTCAGGTGTCCAAGCTCACTAGTTCAGAAGCCAGCGCTTAGACTAGTACGCTACAGGAAACGATTCTTATGAGGCAGCATGTGTTTATCCTACGGCCTGGTTCTGTTTTCCCCTAAAACCAGGAACACTAAATGTCTTTTCAGGTCTTAACGACCTTTCTTTAAGGATATAAGAAGTCTCCTGTATCTAATATAGAGCTTCTGAGCACCGGTCCCCGGAAGAGGTGAAATCTAAATTTAGAAAAGAAAACGCTTTAGACTCATAGGTGTTCATGAAGGGAATTGAACCCCGAAACAAAAAAAAGTGTAAAATTATATATACAGGATCATCAGAATCGCCCGCACAATAAATCTACCAAACGATTCCTCGTAGAGAAAAAAGCCGAAAACCGTTGTCCGTTGTTCGATCGGACGTCGTATTCCGAAGATATACGCGCTGAAAGTTTCGTAACGACACATCCGATAACGCACCTGCTCGTTGAAGAGCGACGTGCATAGTTATACAGAGGCACATATCACAAGGCAATTAAGCCGCCCCGGGAGGCGCAGTGGTATAAGGCGATGGCTTCTGATAATTTGTCCGAAAGTGGTCCGGGTTCGAATTGCGGTGGAGCATGGATGTTGTTTATGTCCTACGGCACTGACTCTCTCCCTTCCCTGGAACCAATGGTCGAAAATTCAGGACGGCCAACTACTTATGGCCCACTGAGTTGCTCACGGTGGTCGTTAAACCTCCAATTAAAAAAAATGCGGAAAAAAAAGTCAATCAACATTTAAATATATGACACCAGGTGGGTATGCAAATTCGAAGGAGTGGGGACGTGAAACCATCAGTTGTACGGCTGCTGGTCGTTGGCTCTTTTTCTATGAACTCTAGTATGGCGTCTCCGGCAGGTAGGGATAAAAAGGGTTGGCGACAGCAGCAGGTAAGCTCGTACTGCGTTGGTACATTTCACAGTAGTGTGAGTAGCCAAATGTCGCACAGTTTGAGAGAGTATTGTGACATGTATCGCCTATTTGGGGAATGCCATGGTTCAGCATTGCGTGCAGCAAGGGCCAACAGCGAGCGATACCCAGCGCGAGGGCACCAGAATGCCCAGATCATACGGCGGCCTGACGCTCGAATGCGCAACACAGGCAATGTCGCACCACGTCCAAGTGTAGACAGTGGCCTTGGGCCCTCTGTGAGAACACCATCCCTCAAGGACGCCATGTTAGAGTTCATAGAGGAGGAGCAAACGACCAACAGCCGTGGGATTGCGCGACAGTTCGGTGTGCACCAAAGTACCGTACTTGCCGTTCTACACGACGAAAACCTGCATCCATATCATATCAGACGGGTGCAAGGCCATTACCACAGGATTATCCTCTAAGACAGCTATACTGTGAGTGGCTGCTACAGCAACATGCTGCCTATAATAGTTTCATCCGCCGGTCTTGTGCACTGATGAAGTAAAGTTTACAAGCAGGGTATCTGCAACACTCATAATAGTTATGCTTGGGTATTGGACAATCTGCACGCAACACATAAACACGCTCACCAGGTCCGGTGCGGTTTTAATATCTGGTGTGGTATTGTGGGTGACATCCTAGTGGGACCATATCTTCTTCCCGAACGTGTCACAGCTGCCAACTACATGGTGTTGCTACGTGATGTTCTGCAGGACTTACTGGAAAACGAACCATTGGCTGTTCCAGCAATCTGTGGTTCCAACATGATGGAACATCAGCTCATTACGCTGCAAATGTTCGCCAGTGGCTGGATACGGAATATCCCGGTCGATGGTTTGGCCGTGGTGCTCCTGTCGCTTGGCCCGCTATATCGCCGGATCTTAACCCATTTGGACTTCTTCCTCTGAGGTCATTTAAAGGAACTGGTATATCGACGGCCTGTCAACAGCGTGCACAACCTAGTGGCCACCTTACAAGCGGCACTCACAACTATAACCACTGCTATGCTGCAACGCGTTCAGATGTCTATTCCTCGGCAGGCTACCGCCTGTTCGGCACTACAAGGTGGTCATTTTGAACAGATGTTGTAATCTGACACGAATCCATGTGCTTTATCATTTGTGTTGTAGTGGTACGCATCAACAAATTACATGTTTTCTGTCAAAGTGATTGGGTCAGTTATTTCTAATGTCTGCATTCTTACCGGATGTGACGTCACGAACTTTCGGCGTGTATATCTCCGGAATGCGACTTCCGGTTGGACAACGGACAACGGTTTTCGGCTTCTTTTCTCCACGAGGAATCGTCCGGAAGGTTTATTGTGCGGTCTATTCTGATCACCCCGTACATACACTGAAGTGCCAGAAAAACTGGTACAGAGGAGCTTATGCAAAATACGGTGCAAAGTCACCTATGCGCGTACTCGGTTGCGTCCGCCAGTGTGTATATAAAGCGATAGACATCCTTGCAAGCCTTCAGAGCTGTTTTTGGCATGAGAATAACAAGTAATAACGATTTAAGCGATTTCAACGCGGTGTCATAGTTGGCGCTCGTGAGATGGGCCATAGTATTTCAGAGGTAGAGACGAAGT
The DNA here is from genome assembly GCA_039090855.1 of Macrothele yani. Taxonomy (NCBI): domain Eukaryota; kingdom Metazoa; phylum Arthropoda; class Arachnida; order Araneae; family Macrothelidae; genus Macrothele; species Macrothele yani. The sequence goes on along the minus strand of CM077007.1, from coordinate 97,648,949 downwards.
TCGGATTTACACGGACGACTATTGCAAGGGTGTACCATGACTACAAGAATTCCGGCAAAACCTCCAACCTACGATACCAGTGTGGCCGTAAAAAAACATTGGGTGAACGTGACCATCGTCGGCTATCAAGAATCGTTTCGCGCGACAGGCGTGCAACACTCTCGCAATTATCATCGGAATTCAGTGCTGGAGCCTCAACAAACATCAGCGTCCGGACTGTGCAACGTACCCTGCGCGATATGGGCGTTGTGAGCTGAAGCCCTACTCGAGTCCCCTTGATGGGTGCACGACAATATGCGCCTCGCTTGGGCACGGCAACACCGCCACTGGACACTTGATGACTGGAAACAAGTAGCCTGGTTTGACGATTCGTCTTTACAACTGTATCGGGCAGATGGAAGGATTCGTGTGTGGCCCGAACCCCATGAAGCCATGGATCCCGCTTGTCAACAGGAAACTGTACCGGCAGGTGGGGGTCCGTAATGGTATGGGGTGTGTTTAGCTGAACTTCACTGGGATCCCTGGTACGTCTACAGACGTCTGTGAACGGCCAACGCTATGTGCGCATCCATTCTGACGAGGTGCACCGGCTCATGTCCTGCATTCATGCTGATGGGTTAGGCCTGTTCCAAAAGGACAATGCACCCCCACACAAGTGTCGGGACGCCACATTATGGTTAGAGGAGCATTCATCTGAGTTTGGGGTGTTGCCATTCGCACCCAAGTCCCCAGATCTGTACGTGATAGAACGCATTTAGGATGCCATGCAACGCGCTATCGAACACAGGAATCCGAGACCTCGGAATACACCCGAATTGTGGAACGCTCTGCAGGAAGTATGGTGTGCATCGCATACAGCATATTTCCAGAAGCTAGTGGAGTCCATGCCCCGTCGTATTTCTGCAGTCCTACGCTCCCGTGGGGGACCTACCAAGTATTAGACTGGTGTATCAGTTTTTCTGGCACTTCAGTGCATATACCGTATATACATTATATGTACGCATTCGAGCCACATTATTGGGACCACCTCCTACTTTTGACGTCAACAGCGAGTACACAATGAAAGAAGGCACGTGTCGTGAGCTGGCCTGGCGGGTATATAAGGTGAGCTGTAGGCATTCTTGAAACATATCACTCGTTGTTGTCATGCATAAAAGGAGCAATTTATTAGATTTGCAAAAAAGGATGATTATCAGCTTTTAGGCCAAGGGTGGCGGTATTCTGAAACAGCGTAGTTTGTGAACTGCTCGAGTGCTGCTGTGGTTAAAGTGTATCGTTATTGGAGAAATGACACCATTGCGAATAAGCGACGTGAAAACTGCGGAACACCATGTACCATTAATGTGAGAGCTGAACGTCGGCTGCGAAGGTTCCTGAGGGCCTATAGATACGCTACAGGGGAGCAACGCATTGGTCGAATGAACCAGGAGGCTACCGGAAGTGTGTCTAAAACGGCAGTTGAACCCTGCTGCGTATGGGGCTCCAATGCAGTAGGATGGTTACTGCATCCATTCTAACGACGGTGAATAGGCAGAAAATACTTACATTTGTACGGCAGTATCGGGATTGGACCTCTGCAGATTCGCAAAGCATTGCCCTCTCCGATGAGTCACGTTTTCTGCTTCATCGAACGGATGGACGTTGGCGTACACTGTAAAAAATTGACTGTAGATTTTACGGTTTTAAACCGTTTTCCAGGATGCAAACACAAAATTGTAGATTTTACGGTTTTGTGTTGGCACCCTGGAAAACGGTTTAAAACCGTAAAATCTACAGTCAAGTTTTTACAGTGTATAAGGTAAGAAACAGCGGAGAACAAACACTCTTCAACCATTGCTGGAAGAACACAAGCTGGTGTGGGCAGCGTTATGGTTTGGGAAATATTTGTGTGGCATTCCCTGCGTCCACTCATACCTGTGAAAGGCACTATAGACTGAATGCGTTAAGAATGCATCCTTGCAGACCACGCACACCCATACATGCTGACTGTCTTCCCTGGGGCGAATCGGATCTTCCAGAACTACAATGCAACGCGTCATACAGCTAGAAATGTCCAAGAGTGGTTGGAAGAGCACGATGAAGACTTCAAAATACTTTCCTGACCCCCTAATTCCCCAGATTTAAACCCAATTGAGCATCTGTGGGACCACCTCGATCATGTTGTTCGCTCTATGGATCCTCCACCACGTACCTTCCAGCAGCTGTCAGATGCACTGCATTCAACGTGGCTTCACATACTTGTGAACAGCTTCCAACAACTTATTGAGTCACTCCATGCCAGTCTAGCTGCTGTTCGTGCTGCTGGATATTAGCTGGCGGTCACAATAATATGACTCGACGATGTATTTTACTGGTTTGCGTGTTGTTTTGATTCTACACTTTGAAAGGAAGAGCTTGGGTTTCTAGCTCCCGTTTTTATGACGTTTCTTCGTATCACAGTAGCATTCAAATATTGCACCTTTACAGGGACTACGTAAGATTAACAGATAGAATGCCGTCGTTGTACAATATAACATATTAATGAAAGTCTAAATGAACAATGAAAATTACTTTACAAATTTTGAAGATGAGAATCCGATTTTTGGCGTAAATGTGACAAGGATGGTAAGTCAGATAATATCTGAAAATTTGAAAATTTTCATCGTCCTGGAGCGGGACTCGAACCCGGGTCTCCCAGAAAACGCCCAGGTATGCTAACCACTACACCACCCAGAACGATCAAGTTTCAAATTTCCGGTCAATTTGAATTTAACCATCACAGGATTCGCTAGTCGAAGCAACCGGCATTCATTATATGCAGGGGTCATGCCTCAGCATCTTCAAATTAATAGACTTGGTCACTAATACAAGCTTCTACAGTTTCCAAGGACAAGTATATAAACAGAATAATGGCACTCCGATGGGATCCTCACTTTCACCCGTCCTTGCAGTTATGCAGACGACGTGTTTTTTGTATGGCCTCACAGAAAAGACACTCTTCCGATGTCCCTTGATAAAATCAATAATATGCATCCCACGATTAATTTCATAATGGAGCTTGAACACAACAACGCTTTACCTTATCTGGATGTTCTTTTGAGAAAATTGCCTGACAACCGCCTCGGTACACAAGTCTACTACAAACACACGTCCGTCCCCAACCTGATGCTCGGCAGCTCTTTCTGTCCCGCAGAATACAAAAACAGCTATCCTCCGTTTTCGAATTCGAAGAGCCTTAGCCGTTTCTTCCGATACCCATTCTAGACAACACGAAATTGAAAGCGTCATCAAGTTAGCCACTGATGCAGGATATTCGTTGAATCAGTTACGTAACTTTATCCAAAAAAGCCAGGGTCAAACATTCTAATCTTCCTGTTCTGCAGATACGTTATTTAGGCTCAATTCCCTACATACCAAATGTGTCCTAAAAACTCAAAAAAAAAAAAACGCCCTGAAGAAGATGAACTACGGCTTCGGCATCAGGTCTCCTGCTTCTTTATATACTATGCTAAAAGGAAGCAGTGAAAACCACCTCCCTCCTGCGAAGCAGGTATTTATGCGATCCCCCTACAGTATCCGGACTGCTCTAAACGTTACTACATTGGAATGACCAAGCGTTCGTTTGGAATCAGAGTCAACGAACATAAAAGAGACACAAAATACGGTAAAGTGACCACGGCTCTATCCAGAGAAGTGAAATTCAAGTCCGCTACCCCTATGTGGGACGATATAAAGAAATTAGCTACCTACTCTGCCTCTAAAGGGTACAGCCATTCGGGAAACCTTGGAAATCATTACCAACGGCGATACTTGTAATGATTGCGCCTCATTCGAGTTGCCAAAAATTTGGAAACAATTCTTCAAGTAAAACCTTTTCTCTACCAGGATCTCGCGTGAAACCAACGTGATGCCTCGTATCTTTAAATGAATATAACGTCGTATCTATTTATTGTCAAGTTCCCACGTTCAAATTGTTAAGCGTTCTATTTTTCAGTTTGCGAGTTTCTGTCTAACTTCCTTGAAAAAAGCCTTCTAGTTGATGTGCGAAAGCCTGGAAACGCTAATGTGTCTACTTTCTACGCCAATAAATCGGACCACTAGTACAGTGTTACATGTAAGAATTACGGGATTACGCCATATAATACAAATTTTGAAGATGACAATCCGATTTTTGGCGAAAATGTGACAAGGATGGTAAGTCAGATAATATCCGAAAACTTGAAAATTTTCATCGTCCTGGAGCGGGACACAAACCCGCGTCTCCCAGAAAACGCCCGGGTATGCTAACCACTACACTACCGAGGACGACCAAGTTTCAAGTTTCCGATCAATTTGAATATAATCATCACAGGATTCGCTCGTCGAAGCAACTGGCATTCATGTTTAGCGATTCATACCTCCACCTTGGATACCTTTAATTTCGAAAAACAAGGACCAAATAAACTAGTAATCCAAATTTTATTTCAGAACTCACCGAATAATAACTAAGACACAACTACTATTGGTCAGAGTATGGGGACTTTTCCTTGAAGTCATTCGGGAGCTGAACGTGGTGTGGCGTTCCACCGTGGACTCTTTTTCACAATTTTTACAATACCTCATTTTAACATCCACCTGAAGATGTGCTGGGAGCCAGCATGAGAGATCTAGCGATGTGAGTTATGCCTTAAACTTTTACTTCAATCCAAATAAAGTGATTTTCATCGTTCATTTTGACTTTCAGTAATATGTTATATAGTGCAACGATGGCATGCAAACAGTTAGTGGTATTGGCACGAAATTCTTCAACAGACTACATAAGAAACAATTTTTCCCTGAGACAATATGAGAGAAATGGAAATTATTAGTTTAAAGAACATTTATCTCCATTATTTTATATGTTACGAATGTATTGCAGTCACACGCAATAAGGAACATGTTGATTTAAAATTCTCGACCGAAATTGTTTTCAACACAAATTAGCAGCAACACAAAAATACGAAGGTTGTACCGAAAGTAATGCAAAAGTGGGCATAACCTTTTTATTAACTGACAGAGGTCGTTCAAATTGCACATGTTGGTAGAGTAACTCTTCTTCAATAGTAATCCTTCTTCTTCCTTGCAGGTAGATAATGGAGTCCAAGCAGAAGCAACGTGCCGTTACTGAGTTCTTAACGAAGGACGGGTGCAGGCTGTCCGACATCCAAAGAATACTACTGAATGTTTGCGCAGATGACACCATTGACAAGGCAGATGGATGAAGAAGTTTAAAGAAGAAAAAGCCAGCATTGAGAACAAACAACGCAGTGTAAGACTATGATCTGCGATTACTGACACGAATCGTCAGCGAATGATTGAATTGGTTCGCGTGGCGAGACGTGTCACAATCCGTGAGCTTGTTGCGCAACTGGACTGTTCTTACAATGCTATACAGAAGATGGTAGAAGATAAAGGGTAACGTAAAGTGTGTGAAAAGTCGGTAACTCGGCAGCTGACACCCAATATGAAGGAGAAAAGAGTAGAAGTCTGCTCTGATCTGCTGGAAGCGTTTGAAGCCAATGAAGACACGTTGTGTTTTATCTGGCGACAGAGGATGAAACGTGGGCGTACCTTTACGATCCCGAAACGAAGAAGCAATTCATGAAATGGCGTCACACCTCTTCACCAAGGCCTAAGAAGTTCAAAAGCTAGCGATCGGCACCGAAAATCATGGTGCCAGTTTTTGGGATGACAGGGGCGTCATTATCCTTGATTTTCTGGAACGTGACCGTACTCTGAACAGCGAGCGATACATTAAGACTTTCAAGAAGCTTAGAGAAGGCATAAAGAGGAAGACACCGAACAATATTCTGAAAAGGATCCACATTCAACATGACAATGTGAGACCACACACATCTTTAGGAACAAATCAAGCGATCAGCAAATGAGGCTGGTCGGTGGTCCTCCATCCACTGTACAGACCAGATCTCGCGCCCTTCGACTTCCACCTGTTCGGTCCAATGAAGGACAGTCTCCGATGATAAGGATTGACTACACAGATGAGGTGAAAGTGGCTGTGAAGAAGTGGGTAGAAAAGTACCACACCTGAATTATTTCAAAGAGGATTCAAGAGTTGGGTTGAGCGATCGTGAAAACGCATCGCTTGTGATGGAGACTATGTTGAGAAGTACCTTTGTATAGAGAAAGAGTTACTCTACCAACATGTGCAATTTGAACTACCTCCGTCGGTTAATAAAAAAGTTAGGCCCACTTTTGCATTACTTTCGGTACAACCCTCGTATTTATCACATTGCGAAGTCAGATGGCATTTGAATACTTCTGCATTTTTTCTTAAAGGAAATTCTGGCCAGTATAGTAAAGAGTCAATTGCACAACGCTTTTAGAGATCGCATTTGCAGTTCTATAAATTCGCGCAGCAAAAAACGTTAATGTAAAACACAAGGCACCTCACCATGGTGCACGATACGTCAATAAAATCAATCCATGGTTTAAAACCTGAGTTGATGAACCATAACTTTAATTATGCTCAAGATACAAGTTAAAACCTGATGATGATTAAAAACAATTCATAAGGACTTTCGGGTCCACCCTGGATCCCGTTTTCAGATGAGAAATACAAATACAAACATAAGACAGAGTAACACATTAATTTATAGATATCGAGAATGACGTATGTCTAGTGGTCCCTTAGCGGCTACCTCGATATCTACATCGTTAACTGATATCAAAGTGAGAAAAATAGGTTGACAGGGAAAGGGGTATATGTAGAAAAGGTAGAATAAGTACGAAATGTAGTTAAAAGGTACCTGGGGAAAAAAGGGTTGTATGGGAGGAAGGGGGAGGAGGGCTAACGGGGTGATAGAGGTGGAATAGGTTATAGGAAAAGAAGCTCCAAAAAGATCGAGAACGTAACTAACATACGGAAAATGTACAACTCATCAATATCCTAAACAGTCCCATGAATGGGTCACCTTTCTATTTGCTTCTCTCGAAGTAATATCACTTTTCTATAATGTGACTATTCCCCAGGTTCATGAAATCATTCAAGAATGACTATCCACCGAAGGGTTTGCCCAACAAGCAGAAATTCATTCCGTTATGGCAGTCCTCAAGCTTGTTTTTCAGCGGTCATATTTCAAATTTAACAACATCCTGTACCTGCAAGCCTCAATGGGATCCCCCTGTCACCGATTCTTTCGGAAATATTATTGCAGCATCTGGGAAAAACATTCTACAGGAATGTCAGTATAAGCCTAAACTATTAATTCGGTATGTAGACGACAAATTACTGCTCTGGCCGCTCTCCTTGAGTAAACTTCACAGCTTTTCAATGACTTTTTCGTCTGATTTTGATACTATAACTTTACTATCAAACTTGAGGTGGAAGGTAAGCTGCCATTTCTGGACTTTATGCTTGAAAGCGATACTGTGACAAATACTTTAAATTATTTTGTGTATCGGTATCGTAAGCCCAATTCAAGCTCATCCATCATTTCTTATAACTCGAATCATCCGCATTCTTACAAATTAACTGCTATTAGATTTTTATTACGTATAGGCTTTACCCGTTTCTCGGATGAAACTCGGCGACACAAAGAAATCAATAAGGTGTTTCAGATAACCAGGCAATATGGTTTTCCAGACCATATTGCGAGGTCGGTTTTAAGAAAGCTCTCTAATAATTTCACTATCACTTTTCAAAGTGTGAATAGGAAACCTAGATACGTAAGTTCTTTGGCATTTTACCCTATCATCACTCCCGCCTCAAAAATCATCTGCAGGAGATTTGATATAGACTTTGGGTCAAAGACTTGCAACATTCTCTCTTTGGTCAAAAAAAATCGAGACAAGGTCCCGATGATGAAATGAGGAGGTGTATCCGTGTATCGCTATTGGTCCATCCCGTTAACCAGTAGCGATATACAGGATCCCAACTTAGCATACATCGGATCAACACGCGGTACCTTGGAAATAAGATTCAAAGAACATACATATGACAGAAAAAATGGGCTACCGACAATCGCCCTCTCTAGACTGTTCAATTCTAGTTCACACTCTCCGATCTTTGGAGGAAGCACATGTTATGTCTTCCCCGATACACCAATCTACACTATTATTTGCGGAAAGCCTTGCTTTATTCCAGACGGGAACAGGATGCTGTAATGATGACCTGCCTTAATTTATTTCGACTGCTTGGAAACATTGTTCGACATTACCGTAAGCACCTTTTGTGACTAGAATTATTTTTTTAATACACTACATCTGTTTATATTGATGTGATATGAGTTGTACATATGATATTGGTAAACACTACTTCTGTTTAATATATTGATATGAGTCGTATATTTTCCGTATGTAAGTTACGTTCCCAACCTTTTTGGAGCCTCTTTTCAGATAACCTATTCCACCGCTATCAACCCCCTTTCCCCACCTCTCGCCCTTCCCCCTAAAACCCATTTTTTCCCCCAGATACCTTTTAACTACTTTTCGCAATTATTATACCTTTCCTACATATACCCCCTTCCCTGTCAACCTATTTGTCTCACTTTGATATCAGTTAACGATGTAGATATCTTGATGGCCGCTAGGGTAACACTACACATACGTCATTTTCGAGACCTGTAAATTAATGTGTTACTCTGTTTATGTTTGCATTTGTATTTCTCATCTGAAGACGGGATCCAGGGTGGAAGGGTTTTTAATCATCATCAGGTTTCAACTTGCATCTTGAGCATAATTAAAGTTTTGGTTCATCAACTCATGTTTTAAACCATGGATTGATTTTATTGACGTTTCGTGCACCAAGGTGTGCAGCCTTGTGTTTTGTTTCAATGCATTTGCAGTTTTCGATGGCTTTTTGACTTATATTACCGTAATATTCGAGCTAACAGCGGCAATGACAAAAATCACTATTTTGGGGACAGATTCATTGTAAGACCCGCACAACTGTAAGCACCGCACCTCAGATTTTGTAATTGCTTACGCATCGATATAAGAGTTTCGATAAAAAAACATCGTAACCCGCTCGGGTCACTATCTGAACGATGATCGAATTTTTAAACTCAATTTTACATGATTTTGTAATCTATTATGTTACTTTCTATAATTTAATGGGTTAATATAGAAATGAAATCGATGATGGCATTGAAAATTTGGAATGTCTTTTCTTTATTGTGTCATTTATCTACTTGGGCTTAAAAGCCATTTTTAGAGGGTCGTGCATAGTAAGAATTCCAGTTTGTAAATACAGTTTTCACCGCAATTTATATGTCTAGTTGAAAAAAACGTATTTGTACATCGAAACATATTTGAACGAAAATAAAGTGAGAAATATTTTGCAACCATTTCTTATCAACTACTCTTCATGTAAAAAGGTGTGGAACAAATGGACGAATGAGAAAGAAACCTGCTGGAAAAAAGAAATGGAATAAATTATGTTTTTAATATTAAATAAATTTTATTTATATGTTCCCCATTTTCGTCTGAAATTAAGGATGAATTGGAAAAACAAAATAACGCCATCAATAGCAGTAGCACCCAAACACAAATTAACTCAGGACCGTGTCTGGAAACAGGAGCAGCATCCCATGCGTGAGAATGGAGCATGGCGTACAATATCGGATTAAGAGGGGGTCTAACAGGGTAGGGCTATAGCCTAGGGCCCCACCATTACCAAGTGCCCAAGAAGCATGTCACTACATCGCAAATAATAGATAGCTTATATATTTATCATCATCATCATCATTGTCAACCATTATCAATCCACTGCTGGACGAAGGTCTCCCAAGTTTCCTCCACAACGGTCTGTCTTGTGCCAGTCTCCTCCATGTCACTCCCGCATATTTACGAATTTCATCCACCCATCTCCCATGTGGTCTTTTTCTGGGTCTTTTCCTGTCCCTTGGAATCCAATCTAAAATTTCGGCTGTCCATCTATGGTCTGTCCTTCTGGCAGTATGTCCAGCCCATTGCCATTTCAGGGATTTAACTCTGATCATGATGTCTTCCACTCTCGTCATTTTTCGGATCCACGAGTTCCTCTTCTTATCTCTCCTGGTTATACCAAGCATGCACCTCTCCATGCTTCTTTGAGTTGTCTGCAGCCTTTGTATGTCTCTTTTAGTTAAGGTCCACGTCTCTGCACCATACGTAAGCACTGGAAGGATGCATTGATCAAACACTTTTCTTTTAAGACATAATGGCATATTGCTCTTGAAAATTATGCTGTTTCTTCCAAAAGCTCTCCAGGCAAGTTTTGTACGCCGATTAATTTCTTCATCAATGTGACCCTCACTTGATATCTGCTGTCCAAGATAAACATATGTATCTGTTATCTCCAGTTTTTCTCCATCAATCGATAAATCTTCATTTCTTGTAAAAGCATTGAACATCACTTTTGTCTTCTGAAAGTTCATTTTTAATCCCACTTCTTTACTCTTGTCAGCAAGTTCCTGGATCATACTCTGCAGCTCTGATGGGGTAGTTGCAAAAATGACTACGTCATCAGCAAAACGAAGGTGGGTTAGATAATCTCCATTAATCTTTATCCCTTTGTTTTCCCAGTTCAGTGATTGAAAGACATTTTCCAATGTGGCATTAAAGAGCTTCGGAGATATGGTGTCACCTTGTCTCACTCCCTTTCCAATTTTTATGTGTGTTGTATTTTCAAACAGCCGAATCTTTGCACTTGCATTTTCATAGATGTTATTAATAATATTAATGTATGCATCTTCAATACCGCAGGATTTCAGAGCCATTGTAACTGCTGATGGTTTCACCGAATCAAAGGCTTTTTCATAATCGATAAAAGCCATGCACAATGGAAGTTCATATTCCCTCGCTCTTTCAATTAGTTCTCTCAGTACGTGGATATGATCTATTGTGCTGTAGCCACTCCTGAATCCAGCTTGTTCTCTCGGTTGAGCCATGTCCAGTGTTACCTTCAAGCGGTGTGAAAGAACTTTAGTGAAGGTTTTATAAACCACCGATAGGAGGCTGATAGGTCTGTAGTTCCTGAGATCCTCAATGTCACCTTTTTTATGTAGCAGGATCATTGTAGCGTTGTTCCAATCCTCAGGAATCTTCCCTTCATTAAGGCATCGAGTGAAAATTTGGGCGAGTACTGTTTCAATTTCTCCACTTGCTTCTTGTATGATGTCTATAGTAATTCCATCTTCTCCTGGAGCTTTCCCCCGCTTCATGTTCTTGATTGCATGAGCAACTTCTGCTGGGAGGACTGGAAGAACTCTGGTACCTTTCATGATGTCTGGAGTACATGTATCATCCCTTTCTTATATAATTTGGAGTAGAAATCTTTCACTCTTGTCAAAATTTCGCCTCTATTTCTTGTTATAGAACCATCTTCTTTTCTCAGAGCCATAATCTGTTTTCTTCCCTTACTGAGATGTCCCTTTGCTATCTTAAGGCTTTGGTTGTTTTCAATTGCTTTCCTCACTAGCTCACAGTTGAATTTCCTTACGTCTTCAGTGATACTTTTTCGTGTTGTCTTGCATAGCTCTATATATTCCACTTTGGAAGTCACATCTTCTTTAGTTGTCCTCATCTCTCTTCTTTTTTGCATCAACATTTTGGTTTTTCCTGATAATTTGTTCACATGCAACTTGTTCTTAGACCCAGCTAATTTTGTTGCTGTTTCCATTAGAGCTTTGGTTACTTTTCTGTTAACTTCCGAAATATCCACTTCTTCCGATGTTAGGCCTTCTAAAGCAGAGAATCTGTTCTTCAGTTCCAACTTGAAAGTATTATGGTGTTTTTTAAGGTTGGTTATGTCAATACATTTTGTTTGTCTTATGAGCTTGCCACGTTCCAGTTTAGTGTTGAGGTGCATCTTACATCTCACCAATCTATGGTCACTACCTGTGTTGAACTTGTTCAGCACACTGCAGTCTTCGATGACGAATTTTTTGTTACACATAATAAAATCAATTTCACTTGTCGTCCCAATTGGATGTCTCCATGTCCATTTCCTGTGTGGCTTTTTCTTGAAAAAGGAGTTCAAGATGAAAAATCCTTCTGCCTCTGCAAACTCAACGAGAGTATTTCCACGCTGGTTTCTGTTGCCGTGACCGAATTTACCTACTGAAGTTTCATTCTGTTGCCGTTGCCCTATTTTTGCATTGAAATCTCCCATAATTATCTTCAAGTGCTGCTTACCTTTATTATTTAGATGACGAATTTCCTCATAAAATTCTTCAATTTCTTCTTCAGGATGACTTGTGGTGGGTGCATAAGTTTGAATAATCTGAGCCTGGTATCTTCTCGATAGTTGGATAACGAGTCGTGCAGCTCTGTCAGAGGAACTTTCAACTTCTACCACTTTATCCTTCAGTTTCTTGTTTATTATAAATCCAACACCACTAGTTCTGCCAGTATCTGTCCCACGATAATAGAAGAGATGTCCACTTTTCAGTTCAATGAGATCTTCTCCTTTTCTCCTTACCTCACTTAGCCCGACGATGTCCCACTTGATCCTTTGTAGTTCCTCTTCCAATTCAAGAAGCCTTGAATCAGAAGATAGGGAGCGTCCGTTATAGGTAGCCAAGGTCAGCATCAAATGGCAGCCTAGTCCGGTCCTCCGGGGATTCTTAGCACCCTCTGCCTTCATGTCGCACTGGCCGCTGCCTTGGCCAGGTACATTCCAGCTGCCGGAGACTGAGGGCCAAGATTTAAGTTGTAGAGTCATTTTGGAGGTGTTTGGCCATAACTCACCACGCTGGCCAAGCGGGTTGGTGAGTGTGGGATAGCATTTCCTCTGATCCCGATGGTATAGTTATACCGCTATTGGCGGTCGTCAGAGCCCCTTTAGTGGGAACAGGATGCACCACGAGAAGGCGGGGTTGACATTTGTCAAGGAGAGGCTGTGATGTTACGCATCACCTGACCTTACATCCCATATATTTATATATAGAGAGAAGTAAAATAGTTTTTTGTTTTTCTTAGTATGGTAATATTTCCACTCCATCGCAGAGGCTAGGAGAACAGATTTCAAGACACTGACTCAATAAAGGTAAACGCTTCATATCGCTGTGCACAGAAGTGTCGGCGAGACAGTACTACCATCCAACCACATCTACCTGCTTGCAATTGGAACCGTTAATGGACGAAATCCATTGGGACGTTACATTGCATAACAAAAAAAGATGCACCAAGAAAAGTATACAATGCAAAATTTTTAAAAATTCCAAGACAAAATCAAAGAATCTTAAGCTTTTTTTTTTTTTTTTTGATTGGAGGTTTAACGACCACCGTGAGCAACTCAAATGCGCTATAAGCAGTCGCCCGTCCCTAATTTAGGGTCACTGGTTCCAGGGAAGGGAGAGAGCCAGTGCCGTAAGACAAACACAACATCCATGCCAAACCGGGATTCGAACCCGGACCCCTTACGGACGAATGATCAGAGGCCAACGCCTTAGACCACTGCGCCACCGGGGCGGCTTTAAGCTTTTTACTTATATTCTTGTAAGAACAGTGTAATAATGACTTTTTATGAAATCTTTGCAGGTGATTTATTAGTTTGAAGAATGCACTATTCCAATGTCAATTTGAATTTGTTCTCTTTTGCACTTTCCAAACTTAACGAGTTATCTTATCCCTCACATGAATGAGGTTGGCAACACTTTTGAGGTCAGAGAGAGCGACGTATGAATGTGATAAGAACGTTAAATAAAAAGCACGATACAGCAGTTTCTTAAGATGTTCGATCGCTGTTAAGATAGATGTGAAGCTTTCAACCCACAGTGCTATATTGTGGATTTCATCCAATATTGCAGGACCAATAAAATGTTTTCGTAAGTTTGACTTCTGTATATGTTTCGTCTGGCCGTAAAAATTTAATTAGAGCTATTTCGTGCAACTATTGTATCGTATTCTCATTTAGTTCAACATATCCTTGGTCATGGTTTTAGACATAGCGTGACACCAATCTCGCACACGGAAAAGGGTTACGTTATACCTACTTAAATGTCTTAGCCTTGGTATCCCACTCAAATGTCTTAGCCTTGTTAGCCCACTCAGGTGTCTTAGCCTAGGGTCCCATTAAGGTTTTAATACGGCCCTGGTGGTATTGATGCGGCACTTGCTTGTATTGATAACATTATTCGCTCACTCGGTCCAATAGCATCAGTTGAGCGGAAGTCACCGGAGGGTGTGCATAACTGGTACAGACATTCGTTTTTGTTTGTTATGTGTTAAATACGGCGAAATGGCCCGACGAGAACATCTTGATGACTTTAATCGTGATCGAATTATTAGGAGGTTCGAGAAGGGCCGCCCTGTGATGAGTTCGGACCAAGAGTTCGGTACCTATCATATTATTGTATCGCGTGCGTGGTCAGCCTTCAGGATTACGGGTAGAGCTGTGCAAAAGACCGGTGGTGGTCGTCCACCACAAACAACCACCAGTGAGGACGGCTACCTGCTCCTACAAGCCAAGAGGGATTGACACTAGACAGCACGTAAACTTGCAAAACAACCAAACATAAGCACAGGTCGCACAATAATGCAGCAGGCGACTGCGTAATGGAACATAGCGTACTGGCCGTATGTATTCTCGGCTACCAGTAGACCGTGTTCTATTAACAACTGCTCACCGGAAACACGTTTACAGTGGCTCAGAGAACATAAGGACCGGACAGAAGAACAGTGTGTACGGTGCTCTTTTCTGATGAGAGTAGATTTAATCTATCTAACGATTCTGGACGTTGTGGCGTGCCTGCTCCTCAGGACGCACATGAGATAAAGGTAGATAGCAGTGGGCGCCCCGGTGGCGCAGTGGTTTAAGCGATGACCTCTGATCATTCGTCCGTAAGGGGTCCGGGTTCGAATCCCGGTGAGGCATGGATGTTGTGTTTTGTCTTACGGCACTGGCTCTCTTCCTTCCCTGGAACCAGTGACCCTAAATTAGGAACGGGCGACTGCTTATAGCCCATTGAGTTGCTCACGGTGGTCGTTAAACCTCCAATCAAAAAAATAAATAAAAAACATAGCAGTGAGAGCACATGCTAGTGTAGCCTAGTGGACAGCACTCGGAGCTCTGGTGCCGAGTGTTTTGGGTTCGAATCCCACCCCTGGCATAAAAATGATGGAGAATTTTACTTCGTCATATTGGCACCCGAACTTCACTGATGGTCTGGCTGTTAGGTTTCTCGCAATGGTGTGATGTTCATTCCACACCACGAAACAGGAAATATTAGAATCCCTTCTGCAGTGCTTCGAAAAAAATAAATCAGTGTGTTGTTCCACATACCAAATTGCCTGGGATTTCCCAAATGCACATTCTTCATAGGATGACTGCCTACAGCGACACATGGTCCCAGCTGACCCGTGGGCCATGACCCTGGTACTCTTTCGGGAGGGGGGATATGTGACATGCCTGCCCCGAAGGACCAGAATGACATAAAGGCAGATAGCAGTAAGTGCACATGACTGTGTAGTATAGTGGATAGCACTCGGAACTCCGGAGCCGAGAGTTGTGGGATTCGAATCTCGCTCCTGGCATAAAGATGATGGAGAAATTTACTTCGTCATAACGTCAGCTAATTTGGCGTGAGGTAGGCATTCGGGATTGCCAAGAAAACAACAATCAAAGGATATATACGGCCGCCGTGGTGTTCTCGTATGGGACATTATTCTGATCGATGGACGTGCAGAGTTCCAGATACTGAAAGGAGGTACTGTAACCGGTGCGCTCTATTGTAATGATGTAATCTTTCTCTACTTTTCGTCTGTTCCGAAATGTCATTGCTCCACAGTTCGTATTAGCAGACGATAACGCCACACCCCATCATACGGTGGCTGGTGATGAGACGAGATGCTCGAAAGTGAAGAAATTCAGCGGACAGATTGGCCAGAGCGTTCCCTCAACCTGCATCCCATAAAACACGTGCGGGACGCTCTGGGGAGACGCTTTGCGGCACGTCAACACACGCCGGAATTTGCCCAACAGCTGAAGACGTCCCTGATGGAAAAATGGGCAATTTTACCGAAAGAACTCATGAACAACTTAATATGAAGGATGGGCAGACGGTACAAATCATGCATCGATGTAAGGCATGATCGTATACCCTACGGGGAACATCCTCTTCCATTCGTGAAGTCTTGAGCAGTGATACAAGTGTATCATGACACCCAGTTCTATGTAGGCCATTCTGAATAAAGTTCCACTTAGTCCTTCAGAGTTCTATGTATGCCATTCTGAATAAAGTTCCACTTAGTCCTTTAGATATCTATGTACATAGACCATTCTGAATAAAGTTCCACTTAGTCCTTTAGAGTTCTATGGAGGCCATTCTGAATAAAGTTCCACTTAGTTCTTTAGAGTTATATGTAGGCCATTCTGAATAAAGTTCCACTTAGTCCTTTAGAGTTCTATGGAGGCCATTCTGAATAAAGTTCCACTTAGTCCTTTAGATATCTATGTACATAGACCATTCTGAATAAAGTTCCCCTTAGTCCTTTAGAGTTCTATGTACATAGATCATTCTTAATAAAGTTCCACTTAGTCCTTTAGAGATCTATGTACATAGATCATTCTGAATAAAGTTCCACTTAGTCCTTTAGAGTTCTATGTAGGCAATTCTGAATAAAGTTCCCCTTAGTCCTTTAGAGTTCTATGTACATAGATCATTCTTAATGAAGTTCCACTTAGTCCTTTAGAGATCTATGTACATAGATCATTCTGAATAAAGTTCCACTTAGTCCTTTAGAGTTCTATGTAGGCAATTCTGAATAAAGTTCCACTTAGTCCTTTAGAGTTCTATGTAGGCAATTCCGAATAAAGTTCCACTTAGTCCTTTAGAGTTCTATGTAGGCAATTCTGAATAAAGTTCCACTTAGTCCTATGATATCTGCAGTTGTGTCGGTGTTGCTTCCGTCATCATTTTGATAAGTAATGGAGTTCCTATAGTTTGAAATTAACATATCCAGGCCGCTCCTACAGGTTAAAGCCTGGCTTGTGCTTAAGTTCTGCACCCCAGTGTATTTTTGAAAATAGTCTTAACCCCATTTTGTAGGACAACACCAAATATTCAGAATTTTCTGTGGGTTTTGACATGACAGAAATATAGAAATATTGTTACAAATTCCTGTTATTTATATTTGGCTATTAATTTATCTCTAACCACACATATGAAATTAATGTTCTCCAGCTCCCTCATGAGTGTTAGTCGAAGTCCTTGGCTTTGACCTCCCATCTACGTAGGGGAAGGAAAGGAAATATCATCCAAGGGCCAGCAATTTCCCTGTGTTCCAAAACTTTTGTTCGGTGAAGTTTTGGAAGAAAAGTGAAAAAGACAAGTCACTGCGTGAAAATGGCGATGATGGATCTTCCATTTCTTCTCAATAATCTTGCAGATATGAACCTGTGGTTTAACAAGTTAGTAAAATAGTGCAATGGACTGATCATAATATGCTTTCCAACATACCAGAAATTATTACTCAAGTTATGTGGATAATGGCTGTGGAATTAATATCGCTCCTGTGCCCTGACCTTTGACCCCATTTCGATGATATTAAACAGAATTGGCTGAGAGTGGAAGAAATATTCTTCTCATAATACGTGGCAAATACGTCATTATAATAAACAAAACAATCACATATAGCTGAATTGACTGTAATTACTGTTTCACACGTGAATTCAATCACATCAGATAACTTGAAAATTTCCCGCTCCACTGCGATGAAATTTTCAAGTTTTCTGATGTCATTGAATTCACGTGTGAAACAGTAATTACAGTCAATTCAACGATGTTTGACTGCTGTGAGAATTGTTTCATTATACTTCCGGAACAACATACTAAAGTTTTGTCGCAATAGAAGCATTTTTATTCAAGTTATGAGGATTATGTCTGTGGAATAAATCTTGCTCCTGTGCCCTGACCTTTGACCCCAACTCAATGATATTCAACATAACCGGTTCAGTATACATTTTGAACAACATCATAACGTTTTGCCGCAATCGAAGCATTTCACGTAAGTTATGACGTATAAGGGCGATATAATAGATCTCGCTCCTGTCCTGACCTTTGACCCTATTTCGCCCATTTTCAAAAGAATTCGTCCAGAGGTTATCCATGACCACATACTAAAATTTCATCGACATCGAACCATTTTTACGCGAGTTATCCTGCGGACAGAGAGACAGACGGACAAAGCTGGAGCATATACGCTTTTCCAACCTACGGTTGGAAAGCGCAAAGTACGGTACTTTTCGTCGAATGTAATTTTTAATTAATGTAATGAAATTTCAACCTTTACAATTATCATTAATATTCTGAAATTCCTTCCAAAACCAGGGCATCAATCCCTCGGTGCACGTTAATGAATCCAATACTAGTGAAATATTAAAACTCGCTAGAGCTCCAATGATTTTAATAGCACACGAATTCAGTAAAATAAGAACAAATAAACGCATGAGATCTTTCGAGTTTCCTAAAACACATCTTCAGATGAAAAACAAATTAAACCCTAAGTTCGGGTAATCATGGTATATATACACATATGTAACAAACACGTTGATGTGCAATGGGTGACGTACATAGCCCTTCACCCGATTGGTTGGGAGGCTACTCATGTAGAAGTTTGACAGCCGTGAGGAAATAACTATACAGAAAGAATAACATATTAACATGAAGCTGATGGTATTATATAATAAATCTAATCACCACAACATAATATTCACAAAATAGCAATACTCCAGAATTGAGAAATAAATACTTACATATGATGCTAGGCAATTTGTAAATTAGATATAACTGACTCCACCTTAAATTTGTTTCTCACTTGAGATTTTGAACAATGAACTAATTGGCTCTTCTGTATGATTGGAATAATTCTAAGCTACAAATTGCCTAGCATCATATGTAAGTATTTGTTTCTCATTTCTGGAGTATTGCTATTTTGTGAATATTATGTTGTGGTGATTAGATTTATTATATAATACCATCAGCTTCATGTTAATATGTTATATGTTCAGGGTGGGATCCCCACTCCGCACCCACTTCTTTGTTCACTCTTTCTGTATAGTTATTTCCTCACGGCTGTCAAACTTCTACATGAGTAGCCTCCCAACCAATCGGGTTTACGTCACCGTTGCACATCGACGTGGTTGTTACATATGTGTATATATACCATGATTACCCGAACTTAGGGTTTAATTTGTTTTTCATCTGAAGATGGATTTTAGGAAACTCAAAAGATCTCATGTGTTTATTTGTTCTCATTTTAATGAATTCGTGTGCTAATAGAATCATTGGGGCTTTAGCGAGTTTTAGTGTTTCACTAGTATTGGATTCATTAACGTGCACCGAGGGATTGCTGCCCTGGTTTTGGAAGTAACTTATTCTGCACGTTTTAATTCGTCGTCTTCTTATATTCTGAAATTAAAAATCCTCTTCCAGTAAGTTTCCCATTTTATGATCATACAACAAATATTTCTTGTTCTAGTGATTCTATTAATGATTTCACGAAACCAGTGAAAATGAATCTTGTAGTCCTCGTTCTAGGAAAACGTTTTCAAGTTGGTTAATCATGGTAATCTTAGGACGTCTGCTACATATCAACGTGCTCCTTATTTCTAATACAACATCATATTTCTTAAAAAAATATAGTTTGCATTTACGAGATTCAAATATTAGGTGTGCAACTTAATTCTCGACCCCAAGCACGACACGTTGACAGCAAATTATAGCAAATCGAATACGTACCTAATCAAGGAAATAATCCTCGTCCTGTTAGATACATTTGAGCCATCGGTCAGGGAGCAGCCGAATACCACTGTGGAAAAAAGAGGACTGTTTCGAGTTGATGAAGTCATCAATACTTGTGTCGACATCCTCGACAAAAGTGATCACTCAGGTGATGTTAAAAGGGAACGAAAGAGGTGATAATCCGACGGAGCAAAGTCTGGAGAATACCTCGGGTGGGACAAATTCTCCCATCCCAGGTCGGTGATCGTGTTTAAATTCGTTTTCGCGGTGTGAGGACGCGCGTTATCCTGAAGCAACAGGACCGACCTTTTGTCCTTGCAGGTGTATGGCCTTTTCGCCTCCACTGAGTCACTCACACGAATGAGTTGCTGACAATAACGCTGAGCATTGACCGTTTCACCAGGTCTGAGCAACTCATAGGTACGACACCGGGCTGATCCCACGATATGCACAGCAACAACTTCCTGGCATGGATATTCGGTTTGGCGGTACTGGTGGTAGGCTGACCCAGAAAAACCTACGATTTGCGTCGCTTAGGATTATCGTAAAGGATCCACTTCTCATCACAGGACAAAATGCTGCGGAAATCCTTCTTCTTGAATCTGGAGAGCAAGAACACAGCAACATCGTAGCGCCTAAACTTGTTCGCAGCTGTAAGTTGGTGGGTCACCCAACGGCCCTCCTTATGCATCCGCCCAAGCTTATGCAGGCGCTTTGCAATGTCTTGCCGTGTCACGCCGAGTTCCTGGGCTAGCTCTGACTGTGTGCGACGGGGATCCGCGTCCAACAGTTGTTCGAATTCCTCATCGTCAACTTTCGGTGGCTGTCCTGGACGTTCTACATCACGGAGATCGAAATTGTCCTGCTTAAACCGCTGGAACCAGTTCTTACACGTAATGTAGGACACAGCATCCTCACCCAAAGCAGCACAGATCATTTGCTGGGCTTCCGCGGCGCTTGTTTTTTGCTGAAACGTGAACAGGAGGCAGTGCCTCAAATGTTGCTTTTCGAACGACATTGCTTTCACCGTCAACTTTTGTCCCTTCTCTCACTACAGCTGTGAGCGGTTACGGTTGCCTGGGAAGCTGTTGGATGGCGCTGCAATCAGCCATTATCGCACACAGCTATTGGCATTTGTCGACGTTCTATGATCGCTTGCGGTTAGGGTCTGAGAATTAAGTTGCACACGTAATACATTGGCTAATTAGCCGAATTATTTCCCTGGTTCGTTCTTTGGTTGCACTGCCACTGCGCAATCCACCAGATTTCCTGAATCCTTTCATTTTTTGTCAAACGTAGTCTTTGCGCCGTAGTTTATTTCATTTTACCCGAAAGGTAGCTTGGATAAAAAGAAAAAGGCGAAACCTGTTCCCTCCGCAAAACCAGGTTTTCTACGGCGTTTAAATTCCACAGGAGGAACTTTATGAACGAAGATGTGGAACCATAACATATTTGCAGAACCCAATTTTTCCTTAACTGGTTGCTGAGGTAAAGGTTAGCTGTTTAGCCTCACACTGCGCAGCCAAAATCAATGTCCTCACACACATTTTTACCAGAAGAACCCGATGCAAAAAACTCTTTTAAATTTCGTTCTCACGGAAAAGTTTCGCATCATACACCTGTAGCGTTTAGGCTATATATTTGCTATAGTCGTGCGCTTCTGTTAATTGTATGTTTAGCTTGTTTAAGTCAGTTAATAGAAATATTCTTAGAGAACTTTATAGAACATTAATTCCTGATCAAATAGTATCCGATCTACACTATTGAAAATGTTGTAGTAGGTTGCACCAAAAGATGGTGCTACATCAGATGCACCACTTTTTGGGGGAAAGTAAACCACTGTGTGGTGCATGAAACATACAGTGGCTTACTACAAGGGAAGGTAAACCACTGTGTGGTGCATGAAACATACAGTGGCTTACTACGAGGGAAAGTAAACCGCTGTGTGGTGCATGAAACATACAGTGGCTTACTACGAGGGAAAGTAAACCACTGTGTGGTGCATGAAACATACAGTGGCTTACTACGAGGGAAAGTAAACCACTGTGTGGTGCATGAAACATACAGTGGCTTACTACGAGGGAAAGTAAACCACTGTGTGGTGCATGAAACATACAGTGGCTTACTACGAGGGAAAGTAAACCACTGTGTGGTGCATGAAACATACAGTGGCTTACTACGAGGGAACGTAAACCACTGTGTGGTGCATGAAACATACAGTGGCTTACTACGAGGGAAGGTAAACCACTGTGTGGTGCATGAAACATACAGTGGCTTACTACGAGGGAAGGTAAACCACTGTGTGGTGCATGAAACATACAGTGGCTTACTACGAGGGAAAGTAAACCACTGTGTGGTGCATGAAACATACAGTGGCTTACTACGAGGGAAAGTAAACCACTGTGTGGTGCATGAAATATACAGTGGCTTACTACAAGGGAAAGGTAAACCACTGTGTGGTGCATGAAACATACAGTGGCTTACTACAAGGGAAGGTTAACCACTGTGTGGTGCATGAAACATACAGTGGCTTACTACAAGGGAAGGTAAACCACTGTGGGGTGCATGAAACATACAGTGGCTTACTACAAGGGAAAGGTAAACCACTGTGTGGTGCATGAAACATACTGTGGCTTACTACAAGGGAAATTAAACCACTGTGTGGTTCATGAAACATACAGTGGCTTGCTACGATTAAAGGTAAACCACTGTGTGGTGCATGAAACATACAGTGGCTTACTACAAGGGAAATTAAACCACTGTGTGGTTCATGAAACATACAGTGGCTTGCTACGAGGAAAGGTAAACCACTGTGTGGTGCATGAAACATACAGTGGCTTACTACAAGGGAAATTAAACCACTGTGTGGTTCATGAAACATACAGTGGCTTGCTACGAGGAAAGGTAAACCACTGTGTGGTGCATGAAACATACAGTGGCTTACTACAAGGGAAATTGAACCACTGTGTGGTTCATGAAACATACAGTGGCTTGCTACGAGGAAAGGTAAACCACTGTGTGGTGCATGAAGCATACAGTGGCTTACTACGAGGAAATGTAAACCACTGTGTGGTGCATGAAACATACAGTGGCTTGCTACAACGGAAGGTAAACCACTGCGTGGTGCATGAAACATACAGTGGCTTACTACAAGGGAAGGTAAACCACTGCGTGGTGCATGAAACATACAGTGGCTTACTACAAGGGAAGGTAAACCACTGCGTGGTGCATGAAACATACAGTGGCTTACTACAAGGGAAAGTAAACCACTGCGTGGTGCATGAAACATACAGTGGCTTACTACAAGGGAAAGTAAACCACTGCGTGGTGCATGATACATACAGTGGCTTACTACAAGGGAAGTTAAACCACTGTGTGGTGCATGAAACATACAGTGGCTTACTACAAGGGAAGGTAAACCACTGTGTGGTGCATGAAACACACAGTGGCTTACTACAAGGGAAGGTAAACCACTGTGTGGTGCATGAAACACACAGTGGCTTACTACAAGGGAAGGTAAACCACTGTGTGGTGCATGAAACATACAGTGGCTTACTACAAGGGAAAGTAAACCACTGCGTGGTGCATGAAACATACAGTGGCTTACTACAAGGGAAAGTAAACCACTGCGTGGTGCATGAAACATACAGTGGCTTACTACAAGGGAAAGTAAACCACTGCGTGGTGCATGAAACATACAGTGGCTTACTACAAGGGAAGGTAAACCACTGCGTGGTGCATGAAACATTCAGTGGCTTACTACAAGGGAAAGTAAACCACTGCGTGGTGCATGAAACATACAGTGGCTTACTACAAGGGAAGGTAAACCACTGCGTGGTGCATGAAACATACAGTGGCTTACTACAAGGGAAGGTAAACCACTGCGTGGTGCATGAAACATACAGTGGCTGACTACAAGGGAAGGTAAACCACTGCGTGGTGCATGAAACATACAGTGGCTGACTACAAGGGAAGGTAAACCACTGCGTGGTGCATAAAACATACAGTGGCTGACTACAAGGGAAGGTAAACCACTGCGTGGTGCATGAAACATTCAGTGGCTTACTACAAGGGAAGGTAAACCACTGCGTGGTGCATGAAACATTCAGTGGCTTACTACAAGGGAAGGTAAACCACTGCGTGGTGCATGAAACATACAGTGGCTTACTACAAGAGAAAGTAAACTACTGTGTGGTGCATGGAACATACATTGGCTGACTACAAGAGAAAGTAAACTACTGTGTGGTGCATGGAACATACATTGGCTGACTACGAGGGAAGGTAAACCACTGCGTGGTGCATGAAACATACAGTGGCTGACTACGAGGGAAGGTACACCACTGCGTGGTGCATGAAACATACAGTGGCTTACTACGAGGGAAGGTAAACCACTGCGTGGTGCATGAAACATACAGTGGCTTACAACAAGGGAAGGTAAACCACTGCGTGGTGCATGAAACATACAGTGGCTTACAACAAGGGAAGGTAAACCACTGCGTGGTGCATGAAACATACAGTGGCTGACTACAAGGGAAAGTAAACCACTGTGTGGTGCATGAAACATACAGTGGCTGACTACAAGGGAAAGTAAACCACTGTGTGGTGCATGAAACATACAGTGGCTGACTACAAGGGAAAGTAAACCACTGTGTGGTGCATGAAACATTCAGTGGCTGACTACAAGGGAAGGTAAACCACTGTGTGGTGCATGAAACATTCAGGTGCTGACTACAAGGAAGGTAAACCACTGCGTGGTGCATGAAACATTCAGTGGCTGACTACAAGGGAAGGTAAACCACTGCGTGGTGCATGAAACATTCAGTGGCTTACTACAAGGAAAGGTAAACCACTGCGTGGTGTATGAAACATACAGTGGCTTACTACAAGGGAACGTAAACCACTGTGTGGTGCATGAAACATACAGTGGCTTACTACAAGGGAACGTAAACCACTGTGTGGTGCATGAAACATACAGTGGCTTACTACGAGGGAAGGTAAACCACTGCGTGGTGCATGAAACATACAGTGGCTTACAACAAGGGAAGGTAAACCACTGCGTGGTGCATGAAACATACAGTGGCTTACAACAAGGGAAGGTAAACCACTGCGTGGTGCATGAAACATACAGTGGCTGACTACAAGGGAAAGTAAACCACTGTGTGGTGCATGAAACATACAGTGGCTTACTACGAGGGAAGGTAAACCACTGCGTGGTGCATGAAACATACAGTGGCTTACTACGAGGGAAGGTAAACCACTGCGTGGTGCATGAAACATACAGTGGCTTACAACAAGGGAAGGTAAACCACTGCGTGGTGCATGAAACATACAGTGGCTGACTACAAGGGAAAGTAAACCACTGTGTGGTGCATGAAACATACAGTGGCTTACAACAAGGGAAGGTAAACCACTGTGTGGTGCATGAAACATTCAGTGGCTGACTACAAGGGAAGGTAAACCACTGTGTGGTGCATGAAACATTCAGTGGCTGACTACAAGGGAAGGTAAACCACTGCGTGGTGCATGAAACATTCAGTGGCTGACTACAAGGGAAGGTAAACCACTGCGTGGTGCATGAAACATTCAGTGGCTTACTACAAGATAAGGTAAACCACTGCGTGGTGTATGAAACATACAGTGGCTTACTACAAGGGAACGTAAACCACTGTGTGGTGCATGAAACATACAGTGGCTTACTACAAGGGAACGTAAACCACTGTGTGGTGCATGAAACATACAGTGGCTTACTACAAGGGAAAGTAAACCACTGTGTGGTGCATGAAACATACAGTGGGCTTACTACAAGGGAAAGTAAACTACTGTGTGGTGCATGAAACATACAGTGGCTTACTACAAGGGAAAGTAAACCACTGTGTGGTGCATGAAACATACAGTGGGCTTACTACAAGGGAAAGTAAACCACTGTGTGGTGCATGAAACATACAGTGGGCTTACTACAAGGGAAAGTAAACCACTGTGTGGTGCATGAAACATACAGTGGCTTACTACAAGGGAAAGTAAACTACTGTGTGGTGCATGAAACATACAGTGGCTTACTACAAGGGAAAGTAAACCACTGTGTGGTGCATGAAACATACAGTGGCTTACTACAAGGGAAAGTAAACCACTGTGTGGTGCATGAAACACGATGCAATTATGCACCATTACCTGGTACATAATTGCATCGTGTTTTTGTTTATATTATACATCTCACAATGGTTTTCCTTTGCGCCAAAAGCGGTGCAGCTGGTGTAGTACCGCTTTTTGATAAAATCGACTACAAATTTTTAACAGTGTGTAGGGGCAGGGAAAACATCTAAGCTTCTGAGTTTCTTTCCAAACTCCCTTCAGAGTAGACACCTTCTGACACTACACACTCGTTCCAAAAGTCTGACCATTGCTGATAACATCTCTTAAAGTCACTTTTAGGGTGCTCTAATAGGTGCTGCGTATATTTCTTCTTCATCGCCTCTTTGTCTTCAAATCTTCTCCTCATTAGAGGAAATTTCAACTTTGATCGCATCCAGAAGTCGCAAGGAGCCATGTCTGGAGAACATGGTGCTTACCATACTTGTGGCATCCAGAGTTTCGCCAAAAAAGCCTGATTGATATGAGACAAATGACCGGGCCATGTCCATGACGTAGTCTCCCAATCACCTTACTGCCACAGCACAGGTCTCCGGCGTCGCAGTGTATCTCATAGGTGACGGACAATTACTTGATAGTATTCCTTGCTTACAGATTGTTTAAAGCACGTACTTTCTCGATCATTTCGTGGTTCCAGCTTGTAGAGAGCATTTCTGAAAGCTCGCCACTCCCAACAGATGTATATTTAAACTCTTTAAATACTTTAAATAATAAAGTAACCGCTACGGCTAGAGGAAAGAACCAATATAGGAGATAACGGATTTAAGTAACAAATACAACGTCTTTATTCTTCAACTCACTGAAAGATCAAATATAATCCATTGATGGAACGTGACTCTCAGGTCTTCAAGAAGAATTCGATTTCAATAATAGTCAATTACATGTATCTCAACAGGTTTCATATCAACATTTAAGAAAATATAAGTGCAAAATATATTTCTGAACAACTCTACAACTCCACCTCACTACATTTAATGTTGTCAGCTTTATCTATCTCTGACTCTCTGTCAGTGATGCCGAATTGCAAAAATTCCTGGGGCAAGTATTATAAGGTTCAGTGAGAAAACGTTTAACCAAGAAGTAACTAAAGTTACATAAGAAAGCAGAAATTCAAAAGGAATGTAAAATATAGTTATACGTCGCAGATTTTAAAATATTTTCATCAGTTTGACAATTGCAGCCCACATGAACGAAATTCAAACAATTCTCATAATCCAGAAAATTATTTGAATTTTGTTATCGTGGAAACGTTTCGCTTTATGGACCCTAAAATATTATTGTCAGTTTGGCAATTTTTCGAAACAACTGCTCTTGAAAGGAAGGCATGTGATTCGTTATATCAGTTGCCTTTAACATTCTAAGTGCCATTTTCACTCAGCTATACCAATGTTCACAAATGTTGAGTCAGATAAAAGCTTCAAAATGACTGTAAACATTACTTGCGGATACACAAAGAAATTACGGAAGTAAGATGAAAGCGCGCTATTGATCAAATTAAAATGCAAAGGAGTTGTATGATTCCTTTGGTTCGCAGCCGTTATTGTCCTTGTCTAGCATTATTACGGCTGATGTTACATCAGCAGGTAATTCCTTATCTCAAATTCAAATGAGAACACTCGGGTAGAAACTGCTTGCAATTCATAGCCGAAAAGGAATGCGTTATAACGATAATTATTATTATCTCGCTTCCTGGCTAACGTCTGTCACGACTGATATTTGCTGAGATTCGTTACAAGTTAAACTTCTCACCCGACTATGAAGCAAATAAAGACGGCTTGCAGTCATATTTATTTATTTAAGCTGTCTTCAGTGCTAAAGTATACAGAGGCACCTTCTTCCCAAAGCGAAAATGGAACGCTAAAACTATAAATTAAATAAACCTACTGCATTTAATTATGCATTGCTTTACTAACACATTTGTGAAATTGTAATAAACAATCATCTCTGTACAGCAGACGATAAGGAAATCACATTGGGTAAGCATGTTCAAATTGCTGAGAAGCCACTCACAAAAAAATGGATGAATTACACAAAAGATCAAAAATTCAGGATGCTTCGTTATATATATATATATACACTATCTACCAACAAGTAATTGGACACCCCTGCAATCGACGATATCTGCGGTCCTGATACACGCCACGGCCGCCGCCGTTAAATATCTTGTGGGAAACAACAACGCAACCAGTCGCATGCAAGATGCCACGCAGTTCGGAGCTCTCTGATTTCTAGAAAGGTGTAATCGTCGGGTAGCACGGAATTGGCCGATCCATACGCGACATATCCAGCGAGTTGAAGTACCCAAAATCGACAGTGGCTACGTGATTGGCAAGTGGAAGATGAGAGGTGACTGTCGGAATGTCCCCAACCTGGCAGACCCACAACACAGGGAGTTACAGACCGACGGGTGCTGGCCAGAGAAATTCGGAAGAACCGCACCAAATCGATGGAGCACATCCGCGAGGAGTTTCAGCAGGCATCCGGGAGTGTTCTTTTGATGAATACCATCCGTATGGAAGCCCATCTGCTCAATTATCATGGACGTGTTGCCGCCTACAAGCCTTTGTTCACCAAGTCGAATAGCGCTGCTCGGCTAACGTGGTGCAAAGAACGTCGACAGCGGACCGTTGAACAGTGGAAACAGGTTCTCTGGAGCGACGAATCAAGGTTCACCCACTACCATTCGGATGGCAGGATTTGGGTTTGGCGTCTGCCTGGAGAACGCCTCCTGTCGGAATGTATTGTGACAACTGTGAAGTTCGGCGGCGGCGGAATTATGCTTTGGCGGTGTTTCGCCTAGTATGGCACGGGACCCTTGGTCGCAATTCCTAGTAGACTCAACGCCGAGACCTACTGCACCATTTTGGATGACCATGCGCTTCCTATGTTCTGGCACTTTTACGGGGTGGACCCATGTTACGTTCAGGATGACAATGCCACCTGTCATGTTGCGAGGTCCAGCATGGCTTGGTATGGTGACAATGTGGTTATTCGAATGGACCAGACTGCGCAGAGCCCGGACCTTAACCCTATCGAGCTGCTCTGGGACGAGTTGGAGCGTCGACTTAAGGGGTGCCCCCACCGTCCGAAATCGGTAAAGGAACTGACCTATCGTCAGCAAGCCGAGTGGAAGAAAATAACCGCTAGCCGTCGTACAACGCCTGGTGTAGAGTATGCCCCTGAGGGTCGCAGCTGTAATCGCCGATCGTGGAGGCTCCACCAACTATTGAAGGTGAATAAACTTCGTTTTCCTTTGCTATCACAGGTGTCCAATTACTTGTTGGTAGATAATGTGTATATATATATTAGGTGTGCAACTTAATTCTCGGCCACAGGCAAAACACTTTGACAGCAATTTATAGCAAATAGAATACATACCTAATCAGGGAAATAACTCCCATCGTGTTGGATACATTTGAGCCATCGGACAGAGAGCTGCCGATTGCTACTGCGATAACAAGAGGGCTGTTTTTAGTTGATAAAGTCATCAATACTTGTGTGGACCTCCTCGACAGAAGTGAAGAGCGTATCACTCAGGCGATGTCGCAGGGAGCAAGAGAGATGATAATCCAATGGGGCGAAATCTGGAGAATACGCCGGCTGGGACAAAATCTCCCATCCCAGGTCGGTGATCGTGTTTAACTTTGTTTTTGCGGTGTGAGGACGCGCGTTATCCTGAAGCACCAGGACCGACCTTCTGTCCTTGCCAATGTATAGCCTTTTTGACTCCATTGCGCCACTCACACGAATGAGTTTCTGACCATAACGCTGAGCATTGACCGTTTCACCAGATCTGAGAAACTTATAGTGTACGACACCTCGCTGATTCCACCATATGCACAGCAGCAACTTCCTGGCATGGATATTCGGTTTGCCGGTACTGGTGGTAGGCTGGCCTGGATAAACCCACGAATTCCGCAGTTTAGGATTATCGTAAAGGATCCACTTCTCATCACAGGTCAAAATCTTCAGGAGGAAATCCTTCTTCTTGAATCAGGACAGCAAGGACACAGCAATATCGTGAGTCTGTGAGTTGGTGGGGCACCCAACAGCCCTGCTTGTGAATCCGTCCAAGCTTGTGCAGGCGCTTTGAAATGGCTAGCCGTGTTACTCAGAGTTCCTGGGACCGCTCTGACTGTGTGCGACAGGGATCCGCATCTAGTAATTGTTCCAATTCCTCATCGTCAACTTTCTGTGACTGTGCCGGACGTTCTGTATCACGGAGATCGAAATGTCCCTTCCTAAACCGCTGAAGCCACTTCTCAAACGTACTGTAGGACACAGCAGCCTCACCTAAAGCAGCACAGATCATTTTATGGGCTTTCGCGGCACATTTTTTCAGCTGAAACGCGAACAGGAGGCAATGCCTTAAATGTTGCTTCTCGAACGACATTGCTTTCAGAGTTAACTTTCGTCCCTTTTCTCACTACAGCTGTGAGCGGTTATCGTTGCTTGGAAAGCTGTTGGGTAGCTCTGCAATAAACCATTATCGGACACAGCTATTTCCGTTAGCCGACGTTCTATGATTGCTTGCGTGTGGGGGCCGAGAATGAAGTTGCACACCTAAAATATAAATATATATATATATATATATATATATATATATATATATATATATATATATATACACACTGGGATGTAAGGTCAGGTGATGCGTAACATCACAGCCTCTCCTTGACAAATGTCAACCCAGCCTTCTCGTGGTACATCCTGTTCCCACTAAAGGGGCTCTGACGACCGCCAATAGCGGTATAACTATACCATCGGGATTAGAGGAAATGCTATCCCACACTCACCAACCCGCTTGGCCAGCGTGGTGAGTCATGGCCAAACCCCTCCAAAATGACTCCACAACTTAAATCTTGGCCCTCAGTCTCCGGCAGCTGGAATGTACCTGGCCAAGGCAGCGGCCAGTGCGACATGAAGGCAGAGGGTGCTAAGAATCCCCGGAGGACCGGACTAGCTGCCATCTGATGCTGACCTTGGCTACGTACAACGGACGCTCCCTATCTTCTGATTCAAGGCTTCTTGAATTGGAAGAGGAACTACAAAGGATCAAGTGGGACATCGTCGGGCTAAGTGAGGTAAGGAGAAAAGGAGAAGATCTCATTGAACTGAAAAGTGGACATCTCTTCTACTATCGTGGGACAGATACTGGCAGAACTAGTGGTGTTGGATTTATAATAAACAAGAAACTGAAGGATAAAGTTGTAGAAGTTGAAAGTTCCTCTGACAGAGCTGCACGACTCGTTATCCAACTCTCGAAAAGATACCAGGCTCAGATTATTCAAACTTATGCACCCACCACAAGTCATGCTGAAGAAGAAATTGAAGAATTTTATGAGGAAATTCGTGATCTAAATAATAAAGGTAAGCAGCACTTGAAGATAATTATGGGAGATTTCAATGCAAAAATAGGGCAACGGCAACAGAATGAAACTTCAGTAGGTAAATTCGGTCACGGCAACAGAAACCAGCGTGGAAATACTCTCGTAGAGTTTGCAGAGGCAGAAGGGTTTTTCATCTTGAACTCCTTTTTCAAGAAAAAGCCACACAGGAAATGGACATGGAGACATCTAAATGGGAAGACAAGTGAAATTGATTTTATTATGTGTAACAAAAAATTCGTCATAGAAGACTGCAGTGTGCTAAACAAGTTCAACACAGGCAGTGACCATAGATTGGTGAGATGTAAGATGCACCTCAACACTAAACTCGAACGTAGCAAGCTCATAAGACAAACAAAATGTATTGACATAACCAACCTTAAAAAACACCATAATACCTTCAAATTGGAACTGAAGAACATATTCTCTGCTTTAGAAGGCCTAACATCGGAAGAAGTGGATATTTCTGAAGTTAACAGAAAAGTAACCAAAGCTCTTGTGGAAACAGCAACAAAATTAGCTGGGTCTAAGAACAAATTGCATGCGAACAAATTATCAGGAAAAACCAAAATGTTGATGCAAAAAAGAAGAGTGATGAGGACAACTAAAGAAGATGTGACTTCCAAAGTGGAATATATAGAGCTATGCAAGACAGTACGAAAAAGTATCACTGAAGACGTAAGGAAATTCAACTGTGAACTAGTAAGGAAAGCAATTGAAAACAACCAAAGCCTAAAGATAGCAAAGGGACATCTCAGTAAGGGGAAAAAACAGATTATGGCACTGAGAAAAGAAGATGGTTCTGTAACAAGAAATAGAGGCAAAATTTTGACAAGAGTGAAAGATTTCTACTCCAAATTATATGAAAGGGATGATACATGTACTCCAGACATCATGAAAGGTACCAGTACCAGAGTTCTTCCAGTCCTTCCAGCAGAAGTTGCACATGCAATCAAGAACATGAAACGGGGAAAAGCTCCAGGAGAAGATGGAATTACTGTAGACATCATACAAGAAGCAAGTGGAGAAATCGAAACAGTACTCGCCCAAATTTTCACTCCATGCCTTAATGAAGGGAAAATTCCTGAGGATTGGAACAACGCTACCATGATCTTGCTACATAAAAAAGGTGACATTGAGGATCTCAGGAACTACAGACCGATCAGCCTCCTATCAGTGGTTTATAAAATCTTCACTAAAGTTCTTTCACACCGCTTGAAGGTGACACTGGACATGGCTCAACCGAGAGAACAAGCTTTATTCAGGAGTGGCTACAGCACAATAGATCATATCCACGTACTGAGAGAACTAATTGAAAGAGCGAGGGAATATGAGCTTCCATTGTGCATGGCTTTTATCGATTATGAAAAAGCCTTTGATTCGGTGAAACCATCAGCAGTTGCAATGGCTCTGAAATCCTGCGGTATTGAAGATGCATACATTAATATTATTAATAACATCTACGAAAATGCAAGTCCAAAGATTCGGCTGTTTGAAAATACAACACACATAAAAATTGGAAAAGGAGTGAGACAAGGTGACACCATATCTCCGAAGCTCTTTAATGCCACATTGGAAAATGTCTTTCAATCACTGAACTGGGAAAACAAAGGGATAAAGATTAATGGAGATTATCTAAACCACCTTCGTTTTGCTGATGACATAGTCATTTTTGCAACTACCCCATCAGAGCTACAGAGTATGATCCAGGAACTTGCTGACAAGAGTAAAGAAGTGGGATTAAAAATGAACTTTCAGAAGACAAAAGTGATGTTCAATGCTTTTACAAGAAATGAAGATTTATCGATTGATGGAGAAAAGCTGGAGATAACCGACACGTACGTTTATCTTGGACAGCAGATATCAAGTGAGGGTCACATTGGTGAAGAAATTAATCGGCGTACAAAACTTGCCTGGCGAGCTTTTGGAAGAAACAGCATAATTTTCAAGAGCAATATGCCATTATGTCTTAAAAGAAAAGTGTTTGATCAATGCATCCTTCCAGTGCTTACGTATGGTGCAGAGACGTGGACCTTAGCTAAAAGAGACGTACAAAGGCTGCAGACAACTCAAAGTAGCATGGAGAGGTGCATGCTTGGTGTAACCAGGAGAGATAAGAAGAGGAACGCGTGGATCCGAAAAAGGACAAGAGTGGAAGACATCATTATCAGAGTTAAATCCCTGAAATGGCAATGGGCTGGACATACTGCCAGAAGAACAGACCATCGATGGACAGCCGATATTTTAGATTGGATTCCAAGGGACAGGAAAAGACCCAGAAGAAGACCACATGGGAGATGGGTGGATGAAATTCGAAAGTATGCGGGAGTGACATGGAGGAGACTGGCACAAGACAGACCGTTGTGGAGGAAACTTGGGGAGACCTTCGTCCAGCAGTGTATTGATAATGGTTGACAATGATGATGATGATGATATATACACTATCTACCAACAAGTAATTGTACACCTGTGATAGCAAAGGAGAACGAAGTTTATTCACCTTCAATAGTTGGTGGAGCCTCCACGAGCGGCGATTACAGCTGTGACCTTCCGGGGCATACTCTCAACCAGGCGTTGTACGACGTCTAGCGGTTGTTTTTCCACTCGGCTTGGAGAAGACAGTACAGTTGCTTCACCGATTTCGGATGGTGTTGGCACCTCTTAAGTCGACGCTTCAACTTACCCCAGAGGTGCTCGATAGGGTTAAGGTCCGGGCTCTGCGCAGGCCAGTCCATTCGATTAACCCCATGGTCAACATGCCAAGCCATGCTGGACCTAACAACATGACAGAGGGCATTGTCATCCTGAAAGTAACATGGGTCCACCTCGTAAAAGTGCCACAAAGTAGGAAGCGCATGGTCATCTAAAATGGTGCATTAGTTTTCGCCGTTGAGTCTACCAGGAATTGCGACCAAGGGTCCCGTGCCATACCAGGAGAAACACCCCTATAGCATAATATCACCGCCGTCGAACTTCACAGTTGGCACAATACATTCCGGCAGGAGGCGTTCTCCAGACAGACGCCGAACCCAGACCCTGCCATCCGAACGGTAGAGGGTAAATCTTGATTCGTTGTTCCAGAATGCCTGTTTCCACTGTTCAACGGTCCACTGTCGGCGTTCTTTGCACCCCGTTAGCCGAGGATCGCTACTGGACTTGGTGATCAAAGGCTTGTGGTCGGCAGCACGTCCATGATAACCGAGCAGATGGGCTTCCTTACGAATGGTATTCATCGAAAGAGCACTCCCGAATGCCTGTTGAAACTCCTCGCGGATGTGTCCCATTGATTTCGTGCAATTCTTCCGAATTTCATTGGCCAGCACCCGTCGGTCTGTAACTCCCTGTCTTGTGGGTCTGCCAGGTTGGGGCACATTCCGACAGTCACCTCTCATCTTTCACTGGCCAATCACGTAGGCCACTGTCGATTTTGGGTACTTCAACTCACTGGATATGTCACGTATGGATCGGCCATTTGTGTGATTCTCGACGATTACACCTTTCTCGAAATCAGAGAGCTTCGAACTGCGTGGCATCTTGCATGCGACTGGTTGCGTTGTTGTTTCCCACACGATATTTAACGGCGACGGCCGTGACGTGTATCAGGACCGCAGATATCGTCGATTGCAGGGGTGTCCAATGACTTGTTAGTAGATAGTGTATATACCTGTCTATACACTGGAGAGCAATTGAAATAGAATTACCTGTCTAGTAACGTATAGCACCACCTTCCGCCCTGATGACAGCAACGATTCTTCTCGGCATAGACTCGACAAGACACCGGAAGCCTTGGGAAGTCATACGGATTCACGACTTCACGAAGTTTTGATGGAGTTAGGTCAGAGCCTCGAAGATCTCTCTCGATGGTATCCCAAATGTGCTCGATGGGATTGAGGTCAGGTGACCTAGCTGGCCAAGGAAGCGAAGTCACGTTGGTGTAGTGTTCATCCAACAATTCGGATACAATTCGGGAGCGATGGCACGGTGCATTGTCTTGTTGCAAGATGAGGTCCCCAGTGGGATGTGGAAGACGCACAAACGGGATCAAATGGTCGTCCAGGATACCCCGGTAACGTTGACGTGTGAGGGATGAAGTCACACGTACCAGGGGTCCCGTTTCTGTCCACGTAAACAGTCCCCAGACGAGAATTCTGCCTCCACCAGCTTGAAGAGTACCCTGCTGGCATGAAGGATCCATCGCTTCATGTGGTTTGCGCCGTACTCGTATCCTGCTATCCGCATGTACCAACGTGATTCTCGACTCATCAGTCCGGGCAACATTTTCCCACATGTCTAGGGTCCAGTGGCGATGCTCACGCGCTAATGCTAATCTTTGCACCCTGTGATGTGCGGTCAGCAGCGGTACCCTCGTGGGACGATGGCTTCTGTACCCCATAGCGAGGAGATGGTTCTGGATGGTGTGGCTGTTTACACGTTTTTGTGCACCAGCGTTAAATTGCCGAGTGTTTTTTTGCACTGTGGCCCGTCTATCCGCTGTTACAATACGGGCTAGCCGACGATGACACCGCTCATCCACACGCTGTTGTCCACGGCAGTTGTCCCTTGCAGGGATTGTTTTACCGCATTCGATGTACTCACGGTGCTCCCGTGACCAAGTGGCTCGTGAAAATCCCAGTGCCAGCACGACTTTCGAGATGGAGTGACCCATTCGTCGGGCCCCGACAATTTGCCCACGATCAAATGCGCTTGGATCCTTCGTCTTACCCATGCTGCGTCCGACTTTTACTGATTCCCGTCGCATCACTCCTTATATTGTCGGATCGCTGCATACGTCATGTAGTTTCCGTTTACAGTGCTGTCCACAGCGCCACATTTGCTTAACACCAGCTGTCTCTAATTCAATTGTTCTTCAGTGTATATAGATATAGTGCAGAAATTCTACGTGGCATCGATTCCAAAAATAGCCGTAAGACTTCTGGAGAGATATTGAGCCACACCGTCTGAACCGCCGCCCACAGTTCCCTGATATTTGTAAGTGCAGGATCTTCGATACGGATAGACCTTTCTGCCACATCCCATAAATTCCCTATTGGGTTCATGTCAGGTGAACGTGGTGGCCACACTATCCGTCGGAACTGTCCAGAATATTCCTCCAACCAATTCTGGACAATTTGGACCCGATGACATGGTGCATTGTCAGCCAGAAAAGTCGCATCGTTGTTGGGGTTGAAGTCCAAGAAGGGCTGGAAATTCTCACCCAGCAAAGATCCATATAAGAATTAGAGTGGGCGTTAATGTTAGGTTTTGCTTTAAGAAGGGTTTTAGTAAATATAGGCCATATTCTGATCGGTAGAAAAATAGCTGTTTAGTAGAAGGAGATACGGAAGATCGGAAAAGAGCGACTAGAAATCTAAGTCCTACAGCGTTTCCTCTTACTATAATGGAGAGAAATAGAATAATGAAAAATGTGTTAGATGGGGGGGTAGGTAAATTAAGGCTATGAGGTAAGACAGACAGAATTTTTTTCTAAATCTCATTTGTAATGATTTATTTCCCGTGAATTGTATTGGGGGGGTGATTCAGATATTGGGGGCCGAAGCCCCCAAAATTGTTCTAGTTACGCCCCTGGTCCAATTATTCATGTGCAGGAAATTATGACGTCTGCCTCGTACCTAATTATTACTGTAGAGTAGACACATCCTTTCGTGACTACGGTATTCACCTCTGGCACTGCCTTATTTGCGGCATAATTCCCCATTTTACACTACCCAGATTGTTCGACGACGGTTCGCGAAACATGAGGAAGGCTTTCAGGTATTGTTTTGGCCTCCTATTAACCCAGACATTAATATAATCGATTATTTGTGGTTTGTGTTGGAACGGTAAATCCGATCTGCGGCGACTGAACCACCTAACTTGCTAGAGTTAAAATATCTTTTGGTTATGTGTTTTCACCAGATGCCACAAGACATCTTTAGAAATCTAGTTGCTTTCATTTTCGCACCGGGTAAAGGTTGTTTTGGCGGAACGTGCAGGATCAACATCATATTAGGCAGGTGGCCATGGTCCTTTGGCTCTTCGTTGTATGTGTCAATAATTGCTTGTTTAATGCATGTTATGGCAGCAGCTGTTATGTTTTTTACGCATTCCAACCGTAGGTTGAAGAGGCGTATATGCTCCAGCTTTTTCCGTCCGTCTGTCGGCACGATAACTTGCGTAAAAATTAATCGATTTCGATGAAATTTTAGTGTGTGGTAGAGGACCACCTGGGGACGAACTCTATTTAAAATGGATGAAATGGGGTCAATGGTCACGGCACAGGAGCGGGATCCATTCCATTGCTCTATTGCGTCATAACTTGCGTCAATATTGTTCGATTTTGACGAAATTTTAGTATATTGAAAGAGACCACCTAAGAATGAGTCCTGTTGAAAATGGGTGAAGTGGGGTCAAAGGTTAGGACATAGGAGCGGGATGCATTCCACTGCCTTTATGCGTCATAACGTACGTAAAAATAGATCGATTTCGATGAAATTTTAGTATGTGGTAGGGGACCACTGGGGACGAACCCTATTGAAAATGTACGAAATGGGGTCAAAGGTCAGGACATGGGAACGGGATCCATTCCATCGCCCTTATCCCATGCTATTAAAGGAGCAACTCTTGTATGTATGTAAATTTTATTTCGAAAACGACTCAAAGGATTTTGATGAAAGTCGTTAACCTACCGTTTTCTCGCACTAGAAATCGATTTAGCTTGATCTCGACTTTAGGAAAATTCGTTTAGTGCGTTAAATAACCATTATTACGTTTTTAGTGTCATGGCGTCCTCTTACCCATGCTTAGAAATCTTATGACGTCACAATCTGGCGATTGAAATGCTGGCGCGTGGTCACGCCATATGTATCATTACGTCACGCGTTGTGTGTGGATCCTATGAAAGTTTTATGACTTCACACGCTTTCGAGCAGATAGTCGGATTCCCGTCTGCCTCATTACGTCACGCGTTGTGTGCGTATGTCCGTCTGCACGATAACTCGCGTAAAAATCGTTCGATTTCGATGCAATTTCAGTATGTGGAAGGGGACCACCTGGGAAAAAACCCTACTGAAAATGAGCGAAATGGGGTCAAAGGTCAGAACATAGGAGCGGAATCACTTCCATTGCCATTATTCGTCTTAACTTACGTAAAAATTCTTCGATTTGATAAAATGTTAGAAGTCGTAGTGGCCTGCCTGGGGACGAATCCTGTTGAAATGGGCGAAATGGGGTCAAAGGTTAGGTCACAGGAGCAGGATCTATTCCATAGCCCTTTATGTATCATAACTTACGTAAGAATGCCTCGATTGTGACAAAACGTCATCACGTTATTTCGGAGGTATACTGAACCGGTTCTGTTGAATATCATCGAAATGGGATCAAAGCTCAGGGCACAGGACTGAGAGTTATTTCACAGTCATTATCGCCATAACTTGAGTGATAACTTGAGTAATGATTTCTCGTATGTTGGAAAGCGTCTCATAATCTATTCATTGCATGATTTTACTAACTTGTTTCAACCTCGCCTAACGTAGTGGGTGAGGTGTTTTTAGATGCAAAATAAACTCTAAATTTATCAAGCTTCGAATAAAAAGTATGATTAGAATTATTTGTTTTCTATACTTTCTTCTTCTTCATAGATTGAATAATCATCATTCTTACCTTAAAAGTTCAAGATCAGTATAACCCATATGTGTGTGCATTTCCTCTGGGAAACGTTTTGTTTCAACGCACGAGTGTTCGTAAAACGTTCTCGTTTCCTAAAACCGTAAAAATAGGCTTCCTGGTACATGTGCGTGTAGTAGCAGGAGTTGGGAAATGAAATTAGATAAAGAACTGAAGCATTCCTTTCTTTAGGAAAACTGACCTGTCTGTCGATGTAAACACCAAGTGCTGTAAACAGCTCGTAATCCTTAGTGTTCCGGTAAAATACAAAAGGGATAAATACCGGGTAAATACCACGCACTTTGGTTTGCTGATAACCGTCGTAAGTTTTGATAACTGCGGTACCTCCGAAATTGTTTTCGTAGTGTGCGATTAAAATAAGAAGGATCAATATTACAAAGCTAAAGAGATTTGTAAAAATTCCAGTTTATCAGGAAATTCGTTTTATGCGAACTCTTTATATGTGGGTTCAACTGAAAAAGAATAACCACACGAGGCAAAGAGCTTGTGAAGGCATAAACCCAGAACATGAACCTATACTTGCCTGCGGACGACGAAAAATCATCTACGAATTAAGCAGTGCAAGCCTATAGACGACGAAGCATCATCTCGGATTTTCAGCACCGTAAGCTTTCAGATAAAGAAGCATCACCTAGTGTCTTCAGCTGTACTGTATATGCCTGCAGAACACGAGCATCATTACCTAAGGCATACATCTACATAAGCCATCAGGCTATGAAGCATTATCTAGAACATTCAGCTACATAAGCCTGCAGATGACGAAGCATCACTTAAGGCATTCCGCTGTATAAGCCTGTCGGCGACGAATCATCACTCAAGCCATTCAGCTACACAAGCCTGCAGATAATGAAGCACCATGTGGAAGATGGAAATAGCTCAGTCCTTTGGTTGTGGCACTATCGAGCTTAAAGGCCACCAGGTTCCAGGTCGTTCAGTAAACTTCTCCAGTAACTACGCTGTGGCAGTGCAACGGCATAGATCCTTCCATTTTTCACCATGATCGGGTGCCTTGCAACAGTGCAAGGTCAGGTGTAGGTTGTCAAATTGCTCAGTGATCGGATAAAAGTCCCGAACTATATCCAGTAGAACACCTGTGGGATGGCATGACTTTCTTCTACGGCAGCTGTGGCAGAATTTTCGGAGGAGGAATGAAACAGTATTCTGGTACGTACCTGCTGACATTTCGTGAAATGCGTGCCTAGAAGGGTCGTCGTAGTCATAACGATCAAAGTCGGGTAAAATATATGCTGATTTAAGCTAATATATGCTCTTTTTCCGATGAACCTAGGCGTCCAAATACGAGGATTGCACCGAACGTAATGCAAAAGTGGGCATAACTTTTCTCTTAACTGACAGAGGTCGTTAAAATTGCACATGTTGATAGAGTAACTCTTCTTATATACAAAGATACTACTCAACATAGTCTCCATCACAAGCGATGAATTTGCGCCATCATTGAACCCAACTCTCGAATCGTCTTTGAAAAAATTTAGGTGTGGACTGTTGTACCA
Organism: Macrothele yani; assembly: GCA_039090855.1. Lineage (NCBI taxonomy): Eukaryota > Metazoa > Arthropoda > Arachnida > Araneae > Macrothelidae > Macrothele > Macrothele yani. The sequence goes on along the minus strand of CM077007.1, from coordinate 97,608,539 downwards.
ACTCCTTCACAGCCACTTTCACCTAGTACGTGTAATTAAATCGTTGTCCCTGGAGACTGTCCTTCATTGGACCGAACAGGTGGAAGTCGGAGAGCTCCATATCTTGGTTATACGGTGAATGGGGAACCTCCGACCAGCCTAATTTACTGATTGATTGATTTGTTACCAAAGATGTGTGGGGTCCCGCATTGTCATGGTGAATGTGGATCCTTTTCAGAATCTTGTTCGGTCTCTTGCACTTTATGGCTTCTTTAAGCTTCTTAAGTAATCTCAATGTACCAATCGCTGATCACGGTACTATCACATTCCAGAAAATCAAGGATAATGACACCCTTGTCATCCCAAAAAACAGTCAACATATTTTTCTGTGCTGCTCTTGAACTTCTTAGGCCTTGGTGAAGAGGTGTGACGCCATTTCATGGATTGCTTCTTCGTTTCCGCGTCGGAAATGTAAGCCCATGTTTCATCCCCTGTCACCAGATCGAAACGAAACGTGTGTTCATTGGCTTCAAATGCTTCCAGCAGATCAGAACAGACTACCACTCATCTCTCCTACAAATCAAGTGTAAGCTGCCAAGGTACCCACTTTGCTCACACTTTCCGATACTCTAAGTCGTCCACTATATTTTGTATGGTATTGTGACGAGATCTGGGCTGTACGGTGGATGGAGGACCATATTTTGCAACAAGAATACGGATTGTGACTTGTCTCTCCGCGCGAATCAATTCATCCACTCCCTGACGATTCGTGTCAGTGGTAGCAGATGATGGTCTTCCACTGTGGTTTGTCTTCAATGCTGGTTTCCCCTTCTTTAAACATTTTCATTCATCTGCGCACATTGTTCTTGTCAATGGTGTCGTCTCCGTAAACATTCTGTAGCCTTCTGTTGATGTCGGACAGCCTGCACGATTCTTTCGTCAAGAACTCAATAACGGCACGTTTATTCTGCTTGGAATCCATTAGCTACCTGCAATGAAGAAAAAGGGTTGCTATTGAGGAAGAGTTACTTTACAAACATGTGTAATTCGGACGAACTCTCTCAGTTAATAAGAAAGTTATGCCCACTTTTGCATTACTTTCGATACAACCCTCGTACTTTTATTTATATACTGTATATCATGAGCCTACACACACTGAAGAGACAAAACATTATGGCTACCTGCATAATATGATGTTGGCCATTCACGAGGACCAACATAATGTTAAGGATCTTTTAGTAACGTGGTAAGTTAATGGATCTTCTGGTAACGTGGTACGTGGTAAGTTAAATGATCTTCTGGTAACGTCGTACGTGGTAAGTTAAAGGATCTTCTGGTAACGTGGTACGTGGTAAGTTAAAGGATGTTCTGATAACGTGGAACGTGGTAAGTTAAAGGACCTTCTGGTAACGTGGTACGTGGTAAGTTAAAGGATCTTCTGGTAACGTGGTACGTGGTAAGTAAAAGGATCTTCTGGTAGCGTGGTACGTGGTAAGTTAAAGGATCTTCTGATAACGTTTTACGTGGTAAGTTAAAGGATCTTCTGGTAACGTTGTGCGTGGTAAGTTAAAGGTTATTCTGGTAACGTGGTACGTGGTAAGTTAAAAGTTCTTCTGGTAACGTGGTACGTGGTAAGTTAAAGGATCTTCTGGTAACGTGGTACGTGGTAAGTTAAAGGATCTTCTGGTAACGTGGTACGTGGTAAGTTAAACGATTTTCTGGTAACGTGATACTTGGTAAGTTAAAGGATCCTCTGGAAACGTGGTGCGTGGTAAGTTAAAGGATCTTCTGGTAACGTAGTACGTGGTAAGTTAAAGGATTTTCTGGTAACGTGGTACGTGGTAAGTTAAAGGTTCTTCTGGTAACGTGATACGTGGTAAGTCAAATGATTTTCTGGTAACGTAGTACGTGATAAGCTAAAGATTTTCTGGTAACGTGGTACGTGGTAATTTAAAGGATCCTCTGGTAACGGGATACGTGGTGAGTTAAATGTTCTTCTGGTAACGTGTTACGTGGTAAGTTAAAGGATCTTCTGGTAACGGGATACGTGGTGAGTTAAATGTTCTTCTGGTAACGTGGTACGTGGTAAGTTAAAAGATCCTCTGGTAACTGGGTACGTGGTAAGTTAAATGATCTTCTGGTAACGTGGTACGTGGTAAGTTAAGGGTTCTTCTGGTAACGTGGTACGTGGTAAGGTAAAGGATTTTCTGGTAACGTGGTACGTGGTAAGTTAAAGGATTTTCTGGTAACGTGGTACGTGGTAAGTTAAAGGATCTTCTGGTAACGTGGTACGTGGTAAGTTAAAGGATTTTCTGGTAACGTGGCACGTAGTAAGTTAAAGGATCTTCTGGTAACGTGGTACCGACATGTTACCAGAAGATCCTTTAACTTGTAAGTTACATGGTTGATATCGGATCTGCTATTCCAAAACGAACAACAAATGCTCGATTGGACTGATATCTGGGGAATTTGGACGCTAGGACAATATATAGAAGTCGGTCTGCTATTCCAACATGTTCTTTTACCCATTCACGAATATTCATGTTCCTCGACCCATTCTCGGATATTCGAGCTGTATGGCATGGTTCATTATGCTACTGAAGGAAGGCACTACAAGAGGGGAATACTCTTGCCATGAAAGGATGCACCTGCTCTGCAATGTTGTTTAAGAAAGTAGTAGATGTCGCAGATTCCTGCACATGGATGACTGGACTCAGGGTTTCCCAGAATAACATTGCCTAAAGCATTGCACTTCTTCCACCGTCTTGTTTTCTTCTCACGGTGCATCCTGGTGCCAACAATTCCCAAGTAATCGAACCACGCGTACCCGACCGTTTACATGGTGCTACAGGGAACACGATTCTTCTGACCAGATGGCATTATTCTAATCATTTGAGCTACACTTTAGATGCTTGCGTGCCGATTATAGGTTTCCAAGGTCGAACAGAGGTTACCATGGCCACTCGGGGTGGCCCGCGCTACTCAGCTCCACTTTCAGCAGGCTTAGATGTACCATGCGTTGTGACACATTACTCCCGTCAACCAGCATTCAATTTAGCGGTAGGTTCTGCCATAGTATCCTTTTTATTGGCTCGTAACATACGGGATAGACTTCGCTCATCCCCGCCATCGATAATCCGAGGTCGGCCCACACCTAGTTGGAGGTTCGTGATTTTCCCCACGTTGGACCAATTTTTGCAGTAATAACCACAGCTGACCGTGAGCAACATACAATTCTGTTGTCTTCGAAATGTTCTGGTCAAGTTGTCTGGCCGTTAAAATTTTGCCTTTGTCAAACTAAGGCCGTCTAGAAACCACAAGACCATGAGTTTAGAGAAATGAGTTCCCTCCGTTTTCGACGTCACTCTCACGTCACAGGGAATACGTTGTTTTCGTGTTTGGCGTCACACACGAAAACTTTGTAAACCAATCGGAAGCCTTGATTTCCACGTGACATCACTAAAAGAGGGAACTTATCTCTTTATTGCCATGTCTTTATGCTTTCCAGAAGGTATTGGTCAAACTCGCTTTAAGCCCCTGGCTTACCCATCTGAAGAACAAGAATATGACTGATTACCAGAGCTCAGTTATCCGCTGTTATTTATATTGGCTCATGACTTTCATAAGCAAAGTCGTTTACCAGCAATTGCTTCGATTTTCATTTTTTGGAGCTGCGGTGTATTTTGTACCTTCGCGAATAACATAAAATACATCTCAAACAATGTTTAATTTTAATTTGTGATGGACAGGACCTTCTGCACCGTACATTTCAAACCAGCGTAGCTAAAAACAAAAATCGAATTATTCACGAGAAGATGGGGTTGATTCATTTATTTCTGTTCTCAGGCAGTCGTATCTTCTTATTCGTGGTTCAGCACACACAACGTTTCTTTACGCTTTCCAACCGTAGGTTGAAGAAGCGTACATGCTCAAGATTTGTCTGTTTGTCTGTCTGTCTGTCTGTCCGCACGATAACTCGCGTAGAAATCGTTCGATTTCGATGAAATTTTAGTATGTGGTAGGGGACAACCTGGGGACGAACCCTATTGAAAATGGTCGAAATGGGGTCAAAGGTCAGGCAGGACATAGGAGATGATTCCATTTCATCGCCCTTATGCGTCATAACTTACTTAACAAGTAAGTAAAATTTTGCACTGCATTGGTTATGATACGATTTCCAACATACCAGAAATCGCACGCAGACATACCCTCCTCCCTACCCTGACTATTGATTTGTTCAGTATACCTCCGGAACATCATACTAAAGTTTTATCGCAATAGAAGCATTTTTAGTCAAGTTATGAGGATAACGGCTGTGGAATATATCTCACTCCTGTGCCCTGACCTTTGATCCAATTTCAATTATATTCAACATAACCAAATTAATATAAATTGGAAACAACATGATAAAGTATTATCGCAATCAAACCATTTTTATGGAAGTTATGACGCATAAGGGCGGTGGAATGGATCCTGCTCCTATGTCCTGACCTTTGACCCAATTTCGCCTATTTTCAACAGGGTTGGTCCTCGGGTTGTCCCCTACCACATATTAAAATTTCATCGAAATCGAACCATTTTTACGCGAGTTATCGTGCGGACAGACAAACGGACAAAGCAGGAGCATATCCGCTTCTTCACCCTACGGTTGGAAATTGTGAAAACATTTCTTCTATTGCGACAAAACTTTGGTATGTTGTTCCGGTGGCATACTGAACCAATTCTGTTTAATATCATCGAAATGAAGTCAAAGGTCTGGGTACAGGAGCGAGATTTGTTCAACAGCCATTATCCTGATAACATGAGTAATAAGTTGAGCAAAAATATTTCTATTGCGACAAAACTTAAGTATGTTGTTCCGGATATATACTGAACTAATCAATAGTCAGAGTAGGGAGGAGGGATTGTCTTCACGCGATTTCTGGTATGCTGGAAAGTGTATCACAATCAATGCATTCCATGATTTTACTAACTTCTTTTTTACGCTTTCCAACCGTAGGTTCAAGAAGCGTATATGCTCCGGTTTTGTCCGTCTGTCCGTCCGTCCGTCTGTCCGGACGATAACTCACGTACAAATGGTTTGATTTCGTTGAAATTTTAGCTTGTGGTAAGGGACCACCTGGGGACGAACCCTATTGAAAATGGGTGAAGTGGGATCAAAGCTCAGGCCATAAGAGCGGGATGCATTCCATTGCATTAATACGTCATAACTTGAGTAAATATAGTTCTATTTCGATGAAAGTTTAGTGTCTTAAGGGATCACCTGGGAACGAACTCAATTGAAAATCAGTGAAGTTAAATCAAAGGTCAGGACATAGGAGCGGGATGCATTCCATTGCCTTTATGCGTCATAACTTGCGTAAATATGGTTCGATTTCTATGACATTTTAGTATGTGGTAGGGGACTATCAGGGGACGAACCCTATTGAAAATGGACGAAATGGAGTCAAAGGTCAGGACATAGGATCGGAATCCATTCCATCGCCCTCGTGCGTTCAGCTTACGTAAAAATGCTTAGATTGAGAAAAAACGTAATCATGTTTTTCCGGAAGTATAATTTACCGGTTCTGTTGAATATCATAGAAATGGGGTCAAAGGTCAGGTTATAGGAGTGAGATATATTCTACAGCCATTATCCTCATAACTTAAGTAATAAGTTCAGTAATGATTTATGGTATGTTGGAAAACGTATCATAATCAATGCATTGCATGATTTTACTAACTTGTTATTCCTAAAGAATGAGACTCTTCCTTATTCATATTTTGCATGTATGTATTTATGTACTAGTTTTTAATACAGACAGTTACGATGTACATTAGGTGTGGAATTCCACACCTTGAAATCTTGTGTGCCCATGTAAATTATTATTCTTAAATCTTTTATTAAATTCTTATTCGTAAATATTTAAACAAATCAGATGCATGAGATGTGCTTCAACTCCATCTTGTTCATTTGATCTTATGTTAGCTACACTATGTAGACAAGAGTGATTGGATACTGTAAGTAAATAGAAAAATAGTACTGTATTTACATCAGCAGCGGATAGGTCTTCCCATTTCACAGATTACAGCAGTCACCCGTCGAAGCAAACAGTCCACAGGTCCATTGGAGTACGGAGAGCGGGATGTTCCTCCATTCCGCCTTAAGTACATCGACCAAATCCATCAGTGAAGATGGTCGTGTTGAGCTAGACCTCACCCGGAGTTTAAGTTCATCCAATAGGTGTTCAATGGGATTGAGGTATGAGGGAAATAAGGTCTCGCGGATGGACTCACCAGGCCAGTCCATCCGCGAGACCTTATTTCCCTCATACCATTCCATTGTAGCCCTGGAAGCATGACAAGTGGCATTGCGTCTTGAAAGAAACAATCGTTATGTCCGTAGAACTTCCACAAAGTTGGTAGCAGGACATCTCAATGCAGCACAGAGTTCATGTTGCTATGAATAACGACCAGTGGGCCCACACCGTGCCAGCTGAAACAGCCCCGTACCATAACTCCACCTCCTCCGTGCTTCACAGTCGGCATCGTACACTCCGGACCCAGACGTTCTCCGAGTAATCGCCAAATCCAGACACGTCTACCCCAGCTGAATAATGTGAAGCGGGATTCGTCGCTACATAACACCTGCTGCCGTTGCTCCAATGTCCAATTTTCGAGTTGTTGACACCATCGTAGCCGCGTGGCTTTATTGGTCTTTGTGATGAGAGGTTTATGGGCGCATGCTTAACCATGATACTAGAGTGCATGGGTTCTCTCAAAGTACGTTGGTGGAGACAATAACATCTGTGATCATCTGAAACTCATGTGCTATGTCGTGCGTTTGTCGGGACCTGGTTCCTGGATCTCCTTCTGCAGCACCCTCAGGTCCCTGGGTTGCAGTTTCGTGCATTTTCCAGGGTGAGGTGAATGCCTGCAACGTCCCGTCTTCTTCTACTTCTTGATGACAAAGGCCAAAGTTGATTTAACGACCTGTCTGACATCAGCAATGCTTCTGATGCTCATACTTTCAATTCAACACGTTATTAAAACGCCCTTTTCAAAATCGGAGAGCTCTCTCTTTCCTGCTTGTCATTTTATCAGCGATTGTTCTGAGCGTAGTCCCATTGCGGTTTCTATATCTTATCGACCAGGTGTCTACTGCGGGAGTACACCAATCACTTTTGTTCACATACTATATTTCGTGTCGCTGTAAAAGAAATAACTGCTCCTGCGTGAGGGTGTCCAATCACTTTTGTTCACATAGGCTATTTCGTTTCGCTGAAAAATAAAGAACTCAAATAATAGGTGACTGCGCTATTAAGTACATTCATAAGAAGGAAGTTTGAAATTAAAAATGGCCCCTTGGTCAGTAATGAATTTTAGTTTTAGTTTCTGTTTCCAGATTCCTCTCTCTGTCATCCATTTCCGTTTCTGTTAAGCTATCATGTGAAGTTAAACATGGATGAAATATTGTGAAATATTCTTTAATGTGTCCTTATAGAAATTATATTGCTATATTTATTAATTCTCAATTAGGGAGATCGGAGTAAGCCTAAAGATAAGGCAAAATTAAATAGCTGCACATTTCGGCGGTTTAGCTCTGGGTTACTTCAGTGAATGAGGGGCTTACGTGCTTCTTCCTAATTCCTTTGATCATTCAAAACCCATTGTTTGTTACACTGGAGTTTTGAATCGCGCAGTTACTTTAATACAGTGAGCCTACTCCCAGAAGCACATATATTTACAAAATATGTGCAGAAGGGGAACTCCAATTTGAACTGGAAATGCATTTTTGATGAGAAATGATGCTATCAGTGCCATGCTATATTTTCGAAATTTATTCTATTGTTTGTTCTCACTGCGCGCTGTGTTACCATTATGTTAGGTTGTGTAGTTTAATAACATATAATGGAGTCTGAAAACTCAGATGGCATGAACTTTCGAACTAATTTCCATGTTTCAATTTATGTTGTTTAGTATATAGCATAAATAACTGTAATAACTCGTATATGCATATAAATGTGCGTATCGTAATTTATTCTTAGTTGTGAACGTTGATTAAAATGGGATTCTGAATCGCAGCTTGCAGCAACAAATAAATTACTTTTCGGCTGAATTTAAGAATAAATTACATTTGTGTTATTGTTAAAAGCATTTACGAATACCACTAAACTTATGTCTGGAATACATTATTTAAAAAATTCTGGCAACTATTTGAAAGAATTCAATAACAGAAACGTGTAATGTTATTGAGAAACATATAAAAAACATATAGGTATTAAATGTTTAAATTAAATTTTTCCATTCTTTATGAAGTTTGAGAGTGGTGTAGATGTGCATAAGCAATTTTATCCCTCTTTGAACACTCGTCAATTTTAATTCCATTTTATAAAAACTGTGTTAAAAAACATTTTTGCCGCACTTTGAGTATTGGCTTTGAATGTAATATGAATGCTAATTTTGATATTTTGGGATCACTCAACCGATTTTCAAATAAAATTATCTCTGCATTCAGCAGTTACATATATTGAGATAATCATCAATAAGATCTGTCACATAAATTTCGATTTCACTTTTCTGAAATGAGAATTAAACCAATTTTTGTTATAATCATATCTGTTTCTAGTAGACGCATTAAAAAATATTTGCGCTAATAGATGTCCACATGAAAACGTTCTTGTATTTCATGCAATTCTTTAAAAGTAATGTATTCCTAATTGCGCTGTTTAATACATTAAGAATGATATTAAGCAGTGCAATTAGGAATACATTAAATGATCACTTTAATAGATACATATCATAGCTCTGCTAATAAGAGTTGCCTGGCATAAGCAGGAGCTCCCAGCTTTTTCTCATATTTTCTGTAGGCAATAATAAGGTACTACAAATATTCAAAACGGACTCCATATTTCCTGAAAGAGCACCTGATAGATTCGCAAAAAATATTCGCTCTTATAAATAGTGAACCTTAATTAAACATTTCGAACTAAAAATCTAATCTTTTTTAAATGGTCCTTCAGGAGTTGAATGACTTTCCGTTGAAGAAATGAGGAATTTTATATTGAGCCGTGGTTCTATTTTATATTCGTTTCATGATGTTTTCCATTCATCTTTGACGCAAAAACGAGGGTTTGAAATATCTCATCGTGAATAGGAAATTCAATAAGACCATCGAGGCAGCTTTTCTGTTCTCGTAATTAAAATATTTCGTCTTTTGATTCTGCATCTCTCTCTTCTGTTGGTTTTTACTTTCACTTGATATCTCTTCTTTCAATTTTCCGTCTCCGTATAAGATCTTGCTTTACTTTTAATCACTTCGTTTGAACTACGATCATGTAAAAAATTTCGAAATTTCTGCTTTCGCTTTTTCCAGGACAAACATCGTAAGCGTTTAATATCTGTTCCGTACATTCTTTAGGGCGCTCAGATTCAGTATAATCGAAAATAGCCCATATAAGTTTAAAATTTTTAATGTTTGTCAATGTAATAACTCCGGATGACGCCTATTTAATTACGGCAACGCAAAAAATGATAAAACATTAAACAAATGAATAAATGTTAGTCTGCTAAATTTCAATCTGATCAAGCAGTCCGAATTATACGGCTTCAAATACGACACAAATTACAATACAAACTACACTGTATAAAAAAATGTATTCGGACACCTAGGTCGAAAGCAGATAAAAGCATTTATTAGCCGAAATAAAACCTATATAATATGCTACGTGTGTTCCTAATTTTCTGACATCAACACTCTGAGGTCATTCGGTACTCCCAACGCCATTTGCTTTTATCCGATGGCCGAAATCGGAACTAAGCTCACCGCTATCGCATGTTACATGAAATCATGAAGAAATACCGGAAAATAAAATAAAGTTAGTAAGAGAAACGACTATATCTGTGGCAACACGCACGCGCTCCAAAAACTATCTGCATCGTTTGTTCTGTTACGTAGGTGTTATGCCGTGTTTCATTTCATTTTCTTGTTATTGCAGGGTAATTTCATAAAAAAAAAATTGCACAGTAATTTTATAAAAAGGACTGAAATTGCACAGTAATTTCATAAAAAGGAATAATGTTGCACAGTAATTTCATAAAAAGGAATAATATTGCGCAGTAATTTCATAAAAAGGAATGATATTACACAGTGATTTCATAAAAAGAAATCAGCGTTATTTTGTTTCATAAAAAGGAACACGTAAATTTGTAAGAAAGTAACTTCAGGCGCAGGTTTGATTCAGTGTGATGGAAATTTAAAAACTTATTGGTTCCGTGGAATTTTTTCTTTTTAATACAAGATGGAAGAAGATGAAGCTGAAAGAATACGTAGCTTAAATAGAGAACGACAATGGCGATGGTGTGTAAACCAGGCTTCCAATATTTTGCATAACTTGAACGAAGGTAGAGCTAATCGCAGACCTATCTTATAGACTGCCCATTAATAATTCAACCAATTATTGTAGTTATGTACAGTGCTGGACACCCAAAATACAACACCAAGAAGGAAGCATCCGATTGGCCTGAAATTCCCAGCATGCGTCGCCCGCGAGGGGACATGCAAACGATTAGCGTTGCAGGGCATATGCAAATCATGTGCACCCGGCACGCCACCGAGAAGCACTATAACAAGGGTGCACAGAAGGCGGGCTGTAAGTAGTGGAATTGTGTTGTGCTGCCGGACATGTGCATGGGAAGCTTCCTGATGCCTCGTCGCAGAATACGGCAGTCATTCCAGCAAGTTTCGGAGTTCGAACGAGGAAGAATAGTGGCTTATCGTGACAGCAGTTTATCGTACCGAAACATCGACGCTGGTGTGGGACGACATCCAGCCACAGTGAGGCGAGTATGGATTCGGTGGGTGCAGGAGGGACGGACGGACCGACGTGAGCGATCGCCGCAGCCGCGGCACACCACCGAATGAGAGAACCGGCATGTTGTGTGGCGGGCATTGACGGCTCCCACCGCCACATCACGAACGTTAGCGAAGGAATTAGGGTGTGTTGCGCAACAACTTGTGTCAGCACGTACCGTTCAACGTCGTCTGCAGGAGCGTGGACTTGTCCCACGGCGGCCATTGCTCCGATTACCATTGACGTTACACCACCGGTTAGTGCGGTGGCAGTGGGCCGTTGAACGCTGCACCTGGACTACGGAATGACACGGCATTGTCTTCTCCGACGAATCCCGATCCTGCCTGCTACACCACGATGGTCAGATCCGCGTGCGGCGGCACAGTGGCGAGAGACTGTATGACGCATCGCCATACCAGTCCGTCGCCAGGCGTTATGGTTTGGAGAGCCATTGGATATGACACCCGTACCCCTCTGGTACGCATCGCCGGTACACTCAACAGCCACCGCTACATCTCCGACGTTTTGGAGCCTGTAGTCCTCCCTTACCTGCAGGACCTACCAGCGGACACGTTTCAACAGGACAATGCGCGCCCGCACGTGGCACGCATCATGCAACAATTCTTCACGCCCCACCAGGTGTCACTGTTGCCAAGGCCCGCCTATTCTCCCAATATGTCGCCCATCGAAAACGTCTGGTCGCTGATCGGCAACCGAGTGTCGCGGCGTACACCACCCGCTGCTACGCCTAATAAACTGTGGCAACGTGTTGAAGGAGCCTAGACTGACATACAACAAGCCCACATCCACAGCCTCTTTCGTTCGATGCCGCAGCGTGAAGCGGCCGTTATTGCTAGCCATGGGGGCCACACGAACTATTGATGTCTGCGTGTTCCGCAAATCGCACGGGCCTGTAAGCTCAATCATTTCATACTTGTATCTGTTGTTATGTTTCCAGTAAATCTTACTTTGCTATCTCGTGTCTTTCTTGGTGTTGAATTTTGGGTGGCCTGCAATGTATATGCATTTTACGATTCGTGTTATAAAAATTTCAGTCACAGCTTTTGCACCCGTGCATGGCACGAACTATGAGCTAGTCAGTACATAATCGTCTTAACTCTGGCCTTTGTGACTTCAACGACCATTCCTATATTCTCTCTCCGAAATACTTGTAGGTCTTTAAGGAATTTTCCCCTACTCCTCCTGCAAACCTCCTGTCGAAGTTGACGTAGTGGAACATTTTAACTGCCTAGATGGGATTCGACATTTCAGCTAGTCCAATATTTGTTCAGTTGGATTAATATCGGAAATGTGGGGTGGCTAATCTAACTTTAGACGTACTAATCCCCACGCCAGGCCTGGATAGACCTTTTAGTGGGGCAAGGGGCTCTATCTCGCTGAAACAAGCAACGAACTGTGATGAAGTACTTTTACACGGTAGGAAGTGCAGAATCGTTCAAAACATCTTCGTACCTGACTGCAGTTAAGTTGAGGAGTCCCACAATCAAAGGATCAAAACCTCTCCAACAGAAGTAGCTTTATGCTATCGCAGATGCCTCTTCAAACTTGACTGTAGGGACAATACCGTCCGTCTGACAGCGTTCCGCAGGAAAGCTCACCAACCAAATACGTTCGTCCAAATAAAAGTTTGAGTATCGTAACTCTCACTCTCCAAGACCGTGTTCCACACTTCTGTTATCTGCGAAACATGAGCTGGGTAACACTGCAGTCGTCATGTGGTATTTCCTAGAGTTATGTAGAACTTCCCATCGGACTTTTCTGGTTCATATAGCTGTTCCAGTAGCATATGTGACGTCGCCGTCCAGGTCTCTGGCAGAGAACGTACGTGTCTTCTTCACATTCCGTGGTTAGCTTCAGTGTACGTGCAACCTCCCAGAGCGCGGCTTCGCCGTAATCGAGCCATCAGCTTTTCATTGATGAATAGCATCAGCGACAGTAAATTTGGGTAATTCTGATAGAGTGGCAATGCAACGCTCTGATTGCATGCTCGAGTGACATTCTCTCACCATGCCCCTTTCAAAGTTCGTCAGTGCATCTCAGTGTGACACAACCACTTCCACTGTGGTTTGACAGTTGTGCCAAGGCTTTTATTTATGTAGAGGACACAACACGCGCTGCGCGTGTGCGGCTGAGCATCCAAATGCACGTCAATTTCATGTGAAAATGTTTGAATACTTTTATTTACATAGTATATAAGGGAGGTTGTCTTCTGATACTCGCCACGGTATAATAGATAAACATTGTTTAAAATTTATTTCAGCATGAAAGTAACTTGACATTCATTTCTGTGGGTGCTCAGAGCATGGACGTTTGGAATGCCTGTACTTTCATGAATACATGCTGCATTTGAGCAGTATTTAAAATAAAGGTCTTAAAATTTCAAATCATATCCTCCTGCCATCTGAAAATATTTTGAATGCATTTACGTGCTCCTGGAGATGGAAACCAAATGTTTGCAGTTGAAATTTGGGAAATAATTTCAATATCTAAATTGCTAACATGAATAAACTACACAAATATCGATGTTCTCCAAACTGCAATAAAATTATTTCATCACCTATCGTAGGAGCTGGAATCATGACTACAAGCAACGCTTTTTGGACTGAAATCCAGTACACAAAAGTATTAATAAGTACACTGGTATGCAAATGTTAAACTAAATAGGTAAAACATACAAAGTAAAGGGTTCAAACCGTTTGAACAGCGGACATTGGGCACACACCTAAACCAATCACATCTAAATCAATCGTTAGTCACACACCTATACCAATCGCAGTGCACGGTCAAATAACATACGCTGACGTTCGATATGCAAATATCTCGGAGTTCCATTGCAACAGCTTACCATACCCTGAGTCTTTTACACTGCTGGCCACCCAAAAGGCAACAACAAGAAGTACACGAGATAGCAAAGCCAGATTTACTGGACACATAACAACAGATACAAAGATGAAACGATTGAGCTTACAGGCCCGTGAGACTTGCGGAACACGGGCCTCAAAAAAGAAGATGGTACTGTTACAAGAAATTGAGGTGATATTTTGAATAATTAAGGAGTTATGCACCACATTAAGTGAAAGGGATGATATATCTATACCAGACATAAAAAATGCAGCAGGACCAAATTTCTTCCAATCCTCCCGGAAGAAGTTGCACATGGAATTAACAACGTGAAACGGGGAAGAGCTTCAGGAAAAGAAGGAATTATTGTGAACTTTATGTAAGAAGACAGTGCAGAAATAGAAACTACACTCTCCCAATTTTTTGTTAGATGTCTCAATGAGGGAAAGGTTTTTGGTGATTGAAACAATGCTATAATATTCCTGCTGCATAAAATATTGGCGTTGATGTTTTCAGGAACTACAGTCCCATCAGGCTCCTAAAAGTTGTTTATAAGATCTATATTAAAGTACTGTAACATAGCTTGAAAGAAGCACTAGACCCACTCTAGAGATCAAGCTAGATTCAGGAGTGGGTACAGCACTATAGATTATCCATATACTGAGATAACTAATTGAAAGACCCAATGAGTATGAACTACCATTATGTATGGCTGTCATTTATTTATTTATTGGTTTCGGGATTTCACAGCCACCGTGAACAATCCAATGCGCTATAACCAGTCACCAGTCCATAGTTAGGGCTGCTGTTTACAGGGAAGGAAGAAAACCAGTGCCTTAAGACAAACACACGACCCATGCCTCGTCCCAGATTTGAACTCGGGCACACTCGAAGGAACAATCTTCGCATAGACCACTGCATCATCAGGTGGCACTTTTATTGACTATGAAAAAGCTTGTGATTCCTTGAAACCATCAGAAGATATTGTATCTGAAAACATGCGGTATTGAAGATGCATACATTAATATTATTATTAACGTCTATGAAAATGCAAGTGCAAAGGTTCGGTTATCACCAATAAAAATAGGAAAGGGAGATATGCAACTGCAAAGGTTCTTTAGCACCAATAAAATAGGAAAAGGAGTGAGAGAAATCGTCACCATATCGGACAAGCTTTTCATTGCCACATTACAAAATACTGTTCAATCATTAAACTCGTAAGATAACTTGTTAAAAATTAATGGGAGTATTTAACCCACTTCGTTTAATGGAAGGAAGATCCATTTTTGCAAGTACTCCATCAGAGCTGCGGAGTATGGTCTAGGAACTTGCTGACAAGAGTAAAGAAGAGGGCGTAAAATAAATTTACAGAGAATACAAACTGATGTACAATGCTTTTACAAGAACTGAAGTTTTCGCGATTATTTGAGCAAATCGAGAAGTATCCGATGCCTACATTTACCTCGGACAACATTATTAAGCGAGAGTCAGATCGAAGAAGAAATTAATAGGCGTATAAAACTTTGTCGGTGAGCTTTTGGAACTAACGGTACAGTTTTGATGAGCAACATACCATGATGTCTTGAACGAAAAGTGTTCATCGATGCAGGCTTACAGGTCTTACTTACATGCAGAGACATGGGCCTTAACTAAAAAGGACATCCTGAGGCCGCGAACTATTGAAAGATGCATGAAGTGGAGCTTTCTTGGTATAACGAAGAAGGATAGGAAGGATAACCCACGGGTCAGGAACATGGCGGGTACTGATGACATCATGATCAAGTTTAAATCCGGAAATGACAACGAGCTGAACATATTGCTAGAGGATCTGACTACCGTTGTGCAACTGAAATACCTGTCTGGATTGCAAACGACAGGACAACACCCAGAAGAAGACTATGTGCGAGATGGGTGGATGGTGTTCGAATGTATGTCGGAGTGACATGGAGAAGGCTGGACCAAGACAGAAAATTGTGGAAGAAACCCGGGGAGACCTTCTTCTAGCAGTGGATTGACAATAATTTACAATTATAATGGTAAAAATATATACACTCAGTAAACAAAACATTAGAGGTATGGGTAATAGGCAGATGACATGAACAACTCTGCGCAGAGTGGAACAGACCTAAACCGAAAGCAGGAGCAGCAGTGTTTCGCAATAGACGAACATGGGTAAACGAGGTGATCCAAATGACGTTGATAATGGACCCATTGTCGGCGCAAGAGAGATCGGTCATTCTATGGCCCAAGTGGTAAGAACCCTGCCCAGCTAAAACAAAAGTGTTGGGAAACTGCTGGGCACCAGATGGCAGTGATGGGTCTTTGCTGACTGAAATCTGCCGCTCGCGGCCCGGTAGCGATCCGTTGGTGGCAGCGCCATCAGTTGGCAGCAATTGATGGCCCTGCGGCATCGCCGTTAATTGCGGGCCTTCAAGCAAGTGTCACTAGTGGCCCGTAGCTGACATCCGGTTCAACCCCAACACCAGGTGGAAGCAACGGGACTGCGCATGCGCAAAAGCAAAGCGTGCTTTACGGGTCTCTCGTGGTACCAGTTTGTTGAGGATGACGCAATCGCCATTGTATTATTTTAGTGCATGTTAAGAATAAAAAAACATATGTAGAAAGGCGAATTAATTTCCTTTAATGAAATGTCACGTCGACGAAGATATTATATTAAACCATGAATTACTAGATGACAGCCATGAAATACACCCACTCCATTTCCATGAATAACAAGAAATAATTTATTTGTAATCTTTCGTTTTAACATACACTAAACAGCTTGAAATGAAAGTCCTGGAAAAACATTACAAAAACGTTATCTTGGAAAAAAAAAGAAGAATTACACGTGTACAAAATTTATCAATTATCTAAAAAATAAAGCAACGCTGAGTGGATATAATGTATTCATTTATGTGTTGACTGCACAAGATTGGAGGAATTAACTTCTGAAAATAACGATAGGTAAAATAAAATAGCTTTCCTCTTTAAAACATACAACATTAAAAATCTAACAGAATGGGACATGAACCGATATACAACGTTAAAAATTTAACAGAATGGGACATGAACCGATATAAAGTTAAAAATTTAACACAATGGGACATGAACCGGTAAATATATTAATTCAACAATCGCCTTTCAAGACGACAAAGACAACACGAAACTTTGGAAAGCGCGGTACAATCGTTGAAAATGAGTGAAGTTCCCTTAAGTTAAAAAAAACAAACAATCGTTACGTTGAAAAAATAAATTTATGAATTATATCGAAGTGGCGTTTATGAAAAATGCCTCGAAATATTGTAAAATTAAAGAGAGAACCATTCGTTACACATTCCGCAGGAAGAGGTTCAGCTTCAAGCGGACGCTCGTGCGTCGCAAATCAGTCCCGCTGTTAGAGCGCCCGCTTCCCTCACGGACTGCCTTGATTCGTTTCCACCAAGGTCCAAACGGGCGATTTTCAGGACCTGTTGGGAAAATTTTCCCAGCGCAGTGATGTAATGCAGAACTTTCGTAAGGCGCAAGAGAAAGTAGTTGTAGCTTTGGGAAACTGCGGTTATCCATTATTATTTTTTATGGATACTACTGGGAAATTGGTTGACAAGATTCGGCAAGCCATCAGTTACGTCACGTGATTGGCGTCTGCCACTGCCGGGAAACTAGCGGACCACATTAGGCTAACCACCATTTATGTCATGTGCTTGTAGAGCAGCTGAAGGGCCACACGTGGCTACTACTGCCTGTGATGGATAACTATTGACCTATTCTGGCATATGACAACTGAAGGGGGTGCCACTGTTGGCCCGTTGCTGGCCTGAACTGCTGGACCATGTGGTGGCCGCCAGGACATTTTATTGACGGTTTGGAGGTGGCAACGTAGTGCTGGGCTACGGCTGACAGTGCTGGCCCAGCAAGACTGCTTTTGCTGTGTAGGTTTCCCGAGAGCAACCGTATCAAGGGTGTACCTCGAGTATACCATCGACGGACGTAGCATTACCCAGAAAGCAAGCAGTGACCAACCACACGCCACTGATGACTGTTGTCAGCATAGACTATCTAGGCACCCACCGCTTGGTAACTACAGCGCAAATCACATCCAGGTTAAACGTCGGAGGCCCAAACAGCGGCAACTTAAAGAACATTACGGCACATGCTGCATACCGTGGGTTTAGGGGACGACGCCCTGCCCGTGCTCCTCTTTGTACTGCTCGGCATCGGAATTTACTCCTCGCCTGGTGCCGGAAGCATGAAACGAGACCTCTACAGAGTTGCTTCTTCCTCATGTGGACAGATGAATCCCGTTTTCAGCTGTATCAAACTGACGGAAGGGTGCAAGTGTGGCGTCTACAGCATGAAGCTATGGCCTTGTCGCTCTCCAGGTCGGTCGTGTTCAAGGTGCTGGTGGCTCTGTGATGGTTTGGGGAGCCGTCTCATCGGACGCATTAGGTCACTTGGTGTCAGGAGAGTTCCTTAACCTCTGGGTGCTTCTAGCATGTGCTGGCTAATCACTTACACGCTTTCATGGCCTTCGCTCATCCTGCGGCCGATGATCTGTTTCAGCAGAACAATTTGCCACCAAACCGGGCCGCAACCACCCAGGCATGGCTCGAGAAACACGCATCTGAATTTGGAACCATCCAGTGGCACTCAATGTTACCGATGTGCCGATGGAAGCTCTCTGGGACGCCGTAGTGCGGGACATAAGATTCAATTATCTTAGACTGACGTCTGAGGCGGAGTTATGGAAAATGCTGCAACAGGCATGGCTCCCATTTGCTCCGGAAGCCCTCCGACATATGATGGAGATGATGCTTTGGCGTGTGCAGGTCGTTATTCGCGCTAGAGGAGGATCAACACGCTATCAGGTAGGTATTTCTCGTATTTTGTCCATTGAGTGTATATGAGATTATTTGAGCACAAAAAGGTTATGTAAATTAATAGTTGACAAAATGAATAACAAAATGGATGAACTCCATTAATGCTGTAAGAAACCCGTTTTTTTTGGTTTTTTTTTGGTGTAGTGTGAAGTTGCATCGATTATATAAGAAGAGTTTTTTCTTGTTTCGCGTAAATAAAATAAGGTATATTTTCTACCTTACACAAACGCAGCTCCAAACTTCAGGTAAAATATGATTACATGAAATCCTACGCAGCTTAACATGCTTAAACTCATATGCAACGTATCGCATAGTTACACGCCTAACATCCTGAAATATTTCTTAAATTTCTGCTGTTTTGATTTCCACTGAGTAGTCCCTTAGACACCTACTACGATCGTTGCGCATCAGGGTATGCATGCCAGCCAGGAGGTAAATATATAGCTTTGGTAGAGTAGATAAGTCAGGAGAATGTCCTACTCTGGAGCAGCGAGACGTGGTTTCGAAATCCTCCACAGGAAAACCAAGGTCTTCATCTTCACAACGGCACGCGGAAAAGATGACTAGCTTGTTTCCTCTTGAGAAATCTTATACACTCTTCTTTTATCACCTACTAACTTTATCTCGATAATCGAACATTATTCAAGATGTGGGGTTAGTCCCGTTAGAAATGATCGTCCTGAAGTTCCTCGCCGTACGAAGATATCTCCCCGCCACGTTGAGAAGTTTGCAGATGCGTACGGTGATAAAAGAACATCATGGTGATCTCCTACCAGTCAGAAAAGTTTCTTGGAGCCAAGACATTTAAACGAATTGGCTCTCTTTTATGGTACGGTGATGAGTGCCGTTTGACTTCATCAAAACATAGTTCCGAATCACACTTCGAGATTTATGCGCAGATATCTTCAACGGTTGGAAGGAGAATCTATCAACACCATGCAACAATATGGATTTTTGGATGGATTGGAGGTTTAACGACCACCGTGAGCAACTCAATGGGATGTAAGCAGTCGCCCGTCCCTAATTTAGGGTCACTGGTTCCAGGGAAGAGAGAGAGCCAGTGCCGTAAGACAAACACAACATCCATGCCTCGCCGGGATTCGAACCCGGATCCCGTTCGGACGAATGATCAGAGGCCATCGCTTAGACCACTGCGCCACCGGGGCGGCCACAACAATATGTTGTCGCCACATTACACTTAACATATACACTTCATTAAGTTGTCGATGACAAAGACAAAATTTTCATTTGACCCTCAAAATCGAATTACACCTCGGATTTTCCTGCGTGATGCACCTTCCAGCCAAACTGCTCTTTGGAACTTCCACAACACAGTATCTTGCACATATTTCATTTGCTGCGCAGTGTTGCCGTTTCATGCCATCTATACTAACCGCTGTTGTACTTCCCGCAAGTGTAATCATGAAATACCCTCAGAATTTTAATGAAACCTCATACGCCTGTGACAACAGTGTTTTGTTCCTCTTATTCGCGACAGAGCTAAATATCAAACATATAAGGGTCGCTTGAGAAATAAGTGGACTTTTGTCATTAGGATTCCACAAGTGGTTTTTATTTGACATATTCTCCATCTTTGTTGAGACAACGATCCCACAGATGCACTAGCTTGTCAATGGCATTTCTGTAGAACTCTAGGGACTGGCTGCGCAGCCATGAAGAAAACGTCCCGCGCAAAGCGCTTCCCCATGTAGGCCCTCTTCATTGGGCCGAGCATAGGAAAATCACAGGGCGATAAGTCGGGACTCTAGGGAGTATGAAGTAGCACATCCCAGCCGAAATGTTGGATTGTTGCCAATGTGTCAGCTACGGTATGTGTCCTGGCATTGTCCAGCAAAAGAAAGATGCCTTGAGACAGCATTCCAGGTAGATTGGCCTTATCTTCTTCCTTAACCGTTCCAGTGTTTCGCAGTAGCGAGCGGCGTTCACTGTGGCGCATTTCGGCACCCAATCGATAAGGATAGGTCCACGACGATCAAAGAAAAGGGTTGACATAACCTTTCTAGCACTGGGGGCCAACCGCGCTTTCTTGGGTGGTGGTGATGCAAGATGTTTTCATTGTTGGCTCATGAGCTTTGTCTCTGAATCATAGTGGTAGCACCATGATTCGTCTTCTGCGATTATTTGATCCAAGAATGCATCACCCTTCTGCTGGTAGGTCAACAAATTCTGTGCACACATGCCCATGCGTGTGTTTTCTTTTGCACCTCTGATAAACACTTTGGAACCCATGCGGCAGCAACCTTCCGATATCCCAATTTCTCTGTGATAATGTGATGGACACGTTCCGTACTTATGCACGTCTGCCTCACTAATGAACCGCATAGTTGCTCGACGATTTCGTAACACAATGGCATTCACTTTTGCACATGTTTCGTCATCCATCACCTGGATGGAACGGCCTGGACGTGGAAGGTCCGCTGCACTGCTTCGTCTCCCTTCCCGGAATTCCTTGCACCACTTAAACACTGCCGTACGCTGCGCAGCTTTATCGCCATACACTGCATTTAACCGACGAACAATCTATGCTAGCTGCTCGCTGCTCACCTTCAGTACACAGGAACTGGATCACACACCGTTGCGCATGTTTAGAGGAATCCATCGCTGAACTAATTCACATTTGAGCGTCGAACGTCTACCTGCGAACAAAATAGATGACAAACCAGGAGCATGTCACATGCGCAATAGATAAGTGCATCAATAAAAACAATCGGTTTTTCCTGAACAACAAACAAAGATCTTAGCTCTTTCCACGTTTATAAGTGAGTCACGGAAAAATTCTCATTGGCCGCCACCGGGAGTCGAACACAGGGTCTTCCAGTTACGCGCCGGATATGCTTCCGCTACACCACAGCGGCCTCGAATTCCTCCAGACTCACACACACTATCTGCCAATCCAATTTGGCAAGTTGTTTCTTGGAGCCCCGCACAATGCTGGGGATTCACCAAAGATGGTAAGCAGCAACTGAAGAAATAATTAAAAGGCGAATGAATAATTAATACAGACATTTAACGTGGACCAGGGACATCAAATAAAGATCTTCGCTCTTTCCACGTTTATAAGTGAGTCACCGAAAATTCTCATTGGCCGCCACCGGGAGTCGAACCCAGGGTCTTCCAGTTACGCGCCGGATATGCTTCCACTACACCACAGCGGCCTCGAATTCCTCCAGACTCACACACACTAACTGCCAATCGAATTTGGCAGGTTAACTGGAAGACCCTGGGTTCGACTCCCGGTGGCGGCCAATGAGAATTTTTCTGGGACTCACTTATAAACGTGGAAAGAGCGAAGATCTTTGTTTGATGTTCCTGGTCCACGTTAAATGTCTTTATTAATTAGTTTTTCCTGAGTTCTACATATACCGAAACCACAAGCCCAGTTAACTTATTTAAAAAACAACCCTTATAGAATATTTATTTGAGAACTTATGTAGTCTCAAATAAATAAAAATGGTGCATTCAAATACGCAGAGGTAATGACTTGCTCCAGCAGCCTCAGTCGGACATATTTATGGGAAACATGTGGAACATCACTGCTTGGAAAAATGTTTTGCGTATATGGGACTCGTTTGCTTCAATTACGGTCGCACAAACAATGGAAAAACCGCCGATCTCTCCAAAGGGTACGTCTCAGAGGTCTTATGAAGTAGTCAGAAAGGAATCGTAGTATTCCGACAACTGAACTGCAACCGAAACACCGTACTGTAAGATCGGAATCGCCGTCGTCTTCTTCTGATAATACCCGTGCAAGTACGCCTTTGAGAAATAGTAATGTCCGACTTCAGCTTCGATAGAAAGCTTTCGATATCTACAACGATCATGAGAACCGATTTCGAACATTTGTTACATACTACAGAGGTGAAGCACGTGTCAAGACGACAAATCTGCAGCGATACATTCCGTCGGTGCGGTTTAGTCACTGAGAACAACTACACGGACGGAAAAAAATCCCAACACCAAGAAGGGGTTGTGTTAGATAAACGATAGTTGGTAGGCGGTGAGAGTACATCTGTAATATGATGTCTATGCAAATTTCGCGCTCGGCGCATCCGTGTGGCGCTAGTAGCGCCCCTCGGAACATGCAAAGCAGGTTTGCTATAAATACGCGCTGTAACGTTCGTGAGCGTTAGTTATCGTTGAGATTCGACGTAGTGTGTTGATGTTAGTAAAGAATGCCTTTAAGAAGACGAAGAAGCCATTATCAACAGCTCACGGAGTTTGAACGAGGTCGTGTAATAGGGCTACGATAAAATGGATTTTCGTTCCACAATATTGCAGAACGACTTGGCAGGAATGTAGCCACTGTGCATGATTGTTGGCAGCGGTGGTCAAGGGAAGGCACTGCCTCAAGAATACCGGGTTCCGGCCGGCCACGTGGCACTACTGAGAGGGAAGACCGCCGTGTACTGCGTATCGTACTGCGTCTGCGGCAGCAATTCGAGCTGCAGTTGCCACCACAGTGACGCAACGAACTGTTACAAATCGGTTACTTGAAGGACAGCTCAGAGCCAGACGCCCTGTAGCGTGCATTCTACTTACTCCAAACCACTGCCGTTTGCGACGTCAGTGGTGTCAAGCTAGAGCTCATTGGAGGACGGAGCGGCGATCTGTTGTGTTTTCTGATGAAAGCCGGTCCTGCCTGGGTACCAGTGATGGCCGTGTGTTGGTTAGAAGGAGGCCAGGTGAGCGCCTGCAACCAACCTGTCTGCGGTCGAGACACACTGGACCTACACCTGGAGTTATGATCTGGGGAGCAATTTCCTATGACAGCAGGAGCACTCTCGCGGTTATCAAACGCACCCTGACGGCACAGTTGTACGTCGGTCTGGTGATTCAACCTGTTGTGCTGCCATTCATGAACAGCATCCCAAAGGGGGTGTTTTCCAACAGGATAACGCTCGCCCGCATACCGCTGTTGTAACCCAACATGCTCTACAGAGTGTCGACATGTTGCCGTTGCCTGCTAGATGCTAGATCACCAGATCTTTCTCCAATCGAGCACGTATGGGGCATCATTGGACGACAACTCTAGCGTCACCCCCAACCATCATTAACCGTTCTTGTATTGACCGACCAAGTGCAACAGGCATGGAACTCCATGCCACAAACTGACATCCAGCAGCTGTACGACACAATGCATGAACGTTTGCATACTTGTATTCAACATTTTGGCGGTTACACCGGTTATTAATGCACCAGCATTTCACATTTAAAATGGCTCTTCTCGCGCTTACATTAAGCTGTGATCTTGAAACCTTAATCGATTACATATGTTACCTATACAAATGTATTGCCGCCATTTCATTCCTCTACAACTATTTTTTCGTGGTGTTGGGATTTTGTTTTCCGTCAATGTATTTCCGGAACGAGGAGGTGCAGTTTTGGTCACAGACAAATTTGTGAATTTAACACATTTGGGAATTGCTAACTGCTGGTATCACCTGAAAAGTCGTTTTAATGAGACATAATCGATAAAGGTGCGCAGCGATTTTTTATTGTCTGAGCGCAGACTGGAACTTAAGAAATGGAACAATTCCATCTGGTACGATGAGTAAGCTATATACACGATGTTTCGCACTAACTAGCGCGAAACTTTTGGACAGCAGACACAGACCCAATGTAACTGCAGTCAGCCGTGCAAGATACTATCTACCAGCAGTGTGTTGATTTCGGGAATATTTTGAAGTCGCACTGTAGGTACGGTCATATCGTCTGTTGCTGATGTAAATTCTACAGCAGACATGCACAACCAGTGGTCCTCGTTCGGATTTTATGTGGCCAGCGCGCACAAAATGCCAGGGGGCACAAAACGAAAATTACTCAAAAATGTATAGAAAAAAAATGGAAAATTATAGGGATGTGGAAATTTTATGGGGACTGGCAGTACACATAAATACATAAAAAGATATACACATTTTATGGGGTACACACAAGTATATACCATTCGCAACTAATATTAAAACGGCGACCATTGATTTCTAGATGCAGCATGTGGATCTTCAAAGTAACTCCGAACTGAAGGCTAAATTTGCAGAAGTTGTTTTAGAACATTACGTAAACTACTTGCCATGTGAAATGAAGAGATTGAAAATCTACGATCAAAAAACGGCAACATTATTCTGAGGCACTTCTTTATGCAAACAATAATTTTCTATAATGAAACAGGTGAAATCAAGAGATCGTTTTCGTCTAACTGATGAACACTTGGAGGAAAACCTATAGATCTACAGTATGTGTGTCCAACACTGAACCAGATAATGAAAGACTAAGAAAAAACAAACAAAGTCGAATTTCTCACTAGAGACTTACAAAAAATAAAAAAGGTCTTGGATACGCCTGCATATTTTTCCAGCAAATAAGTTGTTCTGTTTAATCAATTTCTGCACACTTTTTTCCAGTTTTTATTATTATTTTTTCAATACTTTGTTTTGGGATATTTGGAATTTTTTTCCAGGGGAGGATACCCCTTGCTGCCCGCCTTTGTTCAGTCAATCTAAAAACGCCCCGCAGGTGGTAAAAGGTTGTGCACCCCTGTTCTACAGAGTAGTTAGATCATCTGGTGATAACTGCATCTTCCGGCTACTGTACTATCGTTCCTACAAAGTGAGATATTTCCTGGCAACCATGCGTCCTTTCCCGACAGAATGTAATTCGTTCGATATGCAATCTAAAAGCTTTGCATGCTTTCCATGTGATCCGTAGTTACTAGACCTCAACAATTTTGAGAGCATCACTGACATATGTGACGTACCTGCCCAGTGGGGCGCACAAGATAGCAGTCAGAACGAACGTCCGCGTAGCTCAATTCGTAGAGTGACTTATTCCGGAATGAGGGCCCGGGTTCGAGCACCGGCGTGGACAAAAATGACGGAGAAATTTACTTCGTTATAATGGCGCCCGAACTTTCCGGATGACCCGGCCGTTCAAGATCTCGTAATGGTGTGATGTTATTTCCACACCGCGATATAGGGAAAATAAGAGAATCCCTTCTCCAGCGCTTCGAAAAATAAAAATCTGTGTGATGTTGCATACCACACACCAGATTGACTGGGAATTCTCAAGTGTACGTTCTTCAGCGGATGCTACCTACGACGATTCATGGTCACGGCTGACCCGTGGGCCATGTCCCCGGCCCTCTTTCGGGGAGGGGGGAGATGTGACGAGCCTACCCAGCAGGACGCACACGACATAAAGGCAGATAGCAGTCAGAACGAACGTCCGCGTAGCTCAATTGGTAGAGTGACTTATTCCGGAATGAGGCGACCCGCGTTCGAGCCCCGGCGTGGACAAAAATGACGGAGAAATTTACTTCGTTATAATGGCGCCCGAACTTTCCGGATGACCCGGCCGTTCAAGATCTCGTAATGGTGTGATGTTATTTCCACACCGCGAGATATAGGGAAAATAAGAGAATCCCTTCTCCAGCGCTTCGAAAAATAAAAATGTGTGTGATGTTGCATACCACACACCAGATTGACTGGGAATTCTCAAGTGTACGTTCTTCAGCGGATGCTGCCTACGACGATTCATGGTCACGGCTGACCCGTGGGCCATGTCCCCGGCCCTCTTTCGGGGAGCGTTGAGAGCATGACGCACACGACATAAAGGCAGATAGCAGTCAGAACGAACGTCCGCGTAGCTCAATTGGTAGAGTGACTCATTCCGGAATGAGGCGACCCGCGTTCGAGCCCCGGCGTGGACAAAAATGACGGAGAAATTTACTTCGTTATACATGCTTAACAGATTTGAGCGCCGGCGTGTCCTGTGCTTGCCAGCTAGAAGACATCCTGCTAAATGAATCTTTGAACGTAATCTTCCTGCTACTCAAATTTCACCTAAAAATCATACAATATGCGTGATTCAAGTTCCTCTGACAGCAAAGATGGATCTATTACTTCCTTTTTATCCACGGTGTGTACAATTCATGTAAGTAACATTTTAATTTCAGAAACATTTTTTCAGCATGGAATTGGGTTTTTTGCGGTAAATGTTATCTATCTTCAAACTCAATTAATCATTGTTTTAATTTGTTGGCGCTTAAACATCACTTGCGGCTGGACTTGACAAGCATCGATCGCACAGCATGACTTCAGAAGAATGACTCTCAGAGCTTACTTTATAGAGTAAGCATTCTTTTCTTTGAGACCACGCAAAATTTTTTGAACCAAAAAAAGAAAAAGTAAAAAACAAAACATCAGATCGTGTTTTACAACCACTTCACTGAAAAGCTCTGAAAGTGTGTTTCTTCTTTTCCAGGTAAGGGAAAAGGTGTTTTTTTAACTTCGATTCGATATGTTTTTTTTAACTTTCTTCAGATCATTAGAAGAGCTAGTGTAGGAGTTGAGGAAATGAGTGTTTAAGATGCACATCTGTTATACATGTTGTAAAATAGAGTTTCGGGCTAGCAAAAGTTTGACACCAGTTTTGAAGGAATAAAGTATGTATGTCATCCATTTGCATTTTGTTTTATTATCTTAGGCCATTGATCTTTAAGCATTCGCTGATTTATTATTAACCTAGCTAAGTCTTAAAGCAACAGAATTAACTATTCAGATGAAGTAACTACTCTTTAACTTAAAGATGATAAAACTGATGGCTTCTGATTTTGGTTGATGAGAGGTTCTCTAATTTTATCGCTTTTTATATTTTATATACACTGCTAATTTATGATGAACACCGCTTACTTCGTTTTGAGACATCGACTGGTGATTTTCTAATGCTTTCTGAACTGTAGGAATACCTCGGATCCGTTCGTTTAACTTACTGTGCATGGCGTTATGCTGATTATGTTAGGGAAGACTGATTTCGTCTTGTCTGAAAGGACTACATACAGTTAAAGATAGACAGTTCAGCATAACGACGAAGGAGCCGTATTCCTGCCTAGCATTTTACGAAATAAATAGATATATTCCAGGACATGTGAATGCAATCCCTGTTAGGATGAAAATAATTAATCATCTTAATCATCTGGTCATTGAGTAGGCGTGTGATCTACTTCCGGGAAATGAGGAACACTTGTACAATCACCGGAAAAAAAACCTCTCGCCATACGAGAGCGCCCGATACAGCAAATACATAATCTCTACTTCATCCAGCAATACGGTATTTAGCGACGATTCCGTTGCTTGCTGGAGTGGCCTGCACCCTCGACATTTCACATCAGTTGTGAACAGCCTATAGTTATCTGTACTCGTCTAATAATCCAATACGTTGCCGGTATTTTACACTCACTTTCGTCGTTCCATGAACTATAAGGGCAACTTTAATTGATTATGTGGAGAGGTAAGTATTTTTGAGCAATTGCACACGGTATAATTCTCAGTACATGATCTCTGTTGACATGAGTGCACCGAAAAAAACCCAGTATAAATTGTCACGGGCTGATAAATTGTGACTACCAAATTCTACCTGATAGAGGGTGTTTACCATTTAAGTGGCCGATGTATCTGAACTCCCTCTCTCTCTACCTCTCTTCCCCCCTCTCTCTCTACCTCTCTTCCCCCCTCTCTCTCTTTGACTCTGGCTGTTTCTGCTCTGTTTCTCTCTCTAACCCTCTCTCCTTATACCTCTCCCCCCTCTCTCTCTCTCTTTGACTCTGCTCTGTTTCTCTTTCTAACTCTTTTTATACCTCTCTCTCTCTCTCTCTACCTCTCTTCCCCCTCCCTCTCTCTCTCTCTCTCTTTGACTCTGGCTGTTTCTGCTTTGTTTCTCTCTCTAACCCTCTCTCTTTATACCTCCCTTACCTCCCTCTCTCTCTTTGACTCTACCTCTTTCTGCTTTGTTTCTCTGTCTCTCTGTTTCTCTCTCTAACTCTCTCTCTTCATACCTCTTTCTCTACCTCTCCCTCCCCCTCCCTCTCTCTCTCTCTCTCTCTTCTGTGTCTGTCTGTCTCTTTCTCTTTCACCATCGCTCTCCCTGTTCCAGTACATTATTCCCTGCTTCATGACTGAAGTCTCGATGGGGAACTGCTAGTGTCTCTGGCGCTGACATCATGCCATTGGGTAGAAACAAGTGATTGAAACATGCAACGCTCTGTGATTAGTAAGATCACTCGTTTCCGCCCCATTTGGTCCACTTTTCAGACAGCTAATTGATTCGTTAGAGCTGATATCAATTCAATTTGCTAACCCCGAGTTAATTCGTTCCATCCGGTTAAAGGGTTAAGCACGCCTTAGGTTATCCTGAAGTTGCGCATGGCAGGATTTTCGCACTGAAAATTTTAGTCGCAATGAGAAACTATAGAGTTGACTGCCGAGGCCTAGTTATAATGCTTAGCTTATTTTTCTTTGGCTATGGGATTTTCACATGATGCATTTCTCGTTGCTTCTTCTTGTCGCCTAAATAGGAACCTGGTGGGAGGTGGCATGCGCCTGGTGTTCGCAATGTTCGATATAAATTACAAAATGAACTACCCAAACGACGTTTTATTTATGTATATATAATGTTACGTAGAACAACACAGATAGGAATACATCTGAGCTAAGCATTTATTTTTGTGCCTTACATATGTATTTGCATGTGAAACTTAACCTCATTTTATGTTCCACACATTGAGTCGTTTATTGTGTTCTCTTCCTTTATATCTAACATTGGCATGGGAAAAACATAGTTGAAAACAATAAAATTGCACTCGTGCTTTCTGAGCTATCTCTGTGATTTTGCGTTTCCATTTTATAAATCTATCCAGGAATTTTGAAAACCGACCTTTGTCATTAATTATAGCAGCGACAATTTTCTGAAATCGTAATAATCACTGGTTCCAAAAGCGCAAAATCAATAGCAAACAAAATCAGTTTTTCGGAACCTCTAATCCCGCACAGCCAGAGACTAACGTTTATATAAAACTTTTTTTCTCAAAAGTCCATGGAGGAAACTCCCAATGAGTTCCCAGTGGTATAGAAAGATTTCCTTTCCATCCGTTGAAAATATCTGCACATAAACACTGAGTTGCTATTAGGAACTATGTTCTGTTGGAATCATACGACACTGATCACATGCCGTAAAAGAGGAGAAATTCGTCCAAATATGATGGCTCCAGGACATTTGTCTGACTAGCAGGAGGTTACACTGATGTTTTCTATTATCGTTCAGAATTGAAAAATTTTCATCTTAGCGGGAAGATGTGTCCGCGCGATGAAGAACTTTGCCTGTTTAAATGTTAGAGGTAATGAGAGAAGAGTACATATAATTTCTCAAGCAAGAGTAAGCTATTCTTATTTATAATATTCAGTGTCATGTTAGATATGGTTCATTAGTATATTCCTAAGATGCCTTGCTTATCATCGGAAAATCGACCAATTACATTATAAAATGTGGATTCTGCATGTAAAAATTCCGTAGCAGTTAAGGGCCAGTGGGTATATTTACCTGAAACAATCAACTCCTCCTGAAGGACTTAAATCCGTCAAAGATATGTCATTCCTGACAATTCTTCTAAATAAAGAAATTCAATACATGTGATTTTAATATAAGACTTATACTGTATGACAAAGATAGAGGGGAAACCATGTCTACACAGCTCTTGAAAAAATAAATTAGGATACAATTTCAAGTAGAGAAAAAATACCAAAGGACGAAGAAAATGCGTGACGTGATCACAATGAGCAGAGATAGTGATTTGACGGACGTTCATAATGGAATGACCATCGGCTACGGCGGCAAGGGTGGAAGCATCTCAGAAACAGCAGACTTCGTCGGCTGTTGGCGAGGTGTGGTAGTAAAGGTGTACCAAGAATGGACCGCTAGTACACCAAGTACCTCGTGACGTCATAACTGTGGAGGCCATCGACCCCAGAGGAGAACGTCACCTCCGTCGACCGGTAAATGGTAATCGATGCGCAACAGTACAGCAATTAACAACGCAAATGAACGCAGGGGCGCCCACGTAGGTGTTCCCGATAACATCAGAGCAAACCCTGTTACGCATGCGTCTCCGGAGCCGAAGCTGTGTCAAAGCGCCCATGTTAACTAGGTCCATCGGCCACAACGCCACCTGCAGTTCACACTACCGTCATTCGACACTGGAAGAGTGAAAAAAGGTTGCCTTCTCCGACGAATCGAGGTTTCTACTCCACAGACGTGACGGGCGGTGGCGGATATGACATCAGGCACACGAGAACCAACACCCGGACACGCTTGACAGTCAAGGACAGGCCGACGGTGGCAGGGTTCATCTCTGGGTGATGTTTTCCTGCTTTGACCTTGGACCGCTGGTACCACTGAATGGGTCTCTAAACGCCAATGACTACACGTCCATCCTGGCTGACCAGATGTTTACCCTGGTGGTGATGTCTACCAACAGGACAAAGCGCCGTGCCACTTTGCTAAGCGGGTGCGTTACCGGTTCCAATAACACGACAGCAATGACTCCGTTCCCCGTTGGTCGGCGATATCGCCCGACCTCAGTCCCATACAGCACTTGTGGGACAATTTGGATCGACAGGATCCCCGTGATGACCCATGGCCACGTCATCTCCTGTACCTCCGTGCTCTGCTGCAGTGCAAATGGGCACGTGTGCCTCGGGTAGCCTTCAAGGGTCTCACTGCGTCCATGCCACGCCATCTCGCTGCTGTCATCCGTGCCAAGGGTGGTTATTCCCATTATTAGGTAGGTGGTCATATTATTCTGATACGACTGTGTATATGAACACTGTAGGACAGGAATTTAAGTAACGAACCATGAAAAATAACACGATTCTTTTTTAACCATCTCTAAGAGGTTAGCTATATTAAATTTGAAAATCAACAAAATATGTGCTGTGAATCTTATACGGGTTAGATCAAACTTACATATACGTAAGATCGCTTTTCTATGATCAAGCAAATGATGAAATAAATGTTCTGCAGCGAAGGGCTTTGTTACAGAGTAGGAGGAAACGGACTTGGAGATCAGCAAACAGAAACGTTCATAACAACTGTGTATATTTTGATATATTGTAATCAGTTTAATTATGAAAATAACCATAGTTTGTTCATATCAAAATTAAAACCAAGCATCATCAAAGTAATGCATAAATGAACTTCGGAGGGGTCTCCGTTGAATGGAGGAGAAAGATTAACCGCGAGAAATAGTTTGAAAAATTAATTAAAGGTATTACTTGAAAATAGTTCTGAAAACGGGTTGAAACCGCACTGAAAGTTTGTAAACTATATTCAATAATTAAATCTTCTTTAAAATTAAAAAATAATTAAATCAACAAATATAACCTAAAAAAATTAACTGTCTCTCAATAACATATTTCTATTAAATATAAAGGAATTCGTGAGAAAGAGATAGCTAATCAATTAAGATAAGATAGAATTTGTAGGAGGCAAAAGAAGGTATTAGGAATTATACAATAATATAAAACTACAGTAAATGTAGTTGAAAATGAAAAAAAAAGTTAAAAAGGACAAATAAGAATTCATGGAAAAAACATTCAACTACAGAACTGAACAGAGATGAGATAAAGATAAAATATAATGTGCAGTATAATAAGGATATTATTAGATAAATGGGATTTGCAATGGAAATATGCAATAACTTTTACCAGAACTCATGAGAAAAATAACAATCAAAGTAAATTACTACAAAATTCCAGACGGGAACAGATAACTTGAAATCAGGTTAACTAGATGAAGTGCCATTACACTACTACGAGTACATTAAAACATAAAATAAGCCCTCGATTGTACAAAGTACAATAAACATTCAAGCGAAGGTGTAATTCTGTCAGAACGTATGAACTCAGATGGCCACATGCTTGTAAAAGTCATAGCGGTTATGCTCAGTTCAATCTGTGTTCAGCTGATTACACGGGATATTCCAGGAGACTGTCATTAGTTAAAAATTACCTTCATACACAAGCTCTTCTACCAGTCTCCTCGAACAAATACACAAGCCTCAAGAACCGTACAAACCATGGTTGCATTTTTCCACTTTTCATCTATCTGGTAACGCTCATTTTAGTGCTGTGACTATGCGTAACATTTCTTAAAGCTAGCAAATGCATTTTGATAATATCAAAAGTGGCTTATAAGTTCTCGAATCCAATTGTTTTGTATGCTCTCTTGTCGAGTAGTTTCGTACACGGTGATGCGTGACATACATCTCTAATTTAACCTTCCTTCTGAGTTGCTGTACTCTTATGTAAATTTGGTTTCTTCTCCATAAATATTTACTAAGCTTAAAAGGGGACCAGTCCTGAAAAAATGTATATATATACTTTTTTTATTTCAATTTTCTTTCTACAGAGTTTGCTGAATC
Source organism: Macrothele yani (assembly GCA_039090855.1). NCBI lineage: Eukaryota > Metazoa > Arthropoda > Arachnida > Araneae > Macrothelidae > Macrothele > Macrothele yani. The sequence continues at coordinate 97,575,723 of CM077007.1, read as the reverse complement.
GAATTGCATACGACACTTGATAAACAGAAAATAATTTGTAGGCAGAAGAAAAATGTTCGAAATTAGGCGTAGGCAAGCTGAAAGTTCTACAACACCTGGGCATGGCCTGCTTCGCAAACACCACCAACGGGCTCAAGGCAATCGACATTTTGCGAATAAAAGACAGTAACAAGAAGGAAAAACAGTTTCTAGAAGGTTCGGGAAAGCAAAGGAAGACGGCGAGCAGAAAGCTGAAGTTCAGCAAAGCAAAGGAAAAGGAGTATGACGCACGCGGGAGACTTCTAGTCACAGGTCTTCGTTTTTTGCCTCATATGAAAAGTTGTGGTTTTGTACATTTAGGAACATTTTTCTCGTGAACCACTGAAGATAATGGCTTGAAACGTTTTTCATACCTTACTGTATATATCAACAACCACCTGAACTAGAATCATGACAAAATAATGTACTCAATTAAAATAATAAATACAATTGCTAATGTGAACGTCAGCAAAATCGACAGCAATTTTGAGTAATTAATACAAAACTAATTAATAGACCGATTACGATAATTCTAGTTCAGGTGTCGTATAATATCCTTAGGAAAATGCATGCCAAGTTTGCAAATGATAGGCCAAGTCAATCGTGAGAAACATGTATCTAAGTACATCAAGACCTCCCATAAGGTTAACATGCGAAGCCTAAAAAGGGACTGGTGCCTTTAACGTCACAAGTATTTCCCGACGACTTTGAAGTTGGTAAAACCTGACAGCAAGTCAAAGAGCAATCTACGAGCATGTAGTACTGGAGAGATAAGAATACGTAAGGGCAGTGCATCTCATACAATCTCTGTGTAATGATTGGAAGGCTATGACAGAGGATTGCCTTACGTTATGAAATATATGCGATTTACGCGCGTACTTTGCGTATAATGTTATATGCTAGGAGAAAGTAGACAGCTACGATATATTGACATAAGAAAGCTTTCACGTTTATTGTGATTCAAGTTCTGTTGAAACGACTTGTTTTGATATGAACGAGCTTGTGGATAATTAAGTAGCGAAATGTTGATTGAGACTAATAAAAGATTTAGACTGGTAAGTAACATTGTTCCCTGTGAACCCTGACGGCTAAAGTAAAATATATGCTAGTTAAGAATTTCAGCTGCTACGAGTGAGAAAAAATATACGGGCTTTCACAGTAAAGGCAATTTACTCCGTTAAGTTAAGACACTATTCAACTTATCTCACGTCACGTGAGATAAGTTGTATAGTGTTCTGCAGTAAAGCTAAAGTTAACTCTTAAGCACAAAGCTTTCAGTGTACTACACAGAAGTTAACTTAACAGCAAAATTTCATTCAAAAACCCAAATTTAAACTGCTAACGTTATAGATGACAAACACAACGACCTAAACTTGGCACTTGGAACACTCGAAATACAGAAGACGCTAACACAGGTTATTAAACTTTCGACTCTTGAAACACAATGACGAGGTTAATGACTAAGTAACGGGGGACTTTAAGATATACTGACAAACTCCCTGCTTCCAACGAGGCGAGTGTTCAGGCAATCCCATTACAATATCCTTACGGTTCCAAAGGATACTGTATCGTAATGACCAAGAGTTCATTGTTAAATTGTATCAGCGGGTGTGAAAGAGACACAAATGACGTTAAAGTAACCCCAGTCCTATTCGGTGCAGGCAAATTCAAATCCGCTGAGCCAATGTGGGGTGACATGAAGATATCAGCTTTATACTTTACCCCTAATTCTGCTGCCATTCGATAAACTTTAAGGATCATTTCCGACAGTGAGGCGTGAAATGGTGGCGTCTTTCTAGAGTTGTCACAAATTTGCAACCAGTTCTTTAAATAGCGCCTTTTTCCTTTCAAGATATCGTGCGCCCAAATAACGTGAAGCCTTGTGCTTTCAAATAAAAACTATGTACATTCGCATATATTTCCGTTTGTTGTCTAATTACGTAACCGCGTTCAAATTGTTCAGGCGTTCTATTATTCAGATCACAATTTTCTGTCTATTTTCCTTGAAAAGGTCATCTGGTTGATGTGCGAATGCTTGGAAACCTTCCTTTCTACTTCTACATCAACAAATAGGATTTTTAGTATAGTTTTACTACTTTATTTATAGTTGGTATGCAGTTCATAGTATTTTTTCTTTAGACCGAATTTTATATAAAGCGTGGTATAACTAAGTAAATTTCACCGTCATTTTTGTCAACGCCGGGGCTCGAACCCGGATCCCCTCATTCCGGAATAAGTCACTCTACCAATTGAGCTACGCGGACGTTCGTTCTGACTGCTATCTGCCTTTATGTCGTGTGCGTCCTGCTGGCAGGTACGTCACATCTCCCCCCCCCGAGAGAGGGCCGGGGGCATGGCCCACGGGTCAGCGGTGACCATGAATCGTCGCAGGCAGCCATCCGCTGTAGAACGTGCACTTGAGAACTCCCAGTCAATTTTTTTATTTTTCGAAGCGCTGGAGAAGGGATTCTCTTATTTTTCATCTCTCGCGGTGTGGAAAGAACATCACACCATTGCGAGATTTTGAACGGCCGGGTCATCCGGAAAGTTCGGGTGCCATTATAAGGAAGTAAATTTCTCCGTCATTTTTGTCCACGCCGGGGCTCGAACCCGGGTCCCCTCATTCCGGAATAAGTCACTCTACCAATTGAGTTACGCGGACGTTCGTTCGGACTGCTATCGGTCTTTATGTCGTGTGCGTCCTACTGGCAGGTACGTCACAGTGGGTAAGAGAATATTCTTTCAATCAACCAAGCTTTTCCGGAGAATGTTTTTTTAATGATGCATGGAGACTTTCTCGTTGCGGCCACTCATTTTTCACCTAGAGCATGCGACAGGGTCTGCTGCCTCATTTCAAAGGAAACAAAAACATCTTTCTGTATCGAGTTTGATGGCTCAAAAGCATACTAAAAACTTTTAGATCTCCACAGCCATTGACGTTTTCATATTTTATTTTTTTCAGGAAGTTGAAGCCCTTCGTGCGATTCATTCACGTAAACAGAATGGACAATTGGAATAGAAGCAAAACTTGCTTCCATTTTGTCGAACTACTTTAACATTTCTCTGGGACGAATCAATGAAACATTTCCAACCTTTAGGTTCATAACTTTCTTCTCTAAAGCCTGTCAATAGTCCAGAGATATAAGTACAGTGCTCTGGGTCACCTGCCTGTGGAAAGTATTTTCTGAAATATTCCACTCGTGGCCTGTACCAGGAAAATGATATCCCTGGTACAAATCTTTTTGACTGAAATTTGATCCTAGGATCTGAGTAGAATCCTTTGCTAGACCTAACTCTCTCACTAGCTCTTTAAGTTAACTTTGTATGGAATGATGTGGACTGCTGACTCTTTCAGGTTTACACTTTTGTCATTCATCATCACTATCTTCACTGCTTTACGATTCAGATAGCTGTGCTGAATCGAGTGTCTCTGGTGTAGCAGTAAATTAAAGATAAGGTCCATGCGCAACTGGTCAAATAACAGATGGACGATTGGGATGTGAAATATCTTTCAGGTTTTTAGTAGTGAACCCTCTTACGTTCTTCAGACAGAAGTACAGAGGTTGTTCAGAAAGTAATGCTTCCATACACCGCTGGTCACCCAAAATGCAACACCAAGAAGGAAGCATCCGATTGGCCTAAAATTCGCAGCATGCGTCGCCCGCGAAAGGACATGCAAACGATTAGCATTGCAGGGCATATGCAAATCATGTGCTCCCGGCACGCCACCGAGAAGAACTATAAGAAGGGTCCACAGAAGGCGAGGTGTAAGTAGTGGAAGTGTGTTGTGCTGCCGGACCTGTGCGTGGGAAACTTCCTGATGCCTCGTCGCAGAATATGGCAGTCATTCCAGCAGGTTTCGCAGTTCGACAGAGGACGAATAGTGGCTTATCGCGACAGCGGTTTATCGTACCGAAACATCGACACTGGTGTGGGACGACATCCAGGAACAGTGAGGCGAGTATGTATTCGGTGGGTGCAGGTGGGACAGGCGGACAGACGTGAGCGATTGCCGCAGCCAAGGCACACCACCGAAACAGAGACCCGGCATGTTGTGCGGAAGGCATTGACGGCTCGCACCTCCCCATCACGAAAGTTAGCGCAGGAATTAGTGTCCGCCCGTACTGTTCGACGACGTCTGCTGGAGCGGGGACTTGTCGCACGGCGCCCATTGCTCTGATTATTATTGACGTCACACTACCGGCGCGTGCGGCGGCAGTGGGCCGTTGAACGCCGCACATGGACTACGGAATTGTACGACATTGTCTTCTCCGACGAATCCCGCTTCTTTCTGCAACACCACGATGGTCGGATCTGCGTGTGGCGGCATCGCGGCGAGAGACTGTATGGCGCCTGCACTATGCATCGCCATACCAGTCCGTCGCCTGGCGTTATGGTTTGGGGCGCATTTGGATATAACACCCGCACCCCTCTGGTACGCATCGCCGGTACACTCAACAGCCACCGCTACATCTTCGACGTTTTGGAGCCTGTAGTCCTCCCTTACCTGCAGGACCTGCCAGCGGCCACGTTTCAGCAGGACAATGCGCGCCCGCACGTGGCACGCATCGTGCAACAATTCTTCACGGCCCAACAGGTGTCACTGCTGCCTTGGCCCGCCTGTTCTCCTGATATGTCGCCCATCGACCATGTCTGGTCGCTAATCGGCAATCGAGTGGCCCGGCAAGCACTACCCGTGGCTACGCCTGATGAACTGTGGCAACGTGTAGAAGCAGCCTGGACCGACATACCCCAAGCCCACATCCAAAGCCTCTTTCGTTCGATGCCGCGGCGTGTAGCCGCCGTTATTGCCAGCCATGGGGGCCTCACGAACTATTGATGTCTGCGTGTTCCGCAAGTCGCACGGGCCTGTAAGCTCAATCGTTTCATCTTTGTATCTGTTGTTATGTGTCCAGTAAAACTGGCTTTGCTATCTCGTGTCCTTCTTGGTGTTGCATTTTGTGTGGCCAGCAGTGTACAATTCCTGTGTCAATGTGTCAAGTGAAAACAAAACAAGAAAAGCTCTCAGAATTCCTACTTTAATTCACGTATTTTGTTTTTCTACATAGCCCCCCTCTCGCTCGATACACATACGCCACCTCTGAACAAGTTTTTTAAATCTGTTAATCTCCAGGTTGTTCTGGGAACCATTTGTTCCTAGCAGCTTGAACATATTCGTCACTAGTAAAATAAATTTCTTTCAGATGTCGCTTGAGAGCTGAAAACAACCAACAGTCTTACGGCGCAAACTCTGGGCTGTAGGTAGGGTGTTAAAGAACTTTAAACCCGATTTTCTGTATGGCTTCGACAAAGCTAAACCCCACGCCTTTGCCTAAGTGAATGCATAGGCGTGGGGTTTCGCATTGTCGTGTTGCAGAATCATTGTCTTTTATCCCACACGCACGAGGTTTATTCTTTGCCTTAACTTTTTTAAGCTGTGCACGGTGCTTTCAGAGTTGATAGTCGTGCTTTTGACCATATACTCGTGGCTGCATCAGCCGCGAGTACATGGTCAAGTACTCGAGGAGCTCTCAGAGTTGATAGTCATACCTTGACCATGGACTTCGCAGCTGGCGTTTACGGCCAACGTTCCTCCACAATCCTTTGATTTTCTTACCCGACGATAAAATGTACTTATGTCCAAAGTTCCGAGAAAAAAACTGTCACTAATCTAGAGAGAATTCCTTTGTAAGGTACATTTTCATGAGTTAAAAACTCTATTACTGATTGTTGTATGAGAGACGTCAACACAGATAAAAAAGAATAAAAAAGAATCATCCATTTTAAACACAATTAAATACAAATAAATACATGTTCGGAGTTCTATTACGCAGTGAATTGAAGCAAATAGCAAAAAGAATCGTTTGCAGTCTAACTGGATGTTAAGCAACAAATCATGCGTCACACACTTACGCGGAGGCATTGCTTATTGAACTCGCTTCATAGCAGTCGTCACGATGATTCCTTGGTACGCTACGCCATTAGAACGGCAAAAGGAGACACTTGAGCCGACAGTTGCTCTATTTTTTCAGTTGTGCTACACACGTGTGACAGACTATGTATGAAGTGTCCATGTCTTGTCTTGGTTTCCGAGTTGCATTCCAAAACGTTCATGGTACGCTTTTGGAACGAATTCTGCTCTACTCAGGTGTTTTCTTTTCATAATAAAAATACCACATGAGCAACAGAATGTCTTTCCCCTATTTGCGCAACAGCCATTCATAACATTTTAACAACAGAAGTCATTTGTCGAAAATACTTGTATAAGAGCAAATTAGCATACCACAAGCACATGAATGTACACTGACAAAACTGTATGTGTTGGCCGTAAATTGGAATCGTTTTCGAGCCAGTATGCCTTAATTATTGAAGAACAGTTGCTGAACCCAGAAAACAAGTAGATCAGTGCAATGGTTTGAATAGCTTTTCCATGTCGGAAAAATACTTGGATTCATTAGAAAAAAAATATTTAAAAAACAATATTTGGGAACTGATGAAAGAAAGAAGAAGCTAACTTCGGATATTGAAGACCTGATTCCTAAAACAGAGACGTAATTCAGTAACTAACGATCTAATCATTCCTTGTTTCAACCCTGATCAGGGTGTTACGTCTCACCTATAATTCTGATTTTCTGTCTTTCTAGGTAACGGTTACTTGATGTGGCGTTCGTGTTCGGTTTGGTTGCTCAAGAAGATAACAAAAACGGAGAAAAAGTAAAGAAGAATTTACAAATAGCAAAAAATATCTACGCCTTTGTTCTTTTAGTTCCATCTGAGTTGACAAATACGGTTCTTTCGTTTTTCTGTATTTATTCAGACATCTTGCACAAACATAGTATAAAATTTACCTGAACAGTAATTTCCTGGGAAAAGCATGTTTTCATTTTTTTTTTTTTTTTTTTTTTTTTTGTAGAAGATATCTCACAGCACAGTTTATTTTTTTGTCGGTTTTTTTAGATCTTCGGCAACCTCAAAGCTTACTTTGCTAAGGCGCAATCAATTTTATCAAAGCCCATGATTTTTCATTAACTTTAGGATTTCTGGGTTTTAAAAAAAACGTGGAATGCATTCTAGCGAATGAAAACCCAAACTCTTTGGAGTATCTTCATTAAACCAACGTGCGGCATTTCTTGCTACAAAGTTTTTTTCGTCAAAGTTTTATTATCTCATTTAGTTGGTATTTCTGTATTTTAATGTACTTCAAAGACTTTCGAAAGAGAAAACCTGCTGTGTAAATAAACTATCGACATGAAAAAGTCAGCGGCTTTTTTTCTTTTGACGTAGACCCTCCGTTGAAGAAATAAGTTTATGCAGATCTACATTAACTAATGTTACCAATGAATTCTTTCTTATATCGTAGCATACAGTGAATCAAGTTCAGCACAGGAACAACTTGTGGTTTGTTTTTATTTTGTTCATATAAGCAAAGGAAATGTAAACATCAGTACTCATAAATGGCGAGTGTGCCTGTCCTATTTTTCATACCTTACGTATTCTCCTCATATATGAGGATAAATAAAATGCTGTGATATAAATGTAGCGAAGCAAATCTCATAACGATTTCAAAACGTACTTATGAAAGCTCAGAAAGATGGAATATATGTTTAATCACGGTCTCATTTTATGCCATGAGTTAGCATCGTTACAAATGTCGCCTATTTCAACGTAGATAAATGCTACTTGCAATTTTTTCTTTGATATGTTGGAGCGAAATGGTTACTGACACAAAGGAGATCTCAGTTTTATACACCGATGTGACATTATATTATGAACACTCCCACTCTAGAGAAATGAGCGCGCCTGGACACCGAACGGTGGCGCAGGTGAAGCTCACAGAGCAGTATATATACAACCCGAGGACCGACTTTCGGTTAGTAAAGTGTTCGAAGTCAGAATGGGAAAAGCTGCCGATTTATAGGAGTTTGACAAAGGGCAAATTGTGTTGCCACGGCGCCTCGGAACTACCATCTCACAAACGGCGTGGTTTGTGGGTTGTTCACGTGCCGTTGTAATGAGTACGTATCAAAAGCGGTGCACAGATGGGCAAACGACGAACTGTTGTCCAGCCGTGGGTTTTCCGCAGCTCATTTATGCCAGAGGGGAGCGAAAACTGTCGCGCATTGTTCACAGCGACCGCACGGCCACAGTGCGACATATCACCCGCAGGTACAATAGTGGTGACACAGCACACAGTTCATTGCAGCCTTCCGCGCATGATCTTGCGTAACGGAAGACCCAGCCGTGGCTCACTGCACGTCATCACCAACAACGCATGAAATGGGCCCAAGGTCATCGAGATTAGACCATGGATGACCGGAAGAAAGTGGCTTGGTCTGACGAATCAAGATTTCTGGTGCATCACATAGAAGGCCAAGCGCAGATACGCCAATTACCAACGGAGGCTATAGCACTTGGATGCACTGTTGGGCGGAAAATTTCTGGTGCATCATGTAGAAGGCCAAGCGCGGAAACGCCAATTACCAGCGCAGGCTATAGCACTTGGATGCACTGTTGGGCGGAAATTTCTGGTGCATCACGTAGAAGGCCAAGTGCGGATACGCTAATTACCAACGGAGGCTATAGCACTTGGATGCACTGTTGGGCGGAAACAGACCGGCGGCGGCGGCGGCGGCGGTGTCATGCTGTGGGAGATGTTTTCTTGGGACACTTTAGGCCATGTTATTCCAACTGCACAATTCCTGATAGCTGTTAGGTATATGAACATCGTTGCGAACCTTGTTTACCTATTCATTGTAACTGTGTTCCCTGCTGGTGATGGCCATTACCAACAGGAAAATGCGCCATGCCACACTGCCATAATAGTCAAGGTTCTAGAAACATGTTGCTGACTTTCTGTTAATGCCCTGGCTTCCAAATTAATTCGATATGTACCGAATTGAACATTTGTGGTTCGACGTAGAAAAGCGGATTCGCGCTAAATCACCACCACCTCGAAACGTTCGGGAACTAGAGGGCCTGCTGTTGACATTATGGTACCAGATACTTCAAGATACCTATCGCCACTTCATCGAAATCGATGCCTCGACGAGTGGCCGCTGTTTTGCGGGCTAAAGAGGGCTCTACAGCTTATTAGATTGGCGGCCATAATGTAATGACTCTTCGGTGTGATGCTGTGATGACATTGACGCATTGACGCTGTAATGACGACCCCGTAGTTAACTAGATGCGGGATGAATTAAAGGAACAAAATAGGAATTGCTCTATGATAAAGTGTAAGTTCGAAGACAATTTGATCATTTTTAACGAAAAAATTAACGAAAACCACCACGTTACCAGTGAATAATTTTTTCTTTATATCCTAGCTATGATGAATAAGAATAGCTCATAGCCCGTGCGATGCACAGGTGAAAAAACTGTGACTGAAAGTTTTGTAACACGAACCGTAAAATACATATACATAACTATAATAAACGGTTGCATTATTAATGAGCAGTCTATAAGATAGGTCACCAACAACAAAAATTTCGTAACATTCCCATTCAATATTCCCATGACAGCAGCCTGTTATATAGGTTGATATATTTTATTCCTTTTTACGAAAATTACTCTGCAATGGGAAAAAAATGAAATAAAAGACGACATAACACCTACGTAACAGAACAAACGTCGCAGGCAGTTGTTGGAGTACGTGCGTGTTGCCACAGATGTAGTCGTTTGTCTCAATAACTTTATTTTATTTTCCAGTATTTCTCCATGAATATACGTATCTTGCGATAGCGGTGATCTTAGTTCCGATTTTGGCCACCGGATAAAAGCAGATAGCGCGGCATGTACTAAGTGACGTCAGAGGGTTAAGGACAGACATGGCTTATTATGTGGGTTTTATTCCAGCCAGGGCCGTAGCTAACTGAAGGCTAGAGGAGGCTTATCTCTCCCCCTCCCCCGTAACGCAAACAACTCCCTCCCCTGGAAAATACACGTTGCTGTAAATTCGTCGTACCTTTATTTGCGTTGGTTTATGAAAATGAGTTTTCTATTTCGTTATAAGCACAAATGCTTTTCCTCATTTTGTCGTGCATTAGAGTTTTTAAAAACAAAAAAATGATAAATAGCTATTTTTTTTTTATTTTTTTTTAAATTGATGAATAGCTACGAACGATGAATAGCTAAATTTCTCGATACAGATGCAAACAGAAGTGCAGAAACACAACCTAGCGACTGTGAACTAAAAAAAGTCCTCAAATAGAAACCTAAAGTGTTCCACAAGGTAAATGTTATCCGTTTGGAACCAACGAAATTCCGATAGAAGAATCCCAATCGAGAAATTTCTTTTTTTTTACTGTATGCCATTCGCTACGATGAAGATGAAGGACATTATCATCCTTAAATAACGAACAGCTTTTCTGCTAAGGTACAGAAGCCTTATTCTCGTTATCCATGGTTCCTTCCGGGAGACGTATTTGAAAAGTTCTTTTTCCTTAGCATATTTTTTGCCATGAATATACTTTTCGCATATTTTCAACTTTTCCATTATGCAAAATTATTCGGCTAGGTAGCGTAGAGTTATATCATGTGTCCTTCTATTTATCTTCGTTTAACTCTTCGACTTGAAAATTTGTTTTCCTCTGATACCTTTCTTCCGGCATGAGAAATGTTTTGTGCGTCATTTGGTAGTCTTCTTAACATAATTTTCAGCAGCTGGTGGGAGTAAATACCTGTTTCTGTTTCTGGATGTTTTATCGTTTGTAGAAATCCAGTTGACTTTTTTCTTACTGATTCCATTGAATACGAAAAATTTTGATAAATTCTGTTCGCGTCGGAAAGGTTTCAAAAGACGTGCCCATTACAACCGAAAATTCGGTGTCATCTTTCTTGTTATTTCTGCTTCTTCTTTGTATATTTAATCTGATTATATACCACTCGCGAGAAAACCAAACTATTTTTTCACCAATATATAGTTTAAGTGTTACCTACTTTCAATACGTATTTACAGGAAATAAAACAAAGAATGTGCACATCTCTATGTCTGTATATCAGTTTACATCATATCTGTGTACCTACTCGTATGATTTAAAAAAACATTATGCGTTGAATAGTTCGAATTGAGAGAAACGAAGTTAACAGCCGTTTAGTATTTTCCCGATGCACAGCTCTGCAGTTTAGGAGCATGAATTTAGATGCTATAGAATTTAAAATACATACATTTTTATCCATACCGTTGCATCTAATAATTTGATTGAAAATATTTTTCCCCTACAATACCGTTTATTACGCAAACATTTTGCGCACAGAATTTACTTCAATTGATTCTCAGTTTTCCCATTATTGGCCGTAAATATACATTGAAGCTTTCACGACATCACTGCTCCTTAATATCCGATACGAAAAATCTGCGTTAATTACCTTTCATGTTGGAGAATGTTTTGCAAATAATTTCTAATTTTTCACAAATCACATTTTCTGTGGTTAATGAGGCGTAAATGCATCATCTTACTATTTGGGATACATTCGCAGCCTTATCTATCCGTCTAAAAAATCGACTGAAAATAAAGTTATAAGATATCAATCACCAACGGCGCATGCGCTTGTGCAAATATTGCAAAACTTTCGACACACCCTCTGTAAAAATTGTTTATGAACTAACTATTCGAGGTTTAACAGTACATAGTTCCACTGATGCAAGAACAACCGACTCATGGTACGAAGATAATATTTAAGTAGTGACATATTAAGTCGACAAAAATTGCAAGTGATGCACAATTTTCTCTTTAGCAGTAGTAAGTGCATATTTAATTTTTCTCGATATCCCCGCCTCCTGAAATTCCGATTTATGATTTTTTTTTATTCAAGTATCAGCTACCATTTTTTTTTTTTTTTGAGTGGAGGTTTAACGACCACCGTGAGGAACTCAATGGGCTATAAGAAGTCGCCCGTCCCTAATTTAGGGTCACTGGTTCCAGGGAAGGGGAGAGCAAGTGCCGTAAGACCAGCACAACATCCATGCCTCACCGGGATTCGAACCCAGACCCCTTTCGGGCGAAGGATCAGAAGCCATCGCTTAGACCACTGCGCCACTGAATTGGCATCGGTTACCATTCATTGCGAAAATCATTTTATATACGTTCTCCAATTATGCATATTTCTTTCTAAATTAGCATAAGTTTTCATTGCTGTTTGAAATTTCCGCTTCTAAAATGTCAATTCCAAAATCTCTTCTTGTGCAGTTTGCTATATCATCCCTCAGAGAAGAAGAGCATTATACACTTTTAACTCAATTTACTCTCAAGATCTCTGATAGGATGCGAATGCATAGACTTTTTTATCCCTACCTCTGCTGCTAAAGGTCACATTTGGCCACTCCATTGGCCTCTCACAAATCTTCCGAGATGGGGAGGGCTCTAGTCTACTCCCAGATGAGGCAGGGCTGCCGTGACAGCCCGATGGCGCTGGCTCTAAACCCTCACTCGAACCACCTGTCCCTAAACAGGGATGAGCGTGCGCCTGTGAAGTCGGTCTCGAATGCACTCTGTCCCTTACTCGTATGCAGCAGAGGAATCGGAAGCCGGCTGCATTAATTTGCCAGTAACCCTCACGGGCGCATAGTCATATTAGCGGAATTCAACCCGCCATAGGCCGACGAGCCAGAGAGAGCAAATAGTAGGCTCCGATCCGGTGGGTCAAAGGTCAAAGGCTCTGGTTTGTGACCAGTCGTCCGACATGGAGCCAGAATAAAGTTAGTAAAGTTCGTTTTCCTAAGTTTTAAAAATGAGGCTGCATTTCATAACTGTACACCTTTCGAAGTGCATACTGACCAGGAAATACTCTTCTTTTAATGCAACATATTTGTGAATGATTTGTGAATTGAATATAATTACACTGGTGTGCAAAAATTAAGGACGAAGATGAGAAATTAGCGTAACAGCGGAACGAGCAGACAGAACGGACCGAAAGACCACTCAGGAGATAGACTAGGCTCCAGTACGGTAGGACATGCGCATATATGCAGCATGACGTAGGGGGTGTCGGAAGGGTATAAAGCACACGGGCGGTGTACATTGGTTTGAACGACGTCGAGTTGCTGCCACCGTGTGATATGGCCAACAGACAATTCAGTAAACGACATCTGGATGATTTTACCCGAGGTCGCGTCATTGGGAAGTTGGAAGAAGGTCGAAATGTGACTAGTGTGGCAAAAGAGTTCGGGATCGCTCACAGCATCGTTCCACGAGCGTGGAGAGCATTTCAAATGACAGGAACACCTGTCCGAGAGTTTAGCAGTGGTCGTCCACGAGCAACCACGGCGGCGGACGACCGGTATATTGTCCCACAGGCGAGAAGAGACAGACGGCAGATAGCGGAAGAAATCGCATGGCACATACAACAGACAGTTGGACGTCCGTTATCGCGTTTTACTGTGGCCAGATGGCTGCACACAGGTGGTCTATTTGCACGACGACCAGTACGGTGTGTGCCATTAACGTTTGCTCATCGGAAACGGCGGTTTCTATGGTGCCAGGAACACAAGAACTGGACACATCAGCAATGGGTCGAGTTCTCTTTCCGGATGAGAGCCGATTTAGTCTGACGAGCGATTCTGGACGCATACACATCTGGAGTGAACAGGGAACACGCAATAACACCTCCAACATCATCGAAAGGGACCGGTTTGGTGGTGGCGGAGTTCTCGTTTGGGGCGGTATCATGCTTGGTAGCCGTACTGACCTCCACATCTTCCAAGGAGGTTCAGTCACTGGTGTCCGCTATTGTACCGAGGTTCTCCTGCCTCACCTGCGTCTGTTTAGAGGTGCTGTGGGTTCTGAGTTCCTCTTCATGAACAACAATGCTACACCTCATTGTACAGTGGCTGTCGCAGAGCTGTTTGAGAGTGAAGATATTCAACGCATGGATTGGCCCGCAAGGTCCCCGGACCTAAATCCAAATCCAATCGAACAAGTGTGGGACCTTCTCGGGAGACGCTTGGCAGCACGTCACCAGCCGCCAGCAACGATTCCGCAGCTGCGATTGGTGCTACAAGCAGAATGGGCCGCGATGCCTCAAGAGTTCCTTGACAATCTCGTCCTCAGCATGGACAGACGTTTTAAATCCTGCAACGCAGTCAGGGAAGATCATATGCCCTACTAAAGACTGGATTTTTCTTGGCAGTCGCCTGTCACATGGACGTTTCTGTCTTCTGTCCAGTTGTGCTCGAAGCTACCTTTTCAATAATGTACCTTTGTATACTTTGGTTTCCTTGTTTGGACGGTTTTGCTCACTTGTCCCATATTCCTACATCTTGGGGATCTTATGGAATGATTTGAGTCGATGTGGAGCATTTCTGCACGACGGTACATTCGAAAAACCGTCTTGTTCTTAATTTTTGCACGCCAGTGTACATGTACCATGTATCTACAACAAAATTGAAATTCACTGTAAAATGTATATGACCTTTGAGTGAAAAATAAAAATTTTAGTTTTGGGGTAGCACAGATGTTCTGTTGATGCTTCGTGGGGGATTTTCATCAGGGGCGAAGCGTGCGGTATTCAGTGGCCCCACGGGGAGTAGTTTTGTGTAAATAAAAATAACTTATTCAAATATGAAACAGTAATGAGATACAAATCACCCTTGAAGTAATTCTAATTCATTCCATATTGATTTTTGGAAAATCTTCCGCACCGGTCTGCCTTGTGAATTAGCAGATGTTGAACCGATATTCGCAGTGTGTGTTTCCGTTTTAAAAGTGGCTACGAAACATTGTAAGTTATGTGGATAGCGCTTGCGCGCGAAACCGAAGAGGGACATGAGCTCTCAGAGAGTCTCACACTCACGTAGCATGTTCCCTGCCAACATTTGATGGTTTTGTTACAAGATGTCTTTTTAGTTGTGAATCATTTCTTTCCGTTTAATTTCAGTGCTTTTCTTATGTTTATTTTCGAGCTACTCTGCCTATGGGCAACTATTTTATCATTAATTAGGAAGTGAAAATCCTCCAAATACGTGGCGTCAATGAAGAAACAAAGACATCGCTCTTTTCACGTTTTAGCAATACATAGCAACCGAAGAATTATTATCCGGTCAACCCTGGGGATCCGAGTTCCAGATCTCTCGATATCTAGCAGGGCGCGTTAGCCTGCTAGATATCGATAGATCTGGATTATAAATAAAGGGAGCGTGCGGAAAACCCGGAAAACCCGCAGACTAGATGACCTGCAGTACCGGGGTTCGAACACCTGTCAGAAACGTCTACCTCCCACATTGCGCATAGCGACTTAACCAACTGCGCTATGGTGGTGGTCCTACTACTTTACACTTTGTAAAAACAATTCTAATAATAATTCGGAATTATGGGGCTGCTAAATCTGCCAATGAGCATTTGGTGCACGGAATTTGAAAATTAGAGTGCATGCTGTAACATAAAGCTGCAAGAATTAGTTCCGTTGCACAGGTCCCGTATGGACTAGTGGTCAACGTCCGTTACTGCTACGGGCAGGTCATAGTTTCGATCCCAGGCAGATACGAACGCTCGATCCACTAAATATCCACCGTGCGTCTGATAGGCCGGTTAAGCCGTTGGACCGCGGAATCTGACTCCCCAGTTATAAATAAGGGCGTATACCTCCTTCTTTCTATCTCACTCCCGTGTGACCTTCCTGTTGGGCACTCTAGCCCAAATCTCCTAGCTTCCTACTTCTAAGGGTTGTTTAAGACCTGGGGTCAGACACTCCCTTCCTAAAATCCTCTACATATGATCTGATCCACCTTTCTATCTCGCTACCGTGTGACTTTCCTGTTGGGTACTGGATCCCAAATCTGCTAACTTAATACTTCTAAGGGTTGTTTAACAAATGGGGTCAGATACTCCTTCCTAAAATCGTGTATTCATCACCAGTTCTGTTCTTTAAACAATCATGCCTTTGAAAATATATATATATATATTTTTTTTTTTTTTTTTTGGGAAGAGCTAAGTTTTTTTGTTTTGTTTATACTGAAGCAGCATTTTGATTATAAAAAAGGCATCACAGTACATTAGACCGAAACTGAAAAAAAAAATGCGACGAATATCTATAAAAGGTAACCATCCGGGTAAGCAACGCAGGTTTTAACATTAGTTAAAATATATTAAAGAAGGAAGAGCACATTTAGAAAGCTGCGGAAAGTCAGGCTGTCCACCGTCTTTAAGAATTCAGTTGAGGAAAAGGATGGGCGAACGTGATCGTCCATTTAAAGATTTGAAGTTAACAGAAATGCATTCGTGAAAAGTTCTTATATTGACATTTTGTCAAAATCTGACACATGGAGAATGTCCAGGATAAATTACTACTAAAAATGTCTGGAAACATTCTTGCAAGGGCAAACCTTTTCGAACGGCAGGTTTTTGTTTTAAAATAAAAGCTTGCGGCGGAAGAATCATCGCATTTGCTTGATCTTGTATCAAGTAATTTCTTAATGCGCTGAAAACTGCCGAGCTCCTTAAAGGCCTTTCATTCTGAATCGATTGCCAACATATGGGACGGCTGTGAAAAAAGGCATTCAGAAAATGATTTCCTCTGTTGCTTTCATGGTACTCTGAGGCTTTGGGAAGTCTTAAGATGGTATTTTTAATGTAGGATACATTCATTTTATATTAATTACAACCTATTTTTTTCTAGATCAGTCTAGTTATTTTATATTTAAACTAAGCACTTCATTTGTTCCTTTTGAACTCTGTAATGTTCGTGAATGTATAGCTGACTGAACACTACATAAATCAGTTCTCAAAATCTTTACCTACAGTGAAACAGGAGTCACTTAAGAAAACGTCGAGAAAAAGTTACTTATAGTTAGTCTTTATTCAGCCAAAACTCCTGTGGGAAAACTCACTCTTCAACAATATTATTAGCGTAATCCAATTAAAATGAGAGAACGTTGATAATGAAAAACGAAACATTAACAGTAAAGATAATACGTAGACGTGAAGAAATTACAACTTCAAGTAACTCAACTTCCGCAACTACTACAGAGGGTGAGTCGAACGTTTTTGCTATATTAGGATCACTTTATGTCTTCATACGTACCTTTACGACGAAAGCTGACTAGCATTCAAAGTATAGGCCATCGTGTTTCACCATCTTTAGCCAACTGTCTGCCAGTTCTTCGATTCCGCGGCGGTACCAGTTCTTTTCCTTCCCAGCGAAGAACTCCTTTACGCCAGCTGTCACCTCCTCCTGGTTGTTTAAGTGCCGCCCGTGAAGAAGGTGGGCCTTCTTCACGGGCGGCACTGAGGCAAATTCGACAAAATTGTGTTAAGGCAAATCCAACGGGCGGCACTGAGGCAATACCGGAACAAGTAATAATCCGACGGGACACGGTCTGGACTATATGCTGAGTGTGGTATCAGTTCGATGCCCTCAAGTTCCTGGAGTTTTGCCCAAGTCGTTTGCGTTGCATGAGGCCGAGCGTTGTCCTGCTGCAGGAGAACGGGCTTTCTGTTCACCAGTACCGAGTACGTCTCTTTCAACACCGCATACATTCGCTCCAGCTGTTTAGAGTAGAAGTGGGTGTTGATGGTCCGACCGTCTGGAACAAATTCGTACTGGATTACCCCCTCGAAATTCCACCGCACGCAGAGCATCGTCTTGTGATCGAAGCGCCCACGTTTTACAACAGGTTCAGGAAGCTATCCCGGGATCAACCCACTGCCGTTCTGTTTTAAGATTACGGAAATAGACCCACTTTTCATCGCACGTAACAATTCTCTTGATGAAACGTATATCGCGCGGGTTTTCTGAGAGATTCGTGCACACTTCCACTCGGCGGTTTGCTTCAGCTGGCGTCAGTTCGTGAGGGACAATGCGGCAGCTCCTGTACACCTTTCCGAGGTCCTGAAGGTGACGAACCACGGTGGTCTGTAATATGTCCAGCTCGCTTGATAATTCTCCGAGTGCTGGTTGTCGGATTTGCCTCAACAGCCTGGCGCACGGCCTCCGAATCCACGTTTCGCGGCCTATCTGACCTCGGATGATCGTTGAGGTTTCTCTCACCTGATCGATATTTTCTTAACCATCTGTTTCGTCCACGGAGCCTTCCCCTTTCGCATGACAAATGTTTCGTGTTGCTTGAGCAGCGTTATATTCGAGTTCAAACTCGCAAAGCGTAAGTTCTCTAATTAGCCGGTTGTGGCTGTTCATCTTCTAGGCTTCCCAACCACAGACAGAACGACGACATGCAATGTTGTTCAGATGATGATCATATGTTGAGGATTTTAAGAAGGAAGTGTCTGACCCCAGTCTTAAACAACCCTTAGAAATAGGAAGCTAGGAGATTTGGGGCTAGAATGCCTGATAGGAAAGTGACAAGGAAGCGAAGAAGAAAGGGGGTGGGGGGAGACGCCCATATTTATTACCTGGGGGGCTGTACCCGGGATCTGACGGCTTAACGTGCCCATCCAACGCACTGCGGATATTTAGTAGATTGAGCGTTCGTACCTGCTGGGATCGAACCTGAGGTCCCTTCCGTGGAGGTCACGAACGTTGCCCAGCAGGCCATCAGCGTCCCGCCATGTTGTTCACAACAACGACTGCCACTTTATATCCCTTTCGACAGACTGCAGTGCGCTACTTGAACTAGTTTAAACACGTGATATACCCGTCGCAGCACATGTGTTTATGCAAATATTGCAAAATTTTCGACTCACCCTCTTCATTATATCCACATACTACCATCTCCACACACTTTTGCACACGTCACATATTGTACATCTTCCAGTTCTCATCGGACACATACACACGTCATAAGTTCCGACCTCAAGGTGTTGCCAACCATACTCTTGCGAGAGAGAAGATATATTGAAAAATGCTAAGAATGATTTTTGTTTTAACGACCACCGTGAGCAACTCAATGGGCTATAAGCAGTCGCCCGTCCTTAATTTAGGGTCGCTGGTTCCAGGAATGGGAGAGATACAGTGCCGTAAAACAAACACAACATCTATGCCTCACCGGGATTTGAACCCTGACCCTTCTCGGACGAATGGTCATAAGCCAGCGCTTAGACCACTGCGCCACCTGGGCTGCCAAAGGAGAGTGAACTCAAATTTACATCGAGAAAGTAACCCAAAAAGAGAGGTAGAGTGCAGTATTCGTCACAGCTCAAAATTTCTAAATTTCTTAACTAATCAGCGCTAATCAAGCGATTTCACGACTTTTAGACAAAGTGTTTCTTTAACGATATTGTTCTTTACAAGATCGCAATTTTGAATATTACTGTTATCATCCTGGGGAGAAATTCCGTTAACAACATCGTTCTTTCTGAAACCCGTCCTTTTTTTGTGTTTACCTTACTTCTCAGCACATTCGTCTTCCAGTGAAGGATTCACGGTGACTCAAAAGAGACCAGGAACGCGTTCCCTTTTGTATTATAAAGTGAGATAACACGTTCCTTGCAGCAAGAAAGCTGTAAATTTTAACCAGCCTATTATGCAGACGACAGACAGAATGGCTATCGGTGCAATGAAGTCTCTTCTTCTTGTGTTAAAAATTTACAGCCGTAGTTGTCGTGTTGGACTTCCTGCGCCGAGTAAAGATCTGAACCACAGTAAAGAGATCATTAACGCAAAATGTGAATTCATTTGCAAATTTAACACAAACCGCTGAAAATGGAACAATACGCTCTTGCGCCGGGTTACAAAAGACTGGTAATTAAATTCTGCCGATCGTACATGTTCATCGCTCAACATTTGCTCCTCACAAAAGACGCAGTTCCATCAATAAAAATGTTTATTCTTTTTCTCTTGCGTGTAAGCACCCTCACTGTTTTCCGCATACTTATGGATTTCAAACGAATTCGGGCATTACAGTTTTCTCTGTTTTAGTTTGCTTCGCTCATCTGTATCATGAATTCCCCATAAAAATCGTATTTAGTATTCGAGCTTGGTTTTCGTCAGAACTCTGATCATTATGTTCCCTTGAATACTATCTTCCACTGATCATTGATACATTGTTCACATCTATTTGTTTGCATTGTAATAATATAAATGAGTTGTATCTTGCACCATAACACTGATACCCAGGTAGAATATCGTTGGCTGGAAATGAAAAGAAACATTCACCGAGTTCAATGTCATCGAAATTTGTACTGTTTCAGAAAGAATTGAGGATGTTGTACATCTGAGCTGTAGAATTTGAAAACTGGATTAATATTCAAACATTTAGCAACCAGGTTTCCAAATGCAATTACAGTGAATATACACTCATCGTCAAAACATATTTGCACTAATAAGGAAGCAACCGACAGGAATGAAACTTGGTGGGTAGGTTTGACATCGCAAGTCATGCAAATGATTCAAGTATCACGCTCGGCCGCGCATGTGATTCAAGCAAGAAGGGGTCGTAGCACTGGGCCTCGACGACTATATAAGGTCGTTCGGTTGCTCGTGATTCCCATTCTGACTCCTAGTGCTGTGTTGGTTGCATCCTTTCTAAGAGAAGTATGCCTCGGGGAAAGGTTCGGAAGCAATTCGAATTGTTGGAGGAGTTCGAGAGGGGCCGCATTGTCGGGCTCCGGTAAGCGGGATGATCTTATCGCCGTATTGCACGCTATACCGGTCGTGCGTATATCGCCATAGCACGCTGTTGGCGGCAGTGGATAGAACGAGGTACGCAGCAGTGACAGGAGGGGTCTGAGAAATCTAAACTATTCATGGACAGAGAGGGAACCGACGGGTTTTCCGGCATGCGCGGATTTACCCAACAGCTACAATTGCGGATATTCAGGGAGCAGTGGTGCCCTTCATGCATCGTCCGATTAGCGCCAGAACCATTGGAAGACGGCTGTAAAACGTAGGACTACACGCACGCACACCGTTACGACGACTGCCCTTAACACCACTGTATCGTTGCCAAAGACTGCAATTGTGTCGTGCGAGACTCTCATGGAGCCACGCAGAATGGCAGCTGGTGATCTTCAGTGACGAATCCCGCTTTTGTCTTGGAGGGGTCAACCAACGAATCCGTGTGCGGGGGCACCGTGGTCATCGCCAAGATTAACGGTTTGTTGTCGAGCGTCACACATCCAGAAGGCCTGGTGTCATGGTGTGGAGTGCAATTGCCTACGATGCCAGATCACCTTTGCTGTTCATTACAAGCACTTTGACTACCCAGTGTTATGTTAATGAGGCCCTGCAACCGGCGGCCCAACCTTTTCTAAACGCTCACTCTGTTGCGATTTTCCAACAGGACAACCCTCGTCCGCATACTGCTGCTGTCTCTAGAGCTTGCCTTCAAGGTACTGAGACCTATCGCCGTTTGAAAATATATATAGCAGTATAGGTCTCAGTACTTCAAGGTACTGAGACCTATACTGCTGCTGTCTCTAGAGCTTGCCTTCAAGGTCGCGAGACCTATCGCCGTTTGAAAATGTGTGGGATGCTATTGGACGTGCTATACACACTCCACCCCTACCGCATAATCTGCAGGAACTGCGTGAGAAGATTCAAGCTGCTTGAGATGGCTTATCGCAGGACACCATTAGGAACCCGTACAATTGCATGCCGAGACGTCTGGCATACTGTGTGAGCAAACATGGCAGCCAGACGCCATACTGAGAGACACCACTTCTTGGCGTGCAGCTCAATAAATATTGCCCGTATCAGTCTCAATATTTAATCATTTATTGTTCCTGGTAACCTTTACCTTCCGCCGGAATAGCATTGCAATCCGAAATGTCCTTCTGTGTGCAACTATTTTTTTTTTCTTTGACGATGAGTGCATTTTCCCTAGGTTTATTTTCCGTTAGATTAACGGACCTAAAGAAGAGAACGCTTAGCAAGCTGTTATTCTAAGTTCAGTGCTCCACCTACTGGGGTAGAACAAAACTAGTACATTAACAGTGGTTCTAAATTACACTAATCTACCCGTCCATGACCAGTCAAAATTATAGCTGACGAGTAACGCTGTAAGGCAAGAATTTTTTTCTAAATTCCCAGCCAAGTTAAACCCACTGGTTTTAATCGTTGTCATAATTTTTTTTTAATTCCTGCTTTTCTTGCGTAACATGCGTAAGGATAAGAACGTAATTAGTCATTATATATGACTGATTACGTTCTTATTCTGCATTTTTAAGAATAGACGAGTGTCTTGCTTTAAGTTAAAGAATAAATGTAGAAGCTCCATTCCGCAAATCCTGACAGCTGTGCAACGTAAGCCAACGAGTTGCCTGGCATCCTGAGCTGTACAGGTGGGGGTGGAAATGGTGGGGGCCATAATGTAGAACAAAGAGCGCGCACGTGAAACGCTAATGTGACGAAGGGCGAGATCGTGCGAGGATTGGGGAATGCCAAAAGTTCATAGGGAGAGTAGTCTTGCTACTGAGGAGCGAAATGCTGAAATCTCTCACTAGTAATATTTTCTGCTGACTGGTAGACAAATATCGTATTTTTTTACCCCTGATCATTAAACCTCATGTTTCGAAGAGTTCTAGAGAAATTTGTAAATAAGTATCCCAACCAAGTTCTTTTGCTTACATTTGAACCATTTGCTTTTCTCGAAATGATTCTGAAAGTATTTATAAATACAGACCCTGATTATGTGAATATGTAGTCGGTGCTTGTAGAGCATGATATTTCGCCAAACAGGAAGAAACTGTGCTCTGCTTTTCGGCTTCCTACATTTGGGGACGCGTTGTTGCTCAATTTGGGGACGCGTTGTTGCTCAATTTGGGGACACCAGAAATATGTCTGCAATCAGAAGTCCCAATGCAAACTTTGCTCCAAAGAGAGTTCGGGATAGAAGATCTATTCTACTGTGAGAAACGTTTACACATTGTGAATTTATACTAGGGATTGTGCACAAATACTTTCACAATAATAAAGACGGCACCTTGTAAGGGGCTTCGCATTTTGCTCTTTTCTTCTTTACTGATGTTTCTTGAGTTCCACATTTTACGTTGCCCCAGAAGCTACTTCTGCCGACTTTTATGTTGATACTTTTTGTCGTCTTTCAGAGGTTTGTTCCTGTTCTGTTGTTTTTGGAATTTTAAGCCCTTAGGGAAAACAAAACGATGAAAGCAAAGGCTCCATGCATTTCATCCTTTTACTTGGACGTTCTACACAAAGATATTGTTTATCTACTTCCCTTTCGAATGGTGCTGGAAATAACTGTTGGAATGCAGTCGGATGCATGAGACAAGGTATAAAGCAAATTCCAACAGACATCTCCATCGACAATATAACTCCGTTATGAAGACCCAAATAAGAGCTGAAATGCATAGAACTTTTATACCAGCTTTCATTATCACTTCGAAGAACTGGAAAACCAAAACCATTAGAAACGGACCTTAGCCTCTATCAGACAACAAAAAGGATAAACATATAGGACGACAAATGTCACAGCGACGGCACCTTACCAACACATTAACGATAGTACAGAAGCTAACACTAAAGTGGAAATCCTTCAGAAAAGAAACAAACACCATTTGTTATTACGAAAGAGTCCGAGCAACACATTTAAACCATTTATATAAATACACTGGCGTGCAAAAATTAAGGACGAGACGGTTTTTCGAACGTAACGTCGTGCAGAAGTGCTCCACATCGACACAAATCATACCATAACATCCCCAAGATGTAGGAATATGGGACAAGTGAGCAAACCGTCCAAACAAGGAATCCAAAGGATACAAAGGCACTTTATTGAAAATATAGCTTCGAGCACAACTGTACAGAAGACAGGAACGTCCATGTGACAGGCGGCTGCCAAGAAAAATCCAGTCTTTAGTAGGGGATATGATCACCCCTGACTGCGTTGCAGGATTTACAACGTCTGTCCATGCTGAGGACGAGGTTGTCAAGAAGCTGTTGAGGTATCGCGGCCCATTCCTCTTGTAGCGCCAATCGCAGCTGCGGAATCGTTGCTGGCGGCTAGTGACTTGCTGCCAAGCGTCTCCCGAGAAGGTCCCACACGTGTTCGATTGGATTTAGATCCGGGGACCTTGCGGGCCAATCCATGTATTGAATATCTTCACTGTCCAACAGCTCTGCGACAGCCACTGTACAATGAGATGTAGCGTTGTCGTCCATGAAGAGGAACTCAGGACCCATAGCATCTCTAAACAGACGCACAGGAGGCAGGAGAACCTCTGTACATAGCGAACACCAGTGACTGAACCTCATTGGAAGATGTGGAGGTTAGTACGGCTACCAAGCATGATACCGCCCCAAACGAAAACTCCGCCACTTCCAAACCGGTCCCTTTTGATGATGTTGGAAGTGTGATTGTGCGTTCCCTGCTCTCTCCAGATGTGTATATGTCCAGAATCGCTCGTCAGACTAAATCGGCTCTCATCCGTAAAGAGAACTCGCCCAATTGCTGATGTGTCCAGTTCTTTTCTTCCTGGCACCACAGTAACCGCCATCTCCGATGAGCAGACGTTAATGGCGCACACTGTACTGGTCGTGCAAATAGAGCACCTTTGTGCAGCCTACTGGCCACGGTAAAACGCGATAACGGACGTCCAGTTGTCAGTTGCATGTGCCATGCGATTTCTCCCGCTGTCTGTCGTCTGTCTCTTCTAGCCTGTAGGACAATATACCGGTTGTCCACCGCCGTGGTTGCACGTTGACGACCACTGCTAAATTCTCGGACAGCTGTTCCTGTCGTTTGAAATGCTCTCCAAGCTCGTGAAATGATGCTGTGAGTGATCCCGAACTCCTCAGGCACACTAGTCACACTTCGGCCTTCTTCCAACTTCCCAAAGACGCGACCTCGGGTAAAGTCATACATATGTCATCTGTATGACTTTAGCCATATCACACCGTGGCAGCATCCTGTTGGCCATATCACACCGTGGCAGCAACTCGACGTCGTTCAAACCGATGTACACCGTGCAATAGCTTTTACCGAATTGTGGAGCGTACACCGCCCATGTGCTGTATACTCTTCCGACATTCTCCCCTCCTGCCCATGCCCTACCGTACTGGACCCTATTCTATCTCCTGAGTGGTCTTTCGGTCCGTTCTGCCTGCTCGTTCCGCTGCTATGCTGATTTCTGATCTTCGTCCTTAAGTTTTGCACACTAGTGTAGTTATAAGAAGATTTTGAATCAAGCTTATAGATATTACATTTAGAATGGTATTTTTCAATCATTTGTTTCCCGAAAGCGTAGACTGAATTTAAAATCAGTGGTCCCCTTTAAATACAGATATGAAACTCCTCAAGAAAGGAGAGGAATGACCTTGAGATCTACCTATCCCTCTCCCAAGAATGTAAGAGCCAAGATTATTCCATACACCTTAACTCATTTATTACACGCTTTTGGGGAGAAGAAAGCTACTTTGATTTGCTGACCATACAATTCAAATCTGTATATGGAGGAAAATTATGAAAATATGGAATATCCCACACTATCCGATGGTCTAAAGAGTTCTACATTGATCAGCTGTACATGAAACAGAAATAGCAAGAAGAATAAACTTTGCTAAGCACCATATACTCTGGTTAAAGTACAGTCATTTGCAAAAGTTTCAGACCGCCTTTCAATTTATTGAAAATTAAGATTTTTGAAGAAACAATTACAGTCAGAGATATTTGAAAAAATGACACCACAGATTGATACTTACATTCTTTAGAACACAAAAAAGACCGAAATCAGTATTTTTTGTGTTGTGTGACCAGCTTTGTTTCTTCACAACGGGCAGAAAACGATGTCGCATACTCTCAATGAGAGATTTGCAGTAGTCACTTGAAATGTCTTTGCACCATACGTACTTTCGCGTCAGTCAAAGCTTGGGAATTTGATGGCTGCTTTTCTGCTACTTTGTCTTTTAAAATGGTCCACAAAATTCGATGGGGTTAAAAGCCCAGTAATGTTTTTTCTTGTTTTTCCTCTGCTGATAGTTCTTTACTGTCTTTGATATGTGCCATGGAGCACCATCATGCATAAAGATTGTGCATCTGTGCACTTGCATATGAGTTAACAGCCTCTCACGTAACATTTCCACATAAAAAGGACCAGCCATGGCAGTGGCCGTCGGCAAAAAGGATAATGAAGCAGTACCGGATGCTGACATAGCACCCCGTATCATCTGACTACAGGCGGAGGTCTCACGGGGCTGTAACGGTTTATTTTTCATCAAATCTTTTGCCATTTGTTCGTCGAACATGTGCTTCACGTGATTCAAATTGTCGCACAGTTGAGTCATCAGAAAAAAGAACTTGGCTCGAATTTTCAGCATTCCATTATTGATAACTGTTCGCAAATTGGAGCTTCTTCTTTTTCATGACAGAGGTTAGTCTAGGTTTATGTGCAGGTTTATAAGACTTTAATCCAAAATCGTTGCTAAGACTAATATCAGACCCTTTTGAATGTAGAAAGGCTTTCATTTTCTTGCAGGAACTCCTCGGAAAACGCATAACTATTCCTCTTTGGGTAAAGTCATCACGTGGGGTTGTTTCCCTTGGACGTCCACTTCTCGTTTCGGTTGCTAAATTCACCTGTATCTTGATATTTCATGATCGTATTATGAATAGCTGTCTTGCTCGCATTCACTTTTGTGCTTATGTCACGTACGGAGTATCCTTCATGATATAAAGTCATTATTTGTGCCCTCTGAGTAACACTTAATGGCGTTTCTTTTGTCCATTTTCGTTAAATAGAAAATACGTACAAAACCCCTCAGCGTGTAAACCAGAAGCAAACTGACGCTCGCAGGCTTCTACCAACTCTATCAACAGCTGCCGCTGTAGGATGATGCAGCAGCGACGGAAAGTTGAGTAATACAGACAGTAGCTGACTCAATCGGTAGAAATATCCTAATACCAAAAGGTGGTCTTAAACTTTTGCAAATGACTGTAATAGGAAATATTGCTAAATTTTATACAGCTGTATATAAAACACAAAACGTCTGTTTGTATGAAGCAGCAAAAACTCTCGAACGCCGAACTGTAGCATCGTGAAATTTGCATAGCTTATTATAACTGCAATTTCTAGGTCAACGCAATTATTTTAAGATCTCAACGTTGTTCCGTTCGCGAGTTATGAATTAATTAATAAGCTAATCAAGAAAGTCAGCGTCGCTTGCTACATCATTGTTATACTGGTCCAAATCTGAAAGCACGTGACTGCATTCATCGCCGCGGCACATCCACAGGTGTTTATATTCTTTGAGAACTGTGCATAAAAAAGTGTAAAAGCGTACTTTGCGAAATCTTAACGAAACGGGCTGAAATTTTTATCCACACCATGAATTGGTAGTAATAAGAGCAGTCCCTCAAAAGTTTGCCGGAATCCGGTCAAAACTTTTTAAAATAGGCATAGAATTTTTAATTCATCAGTAAACAGAAATATATACGCAGAAACAGTTAATAAAATTTTACGACTAATTTAAAAAATTATTTACCGATTCAGGTGAAATTTGGATGTCATGTTCCTATTAACAATTTTATGGTGTCCATCAAAATTTCAGCCAGTTTCATAAAATATTTGCAAAGATATGTTTTTAACTTTTTTATCCCAGAGATTCGCCCCTCAAAGACGTCTGAAACTCCTGCCCCAAATCTGAAAGCACATGACTGCATTCATCGCCGCAGCACATTCACAGGTGTTTCTATCTTTGAGAACTGTGCATAAAAAAGTGTAAAAGCGTACTTTGCGAAATCTTAACGAAACGGGCTGAAATTTTTATAAATATCATGAATTGGTAATAAGAGGTATCCCTCAAAATTTCACCGGAATCCGGTCAAAACTTTTTTAAAATAGGCATGGAATTTTTAATTAATCGGTAAACAGAAATATATTCGCAGAGACAAAGATACGTTTTTAACTTTTTTATCCCAGAGATTCGCCCATGAAAGACGTCTGGATTGATGCATTTAATCGTCGATAACAAATTTTTAACGAATTTTGTTCAGTCAGTGTTCTAATGATGTGTCTCCTAGACGCGTGTTAAATAATTTGTATAGCTTTTGGTCCGTTTGATTCTACAGATTCCATACATTCTGTACATTTCGTTGCTTTAATTCTCGACAAATATTTGTGACAGCAATGTACGACCAAGTGCTGAAATAATCACGCTATGAATAAACAATTTGTAATGACCGAATTTGTGAAATCAGCTTTTTCCTTTCCTGCAAGCATCCATTCCCCCCCGATTTTGTTAGTGACATATAAGGGAATATGAAATTAATAAGCCTAAATCCCGGGCAAAGCAGGGTAGTAAAGCTAGTGCCATATATAGTTTAATAGAAAAACCTTACTACGTATTATATACACTGGCTAAACTAATAGAAAAATCTTGCTAAGTCCTATATATACTGGTTTAATTAACAGGAATGTAGTTGTTGTTTTTATCTAGAATTGTTAGTTCTTTAGGGAGAAGTGTCAGTTCATCATCTCCTCACTTTAGTAATCCTAACTGAGTTACGTGAATCAGCGTTTTCCCCTTCCCTGGATCCGGTGGCCCTAAATTAGGGAACGGCGACTGCTTATAGCCCATCGAGTTTCTCCCGCTGGTCGTTAAGCCCTCAAACCCAATTCAATCTAATCTAGAACTAGTCTTATTGTAAAGAAGAATTACTTGCGTAAGATGTAAACTCTGAAACTGTATAATGATGAATTTCCTGAATAATGTTTTAAGGAAACTTTGTTGTATATATGACAATAACTATCGTAAAGGAGAACATTTGCATAAATAAAATATTGTAAATAACTTAATTCCATGTTATCACTAATATAGGTCGCTTGAAGAGTAGTCGGATAATTCCATTAGGTGACATTTCGGAAATCTGAAGTGGCGCACAGGCGATGTCTGGCGGTTGCGTAATACGCAACTCGGTCTCAGTTCGTGCTAACAGATCGGCGGCTAATGAAAACTGTAATGACGATGGAGCAGCTGAGATGATCAGTGATAATGGAAGAACAACCCGCTTTTTTATGTTTTGTGTCTTATTGTAAGAGGTCCGATCAAAACGTTCCGAGACTAGGCCGATATACAACAAAATACTAATGTTACTTAAGTCTGGCTATGATCTCCATCAAAGTAGTCTCCTTGGGAAGCGATACACCGCTGCCAGCATTTTTGCCACTATTGGAACGCTCCCTGGAAGTCCTGTTCGCTAATCGTGTCAAGCACCGTTTGCGATTCGCGCTGGATCTGGTCCACGGTTTAAAACGGCGACCCTTGAGCTTCAGCTTCATCTTCGGGAACAGAAAGAAGTCGCAGGGGGCCAAATCCGGAGAGAAAGGCGAGTGAGGAAAGGTAGTCATGCTGTTACGGTTGCAAAAATGTCGTGTTGCTAATGCTCTGTGAGCTGTTGCATGGTTGTGATGGAGCAGGAAATCGCCCCTGTACTACATTTCTGGTCGTTTGCCGCGAATGTCCTTCCTAAGACGCCGCAGAACATCGCAGTAAAAAAGAGCGGTGACGGTCTGGCTCTGGGGGACGAATTCACGGTGCACAACCCAACGAATGTCGAAGGAAACGATGAGCATGCTTTTGGTTGCGCTGCGGACCTGTCGGGCCTTCTTCGGTCGTGGAGATGCCGAGCTCTATCACTGCGACGACTGTTGTTTGGTCTCCAAGTCGTAATCGTAGACCCAAGTCTCGTCCCCAGTGATGACCCGCGACAGGAACGTTGGTTCCCGATTTGCAGAGTTTGACGCAGAATTTGATGTTCGTTCGCTGCTCTAGTTTGCATTCCATATCGAAATCGAAGCTCTGTTTTGCACGTGGTCACGAAATGTAGTGTTGCATAGCTCCCGATGTCAACAGAACGACGCCACTCTACACAATGACTCATGAAGGTCACTGCCCTCGACCGCTGCTCGACCATCCGCGTGCTGCCATATTTTGGCACGCTACGTACCTAGTCTCGTAACTTTTTGATCGCACTACGTAGTATTCTGTGGGATTGGAACAGTTTCTTTCGTGCAGAAGTAAATTGAAATGCCCTCAAGAGAACGGTGGTGCATAATTATACATACCGACCACTGAACTAGAAACTTTTATTCAGTACAGGATTGGACCTTCAGTACAGGATTTAGCACGAACAGCAGCACGTAGAAGATTTGGCATCGGTTCGCATAGTGCTGGAGTGAATCTACCTCTACAACATACCTGGTGCTCACCGGACAATCCTTTAACTGGCTCAAAATCGACAGAAGAGCACTTTGCTCACAGATCAGCTTTTTAACTTGTCCCATACATTCTCAACGGGGTTCAGACCTTGGCTTTGTTTTGGCCAAAGAAGATGGTAGAAGGAGTTTTCATCCTCTCTGAACCACTGCTGAACATATCTTGCACATCTGCTGAACACATCTAACACATCTTGCACGAGGGACAATATCATTGTCATCTATGAAAATGCAGTCACCTGCTGAATAAAAAATCAACACTGTAGGATGCATTTAATAGGTAACAATGTTCAGATAATCCTTCGAGAACACTAAAGCGTCCAGGAACATAAGGGGAACCCTCCATACTAGAAGAACGTGCCCCACACCACGACACCATCTCCAGAACTTTGAGTTGTGTTTACAAGGCAACCTGAGTCCATCACGGGGTTTCCGCCAAAATCTCTACTTACCGTCGGTAGAGAACAAGGTGTATCGCAACACGTGTGGCAACATTACTCTTTCCTCCAGTCATCCAGTGTCAAGTAACGGTGTTCTTGATACCACTGTATATGAACTAATTGATAACGAGGAACAGTACACCAGTTATGTAGGATATGGTAGTACTATACTAGTAATCCGATTTGTTGACGGAGGAAAATATACATAGGTGTTTCCAAGCTTTCGCACATCAACCAGATGGCTTTTTCAAGGAAGTTAGACAGGAACTCCAAAATGAATAATAGAACGCTTAACAATTTGAAAGCGGGAGCTTAACTTGACAATAAACAGAAATGACGTTATATTCATTTAGATATACGTAGGTACCACGTTGGTTGTGTACGAAGCATCCTGGTAGGGAGAAAGTGTTACTTGAAGAACTGGTTCCAAATTCAGGGCAACTCGAGCGAGATGCTAACATTGCAAGTATCGCTCTTGGTAATGATCTCCAAGGTTTCCCGAATGGCTGTACATTTAGGGGTAGAGTCGCTAGCTAATTTCTTTATATCATCCCACACAGGAGTAGTAGACTTGAATTTGACTTCTCTGGATAGAGCCACGGCTACTTTACCGTATTTTGTGTCCCTTTTATGTTTGCTGACTCTGATTTCAAACGAACGTTTGGTCATTCCAATGTAGTATCGTTTAGAACCGTCCAGATACAGTAGGGGGATTGCATAAACACCTGCTTTGCTGGGAAGAGTTGGCTTTTCAGTATTTCTCTTTAGCATAATATATAAAGATGCAGCAGACCTGATGCCGACGCCGTAGTTCATCTCCTTGAGGGAGTTCTTGAGTTTGTAAGACGCATTTGGTATGTAGGGAATTAAGCCTAAACAACGAAGCTGTGACACAGGAAGATTAGAATGTTTGACACTGGGTTTTTGGATGAAGTTACGTATCTGATTCAATTAATATCCTGCATCAGTGGCGAACTTAATGCCGATTTTAATTTCGTATTGTCTAGAATAGGTATCGGAAGAGACGGCAAAGGCTCTTCAAATTCGAAAACGGAAGATAGCTGTTTCGTATTCTGCGGTACAGAAAGAGCTTCGGAGCATCAGGTTGGGGACGTACGTGGGCATTATATTAAACTTGTGTACCGAGGCGGTTTTCAGGCGATTTTCTCGATAAAACATCCAGATACGGTAGAGCGTCGTTGTGTTCAAGCTCCATCGTGAAATTGATGGTAGGATGCATATCATTGATTTTATCAAGGAAAATTGGAAGAGTCTCTTTTCCGTGAGGCCACACGAAAAATACGTCGTCCGTATAACGCAGCCAGGTTGTAGGCCGTGGGGCAATGCTGAAGAATTTATTCCGCTCAACTGTGCAAAATATTGCTTCTGCAAGGACGGGTGAAAGCTAGAATCCGATCGGAGTCCCATTATTCTGTTTATATACTTGTCCTTGGAAACTGTAGAAGCTTGTATTAGTGACAAAGGCTATTAATTTGAAGATGCTGAGGCATGACTCCTTCGTATAAAATGCTGAATTTGATATGGCCTCCTTTAATGTTCTGATGGCTTCCTGAACGGGGATTGAAGCGTAAAGGGAAACCACGTCGAAGCTGCCGATAATGTCGCCTGGTTGTTGAACTGTGAGTTGCTTGGCTTTCGTTATAAAATCCAGAGGGAAATTTATTACAAAGTCCGATTCAGGGACGAAACTACGCATGCATTTGGATAGTGCTTTTGATAAATGGTACGTTGGTGCAGACTTCCTGGATACGATGGGTCTCAATGGGTTTCCGGGATTGTGGTGATTAAGCCTTTGTCCTCGAAGCATTTTGGCCATGATACTAGTCCTCTGTTATTGCACTTGCTACTTAAAAATTTTACTTGGAATGTGCATAATGATAAACGGGTACGTAGAAATTTTGCACTCAGCTAATACGTAGTTGAACCGCTGTAGATGGGATTTAATGTTCCACCACAAACCACGGATATGCGCGATTGGACTAATGTCTGGCGTATTTGGAGGAAAGAGTAATAAGTGATAGTCTTTCTTAGGTTTTGCGAGCCATTCTCGAACAATCCGAGCACTGTGGCGTGGCACATTATTCGGCACAAAGAAGGCACTACTGGAAGGGAACACGATTGCAATAAAAAGATATACCTGGTCGTCAATGATGTTTAGCTAGGTGGCAAACGCCACAGTTTCCTGCACCTGAGTGACTGGACCTAGTGTTTCCGAACACAATATTGGGCAAAGCAATACACTTCCTCCACCGGCTTGTTTTCGTCCCACGGTATATCCTGATGGCAACGCTTCCCCAGGTAAAAGACCTATACGCATCCAGCCGTCGACATGGTACAACAAGAAACGAGACTCATCGGACCAGACGGCCTTCTCCCAATCATTCAAGGTACAGATTTGATACTCGCGTGCCCATTGCAGGCGCTTTCGACGGTGAAATGAGGTTAGAAAGGCACTCGTAGTGGGCTGAGGCTACGAGTCCTATTTTCAACAGGGTTCGATGTACTGTCGTTTTCAGTATTCACATTACCTGCGAGTTGTACCACAGTATCTCGTCTGTTAGCTCGTGCCATACGGGATATCCTTCTATCATCCCTACCATTGAGGAGTCGTGCTCGGCCAATACCTTGCCGGGTGATTCGTGTCTTTTCCTTCCTCGGACCACTTTTTGAAAGCACTAAATTAACCACTACTGAATGTGAGCACTGAGCACCCCACATGCTTTGCTGTCTGGGAAATCTTCTGTCGCAGTCCTCCGACAATTAAAATTTGGCATTTGTCAAACTCGCTTAAATCTGCTGCCTTTCTCATCTTAAGAACAAGAAAGACACTGATTAACAGAGCCTAATTCAGATGTTATTTATCACTTTTCATGACCTTCACACGAGCCGTTTTTCACCAGCGGTTTTTTCGGTTTGCATAATAACGGGCTGGTCAGAATACACTCACAGACAATGAAATTTGCACACCTAGAAGAAAGCGTGCTACAACCGCGAAACTTTGCAAATTTCTAGAGTGCGTGCTGGTATGCAATTGATCCACGTCTGGTGCGATTGCGCATGACCTCACACCCCGTGGTGGCGCTGCAAGTACGAACCGGCAGCCTTATAAACCGGTGTGTAGTCGATACCCCATGAAAGCGAAAAGCACGGGCCGACGCAAGCAAGAGTACATAGTGACAAGAACCTCGGATAGACGCCAACAGACGTCGATTTACGCCCCTTACGGACTTTGAAAGAGGCCTAATCATCGGGCTGAAAACCTCAGGGTTGTCGGCGCGCCGTATAGCCCGCTACTTGGATCGTTCTGACCATACCGTCCGACTGTGTTGGGAGCAGTGGACACGTGACGGCACTGCCACACGGCGGAGCGGCTCCGGACGGATCAGGAGGTCCATGGTTAGAGAGAATCGACGGATCGTGCGCCAGGCAAAAACGGATCCCACTGGGACCTGGTCCACCATACAGGCAAATGTAACGGCTCCTGTGTGTCCACGAACCATTTCCCGACGCCTCGCGGAAGCGAATATGCTATTCCAGCGCCCCTCACGTGTGCTTCCATTAACACCGGAAAAGCGCCGGATCCGTTTGCAGTAGTGCCAGGCCAGAGTGACGTGGAACGTCACAGAATAGCGACGTGTGATGTTCAGCGATGAGTGCCGCTTCGTTTTGGGGACAGTTGATCATCGTGTCCAGGTGAGGAGGTCCCCGGGTCAATGGCACAATCGCAAAATCGCTATCGAGCGCCACTCTTCCCCCACTGCAGGCATTATGGTCTGAGGAGCCCTTGCCTACGATAGCCGATCAGCTCTAGCAGTGGTACATGGATCATTGACGGGCCAGTGATATGTGGATGAGATCCTATGGCCCTATGTGATCCCATTCCTGGCCGGGATTGCAGTTGCGTTATACCAGCAGGATAATGCCAACCCGCACACGGCTCGGGTTGCTGAGAACTACTTACGTCATTACCAGACATTTCCGTGGCCTGCCCACTACCCGGACATGTCCAACACATCCTCGATAGGGGACATGTTGAAAACGCGCTATTGAATATGACCGGACTGCGAGCCATGGATCCCTCTGTAATTGTCCTGAAGCTCTGTTTTTGCCTTCATGTGTATCATTTATCTGTATCATTACTTCCATAAAATTTCAGTTCCATCCGATGCTTCCTTCTTGGCGCGCAAATTTCATTGTCGATGAGGGTATTTTGGCTTTTCGTGGGTTTTTCTTTGTTTAACATTCACTCTGAGTGCACAAGGTTAGTCATTTTGTTTTCTTTACTTTTACTTTCTCTCGTGAATGTGACATCATCATTTTTAAACGTTGTACAACCTTCTGATTGTAGCTGTGTGAATAATTGAACAGTGTGCCAGTTTTTGTTTTTGTTTTTGTTTTTTATTTTTTTACCTTATTTACCTGAATAAAAGACGAGTTTTTTTCCGCATTTAGTTCTTCCAAAACCGTAAGTCGTCTTATATTCGTATACTAGAAAACATATCCTTCAGTGTCAACATTTTTACGTATGATAGCGGCTAAGTAAAAACTGACTGATACTGACAAAATTTTAATGGAGTTTATTTTATTTAAAAAAATTAAATTTGTTTGTCGTGATTTGGATTTGCGGTTTGATTTAGTAAATAAGTTGATGTGTACACATAAGCAAAATTTATATGCCTTTCCCGATATACATAAATAAATAAAGGGGGTTGCCTTATACTCTGGTAAATAATTTTTTTTCTTTTCTTTTTTTTTTTTTTTTTTTTTTGTATTCCACATCTAGTGAATACAGTCGTAATTTTTCCGCACAATGAACCGGAACTAAAACATGCTTTCATTCTTTCTGCTTCTTTCTCTTCTAAAGTACATACAAATCGATATCATTTGCACTAACAGTCCTAAGAGATCAAGAGTACTGTTTCTCATTTTCCACCTGACGTCCTTAACTCCCCTTTCTTAAATCCAAGTAATAAGCAATCTCCGTTGAGACAGCTTTAGTACCAATTATCTACATGAAAATTGAACGGCATCGTAGAGGCTTTTTGGTAAAGAGAAAATTCCTCCCACGGTTATAAATTAGGTCCTGCTGGCATCAGACTTGGTTGAATGCCCGTAAAGGAACGTTGTTATCTCTCCTTCACTAAATGAAGCATGCATTTTAGTCAGGTAATCCGGAAAAGAAGGGGAAAGTATTAAATTAAATGAGGTCCTTATGTTTAAATCACAGGACAAGCATATGCGATGATCGTTATTCAAAAAACCTTCTCCGTTAAAACCTCATCTAGTGGTAATACAGAATTCTCTTTAAAACTTGATTGTTCTTCCAGTTGCATAGCAGGAAAGGCGAAACAAATTCCTTCTTGTCTGAAATGTCGAACGGATGAAATGGGTGAAGTTCTCTCTTTAACAAATCAAATTATAGACGAGATATTATCGTTTTGCAAGAGTTACGGAGTTATTAAAATACCATTAAAATTTGTTTCATTTAAGTATAAAACACAATACTCTTTTAATGATGGTAAAACATATCGATGTCCTTTATCATAATGAAAACGAAGCAACATTTCGCGGTTCGGTGTCGCAGTGTCCTGAGCTCTGACAATTCATCCAAGCGGGCCTAGTTCGAGTCCTACATGGTGTTATTTTTCTTCTTGGGGTACAGGGACTCTGCCATCCCTGTAATCTGTTGCCCTAAATTAGAGACGGGGAACTTCTTGTAGCCCTTAGATTTGCTCGCAGTGGTCGTAACAATCTGAAACAACAATAAGTTATAGTCGACACGCTTGTACAACAACGCTGGTCATGTCTCTTCTTCAGACATGATCCTGAACGAGCGACTGCTTGTAGCCCTTAGATTAGCTTTTGGTGGTCGTTAAATTCCGAAACAACAATGAGGCATGTTCGACAAGTTGTACAACGACGCTGGTTATGTCTCTTCCCCGGACATGATCCTGAACGAGCGACTGCTTGTAGCCCTTAGATTTAATTTCGGTGGTCATTAAATTTCGAAACAACAATGATACATGGTCGAGAAGTTGTACAACGAGCCTGGTCATGTCTTTTCCCCGGACATGATCCTGAACGAGCGACTGCTTGTAGCCCTTAGATTTGCTTTTGGTGGTCGTTAAATTCCGAAACAACAATGAGGCATGGTCGACAAGTCGTACAACGACGCTGGTCATTTCTCTTAGCCTGACATGATCCTGAACGAGTGACTGCTTGTAGTCCTTAGATTTTCTCCCGGTGGTAGTTAAACTCCGAAATAGCAATCAGGCATAGTCTATGCATTTGTCCAACGACGCTGGTCATTAATGCACAGAAGTGATGTGGATTAGAAACATGAAACAGAAGTCATCGCTCTTTCCACGTTTTATAAGTGAGTCACGGAAAAATTCTCATCGGCCGCCACCGGGTATTGAACCCAGAGTCTTCCAATTACGTGCCAGACATGCTACCACTGTACCACAGCAGCCTCGAATTTTCCAGACTCACATACGACTAACTTCTAAACTACATGGCAGGTTGCTTCTTGGAGCCCCGCACAATGCTGGGGATTCCCAAAAGATGGTAAACAGCAACAGAACAAATAACTAAGAGGCGATTTAATAACTAATGCACACAATTGACGTGGATTAGTAACATCAAACAGAAGTCATCGCTCTTTCCTCGTTTTGAGAATTTTTTCCGTGACACACTTACAACTCCTGTGGTGGAGTGGTAGCATGTCCGGCGCGTGACTGGAATACCCTGGGTTCGATTTCCGGTGGCAGCCGATGAGAATTTTTTCGTGACTCACTTATAAAACGTGAAATAAACGATGACAGCTGTTTGACGGTGGTCATATCTCTTCCCAGGGCATGCTCTGGGACGAGCGACTGCCTGTAGCCCTTAGATTTGCTCGCGGTGGTTTTTAAGTTCCGAAACAACTATAAGGCATGGATTGTACAACGACGCTGGTCATGTCTCTTCCCCTGACGTGATCAGGGACAAGTGACTGTCGGTAGCATTTAAATTTGTTCGCGGTAGTCATTAAACTCCGAAAATCAAGCAGTCGTCCGTCCCTGGAATTGCAAAACAAAAATTAGATCTGGGAGAGTCGTTTGTGCAACGACGCTGGTCATATCTCTTACCCGTGCTTGACCAGGGACGAATGATTGTTTATAGCCCTTATAGTTGCTCACGCTGGTCGTTAGATTCCGAAACAGCAGTAAGACATGGATGACGTGTTTGTACAAAGACACTGCTCAGATCCATTACTGGAAATAAATAGCTGTAAATTAGGGTTGTACTACTGCTATATGCAGTAGTACATAATCACAGATGCTCGTGCGGGTCGTTAAACCTTCAAGCAAGAAAAAATATAGCTATACATGTATTTCACACAGTGCCTCACAGTTAATTTCTCTACAGCCTCGCTTATACTGCAAAATTGCGAAAAGTCAAAATCAACATACGAGAATATTTGACATCATTCCGAAAAATAGATAGAGCAATTCGAATTTTTGTATTATATCCTGTGCTAAACGGGGTCATGATGCGGAAGTGTTAACAAAGTCATATTCGTATGCGCCGTTATGCATTCTCTCAATAGCGGTGGGAGACGTGATCTTCCCGAGACTGTTATTAAGATCTTACAATAAGGAGCACAAGAGCTAACGCATGATAATTAAAAGCTATTAAAGTGATACTTTATTATCCTGTTGAGTTTTTTGAATCACTAAATCTGGGAGTTTCTTCCGCTTACATGATTGTTTATGTTGCATATTTCGAAGGTAATGTTTTTTTCTTTTGGCGATTTTAAGCACTAATCTCTGTAGTTTGAATTTCAAAAAAACAAAAGATATAACAAAATTACGAAAAGGAAAAATCAGCATCTCGGAAAGTATAAAACACAGCAACACAAACACTTTAATTCACGACATCATCATCCAAATAATCCTGCATAACTGAAGCACTGCCGTTCATTCTGGTTCTTCCAAACACACCTTGAATATGAATATAAGTAAAAATAACCCGCTAAACAATAATAAACAGTTGCCTACATGAAGAAGGTGGCACCATAAACAAACGTCAAAATCAAAAGAAAAAACACATGATTTGATGTCTAAAGAACGTTTTGTTACCAAATCCCTTAATGCTGGCATCGCAAGCAAGCGCCACCTGAGAGTTAATGTATTCTTTTCGGCATCACGCGCAAACGCATTCGACAGACCTCGCAATGTTTCGCAACTATTATCGGTAGTGGAAACACACAAGATTTCCTTACTTTGCTATTGGCCTCGCTATCTACTCATTCACAAGGCAGACCGGCCCGCGATACCGGCCCTGGTCAATAGCATTCATGTGAAAACGTGTTCAGAATGTTATTTCACCTTACATTTTACACAAAACTGGAAACTTTTTATGTGGGTCTCACGTACGTGGCCCAATTCTTCATCTGAGGTTTTTCATACAGCGCTAAATAATTTTTTAAATGACTACGTCTGACGTTGGGAGTGCCCTTAAAGTCACAGATCCATCTTTGGATCTGTTGAAATTTTAAATCCATTATTCATCCTACATTTGTAGCATAGAAAAGAAAAAACTCTCACGGTATTCTTCCAATGTTGTTTCAAATTGATCAAAAACTTTTTCATAGCAGGATTTTGTATGAAGATCTTTGAGACAAACACTAACAATTGCTTCAAATTTCACAACTGCCACCCAATTTCTATTAGGTGGCACTTAATTCTCGGCCATAGGCACGACACGTTGACAGCTAATTATAGCAAATCGAATACATACCTAATCAGGAAAATAATCCCCGTCGTGTTGGATACAATTGACATATCGGTCAGGGAGCTGCCGAATGTCACTGCGGAAAAAAGAGAGCTGTTTCGAGTTGATAAAGTCATCAATATTCGTGTGGACCTCCTCGACAGAAGTGAAGTGCGTATCACCCAGGTGATGTTGCTGGGAGCGAAAGAGGTGATATTCCGAAGGGGCGAAGTCTGGAGAATACGCCGGGTGGGACAAAAACTCCCATACCAGGCAGGTGATCGAGTTTAAAGTCGTTTTAGCGGTGTGAAAACGCGCGTTATCATGAAGCAACAGGACCGACCTTCAGGCCTTGCCGGTGTAGGGCCTTTTCGCCTCCATTGCGTCACTCATACGAATAAGTTGCTGACAATAACGCTCAGCATTGACCGTTTCCCCAGGTTGGAGCAACGCATAGTGTACGACACCGCGCTGATCCCACCATATGCACAGCAACACCTTCCTGGCATGGATATTCGGTTTGGCGGTACTGGTGGTAGACTGACCTGGATAAACCCACGATTTGCGCCGCTTGGGATTGTCGTAGAGGATCCACTTCCCATCACAGATCAAAATCTTGTGGAGGAAATCCTTCTTCTTGAATCTGGAGAGCAAGGACACAACAACATCGTAGTGCCTAGACTTGTTTGCAGCTGTGAGTTGGTGGGACACCCAACGGCCCTCCTAGTGAATCCGTCCAAGCTTGTGCAGGCGCTAAGCAGTGGTTTGTCTTGTTAACCCGAGTTCCTGAGCGAGCTCTGACTGTGTGCGACAGGGATCCGCATCCAACAGTTGTTCCAGTTCCTCATCGTCAACTTTCTGTGGCTGTCTCGGACGTTCTGCATCACGGAGATTGAAATTTCCCTGCTTAAACCGGTGGAATCACTTCTTACACGTACTGTAGGACACAGCAGCCACTCCCAAAGCAGCACATATCATTTGCAGGGCTTCCTCGGCACTTATTTTTAGCTGAAACGCGAACAGGAGGCAGTGCCTCAAATGTTGTTTCTTGAACGACATTGCATTCACCGTTAACTTCTGTCCCCTCTCTCACTACAGCTGTGAGCGATTACGGTTGCCTGGAAGACTGTTGGATGGCGTTGCAATCAGCCATTATCGCACACAGCTGTTTGCATTTGCCGACGTTCTACGATCGCTTGTGGTTAGGGGCCGAGAACTCAGTTGCACACTTAATAGTATTACACAATTCTCTTTTTCAATATCTCTACCAGTAGGAAAGTTAATCTTCGAAAATACTGAAGCCACCCAGTGGCACAATGGTCTACGCGCTGGTTTCTGATCATTCGTCCAAGATGAGAAAGGGTTCGAATACCGGTGAGGCATGGATGTTTTGTTTATCTCACGGCGCTGAGTCTTTCGCTTTCCTGGAACCAGTGACTCTAAACTAGGGGCTATAACGAAGTAAATTTCTCCGACATTTTTGGTCTAAGCCGGGAATCGAACCCGAGTCCGCTTATTCCGGAACAAGTCGCTCTACCAACTGAGCTACGCAGACGTTCATTTTTGATTGCTATCTGCCTTTATGTCGTGCGCGTCCTGCTGGCAGGTACGTCACAGGGCAAGCAACTTCTTATAACCCATTGAGTCGTACACGGTGGTCGTTAAATCTCCAATCAAAAAAAATATTGAAAACCATAGTTTGATTCATGAAGACTCGTTTGTTTCGGCGTTCCTTACAAAACCTGAATTCCGGTTACCGAGGATTAAGTATCAGCTTTAGGTTACTTGAAAGGCCAGCAGAAAGCAGTAAAATTACTCACTGGAGAATACAGTATATGAACACGTATATCTTAAAGTGAAGTGCCATCGGAAAACTTTGAGAAGAGCTGATGCAGTGAAAGTTCCATTTAACAATTTAGTAATTTTACATAAATGTTTGAAGTCGTGATTTTTTCAATGTCGAAATTTCTCATTTAACATTCTCCAGCTCAAAAATTCCCCTATATTTGTGTTTAAAGTAGAGGCCTCCAGAATTATTACTATAAACATGAAATGCAAATATTTCAAAGTTAACTTTCACATCATGTAAACTGAAATTACTAACAAGGCAAAGAATTCCGAAAAGCCAACAGGTGCACCAACGTTTATGGGAAAAAATCCGGAAATCCTGATATGCCTCATGAAAATTCTGCGAATTTTGGATCTAGATATTTTACATATTTTATAATCCTTTAGTGATGATTCCCTATTCCGAAAAGCAGTTTCTGGAATTAAAAGTTAAGGTCCTTAAAAGGTCAAAACCTCTAACAAGTCGAACATAAGTTGATGTTTAGGCCACTTGTTAATAAAGGAAATCAAAACCATTTTTTTTAATTAAAACTGTTAGTTTCGTTTAGAAAATTGGGGGGAATTAAATTTTAGAAATAATGGTTCCATTCTGCGTGTTTCTTTTCCTATGAGCGTATCTGATAAAAAGCATTTTAATATCCAGTGTGTTTTCGATCGTTCAATTACGAAAAAGAAGGTGTTCATGAGGAAAGTAAAACTAAGTAGAAACGTAATTGAATAGTGTGATAAAGTAAATGAGGAGAGAAATTAACAGCTTTTTACCTTTTTCTGTCTTTCGGGTTTAATGTCCTTCGCGAGCAACTCGATGGTATATAAGCAGTCACCCGTCCTTAATTTAGGGCCACTGGTTCCACAGGAGGGAGAGAGCCAGAGCCTTAAAATAAACGCAACATCCATGCTTCACCGGGATTC
The DNA here is from genome assembly GCA_039090855.1 of Macrothele yani. Taxonomy (NCBI): domain Eukaryota; kingdom Metazoa; phylum Arthropoda; class Arachnida; order Araneae; family Macrothelidae; genus Macrothele; species Macrothele yani. The sequence goes on along the minus strand of CM077007.1, from coordinate 97,533,668 downwards.
AAACCCTGACGTATCTCCGACGATAGGTCACAAGCAAGTGATATGACTATTTTGCCACCGGGGAGGCGCTGAAATTTTTGCAAATGGTATTAAACAGGTAGCTTTAATGTATTTTTTCATCTAAACTGTAAATAAATCCATTGGAATGTCTGAAATATTTTCAAGAAATGTAAACATTATGACGTTTCCTAAGCTATAACAAAAAATGTGAATTATAACGATGTACACCTATCTACAGGTAGATGAATATCTAAATTTTCAGAATACTATAATATAACTAATTTGGAAATATAATATAAACAAATTAAACCTTTTGTAACGTACCAGGAGATGTGACGTACCTGCCAGAAGGACGCACACGACATAAAGGCAGATAGGAAACAGAATAAAACGGCTGCGTAGCTCAGTTGGTAGAGCGACTTATTCCGGAATAAGCGGACTCGGGTTCGAATCCCGGCGTAGACTAAAAATGACGGAGAAATTTACTTCGTTATAATGGCGCCCGAACTATCCGGATGACCCGATCGTTCAAAATCTCGCAATGGTGTGATGTTATTTCCACACCGCGAGATAGGAAAAATAAGAGAATCCCTTCTCCAGCACTTCGAAAAAATTAAAAATAAATAAGGGGGAGGTTATGTGACGTACCTGCCAGAAGGACGCACACGACATAAAGGCAGATAGGAATCAGAATAAAACGTCTCCGTAGCTCAGTTGGTAGAGCGACTTATTCCGGAATAAGCGGACTCGGGTTCGAACCCCGGCGTAGACCAAAAATGACGGAGAAATTTACTTCGTTATACTTTAGATAGCCATACATTTTTAGCGTTTTCACCATCTTCAAGTTAATGCTTGTTGTTTGCTATTAATGATAAAATAAAAGTGCGGTCTATTGAAGGCAAATTTAAAGATGGAATAAACACGTTCCTTTTTCGAATATCAGCAATATAATTGAACTATTTTAATCTATTATATTTCAGTTGTTTTTTTATAAAATGGCTTTTTCTAATAATCAGTGACTGAGCTCTTTCCGTATTTATTGAATAAAACTGTTTGTTCCTTTCAAAGCATCCGCCACATCTCTTAGCACATATTCCTCAGAATTTCTCAGTTAGTAGAAAACACTTTGCAAAATCTTGATTTTTGACGATCATAAGTCTTTTCCGTGCATTTATGGCTTATGCCTTTTGCCATTCTCTCAAAATTTATGAAAAAGATAAAATCACATGCAAATAGATTAGATGACTAAGAAGCACTGAGATATTGTCTTCGTCAAACTAACGGACAGTCGAGGCCATCTCGCGTGAAAGAATAGCCAGGTCGTTAATTTTACAGAGAACTATGCTTTGACATCTTTGACGCCTGGCTATCCATTATTGATTTATTCTGACTTATTCACTTTTTTGCTTGAAATGTCTACCTACGCTAAATATGTATTCAAAACGCTGAGAGCTTTGATTAACACCCGGGAAATTTTCCCTAGTTTGAATTTCTGGTACCAGTCCCACGCAAGATTTACCGTATTTCTCAGTTTAAATGTTGCAACAATATTTTTAGGAGTTATAAAAATAATGTGCTCTGTGGAGATAGGAGTCTTAACATTAAACAAATATTATTTCCGATTAAATGAAAGCTTCGGTATTTTGGCTGTTCTTCTGCTCTTATGAGAAAACCAGATAGGGATTGTGGAAATCGCGAGGAAGCGAGAAAGATGAAAGCCATAAACAAAACCAATAAGCACGCTGTAATACCAAATAAAAGATCTCTGATAGCGAACGTCCCATTTTATGACAAAGCATTAATCTGATATATCATCTAAAAAAGAAGTTTAATTGTAAGAACATCAGGGAGTCGTGGCTATGTGATCACAGAAAAAGGAGAACAGAGAGAGTTAGGGAAGGGAAAAACTACATTTCTTAAGACTATATCTTCGAATGTAATATGATGAGGAAGGGACATAGAAAGGACATAAAAAAGCAGAAAGGAGAGAAGAAATCATACGTGCTAGATTGTGGTTGCAAAACCACTTAAATAATCTGCTAAAGGTAGGATTGTATTACGTCGTATGGATGTCATGGAGAACTTCACACGGGCCAACCCACAATGAACTTGTCCGACGTTACGCGCTGGTGATTTTCTGTTCTGGTCTTGGACACACTGTATGTAGACCCCATTAATATCTATGCGGCGTATATGGAAGTAACTTCATGAATTTACGGATTTTTTTATGCTATGCATGTTTGCCGACAGTAATAATATAAATTCCAAGTAAAAAAAAATCGAGGTAACGAAAATGTGTAACGGTGCTTCCATGTCAAAACCAGTGTTGAAATATGGTCGCAGCTGTCTCATGAACTTACGCAACAATAGTTAATTTCGTTGTTACTCCATAATATATTTTACTAAACTGTCGCCGAACATTATTTCGTCGCGTTTTACATAAGCGTAACAATATCTCATTGGAACCTGCGTAACTTACGAGAACCCGATGCTAAATGTGATAAAAGCCATTACAAAAATGCGTTCTGATACTGTAGTCTGTGAATCACCAAGGTTGATTTTTCCAAATATCTCGAAAACGGTGCGCTGTAGAAAAAATTGGCTTCCTCTCGATCCCCCCCCCCCCGCCTCCAAAGGAAGTGCTATTGACGAGAGCTTTAAAATGATGTACATTCCTTGTCATAAAAATTCGCGCACCAAGAAAAAAAAAGTGCGATTAACGCGAAACTCGGTGAATACCTACGGGTAGGACAGACATGCAAATTGTAAAAGTTTCGTGTAATTCCGCATGCCCGAGCGTCCACGACCGGCGATGCAATCGCAATCCTTGGGGCTTATAAGGCGCAGCGCGGAGGACTTCACATTTCTGACGAAGTGCACAGTAAGAGTCAGGTAAGATCCCTGAGAGATAAAAATGCCGAGGAGTAGCTGTAGATGTGCGTACGGGCAATGACGGAGTTTGGACGAGGCTGTATCGTCAGGAAGAGAGAGGCAGTGTGGCCAGCGCGCCGAATCGGCCCCATTTGAGCCGATTTGAGAGCCATGGACACGGGAAGGCACCCAGACACGGCGGACTGGCTCTGGATGACCCAGACACGGCGGACTGGCTCTGAATGACCCAGACACGGCGGACTGGCTCTGGACGACCCAGACACGCCACCAGCAGAGACGACAGTGGAATCGTGAGAGCGGGAAGCACAGATGCAATGACGTCCTTGCCAAATACCCAGGGACACGTGGCGGCTGTACAAGGAACTCCTGTGTCCGCCAGAACCATTTCCTGACGCCTGGCAGAGGCGAATCTGCTCTCTCGACGGCCCTTAGGTTTTCTGTCATAGACACCTGACCAACGTTGGCGTCGATTACAGTGGTGTCAGCAGCGAGCAACGTGGAATACTACGTACTAGTGACGTATAGTGTTCAACAAAGAATCCCGCTTCTGTATAGGCACGAACGACCACCGTGTCAGAGTGTGGAGGAACGCAGGTGAGCACTACAATCCCAACATCGCTGTACAGCGGCACACTTGCTGAACTGCAAGCGTGATGGTCTGGGGAGCCATGGTGTATGACAGCCGGACTTCCCTCGCAGTAATCCGAGTGACGTTGGCAGCCTAGCGCTACATATAAGAGATCCTGCAGTCCCATATGCTGCCTTTCCTGGTGGAGTGGCCCGGACCCATTTTCCAACAAGATAACGCCCGTCCGCACAAGGCTCGGGTTTCCCAGCACTGTCTACCTCATGTTTAGACGCTTCCGTGGCCTGCCAGATAGCCTGATCTCTCGCCCATCGAGCACGGGTGGTACCAGATGGGATGCCAGCTCTCTCATTGTCCCAGTGTTCGTGATTTATATCGTCAGTTGCAAGAATTGTGAGCAAATCTGTCCCAGGATAACAAACGGCGTCTCTTTGATACTGAATGGAATGTGTGCTGTATGTCCGCGGGAAGTCGTCCTGCTGCTATGATATTGTAATCACGTCTGCCCTTGGTATGTACCATCTCACTACTAAAATCTCATTTCAATCCGACGCCTCCTTTTTGGTACGCGGATTTTTATGACAATGAATGTAGGCCTATAACACGATGCATCATGCATAAAGATTGTGCATCTGTGCACTTGCATATGAGTTAACAGCTTCTCGCGTAACATTTACACATGAAAAGGACCAGTCATTATTCTTTTTGTCCTATAGGCAAAAAGGATAATGAAGCTGCACCGGATGCTGACATCGCACCCCATATCATCTGATCAGGCGAATGTCTCACAGTGCTAACAGTTTATTTTTCATCACACCTTTTGCCTTTAGGTCGTTAAACATGTGCTTCACGTGATTCAAATTGACGCACAGTTGATTCATCGGAAAAAAGAACTTGGCTCAATTTTCAGCAGTCCACGATTGATGACGCTTTGCAAACTGGAGTATTTTCATTTTCATGACAGAGGTTAGTTTAGGTTTATGTGCAGGTTTATAAGACTTTAATCCAAAATCTTTGCTAAGACGTCGGGAAACAGAGCTGATATTAATATCAGACCCTTTTGAATGTAAAAAAGCCTTGCCTTTCTTGCACGAACTCTGAAAACTCTGAATTGTCGTTACGTGGAGTTGTTTTCCTTGGACGTCCACTTCTCTTTCGGTCGCTAAATTCACCTGTATCTCGATATTTCATGATCGTATTATGAAAAGCAGTCTTCTTCACGTTCACCTTTCTGCTTATGTTACGTTCGGAGTATCCTTCATGGTATAGTCACTATTTCTGCCCTCTGAGTAACACTTAATGACGCTTTTTTTGCTCCTTTTTCGCTATATCGAAAATACGTACCAAACCTCTCAGCATGAAAGCCAGAAGGAAAATAACGCTCCCACGCTTCCTCCTACTCTATCAACAGCTGCCGTTATAGGAATATGCAACACAAGCAGGAAGTTGAGTAATACAGACTGGAGCTGACTCAATCGGCAGAAATCTCTTATTACCAACTGGTGGTTTCAAACTTTTGCAAATGATTGTAACAATAAAAATAAAAAAAATAATTTTTGAAAACTAAACGGTCTGTTGCCGTCTCCAAAGTTTAGCAAATGTCATAATAAATAATACACAGTTGACGTGGATGAGACATCAAACAGAAGTCATCGCTCTTTCCACGTTTATAAGTGAGTCACAGAAAAATTATCATCGACCGCCACCGGGAATCGAACCCAGGGTCTTCCAGTTACGCAACGGACATGCTTCCACTGCACCACAGCGGCCTCGAAATTCTCCAGACACACATTGGACAAACTGCCAAACCACGTGGCAGGTTCCCTCTTTGTAGCCCCGCAGAATGCTGGGGATTCACCAAAGATGAACAGCAACAACTGAACAAATAACTAGAAGGCGAATGAATAATAAATACACCGTTGACGGGGATTAGAAACACCAAATGGAAGTCCTCGCTCATTTCAGTTGTGTAGTGGAAGCATGTCCGGCGCGTAACTGGAAGACCCTGGGTTCGATTCCCGGTGGCGCTCGATGAGAATTTTTCCGTGACTCACTTATAAACGTGGAAAGAGCGATGACTTCTGTTTGCTGTTAGAAAATGCTTACTGTTATGACTCACATATCTTCTTTCATAATATTTCACGGCCCTGGTCGTTAAATGGTTAAGTGCTGAGAAAACGAATCACTGCCGATTTTTTCAAATTACTAAAAGCTAACAGAGGACCAGTGGCAAAATTTAGGTATTCATTAACTAACATGCACTTCCATTAGCAGGAAATAGGTAGTCCATCGATACACAATATTCTCGAAGTTGCGCCCTGTACTTTGATCCGACTAGTTAGTTCACCTTATTATAAATATCCTCTGGACACGAGTATCATGTTCATTAGAATGAAATTTCATACGTCATTCAATACTAACCTTTCCCATGAAACTGGCGAAATCATTTGGTCTCCGTTAAGCCTCTCATGCATATTTAATAGAAACCTCGTAATTTTACCATGGTCTACCATTCACTTTTGCGTAAAATAGCAGAATTTTGCCGCTCTGGTGGACAACAGGTAAGAGGCATCGTTTTCTAATCACTGGTCCGGAATCGAATCGCGGGTGAGACATGGCTGCTGTGATTGAATTACGGCACTGGCTCTAATTTTGAGCCAATGCCTCAAAATTAGGGACAGGCGACTTAATCCATTGAGATGCGAACGATGGTCGTTAATTCCTGAAACAGACAAATAAAGAGCAAGACCTTATTGACGAGCCGTATTTCAGATAATTATAGGACACTGTATGTGGGATCATAGGCGCCTACACGTTCCCATGCACGAATAAGCTGTTCAGTGCTATTCTAACATACACTGAAGTGCCAGAATAACTCGTACACCAATCTGATACTGGGTAGGTCCCCCAAGGGAGCGTAGGACTGCAGAAATACGACAGGGCATAGACTCCACTAGCTTCTGGAAATATGCTGTATGCAATGCACACCATACTTCCTGCAGAGCGTTCCACAATTCGGGTGTATTCCGAGGTCTCGGATTCCTGTGTTCGATAGCGCGTTGCATGGCATCCTAAATGTATGCTATCACGTTCAGATCTGGGGACTTGGGTGGTAATGGCAACACCCCAAACTCAGATGAATGCTCCTCTAGCCATAATGTGGCGTCTCGACACTTGGCTGGAGGTGCATTGTCCTGTTTGAACAGGCCCAACCCGTCAGCATGAATGCAAGACATGAACGGATGTACGTCGGCAGAAAGGATGCACACATAGTGTTGGCTGTCACAGACGTTTGTAGACGTACCAATGGTCCAAGAGAAGTCAAGCTAAACACACCCCATACCATTGCAGACCCCCACCAGCCGGTACAGTTCCCTGTTGACAGGCGAGATCCATGGCTTCGTGGAGTGTGCGCCACACACGATTCCTTCCATTTGCCCGATACAGTTGAGAACGCGACTCGTCAGACCAGGCTACTTGTTTCCAGTCATCAAGTGTCCAGTGGCGGTGTTGCTGGGCCCAAGCGAGGCGCATGGCTCTCTGTCGTGCACCCATCAAGAGTACTCGAGTTGGGCGTCTGCTCCCAAAGCTCATATCGTGCAGGGTACGTTGCATAGTCAGGATACTGATGCTTGTTGAGGCTCCGGCACTGAATTCCGATGATACCTGCGAGAGTGTTGCACGCTTATCGCGTGAAACGCTTCTTGACAGCCGACGATGGTCACGTTCACCCAATGTCTTTTTACTTTTACGGCCACACTGGTATCGTAGGTTGGAGGTTTAGCCGGAATTCTTGTAGTCACGGTATACAATTGCAATGGTCGCCCGTGAAAATCCGAACTTCGTTTCTACCTCCGAAATACTATGGCCCATCTCACGAGCACCAACTATGACATCGCGTTGAAAATCTCTTAAGTCGTTATTACTTGTCATTCTCATGCCGAAAACAGCTCTGACGGCAGGCAAGGATTTCTATCGCTTTATATACGCACTGGCGGACGCAACCGGGTACGCGTATAGGTGACGTTGCTGTGTATTTTGCATAAGCTCGCCTGTACCAGTTTTTCTAGCACTTCAGTGTATTATCAGCTTATTCCATTCTTTCAGTCGAAGGGATTCATTTAATTTTCATTTTGTTTTAGTTTCGAACTTTAACTGGCATCTTTTAAGGTTATAAGCAGCCGTTTATCCGTAATTTATGGTCATTTTTTCAAGGAAGGGGAAAAAATAGGACCACTGCACGCAATAAAATACCCTATGTTTCTTCCAAAATTTTAACCTGGGCCAACTCGGACGATTGGCCAGAAGCCACAACCACAGACTACTCGGCCATCTGGAGGGGGGGGGGCAAAGTGCTGTTCCAGCCTACGTTTCCCTATGGGTAAGAAAGAATCATGGTATTTGAATGTATTCATCTTGTAGAAGTAGAGTGTGTTGCGAACTAATAAAACTAAGAGGAAATTAGAAGCAGAGAGTGTTATGAACTTAAAACTCAGAGGGAAACAGAAGTAGAGGGTGTTAAGAATTTAAAACTAAGTGCGAAACAGAAGTAGAGGGTGTAATGAACTTAAAACTAAGAGAAAAACAGAAGTAGTGGGAATTATGAACTTAAAATGAATGAGGAAACAGAAGAAGAGAGTTTCATAAACTAAAAACTAAGAAGGAAGCAGAAGTAAGGGATTTTATGTTCATAAAACAATATTAGGAACATAAGAATATTTGAAAGATCTGAGGTGAGTTCTTTTTATCAATAACCTGAAGGAAATTAACTTAAGACATTACTAAAATGCCTATTGGGAAAAACGATCCAACCTTACTATGTAAATATTAATGTTGCGATAGAAAGAGATCAGGAATTTAGTTCCTGTAAGTCGGTACACGGCTTAGGTCATCCAATTCATTTAAAGGATTTTCCTAACAATCATAAAATTCTATGATTAAATGATTTGAGACATCTCATACTACTTTTGCTACTTTTAATCCTTGTATTACGACCTCCTTCACGTGCAAATTTAAATCTTCCATAACATGAAGCTCAGAGCAGTTTCACATTTCCGTTATAGATGATCACAATATTTGTCAGTCACCGTGATTTAAGTGTAAGCCGATTATTTTGTAGGAATTAGAGATCACTTTTTCATGTTTTTTGCAATGTTAGAAAAAGCAAATATCGCTCGCAAACGGCGAAATGTCGCCGAACAAAATATACACAACTTTTTTAAGCATATAGTCAAACGTTTCAGTAGGTATTAAGCAGAAAATTTAAATTTAAGGCAAAAATAAATGATTTTTTTTTTCTGCGAGACTAAGTATCGCATTCAATTTAGTAAGGAGAAAGTGATTTCACACTTCTACCTGAACTTCTGTGACAATATAAATAAAATCACATGAAAACATTTTTGATATTCTTCTCAAGTATTCTGTAAATATTCTTTTACGTTCAGCTTCTTCAGCGTTGAGTAAATAACAATGAATGACATATTTTCGGAAATCTTGTGAAAGAATATTTACGACATTATTGTGTAGTTCAAAGCAAGTACGAAAGCAGCAGTTTCTTTTCTGATATATAGAGTGGGTTAAGCAAAAGAAAGACTGGAATTGTTTACGAGAACACAGAACAAGCACCATCAGTCAATAACCGCGGGTTTTTTTTTTTTTTTTGTGTGTTTGGGACTTTGAAAGATGATAGTGCCTCTTTTCTGCTTTTTGTTTTTTGTGTAGAATATCAGGGTTTTGTGTTACAATTTAAATTCCAATTTCTTGTTCGTTCACATTTTTTTACACTTTTGGCCCACCACAATGACTTCGAATGCGTTGTGTGCCATCCAATAATGATGATTTTCTCAAACTAAAACAAAAGTGTAATATCATTTGAGTTAGGTCCTAGTAATAGAACCTTGCATTCCATGACTTCACATTTAATTTTCCATTCTTAAATAAACCATAAGCTTAGGCTCCTCAGGGTGGCCTGAGCTGATGATTTATTTAACCCTCATATAACTATCCCTGTCTTCTGTTCCTTTAATTAAAGTGTGCCTGGTGTTAAGAGTGTTGTATAATCAACACAGTGATTCACAAGCTCACATTTGACTTCATTGAAATTTAGAAGTAAAATTGGATACATACTGGTGTGCAAAAATTAAGGACAAAGAGGAGAAATCAGCATAACAGCGGAACGAGCAGGCAGAACGGGCCGAAAGACTACTCAGGAGATAGACTAGGGTCCGGTACGGTAAGGCGTGCGCATATATGCCGCATGATGTTAGGGAGGATGAGGGGAGTGTCGGAAGGGTATAAAGCACACAGGCGGTGTACGCTCAGCAATTCGGTGAAAGCACGGTGTACATCGGTTTGAACGACGTCGAGTTGCTGCCACCGTGTGATATGGCCAACAGACAATCCAGTAGACGACATCTGGATGACTTTACCCGAGGTCGCGTCATTGGAAATTTGGAAGAAGGTAGAAGTATGAGTAGTGTGGCCGAAGGAGTTCGGGATCACTCACAGCATCGTTTCACGAGCTTGGGGAGCATTTCAAATGACAGGAACAGCTGTCCGAGAATTTAGCAGTGGTCTTCCACGAGCAACCACGGCGGCGGACGACCGGTATATTGTCCTACAGGCAAGAATAGACAGACAGCGGACTGCGGAAGAAATCGCAACGCACATGCAACAGACAACTGGACGTCCGTTATCGCGTTTTACCGTGGTCAGGAGGCTGCACAAAGGTGGTCTATTTGCACGACAACCAGTATGGTGTGCGCCATTAACGGCTGCTCATCATAGACGGCGGTATCTATGGTGCCAGGAACACAAGAACTGGACACATCAGCAATGGGGTCGAGTTCTCTTTACGGATGAAAGTTGATTTAGTCTGACGAGTGATTTTGGACGTACACATATTTGGAGAGACCAGGGAACACGCAATCACACCTCCAACGTCATCGAAATGGACCGGTTTGGAGGTGGCGGAGTTCTCGTTTGTGGCGGTATCATGCTTGGTAGTCGTACTGACCTCCACATCTTCCAAGGAGGTTCAGTCACTGGTGTCCGCTATTGTACCGAGGTTTTCCTGCCTCACCTGCGTCTGTTTAGAGGTGCTGTGGGTTCTGAGTTCCTCTTCATGGACGACAACGCTGCACCTCATCGAACAGTGGCTGTCGCAGAGCCGTTGGAGAGTAAAGATATTAAACGCATGGATTGGCCCGCAAGGTCCCCGGACCTAAATCTAATCGAACACGTGTGGAACCTTCTCGGGCAACGCTTGACATAACGTCACCAGCCGTCAGCAACGATTCCGCAGCTGCGAATGGCGCTACAAGATTAATGGGCCGCGATACCTCAACAGCTCCTTGACAATCTCGTTCTCAGCATGGACAGACGTTGTAAATCCTGCAACGCAGTCTGGGGTGATCATATTCCCTACTAAAGACTGGATTTTTCTTGGCAGCCGCCTGTCACATGGACGTTCCTGTCTTCTGTCCTATTGTGCTTGAAGCTACCTTTTCAATAAAGTGCCTTTGTAACCTTTGGATTCCTTGTTTGGACGATTTTGCTCACTTGTCCCATATTCTTCTTATGGTATGATTTGAGTCAATGTGGAGCACTTCTGCACGACGTTAGAGTCGAAAAACCGTCTCGTTCTTAATTTTTGCACGCCAGTGTAGGATTTACGTAAGTTGATTAATAAGTAAATCCTGTTAACTTTGGCTTTGGATTGTTAATCGGAATTTACTTATTAATGAACTTAATATTTTTTTCGGAATGGGGATGTGTAAATCTGCGTTTTACAGCATCATTACACTCTCTCTTACTAGAGCGCGTTGTTTACAGATGTTTGAATTAAAATGCAACGTGCTGGAGAACAGATTCAGTGAAAATGACGATCCTCCTGGAAATGTGATCTCATTCGGAGGTACGGACGGAGCCAAATAAATAAACATTTACATTTGCAGCAATTGGACGCAAAGTTCCCCGCTTGCATCAGCGACTCTACACTCGCCACGTTGCTGTATATTGTCAATGTTAAAGTCCAGCTACTGCATTTCTTATCCGTCAATGTAGTACGCCGGTATGCGAGTTTTAAATACCATTCAGACGCCCTCCTAACCCTTATGATTTGAGGACCATAGATGTTTTGCAGTTGGCGGGGCATATCCGCTTCTAGTTCCCAGATGAACCTTTTAACAGCGCATACCTCCGAGTTTCGCCATGTTATCCGGCGAGTCGTCCTTCTCACTTTAAATATATGAGTGACAACGACGCGCCTAGCACCTGCAAAGCTTTTCTTTATCCAGTGACAGCGACTGGTCTAGCGCATGCAAAGTTTTCCTTCACCCAGTGTCACCAACCTACCTAGCCTTCGTCCATGTCATTGAGTTGGAGAAACCTTTACAGTCACTGGACTCGTCGTTGACACTTCGACCATGTCACTGAGTTCGAGATACCTTTGCACTCACTGGACTCGTCGTTGACACTTCGTCCATGTCACTGTGTTCGAGATACCTTTGCACTCACTGGATTCGTCGTTGACACTTCGTCCATGTCACTGAGTTCGAGATACCTTTGCACTCACCGGACTCGTCGTTGACACTTCGTCCATGTCACTGAGTTCGAGATACCTTTGCACTCACTGGACTCGTCGTTGACACTTCGTCCATGTCACTGAATTCGAGATACCTTTGCACTCAATGAACTCGTCGTTGACACTTCGTCCATGTCACTGAGTTCGAGATACCTTTGCACTCACTGGACTCGTCGTTGACACTTCGTCCATGTCACTGAGTTCGAGATACCATTGCACTCACTGGACTCGTCGTTGACACTTCGTCCATGTCACTGAGTTCGAGATACCTTTGCACTCACTGGACTCGTTGTTGACACTTCGTCCATGTCACTGAGTTCAGGAAACCTTTGCACGATCTAGACGCGTCGCTGACACTGGATAAAGGAAAGCTTTGCACGCGCTACACGCGCCGCTGACATTCAAAGGGTTAATCAGTTCTTCATCGTGTTTCCTCTTTATTCAAACTCCTGTACAGAGCAACACACTGCAGTCAAGAAAATGGAACGATGCTTGGCAGACACCGATCTACAAAGCCTTATTCCTCCACTGGAGGTCATCGGAAGTTACTTATCGGTCAGCCTTCACATTCGAAGAAGCTTTTTTGAAGTTTACCTCTGAAAGCAAAATTAACTTCTTACCTTAAAAGGAAGGAGACCGAAGAGCAATTAGTTTTCGTGCACGATTATTCTAAATCATCAAAAGAAGAACACAACTGGACTATGAAAAGTTTTCAATGAACGCTCGCAGTGGGTTTTAGTGCAAAATCTGCCAAAAATAAATAATATATGCACCTCTTAGTTCATACACAGCTGTTTAAACCATAACCATGTGGAAAGTATAGCTCCAGTTATCCATGTTACGAGCAATTGGATTTCGGAGGATTTTTAGGATCTGTAACAAATGTATTAAGTCATTGTTAATTTTCCTTCTTAGCTCTGTTTTTCCTTCCTCGTTCCTGAGAAACAATGAAAAGAGAATAGTTTCCCAACTTTTCTAACATTCCTCGTTCTAGTAAAAACATGGAAAAGGGGAAAAAGCTGAAAAACTAACTTAATATACCACACACTCATCAGCAGATCATTAAACCGTTTGGATGCTAATTTCTCTCTCAATGTGCTTGCGTTCCAGATCCGAAATGAGACATGAATGTTTTGCTTGCTCTGCCTATATACACTATCTTACCAACAAGTAATTGGACACCCCTGCAATCGACGATATCTGCGGTCCTGATACACGTCACGGTCGCCGCCGTTATATATCGTGTGGGAAACAACAACGCAACCAGTCGCATGTAAGATGCCACGCAGTTCGGAGCTCTCTGATTTCGAGAAAGGTGTGATCGTCGGGTATCACAGAAATGGCCGATCCATACGTGACATATCCAGCGAGTTGAAGTACCCAAAATCAACAGTGGCCAACGTGATTGGCAAGTGGAAGATGAGAGGTGACTGTCGGAATGTGCCCCGACCCGGCAGACCCACAAAACTGGGAGTTAGAGACGGACGGGTGCTGGCCAGAGAAATTCGGAAGAATTGCACGAAATCAATGGGCCACATCCGCGAGGAGTTTCAACAGGCATCCGGGAGTGTCCTTTCGATGAATACCATCGGTAAGGAAGCCCATCTGCTCGGTTATCATGGGCGTGCTGCCGCCCACAAGCCTTTGATCACCAAGTCCAATAACGCTGCTCGGCTAACGTGGTGCAAAGAACGTCGACAGTGGACCGTTGAACAGTGGAAACAAGTTCTCTGGAGCGACGAATCAAGGTTCACCCTCTACCGTTCGGATGGCAGGGTCTGGGTTAGGCGTTATCCTGGAGAACGCCGTCTGCCGGAATGTATTGTGCCAACTGTGAAGTTTGGCGGCGGTGGAATTATGCTATGGGGGTGTTTCTCCTGGTATGGCATGGGACCCTTCGTCACAATCCCTGGCAGACTCAACGCCGAAACCTGCTGCACCATTTTGGATGACCATGCGCTTCCTACATTGTGGCAGTTTTACGGAGTGGACTCATGTTACTTTCAGGATGACAATACCACCTGTCATGTTGGGAGGTCCACCATGGCTTGGTATGGTGACAATGGGGTTAATCGAATGGACTGGCCTGCGCAGAGCCCGGACCTTAACCCTATCGAGCACCTCTGGGACGAGTTGGAGCATCGACTTAAGGGGTTCCCCCACCGTCCGAAATCGGAGAAGAAACTGACCTGTCTTCTCCAAGCCGAGTGGAAGAAAATACCTCTAGCTGTCGTACAACGCCTGGTTGAGAGTATGCTCCGGAGGGTCGCAGCTGTAATCACCGCTTGTGGAGGCTCTACCAACTATTGAAAGTGAATAAACTTCGTTTTCCTTTGCTATCACAGGTGTCCAATTATTTTTTGGTAGATAGTGTACATCTGCAACATGAATCTTATGCTGCACCTGTATTACCCGTTCTGTTGAATTATAACCCTTAAATTTAGAGGTGGTAGCTCATATGACGGTAGATGGTCTGATATCATAATCTAGAAGATGACATTTCAACCGCATTTTCGAACGACTTACATCGATATACGCTATATTGACAAAAGTCACCAGACACTCCTTCAAAAGCAAATTAACGAATCTGCTGTGTTGTTAAGATGCGCGGTACAGCTGCAAACGGTATAAAAACAAGTCTCCAGCTGACCGCGATAATATTGCCCTGTGAGGTTGACTGAAACTGCCGCGGCAGAAGAGGACTGACCTCGAGAAAGGAAAGATTGTTAGGTGTTATATTAGTGGATTCCCCATAAGAGAAACCGAGAGGCGTTTAAACATACCCAAGTCAACTGTTTCGGATGTACTGAATAAGTGGAAGACACATGGCGTTCCGGAAGCAGCAAAACGTACCGGCAGACTAAAGAAAATCAGTGATATAGGACATCAAAGCCTCAGGGGAGTCGTTACAGCTAATCGACGAAGTACTGCACAAGATCTCGGGTGTACAGGTGAATAAAAATGCTGGAACCTCGGAATGTACACGTACCATTCGCAGAGACCTTCATTCCATGGGTTACTGTGGTCGTGCGGCTGCTCATAAGCCTTTCATCTCCACTCGGAAAGCTACTGGTCGTTTATCATGGTGTAAAGAACAATTTATCGTGGACCGTACATCAATGGAAACGGGTCCTATGGACTGATGAATCCAGATACACGATCCACCAGTCTGATGGTCGTGTATGGGTATGGCGGCAGCCGGGGGAACGCTATTTAACACAGTGTACTGTTCCTACTGTCAAGTTTGGAGCTGGCAGTGTACTCGTGTGTGAATGTTTTTCGTGGAATGGTCCTGGCCCATTGGTTATCGTAGACAAACCAGTTAACTAGCACGTCTACCTCGATATTCTGGACAATAATGCCCTACCAACTCTTTTTTTTTTTTTTTTTTTTTTTTTGATTGGAGGTTTAACGACCACCGTGAGCAACTCAATGGGCTATAAGCAGTCGCCCGTCCCTAATTTAGGGTCACTGGTTCCAGGGAAGGGAGAGAGCCAGTGCCGTAAGACAAACACAACAGCCATGCCTCACCGCTATTCGAACCCGGACCCCTCACGGACGAATGATCAGAGGCCAGCGCCTTAGACCACTGCGCCACCGGGGCGGCCCTACCAACTCTGTGGCAATACTATGGAATCGAACCTTGTTGGTACTAGCAGGATAATGCACCGAGCCGTAAAACAAGGACTGTTACGGCGTGGCTTGTCGATAATTCCGTATCGTGTGTGGGCTGGCCAGCACATGGCACTGATTATAATTTCATAGAGCACCTATGGGATGAATTAGAGCGCCGCATAAAAAGTTTGTAACCAAGGCCCAATACTAAGCAACACTTAGCGGCAGCATTATGTACTGAATGGAAGCGCATACCTATCGCTGTGTTCCAAAACCTTATCGAAAGCATGTCTCGAAGAGTCAGTGCATGCATTAAGCCCAAAGGTGGACCGACACCGTACTAATGTATGTCAATAAATGCTATGTTGTGTTTCTGTTCTAGGTGTCCGGTGACTTTTGTCAATATAGTGTATACTCTCAGCTGGTTGAAAGTTCCTTCTTCTTGGTGGTGTAATGGTAACAAACTCGAACGTAAATTGGGGGGTGCGGTTTTGATTTCCGTTCCAGGAGGCTGTAATTTTCAAATTTTCTGAGGCGTGATTACTTGAATGAACCACAACGAGTTCATGTCCAAAGGAAAGTAATTATGAGGGTAAAATATTATTAAATGCAAGGCATAAAATTCTGATATTTATTTTGCCAAGGGCCCTGATATTTATATTATTTGATATTTATTTTGCCAAGGGCCCTGATATTTATATTATTTGATATTTATTTTGCCAAGGGCCCTTGCAGTGAAATAGTAAGACAGAAAAAATCACGTTTTCTAAGATACGAGAGAATGCCAGCATGTATGTACGTGTGTGCTTTTTTCACCAATAGCTCGTCGGAAAACCGAAGTAGGCACTTTTTTTTTTTTTTTTTTTGATTCGAGGTTTAACGACCACCGTGAGCAACTCAATGGGCTATAAGCAGTCTCCCGTCACTAAATTAGGGTCACTGACTCCAGGGAAGGGAGAGAGCCAGTGCTGTAAGACAAACACAACATCCATGCTTCACCGGGATTCGAACCCAGACCCCTTTCGGACGAATGATCGGAGACCATCGCTTTGACCACTGCGCCACCGGGGCGCCAGTAGGCACTTCAAAATTTGTCAGATTGTATTCCATTACTATCCGAGTTTGCCATTTTCAATTCGAAATTCCAAAAAGTGGTTCTTTCTAGAAGCAAAAATATTTACCATTTTATTTTTATTGAAGGTTTTACGACCACCGTGAGCAACTCAATGGGCTATAAGCAGTCGCCCGTCCCTAATTTAGGGTCACTGGTTCCAGAGAAGGGAGTGAGCCAGTGCCGTTAGCCAAACACAACATCCATGCCTCACCGGGATTCGAACCCGGACCCCTTTCGGACGAATGATCAGAGACCATCGCTTTGACCACTGCGCCACCGGGGCGGGAAATATTTACCATACTACGCTATTTTTAGGGGCAATAGAGAGTTATTAACAAGGCACATAAGAATACAAAACAAGGTAGTTTTCGATCCCCAAATATGCAAACAAATACTTCTAGCTCCCTCGTCTCCGCTGTAGCAACGAATGGCGCCAGAAATTCATTTTGGTTTGGGTTTCTAGAAGTTGATAACTCCGTTCATGTAAACATTTCTTGGAAAAGGAAAAAAAACACAAAAAAAACAAGTGTTTTAGTCGCTAAAGCCAACGACGTGAGAAAGTAATTTGATTTCATCCTTAAAAGAACTGAACCTTTCGGACTCACATCTTACAGCTCGACTTGTCGGTTTAAGCTGTAATTAATCAATGCATCCGGTGGCAGATTCGTTTCACTCAATGAACTTCACCATCTGATTATTTAGCACGGCAGTCTTCGTTGTGTGAGATCATGAAAACACAAAATTGTCGGTGACGATTATCGGACGCGCCTCCTCGCTCCGGAGCCAGATGTTGCACTAAACTGAGCCGACGGAATGTATCGCTGCGCATTTGTCGTCTTGACATGTGCTTCGTTGTACGTCACAAGATGAAAATACTATTTTAACGCTGGAGCAAACTGTTAAACTTTTTCCATTAAAGGCCCGGCCCGAGCCCAGACTTTTTACTTAAATGATGAATAAAAAAGCCTGGCCGGAGGCCGGGTCGAGATCCGGTTTTCCGGTCCGGGCCAGGCCAGGCTCAGACCTCTATCTTGAATGCCTCTGAAATGTCAGGAACAAAACGATTGCTTATCTGGCACCCTATTGTCAGGCCGCGCTGAAAATCAGTAATCTTGCATCTTGAACTTACAGTCGTGTTTTACCGAGTCGTCTTACATTTACAGCCGTACGATTATCTCTCTATAGCTCTACGAACATATTGATGAGTGCCGTGGTAGTTGCGCAGAACCTATTTTTCGATCAACAGAAGGGTGTTCGGTTGTTAAATGTAGGATAGCGTAGGTATAATTATAGCGTAAAGGCCATTTGCCCGTGGCGCGTATCGAACCCGCATCCTTCTTTTCAGGAGCTGAATTCCCATTTACGCTGCACCGAAAATTTCTTATCACTGCTACTTCTGAGGTAGGTACGTCACATATATCCCCCCCCTTCCTTGAAAAAGGTCTTGGGCGAAATCGTAGGTCAGCCGGCAAATCATGCTTGAACGAGAGAGAGGTCACCGTAGAAGGGGTTTCTGACTTCCAGACGATGTGTAGAACGATCATCACACAATTTTTTCGAAGATCTCAACGGTCAGGAGATTTATTTTTACGTTCTGACGTCACTATAACCTAAAATTCATTTGCCGGTAGCGCCAATCGAATCCGCATTCCTTTGCTCCGGAGCTGAATTATTTCCCTCTTAAGCTGCACCGACAAGTGCTTATCAGTACTCTTAGCCGTTTTGACATGTGTATCGCCTCTGAGGTAGGTACATCACACAATTTACAGTAACGCTGAGAGAGAGAGAGAGAGAGAGAGCGAAGAAAAAAAATTGCGCTATTCTATTCTAAGTCTGAAAATAAATTATATGCAGAAGTTATCGTTTCATAGGGTTAAGAGAATTGTAGGTAAATGGAGATTGTAGCGAACATTTAAGGGATAGGTAATGAGTGGACCGCCTGAACTTTTGTCACAAAGAGGAAGCACTTGTTTCATTATGTTTCGATATATTACTGATCTTGACGGCGAAAGATTGAGACGTTCCTGACATGTCCAATCTGCACGACTCAGGGCAGAAACACAAACGCCAAAATGGAGCCTGTGCCAAGAGTTGGAACCAATTACGAAGAGATGTTTCAAGGGAAAGTTCCATATTCCGCGATTCTTGTTCTAGATCCCCTGGTGGTTCCATTGAATTAATTCCATTGTAGCTGATTTCCCCCGCCTTCATGCACAATGCAAAAAGGCATCCGTCCTGAATCTCGCTCACCATTTAATAAACAAACGCCGGCAAAGAGAAAAACGCAGACGATAGACTGAAGTTGTTCCATTTTCTGGCTCTATCACACAGTGTCTCGTGGTGACTGATGACTCCCCGAGCAAAACAGAAGGGAAAACATTTGGAATCGCAGTTTCGAGTCTGCGGGAGCGCGGGTTCCGAGTTCAATGGGTCTCCGTCGTCTGCATCCTCCCCTCAGTCAGAACGCCCAACGCTATCTTTTCTCGAAGCCGTGGCAAAACGCCAAAAATCCGGCAGCAATTATTAACCAGCTAACTCCCTGACGTTACGTTCGCTGCCGGCGATCTTATCGTTATAAATTCCCAAAGTGCGATTCCAGGCAAGCAGCTGTGGCGCTGTAGCTCGTACTAGAAAATTTTAAAACCCTTCTCTTTGAAGTTATTACGCTTTGAATAATGAAGAGTTCTTCATGATTTCCGCTGGTGCGATAATCTTGTTTTGGAAAATATTTTACTCTAGCTTCTACGGAAAGCTATTGTAATGAATTATTGCATTATTTCGAAGTGAAGAATTGTTTCAGAATTTCCTTAGTAGAAAGAAATAGCATTGAGCGTGGCTCAGTCTCGCCTTCGCAGTAGTTGTGCCGATTTCGGGTGAGGATATGAGCTCTGACACTAACTCTGATTAATCAAATAAGAATGCTACATTCAATGCGTTCCTGCTAGGTAATTAAAACACAATTTCATGTCAGAGTTAACGATTTATGATTATTTTTGTAATTGCGGAATATTGTAATCCGTTTTCGTCATCACTTAGGTTGGCGAAATATGTCCAAATGTATTGTGTTGATGCATAAAATAATGCTGCTTTATTTGACGAGTGTTTCCCACATCAGTAGTGACGGTGCAGATGCCCAGTTATATATCAAAATGTAGCCGGTAATATCGCGTATCTAACTCATATTGCGTTGTGTGATTGTAGCTAATGTTTTTTTTTTTTTTTTGGTTTTCAGGTCCGGAAGTATGGAGTGTCAAGTAGAGAGGAATGAACATTTCCGACATCTGCTCCTCTACGAGTTTAACAAAGGGTCCACAGCCACCGATACTACTCGACAGATCTGTGCTGCGTACGGGAAGGATGCTATTGCTCCGAGAACAGCCCGCAAATGGTTTGAGTGGTTCTGAGGTGGACATTTTGACCTCGGCGAATCTCCCAGCTCAGGTCGTCCATCTCACTTTGTTGAGGATCGTGTGAACCATCTCATCCACTTGGACCCTCGTCAAACCACACGCGAATTGGCCACTGCGATGGACTGTGATCAGCCCACAGTGGTGAGACACCTTGAACCTATGGGAAAGGTCCATAAATTGGGGTCTTGAGGGCCTCACATTCTCACCAAGGTCAACAAGAATCAGCGTGTTATCATATGTGGTTCTTTGCTCGCCCGTTATCGCGAATGTTCTAAGCAACACAAGCCGTTTCTGTCACGTATTCTTACGGGAGATGAAAACAGGTACCGGTACGTGAATTTCAGGCACCGCAGGGAATGGTTTAGCTCAAACAAGACGCCCACACCACGTCCAAAACATGACCTTTATCCTGCGAAGACCATGTTGAGTGCCTAGTGGGACATGGAAGGCATTATTCACTGGGAAATGCTTTCGAGGAATCGGACCATCAACGTTGTACTCTATTGTGGGCAACTCCGCCGTGTGGAGTAGGAATTCAGCAGAAACGGCCACATCGGCGCCATGGTGTCCTTCTCGAACATGATAACGTACGCCCTCATAGTGCAAACATGACCAAAATGGCCATTCAGGACATGAAATGGGAGATCCTTCCAAATCCGGCATATTTCTCAGATCAAATGATAATATGTAAAGGATTTTAGGAAGGGAGTGTCTGACCCCAGGTCTTAAACAACCCTTAGAAATAGGAAGCTAAGAGATTCGGGCTAGAGTGCCTGTTAGGAAAGTGACACGGAAGCGAGGTAGAAAGAGGGAGGAAGACGCCCTCATTTATTACCGGAGGGCCAGTACCCGGAGTCCGACGGCTTAACGTACCCACCCGACGCACGGCAGATATTTAGTGGAACGAGAGTTCGTACCTGCAAGGGATCGAACCTGAGGTCTTTTCCGTGGCAGTCACGAACGTTGCCCACTAGGCCACCCGCGGCCCATATTCCTCAGATTTCGCTCCTTCAGACTATCATCTGTTCCTATCTCTGTCGAATGCACTTCGTAGCAGAACGTTCAACAATGATGTTGATCTCCAGAATTTCCTTCATGACTTCTTCGCAGCAAAATCTGCACGTTTTTTCAAGAATATACCTATCCAGACGTTGGGACACCATCGTAACCAATGGGGAGAATACATTAGTTGATTGATTCCGTTTTCCTTTCTGATGTAATACATTCCTGTGGTGCGGTGAAAAAAACGGCGTGAACTTATGCGTCAACACAATATTATACGACCGAAGTGAATGCGTTTTGTTTCAAAAATGATTCATTTATTTCTGAATAGCATTATCGCTCTTTTATAGTGATTTAGCGATGACGGCTGCTTTTCGGACGGCTTTTCATGCATAAAAACAAATTCCAGACAATAGTCCTCTACAATTACGTTACCTCAGTTTTTTTGGCACTTTAAGCTGCCGATGTAACTGATTCTAATGATGCCCACAATTCTATGCCCATCCCAAACAAAAATCTTCACATAGGAGCGGGATTTTTTGAAAGCTACGGCAAAGCAATCTCTCCCTTCCCCCCCCTCCCTCCCCCGTTCATCTCAATTGTACGAACCATAAACCAGACACTGGAGAGAACAGCTCGCTTCTAGTCCTCTTTCTCAAATTCACTGGTTTTCATAAATTAAGGAAAATACAGAGACTTTGCGATAACTCAGCCAAAGATAATCGGAATTTCACCAAATTTGCATATGTGACATAAAAACTACTGCCGGCTCAGAATATCATCAGGGCCTGATTTATGCCTAGGCCTACCTATACTTTACAACTTAATCCATCTTTTTACCGATCGTGAAATTTCAATAAGTAGGCTTTTAATTATCTGATTATTTCTGATTATTCCTTAATTTATGGGAACCGGTATATTTCGAAACTTAATCAATTTTTCTAATCCCTGTGCTGCACGCATCACATGACCAAAGTATATGAGCTTTTCCTCGTAGGCCATTATTCGAAAGGAGAAGGTGGATGCCGACCTGGTGGAGCAGTGGTCTGAGCGATGGATTCTGAATATTTGTCCGAAAGGGGTCTGGGTTCGAATTCCGGTGAGGCAGGGATGTTGTGTTTGTCTTACGGTCCTGGCTCTCTGCCTTCCCTGGAACCAGTGGCCCTAAATTAGGGACCGCCGACTGCTTATAGCCCATTCAGTTGCTCACGGTGGTCGTTAAACCTCCAACCAAAAAGAAAAACAAGAAAGATGATATCGAATTTTCGGGTGTAATAAGCACATCTTTTGAATCCGTTCTGACGCAAATTAAATTTATCAAAGCTATTCAAAGTCAATGGAACCGGTAAGGAAAACAATAATATCTGACGGAAGAAAGAAGTTTTTCAATCGGGTTTTTAATCCTGGAGATATGGCTGTAAACGGAATCGTGAGCTTACGACCTTTGGTTGCAGACTTGTGCGTTAAGAAAAACATGAATTTATATGAGAAACATTTCGCACCGGAAATGTTCTCCAACATAGAAAGAATGTTTCAAATCGGTCTCTTAAAAACAAAGATATAGACAAAAATAAGATGTGACTTTACGTCTCCTGGTGGGAAAACCATGCATTAATTTAGGAAGAAAGTATTCTCCAAAGGTTTTTCATATGAGCACTATCGGTCCAAGAAAAAAAATAATTTGTCGAGTTTTCAGGAGCCCAGATTTTGCTACAAATACATCAGAAACAGAAATTAAAATTTTTGTCCCCTGGTGGCCAAACCATTCTTTACCAAACATTAGAAATTATGTGAAAAATATTTTCCATCAGGTCTTGTATGCGATACAGGAAGAAGTTTTCAAATCGGAGTTTTAGAAGCAGAAATAAGGCAGAAAACGCAATTAACGTTTTTGCCTCCCAGCGAAAAGTCTGTAATTTACTTGAAATTTTTGAATTTATAGGAAAACCATTTCGCAACGGAAACACTATCCAACAAAGAAGGAATTTTTCAAATCGGACTCCTAGAAGTACAGATATGGGCAAAAATAAGATATACATCTACGCCCCCTGGCGTAGAAACCATGAATTAGTTCAAGAAGAAAATGTTCCAAAAAGGTTTGTCGACGTGAGTAGTATCGGACAGCAAACCATTTTTTATTTCAATCGAGATTTTAGAAGTTCATATTTTCCTGCAAATACGTCAGAAGCGGTAAATAAGATTTACGTCCCCTGGTGGCCCAACCATTTTTTACAAAAATTAGAAATTATGTGCAAATGATTTCCCATCAGGAGCTGTATCAGGTGCAGAAAGAGTTTTTCAAATCGGAGATTTAGAAGCAGAGATATAATGAAGGAAGCAATTTACCTTTACGCCCCCTAGCGGAAAGTCTATGAATTAATTGAAAATTTTGAAATTATATGAAAAACATGTACCACTGTAAACACTATCCAACAAAGAAGGCATTTTTCAAATCGGGCTCCTAGAAGTAAAGATATTGACAAAAATAAGATATACATCTACGACCCTGGCGTAGAAACCATGCCTTATTTTAAGAAGAAAATGTTTCTAAAGGGTTTGTTGACATGAGTACTATCGGTCTACAAACGACGAATTTTTTCAATCGATAATTTAGAAGCTCATGTTTTGCTGCAAATACGTCAGAAGCGGTAAATAGGATTTACGTCCCCTGGTGGCCAAACCATTTTTTTACAAAAATTAGAAATTATGTGCAAGCGATTTCCCATCAGAAACTGTATGCGGTTCAGAAAGAATTTTTCAAATCGGAGATTTAGAATCAGAGATATAGGGGGAAAGCAATTTACCTTTACTGCCCCCTAGCGGAAAGTAAGTGAAGTAATTGAAAATTTTGAAATAATATGAAAAGCATGTCACAGTGGAAACAGTATCCAACAAAGAAGGAATTTTTCAAATCGGACTCCTAGAAGTAGAGATATTGACAAAAATAAGATATACATCTACGCCCCCTGGCGGAGAAACTATGGAATATTTTAAGAAGAAAATATTCCGAAAAGGTTTATCGATGTGAGTGGCATCAGTCCACGAAAAAAATGTTCAATCTATATTTTAGAAGCTCAGATTTTATGGCAAATACATTAGAAGCAAAAATTAACGCTTACGCCCCCTGGTGGCTAAAGTATTCTTTACCAAAAATTTGAAATTATATGAAAAAGATTTTCCATCAGGAGGTGTATTCGCTGAAGGAATTTTTTTCAAATCGGAGTTTTAGAAAAAGAGTTATCGGGGAAAATGTAATTTACTTTTACGCCCCCTAGCGGAAAATCTATGCGTAATTTGAAAAGTACCTATATCTAAAATACTCTTTGATATAAATAAAATTGAAAGATAAAATAATTTTTTCAATCGGATGTTTAGAAACAAATATGTGAAATAAAACGTATTTTTGAATTGGACATCCTTTGCATCTAGCGGCGCGAAATTGTACATCGTAAAAAAAAACGAAATAAAGGATCATCATTCGCATATTTCAAGCTTCCCAATACAAAAAGCATTTTTAAATCGGACGAAGAGTTGCAGAGATATCGTGGGTACAGACGGACGGACGGACAAACCGATAACATAAGCACTATCTTTTTTTTTACAAAAGACGTGCTAAAAAGATGAAGATGGGCTTCATGTCGTGTGGAAATATGTTCTTTGTTATTATTGTAGTTTTCAGAATTCTGAGAAATACTTTCTAAGTCCATGATTTAAAGTACAGCTTTAACAACTCGTCCTTAATTCTTCAGCACAAAGTCTGTCATTGTCTATTCGGCAATCCAAAAAAAAAATGAAATTGTCTATAACCTTCAATTTGTCCATAACTATTGCAAAATACTTGACAATGAAAGGTCACATGACCTTTCCTTTTTCACGTTTATCATTTAATCCAATTTTGCACTCTCCAGTTTCACTCTTCCGGGTTAAAACATGATTTTGAGTCTAATGCCTGATGTTCAGTCTAATGTGTAAAATTATGGCTTACCACTGCCGGAGTACTTCCGCCGATTCGCGGAAAGGAACGGACGTGTGGATGCGGAAACCAATCCACAGACGTCACCCATATGATTCTGGAATGTGCTTCTCTTTCAGGTAGGAGAAAAGTTGTGGTTCCCGAGCTGAGAAAGACGAAGGACCTCTCGATTCTGCTCAGCCACCTTCGAGCAAGACAGGGATTGATCGAGTTGGTCAAAGATTTCGTTGCGAGCCAGGATGAGCTTATGATCCAAGAATGAAGAATGAAGCCTAGCGAAGATAAAAGGCGCTAGACAAAAGTGAAGAGGAGCACGACGACTCAGGCAGAGAGTCGTCACCACAGCATAGGCCCCAGTGCTGCGGAATAACTTCGTAAATTTTGCTGCTTATCTTTGTGAGAGGTATCATGAATTAAAGGATTGCTTTCCCGTTAAATGAGACCTTCAGTGTAAATAAAAGTGAATGCAATCTTCGCTATTTATCTTAGACACTAATAAAGGACTTTGGTCCCACACTGTAAAACATTTCGTGGTAGGTTGCATCAAAGAGAGGTGCTACACCAGCTGCACCACTTGCTGAGAAAAGATACACAATCGGGTTTTGCAAACAACACCCAACAACGTGGCTCAAATTTTCACCACGTTTTGGTATAAGGTTGTACACAAGGCTGCACCATGTTGTTGGGTTTATTTTGTACCACAGAATGGTGCGTCTTTTCTGAGAAAGTGGTGCAGCTGGTGTAGTACCACTTTTTAGTGCAACCTACCACAAAAATTTTAACAGAGCAAATACCAACGCGTTGGCGAATAAATCTCCTAGCCAGACGCAAAATTGAAAGCCGCTGGCCATCACACTCGCCGGCTGTAATTGAGGGTTTGGGAGTGTCACTCCTGTGGGGACAGCAGACCCTAGCCGGTCCCTGTTCCTATCCTGTTCGGGTGAAAGACCACTGGATCCTGGCAGGATTGCTCGAGCAACGCCGTCACTATCTAAAATTTGAGAGAGTACAGCTTATTCCTGCGGAGTCCGCATTTGGACGGAGCAGGTGCAGTCAGCAGTTAGCTTACTCCACTTCGCTCCCACAGAGTACAACTAAAATATGTTCTTGTTCGCCAAATACTTATTGGCTAAATAATAGGCCAGGATGTCCCCCAAACAGCACAACAGTTCGAAAGGTTTGGTTTCCTCACTCAGTGAGTGACAACAAGAATGCTCTCTTCATGACTGATTCTTTCTTTGAGGCAATAAAAACGCTTTGAAAACACGGGGAGCCCAAATAATATGTACAGTATTTCAAAACCAATGAGACATGAGCCAAGTAGAATACAATCTCAGCTTTAGCAAAAATTGACGCAATACTGACAAAGTGCTTTTCACGTTTTTGTAACCGTAAAATGACACCACTTTCAGTGTTTCATCTTCATGACGTCCAGAATGCAACAATACAGTTGTAACGTATACTCTATATTCACTTTCCTTTTGATTTTTACTATCTCTGGTTATTTTATTTTACTATGTAAATTATCTTCTTACTGAACGAGATGTTATTTCCCCCGCTGAATGAGATCTGGCAATGAGTGTAAGTCATGACGTGGTGGTAGCCAGTATAAATAGGCGCGTTCAACGATACGTAAAGAGAGCGTTGGTTTATGTGAAAGAGAGCGTTTGTTGTTGTACGGAGAGCGTTGGTTTATGTGAAGGAGAGAGTTTGTTGTTGTATTGAGAGCTTCGTTCTATGTGATTAGTTTGATTCTTCATTATTGTGAAACGAGTTGTGTGTGTGCGTTGGATGATTCAGAGTTATCTAATAAAAGAGCTTTTTCGTAAGTACATCTTTCTCAATTCATAGTTTTTGTCAGATCTCTGCCTGGCTGTTAGGTTAATGTCATTAGTGGATTATTATTAACAACCAGCGTTAAGACTTTATTCATCCTAATTACTGCTACAACATTACTACCAGTTATAAGTTTGTTCAATACTATTACTACACTACTAGCAGGAGACTTTGTTCATGATCTTAATTAACTAATAACACAACAACCATTTGAATTCACTATTAGAAGCTTAGTACAAGCATATAGTTCAGTAGTAGAAGCATTATAAAACATTACTAGCTTAGTTGAAAGCTTTATTCATTATAATTAGCTTAGCTGGTAGAAAGAGTTTATTCATTATACAGTAATGTATGCTGTGGTAAGAGGACAGAAAACAACTCTCTTCAATCCAAAGTAATTGTGGCACTACGTAGTAAAAGAATCGGACAAATATGGTCCATATTTCTTAATGGATTGAAAAATATTAAACAGATTGGAAGCACCTACACCGATGAGACATTACATTATAACAACCACAGCCTATAGAAATGAGCGCGCCTGGAGACCGAACGGTGGCGTAAGTGAAATTCACAGAATTATATACATACACTGGGAGGACTGGCTTACGGTTATTAGAGTGTGGGAGTCAGAATGGGAATAGCTGCCGATCGGAGTTTGAAAAAAGACAAATTGTGATGGCACGCGCCTCGGAACTACGATCTCGGAAACGTTGTTCATGTGCCGCTGTAGTGATTATGTATTGGAAGTTGTGCACAGATGGCTAAACGACGAACCGTCGTCTAGCACTGTGTCGTCTGCAGCTCACTGATGCCAGAAGAGAGCGCAGACTCGCGCATTGTTCACAGCGACCGCAGGGCCACAGTGCGACAAATCACCAGCAGCTACAACAGTGGTGATCAAGGCAATGTGTCACAGCACACAGTTCCCATGCTCGCTGCACGTCATCGCCAACAACGCATGAAATACGCCCAAGGTTATCGAGATTGGACCGTGGATAATTGGAAGAAAGTGTCCTGGTTTGACGAATGAAGATTCCTGGTGCATCACGTAGACGGCCGGGGGCGGATACGCCGATTATCAGCGGAGGCTATGCACCTGGATGCACTGTTGGGCTGAAACAGGCCGGCGGCGGCTGTGTTATGCTGTGGGCGATGTTTTCTTGGTACACTTTAGGTCCCATTATCCAATAGCACAATTCCTGACAGCTGTCAGGTATCTGAACACCGTTGCTGACCACGTTCACCCATTTATGGCTATTGTGTTCCCTGTTGGTGATGGTCATTACCAACAGTATGATGTGCCATGCCACAATGCCAGAATCGTCAAAGAGTGGTTTGAGAAACATGCTGGTGACTTTCTGTTAATGTCCTGGCTTCCAAATTCACCTGACATGAACCCAATCGAACATTTGTGGTTGGACTTGGAAAAGCGTGTTCGCGCTAAATCACCACCACTTCGAGATGTACGGGAACTGGAGGAGTTCAACAATTTTATTCAGAAAATGAAGATACAAGCGCACCTCGGGCGATGAAAACATAAAAAAGAACAATAAATGACAATATCTACAGATGAATGCATGTAACAAGATAAAACCACTGATGCAGATATAGAACAGAAAATGACATACGTACAAAAATGGCCCGGAGACAATCCGGGATAAATGACATACAAAAAAGACATACTATAAAGTCCGATAAGAAAGGAAAGGAAAGTTCAGATAAGCTATAAAACACAGGACTAGTCCAGGAGCAAGGAATAAGTCAGAAAAAGTCCTACTCATCAGCAGGGGAATGACGAAGAAATGAAGCAGAAAGTTGATCGGTGTCCTCCATTTCACAGAGCCGTCGATAACAAGAAAGGAACGTACAGTCAGTCTTGCAAAGAGCCTCAAGGTCAGCTCTTATACACGTCAGCCGACGACAAACATCATCCGGAGGAAAAGTGGAGTGAGAAAGGTAAGAAGCCATATCAAACGATGGATTCTAGAAGAGCGAAAATAGGCGAAACAGTTGTCTATGGGTAAAGGCGCGAGTGAGCACAACGGTATCTTGACAAAACTGTTCAAATCGCGCTTGGAGCGCAACCTCTGCGAGTTCCTCTGGGTTTTCCGTAAGGCTACACTCCCTGTGGGACGCTGGAGGAGAACGAGTGCTAGAAGATGAGCGAGAGCGAAACACTCGTGGACGTCGACGTTTAGCTGGAGCGCTAGGAGCTTTAAAAACGGTACGTTTTGCGTATCGGCCACTGGAATCAACAATAATCTCATCAGGAATGGCCAAGTCATCCACACTGGTGGAATCTGCAGTAGGAGTAATAGGAAGATGAAACAGTCCAGGAGTGTCCGGAGCAGTTGTTAAAGCATTGCGGTAATCATCAAGATCAGTTGCCGATGAATCAGTGGTAACCATGGCCACCTCCTTAGAGGGAGCCTCACCAGGAGAAGTAGAAAGCACCACATGAGCAGAAGCGTCCTGCTCAGAAATCGAGCAAGGAGGTGAAAACGGTGCAGGTGAAGTTGAAGAACCAAAGAGAGGAGGAAAGTGAGCTTCAGTAAAATCAGGAGCACGCATGTCAGGCTCTGCACGAGAACCAGACGGGGGCGTATCAACAGGCACTGATGTAGACAACAAACCAGAAGAGTGTCCAGAAGAAGAGGAAGGTCCAGGACACTCTTTATAAAAATGTCCTAGGCCTTTACACTTACTGCAGTGGAACTCAGTTAAGAGATCGATGTGTCTCCGTTGACCGTGACAATGGACAGTAAGTTGTGTAGGTAAAGTTGCAATATCGTCCTGAGAAGAAAAAATGACAGGCACCATGCGACGAGCACCATAAATATGGCGATCCTCAAAGTCGTTGGGCGCTGCCGAGTAGGTTACAACGTCCCCGGCAACGCGACCAAGAGATGAGATAACTGAAAGCAGCATGACATTTGTGACTTCAGGTGGCACCGGGTAAAACGACACGTTAACCGGGCGCTGTATCACAGGTTTGGGCATCAAGAGGTTATTATTAATAGTAATACCTTTCTGCCAAAAGAGAGGTCACATAGTCAGGTTGAGAAAGATAAACAACAATAGTCCGAGCCCGACGATAGAGATGAGTAATAGCAGACGGAGATAAAAGCTTCTTAACTGCCGTAGCACAAACTTTCAACTTGGTATCGGGAAGGGCTTTAAAAAAACTCCTAAAGCCATATGCGAGGAGAACTTTTCAGCTTGAACAGATCACGCCGGAATATGAAGATGAATATAGTTGCCGGTGCGACGAACATGAGATCTCAAAGCATCGACTTGCTGTAACACAATCAAGGATGGACGATCAGATGCAGAGGTCGCTGCAGCAGAATAAGACGATGGCAATTGAGCTGCTGTGGAAGGTGAAGGAGTGACGTCATCGTGAGTATGCAGTGCATCAGTAAAAGTCACAGTAGAAGATGAATCAGAGGAGCTGTCTGACTGGGCAGCAGCAAGAAAAGAGGTGCCGAATGACGCACCGGAAGAGGGGAGGTGAACAGCGCTATGCGGAGAAGTCAGCGTAGCGGCTCCAGCAGCAGCGTCGCCGGATACAGCAAGAGTGGAAGTAAGGCTACCGAACATGACATCTCCACCGGAAGCCGTCATTACTAATGGCGGCGCGCAGCAGTTCTTCTGGCCAGCTCGACCAGAAGGTAAATAAAGCTTGGAATGAAGAAAATATCGTACTTACGAATCGGAAAGTAGAACAAAACGATGCACTAGACCTTTAAATACACGAAAAACACAAAATTAGAACTGAGAGGGCACTATAAACTGAACTTGAGACTCGAAAATATCGGAGTTGATGCCGAGCACTGGAGGACCTGCTGTTGACATTATGGTATCACATACCACAGGATACCTATCGCCACCTCATCGAATCGATGCCTCGCTTAGTGGCCACTATTTTGCGGGCTAAATGAGGTCCTACAACTTATTAGGTAGGTGATCATAATGTAATGGCTCATTCGTGTATTATGCCAATGGATATGGTTCCACATCGCTTTCATAAGAAACAGACGAAAATGAGATCTAAGAGCTGATCTATGGCCGTTCGTCTGAGTGGGCCTGGGACTGATTCATTATTAAGGAATAGTTCATGCGCTTGTCCTTCTAGAACTGGCTCACCCCTTTGCCTGGAAATATCGGCGCCACATTGGGGACGGGCGACTGCTTAAATCCCTGAGCCTGTAATGGGAGGTCTAGTATTTTTCTCCTATTTAAAAAACACGTTTCAATTCACGAAATGGAAACTAACTTGTTCAATTATCAGATGGCGAAGATCACTGAGAGAAACAAAAGCCGTGGAAGCACATTCCCTTTCGGATGCGTTAATTAATTACAGCTGAAATGACAAACCTTGACTGACCAGGTGAATGAGATTGTGTATTTAGGAAGTATGTTTGACAGAGAGAACAAATTAGATGGTAAAATTAGTAGGCGAGTGAATTCGTCATTGAAATTCATAGCTCTTTTAGGAGATTTTTAGATATTGAGTTCTGAAGAGTGATTCACATGGCTGTGTATCAATGTGTTATTGTTCCTACTCTGATGCATAGCAGTGAAACCTGGATACCACAGGAGACACATAGGTGTCGTTTGTGAGCTGGAGAAATGCGTAACTTATGAGGATTTGTGGCAAGACTCTTTCTGATCGTGTGAGGAATGAAGATGTGTTGCAGTTGTGTAATGTGAAGCAAAATGTTGTTAGCAAAGTGGATACTAATATTCTTCGGTGGCTTGGCCGTGTTGCTAGAATGAGTGATGAGATGCTTACTAAGAAGATTTTTTAGCCCAAGTGTCAAGAAGAAAAGGCAGAGGAAGGCCAAGGAAATCATGGGAGGATCAGATTCAGGAGTGTCTTCATGAGAAAAAGATTGAGTATGAAGTATAGAAGGTCTTGTGTACGTCGTGTGATGGATGCCAATGAAGCCGAGTTGTGTGTCAAGATCGCTGTAAATGGAGAAGTCTGATACGGCAACAGTACGTAAATAATCAGTTAGAAATTCATCTGGTAGTTTGTATTTCTTTGCGGAGCTAACCTCTGAATCTCAGGGAAGAGCTTAGTGAGTGATATATGAAATGACAAATCGGGCTGTAACATGACAGTCCGCAATTCGCCAGGATGAGTATGGATTGGAGTCCGGGATGGGGCATGGTTGATTTGTTTGTCATACAGCACTGGTTCTCCCCTTCTCTGGGGCCACTGAGCCTTAGTTAAGGACGGGAGACTGCTTGAATCCCATTGAATTACTCATGGTGGTCACCAAACCCTCAATACAAAAAAATGAGACCGTTTATTTGCTTTAAAGATTGACATCAAATTTTGGTCCCATTTCGTTGACTTTAGCGACTAAAACACGTGCTTTTTTGTTTTTCGTTTCCTAGACATGTTTAGACAAACATAATTTTAAGCTTCAAAAACAGATGACAAGGTCTGTTTCGTTGCTACAACGGACTTGAGGAAGTCCGAAGAAATCTACAACGGGTAATAAGCCCGAAGGAGTTTCTACAACTGAGATGAGGAATTCTTTATCTCAGTTGTAGAAACGTGTTGCAGTACAGCGAGGATACAACCCTTCCATTATAGATAAGGCTCTAACAAAATTCCGGAAACCGAAGCCCATCTCCATATTAACTCCTGTGATGCGCCCACTGCGAGAGAATTTTGCCATTATTCTATTTTCCCGTGACATTGCCGTCAAAATTACAAAAATTCCCAAAACCTTTAATTTTAAGGTGATTTTTAAACCCACAAACAAAATGAAAATTTTAGAATCTAAGGACTACGTTAAAGATCAAAACTCGTGGGGAATTTATCAATTTCCATGTGAATGTGGCGTTTCGTACATAGGACAGACCCGTAGAGCCTTGAGTTTTCGATTGAAGGAGCACAAGACCTACATTCGGAAGTGTGACCTAAAGAAGTCATCGATGGCTAAACACTGTTACGAAAAGGACCACAAATTTCTCTTTGAAGAAGCAAAACTTATTGACAAGCCAGATTCAACCACCAAACTTAATATTTTGGAAGCTTTCCATATTTATCAGAAGTCTTCGCAACTTGTTAATGACATGGCATCCACGCCATTTCTAACAAACGCGTGGAAGCATCTAACCAAAACACGTGACTGTAAATACCATTTATGATGTCATATACAATTTGAATATTTACGTGCCATTCTTCTAGATGAAGCTAGGTCAATACCCAGCGAAACCATGGTCGGCTTGAGAAAATAAACATTTGTGACAACTACGTTGTATTATCTTAATCTATGAGATGAGGAAGTTATGACTTGGAGACCGAGACTACCTTGTTTATACTTAAGTGTGGAAGAGGAAAGGCGTTTATATTTGTAACAGAAGTAAGTATTCAGTTTCCAAAAATCCACAGATGAAGACGGGTCACGAGTCAACGGGTCACGAGTCAACGGGTCGGGTCAAGGTGCTCCTGACCCGATTTCGATCCGGTTTTATATCCATTTTACTTTCCGGTTTATATCCATTTTACTTTTGAAAAGCAAACAAACAATTTTTTTCAAAGCATAATGAGAACTGTGGAATTTTGTGCTAGATACGCTGACTGAAAAATGATTTATCATGAAATATGGAGGAAGAGTGCCCTCAGAAGGAAAAGTGTCCCTTCCTTCTGAGGGGCAATGATGAAAACAATATCCATATTTGTAAACTTCCAACTCATCATAAACTTGGAAAAAAAATATTGTTGCTGTCAAACATATTCTGAAGCTTTATATGTTATCAAGAGAACAGCAAAAACTGGAATCAAATATAAAGAACAGCAAAATTGAAATCGAACAGCAAAAACTGAAATTTTTGAATTAACAAGTTGCTTAATTCAAAAAATTAGACTGTATCGCCATCAAACTTAGGTGGAAGAGCCTTAACGTCAGGAGCGGATTGGGACGGCCAAACCATGCCGGGAGTTTTAATCTTGCGGTCCACTGTTACCTACCTACTGGTGAAAAAATTCTCCCGTGGAAGAAGCTCTGTTAGCTCCTGGATGAAAGAGAACTGGTATGAAACGCAACAAAATTGAACAGTAAAAGAATTTCAAAGGTAATTCTCAAAGTTGAAATATGCGCATGCCACGTAGCTATTTTACTACGCAATTAATTTTTGTATTTATTTAGTCCCTAATCGCCTGCAGCGCAATGGTATTAGTAACTCCTCATTGAGTTGGCTCTTTTTTTCGTTTTTTAGTCAACCCATTGTTTTGACTCATGAACCAAAATTTTGACTCAAACTGATACTGGTAAATCGTTGTTTCTTTCAAGAGAAATGTGAGTGGGACCCGGAGTTTGGGAGTATCTCTGTCGGAGAATCGCTTTGTGCTCTGTGTTCGCCTGTGGATAAGGGAGTGAGGATGATGGGCCACTACAATTGGTACTAGTGTGCCTTTCAAGATTACAAAAGGTGGGTAGGGGCTCCAACTCCAACGAATCGCTTTGGGCTCCAACTCCAACGAATCGCTTTGTGCTCTGTGTCAGTCTGTGGATAAGGGAGTGAGGATGATGGGCCATCTTAATTGGTGCTAGTGTCTCCTTCAAGATTACGAAATTGGGGTAGGACACACCAATGACCCTGGGAGACGAGTCCAACGACTTACGTCGAGCTGCAGTTAGCTTTAGCTTAATTAATTTACAACAGCGCGCTAGGTCCGGCAGTACTTTTCTCACATAAGTACAGATAATTTTCCTGTGCTATTTTAGAGCGAACGCCCAAGAGTGATACGTGGAAAGAAACTGTTTTTTAAGGAAATAACTTTTCAGACAGAAATAAAGCTCAAATGAAATTTACCGTCATACTACCGCTTCAGAGCAGCAGAGTATGATCCAAGAACTTACTGACAAGTGTAAAGAAGTGGTATTAAAAATGAACTTTCAGAAGACAAAAGTGATGTACAATGCTTTTACAAGAAGCGAAGATTTAGCGATTGATGAAAAAAAGCTTGAGACAACCGATTCCTACATTTATCTTGGGCAGCAAATATTCAGTGAGATTCCCATTGATGAAGAAATTAATCGGCATATAAAACTTGGATGGAGAGCTTTTGAAGGAAACAGTACAATTTTTAAGAGCAGTATGCCATTATGTCTCAAAAGAAAAGTGTTTAATCAATGCATCCTGCCAGTGCTTTCGCATGGAGCCGAGACATGGACCTTAACTAAAAAAGACATGCAAAGACTGCAGACAACTCAAAGCAGCATGGAGAGAAGCATACTTGGTGTAACCAGGAAAGATAAGAAGAGGAACTTGTGGATAAATAAAATGACAGGAGTGGACGACATCATGACTAGAGTGAAATCACTGAAATGTCAATTGGCTGGACATGTTGCCAGAAGAACGGACCACCGATGGACAACCGACATTTTAGACTGGATTCCGAGGGACCGGAAAAGACCCAGAAGAAGACCCCATGGGAGATGGATGGATAAAATTCGAATGTATGCTGGAGTGATATGGAGGAGACAAGCCCAAGACAGACAATTGTGGAAGAAATTTTGGGAGACCTTCATCCAGCAGTGGATTGATAATGTTTGATGATGATGATGATGATTATATATATATTCGTCCGTTCCAAAAAATCGAGACAAAAGGATTACGAGAAATTGGGTCATTTCTGGAATGGTCCACCGGAAAATGTCCCAGTGTCCCGGTGGGCCAATCCGCCCCTGCTTAACGTTACTGCGCAGGGCCCTTTTGACTCTTGCAGATGTGTTTGAAAACATTTATGAAACAGTTAGGTTAGGTTTTGTAAATGAAAAACGATAGTTTCAATACTTCTTCTAAGTAAAACATACGTTCCTATAATACATCTGTCTGATTTCCATATAAACTAAGATTCCCACTGCGGAAAGACTTTTTTAACGTCCTGTATATATATTATAGTTCAAAGCAGATTTGTCCGGGTCGGGTCCGGGTGAGTTACAGATCCGGGTCAGGTCCAATTACGTAACGTCCGGGTCTTGGTCGTGTCTGGATCCAAACTTTTTCACCCGTTCCCAAATCAGGTTCCAACCTCCTCCTTAGGAGGAATGACACGTCGTTCTGCTTTGCATTCCGTTTACTGCTGAGGAATTAGGTTGTGGGAAAAGTCATGACGTATTTTAGCTATGTTTTGCAAAGGTTATTTATCGATAGAAAGAACAAAGATCAATCAATGATATAATGCCGGTTTTGTTCGATAAACTTTGCCATCTTTCAGTGAGCTGCAGAATGACTCGTTCATAGAAGGACCTATTTTTCTTGGCGAAAAACTATACAAGGTGCTAATTTACAGCCTCATCTGAATTGAACGTTATAAAACGCAAGGACTGTTGGAGAGAGCGAAACAAATGGAAGTTTGACGGCGCAAAGTCAGGCAAGTATGCTGGGTGTGGCAACATATCCCACATAAGCTCCAATAATTTTTGGCGGAAGATCAAACTTGTGTGTGGTCCTCGCGTTGTCGTGATGTAACACAACACCTTTACGATGAACGAGCTCTGGACGTTTTTGGAAGACGCATTCGTTCAAACTGTCCATTTGCCGACAGTACACATTCGAATTGATTGTTTGGTTCCATGGTAGGAGCTCGAAAAACACGACACCTTTAAAATCCCTTCACACTGAGACCAGAACCTTCCGCCGATGAATGCCTTCTTTAGATGTCGTTTGAGGCAAAGCAGCAGGTCGGGACCAAGACCGTTTGCGCAGCACATTGGTCTTGGTCCCGAAGTGCTGGTTTTCGTCACCAGTTATCAGTCGCTTCAAAAAAGGATTGTTTTCCTCACGTTTAATGAGTATATCGCAGATGCTTATACGCGCCGTCAATTGAGCTTCTTTGAGTTCACGAGGAACCCACACATCGAGCTTGCTTACGTTTCCCAGCTTCTTCAGGTGGTCGTGAACACTTGAATGATGGATGTGCAATGTGTCTACCATCTCTCGTGTCGTCGTGTAAAGTGGTTTTGACTAGATCAATGCCTTGATTTGGTCGTTATCAACCTCGGTTGGCCTCCCGGACCGAGGAGCATCGTTAAGGTCAAAATCACCAGCACGGAATGTTGGAACTGACGTTCTTGTCGAGCATTATCACCGTACACTTTATGCAACTTTTCACAATCTTGGCGCGCGTTCTTCCCTTTACGGAAGTAAAACAGTAAAATATGGCGAAAATGCACAGTTTGGCCTTCCATCTTCAACTTGATGTCAAATCTCCGCAAATCAACTAAATCGCTCACTATTCCTTTTAAACTGCTGCTAGAACTGACACCTGTTGAATTCCATAGCGATAACAGAGCTGCGCATGCCTCTGGTACTTCCAAAAACGCCCAACCGCCATCGGGTGCCAAAATACATCATGACTTTTCTGACAACCTAATATTTCAGCTCAATAGGAGAGCTTTGTTTTCCCAGAGACCTTGTGCTATTTTTAATACGTGGCGGAGAAAGCGTGATGAAAGTCTAAAACGGGCTCTCTAGCCGCCAATTGCAAAGTCTTAGCCAGGTTGGGCAAGGTGTGGGCCCCTACTATTCGGGTTCTGATCGGGTACCCCAGATTACGTAAGAAGACGTTTGTGGGAAGGCAAGAAAACGTTTATGAATGACCGTCAGTGTTGAACGAGATGCAATAAGGAAATTTTCATCAGTTGCCATATGAAGTAAATAAAGTCAAAACCCTTATAGCGTAGTATAAATCCAATCATTAACCGCAGCGTAGAAGGGTATGCAAAAATCACCAAGCTTTCGCTTTCAACTGAGGGTTTTTTTCAAGGAAATAGTTGGTCATAAAAAAACCTTCATAAGGATATGTCCAACTACTGCCTTCAAAAAGCTTCCCACTGTATAAGGAAGGCGATTTATATATACTATTCTACGAGTAAATAAACGGATTTATACTACAGCGTTTTGAACTCACATATACTGTATTATGCTCATAACCGATATTTTGAAGTAAATGACTTCTGAAGAAAGAATAATAGAAAAGAGCTTTGAAACTTCCATGAATATTACGTTTAGCAAAATTTACACGTTTTGTTGAATATCACTTTAGGTGGCGGTTATAAAAATCACGTAATTTCCAACTTCAGCAGCGGCTGTGTATAATAACTCCAGGAGGTATTCCTCGACACTTCCATAATGCATCCATCGCAGTTTATGCAAGCTTCAGGACCTAAATGTAAAATACAAATTGTAAGATTTTTATCTGATTCCCATGAAAGAAAAATTCATTGTTTTGCAAAACCTGCAGGAATTCGGCCACACGCGTATTTCAGTAAAGATTATTTCATTATAAAGAAAAAGCTATGGTTGTCAACATTTTTTTTCATTGAAGACCTTGACACTAATTCCACGAATTAGAAATTTAGGAAACAAAACCTGACGTTTTCTAAATGGTATTGTATAATAACATATTTTTACATGACGACGAATCCGAGGCACGATTGAATAGTTAAAAACTTGCATTTAAAAAATGATATTTATTTACAAGTTAAAAATAAAATCAGCTACACCGGCAAGCACTTTCGAGACTACTTTAGCCTCATCATCGGGCCCATATGCGCTAGGTTCCATATTTCTTTTGGAATACGCACCTTCAATTTATTCAATTTGCTGCCCAAGGACCGTGACAAGATTCACCCACTATATAGATCTGGTGTTTATAACATACCACTCGTTTCTTATTTACCGGATTCTGAAGACACCTCCTATATAGGCTCTACCCTACGTTCAGTGCAAGTACAGGTGGCATAGCACAAATATGCGGTTCGTCTCTACCTCTTCTGCCTTAGCCCGCACAGTGGCGCAAGATCAACATTACCCAGACTGAAGTCGTACCACGCTGACTGCCTTCGCACCTTATAAACATTCTTTGTTGTTTGCTGAAAGTTTGTGTATTACACGGTTTTCCCCCAGGTGTTGTAATGACGATTTGCCTGTAATTATACCTCTCCCTTGGATTCTGCTGTTGAACCAGCTAAATGCCTCACCTGTTAGATCTCCAGATACGTGAGTTTAATTTACATATAATTATTTGTAACATGCCATTTCTAGTTTGGCAACACCATTTGTTATTCCATGATTACATATAAATGCCTGTAACCATCCTTTCGCGCAATTGGGCTCGATGATAAGGCTAAAGTAGCCTCGAAAGTGCTTGCCAGTGTAGCTGATTTTAACTTGTAAATAAATATCATTTTTAAATGGAAGTTTTTAGCTATTCAATCGTGCATACAACAGCCTCGGATTCTTCATCATACCATTTGGCACGAAGTCTTTCATGACCTACATTTTTACATTTTCTCAAACAAAAGAATTCTGAAGAGTAGGAAGACTTAAAATTTTGCATGAAATTTAAATATTAAAATCCATTCACATTTGAATATACTCGTATATATTTATGTGCCATCAACAATTATAGCAGCGAGTTGAACGTAATTGATATTTCTAATTTCAGTTAATTTATTTCAATTAAAACGCAAGTAATCCCGCATTACTGGTGCAATTACTTTTTTATATCTGCATTTTATCATCTAAACATGAACGATATTTTCAGACTTCTACAAGGATTGAACTAGTTCCGATTTCTAATCAGATTGTTGTGTTTTTAATATACAATAAAAACCCAAAAAAAAAACAGTTCCGTAAGCCTTTGTTTAACGGGAATCCTTTCTTTCGGTTTAGACACAAAAACATGTTTTTCAGTGCAACTATGTGTCAGTACTGCGACAGTTTTCGGCAATGGGAAGGTAAAAAAAAAGCATAACATTAACTCATTAATAAAATTCCAGGATGACACATCATGCAACTAATGACTACATTGTGTCACTATAATGAACTGACTGACTACTGAGAATATCTGCGTAACGAAAAAAAATGGCCTGTCCGAGTATTAAGCACTCCAATTTTTCTGGTAAACATCAGAAAAAATAATAAAATTTTGATCGCCAGCATATCTCACGGTACTGCGCTAATGATCTTTTAATTTGATTATGTCATCTGTCAGGTAATTTTTTTCCAATTAAGCCGACGAATATAGCAGAAGAACATTTCTTTGGTAAAGCTTTTTTCTTTCCTTCTCTTTCATATAGAGCGTATTCAGTTCAATATTTAATGGCAATTACGTTAGGACATATTTTTAAGTACTCTTCGCAGAAAAGAAGCAGTAATGCATATATTAAGACTCTCAGCCTCTTCGACGGCTGAGAATCGCAAATAATCTTAAATGAAGCATTAATAGTGATTAAGGCAAACGAAGCATTGCTTTCTCCGTGAAACGCTAAAGAACAAAACATTAGATTAGTATAAATAACGGTAATGCTCTGCAATTAACGAAATGCGTTCCTAGGGTGCATGAAAATTCATTTCGAAACAGTGCATAAAAAGCAAGACGTACAATTAACAGGAAATATGCTCAAATTAGACGCTGTTTTCAAGGCGAAGAGGCTGTTCAACCGCGGCGTGGTTATTTGGAAACATTAGAAGCTTTCAAATTAAAGAGTGCATGATTCATTTTTGAGGAAGGAAATTAGCGCTAATCGATCTCGGCCATTGAAAATCGGTGTCACACAACTGAGAACAGTTCCTCTTGAAGCAGCATTAGGAAGACTGAATCTATTATTATACTACTTATATCAGGGTAAAAAGTGCACCAAAATATTCAAATTCAATTAAAGATGTTAGGTATTCCGAATACCGTATTAAGGAAACGTAGTTAAAACAGATGCTAAGCTTTCGGACGTAAAACGGGTGACTTCGTCAAGCTCGTAACTTACCAAAAACTCAAGCATAGGTAATTCTAAGCAAACAATTCAAAATTCGAACAACAATGAAGTCTCATAACTCCGACATTGGTACAGCAACAAGGACATTTTAATTCGCCGAATTTTCTCCTGTCAACGTGAGGCTTTATGAAGGTTGGCACTTTAGACAAATATATTTGAACACTGCGGAGTTTAACTTTAAAATGGAGTCTTCATTCACTCGAGATAAGGATGTTGACCGCATGGCTCATGTAGGCAAGTGCGAGTGCCTCGGAAATTTTCCCAGCCTGCATGCAGGTCAGTAAACAACTTGACCTTTAGGTTTCTGAAGATTTCAACGGACTCTCTGTACTTCATTCTGTATGGGGGTGCAGATAAATTGTGTTGTCACTTCACGGCACAAAGCTTTTGCAAACCTCCCTTCTCAAATGTCCCTCTTGTGCTTAGGGCCGGATTAAGGTTTTAGGGGGCCTCTAGGCCAAGACATTTGAGTGGGGTACCAAGGCTAAGACATCTCAGTGGGGTACCAAGGCTAAGACATCTCAGTGGGGTACCAAGGCTAAGACATCTCAGAGGGTCCCCAAAGAACTTATGGTGCGAAATTATTCTGAAGTCCGTTAAACCACGAAACTGTAACTCCTAAATTATCTGCACAGTTTGCATAATAAGTCATTGTATTTTTCATTGGCTCTCATAAGAACATGATTTAAAGGCTTAAGATTCCTGGATTTTGCCTCGGATTTTCTAATGAATTAGCACTTATGACGTAGAGTCTTTTCGTACTTCTATGTTATTTTAAAAAACATAACCATAAGATGAAATAGTTCCTAAATTAAACCTTAACGGCCAGACGAAACATGTAAACAACAGAAGTCAAACTTACGGAAAAGATGCTTTATTCAAGGATGTAGCCAACACATCGTAACATAGCATAGCATATTGCATTAAACTCTCCACACACTACATAGCTCTTAACACAAGAATCTACAACACAACGCTCAACTTGCAACACTTCTCCAAGCAACAATTTAGTCGTCCTTTTTATCTCTCGTTTTTATCTTATATCAGGCATACGTCACGTTCATTCATCCTCAATTATGTTGCCAACAGTATTCGTTTGAGAGAAAAGATATCACGTTAAGAGTGAAGTATAACTGAGAATAAACTCAAGATTTACATAGGGAAAGAAACTAAAAAGGAAAGTTAATTTAGAATATACGTCACACACTGTATACATTTGTTAGTGCATCCTTTTTGTTATGCAATGCAAAGCTACTGGGGACTGCGGCCATTAACGATCCCAAATGTAAATTGGGAAGTGTGGGTGGATGGTAGTGAAAAAGGCTGAAACTCTCTCGCCGACCCCGCTGTACACAGCGACATGAAACATTTACTCTTGGTGAGTCACTGCTTTGAACTCTGTTCGTTTTCCAGCCTCTGTTTCTGACCAAGTGGAATTCATACGAGACAAAAGTAAAACTATTTTATAAACCTCTTTCTCTCTCTCTCTCTCTCTGCCTCTCTCTCTCTCTCTCTACCTACCTGCCTATCTATGTACTACATGCCTAGGCGTGTCTCCTGGACACTTGGTCATAGTAGGCTTCAAAGCTATAGTCCCTATAGACACCCCCTCCCCTTAATCCGGCCGTGCTTGCGCTCCTCATTTCGGACACCAAGTGACCTCTTGGTCACTTCAGTGTACGAGTAGTACTTCCCGGAACTATCGTGGTACTCTGACGGTAAAGATTAAATTTTCCACTTTGGAGTAAAAAGAAGTTGTTTATTTTATTTTCAATTCGTGTATATCTTTCGTGCTTGGAAAGTACACGTCATACGTGACTGAGATATTCATTAATATTGATATAACATATCTATATATTCTATTACTTACGTCAGATTTTATAGCTGTGAGCTCAGTGGTGTACCGTTATGCAATGGTATATAAAATAGAACAAAAAATACTGCAAGGTAAAAGATGCTACTTACATTACACTCTTTCTATTCATCATGGTGTTCAATTTTTACAATTTCATTTTCCGGATTTTAACTTGTAGCATTACAGTTTTAGCGTTTGTTGTGATTTTGAGTTCAGTAAAATCCACGCATAGTTGAATAATAGAGCTAACCAAGTCTCCTTGGAGATTATTATACATTGATAAAACCGTGCAGTGAGGTCGTTCTGCATTTTAGACCGCAGCAATTAACAGGGAAGATTACGCAATTTTTTTAAACGAACAGATAGTCGGCACCATTTTGTTGACTTGCGGTGCTGAACAATGGGACGACTACAGAAAGAGTGTAATGTAAGTAACATCTTTTATCTTGCAGCATTGTTGTTCTGTTTTATATACCATTACATAACGGAACACCACCGAGCTCACATCTACAAAATCTAAAGTGAGTAATAGAATATGTATAGATATGTTATATCAATACTATTGTTTATTTTATTGTTGCTAATACACAGTTTCCATCACTGGGAAACGGAAATGCAAGTAAACTAAAAAGGTCTGCTAACATTTCTTAACACATGAATTGCTTGAGTATTTTATAGTACGAAACATGAATGAACTATGTGTCTCCAAACACACTTCAAACACTCCGAAATACCAGATTCCATTGTGACGTACCTGCCAGTAGGACATAAAAGGCAGATAGGAGTCAGAATGAACGTCTGCGTAGCTCAGTTG
Organism: Macrothele yani; assembly: GCA_039090855.1. Classification (NCBI taxonomy): domain Eukaryota; kingdom Metazoa; phylum Arthropoda; class Arachnida; order Araneae; family Macrothelidae; genus Macrothele; species Macrothele yani. The sequence continues at coordinate 97,490,182 of CM077007.1, read as the reverse complement.
GTAAAGCGACTTGTTCCGGAATAAGCGGACTCGGGTTCGAATCCCGGCGTAGACCAAAAATGACGGAGAAATTTACTTCGTTATAATGGCGCCCGAACTATCCGGATGACTTGACCGTTCAAAATCTCGCAATGGTGTGATGTTATTTCCACACCGCGAGATAGGAAAAATCAGAGAATCCCTTCTCCAGCGCTTCGAAAAATAAATGTGTGTGACGTTGCATTCCACACACCAGATTGACTGGGAGTTCACAAGTGCATGTTCTACAGCGGATGGCTGCCTGCAACGATTCATGGTTACGGCTGACCCGTGGGCCATGCCCCCGGCCTCGGGGGGAGATGTGACGTATCTGCCAGCAGGACGCACACGACATAAAGGCAGATAGTAGTCAGAACAAACGTCCGCGTAGCTCAATTGGTAGAGTGACTCATTCCGGAATGAGGGGACCGGGTTCGAATCCTGGCGTGGACAGAAATGACGGAGAAATTTACTTCGTTATACCATCTATCATGCAAGTCTTTTCCATTTGAATGTGGCTTCAGTGTTTAAAATAAAGCATTGCCCACTAAGAGATCGCTGAGAACTCTCGAAAGATTAAAATATTAACTGTGTTTCAAATTCATTGTCCCGATTCAAAGAAAGAATGAATATATTGTTTTGTAAAGTACCAAACCCAATAAAAAGAAAACTCTTGCATGAAATGCAAGTTAGTAAAATCAAGCAATGCATTGATTATGATACGCTTTCCAACATACCAGAAATCATAGGAAAATGTCTTTGTTTTGAGGGGACTAAACTATGGTATAACGTTTGAGGTTCACATATATCAAAATTAAATCTCTTTGTGCCCGTGTTACCTATTTCTATTATCAAGAGCACATAAGCCGTGTTATAATTAAAAATTCCATCTAAATCGGGCAATTTTCAAGATGTTATCGTGCAAAAATAATGGCTAACGAATCTCATGCATGCGCACTGCTCGCAATTGCTGACAAAAAACATTTTTGGCGAAATGTATTTCGTCACCATCGAAGCATTTTTTGTGAAGTTAGGAGGATAATGCCTGTGGAATAAATCTTTGAACTTTGACCCCATTTCGATTACATTCAACAGAACCGGTTCGGCATATCTCCGGAACAACATGATAAAGTTTTTGTTGCAATCGAAACATTTTTACGTAAGTTATGTCGCATAAGGGCGATGGAATGAATCCCGCTCCTATGTACTGATCCTTGACTCCACTTCGCCCATTTTCAATAGGGTTCGTCCCCAGGTTGTTCCCTACCACATACTAAAATTTCATCGAAATCGAACCATTTTTACGTGAGTTATCGTGAGGACAGGCAGACAGACGGACAAAGCTGTAGCATATACACTTCTTCAACCTACGGTTGGAAAGCGTAAAAATTAGATGCGTTTTCTGTGAAACCGACAAATGCTGCAAATGAAAGCATTTACGGAGATATCATTTCAACATGAAGTTGCAAAATGTTTAGTTTACGTTATTTAGTAAGGTGTCTTTACGATATACAACCGCAGCATAAAAGCACGTTTTGTAACTGTAACACATACGAATATATGATCACTAAATGAAGAATCTGTTCGCCACGATATTTGAAAATCTTTAAATTTCTAACTGCGATTGTTCACAATAGAAAAATTACAAAAATTGCAGTACAAATAGAAAATTTTACAGTGTGAAAGTTCTGTATTTTTTTTCATTTATTTAAATTTAAAAATCATGTCTTATGCGAAAATATTTTTGATACAACTCCAACATAATTTTGGTAGTAGCAGTTCTCTCTCTCCCTCAAATATTTGCTGGAATTTCAGCCCACATCGTTGAAAATTTAAGAAGTGAAATCTCAAAGGTTAGAAAATCAAGATTATTTTACGATCTGTCATACATAAAAAGCCTATATAAGCAATTTGAAAAAAACTTAATGTTCTTGCTTCAGCGTTCTTAAGAGAAAATTTTAAACAAATATAAATATTGAGTGTGTCCAAAATTAGGTGCTTCTCCAGCGCAATTACATACATACTAACTAAACTTGTGATTTAAACCTGGTTATTCGCTTTTTCCACGTCGATGAAGGGAGTTTGTTACGATATTTAAATATCTTGAAATTTCTAACTGTGATTGTCCACAACAGGAAAATGGCAGTAACATTTTTCTGCAGTAAAATCTTGGCATGGGCCGATGAAAATTTTTTCGCAACACCCACTTCAATTTAAGGATGACTGGTGCACTTTTTACCCCCCCCCCCCCGGTACTATGCTTGCCACTGTTTCAGGAACAACTGTACTTTTTGTTTTGTTTCTTAAATAAAAAAAGGGATTTTCAGTTGTAATACAATAGTCCGCAGAACTGGAACTGAACGGGCCCATTTGCAAAACCTTTTCCGGGCACTTTTCCGAACGCCAATCCGCCCCTGCTTGTACATTCAATCTAATCATTTTGTTCAAGTCTCTCTCACTGTCAGTGCTAACAAAATGCTAAATCCATTCAAAGAAGTAATGTGTCGTTAAGTTGGAAAACGTTTTATCCATATATAAATAAATTTACGTAAGAAAACAGAAACTCAAAAGGAAGGATATTTTGAGGTACACGTCACAAACATAACAACTCCCTACATTTTTCCAGCTTTAATGACCTCCATAAACATGTAAGGATAGAAGGAATCGTCCAACCCAAATTCGGTCATTAGCTTCAGAGAAGGGAAGGAAATAGCTCTAAATGAGCAACTAGAGAAACTTATCTAATACAATGTTCTCCTCAAGGAATGATAAGGTTCTGAAAAAGAATAAAAATTCTATAACATATCAGGAATTCAAACCCAGGCCAGCATTATTAAAAAGCGAAGTCAACATCCATTTGCCTTGCATCTAATTGGCAGCGGAAATTAACCTTTTGCCTTGCGATTAAATGTCGATTTGTCAGACCAAAATGTAATATTTCAATTCGTCTGACGCCCTGAGTGTACAAAGGTGGAAAATAAAGTAATTTTTATTGCTTTAGAAGCAATGCGTTTATGTAAGATAGTCATGTTGTTATGACATACGTTTATAGTTTAAAATGAAAAAATAAAAATAGTGAATTAGACTAATAGTTTTGCTGCATATGATGCTTTTCGAAACATTCAGGAACGTGGAGAGGTATGTGGCATTGTTTGCATTGCCACGTGGTTTCTTTATGAGTTTTGTGTTTAAAACAAACGTGGAATCTCTTAGCAGGATTGTTCCTTTGATGCAGTTGGTGGAATATGTTCCGGAAAATGTCCCCATTTTTTTGCTTTCAATCCAGCACTGTCACCTTGCAAAGGACGTCCGCGAACGTTACATTCCGGAAATGACACTTGCGTCACTATTTCCTCCACAATACTCAAACGAAAGTTGCTAATACCTTTTCGTTTTGTGTCATACATAATTTTGGAATGAAAAATATACCTGCTGAATATAGCGATGTCCATCATACAGAAAAATATTTATCTAAACACTTTTATACATTTTAACATTATAAGAAAACATGAAAGCACCTGATCTTTTCTATCAACTTCACCCATATTTTGACTGTACTCAACCACACATGCAGGTTTTATCACACTTTCTTCAACCCCAACTTTTATTTTTTTCTCCTGTGTTTATCATATCAGCTGTTGAGTGCTTCGTACATAGCATAAATATTTCCTTTTTATCGCACCACTTCAGAGCCAGTAAACCATTGTTGGACATGGTTCTAACTTCTCCTTTCTTCAATTTACAGGACACAAGATTACGAGGAATATTCTTTCTGTGTTTTCGTAAAGTCCCTACAGCGTTTGTATCGTTTGCCAACAAATACAGAAATAATTGTGGAGACGAATAATAGTTGTCTATATACACTACATTGACAAAAGTCACCGGATACCTAGAAGAGGAAAACAACATAGCATTTATTGACATACATTAGTACGGTGTCGGTCCACCTTTGGCCTTAATGCATGCACTGACCCTTAGAGACATGCTTTCGACAAGATTCTGGAACACAGAGCTAGGTATGCGCTTCCATTCAGTACATAATGCTGCCGCTAACTGTTGCTTAGTAGTAGGCCTTGGTTTCAAACTTCTTATGCGGCGCTCTAATTCATCCCTAGGAGCTATATAGGATTAAGATCTGGCTTTGTGCTGGCCAGTCCACACACGATACGACATTATCGTCAAACCACACTGTAACAGTCCTTGCTTTATGGATTGGTGCATCATCCTGCTGTTACCAACAACACGCGGTTCCATAGTATTGCCACAGAGTTGGTAGGGCATAATTGTACAGAATGTCGAGGTAGACATGCTGGTTAACAGGTTCGTCCACGAACCAATGGGCCGGGACCATACTACGAAAAACACCCCACACGAGTACACTGCCAGCTCCAAACTTGACCGTAAGAACAGTACGCTGTGGTAAATAGCGTTCCCCTGGCTGCCACCATACCCACACACGGCCATCAGACTGATGGATCGTGTATCTGTATTCATCAGTTCATAGGACCCGTTTCCATTAATCTACGGTCCACGATAAATGTTCTTTACTGCATACTAAACGACGAATAGCATTCATAGTGGAGATGAAAGGCTTATAAGCATACGCACGACCACGGTAACCCATGGAATGAAGTTCAATGCGAATGGTAAGTGTACATACCGAGATTCCAGCATTTTTACTAACCTGTACACTGAGGTCTTGTGCCGTTCTCTGTCAATTAGCTGTAACGACTCTCCTCAGGCTTTGACGTCCTCTATCACTGATTTTCTTTGGTCTGTCGGTACGTTTTGCTGCTTCAGGAACGCCATGTGTCTTCCACTTATTCAGCACATCCAAAACAGTTGACTTGGGTATGTTTAAACGACTCTCGGTTTCTGTTATGGGCAACCCACTCTTATAACACCTAACAATATTTCCTTTCTCAAAGTCAGTTCTCTCCCTCCGCGACATTTTTACTCAACCTCACGGTGCTATAAGATCGCGGTCAGCTGCAGGTTTGTTTTCATACCGTTTGCAGCTGTACCGCGCATCTTAACAACGCAGAGTTTGCTTTTAAAGGGGTGTCCGGCGACTTTTTCCAATATAGTGTATAATGTGTAGCCTTTTCCTAGAATTGGTTGTGCCAATTCCATGACGACACTTTCGGAAGAAAGCATACTCCTTTGTGCAGATTTATCTTGACCGACATATTTCTTAAAGCATATGTAACATCCCAAATTACATTCGCATACTTTATTAAACTTTATGCCGAATCTTGGTCTTTTGGATGGAATGTGCTGGACGTAACTTAGTCGTCTTTTGAATTTCATCAGTGATCTATCAATACACACGTTGTTCTTTGGTGCGTAGAGATCATGAAACTTTTTATTCAGATAACTTACTATATTTCTGATTGTTCTTATTCTCTCAGAATTATTGGGTTTCGCATTATCTGAAAAATGTAGAAATCTTGATATGGTTAGAAATCGTTTGTACGGCATAATTTTCGCAAATATAGGAGTGTGTATGATTTCTCTTTTGGACCAGTACAATTGTTTCTCCGGTTTTTTTACTTGTGACATTATGAAAGACAGTGCAAAATATCCTTTCATTTCATCATACGTCACGTCAAACCATTCTTGATCTACCTTTTTCCTTCTACATACGTCACTGTTCATCAATACATTTCCATGACAATTCGTCTCTTCCACTATAATTTTCCAAAATTCCTCGTCACGTACTGCATGAAAAACGCATAAAGGGCTAGGAGTTTTGCCTAATCTACGCAAAACTCTGTTATTTATGCCAGGGACATTCGTAAAGGGTTTTGCGTTTGGAATGTTTATGCTTTCTTTCGAATTCCGTTGTGGCACCATGGTACTGCAAATTTGATCATCATCATTTGATAAAAGTCTCACGCGCTTCCGACATCTTGGTTGAATATCGCTGTCATCTCTCTGTACATCTTCATCATTACTACTTCTACATTCTTGTACATCATGTTTGTTCACTCCTAATACTTTCAACATCGCTTCCGTACACATCCGTTGAACTCGTCATGGCCTCGATCGAACAACTTTCTCTTTCGTCCTGTGTTTTTTAACTAATGAATCTTTCTAGTCCTTAGACTACAGACTTGCATTATATAGTGCTTAACACAACCTTGTGACGTGATAACATGAAGGCAAGGCATATGCGTCAGAAAATATAATCTACATTTCCACACGTAACAAGATCAGACCGGTGATTATCGATTCGATTTCTCCGTATATTATTCTCCATTCCTTTCGGAAAAGCATATGATTTACACAGACGAATAACATTATAAGTGGAAAAAAATATGTGTAATAAAAAACGCGATGACTAGCTTCTAAGATCGCATGATGTCTCCGAGACTCATAATGAGCTTTTGCACCAGAAAACCATGACGTCTCCGAGACATCATATTAGGCGTTCATGACTTGTCCTTTGATACGTTTTGCGAGCCTGACTGAGGATCAAGGCCTTCTGAAAACACTCAGTGGTTCCTGCATACGTAACCGGCCTTTCTAATTTTTTCCTTCAACCGATGAATCCGGTTTCATTAAGCTTCATATAATACATGAAAATCCAGTAGTATCTCGGTGGATTTTTCTCGCATTTTCCTTTAAACTATCGTTGAGAAACAAAACAAGTTGAAAAAACATGATTGAAAAGTCATAAAATGCTTCTTAGTTTTAAATTCTGTTGTTCTTCAGAACTCGTTTTAACTCAAATTAAACGGCTAGCTATATTGATGTACTTAAATGCTACGCTGAGCAGTGTACCCAAAGTTTTCTTTCCAGATACAGTTAAATTGCTTCTTCTTGTCTTTCCCGGCTTTTCCAGAAGTTAATCGCGAAGATTATTTTGAAACACGCTTTTTGTAGGTCTGAAATATTTTGCATTTTAAATATAGTTTCCAAATATTCCATCTGTACAGTACTGATCGGGTGTTTAAATATTCATAAGGACCTGCTTAAATCAACTAATCAGAGAATAATATTTCTTCGGTAAATTTATGTTTTGTCGTCAACATCTCAACATACTTTAACCATGGAAAAAGAAAATCCGGTGAAACCACTGCCAAACTTTAAGAGAATTAGAGTTTTTTTCTTTCAAAGCACTATAAAACAGAAAGAAAATATATTTTCGTCTTAACGAACTAAGCTTTTCAAAGAACCTATTTGTAGATATGACTAACTGATTTTCAAATGCCTTATATATACATGCGAATGTGAAGAAACATGTTGGACACAATTTTCACTTTACTTTCGCATTTCTCTTCAAAGCCAGATCCTTTCTAGTTTTTCTTGCACTTCCAACTTCAGTAAAACAAAATAAAAAATCGTTTTCCCGTTTTTCATATTGACAAGAACATAGCTTTTTTTTTCATTTTTATTTCACGTCTGTGTTTGACACTGTTCCAAATACTTAGCATTTGGAACAATGACAAGAGACATTAAATAGGTACTTAAAACAGTCGTCCCCGAATAGTTATTTAATGGTCATGCAGCCGTCCCTTACTGCCCATCTTGAGTTAATTACGAGTTCACATCTCCCTGAACAACATAAATTTATTTCCTCTATTCCAAGGTAAAAATATCTCCTCCGCTTTCTCGTTAGAAAATTAATTGCTGGAAATTATCATTACTTTAGAAACAACTTAGTTTAACACGCAATTTCTATTGTAAACTATAGAATACATATGCATATACAGCGATCAGCCAAAACATCAAACCACCTCTGCGTTATGCATATATATACACTATGTTGCCAAAAGTCACCGGATATCTAGAAGATAAACACAATATAGCATTTATTGACATATATTAGCACGGTGTCGGTCCACCTTGTGTGCCTATTTAGTGTGTTTTATCGTGTGGTTCGTCATTTTCCTTTCGTGTTCCTTCAAGCTGAAGGTTCGTGCTTTGTTTTGATACATCTCCCAAGTTGGTGAGTAGTTTATTTTTTCTGTTATCATCATTTGAATTGTCGACCTAGCTGGTCGATTTCTCAGGCAGCCCTCGTCATTAACAATGGCGGCGGCTGCTGCTGATAAGAGCGATGTCCACGCCCATATCAGCGAGGCATTTCCTGCCGCCTCCTCCTCCTCCTCGACACGAGACCAATCTCCTCCAATGCTTGTAGGTGACGTCACCCAACCACTAGAAGTGGAAAGTGACTCCTCAACTACAGCTCAAGCTTCTTGCCCTGCTTCGACCAGTGACGTCAGTGCAGCGCAACTCTCTGTTGCTTTAAGTGAAGACATGGATGTGTCTGACAGCGCTGCTAATTTACCCTCTACTTCAACTCAGTTCAAACAGCCGGTTGCGTTGCAGCCCTCACGCTCGAGTCCTGCTCCTAGGGCATACTCTGCCGCTCTTACTGGCCAAGTTTGTTGCAGAAATCTTACCAGACTCGTACGTCATTGTTGATGGCCTTACTGCCACCATAGATATTCCCGAACATTCCCCAGCGGGAAAACAATTCCATTCTAGAATGGACTTCGGAGTGTGTTTTGATGCGCTCCCAGACACAAAGTTGAAAGAATATAGTATGGCTCTCAAGCAGATACTTCCAGCTGGAGCCAGTATTACTCACATGGCTCGAAATCCTCGAGCTGTGTTGGTGTACTTTGCTCTTAAAAAGCATGCGGATCTTGTCTTGACAGAAGGTTTGTCCCTCAAAGACGTCCATCTTCTACCAGAACCTGTCTCTCAGCGTCCAATCCAGGTTACATTTTATCCGGTTCCACCTGAGGTGTCAGACGTTGCGCTGTGCACTGTACTCAGTAAGTTCGGCCGAGTTGTTGGGCCAGTTACTACTCTTTCAGCCGCGCAGAGAGATCCAGACGATAAATCCATAGGGGGATTTCGCCGAAGTGCAAGAGTGATCTTTCCATCTGATGAACATTTGCTCGCCTGCCCAAAGGTGCTCAACGTTCGTTGTGGACAGCAACGTAGGAGAATTGAAGTGACTACCTTCCTCCACTGCACTTTTTGCCAGGGAGAGAATCATTTACGTGTGCATTGTCCACATCTAGCATCACAGGCTCCTGATAATTCTCCTACAACTTCTGGCCTCTTCTGAGCCGAGCAACACCTTCTTCCACTGCACAGAAAGCTTCAGAATCGAAACTTTCACAAAAGTCGACTGCAGGAGTTGGTCAACGCGTGTCTACGGACCCTTTATCCTTCGACCAGCAACTGGATTTTCCCTCACTTAATTGTTCGCTTCCCATGAGTCGTCATTCTGTAGCGGAGTCCCCTTCACGGGGTTTCTCCACTGCCCTTATCATTGATACTTCTAAATCTGCTGATGACGGATTTTCTGGCCACGAATCTCGAGTTAATGAGAATTCAACTGAGCCTTCGCTGAAACGTCGTGGTTCTTCTCGAAGACGCCCACCGAAGAAGCCGACTGCCGCATCACCCCGCACCTCTCCCGTACTGGTAGTACCTCTCGAAAGAATTCACCATCAAAGGCTGCTACCACTTTGTCCAGGCCGACGAAGAGCCTCCTCTTAAATTTGAGGATCTTGTCGAATACCTTAAGGATGGCTCGGTTCCTACTGGGCCGATTTCATTTGAAGATTTACATCAATACCTGTCACATAAGACAGACCACTCCACAACGCATGCTTTACTCTCAAAGTATGCATCGTTTCTCCCTCTAGTGCATGATCAGATCCAAGTCCTTAATCAATGCATTTCCCACCTTCGCAAGGAACATCCGTGGGCTAAAACCTATTTTAATCGACTCAAATCATTTCCTCCTGTTGTGAAGGCTCTTCAGCAAGCATTAATGAAAAAAAGTCTTCAAGATTGTATCTCTTAATTGCAGGGGATTTGCATCCCCATTTTCTAATGCCTTGGTACATGAAGACCTCACTCCGTTAGAGCTGATCTTCTCTTACTACAAGAGACGAATTGCCAATCCACTACGATATTCTCACGATGGCGCCAGTGGAACTACACATTTCACCACGCCTACCAACTATCATCCCATAGTGGTCTAGCTATAGGTATCCGCCATACTTTCAACTCCATTATCACCTCTTTTTCGGTTCGAAACTTATGTCGAGACCTATTACAGTGTGCATCATTCACCATAGCTTCCACATCTTATCATATATTTAATATTTATATTCCAAGCTCTTCAACCCACTTGACAATACTTTTACTCGCCTTCGTCGTGCCTTGTCTCGCATTCCTCCCATAGATCATGTTTTAATTGGAGGGGATTTCAATTGCACTCTGAATCCTACCCTGGACCGATCTCCTTCCACCAGAGAACGCCGTGTTAACTTGGTGAATCTTCTTCAGTCAGAGGTCTCCGACAACTCATTCATTGATGTTCACCGTCACTTCCATCCTTCATCGACTGTACATACTTGGCGCTCGCAACATAATCAAAATCCGTACACAGCTCGCCTTGACAGATACTACGCCTCATCTACTCTGCTTACAGCTGTGACAGAATCTATTATCACTCCTACAGCTTCTTCTGACCATTGTGCCATCGTTCTTGTTATTCAAGCAGTTCCAGCACAACCCCGTACAATTCGTCCATGGACTCTTGACGACACTCTTCTTACAGATCCAGACTTCTGTACTTCAGTACGCTCCTTCCTTGAGGACAAACGACCTCAACTTCAATCAGCTCCTTGTGGTCTGACTTTTTGGTTGGACATTAAACAGCAACTCGTTCTCCACGTTCGCAATCTTTCTTTTAAAGCAAAAACGCTTCAAAACATGCGTCTCAACCATGTCCGTTCCATGCTCTCCATCCTAAGCCTAAGTGATCCTCTCTTCTGCCACTATCAAGAAGAACTGCGATCAATCCTCCTTCCTCTGGCTCAACAAGCTCTACGACGTCTCCGGCTACAACATCTATCGCCAGACGCATCCAATTACGATTTCCTTACATCCATGGAAAAAACACGAACAGCATCGAATTCACTTCGGCACCTTCGCCTCGCATCTGGAGAGGTGTCTGATGATCCACTCACTCATGTTCCCAGGTCCGAAAGTTCTATACAGAGAAGTTCTGTGAATCTCCTCCGCCATCCTCTTCAGCTTTGGCATCACTTCTTTCTAACCTACCACAAGTTCCTCCCCATCTTGCCTCTTCTCTCCTCCTTCCTCCCACGTTCTCTGAACTATCATCTACGTTTTCTTCTTTAAACTCTAGGGCCGCACCGGGTCCGGACGGCCTCACTTTCCTCTTCTATTAAACCTTTCTACCTCTCCTTCTACCATTTCTCTTTTCTGCACTTTCTGCTGCTTTCAATCACCTCTCTACCGAGGCGATTCACAGTAGCATATGTTGTACTATTCCCTAAGAAAGGTGATCTCCTTGACCTTGGGGAATTGGCGCCCTATCTCCCTCTTAAATCTAGATTATAAACTTTATACTAAACTTCTTTCCCAACGCCTTAACCCCATTCTCACTCACATTCTCTCCCCAAATCAAACTTACACAGTTCCCGGCCGCTCACTTTCTCATAACATCCATCTACTAAATGATCTAATCCATCTTGCCCGATCTCGCTCTGAACCCCTCGCCCTTCTCTCTCTTGACCAACAATCCGCTTTGATAATATCTCACATTCCTATCTATCGGCTACACTCCTTCACTTCGGTTTTCCTCCTTCCTTCGTCTCTCTTCTTTTTCTCAGTCTATCAAGACGCCGTTCTCCAGGTCAAGCTGCCCACCTTTCTCACAGCGCCTATTCCCTTCCGCCGGGGAGTGCGGCAGGGTTGCCCACTCTCCGGACAACTCTTTGCAATCGCAATTGAACCCTTCCTCCGCTCTGTACACCAATCTTTTAAAGCAGTTCTGCCACCACTCTCTGCCTGCACAAGACATCATGCCACTACCTCTGTTGCATACGCAGATGATGTCACCATCTGCATCCGTCATGACTCACAGTTTCCGTGTCTCCAACGTCTATTCGCAGCTTATGCCTCATGCTCCGGTGCAGCGCTCAACTCATCTAAAAGCACTGGTTTATGGTGCGGCTCATGGGCACATCGTGTAGACACCCCTTGGGGAGCAAGCTGGTCGTCCATCTCACAGCGCTTCCTTGGAGTTCATCTTGGTTCCTTGCAAGCTGCCCCCTCTACACGTGGAATGCTATTCACCCACGCTTGCTCAGGTCAACTGCCTCCTGGAGGAGAGCCCAGTTCTGCTCATCATTCTTCCAGAGAGCTCGCCTCTCTCGAACTTACCTGATTTCCTTGTGCACACACTCTTGGCTTGGTGTCAAGTCTCTACAACTCCGCCTTCATGAAATTACCCGATGTCTTACTTCTCTGATTTGGACCTGCCACCACTGGGTCAGTGTCACAAAGCTTTGCCTCCCTCCGGATCACGGCGGCATCGGACTCCTTGATACACAGGAGTACTACAAGGCCGTCAGAATTACTACTTTTCTCCGTCTCTTCACGTCGCCAGTACCAGATGCCGTTTTAGCTAGGGACGTCATCGCCTCCCCGAGCAACCCCTAACTTTTTTTTTCTCTCTCCTTACTACTCATGGACCACCGACCCTCACCCTCATTCGACTTCCCCTGTTTACCGTGAAGCTCTAACTTTCCTTCGTTCCCTCCCTCTCTCTCGTTCTCCACCTGATTCCACAACTGAGCTCCTTGCTGAACCCTTCTTTTATTCTTCGATTATTCACCCCTCTCATCTTCCGTACTTTGCCTATCCTACCTGGCTCCGAGCAGGTGTGGTAACAGTTAAAGATCTCACTAACCCTGACCTTTCCTGGCGACCCTTCGCCAGCCTCCCTCCCTCTCTTCTCCTCTCCTCTTCCTCTCGTGACATCTACGACTCTATTCTTTCATCTATCATTTCTCAATTTCCTCATCTTGCTTCCCACTCAGGTCTTTCCTTTGTTCCTTCTGCTTCTCTCCATTTCCTCTTTTCTTGCTTACTTCTGGCTCAGCTCATCCCATTTCTTCTCTCTCGGTGTCAGCTCTTTATCGGTTCCTCTCTATGTCCCATTCTTCTCCTCCTCTCCCCATTCCTGATGTTCCCCTGCTGCCACTGCTACGGTGTGGTCAGCCGCCCTGTCTCCTCTTTCTGCTCCTCTAGAAATTAATACCCATTGGCTTTTCCTCCATCGCCGCCTTCCTGTTCCCTCCGTTCTTTTCCGAATGTCTCTTCTCGATTCCCTCTTTGCCCTTTCTGTGCTCGGGAGGCTGATGTCTCCCATGTCTATCAACACTGTGTTATATTACTCCCAATGCTGAACTTGGCATTTACTATCGCCCAATGTTCCATTACAGCAGATCTCACATTTGATGCATATCGGACTCTTCTGCTACAGAACTCTCCCCCAGTCAAGCTCCCATCAGTCTGTGCCTATATTTTTGTTTTAGCGAAGCATGTAATCTACGTGTTTCATCAACGCTGCAGATATTTGACTACTCCTCTGACTGTGCATGAAGCTTCTACGGCATTATTATGCCATTTCCGCGACCGTCTGACATCTCGACTTCGACTAGAGTATTCTGTTGCAGTTACTCAGCGTCGGGAGAGCCAGTTCCTTGCCACCTGGTCCCCCGGCTGCCTCATGGTTTACCAGCTCGCCAGCGTCATTGTACCTGACGGTCGGCAGATTTGGTATTTGACCTTTTTGAATCAGAAATGCATATGTAAATATCAACAATCTGTTTTCAAGATCTTTGCACAGCTTGGAAATTTACCGCATGGGTTTTTTTATAAAGGGCGGTACGTGTTTACACAGCAAATTGTTTTTTGTGACACTCATCTTGTATTTTTTTTTCCTACATTGACGTTCAAGTTAGTTCGTCTTTAGTTTACATTTTGAGTATAAATATTGCAGTTAGTCATTAGCATAGTGCTGTATAAACATAGATATTGTTTCTGCAGTGTAGTTTTTTGTAATTTTGTTCTATTTTGTTTCCCGAACATGTTTGCACTGTGCTGTATAATTGTACATAGTTTTCAAAATATTGCGAAACAAGTAATCCATCTTATTTGCATCAGAATGTCCAAGTTTAGTTATTTCCTGTTATTAAACATTCCAATGATTTGTCTGATAATCAGTTTTTTAAATTGCATAGTACTGTACATCCTTGTAAATATGTTGTGTTAAAACTCACTGTCATATCGTACCTTCTTTCAAGAGACATGATGACTAATGATTCTTACTGTATTTATTTTTGCACAAGTTAGTCAATTGCATGGTGTTGTACTCATGAGTAATATATTTTGAAAAACATTTTACCTATTTTGTTCTTTTGTGTGAGGTGATGCTTGGTACTATCATTCTTCTATCACTACATATGGATAGTGAGAATATGTTAAAGCTTTATTCATCGTGTATTTTCTTATTATACTTAAATTTTCTATCTGGTCAACAGAATAGTGTTACATTTCTGTATATGGTCCGATTTTGATTTGTAACATGTTGACACTGTGCTGTATATCTGTACATTGTTTTTGAATATTGCCGAACAGGTAATATATTATATTTACTCCAGGAAGTCCAAGTTTGTTCTTCTCCTGATATTCATCATTTCATTGATTTGGCTTATGATCAGTTTGTCAATTGCTTTGTACTGTACATTCTTGTAACTATGATGTGTTACACCTTACTGTCTTATTGTTTTTTTTGTTTTTTTTGTTTTTTTTGCAAGAGAAATGTTGTCTCCTGAAGCTCTCAATTTTCTTGAACAAGTTTGTTAATCGCACAGCAATGCACTTATGAGCATTAAGTTTTTTTGTTAAAATCCTTCCTCAATGCCCAGACATGCTTGTCGCTGATCATTTATCACGAGCTGTAATTTTGCTCCATTTTTCAACTTGTGCACTATGTTGTATATTTTTATATAGGTTTTAGTAGTTTAACGATCTTTGATCGTATTTTATTTGTATTTAGACGTCCTTATTAGTTCGTCTCCTGATTTCTACCTTGAATAAAGATATTTTGAAACCACCTTTGGCCTAAGTCACGTTTTTCTGAGCTCCGTGTTGTGTGCCTATTTAGTGTGTTTTATCGTGTGGTTCGTCATTTTCCTTTCGTGTTCCTTCCGCTGAAGGTTCGTGCTTTGTTTTGATACATCTCCGAAGTTGGTGAGTAGTTTATTTTTTCTGTTATCATCATTTGAATTGTCGACCGAGCTGGTCGATTTCTCAGGTAGCCCTCGTCATTAACAATGGCGGTGGCCGCTGCTGATAAGAGCGATGTCCACGCCCATATCAGCGAGGCATTTCCTGCCGCCTCCTCCTCCTCCTCGGCACGAGACCAATCTCCTCCAATGCTTGTAGGTGACGTCACCCAACCACTAGAAGTGGAAAGTAACTCCTCAACTACAGCTCAAGCTTCTTGCCCTGCTTCGACCAGTGACGTCAGTGCAGCGCAAACCTCTGTTGCTTTAAGTGAAGACATGGATGTGTCTGACAGCGCTGCTAATTTACCCTCTACTTCAACTCAGTTCAAACAGCCGGTTGCGTTGCAGCCCTCACGCTCGAGTCCTGCTCCTAGGGCATACTCTGCCGCTCTTACTGGAACAAGAGCTCCTTCCAAGTTTGTTGCAGAAGTCTTACCAGACTCGTACGTCATTGTTGATGGCCTTACTGCCACCATAGATATTCCCGAACATTCCCCCAGCGGGAAAACAATTCTATTCTAGAATGGACTTCGGAGTGTGTTTTGATGCGCTCCCAGACACAAAGTTGAAAGAATATAGTACGGCTCTCAAGCAGATACTTCCAGCTGGAGCCAGTATTACTCACATGGCTCGAAAACCTAGAGCTGTGTTGGTGTACTTTGCTCTTAAAGAGCATGCGGATCTTGTCTTGACAGAAGGTTTGTCCCTCAAAGACGTCCATCTTTTACCAGAACCTGTCTCTCAGCGTCCAATCCAGGTTACATTTTATCCGGTTCCACCTGAGGTGTCAGATGTTGCGATGTGCACTGTACTCAGTAAGTTCAGCCGAATTGTTGGGCCAGTTACTACTCTTTCAGCCGCGCAGAGAGATCCAGACGATAAATCCATAGGGGGATTTCGCCGAAGTGCAAGAGTGATCTTTCCATCTGATGAACATTTGCTCGCCTGCCCAAAGGTGCTCAACGTTCGTTGTGGACAGCAACGTAGGAGAATTGAAGTGACTACCTTCCTCCACTGCATTTTTGCCACGGAGAGAATCATTTAAGTGTGCATTGCCCACATCTAGCATCACAGGCTCCTAATAATTCTCCTACAACTTCTGGCCCTCTTCTGAGCCGAGCAACACCTTCTTCCGCTGCACAGAAAGCTTCAGAATCGAAACTTTCACAAAAGTCGACTGCAGGAGTTGGTCAACGCCTGTCTACGGACCCTTTATCCTTCGACCAGCAACTGGATTTTCCCCTCACTTAAATGTTCGCTTCCCATGCGTCGTCATTCTGTAGCGGAGTCCCCTTCAGGGGCTTCTCCACTGCCCTTATCATCGATACTTCTAAATCTGCTGATGACGGATTTTCTCGCCACGAATCTCGAGTTGATAAGAGCTCAACTGAGCCTTCGCTGAAACGTCGTGGTTCTTCTCGAGGACGCCCACCGAAAAAGCCGACTGCCGCATCACCCCGTACCTCTCCCCGTACTGGTAGTGCCTCTCGGAAGAATTCACCCACCAAAGGCTGCTACCTCTTCTGTCCAGGCCGACGAAGAGCCTCCTCTCAAATTTGAGGATCTTGTCGATTACCTTAAGGATGGCTCGGTTCCTACTGGGCCGATTTCATTTGAAGATTTACATCAATACCTGTCACATAAGACAGACCACTCCACAACGCATGCTTTACTCAAAGTATGCATCGTTTCTCCTCTAGTGCTTGATCAGATCCAAGTCCTTAATCAATGCATCTCCCGCCTTCGCAAGGAACATCCGTGGGCTAAAACCTATTTTAATCGACTCAAATCATTTCCTCCTGTTGTGAAAGCTCTTCAGCAAGCATTAATGGAAAAAAAGTCTTCAAGATTGTATCTCTTAATTGCAGGATTTGCATCCCCATTTTCTAATGCCTTGGTACATGAAGACCTCACTCCGTTAGGAGCTGATCTTCTCTTACTACAAGAGACAAATTGCCAATCACTACGATATTCTCACGATGGCGTCAGTGGAATACACATTTCACCACGCCTACCAACTATCATCCCATAGTGGTCTAGCTATAGGTATCCGCCATACTTGCAACTCCATAATCACCTCTTTTCGGTTCGAAACTTATGTCGAGACCTATTACAGTGTGCATCATTCACCATAGCTTCCACATCTTATCATATATTTAATATTTATATTCCAAGCTCTTCAACCCACTTGAAAATACTTTTTACTCGCCTTCGTCGTGCCTTGTATCGCATTCCTCCCATAGATCATGTTTTAATTGAGGATTTCAATTGCACTCTGAATCCTACCCTGGACCGATCTCCTTCCACCAGAGAACGCCGTGTTAACTTGGTGAATCTTCTTCAGTCAATGGTCTCCGACAACTCATTCATTGATGTTCACCGTCACTTCCATCCTTCATCGACTGTACATACTTGGCGCTCGCAACATAATCAAAATCCGTACACAGCTCGCCTTGACAGATACTACGCCTCATCTACTCTGCTTACAGCTGTGACAGAATCTATTATCACTCCTACAGCTTCTTCTGACCATTGTGCCATCGTTCTTATTATTCAAGCAGTTCCAGCACAACCCCGTACAATTCGTCCATGGACTCTTGACGACACTCTTCTTACAGATCCAGACTTCTGTACTTCAGTACGGTCCTTTCTTGAGGACAAACGACCTCAACTTCAATCAGCTCCTTGTGGTCTGACTTTTTGGTTGGACATCAAACAGCAACTCGTTCTCCACGTTCGCAAACTTTCTTTTTAAAGAAAAACGCTTCAAAACATGCGTCTCAACCATGTCCGTTCCATGCTCTCCATCCTAAGCCTAAGTGATCCTCTCTTCTGCCACTATCAAGAAGAACTGCGATCAATCCTCCTTCCTCTGGCTCAACAAGCTCTACGACATCTCCGGCTACAACATCTATCGCCAGACGCATCCAATTACGATTTCCTTACATCCATGGAAAAAACACGAACATCATCGAATTCACTTCGGCACCTTAGCCTCGCATCTGGAGAGGTGTCTGATGACCCACTCACTCTATGTTCCCAGGTCCGAAAGTTCTATACAGAGAAGTTCTGTGAATCTCCTCCGCCATCCTCTTCAGCTTTGGCATCACTTCTTTCTAACCTACCACAAGTTCCTCCCCATCTTGCCTCTTCCCTCCTCCTTCCTCCCACGTTCTCTGAACTATGCTCTACGTTTTCTTCTTTAAACTCTAGGGCCGCACCGGGTCCGGATGGCCTCACTTTCCTCTTCTATAAACCTTTCTACCTCTCCTTCTACCATTTCTCCTTTCTCCACTTTCTGCTGCTTTCAATCACTCCCACTACCAAGGCGATTCACAGTAGCATATGTTGTACTATTCCTAAGAAAGGTGATCTCCTTGACCTGGGGAATTAGCGCCCTATCTCCCTCTTAAATCTAGATTATAAACTTTATACTAAACTTCTTTCCCAACGCCTTAACCCCATTCTCACTCACATTTCTCTCCCCAAATCAAACTTACACAGTTCCCGGCCGTTCACTTTCTCATAACATCCATCTACTAAATGATCTAATCCATCTTGCCCGATCTCGCTCTGAACCCCTCGCCCTTCTCTCTTGACCAACAATCCGCTTTTGATAATATCTCACATTCCTATCTATCGGCTACACTCCTTCACTTCGGTTTTCCTCCTTCCTTCGTCTCTCTTCTTTCTCACTCTATCAAGACGCCGTTCTCCAGGTCAAGCTGCCCACCTTTCTCACAGCGCCTATTCCTTCCGCCGGGGAGTGCGGCAGGGTTGCCCACTCTCCGGACAACTCTTTGCGATCGCAATTGAACCCTTCCTCCGCTCTGTACACCAATCCTTTAAAGCAGTTCTGCCACCACTCTCTGCTTGCACAAGACATCATGCCACTACCTCTGTTGCATACGCAGATGATGTCACCATCTGCATCCGTCATGACTCACAGTTTCCGTGTCTCCAACGTCTATTCGCAGCTTATGCCTCATGCTCCGGTGCAGCGCTCAACTCATCTAAAAGCACTGGTTTATGGTGCGGCTCATGGACACATCGTGTAGACACCCCTTGGGGAGCAAGCTGGTCGTCCATCTCACAGCGCTTCCTTGGAGTTCATCTTGGTTCCTTGCAAGCTGCCCCCTCTACACGTGGAATGCTATTCACCCACGCTTGCTCAGGTCAACTGCCTCCTGGAGGAGAGCCCAGTTCTGCTCATCATTCTTCCAGAGAGCTCGCCTCTCTCGAACTTACCTGATCTCCTTGTGCACACACTCTTGGCTTGGTGTCAAGTCTCTACAACTCCGCCTTCATGAAATTACCCGATGTCTTACTTCTCTGATATGGACCTGCCACCACTGGGTCAGTGTCACAAAGCTTTGCCTCCCTCCGGATCACGGCGGCATCGGACTCATCGATACACAGGAGTACTACAAGGCCGTCAGAATTACTACTTTTCTCCGTCTCTTCACGTCGCCAGTACCAGATGCCGTTTTAGCTAGGGACGTCATCGCCTCCCGAGCAACCCTAACTTTTCTTTTCTCTCCTTACTACTCATGGACCACCGACCCCTCACCCTCATTCGACTTCCCCTGTTTACCGTGAAGCTCTAACTTTCCTTCGTTCCCTCCTCTCTCTCGTTCTCCACCTGATTCCACAACTGAGCTCCTTGCTGAACCCCTCTTTTATTCTTCGATTATTCACCCCTCTCATCTTCCGTACTTTGCCTATCCCTCCTGGCTCCGAGCAGGTGTAGTAACAGTTAAAGATCTCACTAACCCTGACCTTTCCTGGCGACCCTTCTTGCCAGCCTCCCTCCCTCTCTTCTCCTCTCCTCCTCCTCTCGTGACATCTACGACTCTATTCTTTCATCTATCATTTCTCAATTTCCTCATCTTGCTTCCCACTCAGGTCTTTCCTTTGTTCCTTCTGCTTCTCTCCCATTTCCTCTTTCTTTGCTTACTTCTGGCTCAGCTCATCCCATTTCTTCTCTCTCGGTGTCAGCTCTTTATCGGTTCCTTTCTATGTCCCATTCTTCTCCTCCTCTCCCCATTCCTGATGTTCCCCCTGCTGCCACTGCTACGGTGTGGTCAGCCGCCCTGTCTCCTCTTTCTGCTCCTCTAGAAATTAATACCCATTGGCTTTTCCTCCATCGCCGCCTTCCTGTTCCCTCCGTTCTTTTCCGAATGTCTCTTCTCGATTCCCCTCTTTGCCCTTTCTGTGCTCGGGAGGCTGATGTCTCCCATGTCTATCAACACTGTGTTATATTACTCCCAATGCTGAACTTGGCATTTACTATCGCCCAATGTTCCATTACAGCAGATCTTACATTTGATGCATATCGGACTCTTCTGCTACAGAACTATCCCCCAGTCAAGCTCCCGTCAGTCTGTGTCTATATTTTTATTTTAGCGAAGCATGTAATCTACGTGTTTCATCAACGCTGCAGATATTTGACTACTCCTCTGACTGTGCATGAAGCTTCTACGGCATTATTATGCCATTTCCGCGACCGTCTGACATCTCGACTTCGCCTAGAGTATTCTGTTGCAGTTACTCAGCGTCGGGAGAGCCAGTTCCTTGCCACCTGGTCACCGGCTGCCTCATGGTTTACCAGCTCGCCAGCGTCATTGTACCTGACGGTCGGCAGATTTGGTATTTGACCTTTTTGAATCAGAATGCATATGTAAATATCAACAATCTGTTTTCAAGATCTTTGCACAGCTTGAAATTTACCGCATGGATTTTTTTTCTAAAGGGCTGTCCGTGTTTACACAGCAAATTGTTTTTGTGACACTCATCTTGGATTTTTTTTTCTTACATTGACGTTCAAGTTAGTTCGTCTTTAGTTTACATTTTGAGTATAAATATTGCAGTTAGTCATTAGCATAGTGCTGTATAAACATAGAAATTGTTTCTGCAGTGTAGTTTTTTGTAATTTTGTTCTATTTTGTTTCCCGAACATGTTTGCACTGTGCTGTATAATTGTACATAGTGTAACGTACCAGGAGATGTGACGTACCTGCCAGCAGGACGCACAAGGCAGATAGGTTTTTCGGAAAAAAGAAAAAAAAAAAAGAAGAAAAATTAAGGGGGAGATGATGTAACGTATACTCTATATTCACTTTCCTTTTGATTTTACTATCTCTGGTTATTTTATTTTACTATGTAAATTATCTTCCTACTGAACTTAATATTATTTCACCCGCTGAATGAGATCTGGCAATGAGTGTAAGTCATGACGTGGTGGTAGATCGTATATAGGCGCGTTCATCGAGAAGTGAGTTGAGTTGTGTTGATGCGTTGTAGTTGTGTTGTGTTGTGGCGTTGTTGCGTTGGAGTTGAGTTCTTGCGTTGTAGTTGTGTTGTTGTGTTGGAGTTGAGTGTTGTTGGTGTTGCGTTGCGTTGCAGTGTGTTGTTATGTAGTAGTGATATATGAGTGCCTTAGTTGACCAGGAGTCTTCATAATAAACAAGTTGTTCTGTAAGTTCAGTCTTTCTCAATTCTTAGTTTTTGTCAGACCTCTGTCTGGCTGTTAGGTTTATGACTTTGATTACTTAATATAAATAACCAGCGTTGAGACTTTGTTTAAGTTCATAATTAACGAGTAACAACACCCTTTTGGGAATTCATTATTTTGAAGCTTAGAGCATTATTCATTCATAATAATTAGCTTAGCAAAAAGATAAACAAAGCTAATTCATTATAATAGTTTTAAAAAATATTGCGGAACAAGTAATCCATCTTATTTGCATCAGAATGTCCAAGTTTAGTTATTTCCTGTTATTAAACATTCCAATGATTTGTCTGATAATCAGTTTTTTAAATTGCATAGTACTGTACATCCTTGTAAATATGTTGTGTTAAAACTCACTGTCATATCGTACCTTCTTTCAAGAGACATGATGACTAATGATTCTTACTGTATTTATTTTTGCACAAGTTAGTCAATTGCATGGTGTTGTACTCATGAGTAATATATTTTGAAAAACATTTTACCTATTTTATTCTTTTGTGTGAGGTGATGCTTGGTACTATCATTCTTCTATTACTACATATGGATAGTGATAATATGTTAAAGCTTTATTCATCGTGTGTCTTCTTATTATACTTACATTTTCTATCTGGTCAACAGAATAGTGTTCCATTTCTGTATATGGTCCGATTTTGATTTGTAACATGTTGACACTGTGCTGTATATCTGTACATTGTTTCTGAATATTGCCGAACAGGTAATATATTATATTTACACCAGGAAGTCCAAGTTTGTTCTTCTCCTGATATTCATCATTTCATTGATTTGTCTTATGATCAGTTTGTCAATTGCTTTGTACTGTACATTCTTGTAACTATGATGTGTTACAACTTACTGTCTTATTGTATTTTTTTTTTCAAGAGAAATGTTGTCTCCTGAAGCTCTCAATATTTTCTTGAACAAGTTTGTTAATCGCACAGCAATGCACTTATGAGCAATAAGTTTTTTGTTAAAATCCTTCCTAAATGCCCAGACATGCTTGTCGCTGATCATTTATCACGAGCTGTAATTTTGCTCCATTTTTCAACTTGTGCACTATGCTGTATATTTTTATATAGGTTTTAGTAGTTTAACGATCTTTGATCGTATTTTATTTGTATTAAGACGTCCTTATTAGTTCGTCTCCTGATTTCTACCTTGAATAAAGATATTTTGAAACCACCTTTGGCCTTAATGCATGCACTGAACCTTCGACACAAGCTTTCGATAAGGTTTTGAAACATAGTGATAGGAATACGCTTGCATTCAGTACATAATTCTGCCACTAACTGTTGCTTAGTAGTAGGCCTTGGTTCCAAATTTCTTATGCGGCGCTCTAATTCATTCCATAGGTGTTCTATGAGATTAAGATCAGAGGGGCTCTGTGATGGCCAGTCCACACACGATACGGAATAACCGTCAAACCACGCCTCAACCGTCCTTGCTTTATGGCTTGGTGCATTATCCTGCTGGTACCAACAAGGCTCGATTCCATTATATTGCCGCAGACTTGACAGGGCATTATTGTCCAGAATATCGAGGTAGACGTGCTGATTAACATGTTTGTCCACGATAACCAATGGGCCGGGACAATGCCACGAAAAACCCCATCACATGAGTACACTGCCAGCTCCAAATTTGATCACAGGAACAATACAATGTGGTAAATAGCGTTCCCCCGGCTGCCGCCATACCCACACACGGACATCAAACTGATGGATCGTGTATCTGGATTCATCAGTCCATAGGACCCGTTTCCATTGATCTAGGGTCCACGATAAATGTTCTTTACACCATGCTAAACAACAAGTAGCATTCCGAGTGGAGATAAAAGACTTATGAGCAACCGCACAATGACGGTAACCCATGGAATGAAGTTCTCTGCGAATGATACGTGTACATACCGAGGCTCTAGCAGTTTTACTCACCTGTACACTGATTAGCTGTAAGCAACTTTCTTGAGGCTTCTACGTTCTCTATCGCTGATTTTCTATGGTCTGCAGGGTACGTTTTGCTGCTTCAGGAACGCCATGTGTCTTCCACTTATTCAGTACATCCAAAACATTTGATTTGGGTATGTTTAAACGCCTCTCGTTTTCTCTTTTGGACAACCCACTGATATAACACCCAACAATCTTTCCTTTCTCAAAGTTAGTTCTCTCCCGCCGTGACATTTTCACTCAACCGCACAGTGCGATATGATAGCGGTCATCTACAGGCTTGTTTTTATATCATTTGCAGCTGTACCGCGCATCTTAACAAAGCAGCGGATCAGTTCATTTGCCTTTGAAGGGGCGTCCGGTGACGTTTGTCAATACCACAGTATTTGTCATTTTCTTGTAGGACTTTCGTTTACAGTGAGTAGAGTTTAGGTCCCGGCCACCTACAGCGAGATCGCCTTTTGGTCAGGACACAAAAATGGAAGGAATAAGAGCAAGTCTAGCGACTTTGACAGAACAGTTTGTAGTGAGATTAGAGTACAGTAGATGGCGCCACCTTATAAGTACGATGTTGCACACAGAGGGGTGATATAATTTCAGGGGGGGCATAGGAAAGGATACCCATTTAACCAGTGGCTCCAGCCTGGGGGCAGTCACTTAAACGTGCTCGTCCGATGCACGGCGGATATTCAGCGATTGTTAGTAAATCACACCATCTCTGAAAGATCAGCCCAGGTTCGAACCTGAGGACCTCACAATGGTAGTCTGACTCGCTAACCAGTAAGCCATCCGCGGCTCGACTTTTGTCAATATAGTGTATATACACTATATATAATACCTGTGTCGGAACTCTGTCCGCCAGTATTTTATTGCGTATTCAACGTGGAAAAAGCAAAGGATTTATCTGATTTCGACAGAGGCCAGATCGTTATGACTAGACGCCTTGGTAAGAGCATACCCGAAACAGAGACGCTGGTTGACTGATCACGCTATGCAGTAGTTAGTACCTATGAAAGACGGTCCAAAACAGGTGACACTTCGAGCCGCCGACAAATGGTGAACAGGCCACGTCTCGTTGACGCCAGAGGTCAGCGTAGGCTATACCGTCTTGTCCTGAGCATAAGGAGGGCTACTGTGGCCAACATCACACAGAATTTCAATTATAAGGAAGGGCCCCATGTGTCCGAAGACACAGTTCATCGTACACTATTGGATATGGGCATCCGCAGCAACAGACCCTTCGTGTGCATATGCTCACAGCCGATCACCATCGTCAACGCTAGCAGTGGTCACATAATGATAGGCATTGGACCATAGAAGGCTGAAAGAATGTTTCATGGTCAGTCGAATCCCATTTTCTGTTACATCATGACGGACGAGCTCGTGTGCGACATTTTATCCAAGAAAGCCTTCTCACGTAGATGCATTGTGGGACAAATCTAGACAGCTGAAAGGAATGTGATGGTCTGGGTAATATTTTCCTCAGGAACACTTGGACCCATTATCATTGTAGAGCGAACTCTGACGGCTGTCACGTGCCTCAATATCGGAGGCCAACCTAGTACACCCTTTTATGACGGCTGTCACGTGCCTCAATATCGGGGCCAACCAAGTACATCCTTTTATGGCGACTGAATTCTTTGGCGGATATGGCGTGTTTCAACAAGACAATTTTCCATGCCATACTGCTAAGAAGGTTCTAGCATGGTTTCAAGAACATGAAGAGGAATAATTAATACAGACATTTGACGTGGACCAGGAACATCAAACAAAGGTGTTCGCTCTTTCCACGTTTATAAGTGAGTCACGGAAAAATTCTCATTGGCCGCCACCGGGAATCGAACCCGTGTAGTGGAAGCATATCCGGCGCGTAACTGGAAGACCCGGGGTTCGATTCCCGTTGGCGGCCAATGAGAATTTTTCCGTGACTCACTTATAAACGTGGAAAGAGCGAAGACCTTTGTTTGATGTTCCTGGTCCACGTCAAATGTCTATATTAATAATTCATTCGCCTTCTAATTATTTCTTCAGTTGCTGCTTACCATCTTTGGTGAATCCCCAGCACGGAGATGCATGCTGTGTATCTTGCACTACTACATGTTCAGTTGGGCTCTCATCAACGGGCTGTGGTGCACACTGATTCTTTAAGTGTTGTACAATCAGTGTCATCGTTGGGCTGTTGTGACCACCCTTTTCTTTTTAACGTACGAAAGCTTCTTTGTTCTTTGCTCGAGGCCGGTGTCCAGATACAATTTTGTTGGATTCCTGGACATGTTGGAATCTAGAGTAACGAGTGTGCTGATGCGGCTACTAGAACTGCTGCCTCTCTGGTCGTCACACCCTTGCCACTGCTTCACCGGGATTTCCGCTTTCTTGTTCATCAAGCGAACGTGGCAGAGTCTGTGGGACCAAGAGGTGGAAAATAAACTGCATCGTATTAAACCTGTTCTTGGAATCTGGAAATCCTCATATCGTTGGAACCGTATGGAGGAAGTGGTGCTTGAGCATCTCCGCATTGGGCATTGTCGTTTCACTCACCGCTTTTTGCTGTGTGGCGACACTGCGCCGATGTGTGAGACGTGCAATTGCCGACTCACTGTCACTCATCTTTTGTGTAGTTGTGCTCGTTTTTGTGATGTGCGTTTTCATTTCTTTTATTCTCATTTGTTGACCGAGGACGCCGCTACACTGCAGCGGCTCCTAAATGACCACTGCGATACTGTTGCTGTCTTTTCATTTTTTAAGCAAATTGGCTGTTTTAAACGTTTCTATATTTTAGCCCAATGATCATTCTCATTTCTCAGTTTTACTGAATCAACTAGATTTTAATCATTGTACCATGTTTTCAATACTGTTTGTTTCATTGTCGTTTTAGCCCTTCCATCATTCTCATTTTTCAGTTTTACTTGATCAGCCAGATTTTACGCTTTATACCACGGTTTTAATACTGTTTGTTTGTCTTTCTTGTGTCTGGCGCTCTTTGGCCAAACATGGCCCTTGCGCCATAAAAATCAACCAACCAACCAACAAATCCCCAGCATTGTGCGGGGCTCCAAGAAGCAACCTGCCAATTTGGCTTGGCAGTTAGCGTGCGTGAGTCTGGAGGAAGTCGAGGCCGCTGTGGTGTAGTGGAAGCATATCCGGCGCGTAACTGGAAGACCCTGGGTTCGATTCCCGGTGGCGACCAATGAGAATTTTACCGTGACTCACTTATAAAGGTGGAAAGAGCGAAGACCTTTGTTTGATGAAGAGGAATTTTCTTTATTGCCGTGACCCCCAAATTTGCCGACTTGAATCGTATCGAGTATTTGTGGTTTGAGTTAGAGAAACCGGTACGAGCAGCAACATCCCGGCCACGTAATTTACGGAAACTTCGGGATCTTCTGCTCCAGTCTTGGATACCAAATATCAAGAGACGCCTACCAACATCTCGTTGAATCCATGCCTCATTTGGTGAAAGCTCTTTTAGCGGCACCAGCAGGACCTACATCATATTACGTAGATGATTTTAATGTTTTGGCTGATCGGTGTATGTCAGTATGGTGAAATTACGCATTAATGTCAGAAGTATTCTCTCACCGAGCTGAAAATATTTCATTGAATCTGATATGCTCGAAACTGTAAGTACGGGCATTAGGGCAAGCTTCTGCTATCCTGATTAATGAATGTTCAATTAAAGTACACACTGAAACTATTTCCACGCATTCTTTTCAATAACTGCAATCTCTTTTCCGTTTTTACAAGATGAACTGTACCCGCGCTAAACGAGATAAACAATTAAACTACAATCTGTATGTTCTGATTGTTAGTGCAGTGAATGAATGTGTTGTAAGTGCCATCTCTGTGACTCCGAAAACACAAAACCTTTTTTCTGTTCCAAGCACCCTATATGTATATACATCTAGTTAGCACCGCAGTAGCAATATCTTTGGAATACATGAATGCCGGCCTGATGGACGAATGGTACGGAGTACTGGGTTCTAACCATTTGTCCTAGAAGGGTCTGGGCTCGAATCCCAGGTAATGAATGAACGTCCGAGGAGGGTATGGGCTCGAATCCCAGGTAAGGCATGAACGTCCGAGAAGGGTATGGGCTCGAATCCCAGGTAAAGCATGAACGTCCGAGAAGGGTATGGGCTCGAATCCCAGGTAAGGCATGAACGTCCAAGAAGGGTATGGGCTCGAATTCCAGGTAAGGCATGAACGTCCAAGAAGGGTATGGGCTCGAATCCAAGGTAAGGCATGAACGTTCGAGAAGGGTATGGGCTCGAATCCCAGGTAAAGCATGAACGTCCGAGAAGGGTATGGGCTCGAATCCCAGGTAAGGCATGAACGCCGCGATTGTCTCTAACGGCATTGGCTCCATCTCTCTCTCTCTCTCTCTCTCTCTCTCTCTCTCTCTCTCTCTTCTTTGGAACCAGTCGCCCCAAATTAGGAAGGGATGACTACTTCTAATCACGCGCGGTATGGGTTACCGGGATACCGGGAGAATTCCTGATGGGACGCCATATTCTGGGCTGAAAAATCGTATGCTAACTCAATGAAAAAAAGGATATGTATATTTGTACTTCAATATTCTTGTAGAATAATAAGAAATTATACTAAAACGGCAAAGTTTGTTTACCTCTTCGGGCGAAAGAGAAAAAAAAAGACTATAGCAAATGCGCTGTTCAGCCAACACTGTTTTTGATACACCCGTTCCTCTTTCTCGACTTTCAAATTCAATCCCGTCCCTTTTGGGATTATACCCTCTACCCAGTCCGCCTTTGGCAATTGCATTTGCAGTCAAATAATCAATACATTCTAATCAAATACGTTTTCATTAGTCTGGGATAGGAACTCGACAATCACTGAGTACATTGATACATTAAGGTTTCCCTGTGGTAAAATGTTTGCTTGCAGTTTTTTTCTTCATATGTTTTTTTTTAACTAGATCTACATCTGGTTTACGTATTTCAAGCAATGCAGTTACACGATTTCTTAAACTCTGTAGTTCTGGAAAGTCTGTATCAGCTACTACAAGAATTATTTTTCCCGTTTGAAAGTAAGTAAATAAAATCTAATTTTCGCATTCTTTAATTTCTCTCTCTTTATAAATTTGCACTGAAATTTTTGTAATTCTGGACATTTCACTTTTCAGGAGGTTTTTTTTTTGTGATTATTTTATTAATAAAAGGTAAGTCTCAGAAAAGAAATAAACTTGACGCATATTTATGTTTCCCTTCTCACTAAAAGCGAAGAGACCATTATAATTCCTAAACTCAGTTATCGCAATAAAATTTTTAAGAATGGAATAAAGTCTTCGACAGTCCCTTACTCACAGGATGTACCATGTCTGTTTCTCCTCAGCAAAGAAAATAATTTGGCTCTTAAATTAAGTTTTACAGGGAATCTACAGTCCGGGTAAAATGTTTGGTAATCATTCCCTCAATATAACAAATTAGTAAAATCATGCAATGCATTGATTATGATTCGCTTTCCAACATGCCAGAAATCATTACTCAAGTTATGAGGGCAATGGCTGTAGTATAACTCTCGCTCCTGTGCCCTGACCTTTGACTCCATTTCGATGATATTCAACAGTACCGGTTCAGAATACCACCAAAACAACATAGCAAAGTTTTGTTGCAATATAAGCATTTTTAGTCACGTTATGAAGATATTAGCTGTGGAATAAATCTCACTGTTGTGCCCTGACCTTTGACCCCATTTCAACGATATTCAACAAAACCGGTCCAGTATACCTCCGACAAAATATACCAAAGTTTTGTCGCAATAGAAGTATTTTTAGTCAAGTTATGATGATAAAGGCTGTGGAATAAATCTCGCTCCTGTGACCTGACCTTTGCCCCCATTTCGATGATATTTAACAGAACAGGTTCAGTTGACCTCCGGAACAGCATGTTAAAGTTTTGTCGAAATCAAAGAATTTTTACATAAGTTATGACGCATAAGAGCAGTGGAATAGATCCCGCTCCTATGTCCTAACCTTTGACCTGATTTGGCCCATTTTCAACATGGTTCGTCCCCAGGTGGTCCCCTGGAGACAACCCATATTGAAAATGGGCGAAATTCGGTCAAAGGTCAGGACATTCGAGGAAATTTTCCTATGTCCTGACCTAAATACTAAAATTTCATCGAAATCGAACTATTTTACTCGAGTTATCGGGCTGACGGACAGACAGACGGACAAAGCTGGAGCGCGTAAAAACTGCAACGATGCGAAAATTTATGTTGAAAAGATGTTTACACCGTTTTAAACAGTGATGCTGACATGCTGTACTTTTAGGGATGGTATAATTTGATAATTTTTCCCCAAAAGTGGGCAGCACAAGATCAACTTGCAGAGCCGTTTATGGACCTCAAGTCCGTCACTACTTATAGTCCATTGAGTAGCTCACGGTGGTTGTTAAACCACCAAACAACAAAAAGTATAAAACTCTTATGCACGGGGAAAAATACTACTTGCAAGTTCGTAATAGCTTTTCATATCTCCCCTGGATCCGATTGTACAGACATTGTGTCAGGGAAAGGTAAAGTTCCCTCCAGGAAAAATTCAGTGCATCTACTGAAGACACCCTGCCGCCCAAGCGATGTTCTAAGCGCTGGCTTTTGACTGTTCGGCCGCGATGGGTCCAGGTTCAAATCCCAGTGAGGCATGGATGTTGTGTTTGTCTTAGATCACTGGCTTCCCCTTACTTCCTTGGGTCTATGGACCATAGATTAGGAACGGGCGACTGCTTCTAGCTAATCCAGTAGCTCGCGGTGGTCGTTATACCACCCACACAAAACAAAAAGGCAACCTTTTGGTTCCTACTTCACTTGAAATGTAAGGTTCCATTTCTCAAAAGATTCTGGATCAACTGGGAGCATTCGTTTGATAAGTCTGTAAGCCCAGAGCTAGCTAGTATTACTAAACTATCATGAGCTAATTTATGTTTTCTGAGGAACACACGAACTGGAGAAAGTTACATTTTCTATAAGAAATGGTTTCGTATCTGGAATGGAGAGTCAACAACCAGGTCATGATCTGGATTCAAATGACCAACGATGACCTACAATTCCATATCTCATTGGACATGGATGAAACATAGAGGATGGTTGTACACTGGGATGCAAAAATGAAGGACGAGACGGTTTTTTTAATGTAACGTCGTGCAGAAGTGCTCCACATCGACTCAAATCATACCATAAGATCCCCAAGATGTAAGAATGTGGGACAATTGAGCAAAACCGTCCAAACAAGGAATCCAAAGGATGCAAAGGCACTTTATTGAAAAGGTAGCTGCGAGCACAACTGGACAGAAGACAGAAACGTCCATTCGACAGGCGGCTGCCAAGAAAGTTCCAGTCTTTAATAGGGGATATGATCACCACTGACTGCGTTGCAGGATTTACAACGTCTGTCCATGATGAGGACGAGGTTGTCAAGGAGCTGTTGAGGCATCGCGGCCCATTCCTCTCGTAGAGCCTATCGCAGCTTCAGAATCGTTGCTGGCGGCTGGTGACGTGCTGCCAAGCGTCTCCCGAGAAGATCCAACACGTATTCATTTGGATTTAGGTCCGGGGATCTTGCGGGTCAATTCATGCGTTGAATATCTTCACACTCCAACAGCTCTGCGACAGCCAGTGTACGATGAGGTATAGCGTTGTCGTCCATGAAGAGGAACTCGGGACACACAGCACCTATAAACAGACGCACGTGAGGCAGGAGAAACTCGATACAATAGCGGACACCAGTGACTGAACCTCCTTTGAAGATGTGGAGGTCAGTACGGTTACAAAGCATGATACCGCCCCCAAACAAGAACTCCGCCACCTCCAAACCGGTCCCTTTCGATGATGTTGGAGGTGTGATTGCGTGCTCCCTGCTCTCTCCAGATGTGTATACGTCCAGAATCGCTCGTCAGACTAAATCGGCTCTAATCCGTAAAGAAAACTCGACCCCATTGCTGATGTGTCCAGTTCTTGTGTTTCTGGCACCACAGAAACCACCGTCTCCGATGAGCAGGCGTTAATGGCACACACCGTACTGGTCGTCGTGCAAATAGACCACCTTTGTGCAGCCTCCTAGCCGCGGTAAAACGCGATAACGGACGTTCAGTTGTCTGTTGCATGTGCCTTGCGATTTCTCCCGCTGACTGCCGTCTGTCTCTTCTCGCCTGTAGGACAATATACAGGTCGTTCGCCACCATAGTTGCTCGTGGACGACCACTGCTAATCTCTCGGATAACTGTTCATGTCGTTTGAAATGCTCTCCACGCTCGTGAAACGATGCTGTGAGCGATCCCGAACTCCTCGGCCACACTAGTCACACTTCGACCTTCTTCCAACTTCCAATGAAGCGACCTCGGGTAAAGTCATCGAGATGTCGTCTACTGGATTTCCTGTTGGCCATATCACACGGTGGCAGCAACTCGACGTCATTCAAACCGATGTACACCGTGCAATAGCTTTCACCGAACTGCTAAGCGTACACCGCCCGTGTGCTTTATACCCTTCCGACACTCCCCGCCTCTACGTCATGTTTCATATATGCGCATGTCCTACCGTACCGCACCCTAGTCTATCTCCTGAGTGGTTTTTCGGTCCGTTCTGCCTCCTCGTTCCGCTGTTATGTTAATTTCTCCTCTTCGTCCTTAATTTTTACACACCAGTGTATAAGGTTCCATTCCTCAAAGGATTCTGGATCAACTGGGAGCATTCGTTTGATAAGTCTGTAAGCCCAGAGCTAGTATTACTAAACTAGCATTAGCTAATTTATGTTTCCTAAGGAACTGACGAACTGGAAAAAGTTTCATTTTCTATAAGTGGTTTCGTATCTGTAATGGAGAGTCAACAACCAGGTCATGATCTGGAATCAAATGACCAACGATGACCTACAATTCCATATCTCATTGGACGTGTGTGGAACATAGAGGATGGTTGTATATGTTAAATGTCATGTGTTCTAGGTTCTCTTGATTAGATGTTTGTGAGTGAAGAACAGGTGCACTCCACCGAGTAAAAGTTTAACAAAAATCCTACTTACATAAATACGAGTGTGTAGAAAACTATAAACTGTGTAATTTTGATTTCCACCCGTACCGGATTTGATATACTCTGAAACTGAAGATGATATAAGTCACAATTTTTGACCAATTAATTCTATGTAATTATGTTATCTCAAAGTAGCAATTTTAACAGCTCATTTTTAACATGCACTGACTGGCCACTTTATTATGACCACCCCTCAGTACTTCGTTGGGCCACCTTTTGCCTTTAATACTGCGTCGATTCTTCGTGGCATGGACTCCACGAGATGTTGATAGGTGGGTTCTGGAATCTGAGACCATGCTTGATGAATAGCACTTTTCAGGAATGTGAGATTCCAGGGTTGTGGATCCAGCTGTCTGAAGGCTCGTTCAACTTCATCCCACAAATTCTCAATGGGGTGGAGATCTGGAGATTGTGGGAGCCACCTAAGCAAAGCAAACTCACCGGCATGTTACTGAAACCAATCCTGTGCAATACGAGCACTATGGCAGGACGCATTATCTTGTTGAAAGTAGCCATCGCCATTGGGATAAACCATCCACATGACAGGATGCACTTTGTCCGAAACGATGTTTAGATATGATATGCCAGTCACACGTTGATTAACACGAATTAAAGGTCCCAAAGCATGACGGGAAAACATTCCCCAAACCATAACGTTGCCTCCGCCAGCTTGAAGGGTTGCAGCAATGCATTTGGGGTCCATGCTTTCGTGCTGTTTTCGCCAAATTCTCACTCGGCCATCGGCTTGAAAACGTGATTCATCGGATCACATAATTTGTTTCCAATTATCGACTGTCCAATCCTTGTGCTCGATTATCGACTGTCCAATCCTTGTGCGAACTGGAGACATTTTCCCATGTTAACTGCACAGATAGCAAAGGTGTTCGATCAGGTCTTCGGCTGCCATATCCAATCCGATGCAGTTTACGGAGAGATCATTTGAGATGATCCTTCTTTAAGATGGTCTGTAATTTGCTGCACTGTTGCCCTTCTGTTGTGTGTTACCAGTCTTGACACTATCCGTTCCGCCCGAGCAGTCACTAGTCGATGACGACCACACGTTGCACTTTGAGACCCAGTTTTTTGGCTGACAGTCCAGTCTTTAAACACTTTAACAACAGCTGCTCTGGAACATTTCACGAATGCAGCGGTTTCGGTGATACTCGCTCCATGGCTCCGAGCTCCTACAATGATCCCACGTTGAAAGTCCGTCAAATCATATTTTTTACCCATCTCATCACCCGAAAATCACTTCTACTCTGTCGCAAGCAGTAAGGTTTCTCTTTTTATACTAGCCTCGCCTTCTGGCGGCAACAGTGTGCAGCCATAGCTCATTTCCTTAAAACTGTCAGGTGATCATAATAAAGTGGCCACTCAGTATGTAATCAAATGCCATGACGCAAAGTAAATTCTTAATCGCACAGCTTTAATATGCATAGGTTTTATTTTCTGTGAGACACCCATAACAAGTACAAATTAGGTTTAGTCTATCAATATAGGAGTAATCGAGAAATTATTGACTATACAGAGAATATTGAAACTGCTAATTTTTAGGTTTTTATAATATCTTTGAAATGATACCTTGAAACTTAAAGCCTGTTTGCAGGTAACGGAGATATTGATGATTTTACAAATTTCCGCGGTGGCGGACATCTTTATAACTTATCGTTACTGTCAGCCAAACACCATAAAGGGATACCCTTGCAATCATTCATCTATAGAGATTTTCTGACGAGATAAAACTATCCCCACCTATTCCTCAATAAAACTGTCACGATAGCTTTCAAATTCATTTCGGGAAAATTCCCCTCGTGAGGAATAAATCGAAGTATGATCCACGCACGCCAGATGTTTTTATCTTTTTCTTATTGAAAATTTTCTCGCTTAATGGAGTGAATATCTATTTACTAGGCTTGATTTTTCTCGATCATTAAGACGAATCGAAGTATTCCTTCGTTAATTACTCAGAACCATGTGTGCTTAAGATACTTTTATGTACTTATGAGCACTTTTGGAAGTAAAATTTCGCATCTATGTAGAATAAATATTTACATTTTTGCTTGTCGTGACATCTAAGATTATATTAAACTAAAATTCTATTGCAAACATGTCACTTAGCTTCTTTATCCGAAGGGGAGGAACCCAAATGGTTTATTTGTATTGTTTGCTAAAATTAAAGGAGAAAATGCAAATCCGACATATCTCTTTCTTTCTGTATATAACTCTTTCGCTGTGTGGATAGAGATTGATGTGTAGCTAAAGTGCGAGACAGAGACAGATGGTTTTACCTTATGTAGGTAACGTCCAATAAGTATTAAGCCTAACACGTTCATGCCTGCTTTCAAGCAATACTGTACCAAAACATTTCTGCTCAACCCTTGTTTAGGTTATGGCATTTGGTTCACTTTGTTTTCGGTTATGTACGTTTTTGACAATAAGTGCAATTGTCACTCCCTGACATCTACGCATTTTGACTCTACGGAGCTCATCATTGTTTCCTAAACGCACCTTTTTTCTGCGTTTTACGACATCCTTGTGTCTCTCAAGCCATTTGAAGTCACATGGCTCCCTAGTACTATAAGGGCTCTCATTCCAAGTCAGCACTGTAGATGTGTTTGATAATCTCGTCACCGTTATTAAAAAATATGTCACTATTATGACCAGTGACTAAAAGTAACAGTTCAAAAATCACTTTTAACGTGTTACAGGTTTGGCCATATCATGGCCAGTAAGTACTTTCTAAGATAAATCTCGCTTTTCCATGGAAGTTTTACCTTAAGGGCATTTGACCGCTAAAGATGAGGTGAGAGAGATCGTTATAACTCCAATCCCGTCTGGGTAAATGTTGTGGGCGTGGTGAGGCCCGAGCTCTTGTCACGTTTGAGAGCTCAACCAAGTTTGAGATGGTTATAATCAATTAGGGTCATAACGATCACACACTTGACAAGATCGTTGCTCTGGTCAAGTTTGAGATCATTATAACCCTAATCACGTCTGCGTAAATGTTAGAGACGTGGAGAGGTGAGAGCTGTTGTCAAATTTGAGAGCTGAAACAAGTTTGAGATCGTTATAACCATACTTGGTTATAACGATCTCAAACTTGACAAGATCGTTGTTCTTGTCATGTTTGAGATCGTTATAGCCCGAATACCGTCTGGGTAAATGTCGGGGAAGTAGGGAAGTGAGAGCTCTTGTCAAGTTTGAGAGTTCAAACAAGATTCAGATCGTTATAACACTAAGCCCGTCTGGGTAAATGTTGGGGATGTGGGGAAGTGAGATATCTTGTCAAGTTTGAGAGCTCAACCAAGTTTGAGATCGTTACAACCAATTAGGATTATATCGATCTCAAACTTGACAACATCGTTGCTCTTGTCAAGTTTGAAATCGTTATAGCACTAATCCCGTCTGGGTAAGTGTTGGGTAGGTGAGAGCTCTTGTCAAGTTTTAGAGCTCAACCAAGTTTGAGATCGTTACAACCAATTAGGGTTATATCGATCTCAAACTTGACATGATCGCTGCTCTTGTCAAGTTTGAAATCGTTATAGCCCTAATCCCGTCTGGGTAAGTGTTGGGGAGGTGGGGCTCTTGTCAAGTTTGAGAGCTCAAACAAGTTTGAGATCGTTATA
Organism: Macrothele yani; assembly: GCA_039090855.1. NCBI lineage: Eukaryota > Metazoa > Arthropoda > Arachnida > Araneae > Macrothelidae > Macrothele > Macrothele yani. Next base: position 97,453,902 of record CM077007.1, on the reverse strand, counting down.
ATACTAATCCCGTCTGGGCAAATGTTGGGGACGTGGGGAGGTGAGAGCTCTTGTCAAGTTTTACTGAATAGGCGAAAAATACCTTTTCATGTTTTCTCTATTTGTTGTTCAGCTCCTGTCACAGTTATTGTTTACTGTGTTTCTACTTTGTACCGTGTCCATTACAAGTTGTGCTTTTGTCACTGTTACAAGTAAACTAGTGATTAGAATTTCCTACCTCGTTACATCTCAGTCACCGCTGTCGCAAACGGTGATTTTGTCACAATTTCAAGTCACCGTTGCTTTCGTGGAATCCTCGCCGTCGTCACTGTGTCAGGAAATTCATTTTTAAACCCAGCTCTAGATAGCCTTGTGGGACAAACGTACCATTTATGCCTCATTCGGAAATCGAAACGAGGCCCATTCCAAAAATGAACCAGAATGCCGCGCCTCTAACCACTCGGCCAGGAGTGGCTTTAAACTTGCTCATCATTAGTGCTTTTTCAAATTCTGGAAATGGAATGATATCGCACAACTATCGACTGACTTAAACAGACAATTTGCTTCACCTCCAGCGATTCGTAGTGAGTGGCAGTCATTCTGCCAAGAGATAAAGAGGTACTGATAACAAACTTTTGTCCTGACATGAGATAAGGAGGTACTGATAACAAACGTTTGTCCTGCCGATTACGTGCGGGAAGCGACCATGCGCCAAGCGACCCTGTGGCAAATCGTGCACGAAGCGACCCTGTTATATTAGTTCGTGGACGAAGCGACCCTGCTAATCGAATCATTTTACTTATATATATATAGAGAGAGAAATCGTAGTCAAATTATTTATTTACATCTAATTAATTAATTACTTACATCAAGTTTTTTATACTAAATACAAGTCTTTAATATCATTTTATATGTATAAATATATACAAATTGTAGTCAAATTATTTACATCATTAATTAAGTACCTACATCTGAATGTTGTAGCTTTTGCCCTTAGTCCAACTTGGTAACACAGCTTAATGCTTTCAGGCATTTTTTAAGAACTTTAGAATTTCCAAATTCCTCCATGATATTGTGAATGCGTTCGTCTACTTGTATATGCATCTACTTCCTTTTTCGACCAAGTTCTCCTAATTCTTTTAATTGTTGTTTGTGCATCACACGTCGAATTTGGAAATTCTAAAGAGATTTAAAAATGCCTTAAAACATTAAACTATGTTACCAAGTTGGACTAATGCTACAAAATTCAGAAGATGTAAGTATTTAATTAATTAGATATAAATAATTTCACTACGATTTGTGTATATATATATATATATATATAAGTAATGCGTAACATCACAGCCTCTCCTTGACAAATGTCAACCCCGCCTTCTCGTGGTGCATCCTGTTCCCACTAAAGGGGCTCTGACGACCGCCAATAGCGGTATAACTATACCATCGGGATCAGAGGAAATGCTATCCCACACTCACCAACCCGCTTGGCCAGCGTGGTGAGTTATGGCCAAACACCTCCAAAATGACTCTACAACTTAAATCTTGGCCCTCAGTCTCCGGCAGCTGGAATGTACCTGGCCAAGGCAGCGGCCAGTGCGACATGAAGGCAGAGGGTGCTAAGAATTCCCGGAGGACCGGACTAGGCTGCCATTTGATGCTGACCTTGGCTACCTATAACGGACGCTCCCTATCTTCTGATTCAAGGCTTCTTGAATTGGAAGAGGAACTACAAAGGATCAAGTGGGACATCGTCGGGCTAAGTGAGGTAAGGAGAAAAGGAGAAGATCTCATTGAACTGAAAAGTGGACATCTCTTCTATTATCGTGGGAAAGATACTGGCAGAACTAGTGGTGTTGGATTTATAATAAACAAGAAACTGAAGGATAAAGTGGTAGAAGTTGAAAGTTCCTCTGACAGAGCTGCACGACTCGTTATCCAACTATCCAGAAGATACCAGGCTCAGATTATTCAAACTTATGCACCCACCACAAGTCATCCTGAAGAAGAAATTGAAGAATTTTATGAGGAAATTCGTCATCTAAATAATAAAGGTAAGCAGCACTTGAAGATAATTATGGGAGATTTCAATGCAAAAATAGGGCAACGGCAACAGAATGAAACTTCAGTAGGTAAATTCGGTCACGGCAACAGAAACCAGCGTGGAAATACTCTCGTTGAGTTTGCAGAGGCAGAAGGGTTTTTCATCTTGAACTCCTTCTTCAAGAAAAAGCCACACAGGAAATGGACATGGAGACATCCAAATGGGACGACAAGTGAAATTGATTTTATTATGTGTAACAAAAAATTCGTCATCGAAGACTGCAGTGTGCTGAACAAGTTCAACACAGGTAGTGACCATAGATTGGTGAGATGTAAGATGCACCTCAACACTAAACTGGAACGTGGCAAGCTCATAAGACAAACAAAATGTATTGACATAACCAACCTTAAAAAACACCATAATACTTTCAAGTTGGAACTGAAGAACAGATTCTCTGCTTTAGAAGGCCTAACATCGGAAGAAGTGGATATTTCGGAAGTTAACAGAAAAGTAACCAAAGCTCTAATGGAAACAGCAACAAAATTAGCTGGGTCTAAGAACAAGTTGCATGTGAACAAATTATCAGAAAAACCAAAAATGTTGATGCAAAAAAGAAGAGAGATGAGGACAACTAAAGAAGATGTGACTTCCAAAGTGGAATATATAGAGCTATGCAAGACAACACGAAAAAGTATCACTGAAGACGTAAGGAAATTCAACTGTGAGCTAGTGAGGAAAGCAATTGAAAACAACCAAAGCCTTAAGATAGCAAAGGGACATCTCAGTAAGGGAAGAAAACAGATTATGGCTCTGAGAAAAAGAAGATGGTTCTATAACAAGAAATAGAGGCGAAATTTTGACAAGAGTGAAAGATTTCTACTCCAAATTATATGAAAGGGATGATACATGTACTCCAGACATCATGAAAGGTACCAGAGTTCTTCCAGTCCTCCCAGCAGAAGTTGCTCATGCAATCAAGAACATGAAGCGGGGAAAGCTCCAGGGAGAAGATGAAATTACTATAGACATCATACAAGAAGCAAGTGGAGAAATTGAAACAGTACTCGCCGAAATTTTCACTCGATGCCTTAATGAAGGGAAGATTCCTGAGGATTGGAACAATGCTACAATGATCCTGCTACATAAAAAAGGTGACATTGAGGATCTCAGGAACTACAGACCTATCAGCCTCCTATGAGTGGTTTATAAAATCTTCACTAAAGTTCTTTCACACCGCTTGAAGGTAACACTGGACATGGCTCAACCGAGAGAACAAGCTGGATTCAGGAGTGGCTACAGCACAATAGATCATATCCACGTACTGAGAGAACTAATTGAAAGAGCGAGGGAATATGAACTTCCATTGTGCATGGCTTTTATCGATTATGAAAAAGCCTTTGATTCGGTGAAACCATCAGCAGTTACCACGGCTCTGAAATCCTGCGGTATTGAAGATGCATACATTAATATTATTAATAACATCTATGAAAATGCAAGTGCAAAGATTCGGCTGTTTGAAAATACAACACACATAAAAATTGGAAAGGGAGTGAGACAAGGTGACACCATATCTCCGAAGCTCTTTAATGCGACATTGGAAAATGTCTTTCAATCACTGAACTGGGAAAACAAAGGGATAAAGATTAATGGAGATTATCTAACCCACCTTCGTTTTGCTGATGACGTAGTCATTTTTGCAACTAGCCCATCAGAGCTGCAGAGTATGATCCAGGAACTTGCTGACAAGAGTAAAGAAGTGGGATTAAAAATGAACTTTCAGAAGACAAAAGTGATGTTCAATGCTTTTACAAGAAATGAAGATTTATCGATTGATGGAGAAAAACTGGAGATAACAGATACATATGTTTATCTTGGACAGCAGATATCAAGTGAGGGTCACATTGATGAAGAAATTAATCGGCGTACAAAACTTGCCTGGAGAGCTTTTGGAAGAAACAGCATAATTTTCAAGAGCAATATGCCATTATGTCTTAAAAGAAAAGTGTTTGATCAATGCATCCTTCCAGTGCTTACGTATGGTGCAGAGACGTGGACCTTAACTAAAAGAGACATACAAAGGCTGCAGACAACTCAAAGAAGCATGGAGAGGTGCATACTTGGTATAACCAGGAGAGATAAGAAGAGGAACTCGTGGATCCGAAAATGACGAGAGTGGAAGACATCATGATCAGAGTTAAATCCCTGAAATGGCAATGGGCTGGACATACTGCCAGAAGGACAGACCATAGATGGACAGCCGAAATTTTAGATTGGATTCCAAGGGACAGGAAAAGACCCAGAAAAAGACCACATGGGAGATGGGTGGATGAAATTCGTAAATATGCGGGAGTGACATGGAGGAGACTGGCACAAGTCAGACCGTTGTGGAGGAAACTTGGGGAGACCTTCGTCCAGCAGTGGATTGATAATGGTTGACAATGATGATGATGATGAAGTAAAATGATTCGATTAGCAGGGTCGCTTCGCCCACGATAAAATATAACAGGGTCGCTTCGCGCACTATTTCCAGACGGTCGCTTGGCACACGGTCGCTTCGCGCACGACACCGTCCTACCAAGAGGTAAAGACGTACTGATAACAACATTCGACATCCATGCATCAAATTAGGTCTCAGAAAATATTTTTCGTCCTCCTTCTATATACATTCCTCAGCAAAAACATTTCTCCACCTGGAAGCAAAGTCGTACGTACGATACAAAGCTGCATGCCGAAAGGTAGTATTTTGTTCAGTGAAGCGTCTACGTGGATACTAGGAAAGGTTAGGTACAGGGCGTACCAAAATGCAAACATCAGAATATTCAGGAAGTGGGTCAGAAAGATTTTTAATGATGTACTGGTCTGTGGTTCTTACACATGCAGCTTAGCCATGTTATGCACTGGAGTTTGTTCTGTTATCAGACGACGTTCATTAAGGCACAAGATAGGCTGAATTGGCGGTAGATATTGCGGCACCGCCCATTTTATCACAGTAATGGCTTGCAGTAACCTTTGTGCATGTAATAGGACAAAATCGTGCCGGAATGTGACGTTTAAAGTTTCCTGTGGGAGTAGTAAAACCAAAGGGCGGGAAGTAGTGTTCACATATTCCAGGACACCTAAATTACTACTGATGACTAAAATAAATGTCCGAAGGTTGTTAAAAAATGGCAATCCCACACCATCATCCCAGCAAAGGGAAACATATATCGCTCTCACCGATACACGATGTGACAGTTCTTTCATCGGTATGTAGCTCACATGCAAGTGTGTTCATCGTCCTATATCTGCAAGATGCGAGTGTCATCGATAAAAACGATATTTCGTAATTCGCCACTCCACTCAGTTCTTTCGTTGCACCACTGCACTCACAAATACCTGTGGCTTTGAGTAAACGGTATGCAGAGGGTATTTCTCTCGAATAACAGTTGTATATATTAGTGACGGCAACAAAGAACTGCTCACACACCACGTACCAAATGCTTTGCAATTTGTGTCGTAGACCAACCCGACTCGCAAAGACCTACAACCCGACCTCGTGCAAAGTGGTTTGGTTAAATTAACATTCAACAATGATGTACAAGCGGTATTAATATTTGATGGTAACCAGATTTGCTGTCCTTTTTGGCTCCTTTAGCATATGCTGTTCGCTTTTTCCCAATAATGTACCGCAACCGGGCCATTTCAAAAGTAGGTCTTTTGCGATTTTCTGTTTATTTGAGCACATCACTACCGCTTACTCTTATGTTAATTTGTATTAACTTGCTTCTTCTTTTCCTGGTGAGGATTGTTTTATAAGATGTGTGTATATATAATGATTAATGGAGAGTTTCAGCCCGTTTCTTTTTTGCTGTCGATATTATTATATTTTCAAGTAACCCTCTCCCTCAGAGCCGAAAAGAATGACCCTGGAACTTGTTGAGAAGAGTAAAGAATTAGGATTGAAAATGAACGTACAAAGAACAAAACTGATGTATCTACAATGCTTTTAGAAGAACTGAAGATTAGGAGGATGGTGTGGCAAATTTAGAAGTAACTGATTCTAAATTTGTCCATCAACACATATCAAGCAAGGGCCCCATTGAAAAAGGATTTAATAAGCCTATAAAACTTGGCTGGATACCATGTGGAAGAAGCAGTACATTTTTCAAAAGCAATTTACCATTATGTGTTAAAACAAAAGTGTTTAAATATAAAACACTCGATTCTTTACTTATAGATCAGAGACATATACCTTAACTAAACAAGACACTCAGAGGCTGAATACAACTGAAAGAATCACGGAGATATAAATGCTTTTTTATAGCAGAGAAAGGTAAGAAATGGAACTCATGGATCAGGAGATTGAAAGTAGTGGATGACATCATGATCAAAGTAAGAAACTTAAAGTGACAGGAAATAGTGTTAGAATTCGTTATCACTGGACAGCTGAAATATTAGACTGGATATCAAGGGACAGGAAGAGATAGAGAAGAACACGCGAGAAATGGGTCGATTCGAAAGCTTGCCGGAGTGACACGGAAAATAATTGCTCCGAAATGGAAAATTGCGAAAGAGTTTTGAGGAGACCTTCATCCAGCAGTAGATTGAGGATGTTGGTTGATGGTGATAATGATCGTATATCTACAAAAGGAGAAATCTTTTATCCAAATTTAGGCTGACTTGCTTTAGCGGTGGAAGTGAAACGTGGAGTATCACAGAACGACAATGAAAAAATGAGAGTATCGGTAAGAAAGTTAGAGAGAAGAATGTAGGGAATAACAGGAAAAGACAGAGAAATGTACTTGTAAGAGAAGGAACAGGAATAACAAATATGAAAATAATAAAAGAATCAAAGTGGAGATGGGCTGGACATGTTGGAAGACCGAAAGATGAAAGATGGACACGATTAATAACATAATGGCAACCCAGAGATGAAAAGAGACGAAGGGGGTGCCAGAGAACAAGATGCACAGATGACCTTCAGACAGTTACAGGTGCTAAATCGTAGACTAAAGCTAAGGATAGAGGACGTTGGAAAAGAATGGGGCAGGCCTATACCCTACAGTGGGTGTCAACAGGCTAAGAAGAAAATTAAGAAGCTTTATTGTAGAAACAATAATCATTCTAATACAAACGCGAGACCTGTGTCTTTTCCAGAATTTGGACATACCGTCTTTATGAGCAGTTGGCCTACCATTTTCTCACTGGAAAACCAGTTAATTTTTATATCAGCACAGTGCGTAAAGAAAAGTATCGTGTCGTAGTACCAAACATGCAATTATTCCGGTTTAGATATCAAGTTTCTTGATTAAAGTACTTTCTTCCACAAAATACTGAAAGAAAAGTAAAATTAAAGATACGTGAGAACGCCAATTAACCTCTCACAGACTCTCCTGAGAATAAATATAAAATATTTATTTCTTATGAGCAGAGTTAACTTATTTTTTCTTCCTTCTCAGGAGATTGAATAGCAACGCCATGTTGAACGAAGAAAGGTTCAGTTGATATAGGTTTTTCCTCCAACGGAGCGGTAAATACGTCTCGCGGAAGAGCATTCCTTTTTCTTCCTTTTTTTTTTTTTTTTCTGTTTTATTCAGTTTTTGCTTTTTAATTAATCCTTTTCAATTTATTTTTGCGGAAAACAGTCAAAAATAAAGCAGCTTACAATCTTCGTAAGAAAGAGGCAAACACGCGCGAGGGTAGAACTCTCGCTAATTTTTTTTTCTGCATTTCTTTTTTTTTTTTTTTACACTTAACCTCTTATGATGCTTTTATTTCCAGTCTTTCGCGACCATTAACATTTTAATCAAAACGTAGGCAGGGTTTGAAGAGAGAATTACGAGAATTCTGGGATATTAATCCTATTTCGCGATTCCCAGACGTAAGGGATATGAAGATTTTTCTGACAATCATGTGTTGGACAAAGGGTCTTTGTGGTTTTCTATACATGCGTGAAATTAATGATTTGGCTCTCGTAGATAAGAATTAAATGAAACAAAACATCCTGCTTCTGAAATTATTTCTTTCTTCACCTTTTGTGATGCGATCAGGTGAGTTGATTACTTCTGTGCTTGAAACCGTATGAAAGGAGCTTTTTTTATGTAGCTCCAGTATGAGTTCCGACGTGAAGTTGCACTACAGGTACAGTGAAATAGAAACAAAGAAGACTGGAGTTTTCTTTTCATGTGAAACGTTCATAAAAAGCAAATGAAAATATGAAGCGGTTATCAAAATTGTATAGCAGCTTTTTCAGAAAAGCAATTCTCTCCATAAACGTTTCGTTTCAACTCAATAAATCGTTATTCCATAATTTATATATGATACTGGGTTCTTGAAATGTCAGAAGACTATTCAGATACACTTTAAAAAAAATAAGTGGTGTGAATTTATAGAAATTTTCTTAAAATAACGTGCAGCAAATTTGCCCGCAGGTATCCGTCTTTTAACGAAATTTCCGTTTGTTCTAATTTTGGACAGAATATCTATAGTCAGTAAGTTATTCAGTTTATTTCAGAAAAAATCCATTTCGAGTTTTTCGGTAATTCTACTAAAATTTCGTTAAACCTTCAGTTCTGATTCGATTCTCGGTGGCGGCTGATGATAATTTTTCTGTGACTCACTTATACACGTGGAAAGAGCGATGACTTCTGTTAGATGTTCCTAATCCACGTCAACTGTGTGTGTTATTTATTCATGAGCCCCTTCTTTATTCGTCCCTAGCGGAATTTCAACCAGTGACCTACTGAAGGAGAAGCGTGCGTCATACCGCTGAGACAGAAATTCCCGTTGATATCGCATATAAGGTACAGCTGTAATTGCTCGATGATGAAATTATGTTTGTTACTATAATGTGGTTGAATTACTCATGTTACGTTCTGTTGGAACTTTTTTTTAATACGTTTGAAATAATTTTAGTTTTGATGTAGGAGGACTTATTACGAATTGCCTGTTTTTTTCATCTTGATTCTAAGAAGTAACAGTATGCTTTGGAAATCGAGATCATTTTAAACTGACAATGACTTTCGATTATCTTTAAGAAAAGGTCAAATATATTGCTTTATTGTATAAAAATTTCTAAAAAAAAAAACTAAAAACTATAAAAAACTACAAAACTTTTAAGTATAAAATTTATTCTTGATATTAGCTTTTGTCATGGGGCCTACTGACGTCACACGTGAGTCACAGATGTCACACAATCAATTTCACAGTCAATCAAACCTCAATCATTCCCGCGAAATGTTCCTCTTACAGAAATTTTTCTGTCATATGGATGCGGAAAAAAAACGAACAGAATCTTCCATTAATGTACGAGAGGAATTGCGGAAAGGATTCTGAAAATTCAGAAATTTTCCGTTAACCCCTCTTCGAAACGGCAGTTAAAAATACGGTTCCTGACCTTTCTTTCGCAGTTGTTTTCTGTAAATAATACGGTGCAAAACTGTAAAAATTACGGTTCCTGACGGTTCCTTTACAGTTATTTTCTGTAAATAATGTGGTACAAAACTGTAAGAATTACGGTTCGTGACTGCTCATTCACAGTTGTTTTCTAATACGGCACAATAATGTAAAAATTACGGTTCCTGACTGTTCTCTCACAGTTGTTTTCTGTAAATACACTGACGGAAAAAAATCCCAACACCAAGACGGGGTTGTGTTAGATAAACGACAGTGGGTAGGCAGTGTGAGTACATCTGTAAGATGACGTCTATGCAAATTTCGCGCTCGGCGCGTTCGTGTGGCGCTAGTAGCGCCCCTCGAACATACAAAGCAGGTTTGCTGTAAATACGCGCTGTAACGTTCGTGAGCGTTAGTTATCGTTGAGATTCGACGTAGTGTTTTGATGTTAGTCAAGAATGCCTTTAAGAAGACGAAGAAGCTATTATCAACAGCTCACGGAGTTTGAACGAGGTCGTGTAATAGGGCTACGAGAGGTGGATTTTCGTTCCGCAATATTGCAAAACGACTTGGCAGGAATGTAGCCACTGTGCATGATTGTTGGCAGCGGTGGTCAAGGGAAGGTACTGCCTCAAGAAGACCGGGTTCCGGCCGGTCACGTGGCACTACTCAGAGGGAAGACCGCCGTGTACGGCGTGTAGCCGTGGCGCATTGTACCGTGTCTGCGGCATCAATTCGTGCTGCAGTTGCCACCACAGTGACACAACGAACTGTTACAAATCGGTTACTTGAAGGACAGCTCCGAGCCAGACGCCCTGTGGCGTGCATTCCACTTACTCCAAACCACTGCCGTTTGCGACGTCAGTGGTGTCAAGCTAGAGCTCATTGGAGGACGGAGTGGAGATCTGTTGTGTTTTCTAATGAAAGCTGGTTCTGCGTGGGTGCCAGTGATGGCCGTGTGTTCGTTAGAAGGAGGCCAGGTGAGCGCCTGCAACCAATCTGTCAGTGGCCGAGACACACTGGACCTACACCTGGAGTTATGGTCTGGGGAGCAATTTCCTATGACAGCAGGAGCACTCTGGTGGTTATCCCACGCACCCTGACGGCACAGTTGTACGTCGGTCTGGTGATTCAACCTGTTGTGCTGCCATTCATGAACAGCATTCCAGGGGGTGTTTTCCAACAGGATAACGCTCGCCCGCATACCGCTGTTGTAACTCAACATGCTCAACAGAGTGTCGACATGTTGCCGTGGCCTGCTAGATCACCAGATCTTTCACCAATCGAGCACGTATGGAACATCATCGGACGACAACACCAGCGTCACCCTCAACCAGCATTAACCGTCCCTGTATTGACCGACCAAGTGCAACAGGCATGGAACTCCATCCCACAAACTGACATCCAGCAGCTGTACGACACAGTGCATGAACGTTAGCGTGCTTGCATTCAACATTCTGGCGGTTACACCGGTTATTAATGTACCAGCATTTCACATTTAAAATGGCTCTTCTCGCGCTTACATTAAGCTGTGATCTTGAAACCTTAATCGATTAAATATGTTACCTATACAAATGTATTGCCGCCATTTCATTCCTCTACAACTATTTTTTCGTGGTGTTGGGATTTTTTTCCGTCAGTGTAATACGGTTCAAAACTGTAAAATTTACGGTTCCTGTCTGTTTTTTCACAGTTGTTTTCTGTAAATTTTACGGCACAATAGTGTGAAAATTACGGTTCGTGGCTGTTCTTTCACAACTGTTTTCCGTAAGTAATACGGTACAAAACCTTTATTGTTATGGTCAAATGATGGCAACCTTGTTAACGATCTAAACCCGTAAAATTAACGGTCATTTTTCTACATCGTATAAGAAAGGAATCACGTTAAGTTTTCTGAAAATTTAGAAATTTCTTGTGGTACGAAAAATCAGCGAAATTCAGGTTTTTTCCATCATTTCATGAAAAAGGTTGTATCAGAAATTTGCATCGTTAATCTGCGAAAGGGATCACGGGAAATGGCCCGTGAATTCCAGAATTTTTTTACAGTGTATGAAAAGTAATAAGATACAGGGGGACATGATAATATTGACAATTAGAAATTATTTTTGCTGATGTGGGGGCGATTCCTTCAAGCGAAATTCACGCCTGCGTGTGTACATTTTGTGTACAGTTTCACTGAATGGATCAAATACTCTAAAAACTTAGACATCAATGATGAACAAATCGCGCTGAAGAAATAATTCGTCTCAAATACATGGCATGGAAGGCATATACAAATTCTATTAGGGTCATAAATGTGCCGAGTCTCACTGCTTTTTATGTAGGGATCTCTTTAGGAAACTTAAAAAGTACATCGCCCTCGAACGGGAATTGAACCTCGACAACTCTTATTGGCGTATGTTGTACGCCAAGTCGCCGCGTCATCGCCGGTTGTTCCTGATCGCCAGCTGCAAATGGCATTGCCTTTCTACATTGCATATTTCGCGTGATGCAATATACGTTTGTGATTGCTTATAGGTTGTGTGTATTACAGTTTGTGTTTGTTTCTTCCTGTTCAGTCAATGTAGAAGTATTATTTTAACGCGAACAGTATTTGTTTTGAAAATGAAACGGTTTTTAATCAGTGCACAGGGAGAAGATTCAGAAATGTCTGCATGAGAAAAAGATGATGAGTATGAAGTGCAAAAGGTTCAGTGGGTAGCGTGTGATGGCTGTCAATGAAGCTCGAGCTGTGTGCCGAGATCGCTGTAATTGGAGACGCCTGATACAGCAAAAGTGAGTTCTTTCTGTGAGGAGGAAACCAGTGTATGTATATGTGCAAAGAGAAGACAAAAATGATTGTTCTACTATCTATGGCGGCAGCAAGAAAGAACCTATAGACTCTAACACTACAACTACACGGAATGCAAAAAAAAAATGGAGTTTAGTTTTGATGAAAATTACTTGTCCCTGGGTTTCACAAACGCCATCGTTAACAGTAAAGAACTTCCACAGTGTGTAATATATATAAGTGTTTGAGCTTCAGTGAGTACGAAGCCTTATAAATTAAAAAGGCATCTTGAAATAAGACGTGTGGAGTTTGACAGCAAACCAAGAGTTGCTGTTTTTTTTATCAGAAAACTTACGAATTTCCAGTCTACCCAGCGAAGTTTTACTGAAACAACTAGTATGCAATCTAAATATATTCTGGCTTTAGCATATTTCACACGGAATTGCCAACTGTAAAAAATCACACACAATAAAAGAAAGTTTTGTATTACCGGCAGCAATTCATATGGTTTCTACCATGTTTGATAGGATCTACGACGAAGCATTTAAACAATGTTCCCGTTTCTAATGACACAGTATCCCGCGAATGTTAAACATTTCAGAGGACTTAAGTGAGCAGTTAATAGACAAGTTTAGAGACAATTACTATGCACTACAATTTGATGAAGCAACTGATGTGCATAGAGATAGCCATCTAATTGCGCATGTTCGATTCATCGATGGTGATAAGCTGCGAGAAGTCCTTTTTTATTTATTTGTTTGTTTTTGAGCCTTTTCTTAACAATACGACAGCGAAGTGCATTTTTAGCATAATTGATACTTAAAAGAAAATGGCATATTGGTAGACGTGCGTTGGCATATGTACAGATGGAGCTCGCGCTATGTCTGGAGTGCACACTGGACTTAAAGCAAGGATTGCAGAAATAGCTCCTGGTCAAGTGACGCATTGCATGATTCACCGGAAGGAACTGGTATCTTAACAGCTAAGCTCTCCTCTGAATGAAGTGTTACACGCAGTTGTCAAAACTGTAAATTTCATCAAAGCTCATATACTAAATTCCCGAATTTTTAAGGTTTTGAATGAAGATATGGGTTCCTACTTTTTCACACCGAAGCCCGATGGTTGTCATGAGGCAAAGTGTTGAACAGAATATCTGAGCTGAGGTATGACGTATTCTGCCTTTTTCTTTCAAAACTGGAATACCTTGCAGATATTTGGAAAAATTAAATATTCTGAACAAATCACTTCAAAAGAATGACGCAACGTACGTCATTGGAATGCTAAAGTTCAGGCGTTTATCATACAAACTACAACTTTAGACAAATGGCTTTAAAAAATAACGATTTGGAAATGTTTCCTACTCTTGTCAACATGCGTAAACAAACAGACCTTCAAGTAATTCCCTCACAGCTGAAAAGTTATTTCACTGACCATCTAGTCACGTTACAAGAACATTTAAAAAAATGTTTTTAGAAAAACCTCGATTCGTTGAGCTAGATAAAAAGTCCATCTGAAAATGCACCACGGCCAAAATCATTAAACATGACAGATCAAGGACATCTTATTTATCTACAGACTGATGCTTTTTCAAAAAATAAAATTTAAAGAAAGCTTCTTGCCTGTTTTCTGGATTACTGTTCGAAAAGAATACTCAACATTAAAGGAAAAGGCTATGAAAGTTCACATACCTATTGTGACTATCTACTCATGTGAAACTGGATTTTTAGCTTTGGCGGCCTTCAAGGGTAAATATCGTGCGAGACTTGATGTCACCCAAGAGCTAACTGTTGCTCTTTCTAATATTACTTCTCATATTGATAGCAATAGGTGAGGTTTTTCGTGCTGCAAATTATACTCACAATGAAGAAGTCTCTGTCATACAAAACGCGATGGACAACTTGTACAATAACCACTTTTTGACGAAATGAAGAACGCCAAGGTTACACATTTAATCGAATTTAAAAACGGTATTTACAAGTTTAAAAGCATATGATAGATGGAAAGCACGAGATCTTTCGATCACACTAGTGATCTTCATCAGGTCGCCCACCTAATGGCATCAGGTTTTAAGGTGGACGTCTAGTAATTTTGCTTTCTTTACTTCCACTGGAAAAACTTCTGTACACATTTTTTTCACGATTAATGCGTTTCCAAGGATGAAAATTTAAACATCGATTAAAATAGTTTTATATAATAACTTGTAATACTTAATATTTTCTAAAACATAACCATAATTATATTAAAAATCAATAACTTTCTCTTTGGTGGTGTTGAAACCAGAAAAAAGATGACGCGACCTGTACTTTGATTACGTCAGTAGACAAACGAATGTTGGATTGCGTAATTATGGTTATGTCTTAGAAAATATTAAATATTCCAAGTTATGAAATGAAGCTCTATTAATCGATGTTCAAATTTTCATCCTTGGGAACGCATTAATTGTGAAAATAAATGTGTACAGACGTTTTTCCATTGGAGGTATAGGAAGCAAAATTACTAGACGTCCACCTTAATAGCACGCAACATACACATGCGTATATAGGTTTCGATGTCATGAGAGAGTAGCTAGAGACGCATGCTCACAGTGGTGGTTGTGATCACAGAGAGACAAGTTAAGTAAATACATTTGAGTAACATGAAATCAATATGATATCGCACGAGTATTACCGATTCCATTATAGTTGTTATTTACACAATGTTTCATTAGATTAGCCTATACACGAGGGTGAAGAAAGGGCATATCATCATTACAGCAAATTCCTCTGTAATGGTGAATGTATAAGCTTTCGGCAAACACGGTCATACTTTTATTACTGTGTGTAATGAGAACTTTAGCTTCATCCCATATAAGTCTATGTGTACCACTAGCAGCCAATGGAGCTAGTGCTGTCGATTGTGAACCTGTTCTCACATCACGCAAGTGTTCAAGCAGTCGGATTTTTAAATTGCGTAAAGTACACTTGATCGGTTTCATTATGGCTTATGACCCTCAAAGGGATAAGATAGACACCGTACCAATGTTTGGTCTCGACGGGGGTCCCTGTCGCGTTTAATCAGCGTCTATACATTGCGTGTTTGCAAACCAAAGTTTAAGTTAAACTTGGCACATGAATTTTTTAAAGCGCTAGTCCATCCAGGATAATAACTCATGGATCCTACGTACCTGGTAGCAGTGTAAGTGCGCTCCAAGGTGGTAAACGCAAGTCGTCGATGTCTGCGGAAGATTGCGTATACCGTGTCTGTCGGGTACCCAAACTCGCTAGCTATTGTATATATTCGATTTATTTCGATGCGTCGTAAGCGTACGGATGACGAATGCGTGAATGCCCTTCTTACCAGGTATCGTAGGGAAAGCAAGCTTGACAGACAGAGGCTGCGCCGAATGTATGAGAATATAATTGGGTACGATGTAGGTTTCGATATACGGAATATTTTAAGGTGAAGTTTTGAGGGTGCCGTTCAATACGTAAATCTAAGAACGCGAGTTTTAAGTTATTATCCAACTCCAGGGTAAGGTTTATAGAACTATATTTGGAGTTTAACATGTTAAGGAAATGTAACAGGTCAGGGTGTGAGTGTGGCCATAGGACAAGAATGTCATCCACATAACGGGTGTAGAGAAGAGGTTTTAGCGGGCATTCTTCAATTACCTCTTTCTTAAGCGTTTACATGATGACTTCGACGAGAATAGCTGAAAGGGGTGCGCCTTCTCTTTGTTGGAAAATTACGTCATTATGTTTAAAGTATGACCTAGAAACAACGAGTTTTAAAGCGTAAAGAACAGCCTCAATTTCCAACGGTGGGAGAGGTGGGTTAAGATTATATAGTTTCTGATAAATAATATTATGCGCCACGTGGAGGGGGATAATGGAGTATAGAGACACGACATCCAAGGGAGGCCATTATAAACGGGGCTCCCTGGGAACTGAAAGACTTAAGAAGGTTAATCGCCTGCCTGTAGGGAGCTGTTACTTGAGAACTGGGAATTATTTAGAATAGGTGAAAGAAATTTTGCAATTGATTTTTCAAGCGGACGAAAGGAGGACGCGTACGAAGAGAGTAAGGGTTGAAGGGGATGATTTTATTTATGAAGTTTGATCTTCCCGAAAATTTCGGGAGCCCTAGAGCCTTTGAGGTTCATGTTGTCGGTTCATTATTTTGAATGCGATTATAAAGAGTGAAACTGAAGCAGAACATCCGACATATAGCCAAATTTCGTGGCCTTGTATCTTCAGAGATCCGATCTCGACCCACCCGTACAGAAAGATCCAACCAATCTACTGGACATGAGCCTAGAATGTATGTTAATTTAAGCTCCAACAAACTTTCCGATACCCAGAAGAATGCCCTGGAACGGGTACTACACCGAACTTTTTTAAACTCGTGTCACAGGCTGAAAACATCATCCGTACACTCCCTTCTGAGCACCAGGACGACGCAAGAACCAACTTTGTCAAGTCGCTTCGACATAGATCCGTCCCATGCCGACGGGGCTCACACCATGGACCCACCTTGACGTTGAATCAAAATCAAATTTTCAGCGAAGAGAAGCATCAACTACGTGAACTTTAAAAATACCCTAACTTGGCCATCATATCGGACGATAAGCCTAATAGGATTTTTGGACCATGATGTGTACCAATTACAGATGCAAGAAACTATTGAATGAATTCCGCATAAAATTATGAGGTTTGACCCTACCTCAGCAACAGTTGCGTCCATTGCTAAGCTTAAGAATTACGGACACCTACCTAAAATAATTTCCGACAACATGAACCCCACCCAAAGGCTCTAGGGTTCCCGAAATTTTCGGGAAGATCAAACTTCATAAATAAAATCATCCATTTCGACCCTAGGTTTCTTCGTATGCGTCCCCCATTCGCTCGCTTGATGGTGTGCTGCCTCTCTTGCCCGACGACAGCATTTCCCGTACAACATATCCATCTCGCAGTACTCCTCGTTGGAATAACTAGCCATGTATAGACTCCAAGATCCAGTCCCCGCACTGTCTGACAAACGTTCCCTGACCGCCAATTTATATTTCCCTATGAGGTATGACGTAGCGTTTTCATTTACATACTTTCATCCATCCTTCGCTGTTTGGCAGGCAAAATTCGTTTACAGATTTTACGCTTTGCGATGTCATTCGTGACGTATTTATGCCGGTGATCGGATACCAAGAGATCTGCATTTCTGGAGTTCTATTGGGGTTTTTGGTGAATGTAGGGCGTCATTTTATACTAAATCGGTGACGCTCTACACGTTTGCCATTGACTTTTTTTCGCTATCTCTCTTGGTTCTCGCGATAGGATAGCTAACTTCCAAAATTCTCCGCTAGGGGTGCTGTAATTGTTCTCATCTGATAGAACATAGTCACTTTACTATATGTGCACACTACTTCCACAACTTGCGTTCAAAAGTTAATTCCCGGTTTAAGGACTTTCCTATAATCCCCGTATATGTTGCGTGCTGTTAAAACCTGATGCCATTGGGTGGACGATCTGATGAAGATCCCTAGTGTGATCGAAAGATCTCGTGCTTTTATCTATCATATGCTTTTACTCTTGAAATTCCCGTTTTTAAATTCGATTAAATGTGTAACCTTGACGTTCTTCATTTGGTCACAAAATGGTTATTGTACAACTTTTCTATCGCGTTTTGTATGACAGAGACTTCATTATGAGTACACTCCTCATATTAATAAACTTTGTGCTCAGAAACAAGCACATCCATCGCATTAAGTATAAACATTACTTGAGAAAATTTACAACAAAACAAATATTAAATAATATTATAATTACAAACTATTGTAAATAGTATAATATGAATTTAAGAAGTGTGCCATAAATGCTGATGTTTAAGAGCTAAAATATTATTTTATGTTCAGTCAGTTATTGAATTTATTTAAATAAAACTGTTCTAATTTGAGCGATGTTTTCTTCATTTCCTTATAAAATGTTACAATTTGCATATACATAAATGCGCGAACGAAAGTACGCACACTAAACAAAATATTTTTATTCGTATACTAAGTCGAGCTGGGCGGCACAACGTCCCTATGTAGGCGTGCAGGGGTTCACATAAATCAAAGGTCTGAGAACCACTGATCTACGCTATAATGTATTTATTTAATTATCATATTGAGATTTATTCAGCATCTGTAGAAAGTAATGCAACAGTTTTCTTTGTGCATAAGCTTGATATACTTATTCTGCTTTTGTATAGACGAATCGGACTAGCAATGTTAACTTTGTCCTAATCTCCGAACATAACCACCTCTACACAACGATCACTTGATTCCGATCCGAGCAATGACCATTATTCTGAGGCTTCACTGTATTTACATTAATTACTGAGCAGAAATATGGATTTGAAAATTTGAACCAGACTCTGAAAATTTTTATTCTTCTTTTCTTTCCTTCCTCAAAGACCCCTTTTCCTCTTTAATATTGCGTTCTTACTAATTTGCCTTCTAGTTATCAAAAAACTACATAGGCAAGGATTAGTTGTGCGAGAATAATGAAAACACCCTAACTTGTGCTTCAGGAATGGAAAGTAAACGGGCGGCTCTTTACAGCTGAAAATTTGAAGTGGACGGTCCTTTAAACCTGAAGCAAATAGAAAAATTGAAAGCCCAGCGCTCATGTGTCGCAATTTATTTAAGAAATTCATGGAGTCAACTCTTTAATAACGACTAAGTACGTTCCTTTGCATTGTTGCGTTTCTTTGTTTCCTTCTTTTTGTGTGTGTTTGTGTGTGTGAAATTCCTTTAGAAGATGGAACTATTTTTCATCGTTTAAGTTGTGAACATGACCTTCTCACAATCTGTACTTTGAATCTTTGTTTACCTCAGATGCAGCTGGAAAACACTTTTCCAAAGTCTTACCTAAACAAATTGGTTTCATTTCACACAGCGTTGTTTTCTGTATAAACACGTACTGAAGTTTCTGTATCTTAATTACATACATGTAGGATAATTGTGATTCAGTTAAATCCTGACAAAAGGGGAAGGGAGGAAGGACAGCAAAAGATTCAAAATCCGAACATAGTTCTTCTACATATACATATTTAGATTAAATGTTTCACGTTATTTTGTAAATCATTACAAATACGTTTGATAATTCCTGGAACAACAACACTTTAAAGTGATTTTAACAAAAACAGAGGTAAAAGGTAATAATAAGCTTATCAAAATTAATTATTACATTTGCAAGTGTTGGTGGTAAGGCATTTTTTGCACCGTGAAAATTAAGGGTGGGGATCTACGAGTAATCAATGGTACTAAAAAACTTTTATTAGTGAAAATCTGTATGTTATAGGGTGTAAGTCTTATATTTGTAATGGTACTATAAAACATATAGTTAGTAACAACGTGCGAAACTTCTTTTAATTAGTTAATTATAAATTCAGTAAGTTCTGTATGAACACTCATACTAAATAATTTTTTCAATATTTCAATACTGCTTTAAGCTTTTGCAATAAAATGGATGACAGAAATTTCTTCCACACGAAAAAACTTAACTCATGAAACCGACTAACAGTTATTAATTGATTATCACTTTTATATTTATTGGGGATTGTAATTATTATTCTATATAAAATATTGTAGTAATTATCAACACAAATATTTCACGTGAAATAAACAAAGACATCGCTCTTTCCACGTTTATCAACTCATAGCAATCGAAAAATGGTTATCAAGCCACTGTTGTTTTTCGGTTGTTGTGTGTTGATAAATGTGGAAAGAGCGATGTCTTTGTTTATTCACTGACGCCACGTATTTAGAGAATTTTCCATAACATTTCACGTATTTTTTAACTTTTACAATAAAATAGAAAATATTTTTTGAAAGACATTTTTCATTTAATATTTATTTACAGGTTTCATAAACTATACCTTATAATTACATATTATTCTGTTTATAATATTCCTTCAAATACTTTCAACACAGAAGATTCAGTATACATGTAAAGTATTCAGTCAAATTAGAGTTTGAGGGAGCATTCTCCAAACTTCGGTACATGTATGTACAAATCCTGATTACTCTTACCCTTCGCAAAAGAAAACAATGAACGACGATCTCCAGAACAGTTATGTCTGTTACACAATATCAATCTGTATTTCTTTTTACGAAATAATATTTTTTTAATATTATAATTATTGAAAGGAACCAATAATAACACTTTTTACAGTTTTTTTATTGGAGGTTTAACGACCACCGTGAGCAACTGAATGGGGTATAAACAGTCGCCTGTCTCTAATTTAGGGTCACTGGTTCCAGGGAAGGGAGAGAGCCAGTGCCGTAAGACAAACACAACACCCATGCCTGACCGGGATTCGAACCCTTTCAGACGAATAATCAGAGGCAACCGTTTAGATCACTGCCCCTAGACGGTGGCAAACGATAATTTGCAATTTATAAACAGACCTCAAGAAACCAGAATGCAATTTGTCAGCAATTTCACTAATCCGCAGCACCAGCAAAAAAAACCGCATTTTTCTATTAAGAAAACGGTATTTATTATGTTATAAGATATCTTAATATTTTTTAATATTATAATGATTATGCGTTTAAATGCAAACAAATGAAAAATATTTTCCCCACGGCTCAAATAAGTGCGCTTGTATGTTACTTCTCCTTTTAAACAAAAACCTGATTTAAAGTTAACCCTTTCTTTTTAGCTTTCTGTATAGCTCTAGGCCAGATATCATGTTGAAAGGGACTAATAAATTCCATTTAATTGGCTGTTTTTAAATGTTGAATATTTAAAGCTTTGTTGTCAAAACGTTTTTAGATCCATTTTTCCATGTATAAAATTTTATGATCGCGTTCGTTTCGAATATTGCTGTAATAAAGCGCGACTTACACCACACTAAAAAGTCTGTATAACCTAGTAATATTGTTATTACAAGCAGTGGCAGCTGCAAAAACAATAGTATATGAGAATAGGAAATAGTTTTCGCAGTAAAAAGAAGTGTTATTAAAATAAAATGAAGATTATGTATGACTTATCGAATTCATGAAACCGTTCCTTGCTGACTTCTTGCTAACCCAAATATCTGATACATCATAATTTCTGAAAGCATGGGCGGCGGAACCTAATATTTTCAAGGGGGTCCAACTCCTCCGATAGCGAAAACAATTTTAAAAAAAGTAAGGATAGAGAGAGAGAGAGAGAGAGAGAGAGAGAGAGAGAGAGAAAATAACAAAGCAACGTAGGGAAGATGAGTACATACTGGTACATATCATCATCATCAACAACCGTTGTCAATCCACTGCTGGATCAAGGTCTCCTCAGGTACCTTCCACAACTTTCTGTCTTGAACCTGTCTCTTCCTAGTCACTCCAACAGGCTTTCGTATTTCATCCACCCATCTTCCACTTGGCCTTGTTTTGGGTCTTTTCCTGCCCCTTGGTAATTATATCTAATATTTCAGTTGCTCAAGCACGGCCGGTTTTCCTAGAAATATGCCCAGCCGATTGTCACTTGAGCGTCTTCACTTCGATCATGACGTCATCATTTTTTTTCCTTTTTCTAATTCATGCGTTCCTCTTCCTATCTTTCTTGATTACACAAAAAATGCACCATTCTAAGTTTTTCTGAGTTGTCTTCGTCCTCTGTGTGTCTTCTTCAGTTAAGGTTAATGTCTCTGCTCCATATGTAAGACATGGAAGGATGCATTGATTAAACACTTTTATTTTAATACATAATGGTAAATAGCTCTTGAACTAAGTTTTGCACGCCTATTTACCTGGGCGAGTCAAAAGTTCGTCCCATTTTGAGCTCTACATAATGTTGGATCTCCATTCCTGTGCGAAACGCACTCGACTGTCGACTGCGTATACTGATAACGTGGAACACAAAAGGCCAATGACGACCGTTTGGCACGGAGCCAAATTGCGTTATCAGGTAAGCAGAGGATGGAGGTCGATAAAGGCGCTGATTGAGTGCACCGACGCTCTTATTTGAAAAATGGATTAAACGCGGCAGCAGCGAGACACATTTCTGCACTTGAAGGCGAGAAAACAGTGGACAGCAGCACTGCACGAAAATGGTTCAGGCGGTTTTAATGCTTTGGACATCAGTCTCGAATACAAGCCTAGGTCAGGATGTCCATCGATCACCAACACCGACATCACGGAGGAAGCTGGGACTGCGAACCCCGGTAACAATACACGACAAATGGCAGCTGAGGTGGTGTCTTCCCAGTCCATTTTTTGTTTCGTCACCTGCCCAAGCTTGTTTTCTCCTCGAGATGCCATCGAATTGTTCCCCATGCATTGATATTCCAAAAGGCGACACAAGGTGTTTCTCTCTCTCTCTCGAAGATTGCTGTCAAATCCACAGGACGATATGTTTTGCCGTCCTATCGCAACAGGCGATGAAAAGTGTATAATCCTACGTTATCTTACCACTAAGCACAAGTGGTTGAGGACACACCAGGAAGCAAAGCCAGTGTCACAAAGAAGGAAACTCGAGTGAAGAGTCATACTGTGCATTTTGTCGAATTCTGAGGGTCCCCATACACTGAGAATTTGTGCCAGATATTCAGACTCCGGGCGGAAACTCTATGCGAAACAACTGCCGCTACCCAGCACTGATCAACAGAAAGCGTCCGTGGATAATACCCCCAATGCAAACCTACAGAATGGCCGGCCTGAAACTACAGCAATTGGAATGGGCTGTGATATTACCCCATCTTCCTTTACAGCTCTGACTTGGCTCCATCCGAATGTCACCTGTTTCGCTCCGTGGATCCATTTCCTACGAGGAAGACACTTCGCGTTATTGGTGGATGTGGAATCTGATATGAGATGGTACTGCCGTGGGAAAGTGGCTCTGGTGGAGCGTTGTCAGAGAACTGTAGGAAAGGACCATTTCCTACGAGGAAGACACTTCGCGTTATTGGTGGATGTGGAATCTGATATGAGATGGTACTGCCGTGGGAAAGTGGCTCTGGTGGAGCGTTGTCAGAGAACTGTAGGAAAGGACCATTTCCTACGAGGAAGACACTTCGCGTTATTGGTGGATGTGGAATCTGATATGAGATGGTACTGCCGTGGGAAAGTGGCTCTGGTGGAGCGTTGTCAGAGAACTGTAGGAAAGGACCATTTCCTACGAGGAAGACACTTCGCGTTATTGGTGGATGTGGAATCTGATATGAGATGGTACTGCCGTGGGAAAGTGGCTCTGGTGGAGCGTTGTCAGAGAACTGTAGGAAAGGACCATTTCCTACGAGGAAGACACTTCGCGTTATTGGTGGATGTGGAATCTGATATGAGATGGTACTGCCGTGGGAAAGTGGCTCTGGTGGAGCGTTGTCAGAGAACTGTAGGAAAGGACCATTTTCTACGAGGAAGACACTTCGCGTTATTGGTGGATGTGGAATCTGATATGAGATGGTACTGCCGTGGGAAAGTGGCTCTGGTGGAGCGTTGTCAGAGAACTGTAGAAAAGGACCATTTCCTACGAGGAAGACACTTCGCGTTATTGGTGGATGTGGAATCTGATATGAGATGGTACTGCCGTGGGAAAGTGGCTCTGGTGGAGCGTTGTCAGAGAACTGTAGGAAAGGACCATTTCCTACGAGGAAGACACTTCGCGTTATTGGTGGATGTGGAATCTGATATGAGATGGTACTGCCGTGGGAAAGTGGCTCTGGTGGAGCGTTGTCAGAGAACTGTAGGAAAGGACCATTTCCTACGAGGAAGACACTTCGCGTTATTGGTGGATGTGGAATCTGATATGAGATGGTACTGCCGTGGGAAAGTGGCTCTGGTGGAGCGTTGTCAGAGAACTGTAGGAAAGGACCATTTCCTACGAGGAAGACACTTCGCGTTATTGGTGGATGTGGAATCTGATATGAGATGGTACTGCCGTGGGAAAGTGGCTCTGGTGGAGCGTTGTCAGAGAACTGTAGGAAAGGACCATTTCCTACGAGGAAGACACTTCGCGTTATTGGTGGATGTGGAATCTGATATGAGATGGTACTGCCGTGGGAAAGTGGCTCTGGTGGAGCGTTGTCAGAGAACTGTAGGAAAGGATCATTTCCTACGAGGAAGACACTTCGCGTTATTGGTGGATGTGGAATCTGATATGAGATGGTACTGCCGTGGGAAAGTGGCTCTGGTGGAGCGTTGTCAGAGAACTGTAGGAAAGGACCATTTCCTACGAGGAAGACACTTCGCGTTATTGGTGGATGTGGAATCTGATATGAGATGGTACTGCCGTGGGAAAGTGGCTCTGGTGGAGCGTTGTCAGAGAACTGTAGGAAAGGACCATTTCCTACGAGGAAGACACTTCGCGTTATTGGTGGATGTGGAATCTGATATGAGATGGTACTGCCGTGGGAAAGTGGCTCTGGTGGAGCGTTGTCAGAGAACTGTAGGAAAGGACCATTTCCTACGAGGAAGACACTTCGCGTTATTGGTGGATGTGGAATCTGATATGAGATGGTACTGCCGTGGGAAAGTGGCTCTGGTGGAGCGTTGTCAGAGAACTGTAGGAAAGGAAAAAACAGCCTGTACTTTGCGGAGGCAGCTGTTGTTTCCTCAGGCAGCTGAATGAGGTGAGCGTGTGTGGCTATCCTTCGTCATTCAACTTTTTAGCTGCAAATGAGACAAATGTTTGACTCACCTTCGTATTTCTTCTATATGTGGGCCTTGCTTGATATCTGTTGTTCAAGGTAAATGTAGATATCGGTCACATCCAGAATTTGTCCCATCAAGTTTATAATCTTTAGCTTTTGTGAAAGCACAGTACAGAACTTGCGAAACATAAGTTCATTCGTAAACCACCTTCCTTTGCTCTTGTCAGCACGTTCCTGGATCATACACTCTAGCTCTGAGGGAACACTCCCAAAATTGACTATGTCGTCAGGAAAGCGAGGGTAGGTTAAATAATCTACATTAATCTTTTCCCCCTTTTCTTCCCAGTTCAATGATTGAAACACATTCTTCAAATATGGAATTGAAGAGTTTGGGAGATAAGCTGTAACCTTGTTTCACTCCCTTTCAAATTTTTATAAATGTTGTATCCTCAGACAGCCGAATCTTTGTGCTTGCATTTTAATCAATGCTATTAATGACGGTTATGCATTCATCTTCAATACCGCATAATTTCAAAGACATCAAAACTTCTGACGATTTCACAGAATCAGAAGCCTTTTCATTTGAGGCCTAAAGGGTGTCCCTTTAGGCCTCAAAACAGAGATCACTCGGCGAGGCATCGATTCGATGAGGTGGCGGTAGATATCCTGGGGTATGTGGTACCATAATGCCAACAGCAGTTCCTCTCTTTCATTACATTTTGGAGTAGTGGTGATTTAACGCGAATCCGCTTTTCCTACTCAAACCACAAAGGTTCGATTGGGTTCATGCCAGGTGAATTGGAGGCCAGCGCATTAACAGAAAGTCACCAGCATGTTCCTCGAAGCAATCTTTGACGATTCTGGTAGTGTGTCATGGCGCATTATCCTGTCGCTAATGGCCATAACCAGCAGTGAACACAGTTGCAATGAATGGGTGAACTTAGTCCGTAACGGTGTTCAGATACCTGACAGCTGTAACGGATTGTGCTATTGGGATAAAGGAGTCTCAAGTGCCCCCCCCAAAAAAACATCGTCTGCAGAATAACACCGCCGGCGCCATCCTGTTTCCGCCCAACAATACATCTAGATACTATAATAGCCTCCATTGGTAATCAGGGTATCCGCGCTCGGCAGTCTACGTGAGGCTCCAAGAATCTTGATTCGTCAAACCAGGACACTTTCAAACCAGGACACTTTCAGGACACGGCCCATTCTCGATTATCTTAGGTACATTTCATGCGTTGTTGGTGATGACGTACAGTGAACATGGGGACCCGGCTGGGTCTTCTGCTACGCAGGCCCATGCTCATAAGTTTGCGATGACCTGTGTGCTGTGACACATTGCCCTGATCATCGCTGTTGTAGCTGCGGGTGATTTGTCGCACTGTAACACTGCGGTCACTTTGAACAATGCGCGACAATACCCGCCCCCTCTGGCATCAATAGCTGCGCACGACACACGGCTCGACGACGGTTCGTCGTTTGGACATCTGTGCACCACTTTTGATACGTACTCACTACAGAGGCACGTGAACAATCCACAAGCTGCGCAGTTTCTCAGATCATAGTTCCAAGGCTCCGTGCATCACAATTTGTTCTTTATTAGATCCAATAAATCGGAAGCTTTTCCCATTCTGACTCCGAACACTTAACTAACCGAAAGCCGGTCCTCAGGTTGTATATATACTGCTCTGTGAACTTCACATGCGCGACCGTTCGGTCTCCAGGCGCAGTCATTTCTCTCGGCTGAGGGTGGTCATAATATAATGGCTCATCATTGTAGTTATATATGAACGCCTAATTGCACATGGAATGACAAAAGCCATTTAGTATTCCAATTACATATATTTTGGGTTAAACGGGTGAGTCTGTTATTGAAATCGAAGGAGCCAGTTATTACTCGGGCGTTTTGAAATTCACATCAATCCCAGTGCTTAAACAAATTTCTTGCGTATTTCTCTACCACATACAAAGGCATTGCGTTGAAGACAAGTTAAAACTCTAATATCAAGGAAACGTTGACAGATTGTTTCTACCTTTCGCAAAAACACCATCCAGGACGATACGGAGTATGAGAGGCAAGCGATTTCGATACCCTTTATTTCAGCAATAGTAGTTTTTGCAGCAAAAGCCCGCACATTCTGCCAGGATCTTTTATCTTCTTTGTGACAAAACACCAAGAAAGTCTTGTGATCGGTGCACAACAAGTACACTCACGGACAATGGAATTTGCGCACGTAAAATAAAACATGCTGCAACCGCGAAACTTTGCAGATAGCTAGAGTGCGTGGTGGTATACAAGAGATCCACGTTTGGTGCGATTACGCATGACCGCACACCCTGTGGTGGCGCTGCAAGCACGCACCATAAACTGGCGGGCAGTTGATGTCCCATGAAAGCGAAAAGCACCGCCTGATCATTGGGCTGAAAACCTCAGGGTGGTCGGTGCCGGTCCCGGACGATTCGTCCAACGACGATTGGTCCAATGCTGATTCGTCCAATGCCAATTCGTCCAAAGGGACAATTGGTCCAATGCCGATTGGTCCAAAGTCCGATTCGTCCAATGTCCGATTCATCCAATAGTACGATTGGTCCAACGCCGATTCGTCCAATGGTATCATCTTACCAACGGTAAACTGTTTTATTTTCCAGAAAGAAATAATGATTTAAAGTATTCTGCTCATTATATCCTTTTGAAAGATCATAAGATCATTGCCGTATATTTGGTAATTGTAAACATTTTACATAAACCTGGTAAAAGGCACTCAATGAAGCATTTCGCACCTGTTTGCAAAGCACCTATAAGCAGCGGGCCTTTTTAGAAGATTTTGAGTTACAACCTAGATATTTGATATTTGTAAGCCTTTTATAAAACCTTATAAAAGGCACTCATCGTATCATTTCTCAGACCTTACAAGGCACCTATATAGGCGTCCAAGACCTATATAGGCAGCGAGCCTTTTTAGAAGATTTTGAGTTACAACCTAGATATTTGATATTTGTAAGCCTTTTATAAAACCCTATAAAAGGCACTCATCGTATCATTTCTCAGGTCTTTACAAGGCTCCTAGGCCGTATGCCTTTTTAGAAGATTTTACGTTACAACCTAGATGCGCTTTTACTTAAGAACAAAATATTAATTCCTAAGGTCTTGGCCTTTTTAATATTTTTACTCTACCAATGTCATATTCACAACGTTTGCACATCAAATCAAGTTAATAGCATTGCTCTTTTACTTAGGCACTAAATATTAATTCATAAGACCTAGGCCTAGGCTTTTAAACACTTTTTATTCTACTGATGTCATATTCGAACGTTTACATATTAAGTAAAGTTAAAAATACTAGAATAACATTAGTAAGTTTTCTTGATAGGTAAACGTTATGAATCGGCATCGGTAGGATAAAAACTGTCAAAAAGGCATACGTCTAGGGCCTGGGAATTAATATTTCGTGCTTAAGTAAAAACGCAATATTAACTTGCTTTGATAGGTAAACGTTATGAATATAGCATCGGTAGAATAAAAAATGTTAAAAAGGTCTAGGTCTAGGCCTTAGGAATTAATATTTCGTGCCTAAGTAAAGTTCAATATTATTAACTTGATTTGATATGCAAAGGCTATGAATCTGACATCGGTAGAATTAAAACTGTTAAAAAGGCCTAGGCCTAGAGCCTATGAATTAATATTTCGTGCTTAAGTAAAAGCGCAATATTATTAACTTGATTCAATATGTAAACATTATGAATATGACATCGGTAGAATATAAAGTGCTAAAAAGGCCTAGGCTTATGGCCAATGAATTAATATTTCGTGCTTAAGTAAAAGCGCAATATTATTAACTTGATTCAATATGTAAACGTTATGAATATGACATCGGTAGAATATAAAGTGCTAAAAAGGCCTAGGCTTATGGCCAATGAATTAATATTTCGTGCTTAAGTAAAAGCGCAATATTATTAACTTGATTCAATATGTAAACGTTATGAATATTTTTTTTTTTTTTGATTGGAGGTTTAACGACCACCGTGAGCAACTCAATGGGCTATAAGCAGTCGCCCGCCCCTAATTTAGGGTCACTGGTTCCAGGAAGGGAGAGAGCCAGTGCCGTAAGACAAACACAACATCCATGCCTGACCGGGATTCGAACCCGGACCCCTTACGGACGAATGATCAGAGGCCAACGCCTTAGACCACTGCGCCACCGGGGCGGCGTTATGAATATGACATGGCTAGAATAAAAACTGTTGAAAAGGCCTATGTCCGAACCCGACCAGAACGTTTCCATTGGCCAGTTGGCGGAACCCCACTGCATGCTAGAAACGGAAAACTAGTATTTTATATTATTTCATGCAAAAGAGAAACATTGAAGTTGATTCAACGGCTCGTACATGAGTAACTTCATACAGCAACAAGGACAGTATAAAAAACACGATTCCAAAAAAAAAAAAAAAAAAAAATCTGTAACCACAATATTACGCATGAAATGTAACATTTTTAACATTCTTTGTACTACCGGCACTTTCGTATAACATCGAAGATAAAATCACAACAGCTGAGATTTTTATAACACGAGTAGCACTTTGGACAGATAGGACGGAATTGGACCAATCGTCCAATGGACGAATCGGCATTGGACCAATCGTCCCATTGGACGAATCGGCATTGGACCAAACGTACCATTGGACGATTCGTGCCTTTGGACCAATTGTCCATTGGACGAATCGGCATTGGACCAATCGTCGTTGGACGAATCGTACCACACCCGGTCGGTGCGTCATATAGCCCGCAACGTGGATCGTTTTGACTCTACCGTCCGACTGTGTTGAGAGCAGTGGACACGTGACGGCACTGCCACACGACGGAGCGGATCCAGACGAACCAGGACAACCGGTAGAGAGGATGGACGGATCGTTCGCCAGGCACGAACGGATCCCACTGGCACCTGGTCCACTATACAAGCAGATGTAACAGCTCAGGTGTGCCTACGAACCATTTCTCGACACCTCGCGAAAGCGAATCTGTGATCCCTGCGCCCCTTTTGTGTAATGCCATTAACACCGGAACATCGCCTGCTCCGTTTTCAGTGGTTCCAAGCCTGAGCGACGTGGAACGCCATGGACTGGCGAAGTGTGGTGTTTAGCGATGAGTGCCGCTTCCTTTTGGGGACGGATGATCATCGTGTCCAGGTGTGGAGGTACCCCGGGTCAACGGCCCAATCCCATCCTCGCTATCGAGCGACACACCACACCCACAGCAGGCATTATGGTCTGGGAGCCATAGCCTCTGATAGTCGATGAGATCTAATAGTGGTGCGTGGATCATTGGCGGGCCAGTGGTATGTGGATGAGATCCTACGACAGCACGTGCTCCCATTCCTGGTAGGTATTTCAGATGGGCTATACCTGCAGGATAATGCCCGCCCGCATAGGGCTCGGGTTTCCCGGGACTGCCTACGTCATGTACAGACACTTCCATGGCCTGCCATGTGTGGAACCAGTTGAAACGCTAGCTGCTGTCGTGCCGCTCTATCTGGTATTTGGAGCACACCGTCCAACACGTGTGGGCCAGTCTACCGCAGGACCACATCAGGAGTCTCTTGGCCTCCATGCCGGACCGTATAGCAGCATGCATCGCCGCACGAGCCAGTGCGACGCGCTACTGAAGATGACTGGACTGCGTGCCACAGGTCCCTCTGTAATTATCTTGCAGTTATGTTTTTGCCATCATGTGTATACTTCATCTGCATCATTACGACCACAAAATTTCAGTTCAATCCGATTCTTCCTTCTTAGAAGAAATTATCGACGTTTATTCACAATTTAATGTTTTATTAATATCGACTATAGTTTCGCAGAGCGTTTGGCTCGGCATCATCAGTCCATTCGTCCTAATGTTGCCTAACCAAACGCTCTGCGAAGCTATAGTCGATGTTAATAAAACATTAAATTGTGAATAAACGTTGATAATTTCTTCTAATCAACATCACAAGTGTGTAGTCTTGAATTATATATACTATTCCTTCTTGGTGCGTAAATTTCATTGTCCGTGAATGTAGTATACTCACCACTTAATTTGAGTTCTAGTTCTTTTGTTCAGTTATTTCTCAGATGTATTTAATGAACTTTCTGATCTCGAGCAAGACACATTTGGACTTGGAATAAAGAAAACAAAAGAAAGAACGCACAGAGGGAGGCACAGAGACCTCGTCTCCTCCCTGGCTATTGCTTTAAAGAAATTTAAAGACTTTTTTAACGTTTTTTAAAGGACAAAAACACAGCGTTGAATTAGCTTTTTAATATACAGTATTTGTGTGAAATCTATTTTCAAAATCGTGCCTGAAGAGTTTTCCAGACAACTGCGAAGTATGGTGACGGTATTCAAGAAATCGTAAAAAAAAGGAGTCTATAAATTATATGTGAACCACATGGATATTTTTAATACGTTTCCTGGCTGGACCCCCTCAGTTAGGGGAACCATGAAATTCCAGAGGGGGTCCGGACCGCCGCTTCCCCTACCTTCCGCCACTCATGTCTGAAAGCTTCGTATTTGGAAGAAACGGAACAAGACCGTGGACACTGTGTACGCAGGCAGATTTTTCACTTTTATCGCTCTCATGCTAATGTTCGGAGAAGGAGAGGGAGAGGAAGTGAAACAATCAGACAGATAAGGACACGACTGTTTAAAACAATTAGGCTACCCGGTGCGAAGTCCACAACAACAGTTGTAACGTACCACGAGATGTGACGTACCTGCCAGAAGGACGCACACGACATAAAGGCAGATAGGAATCAGAATAAAACGTCCGCGTAGCTCAATTGGTAGAGTGACTTATTCCGGAATGAGGGGATCCGGGTTCGAATCCTGACGTGGATAAAAATGACGGAGAAATTTACTTCGTTATAATGGCGCCCGAACTATCCGGATGACCCGACCGTTCAAAATCTCGCATTGGTGTGATGTTCTTTCCACACCGCGAGATAGGAAAAATCTTAGAATCCCTTCTCCAGCACTTCGAAAAAAAAAAAAAAAAAAGAAAATAAGGGGAGATGATGTAACGTACCACGAGATGTGACGTACCTGCCAGAAGGACGCACACGACATAAAGGCAGATAGGAATCAGAATAAAACGTCCGCGTAGCTCAATTGGTAGAGTGACTTATTCCGGAATGAGGGGATCCCGGTTCGAATCCTGGCGTGGATAAAAATGACGGAGAAATTTACTTCGTTATACAGTGACCACTACTGCGACATATCAGTGGATCGTTTTGTACTTTTTCTTCAATATCACATTTCCGGCCAGTGATTGTGTGTTCCAACGGAAGAATACTTTGCGAGTTTCGGAACGAAGTAGCCAGTTCCAATAGTTGCACTGCATGGGATATTCTACACTTTGCATGGCTGGCAGGGAATGAGCAAGCTTTTCTTATCTGGGAGGGCGAGACTAGAAATTACGCCCCTTCGAGTCCAAACTGTCCCTACTTTCACTCAAATAGTGCGCAATTTTTACTTTTTCATACGTCCGTTATACGAAAGTATTATGACCGTTCAAAATTCGCACCTTCAGTTTCTGAGATTTCACAAACATTGTGAAAACTAGGTGAATTCCCAAGAGCCAAAGGCTGTAAACACCTTAAATATGAAAGTTATTTTTTAACACCATATACATATCACTCCGGGGGAAGTGCAGAATGAAAAATGGACCAACACAAACCGAAGGAGTATCAGACAGTGAACGCAGCAATTGGAAAACACTTTAGGAACAGAGCTTGGAAAAATTCCTTTCAGTGGGACTCCCTGCTACAGAGCAAAGATAACTAAGTAAATCTCCACACGGCGTTTTCGGAAAGATCACGGAGGTTAGGTATATTTTCATATTGCCTTACACATACCGGGCAATTAGAAACTTTTATTCAATAACTAGAAAATCCTAAGTGCATAACTGCACATAGTGAATAATACGTGGCTAAAGAAAATGAATCTATAACTATTATTTACAGTTGCAAAATATTGTTTTACAACTGTTTATAATAGTTATGCTTTTGTTAATATTCAACAGGTTCCTGGTAATATTAACAAAAAGCAAACTACAAGCAGCACAATCAAAAGGACTTACCCCAACTTTGAAAATTAGGCCTACATCCATTTTCGTCCGGCTTCCTCAGTTAGTGAACGAATATCAGCGGTCGACAAGACATATATCACAACGAACGGTAAAAACGACCAATTGAGTAAAACGTGAATTAAATGGTACAAAACCAAGTATAAAATGGTGAAATTCGAATGAAATGAGAACATTAAAATCTATTGAGAAGTAAAACCAACAAAGTTAAAAGTTGAAAATGACAAAACCACGGAACCTATCTACATTCTATCCGTGCTACCAGCATCCATACATGTTTCAGCAAATATTATGCCTTCATCAGTGGAAGAGCTCACAAGTGCCTAGTCCTCCTCAATTAACTCAGATGTAATATGACATGCCTGAATGAAAGACAGTATATTGACTTCATCGCATAAGCTATGAACACCTATACCCTATCTCGCAGTTCTTGTATAGCGCCATCTGTGGGGATTTCGTCGACGTATTCGTCCTGCTGATCGATCAAGCCAAGCAAGCAGAGTTTATCTGACCTCTGTTTAATAATACGTTGTTTTTCAGAATGTAACAGGTATCTCCATGCGTGGAATATTGATAGGTGAATTACTGTTACAACAGTTCCCTTTATATTTTTCAATAATTAGAGCCTCTGAAGTGAGAATTTGTTTATGAGAACGAAGTCCTGTTAGAATTTTGATTTTTCCCAAATGGGTACATCTTTGTGTTCGATGCAATATTGAATAAATTCTGTTTTGGGGCCTTTTCTTTTCCCAATCGTATATATGTTCTTTTAATCGAATAATAGGGCGTCTCTTAGTACTACCTATGTACATAGAATATTTTTGATTGGGGTTTGTTATTATCAGGATACAATATACGCCCGATTTATCGAAGATTGACTTGTTGTCATTGTAGGTGAATAAGGCACCATTATCGGTGATAGTTTCAGCCAAAAATATTTCATGCTCTGCACATTCTCTCTTTAACAAATTGGTAACAGGTGGTAAAAACAATTGATAAGTAAGCTTTATATTCACTTTTTTTATGCAACATTGGAACGTTGTTTTCGATATTGTCGTAAATCGAAGTAATCAATCTAAAATTATAACCAAATGCTACTGCAGTATTCTTGATCCACTGCAATTCAGCCTGTTCTGATTGTAAGGAAAAAGAATGTGTAATTGCTCTTTTGATATAATAAGACATTTTCTACTATAAATAATAGTTATACATTCACTTTTATACAATTCCGGGTTGGATCTCATTTACCCTGAATTACACCACGCATGAGGTTTGGCTTAGATTCCACAAGGAGCAAGAGCACAATTATGTCTACAGCATTCCAGTTGGCATAGATTTCACAAGGAGCAAGAGCACATTTATGTCTACAGCATACCAGTTGGCATACGGTCTACAAGTAGCAACAGCACATTTAGTTCTACAGCATTCCAGATGTTCACCAATAGTCCTTAAACTGGCCCAGATTTGATGGAAAAAGACTTTGCTCCCGGATCTGTTTTCCCAGCATGTCCCATACATTCTCAATCGGGTTCAAATCGGGGCTTTGCGGTGGCCAGCGAAGATAATGAAAGTCGCTGCCATACTCGCTGAATCGTTGCTGAAGAAATCTTGCCAACAGCATTGTCGTCCATGAAACAGCCGTCACCTGCTTGACAAGAAGCCAACATAGTAGGATGGACTTGACAGACAACAAAGCTCAGGTAATCATTGGAGAACACCCAACCTACTAACAATTTCCGAGGGTTTCGTTCCGTGCCAACAGAACGTGACCCGCACCATGACATGCCCTACAGAATATAAAGTTGTATTTACAAGGCAAACTGGGTCCATTATATCATGGGGCTCCCGCCAAACTCTCTGCCAAACTTTGATACAGAACGCGACTTGTCGGACCACATGACTTTTTTTTTTTGTATTCCAGTGTCCAGACACAGTGTTTCTGACACCACTGTAGACGAACTTTCTGGTTCTTCGCAAAAATTAGTGGTATCTGTACAAGCATGCAACTGCGATTATCTATTATCATCAATTCCCTGCGCATTTGGCGCTGAGATATGGGTCAGGAACAGTCTGCATTGAATGCGTCGCTCAATTGCTGCACACAGGAAGTAAGTCCTGTTTCTTCGTACAAGCCTTCTTAGACGACTGCGATCTTGTTCTTGACTGATTGTCGTCTCACCACAGTTACGCCTCTTGGATACGCAATGTGACTTTTTTTGTTGTTGGAAGTTTAACGACCACCGTGGGCAACTCAGTGGGCTATAAGCAGTCGCCCGTCCCTAATTTATGGCTACTGACTCCAGGGAAGGGGGACAGCCAGTGCCGTAAGACAAACACAACACCCATGCCTCACCAGGATTCGAACCCGCACCTTTCTCGGACGAATGGTCAGAAGCTAGCCTTTAAACCACTGCGCCACCGGGGCGGCGACTTTTTCTGTTTTTCACTGATTAAAAAGACACGGGATATTTCAGCTTTTGAGAAAGCAGTGAGCTCTACTGTTTTCAAAATTGTCCCTAGAACCAGTAAGGTACCCGCAAGAAACCCTTTATCGAACATCGAAATATCCTTTGTCTTTCCCATTATGATCAACATTACTGACGAACAGCAGTTTTGAATAGCTGCTTAGATCACGCAGTGACCCACGTGACCTCGTATTTTGCATATACGTTGCGTAAGTGACCTTTGTCTACACCTGCACAAAAATGCCTTATTCAGCGGCCGGTGTGTGTTTATCACGCTCTCCGGTATTTTGGACAACACCTTTCGCGCATATGAGTGGCTTTTTTTTTTTTGTTTTTTTTATTGGAGGTTTAACGACCACCGTGAGCAACTCAATAGGCTATAAGCAGTCTCCCGTCCCTAATTTAGGCCACTGGTTCCAGGAAAGGGAGAATTCGAACCCGAACCCCTTTCGGAGGAAAGATCAGAAGCCATCGCTTAGACCACTGCGGCCATGAGTAGTTTACATCTCACAAGTACTTTACTCTGTTAGCTGCGGTAAATACTGTACGCGACTAACTAAAGTCTTTAAAAAACAAAATGCTGTAGAGTGTGAAATTACAATTTCCAGTTAATTTATTCTCAAGTTGTATATAGCCGCCCCGGTGGCACAGTGGTCTAAGCGATGGCCTCTGATCATTCGTCCGAAAGGGGTCCGGGTTCGAATCCCGGTGAGGCATGGATGTTGTGTTTGTCTTACGGCACTGACTCTGTCCCTTCCCTGGAACCAGTGACCCTAAATTAGGGATGGGCGACTGCTTATAGCCCATTGAGTTGCTCACGGTGGTCGTTAAACCTCCAATCAAAAAAAAAAAGGAGTATACAACAACACGAACACGAAATATATCTGTTTTTACTCCCTTCTGGGGAAGAATTTACGTCTGTAGTGTGACCATTCTGGGAGGGCGACAGCCCCCGTGGTGCCCTGAAAGCTAAGGACCTGATGGATGGTTATTACATATGTCCTTGTCACGTTTTAGGAAATATTGTATAATAATAGTGACTTTCGAAAGATATTGCATTTTTGGTACCTGAGATGATGACAGGGTGTTTATTCTTGATATTGAGTGACAACTAGGAACCTCAAGAACTTTTCTGGAACACTTTTCACATATCGGCTTGGTGCCGTGTTTGTATGGGGAAATATTTGCATAATACCGGATGAACGCTCCTTTGCTACGTCAGAGGCTAAGATAAAATGGCCTGTTGCTGAGATCTTGCTGCTCTATTGCCTGAAGCCACAGGTTGGCTGGATCGTTGTAACTTGTCAGATGTCTGTTGGACCGTCGCATCTTGCTACTAGAAATCGTTTGGACGTCGTTGGACATCGAGCGCCCAAGTTCCAGGGTGGCTGCGTGTGAGTACGATGATTTGACCCAGCGTGATGGTGGAATGATTGCAGCAAAGTGTGGTAGATAATTATGGATTATTTCATGGAGGATGCGGCCAGGAAACCTGGTTGTGAGTAATGCCTGACTAGTGAGACTGCCGTCTTCAACTGCCTTCTGCTGGTGTTGCTGTCATCTGGGGAGCGGAATATATGCCCGTGTTATTCTGGACTACGATTGCAAACTAGTGCTGTCCTCTGGATTTCTGCAGCTAATGTTTTGTCATATGTGGGTCATCTATGAAGCGGAATATATGTTCGTGTTGTTGTGTACTCTTATTACAACCAACTGTCGTCCTCAACTGTCTTCTGCTGATGTTTTGTCATATGTGGTTCATCTGTGAAGCGGAATATATGTTCGTGTTGTTGTATACTCTTATTACAATCAACTGTCGTCCTCAACTGTCTTCTCCTGATGTTTTGTCATATGTGGGTCATCTGTGAAGCGGAATATATGTTCGTGTTGTTGTGTACTCTTACTACACCAACTGTCGTCCTCAAGTCTTCTGCTGATGTTTTGTCATATGTGGGTCATCTGTGAAGCGGAATATATGTTCGTGTTGTTGTATACTCTTATTACAAACAACTGTCGTCCTCAACTGTCTTCTGCTGATGTTTTGTCATATGTGGGTCATCTGTGAAGCGGAATATATGTTCGTGTTGTTGTATACTCTTATTACAACCAACTGTCGTCCTCAACTGTCTTCTGCTGATGTTTTGTCATATGTGGGTCATCTGTGAAGCGGAATATATGTTCGTGTTGTTGTATACTCTCATTACAACCAACTGTCGTCCTCAACTGTCTTCTGCTGATGTTTTGTCATATGTGGGTCATCTGTGAAGCGGAATATATGTTCATGTTGTTGTATACTCTTATTACAACCAACTGTCGTCCTCAACTGTTTTCTGCTGATGTTTTGTCATATGTGGGTCATCTGTGAAGCGGAATATATGTTCGTGTTGTTGTGAACTCTTATTACAACCAACTGTCGTCCTCAACTGTCTTCTGCTGATGTTTTGTCATATGTGGGTCATCTGTGAAGCGGAATATATGTTCGTGTTGTTGTATACTCTTATTACAACCAACTGTCGTCCTCAACTGTCTTCTGCTGATGTTTTGTCATATGTGGGTCATCTGTGAAGCGGAATATATGTTCGTGTTGTTGTATACTCTTATTACAATCAACTGTCGTCCTTAACTGTCTTCTCCTGATGTTTTGTCATATGTGGGTCATCTGTGAAGCGGAATATATGTTCGTGTTGTTGTGTACTCTTATTACAACCAACTGTCGTCCTCAACTGTCTTCTGCTGATGTTTTGTCATATGTGGGTCATCTGTGAAGCGGAATACATGTTCGTGTTGTTGTGTACTCTTATTACAATCAACTGTCGTCTTCAACTGTCTTCTGCTGATGTTTTGTCATATGTGGGTCATCTGTGAAGCGGAATATATGTTCGTGTTGTTGTGTACTCTTATTACAACCACCTGTCGTCCTCAACTGTCTTCTGCTGATGTTTTGTCACATGTGGGTCATCTGTGAAGCGGAATATATGTTCGTGTTGTTGTGTACTCTTATTACAACCACCTGTCGTCCTCAACTGTCTTCTGCTGATGTTTTGTCATATGTGGGTCATCTGTGAAGCGGAATATATGTTCGTGTTGTTGTGTACTCTTATTACAATTAACTGTCGTCCTCAACTGTCTTCTGCTGATGTTTTGTCATATGTGGAACGGAAATACGGTTATGATTTTTCTTCTGATGGAAAATACTACATCATCGTCCAGATGTGCATGTAGCCCAAACAGTGTAAGGCCTAATTCTACATATGTGACTATGAGACCTATTGACTAGGTAAATGTCGTCTGTACAGTAGTTCATTAATTGAATCGATATTAAACAGTTGCATCCAAATTTGATGTAATGATTTTTGTGCACTGTCTATTATATAAAGTACATGTCAACTTCATTTAAGATAATCCTTTCTGCGCGGTTGAGCTAGCCTGGATCGTGATGAAATGGTTTAGGCAGGGTTGGACCGTCGTATTTTGACTTCTTAGTCCATTCCAGAAAGAACTGCTGCGGTTCTGATTTTTAAATGCATTCTCACAAATAACTTGCTCAGTGCTCACCAATATTTGCTGAGTTAATATATTTGAGTTATCATTTAACTACCGTGTCCATGACTTTGTTATATGCGTACAATTTATATTAACCCATTTTGGGTTAAGTGTCTGTTCTTGGAAACGTCAATATAGCAAAAATGTAAAATAGAGTACTTCGGTTAACGAAGAAAATTGTTTAAAAAATGTTTACGAGTTTTTAAGGTTGCAACGTTCCAGATAAATCGCCATGACGTTACCTCATTACAAATATAAATATCCATAATGTCTTGTTTGTTTTCTTGTGAATAACTATGTTGATCTGTTGATCATCGCAGATGGAACGCGGAACACGTCTTCCAGAACATATCTCTCCACTGATAAGGGCGCTTTACAGTTTTAAATGAATTGCAAAGGGAAAAGAGATTCACAATCTTCAACTTGCACCAAAATAATACTTTTTCTGCAAGTTCCTTCCCTACACTTTATTTTCATGCTTCAGGTGCTATAATGATGCGGAATTTTGCACGACATTTTCTTTTGCCTGAAAACCGGAAATGGCGCTATGGTCCGAACGCTGCCTTGGCAAACGCGGCACCGAAAATACGAAGCAATTCTTCTGGAACAAAAATACGTTGTTACACTCTGTTGCTCAGAACTTAGCAATGCACAGAACAGAAAAAAAAAACTATCTTTGGGAACTTAAAAACATCCTATGCTCCCTCCGAAAAAAATGAAATAAAAATAAAAGTTGGAGCATTATAAATGGAAGAGGCACTGATGCGACAAAGGATATGAGACAAGCACTTGGTTTAAAACCACAAAAGAGTGCATTCTAGGATTTTCTTTTGTAGAAATAGAGAGAAATTCGTGAAATAAAAGATTATTTTAAAGGGACGTTTTGCTTGGCAATCTATTAATAATAAAGACAACGCCAAAAAACTGATGCAAAACAGATTTATATATTTTTGGAATTCGTTGAGAACAATGCAGTTTTTCCTTTCCAGGGACTTTTTATCATATGCAAAAACAAATTTTCAGAGTTTAATAAATGAAATTAAATGTTATTCACATTGCTTAACTTTCCCCTTTTAGCTCTCTCTCTCTCTCTCTCTCTCTGTCTCTCACACACACAACCCATGTACATATATTGATTTACGGTTGGAAGATTTCAATTTTTTCCTCAGAAAACTCTTTCTTTTTCTTAAAATGATAGAAACGAAAGGAATACTGATGTGGTGTAAATCTGGATGATAAGATCGAATATATAACGCAGCATTTGAAACTGAGAATTTTCATAAGTAACCAGACAATTTGCGTCACAAACTGGGAACGATTTGAGATTTCACAATTGCCTAACTGAATAAATTTCAGGGTCGAGTTAGAAAAGACAAATTTTAAATAACGCGGTCTTTGTTCGGATCCACCCCCCCCCCTGCCGCCCGCGCACACTTTTTAGCCCGCGAGCTTTTCAGAGCGCGAACCAGCAGTTTTTTCCTAGTTTAGGATGACTGGTCCAAGAACAAATGCCACTAGCGAAACACCTACACCGTGTCTCAATCACGAGACGATCCCTGTGATCTAACCTCTGACTTGTGACCATTCATCGCAAATGAGCATGAGGTCGAGACCCGAACGAGCCACTGGTCGTGTGTTTATCTTATGGCACTGGCTATCTCCGTTTACTGAAACCAGTGGCCCGTATTGCAGATGGACAACTGCTTATAGCCCGCTGATTTGCTCATTGTGGGATTTGATCTTCCAAACAATAAAATATGAGCTTTTGCATTTTCCCAGAGTTGAGCGAGTTCGTAATACCCTAAGGCAATAATAAGACGTCCTTGTCCCTAATTTAGGGCCACTGCTTCCACTGACGGGATAGAGCAAGAGCTGTCGTGCAGACAGACCGCCAAATCTCATTCCGGATTCTAACTTAGGCCTTATCAGACGATTGGACTTTGCCACGTATCGGATGATGCAATAGATGTACATAATTTTACAAAATCCTTGTCTGCCTGAAAGTCTTAACTCAATATATTACTAACTTTGCAAACAATGTTCTACTATGTAAAATAACAAAATGGCACTGAGAAATTCAAGCTCAAAGACATGCAGGAAAATAAACGTACAGAGTTTTTCTCTAAAACTACGTTAATTCTCCATTTTCAGAAAATGCTCGCATTGTTTTGTTCCGAAATAAGTTTCAGGAAATTTTCAACAGTAACTTAGGATCGCATAGCTGCTTTCATTGCTTCAGTGAATTTCCGCTTCAGGTTTCCTTTTTTTTGTTGTTGTTGTTGTCTTCTTTATTTATTTATTTATTTATTTATTTATTTTTTGGAATTTCGCATTTTCCGAAGAAATAAAAAAGGAAAAGATGCGCTCTCCTGCTCTTCCTTGCTCTTAGCAAAGAAAAAGCCCTGTGGTCATGAAATGGAGAATTACTGGCTTAGACGTTTTTATTGATTCACTTTTAGAAGTCGATGTTTGTTCTGAGTCACCCTTGTTTGTCCAATTTCATCTGAATTTTCCTTTTTATTGAAGTTCAATACGTAAATAAAAAAAATACGAGAGTAAATAAAAAACTAAAGGCAATTTGTGACTTCATTTGATACCGCAAGTGACAGAGGTCTGAAAGTCATCCAGAGAGAAACTCTACACGGATATCTTCCAGTGGTATACAGTGGATACCGGTTTTCTCTGCTGTCCGTTGAAATATATGTTCATAGACACGGAGCTTTCTCGTTATGCAGTAATTGGTGTCGATTTGCGTACCGTAAAAGAAAATCAATTTTGTCACAGTATTTTGAGTCCACAACGTTTGTCTGAGTTCACAGTGTTGTCCTTTTTTACGCAAATAAGTTGCCAACTTTCTTCACTTTCTCTGTACCACACTTTATATACTGTTCGGTCGACTGGACTGCAACATTTTTGACCGAAAATTTTGTCTGTTGTGTAGATAGTCATATCACACATGGAATTTCACCCTTGTAACTTATAATGATTGGAAAACGGTTTCCTGCCGCCCGAGCTGGCGCAGTGGTTAAGTGCTGGCCTCTGACTGTTCGTCCGAGTTCGAATCCCAATGAGGAACGGATGTTGTGTTTGTCTTTCAGCACTGGCTCTCTCCCATACCTGGAACCATTGGCCCCACATTAGGTACGGGGGGTTGCTCATAGCCCATTGAGATGTCTGCGGTGGTCGTTAAACTCTCAAACAAAAGAAAAATGGTTTCGTCGAGGCGACGATGGGACTTACGGACATAGCATTCTTGTGAACGAAGGTTACATCATGTGAAATGATGGAGAACCGACTTAAACTAAACGTTCGTATTTGAAGTATAAAGGCACATATACGTCATTTTATTACAGAGAGTATGTTGTCTTCTTTCTGTTTTTATTTCTTTCATTTTTTTCCTGCGTCAGATCAGTTTCATTAATTGCGCTACACCAAGAGCACACACCTCATGAAAGGAAGAAGCCTGGTTCACGCTTTTCTGCCACGTCACCGCCTGCAGCCCCTGGAGGACCTCGTAAAGGAGGGCTTCTGAGTTCACAACCAGCTGCCACTCATTACAATAGGGAAAGAATAGAGAACGAGGAAAGCACTTCACAGAAGAAGGGGAAAGAAGCTTCGGATTTCTTAAGGAAGGTGTCATGTGTTCGAAATACATTTTAACACAGAATTCCCGTGATGGCACCTGCGTTCGAAACTGGGAGAAAACCTAATCTGGAGCTAAGTGCCTTATGATGGAAGCTAACTTTGTTGTAGTGTATGCTGAAAATTTAATCGAAAATTTGTGTTTTATTCTTTTTTAACTTGATTTGTGCTCGATGGAAACGATAAAACCATGAGATTCGACTCTTCCTACCGCCCATAAATTCAAAAACTGTTTCCTTTTTCAGAAATTAAAGCGTGCTAATTTTGTTTATGTATGTGTTTCTATTGGTTGCCGATACGTTAGCCCTGCGTTTAAATTTATAGATTGAAACACGGAAAGTCACTTGTAAAGAATTCGTAAAAATAAGTTTTACGCCTATATGAAATGGATGCTATTCAAATACCTCTGATATATAAAGCCAAAGCCCGAGTTTATCATGAAGAGCCACTAGGCCTATCTGGGTCCGTACACTTTACTGAAACATATAGTAGAATAGTATCTTATTGTTCGATACAATGCACTTTTACGAAATTTTGAGGTTGACTAAGAAAGAGGCACCTGGGCCTGTAGACTCATACATAAACCAGGCATTGTCCAGAGCTCAAACTAAACTAAAAATACAAAACATCAGGGTATGACAAACGCATAATTCTTCGATTTTAGCTTAGTTCTTTATTAATTTCTGTTAATAAGAGTCGGATGTTCTGTCGCCCTTATCATCCACCACAATCATTCAATGAATAGAACACACTCCGTCTTTACAAGATTTAAAAACTTGATGAACTCCTAAAGCTTACACAAGTTAAAAATTAGTTTAATACTAAGAAGTTCAAAATAATATGAACATGAGACGTTTCGAACCACACAGTGTGTTCATCCTCAGATGTGGACTATATTACTGGTGGACAGTAACGCGTTTATATAAGCTTGATAAAAGTCGTTTTGATGACGTAGGAGATAACGTACGTCATCACATAACGTCAGTCTGTAACTTCAGTTGAGAGTCATTATTGGAGAGAGAGTTTCTCATGTGACGTAGAAGATGACGTACGTTATCTCCTACGTCATCACAACTTTCATCAGGCATATATAAACTCTTTACTGTCCACCTGTAATATATTAGTGGTATGCAAAGTTTCCGCCGCCCCCGCTACAGAGCGCTGTAGGGTCTAACTGGCCGGTGACCCATGCTGTCAATTCGTACATGAAGCCAAGCATGGCGGTCGATAAAGTTCATTTGCTGCACTGTTTGTTATTCATGTTTAATTTAGGGAAACGTACGAGTGAAGCATACGGGTCAACATGTCAGGCGTATGGCGAAACGGTTATTGGTGAGCGGACGTGTCGAGAAAGGTGGTCTAAGCTTGGAAGACAAGCCACGTGCAGGTAGACCGCAGGAACTCGGAAACGAGGAGCTGGAATCGCTGTTGTAAGAGGATGCCACATAAACGACCACGCAACTGGCGAAACATTTGAAAGGGGCTCAATCGACGGTGATATGGTGTCTACAGGCCCTGGAGAAGATCCAGAAGATTGGTAAGCGAGTTTCACATAATTTACCGGAGCGTAATATTGGTCAATGATTGGACATCTGCATGTCGTTGCTGAAGAGGTTTCAAGGGAAGAATTTCTTGTGGAAGGTTGTCACCGGGGATGGAAAATGGGTCTATTGCTAGAACCTCGTACGCAAGCAATCCTGGGGCGATCCAGGCCAGCCATCAACATCCAGTGTAAAACAGAATATCCATAGGGGAAAAGGTGATGTTGTGTGTGTGTGGTGGGATATGCAAGGAGTGCTGTACTTCGAACTGTTGAAACCGGGTGAAACAATCATTTCACAACGATATAGCGATCAGTTGATGAAACTGAACTCCGCAATCGAGCAAAAACGTTCATGGACAGGTAAAGAACGCCTCCCAGTCATCCTGTTACACGATAATGACAGACTACATGTCGGTGCCACCTCGACATCAACCCTTGAACAGTTACACTGGGAGGTTTTACCGCACCGGCTTACTCCCCGAACATTGTACCCTCAGACTTTCATCTGTTTCGTTCTATGCAACATTCCCTAGCCCAACAGCGGTTCACTACAGTTCCAGATGTGGAGAATTTTGTCACTGCCTTTTTCAGCTCAACACCCGAGTCCTTCTATCACAGGGGCATTCATTTGTTGCCTGGAAAATGGCAAAAGGTCATTGATGCTAACTGCCAATATTTCGTTGAATAAATGTGTATTGGTTTCCTGATTGTTCCTGTCTCCTTTCTCCTTAAAACGGCGGGAAATTTT
Organism: Macrothele yani; assembly: GCA_039090855.1. Lineage (NCBI taxonomy): Eukaryota > Metazoa > Arthropoda > Arachnida > Araneae > Macrothelidae > Macrothele > Macrothele yani. Next base: position 97,409,089 of record CM077007.1, on the reverse strand, counting down.
GCATACCCCTAATAGTTCACATCTGAGGATGCACTCACTGTGGGTTTGAAAAGCCTCGTGTTCATATGTATTTTAAACGTTTTAGCAATAAACTAATATTTAACCTGGGTAAGCTTTAAAAGTTCATCAAGTTTTTGAATCGTGTAAAGTTGATGTGTGTTCTGTTCATTCTACGTTACTACATGAAAAAAATATTATTTTTCACAATCATTCAAGTTGTTGCTAACCCAAATCGGTTGTTATCCATTTGGCGTATCACTCCTTAGCGTATCCATGGATCTAGCAACAGTTCTTTCTGAAGCGATTTGCATTTTTACTAGTTTTGAATCTTCTTGATAACATCTGGAGTGCGGTTCGGCGATCTAGCTTCTTTCGCGTACCTGCAACAGCTGCTACAGGTCAGTGTTTATGAGCTTTTTGACCACACAGATGTAATTTCGAGAATTGCAAAATTATTCTGTCATGCACTTACACACAATTATTCTGTCACTTACACAGAATACTGTACAACAGGAAGGAACGGCATTCATGTATCCTTCCCCAAGCCTGTCCATCTGCTAAAGACTAACCCGCATTTGGTGCTAGCAAAATAAGATGCAATGCAAAACGAAAACTGCCATTTCTGTGACAAAAACACAAAACAAAATTCATCGAGTATCTTCTACGATGAAAAAGGTTTGTTACATACCAAGCGACGCCGCGGACGATATTTCGTTGAATGTCGAATGACAATCAAGTTACTTCGATGAATGATGTCTGATGTATTTGATTTGAGAAAGATTTTTGCACTTGCAATTTCGGTTTATCTACTGAAAACGATTTACGATTTCAATCAATTCAATTCAATTCGGTTTATTTAGCTGTCACATGAAAATCAAAAATGCAATGTAATTTAACAACAGTGTAAGTAATTGTAACAGCAAGGAAGATCTGAGAAAAGGCCACAAAAGTCCTGACAAGGCCCTGATCCCTCTATACAAATGCAGGCAAATCAGAGGTACACCTGAAAGCATGGCGCATAACATTTAAAGGCATTAATAGAAATTAGTATTAGTAAAATTGTTTCCTATCCCCCTTTTTATCTATCCTCCTCCAAACCTTCTCCACTTCCATACTAATTTGCCCTCCTGTTCCCAGTTTTCTAATGTATCCCTTTGACCTTTTAGTCCCTTATACCCCTCCCCCTTTCTTTATTTAGATTTTCCGTTTCATTTCTCCTTATTCCTTTTTTCCCCTTTTTCATGTTCTTGGTAGTCCCAGAAGGTAAAGTTTTATTTTTTTAAAAATAGATTGAAATTATTTATTATTGTAAGATCATGAAGTAGAGAATTCCAAAATTGTGGCCCAGTATAACTTAGTGACTGTTTAACATACTGAGTCCTGGGAAAAATTGATCTCAGTTGAGATCTACCTCTAGTATTATAGTCATGGATAGGTAATGAAATTTCAATTAATATATGATATATATCATTTTTTACTCGCCTGTACATGGCTTTTCCCAAATTGTAATTATATAATTGCTTTAATGTTAATATGTCATATTTATTTGGGTCACCGCGTATATACAGGGTGTATATGAAAGTCCCTTTCGCCTGAAATAACTTGCAAACGGAGAGAGGTACAGTTATGCAAGTGAGATAACGGTATAGTAAAGCGACTAAGCCCGATCGAATGCAACCAATAGCAGCGTCCTTAGTGGCGAAATGCGGAAGTTAGCCATTGCAAATCCAAAACGAAAAGAGATAGACCACAATTTCCAATTACAAAGTTGTAGAACATCAATTAATTAGTACAAAACGGCATTTGTTTCACACGGATAAGATACATTGTCGCCTGAGTACCCTAAAATGTCCGAAATCGATGCGCGACCTTTTTTGTGAACGTTTGAAGGGAACAATCACAGGTATGAGCAAATACACAAAATTTATTGCATAAATGCGTACTTATGTCAATATAGTTTGATCACGTCAGACAAAACAAAAACAAAAAAGACAAACTGGTGCACAGTGGTGAAAGATTAATGTCGAATATGTTCGAAGAGTTCGCCATTGCCCACGATACATATTTGTATTCGTGAAAGTAACTTTGCATGCACATTCCTCAGCATGGAGGGTGTCACACTATTGAAAGCTTCTGTAACACGACGACGTAGATACAGCAGACTTGTAGGCGCTGTTGCATACACCTGATTTTTGCGAGTGAGCGAAGCTCGCCATTCTCACACAGCGTACGTAGACCTCAACTTCTGATCAGTGTACATCCTGCTACTCGTTTTTATATCGTAGGTACGGTACAACGTCACAATCAGTATTTGCATACGGCTACATTTGCGAAATGTGAATATGCAGATTCGAATCGTCGAGCGTTGATTTTGGACATTTTAGGGTATTCATGCGACAATTTATCTTATCCGTGTGAAACAAATGTCGTTTTGTACTAATTAATTGATGCTCTACAACTTTGTAATTGGAAATTTTGCTCTATCTCTTTCGTTTTGGATTTGCAATGGCTAACTTCCGCATTTCGCCACTAGGGGCGCTGCTATTAGATGCATTAGATGGGGCGTAGTCGCTTTACTATACCGTTATCTCATTTGCATAACTGTAGCTCTCTCCGTTCGCAAGTTATTTCAGGCTAAAGGGACTTTCCTATGCACCCTGTACTGTATATAGGTGAGTTCATTAGTGAAGAGTGATTTATATCAGAGTTATGTTTTAATTCTAAGAGTCTGATGTATTTATTTTGTGATGTCTGAAGTTTCCTAAAATTAAAGTTAGTTGTTTGTCCCCAAGATAGAATGCAATGATTTAAATGTCATTGTACCAGAGAATAATAGAGACGCTTTAGTGTTGAAACTGATAAGTTAGTAAGAACACGACTAACTATCCCAATTCTTGATGGCACTTTATTCATTAAAAAATTAATATGGTTATTCCCCTTTAAGTTAGATTGTAGTTTTATCCCTAGATATGGGAAATTTGTTATTAGTATTTCTATTGCCTTATCATCTGAAAGTATATAATTAAAAGGAGTTCGATTTATCTGACAATTTGTAAATATTATTGCCTTGGTTGTTTTCAAAAGAGAAACGTAAAATACTGTGACGACCCCCCTCGCATAATTAATTGGCAAGAGGCGTGGCTAATTAACGGTAATCGAAACTGGATTGAGGGTTTTAATTAACAGAGAGTTATAATTTAAACACTTGCGAGGGACGGTATATTAAGAAAAGATCTGCTGGCACTTTGAATTCAAGTGGCGAGTTGCAGGTGTTCGCCACGAGAACAAAGAGCCCATAAACGGAAATGGGACGGGTCAGAGTTTAAAAGCTATTTCCCATGACTCAAAAATGTATGGACGGCAAAAGCGTTTGAAGTTTTTGTCTGTGCCGCGCGCGAAACAATGGGAAAGCTCTTGGACTTGAAGAGCGGTTTATAATAAATATGTCGCGGTTTCAAGTGTTAGAATTCACTGCTTGTCAATTTCTTGGAGACGGGAGATTGTTGTTGAGAGTGAAAGAATCCGTCAGGATAGCCGAGAGAATGAGGAAGGATTTTGTCTCGCGCTAGAACAATTGCTTGCCGTCTTCGTGCTCTTGCAATTCTGAGAATAAGAAGTGAAGCCAGCTGTAAACATAAGCTGAGGAATAACCAGCACCAGATCTGCCTGGGAACTTTCTTCACCTCGCCGGACCACGGATATCTGTCGTAAGGAGCCATTTCAGGTGAAATGCAGACAGAGACATAATAATTAGGGAATATCCTCGCTCATCCAGAGAGAGAGAGAGAGAGAAGAAACACCAGCCTCAGGAACCACGAAGCAGACCCCCTGCAGAGAGAGAGAGAGAGAGAGAGAGAGAGAGAGAGCTCTGAAGTAACCACTAGCCTCGTCGTGTCGAGTAGAGAAGAAAAATCTTGTGCGTGTGTCTGATTACGTACCTCCAGTGACCGGGTAACGACATCGTTTTAGCCACCGCAAAGAATGAGCGGTGATGGAAGTTAAGATCAAACTACCCTTTGTGAGTGTTGTGTTTTTTGGTGTCATCAATACTGTGGATACTCGAGGACCTATGTAAGTACTTTTTACCAGTATTTTATTTGCGGCCCATTGCGAACGAACAGACTTTTCGTTAGGACATATTTTCTGAAACACCGAAGAGGGCCAAAAGCAGGCCGGAAATTATAACTTTCATTATTTAATGAAGAATCCGGTGTAATTTATGCATATATCTATTAAATCCCTGTTTTAATTGTTATACTGTGCCTCCATTGGTTTATTGGTGTACTGTGTCGGCTAATTGGCTAACGAGATATTGGCGGATCCAGTGATTCGAATCGCAGTCCGGAATTAATTTGGCATCCTGATATCTGAAGACCAAAAGGTCGCAACAATACGATAAAGAATCTACGCGCATATCTCTGCTTCTGCGCATTTATCTTTGCTTCTAAGAGTCCGATTCCAGAAATTCTTTCTTTGTTGAAAAGCTGCTCCGGTGCGCAAATTTTCTCATAAAATTTCAAATGTTTCTTAATGAGCAAATGTGCCACTAGAGGGCGTAAATTCACGTTTCCGTTCAGAGAAATATATCGGGGACTAAATATCCGATTGAAAACAAAAGTTCTCTCAGATGCTACTAAATGTGAAAACACCTTGTATGTATTTTCTTTCAAAAATTATACACAGTTTCTAAGCTAGAGGGCGGAAAATGTTTTTATCTGTTTTTCTCAGTAACTCTGCTTCTAAACGTGCGATTCACAAAAAATATTTAACACCGGATATTATTTATCTTGTGGAAACACTTTAGGTTTTTACTTGAGGAATTTTGTAGTACACAGTTCTTTTGCTAGGTGGTGTTTGTGTACTTCTGTTTGCAGCCGTACCTCTCCTTTGCCGCGTGTTGCCGCAATGGTCTAGGCGCTGGCTTATGACTATTCGTCCGAGACGGGACTGGGTTCGCATCCCGATGAGATATGGATGTTGTGTTTTTCCTACGGAGCTGGCTCTCTCTTTTCCCTAGATCCAGTAACCCTAAATTAGGGACAGGTAACTGCTTATTCACTGAGTGGCCACTTTATTATGACCACCTGACAGTTTTGGGCAAATGAGCTATGGCTGCACGCTGTTGCCGCCTGAGGGCGAGGCTGGTATTAAAAGTGAAAACTTAGTGCTTGCGACAGTAGTAGAAGTGATTTTGGGGTGACGAGATGGGTAAAAAAGGCGATTTGACGGAATTTCAACGTGGGATGATTGTAGGAGCTCGGAACCATGGAGCGAGTATTAACGAAACCGCCGCATTCGTGAAATGTTCCAGAGCAGCTGTTGTTAAAGTGTTTAAAGACTGGACTGGACTGTCAGCCAAAACACTGGTTCTCTACGTGCAACGTGTGGTCCTCATCGACTAGTGAATGCACGGGCAGAATGGAGAGTGTCCAGAATGGTAACAGACAACAGCAAATTACAGACCATCTTAGTCAAGGATCCCCCTCAAATGATCTCTGCACGCACTGTTCGCCGATCACTGCATCGGATGGGATATGGCAGCCGAAGGCCTGTTCGAACACCTCTGCTGTCTGCAGTTAACAAGAGAAAACGTCTCCAGTTCGCACCGGAGCACAAGGATTGGACAGTCGATAATTGGAAACAAATTATGCGGTTCGATGAATCACGTTTTCAGTTGCACCATGCCGATGGCCGAGTGAGAATTTGGCGGAAACAGTACGAATGCATGGACCCCAAATTAATTGCTACGACCCTTCAAGCTGGTGAAGGTAACGTTATGGTTTGGGGAATGTTTTCCCGGCATGCTTTAGGCCCTGTAATTCGTGTTGATCAACGTCTGACTGGCACATCATATCTAAACATCGTTGCGGACCAAGCCCATCCTGTCATGTGGATGGTTTATCCCAATGGCGATGGCTACTTTCAACAAGATAATGCGTCCTGCCATAGTGCTCGCATTGTACAGGATTGCTTTCAGGAACATGCCGGTGAGTTTACTTTGCTTAGGTGGCTCCCACATTCTCCAGATCTCCACCTCATTGAGAATTTGTTGGATGAAGTTGAACGAGCGATCAGACAGCTGGATCCACAACCTTGCAATCTCAAACTCCTGGAAAGGGATATTCATCAAGCATGGTCTCAGATTCCACAAACCACCTATCAACATCTCGTGGAGTCCATGCCACGAAGAATCGAGGCAGTATTAAATGCAAAAGGTGGCCCAACGAAGTACTGAGGGGGTGGTAATAATAAAGTGGTCACTCAGTATAGTCCATCGAGTCGCTTGTGGTGGTCGTTAAACAAAAAACATATCCGATTCTAAAATTCCTATTGAAAAATTTCTTATTTTACTGTATGCCATTGCCTACAATAAAGATGGGAAGCGTTATCCTCTTTAAATAATGCATAGTTTTCTCACTAGGGAGAGTAAAGGTCAAAGCCTTTTTTCCGCTGTCTTTGATTCCGGAAGATGTATTTGAAAAGTTATTTTTCCTTAGCATAACTTTTGCCATGAAGGGTACTTTTCGCCTGTTTTCAAATTTTTCCATTATGCAAACTCTTCCGTAAGAAGGCGTAAAGCTATATCATGTTTCTTTCTGTATTTCGTCTTTTAAGTGTTAGATTTGAAACTCTCTTTGCCTCTGATAATTAATATGGAAAACGTTTTGTGCGGCAGTTGTTAATTTTCGTAACACGCCTTTTAGCCGCTGGTGTAATTAGGAATTAAATAGCTGTTTCCGTTTCTGGATGTTTCATCGATTGTAGAAATCCGATAAATTTTTTTCTAACTGCTTCCGTTGTCTTTTAATAACTTTGACAAATTTTACTCGCATCAAAAACGATTCAAAAGACGTACCCAGTACAACCGAAAATGCAACGTGATCTTGTTTGTTAAAGTGCATTAGCTTGCTCTTATGATAACCGGATTATATTATATACGGCTGTCAATTTAAAAGATAAGCAAAGCGAAAGTATGATGGTTACTGCAGCTTCCTGTTTAGAAAATAAAACCAGTTCAAATTTACGTAAGTCGTTGTTCTTTTATACCTAGCCGTTTATTTCAAATTAGTTACGTGTGTTCTATGTTCAACAAGTTAGTTTAAGAACATTACCCAATTACTTAATTAATTTCGAAAACTGCTTCAACTGTTAAAACATTATAAGAGTTTGAAATAAATGGAAAAAGTTAGTCAAAAGAATCAGCTGTGTTTAATCTACGTATGCTACAGGCTCAAAGACAGACATAATTAGTACTTTTTCTCGAAAATCCAATTTAGTGGAGAGTTAACGAACTAAAAACGAAACTTTGCTTTTAACAAAATTCCTGTAGAAGCAGAAGAAAACAGACTGAGAGTTGAGTTCTAAATCGTTTAAGTGACAAGAAGTACACCAATTTCCAATAAGTTTTCAAAATAAATTATTTACGACTTGCAGAATGTCAGAATGTTACTACATGTGAAAATGATCGCCTGAATTTAAAATTGACACACTTAAAAGAAACATAAACGGGAACTAAATACATTTATCGAGTCATTGCTCGAAGCACTCCTTTAAACTATCGCTGATTGCATATTACCACATTTTAATCTGCGGATTGTTCTCGGACAATAAGGGAAGTCCTTCATTCTTGCTCAAATGTGATTCGTAATAATTGTGCCCCGAAACTTCTCCGAAACGCATATGAATACCTGATGCTTTCCAAGAGAAGGAATTCAATAATTACGTAATTTGAGATCCCCATTCAATTGGTCCAATCGTTTTCAACGGCTATAATTGCTGCATTTGTAACTCTGACTTTTATGTGCCACCGCTAATGAATCGCAAATAAACACGTCATTACGCGCATTAAAGATCAAACGGCGCTGGTTAAAGTTGTTCTAGAACTTTCTCACTGCCAAACAAGATTGCACGAAACACCGACAGAATGAACCATTTGATCCTGTCGTGAACTGCACACAAAATTTTGGGATCTCCATTTTCTAATGCGGCAGCTTCCGTTTCCAGGGAATTCTTGGTAGAAGTTCTCCTTGTATGCTGAGGTTTTTCAGTTTTAACTAGTCGATCTAGCGTTGTTCATGGGATCTCCATTTTCTAATGCGGCAGCTTCCGTTTCCAGGGAAATTCTTGGTAAAAGTTCTGAAAAAGACATCCGGGATATTATATTCAACGGAACTCTAAATCGGCACTCAGGTGGCCAGGTGGTCCCAAGGGCAGGTGTCTGGCAACCGTCAGAGTTGGGCCAAAGGGCTAGTCCGTCCCTTTGAGGATCTGAATGCCGACTCGTGTCTGAAAGGGTGAGTGGAAAACGGGTTGGTTACTTGTTTCTACATCATCGCGCTGGCCTGCTCCCTGAGCTTCGTTTGTCAACTTCCTTACAAGACCAAATTTCCCTCTGTTATGGTTTTGCACTTCCGCGCCTGTTCTTGGTTTATACGTATGTAGCAATTGTTTCACGTTGTGTTTTACTTTAGTTGTACACTGAGTGTTGATTTTTATTTCCGTTTTTTTTAACAAAATGTCATCATGTTCTGAAATACGCATATAAATACGAAAGGATAGGACATTGTTTTCCACGTCCTTTCGTGTTTATAAGAAGGATCTTTATCGGAACCCGATAAAGATCCACCTTTAGGAACTATTTCAAAAAACCGCCCCGAAACTAATTCTGTTGAAGATAATTGGGTAAGACTAATATCTGCTGGCTGTTTGACAGCACCATCATGTTCTTGGGATAATATTATTAAACAGTTTCCAAAGATTTTGTGTGCACTTCACGACAGGATATGTAAAAAAGGGAAAGGTGTTATTATTAGGGTATTCATAAATGATCTACAAAAACGTTTTCTATCTGTCAACAAAGATGCTATTTGCCGATTTTGCAGAATACGAACATTCATTCGAATTCGTTTTTCGTTTTCTGAACAGAAATTCATTATTAGTGCGGCGCAGGAAAGCTCTGCAGAAAATGAAGAAAGAAATTAATTGACTCAAACGCAGTGAGAAAAAACTTAAGTTTTTTTTTCATTTGGGCAATGAAGAAAACAGGTTACATTTTGCACAATGAAAAAAAACATTGCGCACAATGAAAAAAACATTTTCCAATTTGTGCAATAACGAGCATACACCTTCATTTCATGAAGAGAATTTTGTTCACCACTTTTTAAACTCAGCGACCTTCATAAAACATGATGGATGCAAAATGTAAGTAAATCATTTTTATCTTATACATGAACAGAGTGTTTGAACTACTTTGACGGAGTTTGAACAACTCAGCAACTTTCCGTGTCTTAGAAGTTTTAAACAACTAATGTTTGTGACAGAGAGAAAACGAGTTTAAACCACCTAACTTTTCTAGGGAATCACTAAAAAAAAAAAAAAAAAAAAGGAATGATACACTGAGTTTTTGACATCAGAAAAATATAGTATAGTAACCAAAATACTTTTTAAAGATAAATCATTCATGACAGAAATTGCTCATTTAAAATTATCACATTTATACTATTACATCAATGTTTTCTGATTTTAGGACCTAAAATCTTTAACTTTTGTTTCCGAAAAATGCGAACATTCTGCAGACTTTTTTTTTCTTTTTTTTTTCGGAATACGAACATTCATTCGAATTCGTTTTCTGAACAGAAATTCATTATTAGTGCGGCGCAGGAAAGCTTTGCAGAAAATGAAGAAAGAAATAAATTGACTCAAACGCAGTGAGAAAAAACATAAGTTTTTTTTTTTTTCATTTGGGCAATGAAGAAAACAGTTTTACATTTTGCACATTGAAAAAAACATTTTTCAGTTGGTGCAATAACAAACATACCTTCATTTCATTTCATGAAGTAAATTTTGCTCACTTTTAAACTCAGTGATCTTCAGAAATCATGATGGATGCAAAATGTAAGTAAATAATTTTTATCTTATACATGAACAGAGTGTTTGAACTACTGGCGGAGTTTGAAGAACTCAGTAACTTTCCGTGTCTTAAAAGTTTTAAACAACAAATGTTTGTGACAAAGAGAAAACGGGTTTAAACCATTTAACTTTTCTAGACAATTACTAAAAAAAAAAAAAAAAGGAACGATACACTGAGTTTTTGACATCAGAAAAATATAGTATAGTAAGTAAAATACTTTTTAAAGAAAAATCATTCATGACAGAAATTGCTCATTTAAAATTATCGCATTTATACTATTACATCAATGTTTTCTGATTTTAGGACCCAAAATTCTTAACTTTTTTTCCGAAAAAGACAATTTCTAATATTTGAGTGCGCATTGCAATAGATGACACACTGTAATAATATGTTAAATACGGTAATAACATTGACTGAAAGTGTCTTTCCTATGGTGCTCGTTTAGACCACAGCTACCCGCGGCTTTTGACTTCCGAAGGGTCAGCGCAGCTAAGTCATCAAGCCCGGATGCTAAGGATGAGATTTTTCCTCTCAAGCCCTGGGGCTCGCATCGCCCATGAGGCGTTAGTGTGCTGGTCCTGTCCTTTCCCTAAAACCAGCGGCTCTGAATTAGGAGGGAGGGAGGGAGGGAGGGAGGGGGGGGGATTGCAGCAGGGGTCTTCCACTTTGTCGCGTGGGGCCATTACCGTCCACTGGAGTTCTATTCAGCGGCCTGCGAGACCGTTTTCTTATAAGACATTCTAAAATGGAGAAAAAAATGTTTTTCATTCGTTTTATTTCGTAGTAGTTTTACTTTAACTTCGGTTACACTTTGTTTTTTATATCGTATATTTCTCTATTTCCTCGAGGCTCACTCTAGTGCGTACGGGAGTGTCTGGTCCATGCCTTACTTCATGTAATATACGTCTGTTATATTATCTGTAGACTGGTCCTTACTCTTCTTTCTTCTTACTCTCTTCTTTTCTTCTTGCTCCTTCCCCCCAATGGGATTAGAGTATTCGATTGCTAGGGTTGAATCTTTCCTATTTTACTTTTCTTTTCTTCTTTAGCAGAGGGAGTCTGCCTTCTCTCCTAGCTGGCAGAAGCTATAAAATGTATCCCCCAACCGTCTGGTCATCATGGAGGATTAGACTGAATTACCCCAAATGAAATGAAGCGGAAGAATAAAATAATTACCCAATATAATAGAGCCTTCTGGAGACTTTAAGATTATTTAACCGTAAATCTTCTATTGCGCTTGAAAAGAAAAATCTTCAATGCATGCATTAACCCCATATTTACACATGGAAGTGAAACCTGGAGTATCACAGAGCTACAATGTAAAAAAATAAGAGTACCGATAAGAAAGTTAGAGAGAAGAATGTTGGGAACACCAAGAAGAGACAGAGTTAGAAATGTACTTATAAGGGAAAGAACAGGAATAACAGATATTATGAAAATAATAAAAGAATCAAAGTGGAGATGGGCTGGGCATGTTGGAAGACTGAAAGATAAAAGATGGACACGATTAATAACAGAATGGCGACCGAGAGATGGTAAGAGACGAAGGGGGCGCCAGAGAACAAAAGGGAGAGATTGACCTTCAGAAATTTAGAAGTGCTAAATGGTAGACTGAGGCTAAGTATCAAGGAAGTTATTAATGACTGGTGGAGGCCTATGCCCTACAGTGGATGTCAGCAGGCTAAGAGGAAGAAGATATTTCTCTATTATTTCACCTGTTTGCTACAGATTTTAGGGTAGTTAGTTACTTTTTATACCTATTCAACTCTTAAAATTTAAGTAGGTACCTTGGATTTGGAGCGTATTTAGAGAGGAAGTCCCCCCCGAAAGTGTTTTATTTTTTCGTTAAAATGCGACTTACATGAGGAAAAATGTTTTATCTTCATCAACTTACATCAGAAAATAATGCTTTCAATTTTTCATTAACTTTTATTTTGTCCTGATGGATTTCAAAAACTTATTTATATTATTTTATATTTATTCTTATTAAGGAATTCTACATATACCCCTGCCTTGTGTTCTAACCTCTTTTTTCTTTTTTTGCCGAAAGTGGTATTCTCTCATCGGGTTAACCGACAACAACATTAGACGACTATTTCATTGCAGAAGTATTTATGATTTACGAACGTTGTATGGACGATCACACATTTTTTTTAATTCTCACGGCTATGAAATCTTTTTTCGTTCTGCGGCCAATATAACACTTCTTATGTCCACATTGGGATTCGAACCCATATTTTCCGACATCGGAACTGCTGTTCTTCCAATTAATTTAACCCGATATGTTTTTTACTGCTTTATTGTCCGTATGAATTATACGCGACACACGCTAGTAATCTTTCTGATTACTTCGACGACACATCGAAGTAATCAGGAATAAGTAATATTTCTGATTACTTCAGCGACATGTCCCGAGGGTTAGCCTACAGTGGAGATCTTTATCACGTTGAGGGAGGTCTGCAAGCTCAGTTCGATGCCGTTTGCTACAGAGAGGACCCGTAGCTCGCCGTCCGCTGCCTAGACTTTCTTGACTTTAACTTACAGAAGACCTCGGCTGCAATGCTGCCAAGAACGCAAACAGTGGCGTGATGAATGGTAGCGCAGAGTGTTTTCCGACGAGTCACGCTTCACCTTAATGACATATGATGGGCGTGTCCTTGCACGGTGACACTGTAGTGAACGGCTGCTGGAGGCATGCATTATGCAGCGCCATACGATCCCGACACCGGGCTTTCTGCTTTAGAGTGCTATTGGGTTCCATTCATGTTCTCGTCTCCTACGCATTGCAGGAACTATGACTAGCCAACGGTACATTGCAGAAAGTGGGGGGCTGAAGTGCTGCAATATATTCACGCGGTCCTAGGTGCCATCTTTCAACAGGACAGTGCCGGAACACATAAAGCGTGGAATGTTTTACAGCTTCTGGATGTCCGAGGTGTGCCACGTCTTCCTTGGCCAGATCGTTCTCCTGATTTGTAGCCCATTGTAAAATTGTAGGATACGGTAGCTTGACGCCTGGTCCTTCACACTCTACTGCCAGTAACCCAAGATGATCTTTGGGTACGAAACGAGACAACATTGAATAATCTTCCGCAGTGCAACAACCAGAACCTATTTCAGTCGAAATCACTCCCTGTATGATTCTGCATCTCCGCTTGTGGTGGGTACACAAATACTGAACATTGTGTACTTCACAGCACTTAGAGGTCTGTACTTCTGATCACTTGTCTTGTATCATAAGTAATGTAACAACTAAATCTCCCTTCAATACCGCAGGTCTTTCTTGATGTTGCATTTTCAACAGTGCAGTACGTGTTAAGCTGCGAGTCATGCACACTAAGAAGGTATCAAGATTGTTTTATGATTAGTACCGTACGTAGAAAATGACGAAGGCGAACAACTACTTACGACTACATCTCAGCAAATCTTCGAAATAGGCAACGTGAGCAGCATCAGCAACATATGCAGCCCGGTCTCAGCTGAGTAATTACTGTGCACGTTCCAGAATTATATTCCACATTGCTGTACAATGATTAACGATTCTTTGGTGGAGAACCTGTTCATTGGGCATTGGTGTATCGTAAATATTGGACTTCAGCTGTTCCTATATAAATCCAATGGATTCATATCTGTAGATAGCAGTGGACACGCAATTGAATCATCTCTACTGTGTACAACAACCGGGGTAGGCACAATCGAGATGTTATCTAACAGTTCGAAGAGAATGCTTTAGCATTCTGTGCTTCGTGAATAGACGATTTACAACAACGTCTGTAGTTCTTCCCCAAATAAGTGCTGTTACGGTTAGTTGTTGTGCGTTGGTTGCAAGAACAGACTGATAAGGTAGTCTTCAGTATTGCAGATCCAAATATTAACATTGAGTCTTTGCTGATGACAAGTCTGCCTGATTTCTTTATCTTCTGTAGATCCTGTAGACAATCTGCACTTTCGCGCTATTCCCACTCGCTGTTTCCTACTTGAAATGAAGGTCAACCCATCCGATGTTGGTAAATGAAATCTTCATGTTTACGGTTATACGAACTTAATCGCAAATAACAACCACTCTATCTTTCATTAGCACGTAACGTAGTCTAATCCGAGTGCTTAGGGAAAATATTCCCGGTTCACTTTACGTAGCTTTATCATACAAAAGAGTTTCGTCATTGTGTCACACACTTGTATTTATGCACAAAGCTGGGCGGCTGGCAAAGGATATCATTATCAATCTACCCTGAACGAAGTTCTGGCCAATTTTTTATTTCTTTTTCTGAAGGCAGGGGGGTGTAACGACCATCATTAGCAACTCGTTCTATAACGAAGTAAATTTCTCCGTCATTTCTGTCCACGCCAGGATTCGAACCCGGATCCCCGCATTCCGGAACAAGTCACTGTACCAATTGAGCTACGCGGACGTTTATTCTGATTCCTATCTGCCTTTATGACGTGTACGTCCTGCTGGCAGGTACGTCACAGTTCAGCAATAAGCACTAGCCCGTTTCTGATTTAGGGCCACTGTTTCCAGGAAAGGGATAGAGGCAGTACCATAAAATAAACACAACATCCATGCCTCACCAGGGTTTCGAACCTGGGCCCATCTCGGAACAATAATCACAAGCCTACGCCACCAGGGCGGCTCTCGCAAGTCTCTCTCACAACTTTCTGTCTTGAACCAGCCTCCTCCATGTCACTCCGACATGCTTTCGAATTTCATCCATGGACTTCTTTTGGGTCTTTTCCTGTCCCATGAAGTCTACTCAAGCATTCCAGTTGCCCAACGGTGGTCACTTCTAGCAACAACCCCAGCCCATTACCGTTTCAGAGATTTTACCTTTATCATGATGTCATCAACTCATATCATTTTCCTGATCCATGAGTTTCTCTTTCTGTCTTTCCTGATTCTACCGATCACGAAACTCTCCATGCTTCTTTCAGTAGTTTGCAGCCTCTGAATGTCTTTTTAATTGAAGTCCATGCCTCAGCTCCATACGTAAAAACACTAGCAGGATGTATTGGTTAAAAACTTTTCTTTACTTTTAAGGCCTGAAGCTAAGTTGCTCTTAAAAATTTCTTTGTTTCTTCCACTTTACAATTAAGTTTCATACGCTTATTTTTTGTTCGATGTGGTCCATGCTTGATATACACTATATTGACAAAAGGCACCGGACACCCCTTCAAAAGGAAATGAACGGATCCGCTGCGTTGTTAAGATGCGCGGTACAGCAGCCAACGGTATAAAAACAAGCCTGCAGCTGACCGAGATCATATCGCACTGTGAAGTTGACTGAAAATGTCACGGCGAAAAAGTACTGACTTTAAGAAATGAAAGATTGTTGGGAGTTATATTAGCCGGTTGTCC
This sequence comes from Macrothele yani, assembly GCA_039090855.1. Classification (NCBI taxonomy): domain Eukaryota; kingdom Metazoa; phylum Arthropoda; class Arachnida; order Araneae; family Macrothelidae; genus Macrothele; species Macrothele yani. The sequence goes on along the minus strand of CM077007.1, from coordinate 97,393,823 downwards.
ATAAGAGAAACCGAGAGGCGTTTAAACATACCCAAGTCAACTGTTTCGGATGTACTGAATAAGTGGAAGATACATGGCGTGCCTGAAGCGGAAAAACGCACCCAAAGAAAATCAGTGATAGAGGACATCAAAGCCTCAGGAGAGTCCTTACAGCTAATCGACGGAATACTGCACTAGACCTCAGTGTACAGGTGGATAAAAATGCTGGAACCTCGGTATGTACACGTACCATTTGCAGAGGACTGCATTCTATGGGTTACCGTGGTCATTCGTCTGATAATAAGTCTTTTATCTCCACTCGGAATGCTACTCGTCGTTTAGCATGGTGTAAAGAACATTTATCGTCGACCGTAGATAAATGGAAACGCGTCCTATGGACTGATGAATCGAGATACACGATCCATCAGTCTAATAGCCATGTGTGGGTATGACTGCAGCCGGGGGAACGCTATTTAGCACACTGTACTATTCTTACGGTTAAGTTTGGACCTGGTAGTGTACTCGTGTGGGGCTGTTTATCGTGGTATGGTCCCGGCCCTTTGGTTATGGTGGACAAACCTATTAACCAGCACGTCTACCTCGATATTCTGGACAATTATGCACTACCAACACTGTGGTAATTATACGGAAACGAGCCTTGTTCGTACCAGCAGGATAATTCATCGAGCCGTACAGCAATGACTGTTACGGCGTGGTTTGACGATAATTCCGTATCGTGTGTGGACTGGCCAGCAGAGAGCCCTGATCTTAATCCCATAGTACACCTATGGGATAAATAAGAGCACCGCATAAGAAGTTTGGAACCAAAGCCTACTACTAAGCAACAGTTAGCGGCAGCATTATGTACTGAATGGAAGCGCATGCAATCGCTGTGTTCCAAAACCTTGTCGAAAGCATGTCTCGAAGGGTCAGTGCATGCATTAAGGCCAAAGGTGAACCGACACCGTTCCGATGTGTGTCAATAAATGGCATGTTGTGTTTCTCTTCTAGGTGTCCGGTGACTTTTGTCAATATAGTGTATCTTGTCCACGGTAAATGTAGGCATCCTGTAGTTCTACATTTGCTCCATCAATTGTTAAATCTTCAGTTCTTGTAAAAATATTGTACCTTAATTTTATTTTCTGTAATTTCATGTTTAAGCCCACTTCTTTACTCTTGTGAGAAAGTTCCTGAACGATGCTCCACCTCTAAAAGGGTACGTTCAAGAATGACTACGTCGTTTGCAAAAAGGAGATGAATTAAATAATGTACGAAAGTAGTTCAAAAAGTAACAACAAATTGAATATTTTGAGTTACATAATTCAATGAGAGATACAGATAATATTTCATTTTTCTGCATAATCACCCACCTTTTCAATAGATTTCTCACACCGTTGCACTAACTTCTTTAGTCCATCAGAAAAAAAAGTTTTTGGTTGCGCCTTCAGCCAGGAATGCACCGGTTCTTTGACCTCCTCATCACTTCCAAGTCTTTGTCCTCTCAAAGCGTCCTTCAGTGGTCCAAACACATGATAAACAGAGAAAGCAAGATCAGGACTGTATGGGGGATGCTGTGAAATCTGAAATCTTAATCTCCAAATGGAATAAAGAGTTGCAGCGGCCGTGTGAGGGCGGGCATTATCATGAAAGAGAAGAACGCCTTTAGACGAACGTCCTCTGCGACTGCTCCGAATTGCTGGCTTCAGCTCCTCATCCAACATTGAGCAGTATCTGTCACTATGCACTGTTTCCCCTTTTCCTGATAGTGCTCCAAAATTCGTCCATTCATATCCCCGAAGAAAGTGAACAGGACCTTTTCCGCGGAGTGTTGAGACTTGAACTTATTCTTGACTGGAGAAGATGTGTGCCGCTATTCTGAAGACTGCCTCTTGCTTTCGAGCTCATAGTGATGCACCCAAGTTTCGGCCCCCGTGACGATACGTCTCCTTCGTCGTTATACCGCGCCAAAAAGGCTGTGGAAGTCTGCACACGAATCACTTTGTGCTCATCAGTTAGCATCCTAGGCACCCACCGTGCACACAACTTGCGATACTTGAGAACCTCCGTGACAATGGCATGAGAGGATCCGATACTGATCGAATTCCAATGCCATAACTTCTAAAGAAATGCGCCTGTTTTCACGAATAATGGCGTTGGCGTGATCCACCTTCTCATCAGTGACGGCAGTGCTGGTATGCCTGGAGAGTTGCTCATCATGGGTGGATGTTCGTCCATTTTTGAACGTATCTACCTACTCTTACAATCTTCTTTTGACAACGCAGGCATCTCCATACTGTTGCAGCATTCTTCTATGAATTTCACAAGATTTCACACCCTCTGACCACAAAAACCTGATGATTGCCCTCTGTTCCTCTACGGTGCAAACAGCTAAGGGCTCCGCCATTTCCTTTATGCTGCCCTTCCGCTTAAGCACGCCACGCCATCTATTGGGCAGTGTCAACACCTTCTCTAAGAATATACCTTCCCTGAGTGGGAGTTTGTAATGCCTGGGATATTCGTTTCAGGAAATACTACCAATTTGTTGTTACCTTTTGAACGACCTACGTACAACATTACAGTTTATCCCCTTATTTTCCCAGTTCAGTGATTGAAAAACATGTATACGTATATAACCGATCCTTTTGTGCTGGTATCTAACATGAAATATATCATCCGGATTTGTTTCTGCGCAAGCCTACTGCTAATAATTGAATTATTCTTTACCGTTAGTTGTAATATCTGTCGTCTGCATTGCTGGATTCCCGCACATTGGGCTGTCATTTATGTTTCCACGAACGTGCGTGACATGCTACACGTGGCTATCAAATGGGTGTTTTTCGGCCATGATACTTAAGGTTTGTGATCTAGACGTAATTCGTTAGTAAGCACTGTGAAAACACGAGTTTGTCCGTGTCCCCTCTCTCCGGAGTAAGTCGCTCTCCCAACTGAGCTACGCGAACAGAATGTCTCGCTGCAGAGTTGTCCTCTTGACACATGTTTTCACTTCTGTAGTACGTCACAGTACATTACACTATGTTATCAAAAGTATCCGGACATCCATTTTAAGTAGTGGATTCGACAACGCACATTGCAGCCATGGTCAGGGACAATCACAAACAGTAGAATGGACAATCCGGCAGAGCTCAGTGACGTACAACGTGGCACCTTCATAGAATGTCATCTTAGCAACAAGTCAGTTGCTGAAATTTCTGCCCAACTGCAAAAATTTCCGATTGCGCTGCTGTTGTTCCTAGACGTTTTGTACTGCATTCAAAAGCGTCTAGGAGCAACAATAGCGCAATATCGACCTGGTAGACAAATCAAAATAACAAATTAAGAGCTCCGAGTGTTGAAGCGGGTGGTCTGATGAAATCACCTGTTCCTGGTTGTAAGCATCCCAGCCTGGTTCTAAAGTGCCTATGACAGCAACACTAGCACTATGGAGGTTCGACGAGACCTCAAAGGAATGTGTTTCCATAGCCGAGAAGCGGGTACACAAGGCCAACATGAGCAAGATAAACGCAAGCGTCGTTTGGAGTAGAGTAAAGCATGGCTGCAGGGACCTCTGGAGCTGTGAAAACACGTTCTCTGGAGTGAAGAGTTTAGATTCACCACCTGGGAGTTCGACGGACAAGTCTGGGTATAGAAGATGACAGGTGAACGCTACAATCCCGACTGTGTGTTGCCAACTGTGAAGTTTGGTGGAGAACGCATCATTCTCTGGGAATGTTTTTATAGTTTGTGCTGAGCCCCCTAGTTCCAGTTCTCGGGAATCTTAACGCTGCGGCCTATAATGATATTCTTGGCAGTTCTATTCTCTCAGCATTACGGAAACTGTTGGATGAAGGCTCTTTTCTTCACCAAGAGGACAATGACCCCCTCACAAATCGAAGTCCGTACATGAATCGTTTGATAACATGGGTGCGGAAGAACTTGACTGACCTGCACAGTACCACAAAGTCAACTAATGGGACACTTTTGAAGTGAATTGGAACAACGAATGCAAGTCTGGCCAAACAGTTTTACTTTGGTCGCCGACCTGAGAAATGTACTTAGTGGCTGAATGGAAGACAATTCCCGCAACAATATACCAAAATCTAGTTGAAAAGCCTTCCCATCAGAGTGGAGGCAATGATAACAGTAAAGAGATAGTAGTAGCAACCTGAATGTTAATATATATCTATTTATCTCGATATTAATTTCTTTCCTGTTACAGGGAATTTTGGGATAGGCAAGTAAATGGATACTTTTCATCAGGTAGTATATTTCACGCGAATAATTTTCGGCTACGTATCCATAACAGTGCAAGTAAGATACCAATAGATACTGAATAAAAATGTTCCTTCCAGATGAATTAAGTGCAAACTTTACAGATTTGTATCCAGAAGTAACTGTGTTAATAAAATTTAGTATCTTACTAACACGTATTTCCTTGAAAACTGAACTTTGTGGAATTTTAATGTATTTCTACAGAAATGTTCAGTTTCCATTACAATGTTAATTTCAGATGCGTTTTCACCTGTATTGCGAGCGAATAATTTAAATCCAGAACAGAATCATCATGCACTCTAAATCAGGTCCATTGATGCGTTCAAATTATATGATAATTTCATTAATGAAGTACATAGACGAGAACGATCTATTTAAAGAATAACATATTCATCGATCAATCACAGCATCGGAGGAGGGAGAATAAATTTCAAATTCATGGGAATAGTGGTACGATCAATAAACAATTAACAACGTGCAGGCCTTGCGTAACATTCATCTGAACAGAGCATGGTTTCATAAGATTGTTGCGCGTCGTATGCATAAATGAATATTGAGGTAAATTGTTTTCTAAAATATGAAACACGGAATTCACACCTCTGTTGGTCAAGCATAATTAAGTGTGTTTCTCGATTGGCTAAATTAAAATGTGAGAGCCCAGTGCCATGAAATCGTCTTCAGTTCGGAGACGAGAAAGCGAAGGTGGTATTATAGGCACAATCCAAGCACACGTAACAATGAACGATAAAATATGAAATGAATTCAGATCCGCGTTTTGCTGATGAAATAATGTAGAGTGGTTTGGCGAGATGCAGCAAATGATCGACTCTTACATATGTAATAACCTGTTGATTGCAGAATATAATTGAGAGAAAATAATTTAAGCCATAATATCCTACCCCACGTCAGCAGAAATAGGTCAGGTCGTAGTAATTGAATAATGCCAAACTATTTGATCATTATCCAGTCGGACGGAGTTATATTGAAACCAAAACTTCTACAAGATTCATGGTCTCACTATTTATTAGTCCTTGCCGTTTCGCTGATCTAGTAAGCGCTGGGTTGCAACCCTTTATCCAAGTGGGTCCGTGTTTCAGACGAGGTATGCGCTCTATGTTCGTCTTACAGCACTGACTTATTCCCTTTTCTCGAACTAGTGGCCCTAAATTAGGGAAGGCCGGCTGCTTTTTGCCTTTGCTCACGCTGGTCGGTAAAACTCAAAAGCAAAACAATGTTAGTCGTTAATGTAGCGTGAGCTGTATTTAGTCAAAAAGAGAGAGCGCCATGCCACCATACAGTACGTTTAACAGATAGGCCAGAGTAGTCAGGACGACATTCCTGAAAAGGATGCTTCCACCTATGACCTCTTCTCTTCAGTCAGGTGTGAGGACATATGCTGATGTGACAAAATCAACGTCTCCTTTAACTGGCGTCAAAACTCAGTGTTCTTTTGCACCAGCTCCCACATGTTCGGCTTCAAGCGCAGTGGACCCCAGAATTGCACTTAAGGATCAAAGACTTCAGAGGTCATCTATCAGCAAATATCCAGTGATTGTACCTGCAGAATTCAGTCAAAGGGTTGCTCCGCCCTAGCCTTCCTGAGCGAAGGGGAAGGCAATACCTCGTTCAAAGCTGAGGGAACATCGTTTTCTCCAGCTTATTCTCAAAGTTCTCTCTCCATCAGTCCCTGATGAGGAATGTCTTCGTTCCGTACGGGAAATGTGGGATGGCTGGGTGTTTGTTCTTAAACACCCAGTTGGCAAAAATCCCACGGGATATTTTATGCTCTATGTCAAGGCCTCTGGGGTTCCTAAACTTTCTGAACTGTTCGGACACTCCGCGGCAGTTCAAAAGTTTGTAAAAGTGGCTTGGGAAAAGTGTTTCACTAGCCACCCCGCATCTCTAAACCTTCATCCAGTTCCCGTCCTCGGGAATCTCAAACTTCCCGTTACAGGGAATCTCAAAGGAGGATGTACAAGCGTTCTCCTTCTTGTTCTTTGGATGAAGAATTAGATCCGGAAGCTCAAAAGGACACACAGCTCAAAGATATACTAGTGTCCCTTCTTTTTATCTTTCCCTGTACGTTCTGCCTTCTTGGGGCAAAGGGGCCCCCTTTTGTGCGTTCCAAATTATGGCTATTTTTTTCATACTTGACCAATAATTGTTTTTAAGCAAAATTGATTAGGCGGATTTTTTTTTTTTATTTATTGATTTTTTTTTTTTTTTGCTTTTTTAGGCTTTCCACTTTATTTATTTGAGACATTCCGGGCTCATCCTTAAATATTCTATTTTCCGGGAAGAGAATCTTATGCTAGGCCTTCCTTTACCTGCCACCTTACATTTTACTCATTTATAGGGGAGGGAAAGTTGCGCTACTGCAAGAGTTTTTTTACTACTCATCTTAACAATTCTAAAGTCCATTTTCATTTGTTGTCTGTTGTTTATGTTGAGGACGACATTACTTATGGAGTATCAGCTGAATCCCTGCAGTTATAAAATTTGAATGCAGTGTCTTATAGCCTGTTAGCTACGCAGTTTTCCAAAACGTCCTTCAAAAACTACATGAAGCATAGTGAAATTGACATTCGATTTCAGAAGTATACAATTTTCTATCTATATATAATTAAAAAATGCACGTGGAGATTTCTTTCTAGTAATACCTCCAAAGCTATATTTCTTCCAGTGAAAATAGCTCCAGAACTGTACTTATCTTCGGATTTTAGTAAAACATATATCCGTTCGTCACTGCGAACTCAATAATTTTCTTCAGTCTTTAGTATTTTGTAGAATCATTTGAATGAGTGTCAATTTTCAACACTAGCTACTCAGTAAGTAATCATTGATAAATTTCTTGTCTTCGTCAGAAAAATAATCTTTGTCATCACGCATCTCCATCCATACTCAGAGTAGCGGAAATCGACATTTCCATTACTGACATGCTACGTAGACGGATAATTATTCATCACTACTGTAATTAATCCAACCAAAGAAGAGCCACAGATCTCATTGACATCAGTAAGACCTATCTTTATTGTTTAGTTGGGTGCACTATACCCAGCATGACGTGCCGCCAGAAGAGTATACTGAACTTCGAGCACCTTTTCCGCAGGTGAAAATATTCCAAATACGTGGCGACAGTTAATAAATAAATACATCGCTCTTTCCACGTTCCAGAAACACACATCAACCGAAAAATTGTTTTTCAGCCGCCGCTGTGGAATCGAACCAACAGAACTCTCGGTATCGCGCCGAGTGCGTTACCTTTACGCCACGGGGGCCAACAATACACGGTGCTATGTGTATTTTTAAAGTCAGCTACTGACATCATAAATCCGTAAGATGGGCTCAGCTACTGAGACGTCTCCATCTGGTGGGCATTAACGGCACTAGCTATAAATATTATAGCAGTTAAATCCAAAGGGCGAGATCCAAGGTGAAAATATTCCAAATACGTGGCGACAGTTAATAAATAAATACATCGCTCTTTCCACGTTCCAGAAACACACAGCAACCTTTAAAAATACACATAGCACCGTGGATTGTTGGCCCCTGTGGCGTAAAGGTAACGCACTCGGCGCGATACCGAGAGTTATGTTGGTTCGATTCCACAGCGGCGGCTGAAAAACAATTTTTTCGGTTGCTGTGTGTTTCTGGAACGTGAAAAGCGCGATGTATTTATTTATTAACCTTTTCCACAGTTGTGTTCTCCTTCAGTTTCTTTGTAGGAATTGGTGCCGGGATTAAAGCCATAGTCTTAGATAAATTATTTACTTCATAGCGGTAGGAAAATCTACCATCATGGTAAGAAGAACATAATTCAGCTTCGTGAACCTGCAGGAAATACTTTTGTCATTCCTTCTCGATTCCCTAGTTATTCTTTTTGTTTTCAGAAGTTCGGCACTTCCTTCTTCATGGGTGGCTTCACAACATATCACGAGGGAAAATCTACTTTCAAACAGATAGTCATCAGGTACATGTGTTGTGCAGATATACAGTAGTTAACGTAAAAATCCAGCGAATGTCATCGAAATATACGAAGTACGAAAAGTGAGTATCATGGTTTGGAGAGTTGTCTCTTATGAGCTCCAGTTTAGTACTTATTACAGGAACTCTAACGGCGAAATCGTTGCAATTGGAAAAGTTAAGCAACGTGTTGTTTCCGCATGACTGTGCTTCCGTCCCCCAAGTGTAAATACATCAAGGTAATGTATACAAAGCACACGGATAGTTTCCCTTACTATGGGCTTATCTTCCGAGGTAAAGGAATCTTGAGAACAATAGGGTCGTTTACTTTTACGGTCATAGATTTGAAATAAACAACTTCAGAGTTGAGTCATACGGAAAGGGGTTAACTGCTTCACGATCAATGGAACCTGTGAAACGACTGAGTTCAGCGTTTATTCAGAAAACGTCTCCTGAGAGAGAGTAACATAAAAATTACTCGCATTCTTCTCTGCGCCGAATCAAAATATTACAATCATGCATTGTTTCCCTAACGGCCTTCAGCATTGTCTCGCTGGTAACTGAACCAGGGTTCGAAGATCGACGAAACAGTTGGCGTTCAAGCGAGGCCATCTCTGCACATATCCTACCACTTCAGTCTCTAACACAACTCTCATATTCCGTGCTAATAATCTTGACCGCCGCAACGTTAACCCATTGGCTAAGGCCTGGGTTTCTGATCGGTCGACCAAGATGGGCTAGGGTTCCAGTTCCGAATGCGGCATGGCTGGTGTGCCTGTCGAAAATGGCGCTCGCTCTGCCTTCTCCGCTGAACCCATGACGCTACATTAAGGATAGACACGTCCGAAAGGGGTCCGGGTTCGAATCCCGGTGACGCATGGATGCTGTGTTTGTCTCACAGCACTGGCTCTCTCCCTTTCCTGGAACCATTGACCCTAAATTAGGGAATTAGGGACGGGTTACTGATCATAGTCCATTGAGTTGCTCACGGTGGTCGTTAAACCTCCAGTCAAAAAAGATAAACAAGGATAGACAAATGCTCATACCTCTTAGAATCGCACATTAAACCCAAGAACCTTAACGTAAACATATCTGATGTTTTGTACTAGGTACTTCCACCTTTTGAAAAATCTTTGAACGCAATTTTTGAAATGGTCGAGGATCGGCCTTTGCACTTCTCTTAATGGTTAAATATTTTAATATTGCATTAAAGATATAGTGTTTTGGTATGAAAAAAATTCCTTAAGCGGACACAGAACGATTACTAACAAACGTTTCTGGATTAAAGATACAGAGAAATTCTAGAACAAGATTGAAAATACAAAGAGGGTGCATTCTCATAAAGGCACAATCGATTTCAGGAAGCGAGGTTTTCGGGACGGTGGTGCAGTGGTCTTAGCGCTGGCTTCTTCCGAGATGGGTCCGTGTTCGAATCCTGTTGAGGCACGGATGTTGTGTTTGTGTTATGACCCTTGTTCTCACCCTTTGCTGGAACCAATAGCCCTAAATTAAGGACGGGCGACTGCTTGTAGTCCATCGAGTTGCTCAAGGGTGTTGTTAAACCCCCCAAACGAAAAAGAAAAAACAAAGATAAAGTTATGGTGCCCATGAACATATGAGAAGCAGTAGCTTGCCTCTAATTTAAGACCAACGATTCTAACGAAATGAAGAAACCAGCGTTGTAGGTTAAACATTCTACCTGTGCCTCATCCGGGACTCAAACCTAACTCGGGCAACTACCTGAAAACGTGCGGTAACTGGACCGGCAACATTCATGTATTTGGAGGTTATATTGGAGCTTATAATGTTCTTATGTTAAATTAGTGAAAGACATTAACTATTATAGTAACTTGAACTGCAGCTAATGTATTCAGCTCTTATGTAAACTTTACTTCAGCACTAGGTCATTTATACGTTCGCTTGACTGTAAGACACAAAAGGAATATAGCTCAATAGGCTTATTACCCTGAACTTTTGTTGACCAGGGTAGCTTAAAACTTCATAGATGAAAAATTCTTAAGTAGAAATGAAAATGCCAACTATATGCACTTCTGGATAATAGTCACGTAGAGAAAAAAGGCGTACTAACAATGGTGTGTAAACGTACTGCATCACCTGCAAAAAATCGTGAATTTTTAAGTTTAACTCTTTCTCTAACTAACTAATTTTCATAGTTATTTCATCGTTTATGTCATTAGATGAGAAATTTAATGCAGATTTCACAAATGTGTTAGTTTATCCTGTAGCTACTTCTGTTCTAAGGTATGACATAAAATATGGGATTTGACAAACAAATTGAAATTCACCTTAGTTGCCTCTCAGTTATTGTAGCTAATCATAGACATTATTTTACCTGATTGGCTGCTTCATAATACTATCCTAATCCTACTCCAGCATTTATAAAGGTTGACGCAGAGCTATTAGAGCATTGTAGTGGTCGCTTCTTGTTGTTATTAGGGTATAATTTGTGCACATTCTCAATGATGTTTAATGCAGACTTGTCAACAGCGGGCAGAGTACAAATAGCTGTTCTGCATGAAGAGGGATATTCTTCAACGCAAATCGCTGAAAGAGTGGACTGTAATCAATTTACAGTTATTAGGCTACTGAAGAAAGTAAAAGACACTGGCGATATTAAAAGTATGCGTCGCTGTGGAAGACCCAGATCCATTACAACCAGACAGGACAGAGTGCTCAGAAAACTAAGCTCGGCAGACAAGAGGCTCATTTCACCATAACTGTTTCAAAGATGGTCTTGAAGTGACTGATGTTACTGTTAGGGGGAGGCTGCTTCACTCTGACTTACGTGGCTGCAAAGGCAGGCGTAAACCACTGTTAGCTGCACATCAAAGACAGCGTAGACTTCAGTGTACAAAACAGCATGCCACATGAACAAGCAAGCAATGGCAAAATTTTCTTTTCAGTGATGAATCAAAATTTTGCCTTAATGGGAATCAGAGTAGTGCCTATGTAAGGAGATTCAAGCATGAAGAATTCTAACTAAGTTGCTTAGTGACTACTGTTAAGAATCCGGCGAAGGTCATGGTTTGAAGCTGCATGTGTTCACATGGCGTTGGGAAACTCCATACTGTCAATGGTACAGTAAATGACCAGAAATACATCTGCATATTAGAAAACACGATGCTGCCATCATCTGGAAGTCTTTATGACGGCAATTTTATTTTTCAAGATGACAATGCTCCCTGTGATCGTGCTATATTGTAAAAAAGTGGTTTCAGCGGGAAAAAAATGTTTAGCATCTTGATTATCCACCACAGTCACCGGACTTAAACCCGATCGAACATTTGTGGTTCAAAGTGTTATATGAACTATCGAAAACGGAGCCAGCAACCAAATTTCAACTCACTGAAGATGTAATTCAAATTTGGAGTCGTATTGTTCGACCCAATCTCTTTCAAAACCTTGTTTATAGTATGCCATGAAGATGCAAATCTGTGATTAAAGCTAAAGGCTGGGTAACAAAATATTAGGCACATTCTATGTTTTTGCTTCATTATATTTCCGTATTTAAATGTTATTTCATTTCTTATGAATTACAAACACGATTTATTACTGTAAACCTAAGTAATGGATAAATGATTATTTTCTTAATAATTTGCATTTGGTCATGATTTTTGTAATGTATCTTAGGAACAGAAGTAGCCACATGAAAAACTAAGACATGTTTGAAATCTCCATTAAATTTCGCATCGAATGGCATTTAAATGATGAAATAACTATGAAAATTAGTTAGTTAAAAAAAGATGCAATACTTTTGCACACCACTGTACAGCAGAACATATTTTTCTTTATATACAGTTTTTATGTCAACACGGAGACTCCACACACTTGTCTTTTATAATTCAGAGCGACCACAATAAGGTGTGGCCTACCTACCTACCTCAGAAGTAACGCACGTGTCAAGATGACAAAGTTGCAGCAATAAGCTTCGTCGGTGTAGTTCAATCGGTAGAACATTCGACTCCGGAGCAGGAAGATTTCATCACCCGCAAAAACATGGCTCTTTTTTTCACATTGGCGCTCGAACGTAAGACGAATCTCCTGACCTTTGGGTTCGAGAAAAATGTGTGATGTTTCTTCCACAAGTCTGAGCGAGCTTCTTCAAGCATGGTTTGCTGGCCGATCAGAAAACCGACGATTTTGCCCCAGCTTGTTCTCAAGGAAGGGGTACACCTGACTGAGAGGTGACGCACATATCAAGACGACAAAGTTGCAACGATAAGCTTCGCCGGTAAAGTTCAAGTGGCAGAACAGTCGACTCCCGGGGGAGGCAGATGTGGATTCGAAATCCATCACCGGCAAAAACAGGCTTTTCTTCACAAATGTCTCATGTTGTTGTAAACAATAAAGTAATTCCAGAAAAGAATGCACTTTACGAATAGAACACTCCGTATAGTATAGAAAAATACACTTTTATAACGTCGGCTCAATCAGAATGCTTCCGATAATTCAAGTAACGTAACCATTGAAAAGATAGACTCTCAAAAACAGATAATAACATTTCCTTTCCGTGATTCAACACATTCATTTTTTTACGCTTTCCAACCGTACTTTGAAGAAGCGTACATACTCCAGCTTTGTCCGTCTGTTTGTCTGTCCGTCCACACGATAACTTGCGTAAAAATTATTCGATCTCGATGAAATTTTAGTATGGGGTAGGAGACCACCTGGAGATGAGCCCTATTGAAAATGGTCGAAATGGGGTCAAAGATCAGGACATAGGAGCGGGATCCATTTCTTTGTCCTTATGCGTTATAACTTGCGTAAACATTGTTCAATTTCAATGAAATTTTAGTATGTGGTAGGAGACTACCTGGGGACGGATTCTATTGAAAATGGGCAAAATGGGTTCAAAGGTTAGGACATAGGAGCGGGATCCATTCCATTGCCTTTATGCATCATAACGTAAGTGAAAATACTTCGATTGCGACAAAACTTTATCATGTTTTCCCGGAGATATACGGAACTGGTTCTGTTGAATATCATCGAAACGGGGTCGAAGGTCAAGACACAGGAGCGAGATTTATTCCACAGCCATTATCCTCATACCTTGAGTAATAACTTGAGTAGTAACTTGAGTAGTAACTTGAGTAATGATTTCTGGTATGTTGGAAAGCTTATCATAATCAATGCATTGCATGATTTTACTAACTTGTATCTCTCGCTGTCGTCTACATAATTCCACTTTGATTTGTTTTCAGGGTTGTCAAAGACAAATTCATCGAGTGAGAAATACAAGCGTTCCGATGCAAAACGCTAAACTAAATTAAACCAAATTCTCTTAAGAAGACAAGAACTAAAACGGAAGGTTGACTTTGAGAATACGTCACAAGCTGCACTACACAATTTCAGATCCCTTATGTAAATGCCTTGTTTGTTGGAATGGATTGTTGGAGCACTACGTCTTCAAAATCAGAGCAAGAGAATATTACACTCTCACTTTATGAGTGCATTAAAAGCTGTTTGGGGAGGAACGTAGAAGGAATTAGATTTCGCCGCCGTCCAGGTGGCGCAGTGTCTAAGCGCTGGCTAATCACCATTCGTCCGAGAAGGGTCCGGGTTCGAACCCCGGTGAGGCATAGATGTTGTGTTTGTCTTACGGCACTGCCTCTCTCTCTCTCTCTTTCTCTCTCTCTCTCTCTCTTCCCTGTAGTCAGGCAGTTTAAGTTAGGGACCAGCGACTGCTTATAGCCCATTGAGTTGCTCACAGTGGTCGTTAAACCTATGATAAAAAAAATCGATTTTTTCTATAAAAGTATAGGGACGAATATTTTCATTTAGGAAATTGCTGCTAGGTTTCTGAACTGTCATTCCTTGTGTGTGTGTGCGTGTGTGTGTGTGTGTGTGTGTTGTAATGGATTCTAATTTTCTCTTCGTTCTGCTGCTAAATACATTTTGATGAACACTCATCATGGATGTGAAGCCAAATATTATGTGCACGCAGAAAGATGTTTAAAGATATTCGAACTTTTCGTTGAAACTGGATGACTGATAATATAAAAAAATACCACTTCCGAGTTCGTTTGCCATTTGCAGTAAATCAAAGGGCCATTTCTCATTTTTTAATTTTTTCATAATGTGCATTTTTATCTCATTTTCGAACTTTACATGCAGGGAGACCTCAACAGCCCTGATCACTTTCGGCTGAATTTATTTTTTATAAATCGATCAGGCTAAATGAACACTTCAGCATAAAATTTCAATACGTATACATATTGCTAAAGCCACAAACATCGAAAAATACACACCATAAAACATGTCTTAATAGCAACATATGTTTTCACTACAATAAATGGTTTTCGTGAAAAACACGTAGTCCAAACATAAGAGAAGAGTTTTGGTATTGTCACGAAGGGATCCGATTCTGTTGCTATACCGTGAGCTCTGTAACCAGATGTGCATTGTAGAGAACCAAAAGTACATATCACTGCAGGATCACATCCGAATGTGTATAGAGAAGATTATAAACACAGTAATACGGGGGTCATAACAAAATTTCAGCACACTGTACATTTTTGAGAAAAGTGTGAAGTAACGGAGAAAACTTACCTTATTGCCGTTCAATGTGCTCCTCTACTCTGCTAATGACAACTTGCCAGCGATGAGACAGGTCCTGGATACCTCGTAGTACGCCATCTTTGTTCAGCTGTTGTATTACTCGGATCACGTCCAATGACAGTTCGTCCAGCGATTTGTAGCGGATGCCAGGGAGACAATTATTTAACTTTGGGAAAATATCAAAGTCGGGTGGACTGAGATCAGGGCTGTATGGTGGGTGGGATAAAGTTTCTTAGACATATTTTGACAAAAGTCCCCGTACCGACGCAGTACCGTGACACGATGCGTTGTCATGCAGCAAGATCTCTCCCGCTTCCCACAAGTTGGGGGATTTTGACGAATTTTCGGTCTCAACTTTGTTCTCAGAAAGAAATTGTGCTTCGATCAAGAGTTCCTTCCCCACAAACTTCTTTCAAGGCAGCGTGAATCTGTGTCGGAATTTTCTCCGCAGAGTTTCTGTTTTCACGTACGAGCGCTGGTCTAATGCATGATTCGACCTGAGGAGCTGCACGCTTCCATTTTCAAACCCTCCCACATCCGCACAGCAAATGATAGAACGTCGTTTCTGACACCACTGCGTTGCTAAGAGTCTGACCTTGATATGGCGCAATCACTTTCCCGATTGCATCATCCGCTTCCGTTTTAGATTAACGTGGGCAGAACTTTTGTTATCACCCTCGTACCTCTCAATAATTGACACCCATGGGATAGGACTTTTTGTTTCTTAAATAGAGGTGTCAGTTATTGGAAGGTTACTAACAAAATACACCTAACGAAATGCGTATTAAATAAATGCGTACCAGATGGTTTGATTTAATAAGGCATGTAAATTTTATATGTAAATAACAGTATATCTTAAATACAGTAAAAATATAAAATACATATGTATAAAGCAGAAGTATGATCTGTACATATAAAACTGAAAGCCCTCACTGACTCACAGATTCATCACCGAATCTCAGAAACTACTGAACTTAGAATTTTCATATCTGGCAGGAATGTTCCTTTTACAACATAGAGGTGCACTAAGAAAGGATTTTTCCTTCGATAATTTTAAGTGGGTCGAAATGTTTTTTTTTTTTTTAAATAACTGAGCTTTGATTACGCTAGGACGTTTTGCAATGATCGAGCCATTGTTGCCCAGCAACTGAAGCCCCGCCTTAAGTTCTGAATGACTTGAGTTGACCTGCTCAGTATATATTTTGTTCTGAATTTATTTAACAAAAAACTTAAAATCACGTAAACAGCGCTGTATCATAACATGCTTTGTATTTAAACATTTATTATCGTTTGACATATCGAATGTCAAGGTTTTTTGATTTGTTCTAAATGTATTTAACAAAAAAAAACTTTTAAAAATAGCACGTAAAAAGCGCTATATATATGCTCTGCATTTAACATTTACATTATCGTTTGACATAACGAATGTCAAGGTTTTTTGAGTCAATATCAAATTACCAACATTCGTTTTCACCGAAGCAACGGTGACGTCATAAAAGTGATTTTCATAGCCCACTGGAAACAAGAAGCCCTGAAACGAACGGCTGCCACAGAGATCATGTGACCAACTTAGTCACTGATCTTAGTCTCACTGCCGTGCGTGCGTCGTCTCAGCTTCAGTAATGTGCTGACAGAATAGCGGGAGAATTTCATAAAACGTGAGCTGATGGAAACTTCGAAGATTGTGGTGCAATGTGTATAAAATGTGCTAATATGTAGTTCACAATTACTTTGAAAGTTTTACACAAAATTAAAGAAATGCTAATGATTTAACGAAACTGACTAAGTACATGCATTTGCGAAGTTTTCGCTTGAATTCCAGCTGATGGGAACTTTGAAATTTGCCGCACAAAATAAGTGAAATCTGCTGTTGCTTTTGTTGGCAAATTACTTAAGAAGTTGGGGCACGAAATGCGAATATTTTAATGTTTTTGATGGCTGCATCGATTCCAAAATGGCGGCTTATTTAAAAATTTTTGTTTCGCTCCTGATGAACTCCCTGTCAGCTTTTTGAGGAGAGTTTTTCAATTTCCTTCTATTTTAATTAAAGGACTTCGCTCCGCCGCCATTGCCGAAGTTCCTGCATCAATATATTTGATTTCGGCCTATACCTCTAATGTTAAAATTACCGGTGTGGGGTGTCAGTCCGTTCCTTATTCATGGATTGCTCAAGGAAGAAAACCTACGCTTCTTTTACGTGTGTTATTCTCTTGCTCTGATTTTTCCCGATAACTCTTCTTCTAAAACTCCGATTTGAAAAATGTTTGCTTCAGCAGATGCACCTGGTAATAGAAATTCTTTGGCATATAATTTCAAATCTTTGGTAAAGAATACTTTAGCCACCAGGCGGCGTAAGTGTTACTTTTTGCTTCTGATGTATTTGCCATAAACTCTGAGCTTCTAAAATATCGCTTGAAAAAATCTTTCGTGGACCGATGCCACTCACATCGATAAACCTTTTTGGAATATTTTCTTCTTAAAATATTCCACAGTTTCTCCACCAGGGGGCGTAGATGTATATTTTATTTTTGTCAATATCTCTACTTCTAGGAGTCCGATTTGAAAAATTCCTTCTTTGTTGGATAGTGTTTTCAGTGTGAAACGTTTTTCATTTAATTTCAAAATTTTCAAGTGATTCATAGACTTTCCGTTACGGAGCGTAGAGGTAAATTGGGTTTCCCCCTATATCTCTTCTTCTAAATCTCCGATTTGAAAATTTCTTTCTGCACCGGATACAGCTCCTGGTGGAAAATCGTTTGCATATAATTTCTAATTTTTGTAAAAAAAATAGTTTGGCCGCCAAAGGGCGTGAACCTTAATTTCCGCTTCTGATGTATTTGCAGCAAAATATGAGCTTTTAAATTTTCGATTGAAAAAAACGTCGTTTGTAGACCGATGGTACTCATGTCGACAAACCTTTTATAAGCATTTTCTTCTTAAAATAATGCATGGTTTCTACGCCAGGGTGCGTAGATATATATCTTATTTTTGCCAATATCTCTACTTCTAGATGTCCGATTTGAAAAATTCCTTCTTTGATGGATAGTGTTTCCAGTGTGACATGTTTTTCATATAATTTTAAAATTTTCAAGTAATTCGTAGACTTTCTGCTAGGGGAAGGTAAATTGCTTCCCCCCCCCGACATTTCTGCTTCGAAATCTCCTATTTGAAAAATTATTTCTGCACCAGATACAGCTCTTGATGAGAAATCCTTTGCACATGATTTACAATTTTTGTAAAAAATGGTTTGGCCAGCAGGTGGCATAAGTCTTAATTTCCGCTTCTGATGTATTTGCAGCAAAATATGAGCTTCCAAAATCTCGATTGAAAAAAACGTCGTTTGTTGACCGATACTACTCATGTCAACAAACGTTTTAGGAACATTTTCTTCTTGAAATAATGCATGGTTTCTACGCCAGGGGGCGTAGATGTATATCATATTTTTGTCAATATCTCTACTTTTAGGAGACCGATTTGAAAAATGCCTTCTTTGTTGGATAGTGTTTCCGATGCGAAATGTTTTTCTTATAAATTCAAAATTTTCAAGTAGATCATAGACTTTCCGCCAGGGGGCACAAAGGTAAAGTGCGTTTTCTGCTTTATTTCAGCTTCTAAAACTCCGATTTGAAAAATTCTTCCTGTATCGCATACAAGACCTGATGGAAAATATTTTTCGCATAATTTCTAATGTTTGGTAAAGAATGGTTTGGCCACCCGGGGGCATAAGTGTTAATTTCTGCTTCTGATGTATTTGTAGCAAAATCTGGGCTCCTGAAAACTCGACTAAATTGTTTTTTCTTGGACAGATACCACTCGTATGGAAAAACCTTTTGGAATACTTTCTTCCTAAAATAATGCATGGTTTTCCCACCAAGGGACGTAAAGTCACATCTTATTTTTGTCGATATCTCTGTTTCTAAGAGTTTGATTTGAAAAATTCTCATATAGAGTTTGTGTGAAATATTTCTCATATAAATTCATGTATTTCTTAACGCACAAGTCTGCAACCAAAGGTCGTAATCTCACGATTCCGTTTACAGCAATATCTGAGAAATTAAAAACCCGATTGAAAAACTTCTTTCTTCCGTCAGATACTATTGTTTTCCATACCGGTTCCATTGACTTTGAATAGCTTTGATAAGTTTAATTTGCGTCAGAACGGATTCAAAAGACGTGCTTATTACACCCGAAAATTCGGTGTCATCTTTCTTGTTTTTATTGTATACATAAATAAATAAACTTTGGACGTTATATTACTTAAGACAGAAAAGGAATCTTACTTGTATATCAATAACAGAATGAACCAGTAGGTAGAAGTAAATAATCCTTTTTTTTTTATTTAAATAAAACTCTCTAAAATTTTCTTCCGTTGTAATGGTAAATGAACGTTATATGCTATTACGAGTGTTAATTTGTTTTACTTTGGAAAGAAAATCACAATAATAAATCAAAATAATAAAATATAAACAACTTGACAGCAACATACTAACGGACTAATGGACTTCACCTGCAGTTCAGAGCATGGAAGTTGAGACCTTCTTGGTCACATGACTAAATCGTTTCAGGGCCTCTTCTTTCCATTGGGCTATGAATGATTTTTTTTAGTCAAAATCAAATTACCAACATTCGTTTTCACCGAAGCAATGGTGACGTCATATAAGTGGTAAGGTGATTGCAATAAATATAAATATGAGGGTAGATTTTCATAGTAATTGAAATTTGAAAAAAAAAAAAAGTTTTCGCCCTTGAGATATCAGCGATGGTAATACAACTCTCCTCACGCTTCCAAAAAGATCTGACTTGCTAGCTTTTAAATGTACAGTTCCGAACGAAATTGTTAACGAAATTTTTCATAAGCAAGATTGTTTTTACATTTATACTGAAATTAACAACGTATTTTGTTTTGTTTTAAATTATTATTTTGTTCTGTTTTTTATTATTATTTTCTTCTGTTTTCTGTTATTGTTTTCTTCTGTTGCCTATTAATATTTTAACGATGAAAGTGAAGAGTAACGATGTATTTTGTTTTGTTTCGTGTAGGCTTGAAGTTCTAAATTTACAGTTGTGAACGAAATTTCGTAGGGTCGTGTGGCAGAATACGTCAAGCAGACATGTTACCCAAACGAGGGAAGAAATATGCAGTGTATGACCTTTTCAACTGTATATCATATATATCATCTGTATTTTAACTGTATTTCAATATCATCACGTTCGAAGAACGGGTATTTAGCTAGTGCATGCATAAAAGCACAGTACCTGTATATGAAACAGTGGAAACTATGGGCAGTACATATTTATTTAAAATAACCCGACAAATGGGTTTTTTTAAGCTTTGAATTTCACAGGCATTTTTCTCCACGTGAATATTAAGTTTACTAATTAAATTGGGTCCTTTAACTGTCACCGACATTTAAAGAGAACTTATGCAACTGTCCGTCGCTTTTTAAGGATTCATTGGAGTTTCTGATATCACAGCTTTCCTCCTCTTCCTTATCGCTTTCCGGAGGCCTTTTCCGGTTATACCTTGCTAATCAATTACAGGAATAAAAGCTTAGATGCCTTCATTAGTATCGTTGATACACGAATGTTTATCGATCACAATGTGTATTCCTCTACCGCAACATTACTGCCACTGTCTTTGATAAGTTCACAAATTCTGTATTTTCTTCAGTGTATTTACTCAGTTCACTTACGCTGGAAACTGATGCCTGTCTTTTTAAAATACATTTAACACAACTTAGAGGTATAGATTAACAACCGTAGTTACCCACTGTATTGCATTTAATACTTTGACAGACATGGCAAGTCGTTCCCTGTTTTCACACGAAGAAATTTGAGAAAGAACATGCCATAGAAATAGTTTTCTGCAGTCTTGAAGCTTCTGATGACACCTTCTTCCATAGGCTGCAATACTGACTTGTGTAAGGTGGAAAGAACAGAAATTTCATAGAATTTAGTTTTAAATTTCTGATTTTTGAGTAGAACAATTTCTTTTTTAAGACATTTTTGGTTTCTATAACTGTCCCTAAAATAGGGTGTCCTTCATTCGGAGGTAAATACATTGGGATCATTATACCAAGGGACTGGGACTATGAGAATTGTCACTTAAATAGAAGTGTCCCTTAAAGAAGGTAGCACTGTACATTCCAATCGAAGTCGTGAACATAGGGAAACTAGCAGCTAAGTGTCCTTAAAGGTATTACGTATATTTATAATTTGGAAGATTTGAAGCTTACGAAACTACCCTATTGAAAACTACTTTTTAACACTTGAAAAAGATTTGAAAAAATAAAAAGGAAAAACTAGGATCCGTCTGATTTTAACTTGTCTTCTCTAAATTAGTGCTTGCTTCTGTGACCATTCAAAATAATCTTTATTCTAACCTTCGTGTGGTTTTACGATCTTTTATTGTTATGACGTTTCCCTCTTTGTGCAAAGAGAGAGCTGTAATCGCAGTTTCCCATTTTTGGAAACGGCCTCGGTGAAGCTAATCCGGGTGGGAATGGTGTGGGGAATAGAGTGTGTGTGAATGAACCCTAAGTGTTGCTTTTTGTCCTGTGATGCAAAAATTAAAAATTTAATTCACATTTGTTTTGATGTGCTGTGTTCTATATCCATCTCCCAATATTTTTTTTCCATTGCTCTGTCTCTCTCTCCTTTTCTCATGCTCTCTTTCTCTATCATTTTTTTTTCTCTCTCTATATCTCTTTTCAAACTCATGGAATCAGTTTCGATCTTCGAAAGAAAACTTATGAAATCACAAAATAATGCTGCGCAGTTGATTGAGATACATACGTCTACGGTTACATACCGAGTACAAAACTAAGTATTTCATCACTCCTTTACTTTGCAATAAAGCTTGAACTACCCACTATAAAGCAGGTTAAATATCAGTTTTAAAGACATTTGCTTGAAAATATTAGTCCCTTAAATAATATCGATTCATTTCTTTTTCAGACATACGTGCTCCACTTCTTTTCTTTCGGTAACAACCAGTTCCGAATCACTGACTTCTGTTCTTCTTTATCTCATACTTCATCAAACTGAGAAAGAAAATGAATTGAAGATATTTTTCTTATCTTAGCCTTCGGAACATCACTGTGAACTCTGAACACATATGGCCGATATTTTCTTTTCTTTTGTAGCTTTTGGATATCAGAACTCTTCGGAAGCTGATGCAAATCACACAGTCCTAGTAATGTGAATGCATAAAGAGAACTGCTTCTCGCTGTGTGTTCCGAAATAAGTTGTTCGAGCTGATTTTGTTTCAAAATCGAAACTTTATGGTGCAGAAGATAAGCATCTTAGAATGAAATGCTCATCTAAACGAGCGACTTTAAGCAATGATGGAATTCCAATGTCAGAGAAAATTTCACTCGAGAAATGGAACTTGACATGCATGAGAGTGTCGGAAGAAATATGTAAATAATAAAATCATCAAATTTGCATGCTATTTTCCTGTAGAATCACGAAACGATGTGCAAACCAAGCACAGCTATCAATCTTGATATCCTCATTCTGTATGTCGTTTGTGCTGTGCTGCGTATTAAATTCAAAAAGTACAAAGAGTTCAGTTGTTCCACATCTAGAAAGGTTAAACAAACGACTTTCAGCCATTTTTTCTAAAACTTAGTCCCACTGGTTTTCCTTGTTTTTGTTAAACTATCTCGCAAGATTATAAATACAACGGAACCTCGGGTATACGTTCCTCAGTTATACGTTTTTCACTTTTATATGGAATTCCGCACTAGTCCGATATTTTACTTTAGTTTCTGTCGCTTGTTCAGTTCTGTTATGCATAATTTATTTATACGCTTTTTGCGATTATTCGTTACATTTTGGATATCAGATTATCAAAAGTATTCGGTTGATGCATAAGTTCATGCTGTTTTTTTCACCGCTCTACAGGAATGTATTACAACAGAAGGAAAAACGGAATCAATCAACTATTTATAACCTCCCATTGTTTACGATGGTGTCCCAACGTCAGGATAGGTCTGTAATGCCATTCTTGAAAAAACGTGCAGGTTTCGCTGAGAAGAAATCATGAAGGAAATTCTGGAGATCAACATCATTGGTGAACGTTATGCTACGAAGTGCATTCGTCAGAGATCGGAACAAGTGATAGTCTAAAGGGACGACATCTGGGAAATAGGCCTGATGTGCAAGGATCTCCCATTTCATGTCCTGAATGGCCACTTTGATCATGTTCACACTGTGAGGGCGTGCGTTATCTTGTTACAGAAGGACACTATGGAGCCGACGTGGCCTTTTCTAATGAATTGATCGCTTCACGAGGCGGAGTTGCTCACAATAGCGTGCAGCGTTGATGGTTCGATTCCTCGGCAGCATTTTCCCAGTGAACAATGCCTTCCATGTCCCACCAGACACACAACACGATCTTCGCAGAAAGAAGGTCATGTTTTGGACATGGTGTGGGCGTCTTGTTTGGGCTTAACCATTCCCACCGACGCCTGAAGTTCACGTATAGCCACCACCTTTCATCTCCATTAACAATACGTAACAGAAAGGGTTTGTGTTGCTGAGAACTTTCGCGTAAACGGGAGAGCAAGGAACCTCATATGGCAATACGCTGATTCTTGTTGTCCTCGGTGAGAGTGTAAGGCACCCAAGATCCCAATTTCTAGACCTGTCCCATACGTTCTAGGTGTCGCACCATTGTGGCCTGATCAAAGTTCATCTCAGTGGCCGATTCGCGTGTGGTTTGACGCGGATCCAAGTGGATGAGATGGTTCAAATGATCCTCAGCAAAGTTACATGGGCGACCTAAGCCTGGAGGGCGGTTGAGGTCTAAAATTGTCACCTTGGAACCTCTCAAACCATTTGTGGGTTGTCATCGGCGGTCCCGGACGATTCGTCCAACGACGATTGGTCCAATGCCGATTCGTCCAAAGGGACAATTGGTACAATGCCGATTGGTCCAATGTCCGATTGGTCCAATGCCGATTCGTCCAATGGTACGATTGGTTCCAATGCCGATTCGTCCAATGGTAGGATTGGTCCAACGCCGATTCGTCCAATGGTATCATCTTACCAACGGTAAACTGTTTTATTTTCCAGAAAGGAATAAGGATTTAAATTATTCTGCTCATTATATCCTTTTGAAAGATCTTACGATCATTTCCGTATATTTGGTAATTGTAAACATTTTACATAAACCTGGTAAAAGGCACTCAATGGAGCATTTCTCAGCTGTTTGTAAAGCACCTAGGCGCGGGCCTTTTTGAAGATTTTAAGTTACAACCTAGATATTTGGTATTTGTAAATATGCTATAAAACCTAGTAAAAAGGACTCATCGTATCATTTCTCAGGTCTTTACAAGGCACCTATATAGGCGTCCAAGACCTATATAGGCAGCTGGCCTTTTTAGAAGATTTTGAGTTACAACCTAGATATTTGGTATTTGTAAACCTTTTATAAAACCTTACAAAAGGCACTCATCGTATCATTTCTCATGTCTTTACAAGGCACCTAGGCCGTAGGCCATTTTAGAAGATTTTACGTTACAACCTAGATGCGCTTTTACTTAAGAACGAAATATTAATTCCTAAGGCCTAGGCCTTTTTAATATTTTTACTCTACCAATGTCATATGCATAACGTTTGCACATCAAATCAAGTTAATAGCATTGCTCTTTTACTTAGACACTAAATATTAATTCATAAGACCTAAGCCTTGGCTTTTTAACACTTTTTATTCTACTGATGTCATATTCTAGCGTTTACATATTAAGTAAAGTTAAAAATACTAGCATAACATCAGTAAGTTTTCTTGATAGGTAAACGTTATGAATCTGACATCGGTAGGATAAAAACTGTCAAAAAGGCATAGGTCTAGGGCCTGTGAATTGATATTTCATGCTTAAGTAAAAACGCAATATTAACTTGATTTAATATGTAAACGTTATGAATATGACATTGGTAGAATTAAAACTGTTAAAAAAGCCTAGGTCTAGGGCCTATAAATTAATATTTCGTGCTTAAGTAAAAGCGCAATATTATTAACTTGATTTAATGTGTAAACATTGCTAATCTAACATCGGTAGAATAAAAACTGTTAAGAATACCTAGGCCTAGGCCTTAGGAATTAATATTTCGTGCTTAAGTAAAAGCGCAATATTATTAACTTGATTTAATATGTAAACGTTATGAATATGACATCGGTAGAATAAAAGTGCTAAAAAGGCCTAGGCTTATGGCCAATGAATTAATATTTCGTGCTTAAGTAAAAGCGCAATATTATTAATTTGATTTTATATGTAAACATTTTGAATATGACATTGTTAGATTAAAAACTGTTGAAAAGACCTATGTCCGAACCCTACCAGAACGTTTCCATTGGCCAGTTGGCGGAACCTCACTGCATGCTACAAACAGAAACGGAAAACTAGTATTTTATATTATTTCATGCTAAAGAGAAACATTGAAGTTGATTGAACGGCTCGTACATCAGTAACTTCATACGGCAGCAAGGACAGTATAAAAAAAACGCGATTCCGGAAAAAAAAAAATATGTAACCACAATATTATGCATGAAACGTAACATTTCTTTACATTCTTTGTACTACTGGCACTTTCGTATAACATCGGAGATAAAATCAGAACAGCTGAGATTTTTATAACACGAGTAGCACTTTGGACAGATAGGACGGAATTGGACCAATCGTCCATTGGACGAATCGGCATTGGACCAATCGTCCCATTGGACGAATCGTACCTTTGAACCAATTGTCCATTGGACCAATCGTCGTTGGAGGAATCGTACCAGACTCGTCTTCGGAGCAATAGCATCCTTCCCATACATAGCACAAATTTGTCGAGTAGCCTCGGCGGTTGAGGATCCCTTGTTAAACTCGTAGAGGAGCAAATGTCGGAAATGATCATTCTTGTCTACTTGACGCTCCATAATTTCGGGCCTGAAAACCAAAAAAAAAAAACATTAGCCACAATAACACGGTACAATATGATTTAGATACATGATATTACTGGCTACATCTTTATATAAAACTGGCTATCTGCACCGTCACTACTGACCTAGGAAACACTCGTGAAATAAAACGACAAGAACATATGCATCAACACAATACATTGTTCTTTGATTCTTTTATACCTAACCCGGTATGTTACAAAATAGAGAGATTTAGACAGCGTTTTTTCTGTCATGAAATAAATGGTGCAGCAAAAAGTTTAATAAAAAATTTCACAGTGCTCTTTTTTCTCTGAATCCATGAAATTTGAAACTAACAAAAAATAGTGAATATCTTACTCGACAAACTAAACCTAAATCAACTAATGCACAAACTCCTTTCAAAGAGCGATGCTTATAAGTAAAGCATATGTAATACGGGTATTGAATATTAAAAGGAAATCCAATTCGGATTTACTACCTCGTATACCAAACGCCTTTGGAGGGGGTGGGGTCGCCAGAAGAACTAACCACTGATGGACAACCGAAACTCTGGACTAGATCCCAAATGACAGGAAAGGACCCAGAAGAAGACCACATTGGAGAAGGGTGGATGAAATTCGGAAGCGTGTGGGAGTAACTTGGAGGAGCTTGGCGCAAGATAGACCGTTGTGGAAGAAACTTGGGGAGAATTTCATCCAGCAGTTGATTGATAGTGATTGATGACGGCGATGATGATATCAAACGCACAATGCGTTTACACCAAATGAAGATTTATCAATTGAGGAGGAAAAGCTGGAGATAACCGATATCTACATCTACCTTGGGCAGCAGATATCAAGTGAGGGTCACATTGATGAAGAAATCAGTCGGCGAACAAAACATGGTTTGAGAACTTTTGGAAGAAACAGTACAATTTTTAAGAACAGTATGTCATTATCTCTTAAACGAAAAGTGTTTAATCAATGCATAATTCCAGTTCTTATTTATGGAGCAGAGACGTGGACCTTCACTGAAAAATACATACAAAAGCTGCCGACAACTCAAAGAAGCATGGAGAGGTGCGTGATCGGTATAATCAGAAAAGATAAGAAGAGGAACTCGTGGATAAGGAAAATGATACGAGTTGATGACATCATGATCAGAGTAAAATCCTTGAAATGGCAATGGGCTGGACATATTGTCAAGAGAATAAACCACCGATGGAGAACCGAAATTTAAGTCTGGATCCTAAAAGACAGGAAAAGACTCAGAAGAAGATCATGTGGGAGATGGGCGGATGAAATTCGAAGGTATGAGGGAGGGACATGAAGGAGACTGACCTAAGAGAGATCGTTGTGAAAGAGACCTGGGGAAACCTTCATCGAGCAGTGGATTGATAATGGTTGACAACAATGATGATGCTGTATTATTATTATTGCCCAGGACGATATTGTCCATTTATATATATATATATATATACTGAAGAGCAAAACTGAAGACTAAAGAAAAACTTTAGAATTTAAAACGAAAGTTGCAAAATAACCTGAAGATCAAAACGCGCAACGCAGCAGTTTTGAAAATTCAGAATTCACATTCTATTAAGAAGATACCTAAGCAAAAAAATACATATATAATTTTGACTCACACCAAGTACAACATAGAAAAGGTTATGTATCTACCTGTGTGAGTAAAAGGAGAAAAGATAAAAAAATAAAATAAAACGACTGAATGTAGAAGGTGTCGAGAATACTGAGCCTTGGCTTTATCAAGGACCAGCAAAAACTCTGCATTTTCTCACTTCCACAAAGACCTAGTTGGAAATGGGTTTCTGCAAGGCCATAGATGCAAGTAACATTCCCACCTAAAATTGTTTTAAAAAATATATATATGTCATGTCCTCCGCAGAGCCGCATGACCCAGCACTAGTTAACAATTTCGCTTGCATCCATTAAACTTCCTGGCCCGACCCATGCTCTTCATCTGTTACTATTAAACAGAGAGAAGAAGATTAAAGAGAACTCAAGCTGTGAGAGTGACATAATAATTAGAAATAATTTTCAGCTATAACGAAATGCCAAGTTCGTTTGAGAGAGAATTTAAACCTGAAAAACAATGCAAAAGAAATCCAAATTTTTACATTGCAATTAAAAAAGGAAATATTAATTTTTAAAAAACAGATTTTTGAAAGAAAACTTGAGTCTAAAACCCCCTACTCTACAACTTATGACAGCACGAAAACGAGAATAAGTTAAAGACAATAATTAACTAAAGAAAACTTTGTGAAAGTTATATGATTTAAACAGTTAGTTGCAATATGTACAATGTATTTCAGCAGTGCTTTAAGTGCATAATTAATTAGTTATTAAGTACTTAACTACTTTGAAAACACAGCGCATAGAAAAGGAACAAGCTTAGCCATCTGCTGTTCATAGGTTCCCCAAAAGACGCGCAAAGTTACAAAGAAAAGAAAGAGTTAAACCTGCAAAAATGTTAATAGACAAGCCAGTGCCTAAAAGCTGAAAAGCAAAAAATCAGCAGAGAAAAAGTACATGAAGTACAAACATTGAACTTATAAAACCTAAAACCCAAATACAAGGAAGAGAGCTTACCTCTTGTGCGACGAAACTTTCTCCTCACAAGAGTAAAACATGGCTGACCTCTTCCGCCACTCCCTAGTCGCTGGGGGCAGTGCGGGTGGGGCTGATGGCCTCCTCATACAGAAAGAAACCAACTCGCGGAGATTTTAACCAGAGAAAAAAATATATAAACTTAAGACTGTGGATCTGTATGATCAGAAAGAGCAGAATTAACTCTCCAGAATACATGAGAAATATTATAAAATACACGAGTAGTGTATTTAATAATCTTTGCATGTATTAAATCACCTTAGTGAGCTTCTATAGATTAATCAGAATCTTATTAATTTTAATGCTGGTTTTACTATTTTTAGTATAGCTATCCTAGTGATGAATAACTTGTTTTCTTTTTTATTTGTTTTTATTTTCTTTTATAAACAGATTTTTAAGCTTTTTTTTGTGATTTTGTTTATATTATTTAATTTTTTGTTTTAATAGGACCTTCATATCCATAGCACTAAGGTTCCTTTAGGTAGTTAATAGGCATCCTCTAGCCAACTTCCTTACGGCTTTGATTGGTCAGAATCATATTATTAACTGTGTAGAAAATTAAAGCAGATCTGCCAACCTTACTCTATTATTCAGAATAATTTTTCTTAAAGTTCTTTTGATGAAAGAAGAAGGAATTTCGTTCTCTAGAAAACTATCTAATAGTATATTAACGTGGTAATTGAAGTCCAAATTGTTGCTGCAAATTCTTGAAATTCTTAGGACCTGAGAAATTAGTACATTCTCAATTACTTTGGTTGATATGTTATTATTCCAGTGTAGATATTTAATTACTTTGAAAGGAAAATTAACTCTTTTATCAAAGAGGCTAATAGATGGGTTACCTCTGTTGAGCTTAATGCTTAAGTCTAGGAACTCAAGTTCCTGATTACTGTGGTTGGTTTTACATAAGTTAAGAGAGCTAGGATAGATATTATCAAAATCACTTTCTATAACTTCTGAATTATTGATACACAGCAGATCATCAATATATCTAAAAGTGTAAAGGTAGTTATCTGAGCAGGTGGGGTGATTTTTAATGAATTTATATTCCTTAAAGAACAGGAATAGATTAGCGATATTCGTGGACGTTGATGTTCCCATGGGAATACCGTTCACTTGCTTATAGAGAGTATTATTATATAAGATATGGTTATTTTTTATGCAGCAATTGAGATAAGAGTTCCAAGTTCCTACATTAACAAATTGGTTAAGTTTAAATTCTGCATACAGCTCTTTAAAGGTAGTGATTATATCTGACAGAGGCAGATTAGTATATAGGTTTTCAAAATCATAACTATTAATATCTAGGGGACAAACTTTGAGTATAGTAGAAATTACTTCTGCATTATTATTAATTATCCAAAAATCTCTGTACATCAAGTGAGTACAGTTTCTAATGTGTTTCAAAACCTTTTATAAGACATCTTCAAAAGCAAGATCTATTTTCTTTTTATGACTCCTTACTCCACTAGCTATGAACCTGAACTTCACAGGATCCTTATGAAACTTAACCGTTGCAAAAAGAAATGGAAATTCAGGCTCATATCTTCTAGTTTGTGGAATTTTAAGTTTCTTGAAGAATGCCTTAAACCGATTTTCTAACTGCTTGGTAGAATAACTTACGGGCTCGTATGTTACTCTATTATGGAGTTCCATAGTTAACAATTCAAAATAGAACTTCTTACAGATAATTGCAAAATTATTGCTAGCTTTATCCGTAGTGGTAAAAATAAATTGGTCTTGTAGTTTGGAGAGTGACCTTTTAGCTTCTCCAGAGAAAAAGAGATTTCTGTCGAAACAAAAGTCCAGACCTGCCAACTCACCGGTGAAGCTATTGATTATATTATATTTCCATTCTGCGAAGGCCTCAATAGGCTGATTGTACGCTAAACTGGTTTTTACGATGTACCTATTAACATCTTGAGTGAAGCTCTCAAGAATCCTTTCTTTGGAAATTGTGAAGGAAGGTCTGAATTTAGAGCCATACTCTAATAAATTCCTAACTAATTAATTATGCACTTAAAGCACTGCTGAAATACATTGTACATATTGCAACTAACTGTTTAAGTCATATAACTTTCACAAAGTTTTCTTTAGTTAATTATTGTCTTTAACTTATTCTCGTTTTCGTGCTGTCATAAGTTGTAGAGTAGGGGGTTTTAGACTCAAGTTTTCTTTCAAAAATCTGTTTTTTAAAAATTAATATTTCCTTTTTTAATTGCAATGTAAAAAATTTGGATTTCTTTTGCATTGTTTTTCAGGTTTAAATTCTCTCTCAAACGAACTTGGCATTTCGTTATAGCTGAAAATTATTTCTAATTATTATGTCACTCTCACAGCTTGAGTTCTCTTTAATCTTCTTCTCTCTGTTTAATAGTAACAGATGAAGAGCATGGGTCGGGCCAGGAAGGTTAATGGATGCAAGCGAAATTGTTAACTAGTGCTGGGTCATGCGGCTCTGCGGAGGACATGACATATATATATTTTTTAAAAACAATTTTAGGTGGGAATGTTACTTGCATCTATGGCCTTGCAGAAACCCATTTCCAACTAGGTCTTTGTGGAAGTGAGAAAATGCAGAGTTTTTGCTGGTCCTTGATAAAGCCAAGGCTCAGTATTCTCGACACCTTCTACATTCAGTCGTTTTATTTTATTTTTTTATCTTTTCTCCTTTTACTCACACAGGTAGATACATAACCTTTTCTATGTTGTACTTGGTGTGAGTCAAAATTATATATGTATTTTTTTGCTTAGGTATCTTCTTAATAGAATATATATATATATATATATATATATATATATATATATATATATATATCTGATGGGCAACTAGCCCATCAGAGCTGCAGAGTATGATCCAGGAACTTGCTGACAAGAGTAAAGAAGTGGGATTAAAAATGAACTTTCAGAAGACAAAAGTGATGTTCAATGCTTTTACAAGAAATGAAGATTTATCGATTGATGGAGAAAAGCTGGAGATAACAGACACGTACGTTTATCTTGGACAGCAGATATCAAGTGAGGGTCACATTGATGAAGAAATTAATCGGCGTACAAAACTTGCCTGGAGAGCTTTTGGAAGAAACAGCATAATTTTCAAGAGCAATATGCCATTATGTCTTAAAAGAAAAGTGTTTGATCAATGCATCCTTCCAGTGCTTACGTATGGTGCAGAGACGTGGACCTTAACTAAAAGAGACATACAAAAGCTGCAGACAACTCAAAGAAGCATGGAGAGGTGCATACTTAGTGTAACCAGGAGAGATAAGAAGAGGAACTCGTGGATCCGAAAAATGACAAGAGTGGAAGACATCATGATCAGAGTTAAATCCCTGAAATGGCAATGGGCTGGACATACTGCCAGAAGGACAGATCATCGATGGACAGCCGAAATTTTAGATTGGATTCCAAGGGACAGGAAAAGACCCAGAAGAAGACCACATGGGAGATGGGTGGATGAAATTCGAAAGTATGCAGGGGTGACATGGAGGAGACTGGCACAAGGCAGACCGTTGTGGAGGAAACTTGGGGAGACCTTCGTCCAGCAGTGGATTGATAATGGTTGACATATATATATATATATATATATATATATATCTCATCATCATCATTGTCAACCATTATCAATCCACTGCTATCAGATATAATAACTACCTTTAAAGAGCTGTATGCAGAATTTAAACTTAACCAATTTGTTGATGTAGGAACTTGGAACTCTTATCTCAATTGCTGCATAAAAAATAACCATATCTTATATAATAATACTCTCTATAAGCAAGTGAACGGTATTCCAATGGGAACATCAACGTCCACGAATATCGCTAATCTATTCCTGTTCTTTAAGGAATATAAATTCATTAAAAATCACCCCACCTGCTCAGATAACTACCTTTACACTTTTAGATATATTGATGATCTGCTGTGTATCAATAATTCAGAAGTTATAGAGAGTGATTTTGATAATATCTATCCTAGCTCTCTTAACTTATGTAAAACCAACCACAGTAATCAGGAACTTGAGTTCCTAGACTTAAGCATTAAGCTCAACAGAGGTAACCCATCTATTAGCCTCTTTGATAAAAGAGTTAATTTTCCTTTCAAAGTAATTAAATATCTACACTGGAATAATAACATTTCAACCAAAGTAATTGAGAATGTACTAATTTCTCAGGTCCTAAGAATTTCAAGAATTTGCAGTAACAATTTGGACTTCAATTACCACATTAATATACTATTAGAAAGTTTTCTAGAGAACGAAATTCCTTCTTCTTTCATCAAAAGAACTTTAAGAAAAATTATTCTGAATAATAGAGTAAGGTTGGCAGATCTGCTTTAATTTTCTACACAGTTAATAATATGATTCTGACCAATCAAAGCCGTAAGGAAGTTGGCTAGAGGATGCCTATTAACTACCTAAAGGAACCTGGAACCTTAGTGCTATGGATATGACGGTCCTATTAAAACAAAAAATTAAATAATATAAACAAAATCACAAAAAAAGCTTAAAAATCTGTTTATAAAAAGAAAAGAAAAACAAATAAAAAAGAAAACTAGTTATTCATCACTAGGATAGCTATACTAAAAATAGTAAAACCAACATTAAAATTAATAAGATTCTGATTAATCTATAGAAGCTCACTAAGGTGATTTAATACATGCAAAGATTATTAAATAAACTGCTCGTGTATTTTATAATATTTCTCATGTATTCTGGAGAGTTACTTCTGCTCTTTCTGATCATTCAGATCCACAGTCTTAAGTTTATATATTTTTTCTCTGGTTAAAATCTCCGCGCGTTGGTTTCTTGCTGTATGAGGAGGCCATCAGCCCCACCCTCACTGCCCCCCAGCGTCTAGGGAGTGGCGGAAGAGGTCAGCCATGTTCTTCTCTTGTGAGGAGAAAAGTTTTTGTCACACAAGAGGTAAGCTCTCTTCCTTGTTTTTGGGTTCTAGGTTTTATAAGTTCAATGTTTGTACTTCATGTACCCTTTCCTCTGTCGTTTTTTAGCTTTTCAGCTTTTAAGCATTGGTTTGTCTGTTAACATTTTTGCGGGTTTTAACTCTTACTTTTCTTTGTAACTTTGAGCGCCTTTTGGGGTACCTAGGAACAGAAGATGGCTAAGCTTGTTCCTTTTCTATGCGCTGTCTATGCGCTGTTTTTTCAAAGTAGTTAAGTTCTTAATAACTAATTAATTATGCACTTAAAGCACTGCTGAAATACTTTGTACATATTGCAACTAACTGTTTAAGGTATATAACTTTCACAAAGTTTTCTTTAGTTAATTATTATCTTTAACTTATTCTCGTTTTCGTGCTGTCATAAGTTGTAGAGTAGGGGGTTTTAGACTCAAGTTTTCTTTCAAAAATCTGTTCGTTATAAATTAACATTTCCTTTTTTAATTGCAATGTAAAATTTGGATTTCTTTTGCATTGTTTTTCAGGTTTAAATTCTCTCTCAAACGAACTTGGAATTTCGTTATAGCTGAAAATCATTTCTAATTATTATGTCACTCTCACAGCTTGAGTTCTCTTTAATCTTCTTTTCTCTGTTAAATAGTAACAGATGAAGAGCATGGGTCGGGCCATGAAGGTTAATGGATGCAAGCGAAATTGTTAACTAGTGCTAGGTCATGCTACTCTACGGAGGACATGACTTATATATATATATTTTAAACTATTTTAGGTGGGAATGTTACTTGCATCTATGGCCTTGCAGAAACCCATTTCCAACTAGGTCTTTGTGGAAGTGAGAAAATGCAGAGTTTTTGTTGGTCCTTGATAAAGCCAAGGCTCAGTATTCTCGACACCTTCTACATTCAGTTGTTTTATTTTTTTTTTTTTTTTTTATCTTTTTCTCCTTTTACTCACACAGGTAGATACATAACCTTTTCTATGTTGTACTAGGTGTGAGTCAAAATTATATATGTATTTTTTTGCTTAGGTATCTTCTTTATAGAATATATATATATATATATATATATATATATATATTCTATAAAGAAGATACCTAAGCAATATATATATATATATATTCTATAAAGAAGATACCTAAGCAAAAAAATACATATATAATTTTGACTCACACCTAGTACAACATAGAAAAGGTTATGTATCTACCTGTGTACGGAGAACATGACTTATATAAGTATATATCATCATCATCATCATCATTGTCAACCATTATCAATCCACTGCTGGACGAAGGTCTCCCCAAGTTTCCTCCACAACGGTCTGTCTTGTGCCAGTCTCCTCCATGTCACCCCTGCATACTTTCGAATTTCATCCACCCATCTCCCATGTGGTCTTCTTCTGGGTCTTTTCCTGTCCCTTGGAATCCAATCTAAAATTTCGGCTGTCCATCGATGATCTGTCCTTCTGGCAGTATGTCCAGCCCATTGCCATTTCAGGGATTTAACTCTGATCATGATGTCTTCCACTCTTGTCATTTTTCGGATCCACGAGTTCATCTTCTTATCTCTCCTGGTTACACCAAGCATGCACCTCTCCATGCTTCTTTGAGTTGTCTGCAGCCTTTGTATGTCTCTTTTAGTTAAGGTCCACGTCTCCGCACCATACGTAAGCACTGGAAGGATACATTGATCAAACTCTTTTCTTTTAAGACATAATGGCATATTGCTCTTGAAAATTATGCTGTTTCTTCCAAAAGCTCTCCAGGCAAGTTTTGTACGCCGATTAATTTCTTCATCAATGCGACCCTCACTTGATATCTGCTGTCCAAGATAAACGTACGTGTCTGTTATCTCCAGCTTTTCTCCATCAATCGATAAATCTTCATTTCTTGTAAAAGCATTGAACATCACTTTTGTCTTCTGAAAGTTCATTTTTAATCCCACTTCTTTACTCTTGTCAGCAAGTTCCTGGATCATACTCTGCAGCTCTGATGGGGTAGTTGCAAAAATGACTACGTCATCAGCAAAACGAAGGTGGGTTAGATAATCTCCATTAATCTTTATCCCCTTGTTTTCCCAGCTCAGTGACTGAAAAACACCCTCCAATGTGGCATTAAAGAGCTTCGGAGATATGGTGTCACCTTGTCTCACTCCCTTCCCAATTTTTACGTGTGTTGTATTTTTCAAATAGCCTAATCTTTGCACTTGCATTTTCATAGATGTTATTAATAATATTAATGTATGCATCTTCAATACCGCAGGTTTTCAGAG
Source organism: Macrothele yani (assembly GCA_039090855.1). Classification (NCBI taxonomy): domain Eukaryota; kingdom Metazoa; phylum Arthropoda; class Arachnida; order Araneae; family Macrothelidae; genus Macrothele; species Macrothele yani. Next base: position 97,358,317 of record CM077007.1, on the reverse strand, counting down.
CCATTGTAACTGCTGATGGTTTCACCGAATCAAAGGCTTTTTCATAATCGATAAAAGCCATGCACAATGGAAGTTCATATTCCCTCGCTCTTTCAATTAGTTCTCTCAGCACGTGGATATGATCTATTGTGCTGTAGCCACTCCTGAATCCAGCTTGTTCTCTCGGTTGAGCCATGCCCAGTGTTACCTTCAAGCGGTGTGAAAGAACTTTAGTGAAGATTTTATAAACCACTGATAGGAGGCTGATAGGTCTGTAGTTTCCGAGATCCTCAATGTCATCTTTCTTATGTAGCAGGATCATTGTAGCGGTGTTCCAATCCTCAGGAATCTTTCCTTCATTAAGGCATCGAGTGAAAATTTGGGCGAGTACTGTTTCGATTTCTCCACTTGCTTCTTGTATGATGTCTACAGTAATTCCATCTTCTCCTGGAGCTTTTCCTCGCTTCATGTTCTTGATTGCATGTGCAACTTCTGCTGGAAGGACTGGAGGAACTCTGGTACTGGTATCTTTCATGATGTCTGGAGTGCATATATCATCCCTTTCATATAATTTGGAGTAGAAATCTTTCACTCTTGTCAAAATTTCGCCTCTATTTCTTGTTACAGAACCACCTTCTTTTCTCAGTGCCATAATCTGTTTTCTTCCCTTACTGAGATGTCCCTTTGCTATCTTTAGGCTTTGGTTGTTTTCAATTGCTTTCCTCACTAGTTCACAGTTGAATTTCCTTACGTCTTCAGTGATACTTTTTCTTACTGTCTTGCATAGCTCTATATATTCCACTTTGGAAGTCACATCTTCTTTAGTTGTCCTCATCTCTCTTCTTTTTTGCATCAACATTTTGGTTTTTCCTGATAATTTGTTCACATGCAACTTGTTCTTAGACCCAGCTAATTTTGTTGCTGTTTCCATAAGAGCTTTGGTTACTTTTCTGTTAACTTCAGAGATGTCCACTTCTTCCGATGTTAGGCCTTCTAAAGCAGAGAACCTGTTCTTCAGTTCTAACTTGAAGGTATTATGGTGTTTTTTAAGGTTGGTTATGTCAATAGATTTTGTTTGTCCTATGAGCTTGCCACGTTCAAGATTAGTGTTGAGGTGCATCTTACATCTCACCAATCTATGGTCACTACCTGTGTTGAACTTGTTTAGCACACTGCAGTCTTCTATGACGAATTTTTTGTTACACATAATAAAATCAATTTCACTTGTCGTCCCATTTGGATGTATATATATATATATCATCATTGTCAACCATTATCAATCCACTGCTGGACGAAGGTCTCCCCAAGTTTCCTCCACAACGGTCTGTCTTGTGCCAGTCTCCTCCATGTCACTCCCGCATATTTACGAATTTAATCCACCCATCTCCCATGTGGTCTTTTTCTGGGTCTTTTCCTGTCCCTTGGAATCCAATCTAAAATTTCGGCTGTCCATCTATGGTCTGTCCTTCTGGCAGTATGTCCAGCCCATTGCCATTTCAGGGATTTAACTCTGATCATGATGTCTTCCACTCTCGTCATTTTTCGGATCCACGAGTTCCTCTTCTTATCTCTCCTGGTTATACCAAGCATGCACCTCTCCATGCTTCTTTGAGTTATTAATAATATTAATGTATATATATCATCATCATCATTGTCAACCATTATCAATCCACTGCTGGACGAAGGTCTCCCCAAGTTTCCTCCACAACGGTCTGTCTTGTGCCAGTCTCCTCCATGTCACCCCTGCATACTTTCGAATTTCATCCACCCATCTCCCATGTGGTCTTCTTCTGGGTCTTTTTCTGTCCCTTGGAATCCAATCTAAAATTTCGGCTGTCCATCGATGATCTGTCCTTCTGGCAGTATGTCCAGCCCATTGCCATTTCAGGGATTTAACTTTGATCATTATGTCTTCCACTCTTGTCATTTTTCGGATCCACGAGTTCCTCTTTTTATCTCTCCTGGTTACACCAAGCATGCACCTCTCCATGCTTCTTTGAGTTGTCTGCAGCCTTTGTATGTCTCTTTTAGTTAAGGTCCACGTCTCTGCACCATACGTAAGCACTGGAAGGATTCATTGATCAAACACTTTTCTTTTAAGACATAATGGCATATTGCTCTTGAAAATTATGCTGTTTCTTCCAAAAGCTCTCCAGGCAAGTTTTGTACGCCGATTAATTTCTTCATCAATGTGACCCTCACTTGATATCTGCTGTCCAAGATAAATGTACGTGTCTGTTATCTCCAGCTTTTCTCCATCAATCGATAAATCTTCATTTCTTGTAAAAGCATTGAACATCACTTTCGTCTTCTGAAAGTTCATTTTTAATCCCACTTCTTTACTCTTGTCAGCAAGTTCCTGGATCATACTCTGCAGCTCTGATGGGGTAGTTGCAAAAATGACTACATCATCAGCAAAACGAAGGTGGGTTAGATAATCTCCATTAATCTTTATCCCCTTGTTTTCCCAGATCAGCGACTGAAAAACACCCTCCAATGTGGCATTAAAGAGCTTCGGAGATATGGTGTCACCTTGTCTCACTCCCTTTCCAATTTTTACGTGTGTTGTATTTTCAAACAGCCGAATCTTTGCACTTGCATTTTCATAGATGTTATTAATAATATTAATGTATGCATCTTCAATACCGCAGGTTTTCAGAGCCATTGTAACTGCTGATGGTTTCACCGAATCAAAGGCTTTTTCATAATCGATAAAAGCCATGCACAATGGAAGTTCATATTCCCTCGCTCTTTCAATTAGTTCTCTCAGCACATGGATATGATCTATTGTGCTGTAGCCACTCCTGAATCCAGCTTGTTCTCTCGGTTGAGCCATGTCCAGTGTTACCTTCAAGCGGTGTGAAAGAACTTTAGTGAAGATTTTATAAACTACTGATAGAAGGCTGATAGGTCTGTAGTTTCCGAGATCCTCAATGTCACCTTTCTTATGTAGCAGGATCATTGTAGCGGTGTTCCAATCCTCAGGAATCTTTCCTTCATTAAGGCATCGAGTGAAAATTTGGGCAAGTACTGTTTCGATTTCTCCACTTGCTTCTTGTATAATGTCTACAGTAAATCCATCTTCTCCTGGAGCTTTTCCTCGCTTCATGTTCTTGATCGCATGTGCAACTTCTGCTGGAAGGACTGGAGGAACTCTGGTACTGGTATCTTTCATGATGTCTGGAGTGCATATATCATCCCTTTCATATAATTTGGAGTAGAAATCTTTCACTCTTGTCAAAATTTCGCCTCTATTTCTTGTTACAAAACCATCTTCTTTTCTCAGTGCCATAATCTGTTTTCTTCCCTTACTGAGATGTCCGTTTGCTATCTTTAGGCTTTGGTTGTTTTCAATTGCTTTCCTCACTAGTTCACAGTTGAATTTCCTTACGTCTTCAGTGATACTTTTTCTTACTGTTTTGCATAGCTCTATATATTCCACTTCGGAAGTCACATCTTCTTTAGTTGTCCTCATCTCTCTTCTTTTTTGCATCAACATTTTGGTTTTTCCTGATAATTTGTTCACATGCAACTTGTTCTTAGACCCAGCTAATTTTGTTGCTGTTTCCATAAGAGCTTTGGTTACTTTTCTGCTAACTTCAGAGATGTCCACTTCTTCCGATGTTAGGCCTTCTAAAGCAGAGAACCTGTTCTTCAGTTCTAACTTGAAGGTATTATGGTGTTTTTTAAGGTTGGTTATGGCAATAGATTTTGTTTGTCTTATGAGCTTGCCACGTTCAAGTTTAGTGTTGAGGTGCATCTTACATCTCACCAATCTATGGTCACTACCTGTGTTGAACTTGTTTAGCACACTGCAGTCTTCTATGACGAATTTTTTGTTACACATAATAAAATCAATTTCACTTGTCGTCCCATTTGGATGTATCCATGTCCATTTCCTGTGTGGCTTTTTCTTGAAGAAGGAGTTCAAGATGAAAAACCCTTCTGCCTCTGCAAACTCAACGAGAGTATTTCCACGCTGGTTTCTGTTGCCATGACTGAATTTACCTACTGAAGTTTCATTCTGTTGCCTTTGCCCTATTTTTGCATTGAAATCTCCCATAATTATTTTCAAGTGCTGCTTACCTTTATTATTTAGATGACAAATTTCCTCATAAAATTCTTCAATTTCTTCTACAGGATGACTTGTGGTGGGTGCATAAGTTTGAATAATCTGAGCCTGGTATCTTTTCGAGAGTTGGATAACAAGCCGTGCAGGTCTGTCAGAGGAACTTTCAACTTCTACAACTTTATCCTTCAGTTTCTTGTTTATTATAAATCCAACACCACTAGTTCTGCCAGTATCTGTCCCACGATAGTAGAAGTGATGTCCACTTTTCAGTTTGATGAGATCATCTCCTTTTCTCCTTACCTCACTTAGCCCCACGATGTCCCACTTGATCCTTTGTAGTTCCTCTTCCAATTCAAGAAGCCTTGAATCAGAAGATAGGGAGCGTCCATTGTAAGTAGCCAAGGTCAGCATCAGATGGCAGCCTAGTCCGGTCCTCAGGGATTCTTAGCACCCTCTGCCTTCATGTCGCACTGGCCGCTGCCTTGGCCAGGTACATTCCAGCTGCCGGAGACTGAGGACCAAGATTTCAGTTGTGGAATCATTTTGGAGGGGTTTGGCCATAACTCACCACGCTGGCCAAGCGGGTTGGTGAGTGTGGGATAGAATTTCCTCTAATCCCGATGGTATAGTTATACCGCTATGGGCGGTCGTCAGAGCCCCTTTAGTGGGAACAGGATGCACCACGAGAAGGCGATGTTGACATTTGTCAAGGAGAGGCTGTGATGTTACGCATCACCTGACCTTACATCCCAATGTATATATATATATATATATATATATATATATATATATATATATATCCACGTGTTCATATATATATATATATCATCATCATCACCATTGTCCACCATTATCAATCCACTGCTGGCCGAAGGTCTCCCCAAGTTTCCTCCACAACGGTCTGTCTTGTGCCAGTCTCCTCCATGTCACTCCCGCATACTTTCGAATTTCATCCACCCATCTTTAATGTGGTCTTCTTCTGGGTCTTTTCCTGTCCCTTGGAATCAAATCTAAAATTTCGGCTGTCCATCGATGGTCTGTTCTTCTGGCAGTATGTCCAGCCCATTGCCATTTCAGGGATTTAACTCCGATCATGATGTCTTCCACTCTTGTCATTTTTCGGATCCACGTGTTCCTCTTCTTATCTCTCCTGGTTACACCAAGCATGAACCTCTCCATGATTCTTTGAGTTGTCTGCAGCCTTTGTATGTCTCTTTTAACTAAGGTCCACGTCTCTGCACCATACGTAAGCACTGCAAGGATGCATTGATCAAACACTTTTCTTTTAAGACATAATGGCATATTGCTCTTGAAAATTATGCTGTTTCTTCGAAAAGCTCTCCAGGCAAGTTTTGTACGCCGATTAATTTCTTCACCAATGTGACCCTCACTTGATGTCTGCTGTCCAAGATAATCGTACGTGTCTGTTATCTCCAGCTTTTCTCCATCAATCGATAAATCTTCATTTCTTGTAAAAGCATTGTACATCACTTTTGTCTTCTGAAAGTTCATTTTTAATCCCACTTCTTTACTCTTGTCAGCAAGTTTCTGGATCATACTCTGTAGCTCTGATGGGGTTGTTGCAAAAATGACTATGTCATCAGCAAAACGAAGGTGGGTTAGATAATCTCCATTAATCTGTATCCCTTTGTTTTCCCAGTTCAGTGATTGAAAGACATTTTCCAATGTGGCATTAAAGAGCTTCGGAGATATGGTGTCACCTTGTCTCACTCCTTTTCCAATTTTTATGTGTGTTGTATTTTCAAACAGCCGAATCTTTGCACTTGCATTTTCATAGATGTTATTAATAATATTAATGTATGCATCTTCAATACCGCAGGATTTCAGAGCCATTGCAACTGCTGATGGTTTCACCGAATCAAAGGCTTTTTCATAATCGATAAAAGCCATGCACAATGGAAGCTCATATTCCCTCGCTCTTTCAATTAATTCTCTCAGTACGTGGATATGATCTATTGTGCTGTAGCCACTCCTGAATCCAGCTTGTTCTCTCGGTTGAGCCATGTCCAGTGTCACCTTCAAGCGGTGTGAAAGAACTTTAGTGAAGATTTTATAAACCACTGATAGGAGGCTGACAGGTCTGTAGTTCCTGAGATCCTCAATGTCACCTTTTTTATGTAGCAAGATCATTGTAGCGTTGTTCCAATCCTCAGGAATTTTCCCTTCATTAAGGCATCGAGTGAAAATTTGGGCGAGTACTGTTTCGATTTCTCCACTTGCTTCTTGTATGATGTCTACAGTAATTCCATCTTCTCCTGGAGCTTTTCCCCGCTTTATGTTCTTGATTGCATGAGCAACTTCTGCTGGGAGGACTGGAAGAACTCTGGTACCTTTCATGATGTCTGGAGTGCATGTATCATCCCTTTCATATAATTTGGAGTAGAAATCTTTCACTCTTGTTAAAATTTCGCCTCTATTTCTTGTTACAGAACCATCTTCTTTTCTCAGTGCCATAATCTGTTTTTCCCCTTACTGAGATGTCCCTTTGCTATCTTTAGGCTTTGGTTGTTTTCAATTGCTTTCCTCACTAGTTCCTAGTTGAATTTTCTTACGTCTTCAGTGATACTTTTTCTTACTGTCTTGCATAGCTCTATATATTCCACTTTGGAAGTCACATCTTCTTTAGTTGTCCTCATCACTCTTCTTTTTTGCATCAACATTTTGGTTTTTCCTGATAATTTGTTCACATGCAATTTGTTCTTAGACCCAGCTAATTTTGTTGCTGTTTCCATAAGAGCTTTGGTTACTTTTCTGTTAACTTCAGAAATATCCACTTCTTCCGATGTTAGGCCTTCTAAAGCAGAGAATCTGTTCTTCAGTTCCAATTTGAAGGTATTATGGTGTTTTTTAAGGTTGGTTATGTCAATACATTTTGTTTGTCTTATGAGCTTGCCACGTTCAAGTTTAGTGTTGAGGTGCATCTTACATCTCACCAATCTATGGTCACTGCCTGTGTTGAACTTGTTTAGCACACTGCAGTCTTCTATGACGAATTTTTTGTTACACATAATAAAATCAATTTCACTTGTCGTCCCATTTGGATGTCTCCATGTCCATTTCCTGTGTGGCTTTTTCTTGAAAAAGGAGTTCAAGATGAAAAACCCTTCTGCCTCTGCAAACTCTACGAGAGTATTTCCACGCTGGTTTCTGTTGCCGTGACCGAATTTACCTACTGAAGTTTCATTGTGTTGCCGTTGCCCTATTTTTGCATTGAAATCTCCCATAATTATTTTCAAGTGCTGCTTACCTTTATTATTTAGATGACAAATTTCCTCATAAAATTCTTCAATTTCTTCTTCAGGATGACTTGTGGTGGGTGCATAAGTTTGAATAATCTGAGCCTGGTATCTTTTCGAGAGTTGGATAACAAGTCGTGCAGCTCTGTCAGAGGAACTTTCAACTTCTACAACTTTATCCTTCAGTTTCTTGTTTATTATAAATCCAACACCACTAGTTCTGCCAGTATCTGTCCCACGATAGTAGAAGAGATGTCCACTTTTCAGTTCGATGAGATCTTCTCCTTTTCTCCTTACCTCACTTAGCCCCACGATGTCCCACTTGATCCTTTGTAGTTCCTCTTCCAATTCAAGAAGCCTTGAATCAGAAGATAGGGAGCGTCCATTGTAAGTAGCCAAGGTCAGCATCAGATGGCAGCCTAGTCCGGTCCTCCGGGGATTCTTAGCACCCTCTGCCTTCATGTCGCACTGGCCGCTGCCTTGGCCAGGTACATTCCAGCTGCCGGAGACTGAGGGCCAAGATTTAAGTTGTGGAATCATTTTGGAGGGGTTTGGCCATAACTCACCACGCTGGCCAAGCGGGTTGGTGAGTGTGGGATAGAATTTCCTCTGATCCCGATTATATAGTTATACCGCTATGGGCGGTCGTCAGAGCCCCTTTAGTGGGAACAGGATGCACCACGAGAAGGCGGGGTTGACATTTGTCAAGGAGAGGCTGTGATGTTACGCATCACCTGACCTTACATCCCTATATATATATATATATATATATATATATATATATATATATACAGTAACTGTTTCTCAGGACTGTATTGCCCAGGACGCCTAGGTAGAGATCAACTTAGTTTTGTCCAAAAGGACTAATGGTCTTCAGCCGAACAACCAAAAACAGCTTCATACCACCACCTTGCCTCCACTAAACTTCATTGTGTGGACAATACAGTCCGGAGAAACCCTCTCCCAGTGCATTCGTCACAACCAGGAAGAACTGGTAGGCTTCATACCGTGATTCGTCCGTCCAAAGGATTTAGTTGTCCACTGGTATACCACTCACGATCGACGTTTCTTGCACCAGACTAACCGGGGTGTATAATTAGTCGAAGTAATTAGCATCTTGTGAATGGCTGTTCGACCGTGGCAATTCATGTCATGTAGCTTCCTGCTGTTAACGTCAGTTCTAATAGTCTCATATTTGGCTCGCTTGATTCAAAACAATGTGAGTTTGCGTTTTGAGCGACAGTCTTTTTTTTGCAGAGCACCCCTGTTCCGTTCTGTTAGCTTCGGAGATAAATTCGATCGTTTCTTGGAGAAGATTCCCCCCAGTCGGCTGCCATTTTCATATCACATCACCAACCACCGACATAGGAATTTTTAGTGCCGCTGTATTTTCACGTACGGAGAGATTGTTCATGCAGCACACTCTTATCAACACGCGCTGTAAATCAGTTAAGCCCATCTATCAAGGTATTTTGAATTCAGCCTTACTGTTGTTTTATCATAGCTACAATATATTTGTTTCATTGAAGGTTTTAACAACCACCGTGAGCAACTTGATGAGATACACTGCTGGATCATAAACGGCTATATAGCGCATAAAAGAGTAAGTGTGGTTGGATGCCAAGTGAAATAAAATAATGTCAGAATGCCAGGACATTACAAGAAAGACAATTTATTGTGCTCTGAAATCCAGAAGGCTTTGGAACGTGTTCAAGGGACAAACAGGCCATTTTGTGCAGAATACGTAAACGTGAAAAAAATGCAATTACCGTCCGCAGGCGTTCCGGCGTAAGATGTCAATACGGGATATGGCCACCATGGAGGGCGATGCAAGATTCCACACGTCGTGTCATGCTTTGCACAACATTATCAAGCAGCTGTTGAGATAATTTATCCCATTCCTCTGTCAGTGCACGGATGAGGGTGTCCTTGTTTATTGGAGGGCATTGGCGACCAGCAAGACTCCTCCCCAAAGCATCCCACACATTTTCAATGGGATTCAGATCTGGAGAACGTGCTGGCCATACGAGGCGTTGAATATCCTCGCTCTCAAGACACTCCTGGACAGTGACTGTTCGATGACATGTTGCGTTGTCGTCCATGAAAATGAATCTATCACCGACAGCACCACGGAACATGCGAACATGAGGTAGCAGAACATCATTAATGTTTCGTTGGCCAGTCATAGTCCCAGTTGGAAGCACATAGAGGGACGTACGGCCATTGATCATGATGCCAGCCCATACCATGACACTACATGTCGGATATCGGTCCCTTTCCTGTATGTTTGCTGGACAATATGCAGTACCACTATCACGCCAGATCAGTTGTCGTCGACAATCAGACGATAGACTGTATCTACTCTCATCTGAGAAGAGGACAGCAGACCAGTCGTTATCAGTCCAATTGCGATGTTGATGGCACCATTGCAAACGGGCGGTACGATGACGTCTGGACAATGGGATGCACACAACAGGACGGCGGGCGTATAGTCCTCCTTCATGCAAACGTCTGGCGACAGTTTTTCGGGAGATCCGCTTGCCAGTAGCAGCCATAAACTGATTTGCTACCTCACTAGCTGTGCTGCGCCGGTGCCTTTTTGTTGATAGCACTATGTACCGATCTTCTGCAGGTGTCGTAATGCGAACACGACCTCCCTCGTGACGTTTGCTACACTCTCCATTTGTTTGAAATGATTTCCAAAGCCTTGAAACAACACTGTGGCTGACGTCGAACTCCCTGGCAACATCTGTTATTTTTCGCCTTTCTTCAATCTTGCCAATAAAACGGCCACGCGTAAAATCATCTAGGGGATGTCGGAAAGACATACTGAAAATTGCAAGTTCGTCAATTGATTCTTTCCCTTTCAACTTTGCGTTTAAACAACAAAGTTCAATACGCGTCAAATCTTTTATATCTCTTATCAGCGCTATGACGTCACGAACAAGTTCGGCAATCCAAAATTTGCATACGCACAACGCGTCTTACTGTATCCCGCACTTATGCTAATTTCCACATTTTCCTGCCTTCCATTTTATGGTTTCTATCGTTGCTATTGTCATCCGTCCTTAGCAATTGTCCGGCAGTGTATAAGCAGTATCCGTCCCTAATTTGGAGCCACTGGTTCCATGGATGGGAGGAAACCAGTGTCGTAAGACAAACACAACATTCATGCCTCCCGGGATTCGAACCCGTATCCTTCTCGGACGAATTTTTATAAGCCAGCGCTTAGACCACTACGCTACCGGCTCAGCCATAGCCCTATGAACATATTTATGGTTTTGTCCGTGACGTGGTACTTGCGCAGAAATAAATTTATTGTTAATAGAAAGGTGTGTGAATGTTAATGGTAAAACAGGATATACAGTACTTTCTTTAATTTCGTAAAGTACACACATAAATATTCGTAAATGATGTACTAAATGTAACATGCTTTAATTTCTTTTTAACTATATAATTAGCTAATCGATTCAAAGGAAGTGATCTATGTAAAAAAATTTGTGTTTATCTAAATACGCTAAAGAGTCAAACCATTTTCTCTTTCTCAGAAAAACAGATTCCAGTTGTTCTCTTTAAAACACTCAATTCGCTTTTCTGAGCTCCATTTTCCCCTTTAGTTAGGAGCATCATGTGTTTGGGGAAGTTATCCTTAATAGTTTGTTATTGGTACTGAATACCGGTAACATAGGGATTTCCTGTTGCTATAAGTATCAAGTCAGTTAAACAACGATCATGGCTTCATACATCAACATCGACTTATTATTGCTCCTTTACATAACGCTACGAAGCATCGTGCGGCGTCAAAACAGTTGAGGTGCAAACTAGAATGTTGTATAGTAACATTTCTCAATCCTTACTCGAAGGTCTGCTGGTAGGACTACACACCTTTTTATACATGAATATATACTAATAAAAAAGAAGAGACTGTTTGTAATTATTTCAGTGTTCCTCCTCTTGGTTACTCAGTCCAAGGACTGGTTGTTCAGTAGATGTACTCTGTCTCTCCATTCCTCTCTATTCTCCGACGTTCTCTTCAAGTCATAGTATGTCCTAGTATTAGTGTCTTGGACTAATTGTGCCACAAAACCATTTCTTGGTCGTCCTCTTCCTCTCTTGCCTTGAATTTTACCTTCCAAAACTTTCAGAATCGGGCTTCCATGGCGGAATTTGTGTCCCATCCATAACATTCTTCTTCTTTTTACGATGTTGATCAGATTTCTGGGTTCTCCCAATGTCTCCAGGACCTCCTCTTAGTCTTTCTATCGAGCCAGCTTATTCTCTCCATTCTTCTATAGCTCCACATCTCAAATGCCTCCAGCCTCTTCACTTCCCTCTTGGTCAATGTCCATGTCTCAGAACCGTAGAGAGCTACTGACCAAACATATGCCTTTAAAATTCTCTTCCTCAGTTTTAGATCTATATTTTTGGACGTCAGTAGTCTTTGATTCTCTCTAAAAGCCGTTTTTTCAATCCTAAGTCACATTTTAATTTCCTTTTCACATCTCACATCTTCAGTAATAATTTGGCCCAAATAGTGGAATGATTTAACTTGTTCGATGCATTGTCCTTCAAGTATAAGGAAAGCCTATTTTGGATCCTTCCCTCTTACCATTATTTTTGCCTTATTTTTAGTTATCTTCATTCCATAGATATCCGCCTTTTTGCGTATTTTTGACATCATGCGCTGTAATGACTTGGCTGATCCTGAAACAATTGCCTGGTCATCAACAAACTCAATTACGTTAATTCTCTCTCCATTAATCCAAACTCCTTCGCTGGCGCTCCCCAAGGCCTGGTTCATCATAACTTCGGCATCAATACCAAAAAGAGCAGGTGACAACAAGCATCCCTGCCTTACACCTTTATTTATTGAGAATGGATATTGTGTGAAAATTGCTGTTAATTCCTTATGTTACACCAAAACCTCATCACTGTAAAGCTTAATTTTGTGCTTAGAATAGCTTAAATAAAACACTTTAAGTACTCATCTAGGAAGTAAATAGCGCCAAAGGCCTTGTTAAATAGATTTGTACTTACAAGGATTTACATGTTTATTTGGTCTATTCCAGTCACTTCAATTTTTCAGCAAAGCATCATCCAATCATTTAGCACTTCAACAGCTGAATATAGCAGATTAGCATACGGAGAATACTCTTCAAGTCTTACAACTCGACAGCGTTTGACTTCAGTGATCAAACAAGCGTAATGTTCAAGGTGATAGAATTAATTAAATTGTACTATAAGAACAAGCGCTAGTCGCATACATAGAACCAAAATAGTCTAAGCTCTCTCAACAATCTCTATTCAAAGCAATTACAACAATCTCACGCCTTAGCCGGTTTCTAACGAGAGCCTTAATGCAATGGTAGGCATCACTCTTACCAGTCTGGTTAACATGCGTCATTCCCCTTGACCTAACGTCAGGTTTACTAGCCAAAATTCAGCGAGACAGAAAATGTAGCGTTAAGATTGGAAAATGCCTAAAAAGAATGAAACAGAATTTACATAAAATAACAGGAACCAAAAAGAAAAGTTCGAAAAATAGCGGAACCTCCCTCTTATGCCGGTGATAGTGATATATACTTCCACTCTTATGCCGGTGTCGTTCGAATTTACATTTTCCTACACCAGGTCGGCTGTTCTACTGATTTAACTACGCCAGCAAGGCTTCTATCTGCAATTTTCTGTTTCTAACATGTGTGTCACCTTGTATTTATGCGTAATAATATAGGTTCTAAAGTGTGTAATGTCATTAGCTTTTGTGGGTCACCACTCTCAATGTAAAACAAGCGCAAGTACATAATACACGAACTTTCCCCGTTCCATTAAAGTTTGAAATATTTCTCGTTACAGGATGAAAAAATCGGAAATTTAAACCGTCACGGCACTCAGGAATCTCGCTGAAATATTTCTTCACAGCTTGAGTTTTGAAGCGAGTTCGTCAGGCACCAGAGAAACGTTCTTTGGCTCCGTCTCCTCAACGTCTCTAGCAGAAATGTTCCTTTTACTTTTAGCTTTCCATTAAGGCCATTAATGTAATAAACGGACGCAAACACCTTCTGGTGTCGGCAGCGTACATCCGTGTAACTTCTCCGGAGAAATTCGTTCGGGAGAAACAATTACCACAATCCTCTACGTTCTTCCACATTACTTTAGATCAATAACAATCAGCACTTCGACACTTCAAATGCTTTCTTGACGGTAATGACAGCCTCTCCGATGCACGGCAGTTCGTCCCCTAAGTTCCCCCATTTGCCAGGTAAGGATGCTGAACCCACTGAGTGATAGGACAAACTCTCTCCTGCAACTGAAGCACTCACAGATGCGCCTTAATGCTAACCTGGGATTGCCTTCATTGATGGCATGGCAACTCACGTACCAGCCGTTTGCTTTCTTTTTCAGTTTGTGCTTTTTCTCAAAAGAGAGGTAACATTTTCTAACATTTTTAACACTTGACATTGAAGGCCATGAAAATAACACTTCAGCCAAAATGACGTAACTACCAGTAGCGATAATTGGTAGAAACGTAGTCTCTAAGATCGTCTAAAAAGAAGTTTCACAGCTACGTAATTAAATGTAAAATATAGTTTCTATTTTTGAGCGCATCATAAAAGAAATCAGTCTTATTTCAACCAGAAATAAAGCCAAACTGAACCATTATGCAAACGTTCATGAATTTAATCCCATAAGAGAACAGTAAATTCTTTTTTTTGGGAGGGGGGGTTAACAACCACCACGATCAATTCAGTGTGATTTAGCAGTCGCCCGTCCTGTATTTAGGGTCGCTAGTTTTAGAGAAGGGAGAGAGAGAGCCAGTGTTGTAAGACAAATACACCTTCCATGTCAAAAAATCGGGATTCGAACTCGGACCCATCTCGGAAGAATGGTAAGAAGTCAGAGTTCAGAACTCTGCGCTAACAAGGGTGACTGCTTTAACTTGTGATCTTCCCCTTTCTATTAGAGAAAATACTCCGTTTAATTGCGACACAGTAGATTCGGTTAATTGGGACATTTACACATGACACAGTAGATTCCGATTAATTGGGACATATCAGGGCTAAAACCTTTTTGCCCAATTAAGCGGCTACCACAGTTATGCGAAGCTATATTCCAAAGAGCTAATTTTGTATGTTCTTCATGATTTGCCCCAAATAAGCGTCTGCCGTGATTAACCGACGGCCAAATTAACCGGAATTTACTGTATCTTCAAACACCCTTGCATTTATTCTGGTATATGTGTGTACAATATGTTAAACCCCGATATATCAATTTATTCACTCTTTTCCAAACAAATGCGATACCATGAAGTAGTGATGCAATTTACATGCGAATTCGCGGTACAGATGTATTAATAATTCCACTATCGAGCCATCTCACTAAAGCTGAACCTCATATTACAGCATGAATGTAGTGTGTTCCCCGAGTAAGACGTCAACGTGTTGCAAAAGCTACTAAAAATCGTTCCTCGAGGAAAGCTCTCTCAGATAGAATATCAAGAACCCGTCAAAGGCGTGATGATGATTTACTAATGAAAGAGGACTCATTATTGGTCTGTATAAAACTAGCTGGTAACTAGGCGTGTTACGTGTTATCTCAGCGTTACATGTTAGTCAGCCGTAACTCAGCGTGTTACATGTTAGACCGCCCAGTATCACAGTCCGTCGTTGCTGCATAAGTGGGGTGAGAGAAAACATGCACAGCCGTCGATTTCGAAGCGGTCGGGCAGAAGCGCTTACAGGCAAGAACCACTTTATCGGGATACAGGCCCCCTTCACACAACCGGCAGCCTCGCTCTCAGTCATGAGAAGAGAGGTGATGCCGAAAATCAGCTATTCGATCACAGGGCAAAGACATTTCAAACATTCCACGGGAAGCAGGCTTCCAACATGTCACTCTACATGACGGTTTCCAACAAGTTACTCGCCACAACGGCGTCCAACAAGTTACTCGCCACAACGGCGTCCAACATGTCACTCGCCACAACGGCGTCCAACATGTCACTCGCCACAACGGCGTCCAACATGTCACTCGCCACAACGGCGTCCAACATGTCACTCGCCACAACGGCGTCCAACATGTCACTCGCCACAACGGCGTCCAACATGTCACTCGCCACAACGGCTTCCAACATGTCACTCGCCACAACGGCGTCCAACATGTTACTCGTCACCCAACGTCGTCATGGCTTGGAGGAGTTTCGCTCCCCGGCTTTGCTTGAAGCGCATCGTCGTGCAATGTATACAACAGATTAATCCGACTTCAACCACATAGTCGTCACGTGTGGGGCATGTATGGTTAACACAACAATCTAGCGAATGTCACCGACCTATATGGAGTCCGAAAAGGGAGTATCATAATTTGGAGAGCTGTCTTCTGTGAGCATCAGATTAGTGCTTATTACAGGAAATCTAATGACTCGTTGCTATGTCGAATAAATCCTTGTGCAGCTGACAAATTTAAGCAACGTGTTGTTTCAGCATGGCAGTGCCCGTCCCTCAACTGCAAGATCATCGATGCAATAAACAGAGACATCGCTCTTTCCACGTTTTTGCAACACATAGCAATCGAAAAGTTGTTATTTGGTCACCGCTGGAGATCCGAATCCCAGATATCTCGATATCTAGCCGAGCGCGTTAGCCTTACACCACGGCGGCCAACAATCCACGGCGCTATGTGTGTTTTTCTGTCAGCTTCTGACATTATGAATCCGTAAGATGGGTTCTGCTACTAAGACGTCTTCATCTGGTGTGCATTAACGGCACTGGCTATATATTAATTACAGCAGTTAAATCCAAAGGGCGATATCCAAAGTGAAAATTCTCCAAAAACGTGGGTTCAGTGAATAAACAAAGACATCGCTCTTTCCACGTTTTTCAACACATAGCAACCGAAAAATTGTTATTCGGTCACCGCTGGGGACCGGAATCGCAGATCTCTCGATATCTAGTCAAGTGCGTTACGGCCACCGTGGTGTAAGGCTAACGCGCTCGGATAGATATCGGGAGATCTAGGATTCGGATCCCCAGCGATGACCGAATAACAATTTTTCGGTTGCTATGTGTTGTTAAAACGTGGAAAGAGCGATGTCTTTGTTTATTCACTGACGCCACGTATTTGGGGATTTCCATCATCGATGTAATGTCTACAAAGTATTAATGTGATACCATGGCCAGCAAGATCCACAGACTCGTCGCCGACAGAAGACATCTAGACACTCTACGTTAAACATCTGTGACAACAGATGTCTTGCGACGACCATTTTGACGAAGCGTGCTTGTTATTGCCTTAGGATTCTGTAAGACATTTGTACAACCTTTTCGGGGAAATGCGGCTGAATGCTTTGCTCATCTGGGGGTATTCACTTTAAAATAACATGGCCCTGTAATTTTTATCTTCAAGCATTATATTTACCCCTTTCATTCTGAAAATGTAATATTTGTTACGTATCTATCTTGTGTATCCAGTATGTGTCGCAGCACTTCTGACACTACTTTTCAGTTTTGCATTGTCATTTTTTTTTTTTGATTGAGTATATGACATAACCATCGACATTTTTATCAGCAAACATAAAAGTCTCATGCGTTAAGAGAATCACTCGGCACGGAAAACATTAGGTAAGTATCGAAAAAGATTATGAAAATTTCTAAATTTTAGCATCTCCATCCACCTTCCCCCCCCCCACCGCCACCCCCCCACCCCACCCCACCCCTACCTCCCCTAGAAAGTAGTTGGGGAATCTATAGATATTTAACCTTAGAATGTTGGACCAATACAGCTAGAAAATCCGTTTTCTATAAAATAAATATTGCTTTTATGTAGTTTTCAATATTAGCTTATTAAATAACTAGTCAATAGCCCGTCCTAGGACGGTTGTTTTGAAGCTTTAAAAAAATACTAGACGAAACCCGTCGGAATCAACTGTTAGTTTTTTTTTTTGTTTTTTTTCAATAAATTCATATGAAACAGCAAATGTAAACATTATTTGGTTGACAAATTCATTCAACCACTTCAGTAAAGATAATAGTCCAGGTTCGTGATTTTTTTTTTTTTTTTTTTTGACTGAAGGTTTGACGAACATCGTGAGCAACTCAATGGGCTATAAGCAGTCGCCCGTCCCTAATTTAGAGTCACTGGTTCCAGGGAAGGGAGAGAGCGGTTGCCGTTAGACAAACACAACATCCATACCTCACGGGATTCGAACCCCGACCCTTCTTTTTTTTTTTTTTTTTTTTTGATTGGAGGTTTAATGACCACCGTGAGCAACTCAATGGGCTATAAGCAGTCGCCCGTCCCTAATTTAGGGTCACTGGTTCCAGGGAAGGGAAAGAGCCAGTGCCATAAGACAAACACACCATCCATGCCTGACCGGGATTCGAACCCGGACCCCTTACGGACGAATGATCATAGGCCAGCGCCTTAGACCACTGCGCCACCGGGGCGGCAACCCCGACCCTTCACGAACGAATGATCATAAGCCAGCGCTTAGACTACTGCCCACTGGGGCGGCTAGGTTCGTGATGAGCATCACGTTTGCCCCATTTTCAGTCGTAGAATGTGAGGCGGAAGCCCACTCATCTCGATCGTGTGCAAAAATTCAGGTGAATAGCGCACTCTTTCACTCTCATCTTCAGTCACAACTGTGTTTGTAAATCTTGTTGGAATGAGATTCGCGTTGCGAATACTCTTCACTCTCTCTTGTCTGAGACATATAGTTCCGACCTATTGATCGCTCACGCCTTCCAGTAAGGCTCTTACGTTTTCTTTTTTTTTTTCTTTTTATTCTGCGGGAGTGATATTCTGTTAAGGGTAAGTATGCAGTAAAGTATTTACTTAATTTAGGACTGATTACAGAACATACCATGCGCACACCAAGTCTGATACTGAAGTGAGCGCTTGATATAGATAAGAGCCGCACACTTCTCCTTAGACTTTACATGGTACGTTTGCCGCCCCGCCAAACCCGAACCGTTGCTCCAATCTCAGTTTTCTCTTCGACTGGCACATCTACGTGGTAAGACCTCTTTAATTTGAAACCTGAACCATATTTTTATGTTCAGGCGTTCTCTCAAAATAGGTCTCACAGTAAAAATCTTATAAAATGAATACATAGATGGCGCAACTCAATACGTACATTCTAAATAGTTTCACTAACAATCGTCAGCGGAATGTTTATTTATATGTTTACATAATGGGAAACGTCTTACCTACGTGAATATACTGGATCGAAGGAATATTAAATTGTATACATACATCACCTAGTCCAATGGCATTACGTAGTCAGGTCTTCGAGAGTGTTCGCTGTTCCGATGAGGAGAACTTTGACACGAATGCATGCTAGCGTTGCTTTGCTCAGCGGTTCGCTCAGAAAAGAGCAGACTTCTGACTTTGGACTATCTCAGTCCTTCCATGTTTCTGCCTTCAACAGCGCGTGAGTCAATCGCACGCTTCTCCCATAGACTTTACATGGAAACTTTGCCGTCCCACAACGCCCGAATCGTTGCCCCAATCTCATTTTTCTCTTCGACTGGCACATCTACATGGTAAGACCTTTACTTTAATACCTCAACCATATCTTTACGTTCAGCCGTTCTCTCAAAATAGGACTCACAGTAAAAAACCTTCTAGAATTAATATATAGATTCGCTTTAAAATAACATGGATGTTGCCCGTTCTACGACGGAGTGAAATTCTTAATTTAAAGACGAAGTGAAATTTTAAATTCGTTCTACGAAGGAGCGAAATTTTTAAATTCTTAAATACAGAGGATGTTGCCTGTTCTACGACGGAGTGAAATTTTTAAATGAAGCAGGTTGAAAACAAATCAAACAGACCCCGGCTTTTCTGTAAGGAAATATAGTAAAAATTTATGTAGTAAAAACTCATTCACGTTAGAACTGAAAATTATATGCTATTTTTCTCCGTTTTTCAAAAGACCTCGAGATAAATAAACATCCTGTGCGAAATATTTGTTGTTTAACAATTTTCCTTGTAGTCCAGTTGTTTTCGTGTAAACTTTCCTTAATAACTTTTGCTTTGATTTTTCGCGTTAAATTACTTTTTCTCCGGCACACATGTTATTCCGTTCACGGTTTGTCCTATTCAGAGGTTAGTTTGAAACTTCATACCGAAGCCTATACAAAATAATACGACATCTGGCATTACAAATCTGAACTTTCTAAATTATCGACAATGTGCTGTTGGGGCGACATCTGTTTAAATGCAAATTTGCTCACTCCGACACCGCAAGATTTCAGTTTTTATTGTAGGCTAAAGTGTTTAGATAGATCGATATTTTGCAAAATGTATAATATAATCAGCACTACTCGGACAGTTATTTAAATTAAAATAGTAAAAAATAATAAAAGCGTGCAAATTAATACTCAAATTGTGCTAAATTAAATTAATATAAAAACGCAACTGGCCGTAATATTAAGAATGCAATACGAATTTTGTAGATCATGTAAATAGAACACGATTCATTCATAATCCAACGTTTTTAAATTATCACGCGATCACCTTGACATCTAAAAGTGATCGCGTGCTATTATTATATAGCAGACAATCATTTTGACATCGCAAGAGCACACACAAATTGTTGGATAAGTGATGGCCTAACAATTCAGAAGTTACTGTGACGTCAAGCGTTCCAGAGAGACAGACGGGCTTGGGTGTTTATATACACTACATCGACAAAAGCCACCGGACATCTAGAAGAGTAGCACCACATAGAATTTATTGACACACGTTAGTACGGTGTTGGTCCACATTTGGCCTTAATGCATGCACTGACCCTTCGAGACAGGCTTTCGACAAGGTTCTGGAACACAGCGATAGGTATGCGCTTCCATTCAGTACATAATGCTGCCGCTAACTGTTGCCTAGTAGTAGGACTTGGTTCCAAACTTCATATGCGACGCTCTAATTCATCCCATGGGTGCTCTATATAATGAAGATCAGGGGTATGAGCCGGCCAGTCCACGCACGATACGGAATTATCGTCAAACCACGCCGTAACAGTCCTTGCTTTATGGCTAGGTGCATTATCCTGCTGGTACGAACAAGGCTCGGTCGGTTCTATAGCGTTGCCACGGAGTTGGCATAATTGTCCAGAATATCTAGGTAGACGTGATGGTTAACAGGTTTGTTCAAGATAACCAATGGGCCGGGACCATACCACCAAAAACATCCACACACGAGTACACTTCCAGCGCCAAACTTGACCGTACGAACAGTACATTGTGGTAAATTGCATTCCCCGGCTGCCACCATACCCACACACGATCCATCAGACTGATGGATAGTGTATCTGGATTCATCAGCACATAGGACCCGTTTCCATTTATGTACGGTCCACGATAAATGTTCATTACACCATGCTAAACGACGAGCAGCATTCCGAGTGGAGGTGAAAGGCTTATGAGCAGCCGCAGGACCACGGTAACCCATGGAATGGAATTCTCTGCGAATGGTACATGTACATACCGAGGTTCCAGCATTTTTACTCACCTGTACACTGAGGTATTGTGCAGTACTTCGTAAATTAGCTGTAACGATTCTCCTGAAGCTTCGACGTCCTCTATAACTGATTTTATTTGGTCTGCCAGTACGTTTTGCTACTTCAAACAAGCCATGTGTCTTCCACTTATTCAGTACATCCAAAACAGATGACTAGGGTATGCTTAAACGCCTGTCGGTTTCTTTTATGGACAACCCACCAATATAACACCCAACAATCTTTTCTTTCTGAAAGTCAGTTCTCTCCCGCCGCGATATTTTCACTCAATCTCACAGTGCGATATGATCGCGGTCAGCTGGGCTCTATTTTATACCGTCTGCAGCTGTACCGTGTATCTTAACAACTCAGCGGATCCGTTCATTTGCTTTTGAAGGGGTGTATGGTGACTTTTGTCAATATAGTGTATTTATATTATTTCGAGCTCTTCGTTACTAAGCACTTTCAAATGCATCATCATTTTGATTATTGTTTATTATTTTGTTCCATGGGAGATTTAAGTGTGTCACAGCACTTAAGTTTGGTGATTTTAGTGTTTTTAATTAAACACAGTAGAGCTTCTCTAAGCTAAAACGATCATTAACATTTTACTAAGGAACTTAATTTTTTGTTTGGGGATTAAATTACAACCATGAGCTACTAATGGGGCCACTGGTCCCTTGGATGAGGGGAATGCATCGTGGGGCAGGCCCATTATGCGCATTTAACTCGAACCTCGGCCGGGGTTGGCGACAGGACCCATCTCAGAAGCATCACACTTTTCGTACCACTCCGCCACCTGGGCTGCAAAAGGAGATTTTTAGATTTCCGACATATTTCCACGAATTACTTGCAATTTAGAGGTTTATACTTGATAAAATTTCCACTAACTGACTTTCTTGTATCACTAGTACTAAAAGAAAATATGTTTCCTACTTGAAACGATTATAAATGTTTTGTTCAATATTTCAAATTAATATTTAACACCAAAGAAAATTCACAAAACTGACGCCTCGGTGGCGCAGTGGTCTGAGCAATGGCTTCTGGCAGTTCGCCTGAGATGGTTCCGGGTTCGAATTCCGGGGCGGTGTGGATGCACGGTTAGCTTTTCAGCACTAACTCTATCTTTTCCCCGGAACCACGATCCTAAATTAGGAATGGGAGACTGCTTTTATGCCATTAAGTTACTCGCAGTGGTCTTTAAACCCCCAAAGAAAAAGAAAAACAGTGTTTTTACAAGTAAAAAATCAAAATTAATTGAAACATTTGAGATGAACAACGAAAAACTCACTATTTCGAACATAGTTAAGTAAATTAATTTAAAAAATGGCATATTTTTTCCCTCTGTGGCTTACACTTAATTTCCCAGCAGCACTGTTGACGTACTACAGAGGCGAGTTACGTGTCAAGACGACAAATCCGCAGAGGTACATTCCTTCCGCGTAGTTTAGTTGGGAGAGCAACTTACTCCGGAGTGAGTAGGCCCGAACAAATATCTGTTGACACGCTTTGCATCGATCTTAGTGCCGACGAAGGCAAATGAAGAGTCTCGAGACGACTTGGATACAGAGCTTTACTTTGTTCCTATTAGTAAACGTCATTCGTAATCTCAGGTTGGTGTGACGGCATCGATGCTATCAGTTTCCACAAGCGTTCATCTCTCGTACCCACTATGAGGGACTACAGCTCCTCTTAGTGGGTACAATGAGCTGAGGGGGAGGCTGTTCAGCTGACGGGCTGCAGATGTTTTGTTGCCATACCTCCGTGGCATCCCGGATCCCAGTACCAACAAGATAACTTCCGCCGTACACTGCACATATCATCTAGATCACTAGACTTCTCTCCAACACAAAACATGCGGAAGGTCACTGGCAGAAGACTTAGCGGCTCTGAAGAATTGTGGACACACGTAAACGACTCAAGGTCAGAGGTACTTCAGGACACCACTCGGGACTTTTGCATTTTTTTTTATTGAAGGTTTAATGACCACCGTGAGCAACTTAATGAGCTGCAAGCAGTCGCTCATTCCTAATGTAGAGCCACTGGTTCCAAGGAAGGGAGAGAGCCAGTGCCGTAAGACAAATCACATCGATCCCTCACAGGGATTCGAATCTGGACACTCCACAGACGAATGGTCATCAGCCAGTGCTCAGTCCTCTGCGCCACTGGGTAAGCCTTTTGAATTCGATGCTAAATGTATGGCCCAGCATGGCTGTCATACAATCTATTGACTAAGTTCATATTACAATGTCTGCTCGCTTATCGTATCCATGTCAACCCTCAGGAATTAAAACATTTCTTTCCCGCTTACTTATCTATATGTATAGTAAGTTTCGTCTCAATTGAATTCCTTCATGATGTTGCATTTTCTATGTCAAGTAGTCTATGTGATATAGTAGTTTAAACTTAACAGAGATAATTTAAATGGTTTTCGAGCATCAATTTAAATCAAATATTAAAATCACAACCTGGAATATGTTTCAAAGCTCATTTAATAACATTACAGGAGACTCTGGTGATTCTCGTTATGGATAAGGTGATGCTGTCGCTGCGAAAAACTAATAACATTGTATTTCATTCCGAAAAGTTTAGTTTACTTTTACCTAGAGGGCACTTAATTAAAGAATGAGGCAAAGTCTGAGGGCGTCACTTCATTGAAAGAAAAGACAAACTCGAAGGAAATCTTATTCGCAAAAATAATTTGATTAAAAATAAATTCTTTTAAGATGTGCAATCAGGTCAGGGAATTACTTTGTTTCGATCACTTCGCGCGTCTAAGAATTACTTTTACGAAATAATTCTGTAACCCTGAATTACTTCCTCGTGCTGCACTTCGATTTTTTTTTTCGGAAACAGAACAGAGAAAAATGTAAAAGAAGGCGTCAAAAACAATATCTAATTAATGTTAGGGTTCATTGTGCTTTGTCCAGAAAACAAAACATTCATTTTAAAAAGAAAACGTAGCTGCTCTTAAACGAACTATTGCAAAACAAATTAAGGGAGAACTGGTTGACAACAAATATCCTTTATTACACGCTCAGCATTGACAATTTAGAAGAACTGAATTGAGAATCCATAAATTCAATTATTGAGAAACACTGATTAGATCTTCCAAATTATGAAATAGCATGTAATGACAAGCTCAGATTGCTTTGTTTAAAAGCTTTTCACTCGTTTTTGTGATTATGAATCTAGTGTATTGGGTGCTATATTGACATAAGCCTTGAGATAACATGTACTGATGACCAAACGTTTGCCAAAGACAACTGCATAGCGTGTTCTTTGCTACTTATGCTGAGTAGTCTACACTGTACACATTCTGCATAGGTTCGTCTAGCTCTCATTGTGATTACCAGATAGCACACACACAGCAGGATAACTTTAGCCTAGAGTTACGTAAGAAGTGATTCGTTGGCTGAATATTTGCGTCTTTCCTTCTTTTAGCCAACGATTTGTCTCCGACGGCATTTATTAACCCTTTAACTGGCTGGTACGAGTTAACTTGAGGTTAACAAAATAGGCTGAAATCAGCTCGAACGAATATATTCGTTATCTAAGACCTGAGCAGATGTCGGCTGGGACACGTGAACCCGCAGATCAAAAAACGTTGTTTTGCTCTTACCTATGTTATTCAAAGTGGTCATTTAGGTGGATGACTGACACTAAATCTTTCTGACTGAGTGTCTTCTTAAAGGACCATAGCAACTGCGTTGATTTTAGGAAAGGAGAGAAAAGATATTGGAGCCAGTTGTTTCAACCCAGTGGCATGATGCCCATGTCGGGAGGACTACCCTTTCTCCATCATCCCTTGGGTCAGTGTCATGGAGCAAAACAGTAAGGACTAGTAGTGAGCGCTTGTTATCAATGACAGGTTTCTGGTCGGTATTTTTGAGATGAGGGAGGAAAAGGAATTGTTTTGCCAAAGTTTTCGTAAAACCGGCAGCTATATGTACATTTTGGGGGGACATACAATTTCGAGCATCGTTCGGTTCAGGTACCACGGTCGCTTTATGGGTTGATGTACACTGCTAGACAGGCAAATTGCCAGACCAAGAAGGAATGGACGCAGTGAGAGGAAACTTATTGTACACGTAGGCAAGCAGGTGCTAAAGCTGTGGTTTAATATCTGACGTTTTACATGAATGCGATGGATGACAACAGAGTATCATGTGGCCTGAGAGAGTAGGACGTACCGCCATGCTGAGTTGTACATACAGCAACATGGCGTGGCATCGGGTGATTAAGTCCCCGATGGGGTATTGAGAGATCACTGGCCATGCGTCAGTGACCTATGTCCAAAATACATCGAGACTGCGAAGAAGTTGTGTAGAGGAGTTAAGTTTTCCCCCAATGGCGTCGCATACCTTCTCTGTTTGGATGAGGTCTGTGGATCGCGCTGAGCAGGACAGCACCTAGACAAGTAGTAAAAGTTGTTTTCTGGTGTTGGAAATGTGAAGGGGGCCGTTATCTTGTTGAAACTGAACATCAGGGAAATTAGAGAAGTGCAGTAGCAGAACTGGCTGCATCAACTCCTCGATGTACGGTTGTATTTTTATTGTACCCAATACGTGTGCAAGCAGTGAACAGCTGTTGAAACTGATAGCGACCCAACCATGTACGCTCATAGAGTCCCAACCATGTACACACATAGAGACTCAACCATGTGCAAGCATAGCGGCCCAACCATGTACACACATAGAGATCCAAAAATGTGCAAACATAGAGCCCCACCATGTGCGCACATAGCGATCCAACCATGTACACACATAGCGACTCAACCATGTACACACATAGCGACCCAATCATGTACACACATAGCGACCCAACCATGTACACACATAGCGATCCAACCATGTACACACATAGAGACCCAACCATGTACACACACATAGCTCCCCAAACATACATACGCAGAGCGGCCCAACAATGTACGCACACATAGCGACCCAACCATGTATACACACATAGCGACCCAAACTCTGACTGATCTTCCTGCCATCTGTGAGCCGTAGGACGCTCACGGATGGCAGCAAGATCAGTGTGGTGAAAACGTTGGTGGGGACGACCATCGGCGATCGTCGGGTATGAGGCATAAGCGAGATTCGTTGCTAAATGCGACTTGCTTCTATTCTCCCCACCACTCACGTTGGGTACTGCACCACTTCAACCTTGTGCGACAATCTGATGGAGGTGAGTGGCAGTTACCGCGATAGCTGGCGAGTGCGCAAACTTGCCACAATATCTCTGCAATTCACAATCCGTTTCGAGTTCATAACTGCCTGTACACCTCGTAGTAATTAGTCCGCTTCGGATTGGGATTCTTCTACGGCTTTATATCTAAAGCGGCGACGGAGGCGTTTGGACGTCTGCGGCTACGTATACCAATCCCACTACGAGGACGTACGTTACCTTCCTCCAAAAACTGATGCAAGGTTAGGGCGACAGTTGCTGCATTCCGATGCGTTTCTGTAGAGATCCGAATCAAATTAACCAGCCGTATGTATCTCTGTGGTGATTACTCTGGTAAAGGTGTTTGTATCGTGGTAGAATTCCCGATGATGTTTCCCAGGTATTCTCACTCCTTGCAGCTGCTTTTTCCCACGTGATCATACGGATGCAGTAGTCCACACACTCAGGTGGGAACGACCAATCTTAGCAACACGGAGCAGTTTTTCTTTTTTATAACCCTGACATATCACGTAATTCGTTCACAACTGCAATAATTTACATAACCAAACTATTGACACAAGCCCACCAATTGGCGTGGCACTCCGACAGAAACTTCCCGGTGAGACTTTCTTTGTCAACTATTGCACTGGAGGAACTCACGGAACTTTCACGGAATGAATATTTGCTTGGTTACGGGAGTATTTCCTATAACGTATTTTGGAGAAAAGCAAATTCAGTATACTTTCACAAAGTGGTCAGATCCCCGCCCGTTGCCAAGGGGTCTGAGATACTTGTTTCTAATCAGTCGTCCAAAATTTTCCCAGGATATATTCTCGGTTGAGGGCTGGGTGATGGCTCTGGCGGCTCTGCCTCTTCCCTGGAATTAGTGGCGCCAAAGTAAGAGCTTTCCTCATAGTGGTCGTTAAACGACGAAAATAAAGGGCGTTCAGATACATTTTGAACCAAGCAGGCCGAAATACCATCTCTATACACCGGGTAACGTTTTAGATGAGATGAAAACCAACAAATAAACTACTTGCTTAAAAATAATCTTTCGAGCGATAAACAGTCAGAATTTACAGTTGACAAAAATACGACAATAGTAAATTTTGAGCTGTAAAAGGTGTTAAGCGAAAACAAATGACTGAATGCGTTCACAGCAGTTTTAATGTTGGAAGTTAAAAGTGTTTTCAACAATGTGTATTTGCAATGGTTTTGTTTCAGCTACAAGCTTTAAAATGTGCAATTTCTATTCAATTTAACAGAATCTCTTTAGACTTCGTGTCAGATGTAGGTATTCAGTTTTATGAAGATGCTTTTATACTCATTACACTAGCATAGTCCAAAGAAAAGGCTGCTAACAATAGGCAGAACTAGAATTATACCGAACTCTGCGACAAAGCTTTAAATTAAGAGTTTGCTCTTGATAAGAATCTCTTTTAACTGTTCCGAAAGATCTAAAAATTGGAAGACCACCCAGAGTTATATTGAAGTGGCCTACAGTTGTAACGTATACTCTATATTCACTTTCCTTTTGATTTTACTATCTCTGGTTATTTTATTTTTACTATGTAAATTATCTTCCTACTGAACGAAATATTATTTCACCCGCTGAATGAGATCTGGCAATGAGTGTAAGTCATGACGTGGTGGTAGCTAGTATATAGGCGCGTTCATCGAGAGTGTTGGTGTTGTGTTGTGTTGTTGAGGTTGATGTGTTGGCGTTGCGAGGTGTTGTTATGAGAGTGTGTGTACTATAAGAGGGAAGTTTATTCATTATTATGTACAAGATATATGAGTGCCTTAGTTGACCAAGAGTCTTGGAAATAAACAAGTTGCAGTAAGTTCAGTCTTTCTCAATTCTTAGTTTTGTCAGACCTCTGCCTGGCTGTTAGGTTTATGACTTTGATTACTTAATATAAATAACCAGCGTTGAGACTTTGTTTAAGTTCATAATTAACGAGTAACAACACCCTTTTGGGAATTCATTATTTTGAAGCTTAGAGCATTATTCATTCATAATAATTAGCTTAGCAAAGATAAACAAAGCTAATACATTATAATTGGCGCCCGAACTTTTCTCGAACACGAGATCCTGACTATTATTACCCATGGCTTCCTTACCTGAGACAACTGCAAATTTCCACCTTCCGGCAAGTCTCGAGGGTAATGGTGTTTGTTTGGACAATTTGCAAGAAGCCTGTGGCTCTGACTTTGATATGAATGATCTACACATACCCAAGCATTCTTCACCATTTCGTAATGCACCAGCTTCTTATCACTCTGAGTCGTGGGTCGTAGCTGAGGGAGTTCAATCCTCTCAGCGAAGCAGAATGCTTGCCCATTTCGTGCCGCATGCAGGAACAATTCATTTCAATGGTTTGGAGGGGTCTTTAAAGTTCCTCGAAGATCTGGAAGATCATTTTGATCTCTATAATATTCCGGAAGACTGCAAGGTCCAAATTGCCGGGACTTGCTTGAGGGATACCGCCAAGACCTGGTATCGGCAGTGGCGAGGGTCGAACCTGGATTCTCATTATGAGAATTTCCGTGCAGAATTCTTGGAGGTCTTTCCTTTCGGCCTCAGTCGAGCTAGCCTTGCTCAACAGCTGTTTTCACGTCAACAAGGTCCCACTGATAGCCCTGTTGCATTTGCGTTGGAAACTACACGCCTATATAATCTATGGGATCCACATGCCAGTCATGTTGACATGTTGGATACCCTCGTACAGCAGCTCGACCCATTCTTACAAGATTTTCTTGAGGTTCGACACCCTACCACTATTCATGAATGCCTTCGCCTCATACGCACGTATGAAGAGCGACATGGCAAACATGCTTCACCTCACCATGCTCGGGCACCCCGCGAGGCTTATTCCGGAAAACCCTCAGCGGCATGATAGACAAAACTTTCAGCGCGAGCATACACAAGTGCCCACCCAAGCTTCATACGTTCCACCACACAGAAGAGTGGCGAACCAACAGCGAGTTTCTGAGCAAGCTTCGGGATATCGTCATAATGCACAGTATGCTCGACCCCGTTTCACTCAGCAGCATTCGGAACGTTCTCATGCCCAGGGCAATAATAATTTTTCTGCCCGTGCTGAGGGCAGACGTAACGAATATGAAAATGTCAACAGACACGCGGAGTTCCCGACGCAGGGTTCACGCAATTTTCCTTATCGTGAAAATTTTCCCGATACCCGGCAGGGTCGAGGTTTCCGACCACATGATAACACCACCAGAATTCCTTTAAAACTTCCACAGGAAGTAGACGAAGGGTCGGTCCTGCTTCCTGATACCAAACATTCTGACCCTAAAACAGTATTAGTGACTGTTCAAACTCCTCAGTTGCCTGATGTATTCTTGACACTTGAAGACGTTATTGTCGAGACAAAGTTCGACACTGGGTCTGAGATATCAGCCCTAAATACAAAGTTTTGCAATGACGTTTTTTCTGCAATACACGTTCAGCCTGCAACGCAGTATTTGCTAGGTGCCAATAATGAAATCTTCAGTATCGCAGGAACTGTCACATTATCTTTAAGGCTGGGAAAAGCTCGTTTTACACATTCTTTCCTGCTTATAGACGAGCTACCCGTGAAATGTCTCATGGGTATGGACTTTATTAACAAGTTTCAAATAACTTTGAATTTTGTACAACATGTGATTTCCTTTCCGGAACCTGTCGAAATGATTCCGACGGTTCCTGTAGATATTACGAGTTTATTGTTGAGTGACCAATTGAATGAGGGGCAACGAGACCAGCTTTCTCCTCCTTACAGGAAAGCCCTGGTTTATTTTCGGATCAACCTGGTTTCACACAAGTGGTTTATCATGTTATTGACACTGATGGTTCGAAACCCATTGCGACGAAACCTTACCCTTGTTCTCCACATAAAAAACAGGAAATGCAACGTCAAATTGCGGAAATGATTAAGCAGGGCATAATCAGGGAATCAACAAGCGCCTGGGCGGCCCCTGCCTTCTTGGTTCCAAAGAAACAACCAAATTAATTTCGTTTCGTGACAGATTTTCGCAAACTCAACCAAGTCACAAAAACGATCAATTATCCCCTACCTGTCATGTCACATATTCTAAATGACTTGTCGTCAACCAAATGGATGTCAACTTTGGATTTGGCGAGTGGATATTGGCAGGTGGCAGTACATCCGGACTCTGTCGATAAAACAGGCTTTGTGACTCCTTTTGGGGCCTATGAATATTTACGTATGCCTTTTGGTTTAGCTTCTGCACCTGCTACTTTCCAAAAGCTTATGGACACGGTTCTCAGACCTGTCCTGGGTCCCCATGTGCATGTCTATTTGGATGACATTATTATCACATCAGAGACTTTTGACGAGCACCTTTCTCTGCTCAAACAGGTGTTCCAACTTATATACAATGCTGGCTTGACGTTAAAACCTAGTAAATGCCAGATAGCGCGGGACGAGATTGTATATCTGGGGTTGAAAATTACTCCCCACGGTTTATTCACTGATAATGAAAAAATTAGGGCCTATTGTTGACTTTCCTCGGCCTAAAACAGCAAAAGAACTATCCCGCTTTCTGGGAATGACCGGTTGGTATCAGCAGTTCGTCCCCGCTTATGCTACAATATGTGAGCCGTTGTATGCTTTAAAGCGTAAATACAAGAAATTTATTTGGACACCTGAAGCTAACGCTGCATTCGAAACACTGAAGTCTGCATTGACTCAGCCTCCGGTGTTGGCTTTCCCGGATCATACTAAAGAATTTGATATTTATACTGATGCATCCGGAGTTGGTCTTGGTTGCGTTTTGTCACAAGCTGGGCATCCAATAGCTTTTGCGTCTCGTACTTTAGCCAAAGCTGAACGCAATTATTCAGCTACGGAACGTGAATGTCTTGCTGTTGTGTATGCACTGAATAAATTTCAATGTTATCTTAATGAATTGACAGTTAACATAATTACGGATCATTCTGCCCTTCAGTATTTAAATTCTGCTAAGCACCTATCTCAAAGACTTATGAAGTGGGCTCTGAAGTTACAAGAGAGCAATATCAAAATTTCATATCAGCCAGGTCATAAGAATCAATTACCGGACGCATTATCTCGCGTTCCGATTAGTGGGTCCCCACCGAAACTACTCCTGGATGTCAGCCTTTACTTCTGATAGCTGATATCACATCCAGAGAGCAGATAATGGCAGAATTAATAAATGATCCAGATTTTGGGGATATTTACAATTTTTTGCTTGCGGGTTCGCCCCTACCAAGTGATCCTTCTCTGGCTGGAAGGTCACAACATTTTGAAGTAATAGAGGGTCTTCTTTATTATACAAAGTCTCGGACTACTAGGGCAGAGTTTCGCCCATGTATTCCGCGAACCCTTAGAATGGCTCTTTTAAATGAATTTCATGACAAACCTCTTGCAGGCCATTTAGGTATTCGCAAGACCCGTTGTAAATTGCGGGATGTTGCCTATTGGCCTGGCATGTACCAAAGTGTGCTCGCATACGTTCAATCATGTCACTTGTGTCAGATTAATAATTACCGTAATGTAAGACCGGCCGGTCACTTGAAATCTAGTTCAAGTTCTCATGTATTTGATATTATTTCCATAGATTTATTGGGACCTTATCCATTATCTGTTAAAAATAAAGCTCGTTATGTTTTAGTACTAACTGATAATTTTTCTAAATGGGTTGAAATTTTTCCCATTAAAGCCGCTACGGCTGAGATTATTTGTAATGTCTTAGTTAATGAAGTATTTTCTAGATATGGTGCACCTAATAAAGTAGTTTCGGATAATGGTCCTCAATTTATTTCTGACATTTTTGAAAGAATGTGTGCGAGATTACACATTAAACATAAATTCATTTCCCCATATCATCCCCAGAGTAATCCTGCGGAACGTGTTAACCGAACGTTAGTGAAAATGATTGCGACTTTTGTAATGGATCACCATGAAAGATGGGATGACCATTTAGAACTTTTTGCATTCGCCCTCAGCTCGTCTGTCCACGAGTCTACTAAAATTACTCCTGCAGAACTTTTTCTGGGTCGCAAAATTAAAACCCCTTTTGAAAATTTAACGGGGATTATCGACGAACTAAATCAGCGACCAACTCCGCAATCAGTACACATTATGGCAGAAAAAGCTCGTGTTGCAATGCTAGGAGCACAAGCGGCTCAAGCACGATATTATAATTCTAGGCGTAGGGAACCAGATCTTGTCGTTGGAGATCTCACTCTCGTGGAAACGCACTTCCAGTCTTCTGTTTCGCATACTTTAGTGAAGAAATTTGCACCCAGCTACGAAGGTCCATATCGGGTGGCAAATGTCTTTGACAATAATATTGTTCTGGAGAAACCGAACAACCATTTTCAATATGTACATGTTGATCAATGTCGCAAGTATCACGAACGGAATATCGATTTCATTATCAATCCTACTCAACCTTCTGTTCCACAGACTCAAGAATCTATATCTCATGTTCAACCGCCGGAAATTGTGGACGAACCACCGAACATTTTTGATGAATCACCAGTGATTTTTCCTTCACCCGCCCCCCTCCAGACGAGTTTCTACAACCGCAACCTGATTCTCCCGTGAGACCAAGGCTCGAATCGAGTTCGTCGAATACTAGTATCGTTCCTTTCCCTCCAACCATTGCCAAGACTATTGCTGCGCCGTTTCCGGCCAACTCTGCACCAACGCGGGATACTTCTTCTTTGAATACCTCATCGGAAAGTATTCCTATAGGCAAATCTAAACATCGCCCTGCACGACCGCTGAATTACAGCAGCGACTCAGAGGCGTCGGACATTTCTGATCTATCAGTTATGAATCCAACATTTCATATTCCACACCGTCCAGCACCACCAAAAGCTGGGCGCAAACGTGACTTGTCTCCCCAATCTGCTTCGCCGCAACAGCGACGAAGGCAGAAATCTTTGCATCCACCCGGGTTTTGCCCCTGGAACCTCCGTTCAGGGCAAACAGGGCCGATGCCTGCTACTACTGTCATGCCCCGTGGGCGTAAACGAAAGCAAGCGATGTGGCCGGAGACACGTCCGTCCAAAAAGATACTGGAAGGACACAACAGGCCCCAGCACCAAGGGACTTCATATCCAAAGCCTGGGGAGCCCGTTCCTATCAGTCGCAGCAGGGATTTCCGGACCGCCAGACTTCTGACGTTCCTGACCGTTCTTCTCAGCCGCAGGGATTTCCAGACCGCCAGATTCCTGACCGTTCTTCTCAGCCGCAGGGATTTCCAGACCGCCAGACTCTGACCGTTCTTCTCAGCCGCAAGGGATTTCGGACCGCCAGACTTCTGACCGTTCTTCTCAGCCGCAGGGATTTCCAGACCGCCAGACTCCTGACCGACAGCAGACCGATGTTCCAGTTCCATTACCGTCCCGGAAGAGATCCAAGCCACCTGATTTCACCAGTCCCATTAGGCCTGGAAAACGTTATCGCACTAGAATTTTTATGCGTCCTCGAGATAAGTAAGTTCTCGTGGACGGGTTCTTTTCTCAGTTTGTTGTTTTTCCTGCACGACCAGTTGGCGTGTCAGAATTTCTTTTTTTCGTGTGGGCCTATGCATTCTTTTTTGTGTATATATGTGTGTGTTTTTTTATATTTCTTCTATGTCCATCTACTAATCCACCTTTTTTTGTATATATCTATGTGCTTAGGGGTAAAATAATAAAATTGTTACTGTTAGGCAGCTCCAGGTAAAGTTCGCTGCTGATACAGTTGTTATGTATTTCAACGACTAAGGCGAACGTAATTTGAAATAAAAATAATAAAATTGTTACTGTTAGGCAGCTTCAGGCAATCTTCGCTGCTGATACAGTTGTTATGTATTTCAACGACTAAGGCGAACGTAATTTGAAATGAAAATAATAAAATTGTTACTGTTAGGCAGCTTCAGGCAATCCTCGCTGCTGATACAGTTGTTATGTATTTCAACGAATGAGGCGAACGTAATTTGAAATGAAAATAATAAAATTGTTACTGTTAGGCAGCTTCAGGCAATCTTCGCTGCTGATACAGTTGTTATGTATTTCAACGAATGAGGCGCACGTCATTTGAAATTTAAAAAAATGATTCCTGCTAGGCAGAATAAAAGGAAAGTATGCCGATGCAGGTTTGGTTTGTTCTACACTACAAATTTCACAGTCGAATACAGATTCGTAAATTGTCATGCCAAGTTGATAATGTAAATACGGCTACCACCAAACAACAAATCAAAAAAAGATCGAGAAACGTCAATCATCGAAATGTAAGACTTACACTCCAAAATTGATAGGTTTTTCGGACATAAAAAAAGAAAAAAAAAAGAAAAAAAAATTAAGGGGGAGATGATGTAACGTATACTCTATATTCACTTTCCTTTTGATTTTACTATCTCTGGTTATTTTATTTTACTATGTAAATTATCTTCCTACTGAACGAAATATTATTTCACCCGCTGAATGAGATCTGGCAATGAGTGTAAGTCATGACGTGGTGGTAGCTAGTATATAGGCGCGTTCATCGAGAGTGTTGGTGTTGTGTTGTGTTGTTGAGGTTGATGTGTTGGCGTTGCGAGGTGTTGTTATGAAAGTGTGTGTACTATAAGAGGGAAGTTTATTCATTATTATGTACAAGATATATGAGTGCCTTAGTTGACCAAGAGTCTTGGAAATAAACAAGTTGCAGTAAGTTCAGTCTTTCTCAATTCTTAGGTTTTGTCAGACCTCTGTCTGGCTGTTAGGTTTATGACTTTGATTACTTAATATAAATAACCAGCGTTGAGACTTTGTTTAAGTTCATAATTAACGAGTAACAACACCCTTTTGGGAATTCATTATTTTGAAGCTTAGAGCATTATTCATTCATAATAATTAGCTTAGCAAAGATAAACAAAGCTAATACATTATACAGTAAAACTTCAATTATCCGTAACCAACTTGGACACCATTGTGGATTGAATACCCTATAGACGCAACACAATGTACTCGGATACCAGTTCGTAGATCTGTTTGTCATTAATATAACGTGTAAATATAAGAATATGCCTGTATGTGTTTTTACTACATAACTGTCCTTTGTATCCATTTATGCAAATACTGTATTAGTACATGTTCAAATTAAAATGTCTAAAAGGAACAATGCATTGTTCAACCAACTGTGTACATAGTTCGTAAAGCCTAATGGCAAACAAATCTGTGTGTAACTGATGTCATTATTTATCAAATTGTAATAAACCTAATTTTAAGATATGAAAATATCATTACTCACATTTAAAACTGAATTGATTGGTAAGAAACCAAGCATCAAACACTTTCACACTCACACACTTCCACAAAAAACATGCATTTACCTGCACATTCTTCCACAAAAAATGTGCATTTACTGTAAAAGTCCTGTGACTACTTGACATGAGGCTTAACTGGATATGGTCAAACTATAAATATAGGGATTGCTCTGAAATTCAAATGAGCAAGGTCAAACTTTTTAATTTCAGATTACAGTTTAACTGAAAACTGTATTCCTGTGAAATTCAGTCTTATCTGAATTCAGTCAAGCTGTATTTTTAAGGAATTGCTCTTCAAATTATGGTTTAACTGAAAATGGTCAAATTTCATTTTTACGAGCATTGCCCTTCAAATTACGGGCTTAGTATTTAGGTTGAGATCTTAATTTTACTGGCTTTCACGAAAAACGGGCCAGGCCGTAATTTTACGGGCAATGGTCGGACCCCTTGCTGCCGGGCGCTGCTCGTAATCTAAAGGCGAAATTTTTAACCGTGTGTAAGGGTAAGTTTACTTGTTAAACTATTTGTTATTTTTTAAGTGACCCCTGCATGTTTTAAAATGTGACGTTTTAAGTTTATTTCAAGCACTTATACAGAACGGTAGATCACAAACCTTAAGACTTATTTGTTATTATAAAAGGTATGGCCACAGTTTAGTCTTTTTGCTTATTTTTTTCAAATCTTTTGAATGCAATAGTTATTTTATAGCCTAAACGTATTACATAATTTTTTAAACAATTTCTCAAATACCTGTATTCTATAATTTTTCGACTGCCATCTGGCAAACTTCCCCATTCCCTCAAAAAAGGGCAAGCAATGACCTACTTTTAGTATTAAAATTAGATATAAATCTTCTACAGGCACAGCGGACCACTCGAATTTCCAAATCACTGGTCCACCAAAAAAAAAAAAAAGAACAATAAAAAAAAAACAATAATAAAAAAAACAGTACACATTTACAGTATATGTAGAAAATAAGGTATCATTTTCATTGGAGTTGTATACCGCAAATTTATAACAATGTGTGTCTGTACACATGAAGATATTTCTAATAAATAAAACAAAACATGGTACGCAGTGGGAGAATTTTGAAAAAAATGTGACCACTGTATACCAAAAGTTGGTAGTTCCCTTATTTTTATTGGTCCAGAAATTGCACAAAATATACTAATACATACTTGCCAACTTTTACGGGTTATCTGTAAAATTTATGGATTTCTGCTTGATTTTACTGATTTATGGATACAGGACTTATTTTATGGATTTTTTAATATTTCGATTGCTCAATCAAAATGATTGCAATGAAATTATCAATAAAAACCCAATCAAAATTATGTGCAATGATTGCTAAATTGCTAATCATTCCATATATTGCAATAAGAAAGGTCACACTAAAAATGAATGCTGGCATACTTACTTACACCTAAATATACCTATTTATTTTAAATGTAATAGTATTTGTTTTTATATTTGACAGTAGCTTACTTGCACCTAATAAATCATCTGATATGATATTTATTTACAGCCCATTTTATATAAATAAGGATAAGTACATGTTGTGAGGTTCATCTGAACATGTACTGATCCTTATTTATATAAAATGTGCAGTAAATGAAGAGCATATAAAATGAACCAAAATACGGCGTTAGGTTGAATCATAATCTGGTGTTAGGTTGAACCATAATTTGGGCCAACCTAACGTGAAATTATGATAAATGTTGAACCATAATTTAGTGATAGTTTGAACCATAATTTGGGTCAACCTAACGTCAAATTATGGTAAAGGTTGAACCAAACTTCGGCGTAAAGGTTGAACCATACCTTGGTATAAAGGTTGCCGCAAGTTACGGTTGCAACAAATTTTTTCCTTACTTACTCCGTATTTTGGTACAACCTTTCACCAAATTTTTAACAGTGTAGATTAACGAAATGTTAATATATTTTTCATTTGTGAACTTTCAACAGATGTAGTTGCTCATTAAACGAATAGTAATGTAACTCAGGCATTTATCCGGAAAATACCGGGTACCCCTGTTCGTAGATTATAAAACTGAATTTGTTTTTATTATTTCAAATAGCTCTAATTGGTTACCAACTATCAAGAAAGCAACATACGATAAAATCATGGTTAAGTTCGTTGTTAGAATGAGGAAAACAACGGAAAAGCTTCCTGAAAATGAACATCTTGAAATAGAAACTGCCACACAGTCCACGTTAGTTACAAATTAATGTGATCCTGTTGGTGCATCAGCAGCGACATCAGGTGTTACTTTCAGTGAATGCAACAATGGAGAGAGTCAGAGTAAGGATGAATAATCAGCTCCTAATTTAGTTCAGTGCATTTCGGTTACAAGGTCAGCAACCACTTCACCTGATGACCCAGCCTGCCCTATTCCTAAAAACAGATTAGATCGCCAATCACGACTTTCTAGAGCTCACTTACTAGCCTGTTGACTCGGTATGTTTCCGAGTCTTCTGTGCTGACTTCCTATTTTAGTTCTCGGTATGTTTCCTAGAACTAAAATAGGAAGTCAGCAGAGAAGTTTTAAGGCCAATTGGTATGAAAAGTACAAGTGATTGGAATACAGTCCATCACAAGATGCAGCGTTTTGCTTCTACTGCAGGTTTTTCGACAGTAAAGTCTGTGCCAAAGGTCACTCAGATTCTGCGTTCATTGAAATGGGATTTAAAAATTGGCACAGAGCTACTGAATGTTTCAAAACCCATCAATTATCGAAGACACATGAAGGCAACTTTACTTCGTGGACACGTTTTAAAGAAGTTAAACATGTTGATGTATTGTTAGATGAAGGGAAACATGCATATCTATCAAAACAAGAACAACAGGGGCTTCATAATAAACTTATAATAGAGCGATTGGTTGACATTGTTTTGTGCTTGGAGAAAGATAGGAGACCGTTCAGAGTCACAATGAAAAATACTACAGTTTCGAACAAGGTTTATTTTTAAATTTAGTTAAGATGCTGCAAAAATATGATCCTGTAATGGCGAAGCACATGCAACAATCTCCTAGAAATGCTACGTATGTAAAAAAACGCATCCAAAATGATTTAATTATTTCGTTGCACAATGTTGTTCAACAAAAAATTGTTTCTTCTTTAAACGGAAAGTTGATCTCAGTAATCGCTGATGATACTACTGATTGTGGTCACCACGAACAGATGTCCGTTATGGTGCGGTATTTCGAAGATGTCAAAAACAGTCTAGTAGAGCGTTTTCTATCCCTTCCGACACTGATGGAAGTTGATGAGCAGTCTATTTTTGAGAAGTTAAATGGTGTTGTTACTACTCTGAAACTTGATTGATCATCGGTGTTATCTTTATGTTTTGATGGAGCAGCCACAGTGTCTGGATGTTCTTCTGGAGTTCAAATGAAGTGCAAAGAAAAAAACAGTGAGATACACTACGTATATTGTTACGCTCATTGTTTGAATCTTGTTCTGGTTGATTCATGTGCTTCAAGCAAAGACAATAGAAGTATTTTCGATTTTTTTTTGTGTGTCATTCAGACTCTATATTCGTTTATGGTGAATAGTGTTATACGGCATGCAGTATTGGAGAAAATATTACTGGAAGTAGGATCACAATTAAAGACGTTGAAATCGCTATCAAACACGAGATGGGCTTGCTGAGCAGAAGAAGTCTCAGCAGTCAAACATAACTACTCCATAATTTTACAAGCTTTGGAGGAAGTAATTGAAATTACTCGCATTTCCGACGTTTAGATTAAAGCAGGAGTTCTTGTTCATGAACTAAATTCGTTCAGATCCATGTTCTCCTTAAACATGATGCACCCTATTTGGCAAATGTTACTAAAGGTTAGTAAGTCCCTGCAAAGTCCAGATGTGAATTTACGTACAGCATTGACTGGAGTTAAACACCTACGTAAATCTTTATCTGCAATGACAGACAATCCAGAAGATTTCAAGTTCATTTTTGATGAATCTGAAAATGTGTGAACAGATGGGAATACTAATTTCTCCTGTAAAGAAGAGAAAACCGTCGACTCGTATAGATGATAACATTGAAACTCAGCATCACTTCAGTACGAGAGAAGATCATGAGAGAATAACTTCTTTTTACACAGTCCTTGATCCAAAGATCTGGGGA
This sequence comes from Macrothele yani, assembly GCA_039090855.1. NCBI lineage: Eukaryota > Metazoa > Arthropoda > Arachnida > Araneae > Macrothelidae > Macrothele > Macrothele yani. Next base: position 97,318,926 of record CM077007.1, on the reverse strand, counting down.
ATCGATCAGCGGTTTGAACAGGAAACGTGTGGTAGCAATGGAGAAACTGTTGAATTTTAATGTTAATGGAAACGACATGAAATTAATTTTCGACAAATTAAAAATACCTTTGGATGAGTTGGAAGCGGAAGTAAGATTGCTGCGTAGAAATGACGGTCGCGTTCCAAAGGGAAGTACAACAAACATCGTTCGAGAGTGGTTGGATTGGTTTACAATATCGGAACGTTCATCAATGTATGGATCAGTTTACCAGTCTGTTAAGTATTTTGCTACATCGGTCGTCACCAGTTGTTCCTGTGAAGGAGCCTTCTCAAAACTAACTCATGTGAAAAGTAAATTAAGAAATACAGTGCCACAACAGCGCTTAGATTCCCTCGTGTTTTTGTATATCGAGCAGGAGTTGGCTTTATCAGGCAATCATGACAAAGTCATCGAATAATTCAGATCGCATATACCAAGTGAACGGCGCCTCATTTTATAACACGCGCTAAGATGCAGATTCCAGAATAGTATTATTATGAATAATTTGTTCTTTCCTCGTTTGCATGAATACTTAGTGAATAGTGAGACAAAGAATCTCTGTTAAACAACATACTTTATACTTTTTTGTCCTTTTAGTATTCAGGTTGTTTTTTTTTCAGAAAGAAATTGATTAAAAATTTTAATATTTTCATTACAAATTTCCTTACAGTTCTCTTTATAAAAATTATGGTGTTGTCAATAAACAAAGATCCAAAATACCGGTAAATACTTAACTAGTATTTTATTTAACCATCAAATTAAATCAGTTATGTATAATGGAATATCTTGTAACATATACAGCTTTATTGTTTTATGTGCAGCAAACCCTATTTAAACCGCCTGCGTACGCCTATGATTTAAGGAGTTTCCTAGGAACCCTGTGTATTTAAAAGAACCTTTGAAAGGATCCTGCAATGTGCTTTCTGAGAATGATGACCGTCTGGGGCTACAGTGTGACCAAGAAAGAAATTATCCTAATAAAGAGAGTTGCTTTCCAAGGGATTATAATAAAGAACCATAGAACTACTTCAACGTTTGCGCTACAAGTTTAAGCAGGAGTCATGTCATTGGAAATTATAGCTGAAACGTAAAGTCGAATTTTGTTCTTCAAATTCAACACCGAAAGTATAATCTCAAGCTTAAAGCTCTGTAGAAATGAAGGGTCATCTGTAAATGCGATATTCAACCAGCAGTTCAACTCTTCACAAAATTTAAAATAGGAGACCAATTACACAAGTCTGCAGCCAAAAAACTGCACAGGATTTTTATACTGTTTCTTATAGATTTTTACTCACTGAAGCCGGGAAAAATACTCAAAACATTCCATCACGTCAGGTTTTCTTGCAAAACTCGTGTTTGTAGTTTCATTTAGAGTGAAATTCCCGTTTAACTCGAAATCTGGTATCCTATTCTTGATTCTAAAAATTCTATGCAAAAGTGATTTCGTACTTTCATTTAATATGTATTAGAATGAGACTCAAGAATAAATACAAAGAGAAAATGAGCGAATGGGAGGGGGGAACAGTGGAAGGGTGGCAGGGCAAGGGTAGTGTTGGCGGTGTGAGGAAGCTCATGTTGATCATGTCCCAACCGGTTTAATTTGTTTATAGCGAAAAGTGAGGAATCTTACTGGCTGGGTTGAACATGTTTATACACGTTCTCTAGGGTATTAGGAATGAGTATAAACAAGCATATTGTCAGATTTGTTCATGTTTCAACATGCTAAATAAGTTCAGGATCTAGGTTGCTTTGGTTATGTTGCATAGCTTATATAGATGACTACTGGATATTTGAGGCTAAAAGTGCCTAGAGAATCCCTCGAAAGCATTAATTTTTATCTTTAAGAACGGGAAAAAAAGAAAAAAGAGGCTTTTTGCTGTTTTCTATTATTTATGTGCAGCGCCATTTTGGATTTTTTTTTTATCGAGCCAGAGGAAGGAGCAGGTGTTGCCGATTAACCTGCCCAGCTACAGAGAGAGACGATCGGCAGACACGCAGGTGTCAACATAACCTCGTTCGCTCTCGTGTTCACCTATGTTTTACGTGTTATTTTACTGGTCTTTTTGAAGGGAGTGAGGCTAGTTTCCATCTGCTTCACCACAGGAAAAGCGTTTGCTTCTAGATGTACGGAGAGTCAGTGTGTGTACTCAATGCGGTGTATACAAACAGCGAGGAACCACACTCAGTTTACATTTGGCATTCAAACGTGACTGTGCTCGTGTTTTTAGTTATACACTGTGTATATTATGGCTCCAAGAGTCTGTGTAATTTCTCCTGACAATTTTTGTTTTATTTGCGGTGAATACACTGTTAAAAGTCAACAAAGAAACATAAATGATTTCGTGAAGAAAGTGTATTTTGTTTACTTCAAGTTGAAACTTGGGGATCAAGACAAAGCCTGGGCTCCTCATAAGGTGTGCAGAAGGTGCGAGGAAGATATCCATTTGTGGTTTAAGGGTAAGAAACACTCATTTCGTTTTGGCATTCCTATGATGTGGCGTGAATAGCAAAACCACACTACCGACTGCTACTTCTGTTCGGTTGATGTGAAAGGTTTCAATACAAAAAATAAAAAGAAAATATCGTATCCAAACCTAAATTCAGCTATTCGTCCAGTGCCTCATAGCTCTGCAATACCAGTTCCACACCCACCTTCCAGTTTAGATGATATCCTGAATGATTCTGATGACGGAAACACCTTACCTCCCCAGGACGAATCTAGTTCAGATTTTTCTGTTGATGAGGGACCCCAACTTTTTTATCAGAGCGAGCTCAATGACCTGGTTAGAGATTTAGGCCTTTCAAAAGATGCGGCCGAATTGCTGGGGTCAAGATTCAAAAATAAAAATCTGCTGTCACCCGGAACCTCATTTTCGTGGTACAGGCACCGAGAGAGAGAATTCACTACATTTTTCTCCAAAGAGGGAAATCTCGTTTTTTGTAGTGACGTTCAAGAGCTAATGAAGTGTTTTGAAATAGAATATGATTCATCTGAGTGGCGCCTATTCATTGATTCCTCAAAAACAAGCCTCAAAGCAGTCTTGCTGCATAATGGGAATAAATTTGCATCACTTCCTGTAGGACACTCGGTGCATTTGGAGGAAAACTATAACGATGTGGCAATGATTCTTAAGAAAAGAAAATATCAAGAACATCGCTGGATGCTTTGTGGAGACTTCAAAATACTAACCGTGTTGTTGGGCCAGTAGGCAGGTTATACGAAATATCCCAGCTTCCATTGCTTGTGGGACAGTAGAGCCAGAGATCTCCATAGGACAAAAACTGACTGGCCACTTCGAGACGCCTTAATCCCCGGCGAAAATAACGTCATTAATACAACCTTGGTTCCTCCTGAAAAGGTTTTATTACCACCTCTTCATATTCAATTAGGGTTTATGAAGCAGTTTGTGAAATCACTGCCAAAAGATGGGGAATGTTTCAGATATCTGTGTTCCAAGTTCCCAAAATTGTCTGAAGCCAGGTTGAAAGAGGGAGTTTTTACTGACCCCGACATACGAAAACTGTTATCCGATCCCCTCTTTTCAGAAACAATGGGAGGAAAAGAAAATGAAGCGTGGGACTCTTTCAAAGATGTAGTGCACAAGTATAATGAATAAAATTCTCCGACTGGACGTGTAGTGCAGGAAAGCTTACGTTAAGTCACGTTAGGGTTATTGAAAGGTTACTTGACGTAGCTAAAGTGTGCTTAATCTTCAAAGTGTTAGAGTTTGTTTAGGTAAGACACGCACGTGCAATAAATTCCAAGAATATGGAATTTATTTTTACTCAGCGTTTCTCATTATCTTGAATATCAGTAATATAACTTCGGTTATAGTACATTAGTATCTTGAAGGCTCCTTATTAGAGCGGTAAACACAATATACCCTGAACTTAACGTAAACACTCAATGAAATAGACTTAACGGCCAGACAGAGGTCTGACAATAAAATGAACTAAGAAAGCGTACTCACTTTTAACCTTTTATTGGGGAGCTCCTGGTATTACTCAAATACACACTCCAAAATAACACAACTACTGATAGCCCGAACTTTCGTACTATCGTAATATCGTAGAAAAGTAGGTAAATCGCATATCAATAATCAGGAAGAACCTATCACATATAAAACGAAGCTCTTTGGTATACTTGAGCGCGCCTATATATACTGCATACCACCACGTCATGACTTACACTCGTTGCCACATATAATTCAGCGGGAGAAACAACATCTCGTTAAGTGAGAAGATAATTTGCATAGGAAAATAAAATAACAAGAGATAGTAAAATCAGAAAGAAACTGAATCTAGAGTATACGTTACACAAGTTTTTGGGTAATACTAAAGACTCTTACTACAAAACCATTCATTGTACAACGCATGTTGGCTGCGTATAAAGCTCAAGGATGCAAGAAGAGCTTCAAAGTTAATTTCTTACACTCCCATGTTGACTATTTTCCTGAAAACTTGGGAGCCCTCAGTAAAAAGCAGGGCGAAAGATTTCACCAGGATGTCCGTGATATCGAGAGACACTACCAAGGACGATGGGACGTCAATATGCTAGCTGACTACTGTTGGATGCTCAAGCGGAAAACAGAAAGTGGAAAGCGGCAGCGTGTTCGGAGAAGTATCAAAGAGAAGAAGAAAAGGTTTCACAGGGAAAATGAATGAACACGGAATGTTAAGTACATTTCATAAAGAAATTGTCTGTTTATTATAAGAAATATTCAGTTCATTGTAATGAAATGGTGGCTTTCTCATTATTGTTATGCTTTTTTTATGCAAACACCTTGTATTTTGCAAAAAAACTGTACGTCATGGAGGGAAATGGAGGTCATTTTTGGATTCAGCACACTCGAAAACATAATAATACCAAACACATCCCACGCAGCTGAAAAAAAACATTTTTTTGCAGACCTGTGTTATTAAAGGGACTAGAAATATAAACTGAAGGCTTTAGCTGAATGAGAAAAAAAGCCACATTTTGTATATTTCATACCTGAATAAAAATTTAAGAAACCGGCTATCTTAGATTAAGCAAGAAATCAGTATTCCCAGCAGAAAATTACCAATTATAAATTATCTGCTTTGGAAAACAAAACACCTTTATTTCGACAGCTTTAGAAAAGACTTACCCACAGTGGATGAGACAAACAGTGGAGTCATCACAATACAGTGGATGGACGACATTATTGTGTCGGAAATGAAGAAGCAGATAAAACTACAAAAATGCTCACGAATAAGCCTCGTGTTAACGTTGTTGTCGAAGCACTAATGAAAATTATAAAGATTCTGCTTGAAATAAAGCCTCAGAAGTTTGCTAAGAGCAATGGGGCACACACGTAAACACATATGAGGAACTATAAGGCAATTCACCTACAAAATATTTCCTACAGTTTTTACTCAAAGAACCTGAAGAAATTTTTACAAAACGTCAAAGTTTAATAAACATTGGTGTTTTTCCTAGTTACGAGGATTATACCAAAAGTAATGCAAAAATGGGCATAACTTTTTATTGACTGACAGAGTTCGTTCAAATTACACATGTTGGAGAGTAACTCTTTTTCTATACAAAGGTACTACTCAACATAGTCTCCATCACAAGCGATGCATTTCCGCCATCGTTGAACCCAACATTTGAATCATCTTCGAAAATTTTCAAGTGTGGACTGTTGTAGTGTTGTATTCACTTCTTCACAGTCCCTTTCACCGCGTATGTGTCATCAAATCGTTATCTCCGGAGACTGTCCCTCATTGGACCGAACAGGTGGAGGTCGCAGGGCGCCAGATCTGAGCTATACGGTGGATAGGGGACCACCGACCAGACTAATTTGTTGCCAAAGATATATGTGGTCTCGCATTGTCATGGTAAACGTGGATCCTTTTCAGATTCTTGTTCGGTCTATTCCTTCTTATGGTTTCTCTAAGACTCTTGAGTGTCTCAATGTACCGCTCGCTGGTCAGGGTACTGCCACGTTCCAGAAAATCAAGGAGAATGACACCCTGTCACACCGAAGAACAGTCACCATGACTTTCTCTGCTGATCGTTGGCTCTTGAACTTCTTAGGTTTTGGTTAAGAGGTGTGACGCCATTCCATGGATTGATTCTTCGTTTCCGGATCGTAAAGGTACGCCCACGTTTCATCCCTTGTTACCAGATCGGGAAAAAACGCGTCTACATTGGCTTAAAACGCTTCTAGTAGATCAGAGCAGACTTTCCACCCTTCTCGTCTTCAAATCGGGTGTCAACTGCGGAGGTACCTACTTTGCACTCACTTTCCGATACCCCAGGTCTTCCACCATCTTCTGTATAGCATTGTGACCACAGTCTAGTTGTGTCACAAGCTCCCGGATTGTGACTCGTCTCTCCGCGCGGATCAGTTTATCCACTCGCTGACGATTCGTGTCAGTGGTCGCAGATGATAGTCTCCCACTGTGTGGTTTGTCTTCAGTCCTTGTTTCCCTTCTTTAAACTTCTTGATCCATCTGTGCACATCGGTCTTGTCAATGGTGTCATCTCCATAAACATTCTGTAGCCTTCTGTGGATGTCGGACAGCCTGCACCCTTCCTTCGTCAAGTACTCAAAGATGGCACGTTGCTTCTGTTCGGAATATTTGGAATCCGTTATTTACGTGCATTGAAGAAGAAGAGTTACTATAGAAGAGGAAGAAGAAGATGTAGCAAACAATTGGTGCTGAAATTATAGTAGGCAAGATAGAAAGCTGTCTAAACACGATTCAATCAATGCACAATTAGCCAAACCACATTTAAAAACTGGAGTTTATTTGCAGCTAAAACGCTGGTTAAAATAATCTAAAGGCGATATCTTTCGGGGTCACTGTGACCCCATCCTCAGGTCTAACACTGTAAGGAACGAAACCGCGGTATATATATACATCGTGAAGGACCGAAATGCATTACCATCACAAAACACGTTGCCATCAGAAAAGTTCAAATTATTAACTGAGTGTCAAATGAACTAAAATATTTTCAATATAACGAGACATTTATGCATGTCATTAATGTTTAAAGATTGTGCTCTTTTAATAATATATTTTATGCAATAACTAAAACTTTCTATCATGTAAGCAAATGCATTTTGAAAACAACAGTATTATTATCATGGCTTCTGTAAATAGTCTTTCAGATTTATCGACTGTATTGTAGTACCTTATTTTTTTTTGTTTTATTGGAGGTTTAACGACCACCGTGAGCAATTCAATGGGCTATAAGCAGTCACCCGTCCCTAATTTATGGTCACTGGTTCCAGGGAAGGGAGAGAGCCAGTGCCGTACGACAAACACAACATCCATGCCTCACCAGGATTCGAACCCAGACCCCTTTCGGACTAATGATCAGAGGCCATTGCTGTAGACCACTGCGCCACCGGGGCGGCTACCTTATTTTGGAGCATTCTCTTATAGGCTTGTGTTTGAGCTGCCGCAGTGAATTAACCGTTAATTAGGAAAACATTCGCTTTGTATTCAGAGAAATGCACCTTCAACTGCAATTAGCCGCCCCGGTGGCGCAGTGGTCTAAGGCGCTGGCCTCTGATCATTCGTCCGTAAGGGGTCCGGGTTCGAATCCCGGTCGGGCATGGATGTTGTGTTTGTCTTACGGCACTGGCTCTCTCCCTTCCCTGGAACCAGTGACCCTAAATTAGGGACGGGCGACTGCTTATAGCCCATTGAGTTGCTCACGGTGGTCGTTAAACCTCCAATCAAAAAAAAAAACAACTGCAATTAAATTTTGAAAAAAGTTTTTATATACAGTCGAATCGCGATTTAACATTTTGGGGGAGACTAATAAAAATGAACGATAAATTCGGATAATGCGGAAGTACATTTTTTTTAGTTTAAATTTGTGATTTCAAATATCACGTGATGGCAACAACCGGATTGTTCTTCGTTGGACGTTATCACGTGAATTCAAGTAGAAAGAGGCTGTCAAAACAAAAATTATATTGCACATACTTACAGGAAAATGTATACATAATAATAGTACATTAAAAATACGTAATTTGTACACGTATGTAGGAACATGGGCATCCTACTATCTTCCTAAGAAGAGCTCTATTGCAATAACACTTGAAAACGTTTGTAATAGTTGCCCATAATGTTCATCAGCTCATCATTTTCCCACTTTTCTACTCTCATGTGGTCTGCATTAGCTGACTCACCAGATAACACCTCGATCACAAAAGTTCATGTGGCCTTTTGAATCTATCAATCCAAACAGAAGATGCAGTGAACTGTTCGCGCAATGTTTTTAGCCATTTCGCGTGAAATCACACCATTAACTGGCATGTGGCCAACACGTGCTTGTGAAAATAGTCTTAAAAGGGAAGTTATCAGACCATCCGTCGACAATCGTCACGGAAGGTTCTGTAGTGGATAAGCATGACACCAAAGTAACAGGTGTGAAGTACGGTTTTCTCAATTGCCCGCAACCTCTAGAACATGGCTTATAAAAATGGTACGCCCGCCTGTAACGTATGGAGCCATACAGTGTCAAACAACATTTACCTGTTAGATGTGAGGCACATAAATGTCGAGAAAGACCTTGTACCACATCATTAGGTCGCAAATGTCATATGCATACCTCACTCCACGTCATGTGTTAAGAGAAGGCCGTGTTGCAACGGTTTTCTTTGCGACCTTCACATTGTCATAGACAATCTGCATGGTTTGTCCGGAAAACTGTTCGTAAATGCTTTTCCGTTTCACTTTGGGGGGGGGGTGATGGTTCAAAGGAGCCCGAACTGCTTGGCACGTTGTGTGCTGGAGTACACAACGTGCCAAGCAGTTTTGTTTAGATGACGTGTCCGACGTTTCATCACTATCACACAAAAATGTCTGTCCTTCAAACATGTCAGCGCCTCCAATGACATGCTGCTCCAAAACGATATACAACTTTCTTGCAATTCGCCTGTTGATGTACATTGGAGCCGTGTCGTCTGCTTGGTATTTCTGCGTCACCTCGTTCACCAGTATCTGTACTACAGCATGAGGGTTACAAACCATTTTCTTAAAACACACAACACAATATTTGTATGGGTACGAACAGGCCGTGCGCTGTCTCACACTACTCACCTTTAACAGTCACTGACGTACACAATGCAGGACACCTTCCAAGCATGCGCAGTATCACCCAATCACATCAGACCCACATTTACATGTTATTTGACACTTCATAGCTGCATACAATACAGGCGGGCGTCCCACTTTTATAAGCCATGTTCTAGGGGTTTCGAGCGATTGCGAAATGCCGTACTTCACACCTGTTACTTTGGTGTCATGCTTGTCCACCACAGAACATTCCGTGACGATTGTCGTCGGGAGGTCAGATAGTTTCTCTTGTCAGTACAAGTTCTTCCAATATTTCGCCCAGAGAAGCCTTTAAATCCTTTCTTATCAACGATGATAAGCCAGACATTTCCACGGCACATATTATAGAATCTCAATTTCCTAAGATCGTGTTTAAAGTAGAGGTTGCTAAGCAAAATCTTTTTGCGAGTTCAACACCCATGACAATTTTAGTTCTATCCACTTAAATAATATTTACTTTCTGGCAGAAAGTTAAAACTTGACATTTTCACTGCTGCGTCAAAGACCATTGAAGACCCTCACTGAACAAAATTTCACGTTACGAGTTCGCTAATAAGGCTTCTCAGCAAGTGGCACTTTGTTATCTGTTATCTCGAGAATTCCTGGACTTTTATCTTTTGTGTGCTACACGCGCGTGTGTGTGAGCGTCGAAAAGAAAGCCTGTGACACCGAAAATGTTGCTAAACAACACATTTCTCTGCCGCCGCTTTTCACAATATGCCCCCTCCCATCAACCCTGGGGTTTTTTAACAGCATGTGTATAAGGAAAATTTTGAAAATTAAAAAAATATAGCGTTAAATGCTGGAAATCGTTGAATCTGGGGAAAATTAGATCACGATTCGACTGTATTGATTGTTTTGGTTTTACGGCGCAGAAACTTCGGAAGGCCATATTGGTACCAGTATCAAAATCTATTTTTTTTTGAGAAGGAAAATTCCGTGAGGCTAAGTTGAACTTGATGCAATCATAAAAAATTAAGCATCCTTTATCTTCAAATTGTAGCATTCTGTTATTAGTTCTAGGTTCCACAAAAAGGTTTCGGTCTGATTTATATAGTACCTACAGTTCGGCTGAAACTTAAACATAGGACAGAGATGTGTATTGTTTACACAGAATTTCTCAATATTCAAGGCTAAGAGGATTGCGCGATTGTTTTCTATGACTTAATTCACTTTAGGGTTTCTCCTTCCCCAAGAAAAAAAGAAGTCTTTTTGAGTTATCGTTAACGTTGTTCCGATCATTCGCATTTAAAAATCAAATAAATACGTAATTAGCAATTGAGAATTTTGTAGCACATTATTTCGTATTTAGTTTTTCTTTAGTGCTAATTTTCTGTGATAGTTTCATTGGATTGTTGGCACTACAGCGTACTCTTACCATAAAACTCCACAGTGAAACGTCTAGCAAAATAAACATTCTGAGATGTGTGACGTACCTACACCAAAGAACGCACTTGAGATAAAGGCAAATAGCAGTAAGAGCACATGACCGCGCAGCTGAGTTGGGAGAACGACTTGCTCCGGAGTGAGGGAATCCGATCTCGATGCCTGGCACTGACAAACTTGTACGTTATATTGTCGCCCGAACTTCCAGGATGACCCAACAGTTACGTTTCTCGCAATGAAGTGATGTTCTTTTCACACTGCGTGACAGGAAAAATGAGAATCCCTTCTTCAGTGCTTCGAAAAAATAAAGCACTGTGATGTTACGTTCCACACAACAAATTGTCTGGGATTTCTCAAATGCACGTTCTTCATGGGATAACTGCCTACAGCGACAGCAGGCCCATTTTGGGGGTGGGAGATGTGACGGGCCTACCTCACAGGACGCACACGAGTTAAAGTCAGATAGCAATGAGAGCACATGTTTGCGTAGCTCAGTTGGGAGAGCGACTTACTCCGGAGTGAGGGGACCCGGTTTCAATTCCCGCGCGGACAAACTTGTACGTTATAGATGTATTAATACTTTCAGCAGTAAAGTAAGACCAGCCTAAAAATTTCTCATTAGATAGTGACTACGATTTTCCGCATCCAGAAATCCATACCAATATTATTGTTTGCTATGTGAAATAAATTCCGTCTTATTCGATTTGAACAATTGACATTGTTTATCTGAAATTCTGTACACAATATTATTTTAGTAGTTATTACTCTCTAGACCATGCGAACACTAACTGGAGAATTTCAAAGAATTTCAGTGCTGTCCTTATTTATATGCTCCACAAAAGGTGACGATTATCTTAAAACGCATCTTTGAGGATTTAGATTAGAATTACAGTAGTTATGGAATATGGAGTAAAAGCTTTCAGTACTTCGAAGGTTTGCTATTATTCGGTCTGTAGGTTTGATTTTCGTTTAAGAGATTGACTTTATTTTTTTAAAGAATGATACGAATACTTGCAAGCTCCAAATTATTTCATTATTATCTAAGCACGTTGAAAGACCATATTACACAGTCTTTCGTAACACAAATACATGAACAGAACTGAATCAATGATGTATCACCATAAACGTGGATCCTTATTACTTTTCGAATAAAATCTGCTCACGCAATACAATCAGCTCATATCGACATTTCTCATATAAGAATCGCTCAACTCTCTGCTTATATCAACATTGCATACTGCTCTCTGCTCATATTAACATTGCCTTTCGAATACGACTCTCTGAGCTCTCATTTTAGAATACTTGATTTACGTTGATTGTCTTCTGACCCGCTGTCAGGATGCCAATTTCAAATTCGTCGGGAAGAACTTCGTCGTGTTAAGTTATAAAATATTTAACGAGGAGAAACCAAATTTAGATAGAACATAGGAACTAGAGTTCACTGTTATAGTTCATTAGTGATATATAATAGTTCACATAGGTTTACATGTTAATACTGCCATAAAAAAATTTGGGTTCTGATTTCGGCTGTACATGAATCTGCACTTTACGTAAGGCGTTATCTTTTCCTTTTTTTGTACGTATGCCACACATCCTTATTTACAGCATCCATACTGGAAGTTACGGATCTAGATTTGTGGCTTGCGTCGGTTCTCCAAGTTGGTGTAATTTGCACATTCATATAGGACTTATCTAAATCAGAATAAATTAGTTTGAAGCACAGTCGTTACAGTCTTGTAGACTGTAGAGTATGTGTAGGAAATCAATCCTTATTTTGCTGTTTAATCTCATTTAATGACGTAATTGTTCATATGCTATTATGTTTTGTTTATTCAAGTCAAGTAAGATGTGTATATATCACGCCACTCATTGTTCTCGTGACAAGCACTATTGATGTACGTGCTGTAACGGCAAAATATATCTTAAGAGCTGTTCTTGCCTTCGAGGCATAAGGTTGAAGTCAGTAGACATAGTCGTGTTCTATTATTAGTTTAAATGTTTACATTTCAAAATTGCCTTTATTCTTCAGTAAAATAACATTTCTATGTACATGACAATGGAATTCTGCCAATAAATACAGCGGTATATACATCAGCTGGAAAGTTCCAGTGAAACGTAAAACAAAATATTGTTAAAATCATAAAAAATATTTCGCCACGTAGGGCGAAGGAGAGGCAGACAATAAAGCACGAGCGATACAAACGAAAATGTTTACCTACAGTATTGTAGACAGGGCAAGACATGATTCTATACTATGCACAAATTCCAATTAAGCATTACTACCATACTAAAGATTAAACATTAGGTACTAATTCACAGAAATGCAACAGTGATGCTACATTCAAAATTTACAACATATGTACAGAAGTATTCAGTGACAAGGGGAAATAACGCTAAATGTACTCAGAAGGGCATCTTGTTGCATTAAATTATACACACAGTGACTAATATTTTAAAAAAATATTCAACATAATGAAGGGGACATTGCGTGGGCAGTAAACTGTGCAGAAGGAAGAATTATATACAACAACATAAAACCCAACATTATTTTTTTAATGTTAATAAATAATAGATTTAACTACTCAATCATGTCTTTAGTTTGGCGATTATCTCACTGTGCGATGTATAGCATTTACAATGCTCCATAAATTTTCCCACAGTATGCCATCTACATATTGATCAGACTTTGATGGAGAGAGTACCTTTGAACATTTGGTACTGTTCGCCCCCCTCCCCCACAAAAATGTCTCTGAAATTTTTACATTTGGAGCATCAACGTTCCGTAAATTTCAATTTTTTTCAGGCTTTTGTAAAAGTATTGCTAATATAATACATGGTTTAGTTCACCTGCGCAAGAGCTCTAGATTTTCTTAGCACGTCATTTTTAAAAAAAGATCGTGCCTATGTTACCGGTTTGTCCGTCTGTACCCACGATATCTCTGCAACTATTAGTCCGATTTGAAAAATTACTTTTGCATTGAAAAGCTTGAAATATGCGAATGATGATCCTTCGTTTCGTTTTTTACGATGTACAATTTCGCCGCTAGAGGTCATAAATGCAGATGATGTCGAATTCAAAAATACGTTTTATTCCAGATATTTGCTTCTAAACATTCGATTGAAAAAAATATTTTATCTTTCGATTCCATTTATATAGAAGAGTGTTTTAGATATAGTTACTTTTTCGAATTACGCATATATTTTCCGCTAGGGGGCGTAAAAGTAAATTACATTTTTCCTGATAACTGTTCTTCTAAAACTCCGATTTGAAAACTTTTTCTTCAGCGGATACACCTTCCGATGGAAAATATTTTGCATATAATTTCAAATTTTTGGTAAGGAAAACTTTGGCCACCAGGGGGCTAAGTGTTAATTTTTGCTTCTGATGTATTTGCCATAAAATCTGAGCTTCTGAAATATAAATTGAAAATATTATTTCGTGGACCGATGCCACTCACATCGATAAACCCTTTTGGAATATTTTCTTCTTAAAATATTCCAGTTTCTCCGCCAGGGGGCGGAGATGCATATTTTATTTTTGTCAATATCTCTACTTCTAGGAGTTCGACGTGAAAAATTCCTTTTTTGTTGGATAGTAATTTCAGGGTGACATGTTTTTCATATAATTTCAAAATTTTCTAGTAATTCATAGACTTTCCGCTACGAGGGATACGGGTAAATTGCGTTTCCCCCTATATCTCTGCTTCTAAACCTTTGATTTGAAACATTCTTTCTGCACCGGATACAGCTCCTGATGGGAAATCGTTTGCACATAATTTCTAATTTTTGTAAAAAAAATGGTTTGGCCACCAGGGGGCGTAAACCTTAATTTCCGCTTCTGATGTATTTGCAGCAAAATATGAGCTTTTAAATTTTCGATTGAAAAAAACGTCGTTTGTGGACCGATACTACTCATGTCGACAAACCTTTTAGAAACATTTTCTTCTTAAAATAATGCATGGTTTTTACGCCAGAGGGCGTAGATGCCTATCTTATTTTTGTCAATATCTCTATTTCTAGGAGTCCGATTTGAAAAATCCCTTCTTTGTTGGATAGTGTTTCTAGTGTGACATGTTGTTCATATAATTTCAGAATTTTCAAGTAATTCATAGACTTTCCGCTAGGGGGTGGAGAGGTAAATTGCTTTCTCCCCTATATCTCTGCTTCTATATATATCTGATTTGGAAAATTCTTTCTGTACCGGATACGGCTCTTGATGGGAAATACTTTGCCCATAATTTCTAATTTTTGTAAAAAATGGTTTGCGTAAGTCTAAATTTCCGCTTCTGATGTATTTGTTGCAAAACATGAGCTTCTAAAATCTCCAGCTAAGATATGGTAAATGCTAAAAGTCTATCGTACGAAAGGTCACTAAAGTAATTCGCCGATGCTGTCACACGCACGGTCATTCACAAACATAATTTTCAAATTGTAGGTCAAGATTAAAAACACTTTATTTACAATTAAAAATTAATATTTACACGCGAGATCTTTCGGGGCTGAACATAGCACCCATCATCAGGCTCAAGCGCCACGAAACACAGGAGCATACATTATATACTCTCAAACACGACCCACAATTCAGTCGGTTTTCTCAATCACCGGTGATGCCATCAACAAATCGTTAAAGTCCAAAAAATCAAGTCTTAATATCTTATCCTATAAAGTCCTCTTCTTCAGAGTTGTGTGAGGAGGGGGCAACCATCTTTCTCCACTGTCTTGGAACAAATGTCGGGAGTTCAATGTTACAGCATGTTTCCCCATATGCAAGAATGAAGAGGCTTTCCGTAAGGAAGACAGTACGTTTATTAACACTTGAGTTAAGTACCCTAACATTTGCCTAATCTGGGGAGTAACCTCCCTGGTTAACAGCTTGAAGTATCTGAATCCTCATGAATTAATGGTATGCAGTAGACGCCTGGTTTGTTAAGTGCTGGGACTCTATCTCTATCATTTCTTATCGTGGAAAAAAGGTTTCTGGTGGACACTCCAAACGTTAGATTGTGTTTGTAACAGGCTTTTCTTAAGATAGACACAAGAGGTGGAATGAAATCAACTTTGCCGATGTACTTAGTAGGTTTTTTCTCTGAGGACAAAGTCGTGAATCTTAGTCTTTGAAATTGTTGTAATAGTCCTTGGAAGAGGTTGACAGAGAACCGAAACAATAAGGCCAAATTTTGAACTCTGGAAAGTTCATCACGTCGAGTTTTACTTGTCGAAGAATGGTTGAAGGCACGTCTTATTAAGAAGCGTAAAGCTGAAGCTTTATGTTCGGGAGGGTGAGAAGAAGTGAATGGGATCATACAAGGTATGAACGTCGGTTTACGGAAAACACAATGCTTGATTTTATTGGAATTCGAATCTCGAGACAGTAAAATGTCCAGGAATGGCAATTTTCCCTCTTTCTCAAGGTCTTTGGTAAACTTTATAGTTGGAAACTGGGTAGAAAGACAATTTACAAATTCGTTCAGTAAAGGTAAAGCATGGGCCCAAAAAAGGGGAACTGAGTTCATAATGGCTGCGCTGGATGTAGTATCACTATTTCCAAGTATACCACTCAACATCGTTCACTCAATTATTGAGGACAAATTACAAGAAGACAATTCCATCTCTCCACTTGAAGCTAATGCAATAATTTCTGGTCTCAAACTAGTAGCTAAGAGAACTTACTTTAAATTTGATGGTAAGTTCTATCAACAAAAGGAAGGGGCACCAATGGGTTCCCCCTCTCCCCCGTTTTAGCCGAGATCCTCTTGCAGCATCTTGAAAACAAGGTCATGTTGGACTTCCCTTATCAACCGTCACTGTTGATTAGGTACGTTGATGACATGTTGGTTTTTTGGCCCCATGCTTTACCTTTACTGGACGAATTTGTAGATTGTCTTTCTACCCAGTTTCCAACTATAAAGTTTACCAAAGACCTTGAGAAAGAGGGAAAATTGCCATTCCTGGACATTTTACTGTCTCGAGATTCGAATTCCAATAAAATCAAGCATTGTGTTTTCCGTAAACCGACGTTCATACCTTGTATGATCCCATTCACTTCTTCTCACCCTCCCGAACATAAAGCTTCAGCTTTACGCTTCTTAATAAGACGTGCCTTCACCCATTCTTCGACAAGTAAAACTCGACGTGATGAACTTTCCAGAGTTCAAAATTTGGCCTTATTGTTTGGGTTCTCTGTCAACCTCTTCCAAGGACTATTACAACAATTTCAAAGACTGAGATTCACGACTTTGTCCACAGAGAAAAAACCTACTAAGTACATCGGCAAAGTTGATTTCATTCCACCTCTTGTGTCTATCTTAAAAAAGCCTGTTACAAACACAATCTAACGTTTGGAGTGTCCACCAGAAACCCCCGCACGGGGATAACTGGTTTTCCAGTTATTTGGGGAGCGGCGCCCCCACTGCCCGAGCTGACCTTGTGACTGGTCAACATCTGATGTCATGACACCGCTTGTTTTTTTATTTCGGTGCTGTTGGAGTTTGCAGGGACGGCTGTTCATCCAGCTGTTGGGGAGTCGCGGCCCCACGATCCCGAGCTGGTCTTGTGTCTCGCTTTTTCGTTTTTATTTATTTTCTCCACTGGCTAGTTGCCCGTGTTGTATACTCTACCTAATCGCTACCATGCTATGTACTAACACCCCGGTCTTGTGGTTTTGTTACCCTCCACCACTAACTGTTTTATATTAACCGCTCAGTTCGTAGGTTGCTGAGATTCCGTTTAGGTTCCCTTCCAGGATTTGTCTTCTTTGGATTTCTTTTTTCCTTTTAGCTGGTTTGGGTGCTAGACCTACCTGCATGTTTGCCGCGTGCGGTAACCCGTGAGGCGGAAATGGGATGTCTGGCGGCTGAGGTCGCAGGAGACCGGAGCAGTGCCTCCTGTGTACCAACACTCCTCTTCGACCCCGGCTTCGTTGTAAACGGGAGGCTGGAGACTAACCCACCTCTAGTCAGAAGTCTTGTACCAAGTTGTGTACAGGGTTTTAGCGGCTTTTTTGTCGTATAGCACGGCAGGGTAAGCCCGGGGGCTGTGGGATCATGCCAAAGGCGTTGGCATGACGGTACCCGGAGGCCGAAGTGTCCGCCGAGTGCGTGTGATCACAGCCAACGGACTATATCTGCAACGTATGAGCTCCAGAACTGTGTCCAGCGTCATTTTCTTGGCTTGCGGACCTCCGGTTCTCCCTTGTAGGGCTCCGTGGTGGGTGTAGTAGTCTGCAGACGAATCTTCCTTCTTTTTTTCGATGGGTAAACCCAAAAACAAAAACTCCAAATTTAAGTCACCTGAGAAAATGATAGTTGCCAACGACTCTCCTTCGTCTTCTCAACCTACCAAGTCTCATAACCTTAAACGATCTTTAGACCATGACCTGGACCAAGAATGTGGAACCTCTTCTTCGGCAGCTGTACCAGTCGCTCCGAAGCGTCGTCTCCCCTCGATTGCTGTGACTACGCATGCTACACACTTAGTTGTAGAATCCATCGATCCGAATGAGAGACTGTCCACCAGATCTCCCTTTTTCATTTCTAAAGCTTTGGACGCTGCGGTTGGCCCCTTGAAGTCTGTGAGGAAGCTTCGCTCTGGGGACCTGCTTGTACAAACTTGCAGTGTTTCTCAGAGTAACACTCTTATGCACCTCACTAGTCTTCAAGGCATTCCTGTCAAAGTGGCACCTCACCCGTTTCTTAACACCTCTCGGGGTGTTATTTCGGAGTTTGATCTCTTGCCATGCAGTGAGGACGAATTGGTGACTGAATTTGCAGATCAGGGTGTTATTGCTGCACGTCGTATGATGTTCCGGCGCGATGGTTCTTTGATTAAGTCTCAAAATGTAATCTTGGCTTTTAACTCCCCGAAAGTTCCGACCGAAATCAAGGCTGGCTACTTGGTCTGTGGAGTTCGCCCGTACATTCCCAGTCCTCTGCGCTGTTTCAGGTGCCAGAGGTACCGGCATTCACAACGTTTCTGTAAGAGTTCCGCTCGTTGCGCAAATTGTGGCTCCAGTGCACATGACGGGGAAGGTTGCACTTCTGCGGCCTGCTGTGTTAACTGCGGTGAGGCCCATGCGGCTTACTCCCGCAACTGTATAAAATGGAGGGACGAGATGGCGATCCAGCGCCTCAAGACCCTGGAAGGCCTCTCGTACCCTGCTGCCAAGGCCAAGTTGGGTATTCCCAACAACCGACAGCGTACTTTTGCCGCAGTAGTTCAGTCTCTGCCACAACCCGTGCAGCCCTTTGTTCCGCGCCCTGTAACTCTCGCCGCACTTGCCAAGAGATCTACAGCTGAACAAGCAACACAGGTGGATTTCACCGAGCTCCAGCTTATTCGACCAGCTGAGTCTGCGCCTTCTCTTTTGAAGACGACCGACTCTTCCATTTCCCAGCAGAAAGCCTGCACGTGTGGAATACCCGGCTCTAAATCCGCAAAGGTGTGCAGTGTCCATCCAACTGTCGCGGTCCAACTGACCAACATTGCAACTGTCTCAGACTCAGCGAGGTCCACACCCTCAACCAACATTATAGAGGAACATAGGGGAGGAGAGTAACAGTTCGTCCCCACCCTCAAGCAACATTGTAGAGGAACATAGGGGGAGGAGAGTGACAGTTCGTCCCCCTCTTGGTGATTCATACTATGTGTAGTTGTGTTCGATTTCGTGATGTGTTTTATCATTCTCATTCCTCAGTTTTACTTAATCGGCTTGTTTCTCACCATTGTACCATGTTTTTCATACTGTTTGTTTCATTGTCCTTTTTGGCACTTCCTTCGTACTCATGGTTCGGTTTTACTTGGTCAGCCAGATTTGGGGATTTATGCCACGTTTTTTAATTCTGTCTGTTTGTCTTGTGCCTGGCGCTCTTTGGCCAACCATAGCCCTTGCGCCAATAAAATCTACTAACCAACCAACCAACCACGAGAAACCTTTTTTCCACGATAAGAAATGATAGAGATAGAGTCCCAGCACTTAACAAACCAGGCGTCTACTTCATACCATTAATTCATGAGGATTCAGATACTGCAGTTAAATACTATATAGGTTCTGCCCTAAGAACCGTTAATGTCAGAATGGGTGAACATAAATACGCTCTTCGTTCTGGAACGGTTTCCACAGCTTTCACTCAAGCTGTTAACCAGGGAGGTTACTCCCCAGATTAGGCAAATGTTAGGGTACTTAACTCAAGTGTTAATAAACGTACTGTCTTCCTTACGGAAAGCCTCTTCATTCTTGCATATGGGGAAACATGCTGTAACATTGAACTCCCGACATTTGTTCCAAGACAGTGGAGAAAGATGGTTGCCCCCTCCTCACACAACTCTGAAGAAGAGGACTTTATAGGATAAGATATTAAGACTTGATTTTTGGACTTTAACGATTTGTTGATGGCATCACCGGTGATTGAGAAAACCGACTGAATTGTGGGTCGTGTTTGAGAGTATATAATGTATGCTCCTGTGTTTCGTGGCGCTTGAGCCTGATGATGGGTGCTATGTTCATCCCCGAAAGATCTCGCGTGTAAATATTAATTTTTAATTGTAAATAAAGTGTTTTTAATCTTGACCTACAATTTGAAAATTTTGTTTGTGAATGACCGTACGTGTGACAGCATCGGTGAATTACTTTAGTTCTAAAATCTCGATTGAAAAAAACGTCTTTTGTTGACCAATACTACTCATGCCGTCAAACATTTTAGGAACATTTTCGTCTTGAAATAATGCATGGTTTTTACGCCAGGGGGCGTAGATATATATCTTATTTTTGTCAATATCTCCACTTCTAGGAATCCGATTTGAAAAATTCCTTCTTTGTTGGATAGTGTTTCTGATGCGAAATTTTTTTCCTATAAATTCAAAATTCTAAAGTAAATTATAGACTTTCTGCTAGGGGCACAAAGGTAAATTGAGTGTTCTGCGTTATTTCTGCTTCTAAAACTCCCATTTGAAAAATTATTCCTGTATCGCATACAAGACTTGATGGAAAATATTTTCCACATAATTTCTAATGTTTGGTAAAGAATGGTTTTGCCACCCGGGGGCAAAAGTTTTCATTTCTGCTTCTGATGTATTTGTAGCAAAATCTGGGGTCCTGAAAACTGGACTAAATTTTATTTTTCTTGAACCGATACCGCTCATATGGAAAAACCTTTTGAGAATACTTTCTTCCTAAAATAATGCATGGTTTTCCCACCACGGGACGTAAAGTCACATCTTATTTTTGTCTATATCTCTGTTTCTAAGAGTCCAATTTGAAAACTTCTTTCTGTGTTGGAGAGCGTTTCCGGTGTGAAATGTTTCTCATATGAATTCATGTTTTGCTTAATGCACAAGTCTGCAACCAGAGGGCGTAAGCTGAGGATTCCGTTTACAGCAATATCTGAAGGATTAAAAACCCGATTGAAAAACTTCTTTCTTCCGTCAGATATCATTGTTTTCCATAGCGGTTCCATTGACTTTGAATAGCTTTGATAAATTTAATTTTCGTCAGAACGGATTCAAAAGACGTGCTTATTACACCCGAAAATTCGGTGTCATCTTTCTTGTTTCATATAGTACGGTTTAAGATATTTTTATCTGCATTTTGAGGCGAATTCCTAAAAAAATACAACTTAGCAAATGGATTTCTTATCGCATTTCTGCTTGTTCCGTTAAGTATGCTCATGGTTTCAAATATTTAAGGTTTAGAACATGTTCTACGAAAAGATTATACAATTAATGAAAGATTTTTGTCTTTGTCGTATAGGAGATACAACATTAACATTAGTGTTCCTATTATTTAAAAAACCTCACTCTAATATCCTCTTGAACAAGTAAAAATATTTTACTGCTATTCTGAAGACATCATGATTTACTTTCAAAATTAAGTAATTCCTGTTGACTGTTCAGTAACAAGATGTATTCCTAATGAGCTCATATTTTAGCCAAAAGAACTTTCGAATTCGAAAGATTTTGATGCTCTTAGATGACGTTTCTAAAATGCTTTCTGGCAATCTTAACGGCTGCAATAATAACAGGTAACAGATGTTTTACTAGCGCAATAAATTTAAAAGCAGGTTTTTTAGTACATACGTTTCTCTTAAAGAATTTGATCTTCAGTAACCATCTAAGAACTAGCCGAGATTGAAAAACGTGCGCTTTTTCTTGTTAATGCGCTAATGGCTGCTAGAAGTTCCTTTCCCGGATGTTTTGTTATGCAGGTGTTCTCAGAAGCACTCCTTAAATCGCCATTCTCTTCCACAAAACAGAAACAAAAGTCCATCAAAACAAAAGTTACGAAATTTCCAATGTGAAGTACGAGAGTTAGCACGCCGCTTACAATGGAGAGAAATCATTATAAAAATGAAAATAGCGCGCTATGAAAAACTATGCTGCGCATATTTAAAGCCAGTAAGAAAAGCATAATTTGCCCGTTGCATCGGCCAAAAGCAGCCATACTCGTGAAAAAACCAGATAAGTGAATTAACAAGGAAATAAAAGAAAAAGCAAGCGAATGAGTTCAAAAGCAAATAGCTGAATGAAAACAAAAAGAAAAGAATAAGTCATGAACGAATAAATTACCAATCACGAAACGTGTTCATGATTAAGTTAATGAAATCTAAGAAGTAAGTAAGGGAGAAACACGCAAATAAATAAAGATAAATCTTCCAATAGCTTAAATGTCGTTCATCGCCTAAGTACCAAATTCATGAGGTCCACGCGGAGAATCAGGAGCTTTCGAAAACAGGCTCTTGAAAATGCAGACTGTCTGCGATGTCCATTACATTATCCCAAAACGTAGACGGCAAAGAAAGTCATTCTTCAAATGACTCGACCATTTAATGCCTTGGAGAGAAAAAAACTGTTGACTATGCTTCGATGAGTAAGAAAACATGAGAAGTTTTGTAAGAAATAAAGAATGCCTTTGAATGTATAACAAAAAGTGCGTCACGTGAAAAGAAATTCTTTGTGCCGTTATGAATTTTATCATTAGCCGTTATCAATTTTCACGTTTCTTCCCCAGTTGTATGTCTTGAGCCAGTTTCCTTCATGATTAGCAGTCTTCCTCGTGGTCTTCTAGGTCTTCCTCTGCCCCTTGGTATCCAGTTGTATGTCTTGAGCCAGTTTCCTTCATGATTAGCAGTCTTCCTCGTGGTCTTCTAGGTCTTTCTCTGCCCCTTGGTATCCAGTTGTATGTCTTGAGCCAGTTTCCTTCATGATTAGCAGTCTTCCTCGTGGTCTTCTAGGTCTTTCTCTGCCCCTTGGTATCCAGTTTTATGTCTTGAGCCAGTTTCCTTCATGATTAGCAGTCTTCCTCGTTGTCTTCTAGGTCTTTCTCTGCACCTTGGTATCCAGTTGTATGCCTTGAGCCAGTTTCCTTCATGATTAGCAGTCTTCCTCGTGGTCTTCTAGGTCTTTCTCTGCCCCTTGGTATCCAGTTGTATGTCTTGAGCCAGTTTCCTTCATGATTAGCAGTCTTCCTCGTGGTCTTCTAGGTCTTCCTCTTCCCCTTGGTATCCAGTTGTATGTCTTGAGCCAGTTTCCTTCATGATTAGCAGTCTTCCTCGTGGTCTTCTAGGTCTTTCTCTGCCCCTTGGTATCCAGTTGTATGTCTTGAGCCAGTTTCCTTCATGATTAGCAGTCTTCCTCGTTTTCTTCTAGGTCTTTCTCTGCCCCTTGGTATCCAGTCTAACATTTCAGATGTCCATCGGTGGTCAGTAGTTTTAGTAATGTATCCAGCCAATTTCCATTTCATATATATTATTTTGATCATAATGTATTCCCCTTTTGTCATTTTTCTGACCCACGAGTTCCTCTTCTTATGTTTCCTGGTTACTCCAAGCAGGCGCTTCTCCATGCCTCTTTCAGTTGTCTGCAGCTTCTGTTTGTCTTACATTGTTAAGGTCTACGTCTCTATTTCGTTAAGGTCTATTTCAGTTTTTCTAAATGCATAGTACAGCAATTTTGTTTTCTGAAAGTTCATTTTTAATCGCACATCTTTATTCCTGTCAGCAAATTTCTGGATCATGTTCTGCAGTTCTGAGGGAGTGCTTCCAGAAATGACTACCTGATCATCAAACCGAAAGTGGGTTAAATACTCAACAGTAATTTTTATTCTTTTGTCTTCCCAATTCACTGGTTGAAAGACATTCTGCAATGTAGCATTGAAGACCCTGAGAGATATGGTGTCATCTTGCCTCACACCCAGAGAGAGAGAGATACTTTAAATATAAATAGAAGGTTTTTTTTGTTCTTCATATGTCCATATGATAACGAAAATCATTCCTGTATCTTTCAACAACTAACTAATTCGGACGATATTTGTTATGAGCTTTGAAAGATGGAAAATGTTTGAACTGTAATATACAAATATGTGTTTCAGTTGTAATAGTTAAATAATAAGATATGCTCTTCATATACATCTGTTAACAACGAATTGAGAAAATTATCTGGGGCAATCCAAAATATTTTTACACCTCCAAAATTTATCAATAATAAATTCGGATTTTACGCATGGAATACGAGAGTTACTGAGGGACAAATATTTTTGGAGGACGTGATGATGATGATTAAGCCCTTATAACGAAGTAAATTCCTCCGTCATTTCTGTCCACGCCAGGATTCGAACCCGGATCCCCTCATTCCGGAATAAGTCACTCTACCAATTGAGCTACGCGGACGTTTTGTTCTGATTCCTATCTGCCTTTATGTCGTGTGCGTCCTTCTGGCAGGTACGTCACATCTCCTGGTACGTTACACCCTAAAATGTTCAGCGCCCTTCGACCTGCAACTCCCTGCATCTCTTGGAAGTCGGAAGAAAAGGGAGTAGGTGCGGGAGCAGGATGCCATAACAGGAAATCTTCTAAAGTAAAAGCAAAGAAAAATTACACTTCTAGGTGTACACGGTTTCTCTAAACGTGTTCAAGGTGTATACGGTTTCTCTAAAGGTGTTCTAGGTGTATACGGTTCCTCTAATATACTTAACTGCCATTCAAAGTGGTGCGACAACAACAACACAGTAGGACGCGGAAAAGGGGGAACCTAACGAATGTTAACTTTGCGTTCCATGTGCGAAAATGTTGTTGTAAATGCAACTGCCAATCAGACTAAATCTCTTTTCTGATTCGTTGGCTGATTGCCTTGTGTGAAAATGCAGTTGCAGACGTCATGGCACCACAAAGTTTCTAAGTTTTGTACTTAGAATTTTTTCAGCATTTTCTTACTACACAGAACACTTTTTCCCCCAAAGCAAACAAACCCTTATTCTTATAAAGAAAAAAAAAATGCAAGTTGGATGACGTGAAACCTGACGCGAGTGATTTGCTTGCGAAGTGACGAACGCCATTGAGAACATCAGAATCTCTCTATTAAAAAATATTAACTGCCGCCGCCGCTGTTTTAGAACTTTCGTGACATTCGCGATTTCCTAGCTCGCAGCGCAAAAGTTATTGAACACAAAAATATGAAATTTACATTGTTTGTAGGGAATTGTTGGGAAAACACGCTGAAATAAACCGTTTTTCGATTTTGGCGATACTTCAAGAGATATTCTATTTCAAAGTTAAGATAAGCAAAAAAGTGTTATCAGTTCGCGTTCCGGACACACTAACAGCAACAGAATCACGAAACGTTGTAGGCATGTAGGGCCATGACCGAATGTTTTCACCTCGTCGCCTTTTTTTTTTTTTTTTTTTTGAATCTCGATTTAATTACGAGAAACGAATTTTTTAAATTTCACAAAGTTCTCTATTTCGCGATGGGATCAACTTTAAAAAAGGGATACATGGTAAACTATAAATCATAACGCATTGCAATTTTTACAGCATAAACTCACAACTATCATCCATCCTTTAAAAAAAGAAATTTTAAGAAAAAATCATTTTCTGATTTTTAAGCATTTTTTCAAGACGCAAAAGAAAGGAACGAACTGCTTCCTTTGTCCTCAACGGTAATCACACAGGAAAGTTCTGGCCACGTGACCTGCTAGCCATGATGACACAGCTATTTTTAGAGCTCTCTTCTCACTGGGAGAAAGGACAGGCTGCAATCAAACTGGTAATGATATAATGCTTAATGGCGTAGCAACGCTTTAAAGTTCGGCGTTTTCCGCCGGCATAAAATAAAATAAAATAAAAATAACAAGTTAGTAAAATCATGCAATGCATTGATTATGATACGCTTTCCAACATACTAGAAATCATTACTCAAGTTATTACCCAAGTTATGAGGGAAATGGCTATGGAATAAATCTCACTCTTGTGCCCTGACATTTGATCCCATTTCGATAATATTCAACAGAACTGGTTCATCATATCTCCGAAATAACATGATAAAGTTTTGTCGCAATCGAAGTAATTTTACATAAGTTATGATGCATAAGAGCTATGGAATAGATCCCGCTTCTGTGTCCTAACCTTTAACCCCATTTCGTCCATTTTTAACAGGATTTGTCCCCAGGCAGGTCCCTACAACATACTAACATTTCATCCAAATCGAAACATTTTTACGTAAGTTATGATGCATAATGGCGATGGAAGTGATTCCTCTCCTATGTCCTGACCTTTGACCCCCATGTCGCCAATTTTCAATAGGGTTTGTCCCCAGGTGGTCCCCTACCACAAAATAATATTTAATCGAAATCGAACCTTTTTTACGTTAGTTATGACGCCTAAGATCAGTAGAATGGATCCCGCTCCTATGTCCTCATCTTTGATCCCATTTCGTTCACTTTCAATAGGGTTCCTTCCCAGGTGTTCTCAATGAGGTGATAGTACTGGAGACACCACTGGCTCTGCCGCCATAGGTCACAGGTAATCTGTGGTGTGACGTCACAAGCAGGCAAAAATGAACTAAATTATACCTTTGATGAAACAGTGAGATTGTGTATCATTGATAAAGATTATTGAATTACTCATTTTATCTGTTTATACGCTTAGAAGCTTTTGTTCCATTGGTTTCCAAGCAGCTTCTCTTCTGCGGCTGCGTCGTGCCTCCTCATGACGTCATTTGCAGCACAGACGGTGACTTATGGCGGCCAATGCTGCGTGGATAAGAGTGGTGTCTCCAGTAATATAACCTCCTTGGGTGTTCCCCTACCACATACTAAAATTTCATCGAAATCGAATGATTTTTACGCAAGTTATCGTGCGGAAGAACATACGCACAAAACGCGTGACGTGATGAGGCAGATGGGAATCGCGATCATCTGCTAGCAAGATGTGACGTCATAAAACTTTAATAGGATCCACACACAACGCGTGGCGTAATGAGTCAGATGGCGTGACCGCGCGCCAACATCTAATGACTCGACGCCATGACACTACACTAAAAACGTAGTAATTCGGGGTGGTTATTTAACCCACTAAACGAATTTTCATAAGTAGAAATCAAACTAAATCGATTTCTAGTACCAGAACACGGTAGGTTAACGACTTTCATCAAAATCCTTAGTCGTTTTCAAAATAAAATTTACATACTTACAAGAATTGCTCCTTTAAGGTGAACGTCAAATAATTGTGCTTCCTATACTTGCAATGGAAAAACTTCTGTACACATTTTCATGAATAATAATGCGTTCCCAAGGATGAAAATTTGAACATCGATTAAAATAGCTTCATTTTATAACTTGGAATACCTAATGTTTTCTAAAACATAACCATAATTATGCAATCCAACATTTGTTTGTCTACTGACGTCATGAAAACGCAGGTCGCGCCATCTTTTTTCTGGACAATTAATGCTTTCACAAGGATGAAATTTGAACATCGATTAAAATATCTTCATTTTATAATTTGCAATACTTAATATTTTCTAAAACATAACCATAATTATGCAATCCAACATTTGTTTTTCTACTGACGTCATCAAAGTACAGGTCGCGCCATGCTTTTTCTGGTTTCAACACCACCAAAGAAAAAGTTATTGATTTTTAATAAAATTATGGTTATGTTTTAGAAAATGTTAAGTATTCCAAGTTATAATATGAAGTTGTTTTAATCGATGTTCAAATTTTCATCCTTGGGAACACATTAATTGTGAAGGAAATGTGTACAAAAGTTTTTCCGTTGGAAGTATAGGAAGCAAAATTCCCTGACGTCCACCTTAATAATATGGGATAAGGGCGATGGAATGGATCGCAATACTATGTCCTGACCTTTGACCCCATTTCATCCATTTTCAATAGAGTTCGTCCCCAGGTGGTCCCCTACCACATACTGAAATTTCATCGAAATCGAACCATTTTTGCGCCCGTTATGCCGCATAAGGGCAATGGAATGCATCCCGCTCTTATGTCTTGACCTTTGACCGCAATTCATCCATTTTGAATAGGGTTGGTCCCCAGACCGTCCCTCTACCACATAATAAAATTTCATTGAAATCGAACCATATTTACGCAAGTTATGACGCATAAGCGCAATGGAATGGATCCCGTTCCTACGCCGAGACCTTTGACCCCATTTGTCCCATTTTCAATAGGGTTCATCCCCAGGTGGCCCCCTACCACATAATAAAATTTCATCGAAATCGAACCATTTTTACGCCAGTTATCGTGCGGACAGACGGACGGACAAAGCTGGAGCATATGCGCTTCTTCAACCTACGGTTGGAAAGCGTAAAAAATGGTGTCTATTGAACATTTCTCTGCTGGAACTTTTTGCAAATTGTTCGGCTACTTCTACATGACCTGGAGATTTGAAAATTGTCATGTTCATAGGTCTTAAGGTCCGAATATTTAGAAGAGTCCGAAATAAAAAAAATAAAAATAGCAGCTTTGGAACATTCTCTTCTTGAATTTTTGCGAATTTTTCGCCCATTTCTCAATAACCTTGAGATCCGAAAATTGGCATGCTGATAGTCCTTTAAGGTCCGGATACCTAAAAAAGTCTAAAACCCAAACAGTTCAAAAGGGAGGCTTAGTTTTACTGTTCAAAATGCTGATAGGTTTAAAGATAATTATGCCAGAAACGTTGAAATGCTGTAAAACTTTCATGAAATTTTGTTTTTAAATTAAGGGGGCGCCAAACCGGATCCGTTTTACGTCAAACGGTATGCATTGACGTCACGACCCTGTTTTAAATGGTGCAACAGTTACGGATCTTAAATTATTTTTCTTTTCCTTAATTAGCTTTCCTTTCTTTTATTCTATGTTAAAAAAATTATAGATTCGCGGTTCGGAGAACGGGCATAACTGCTAGTACTTTAAAAAATACATAGTAACGTCATGAAATATCGGTGCAAAGCTGGAAGCCTACTCTGGGCTAATCTGGAGGTAGGTCTAGTTTCCTTTCACAGCAACGTTGGGTGCATCATCACCTTTTCAGAAAAAAATCTTAAAATCTCCATACGATTCATTGCTTACAGCATGCTACAACACTGTCAGTACTTCCCTGTCTGTCATCCCGATGGCAAAGTGTTCTAGCAACCTGGGCATCTGACCATTTACCCTAGATGGGCCCGGTTTCGAGTCCCAGATGAAGAATGAGAAATGTGTTTGTCTGTTCCATCCCTGAAAAAGACACACACACCAAAAATAGACCTAAATTTTAACAGTTATTATAATTATTACTTATAATCCTCTGAAATGCTCATGGTGGGCACTAAACCCCGAAACAAAAAAGAAAACATTTTTCAGGTCCTAGGCGCATGTGATTACACTTCTTTTTCCTGTCACGAAGAAGCAACTTGTGACTGGTAAAGATCTTTAAGGCCGCCCCGGTGGCGCAGTGGTCTAAGCGATGGCCTCTGATCATTCGTCCGAACGGGGTCCGAGTTCGAATCCCGGTGAAGCATGGATGTTGTGTTTGTCTTACGGCACTGGCTCTCTCCCTTGTCTGGAACCAGTGACCCTAAATTAGGGACGGGCGACTGCTTATAGCCCATTGAGTTCCTCCCGGTGGTCGTTAAACCTCCAATAAAAAAAAAAAGATCTTTCAGAAATGACAGATTCAGAGTCAATGATTACATAATGTAATGAAGCCCTAAATTGGGCAACTCTTAGTGATACGTGTCGTAGCCTGTTTTTGATTTGGGGCTAGTGGTTTCAGGAAAGAGACAGAGCTAGTGTCATCAGGCAATTCACTAACCATGACTTACCTATGACTCTAACCCTGACCAATTTGGCGAAATGGTTATACGCGTGCATATCAGACCACTTCTGTTGGAACAGTTAGTTACATTACTCTCTTGAAAAAGTTTGTAGATTTCTGAGGAGGATACAATCAACAACACTCTTTCGGTCGACGAAATCCAGTCGAATCGAAAGCTTTTATGTTAGTAAGTCTGGTACAGCTTTCTAAAATTATAGAATATCATAGGATATATTTTATTATAATATACATTTTGGCATATTATTGATACAGTAAGTTACAATGTTTTGGATGTCATGAGTGATTCAAAGTGATTTTTCGTTTTTGCTAAACTTTTCCGTAAAAACAATTAAAAACTCAAGCAATGATATATAAATCATTATATCCTTTTGTTAGTACAAGTGAAACTTCTTGCTATATACAATACATTGATATATACACCATCTTTGCACGATAATTTAATGAATGTTTAAAAGGTGACAGATATTTACAAAGTTAAAAGATTAAAAGTCCATAAGCACTTTCGGTTCGACAGTCGCACACGTCTTCAGATGGAAGAGAGTGATTGCTGCTAGTGTACTCTAATATATACATCTGAGCGTGATGACGTGTTAAGTGTAAAGCAGCTATAATGAATTCGGCTTTCTTCTACTAATGCTTCTTCTAATGCTTGTTGTTTGTTAATTATATCATGAATAAACTTTCCTGCTAGTAGTGTAGTAATAATAATAATGAACAAGCTTTTAACTGCTAGTAATGTTGTAGTAGTAATTAAGATGAATAAAGTCTTATGCTGGTTGTTAATAATAACAACTAATGAAATAAACCTAACAGCCAGACAGAGGTCTGACAGTACTATGAAATGAGAAAAACGTACTTACAACACAAGCTTTATTCAGAGAAAGTCCTGGTATCCTCCAACACACACACACTAGTCACATTAATCGTATCACAATAATGAAGAAAAAAACCTAATCACATAGAACGAAGCTCTTGGCACAAAATAACGTAGCTCTACTCACATAAACGAAGCTCTCCCTACGCACATCAACAAAAAGCTCTCACCATACAACAACAGCTCTCCCTCCACATAAACAAACGCTCTCTGGCACATAAACAACAGCTCTCCCTACGCACATCAACAAAAAGCTCTCTTAGGTATCGTTGAACGCGCCTGTTTATACTGGCTACCACCACGTCATGACTTACACTCATTGCCAGATCTCATTCAGCGGGAGAAATAACATCTCGTTCAGTAAGAAGATAATTTACATAGTAAAAATAAAATAACCAGAGATAGTAAAAATCAAAAGGAAAGTGAATCTAGAGTATACGTTACACAGCGTCGCAAGAGTATCGTACTGTTGCCATCGCGTCTTAGCTTCATTACAGATTTAACTAAACCGAAGTAAGAATATGTTAAACAGAAGGCATATAATACAGAATGTGTGTATTTGTCAAAGTTCACATGTTGACAATCAATATTATTATTAAAGTTCATAGATGCAATGTATCGTTTCCAAATTCTGGGTAAGTCAACTGAGGAGTTGTCGTTGCAGCAACGGTCCCCATAGGCTTCGATATATAGGCTTTCAGTGATGTGTAGTAAGTATATTGATGCGGGGGTGTGTAACAACTGAACGTTGTTCCAATCTGGTTGAACAGTTTCCACATGCTACATTTCTGGCGAGTGCTGTATTTCTGTGGTTAACACGGATATCGTATTTATCCTGCTGCACTCGAGTACCAAGACTACGTTTTCTGGAGCCCACGTAGTTACTTGCATGTTCACCATTGGAAAGGTCTATCAAAGGGATATTATACATGCCCCACTTATGCAAAGTATCAGTTGGTTCTCGGTCTTTTTTGACGAATGAAAATAAGTTCCTGGATCTAATGCCGAACTGAATATCGTGCTTCAGACAAATGCGTGATAATACATTGGTTATATCTGGAAACTGTTCCAATGTGCCAACAAAGCGTTTTGCTGTTTTTTGGTCTTTGATCAATCATGTAGTTCTATCATTTGCAATTCTTCGATAGATTCGGTTAATCATGTGTTTAGGATATCCATGTTTGGCAGTTAAATCAAAAAAGAAATTTATTTCAGTATAAAGCTGTCTTGATTAGAAAGTTAATGGCTGATAACTTGCGTGGTAATGGGTGGGAAGAGTTAAACGGAATTAGACTATTGCTGGCGGTAGGTTTTCGATAAGCTGAGTAAAATAGGTTACAGGTTTATGGGTTACGGGAAGTTCGGAAATCTAAGAATGACAAAGAGCAGTTAGATTCGGTTTCTATCGTCAGCCCGATAGAGGGGAAACCAGATGAAAGTGAGTCGGCGAACTTAGCTAAATCATCCTGTGTGTGAGGCCAAAACACAAGGATGTTGTCGACGTACCTAAGGTACAAACTAGGGGCAAAGGGAAACTCATTGTTAACTTGTTCTCAATGTGTTGAAGCAGAATTTCTGCGAGTACGGCTGAAAGTCGAGAACCCATGAGTGAGCCCTCCACTTGCTTATAAATTCGATTATCGAATTTGAAGTATGAACGCTGTTTAACTAAACGAAGAGCGTTCATAACAGCAGAAATTTCGAAAGTGGGGACATGTGACTCAGCGAGTTTGGCTTCAATGATAAGATGGGTGGCATCCACTGGTACATTACAGAATATTAGGTAGATGAGTGGCGTCCACTCGTATATTAACTTTCCTTTTGTTGGAAAAGGAGATCTAAAAAATGGTGAGTTAGTATCCGAAATTTTTTTAAAAAATTCTTGTTTTTCAATCTGACTTTCAGCGAGAAAGCACAGTTATCTCCAAAGGTTGGCCGAAATATACAGATATTGTCACGAAGGGTAAGAGAAAAATGTAATGACTTATTTTTCTTTGATTATCATTTCATATGCATACTTGCTTTTGAACACACATTGATTGGGTTTCTCCGAAAATAAATGCAGTAGAATTTTCCTGAATTTAGACTATGTATTTTCAGTTTGTCATAATATACACTATCTACCAACAAGTAATTGGACACCTGTGATAGCAAAGGAAAACGAAGTTTATTCACCTTCAATAGTTGGTGGAGCCTCCACGAGCGGCGATTACAACTGCGACCCTCCGGGGCATACTCTCAACCAGCCGCTGTACGACGGCTAGCGGTATTTTCTTCCAATCGGCTTGAAGAAGACAGGTCAGTTCCTTCATCGATTTCGGACGGTGGGGGCACCCCTTAAATCGACGCTCCAACTCGTCCCAGAAGTGCTCGATAGTATTAAGGTCCGGACTCTGCGCAGGCCAGTCCATTCGATTAACCCAATTGTCACCCATACCAAGCCATGGTGGACCTCGCAACATGACAGGTGGCATTGTCATCCTGAAAGTAACATGGGTCAATCCCGTAAAACTTCCACAACGTAAGAAGCGCATGGTCATCCAAAATGGTGCTGTATGTCTCGGCGTTGAGTCTACCAGTAATTGCGACTAAGGGTCCCGTGCCATATCAGGAGAAACACCCCCATAGCATAATTCCACCGCCGCCGAACTTCACAGTTGGCACAATACATTCCGGCAGGCGTTCTCCAGGCAGACGCCTGCCATCCGAACGGTAGAGGGTGAACCTTGATTCGTCGCTCCAGAGAACTTGTTTCCACTGTTCAACGGTCCACTGTCGACGTTCTTTGCACCACGTTAGCCGAGCAGCGCTATTGGACTTGGTGATCAAAGGCTTGTGGGCGGCAGCACGTCCATGATAACCGAGCAGATGGGCTTCATTACGGATGATATTAATTGAAAAAACACTCCCGGATGCCTGTTGAAACTCCTCGCGGATGTGGCCCATCGATTTGGTGCGGTTCTTCCGAATTTCTCTGGCCAGCACCCGTCGGTCTCTAACTCACAGTTTTGTGGGTTTGCCGGGTCGGGGCACATTCCGACAGTCACCTCTTATCTCCCACTTGCCAATCACGTATGCCACTGTCGATTTTGGGTACTCCAACTGACTGGATATGTCACGTATGGATCGGCCATTTCTGTTATACCCGACGATTACACCTTTCTCGAAATCAGAGAGCTCCAAACTGCGTGACATCTTGCATGCGTCTGGTTGCGTTGTTGTTTCCCACACTATATTTAACGGCGGTGGCCGTGACGTGTATCAGGATCGCAGATATCGTCGATTGCAGGGTGTCCAATTACTTGTTGGTAGATAGTGTATTTATAAATATTTTTAAGATTTCTGTTGTAGCTTTTTTCAACATTTTCTAAGATTCCATGGTTTACTCGCATAATAAAACGAATTCTTTATTTGCAAAACCATGTAATGTGGAATTTCACAAGTATTCACTAAAAAAATTCATTTGGCAACCATCGCACATATAAAAATACTCAAAGGAGAGATTTCGACCAAACAGCAAGTGAAAAGAATGGAAACCTATATCATAAGAAATTTAAGACTTCTTTTTTTTAATTCATTATTGATTGATTTAAGTCACATGAAATCTAGCTGATGGATTCAAGTGATGATCAGATGTCCCCGTGGTCAAGTGGCCAGAGCCGCTGGTTTCTGTTTAGTCGTCTACATTGGGTCCAGGTTCAAGTCTCGGATGAAACATGGATAGCGTTTTCGGTTTACGGTGCTGGATTTCCTGGGGCCAGTGGCCCTAAATGACGGACGTATAACTGTTTGTACCCCTAAGATTTGCCCGTGGTGTTCATTAAGTTGAGCGTCTAGTACTTTTGCTTCCTATATTTCCAATGGAAAAAAAATTCTACCCTATCTCCTCAGCGATGAAAGATTTCCCATGCATCAAAATTGGCCCACTTGTAAAAAAACCCTCCTAACTTGGATTGCAAAGTTATTAATTTTTAATGTACTTCAGCAAATTGTTTTCGAAAAAACATCGATCGTACAATCTAAGTTAGGAGGCTTTTTATCATTGGACCAACTTTGATTTATCAGAAATCTTTCTCCGCTGAGAAAACAGGGTAGAATGTTTTTCCATTGGAACTATAGAGAGCAGAATCACTAGATCTCCACCTTACACTCCGAAAAGAAAACAAAGTGATGACGAGAGGGCTATGATTGTGTTCTGCGCCTATTGTGCATATAATTCACTTTCTCGATTCATGAAAGAATTTCCTTCACGCTCTTATTAAATAACCAGTCTATATCCCGTTCTAAGACAGTTGTTTTTAAGCTTTAAATAAATATTAATATATAGGGGATGTTGCCCGTCGAAAGATGGGGTGAAATTTTTAATTGATGCAGATTGAAAACAAATCAAAAAGACGTTGGCTTTTTTTGTAAGAAAATATAGTAAAAACCTACACATCGTAAGAACTCATTCATGTTAGATCTAAAAATTATATGCTATTTATTTCCGTTTTTCAATATTCTGCGCGAAATATTTGTTGTTGTTCAACAATTTTCCTTGTAGTCCAGTTGTTTTCGTGTAAACTTAACTTAATAACTTTTGCTTTGACTTTTTCGCGTTAAATTACTTTTTCTCCGGCACACATGTTATTCCGCTCACGGCTTGTTTTAGACTGGCCTATCCAAAATTTAGTTTGAAGCTTCATACTGAAGCTCTTTATTATAAATCGTAACTATGTAAATTCTCGACAATGTGTTATTGGGGCGACATCTACTTTTAGATGCAATCTTGCTCACTTTGACATCTCAAGATTTCAGTTTTTATTGTTGGTTATAGCGTTTAGATAGATCGATATTTTGCAAAATATATAATATAACCAGCACTAAACTCGGAAAACTAGTTAAATCAAAAAGTAAATTATAATTAAAGCGTACAAATTTATATTCAAATTGTAATAAATTAAATTAATATACAAACGCTATTGCCGCGATGCAGATAGGATAAATACAACTCGAGTCATTGATAATCCAATGTTTTTAAATTAGCACGTAATTACCTTAACATCTGAAGGGGATCTCGTGCTATTATATAGCAGACAATCATTTTGACATCGTGAGAGTACACACGAATTGATCGATAAGTGATGGCGCAACAAAGCAGACGTTGTTGTGACGTCAAGCGTTCCAAAGAGACGGATCTGGGTTTTTATATTATTAATTAACAGCGGTTCATATAAGGTTATGAAGAATTGACCAGGTAAAACGATTGCAAAATTTATAAAAAGTAGCATATTTTTTTAAATAAAATTTGAATGCCATTCAACTGAAAGATTGGCAGCAGTGAATGTTTGTGTTTTACGATCACCAACAGAGTACCGGTAATCGAATTACGAAGTACCACAATAAATATGAAAAGAGTTTCTGTTTATTTAGATGATACTTTCATATTAAAATAAAAACAATATGCATTTCTTCACAGATCTATTCTTTGGCATGTATAATAACGAAAGAATATCTAGATTATTTTTACCGAATGCTGCACTTAATCAGAGACGGTTAAAAATTAGACTTACAGACGATCTTAAATTAAAGGTAGTGGAAATCTACCAGGAAAGGGAAACTTCTCAGGGAAAACATGGTATTCGCAAGAAAATGATATCCATAGAGATCCTTCGACGAAACTCTAAATTAATTTTACCTTTATTAAATTCCAGGCCAACACCATAAGCACCATTTTGTAATGCTGAAGTTTTAATTAAATTCATCCCATCTATTCCATCTAGAAAGCAAATTCTTTCAAATTATCTCCATAACGCTTTTGCTTTGCCCCAGTAAAAGTTAAAACACAGTTAAAGCAAAAAAATACTGAATTTGTAGGAAAATCAGATCTCTCATCGTAGAGAATAGCTTTCAAGATCTGCTAGCTCCTTTACAAAATGCGTTTGCTCTAAGAATCGTCCTCAAATTGTTATTGTCATAAGCAATCACTTGAATTACACTTTGCAATGCATGCAGAAGATTTGTGATAAAGTACACACAGAGAATAATACAGTAGAGCTACCATTTTCTTCCTTATGCAACACTTCCCTTAGGATTTGATTCTCACAAACTCAAATTTTCCTAGTCCGTGGTTTTGACATGTCATCTTCACAACAAACTTATATGTAGCGATATGCATTGCATCACATCAGTTATTTTGGACTCTGTTTTTGAAGCAGGAAGTCGCAAATCAAAAAACAATGAGTTTCTCCCCAGTACATCTGGATGAAAAAAGGCGCCGAAATATCACCTGCGTCATGATAAAAGTATTATAATCTGTTTTGTTTTTTAATTACATTTCCGGCTTTAACAACGACCATGAGAAACGTTTAGGGTTATGAGCAGCTGCCCCTCCCAAATGTCGGCCACTGATTCCAGGGAAGGAACAGAGCCATAACACAAAAATATGACTTATGTCATGTCCTGGACACAAGTCGTGCATGTAACTGGAGGCCATCCATAAACTACGAATCTGACCACTCGGTTTCGGGCGCGCTAAAATGAAACAAAGGAAGCTTTGAATGAAAATACCAACGTTTACCACAATCAAACGTTTATTATACATCGACAAGAGTTTCGAATTTGCCATTCGTCCTCATGATGCTGAGCCAAACGCGTTCTTAAACGCGTTCTTGTCGGGCGTTCTTAGGTAGTGGACATGCCGGGCTCTTCCATTGCTACGACTGTTTTTTGGTCTCCGGGTCGTTACGTAGACCCAAGTCTCGTCTCCAGCGACAGGATCGTTGGTTCATTCACCACCTGCTGACCAAAATCTCGACAGAGTTCGACATGGAGCGCCTTCTGTTCGGGGTTCAGAATCTCTGGCACAAACTTTGCAGCAATGCGATGCATGTTCAAAACCGACGTCATATTTTCTTGCACTGTTCCATATGACACATTGACGATGGTAGCAAATGACTTGAATGGCTCTACGACGATCCTCATGCACAAGTTCCTTAATTTTGTCCACATTTTCGTGGATTTTGCTCGTGAACGGTCGCCCTGACCTCTCGTTGTCTTCCAATGCCGTTCTGCCACTCTTGAAGCGCGAGTGCCACTCAAAACACCTCGCACGACTCATTGCTTCATTGCCATAAGCCTACCGCAACATTTCATGCATCTCCGTTCCCGATTTGCCGAGTTTGACGCAGAACTTGACGTTCGCTTGCTGCTCTAGTTTGCAGTCCACACCGAAATTGCAGCTGTGTTCTGCACGTGGTCACCAAATATCGTGTAACACAGGTCCTGATGTTCACAGAACGACGCCACTCGGCACAATGACTCTTGAAGGTCACTGCCCTCGATCGCTGCTCATGCACCAGCGTTCTTCCATCTGTTGGTGTGCAACGTACATAGTCTCTGAACTTTATGATCGCACTACATATAAGCGGCTGGCCAGAAGAGATGAGCCATAGCCTGTCACATGAGCACAATGGGCAGAGGTAGTGATTTGACGGACGTTCAAAAAAGGAATGATCATCGGCTACAGCGAAAAGTGTGGAAACATCTCAGGAACAGCACACTACGTGGGCTGTTCACGAGGTGCTGTAGTAAGGCTGTACCAAGACTGGACCGCTGGCACACCGAGTAGCTCATGACGTCATAACTGTGGAGCCCCAAAGGCCATTGACCACAGAGGAGAACATCCCCTACGTCGTCTGATAAAGGGCAATCGACGCGCAACAGTGCAGCAATATACCATGCAAATGATCGCTGGGGCACCCAGGTACGTGTCCCCGATAACAACAGAGCGAACCCTGTTACGCATGGGTCTCCGGAGTCAACGCTGCGTCAAGGCGCCCATGGTATTCCAGGTCCATCGGCAACGACGCCTGCGGTTCGCATGGAACTACCGTCAATGGACAGTGGAAAAACTGATCTTCTCCTACGAATCAAGGTTTTTTACTCCACAGAAGTGACGGGCGGTGGCGGATACCGAGTCAAACACACGAGAACTAACACCCGGACACGCTTATCGGTCAAGTACAGCCCCGCGGTGACAGTGTGCGTGTCTGGGAATGCTTTTCTGGTACGACCTAGGACCGCTGGTACCACTCGATGGGTCCCTGAACTCCAATGGCTGCCTGTCCATCCTCTCTGACCACATGTATTCCTTCATTTTGGAAGTTTATTATAGTAGTGATAGTGTGTACCAACAGGATAATGCGCCCTAACATGTCGCTAAGGGGGTGGGTGACTGGTTCCAGGAACACGACAGCGATGTCTGCGTTTTCCCTTGGCCGGTGAAATCGCCCGAACTCAATCTCACAGTGCACTTGTGAGACTTTTTGGATCGACAGGTTCGACGTGCCGACCCGCAACCATATCATCTCCCGGACCTCCGCGCTCTTCTGTAGTCCGAATGGGCACGTGTGTCTTGGGGAATCCTCCAGGGCCTTATTGCGTCCATACCACGCTGGCTCGCCGATGTCATCCGGTCCAAGAGTGGTTATTCCCATTACTAGGTAGGTGGTCATATTATTCTGATACGACTGTGTAATCATCTAAATATAAAAGCAAATGAATAAGGAGGAAAAAGTTGTAATTAATAATTGTTTGAAACATGACTTATCCTCTGTCTCTATCCTCTCTCTTTCTCTCTCTCTATCCTCTCTCTGTCTCTCTCCTCTCTCTTTCTCTCTCTCTCTATCCTCTCTCTGTCTCTATCCTCTCTCTCTCTCTCTCTCTATATCCTCTCTCTGTCTCTATCC
This sequence comes from Macrothele yani, assembly GCA_039090855.1. NCBI lineage: Eukaryota > Metazoa > Arthropoda > Arachnida > Araneae > Macrothelidae > Macrothele > Macrothele yani. The sequence goes on along the minus strand of CM077007.1, from coordinate 97,279,729 downwards.
TCTCTCTTTCTCTCTCTCTCTCTCTCTCTCTCTCTCTCTCTCTCTCTCTATCCTCTCTCTCTCTATCCTCTCTCTCTCTCTATCCTCTCTCTCTCTCTATCCTCTCTATCTGTCCCCTGTCTCCTCTCTCCTCTCTCTCTCTCTCTCTCTCTCTGTCTCTCTCTCTCGGAAAAGAATTATTCTATTTTCTTCACTTATCCCATTAAGTGAAGGAATTGATAGTCTTTCAGAAGCATTTTTTTATGTACGGCTGGTATTTTCTGTCATGAATAAATTAAATATAAGAAAAGAAATAAAACTGTAAAATGGAGGAATGAACAGAAGTTCATACAACAGAATCTTGTAAGAATGAAAACTTCAACGAAGTCCAGCCTGAGCTTCCTATCGTGAAATCACAACGGGAGAAAACGTTATGTTACATATCCGACATTGAAAAACTATGAAGAACAGAAAATCAGAATGAATATTGTTTAAGGACAAAATAAATAATGGATTCTTTGAAGCGTAGAAATTGATAAAAATTTCGTTTCGTTGAAATCATTAAAAACTTCTATAAGGAAAGAGCTCACTTTTATTTTTCATCATGTAAACCTTACCAGGAGAAAATAAGACTAAAATCAGGAAAAGAATTTCATAAGGAATCTTATCAGAAGGAGAAATTAATGCTTCCTATCATGACATCTTATCATCAGAAGAAATTATCAAAAATTATTGCTTTAAATATAACGTCACGCTTCATAAATTCCTTCATCTGTAGCGTAAAAATTTGATGTTGAAGCGGAAGAAGGAAAGAAAGAAAAAAAAACTATTTTTCATAACTCGAGTTTTATTCGCTTACATACAGTAAATGCTTTTGTGCTCTGAAATCACCATTCTTTTAATCGCGGAATGAGACAAATGCTAATGTAACTGAAAAGAGATTTCAACTGCCAACATCTTGTTTTCTCTTGAAACTTGACATAAACTGCTGTGTGTATCGCTGCTGCTGTGTCGTTTTTAATACTCGGAGACAGGATTTCTTTCCTTCTGGGAACTAATTATTTCGCCGGAGGTCTTGGTTCTGTGCTTGCGGAAACGTAAAATTGGTTCCTAAACGTGATGCAACGTTCCTTTAACACGCCTAAATGAGCAGATGCGTTCTGTCTGGAGGGATTTTCTTCCGTCGGTTTATTAGTTTGTTTGGGAATGTACGAAACAATGGAGATGGCTCTTCACTCGCTGCGAAGCATTTGCTGTTATTTCGTTTTCGATGACGCTGTCTGAAACAAAAAATAAAGCGGTTTAATTCTAAATTGGTATCACGAAAACAAACTCATTCTTTCCGGATAACGTTCTGTGTCACTTCATTTCATATGAACCACAATTCTACTACGTCAAACACACGATATGCAAGAAATTAGAGTTTCGCAGGAAAGTAAATGCTTTTGAGTAAAACGTTTTATACAGTATGAAACTTATTTCTTCGTGCATGAGGTGTGAATAAATCTCTCCGTAATTTCGTGTTTCAGGTATTTTAAATTAGAGATTTTAAGTAAATTAACGTCCTTTCTGAATGTATAAAATCAGTCTCAATTACTTAAAGTAACAATTCCTGTTATGCTTTTGATATTGTTATGTAGCTCGTCGCCAACTGTCGCTATTCAATTTTTAAAAACCATACACATAATGGATCAGATACCAGAAGACGTTAAATTTAAATTAGTTCATAATTAATTACTTAAATACAGCTTCAAAAATAAAGAACAGAGTAAAATATTGTTAAACAATGGAAAATAACTCAAACATATGCAAATTGCGGTTATGAAGAATGTTTAGGATATCTGAAAGGATAAAGTTTTTCTTCCATGGGGAACGTTTAATTCACAACAGCAGGTTTAGATACCCGAGCATACCGCGGCTTACCTATCAAAATTTGAATTTCTGTATAGTTTTGTTACTCTTATTTTTTGTGCACTCGCGGTTTAACCATTTAAGCGGCCAATGTTTCTGAATCAAATGGTGCCCAAACATTTCTAAGTTCCACAAACAGAAATTGTTCACACAGCGACTTGGTTCTACGAAAGCTACGGAAAAAACAATATCTTTACCTCCCCCACGTCAGCAGTACCGATCATAAACTAGTCGCTAGTGGCAAGATCTCGCTTATGTAGTCCTCTGTTCCGTGACTCTAAAATTGATGGGGAAAGGTATGACAGAACCAACGTCCTACTGGGTAGATACAAGTGCCTCAAACACCCTCTGTCTTTCTTTTCTTAGGTTAGTCGACATTGTTATAGCCCTTTTAGCAAATAATCAGTTAGAAATTATTAGTGTCAATCATTCTCTTGCACTACCAATTTGAAAAACAAAGTGGTCATTTAGGGGTGGTCATTTATTGTCAGTCATCCCCCTAAATGACCACTTGGAGAATATAAAGAGTAAGCATCGCGCTCTGACGAGCAAGTTTACTCATTTGAGGCTCGTTCGACACACTTTGTAAAAAAATTTTGCTAACCCCGAGTTAATTCGTTCCAGCCAGTTAAAGGGTTAAACCGTACACTCGTGTCAAACTCACAGCACACTTTTCTTTCTGCGTGTCACAAAACCACTGTCATCAACAACACGCTGCATTTCTCATCTCCAATCAGCCGTTGACCACGTCACCAGTCCAAGCTCCACGACTTCAAATGACCTAATGTACTATTACATGAATAAAAAGAAACGGTAGAGAACGTTTTTGTTTACGCGCTTGTTCGATAGGAGAGATGGCAACACAAAAGTGCTCACTTTTCGTGCCAGCAAAAAAGCTTGACTTCTAACAAACGCGTTGTTTACAGAAAGACGAGCTTTCGTGTTATCATCACCTATGTCTCCCGCACTAGGGGCAAATGAATTGTTACATTTGTGATAATATACGTAAGCACATCGAATAAAAAATCAGTCACCCCTAACAGAAATGATAGTAGGAAGTTACCGGTTGTACAGGGAGCGGCGTAATAGTACTGTTGGGAGATAAATAGCACTGACGTGGTCTACGGGATCATTTCTGTCTCGCGCAGTGGTGAAGAGCAACGTGTGTGTTGAATTTAGTCTGAATATGGGTCGTAATACAGACGTTACTGAGTGGCAAAAGGGAGCCATCGTGTTTGTCCCTGCCCACGGATACAAAGTGAATGAAGTCTCCTAATTTGTTGATATCTCGAAGCGTACTGCCGGCGGTTCTACAAATGGTGGTGTAGTTCGCAGTCAACTGGAAATCGGTGACGTAACTGTGGCTGGAAAACAATTATCACCAACAGGGACCTCCGCCCTAATTCACGCCTAGTAACTGCAAATCGGTTTCAAACCAGGCAAGCAGACAGTCAATGAACTTCCGCTCCAACCAATTTACGAAATGACATTGCAAAGAGAGCTGCATGCGTTGGACATCTGGAGCAGGGTACCACGGAAGAGGCCTCATTTAACAGCAAGTCACAAAGTCGCACAATATCAATCGGCTCAGAGGCACCGAAACTTTACTGTGAAGGATTGGTAACGAGTAATTAAGTCTGATGAGTCTCATTTTTGTTTGTATTCCAATGATAGGAGGCGACGAGTGCATCACGGGCCCAATAAAGCCTGTAATGCTGATTGTATCGAAGGTGTTGTTCAAGATGGAAGGGGTTCTGTGATGTTTTGGGGATATTTTTCGTACCATGAAGTGGACTCTCTCGTTGCAGTGATCTATGCATTCTGAATAACAAAGCGTTGCCCTTTGTCCTACATCTCCAGGAGCAGCATCATATTGCCACTCCTGTCTTCCAAGACGACAATTGTCGTGTGCAGAGGAGCTAAACCCGTGTCTGAATGGTACGACGAACAATCAGCAACAGTGTCTCACCTCGACTGGCCCTCCAAATCCCCGGATTTAAATCCTATTGAAAATCTGTGGGATCATTTGCAACAGAAGGCGAAACGCAGGAATAGACATCCACATGCTTTGGTGGAACTTCAGGACCAATTGACGCACGAGTGGTTGCAAATCGATGTTCAATACATCCACAACCTCGTGGGGTCTCTACCACACCGGATTCATGGCAAGAGGTGCCATCATCCGTTATTAGGCAAGTTCTGACAGGTCAGACTAATTTTTTGCCCTGTGTGCTTGTTACGTTCAGTGCCGTGCAATGTTCATAGAATAGTAGTTCCGGAAATATTGAAAAACTGAATTTAGCAAAATCTACTTATATATTAATAGATCAATCAAATTTAGTTATTGGAAAAATTATAACACTATCGAATACTGAATGTACGAAGTATATCCAACATTTATATATCGGAGAACACACTTATGGCTGTTTGGCCGATTTCGATAGCTCTAATTGCGCACGTCTGACAAATGAAAACATATAATCCCGATACGCCAAACTAAATGCGCATGTAAGAATAGAATTTTCTCACCTTTTCTAAGATACCAAGAAAACCCTCATACGTTTACGGACGATATCGAAAACAAATGACTTAAAAAGAGGAATTAAAAGCATATTTGAATAAAAATCATACTGATAGACCTCTTTGCAGTCCTGACCAAGCACATACTCTCTGCCGCCCCGGTGGCGCAGTGGTCTAAGGCGTTGGCCTCTGATCATTCGTCCGAAGGGGTCCGGGTTCGAATCCCGGTGAGGCATGGATGTTGTGTTTGTCTTACGGCACTGGCTCTCTCCCTTCCCTGGAACCAGTGACCCTAAATTAGGGACGGGCGACTGCTTATAGCCCATTGAGTTGCTCACGGTGGTCGTTAAACCTCTAATCAAAAAAAAAAAAAAAAAAAGCACATACTCTCTCAGTGACAGACGGAAAGAATGAAGTTCACGTTACGTAGTAGAAATAGTTTTGCGCCATGTGGAAGGTGTTTGCCTTTCCTCGTGGACCTTATGTGGACATCACTTTGAATGACGACACGCAAGTAACGGCGACAAATTGCTCTGTTCCACAAGGTCGAAGTCCAAAACTGAGGGTTAACTTATATCTTCGTTTAGTGAACGCAGATCAGTGCTCTATCATGAGGATTAATTCTCTGACAATCTCCCATTCGGTGAGCTGGGATTTCAGAGTTGTCCAAGTGCAGTTCTTAGTTTTTTATCTTGGTTTCTTAGTAATAACTTCTGTGAATATATGCGGTCATAACGTTGGGTTTACAGTATTTTAGTCTTGAAATTGAATACTGAAGGTCTTTGATAAATTTTAAAATTTTGCATCTGTGTGCTTTGTATCAGCACTCATTCTTTCATTTTCAGTAACACTTATGAATGACTGGTCTTGCTTCTGCTTTTTGCAGATAGTGCATGTCACCCAGTGGAGTTTTTATCCACATTAGGTCTTCAGAAGCTTGTGCTGCAGCAACATATTGTGCGCCTCCAGATGAAAAAGCATGTTGTTCTGCTTCTTTGAGGACCACGATGTGCCACTATTTCTAAGATGGAAAACATATGGATTGTTTATGTCTTGTTTTCTGTCTTTCCAACTAACCGATTAATCAGCGTCAGCGTATTCTTTCACGATAGGTTGTGGGTTAGCATTGAGGTGGAGTCGTATGTTTATGGTAGATTTAAGATACTTAATTATCCTAGGTGTGGCTTTTCAGTCTTGTGTAGAGGGATTCTTTGTGACATAAAATGCCATCTGATGTGGATATTGCGAGTATTCTGACTAGGGAAATGCACAAATCTGTTACTATAGTGGTTTCCAGAAATTAAGGAGCACCATGGAGTTTTGAATTTTTGTTGAAGATCCACAATGCAAGTGAATGAACTTAATATAGCATAGATATTTTAACGCAGTGATGTGAAAAATGATAAACAAATTAATATAAAGTAATTCAAAATATGCAAAATTGGATTGCAAGCAGAACATATTGCCTTGAAAGTTAATGTTTACTGTTACGGCGACTTTGCCTACACACTATTTAAAATAAGAGTTAAAATGTAGTCCCACTGAAAGGCTCGAAACTTTTCAGTCGCAAAATTAAGTACCTAGGTGCTTCAATGCGAATCGTTCTTTTGTCCATAGGTTCTGGGCCACGCTTTGAAGAACCGATACGACCTCGAGAAAGTTTAGTAATGGAAGGCCTTAAGCAGCAATTTCAAAAGATGACCCTTAGCTTCAGCTAAGTCCTCGACAAAGAAAGACTGCCACAACTAACAAACTGCTTTCGGGTCTGAAGACAGCAACAGGAAACATGGTATCTTGTTCCACGGTGGGCAGGAGGCTTCATACATATGGTGTTTACGGTAGGATACCAATGATGTACATCACCCTCACCTTTCGCCGTAGAAGAAAATGAGTCAGTTGGTGTCGCAGTCATGTCTACTCGAATGAGAAGCAATGGAGTACTGTTCTCTTTACGGATGAGTCCAGATTTTCTCTCGAGAGTGAACATAGACAACGATCTATCTGGTTAGAACCAGCGGCACGACATCATCCTTTAATCGTTTTATAGAGTGACACTTACGGTAGTGTCATAATGTGAGCAGGAACATATTTGGGACGTTGCGCGGAGTACATACTTCAAACTGGTTCTACGAATCAACGAACCCACGTCTCTTGGGCCTAGCCGGGAGACGTGGTTCGAATTCTGCTACAGGACGACGAAATTTTCAAGTTTTTGGATATTATCTGACTAACCATTCGTGTCATATTTACAGCAATAAACGATTCACAACTTCATAATTTGTATGGTTCTACGAATGCTCAGATTTACAGGGATCATATCCTTTAACGCTTTCTTAGGCTTTTTACAGGAGCAATTGGAGCAATTTTATCCTTCAAGACGATAATGCGGATCCTTACCTAGTCAGAAATGTTGAACAATACCTTGAGAACACAAGTGCTCAGCTCATTTCCTATGACCTGAAACCTATTGAGCATACTTCTGATGCTTCAGAAAGCTATGTTGCAACCCCTTCCAGAAATCTACAGGAGCTGTGAAGCGCATTGGAGGAGCAATGGCTGTAATTTCCAGGACAGTTTCCGAAAATCTTCATTATGACCACTAAACATCGCTGAAGCATGTATTGCTATAAGGGATGGGCACGTTCCGTATGGGCTGACTTTGGCTATCTCATTTTGAACATGCCTAATGAGCAGGCATTCTTACTTTCCATTTGTTCTTTAATTAATAATTATGTTTCTTATTGTGTATACATAATATCAAAGAGCATATTTAGTTTTACTTTTTCCCCAAATTTCACATGAAAACTACTTACGGTTTTTAAGACATTTCAAAATTTTCCTTTGCTGCTTAATTTATGGAAACTAGTATATACCGTATAGTTCACGGGTGCCGGCAGTCAAAACACCGACAGTTCAAACCGCTGACGATCATGATAAATCGACAGTTCAAAACGTCGACAATCATAACACCGACAAATCATAACATCAACAATCATAACCGAGACAACCATACCACCGACAATTGTATTGACTATAGGCCGGAGAGAAGAGGAACTCTCTTCCGAGCAATGCCAAAATCACAGTGGGTGGTAAGGGGAAGACAGCACCCAATCGATGGATGTGCTTCCCCCTAGCGGTAAACGATGGAACTTTATAAATTTATATTCCTACAGAAAGCAACATATTTTTATTCCAAGCGATGGCAACATCTGAGTGGATGAGTGGAAATGGGGATGCATAGGTGTTGGATATGTCGATGCTTATGTGCTGCCCCTAGCGGTGAACGATTAAACTTTATAAATTTCTATTCCTACAGAAAGCAACATATTTTTATTCCAAGCGATGACAACATCTGAGTTAATGGGTGGGAATGGGGATGCATAGGTGTTGGATATGCCGATGCTTATGTGCTGCCCCTAGCGGTGAACGATGGAACTTTATTATTTTTATTCCGAGAGATGGGAACATCAGAGTGGGTGCACAAATGGGTGGGTAATAGAAGGGGATGACAAAAATCAAAACTATGCTTATGTGCTGCCCCTAGCAGCGAACTTGGTCACTTGAAGAGGCAACTTTTTCTCTGCGCCGTTCCTCTTACGTCGGATGTTTTCTGTCACTGCATCTTCTGGTTCAGATTCCCCTGCGTTGATTTTATTGTTGCCGTTGCCCAACAAGAAAGAAACCGTGTAATCTACAAAACCTTAAATTGAAACTATCCTCCATCAACAGTAAACAAATAAGGCAGAAGAGTAAAGACTTCTGAGAAATAAGAACACATATATAAAAAATGAACTGGAGGTAATCAGGGGCAGATGCCTAGACCACTTGCTGACATAACCAGGGCTGATCTTGTAATTTGGGATGGAATACTGGATTGTTCATTGTCAGGTGTCAGCAAACAATAAATTTATATTACCAATTACAACTATTAAATTAAGTGACAATAAATTGACTTCTTTATCAATACATGCTATCCAATGGTACTGGCCATGGAAACATGATCTTTGTCGCATAAAAATAAAGAGCTGATTCCTAAGATTTTGAAATATTTGAGACACAAAGCTCTTGGAAATTATACAGTTTCTTCCATAAGCATCGCTTCGTTGTTGTCATTCCTATCTATCACCAACCCACTTGTGCATCCACTCCAATGTTGCCATCCCTCGAAAAAAAAAATAGTAAAGTTCCGTCGTTGGCTGCTAGGGGCAGCACATAAGCATCGTTTGGTTGTTGTCATTCATTTCTATCACCCACCCATTGGTGCATTCACTCTGATGTTGCTATCTCTCGGAATAAAAATAATAAAAGTCCATCATTCACCGCTAGGATCAACACATAAGCATCGACATATCCATCACCTATGCATCCTCCTTCCCACTCATCCACTCAGATGTTGCCATTGCTCGGAATTAAAATTATTTGCCATCGGTCGGAGTAAAAATTAATGCAGTTCCATCGTTCACCGCTAGGGTCAGCACATGAGCATCGTTTGGTTGTTGTCATCCCCTTCTATCACCCACGTATTTGTGTATCCACTCAGATGTTGCCATCTCTCGGAAAAAAAAATAAAGTTCCATTGTTCACCCTAGGACGCAGCCCATAAGTATCCTTTTAGTGTTGTCATCGTCCTCTAGCACCCACCCATTTGTGCTCCCCTGTTGCTATCGCTCGAAATAAAATCATGTTGCCATCGGTCGGAATAAAAATTTATAAAGTTCCATTGTTTACCGCTAGGGGAAAGCACATCCGTCGATTGGGTGTTGTCTTTCCCCTTCCCACCCACTCTGATGTTGCCATCGCTCGGGGTTAAGTTCCTCTACTCGCCGGAAAATTATATTAGTCCATATAATTGTTGGTGTATAATTATGGTTATCTCGGTTATGATTTGTCGGTGTTTTGATTGTCGGTATTTCGACCTGTCGGCGTTTGGAACTGTCGGTGTTTATGGTTATCTCGGTTATGATTTGTCGGTGTTTTGGTTGTCGGCCTTTGGGACTGTCGGTGTTTTAAACTTTCGGTATTTTGACCTGTCGGTGTTTTAATCGTCGTTCTTTTGTACTAGAACCAAAGTTCACGGTACACGAAATTGTTCCTGAATTTTTCTTCTTCTTGTATGTGTGCTTTCCAATGTCATTACAATGGCGTGAAACTTTTCTTTGGTTTCTCTTCATGATATTGTTTATTATGTCCATTCTACCTGTGTGTACGCCTGAATAATTTGTTACATTTCCAAGATCCTTTAATTTACAAAAGGTTTGCAACTATTTTTCTGGTTGTGTCAATATTTTCCGTTTCAGCTTTCCTAAAAGTTCGTTCCGCGGCCCTACTGGTTGTCCCTGAGAGAATTTTATTAGTAAATAAAAGTTATTTTACTTTAGTTTGCAAAATTTCGGGAAAAATGTATTGTAATGCGATATACTCGTATTTTACCTTTATTTAAAACATAATCTACATAATTCGTTTAACTTTGATATAAAAATGTGCATAACAGTTTGCTACACGTGTAGTTGTATATAAAAATCTGTCCATTTACTGCGGTAATGGGTTTGTCAATTTTAATAAACAGATAATTTTTCGAGAAAACATGAACTTTAGTTTAAAACTGGTACTTAGAAGAACGAACCAGGTGAAGTTTGTGAAAACATTTGTTCAAGAAATATGCAAAATGGTAATGATACAATTAAATGTCAAAATACAAATGTGTTTACTGCGAATGGCTATGCTAATCGCTTAAATGAATAGTGCGAAAAATTATTGGCGTGAGTGTTGGAAAGAATAGTGATCGAAGCAATACAGTTCTCCAAATTAAATCGTCATTTCGAAGCTGAATACAAGGAGTACATTGAGAAATCTCAGCAATTTTTTTCATAACATATACAAAAAACAACCTGCAGTAAGAATCTTATGCATTTCAGTACTATTTTTGGAGAAAATGCCTTTGCTGCATTTTGAGAGTATTGTTATCATTTGAAGGTTAAGGACATGAAGAATCATATTGTGGCAAAAAACTTAAACAGACCTGCTGCGAAAGCAATGGAGAACATTATGCTTGGCGAAATAGCAAAGAATGTCATTGTGAAAGTAATCCTTTCTAATGATACAATTAAACGTGGTATATCGGCTGTCATCGAGTTTACACCTTTTGCTTAAATTTGATAACAGCACCGACTTGGTGAAATAAATCACCTTGTGTATGTCAGATATGTACATTTAGAAAACGTACTTGATGAACATTTGTTCTTTGGAAACCTGAGTGCTAGGAATACAGGAACACATATTTTCAAAGCGATTTTCTGGTGTGTAATGATATGCACTGGACACGACGTGTTCGTCTTGGCACTGACGTCACTCTCACAATTACTAGAGACAGGAAAGGCCTTTATGTGTGCATTAAATCAGTTGTGGCACTAGAACATTTGTCGTGAGCAACTTGGTGCGAAGAACAAGCCAAACTGTCCTGAAAATAGTTACGAAGTTATGAATGAGAGAGTAAAAATTGTAAAACATATCAATGGCAAAACCTTCAATGAACGTACTTTTACAATCATGTGTGACGGAATGGGTAATGGACAAAAGTAACTTTCATTTCATACTGAATTTCACTGGCTTTCGCAGGGAAACGTACTCCCCTTTTTTTAGAACGTCTTTTGTAAAAAAAGATCGTGCTTATTTATCGGTTTGTCCGTCCGTCCGTCTGTACCCACGGTATCTCTGCAACTATTAGTCCGATTCGAAAAAATTATTTTTGCATTCGAAGGCTCGAAATATGCGAATGATGATCCTTCATTTCGTTTTTTTTTACGATGTACAATTTTGCCGCTCGAGGGCGTAAATGCAGATGATGTCGGATTCAAAAATACGTTTTATTCCACATATTTGCTTCTAAACATCCGATTAAAAAAAATATTTTATCTTTCGATTCCATTTATGTAGAAGAGTATTTTGGATATAGTTTCATTTTCAAATTACGCATAGATTTTCCGCTAGGAGGCATAAAAGTACATTGCATTTTGTCCGATAACTCTTCTTCTAAAACTCCGATTTGAATTTTTTTTTCAGCGGATATATCTCCTGATGCACAATCTTTTGCATATAATTTCGAATGTTTGGTAAAAAATACTTTGGCCACTAGTGTTAATTATCGCTTCTGATGTATTTGCCATAAAATCTGAGCTTCTAAAATATCGATTGAAAAAATTCTTTCGTGGACTAATGCCACTCACATTGATAAACCTTTTCGGAATATTTTCTTCTTAAAATATGCCGCAGTTTCTCCGCCAGGGGGCGTAGATGTATATCTTATTTTTGTCAATATCTCGACTTCTGGGAGTCCGATTTGAAAAATTCCTTCTTTGTTGGATAGAGTTTTCCGTGTGACATGTTTTTCATATAATTTCAAAATTTTCAAGTAATTCGTAGACTTTCCGCTAGGGGGCGTAAAGGTAAATTGCGTTTTCCCCTATATCTCTGCTTCTAAATCTCCGATCTGAAAACTTCTTTCTGCACCGGATACAGCTCCTGATGGGAAATCGTTTGCACATAATTTCTAATTTTTGTAAAAAAATGATTTGGCCACCAGATTTGGCGTAAACCTTAATTTCCGCTTCTGATGTATTTGCAGCAAAACATGAGTTTCTAAATTCTCGATTGAAAATAACATCGTTTGTAGACCGATACTACTCATTTCGACAAACATTTTCTTCTCATAATAGCGCACGGTTTCTACGCCAGGGGGCGTAGATGTATATATTATTTTTGTCAATATCTCGACTTGTAAGAGTCCGATTTAAAAAATGCCTTCTTTGTTGGATAGTGTTTCTAGTGTAACATGTTTTTCTTATAAATTCAAAATTTTCAAGTAATTCATAGACTTTTCGCTACAGGGCGTAAAGGTAAATTGCGTGTTCCCCTATATCTCTGCTTCTAAATCTCCGAGCTGAAAAGTTCTTTCTGCACCTGATACAGCTCCTGATGGGAAATCGTTTGCACGTAATTTCAAATTCTTGTAAAACATTGTTTGGCCACCAGGTGGCGTAAGTCTTAATTTCCGCTTCTGATGTATTTGCAGCAAAATATGAGCTTCTAAAATCTCGACTGAGAAAAAGTCTTTTGTGGACCGATACTACTCATGTCGACAAACCTTTTAGGAACATTTTCTTCTTGAAATAATGCATGGTTTCTACGCCAGGGGCGTAGATGTATATCTTATTTTTGTCAATATCTGTACTTCTAAAAGTCCGATTTGATAAATTCCTTCTTTGTTGGATAGTGTTTCCGATGCGAAATGTTTTTCCTATAAATTTTAAATTTTCAAGTTAATCGTAGACTTTCCGCTAGGGCGCACAATGGTAAATTGCGTTTTCTGCTCATAAAACTCCGATTTGAAAACTTCCTCCTGTATCGCATACAAGACCTGACGGAAAATAATTTTCACGTAATTTCTAATGTTTGGTAAAGAATGGTTTGGCCACTAGGGGTCATAAGTGTTAATTTCTACTTCTGATGTATTTGTAGCAAAATCTGGGCTCCTGAAAACTCGACAAAATTTTTTTTTCTTGGACTGATACCGCTCGTATGGATAAACTTTTTTGTGAATACTTTCTTCCTAAAATAATGCATGGTTTTCCCACCAAGGGACGTAAAGTCACATCTTATTTTTGTCGATAACTCTGTTTCTAAGAGTTCGCAAGCTCACGATTCCGTTTACAGCAATATGTGAGGGATTAAAGACCCGATTGAAAAACTTCTTTTTCCGTCAGATACTATTGTTTTCCATAGCGGTTCCATTGACTTTGAATAGCTTAGATAAATTTAATTTGCGTCAGAACGGATTCAAAAGACGTGCTTATTACACCCGAAAATTCGGTGTCATCTTTCTTGTTTGGAATTGCGATATGAAAGTCAAAATCTGCCACCATGATTGTGAACAACACCAAGTAGAGTAACAGTTTGACAGTAGATACCAGAAATACCATGATGAAAGTGAAAATATTTGGCTTAGCAAATGGAAAAATTGTAAGGTACAACGTCATATGATGTAGATGACGTGCCACTGATGTGATGTGCGATATTCAAATCGACAATGAAGCAGCGATGGGCCTGCCGGCGCAGTTCTGTTGGGAGAACAGCCGCTCCGGAGTAGGGAGACGTGAATTCAAATGTGATTACTAGCAAAAGGCTATATGCTATAAACTCCTAAAACGACCGACACATCTTTTGGGGAAAAGTACCACTATGCTCCACCTTCCATCTGTCTGTCTGCCTGCATTGGGTAGGATATCTCTGTATCACTGCAATTTGAAAAAATATTCACAAAAGTACAAAAAAAGTTTTGTGCTTTTGTGTTAGGAAACGTAAAACGCATCTTTGGTCTTTTTTTTAATGTACAGTTCTTCCACTAAAGTGCATAAATGCAGATGCGGTAAACCTTCATTTATGTCCTTAGTGGATATAATTCTGTTTTCTTGACATCTCTATTTATCAAATTCGTAAGGGATACATTCCACTTTCCGATGACACTCCGGACCTCAGCCAATATTGCTGAGCAAAGGCTACCTTCAATTCATATTCAGACATTTTTCATTTTCTTTCCTTCATTTTTAAGAAATTTTTAGCCAATCCCATGATTATGTAAGGATAAAAGGAATCTTGAGTCCATAATTTACAGCCACTAGTTCAAGGCAAGAGACAGAGCCAGTGATTAAGAACAAACACACCACTCACAGCTCATCCGGAAATTAAACCCGGTCCCAACGGGGACGGTAGCCAGATGACCACGCCACTGACCACTCGTTGATTCAACTGCTGAACATATTTTTTATCCTGACTAGTAGACCATCAAAGCTGCATTTATTTTCTTGTTGCAACATGTCAAAAAAGAATTAATATTACACCAAGATCAACATTTTCAAAACATAACAGACACGAAATAATTTTTAAAAACTTGGTATTTTTCGAAAAATAATCTTCCACTAATTAAATAATTTTTTCTGAGAATTCAGCTTCTTCTAGCTTTTTGAATAACGCAGGAAATGAAAGAGAAAATATCTCCAGTGGGCGGTAAAAGTGTTCACTAGGTAAAGAAAAAATGCATTCATGGAAAAAGTGGGAAAAACCAAACATCCCACTTGATCAAAAATAATTAAAATTTAATACCTTTGCGATGTATAATAATAATTAATAATAAAACAACACAAAATTCGCCTCTAAAATTTCTGCAACAGTGTTCAATGAAGGTGAGTAATTTTTCTGTAGTAAAGTAATTTCTAAAGTCCCGAGTTTCCATTTTAAAATAAAACTGTATAGGGTTGCGTTCATTTGTTTCCAGGTGCCTAGAGGAACTAATAAGCACGAAGAAGGAATCTTGGGACAAAAGGTTTCTGCAATCCTAGACAATACAAGATGAGCAAGTGTGCATGTTTAGAAGCCAATTTTCTTCTCTGAGAAGCGAACGACAAAGACGTCGGGGAAAATAATTAGATCCCAGAGGAAACAGATTCTTTTCACTGAACACCGAAAAGCACACTCACACGTTTAACGTCGTATTTTCTTCCGAGCTTCACACAAAGAAAAAGAAGTCAAATAATGCATTTTGTTAAAAGACCGTTACTCCTGCCATTTTTTGTACGGCTCGCCGTGTGAATGGGTGTTTTTCAACACAAATTGTGCTGAGGACTAGTATATAAAATTCTCGTCATTGTTAAAATTGTCGAGATGCTGGTATATCCGTATTTTAGACTTGAAAAATAAGGACAAAACGTTTTTTTTTTATTTTATAAAGATATTTTCTCCTTCGTCTGCTCTATCATTAAAGTAAAATATGAGCCAACATTCTTGAATAACATTAAAGTATATAAATTTATGCTGAATAATTAAAATTGTGAAGACTGTAGATGTTTTTTGGACTATTATGTCACTAAAACCAATTATCTATCCAGTTAAAGATATGAATAAGAGGTATGAGCCACCAGCCAAGCTATTGCTTTGCTTTCAAGTGTGCTTTGTCATAGATGAAACTCTTGCTTCAGGTGATAACGACACAAATCCTAAAACTGTTTTCATTAACTCTTGTTAAAAGTTTACTTTTGCTAGAAACTATGTTATATTCATGGTATTAAATTTTCTTTGAAATCCTACATATAAAACTAACTATTTAAGCTCCTCTTCTTCAATTTCATGATGTTTTTAAATTTTGGTTTATCATTCATAAACGGAATACTAATTCACAGCTTTCTGGAAAAGCTAGTTTTCCTTTCAGGTAGTTTCAAACACGAAACACTACAGAAAGTCATCCAAGCTTTCGCGAATTGTGATTGTGTGTGTGAGGAACCCAAGACTAAAGAGTATCCATTCTGTCAAAAAAGAAAAGAAGGTCTTGCAATTATTCTCTTCCGTGAACAGAGGAGAAATTTTTATTTTTCTAAAAGTGATCGTTTAACTAGGCACATTGCAGATACTTAACATAATACTCAAACACCCAGTTTTTAATTCAATTATGAGTGAATGTATGCCAAAAAAACAACCGAAATATGTTATCAATTTTTCGTCACAAAGATATTTAACCATGATTATATACTTTTATATCTTTTTGCGGAGCTAACCTTTGAGTCTCCAGAGAACAACTTAGTGATACATATGCATGTATAATATTTTAAATAGTCTGAGAAAACAAAATAGACCTTTGTTCAAAAGAAATATTCTGAAGGGAGAAATTAGCGCTTGGCCAGCAGTGAAAAACACTACTTTAAACTGTCCGGAAACGGTATGAATTACAAATGAAACAAATTTAAAAAACCTAGGAAGGAAGTGTACGGTATAATCCTTGATTCTCCCACTTACTTCATTAAAGATATAACACCAGGTTAATTCCAATGAGAGAAGAGCATATACACTGAAGAGCAATTGAATTAGAGAGAGCTGGCGTTATGCAAATGTGGCGCTGTGGGCGGTCCTGTAAACGGAAACGACATGACGTATGCAGCGATCCGACAATATAAGGAGTGATGTGACGGGAATCAGTAAGAGTCGGACGCAGTATGGGTAATACGAATGATCTAAGCGCATTTGATCGTGGGCCAATTGTTGGGACCCTACGAATGGGTCACTCCATCTCGGAAGTCGAGCAGGCACTGGGATTTTCACGAGCCACTGTGATATACTTTTCGATGTACTTACGGTGATGTACTCACGCTGCACCGTGAGTACATCGAATCCGGTAAAACCATCCCTGCAAGGGCCAACTGCCGTAGACAACAGCGTGTGGATGAGCGGCGTCATCGTCGAGTAGCTCGCATTGTAACAGCAGATAGACGGGCCACAGTGCAAGAAATCACTCGGCAATTTAACGCTGGTGCACAAAAACGTGTAAGCAGCCACGCCATCCAGAACCATCTCCTCGTTATGGGGTACAGAAGCCATCGTTCCACGAGGGTAACGCTGCTGATGGCACATCACAAGGTGCAAAGATTAGCATGGGCGCGGGAGCATCGCCACTGGACCCTAGACATATGGAAAAATGTTGTCCGGACTGATGAGTCGAGATTCACGTTGGTACATGCGAATGGAAGGATACGAGTACGGCGCAAACCACATGAAGCGATGGATCCTTCTTTCCAGCTGGGTACTCTTCAAGCTAGTGGGGGTGGCATTCTCGTCTGGGGACTGTATACGTGGACTGAAATTAGGACCCCCGGTACGTGTGGCATCGTCCCGCACACGTCAACGTTACCGGGATATCCTGGACGACCATTTGCCCCCGTTTGTGCGTGTTCAACATCCCACTGGGGTCCTCATCCTGCAACAAAACAATGCACCATGCCATCGCTCCCGAATTGCATCTGAATGGTTGGATGAACACTCCACCGACGTGACCTCGCTTCTTTGGCCAGCAAGGTCACCTGACCTCAATCCCATCGAGCACATCTGGGATGCCATCGAGAGATATGTTCTAGGCTCTGTCCCCCTCCATCAAATCTTCGTGAACTGTGGGAGCTTGTTCAATGATCGTGGATCCGTATGGCTTCCCAACGCTTCCGGTGTCTTGTCGAGTCCATGCCGAGACGAATCGCCGCCGTCATCAGAACGAAAGGTGGTGCAACACGTTACTAGGCAGGTATCCCTAATTCAATTGCTCTTCAGTGTATTTGATGAGATGTTGTATAATGTTATTTGCAAAGAAACAGAAGAAGAAGGAGAAGCCAGATATATATTTACCGGTGAATTGATCTGTCTATGAATAACTTTAAATAAATCAGAATTGTGCAGTGTAGTATTTCGTGCATAAATAGCTAGTGATTTAGTTAGTCTAAATTCTGTGTAGATATACAGGGGTTAGACAGAATAATGTGAACACCTATAAAAAGAAGGTTTTACGTACCTAACAGGGTTTGGGATCACCTTTGGCATTCAAAACCCCCTGAAACCTCCTTGGAATGGACGCATACAAAGTCTGGATGGTGGTTATTCGGATGTTACACTATTCTTCATGCAGAAATTGCTCCAGGTTCTTGAGAGATGCAGGAGGAAGATAACGGTATCCTACACTCCTTTCCAACACAGACCACAGTGGCTCGATGATGTTTAAGTCTGGTGATCGGGCAAGCCAAAGAAGGTGTGGAAGTTCGTCCTCATGTTCCTCAAACCATGATTGGACATTCCGAGCTCTGTGAATTGGGGCGTTATCATCTTGATAAATGGCATCCCCTGTAGAAAACAATGCTTGAGCCATTGGATGGATTTGGTCGGTCAAAATGGTTTCATACGTCCTGCTAGTCCTCCGTCCTTTTAAGGTTATCAGAATACCTGCTGAAAACCACGATATGACCGCACAGAGCATAACAGAACCATCACCATGATGCACTGTTGAGAGCAGAAAGTCTGGGTTGTACGCTTCTGACGGTGTTCTCCACACGTAAACACGTAGTGCCGTGAGGAAGAGTGTGAATGAAGATTCATTCGACCACATTACACGCTTTTATGCATTGGAATCCACGTTGTATTCTCCTGGCACCGCTTCCGTCGGCGTTGTGCATTCACCCGGGTCACCAGAGATTTTGCAATAGCAGATTTGCCATGAATATCTTCTTTATGCAGTTCCCTGATTACGTTTGCTTTTATACTGGATTCTAGAGATGCAGATTGATCTCCGCACTAATTATGCCGCAGTAGGTCTTCTTATTACGAGCAACAATCGTCTTTAATGCTCTCCTGTCTCTATCAGCCAGGGTCGTTTTCCGGCCGCTCTTTTGTTTTGCAGACAAAATTTTGCCATGAACACGGCACACTGTCACGACGCAGGACACGGTAGCTCTCGATACCCCCACTACCCTAGTGACGATTGTTACGGGGGCACCCAAATAGCCGGCCACCAACAATTAGCTCTTTTTCGAAGTCCGTTACGTCGCTCATTTCGTCGTCACCCTGAAAGGAATTTTGCAACAAAGCACTTTAAATGCACTTGAGCTCGTACGACGTTGAGTTTCTAAGCAAAGCTATTACAACCACAAAATGGTAGGTACCTTTGCGTATTGCGACGTACGCAGCTGCATTGAAAGTCACGTCTCTGAACGTGGTGTTCGCATTAGTCTGTCCAATCCTTGTATGTATCCATACTAAATACATGAATGTGAGTTAAATTAAATTATTTTCTTGCCAAAGAAGACAAATTATTTAAATACCTAGAGGAAAACATAGAGAAATTATTAAAGTGCCTTAGCCATGTAAAACTGCAATTTAAAGTCTTGTTTTAAAAGTCACAGTAGCCGGCTTTTCAGTGAAACGAGGGTTAGAAATAGTGAAGAAAGACTAAACCTTTTCTTTATCTTCAGTTTTCAAGGAAAATTAAACCTTTTTTTTTTTTCAACTTTCAATTCTGTTTTAGGACAATGCTAATAATCTCAGCAGTTGCTAATCCTTTAATTTCTACTTGATTTTGTTTAGGCGTTAAAAGGAATTTTTCTGTATAAAAGTGTTGGTTTTGTTTCTCTGCATTCGCAGGTAACACAGCCTTAAAATTAAACGTAGGCCCAACACTGAGCCACCGTCTTCTATTCCTAAAAGACGGTGGCTCAGTGTTGGGCCTATGTTAAATTACAAGGCTGTGCTACCTGGGTTGTATCGTAAAATATTGTAGTCTGAAGACAAATTCACAAAAATCCGGATTTTTGTAGCCAAACAATCCTTTGAAAATTTACTGCATCGAAATGTCAAAATAAAAAATGTTGCATTTGGAATCACATGATTTACAATTACATGTCCGACTTTCCCTTTGAATATATTCTTCACAAGTTAATTCAAAAGAGAGAGAGAGAGTGTGTGAGAGATATGCATGAAATTTGTACTTGACTAGAAGGCTTGTGTGAAGCCGTGGTGATTCGCTGAAGCTGTGTGCCCATATTTTATTTTTGTATATTTCGTGAAATTGCATATAAGTGTACATAAGTGTTAACATCACAAGGCTGACTTTAAGTTGGACTCTAATCTGCAACTTTTCAGCTAGGTGATAAAAAATATTTATTCAACATTTACATAAAAAAAAGCTTCGTATTTAATTAATTGACTGCTACAAGTTCTTTTGAATACGACAGATAAAGATAACTTTAATGGGTCTTTCGAAAAGGTAATTGCTGTGTGGCCGTAAATTCTACAATTAATGGTTGTTGTCAGTATTTCTCGAGGACTTAAATCCACCTTAACATAGCCTGAGGGTGGAAACGTTCTCAAGCAAGGGATATTGTGACATGAACGCATTGCTCACGTAGCCAATAACGGCTCGTGGCAACTGAAACAGGTGGGGCCAGTAGCCGAAGTCAAACCATGAAATAAAAAAACTGTCATTATTAGGCCAACTATTCAGACCCCCCCCCCCCATATTCCTTTACTCTGCCTCTGTTTACCCCCTTGACTCACAATAATGTCCAAATCAGGCAAGAATGTGTCAACTACTGTATTGCACACGAAAATAATTTCATCAGAATAGAATGCATAACTATTAACAGAAAAATGTTAAAACTCCTTAAATAAATTGTTTACCTTAAAACATATGAGCATTAATTTATGTTAGTTGTGCTTTGTGTTTCTTCAGATTTCTCAACTGAGGAATAATCACATGATTCGCAGGATAAGAAAATGCAGTAAAAAAATAATAACTCCAAATATATGCAGGGAGGGAATGTTTCATGAATTTCGTCCCATATAGAATGAGTACCATACTACCATTTGCATTATTTGAAAGGTTTATCCTTTTTTTTTTAAGAATTTGTGAAACCTAAAAACATATATGTACTCATGTGCAAATTATACTTACAAGTTTTCTCATTTATTTATTTATTTTTAACATAGAAAATCATCGTAGTTAAAACTGAAATTACTTCTCCAAAGCGATTTGTAAACTTCATACTCTTGGAAACTCAAATTCTTGTGCTAGTAAACACCGAGTTTTTTTAAGTGAAGCTTTTCGACTCAAATTCTTGGGGTAATAAGCACTGAGTTTTTTTAAGTGAAGCTTTTCTTCCAGATTTAAAGCAAAGAACGGAGATTTTAACAAAATATCCACTCCATTCATTGTACTCGACAAGCAAAAAAGTCACGACACAAAAGAACAACACATCACCGAGAGAGACACATACAGAAAAAACAACTAACTGAACTTTGCTACAACATTTGAAACCCTCCTGCCATCCATGAGCTTGGTCGGGGTAAGCTTCTCTGTCAACCCACGGCGTTAAGGAAATGGATACTCTCCCGGCCAATCAAATTAGCGCGGGGTCAGATAGATCTGGCCACAGAGCTTGTTTTACACACGCGGTTAAGGCAATGTTGTATGTAGGTCATCACACTGAATGAGACGGGAAGGAAATCGTCTCCTCTTCGCTTGCGTAGTGATGTTACTGGGGCCTGTTGGAGCTGGCCCCAATAACCTCACGCTCTGAACTTGATCTCTTTCCTCAAAGAATAGTTTTTCGTTTTTGAAGGAAACTTTTCCCTTAGGTAATAGTTTTTGAAGGGAAAGGTTTATCACCATATAGTTAAGAGAGAGAATAAGAATCAGGGTAAAAAAAAAAAAGTTTTTCTAGAAATAGATTTTTAAGTGGGGCCCGGTCCCTCTGGCTCCTAGTGACGAACCGCCCCTGCACGTAGCAATTCGTTTTTCTTTTCCAGAAAGTGGACTTGACATGTGAGACGAATATTTTATTTTATTTGTATGTGTTGCTTGCATTACATTTTAATTTTTCACCACGTTTCATAGACAGAACAATACTATCACAGTGACTCCACGAAATTTTATTGTCGGGACGATATAATCCGGAAGCAACCTTTCTCTTGGCTTGAGTACCACTAAGGAACAACTGCGAGGATGATAGATGTGCACTGTGTCACGTCAGTCGAAATCACAGTTTTTCATTGTCTAAAGACCAAAACCGACGTGCTGCCCTGGTGGCGCAGTGGTCTAAGAGATGGCTTCTGATCATTCGTCCGAAAGGGGTCCGGGTTCAAATCCCTGTGAGGCATGCATGTTGTGTTTGCCTTACGGCACTGGCTCTCTCCCTTTCCTAGAACCAGTGGCCCTAAATAGGGAACCGGCGACTGCTTACAGACCATTGAGTTGTTCACCGTGGTCGTTAAACCTCCAATAAAAAAAATCGACGTTTCTTACACATTTGTGACAACAGTCGAAGTGATTTGCGCTTGGTGTATAAGAACTCGGCTGATTTAAACCATTTTGTGCAGCACTCTGCGCACTGTATTGGTGCTATCGTAAGTAAAGTAGTTACACACGCGGTTTGCCTGATTTGAGACAATGTAGATTTGCATGCTGAGCATAGGGTCCTTTGTAGATCTCTCTTGTTACATTCTGTTAGCTTCGGATGCATGCCTGGTGGTTGGTTCAGCCAGTTTCAGCACCTTTTCGCTTGTTTTGCATGTCATATTACAACGATAAACCTGGGGACCTTTAATGCGTTTAAAATATGGCGAACGGAGCGACTGCTGATGTGGTACCTTATTAGCAATCCGTGGTGAGATTCCCTTAGCTTTATTGACCGAGGCATCTTGAATTCACAGTCGAGTTGATGCTTTCTGATCTGCACCCCGTCACAGTCCTTAGATCATATTTACACTGAGTTAGCTTTACATAAGGAACAACCCCATTTTACATGTTTGTAACGATAACGAAGTACCACGTGATATCAACGTTACGTGTTTGTACTGTAAATTGTGCACACCTATCTCTGTAAGTAATTGGTACACGTTTGCTAGTAACGAGGAAACGTGGCAGCAAATTTGACCGCCGCCAGATAGTTGGGACCTTGAGAGGAGTTACTAGTATTTCGGAAACATCAGAATTGGTTGGCTGGTCCCGTACTACTGTATCAAGGATGTACCAGGATTGGATTAAACATGCACATCCAGCAGAAGGGCTCACATTAGGCAGCCGCACTTGCTGGCTGCTCCCGTACTACTGTATCAGAGGTGTACCAGGACTGGATTTACCATGAACAGACATCCAGCAGAAGGGATCACATTGGTCAGCCGCACTTGTTGGCTTCTCCCGTACTACTGCATCAAGGGTGTACCAGGATTGGATTAAACATGCACATCCAGCAGAAGGGCTCACATTAGGCAGCCTCACTTGTTGGCTGCTCCCGTACTGCTGTATCAAGGGTGTACCAGGACTGGATTAACCATGCACAAACATCCAGCAGAAGGGATCACATTGGGCAGCAACATTTGTTGGCTTCTCCCGTACTACTGTATCAAGGGTGTACTAGGACTGGATTAACCATGCACAGGCATCCAGCAGAAGGGCTCACATGAATCAGCCATCGGTTGATCCTAGAGGTGAGCGTCGGTTCTCACTACTGGTATATCAGCAACGACATGCAACAATCACCCAGCTCACCCACTAGTACAATAACAGTTCAATTCGACCTATTTTCACATGTTCCATGTGCCGTGCCTTACTTTGCCTGTGATTCCACTGACGGAGACCAACGAGGGTACTTATGACGACGTCCAGTCATCGTAAACAATGCCTCACACAGACCAAGGAATGTCGGCAATGTACTTTTGACAGATGGAAGAAGGTTGTCTATAGTGTTGAGTCCCGGTTCCTGTTGTAGCATGCTGATGGCCGCGTTCGCATATGGCGCAAATATCATGAATTCCTATCCCTGGTTGCACAATTGAGGTTCAACAGGCTGATGAAAGTGGTGTTATGATCCGGGGGAGCTTTTTCCTGCAAGCCCTAGGTATGTTGGTTATTACCCCACAAACACTGAATGGTGGACGCTACAGGAACCTGTTAGTCGACCATCTCCATCCGTATCTGCAGGAGGTTTACCTGCACAACAGAGACATCTTTCAACAAGTCAAGGCACCACGTCATTGTGCTAGTGTAACTACTGAGTGGGTCGAGAAACACGACAACGAATCTGTCACATTGCCTTGGCCCCCAAACTCCCTGACTGTAACCCAATTGAACATTTGTGGCATAATCTAGAACGGAGTGTGAGAACTGCTGATCCTGCAGCACGGAATATGTCTGAACTGACGGAGATGCTGCAGCGGATATGGGTCAAGTTACGCATGGAGGATGTTTGAAACATTGTAGAAATTTTTTCTAGATGTTTGCGAGCTGCACAGGAAAGCAGACCAACGAGTTGTTGGCTAGGTATTCGTAATGTAAAACTAACTCAGCGCATAACTCGGCCTGCGACGTGGTGCTTGGATAGGACCTAATTAACTGTCAATAAAGGGATATCCAGATATTAGCAGCAGGGCAGTGTATATTAATTGATTTCAATTATTCACTAAATTTAAACCTTCCATGACAATTTTACACTTTTAGAGCTGTTTTACAGTACGTATGCAAGAAATATCAAAGTTGGTTTTATCACTTATTATCATCTATTGATTCCCACACGACACTCTTCAGCGCGTTTAATGCATTTAGTTTCGTGTAATACTAAGAATACCGCAAAGAAATGCTCTTTATAAAAAACGTACTCTATTGTGTGTCTGTTTTTCTTTGTTTTTTGGTTCATGCGCTGATATCAAACTTGATTACCTCTTATGGTTTTATTTTTCGGAGCAAAAATGTGAGATAACCCGTATTTCTCTGCAGTGTCAGAACAGATTACGATTTTACTGCTGCGCTGAGATTTAGAGTACTCAGTTTTTCAAGAAAGAAAAGCTCTGATTTGCAAAATGAGATGTACATAAATCCACGGAGACTTTGCGCATTTCACTTGAACCGTGGGCCCTTGTTTTATTTTGTTTCATTAATCGTAAGTATCGCCTAACCCTCTTTTTTATATTCGCTCTCATCTGACGGTCTTTGTCTCACTCATCAAAATGCCTTTAAATGTCAAACGTATTTATTTTCAGAATAATCCATATTGAAACTGCAAAGCTTTCGAAACACCGGAAATGAAAATGCAGAGAATAACTGGTGTTGAAATTAAGGAAATAGCAATCTTTTATCGAAAAGAAGTCGTCTGATGACTAGAGACGGAAAAAAAAATTATACTTTCGATATTTAGCTTAGCAGAATTTGCGTAATTATAAAAGCAAAAAGCTGGAAAGAATTGCTTTTTTGTATTTAAATTTGTAGTGTGGGAGGAACTGAAGGAGCGAGGTATCAAAAGAAGTCAGACAATTTAATAAGTGAATTAGAAATAAAATGCATTCTTCGAAAGGTGGTGTAGTCATTGAAAGTTCTTTATACCAAATGTACATGTTATTTTAAGTTTTACATATATTTTCTAGCATTTTTGTACAGTTTTGCTCGTTGAACATATGTTTGCATTTACCATGATTGCAGCTTTTCCTAGAAAATGATTGGTAAAATTCTTTTTGGACGGATTAGAGGGAAGCGTTTCCATTTCTTATCATATATTGCTTAGTAGAATTTCTTGTTGCATAATTTTTCATATTAAGCGGTTTCTATGGCTCATGTATTTTTCTGGTTTTCAGAAGACTGACTACAAAAATTACCTCAGAAGCAAAAAACACTGGTTCTGGAAAATCTCACAGTTTCTTCAACTGCTTTCAGAACACAATTCTTTCTCTAGACAGAAGTAACCTAACATACACTATATTGACAAAAATCACCGGACACCCCTTCGAAAGCAAATGAACAGATCTGCTGTGTTGTTAAGATATGCGGTACAACGCAAACGGTATAAAAACAAGCCTGATGTTGACCGCGATCAATCACGCTGTGAGGTTGAGTGAAAGTGTCTCGGCGGGAGAGAACTGACTTTGATAAAGGAAAGATTGTTGGGTGTTATATTATAGTGGGTTGTCAGTAAGAGAAACCGACAGGCGTTTAAACATACCCAAGTCAACAGTTTCGAATGCACTGAATAATTAGAAGACACATGGCGTGCCTGAAGCGGCAAAATGTACTGGCAGACAAAAGAAAATCAGTGATAGAGGACGACGAAGCCTCAGGAGAGTCGTTACAGCTAATCGACGGAGTACTTGCACGAGACCTCAGTGTACAGGTGAGTAAAAATGCTGGAACCTCGGTATATACACATACCATTCGCAGAGAACTTCATTCCATGGATTACCGTGGTCGTGCGACTTCTCATGAGTCTTTCATCTCCATTCGTCGTATACAATGGGATAAAGAACATTATCCCATTGTATACTCGTCGTATAGAATGGGATAAAGAACATTTATCGTGGACCGTATGTCAATGGAAACGGGTCCCAGGGACTGATGAATCCAGATACACGAGCCATCAGTCTGACAGACGTGTGTGGCGGCAGCCGGGGGAACGCTATTTACCAGTGTACATTTCCTACGGTCAAGTTTGGAGTTTGGTGTGTACTCGTGTGGGGATGTTTTTCGTGGTATGGTCCCGGCCCAATGGTTATCGTGGACAAAGCTGTTAAACAGCACGTCTACCTCAATATTCTGGACAATTATGCCCTACCAACTCTGTGGCAATACTATGGAACCGAGCCTTGCTGGTACCAGCAGCATAATGCGCCGAGCCATAAAGCAAGGACTGTTACGGCGTGGTTTGCCTATAATTCCGGATCGTGTGTAGACTGGCCAGCACAGAGCCCTGATCTTAATCCCATAGAGCACCTATGGGATGAATTAGAGCGCCGCATAAGAAGTTTGGAACCACGTCCTACTACTAAGCAACGGTTAGCGGCAGCATTATGTACTGAATTATAACGAAGTAAATTTCTCCGTCATTTTGGGTCTACGCCGGGATTCGAACCCGAGTCCGCTTATTCCGGAACAAGTCGCTCTACCAACTGAGCTAAGCAGACGTTCTTCTGATTGCTATGTGCCTTTATGTCGTGTGCGTCCTGCTGGTGGGTACGTCACATCCCCCCCGAAAGAGGGCAGGGGGCATGGCCCACGGGTCAACCGTGACCATGAATCGTTGCAGGCAGCCATCCACTGTAAAACGTGCACTTGAGAACTCCCAGTCAATCTGGTGTGTGGAATGCATCATCACACATTTTTATTTTTCGAAGCGCTGGAGAAGGGATTCTCTGATTTTTCCTATCTCGCGGTGTGGAAATAACATCACACCATTGCAAGATTTTGAACGGTCGGGTCATCCGGATAGTTCGGGCGCCATTATAACGAAGTAAATTGCTCCGTCATTTTGGGTCTACGCCGGGATTCGAACCCGAGTCCGCTTATTCCGGAACAAGTCGCTCTACCAACTGAGCTACGCAGACGTTCATTCTGATTGCTATGTGCCTTTATTTCGTGTGCGTCCTGCTGGCAGGTACGTCACAGAATGGAAGCGCATACCTAACGCTGTGATACAAAATCTTGTCGAAAGCATGTCTCAAAGGGTCAGTGCATGCATTAAGGCCAAAGGTGGACCGACACCGTGCTAATGTATGTTAATAAATGCTATGTTGTGTTTCTCTTCTAGGTGTCCGGTAACATTTGTCAATATCGTATATGTACGAGGGAAAGTCAGAAAATAAATTTACTTATTGAAGAACTTTAAAAGTATTACATGTATTGAAAAGGTTTTTTACTGACGTGTAATCTGACATGTTATGTTTTAGGTATCTGCAGTTTGAAGCTCCAGAGACATTACGTTCCTGAACTGCACAGATTCAAAATGGCTACTATAGTGGTTGAATGGACAAAGGAAGAAGTCCGATAAGTCACTCTGTTCTAGAGGGCAAAGGGGACTCCGCCAATTGAAATTCATTATAAACATGAAGTGTGTACTGTTCGAATGTGATGACAGTGCAGCAGGTGCGAATGTGGTGTCATGAGTGTCCATGATGAACCAAGGACAGGACATCCTTCCACATCAGCAGGTCATGTCGATGCAGTTGAGGAGTGCCTTCGTTACCAAAATACTCCAGTGGTCAGTACCAATGATCTGTGGACTCGCATACATGCCGCCTGGCAGACAATTACCCAGGACACCTTCCAACGCCTTTTCGATTCAATGCAACTCCGTCTAGAAGTTCTTACTGCAGCTCGCGGATGCTTAACAAGGTACTGATTTTTGCTAGTAAAAATTCTTCTGTTGTTCCGAAAATTGAATCACGCTTTTACAGTCATATCAGTAATGCGTGGTATTAATTTCATTCGCATCGCACGGTTCCTTCTTGGTGTTGCAATTTTCACAAAACGTGTGTATATACACAAAAGAGCACCAGACGATATGTGAATGAAAGACTACAGCTTCGTACAACCTTCACGACTACCACTAACGCACGACACTTTTTTGGCTGCTTGCTTCAACATTCTATACAGATGAGTCATTACATTATGAGCAACCCTAGAGAAATGAGCGCGCCTGGAGACCGAACGGTGGCGCAGGTGAAGTTCACAGAGCAGTATATATACAACCCGAGGACCGCAGTCTTCGGTTAGTAGAGTGTTCGGCGTTAGAATGATAAAAGCTGCCGATTTATCGGTGTTTGATAAAGGACAAATTGTGACGGCACGGAGCCTCGGAACTACGGTCTCGGAAACGGCGCGGCTTGTGGGTTGTTCACGTGCCGCTGTAGTGAGTAAGAATTAAAAGCTGTGCACAGATGGCGGCCAAACGACGAACCGTCGTCCATTCGTGTGTCGTCCGCAGCTCATTGATGCCAGAGGGGAGCGGAGACTATCGCGCATTGTTCACAGCGATCGCAGAACCACAGTGCGACAAATCACCCACGGCTACAGCACAGGTGATCAGGGAAATGTGTCACTGAAGAATGTTTATCGCAGTCTTCTGCGCATGGGCCTGCGCAGCCGAAGCACCAGTAGGGCCCCCATGCCCACTGCAAGTCATATCCAACACCGCATGAAATGAGCCCAAAATCATCTAGGTTGGACAGTGGATGATTGAAAAAAGTGGTCTGGTCTGACGATTCAAGATTCCTGGGGCATCACGTAGACGGCTGAGCGCGAATACGCCGATTACCAACAGAGGGTATGGCACCTGGATGCACTGTTGCGAGGAAACAGTCCAACGGCGGCGGTGTTATGCTGTGGGCGATATTTTCTTGGGACACTTTATGTCCCATTATCCCAATAGCACAATCCCCGACAGCTGTCAGGTATCTGAATATCGCTGAGGACCACGTTTACCCATTCATGGTAACTGTGTTCCCTGCTGGTGATGGCCATTACCAGCAGGATAATGCGCCATACCACACTGCCAGAATCGTCGAGGAGTGGCTGGATGAACATGGTGGTGACTTTCTGTTAATGCCCTGGCTTCCGAATTCACCTGACATGAACACAACCGAGCATTTGTTGTTCCACTTGGAAAAGTGGGTTCGCGCTAAATCACTACCACCCCCGAAATGTACGGGAAATGGAGGACCTGCTGTTGACATTATGGTACCAGATACCCCAGGATATCTATCTCCATCTTATCGAATCAGTGCATCGCCGGATGGCGGTTATTTTGCTGGCTAAATGGGGACCTACAGCTTATTATGTAGATGGTCATAATGTAATGGTTAATCGGTGTATATCTCTGGTTCTTATCTGTCAACATGCATACGTCACGCTCTCTGACCTCAACATTATTGCCAACATCATTCAGCGAGTGCTGAAAACGTTAAAAGGGAATTAACTCACACTTACAAAGAGAAAGAAAGTACAAATGGAGGTTGAATTAGAGTATACGTCATAGGAACTGGGTTGGAGTTTCCAGTGAGACATGGTGGTATGTTTATGTGATGACGCTGGCTCTGTCCCTTCTCTGGAACCAATGGCCCTAAATTAAAGACGTGTGGCCTCTAATAGCCTTTAGATTTTCCCAGAGTGTTCATTAATCCCTGAAAAAGGAGCAATAAACAGCTGTCTGCCGTAACGGCTATTCTCCTTGTCTGCCGTAACGGCTATTCTCAGAATCACTGATGTAGTTCTAATTTAAAAAGTGCCTTAGCGGTGAACTAATTAAATAAAAACGCCTTGGAAAGAAAACTGAAAGTTTTTAAAAGCATTGTGAATTCTTATTTGATATTTTTTATTCTTCAGTATATTTTATAAAAAATTGATTACTAATTATTTTTATTTAAGAGACAAATTTTTATAAAAAGAAAAAATGTTTGTTAAGTCACATAATAAAAGTATGGAGTTTTTTTCAAGTAATGCTGTCATTTCACAAGACGGCAAATGTTTAGCGGGATTATTACTTGATTCCCACTGAATAGATGCAACTAATATAGTCACCATCAAGGAGAAGTCATCACTCTTTCCACGTTTTATAAGTGAGTCACGGACAATTTATCATTGGTCGCCACCGGGAATCGAACCCAGGATCTTCCCTTCGACTGCACCACAGCGGCCCCGAATTACTTCAGAAAGACATACGACTAACTGCCAAGCCACTTGCCAGGTTGCTTTTGGAGCCCCGCACAATGCTAGAAGCATGTCCGGCGCGTAACTAGAAGACCCTGGGTTCGATTCCCAGTGGCGACCAATGAGAATTTTTCGTGACTCACTTATAAAATGGAAAGAGCGATGACTTCTGTTTGATGTTCCTGGTCAACGTCAAATGTCTGTATTAATTAATACAGTGACATTGAATAAATGTAAATAAAATAGACACTGCGACAAATACGCTTTTTTTCCTGAGATTCTAGAAAATATCTGTTGTGTTATTCTCAAGGAATAATAGAAAGAGGAGCTTAGTAAAAATATTCTCTACAGGCGTAAAACTGCCTGTCACTCAGCCTAAATGGCTGCATAATTTGTCTATGCAGTTTATTTTTTTATTTTTTTTTATTTTTTGTCGAACAATAAAATAATTTTGAGGACTACCGTCCAGACTCTAGAGAATGGACTTTATATTCTCTTTACGCCGTTCCGGTGGGCCAGTGGTTAGAGCTATAGGTTTCTAGTTAGTGGTCTGAGCTCCTTATGAAGCATGAGTGGTACGCCTCCCCCGCCCTAAATCAGGGACGGTCAACAGCATATAGCAGCTCGCGGTGAAAAGTGAACCCAGAAACAAAATTTTCTTTACCCTTATGATCCATGTGATGTCCTACTGTGTGATCCGACGGTTTTATCTCATCCTTGCGATACAAACGTTTCGGTTATGATTGCAATTGTTCAGTGTAATTACTGTATTAAAACACAGCACTTGCTATTGTCGAATATACGGTCATCTACAAAATGTTTTACCCATCTTCTGCAATTGCCTACATACGAAAAGTATCTTAGCACCGCTAAGCCTATACAAATAGTGCCTAGAGCCGCAAAGCCGCTCTAAGCTCCTTCTACATCCTTGGTCAGAATAGAAGGCAAATTAATCATTGGTCATGTAATGATTATTATAATGTTTGATGTATTAGTCAACCGATGACCGGACGTCTGTCATTGGAGAAGCTTAAGGATTCACAAATTTTGTGAAGTTATGTTACACTAGAAATTACGGGAGCAAATTTAAATCCGGAAGAAAGCAAAATAAATGACTCCTAAAATACATCAATTATAAAAATAATTCTGAATTACGTAAATCAAAACCTTCATGGCCAAAACAGATAAATAGATGAATGCACGTTAAACCCTCCTTGTCGTGTGAAAATATTCAATAAAGAAGATAAAGCATAGTAGTAATTGAACTTCTTCGTGGACCTAAAGAAAT
Organism: Macrothele yani; assembly: GCA_039090855.1. Classification (NCBI taxonomy): domain Eukaryota; kingdom Metazoa; phylum Arthropoda; class Arachnida; order Araneae; family Macrothelidae; genus Macrothele; species Macrothele yani. Next base: position 97,248,218 of record CM077007.1, on the reverse strand, counting down.
GAGCCGTAAAGTGATGCACCTCCTGCAAACGTAAGATTAGGAGAATGTCACTAACGCTTTCAGGCGATGGGCATATTTCTTTGACCCTTAAACGCTCTATTAACCATCAGAAATACAGCAGACAACCATTACAGCTGTGGAGGAGTAATAGTTAAGACCATCTGTAGTCTCTTCCATGCAGTTCAGCAGTCCCCAGCCTGGTAAGCAAAAGCATGTAAACGCTTTTTCTTTTCCACTAAAAATCATAAGCCGGAATCTCTCATCGTTAATAACTACTGAATTTTTTTCTTTTTACGTTTAGCTCTAATGCGCAGACACAATTTTGTTTTTCCTGTTCTTTTAGTTCTAACTTTGGATTTTTACTATTCAGCTTTAGTTGTATGACAAACGGTATAAACTACCGACTAAGGTCTATATATAAATGAACTGTCTGTCTGCTTGCTGATCTTTTTCCTTTCCTGAAAATCTCCAGGAGCTGAGTACTGCCTATTTGCTAACCATAACTCCTTCACGCAATTTCTGGCTAGTTCCCAGCTTTCAGGTCAAAGGACATAGGCGTTAGCATTTGATAAGCCAAACTACTTACAGACAAATAAAAAGAAGAAACCTCAGAGTTTCCTTTTTCCTACAAAATATGGATGAAAGAGGAGAATACTTGATTCGATTAAATCGGAATGAAGAATTTGATGTCATCAGGATTTCTTAGATTTTTCATTGTACCTTGATGAAACTCGAAGCATGTTTTTTATATTTACAAGTGCTGTACTTGGGGCAACTCACATTACCTTTTCCCTTCAGTAGTTCTTCACTGTTATTCAGGAAAAACTAATGTCTAGCGCAAACAGTATTGAATAAATATTGTTACACTTCAAATGGAACGAGAATGGTTATTTTTGTTTTTGTCTGGGGGTTAAATATCACCGTGAACAACTCGATAGGCTACAAGTAGTCAGCCATCTCTAATTTAGGGTCACTTGTTCCAGAAAAAGGACAGTGCCGGGTGCAATAAGACAAACACACTATCAGTGCCTCACCAGGATTCGAACTCGGACCCACGTCGGACGATTGGTCAAAGCCAGCGCTTAGACCGCTGCGCCACCTGGAAGCCGAATGGTTATTTCTGAAATTATATGTGAATTATAGTGTGTGCGTGTGTGCGTATGTGTGAAACAATATATACCCACACGCACGCGCCTACACGAAATACAAATCTCATTATAATTTGCCGATCTTGATCTAATAATGAATGTAGATCTGCTTAATCGTTCCCTGTGTTTACTTATGCCTCATGGTATCATCCATTTTTATCCTAACGGATATTTCTACTTCTAGCTAAGAAATATCGTAACGTCAAAGTTTGCCATCGTATAAAAAAGTTGGCAGCCTTGGTCGCGCTGTGATCTAAGCGATGGCCTTTGATCATTCGTCCGAATGGGGTCCGAGTTCGAATCCCGGTGAGGCATGGATGTTCTGTTTGTCTTATGACACTGGCTCTCTCCCTTCCCTGCAATCAGTGACCCTAAATTAGGAGCGGGCGACTGCTTATAGCCCATTGAGTTGCTCACGGTGGGTTAGTCGTGTTTATCTGTGCTCCTCAAGTTTTCGTCGGTGTGTGTTACTTTTTTCGTTGTCAGTGTTCTATTTCGTGTGTGTGTTGTGTGTGAAGGTCCCGTGTTTCTTTTTATATGCCTGCCGAGCTGGTAAGTGCTTATTTTTATTAGTTTACCTTATTTTTCTGCCTTGGCCAAGCTGGCTAAGGGCTAAGCTTCTCCTCGCCATTGCAAATGGCGGCATCCGGGGAGAATGACCTCCTAACCCTTGCTACCGGAAATGATGATCTCCCGATAACAGCTTCTCTAAATACTACTACGAATGACGAGTCTATCTCGATAAACCACTCCTCCTTGCAGCCTTCTGTTGCTGCCTTACCATCGGATATCGCCTCTTCTTCTAAGTCTCCCAGCGGTGATACGATGTCCTCTCTAAAAGCTAATGATGACGCCATGGATGTTTCGCACTCCATGCCGGAATCATCTCCAAAGCAACGTACATCTACCCTCTCCTATGCTGACGTAACCGCATCTAAGTCGGGACCTTCCCAGTCTTCTTTTTCTCCTGGACAATATGAGATGACGCATAATGCCGAAGTCATTGAGGTTGTCCTTAAAGAAGATACCCCTTCTGGACTGAAATTCCTTCAAACTATGGAGAATGGTGTTGTGTTTCCGAGCCTGAGAAATACAAAATTCACTGCATATACTGCTGCTCTTCGAGAGATTGTTCCTGCATCAGCCATAACTCATGTGGGCAGGAAGCCTTACAAAGTAGTTGTTTACTTCTCTACTCCTGCCCATTCCCTACATGTACTGACCAAGGGCATCTCAATTGGTGATCGTCACATCCATGCCGAACCTGTTTCACAGAGTTCCGTTGTTGTAAGTTTCTCACCAGTTCCACCTAAGGTTTCAGATGATCTGTTGATTGCCGCTCTTCTTCCTTATGGTCGGATCATTGGAGGTGTAACTACCTACTCTTCGTTTCCAGCGGTGCCAGAAGATAGATACCTACTCGGGTTTCGCCGCAATGTTCGTGTGGTCTTCCCTTCAGAGGAGCACATGCTGCGTATTCCACCCACTTTACGTGTACGCTGTTGCACGCACATTAGAGATATATTCATCACAGTAGGCTCCGTCTGTCCGAATTATGCGAACACTCTTTCCAAGTCAACAGCACGACCTTCTTCCTCTTTGTCACGCCAATCGGCATCCTCTTCTGGTGCTAAGGACCAGCAACAGCAGACTTCCTCAAAAAGTAGTGATACAGTAGTTGGTCAACCGACGTCTACAAAAAGTAGTGAGACAGCCGTTGGTCAACCGAGGGTCTACCAGAAGTAGTGAGACAGCCGTTGGTCAACCGGCGTCTACCAGAAGTAGTGAGACAGCCGTTGGTCAACCGACGTCTACCAGAAGTAGTGAGGCAGCCGTTGGTCAACCGACGTCTACCAGAAGTAGTGAGACAGCCGTTGGTCAACCGACGTATATGGGTAAACCCTCGATCTCGGGTGATGCATTGGCGCCCACTTAATCTCTTCAGTCAAAAGAGGCATCAATTGTTAATCCAAAGTCTCCTATAGAGATGGTTGATGACGATTCTTGTCATACTGCTACACCGACCGTTGAGGTTGTTTCTTCAGTTCCTTTTAAATTGCCGGAAGTTCCAATTCCGGTTACAGCACAAAGTCGTGGACGGGCGAAGCGACGTAGAACTTCACCCGCTCAGAATAAGAAGTTTAGAATTACAACTACCCTTAAGTCAGGACCTGATTGTTCTAGTAGTCAGATGCTCACGTCTGAAGGCTCTAGGGAATCTGAATCTGATACAGATGATGGAACAATTATTCCGATCTCCTGTGAAAACTTTTTACATATTCTAGAGGCATCCTCTCTTCCACAAACACCTGTGTCTGGGGAGAAGGTGTATGCGTTCCTAATAAGTCCCCGTAGAGACAAGCTGTCTCGCAATTTTTTGGAAGGTTACTCCCACTGTCTGTCTGACACCATGAATCAAATGTTGGCGATACATTCTCATTTACGTACCGTTCCGGGCAGAGATCTGGGTGGCCCCTACTGGGCAAAGAAGTTCCGTAGCCGTCTCGCCAAGTTACAGAACGCAGCCGACAACATCCTCCAACCATCGTCAGACTATTCTGTTCAAGGCAGTCTCACTGAATAGTAGGGGTATGTGTACCCCTTTGGCGAATGCCCTAGCGTATGAAGACGTCCACCACCTAAATGCAGATCTCCTACTTTTGCAAGAGACAAATTGTCTATCCACTTCACATTTCCATCGCTGGAGGAGATGGGACTATCAGTTTTATCACGCGTTTAGGCTCTCTCTTCGTGGAGGTTTAGCGATTGGTGTACATAATAGATTTCGTCAAGCACTCTCCTCTGTTAAAGTTTATAACCTGTGCCGAGATTTATTGCAGCGACTCACTTTCGTCCTATATGGACAACGATATTTAGTTTTCAACATATATATTCCATGTTCATCTACACATCTAATCATGAAAGAAATATATCTGACTTACCATCCTTGTCACATTTACGCCAAAAATCGGATTGTCATCTTCAAAATTTGTACACATCTAATGTTGTTATTTTCGTTGCTCCGCACTGCACTTCAGTCAGCATTACCATCAGATCATGTGCTAATTGGAGGAGACTTTAACTGTACACTTCAACCAGAGCTCGATCGCTCTCCTTCGAGGACTGAACATCGTTCACGTCTTGTGGATCAATTGCGATCATTAGTGTCTGATTTTGATTTACATGACGTGTTCCGACGATTGCATCCGACATCCATTTCACATACCTGGAGAGCTGCATCTGCATCCTCCTCTCTTTCTGCCAGACTGGATCGATTTTACGCTTCTGCTCCGTTATTGCCCATTACAACGGATTGTATGCACTCTCCTACAGCTTCATCGGATCATTGTGCCATCACTGTCTCCTGTAGCTCTTCATCTCGTCTGCATGTTAGGCTTCGGTCATGGACACTAGACACTTCTCTCCTAGCTGATGAGAATACATGCACTGAGATCAGAGATCTTCTTGATCATATGCGAGAGGGCCTGTCCACTGCACCTTGTGCCATCAATTACTGGCTCGATGTAAAATCTTACCTACTTTATCTTCTCAGACGTCATTCCTTCTCCGAATGCACAAAGCGCTCCATGGAATTGCAAAATCTCCGAAACATCCTGTTACAGCTTGGTGCGAGTCATTCCATGTATACAGCTTACCAAGCGGATCTTAGAGCACTTCTTGAGCCTCGTGCACGTCAGGTAATTCTTCGTCTCCGTTTACAACATCTATCACCAGAGGACTGCTCCTTTGAGTTTCTATCCGCGTTAGAAGAAAAACGCCGTTCGTCGCATCAGCTTCGACTACTTCGGCGGCCTGATGATGAAATCACCTCTGATCCGGATTCTGTTTGCTCTCAGGTTCGTCGATATTTTACTATCAAGTACAGTGAAACTCCTCAGCCTTCTGCTTCTGCTTCTGCTACTTTACTCTCTGCTCTTCCCCAAGTTCCTTCCAATCTCTCTGATTCCCTTTTACAACCTATTTTGCAGACTGAACTTCGGACCATTCTTGCCTCTCTAAATTCCCGTGCTGTCCCAGGTCCAGATGGCCTTCCGCTCCTTTTCTACCGTACTTTTCTCCCTTCGTTGCTTCCGTTTCTACTCGCCACTTTCAATGCTGCTCTTTCTTCCTCTTCTCTTCCGAGGGGTTTGACAGAGGCTCATATGGTGTTATTTCCTAAGAAAGGCAATCTGCTTGACTTGGGAAACTGGTGCCCTATCTCGCTACTAAACATTGACTATAAACTCTTCACTAAACTCCTTTCCAGCCGACTCAACCCAGTTCTTCCATTTCTTCTTTCTCCCGACCAGACCTACACGGTCCCTGGTCGGTCCATCACTTCTAATCTCAATCTCCTTCGAGATCTCCTACATCTGGCTCGTACTAACTCTGAACCACTTGCCCTCTTTAATCTTGAACAACGAGCTGCTTTCGACAATATCTCACATTCGTATCTTTCTGCTGTTCTTATTGCTTTTGGCTTTCCTTTTGCTTTTGTTACCCCTATTCTTGCCCTTTATCAGGACGCTGCTTTCCATGTCAAGACGGCCGCCTTTTTGACTGAACCTATTCCTTTTCGGCGAGGCATTCGGCAGGGTTACCCGCTTTCTGGGCAGCTCTTTGCCATTGCTTTTGAGCCGTTTCTTCGGTCTGTCCATCGAACTTTTATAGATGCACTGCCACCGCCTACTGCAAGTACTAGGCACTTCCCTGTTACATACTCTGCATATGCCGATGACGCGACCTTTTGTGTAAGGACAGACGCTCAATTCGACATCTTGCTCCAGATTTACGATCAATATTCTTCATGTTCAGCGGTATCACTTAATACATCCAAGAGTGCAGGCCTATGGAGCGGAGCGTGGGCCTCTAGGACTGACACCCCTTGGGGTGCCTCATGGACTGCTTCATCCCAAACATTCCTTGGGGTCCATCCCGGAGTCCGTCTTTCTGCTCAAAATGAAACATGGAATGCTCTCAGAACACGCCTTACTCGAACAGCTGCATTCTGGCGAGGTTCCCAGTTTTGTACTTCTTACTTCTCAAGAGCTAGAATAGCTCAGACTTATATTCTTTCACCATGCCTATATGCATGGTCAGCAGAACGTATGCCCATTTATCACCTTCATGAAATCACTCGAATCATCTCAACGATAATATGGAACAGGTACCATTGGATCCAGGTCTCCACTCTCTGTCGTCGAGTCACTGATGGAGGTATTTCACTGCTGGAAGTTCGCACATACTATAAAGCACATAAAGTGGTTTCTTTCCTGCGGCTACTAAGTGCACCAGAGTCGCCAGTTACGCTCGTTAGAGATGTCATGATATCACCTAGGAATCCCCGAATCACTTTCATCATGTATCTTCTAATGGATCAATCTCCTTTTTCCATTATCAACTTTCCCCTTTCTACAAAGAGGTCCTTTCCTTTCTCCGTTCTCTACCCCTCTTCCGTGCTCCACCGGCTTCCACCACTGAACTATTGGCTGAGCCTCTGTTCTTTTCTTCCATCCTTCATCCCCCTAATGCTCCCTACTTTACTGACCTTTCCTGGCTCCCCGCCGGAATAGTATCTGTTCAGGATCTAATTTCTCCAGATCTTTCTTGGAAACCCTTCTCTGATCTGTCCCCCCACCTCTACCCTACATCTTCCTCTCTTTCGCTGTATGATTCCTTCCGTTCTTCAATCATTACCCTCTTCCCTAACCTTGCTCAAGCTGGGTTAACTCTTGTTCCCTCTGCCTCTCTTCCTCTTCCCTTTTTCCTCTCCGTTCAGGGCTCATCACTTCCTCTCTTCAGCTTTTCTATCTCGTCTATTTACCGTTGTCTCATTGATCCACTGTATGCTACACCATTGATGATTCCAGGTGTTCCGAATGTCGCCCTTTCACAAGTGTGGTCCATGTCTAATTCGCCACTATCTGTTCCAGCAGAAAGAAACATCCAATGGTTGTTTCTTCATCGGCGGTTACCAGTTCCTACCAAATTATTCAGGATGACGCTTGTTGATTCGCCTAACTGCATGTTTTGCTCTACGATTGCGGATGTAGATCATGTGTATCAACATTGCACAGTGCTTTTTCCCTTGTTACATCTGACCTTCACTACTGCACAGTGCCTTAGTACTAATGATCTCTCCTTCTCAGCCTATAGCACGCTACTCAGTTCAAGTACTCCGCCTATTCCTGTATCAGAGTCATGTGCTTATGTATTCATATTAGCAAAACATGTGATTTTTTGCTACTATCAACAGCTTCGTTCTACCCCTGTACAGCCTACTATCTTTCAGGCGGGAGCTGCGATGTGCAGTCAGTTCCGGAACAGACTGATTTCACGCTTGAGGCTTGCTTTCACTGTTCCTAAGGCTGCGAATCGAATCCCATACTTTATGTCAGTGTGGTCACCTTTTCGTCAATGGTTTTCTGGTCCATCAGAAGACCTTAGACTATTGTTCTGACTTCTGTGAAATTGTTAGGACTAACTGAAGTATAGTTTTGTGATTATCGTGTTCTTAGGTGCCCTCTTCATCATTGCTTCCTAATGTTACTGCACGTCTGCATGTTTCTCACCAACAAGGTCCTTTAGGTGAGTTTCTTGTAATACCACAGGCACTTAGAATAAGTTTAAAGTTTTTTTGTTTTTTTTTTATTGTTCGGCACTTTCCTTATGTCTGCCGGGATTTATAATATATGGTTTATGCTCACGGTGCTGAGCAACTGTTTGATAGTGTTTCAATTTTATTATTGATTTTGCACAATGTGGTTTTTGATCATGTTACATGTACATAATTTGATATGATCAGTCGATTACACAATGTTCTGCGAGGTTTAGCACTTTTATTGTACAAAAAGTAATTGTTCATCATTCAGATATTTGTACTGTACCTGAAGTATAGTTGCTATGCCAAAAGCTCAGTTTTGTATATAATACTGTACTTTCCTAATTGCACTGTAAAATTTATGTTCGGCACATTTCGCATGTTGGGTCAAGATTAGATTTCTTAAGTTTTATGCTTATGGTGCGGAGCAAACGTTTTGATAGTATTTCAATTATATGTTAATGTTACACAGTGTGGTTTTTCTCATGTCACATGTGCCTAACAGGAAATAATCAGTCTATTACAGAATGTTCTGCGCTGTATTGCACATTTGCTGTACAAAGAGTCAGTTTCATATTTTCATTATTTGTATTGTACCCGAAGTATAAATTTTCTGTAAAACGCAAGTTCTGTTTGTACTAATATGCTTTACTCTTTGCACTGTGAAATTTACAGTTGTACCTTGGAATTGTAATTCCTTATTAGTGTCTTCCTTATGCCGTTGCACCTTGTGTACATATGTTGTTGTTCATTACAAGTTAATCTATAGCACTGTGATTGAGGCACTTGTTTAAGCCTAAGTAATAGTTCTTTTTGTAATTTGACAGCGTTTCACAATAGAGATATTGCATTCAATTTGTATAGAGTTCACACCATCATTGTAAATAGATCATTTATTCGCTTATCTTTCAGATACTGAAATGTATAAGCCTTTTGCTCTTTTCTTCTTTTTCAAGATTGCTCAAAATATACATGTTTGTTTTTGCACTGTAAAATTTATAGTTATACCTTGTACTGGTGTTCACCTATTAGAGATGGCACTCTGCTGATGCACATTGAGAACATATGATGTACATAGAGTACGTCAACCCTTAAGTCAAGTATTGTCAGTGTTATGAATTTGCTTACATTGTATATAGTGCATCCACATAGTGTAAATATCTCATCGTCATTGTAAATAGGTCATCTACTTGTTTATCTTTTGGTAACTGTTAAGCACAGGCCATCTGTATCTTCCTGTCCATGTTTGCTCCAAATAAAATATTGTTGAAGCTCACGGTGGTCGTTAAACCTCCATTCAAAAAGAAAAAAGGAAGAAAGTGAGTCTGTTTTACTCACAGTCTGCATGTGTCATTCCACAGTTTTTTTTTTCCTTTACCTATGAAGTTCTTGAGGAATGTAATTTCCATTGCACCATAATCAGATGTTTCGTGGCATGTGATGTACAGTGTATGAATCAATGTTTTGACGTTTTAAATACCTAATGATATCAAATATCTGAACTACAGCATGTGGGATTTTAGGAAGCATAGAAAAGGAACTGCAAAACGAAAGTACGATTAGGGTGAAACCTGCTCTGACAGCGTAGTAATGGCGCGTTGTTAACACTGTACAGCAGCCAAAATGTACCTGAAACAAAAGTAGCTGTTTGTAACTAATTTGGACATGCTGATCACAAATATAAATTAAAAAATTGCAAATTAGCTCTAGATTTCAAGATTCGGGGAGAATTCAGTGGGAATGGGTGGTCTGCAACGGAAGTCTGATATGTCGAGAGGGGATTCCCCACTAGACGGATAACCTAGAGCGCCAATTGGGTGGCGCAATCTGTAAAAGTCATTTCAACCACATTTCTTACTTGTCATCATCTTCTCTGTGTATTCTGAGAGTGTAGACGTGTCGTCAAGAAGTTTTGTGGATGTGTGAACAATGCGGATAATTTTTGTTATATTTGTCGACAAATTACTTTGCTATCATAGAGGTGACTCATTATACTGATGATAAAGAATGCTTATAGCCTCTATTTTAGTTGTGAGATACGTTACTAACCGTATTGGGCCCCCACACATATGCTGTCAATCCTGTGCAACGAATCTGCGCGGCTGGTTGAACAAAAAAGGGCTATCCATGCGTTTTGTTGTTTCACTGGTGTGGAGGAAACAGCCAAACAATCATAATGACTGTTACTTCTGCTTGACTCCTCCAATTAGACATAGTATTTCTAAGAAGAAAAGGCAACCTTTGACCTATCCGAAAATTCCCTCTGTTATGCGCCCAGTGTTTCACGGGGAAGGATTTACAGTTCCGGATCCACCAGATTCTTAAACTCTGGATGATGAAGAAAATAAGGTCAGTAAATATCTCTCACCTGCGAAAACATTTACATCAAAAGATCCTGATTTCGTGCCTATTGAAGAGTTTGCACAGCCTCATAAAATTACCCAGAGTGAATTGAATGAACTGCACTGCTGGCCACCCAAAATGCAACACCAGGAAGGAAACATCCGATTGGCCTGAAATTCGCAGCATGCGTCGCACGCGAGAGGACATGAAAACGATCAGTATTGCAGGGTATATGCAAATCTTGTGCGCCCGGCACGCCACCGAGAAGCACCATAAGAAGGGTGCACAGAAGGCGGGGTGTAAGTAGAGGAAGTGTGTTGTGCTGCCGTTCCTAAGCGTGGGAAGCTTCCTGGTGCCTCGTCGCATAATACTGCAGTCATTCCAGCACGTTTCGGAGTTCGACAGAGGACGAATAGTGGCTTATCGTGGCAGCAGTTTATCGTACCGAGACATCGGCGCCCATGTGGGACGGCATCCAGCCACAGTGAGCCGAGTATGGATTCGGTGGGTGCAGGAGGGACGGGCGACCCGATGTGAGCGATTGCCGCAGCCGCGGCACACCACCGAACGCGAGGATTGGCAAGTTTTGCTGCGGGCATTGACGGCTCGCACCGCCACATCACGAACGTTAGCGCAGTAATTAGGGTGTGTTGCGCAACAACCTGTGTCAGCACGTACCGTTCGACGTCATCTGCAGGAGCGGGGACATGTCGCACGGCACCGTTGCTCCGATTACCATTGACGTTACACCACCGGCGAGTGCGGTGGTAGTAAGCTGTTGAACGCCACACCTGGACTATGGTATGGCACGACATTGTCTACTCCGACGAATCCCGCTTCTCCCTGAAAAACCACGATGGTCGGATCCGCGTGTGGCGGCACCGCGGCGAGATACCGTATGACGCCCTAATTCCGGTCCGCCCCCTGGCGTTATGGTTTGGGGCGCAATTGGATATGACACCCGCACCTCTTTGGTACACATCGCCGGTACACTCAACACCCACCACTACATCTCCGACGTTTTGGAGCCTGTAGTCCTACCTTACCTGCAGGACCTGCCAGTGGCCACGTTTCAACAGGACAATGCGCGCCCGCACGTGGCACGCATCGTGCAACAATTCTTCATGGCCCTCCAGGTGTTACTGCTGCCGTGGCCCGCCTGTTCTCCCGATATGTCGCCCATCGGACACGTCTGGTCGCTGATCGGCCACCGAGTGGCCCCGCAAGCACCACACGCTGCCCCGCTTGATGAACTGTGGCAACTTGTGGAAGCAGGCTAGACCGACATACCCCAAGTCCACATCCAAAGCCTCTTTCTTTCGATGCCGCGGAGTGTAGCGGCCGTTATTGCCAGCCATGGGGGACACACGAACTATTGATGTCTGCGTGTTCCGCAAGTCGCACGGTCCTGTAAGTTCAATCGTTTCATCTTTGTATCTGCTGTTATGAGTCCAGTAAATCTGGCTTTGCTATCTCGTGCCCTTCTTGATAGTGCATTTTGGGTAGCCAGCAGTGTAGTAAGATATCTGGAATCGCCGAAAAAGTAAGGCAGAGCTGTTGGGGCCCAGGCTGCTACAATGAAATTTTCTATAAAAGAATGTGCATGTGTCTGCGTTTCGTGCTCGGTAAAAAAATCTGCTTCCAGTTTTGAAAATGACAGATAACCTTATTTTTTGCGTTGGTATAGTGGACTTGATTGTAACACTACAAATAGACCATAAAAGCGACGATTGGAGGCTATTCACTGATTCGTCCAAGTTGAGCTTAAAAGCTGTGCTGCTCCATAAAGGCAATGTTTTGCCATCTGTTCCACTCGGGTAGGCAGTCCACATGAAAAAAACGTACAACAACGTAAATCAACTGTGGCACATCATCAACTATGACAAGTACAAGTGGCAGATTTGTGGTGCCCTGAATGTCATTGCCAGAAAAAAAAAACATTGGTCTCCATGACAACTATTTGAACCGGAGAAAATAATGAACTTAACAAACCACTTGTAGATTTCAACAGGATCTTGCTCTCTCTCTCTCTCTCTCTCTTATCCACATCAGACTTAGATTAATTAAAAATTCTGTAAAGATCATGGAGCAAAATAGGGGAGGATTTTTGTACCTTCCTGATAAATTTCTAAGTCTTAGTGAGGCCAAAATCGAGGAAGATGTATTTGTCGGTCCACGGGTACTCCAGCTCTTCCAAGATAAGCGTTTTGATTATATCCCCACACATAATGAAAGGTTACTTGTAAGGCTCACCAGCACGTGGTCACAGACTTTCTAGGAAACAATAAATCTAACAATTACCAGGAGATTGTAGAAACCCTCTTGCAGCGCTGTGAGGGACTAGGGTGTGACATGTCATTGAAATTATATATTTTGCACTCACATCTGGATTTCTTCCCACCTAACTGCCAGTGGCGCGCACGGGGAACGGTTTCATCAGGACATTACTACTCTCGAAGAAAGGTACCAAAGGAAATGGAATGCAGCAATACTAGAAGACTATTGTTGGACTCTTGTGAGAGATGCTCCAGAAACTCATTACAAGCGACAGCAAAAGCAGCGTCACAAAGAATCATTTAAGTTATAAGGATTTTCATAGGGTATGTATATCCAAATGTGTAAAACTTATTTCAGATAATTCAAAAACTAGAGGTAATCTGGTGTTTTAGCGTCCATTATCACATCCAACAGCCTAAACGACATAATGCTAACTTGGTTTAATATCAGATATACACAAAAAGCCAAAATGTGTTGTCCAGTGTTACGGTTATGTCTTAACAAACCAAAAAAATACGGAATTTTTTCAAGAATGTCTTAAGCTGTTATTCCAATCAAAACATAAATTTTGTGGTTGATATCATGATGTTAAAGCAAAATTTATTACTGAAAGCAATATTTATTACACACCGAGCCAATCCAAAAACTTGCCCTACACTTACACAGTAAGGCGACCACCGGAAACCCCTGCTGGAAATACACAGCGGAGTCACATTATTGTGACCAAGTCCTACTTTTGACGTCAACAGCGCATAGCTAATGACAGAAGGCACGTGCCGCGAGCTGGCATCAAGGGTATATAAAGTGTGCTGTAGGCATTCTGAGAACATTTCACTCGTTACTGTCATGGATAAAAGGAGCGATTTATCAGATTTGCAAAAAGGGGTGATTTTCGGCTTTCGGGTCGAAGGTGGCAGCATTTCTGAAACAGCGCAGTTTTTGAACCGTTCGCGTGCTACTGTAGTTGAAGCGTATCGTGATAGGAGAAATGGCACCATTGCAAATAAGCAACGTGGAAACTGCGGAGTTCCACGTGCCATTGATGTGAAAGGTGAACGTTGGCTTCCAAGATGCGTGAGGGCCGATCGACACGCTACAGTGGGGCAACTCACTGGCCGAATGAACCAGCGGGCTACCGGAAGTGTGTCTAAAACGACAGTTCAGCGAACCTACTGCGTATGAGGATCCGATGCAGACGGATGGTCAGTGCACCTTTGCTAACGAAGGTGCATCGGTAGAAAAAGTCTTACACTTACACTGCAGTATCAGAATTGGAACTCCGCTGATAGGCAATGGATTGCCTTCTCAGATGAGTCACGTTTTTTGCTTCATTGAAAGGATGGACGTTGGCGTATAATAGTGTGGTAGGTTAGAGCAATTAATAGGCAGAATCGTTACGTGCTGGATTAAAGCGCCAAATTTTGCTCAGTTCTTATATACCCTCAGTACTATCAATTCAGATGAGCGTGACCGATTTCAGTGTCCGCCATCTTGAAATACGACGCCATCTTTGTTTTCTTTAAACTGTACCTGTAATTTTTCGGCTTTTCTTTGCTTTTTGTTTGTTTCTTTGTTTTTGTTTTCAAATTTTTTTAATTGTTTTTGTTTGTTTCTTTGTTTACAGATTGCTGAATGATAAGAAGTTATCATAAATAAGAATAGTAAGAATTTATGGAAAGAAATCATGAATTGGGAAAAGTGCATTATTTGCCATACTGATAGTGGATATTTGAGGTCCCCAGCAGATAGACCTCCTGACGACGCATGTTAAAGCTATGATGAGTTTCTACACATTGTAGAGGAGTTCAGGCAACTTGATTGTTTGCCACTTGAGTTTACTGAATGTGGAAATGCAACTCATTTATTAGAAAACCATGCCAAGTGGCACAAACAGTGTCGATTTAGGTTTTCTCGGTCAAAACTGCATCGAACCAGAGAGCGACAAAAGAAGAAACGTAAATGTGAATCAAATAAGGGTGGCCGAAATTCTGCTCGTCAATCAAGCAATATAGCATCTGCAAGTACGTGGGACGAACGATGCATATTCTGCATGGACATACAAGGACTGTTTCATAATTGCTCTACATTAACACTAGACAATACTCTGAGAGATATGGCTAGTGAATTATTAGATACAGAACTCTTAGCGCGAATCGCTGGTGGAAATTTGATAGCCATCGAAGCAAAATATCAAAACACATATTTAACAGCTTACAAGAATCGCCATAGAAGTATGGAGAGAAAGAGAGATGCACTGTAATTTGATAACAGTAGTGAGAAAATGTCAGAATGTCGTGTGTTTGTGGAACTTGTTATGTACATGGAATTATCCGTCGAGGAGCGAAATTATTTGTTCAAACTTACTGACTTACATAGCTTGTATGAAAAGCGGCTTGGGACTTCGGGATTTTGAAAGATAATCGACAAATCGGGACTTAAAAAAAGCTACTCGAACACTTTCTTGGCGATTGTCAAGAGCAGTCTGATGGTAAAAACGTACTGTTGGTATTCAATAAGGGCCTCCAGAAATTGCTGATAGATGCTATGCAATCTGGTGATTTCGACCGAGAAGCTCTATCAATGGCCCGGGTTTCAAACTTTCTGAGAAAAGAAATTTTGGATGCAGTCGTTCCTCAATTTTCTGGGGTTTTTGTGTCATACTGTGAAGAGGAATCAGTACCAGCGATCCTGAAAACTATGGTACCAATGCTGCTCTATGGGCCGAGCATAAAGGATCAGAGTGTTTCAAATGCCAAAGCATGCCTCACCATTTGCCAGTTGATAGTATTCAATTACAAAACGAGAATTTCCACATCTACAACAACTATGCGCCACACAAAGTCTAAAGAACCTCCACTACCGCTATTTCTAGAAATTTCTGTTCATGCCTACACAAGAAGCAAGACATTGGTAACGCAACTTCATGAGCGTGGGATTAGTGTGAGCTACGACCGCGTGCTAGAAGTAGAAGTAGAGGACTGGCTCCCAACAGCTGCCTGTCAACGTTACAGGGATGATGATTTGGTCTGTCCCACTCAACTCCGTAAGGAACTGTTCACAGTATGCGCACTTGACAACATCGACCATAACCCATCCTCAACATCTTCTCAAGGGTCGTTCTATGGAACCAGCATCAGCGTATTTCAGTTTCCAAAAGCTTTGAACCATGGTATTTCGAGACCTCAAATCACTGTTCCACCTGTTAACTGCAGCACGAAGCTGTCACTACTAGATAGCTATCGTATTGTTCTAGCTGTGGCTTACAACACTGATAAAAATAAAGTGCTGGACATGCCGACGCAGAATATGGAAGGCTATTTGGAAAAGGCTAAGGAAGAAGAATTACAGTGGATGAAACATAGCATTCCCATTCTCTGTAAAGAAACTATAGAGAAGGATAAGCAAGTGTCCTGGGGTGCTTATCATGCATCTCGTCAAGCTGAGGTTACAATTACGTCGGGTGTAGTTTCTCTTTTACCTCTGTTCGAGGAGAAAGCGGGGGGTATCGCCATGGTAAAACATGGCATGGACATTTTAAGAGGTATCACCGAAAACTGCATTCCACCCAGTTCAGGTACCAATCATAGCTATCGATCAACCGCTGTTCGGCTTAGTTCAGTGGCACTGGCCAGAAATGTATGGTGAAAGTAAGTATGGTGTTATGATGTGTGGGCTTCATATTGAGATGGCTATGTGGAGTATGGCTAGTGATCTACTACAGTATTCTGTGTGGGCAGAATGTCTTAATATAGCCAAACCTGCGGTATCCGGAATGGCCAACTCCTTTCTGATAACATCGCATCTAACTAGAACAAGGCACGCACATCACGTAAGAGACAGCTGTTTCCTTGGCAATGCTTCAGCATAGAGCATTCACATCTTTACCTGGACCACATGATGACAACGCTTTTGCAAAGTGGAAGAAAAAATGGTTGAATAGAACCCTAAGTTTGAATTCTGGAACCTTATCCTGGAAATAGATATTAAAGTTTTGATATTCGTTCGTTCTCACCGTGAAAGGAACTTGCCTCTCTATGTCGAAGTTATGGAGCAACTTGCTCCTTGGTTCTTTATCTTAGATTACACAAATTATGCCTATTGACTTCCCGTGCATATTTAAGATATGAAGTATTCCTAACAGCATCAAGGGTTAGTTTCAGAGTAGCTGGTCCTTCCTGAAGACTAACAGAAAATTCTCAAGTATGCTTTTGGACCCGGCACATGAACAAAATAACAAGACAGTAAAAGTCTCGAGGGGTGCAGTAGGTCTGACAGAGAATCTGGATGCTTTTAAAAGGTGGATGGTTTCAGGTTCTGAACTGTCACGTCTTCTGGATGAAATTCACAACCTAGCAAAAGTTTCCAACGGCGATAACAAAAGCCATGACCAAGGTTTTTCTACCCTGAAAACATTCAAAGATCAAGGCAACAATTTAGTTGAAACTATCTCATCGAAGTTTAATCTCTTTCTGGAGAGTGACGAACTAATCAACATTTTCAGTCATGACTGTGCTGGAGACCCAGTGGTGAGTGCAATGCGCACAATGGAAACAATGGCAACAAACCAATACACATCATATGTAAAGGATATTCTAATAGATAGGACTACTTCTATAAATAGTCCATTGAAAAAATATCGTGTGGTACTCTTCCAGCGACCTGAACATAGAACTCGAAAGAGTAAATTTGATCACAAGAATGAGCTAAAAAGTGACTATGGACTCTTCGGCTAACTTTTCATAGCATGCCAAGTACGTTAAGACGATCCTTCGGAGTTCTTTTCCCACGAGAACCATGCTTGGCCTCCGTGTTTAAGTAAACACGGGGATCTACTACTGACTAGCGATAAATCACATTTACTTTCCTGCCTCTCCAATTAAAGATCCCGATGTACCAAACTTTGATGCCAAAATATTTGATGGACCGGTCATTGTACATGCACTTCCTAAATATGATGCATGTACAATTAGAGAATATAGGGATATGGTCTTCTTACCATGGATCAAGAGCCAACTTCAGGATTGCCCAAGAATCGATGTTGTAATGGCATATACAAGCCAGACAGTCTGAAAGAAACTAAACGCGCGAAGAGAGGAAAGGGAGAACGGAGAAAAGTAACAAAGGAAACCATACTCCCCCAAAACTTTGTTACATTCTTGCAGAATTCAGAGAACAAGACAGAACTGCTTAGCCTACTAAGTGATGCAGTCGCAGCTCATAACGTACAAGAAGGTAAAGAAATTTACATCACCTAGGGTAAATTTGTTATTTCCAAAAACAACATTGCACCGATGCCCGAAACTGACCAAGAAGAAGCTGATACGAAAATGTGTCTTTATACATATATTGGATGCATTGCAAAAGTGTGCAACTATCATCCTCATAAGCACATTTGACACAGATGCTATTGTGGTACTAGTAGGCATTTATTTCGAGCTACAGCCTTTGGTTTGGT
The DNA here is from genome assembly GCA_039090855.1 of Macrothele yani. Lineage (NCBI taxonomy): Eukaryota > Metazoa > Arthropoda > Arachnida > Araneae > Macrothelidae > Macrothele > Macrothele yani. The sequence continues at coordinate 97,230,394 of CM077007.1, read as the reverse complement.
AACGGATGCACTATGGGTTGCATTTGGTAAGGGTAAACACTTCAGATATTATCATATCAGCGCCATCTGCCAAGAACTCAAAGAATATATGTCGCAAGTATTGCCCTTTTCCATGCTTTCACGGGCTCAGACACCACATCACAATTTTCTGGTAAGGGAAAAAAGTCAGCATGGAAGACATGGAAAGCATATCCGCCAGGCATTGAAGGATTTCTCTTCCCTGCAAAACATCCATTTCAGCCAGTAGATACTAAAACAAAGGCATTTGAACTTATAGAACGATTCACCTGCATCCTGTACGATGACACAACGGAACTTGACAGCGTCAACAAGCTCAGAGAAGATATCTTTACACAAGAAAAGCAAGTAAAGATTATGCAAAGTCTACCACCCACAAAGCATGCCCTCATTAAACAAACTAATCGCTGCATCTATCAATCTAACATCTGGTAAACCAGTTTGAAACCACTCCAAAATGCACTTGCTCCAGCTAACTGTAATTGGAAAAGAAACGAAGAGACATGGCAACCGATTTGGATGTACACACCCGAAGCAAGCAAAAGCTGTAGGAAATTATTCAAGTGCGGACGTAAGGCTGAATCCCTGTGCTCTAAGAGTTGCGTATGTAAAAACGCTGCACTTGCCTGCACAGCTACTTGTCATTGCAAAGGCAATTGTGAACAGTTAACATCATAGAAATTGTTTTACTAGTTATTGTGTAATACTTTTTTATTAAAATGTTTGTAACATGGTCAAATACATTATCTCAGCAAATTGTGATTGTATAGATGTCTTTCTTTACTCACAATGTAGCCTATTTATTCTTCTTAAACATTATTCAAAAATGTTTTGCTATAAGCCTAACAGCATTGGAGATATTCAACAAAAACCGATAAAAAATTACAGATTTTCGTAATAACCTGAAAAAAGTACAAAACTCCGGACGCTTGGTTCTCGCAAAATATTTAAGTTACAAAAGGGGTTCTAGTTTCAAATTGTAGAAAATCAAGTTTTAATTAAAATTTATTAGCATAGTTTTTTGCTGTAAACCCAACCGTTGGGAAGATAATTAGCAAAAACAGACAAAAAACAGAGATTTTCGTAATAACCTGAAAAGAGTCCAAAACTTTGAGAGCTTGTATCTCGCAAAATATTAAAGTTACAAAAGCAGTTATTCTCTTAAATTGTAGCAAATTTAGTTTAAATTAAAATAAATTCTACCATTCTTACTGTAAGTCCAACCGTGGGGGACATACACTGCTGGCCACCCAAAATGGAACACCAAGAAGGACACGAGATAGCACAGCCAGATTTACTGGACACAAAACAACAGATATCAAGATGAAACGATTGAGCTTACAGGCCCGTGAGACTTGCGGAACACGCAGACATCAATAGTTCGTGTGGCCCCCATGCGTGGAAATAACGGCCGCTACACGCCACGACATCGAGCAAAAGAGGCTTTGGATGCGGGCTTGGGGTATGTCGGTCCAGGCTGCTTCCACAAGTTGCCACAGTTCATCAGGCGTAGCCGCGGGTGGTGCTTGCCGGGCCACTCGGTTGCCGATCAGTGACCAGACGTGTTCGATGGGCGACATATCGGGAAAACAGGCGGGCCACGGCAGCAGTGACACCTGGTGGGCCGTGAAGAATTGTTGCACGATGCGTGCCACGTGCGGGCGCGCCTTGTCCTCTTGAAATGTGGCCGCTGGCAGGTCCTGTAGGTAAGGGAGGACTACAGGCTCCTAAACGTTGGAGATGTAGTGGTGGCTGTTGAGTGTAACGGCGATGCGTACCAGAGGGGTGCGGGTGTCATATTCAGTTGCACCCCAAGCCATAACACCAGGCGACAAACCGGTATGGCGATGTATAATGCAGGCGTCATACAGTCTCTCGCCACGGTGCCGCCATACGCGGATCCGACCATCATGGTGTTCTAGGCATAAACGGGATTCGTCGGAGAAGACAATGTCGTGCCATCCCGTAGTCCAGGTGCGGCATTCAACGGCCCACTGCCGCCGCACTCGCCGATGGTATAACGTCAATGGTAATCGGAGCAATGAGCGCCGTGCGACAAGTCCCCGCTCCCGCAGAAGACTTCGAACCGTACGTGCTGGCACATGTTGTTACGCAATACACCCTAATTCCTGCGTTAACGTTCGTGATGTGGCGGTGCGAGCTATCAATTCCCGCCGCCGGTCCTCTCGTTCGGTGGTGTGCCGCGGCGGCAGCAATCACTCACGTCAGTCCTACCGTCCCACCTGCACCCACCAAATCCATACTCGGCTAACTGTGGCTGGATGGCGTCCCACACGGGCGCCGATGTCTCGGTACGACAAACCGCTGTCGCGATAAGCCACTATTCGTCCTTTGTCGAACTCTGAAACGTGCTGGAATGACTGCCGTATTCTGCTCGAGGCATCAGGAAGCTTCCCACGCCAGGGTCTGGCAGCACAACAGACTTCCACTACTTACACCACGCCTTCTGTGCACCCTTCTTATAGTGCTTCTCGGTGGCGTGCAGGGCGCACATGATTTGCATATGCCCTGCAATGCTAATCGTTTGCATGTCCTCTCGCGGGCGACGTATGCTGCGAATTTCAGGCCAATCGGATGCTTCCTTCTTGCTGTTGCATGTTATGTGGACAGTAGTGTATTTAGAAAAAAATGAAAAGCTGAAAATTTACAGGTACAGTCCTAAGAAAACAAAGATGGCGTCGCATTTCTAGATGGCGGACACTGAAATCTGGTAACCCCCCCCTGGATTGAAGAACTGTGCAAAATATGGCGCTTTAATCGAGCATGTGACGATTTTTTCGCTAAGCCACCACACTATAAAGCGAGAAACATCGGAGAACAAACACTCTTCAATGATTGTTTGAAGAACACAAGCTGGTGTGGGCAGCGTTATGACATTCCTTGGGTCCACTGATACCTGTGGAAGGCACTATGGACCCATCCTTGCAGACCAGGTACACCCATACATGCTGATTGTCTTCCCTGGGGCGGATGGTATCTTCCAGCACGACAATGCGACGTGTCACACAGCTAGAAATGTCCCAGAGTGGTTGGAAGACGATGAAGACTTGAAAGTACTTCCCTGGACCCCTAATTCCACAGACTTAAGCCCAATTAAGAATTTGTGGGACCACCTCGATCGTGTTGTTCGGTCTATGGATCCTCTACCACGCACCCTCCAACAGCTTTCAGATGCACAGCAGTCAGCATGTCTACACTTACCAGTGAAAACCTTCCAGCACATTACTGAGTCACTCCCAGCCCGTCTAGCTTCTGTCCTCGCTGCACTCGGTGGTTACTCTGGATATTAGCTGGTGGTCACATTAATGTGACTCGACCGTGTATATACAGGTCTGATACTTGGGTGCTGTTTAAAGTACCCGAGACTGTGGTGATGGGTAAACGCGGCAGTCTGAGGGAGTTTAATCGTAGTCTGATTGTTGCTGCGAGGTAAAGAGGGATGCTCCATCTCCACGTGTGCAGAACGTCTGGGATTTTCGCGTGCCACTGCTGCACGTGCTTACCATGTTGACATCGAAACCGGCACCAGCTGGAGTAAATGTATTGACAAATGGGCCGCTGACTTTCTAGAAACCTTCATCTTTCTTATGGTAGCATAGAAAATGCAGACCACAGTAGAGAGGTTAATGTCGGCGTCCAATTAGTTGGTACCTGCAAAGACATGTGCACAGGCCATTCGACGCAGTGGGCAGAAGAACATCACCACTGAACTTCGAAGACTGAAAATAAGTACCTTAGTCATACGAATGGAAGCTCCTATTACAAGCCGACAGGAAAGTATGTATGCCATGTGAATCACGCCTGCCATGGGCCCATATTGTCAAGTCAAAGTGTTACAGTCTTGTGGAAGGGGTATAATGCTTTAGGGCATGTTTACGTAAACCACCTACGAAACCCTTATATTTATTGACTCCACCATCATGGAAAAAGGCTATGCTAATGTACTCGCTGATCACCTACTACACTTCTCATGGCTATTCATTTCCCGCAGCTGGATGCATGTCTTTAACAAGAGAACGCCTCGTCTCATTGATCTCGATTGGCAAAGGACTGGTTAGAAGAATAATTAATGACCCTTCTACCCTTCGGATTTGAACCCAATTGAACATATGTGGAATTAAGTGGATCGATTCATTTCACCCCAAACCCACCACACCGGAAAATCACAAAGCATTACAGACAGCTGTCCTGGGGAATCATTGATCTCATTGCCACCCGAATGTAGTTAAGCATTGAATGGCCATCCTACTATCCGGATATAAACACAATTGAACCTATGTGGGACGAAGTGGATCGATCGAGTTCCCCCAAAACGCACCACCAGAAAATCACAAATCTTTACGGACAGACGTACTGGAGAATCATGAGCCTCAGCGCCACCCGAATGAACCTAAACATAGAATGACCCTCTTAATCTCCGGATTTGAACTCAATCGAACATACGTAGGACGAGGTGAACCTATCCATTTAAAGTTGAAACCCAACACCGGAAACTCTCAAAGCTTTATGGACAGTCCTGGAGAATCATAAGCCTCAATACCACCCGATTGAACTTAACTCGTACTAGATCTCATGACATGACATATTGTTCCGGTTGTTATGGCTGAAACGTTATTAGGGAAGTGTATATAATAAATTTTCCTATATTTTCGCGTTATTAGGGGAGTGTGTATAGTAAATTTTCCTATATTTTCGCGTTATTATGGGAGTGTGTATAGTAAACTTTCCTTTCGGTTTATACAGTCGAAATCGCATATAACGAAATTGAAGGGGGACTCAACAACATTCGATATATGCGAACTTCGTTATAGCCGGACAGATAAAAAGAGGGGGTCTATTTCTGGTATATTACATTATATCAGATTAAAACTAGTAAAAAATAAAATGTTTATCAATTAATCGAAGGTAAATAATAATTTTTTATTAATTGAAAACTATGGCTAGCAAAATAGTATGAGTGAGATCTGTAAAATAAGCAAAACATTTAATTATGTACAAATTGGAGTAACTGCGAAAAATTTTAAATTTCACCTGTTACATTTGATTTGCAGTTTGCACTTTACTCCAGAAACATGAGTCGATTGGTATTTATACTGTGCCCGTCATGATAGCCGCTTTATGTGTTTTCAACCTTCCTCTGACGCGGTATTTAAGAAGCAAAATAAACTCCCTAAACAGAGATTAAGTGATTAAAAGCTTGCGAGGTGAGGGGATGAAAGACCGCATTCGCCCAGGAGATGTAAAATATGTTTAGCAAGTGTGGGGTGGTGAGAGAGAGGTAGTAAACAAAACAACTGAAATTTTCTTGTCTTCATGCGAACTGACATTTCTGTAAGAGGAGCTACGCAGTGTTGTCAACAGCAGGTAATTCGTTGTTTTGCGATGAAAGAGGAAGAAGGTTTAAAAACTGGGTGCAATGTCATTTGTCTTGTTTGCTGATGCAGTGCTGAGCTTCGGTATATGCGGTTTCTCCCAAAATTATTGTTCTTAATATACGGTTAAAATAAGAAAGAAGAATATTATGAAGTTCAAGGGATCTACAAAAAGCTCAGTTTACACATAACTTCGTATTCTGTGAGCTCGTTATATGCGGGCTAGATTTTAAAGAAAGCATTTACCAAACTAAGGTGTCTGACGTGCCTGCACCGCAGGACGCAGATGAGATCAAGGCAGATAGCAGCAAGAGCATACGTCCGCGTAGCTCAGTTGGGGGAGCGACTTACTCCGGAGTGAGGGGACCCAGCTTCGATGTCCAGCGTGGACAAAAATGACGGAGAAATTTACTTCGTCATCGGTGCAAAAAAGTGTTGCAAGAGTTTCATCTTTTGTGGAATAAATCCAGGATTTGCCGTTTACAAAAACAATATGCACAGCCAGTTGACATTTGAAGAATTCTTCATGTTTATTATTAACATATTTTTTTCTAATTTCCTTGTTGTTGTTTTTTAAATATGAACCTCTATGCTTTTTTAAAATATGTGCTTCTGAATTCTTTAGTTTGAGTTTCTTTTATCGGTTTATTAATGCAAGTCGCTGTTTCATGAGTTTGGTCTGGTAAGTTACTATTGTATCATTAAATACTTTGTTTTGGAGATACGATTTTCTTTTGAATGACCAAAACGGTTGATGATGAGCTAATATATCATGCAACATTTGTGCAATTCCGAAACACATGGAAAATCCGTTGAAAATCGAAACTATTTTCTAACAGATTTTGTAGTAACCGAAAGTGTTGATATTTCAGTTTTTCAGATTTCTGTGAATGAATGGAATGTAACATAAACTACCAAAATCGTATGATGGAAATACGTATTTCTTTCGTCGCAATTGAAGCAAAAGTAAAAGGGAAATGCGAAATGCCTTACAGGCTCCGTTCTTAGGTCTATAATAATTTGAAGCGGAAGAATGCTTGGGAGAACACACAGTAAGCCGATATATCAACACAAACCTCCTCAGTAAGAGATATAAACTTAAATGTTAGCAAATACAGATGGGCCACTGGGTCACGTTGAAATTCTATCCGCTGAAATATTACAAACTTATTATTAGCATTAATATCAAAAGGTATGTTTACGAGACTTTACCACCAAGTGGGAATTTAATGCATTGGAGAAAACGAGCGGGAAAATAGCCAAGCTCCGATTGTGTTTGAGCATACATACTGCTAAGCAACTATGCTCCAAGTCAATCTAAGTATGTGCTGTTGTGGAATGTATTAAATAGCTACCACCGCTACGAAAAGTAGTCCTCAGCGTGCTGGCCAGCAGTTTGCCAACACTTGTGTTTTTGCTGGGATGTTCTTAAGCAGCCGTAGATGACAGACAGAGAGAAGAGAAAAGAAAGCAAGGTGCAATGATTTTCTGTTATGTCATAAGCTCTAAATTTGGGGTAGTAATGCTTTTCATCAAGGCCAGGATTTATACCATTTCACGGAGGCGCTGTGAGATGGCTGCCAATTATTTTTTTACAATAGTACAAGCTTAGATTGACTTGAAGTATAAGGTGTCTCAGTTAAATGTCACTGTTTTTATACATGCAGCATATACGATTCTTAAAATGATTTCCATGGTTCTGAAAAATAAGTGTTTTTAGAAAAATGAAAACATTTTAAGAAATATCCAAGAAATAATCATAAGAAGCTACAAGAACGTGATACGTCCTACACATCGAATATCATGTACAGGAATGAAAATCGTCAAGTTCAGGAATGAATCAAATGTCCTCTACAGCCAATAAGCATTTAGTTTCAATAGATATCTTTTTTTTAATTTCAGAGACTGTTTAACATTTATTTCTAAGGACGGGGGATTTTAAACGAAGCCCAGGTGATTGAAAATTCGTGTAGAAATGTTTTTTAATATAAATACGTATATTCATAAATATAATGAGTAGACAGGCTGGGAAAATACTAAATTATAAACTCTTATTCATAGAGAAAATGAGCATTCTGTATCACACGAAACCCTCCTTTTAATATTTCTAACGAGGCATCCGGTGGAGTTCTAGTGTGTGTGGCTACTCTTCTTCTCCTCACGGGATCCGATGTGCCACCAGACGTATTTTTGTGCATTGGAATTAAAATGAACCCCACGGAGAAAAAATTCCCTCATGTCTGCTATCATGGTAACAGACTTACCGACATCCCAGATCGCTAACGCCTTAAAGAAAATGTCGGTCATTATGGCCGACACGTGACGTCATGAATTGTTTTTGGCGTGAACAACGGTGACGTTTTGGAGTCAAAAAGGTTGCGGACTCATTACATCATCCAACTTCGATTGCTGCTGGCACAAACTTCTCGCCACTGGTCCATGGGGTAGTCCACTACGACAACCCTGTCACTTCCTGAGTTTGGCCAAGCCCATCTGTGACATCACTTCCGGCTGAATTCCTATAAAACTCTGGCTACAAATCCCACCATATACCATCTCTACTGACTCAACAATCGTTATTGAAGAGTTTACACCGATGAAACAGATTTAGACTCCAATAGCTATGTCTGTTACAGGCTTTTGAGCACAAAAACGAAGAGACATTAAATGAAACCTAGAGGCACACGATAGGAAAGCTGATAGACACAGAAGTCAGAGGGCCTAGCTGTTAGTGCTCGTCGCTTATGCGACTGACGTCACACAAAATCCAAGTACACACTAGCAATGGGGGGGCGAGTGAAAGGGGAGGGAACAGGCGGCCTCATTTTTAACTAGGAGGCCAGCTCCTCGGGTGCGACCACTTAACGTGCCTATCACCACGCACAGCTGATATTTTGCTGCTCAACACACCGCCCTTACCTGGAATCGATCCTAGGAGCTTTTTATTGGCAAGCAGATGTGCTAACCACATGGCGATCATCTGCGGCAACTGAATTCGTATAATTGTTTAGGTTCTCAATTGATATACTAAGCTCGAAGTTACAACGAACTTGAGTTTCATTCTAGTACTATAATTGCAAACAATCTAGTGCTTGCTCGGTACAATCTACACTATCTAACAACAAATAATTGGACACCTGTGATAGCAAAGGAAAACGAAGCTTATTCACCTTCAATAGTTGGCGGAGCCTCCACGAGCGGCGCTTACAGCTGCGACCCTCCGGGGCATACTCTCAACCAGGCGTTGTACGACGGTTAGCGGTATTTCCTTCCACTCGGCTTAGAGAAGACAGGTCAGTTCCTTCACCGATTTCGGACGGTGGGGGCACCCCTTAAGTCGACGCTTCAACTCTTCCCAGAGATGCTCGATAGGGGAAAGGTCCGGGCTCTGCGCAGGCCAGTCCATTCGATTAAAACCATTGTCACCATACCAAGCCATGGTGGACCTCACAACATGACAGGTGGCATTGTCATCCTGAAAGTAACATAAGTTCACCTCGTAAAACTGCCACAACGTAGGAAGCGTATGGCCATCCAAAATTGGTGCAGTAGGTCTCGGTGTTGAGTCTACCAGGAATTGCGACCAAGGGTTCAGTGCCATACCAGGAGAAACACCCACATGGCATAATTCCACCGCCGCCGAACTTCACAGTTGGCTCAATACATTCCGGCAGGAGGCGTTCTCCAGGCAGACGCCAAACCCAGACCCTGCCATCCGAACGGTAGAGGTAAACCTTTATTCGTTGCTCCAGAGAACTTGTTTCCACTGTTCAACGGTCCACTGTCGACGTTCTTTACACCACGTTAGCCGAGCAGCGCTATTGGACTTGGTGATCAAAGGCTTGTGGGCGGCAGCACGTCCATGATAACCGAGCAGATGGGCTTCCTTACAGATGGTATTCATCAAAAGAACACTCCCGGATGCCTGTTGAAACTCCTCGCGGATGTGGCCCATCGATTTGGTGCGGTTTTTCCGAATTTCTCTGGCCAGCATCCGTCGGTCTCTAACTCCCAGTTTTGTGGGTCTGCCGGGTTGGGGCACATTCCGACAGTCACCTCTGATCTTCTACTTGCCAATCACGTAGGCCACTGTTGATTTTGGGTCTCTTCAACTCGCTGGATATGTCACGTATGGATCAGCCATTTCTGTGATACCCGACAATTACACCTTTCTCGAAATCAGAAAGCTCCGAACTGCGTGGCATCTTTCATGCGACTGGTTGCGTTGTTGTTTCCCACACGATATTTAACGGCGGCGGCCGAGGCGTGTATCAGGACCGCAGATATCGTCGATTGCAGGGGTGTCCAATTACTTGTTCGTAGATAGTGTAATATTTACTTGAAACAGATTAACATTAAGCAATGTATGGTTTTTCATTTAAGTATGAAGAAAGAACGTTTATAAATACAATTATTAGCAAGTTTAACGGCTACTATAGTTTCGCGCGAAATCCAGCGTTTTAGGACTTCGGCGTGTTGATCTCTTACGACGGGTGTTGTTCGTTTCACGTGTCACGTTAGTGGCTGTCAGTTTTGATGACTGTTTTCGATGCGCTGGAGAGGTGTTGCGATGAAGTTGAATCAGTCACCAGGAAAGGACACCTTTGAAAAACGTGAAAGGGCAGAACAACAAATAGCCAGAAAGCAGGGGCAACAAAAAAGGCTTCCAAAAGTCCAGATCATCAATTAGCCAGAAAGCACGGCTTCCCAACAATGTGCTGCAATCGACGATCATGGGTAAATGTGGTGGTCTGAGCGACTTTGATCGTGAACGCATTCTCGGTGCAAGACCGATGGATCATTTTATTCCCCAAGTACTAAGAGCCCTGGGACTCTTGAGAGAAACGGTATCAAGAGTGTACTGCAAATATAACATTGAGGGACGTACCAGCGCACAGAGAGCAAGCGGTGACGGACCACACGCCACTGATAACCGGGCTGGTCGCAAACTATCCAGGCCGGTAAACACCGATCAGTTGGAAACGGCGACGCAAATCACATCCAGGTTAAATGTCGGAAGCGCAAGCAGCGTTAGCGAGCTAAAGGTATGGCGCATTCTGCATACCCGGGGTACGGGAGCCGCCGCCCTACTCGTATGTCATTATCGACAGCTCGTCATCGGACATTACGCCCCGCATGGTGCCAGGAACATCAGAACTGGACCTCTGCAGGATGGCATCGTCGTGTGATCAGATGAGTCCCGTTACCAAGCTGACGGGAGGGTGCGGGTTTGGCATCGACAGTATGAGGTCATAGTTCCGTCGTGCCAGTCCGCATTGTTCAAGGTGATGGTGGTTCTATGATGGTTTAGATATCCTTCTTATGGGATACATTGGGTCCATTGGGTGTCTGGAGAGGACCTTAACCGCAGCGTGTGTGTGATCAGCTAGCATGTGCTGGTGGATCACACACACGCTTTGTGGCCTTCGCGCATCCTTCGGTTGCTGGTCTGTTGGAGCCAAACAATCCGCCGCCCCACTAGGTAGCAATTACCCAGGCATGGCTCGAAGAACACTCACCTGAGTTTGAAATCATCCAGTGGACCGACGGATGTAAACTCTGAGTTAGCTCTCCTGGATGCCGTAACGCTGATTATCAGATCAATGAATCCTGGATCGACATCTCTGGCGGAGCTGTGGATAACGCTGCAACAGGTATGACTGGAATTGCCTCCGGAAACCCTCCCGGATCTGATGGCGTTGATACCTCGAAGTGTAGAGGCCGTTTTTGGTTCTGGAGGTGGACCAACATGCTATTAGTTATAGGCATCTCCAATGTTTTGTCCCTTAAGTATACACGGAATCTACGTAAGCACAAAGCAACTGTCTAAATTTAAAATGGCACATCCCAAGAATTTGACAAAGGGACTGAACTATATCAGGGATGAGTTATGAATCCTTCTGATTTTATACCTGTCTTGAGCAGACCGAGTTCAAAAGAGCACATCGGAGCTTTTGCAGATGATTGAATCATAACAACAGAATCAGTTGAAGAGACAAAAATAAAATTTTAATTGACAGGCAAATAGCTTTTGAAAAATCTGGTCTAGCGATAAATGTGGAAAAACAGAGATGATGATAGTTTGAAGAGGGGAACAAAGATGGTTTAATGAGAGAGATCGTGTTACAGAGAAAGAAGATAACTAAAATAACAATGAAGATGACACCGAATTCTTTTGTGTAAAAGTAACACATCTCTTGAATATTTTCGAACATTAAAAGAGTTCTTCGAAGCAGATTTTTTTAAAACAAGTTAGTAAAATGATGCAATGCATTGATTATGATGCGCTTTCCAACATACCAGAAATCATTACTTAAGTTATTACTCAAGTTATGAGGATAATGGCTGTGAATAAATCGCACTGCTGTGCCCTGACAATTACCCCTATTTCGATGATATTCAACAGAACCGGTTCAGTATACCCTCGGAACAACATACTAAAGTTTGTCGCAATAGAATCACTTTTAGTCAAGTTATGAGGATAATGGCTGTTGAATAAATCTCGCTCCTGTGTCCTGACCTTCAACCCCATTTTGATGATATTCAACAGAACCGGTTCAGTGCACTTCTGGAACAACATGATAAAGTTTTGTCGCAATCGAAGCATTTTTACGTAAGTTATGATGCATAAGCTCAATGGAATGGATCCCGCTCCTATGTCCTGACCTTTGACCCCATTTCTCCCATTTTCAATAAGATTCATTCCCATGTTATCCCCTACAACATACTAAAATTTCATCGAAATGAAACCATTTTTACGCAAGTTATGAGGCATAAGGGCAGTGGAATGGATCCCGCTCCTATGTCCTGACCATTGACCCCATTTCTTCTATTTTCAATAGGGTTCGTCCCCAGTGGTCCCCTACCACATACTAAAATTTCATCAAAATCGAACCATTTTACGCGAGTTATCGTGCGGACGGACAGACGGCGGACAGAGCTGGAACATATACTCTTCTTCAACTTGTGGTTGGAAAGCGTTAAAAAGGCAAAAATCAAGGACACAGCACATCAGTTCACGCCCTCCAGTCGATAAACTGTGGTTAAAATGTAGATTATGCACATTTCTTCCTGACAAGAATGGAACTGCTTACAAAAAACATATTTTCAAGGGGATTTCTAGAAGGCGTAAACCATCCACAAGTTGAAATAGCTACTCCCGGACTCTAGCAGCACAAATGCGTGCTACGAAAAATCACAAATTGTACATAAGATGTTTTCGACAGAGAAAGCTTTCCTATAGAAAGATTGTTTTCTCAAATCGAAGTAAAATTAGAGGAAATGTTTAGGAGTAAACTGTAATATAATTTCACATCTCCGATTGATAAAACTGTGAATTGTGAAAAAGTAGAAAATATATTAAAATATTCTTCATCGCGGGAAAATGATTTTTTTTTTAAACACGACATCCAGAAGTAGCGATAGCAAGAAAAATAAATTCTTACATGTAACCCTCCTTCCCACTATCAAAGTTGTTCCCATATCTGAAGGCTGCATGGTATATTGATAGACAAGTAAAACTCATCTTTTGTAACACTTCCTTTTCCAGTGGTCTCCTCCACAACAGGCTTTCAGAGTAGAACAGAAAATCTAGGAGGAGGGATGCGATGTCACGGCTATGCAGAAATTCGCATTGGAAGACGTCTGATGGTTTCGCAATTTGTGACCAACAGCAGCAGAAGATTGTTGATATATTGTACTTCATTATTGGTTAAATACAGTTAAAAACAAGGAAAACCTTGGTCTTACCGTGCTACGGTTTGTTTTAAACGGAATACACAAAGAAATGTAGGTATCTGACGGTAAAATTAAAGAAATTCTTGAAATAATATTTTTTCTGCAGTGATACTTTCAACGTTGTCACACTGCCGAAATATTCGCAGGCTAAAGGATAAATAATGAGAAAATAAATATAAAAAATGTCTTAGATTGCATGTTGTTATAAACTCGTATCGCGCTGTGACTCGTTTTTGTAGTTTTCGTGCAAAGAGTAAATAATATTTTTTGTAATATCATGTTGTTTTACTTGCGCTCCATTCATTGCATGCCACCATTTGTACTAGACGTTCAGAAGTTGACAGTTGTATTGTGTTCTATTGTCTTTCAAACAGAGCATCGTTTTGTTAGAAGTTTTATCTGTTCCGCTTTATTCCACAGTGGTTCAGATTTTTTCAAAAAGCAGAGTCTTAAAAAGTTGATGATCTTATCAGACGGCGGATTACTATTTTATTTGGATAGGGCTAGTGCCGAATGACATATTTCCGCGAGACCGTTCTGCTGATCGCTTCCATCGAAAAGAAAGTCTTCCTTTTTCTAGAAGTAACACTAACTGTGTCTGCAACACATCATTTGATTCCTTTCCGATTTTAGTTTCCATGCAACAAATCCTTGATATTATGGCTGAAAAGAAAGCAAAAGACTGGGAAAGCTCAAGAGTATTATGCTTCACAACGTTATGTGATATATAATCCAAGAATAAGGACGTTTCGTTCTTACATACTGCACTAACTAGATCCGCAGATAATATCACACTCATGATATGTTCAAAGTAGCTTTACCTGTTGAAGTAACATTAAGAAATGCATTTTTTGCCGATCAGACCTCTCACATAACTCATGTACGTTTTTACCCCAATACAGTTTTTAAAGTTAGTAGATATACTATTCCTACCCTAGCGCACATACACAGTCGATTCACATTAATGTGACCACCTCCTATTTTTGACGTCAACAGCGCGGTGCCAATGAAAGAAGGCACGTGTCGGGAGCTGGCTTGGAAGGTAAATAAGGTGTGCTGTAGACATTCTTTAAACACATCACTCGTTGCTGTCATGGATAAAAGGAGCGATTTATCAGATTTGCAAAAAGGGATGATTACCGACTTTCCAGGCAACTATGGCAGTATTTCTGAAACTGCTCAGTTTGTGAACCATTCGCATCGTGCTGTGGTTAAAGTGCATCGTGATTGGAGAAATGGCACTATTGTGAATAAGCGTCTTGGAAACTGCGGAGCACAACGTTTCATTGATGTGAGAGGTGAACGTCGGCTACGAAGGTGCTTAAGGGCCTATCGACACTTACAATGGATCAACTCACTGGACTAATTAACCAGGCAACTCACTGGACGAATTAACCAGTGGGGCTACCGGAAGTGTGTCTAAAACAACAGTTCAGCTAACCCTGCTGAGCATGGAACTCCGGTGCAGACGGATGGTCACTGCACCTATGCTAACGGAGGTGAATAGGCAGAAAAGGCTTTTGCACGGCGGTATCGGAATTGGACCTCCCCTGATTGTCAAAGGGTTGCCTTCTACGATGAGTAACGTTTTCTGCTTCATAGATCGGATGGACGTTGGTTTATAAGGCGAGAAACATAGGAGAACAAACACTCTTCAACGATTTCTGGAAGAACACAAGCTGGTGGGACAGCGTTATGGTCTTGGGAATGTTTTTCGTGGTATTCTCTGGGTCCACTTATGCCTGTGGAAGGCACTATGGACCGAATTCGTTATGAATCCATCCTTACAGATCACGCACAGCTATACATTCTGATTGTCTTCGGTGAGGCGGATGGGAACTTCCAGCACGACAATGCGACGTGTCACACAGCTAGAAATGTCCGAGAGTGGTTGGAAGAGCACGATGAAGATTTCAAAGTACTTCTCTGGCTCCCTAATTCCCGAGACTTAAACTCAGTTGAGCAGCTGTGGGACCACCACGGTCGTATTGTTCGCTCTATCGATCCTCCACCACGCACCCTCCAGCAGCTGTCAGATGCACTGCAGTCAGCATGGTTTCACATACTAGTGAACACCTTCCAGCACCTTATTGAGTCACTCTCAGCTCGTTTACCTGCAGCCAGCGCTACACACGGTGGTCACTCTGGATATTAGCTGGTGGTCACATTAATAATGTGACTCGACAGTGTATTTAGATACATAAGCTTGGAGAAACTGAAAAGATATAGAAGTGATATTCTGTGGTCGCCAGTTCTTAAGGGTGTGCTGGAAAGCTAAGGCTCTTAAGCTTTCCAGCACACCCATCCTAATAATTGTGCTTAACTCCTATCAGGATGCTTTCCTGTTTACTTATAATTGGTTTCCTTTAGGTAAGAGTACCATTAAAAATTTCCTTTTCATAGCAATCAATAGCAAGGTTCTTTTAATCATTCTGAATCCACTGACGGATGAAGGTCTCCCTGAATCTCTTCCACATGTTGAGCAGTTGTCTCTCACGTCATTCGAGCTTGCTTCTTAACTTATTTCGCCTATCTCGCACATGGTCTTCTTCTGGATATTATCCTATAGAACATAGTATTCCGTGATCTTTTTCTGGATGTTATCTTATCCCTTGGAACATAGGATAATATCCAGAAGAAGACCTGGTAAGACTATCTCTTGGAACATAATTTTACGTGCTCTTTTTCTGTATATTATCCCATCTCTTGGAAGATAGTCTTATGTAGTCTCTTTCTGGATGCTTTCCAGTTTTTAGAATATAGTCTTACGTGGTCTTCTTCTGGATATTTTCCTATTCTTGGAACATATTCTTACGAGATCGTTTTCTGGATAATATTCTATCTCTGAGAAAAGTGGTTCGCTAACCCCTTGATCTTTCTAGGGGTCCGCCAAAATATTTCCGTAATGGCGGAATTGGACAAACAGATTGTGAAATTTTGTGAGGCACATTTACAAGATTCCATTCTAAACTTGACGAGGTTTTTCTTTCCGTTATCTCTTCAGAAACTTACACTTACTTTTTCTCCCCCCACCCCCTCAATACTTTGTTGCGCTTTCCACAACAATCCTGACTCACCATTGGGGAAATTCCTTTGTGACGGAAATCACGAGGGATATCTCTTTCTTTCCCTCCCGTCATGGGTTATTTCCGGTAGTTCATCACGCAATGTTTAGCTTGTAATGTCCGCCCACGGATTCAAGAACCCGGGCTGGAAAATTGCCAAGAAGGGTAAATTCATGTTGAACGGGAGAAAGATACGAGCAACGCCTGTTATGTCCGTGCCTACTGAAGGCCACGTCACCCCAACGGATTGCGTCGACAGCACGAAGTCTTTTTTTTTTCGCTGTGCGAGTACGTCCTTATTTTTTGTTGTGCAATTGTGTGGGAGCAATCGTTCAAGTAAAGCTGTATTCGTCCTCATCAGAAATGGATAAGTGGTTGATAATTAGTAGTTTGAAAATAAGAACACAGAGTAGCATATTCGGAGGTTAATGCTGCGTCTAGCTCATCGAGTAATACATCTTCTAGTAATGTGTTCAATCCGACAACGGTTAAGCGTGTGTAAAGAAAATAAAGTACGTTGATAATTACACTGAAGTGCCAGAAAAAGGTACACCAGTCTAATACTTGGTAAGTCCCCCACCGGGAGCGCAGGACTGCAAAAATACGACGGGGCATGGACTCCACTAGCTTCTGGAAATATGCTGTAGGCAATGCACACCATACTTCCTGCAGAGCGTTCCACAATTCGGGTGTATTCCGAGGTCTCGGATTCCTGTGTTCAATAGCGCGTTCCATGGCATCACAATTGTGTTTTACCACGTTCAGATCTGGGGAATTGGGTGGGAATAGCAACATCACCAACTCAGACGAATGGTCCTCTAACCATAATTTAGCGTCCCGAAACTTGTGCGGAGGTGTATTGTCCTGTTGGAACAAGCCCAACCCATCAACATGAATACAGGACATGAACGGGTGTACCTCGTCAGAACGGATGCGCACATAGCGTTGGCCGGTCACAGACGTTTGTAGACGTACCAGGGGTTTCAGTGGAGTTCCCCCATGCCATTACGGACACCCCCACCTCCACCCCAGCCGGTACAGTTTTGTGTTGACAGGCGGGATCCATGGCTTCATGGGGTTTGCGCCGCACACGAATCCTTCCATCTGCCCGATACAGTTGGAAACGTGACTCGTCAGACTAGGCTACTTGTTTCCAGTCATCAAGGGTCTAGTGGCGGTGTTTCTGTGCCCAAGCGAGGCACATAGCTCTGTGTCCTGCACCATCAAGGGGACTCGTGTTGGGCGTCGGCTCCCAAAGCCCATATCGTGCAGAGTACGTTGCACAGTCCGGACGCTGATGCTTGTTGAGACACCAGCATTGAATTCCGAAGATACCTGCGAGAGTGTTGCACACCTATCGCATGAAACAATTCTTGACAGCCAACGATGGTCACGTTCACCCAATGTCTTTTTACGGCCACACTGGTATCGTAGGTTGGAGGTTTTGCCGGAATTCTTGTAGTCACGGTACACCCTTGCAATGGTCGTCCGTGAAAATCCGAACTTCGTTTCTACCTCCGAAATGCTATGGCCCATCTTACGAGCGCCAACTATGACACTGCGTCGTTGAAAATCGCTTAAATCGTTAATGCTTGCCATTCTCATGCCGAAAACAGCTCTGATAGCTGCTCAAGGATGTCTATCGCTTTATATACGAACTGCCGGAAGCAACCGAGTACGCGCATAGGTGACGTTGCTATGTATTTTGCATATGCTCGTCTGTACCAATTTGTCTGGCACTTCAGTGTACATTACGTTTGGGTTTACTTATAGAGGTGACAAGACCTGTCCGCGACCGCAATGTGTTGTTTGTGGTGACATTCTAGGTAACAGTAGTCTGAAACCTTCTCTACTTAGGCGCCATTTAGAAACTAGACACCCCACCCATGTAAACAAGTCTTTCAAATTTTTTACACGAAGAACTAAGGAGTAGAAAAATGATTTAATTTCTTTTGTATCTGTTTTATAAAGTGACAATGGGAATGCCCTGGAAGCTTCTTATTCCTTTTGATACAGAATTGCTAAAACTTCAAATCCTCATACGATTGCAGAAGATCTAATGCAACCCGTGCATAAATAATGTAGTGGAGTGTTTGTTTGGAGAATCTTTCACCAAAAAGGTCAATATAATACCATTGTACGACAACACAGTCTACCGTCGGATTAACGACAGTGGCAAACTATGTCGAAAATGTACTTTTACAAAGAGTTCGTAGCAGTCCTTGTTTTGCGATTCAACTTGACGAATCCACTGATGTTGTCAATTTAGTAATTTTGTCCCTTTTTGTCAGGTATATTAATGGGAAATCTGTAGAAGAAGAGCTCTTGTTCTCTAGACCTATAAAAGAGAGACCTACGAGAAAAGATATATTTACGTTAACCGATCAATACGTTTAAGGAAATGCAATAGACTGGACTCACTGTGTAGTCATTTGTTCAGATGGTGCAAAATAATGGGTTGTCGGAAAAGTCATGAAGTATTTTGGCACCCGATGGCGGTTGGGCGGTTTTGAAAGTACTAGGATGCATGCGCAGCTCTGTTATCGCTATGGCATTCGACAGGTGCCAGTTTTAGCTGCAGTCTAAAAGGAATAGTGAGCGATTTGGTTGATTTGCGGAGATTTGACATCAAGTTGAAGATGGAAGACCAAACCGTGCATTTTCGTCATATGTTACTGTTTTACTCCAGTAAAGGGAAGAACGCGCGTCAAGCTTGTGAAAAGTTGCGTAAAGTGTACGGTGATAATGTTCTACAAGAACGGCAGTACCAGCGGTGGTTCGCAAAATTCCGTGCTGGTGATTTTGACCTCAACGATGCTCCTAGGTCCGTAAAGCCTACCGAGGATGATGACGACCAAATCAAGGCATTGATCTAGTCAAACCCACGTTATACGACACTAGAGATTGCAGACACATTGCACATCCATCATCCAAGCGTTCACGACCACCTGAAGAAGCTGGGATACGTAAGCAAGCTGGATGTGTGGGTTTCTCATGAACTCAAAGAAGCTCAATTGACGGTGCTTATAAACATCTATGATATGTTCATTAAACGTGAGGAAAACAATCCGTTTTTGAAGCGGCTGATAACTGGTGACGAAACGTGGATTGTGTACAACAATGTGCTGCGCAAACGGTCTTGATCCCGACGTGCTGCTTCGCTTCAAACGACATCCAAAGCAGACATTCATCAGCGGAAGGTTTTGGTCTCAGTGTGGTGGGATTTTAAAGGTGTCGTGTTTTTCGAGCTCGTACCACGGAACCAAACAATCAATTCGAATGTGTACTGTTGGCAATTGGACAGTTTGAACGAATCCATCATCCAGAAACATCCAGAGCTCATTCATCGTAAAGGTGTTGTGTTCCATCACGACAACGCGAGACCACACACAAGTTTGATCACCTGCCAAAAATTATTGGAGTTTGGGTGGGATGTGTTGCCCCACCCAGCATACTTGCCTGACCTTGCGCCGTCAGACTTCTACTTCTTTCGCTCTCTTCAAAAGTCCTTGCGTGGTATAACGTTCAATTGAGATGAGGCTGTAAATAAGCAGCTTGTACAGTTTTTCGCCACGAAAGACAGGTCCTTCTATGAACGAGGCTTTCTGCAGCTCACTGAAAGATGGCAAAAGGTTAGCGAATAAACCGGGCATTATATCATTGATTGATCTTTGTTTTTTCTATCAATAAATGACCTTTTCAAAACATGGCTAAAATACGTCATGACTTTTCCGACAACCCCATATATGACAGGGACTTATAGTGGGTTTGTTGCCAAAGTGAAATCACTAGCGCCTAATATTTCTTAGACACATTGCTGCATTTATTGACAAGATCTTGTTTCCAAACGCATATCCGAAGGGTTGAAAATTGTGCTAGACGATGCAGTTAAAATAGTTAATTTTATTATGGCCCGTCCTACAAATTCCCGCAATTTTTGTGCAGCACTTTGAGAGCAAATGGGAAGCATTTATAACTGTTTATTGTTTCACACTGAAGTTAGGTGGTTACTTCGAGGTAGAACTCTTACAAGATTCTTTGAACTTAAACCGGGAGTTTTGGTTTTTCTTACCAACCATCCCTTTCACAAAGCAAAGTGCATCCAATATCAAATGTGGCTCCAGGCTTTAGCCTATTTGGCAGAACATTTTCTCCAAAATTAACAATTTAAACCTATCTCTTCAGGGGTCAAATATTGACATTTATATTGTGCAAGACTGTATTGATTGAACTGAAAAAGGACCCACATAAGGCCATTCTTTTAGCTGATAAAACTAGTCAAGTTGTGATTTTAAATCAAGGTGATTTTGTTCAAAAAATGCTCAATGCCATTTCTAGTATCCCTCATGTAATAGTGGAACGAGATCCCACCTGTTAGTGCTTTAAGCCGCCTTAAGAATTCTTCAGCTCCTCCGGACTCCTTTTCAAAAGCTTCTTTCAATCCACCCCTGGCTGCCATGTACCTGATTTATTTGGTAGATTAAAAGTACACAAGGAAGGGTACCCTATTCACCCTCGTGTGTCAGGTTACATTGCCCCCACCCGACCTTTGGAAAAAGCTCTGGCAAGTTATCTCACCAAATTTACCGTGAATTCTTCCTACTCAATAAAGAGTACCACACAAGCTATTGATAAGTTAATTCAGCCACTACCAACTTCCTATTTTTTGGCGTCCCTACATGTAGTTTCGTTATACACGAATGTACCTATGGAAGCTACATTTCAGTTAATTCAGGCTTTACTCATTGACTCTAACATTTGTGCTAATGATATTTCTTTCAATATGAATGCTTTTCATCTAATTAAAAGGCCTTCCTTTTTCAAATTTCAGAATATGTTTTACCAACAAACCGACGGGACAGCCATGGGTTCACCTTTATCTGCAGTCTTAACAGAAATTCTTCTTCAGCACATTGAAAATAAAGTCATACAAGAAATCCGACAAAAACCTAGTCTCTATATATCCGTTACGTTGATGACATCTTGGTAATTTGGCCATATACCATAAATGAGTTACATCAGTTTGTCAACGCTATGTCTTCTCAATACCCCTTCATCAAACTCACGATAAAACTTGAACATAATTTTGTTTTACCTTATCTAGATTTTCAAATTACTCGTAACCCTTCTGACAATTTCCTGTCTTTTGTCGTTTATCGAAAACCCACTTCCACACTCACTCTAATTCCGTACAATTCTGCCCACTCTTTTCAGCATAACATTTCTGCTCTGTAATTCCTATTTAGAAGAGCATATTCGCATTCTTCTAGCCATTTTGCCAGAGCTCAAGAACTACAATGGATATCATCCTTTGCTAAAAACTATGGTTACCCGGGCAACGTTGTTAAGGGGGTGCACAATAAAGGACGGTTTGCTATGTCAACTGCTTTAATTAGTGAACAAGTGCCTAAAAAGTATGTTGGATCTGTTGATTTCAATCCACATATTGTAAACCTTCTTACCAACATATGTTCCCGTCATAAAATACAATTTGTGTATGTTATTCCTATGCTCGACACTATTTCTGGTGAACTAATTAATCATTATGTAGGTTCAACCAAAAGAAATTTGGATTTGAGATTAAATGAACACAGATATGATTTAAAAATGAATCACTCAAGCACCTCTTTTGCAAGAACTGTAAGTACTGGAAATTCCATCCCAGACTGGAACAACGCTAAGATCATAAACACACCTAACTCTGTTTATTCCTTGTTATTTACAGAAAGCCTCTATATTTCGGCCCATAGTACACGTTGTCGTAATGACTATTATCCTGTGTTTTACCTTAACCCTGGAGCAATCTTATTGGGAAGGACAGCACAATAACTATTGTTTCTGTTGCGTAATTTTCATTGGCTAATTATGCTTTTTTGACTGTCTTGTTATCTGGTATATCATGTAACACTGACATTACCTTTCCCATGATGCATCTGCTCCACGTACGTAAGACCAGCATGTAACCAGATGGTGAAATCACATCTGATGTAGGTGTCACTGTGACACCGAAAGTGCTAATGTGTTTTTTAACCTGTACATAGATTTCGTTTTTTAGCTGAATAAATACTATCGTGCAACAAGACGGATTTCTTTTAATACTAGTATTTATGCACTAATTATAGTGTCTACCGTATCGTATCGTTCATCAACAAAGTAAACTTTGGGGCAACGTGTTTAATTAGCAATCAAACTGAGGGCTTTGATACCCTTCAGGGCTTCCTGGTAGAAAATCAGCTTTCTTTGGACGAACACGTTAAGAACATGTTTAACACTTGAAGGGACATGGGAAAACCTTCAGAGAATATTTCTCTGCTATGTCCAATAATAAGAATTGGATTCGCAATCTCTTGGAAGAGATAGCAGTTTTGGAATCCTCCATATTAAGCGTGAATGAAAAAAAAACAGTTCCTTGAAATTTCCACTGATTTTGAATTACAGAAAAGTTTTAAATTTTGTCATTAATTGGTTTCTAGTTAAGTTTAAAGACGGAGCTCACAGTGTTACTGAATAAAGGCATTAGAGCTTTGTTACCATTTTCTTCCACCTATTTGTGCGAGAATTTTTTTCCTTCATATGTCTATTTACAAAATAAATACAGAAACAGACTCGGTATTGAAAATGACTTCAGAGTTTATTTATCTTCTGTGGTTCCTGAGTTTAAAGCTCTGTGCCATCCAAAACAAGCGCATCCTTCTCACTGAAGTCACGTGAAAAGTTGAATAACTACGAGTGAGTAACTACGTATTAAAACTTTTTAAAGCAATTTTGAAACTTAAACCAGCATGGAACTTTGTGATTGCAGAAAGTATCTCAGTAATGTGACAAAGCAGCAATTTCAGTACTATTTAAAAAAAACCAATGAAATGTGATGATATTGTGACAATTAAGATAAGAAAATTTGAAAGTTATTAAACATTTTGATTGCAATTAATAACTAAATTTCCTAAACATGAGGTATAAAATTATGTGCGTGGCTATGGATATTTATAAATGATTCGCAGAACTCAGTTATTCGT
Source organism: Macrothele yani (assembly GCA_039090855.1). Classification (NCBI taxonomy): domain Eukaryota; kingdom Metazoa; phylum Arthropoda; class Arachnida; order Araneae; family Macrothelidae; genus Macrothele; species Macrothele yani. The sequence goes on along the minus strand of CM077007.1, from coordinate 97,207,165 downwards.
GAAAGGAAATCGCGAGTCGAACTTTAAGAACCACTGCCTTAGAACATAGTCTTACGTGGTCTTCTGAATATTATCCTATCCCTTGGGACATACAACAAAAGAGATTTCAGTTGTCCGATGGTGGTTCAGTTCTTCTAGAAATATGTTTAGCCCGTTGCCACTCAACGGTCTTTATTTCAATCAATATATCATCCACTCTTTTCATTTTCTTGATCCGTGAGTTCCTTTTCTATCTTTCCTGATTATATTGAGTTGGAAAGAAAGTAATGTCCGCAAATGCAAGGCAACTGAAAAGTGTTAATTACTGTATCATCATCATCATCATTGTCAACCATTATCAATCCACTGCTGGACGAAGGTCTCCCCAAGTTTCCTCCACAACGGTCTGTCTTGTGCCAGTCTCCTCCATGTCACTCCCGCATACTTTCGAATTTCATCCACCCATCTTCCATGTGGTCTTCTTCTGGGTCTTTTCCTGTCCCTTGGAATCCAATCTAAAATTTCGGCTGTTCATCGATGGTCTGTCCTTCTGGCAGTATGTCCACCCCATTGCCATTTCAGGGATTTAACTCTGATCATGATGTCTTCCACTCTTGTCATTTTTCGGATCCACGTGTTCCTCTTCTTATCTCTCCTGGTTACACCAAGCATGCACCTCTCCGTGCTTCTTTGAGTTGTCTGCAGCCTTTGTATGTCTCTTTTAGCTAAGGTCCACGTCTCTGCGCCATACGTAAGCACTGGAAGGATGCATTGATCAAACACTTTTCTTTTAAGACATAATGGCATATTGCTCTTGAAAATTATGCTGTTTTCCAAAAGCTCTCCAGGCAAGTTTTGTACGCCGATTAATTTCTTCACCAATGTGACCCTCACTGATATCTGCTGTCCAAGATAAACGTACGTGTCTGTTATCTCCAGCTTTTCTCCATCAATCGATAAATCTTCATTTCTTGTAAAAGCATTGTACATCACTTTTGTCTTCTGAAAGTTCATTTTTAATCCCACTTCTTTACTCTTGTCAGCAAGTTCCTGGATCATACTCTGTAGCTCTGATGGGGTAGTTGCAAAAATGACTATGTCATCAGCAAAACGAAGGTGGGTTAGATAATCTCCATTAATCTTTATCCCTTTGTTTTCCCAGATCAGTGATTGAAAGACATTTTCCAATGTGGCATTAAAGAGCTTCGAGATATGGTGTCGCCTTGTCTCACTCCCTTTCCAATTTTTATGTGTGTTGTATTTTCAAACAGCCGAATCTTTGCACTTGCATTTTCATAGATGTTATTAATAATATTAATGTATGCGTCTTCAATACCGCAGGATTTCAGAGCCATTGCAACTGCTGATGGTTTCACCGAATCAAAGGCTCTTTCATAATCGATAAAAGCTATGCACAATGGAAGTTCATATTCCCTCGCTCTTTCAATTAGTTCTCTCAGTACGTGGATATGATCTATTGTGCTGTAGCCACTCCTGAATCCAGTTTGTTCTCTCGGTTGAGCCATGTCCAGTGTCACCTTCAAGCGGTGTGAAAGAACTTTAGTGAAGATTTTATAAACAACTGATAGGAGGCTGATAGGAGGCTGATAGGTCTGTAGTTCCTGAGATCCTCAATGTCACCTTTTTTAGGTAGCAAGATCATTGTAGCGTTGTTCCAATCCTCAGGAATTTTTCCTTCATTAAGGCATTTAGTGAAAATTTGGGTGAGTACTGTTTCGATTTCTCCACTTGCTTCTTGTATGATGTCTACAGTAATTCAATCTTCTCCTGGAGCTTTTCCCCGCTTCATGTTCTTGATTTCATGTGCAACTTCTGCTGGAAGGACTGGAAGAACTCTGGTACTGTACCTTTCATGTTGTCTGGAGTACATGTATCATCCCTTTCATATAATTTGGAGTAGAAATCTTTCACTCTTGTCAAAATGTCGCCTCTATTTCTTGTTACAGAACCATCTTCTTTTCTCAGTGCCATAATCTGTTTTTTCCCCTTACTGAGATGTCCCTTTGCTATCTTTAGGCTTTGGTTGTTTTCAATTGCTTTCCTTACTAGTTCACAGTTGAATTTCCTTACGTCTTCAGTGATACTTTTTCGTACTGTCTTGCATAGCTCTATATATTTCACTTTGGAAGTCACATCTTCTTTAGTTGTCCTCATCACTCTTCTTTTTTGCATCAACATTTTGGTTTTTCCTGATAATTTGTTCACATGCAATTTGTTCTTAGACCCAGCTAATTTTGTTGCTGTTTCCATAAGAGCTTTGGTTACTTTTCTGTTAACTTCAGAAATATCCACTTTTTCTGATGTTAGGCCTTCTAAAGCAGAGAATCTGTTCTTCAGTTCCGATTTGAAGGTATTATGGTGTTTTTTAAGGTTGTTTATGTCAATACATTTTGTTTGTCTTATGAGCTTGCTACGTTCGAGTTTAGTGTTGAGGTGCATCTTACATCTCACCAATCTATGGTCACTGCCTGTGTTGAACTTGTTTAGCACACTGCAGTCTTCTATGACGAATTTTTTGTTACACATAATATAATCAATTTCACTTGTCGTCCCATTTGGTTGTCTCCATGTCCATTTCCTGTGTGGCTTTTTCTTGAAAAAGGAGTTCAAGATGAAAAACCCTTCTGCCTCTGCAAACTCTACGAGAGTATTTCCACGCTGGTTTCTGTTGCCGTGACCGAATTTACCTACTGAAGTTTCATTCTGTTGCCGTTGCCCTATTTTTGCATTGAAATCTCCCATAATTATCTTCAAGTGCTGCTTACCTTTATTATTTAGATCACGAATTTCCTCATAAAATTCTTCAATTTCTTCTTCAGCATGACTTGTGGTGGGTGCATAAGTTTGAATGATCTGAGCCTGGTATCTTCTCGAGAGTTGGATAATGAGTCGTGCAGCTCTGTCAGAGGAACTTTCAACTTCTACAACTTTATCCTTCAGTTTCTTGTTTATTATAAATCCAACACCACTAGTTCTGCCAGTATCTGTCCCACGATAGTAGAAGAGATGTCCACTTTTCAGTTCAATGAGATCTTCTCCTTTTCTCCTTACCTCACTTAGCCCGACGATGTCCCACTTGATCCTTTGTAGTTCCTCTTCCAATTCAAGAAGCCTTGAATCAGAAGATAGGGAGCGTCCATTATACGTCGCCAAGGTCAGCATCAGATGGCAGCCTAGTCCGGTCCTCCGGGGATTCTTAGCACCCTCTGCCTTCATGTCGCACTGGCCTCTGCCTTGGCCAGGTACATTCCAGCTGCCGGAGACTGAGGGCCAAGATTTAAGTTGTGGAGTCATTTTGGAGGGTTTGGCCATATCTCACCACGCTGGCCAAGCGGGTTGGTGAGTGTGGGATAGCATTTCCTCTAATCCCGATGGTATAGTTATACCGCTATTGGCGGTCGTCAGAGCCCCTTTAGTGGGAACAGGATGCACCACGAGAAGGCGGGGTTGACATTTGTCAAGGAGAGGCTGTGATGTTACGCATCACCAGACCTTACATCCCAATTACTGTATACACAAGTACAAATCATTCTAAAATGTAGCTGCTATCGTTTACCATGACCTGCTCCCATCGTATGGTCAACGGTAGGATACCGTCCCTGTAGAATAGTAGCAGTGTAACGTATACTCTATATTCACTTTCCTTTTGATTTTACTATCTCTGGTTATTTTATTTTACTATGTAAATTATCTTCTTACTGAACGAAATATTATTTCACCCGATGAATGAGATCTGGCAATGAGTTTAAGTGATGACGTGGTGGTAGCTAGTATGTATAGGCGCGTTCATCGATAGCATGAAGAGCGTTTGGTGTTGTACGGATAGATTTTGTTGTTATAAGGAGAGCTTTTGTTGTTATAGGGAGATCGTTTGTTGTTATACTAGAGGAGAGAGTTTGGTTCTATGCCATTAGTTTGATTCTTCATTATTGTGAAACAAGTTGTGTGTGTGTGCTTTGGATGACCAAGAGTTGCATAATAAAAAGCTTTGAGTAAGTACGTCTTTCTCAATTAATAGTTTTTGTCAGACCTCTGTCTGGCTGTTAGGTTTATATCATTAGTTTATTACCATTAACAACCAGCGTTAAGACTTTATACATTCTAATTACTGCTACAACATTACTACCAGTTATAAGTTTGTTCAATACTATTACTACACTACTAGCAGGAGACTTTATTCATGTTCTTAATTAACTAGTAACAACAACTATTTGAATTCACTATTTGAAGCTCAGTAGGAAAGCTTCATTATTATCATTAGCTAGCTGGTAGAAAGAGCTTATTCATTATAATTAGCTTAGCGTAAAGAAAATAAAGCTAATTCATTATAGCAGCTTGAACTCAAAGGAGTGAGGAAGTGGGCGTTCGATATCGTCCCGGTTAGTAAACCTCTGTCTGTCCAGGAAATGTTACAACGACTGGAAAAGATGTCGTCCGGGGGAATAGGTTGAGAGCGGAAAAAGTTCCTAGCTCAGTTCCCTGATCTTGTGACATGTCACACATGCTCCGTGAGGTCTTGCTCCAAACTGTTGTTGGAGTATGCCCTTGCGGTTCAGCAGCGCTGGTCGTTTCTACGTGACCGATTCGTGCAGTTCGTCGAGTTGACGGCAGAACACATCGGTGGCGATAGTGGTGGTGTCTGGCAGCAGCTCAAAAACATGACACCCCACATATCCCAGCAAACAGACATCAAAATTTTACTTGGGTGTAAGCCTGCTGTGGAAGTCGTCATGGGCTTCTGTTTTGGGTCCAGTCATTGTTTCCGGGCGCTGACATTGTCATACAGAACCCATTTTTCGTCACCTGTCGCAATGTGGTCCAAGAACGTATCAACTTGGTCACCTGAAAGCAAGGAAGCGCGTTCACTCATGCGATTTGCTTTCTGCTCAACTGTGAGCTGATGGGGTACCGAAACTCCCCTGTCGTGCACCTTCTCGATTGGAGACAGATGCATGATAATGCTCGTGTGTGTAGTCGCCAGCTGTTCGCCCAACACCTGCATCACTACACGTCATTCGGTCACCACTAAGGTCTTCAGCATGTCCCACTGCTGCGGGTCTTCCAGCTTTGGAACGGTCTGACAGATTAAAATTTACCTCTCGAAACCGTTCAAGCCAACGATAGCACTGACGATGTGTTATGGCATTGGGATACAAACTGGTATTGTCCCTTACAGCGCTTGCGGGGACGTTATTGCGAAGAAGCTCATACAGTGTGATGATTGTTTTTTGATTGGAGGTTTAACGACCACCGTGAGCAACTCAATGGGCTTATAAGCAGTCGTCCGTCCCTAATTTAGGGTCACTGGTTCCAGGGAAGGGAAAGAGCCAGTGCCGTAAGACAAACACAACATCCATGCCTGACCGGGATTCCAACCCGGACCCCTTACGGACAAATGATCAGAGACCAGCGCCTTAGACCACTGCGCCACCGGGGCGGCTCATACAGTATGCAATGGCGGATGTGCTCCTTGTCCACTTCCATGTTAGCTGGCGCTTACACCCTTTGTCTTCTAACGGCTAACTGCCACTGACTTTAGCCACCTACCTGCTGATGTCATACTTGTGTGCTGCGCAATCTCAGTGGCCATTGTGCGCCGTGGCAGGGACTTCGATTTTAGCTACCACGTCATCGGACATTACTTTCTTTCCAACACAAAATTAATTGTTGTGCATCTCCCATGCTTTATTGAGTTGTTTGTAAGCTTTGTTTTTCTCTCTTAGCTAAGGTCCATGTCTCTAATCCATAAGCAAGAACTGGAAAGATGTATTTATTAAGCACTTCTCTTTTAAAACATAATGGCAAATTGCGTTGTTTCTTACAATGTCTTCTTCTATTAGAAAAAAACCGTGCAAGATTTCGAAAGATAATCCGGTATTTTTCGGTGTAAAAATGGTCATGCAAGATCTTCCAAGTTGTCACTCCCCAACAGGCGGCTTTTTCGTCATACGTAATCATACGCCACGATCTCCAGCCTACCGGGTCTGAATGTGCTGCAAGGTACTCCATCCCCATGATGTACCCTGACGGATCCAAGATATTCTTCATACGAATGATTAAAAGGTCTTTCTTCTACAAGGCTTGAACAGGGATATCAAATATGGCAGGCTCCCGACTGTACTCTCAAGTTAAGCATCAAATAATAAAGCAACCCCACTCTAGTGCGACATCAAGGGAAGTTTCCTCGTACACCACCGCATGATCAATCTTACTAAGATAGATTATGGAGATTCTCTCTCACAGAGAAGCGTGCAACGATTCTCTAGCCATAGATCTCTACAACGCGCATGGACCGCCCTTTTTGTGCTAAAACACTGCTGCACTTAAACAAAAAGTAACTGTATCTGATGTACAGCGCGCGATATTAATCTGTCATCTCACGTGACCATTGTTCATTTTGTTTAAACCTATGTGTTCTACTCATGCTTTACAGATTTTGGTCTATGTTGTGTAACGTATACTCTAGATTCAGTTTCTTTTTGATTTTACTATCTCTTGTTATTTTATTTTCCTATGCAAATTATCTTCTCACTTAACGAGATGTTGTTTCTCCCGCTGAATTATATGTGGCAACGAGTGTAAGTCATGACGTGGTGGTATGCAGTATATATAGGCGCGCTCAAGTATACCAAAGAGCTTCGTTTTATATGTGATAGGTTCTTCCTGATTATTGATATGCGATTTACCTACTTTTCTACGATATTACGATAGTACGAAAGTTCGGGCTATCAGTAGTTGTGTTATTTTGGAGTGTGTATTTGAGTAATACCAGGAGCTCCCCAATAAAAGGTTAAAAGTGAGTACGTTTTCTTAGTTCATTTTATTGTCAGACCTCTGTCTGGCCGTTAAGTCTATTTCATTGAGTGTTTACGTTAGGTTCAGGGTATATTGTGTTTACCGCTCTAATAAGGAGCCTTCAAGGTACTAATGTACTAAAACCGAAGTTATATTACTGATATATCAAGATAATGAGGAACGCTGAGTAAAATAAATTTCATATTCATGGAATTTATTGCACGTGCGTGTCTTACCTAAACAAACTCTAGCACTTTGAAGATTAAGCACACTTTAGCTACGTCAAGTAACCTTTCAATAACCCTAACGTGACATTAACGTAAGCTTTCCTGCACTACACGTCCAGCCGGAGAATTTTATTCATTATAGTTGTTCTAAGAATGCCTTGAAAAATCCACCCGTTGGCGAGTGAAAGCTCGGCAGATCTTGAGTGATCATCTTTACACCTATAAAAATCGGATTGCCTTTTGAACTCTGGCACTTATATGTTTGTAGTAAACTCTGGTGTATCCACAGTATCTACATATCTTTTCCTCCATTGTTTTTTCCAAATAATTGCGCTTCAGCCAAGTTTAGTTCGCCTAATAATTCCTTCTCTGATGTGGCTTTCACTTGATATTTGGTGTCCAAGGTTGATTCAGACATCAGTTACTTCTAAATTTGTCTATTCAACCACTAAACGCATAGGTGGGTAAAAATGATGAATATGGAATTCTTACTTTTCCAGATAATTACCATTGCAGCTAAAACGTTTGTCTCACTGATACACCAAGAATCAATGCACAAAGAAATCATTCTCCAGTGTTCACCGCCCTGGCCAAAACTTAGGTCTCTTTATACAAATGCTTCCTCAAGTGTCCTTTAGATGTCCAAGCAAAATATCTGAGAGTAATAAGCGTTGGTGAGCAGGCGAGGCCGTAATAACCGAATGCTGTAACGATTGAATATGTTCTCTGTAATAATTTTTTCTGAGCACGTCGTATTGTCTTCCGTGAAGTACTTCCTTCACATACAGTGCGGTGATTCTAAAGATCCAGGAAGATAAAGAGGGGATTATAGTGAGAATCTGAAATTGCAGTCTTGATCACTTTCCTGGAAAGCTGAGAACTTTTTATGGTACTTTACAGGTGAGGGCGTGTGTTTCACCTCCGTTTTCTGTGCAATTTTCCTCGACATGAATTCATTCACGTTTCATCTTTATCAACAATGTGTCTAACGAATTCGAAACCTATATCTTAATCGCGGAGATGTGAAACGCTGAGTTCCACTTGGGAGGAGTTCTACACCGATGAGCTATTACATTATGACCAACTAACTAATAAACTGCAAGACCCCCTTTTGCCCGCAAATCAGCAGCCACTCGGCAAGGCATCGATTCGATGAGGTGACGGCAGATACCCTGGGGTATCTGGTACCATAATGTCAACAGCTGGTTCTTCAGTCCCCGTACATTTCGGGATGGTGGGTGATTTAGTGCGAACCAGCTTTTTCAAGTCAAACCACAAATGTTCGACTGGGTTCTGGTCAGGTGAATTTGGAAGCCAGGAATTAACAGAAAGTCACCAGCATGTTCCTTCAACGACTCCTTGACGATTCTGGCAGTGGGGCATGGCGCATTTTCCTATTGGTAATGGCCATCACCAGCAGAGAACAGATTTGCTATGAATGGGTAAACTTGGTCTGCAACGATGTTATATACATGACAGCTGTCAGGGATTGTGCTATTGGCATAAAGAGGCATAACGTGGCACAAGAAAACATCGCGCATAGCATAACACTCTCGCCGCCGGCCTGTTTCTGCCCAACAGTAAATCCAGGTGCCATATACTACGTTGGTAATCGGCGTATCCGCACACGGCCGTCTACGTGATGCACCAGGAATCTTGATTCGTTAAACAAGGCCTCTTTCTTTCAATCATCCACGGTCCAATCTCGATGATCTTAGGCCCATTGCATGCGTTGTGGCGATGACGTGCAGTGAGCATGGGGACTCGGCTGGGTCTTCGGCTACGCAGGCACATGAGCAGAAGCCTGCGATGGGTTATTTATCGCACTGTGGCCCTCCGGTTGCTGTGAACAATGCGCGACAGTCTCCGCTCCCCCTTCCTGGCATCAATGAGCTGCGGACGACATACGGCTGGATGACGATTTGTAGTTTGGCCATTTGTGCACTACTTCTGATACGTACTCACTACATCATCACGTGAACAACCCACAAGCCGCGTCGTTTCCGAGATCGTAGTTCCGAGACGCCGTCCATCACAATTTGTCCTTTATCAAATTCTCTTAAATCGGCAGCTTTTCCCATTCCGACTCCGACCACTCTACTAACCGAAGGCCGGTCCTCGGGTTGTATATATACTGCACTGTGAAGTTCGCCTGCGCCACCGTTCGGTCTCCACTCGCGCTCCTTTCTCTAGGCTAGGGGTGGTCATAATGAAATGGCTCATCGGAGTATGCTGCAAGCATAGCGTTTGTGCGTCTATCTGACTGATACTACCTTAGCGTATGTATTCCGAGGTTCGAAACGGCACGTTCGTTTACGAGAAACCTGCTATCTCCCCCCTAAGGGGATTGACACACGTCACGCCATTCTATAATGCTGCCGAAAACATGACAATGCGTCATTCACCAGTAAAGTCAGTGTGCTTTTGTTTCAATATTCTGACAGATAAACACACATCGCACCGTGGATTGTTGGCATCGTAGCGTTAAGCGATCGCACTCAGCTAGTTATCGAGAGATCTGGGGTTCGATCCCAGCGGTGTCGAAATACAATTTTTCGGTTGCTGTGTGTTAATTAAGCAAAAACTTGGAAAGGGCGTAGACTTTATCTATATACATTGTCTCAACTGGAAATTTTTCTCTTATTCTCATAACGTTCCGACACGCTCTGTAGACTGTGCATACGTGATTTTAGAAACACGTACTTTCTGATGTTAGCGATGGATATCAAATAAAATTAATGCATATTTCAGAAACTAGATGCGGTTTATTAAATCACGTCCCAAATTGTCTTCATTTTTGCAGAATTATGTTGTCTACTATGACGCCATCTTTATTAAAATTTTACTGAAAAACAACTTTTGAGGACCGCGTAAAGACCACGGAAAAACAGTTAATAAAGCCCTTTTTTACAGCCGCTTGTAATTTTGATGTTAACTACGGCGTAGTACTCGTATTATGTAAACTCAATAATATTTTAAAATCAAAAATGTATTTAAACATATTTCTTAAATACAGCATTGCAGTAAAATGTCACTAAAGAATGTTTCGTACCTTTATGACAGAATTTAACGAAAACGTTGTTTTTAAAAAACAAAGCAACAACATTTGGTTATGAGACCGTCAAGTTCTCTTTCCTGTTGTGGCATTTTGGTTTTACTGTCATAACAGTGAAGTAAGTCTTTTCGTATAAATATGCGATTCGAAAATATATATTCAGAATGAAAGTTCCCTAATAAAATTACGGAATATTTTTACCACCTCACCATTGAAAATTGCGATAGCGTTAAAAAAAATAATAACTGGCCTTTTAGAACTATCATAAAATGTCATTTTTCACATGAAATTTTTGTTCTATGCGATATAGTAAATAATGCTTGTATGTGACTCTACATCAATCAGAAACTATTCTAGAAATCGATAAATGGCATGTTTCAAGTGCACAGCAGTTAATTAACGTCATTCTATTTGTAGAAATAAAATGTTTACTCACTTTAGCAGTAAAAGTAAGTTAAAATTGTATTCATCGCTCTTTCCACGTTTTTCTTTAATTAACACACAGGAACCGATGAATTATATTTCAACACCGCTGCTATCGAACCCCAGATATCTCGATAACTAGCCGAGTGCGTTCGCTTTACGCTACGGTGCCAACAATCCAAGGAGCTCTGATGTTTATCTGTCACCGAAAGAACATTATGATCACATACCTAATAACTAGGACCCCCCCTTCCCATCGGAAATATTGTGCTCATTATGACCAGGAATCTGATAATTATGGCCTACCATTGGAATATTTGTGCAAGAGATAGGCAATTAGCCCCATACAAATCACGCAACAATTCAACTGTCTCAGATGCAGTTTTACCGGTTTTCAAACAGAACTGGATATCTGCTCTGTGCTCCATGACAGAGTGTGACAATGTTCTTCCATCATAATCATCTGCTCAATTCTCACGCAAACGCTGTTGTCACCGCAAACGCTGTTGTCACCGCATAGCTGGTCGCGATGGCATGGTGTTTTTATCTTATCAAAACACCATGCCATCGCGACCCGTGTGTTTTACCGGGATTTTTTTTTTTAAATCAGTCACGTTATTTAATTGTACATCGTTTTCCACTGTTGACTGCTTCGACATAAGTGATGTTTCACTTATCAGAATTATGGGTAGGGATGTAACACATATTTTAGCGCTAAATCCGATTAACAAACTGCTGACACTGTTCCTTAGCGTTTACAAATAGAAAATTGAACTAGTTCCTTTGAGCAAAATAAATACAGGTAGGCTCAGTTTTGATTGAGCCGTCAGTTTGGAACATAAGACTACGACTTGCAGGTCGGGGAGTTGAAATGAGCTAGTCGAGTATGATTTCAAAGCGTTTATTCAATGTTTTATAGCCAACACAGGTCTATGGTAGGAAAAGTAGCTTACATAATTTTTACAAATAATGCTGCAAACATTGCGAACACAAAGCAGAGTTAGAGATGGGCCGGGTACGGGTTTGACAGGTGTGCATTTTTCTTTGGCGGCGGCTGCTTTCAGGCGTCCTCGATACTCTCTAGTTCGTTGGGCTCCAGTCTCCTTGGGCTTCTTACATTCCTCGTCACTTGCTTTTGCTTCTCGTTTCGATTTTCTCCACTATAACGAAGTAAATTTCTCCGTCATTTTTGTCCACGTCGGTGCTCGAACCCGGGTCACCTCATTACGGAATAAGTCACTCTACCAATTGAGCTACGCGGACGTTCGTTCTGACTGCTATCTGTCTTTATGTCGTGTGCGTCCTGCTGGCAGGTACGTCACATCTCCCCCCCCCAAAGAGGGCCAGGTGCATGGCCCACGGGTCAGCCGTGACCATGAATCGTTGCAGGCAGCCATCCGCTGCAGAATGTGCACTTGAGAACTCCCAGTCAATCTGGTGTGTGGAATACAACGTCACACACATTTATTTTTCGAAGCGCTGGAGAAGGGATTCTCTTATTTTTCCTCTCTCGCGGTGTGGAAAGAACATCACACCATTGCGATATTTTGAACGGCCGGCTCATCCGGAAAGTTCGGGCGCCATTATAACGAAGTAAATTTCTCCGTCATTTTTGTTCACGCCGGGGCTCGAACCCGGGTCACCTCATTCCGGAATAAGTCACTCTACCAATTGAGCTACGCGGACGTTCGTTCTGACTGCTATCTGTCTTTATGTCGTGTGCGTCCTGCTGGCAGGTACGTCACATCTCCCCCCCCAAAGAGGGCCAGGGGCATGGCCCACGGGTCAGCCGTGACCATGAATCGTTGCAGGCAGCCATCCGCTGCAGAATGTGCACTTGAGAACTCCCAGTCAATCTGGTGTGTGGAATACAACGTCACACACATTTATTTTTCGAAGCGCTGGAGAAGGGATTCTCTTATTTTTCCTCTCTCGCGGTGTGGAAAGAACATCACACCATTGCGAGATTTTGAACGGCCGGGTCATCCGGAAAGTTCGGGCGCCATTATAACGAAGTAAATTTCTCCGTCATTTTTGTTCACGCCGGGGCTCGAACCCGGGTCACCTCATTCCGGAATAAGTCACTCCACCAATTGAGCTACGCGGACGTTCGTTCTGACTGCTATCTGTCTTTATGTCGTGTGCGTCCTGCTGGCAGGTACGTCACACCACCTTTGCGCGCGTTCATTCTGCGAATTCCGCAGCATTGTCGAAAATGTTAACCCGCTCACACGAAAACAATTTTTAAAACTTTCAGATTAAACCACTGCGATATGTTCTATATATAAGCGTTAACCGTTCACAAGAAACCATTTTTTTAAATGTTCAGTTCAAACCACTGCGAAATGTTCTTCACATATTTAAATAGAACTCGTCGAGAGCTTTAAAACGATACCACAGAGAGTCGTGTTGCGCTCACGGTTGCTGAGATAGACTGAGTCAAACGCAGCAGCCCACTTAGAAATATTGCATCTTCTCCGTCGCGCACAGTATTAGCTAGCTTTTGCAGTGATGAAGGTGTTTATTCAAATTGCATGGGAAATGTCTCCAAGCATTACCCATCATTTTCATTCTTTCACTACCTTATTAACACGTCAAATCTCATTCCCCCGCATGGTCAGTATTCCCTCTCTCTCATCATTTGCCTCATTGCTTTCTGCTTATCCCCGTTTACACCGACCAGCAAGCTTTCGCACCTCGCTCTCACCATTCCTTACCACCGAACATCCCGCATCCGAGTGACACGTCCTCTTGCTGAAGAAACCCCCAAAAAGTGTCCCCTACAGAAGATTGAAATCCACACTTTCTAAAAAAGCGCGGACACTCCTTAAAAATGCCTTCTCTCAATGATCCCTCTAAGAGCGTCCCCTCCAAACTTCTTCCGCATGCGTTTTTCCTTCGCCTGGGGCGGCTGAAGAGCAATAATGTCCTGTTCCTTTTTTCTCTCTGAAGGCGCAAAGTTCCTTAATTGGCTTCGCTGTCCCCTCTTCTCATATCCACGAAACCATAAATCTAACTTCTCTCAAAGAGATGCGTGAGAAAGAGAATATTTTAACCGTCGCCCTGCTCGTCAAAATGGCGAAAAATTAGAGGAAAATGATTGCAATTCACTATCTTTAAAATGGCTACTGAACTTCACTTCTGATAAATATGGATGCTCAGGTTACAAAGGATGTACACTATGTATTATGTACCCTGCACTATACATTGTGTATGTACCTTTTGTGTCTGAGCCAGAAAAGTAAAATGTAAGATTTTTGCTAACTTTTTTTGGTAAGTATTTTGAATTAAACTCAGATCATTTTTTGCAATTAAACTCAGATCAATTTTTGCAATTAAACTCAGATCAATTTTTTTGCAATTAAACTCAGATCAACTTTACTGGATGATCAATTAAACTCAGATCAACTTTACTGGTTGCTAAAGCTCACGCCGTCCGGAGGCAAGTGCTTTCTCTTTTCTTTCCCTCCACTACACCCCACACCTACCACTTAAGCCGAACAAACCTGCCTCTCGTTCGTTCGATTGCCTATAACAAAGTCAACAGGCTGGGTTCATCTCCGCGATCAGCGTACTACGCACCCAGCCATTACGTCAGTTTGGTTGGGCGGGAGGTGGGCAGGGTTAAGTTTCATGTTTGACGTTTATTGTACTTTTCACCGCTCCTCCGTCGGTTATCCCTTTTCCTGGCTGTGAGCTTGTCCGCAGTTCTAAGGCGCCTACTGTCCGCCTGATCTTTTTCTGTACGAAACACACCAGAGGCTTTAACACCCACCCTGTCTGTGACTTTCTGACTGCACTATGTACATTTCAAGGAAACGATGCATTTATTGCCTGAATCACATTAGGTAAAATGTTTTTCTCCAATGAATGTTCAGGAGGTGAGTTAGTCTCTCTCTCTCTCTCTCTCTCTCTCTTTCTATCTATCTATCTATCTACCTCTTCTGCTTTTGCATTCAGTTTACCAAGTAACAACAATTTTGGCATGGCTAGTTTAAAAAGGAAATTTTCAACCATAGATGAGAAAGTCAAAATTATAGAAGAAATCGAAGGCGGTAGGAAAAAATCAGACGTTTGCCGTGAATTTAATTTGGTACATTCCACAGTTTGTACCATCTGGAAAACGAGGAAAAAAATTGAGGGCTTTTGAACTTGCAAATGGCCTGAAACTAAAACGCCTCCGTCGTCCCGATCGAATTGATATTGATGAAGCTCTGCTAAAATGGTACAAACAGCACAGAAATGTAAATGTTCCTGCCAGCGGGCATCTTTTAAAGACTAAAACTGATGAATTTGCCAGAACTCTTTTGTGATGAACAATTTGTACGTTCCAATGGCTGGATTGACAGACTTAAAGCACGATACAACATTTTTTCAGGGAAAGTGAGAGGTGAAACCAAGGACATAAATTTGGAAACAACGAAGGAATAACTCAATAATGTGTGGCCTAAAGTTTAGAAAAGGGTATAGCGACAGTGGCATTTTTAATGCGAATGAGACAGGACTTTTTCTTAAGTTGACTCCGGACAAAACTTTAAAAATCAAGAGAGAGCAATGTGTAGGTGTAAAACTTTCGAATGCGCGCACTACTCTTCTTGTTTGTGCAAACATGAATAGGACAGAGAAGAGAAAATTGATCATTATACACTGCCGGAAAGTGAAACAAGATCACCAAGAAAGAATTGGCGGACGATCATGAAATTTGCATATGTTAATGGGGTCGAGTTTACATAGGTGTGATGTTAATTTCGGGACCAACCGGTGAGCGCTTACGTCACAGCACGGCATAATATGCAAATTATCGTCGGTGGTATTTAAGCAGTACGGCGAAGTGAATGTAATCAGTCGTCGGCGTACGGACACGTGCCAAGACCCTGAAGAAGCTGCAATGCCTGGACATGGAAGACGTGTACGATTTCAGCAGTTATCGGACTTTTAGCGAAGTCGTCTAGTCGGACTCCGCGAGGCCGGGTGGTCGTATCGTCGTATTGCGGAGCGAATTGGACGGGAAGTATCGGTGGTGGTACGATGCTGGCGTAGATGGTCCGAGGAACATTCGCACACGAAAAGACGTGGAACCCGGAAGTCACAGACGGACTGATGAGCGGACCGATCGACGCATAAGAAGAGCGGCGTTGTCAAGAAGAACATCCACTGCGACGCAAATCTGAGTTGTTGTTGCACCTGAGGTGACTGTGCAAACAATCCGCAACCGTCTACTGGATGCAGGACTACGTGCACCTGTGCCTCTATCATGTGTACCTCTGACTCAAGCCCATCGTCAGCAACGGCTGCAGTGGTGTCGCCAACGTCTGCACTGGAGAACGCAATGGCGATCTGTCGTGTTCAGCGATGAAAGCAAATTCTGCTTGGGAGCCTCCGATGGCCGTATGCGTGTTCGCAGACGCACAGGGGAGCGTCTCCACCCTTCTTGCATCCACCAGCGACACACAGGGCCTACACTTGGTCTCCTGGTGTGGGGAGCGATCAGCTATCACTCCCGTACACAACAAGTGTTTGTACCGGGTACGTTAAACAGCACCTCCTACATCAACAACATCATTTAGCCCGTTGTTGTGCCATTTGTAAGGTCTGTCCATCGTGGTGTTTTCCAGCAAGATAATGCACGCCCACACACGGCACGTGCAACACAACATGCAATGCAGGGTGTGAGACAACTTCCATGGCCTGCACGTTCACCGGATTTGTCCTACCATTAAGCACGTGTGGGATTTTATGGGATAACGACTTATCCGGTATCTATGGCCAGCCACAACCATCTCCGATTTACGCGTCCAGGTTGAGGATGCTTGGAACTCAATACCCCAAACTTACATCCAACATCTGTACGACAGACTCCATGCCAGAATTGCACAGTGTGACGCAGTTCATGGCGGTTCAAATTCGTACTAACCATGTTACATGGAAATGTTATTTTTCAGTTTACCAGTAAATACAGCTGTATTTTGCCATAATGTTTTGATCACGTTATCCTATGTATTCCGTTATTATGCTGTATACATTTCGTTGGTATCAGACGTCTCCTTCTTAGTGTTCTTTTTTCACTTTCCGCCAGTGTACGTAAAGCAAAAAATCCTAGATGCTCCAAAAATGTTAAAAGCCTCCCTGTGCAAAACAGCGCTGAAACAAAAGCCTGAATGACTTCTGGGCTGTTTACAGCAGAGCTCATTCATTGGAATCAGCGGCCACGGAAGCAAAAACGCAAAATTCTTTTGCTGGTAGATAACTGCCCTGCTCATCCGGAAACAGATGATCTTGAAAACATTAAGCTTGTATTTCTTCCAGAAAACTGAGCAGGTGTTATGCAACCGATGGATCAAGGTGTAATAAGGAGCTTTAAAAGTCACAATCGGAAATTTTATATTGATGGGCATGATTGTGTGCATCGAAAAACAGGAGGATTGCATTACTACCACCTTGTTGGACGCAATTCGGAATATTCATAAAGTATGGAGGTGAGTTACAGAAAAAACAATTCGCAATACTTTACGCTATCAACCTTTATAAGTGAGTCACGGAAAAATTCTCATTGACCGCCAACGGGAATCGAACCCAGGGTCTTCCAGTTGACCGCCACGGGGCTCGATTGGGAATCGAACCCTGCGTCTTTCATTGACCGCCACCGGTTTCGATTCCCGGTGGCGGTCAATGAAAATGTTTCCGTGACTCACTTATAAACGTGGAAAGAGCGATGACCTCTGTTTTATGTTCTTAGTCCACGTCAAATGTCTGCATTAACTTTACGCTATGTTGGTTTTAACTTTGTTGAGTCCAAAATTGCTGATGAAATTGGTGATTTTTTTATTTATTTTTTTTTTTTTGATTGGAGGTTTAACGACTACCGTGAGCAACTCAATGGGCAATAAGCAGTCGCCCGTCCCTAATTTAGGGTCACTGGTTCCAGGGAAGGGAGAGAGCCAGTGCCGTAAGACAAATACAACATCCATGCCTGACCGGGATTCGAACCCGGACCCCTTACGGACGAATGATCAGAGGCCAGCGCCTTAGACCACTGCGCCACCGGGGCGGCAAATTGGTGATGAAGACGAACTACTCTTGTGAGAATTGATGCGACAGGTTAAAAACCATAGTTTTCCACAGTACTAGAATATTGATGATTAACTAAATGTAGATAACGATACTGCTATGTGTAGAAATCTCAAAGTCTCGACGTCGTAAACGAAGTGTTGAGTGGAAAAGATAAAGATAATGAAGAGGAGGAGGAAGAAGAAGAGAATGCCTATGAATAACCGGTCCCCAGCATAAGTGATGCTGTTCATGCGGCGAGACATCTAGATTTTTCGAAGCCAGGGACGAGGGTGAAAAGGTGTTGACTTATGTAGCAAAAATAGAAGACAGTTTGGATACACTGTACATGTTTAAAAACAAAACCACCAAAAAAGTGAAAGACTTCTTCATCCAAAAGTAGCACAAAAGGTATGTACTGTACCTCATTATGTCTACACCTGTACATTCATGTACACACATTACGTATGTGCTATATACAGAATATCTTTTTTTACACTGTATCATATTATGTATGTACTTTACATAAATACAGCACTGTAGTTATAAATTTGGTATTTTAGAGTCCCCACCCTCCAGTAGTTTTATTTCCTAAATGCATACATACATACATACGTGCGTATATATGTAACATTTCTTTTATTATTGTTTGCCTGCTTGTTACATGAACTTCGTTAGTACGATACTGTTATAACTACATAAATACTGCGGTCCCTTCGATGTCGTTATAACCACGTTTGACTGCATATGGAATAAAAATGTATTTTAAATTTGATATCTTCTGCATTCACGCCCTCTAGCGGCACAATTGTGCATCGTAAAAAAAAACAAATGCAAGGATCATCATTCGGACCTTACGAGCTTCCCAATGCAAAAAGAATTTTTCAAATCTGACTAATAGATGCAGAGATATGGTGTTCACCAGGGGATGAACAGACGGACGGACGGGTGCAAGGTCGGACGGACAAACCGGTAACATAAGGAGGCTTTAAAAAAAGACGTGATGAAAAGGAAAGAAAAACTAAAACAATAGTTTTCGTGTTTTTATTGACATCAATTTACAGTGATTTATAACGAAGAACTGTACACCATGTATACTTTAAATAGTAAAGCTATACTAGTAATCCGAATTTATTGGAGTAAAATAGAACTCAAAAGTTGACAAGCTTTCGCACATCAACCAGGTGTTTTTTTCAAAAAAGTAGTTTGCTGTCTATGTTCCTTGAAAAAGTCACCTGGTTTGTGTGCAAATGCTTGGAAACTTTGAACTTCTATTTTACGCCAATAAATTCGGATTACTAGTATATTTTTACTATTTAAAAAAATCAATTTATGTGTGTATGTAGTTTAGTACATCGTTTCCTAATTGAAATAGGTATCTGTACATGATTAACCCGTTTTCTTAAGTGACGATAATAAGCAACCCCATGCATTCCGAAGAAGAAGTAGGAGAAGAAATCAACAAAATAAGAAGACATAAAAAAAAACAGGTATTTCCGTAATTTAAGTGTTTTCAAAAACATTTGCTCGAACATTTTAGTTTTAAGTATACTACAGGCAGGTTTGCTTTGCTCTAAATGTAAATAACTTAATTTATATTCACAGACACGTGAATATTCTCTGCGAAAATTCAATTCAATAATAAACATCTCGCGTTATTTGTTTACACAAACATCTGACGAAACTCACGAAATAAATGAGTTATTTATTGATCGCAAATGAAATATTGATTCCCACGATAGATTAACGTTTCGAGCATAAGAATCTCAACAAAATTCTCTTACAGTATTGGAGCGATACCCTCTTCAGTTGAGAGAAATATATGCGTTTAGAGAAACGTAAACAGACAATGGTTGTTTATGTAGTCGGAGGGCGGAAATATTCTGAATAGAACCCAAGAACCTTTCTGAATTTTTCACATTACCTGAAAGATTCGGTGTACTTATAAGACGGTTATCGCTGGGAGTATTTAATTATGTTTAAATTTTACATGACTGCCGAACAGCTTCATGCAAGCAAGCACATGAAAACGTGCATACTGCAGCTACCTCGTATGTAGCTTAAAACTTATATATCATTTATCCTTCGTCAACATATGCCAAATATGGATTAGGGTGGGTCAAAAATACAGAAATGTTTTCGATCGATTCGCGATATTAAATTGCCCCTGGTATAGCTAAAAATAATGTAAAAAAAAATGAAATCAGTCAACATTTTCCGTTCGTGCAGCGATCACCGACCACACGCCATTTATGACCGGGATGGACCTAAACTATCTAGACTGGTGCAGACTAACCCGCTTGGGAACGGCGGCACAAATCACATCCCGGTTAAATGTCGGAGGTCTAAGCATCGTCAGCGGGCGAACGGTACAACGCACTCTGCATAACTTGGGCAATGGGAGCCGACGCCCTACTCGTATAATAATAATACATAATAATTTTATTTATTTATGCTGTTACATGACAGCATTAAGCTACAATAAATTATGCATACAAAGGCTATTAATTGAACAGCAAAGGATACAAAGGAAAAGGCCTCTTAGGAGTCCTGACAAGCCCTTCGTTCTCTCAAATTGTAAGACAAGCTAGTTTGGCCTTAGTAGATGAATCCAATTCAGAATAATAAATGCAGAAATGACTGTGTTTTTAGTAATTAATTAGTATTGGTGTTTGGATTAATTAAGGAAAGTATTTTTTTTTTATTTTCTAACTCAGTAAGTGTTTCTTAAGTGTTTTTTAAAGAGATTTTGGTCATTGATATTTGTTAAGTGTACAGGGAATGAATTCCAATAATCCGGTCCAGAGTAATTCAAGCTTTGTTTTAATAGCTGGGTTTTAGGCTGTATTGGACGAAGCGGTAATCTATTTCTTGTTTGGTAGTTATGTCTGTTGCAGTTAATTTCAATTAAATCTACATGTAGATTAATCTTGAGTCTTTGAAACATAATTTTACTTAGGTTGTAATAGAAAAGGTGATCCGGAAATCATTAGGATGAACTGGAGGGTGTAAATATGGATGTATGTGTGTTGTTATAGCAGTACTTCGGTTTTTGAAAGTAGGTTTATTAATCTAATGCATTTATTTTGTAATACCTGTACTTTATTTAAGTTTGTTTCAGTTGTTTGACCTCAGGATAAAAAGCAATAGTTAATGTGAATCTGAATTATTGAGTGATAGAGGAGAAATAGCGTTTTAACTGAGAGAGTTGTTAATAGTTTACTAATGAGTCCAATATTTCTTGATCAGACCAGATCAGATCATATGTAGGGGATGTTAAGAAGAGAGTGTCTGACACCAGGTCTTAAACAACCCTTAGAAATAGGAAGCTAGGAGATTTGGGCTAGAGTGCCCGATAGGAAAGTGACACGGAAAGCGAGGTAGAAAGGGGGGAAGAACACGGCCTTATTTATTACCGGGAGGCCAGTCCCCGGGATCCATCAGCAACGCACGGCGGGTATTTAGTGGTTCGATCGTTCGTACCTGCCCAGAATCGAACCTGAGGTTATTTTCACGGCAGTCTGGAACGCTGACCACTAGGCCACCCGCGGCCCAATATTTCGTGATAATTTATGCGAAAGTATTACTATGTGTTTATTCCAACGTAAGTCAGGGGATAAAATCACTCCCAAGTAATTAACGTGTGGTTCCATATCAATTATTTGATTTTCCAATAATAAATTTTTGATATGGCCCCGTTCAGATCTCTGTCTAGTAAAGACCATGGCCTTAGGTTTAGAAATGTTAATTATCAGTTCGTTAGTAGTTAGCCAATTTGAGTAAAGATGTAAACAAGTGTTAGCTTTAGTAATAATGTCATTTATATTATGTTCACTGAAAAGTAGTGTTCTATCATCAGCATATACACTGGCGGAAAGTGAAAAAAGAACACCAAAAAGGAATTGGCGGACGATCATGAAATTTACATATGTTAATGGGGTCGAGTTTACATAGGTGTGATGTTAATTTCGGGACCAACCGGTGAGCGCTTACGGCACAGCACGGTATAAAATGCAAATTATCGTTGGTGGTATTTAAGGAGTACGGCGAAGTGAATGTAATCAGTCGTCGGCGTAAGGACACGTGCCAAGACCCTGAAGAAGCTGCAATGCCTGGACATGGAAGACGTGTAAGGTTTCGGCAGTTATTGAACTTTGAGCGAAGTCGTTTAGTCGGACTCCGCGAGTCCGGATGGTCGTATCGTCGTATTGCGGAGCGAATTGGACGGGAAGTATCGGTGGTGGTATGATGGTGGCGTATATGGTCCGAGGAACATTCCCACACAAGAAGACGTGGAACCGGGAGTCGCAGACGGACTGATGAGCGGACCGATCGACGCATAAGAGGAGCAGCGTTGTCAAGCAGAACATCCACTGCGACGCAAATCCGAGCTGCCGTTGCACCTGAGGTGACTGTGTGAACAATCCGCATCCGTCTACTGGATGCAGGCCTACGTGCACGTGTGCCTCTGGCATGTGTACCTCCTACTCAAGCCCATCGTCAGCAACGGTTGCAGTGGTGTCTCCAACGTCTGCACTGGAGAACGCAATGGCGATCTGTCGTGTTCAGTGATGAAAACAGATTCTGCCTGTGAGCCTGTGATGGCCGTATGCGTGTTCGCAGACAAACAGGGGGACGTCTCCACCCTTCTTGCATCCGCCAGCGACACACAGGGCCTACACCTGGTCTCCTGGTGTCGGGAGCGATCAGCTGTCACTCCCGTACACAACTAGTGTTTGTACCGGGTAAGTTAAACAGCACCTCCTACATCAACAACATCATTCAGCCCGTTGTTGTGCCATTTGTAAGGTCGGTTCATCGTGGAGTTTTCCAGAAAGGTAACGCACGCCCACACACGGCAAGTGCAACACAACATGCACTTCAGGGTGTGAGACAACCTCCATGGCCTGCACGTTCATCGGATTTGTCCCTCATTGAGCACGTGTGGGATTTTATGGGGCAACGACTTATCCGGTCTCCACGGCCAGCCACGACCATCTCCGATTTACGCGTCCAGGTTGAGGATGCTTGGAACTCAATACCCCAAACTTATATCCAGCATCTGTACGACAGACTCCATGCCAGAATTGCACAGTGTGACGCAGTTCATGGCGGTTCAACCTCGTACTGACTATGTTACATGGAAATATTATTTTTCAGTTTAGCATCAAATACAGCTGTATTTTGCCATAATGTTTTGATCACGTTATCCTCTGTATTCCGTTATTATGCTGTATAAATTTCGTTGGTATCAGACGTCTCCTTCTTGGTGTTCTTTTTTCACTTTCCGCCAGTGTAGTATGAGATCATGTATGCCACTACTGTCTGCTCGTCATCAGACATTACGCCTTTTCCTGGTGCTGGGAACATCCAAACTGGATCTCTTCAGAGTGGTACCTCGTCTTGTGGTCAGATAAATCCCGTTTTCAGGTTACCGAGCTGACGGACGGGTGTGGGCGTGGTGTAGACAGCATGAGCCCATGTACCCGTCGTGCCAGCTCGGCTCTATTCAAGGCAGTTGTGTCTCTGTGATGGTTTCAGGAACCTTCTCATGGGACACAGATCTATTTGTGTGACTGGAGAGGTCTTTAACCGCTGCCCACAAACAGTATGTGCTGGATGATCACTTACTCGCTTTCGTGGCCTTCGATCATCCTGCCGTCCGTATTCTGCTCCAGAAGGACAATGCGCCACCCCCACAGGTTCGTAACCACCCATGCGTGGCTCGAGAAGCACTCATCTGGGTTTGTAGATATCCAGTGTCCTCCCAAGGTCTCCTGATTTAAACACTTTGAATGCTCTAGGGAATGCCGTCGAGCGGAACATCAGATCCATAGATCTTGGACCGACGTCTCAGGCAGAGTTCTGGATAATAATGCTGTCTAAGGTAGGGTGAAATTTCCTCCGGAAGCCCTCGGCATTTGGTGGAGTCGATGCCTCGGCGTGGACAGGCTGTTGTTTGCGCTAAAGGAGGACCAGCACGCTAATTAAGTAGGCACCTCTAATATTTATCCATTGAGCGTATTTAACTGCGATAAAGGGTAGTACGGGTGCAGCTACCCCATTCCTTTGAAAATAAAAATACTGAGCCATCACTCCTTTTGACATCCCAGTATTCAGATATTTTCTGATGACATATTTGCATTTTTAAAATTCTTGAAACAATTTTGATTTTTTCTTCTGCGGCTAAATACAGACAGATAAAAATATTTACTTACGGTTTCATTTAACTTCTAAATTTACTGTTAAAAAGACTAATGCGCACCTGGCTTTGAACTGATGTTGTTTGCTCCCGGCTTTTCCTCTACGCCACACAGCATATTGTAATCTATATTTCGAAACTGCTCTGGGGTTGGGCAGAATAATGTGAACACCCCGCTCAGAGACGTGAATTTTAATGCAGCTGCGTACGTCGCAATATGCAAAAGTATCCACCACCTTTTGGTTGTAATAGCTCTGTTTGGAACTTTAAGGTGCTGTTTAAGTGCATTTAAAGTGTCTTGTTGCAAAATTTCTTTCAGGGTGACGACGAAATGGGCTACCAAAAGGACTTCGAAAGAGGGCTAATTGTTGGAGGCCTGCTACTTGGTGCCTCCGTGACAAAAGTCGCCACGGTAGTTGGAGTTTCGAGAGCTACTGTATCTAGCGTCATGACAGCATACTGTGTTCATGACAAAACCTCGTTTGCGAAACACAAGAACGGTCGTAAAACGACCCTGACTGATAGAGACAGGAGAGCATTAGAGAGGATTGTTACTCGTAATAAGAAGACTAAGGCGCCGAAAATTAGTGCGGAGCTCAATCTGCATCCCCAAACTCCAGTACCAACGAAAACAGCGCGCAGGGAACTGCATAAACCAGATATTCATGGCAGAGCTGCAATTGCGAAACCTCTGGTGAACCGGGTGAATGCACAACTGCGACGCCAGTGGTGCCAGGAGAATAAAACGTGGACTTCCAATGCATGGAAGCGTGTAATGTGGTCGAATGAATCCACATTCACACTCTTTCGCACCGCAGGACGTGTTTTCGTGTGGAGAACACCGTCAGAAGCGTACAATCCAGACTTCCCGTTCCCAACAGTGCAGCATGGTGATGGTTCTGTTATACTCTGGAAGGTCATGTGGTGGCTTTCAGCAGATCCTCTGATCACCTTGAAAGGACGGATGACTGGCAGGTCGTATGAAACCATTTTGGCAGACCAAGTCCATCCAATGGCTCAGTCATTGTTTCCTTCAGGGGTTGCCATCTATCAAGATGATAACGCTCCAATTCACAGAGCTCAGAGTGTCCAATCATGGTTTGGAGAACATGAGGATGACCTTTCACACCTTCCTTGGCCTCCCCAATCACCAGACTTAAACATCATCGAGTCACTGTGGTCTGTGTTGTAAAACAGAGAAAGATCCCATTATCTCCCTCCTGCATTTCTCAAGGACCTGGAGCAGTTTCTGCATGAAGTAACATCCCACTAACCACCATCCAGGATTTGTATGCGTCCATTTCAAAGAAAATTCAAGAGATTTGCAATGCCAAAGGTTGTCTAACACCTTTTTTGGTATGTGTAAGCTTTTCGTAGGAAATGAGAAAGTCACCGTCTATGTACGATATTTAATAAAATACGAAAAATATTTACAGTTAAAATACCCCTCTAGCACTTTCGGTGTAACATTTACCCCATCATCAGTGATGAAGGGGTAAATGTTACCTCGAAAGTGTTAGTGGGGTATTTTAACTGTAAATATTTTTCGTATTTTATTAAATATCGTACATAGACGGTGAGTTTCTCATTTCATTTAACATATTGTGGGAAGTCATCCTTTTATTGCTTTTCGTAGACGTTCACATTATTCTGTCCATTCTCTGTACATTGTTCAAGTCTGATACTGAATTATTTTATTGCTGTGCTGTTGTTCAGGGTTTCATCTACCACAATGGCTACAGGAAGTCATCCTCTGTAGGCTATATGCAGTCAACCAGTGCCGTATAACAAGTCCACTACAAATGCCTCATGCGGAGCTCGAGCCCAGGTCCCGCTTGGACAACATGACGAAAAAATTTCATAACTCCGCCACCGTGATTGGACGATAGTTTTGAATTTGCATTCATGTAAATTTTCGTCGGAAATTCTCAGAGCGTCAACAAAGCATATACCGTACTTATTTCTACAAAGAGTAAGAGATTGCAATTACAGATTTACACAAACTAAAAAAAAAACATTTCCATGTAATGCTTTCCCTAAATAATTCTTTACCTCAGACAACAGACTCTGGTTTTACTCGCAGACAAGTGAGCTTATTTTTTTTAGAATATTTCTTTAAGTTATAATAAATGAGTTATTCCAGTACTTGAGATACACGATCGGGCTATCATTGTAGCATAAAAAACATAGTAGCGTGGATGAACTATATTTTCTACTTATCTGTCTGTCAGTACCCAATAGCGGATCTACGTACATTAGTATGCGCAATGGCATCTACGGGATTAGCTAGAATTGCTTTGCTCAACCGTTAGCAAATATTAGCGTGACTAGCTAGCTACCCAGCTCCCTGAGTTCAGTTGTTTTGCTTCATCCTCTTGAATCTTCGCCACTGCACGGGGCTCGGTGGGATTTTCTATGACCTCATTCAACAGAATAACTCGAGGCTAGAAAGTAGAGCATCCATGTTCCAACGAAACTTCTGTATTAACCTTTCAAAGCTATTGTGCAAACGACCTCAAAAGCTGATGCAGATCGGCTCCCTCAAGCAGTTTTTAGAAATGACTAGAAACGCATAATCTGGAGAAAATTCGAAGTACTTTTTTCTCCGCGAAAAGTCATACAAACTTAAAAGAGGAAAAGCTCCTAAGGAAACATATCCTTCGACAGTAGATATACACATTCGAGTCACATTATTGTGATCACCTCCTACTTTTGAGGTCAACAGCGCGTAGCCAATGAAAGAAGACACGTGTCGAGAGCTGGACTGGAGGGTATACATAGTGTGCTGTAGGCATTCTGTAGACATCGCACTCGTTGCTGTCATGGATAAAAAGAGCGACTTATCAGATTTGAAAAAAGGGATTATTATTGGCTTTCGGGCCAACGGTGGCAGTATTTCTGAAACAGCGCAGTTTGTGAACTGTTCGCGTGCTGCTGTTATTAAAGTGTATCATAATTGGAGAAATGGCACCATTGCGAATAAGCGACGGGGAAACTGCGGAGCACCACGTGCCATTGATATGAGAAGTGAACGTTGGTTGCGAAGGTGCGTAAGGGTCAATCGACCCGATACAGTGGAGCAACTTATTGGCCGAATGAACCAGGGGGCTAACGAAAGTGTGTCTAAAACGACAGTTCATCGAAACCTGCTACGTATAGCGCTCCGATGCACAGGGATGGTCACTGCACCTATGCTAACGAAGGTGCATCGTCAGAAAAGGCTTACATTTGCACGACAATATCGGAATTGGACCTTCGCTTATTGGCAAAGGATTGCCTTCTCCGATGAGTCGCGTTTCTGCTTCATCGAACGCATGGATGTTGACGGATAAGGCGAGAAACATCGGAGAACACTCTTCAACCATTGCTGAAAGAACGCAAGCTGGTGAGGGCAGCGTTATGGTCTGGGGGATGTTTTTGTGTCATTTCCTGGGTCCACTCATACCTGTGGAAGGCACTATGGACCGAATTCGTTATGAATCTGCCAGAGCGACAATGCGACGTGTCACACAGCTAGAAATGTCTGTGAGTGGTTGAAAGAGCCCGGTGAAGACGCCAAAGTTCTTCCCTTGCCCCCTAATTCCCCAGACTTAAACCCAGTTGAGCATCTGTGTGACCACCTCGATCGTGTTTTTCGCTTTACGGATCCTCCACCACGCGCCCTCCAGCAGCTGTCAGATGTACTGCAGTCAGCATGGCTCCGCATACCGGTGAACACCTTCCCGCACATTACTGAGTCACTCCCAGCCCGTCTAGCTTCGGTCCGTGCTGCACACGGCGGTTACTCTGGATATTAGCTGGTGGTCACAACGTGACTCGACCGTGTATACATAGGATACCAGTCAGATCCTTCAAGTGGGTCCTTGGTGTACGCCCTGCAAAAAAACCTGTCAAAAACAGAACTACTTTAAAGCGTAAAGATTACATTCGGCTAAAATCCCTATAATATCTCTATGACGTTGAATACATTGAATATCTTGCAAATTGCTGCATAACACCGAGCTATAATCATGAGCACCATATTCAACTATGGCATGACTGATTTGTAACCGAAAAGGATGCGATTTCTGGTTGGTACATTAAAAGATGCAACTTCAAATTTAATAACTCACACCAATAAACTTTCCAAGCGAATTAAAGTAACTATTCTATTTGATATCCAGTCAATCTTCTGAAGTCCTGTAAAAGAACCCGTCAAAAGTGCAAGCTATTTTTTACTGCACTAAGCATTTTATTAACTAATTATAAGTGGTGAACCTAGTTGCTATTTTCCTCTTTTTGCTCACGGAGTTCACAGAGCACAAGTGTTAGCATGGAAACGTTTTCACTGATTTAAATCCTCAGGTTTGTAACTTTCCATATTACTGGCTCACAGGATTTATTTTTCCGCGTAAAAAAGCTGTCAATTGCTCAAAAATTTCATTCCTAATTTTCCTTGCGAGTTTTGTTTTAAGCCGAAAACGAATAAGTTCCTCCTCCTTGCAATATGTTCAGAACGCAAAAGTTTGCTTCTAGACCACCGAAGATAAATTTTGCAGCTACGAAGATTTTTTTTTCATACACTCATATTTGACTTTCCAATCGAAATAAGAAAATGCTCTACACTATTCAGAAACACCAGATTACAAGTGTGTCCACTCACTTCTTTTCAATGTGTTTGGAAGTTTGATTATTTGCGCCTGTGAGTTACTACTTTGAAAGTTAGACTGACTTATTAATTTCTATTCGAATTGGAAACGCCTATTATTACATAACTGAGGCAAATCAGTAAGAGCTGGGTTACTGAGCATGAACAGGGTTACTGTTATATGGAAATATAATAAGCTTGTGTCATACTACAGAGGTGAAAACATGTGTCAAGACGACAAATCTGCAGCGAGACTTTCTGCCCGCGTAGCTCAGAAGAGCAATTTACTGCGGAGCGAGGAGACACGGACATACTTGCGTTTTCACAAACTTATATACCCCGTCTAACAATAGTAAAATCTAGGACAAAAATTCGGCGAGTGCTTTTTGTGTTAATTTATGGCATGATTAAAATCTAGACAGGAATCATATAAACTGCTCAACTCCTCACCGTGGCGGCGTCTATGTTACTCCGACTACGTGAATTTCAAATCTGCGGGTAGTGACTGCTCAACAGTTCCTCGCTGTTCAAGCACATGTTCTGAAACATGGCGCACTTTTTATCACGTGACTCCCGAAATGAGATTTTGACGCAATGCAGTAAAATATTAATTTTCTGGCCTAGCACACACATAAACATGTACGTGTGATTTATTTGTTTTAGCAGCACACGAGAGCAAAGTCAAAGAGGCTCCATTTTATATCTCACCTTACTTGATATGCAACACATATTAGTCTAAAGAAGATAATGAAGTAATTACACGCATTACCTTTCATATGTTTATATTTTATTTCTCTGGTTAGTTTTTCTCCTCCAAATTTATGATTCTTGAGTTCCAACCATCATTAAGGGTAAGTAAATATTGAGTAACACATAAAAGAGGGCTTATCCCATGCGACCATATTAGCAAACTGGTGAAACCAGAAAAGAATAATTAAAACTCAATGCAATACCTTGAGTTTTACTCTGCTCTATTTCTTACTGGTGCTTCTTTCACTTGAGTCTACCAGTGGCTTTAACCTCATACACCAAATAACCTGTATCCCTAGAGTGCCAACCTTCGTCGATTTGACGAACGTTAAAAAAATAAACACGGAGATTCTCCAGCGAGGTTTATCTACTCCCACAGACGTTAACCTGTCTTTCCACCACTTTAGAGTAACGGTCTTAGTGCGTAAACAACTCACCACTCAGCGGCAGTGTCAGCCGAAATGTGCTGAAGACTACTGCATTGCATCATCTAATGGTTAGTAACATACGTAAATTATTGTTTGTCTCTGTGATTAGTGATTGAAAATAAGCAGATATACTTCTAATACGCACATCTGACGAAAGAGTAGCAACGGAATAGAAAAAATATTTACTCTGATCCGGAGATGTTAAAAATAATAGAATAATTTTCTTCAGATGATAGCAAGACGAAATTGGAAAATGTTGAGAAAACGATAGTGGCATTGACCTTGATTTTATTCCTGACCTGTTTCAAGAAGATATACTAGGGGTGCCCGATAAGTATCCGGATTTTAATTCCTATCTATACAAAACCGTGTGTAGGACCGTATGTATGCGTGAAACTATTACGACAACTTTCAGTGAAGCGCTGTAAACAATGGCGCTACGAGAAGTGTTCAGTTCGAGCAGCGAGCAGTAGTTAAATTTTTAACGAAAGACGGCGTAAACACCTGTGGTCATTACGAGAAGTCATCGGACTCTTTATGCTGATGTGGCTATGTAGTTGTTCCAGTGTTTATGAATGGGTTACGAAGTTCTAAGCTGGCCCCGAGAGTCTTGAAGATGAGGCACGGTATGGTAGGCCTAACACGGCGGTGGCTGATGAAATGATTAAAAAGGTTGGCGACTTGATTAAAGGTGACAGATGCATTCTTGTTCGTGATATTGCCATGGAATTGGATATCAGTAATGATTATGTTGGACGAATTATTCATGAACATCTCAACTATAGGAAGATCTGTGCCAGATGGGTACCCCGGATGCTTACAGCGGTGCATAAAAGCCAAAGGCTGCACATTTGCAATGAACTAGTACAGCGCTCCGATGAGGAGGGTGACGCATTCCTGAGATGCGTAATCACAGGCGATGAAGCGTGGATTCATCAGTTCGAACCGGAGACAAAATGGCAAAGTATGCAATGGCGTCATCCGACTTCGCCCCAACAAAGAAGCTGAAAGTTGGTTCGTTGGCGTCCAAGGTCATGGCCACTGTCTTCTAGGAGAAACACAGTACCGTTTTGGTTGAGTACTTGGCAAAAAGTGCAAGAATAAATGCGAAGGCCTATGTGAAGACACTGAGAAAACTTGCGCAGTGTATCCGGACCAAACGACCAACATTGAAAAACAATAAAGTGTTGCTTCAGCTTGATAACGCTTGCTTGCATATTGCTAAACCAGTGCAAGCAGAAATCGCAAAACAGAGGTGGACAGTTCTTTCGCACCCTGCTTACAGTCCGGACTTGGCATTTTATTTAGCATCCGATTTTCATGTTTTCGGTCCCTTGAAGGATAGTCTTCGTAGCCACCGCTATGAGAGCATGAATGATCTGCGAGCGGCTGTCCGTTAATGGATTCGCAATGTCCCTGCTGATTTTTTCGCTAGCGGAAAGAATCGACCTGTTCGTCGGTTGAGGAAACGCATTATGCTGAACGGAGAATACGTGAAAAAGTGAATTTGGCTATTCGTACTACTGTATTATATAAAGGAGTATCATATTTATGCATCCTGTATTTTTTATTCTTCTCCTGTAATTGATAGGAATAAAAATCCGGATATTTATCGGGCACTCCTCGTAGTTGAAGATTTGCAAGAATAGAAATGTCAACAAAACTCAAAAGGAAGAGAAAAACTGCAAGGGAAAAAAATCAAGGGGGCACAGTGGTAACTGTACCGTAGCCTACAACTTAGAACTACGTCAACTGCCACTATTTCATGGGACTATCTCACTAGTTTTACGTCCTTAAAGTATTCAGCGAAGGACAGTTGACGTAGCCCTACACTGCAGGTTGCGACACAGTTGCTGCTGTGCTCCTTTGATTTCTTTCAGATATAAATTTTTTAAGAAATGAAACGAAAGAAATGTTTTACTCTATTTACTTAAATTCTACTTATACTAAAATACATACAATTCATAGTAACTTATGCTGATTATAAATTAATGTTAGTAAAAGTAGATGGCGTGGTATCATCGTTGTCAGTAGCTATTGCTAGAATTGTTTCTGAAGAAATCGTTCTATAGAAACAATTTTTCAAACTCCTTAGTTGCCTTGTTATAAATTCGGCGATACGTCTCGGGCTTAATGTACTCTTTTAGTTGTTGCTCCTGTTTTTGTCAAGTTTCAGAATGCATCGGAGGTGTAATGGTTTGAGACGTAATACATTTATTATCCAGCGAAGTTATGAGGACTGGCGATGTACATTGGTATTCCATGCTCGGCGTGAAAATTTGAAAATTTGGATCGATGACATTAGTCTCCATCTGTACCTGCTGTTCAGGCTCAATTTGTGCAGTTGAAGTGGAAGGTTGTGACTCAAGTCCAATTCTCGGGTGAAACACATCCTGGGGCGCGTAGTTCTAGGTCAAAATAAAATCAAAAGAGGTTTAAAAGCTACTGAGAACAGATTTACGGAATAAACCATATGACTCGTCAATTGCTTTCGACAATCCAAAAGCAGTGGGAAGAAATAGATTTGTTTCGAAAATTCAACTTGACCCAACTGCCACTAACCTTGAAATTGCAGCTAAAAATATAGTATACATTGCACCAGAACCAGCAAGAAACTTTCAAGAAGCTGTCGAACCAATGGAATATTTCAAGCTCCTCATTTCCCTTGATTTTCTCTCTATAATTTTATATTCCAATCACCCGAAGCCCGTAGTAAAAACACTTTTCGAGATGCCAGTTTGGATGAACTAATTGAACTATTGGAAACATTAACACGCGTATTAGCTGCAGCGGTCGAAGATCATTTTTAGCTAAAAATTTGTTTTACCTTTTGCTTTATAGTGACAGCTAACATGTCACCGTTTCCTGGTAAGTTCAGTTGTTTTTTTTTCAACTGCTTGAGACCCGATTCAAAGGAGACACGAGAGCAGCAAAAGACCGGAACTATATTCCAGCCTGTCTCAAAAATGTGGAATTCTTTAATCAAATTTTACCAAACGAAATAAAAACTTCGATCACTTGACCTGCCGATTGCCTTCTTTGTTAAGCAATTAGTACTTCCAATAAAAAGAACAAACCGTAATGTTATGATTGATTGTTAGGGCGTTTTTTCTCAGAATTTTTTTTAGCACGTCTTTTGTTAAAAAAGGTCGTGCTTATGTTATCGGTTTGTCCGTCCGTCCGTCCGTCTGTACCCACAGTATCTCTGCAACTATTAGTCCGATTTGAAAAATTCTTTTTGCATTCGAAAGCTTGAAATATACGAATGATGATCCCTTATTTCGTTTTTTTTCTTACGATGTACAATTTCGCCGCTAGAGGGCGTAAATGCAGAGGATGTCGATTTCAAAAATAGGTTTTATTCCACATATTTGCTTCTAAACATCCGATTGAAAAAAATCTTTTATCTTTCGATTCCATTTATGTCGAAGAGTATTTTGGATATAGTTTATTTTTCAAATTACGCATAGATTTTCCGCTAGGGGGCATAAAAGTAAATTTTATTTTTACCGATAACTCTTCTTCTAAAACTCCGATTTGAAATTTTTTTCATCGGATACATCTCCTGATGCACAATTCTTTGCATATAATTTCGAATTTTTGGTAAAGAATGCTTTGGCCACCAGGGGGCGTAAGTGTTAATTTTCGCTTCTGATGTATTTGCCATAAATTCTGAGCTTCTAAAATATCGATCGTAAAAATTATTTCATGGACTCATGCCACTCACATCGATAAACCTTTTCGGGATATTTTCTTCCTAAAATATTTCACAGTTTCTCTGCCAGGAGGCGTAGATGTATATCTTATTTTTGTCAATATCTCGACTTCTAGAGTCCGATTTGAAAAATTCCTTCTTTGTTGGATAGTGTCTTCCGTGTGACATGTTTTTCATATAATTTCAAAATTTTCAAGTCATTCATAGAGTTTCCGCTAGGGGGCGTAAGGGTAAATTGCGTTTTCTCCTATATCTCTGCTTCTAAATCTCCGATCTGAAAAGTTCTTTCTGCACCGGATACAACTCCTGATGGGAAATCGTTTTTTTTTTTTTTTTTTTTTTTTTTGATTGGAGGTTTAACGACCACCGTGAGCAACTCAATGGGCTATAAGCAGTCGCACGTCCCTAATTTAGGGTCACTGGTTCCAGGGAAGGGAGAGAGCCAGTGCCGTAAGACAAACACAACATCCATGCCTGACCGGGATTCGAACCCGGACCCCTTACGGACGAATGATCAGAGGCCAACGCCTTAGACCACTGCGCCACCGGGGCGGCGGAAATCGTTTGCACATAATTTCTAATTTTTGTAAAAAAAAAATGGTTAGGCCACCAGGGGGCGTAAACCTTAATTTCCGCTTCTGATGTATTTGCAGCAAAATATGAGCTTCTAAATTCTCGATTGAAAATAACATCGTTTGTAGACCGATACTACTCAAGTCGACAAACCTTTTAGAAACATTTTCTTCTTAAAATAGTGCACGGTTTTTACGCCAGGGGCGTAGATGTACATCTTATTTTTGTCAATATCTCGACTTCTAAGAGTCCGATTTAAAAAAATCCGTCTTTGTTGGATAGTGTTTCTAGTGTGACATGTTTCACTTATAAATTCAAAATTTTCAAGTAATTCATAGACTTTCCGCCAGATACTATTGTTTTCCATACCGGTTCCATTGACTTTGAATAGCTTTGATAAATTTAATTTGCGTCAGAACGGATTCAGAAGACGTGCTTATTACACCCAAAAATTCGGTGTCATCTGTTTTGTTTTTATTAAGAACAACAGATTACGTACAGGCAATGTAAAGGGGAAGCATAAGTATGTACAATAATTTGGCGGTAATTTCAGAAGGACCGCCGAGCCGTCTATTTATGATGTACAAATTTCGTCTAGAGCTGACGTTCTCAACCAGAAA
Organism: Macrothele yani; assembly: GCA_039090855.1. Taxonomy (NCBI): domain Eukaryota; kingdom Metazoa; phylum Arthropoda; class Arachnida; order Araneae; family Macrothelidae; genus Macrothele; species Macrothele yani. The sequence goes on along the minus strand of CM077007.1, from coordinate 97,172,703 downwards.
ATAATTTTAGGGTTCCAAGGAGAGGGGGGAATTGGGACCACATACTTAAACTGTTGATATATTGATCACACATTAGATTAAAAATAAAGATGAATATTGCACTTTTTACCTGTGTTAATATTTCATAATTATATTTGACTTTTTCTTGTTTTTATTAATAGATTTTGGAGCTCCTCATGAGTGTCAAAAGAAGTTGTACTATGATTTATAGATTCAATATGGATTCCCATCCATCAACAAAGGAGAAGAATGGTAGTGTGTTATTTGTAGCAAAGCTTTGTGAAGTGATTTTATGAAACTAACGAAGTTGAAGTAACATTTCCAGAATGTTCCTTCTCAACACAAGGACAAGGACAAAAGCTTTTTTGAACGTCATGAGGATGGTCTCAAAAAGATAAAGTGGGGTTCAACAGGGGCATTCCAAGAAATGAGCCACAAGGTTACTGAAGCATCTTATGCCTGAAAATAGCAAAGCAGAAATATCCACATGCATTTGGGTAAACTTTGATAAAATGTTGAGGGTATAAGACATCATTACCACAATAAAATCCTTCAAATGGCAATGAGCTGGGCATATTGCCAGGTGAACGAACTACAGATGGACAACCGAAATTTTAGACTAGATTAAAAGGGGCCGGAAAAGAACCAAAACAAGACTACGTTGGAAGATGCGTTAATGGAATTCGATAGCATGGAAGAGAATGGCTCAAGACAGACCGTTCGTGAAGAAACTTGAGGAGACCTTCATCCAGCAGTGGATTGATAATGGTTGACAATGATGATATATAAATATGTATATTAAAACTAAAAAATGCAAAACCCGAATAAGAATTAAAAAAAAATAGGAGGAAGATAAAACAAAAATAACACCAAGAGCAACCAGTAGAAAAAACATAACAAACCCCAACCGCCCAAACAAGTGAAAACTAGAATACCAGAAGAACACAGGGAACCAGATCAATGACTGATTCTCTTATGGCTTCGTCAAGGGCAAGCATGAAGAAAATCACTCATCTATCTACAGAGACCATAGAACTGTGGGTTTCTGCTAATATATATATATATATATATCATCATCATCATTGTCAACCATTATCAATCCACTGCTGGACGAAGGTCTCCCCAAGTTTCCTCCACAACGGTCTGTCTTGTGCCAGTCTCCTCCATGTCACCCCTGCATACTTTCGAATTTCATCCACCCATCTCCCATGTGGTCTTCTTCTGGGTCTTTTCCTGTCCCTTGGAATAAAATCTAAAATTTCGGCTGTCCATCGATGATCTGTCCTTCTGGCAGTATGTCCAGCCCATTGCCATTTTCTTGCTGTTAGGTAGTGTATATATAGATCATCATCATCATCATTGCCAATCATTATCAATCCACTGCTGGACGAAGGTCTCCCCAAGTTTCCTCCACAACGGTCTGTCTTGTGCCAGTCTCCTCCATGTCACTCCCGCATACTTTCGAATTCCATCCACCCATCTTCCATGTGGTCTTCTTCTGGGTCTTTTCCTGTCCCTTGGAATCCAATCTAAAATTTCGGCTGTCCATCGATGGTCTGTTCTTCTGGCAGTATGTCCAGCCCATTGCCATTTCAGGGATTTAACTCTGATCATGATGTCTTCCACTCTTGTCATTTTTCGGATCCACGTGTTCCTCTTCTTATCTCTCCTGGTTATACCAAGCATGCACCTCTCCATGCTGTTTTGAGTTGTCTGCAGCCTTTGTATGTCTCTTTTAGCTAAGGTCCACGTCTCTGCACCATACGTAAGCACTGGAAGGATGCATTGATCAAACACTTTTCTTTTAAGACATAATGGCATATTGCTCTTGAAAACTATGCTGTTTCTTCCAAACGCTCTCCAGGCAAGTTTTGTACGCCGATTAATTTCTTCACCAATGTGACCCTCACTTGATATCTGCTGTCCAAGATAAACGTACGTGTCTGTTATCTCCAGCTTTTCTCCATCAATCGATAAATCTTCATTTCCTGTAAAAGCATTGTACATCACTTTTGTCTTCTGAAAGTTCATTTTATATATATATATATATATATATATACACTACCTAACAGCAAGAAAATTGGACACCTGCGATAGCAAAGAAAAACGAAGTTTATTCACCTTCAATAGTCGGTGTAGCCTCCACGAGCGGCGATTACAGCTGCGACCCTCCGGGGCATACCCTCAACGAGGCGTTGTACGACGGTATTTTCTTCCATTGGGCTTGGAGAACACAGGTCAGTTCCTTCACCGATTTCGGACACCCCTTAAAGTCGACGCTCCAACTCGTGCCAGAGGTGCTCGATAGGGCTAAGGTCCCGGCTCTGCGCATGCCAATCCATTCGATTAATCCCATTGTCACCATACCAAGCGATGGTGGACCTTGCAACATGACAGGTGGCATTGTCATCCTGAAAGTAGCATGGGTCCACACCGTAAAACTACCACAGCGTAGGAAGCGCATGGTCATCCAAAATGGTGCAGTAGGTCTCTGCGTTGAGTCTACCAGGAATTGCGACCAAGGTTCCCGTGCCATACCAGGAGAAACACCCCCATAGCATAATCCCACCGCCGCCGAACTTCACAGTTGGCATAATACATTCCGGCAGGAGGCGTTCTCCAGGCAGACGCCAAACCTAGACCCTGCCATCCGAACGGTAGAGGGTGAACCTTGATTCGTTGCTCCAGATAACTTGTTTCCTCTGTTCAACAGTCCACTGTCGATGTTCTTTGCACCACGTTAGCCGAGTAGCGCTGTTGGACTTGGTGATCAAAGGCTTGTGGACGGCAGCACGTCCATGATAACCGAGCAGATGGGCTTCCTTATGGATGGTATTCATCGAAAGAATACTCCCGGATGCCTGTTGAAACTCCTCGCGGATGTGGCCAATCGATTTGGTGCGGTTCTTCCGAATTTCTCTGACCAGCACCCGTCGGTCTCTAACTCCCAGTTTTGTGGGTCTGCCGGGTCGGGGCACATTTCGACAGTCAATTCACATCTTCCACTTGCCAATCACGTAGGCCACTGTCGATTTTGGGTACTTCAACTCGCTGGATATGTCGCGCATGGATCGGCCATCTCTGTGATACCCGACGATTACACTTTTCTCGAAATCAGAGAGCTCCGAACTGCGTGGCATCTTGCATGCGACTGGTTGCGTTGTTGTTTCCCACACGATATTTAACGGCGGCCGCCGTTACGTGTTTCAGGACCGCCGATATCGTCGATTGCCGGGGTGTCCTATTACTTGTTGGTAGATAGTGTATATATATATACAGGGTTTTCGTAAACTGTTTTGACAAAAGAAGAGGGTTTATACTACCCATCAAGACGAACAATATTTACAATGGAACCTAGGATCGCATTCCACTCTGAGTGTCAGAAAAGAGTAACTTCGAAATACGTCCAACAAGCACAAGTCGTTTCCTCAGACGTCATTTCTTTCGTGCCGGAGAAGTAGCACATCGCCAGAACATCACCGTCAAGCATTTACCGTATGCAAATTGCCAGAGAAAAAGACGCAGCATCGACAGTTGCAGGTGATTGGCTTATCAAGGTGCAGTAGACACTTCCTGAATGCCGCACGATGGATTGGACGTGGCGGACCTGTGACATGGCCTCCACGCTCACCGGACTTAAACCCTCTGGACTTCTTCTCCTGGGGGCACATGAAATCATTAGTGTACGAGAAGTCTGTGGACTTCGTGGAAGATCTCGTCGCGAGAATCATTGTTGCAGCGGACAGAATAAACACGACACCAGGAGACTTCGAGAGGGTGCGCCAGTCTTTCATTCGCCGGTGTGAATTCTGTAACGGCACCCGTGGCCGCCACTTTGAGCATCTACTTTGAGTCTGTCCCTGATCTCCATAAATGGGATTGTGCAACTTATGATGTCGTTAATTCTCTTTCTTTGCACTGTTGAAAGTTCAACTTGGACATCTAACTTTACTCTTTTCTGACACTCCGAGTGGAATGCGACCCTAGGTTCCATTGTAAATATTGTTCGTCTTGATGGGTACTATCACCCCTCTTCTTTTGTCAAAACAGTTTGCGAACACACTGTATATGAGTCCCAAATCTGAACAATATGTGAAGAGAAATTCAGAATTTTGAGAGATAGGTGGGCTCTTACAAGACGTAACCGCAACAAGAATACCTGTGAGTCAGACATTAGCTAGCAGGTGTACCAGAGCGCAGGCGTGATAATCGCATTGTCGTTGGTAACTCGCACTCTAAAGAAAACCTCATTGTAGAAGAATTAATTTTCTTAATTATGTGCGTTGTGACTTATGACACAAATTTTTCAAACCTAACTTAAAGGAGATTCATTTTCGTTGGGGCGACAATATAAACATACTGTATATCCTTTTGCCGGTGGTGGGATTTGAGCCTACTCCAGAGCGGCTGTTCTTCCAATTGAACTACCCCGGCAGACGTTTCGCACCCTTACTCTTGGTTTAACTCATTGTAACTTCCGTAGTACGTAATCTACTTCATGTCGCGTAGTGCATTACAAAGTCAGAAAGCGTTGACTATAAATTAAGCATAACTTTTTGTTTATTACAAATTTTGAAGATGACAATCCGATTTTTGGCGTAAATGTGACAAGGATGGTAAGTCAGATAATATCCAAAAACTTGAAAATTTTTGAGCATCTACTCAAGTTTTCAAGTTTTCGGATATTATCTGACTTACCATCCCTGTCACATTTACACCAAAAATCGGATTGTCATCTTCAAAATATGTATTACATGGCGTAATCCCGTATTTCTTTCTTGATTTTTGTGTATTATTCAAGATTTTAAAGAAAAAAAATTTTCAAATCAATTAATATAAATGTTCAAACGTAATAATGATTGTCTATTAAAGGTTTCGTGTTTTAGGCCAAAAAAAAAAAAGAACTCCATTTTCTCTCAAATGCGCGAAACCCAGGAAAAATAATATCACACTCCTGGCAAAATCATGATTCCATCTTACGCAGTTCCTCTAGTTTATTCGGAATTTCTGAATAACTTGCTTCTGCTTATTCCCAGTTATGAGGTTTACCAACGTATCATTACAAGCATATGATCGAACACCAGTGGACCTTTAGCAGTCGTCAACAGTAAAACAGATTTTTATGTCGCTCACGAGTGCGATGAATCTTCCGAAAAGCTCTTGATCACATGACATAATCGGTACACTTTATTCCCCGTGGGTCTGCTTTCATGAGCATTGGAACAGCTTCGTCTGGGAAAAGAGTCAATATTTGGTTAATGCAATAGGTGGCAATGTTCAAGCTCTGAATGTCGTTCCAGCATAGAAGACGCAAAAGTATTTGCAGCACACTGATGTTGACAACATCTCCCATCCACAAGCAAATGCTATATTTTCATCACGGTAAAAATTATTCCAACAAAATACATTGAATTGTAAAGAAATGCATTTAAATTTTACACTAATACACGGAATCCTTAGAGTTTTAGCTGAAAACTTAGAAACCGACAGTGTCGTGCTGTAAACTGTGTGTGTCGGCTAGTAAAGAGAAAAAAATAAACAAAAACATGCTTAATTTGCAACGAAATTCCATCCTGCGATTTCTTTCCCTTTACTTATTCCATTATTTTGTAAAAAAAAAAATGGAAGATTCGAAAAGTTCTTCTTCAGTACAACTTTTTCAACTGTCATTAACCATTATTTGGCGTTGAGCGCTCCTCTCGTTGGCTAATCGTACCACTTCTTCTATTAACGCAGGAGAAATATACTTCGAATAAAATATATTCACATAAGTTTTCCTGCTTTTCCGGTTTTTTTAATTCAGCCTCGTTACTTAATTGCCATACTGTGTAATGTTTTAACCCATAAACTTTCCACGTAGCGTAGTTATGGGGGATGATTATGATTTGGAAACCACCTGGGTCAAAGATTTACTCTCTTAGGGATTACTGAACAGTGAAGGTTAAAATACACTTTAAAGTAAGTGCATATTTTTTTTTTTTATGTTTTGTCTTTTTCTTAGGAAGAGGTGAACAGCTCTCATAATTCCATTACAAGATAATAAACGCGGACAACAAAACAGCGCTTTTGGAGTTTTCAACTACCACAATTTCATTTTGCTTTTTAAATAGAAGTGTTGAAATACACTGAAGAGCAATTGAATTAGAGACAGCTGGCGTTATGCAAATGTGGCGCTGTGGGCGGCCCTGCAAACCGAAACGACATAACGTATGCAGCGATCCGACAATATAAGGAGTGATGCGACGGAATTCAGTAAGAGTTGGACGCGGTATGGGTAAGACGAAGGATCTAAGCGCACTTGATCGTGGGCAAATTGTCGAGGCCGGACGACTGGGTCACTCCATCTCGGAAGTCGTGCAGGCACTGGAATTTTCACGAGCCACGGTGTCACGGGTGCACCGTGAGTACATCGAATCCGGTAAAACCATCCCTGCAAGGGCCAACTGCCGTGGACAACAGCGTGTGGATGAACGAGGTCATCGTCGGTTAGCTCGCATTGTAACAGCGGATAGACGGGCCACAATGCAAGAAATCACTTGGCAATTTAACGCTGGTGCACAAAAACGTGTAAGCAGTACGCGCATGCCCAGCAGGACGCACACGACATACAGGCAGATAGCAGCGACAACCAACGTCCGCGTAGCTCTATTGGTAGAGTGACTTATTCCGGAATAAGTGGTCTCGGGTTCGATTCCTGGCGTCCACCATCCAGAACCATCTCCTCGCTATGGGATACAGAAGCCATCGTCCCACGACAGTACCGCTACTGACCGCACATCACATGGTGCAAAGATTAGCATGGGCGCGGGAACATCGCCACTGGATCCTAGACATGTGGGAAAATGTTGCCCGGACTGATGAGTCGAGATTCACGTTGGTTCATGCGGATGGCAGGATACGAGTACGGCGCAAGTCACATGAAGGGATTAATCCTTCTTACCAGCAGGGTACTCTCCAAGCTGGTGGGGTGGCATTCTCGTCTGGGAACTGTTTACGTGGACTTAAATGGAACCCCTGGTACGTGTGACATCGCCCCTCACAGGTCAACGTTATCCGGGATATTCTGGACGACCATTTGCTCCCGTTTGTACGTCTTCAGCATCCCACTGGGGACCTCATCCTGCAACAAGACAATGCATCGTGCAATCGCTCCCGAATTGTATCCGAATGGTTGGATGAACACTCCACCGACGTGACCTTGCTTCTTTGGCCAGCTAGATCACCTGACCTCAATCCCATCGAGCACATCTGGGATGCCATCGAGAGAGATGTTCGAGGATCTGACCCCCCTCCACCAAATCTTCGTGAACTGTGGGAGCTTGTGTCAGGGGTCGTGGATCCGTATGGCTTCCCAATGCTTCCGGTGTCTTGTCGAGTCCATGCCGAGACGAATCGCCGCCGTCATCAGGGCGAAAGGTTGTGCTACACGTTACTAAACAGGTATCTCTAATTCAATTGCTCTTCAGTGTATGTATTGTTTGTATGTTTTACCTGTTAACTTAAGGACAAGTCATATCAAAAACTGTTTCGTGCAACGTACAGAAATCTTGAATTTATCATACAACATCCCAAGTATTTCTGGAATACTCAGACACTTATTCGCATTTTTTAGACTACGGTAAGATCCTCACTGAAATATGCGGCGATCATTTGGAGCCCTAGCCTCGTAACTCTAGTAAATGAAATCGATAAAGTTCGAAAAACATTTCTTAGACACCTTTTTTCATAAATCGACTGGTGTTTATATCGCGGACATCCCAACGGCTGACCTTCTGACATTCTTTAAAATGACCTCTCTGCAATCGAGAAGGAAGGCTCTCCAACTCAAGTTCCTTTACGCATCACCAAAGGACAGATTGATGATACTCAAATTGTAAACTAATAAAGTGTATGTGTCCCACGTTTGCCGAGGACAAAAGGTGAACTATCTGCAGGGCCATTTTGCAGAACTGGTGCTGGAAAAATTATCCGTTATGTGAAATGTATAGGCTTCACAACTCACTTGAAGAATGGCCGGATGTTTTTAATGTAAGTAATATTTTTTTTCATAAAGTATTTTTTGCAGGATTCTAAATATCACTTGGTAAATAGAACTATAGCAATTCCTGTAACTAGATATACCATTTGTAGGAATGTGCTTACAAATAAATAAATCAATTAATTAAAAAATAAAAGACTTAAATTTGAGATTGACCTTTCAATGCTTTTACACACTATCGGTTTTCTATGTAAAAAAAACCTAGGGAACCGAAAAATGTATTTATTAACTTCGCAACATCGTCCTCCACTTCCGTATTTTCCTTTTGAAATGGTAGTTTGCTTAAATTATGTTGAAACTTTTTTAGAGCTTCACAAAAAATAAGGACTAAACAAAAGTAGCTATTTCCAACTGAGTCAAAAATATTACTGTGAAGTAACGCACAGAAAGGCAAATCAAAAACAAGGTATGGTCAGAAGAAAAAAGTAACTTTTTTACGCTTTCCAACCGTAGGTTGAAGAAGCGTATATGCTCCAGCTTTGTCCGTCTGTCTCTCTGCCTGTCCGCGCGATAACTCGCGTAAAAGTGGTTCGATTTCAATGAAATTTTAGTATGTGGTAGGAGATAAGCTGGGGACGAATCCTATTGAAAATGGGCGAAATGGGGTCAAAGGTCAGGACATAGGAGCGAGATCCATTCCATTGCACTTATGCGTCATAACTCTTGCAAAAATGCTTCGATTGCGACAAAACTTTATCATGTTATTCCGGAGGTATACTGAACTGGTTCTGTTGAATATCATCAAAATGAGGTCAAAGATCAGGTCACAGGAGCGAGATTTATTCCACAGTCATTATCCTCATGACTTGACTAAAAATGATTCTATTGCGACAAAATTTTCGTATAATGTTCCGAAGGTATACTGAACCGGTTCTGTTGAATATCATCGAAATGTGGTCACAGGTAAGGGCACAGGATCGAGATTTATTTCACAGCCATTATCCTCATAACTTGAGTAATGATTTCTGGTATGTTGGAAAGCGTATCATAATCAACGCATCGCATGACATTATAACTTGTTTAAAAAAATTCAGCCTCATTACTTAATCGCCATACTGTGAAATTTTTTGAACCCATAAACTTTCCATGTAGCGCAGTTATGGAGGAAGATTATTATTTGGAAACTACGCGGGTCAAAGATTTTACTCTCTTAGGGATTACTGAACAGTGAAGGTTAAAGTATACTTTAAAATAAGTGCATAGTTTTTTCATGTTTTTGTTCTTTTTCTTAGAAAAAGGTGAACAGTTTCTCATAATTTCATTACAAGATAATGAATGCGGACAACAAAACAGCGCTTTTGGAGTTTTCAACTACCACAATTTCATTTTGCTTTTTAAATAGGGGTGTTAAAATATGTATTGTTTGTATGTTTTACCTGCTAACTTAAGGACAAGGTTAAAAGACTTAGGTTTGAGATTGACCGTTCACTGCTTTCACACACTTTTGGTTTTCTATGTAAAAAAAGTTAGGTAATCGAAAAATGTATTTATCAGTTTCGCAACATCATCCTCATCTTCCGTATTTTCCTTTTGAACTGGTAGTTTGCTTAAATTATGTTGAAGCTTTTTTTAGAGCTTCACAAAAAAATTAGGAATAAACAAAAGTAGCCATTTCCAACTGAGTCACAAACATTACTGTGAAGTTACGCACAGAACGGCAAATCAGAGACAAGGTACGATCAGAAGAAAAAAATTATCTTTTTTACGCTTTCCAACCGTAGGTTGAAGAAGCGTATATGCCCCAGCTTTGTCCGTCTGTCTGTCTGTCCGCACGATGACTCGTGTAAAAATGGTTCGATTTCGATAAAATTTAGTATGTGGTAAGGAACAATCTGAGGACGAACCCTATTGAAAATGGACGAAATGGAATCAAAGTGTCAGGACATAGGAGCGGGATCCATTCCACCGCCCTTATGCGTCATAACTTATTTAAAAATACTTCAATTGCTACAAAGCTTTATCATGTTGTTCCTGAGGTATACTGAACCGGTTATGTTGAATATAATCGAAATCTGGGTCAACGGTCAGGGCACAGGAGCAAGATTTATTCCACAGCCATTTTCCTCATAACTTGACCAAAAATGCTTCGATTGCGACGAAATGCAATACATTGTTCCGTAACGACTTTGGAAGCAGTTCCGCCAAAACTGTTTTCGTCAGCAACTGCGGGAAGTGCGCATGCGTGAGATTCGTTAGCCATTATTTTTGCGCGATAACGTCCGTGAAAACTGCCCGATTTAGATATGATTTTTAATTATAAAATGGCTTATGTGTGGTAGCTCTTGATAATAGAAATAGGTAACACGGGCACAAAGAGATTTAATTTTGATATATGTGAACCTCAAACGTTATACCATAGTTTAATCCCCTCAAAACCAAGACATTTTCCTATGATTTCTGGTATGTTGGAAAGCGTATCATAATCAATGCATTTCATGATTTTACTAACTTGTTTCATATGTTGATGCAACAGGCTCTTTCGCATTTTACGTTTTTCCACGACATGCGCGTCCCCTCTGAGTCACGTCAGAACATATCGAATGAATATTCACTCTTTCAAAAACAATTTATTCTCCATAAATGTTTTTCACGATGCTAACCTTTGGACTTCTTAGTCAAAAGATGAGCGCATTCGGTCAGAGAATCTAACTCCATGTTTTTAATTGAAGCAGAGCGGCCTTTACGAAACCATACGTTTTCGTTTGTTTATTTTTTTAATTCAGCTTTTACATTAGTTCGCATTTCTTTGTAATCAAGGAAAATTAGTTCGCACTTCTTCGTAAATAAGGAAAATTAGTTCGCATTTCTTTGTAATCAAGGAAAATTAGTTCGCATTTCTTTGTAATCAAGGAAAAGTAGTTCACATTTCTTTATAATCAAGGAACATTTATTCGCATTTCTTTGTAATCAAGGAAAATTAGTACACATTTATTTATAATCAAGGAAAATTAGTTCGCATTTCTTTGTAATCAAAGAAAATTAGTTCACATTTCTTTATAATCAAGGAACATTAGTTCACATTTCTTTGTAATCAAAGAAAATTAGTTCACATTTCTTTGTAATCAAGGAATGCGAGCTAATGCAAAACCCCAAATGCGAGCTAATGTAAATCCGGTGCTCAAAACGATGGCTTCTGACCATTCAATCACCCGAGAAGGGTTCTGGTTCGAATCCCGGTTAGGCATGAGTGCTGTGTTTGTCTTACGATATTGGTTCTCTCTCACTCTCTCTCTCTCCCTCTCGCTTCCTTGGAACCAGTTACATTAAATTCGGGACGGGCGACTGTTTATAGCCCAGTTAGTTGCTCACGATGGCTGCCCCCCCCCCCCCCCCAAGAACATTTTCGTGCGATGCGCAGGACACGAGCCAGCTCCGTTTTAATGAGCAAATCGGCAGACAGCCCCCAAAATTATGCTCACCAGCTCAACTTTCTCCGTTTTGTAACCCCTGAAGAAATATTTCGTCTCCTACTGGCCCAGTGCTGGCGATGTGTGTGACTCAAACATCAAGGTTTGTTTTTCGGTGTTGTCCGTCTTTTCTTGTTGGTTGGTTTGCTTTTTTTAAAACATTCAGTTACAGCCGTCTTCCTCTACTTAGTGCTTGACACACTCAGAAGTCATTTAACGTCCAAACAAAATAAGCAACATTTCTGAAGTACGAAAAGTTTCAAACGAAGAAATTTCTTTCTATCACGCAAAGCACTTTGTATCAAGGTAAGACAACAATGATTTTAATTTAGTCTGGATTTCACAGCGTGAAGGACATTTTGACGGTAAGTGAATTAATCTTCTGTAGCTGATACCCAGTTACCCATGTCTCGTTTCTAATTTTACTTTAATAACGGGGCATAAAATATATTATAATAGTTTCTTTACTTGTCTCATCAAAGATCTTTTCTTTATGCAAGTTAGCTTGAACTTTCAACAATGTCATTGCGAAATGAATCACTTCTGATGTCCGTCAATTAAGAAAGTTGTATAAGCTGGCACTTGTTTTGTAAAATGTATTCTAATAGTTGCAAAAGCAATTGTACAGAGCAACGAACAAAAATTCACCGTAAATGCTTTCTACCGATTTGGTTGATGAATCCGGGTTCATCAGCATTTCGGCTTGAATCAACACCACCAATACATTCTGATCAATAAGGGTTCGGACTTTATTATGATTTTCAATTTATGAATTTATGTAATTTTTCTTGCACAGGTAAACTTAGAAGTGCCCGTCGATGTTCAAAACAACCGCATTGTCTTCTGAAATCTATTTCTTTGACGTATACCTAAAGAGCATAAGTTCAATACACACACTGGGAGATTGGACATTTATTTGTCCATAAGACTTTTAATTAGAAACATGTTTTATTTTCGGAATACGTCCATGGATGCAAAGGCACCTCTGGAAAACGTTGCAAAAGTAATAACATCTTAGGCAAAATAAGAACTGTTATTTGAACCCCTAAAACGTCCATCAACCACTTCTTTCGGAGATAATAATCCAGAACCAGGCATGATAAGAAATTACTGTTCTAAAAGTTTCCAACTTAAGTTTCCCTTTTTACAACGAAAGGACAATTTATGATTCGCACCCAACTACCAATATGTAAACCCACTTCCGGCCCTCACGACAGCAGTAACATGTTATGTCATGGGGCCTACCACGCTTTTTTAGCACGTCTTTTGTTAAAAAAGATCGTGCTTATGTTACCGGTTTGTTCGTCCGTCTGTACCCACGCTACCTCTGCAACTATTAGTCCGATTTGAAAAATTCTTTTTGAATTGGGAAGCTAGAAATATGCGAATGATGATCCTTCATTTCGTTTTTTTTTACCTTGTGCAATTTCGCCGCTACAGCGTAAATGCAGATGATGTCAAATTCCAAAATATGTTTTATTCCACATATTTGCCTCTATACATCCGATTGAAAAAAATATTTTATCTTTCGATTCCATTTATGTCGAACAGTATTTTAGATATAGCTACTTTTTTCAAATTACTTATAGATTTTTGGCTTGGGGGGGGGGCGTAAAAGTAAATGACATTTTTCCCAAACACTCTTCTTCTAAAACTCCGATTTGAAAAATTTTTACTTCAGCGGATGCACCTCGTAATGGAAAATCTTTTGCATATAATTGTAAGTTTTTGGTAAAGAATACTTTAGCCACCAGGGGGCGTAAGTGTAAACTTTTTCTTCTGATGTATTTGCCATAAAATCTGAGCTTCTAAAATATCGATTGAAAAAATTCTTTCTTGGACTGATGCCACTCACATCGATAAACCTTTTTGGAATATTTTCTTCTTAAAATATTCCACAGTTTCTCTGCCAGGGAGCGTAGATGTATATCTTATTTTTGTCAATATCTCTACTTCTAGAAGACCGATTTGAAAAATGCCTTCTTTATTGGATAGTGTTTCCAATGCGAAATGTTCTCCCCATAAATTCAAAATTTTAAAGTAAATCATAGACTTTCCGCAAGGGGGCACAAAGGTAAATTGCGATTTCTGCTTTATTTCTGCTTCTAAAACTTCGATTTTGAAAATTCTTCCTGTATCGCATACAAGACCCGATGGAAAATATTTTTCACATAATTTCTAATGATTGGTAAAGAATGGTTTGGCCACCAGGGTGCATAAGTGTTAATTTCTGCTTCTGATGTATTTGTAGAAAAATCTGGGTTCCTGAAAACTCGACTAAATGTTGTTGTTTTTTGGACCGATACCGCTCCTATGGAAAATCCTTTTGAGAATACTTTCTTCCTAAAATAATGCAAGGTTTTCCCACCAGGGGACGTAAAGTCACATCTTATTTTTTGTCGATATCTCTGTTTCTAAGAGTCCGAAATTCTTTCTGTGTTGGAGAGAGTTTCCGGTGCGAAATGTTTCTCATATGAATTCATGTTTTTCCTAACAGACAAGTCTGCAACCAAAGGGCGTAAGTTCACGATTCCGTTTGCAGCAATATCTGAGGAATTAAAAACCCGATTGAAAAAGTTCTTTCTTCCGTCAGATACTATTATTTTTCATAGCGGCTCCATTCTCTTTGAATAGCTTTGATAAATTTAATTTGCGTCAGAACGGATTCAAAAGGCGTGCTTATTTACACCCGAAAATTCGGTGTCATCTTTCTTGTTCTGTTTATTTGGCGGTTGAATGGCTACCGAAAGCAACTCGTTGGACTGTAATCTAGACCCCGATTTAGGGCCACCTCTTCCAGGAAAGAAAGAGAGCCAGTGCCGTAAGACAAACACAACATCCGTGCCTCGGCGGTATTCGAACCCGGGCCTATCTCGGACGAATGTTCAGAAGCTAGCGCTTAGACCACTGCGTCTCCGGAGCTGCTGGACATATCGGGTGTTCGAAACGCTTGAGTGGCATTGTGGCCAACCGTTTGTAAAGCTCCAGGAATGCCCAATGATGAGTTTTAGACACGAATGTATCTCTCTACTTCTTCCCACAGATGCTGAATTCAGTTTAAATCCGGATAGTGTGCCACTTGGGGGATAAAAACTCACCGGAATTCCAGTCCTTTGCCAACGGAAGCAATGAGAATGGGCATCGTCTTTTTGGAAAAAGTCATCCTGCTGTGGAGAATACATCCATGAACAGGCATAGGTGGTCAGCGAGCAGGCCAATATTGCTTTGGGCGGCGATGGTTGCTTCGATAGGAACAAAGGCATACCGGGCGGTGCACGTGCATGCGCTCGAGAACATTGCACCGTTTCAACCACCTTGTAACACCCCGGATTGACAGTTGGGATACATGTCGTCTTGTTATTTACCCAACTCATACACCTTACCGTCTGCGCATTGCAATTGGAAGGTTGTGTGAACCTCGATTTGTAAGATCAAACTACCTGTTTCTTGTCTTTCACGGTACAAAGGCTGCTCTTCTTCGCCCACTGCAGACTCGTGGCCTGGCGACGTGATGTTACCAAGAGTAATCGAGGGGGATCGTCTATCATAAATCAATAGTGCCACTGTACGTTGAATGGTCTTTTCGCGCAAATCTTCGTAAGTGCTCCGTCTTTGAATTCTGAAGTTGTTCTCTCTATTGGACCCCATTCTAGCGTGACGATACGGAAGACGCGACGGCCACCGAGAACATTAACTGCTCGTCTACGGAAACATTTCCCTAGTCGCTGCCGTTTGTGATATCCTCCTGCTTCGTGTTCACGACGGTCGCACGCGGGTATCCGACATTTTGCAGACGCGGAGACGGAGCACCCCCGGATCTTCGTACCGATTATCAGCTTACGATCGAAATCGCCCAGGCTGTCGTGTACACCCGTCATCACCATCACAAGTTGGTAACTCACCTCTTTAGAGCCAGCGGGGTTCTTTAGCTAGCCCCATTCTTTTTCGAATGGAGAATGGCATGCTTGTGGATGCATGAGGTATTTACGCATAATAACATGCACTTTTAGTGAACATTCTGGTGCCTGTTGATAATGCAATACACAGAAAGGAAGGCTAAACAAAGCATGGTTTACTTATGAACCCAAATTCTACAGTAGTGTGGGCTTCAGTGTGTCACATGTTACACAATAACTTCTCGCTATATAAACGACATGAGTACTGTGTGCTTTTCAGCTGAGACACACCTAAATGCAGTAAATGGCCGTAAAATGGTTTTGTCTTGTAAAATCATTTCAACACATCTGGCAAATAAAATTAAAATCTCAAGTACAGTAAAATTGTAAGGAATACGCATGGGCTTTGCCTTTCGACCATTCAGCTGCAAAGCTTCTGAACGGCGATCATTACCTAAGTGAGTAGAGTTTTTCAGAGTAGGCTGTTTTAGAAGCCATCATCATGGTAAACTGTTATTGTTTCGCAATTAATTTTTAGATGTCTTGTAAATCCAAGCGGAAAGAACATGATAGAGAAACTAAAATGTAGTGACGTAATGACAAACAGGATTTAGCCGCCCCGGTACTCAGTGGTCTAAGTGCTGGCTTGTGACCATTCGTCCGTGACGGATCTGGGTTTAATCCCAGTGAGGCATGGATGTTGTGATTGTCTTTCGGCCCTGGCTCTCTCCCTTCCTTGGAATCAGTGGCTCTAAATTAGGGACGGGCGATTGCTTTAGCCCACTGAGTTGCTCACGGTGGTCGTTAAACCTTCAATCAAAAAATAAAAAAATAAAAACAGGATTTAACTTATCCATAAAACCCGATTCAATCAGCGAGATATATCATTTGAAAGTTTTTCTTCTATATCAAAATCCTTCGTAACTTTTCAATGGTACGACATCCATTCCATTGTTATCAAGCGCATGAAAGCATCAGGCCGCTCGTTTATTTAAGTGCTGGCTACTGACCATTCATCCGAGGTGGATCCGGGTTCGAATCCTGTGAGGCATGGATGTTGTGTTTGTCTTACAGCTCTGGCTCTCTGTTTCTCCCTTTCCTGGAACCTTTGGTCTTAAATTAGTACGGGCGACTGTTTTTAGCTTAATGAGTTGCTCACGGTAGTCGTTAAACCCCAATAAAAAAAAGTTGCACCTGACAAGGAACCGTACACTGTTCGTGATGTCAAAGTGATTTAAATATTTACGTAACATTCGTCTTGAGAAAGCCCTTCCAGAGCACAGAAAAACCGTGGTCGACAAGATAAATAAGATTTATTGTGACTAAAAGTTGTTTTCTGTACCTTTATATTCTTCACAATGTTTGTAGTCTAAAATGTAGAGTAAAATGTAATGATTTTATATATCATTTTATTTTTTGTAATGTGCTTCATTTGTTTTCCGTTTAAATCTGAAATTTTGATGCTTTTAACAGAATTTATGTGGCGGAGATATTATTTTATGTTTTCAAATACTTCCGCAGCTGAATATTTGCTGCCAAAAACAAGTATACTTATATCAAGTAGAAAATTTGTTCTAGAGATCCAACTGACTTCCTTTCTTATTAAAATTTTTCCTAACTCTAAGCGTTATGTAATGTATCATCACGATAAATTGCAGTGTCGTTTTCTTTGTCTGAACCAAAAAATGAGTCATGTCGCGTTTTCTCGATCACTTCAGAAAGAAACAGCAGCGTCGGGTAATCATACATAGCACTTCAAAACTTTTATTTCAACTTTTATGTAAATCTACTCAAAATGAATTTAGCTTCATACTTACTTTAAACTCATGTGATTTTTGGATACATATGAATATATTCATGAACCAAAAACGGCTTTTTTCTATTTTAAAAATGCAATTTATATTTGCATTTCATCGATATCTTTTGCGCTAAAAGTTACTGAACTGTAACTTAAGACTGGATGCTGACTTTACACTAATATTAGGTCACATGTTTTGTTTATTGGGTAGAAAAAGAAAATTGTTGCCACGAATTTCAATGAATCTCGGTGAACTCGATTTTAAGACAGGGTGGTATGGCAAACTGTCTGAAAATATTCGCCTGAAACATAAATGGGAAAACCTGAAACTGGAAAAATGGAATAAATCAGTTCCTTCTTTGGACACCATCTACTTCAAACAAATTTAGATTATGTTGTTATCATGAAAAGCATGTGTCCACGAAAAGAACATGTGATGGTTGGGCATGATGTCTAACCAACATGTGTCTCTTCCTAACTCATCAGTCGAAAAGGGATGTACCATGGCAAAAATTGAAGCAAAATTTACGTACATGTGAAATCCTTCTCCTCATATTCCATATCTGCATTATACTCTCACATTTTAGTGTCTTGCGGGAGTATATTGCATCAGAAACTGAAATAAATGAATGTCAACACATGACATCATCATTCATCAAAGACTGCTAGTATGAGATTCATCAGACATAAGATTCATATATTTTAATCGATATTTCAGATATTATTTCATTTTGTTTATAGAGTAGAATTATGGCGTAAGATCTGGTCTTACAGTCTCGTTTGATTAATTGGTAGGATTTAAACTGCCTCCTGTTGGTTTTGGTTCCCGCGCCATTTTCGATTAACAAAAACGTACAAAAACAAAATATCCAATTCTTATGATTTATTTTTTTCATGCTCAATTGTGGGAATGACAAAGATATTTTTTATGACAAACTCTTTCAAATCTGTTTCTTTCCATGCACTCAATACTGGGTGGTTGCTGTACACTCCCTTCTGTATTAATATACTGTACTTTTGCTCTTAGAGAGAGACAGATCTTTTTCTTATCGTTTCACGTGCTCCCTCTCTATAACGTGACGTGATGCAATTGATTTCTGGATAGACGGGTGGGCATATAGGCAAATACATGCCTTGACATAGAAAATGCCTCACATGGGGAGTATTTATCGGAGGGCCATACAAATTGTGGGTGTGTTGTGACAACAGTTATTTTTTTATTTTTATTTTGACTGGGGGTTTAACGACCACCGTGAGCAACTCTTTGGGCTGTAAGTAGTCACCCGTCCCTAATTTAGGACCACTTGTTGCAGGGAGAGCAGAAAGTCTGTGCCGTACTACAAACACAGCATCCGTGCCTCACCGGGATTTGAACCCGGACCCATCTCAAACGAATGGTCAGAGGCCAAGATTTAGGCTACTGCACCACAGGGTCGACCAGTTGATTTATGTAAATAATGGCAGATGCAAACCAATCACGTGATATGTGAGGGCAAAACGAATTAGCGTTGCTAAGCTTGATCGTCTTTATCTGGGGGTGTAGGCAACTCCATGGAAGTGATCTCAGTGGTGTAAGCATACGTAAAAGGCGAGAATGGCTAGGCGACGTCATCGGGAATCTAGCAATCTGACGGACAGCTTTTCCAGAGGCTTCAGCATACGATTACGTACGGCTGGTTGGTCGCTTTGTTGCATCGCGGCAGAAACGCTTTGGGGTGAACAACTGTCTTTCGAATGGGGCTATTGTGGATGAAGGAAGATAACTTGAGTCACCGCAATGGGACTGGTGTGCGTAGGTGAACGTCAATATGCCTTATAATGAATATAGCTTTTAACTACTAAGCTAATTATAATGAATTCAATGCTTCTACTAAGCTAATAAGCTTCTTCTAATGCTTGTTGTTTGTTAATTATATCATGAATAAACTTTCCTGCTAGTATTGTAGTAATAATAATGAACAAGCTTTTAACTGCTAGTAATGTTGTAGTAGTAATTAAGATGAATAAAGTCTTATGCTGGTTGTTAATAATAATCACCTAATGAAATAAACCTAACAGCCAGACAGAGATCTGACAAAACTATGAAGGGAGAAAAACGTATTTACAACAAATTCTTTATTAGGGAAACTTCTGGCTCTCACATAAACGAAGATCTCTTTATACAACAACAGCTTTCTGACACATAAACCACAGCTCACTTCGTACAACAACAGCTCACTCTACGCACATCAACAAAAAGCTCTCTTTCACATAAACAAACGCTCTCTCTATACAACAACAAACGCTCTCTCTCTCTACAACAACAAACGCTCTCCTACGTATCGTTGAACGCGCCTATTTATACTGGCTACCACCACGTCATGACTTGCACTCATTGCCAGATCTCATTCAGCGGGAGAAATAACATCTCGTTCAGTAAGAAGATAATTTACATAGTAAAATAAAATAACCAATGATAGTAAAAATCAAAAGGAAAGTGAATCGAGAGTATACGTTACATCATCTCCCCCTTATTTTTTTTCCGAAAAACCTATCAGTTTTGGAGTGTAAGTCTTACACTTCGTTGATTGACGTTTATCGACCTCTTTTTTGTTTTGTTGTTTGGTGGCAGCAGTATGTACAATCTCAAACTTGGCATGACAAAATCAAAAAATCTGTATTCGTCTGTGAAACACTTTGTATACTTGAACAAAACAAACCTGCATCGGCATACCTTCCTTTTATTCTGCCTAGCAGGAATCACTTTTTTAATTTCAAATTACGTTCTCATTATTCGTTGAATACACACCAACTGTATCAGCAGCGAAGATTGCCTGGAGCTGCCTAACAGTAACAATTTTATTATTTTACCCCTAAGCACATAAATATATATAAAAAAATTTGGATTAGTAGATGGACATAGAAGAAATATAAAAAAAACCACATATATACACAAAAAAAAAAATGCATAGGCCCACACTAAAAAAAGAAATTCTGACACGCCAACTGGTCGTGCAGGAAAAACAACAAACGGAGAAAAGAACCTGTCCACGAGAACTTACTTATCTCGAGGACGCATAAAAAACTCTAGTACGATAACGTTTTCCAGGCCTAATCGGACTTGTAAATTCAGGTGGCGTTGAGCGTTTCAAGGATTTGAATGGATCTGGAACATCTGTATTCCGTCGGTCAAGAAATCCCGGCGGCTGACAGGAACGGTCAGGAACGGCTGAAATCCGTCGGTCAGGAACGGCTGAAATCTGTCGGTCCGGAAATCCCTGCGGCTGATAGGAACGGTCAGGAACGGCTGACGTCCGTCGGTCAGGAACGGCTGAAGTCTGGCGGTCCAGAAATCCCTGCGGCTGACAGGAACGGGCTCCCCCAGGCTTTTGATATGTAGTTCCTTTGTGCTGGGGCCCGTGGTGTCATTCCAGCATTCTTTTGGACGGACGTGGCTCCGGCCACATCGTTTGCTTTCGCTTTCGCCCTCGTGGCATGAGAGTAGCAGCAGGCATCGGCCGTGTTTGCTCTGAGCGTAGGTTCCAGGGGCGAAACCCGGGCGGATGCAAGGATCTCTGCCTTCGTCGCTGTTGCGGCGAAGCAGATTGGGGAGACAAGTTACGTTTTCGACCAGCTTTTGGTGGTGTTGGACGGTTTGTAATTGGTGTCTGACGTTTAGGAATAGTCAAATTATTGTTCATAACTGATAAATCCGGAAATATCTGAAGCCTCTGAGTCGCTGCTGTAATTTAGTGGTCGTGCAGGGCGATGTTTATGTCTGCCTATAGGAATACTCTCTGACGAGGTATTCAAGGAAGTAGGAGCTTGTGGTGTTGCAGAGTTATCAGGAAATGGTGCAGCAATAGTCTTGGCAATGGTTGGAGGGAAAGGAACGATACTAGTATTTGAAGAACTTGATTCGAGCCTTGGTCTCATGGGAGAGTCAGGTTGCGTGTTTGGAAACCCGTCTTGAGGAGGGGAGGGTGAAGAAAAAATCACTGGAGATTCTTCAAAAATGTTTGTTGGTTTGTCCAAAATATCTGGAGGTTGATCGTGAGATATAGACTCTTGAGTCTGTGGAACAGAAGTTGAGTAGGGTGGATTATAAAATCGATATTTCGTTCATGATACTTGCGACACTGAGCAACGTGTACGTATTGAAATTGATTGTCAAGTTTTTCAAGAACAATGTTATTGTCAAACACATTTGCCACCCGATATGGACCTTCGTAGCTGGGTGCAAATTTCTTCACTAAAGTATGAGAAACAGAAGACTGGAAGTGCGTTTCCACGAGAGTGAGATCTCCAACGACAAGATCTGGTTCCCTACGCCTAGTATTATAATATCTTGCTTGAGCCGCTTGTGCTCCTAGCATTGCAACACGAGCTTTTTCTGCCATGATTCGTACTGATTGCGGAGTTGGTCGCTGGTTTAGTTAGTCGATAATTCCCGTTACATTTTCAAAAGGGGTTTTAATTTTGCGACCCAGAAAAAGTTTTGCAGAGTAATTTTAGTAGATTCGTGAACAGACGAGCGGAGGGCGAACGAAAAAGCTCAAGATAATCATCCCATCGCTCGTGATGATCCATAACAAATGTAGCAATCATTTTAACAAGCGTGTGGTTTACTCGTTCAGCAGGATTACTCTGGGGATGATATGGGGAAATGAATTAATGCTTAATGTGTAGTCTCGCACACATTCTTTCAAAAATGTCAGAAATAAATTGAGGACCATTATCCGAAACTACTTTATTAGGTGCACCATATCTAGAGAATACTTCATTAATTAATACATTACAAATAACTTCTGCCGTAGCGGCTTTAATGGGAAAAACTTCAACCCATTTAGAAAAAATTATCAGTTAAAACTAAAACGTAACGAGCTTTGTTTTTAACAGATAAAGGATAAGGTCCCAATAAATCTATTGAAATAATATCAAAAACATGAGAACTTGAACTAGATTTCAAGTGACCGGCAGGTCTTACATTACGGTAATTATTAATCTGACACAAGTGACATGATTGAACGTATGAGAGCACACTTTGGTACATGCCAGGCCAATAGGCAACATCCCGCAATTTACAACGGGTCTTGCGAATACCTAAATGGCCTGCAAGAGGTTTGTCATGAAATTCATTTAAAAGAGCCATTCTAAGGGTTCGCGGAATACATGGGCGAAACTCTACCTCTAGTAGTCCTAGATTTTGTATAATAAAGAAGACCCTCTATTACTTCAAAATGTTGTGACCTTCCAGCCAGAGAAGGATCACTTGGTAGGGGCGAACCCGCAAGCAAAAAATTGTAGATATCCTCAAAATCTGGATCATTTATTAATTCTGCCATTATCTGCTCTCTGGATGTTATATCAGCTATTAGAAGTAAAGGCTGACATCCAGGAGTAGTTTCTGTGGGGACCCCACTAATCGGAACGCGAGATAATGCGTCCGGTAATTGATTCTTATTACCTGGCTGATACGAAATTTTGATTTTGCTCTCTTGTAACTTCAGAGCCCACTTCATAAGTCTTTGAGATAGGTGCTTAGCAGAATTCAAATACTGAAGGGCAGAATGATCCGTAATTATGTTAACTGTCAATTCATTAAGATAACATTGAAATTTATTCAGTGCATACACAACAGCAAGACATTCACGTTCCGTAGCTGAATAATTGCGTTCAGCTTTGGCTAAAGTACGAGACGCAAAAGCTATTGGATGCCTAGCTTGTGATAAAACGCAACCAAGACCAACTCCGGATGCGTCAGTATAAATATCAAATTCCTTAGTATGATCCGGGAAAGCCAACACAGGAGGCTGAGTCAACGCAGACTTCAGTGTTTCAAATGCAGCGTTAGCCTCAGGTGTCCAAACAAACTTCTTGTATTTACGTTTCAAAACATACAATGGCTCACAGATTGTAGCATAAGCGGGGATGAACTGCTGATACCATCCGGTCATTCCCAGAAAGCGTGATAGTTCTTTTGCTGTTTTAGGCCGAGGAAAGTCAACAATAGGCCTAATTTTTTCATTATCCGTAAATAAGCCGTGGGGAGTGATTTTCAACCCCAGATATACAATCTCGTCCCTCGCTATCTGGCATTTACTAGGTTTTAACGTCAAGCCATTGGTTACTCAATAACAAACTCGTTATATCTATAGGAACCGTAGGAATCATTTCGACAGGTTCCGGAAAGGAAATCACATGTTGTACGAAATTCAAAGTTATTTGAAACGTATGAATAAAGTCCATTCCCATTAGACATTTGACAGGTAGTTCGTCTTTAAGCAGGAAAGAATGCGTAAAACGAGCCTTTCCCAGCCCTAGAGATAATATGACAGTTCCTGTGATACTTAAGATTTCGTTATTTGCACCTCGCAAATACTGCGTTGCAGGCTGAACGAGTATTGCAGGAAAATTGTCAGTGCAAAACTTCGTATTTAGGGCTGATATTTCAGAACCAGTGTCGAACTTTGTCTCGACAATAATATCTTCGATTGTCAAGAATACATCAGGCAACTGAGGAGTTTGAACAGTCACTAATACTGTTTTAGGGTCAGAATGCTTGGTATCAGGAAGCAGGACCGACTCCTTGGTCTACTTCCTTTGGAAGTTTAAAAGATTCCTGGTTGGATTATCATGCGGTCTGAAACCTCGGCCCTGCCGGGTATCGGGAAAATTTTCACGATGAGGAAAACTGCGTGAAACCTGCGTTGGAAACTCCGCGTGTCTGTTGACATTTTCATATCTATTACTTCTTCCCTCAGCACGGGCAGAAAAATAATCATTGCCCTGAGCGTGAAAACGTTCCGAATGCTGCGGATTGGAACGGGATCGAGCATACTGTGCATTTGTACGATATCCCGAAGATTGTTCAGAAACTCGCGGTTGGTTTGCCACTCTTCTGTGTGGTGGAACGTATGAAGCTTGGGCGTGCACTTGTGTATGCTCGCGCTAAAAGTTATTGGGCCTATTATGCCGCTGAGGTTTTCGTAATAAGCCTCGCTAGGTGCCCGAGCATGGTGAGTTGAACCATGTTTGCCATGTCGCTCTTCATACGTTCGTATGAGGCGAAGGCATTCATGAATTGTAGCAGGGTGTCGAACCTCAAGAAAATCTTGTAAAAATGGGTCGAGCTGCTGCAATAGGGTGTCCAACATGTCGACATGACTGGCATGTGGATCCCATAAGTTATATAAGCGTGTTGTTTCCAACGCAAATGCAACAGGGCTATCGTTGGGTCCTTGCTGACGAGAAAAAAGTTGTTGTGCAAGGCTAGCTCGACTGAGGCCGAAAGAAAAGACCTCCAAAAATTCTGCTCGGAAATTCTCATAATGAGAATCCGGGTTCGACGCTCTCCACTGCCGATACCAAGTCTTAGCGGTATCCTTCAAGCAAGTGCCTGCGATTTGTACTTTGCAGTCTTCAGGAATATTGTATAGATCAAAATGATTTTCCAAATCTTCGAGGAACTTTAAGAATCCCTCCAACCCATTGAAATGAATTGTTCCTGCATGCGGCACGAAATGGGCAAGCATTCTGCTTCGCTGAGAGGATTGAACTCCCTCAGGTACGACCCGCGACTCAGAGTAACAGGAAGCTGGTGAATTACGAAATTGTGAAGAATGCCTGGGTACATGTAGATCATTCATATCAAAGTGAGACCCACAGGCTTCTTGCAAATTGTCAAAAAAACACCATCACCCTCGAAACTTGCCTTAGGGGGATAAATTGAAGTTGTCTCAGGTAAGGAAGACATGGGTAATAATTGTCAAGACCTCGTGTCCGAGAAAAGTTCGGGCGCCAATTATAATGAATATAGCTTTTAACTACTAAGCTAATTATAATGAATTCAATGCTTCTGCTAAGCTAATAAGCTTCTTCTAATGCTTGTTGTTTGTTAATTATATCATGAATAAACTTTCCTGCTAATAGTGTAGTAATAATAATGAACAAGCTTTTTAACTACTAGTAATGTTGTAGTAGTAATTAAGATGAATAAAGTCTTATGCTGGTTGTTAATAATAATCACCTAATGAAATAAACCTAACAGCCAGACAGAGATCTGACAAAACTATGAACTGAGAAAAACGTACTTACATCAAATTCTTTATTAGTGAAACTTCTGGCTCTCACATAAACGAAGATCTCTTTATACAACAACAGCTTTCTGACACATAAACCACAGCTCACTTCGTACAACAACAGCTCACTCTACGCACATCAACAAAAAGCTCTCTTTCACATAAACAAACGCTCTCTCTATACAACAACAAACGCTCTCTCTCTCTACAACAACAAACGCTCTCCTACGTATCGTTGAAAGCGCCTATTTATACTGGTTACCACCACGTCATGACTTACACTCATTGCCAGATCTCATTCAGCGGGAGAAATAACATCTCGTTCAGTAAGAATATAATTTACATAGTAAAATAAAATAACCAGAGATAGTAAAAATCAAAAGGAAAGTGAATCGAGAGTATGCCTTACAGCCTCAATCGGTGAATTTTATGCGAAGCCATAACAGCCCGACATTACACAGCAGATGACATTTCACGAGATTTAAAGCCATCTATTTACATCCTCTTGTTGACACGGACTATGAATCTCAGATTGGATGAGGAAAGTTTGTGCTCTCAACTATCCCTGATCTTCACACCACTTCTCAACCTGGTGTCAGGATTTGGGGCGCTAACAGTTTTAAGAGTTGCTCACTACTCCTACGCATAGTGAGTACAATGTCGGCACGACAGTACGTCGGAGAGGTGCTGCAACCCGTTTTGTTGCCGTATCTCCGTGGCATCCCTGATACCCAGTTTCAACAAGATAGACCCCCACTCACTGCCACCATCAGCAGACAGTATCTGAAAGCTGCCCACTCTGCTGCTCTGAATAAAGCGGTCCCCAGACTTCTCTCCAATATAGAACGTGTGGAAGATCCTTACCAGACAACTTAACGCCTCTACACGATCTCCTCGCAATTTCGATGAATTGTGGGTAAAGGCCACGACGCATGATCAGCGAGCCACCCCGGTGGCCCTGTGGTCTAATGACCATTCACCCGAGATGGGTTCGAGTTCAAATCCCAGTGAGGTATGGCTGTTTTGTTTGTCTTACGGCACTAGCTCTTTCATTTCCCAGGAACCAGTGACCCTAAATTAGGGACGGGTAACTGCTTATAGCCCATTGAGTTGCTCACGGTGATCGTTAAACCTCTAATCAGTAAAACAAAATGCTACTCAGGACACCATCCCGGAACTTTTCCGGTCGCTACAAGGCAGTGTTGCTGAATGTGCAGCCCAGCATGGCGGACATACGACCTACTAACTCAAGCCTCATTATCCTATCTCCTCGTTCATTCGCTCAGAAAATAAATAACTTGTTTCCCCACCTACCTGTCTACATGTCTGGTACGTTTCGTCTCGTTTTGTGAATTTCTCAGTAGTGTGGCATTTCTATGTCAAGCGCTGTAGATAACTCAAAAATACATATAATTAAAAAAAATGTGAAAATTTGCAAAGATCATCTGATGTCGTGCAATGTCACACCTTTTGCACATCACTAGGTTCTTCATTCTGAACATTTTTCATTAATTTCTGAAACGAATACCCCACATAAAATTCTTGCAGCTCTTTTTTATGCTGTTTCCCAGCTGTTCTGTCCCGGATGCTAATGAGTAATATTTTGTGTTTATTTAGCAACCGCCCTCCTTCTTTCCTTACAAATCATAACCTGAGAGGGAAATGGTATAAGCATTGGCCTTTGCTAATCATTCGTCCGAAATAGGTCCGGGTCCGAATCTTGGTGGCCGCCCCGGTGGCGCAGTGGTCTAAGGCGTTGGCCTATGATCATACGTCCGAAGGGGTCCGGGTTCGAATCCCGGTGAGGCATGGATGTTGTGTTTGTCTTACGGCACTGGCTCTCTTCGTTCCCTGGAACCAGTGACCCTAAATTAGGGACGGGCGACTGCTTATAGCCCATTGAGTTGCTCACGGTGGTCGTTAAACCTCCAATCAAAAAAAAAAAAAAAAAAAAAAAAATCTTGGTGAGGCATGGATATTGTGGTTGTCTTACGGCACTGGATCTCTTCCTTCCCTGGAACTAGTTTTCCTAAATTAGTAACGAGCGACTGCTAATAGCCAATCGAGTTTCTCACAGTGGTCGTTAAGCCTCCAATAGAAAGAGAGAGAAATGAAATATAAATCCTCAAGTTTATAAAAAATATTTGACAAAGTGTAAATTTCAGAGTGAAATGCAAGGAACCATGTATGTCGTGTACAGATGATCTAAAGAAATGTAATATAGGGAATTAAAATTTCATTCATTTTATTCTCCGTTGTTCTAGGCGCAGTCTCATTAGGTACTAGTTTTTCAATAAAAAAAAATTATGATTTAAATTTTTCTAATTAGTTTTAGAAATAAATAGTATTAAAACTTAAAAAAAATAAACTATTAAAACTTTTTAATTAGTATTAAAAGTTAAAAAAGCTAAGCTATTAAAACTTTCTTATTCAGCTGTCTAGCATTCGACTGGAATTTAAAGGAATCGTATCCTCTATTCAGCAATAATTTTAAAAGTCCTGTGCTCATCTGCTTAGCAATCATACAAATAACTGAAAAGGCACACGTTTCTCTATAAATTCATGGCTTTTTGAAATCTGTACAAAGATTTATTGGACTGAATGCAATGATGGATAAAATTTTAATTTATCAGTGCTCTTACCACAGTGAAAAGAAGCAATTTCTCTAAAAAAGCAAATGATATAACAAAACTTTATACAAACAAGCATTTCTTAAAGGTGCTGATTGATTTTCATGGGGAAACATGGCTAAGGAATTACTAATAAAATTTAATAGCGTTAGAACGGATATATTAATAGATATTATTCTGAGGAGTACAAAGAATAAAACTGAATAGCAAAAGACACCTTTTTGCTTAAACAATTTACACAAAACTTCCCTGTTGTACTACGACGAGGATCGTTCTCCGCTAAAGGTTATCAAATTAACATATAGCACCGCTGTTTGCAATTTATTTAAACACATCACGTCCTTTTAAAAACTTTAATGGGATAAACCGTGACATATTATATTGATGAAGTTATATTCAGAGAACATGGAAAATTTTGCAATTTGATATTCTTCTGTAACTTGTATAAGACTTTGGTAACAAAATACACTACATTGACAAAAGTCACCGGACACTTAGAAGAGAAACACAACATAGCATGTATTGACATACATTAGTGCGGTGTCGGTCCACCTTTGGCCTTAATGCATGCACTCACCTTTCCAGACATGGTTTCGACAAGGTTTTGGAACACAGCGATAGGTATGCGCTTCCATTCAATACATAAGGCTGCCGCTAACTGTTGCTTAGTAGTAGGCCTTGGTTTCAGACTTCTTATGCGGCGCTCTAATGGATCCCATAGGTGCTCTATGGGATAAAGATCAGGTCACTGTGCTGGCCAGTCCACACACGATACCGAATTATTGTCAAATTACGCCCTAACGGTCCTTACTTTATGGATCGGTGCATTATCGTGCTGGTACCAACAGGGCTTGATTCCATTGTATTGCCACAGAGTTGGTAGGAAATAATTGTCCATAATATCAAGGTTGAGGTGCTGGTTAACAGATTTGTCCGCGATACCCAAATGGTCGGGATCACAGCACGAAAAACACCCCACACACGAGTACACTTCCAGCTCCAAACTTGACCGTAGGGACAGTACACTGTGGTGAATACCGTTTCTCCGGCTTCTGCCATACCCACATATGGCCATCAGACTAATGGATCGTGTATTTGGATTCATCAGTCCTTAGGACCCGTTTCCATTGACCTACAGTCCACGATAAATATTCTTTACACCATGATAAACGACGAGTATCATTCCGAGGGGAAATGAAAGGCTTATGAGCAGCCGCACGACTACGGTTACCATGGAATGAAGTTCTCTGGGAATAGTACGTGTACATACCGAGGTTCCAGCATTTTTACTCACCTGTACACGGAGGTCTTGTGCAGTACTCTGTCAATTAGCTGTAAGGACTCTCCTGAGGCTTCGACGTACTCTATTACTGATTTTCTTCGTTCTGCCGGTACGTTTTGCTGCTTCAGGCACGCCATGTGTCTTGCATTTATTTAGTACATCCAAAACTGTTGACTTGGGAATGTTTAAACGCCTCTCGGTTTCTCTTATGGGCAACGTACTAATATAAAACACAACAATATTTCCTTTCTCAAAGTCAGTTCTCTCCCGCCGCGACACTTTCACGCCACCTCACAGTGCGATATGATCGCGGTCAGCTGCAGGCTTGTTTTTATACCGTTTGCAGCTGTACCGCGCATCTTAACAACGCAGCGGATATGTTCATTTGCTTTTGAAGGGGTATCCGGTGACTTTTGTCAATATAGTGTAATTTGGCGACACAACCGCAATTAAGGACTACGTACTAGATTTTCACGCAGTTTCAATTACGGCCTGGCCGCCTCATCCCTTATATCATGTACTATCGTAAGTTTCGAAAAAACTCGGATAATAGTGATACAAACAACTGCACGTCTTCTCCTACTTCTCTGTGGCTCAAGTTGTCTTTTCACCCTACCAATGAAAATTGTATTTCACGACATATGGCATTTTGAACTGAATTTGTTTCTTCTGGGAAAGGATCTGCAATATGACTTTCATGTCTTAAAGTTACACCGAAGAAATAAAAAAAATTCCGAAATATCATGATACTCCAGTAGACACTAACTTTAATTTAAAACCTTCCAAACGACTGCATTTAAATCTTTTTGAAAAGGTTCTTTCATTTTTCCTTTTATCTGCCTTGGAAAATGGATAATATTTATTCTTTCACATTTTTCCTCTTATTAAAGATTGGCAAATCTAGATATAAGTACGCCTGGTATGACAATCGATTTTTCTAAGAAAATTGTAGTTGCTTTTTTTTTTTTTCGTTTCTATGTTTCTTTTATTCCCGAACACTTTCTAAGCAAACAATGTGGATATGATCGCTTTATGTTTCTATTCGTTTTTCTATTCACTTTGAAGCCATTTGCTCTTAAGTTATTTTTCAGAAAATAATTTTTTCTAGACGTGTTTGTAAAAATATAAGTTTAGATACATTACGCTTCAGTGTACTTTTAAAATAATCATTTTCATCTAGGTTTAATGGAATCCGACGTATACTGTTATCCATGATCATTCTCTGGAAGCTAATTTGAGAAATGAAACTGCAATTTTACCAATTTTTAATTTCCATTGCTTTCTTTGAAAGAAACTTTGTTTCCTTTCGGTTTGAGTCTGACTCAGCGATTTATATGACATGCTCTCCAATGTCATTTCTTACTGCTGATTTATGCATCAAAAGATTTCCCATTTCTCGTGATTTCTGACAATCAGCAATGGAATCAATTACCCTGCAGAACCAGCATTAGAAATATCAAAACATGACTCCATCTTGATCGGAAGATTTTTTTCCCTTTCTCTCGTTGGGTATAATATTTAAATACCACCAATTGTAATTTCACCTAATTACAGGCTGATGCTTCTTCGTCGATAGGAGAAATAAAGAAACATATTTTTGAAAATGAACTCTTCTCAGTACTTTCAAATTCACACTTCGTGATATATATCCTTATGGCGCCGCACGGATAGTGTAAGTTGGTCATTTGATCGTTTCGTCACAGGTGCTTTCAACGTAACGACACGAACATCTCACCCTCGGTCTTAAAGTATTTGGACGCATCCAAATTTCACCTGTCACTGCGGTTTAAACCCCCGAAGTATGAAAAAGTAAAATAATTTTCCCCAAAGAGGATAGAGGTTGAGATGTTCGGAAACTAAACTAACACTGAACATATAAATATATATATAATTATAATAAATATTTAATAACAGGAGAAAATTTTAAGACTGTAACTGAAGTCCAAAGAATTATAACTGAAATACAATAAAACGAAAGTACAAAATTGCAAAGCTAATACTGTATATCGGTTGCGCAATATGCAGCAGACTGAAGGAATTAGCGAATTATAGAGTTATGAAACAACAACAAAGGAATATCGAACAAAAAATGTTTTTGTGAAGACAGGAACGTAGAAAAATAATAACAAAATGAAATTGGAAAAACCAGGTTGCCTTCAACGCGAGAGCAACAACCCGGGGAGTGGCTTTTCTGGTATCAGTGAACGACAAGGAAACCCAAAAGTCGACTGATCCTGCTCCCGAGGCCACTAAATCCAGACCATTTAGAATAAGAAACATCCGAATGCTGAAAAACTGTAGAAAACAAAGAAACGGTAACTCGCCCTAAAATGGTGCGAACTCTGCGGCTGGAGTAAACAGCTAAGTAACTACCACTGAAATACGAAGGGAAGGAAAAGGAAATTTCCGTGTCAATTATTTGTTTCTTGTTCCTTCCCAGCGTATTTCAGTGGTAGGAGTTACTTAGCTGTTTGTTCCGGCCGCAGAGTTCGCACCATCTTTGGGTGAGTTACCGTTTCTTTGTTTTCTACAGTTATTTAGCATTCGGATGTTTCTCATTCTAAATGGTCTGGATTTAGTGACTTCGGGAGCAGGATCAGTCGACTATTGGGTTTTCCTAGTCGTTCACTGATACCAGAAAAGCCACTCCCCGGGTTGTTGCTCTCCTGATGAAGGCAACCTGGGTTTTTCAGTTTTATTTTATTTTAATTTTTCTACGTTCCTGTCTTCACAAAAACATTTTTGTTCGATATTCTTTTGTTGTTGTTTCATAATTCTATATATATATATAATTAGATATATGTTATAAATATTGGGTTGATGCATAAATTAATGCCGTTTGTTTCATCCGGCACTACAGGAATGTATTACATCAGAAGAGAAAACGGAATCAATCAACTATGTATCTCCCCCCCCTTGTTTGCGATGGTGTCCCAACGTCTGGATAGGTCTGCAATGTCATTCTTGAAAAGACGTGCAGGTTTTGCTGCGAAGAAATCATAATAGAAATTTTGGAGATCAACATCATTGTTGAACGTTCTGCCACGGAGTGCATTCGACAGAGATCGGAGCAGGTGATAGTCTGAAGGGGCGACATGTGGGAAATAGGCCGGACCATCAAGGATCTCCCATGCCATGTCCTAAATGGCCATTTTGGTCATGGTTGCACTATGAGGGCGTGAGTTATCATGTTGGGGAAGGACAACATGGCGCCGATGTGGCCGTTTCTGCTGAATTACTCCCTCCACACGGTAGAGTTGCTCACAATAGAGTGCAGCGTTGGTGTTCGATTCCTCGGCAGCATTTCCCAGTGAATAATGCCTTCCATGTCCCACCAGACACACAACATGATCTTCGCAGGATGAAGGTCATGTTTTGGACGTAGTGTGGGCGTTTTGTTTGTGCTTAACCATTCCCTCCGATGCCTGAAATTCACGTACAGGCACCACTTTTAATCTCCAGTAACAATACGTGACAGAATGGGTTTGTGTTGCTGAGAACATTCGTGATAACGGGCGAGCAAGGAACCACATATTGCAACACACTGATTCTTGTTGTCCTCGGTTAGAGTCACCCAGGATCCCAATTTCTAGACCTTTCCCCTGCATTCCAGGTGTCGTACCACTGTGACCTTATCACAGTCCATCTCAGTGGCCAGTCCAAACAACGCGCTCAATGCATTATTTTTTCGGTGTTAAACGACAAAAACGAACAACTCGCAGGGCCATAAGCAGTCGTCCGCGTCCTTAATTTAGGGCCACTAGTTCAAAGCAAAGAACAGAGTTAGTGCCATGAGACAACCACATCACGCGTGCCTCATTTGGGTATCGAACCTGTGCTCACCTCGGAAGAATGGTCAGTGACATCGCTTCATACCACTCCGCTACCTGGACGGCAGAGCTGAATGCATCTAAATTACCAATACGAATGTACTATTGAAATTTTGGTTTTTACAAAATTTCATGAGGAACTCTTTATATGTGTTTCAGAAACAATTCCAGATTATGTGCCCGACGATTGTTCGAAGTTTTGAAAAACCCGGAGACCACTGTACGCTTTCCACTGGATCGCTTAGAAGTTATACAAAAGCTTCATTCCGTAGAATCTTTCAAGAATTTTACGAAAAAAGTCAAAAGCTTTAATTCCAATTTTCACCAAAAGTTTTGAAAAGCTTTTGCAAACTGTAAATGTCGTCCTTAAACGAATATACAAATTATCAACACGTACATTACAAAACACTCCGTGAACCCAAGAAAACGAAAGGGCACATGCTGTTCTTCTGCCACATGTTTTGTTCCCAACAATCCCATTTCAAAATACACTGCTGGCCACCCAAAATGCAACACCAAGAAGAAAGCATCCGATTGGCCTGAAATTCTCAGCATGCGTCGCCCGCGAGAGGACATGCAAACGATTAGCATTGCAGGGCATATGCAAATCATATGCGCCCGGCACGCCACCCAGAAGCACTATAAGAAGGGTGCACAGAAGGCAGTGTGTTGTGTAGTGGAAGTGTGGAAGTAGTGAGAAGTGTGTTGTGCTGCCGGACCTGTGCGTGGGAAGCTTACTGATGCCTCGTCGCAAAATACGGCAGTCATTCCAGCACGTTTCGGAGTTCGACAGAGGACGAATAGTGGCTTATTGCGACAGCGGTTTATCGTACCAAGACATCGGCTTCCGTGTGGGACGACATCCAGCCACAGTGAGGAGAGTATGGATTCGGTGGGTGCAGGAGGGACGGACGGACCGACGTGAGCGATTGCCGCAGCCACGGCACACTACCAAGCGAGAGGACCGGCATGTTGTGCGGCAGGCATTGACGGCTCGCACCGCCACATCAAGGACGTTAGCGCAGGAATTATGGAGTGTTGCGCAACAACCTGTGTCAGCACATACCGTTTGACGTCGTCTGCAGGAGCGGGGACTTGTCGTACGGTGCCCATTGCTCCGATTACCATTCACGTTACACCACCGGTGAGTGCGGCAGCAGTTGGCCGTCGAACGCCGCACCTGGACTACGGAATGGCATGACATTGTCTTCTTCGACGATTCCCGCTTCTGCCTGCAACACCACGATGGTCGGGATCCGCGTGTGGCAGCACCGTGGCGAGAGACTCTATGACGCCTGCATTATGCATCGCCATACCGGTACGTCGCCTGGCGTTATGTTTTGGGACGCACTTGAATATGACACACGAACCCCTCTGGTACGCATCGCCGGTACGCTCAACAGCCACCGCACCATTTTCGACGTTTTGGAGCCTGTAGTCCTCCCTTACCTGCAGAATCTGCCGGCGGTCATGTTTCAATAGGACAATGCGCGCCCGCATGTGGCACGCATTGTGCAAGAATTCTTCACGGCCCACCAGGTGGCACTGCTGCCGTGGCCCGCCTGTTCTCCCAATACGTCGCCTACCGAACACGTCTGGTCGCTGATCGGCAACCGAGTGGCCCGGCAAGTACCACCCGCGGCTATGCCTGATGAACTGTGGCAACGCGTGGAAGCAGCCTGGACAGACATACCCCAAGCCCACATCCGAAGCCTCTTTCGTTGGATGCCGCGGCGTGTAGCAGCCGTTATTGCCAGCCATGGGGTCCACACGAACTATTGATGTCTGCGTGTTCCGCAAGTCGCACGGGCCTGTAAGCTCAATCGTTTCATCTTTGTATCTGTTGTTATGTGTTCAGTAAATCTGGCTTTGCTATCTCGTGTCCTGCTTGGTGTTGCATTTTGGGTGGCCAGCAGTGTATATTAAGGCCCGAGTGATGAATTGGCAGAACATGTATTCACTACACTACAGAACGCAAAAGGCAACGTATACATGACAAGTAAAAATATTCAAATATAAGACATCTATATGTACATGGCAACATCTTTTCTCCTTACTACCTGCTTCTCTCAAAACTGTCCTGGCGCCAAAAACCGAGGAAAGAGCAATACGCCAGTTGTAGAGCGATCTCTGGAATCACGGCGGGAAAGGAACACAATTTACACAATTACCACAAAGTACTCTACACTAGTAACAAAAAAGCATTTATCAACTGTTGTATGGAATTCATTGGCATATTCCGTCGAAATTGACAGTACCCTTCTATTCTCGCCTTAACACCCGAGAAATATTCCGGTATTCATGTGCACGTATATCTGGTGAAGGAATTCCGAAATATAAATATGGTTATTAACGGTGTGAAGAGTAGTTCTATACTGTGGTTAAATAATTTCGGTATAAGTTCCATTTCTAACTCAATGCATATATAACATGTATACTGTTGTCGTGCTAAATGGTATACAACTTACGGGGTGAATACCATTTTCTTTTCTGAAGCACATTGCGATGACCTCTTAAACATGATTCACTAAAGCGCTCTCAGTCTCATTATTTCTGAAGTGTTCTACACATTTAAGTTGCTCATTATCCCAATTATCTTTAAACAACCAGTGTGAGTCAAAAGTTTAACCGGTTTGCAGCTAAAAATTTCAATGACATATGGAAGGAAGCCATACACACTCGCCTAATCCTGCAAAATACAGGCCGTTGTTTTCAACAGTCCTTTGCCAAAGCTCCACCAGAGACACGGAACCTGGCGGTAGCAATCGGCAATGTTTCAGGACAGAAAATGTCTGATGGGAGATTTCTTTTTGGATACCACTGAAGTAGAGTGCCATCTTTGTCGGGAATCGGCCATGGAACGAAATTGGCAGTAGTCGTATGAGTCAAGTTCCGGACTGTATGGAGAATAAGAAGGATCTTAACCTCTTCCAATTACGGTAGTTTCGGCGAACCGATCTGCAGGTGGGATTTGGGGGCATAATTTACTTGCAGCAACTACCGCTTTCTATTGATGAGCTCTAGGTAACATTGCGACAGAGCATCGTAGACCAGCTGCAGATGTTCAGCATAGAGTTTTTCGTCCACAACATGACCATCTAGCACAAGTCAGAAGTCCCGGGACCCTCACAATTCCACCAAACGCACTGTATAACTTTCCTCTCGAACCGCCCTTTTTGCCCTACTGGTTGTGCTTCCTGGAGGTGCCTCAGCCACTTATTACCAGTGTTAGGATAAGGTAGGAATATCCTCTTTTCAGCACTTGTGACGAAAAGAAAAAACCCCAAAACCAAAATGTTCTAACCTAACATCTTATGGATTTGATAGCAATCTGTGGGAGAGAGCGACACGTTGTACCACCTTCTTATGTGTCAATTTATGGTGAACTATTCAATGGTGTATGGTGAGAAACCAACGTGATCAGGGGACGAATGATGGTGGATTGGGAAGGCCACTCCTTAGCTGCAAATTGTCATATATTGGTACCGGGGAAGGCTCGACCAGAGTTTCATTATTGGTAGTCGTTGGATTTACTGACCTCGGCTTGACTTCGAGACTGGTGTTTCCAGCAATGAAACGCCAGGTCCATTTTCGACCAGTACTTCTGCCTACCGTTTCTTCAACTTCAACTACACAAACTTCACTCGTTGCATTTTACCCCTTTTTCCAGTAATGGTGGCGAAGCACCCCAACAGCGCGTTCATCGACCTCCGTCTTCTGCTCACCTGATAATGCAATGTCTCTCGGTGCCAAATGCACGTCATAGTGTTACCCATTCGACGCTGGTGCGCGATTTGCAAACGAATGGCGGCACAACAGTATCCGTGGCTCAAAACGAAACGAAACTTCGCCTCACCCTAGTATTGCTACTACCGCTTCATACGTACATCATCAGGCATTTGGGACTGAAATATTCACCTAAATTATCGTTGAACATAATTGAATCAGATTAATTTTGTGAGGTATGAACTATCTGAAACTGAGAATTTCATGTTAGTGTGCGCAGCTCACATTTTAAAAGATAGGGGGAAACTGTCACTCCTGCAAAGTAGAAAACTCGTGTGAAAAACACTCAGTTATAAGGCGAATAGATACGAACTATGCATGAAGTGAACAATGTTGTTAACCCAGAACAAAAGCTCTACAATCCATATTATAATTCACATTGATTTAAACCTTGTATCTAAATTCTTTCAATGCATATTTTCCTTTGAAATGTCAGGATATCTTTAGCAAGGTTTGAACCAATTATATATTGAATTGTAATATTTCGGAAGGAATATAGCTCTTCTTCTGAGATGCAACGGTTATTTTTCTAAACAATGAACTTAAAAAAAGATATGTGTGTGTGCTTGCGTGCGTGCGCGTGTGTGTACATCTACTATCTAAATGAATACCTCCGACACTCCTTTGAATCAGAGTCAGAAAAATTAATTCTTACCTACCGCCAAAAATAACTGTACATATGTGACATACAATTCAAACACGAACAGTGGAAACGTATGAGTATCTGAAGTAAATTTCATCTGGCTCTCTAACAATCTTATATGTAACACGTGAAATGGGAATTCCAAAAGGGGCTTTAGCTTTGAATGTGCCTTTCAATGAGAACAACGTGAGAGAGGCCTTTAACATTTGCAAATAAACGTGTGAGTATTGTGTTTGATTTGCCTGATGAAAGAGGAGAGGAGCTCTTATTTAATTTTTCACAACGTGCAATTTCTGGGGAAATTTTAAGCTACAGAGATTGCATTCTTAATAAATTCTAACAAATCTCTCTTTATTAATTACATCTGTGGTGCCTGCAATCAGAGAGTTCCATTTTGACTTTAATATTTCATTTCACTTAACTGCGTCACTTAATTAAACTAATCAGAGCCTTCAATAAGATCGTTTATGCTGCTCCATTCTTGTGAGGAGAAAAGACACAATTTAAAATAAATACCACTAAATATTTCACATTCATTCCCCTTTCGAAAGACTTCCTTCTTCTGCCTGGAAAAGGACCTTCCAAGAGAAATATGATTCAGCTCGCTACCGTTTCAAACATTTATCATTTTGTCAAAGACGAAGCTTCCTCCTTGTCATCGCGAGAAACTCGCAAGCACATAGAAATCGAATATAATTAAAGTGCACTTTCTCTTATGTTAAGGAAAATAGACGAGCTTTGTCTTGTATAACAAAACGAAATTACCTCCGTAACTTCAAGCAAACTGGATCACGTGATTTTATGTGAATAAATAAATTCATTCGTCTGTACGTGAATTTCTGCCTGGGCCGCAGGTGGCCTAGTGGTCAACGTTCGCAACTGCCACGGAGAAGACCTCAGGTTTGATCGCAGCAGGTACGAATGCTTGAACCACTAAATATCTGCCGTGCGTCGGATGGGCACGTTAAGCCATCGGACCCCATGTACTGGCCCCCGGTAATAAATAAAGGCGTCTTTCTATCTCGCTTCCGTGCCACTTTGCTATCGGGCACTCTAGCCTAAATCTCCTAGCTTCCTATTTTTAAGGGTTGTTTAAGACCTGGGGTCAGACACTCCCTTCCTAAATTCCTCTACATATGATCTGATCTGATCTGAATCTCTCTCTGCTAGTAAAGATCATGGTCTTAAAGAACAATACGATCGAACTAATTTTACAACCGTTTTATTTCCTCTAGCAACTTCCTTTATATTGTTTCCTTAATTGTTTTATTCTGGATAATCTCCTTTGTCTTAAATTTAATTTCTCCTCTCTTACTTTGTTCTTTCTTTCATCTGTTTGTTCCCCGAGTCTTTCTCATTGCGTTTCCACAGGCACGGCAAAGTCTATTGGCATGTAAAAACAGTTGTTTGTTGCCCCAAACTCAAAGTTTCATTGGCATGAAAAACATCTGTTTGTTCCCCAGTCTCTCCCATTTCTTGAGAAACAGTTGTTTGTTCCCCCAAACTCAAAGTCTCATTGGCATGAAAAACATCTGTTTGTTCGCTCAGTCTCTCTCATTTCGTTTGCACAATTACATCAAAGTCCATTGGCATGAAAAACAGTTAGAAAAGAAATATGGAAAACGGTCTTTTTCTGGGATTATGAGCTAGGATTCAATCAATACCATGATCTAGGATTCAATCAGTACCGAGAAAATTAGCAGTGATATTCTCTATAAAAATTTTCATAGCGAAGTGATTATTTAGAAATTTTCATCGCGTATCAGACTTATTCAGTGTTAATCCTAATCGGCAGGAAATCCAATGTAAATGCTTTAATCACCAAGCAGAAATAATCACTCTTCCACGTTAAGAAGTGAGTCCCGGAAAAATTATCATCGGCCGCCACCGGGAATAGAACCCAGGTCTTCCAGTTACGCCCCGGACATGCTACCACTGCACAACAGCGGCCTCGGATTCTCCAGATTCACATTTGATTAACTGCGAAACTTCATGGCAGGTTGCTTCATGGAACCCCGCACAATACTGGGGATTCAGTAAAAATGGAAAGCAGCATTATTAACGCGGAAGAGCTTTTTTTTGTTTGGTGTTCCTGATCCACGTCGAGTGTTTGAATTAATTATCCATTCGCCTCCTAGTCATTTGTTCAGTTGCTGCTTTCCATCTTTGGTGAATCCCCAGCATTGTGCGGGGCTCCATGAAGGAACCTGCCATGTTGTTTCGCATTTAATCAAATGTGAGTCTGGAGAATTCGAGGCCATTTTGGTGCAGTGGTAGCATGTCCCGCGCGTAACTGGAAGATCCTGGGTTCGATTCCCGGTGGCGGCCGATGATAATTTTTCCGGGATTCACTTATTAACATGGAAGAGCGATGATTTCTGTTTGGTGCTCCTGATCCACGTCGAGTGTTTGAATTAAATGCTTTAATCGGATTTCACCACCTACCGTTTCAGCTGCATTGAAGATTCTGAACATGGAGGCACAAAAATAGCTATGACAAACAGAGTCGCAAAAAACTTTTTGTCGTGTATTAGCTTTAATTAGTACAACCTACATCCGAAAAGTTCCAGGACTGACGCAATAAAGAATATAGAAAAGTACTATGCTTACAATTAATGCTGGTCACCTTCAAAATACAACCTTTCTGAATCAAAACGCAGTTTCCAGCTTTCTCAAGATCCTGAAAACAGTTCTGGAAGGCACTTTCTGGTTATCAAAACAGTTCTTAAGGCACGTTGTAATGTCTTCATGATACTGTCCTTTTAGTGTCCGTTTTATCCTGAGGAACAGTCCTCAGGTTTGTGCATCATACTGCAGGCACCATGTTTCATCTCCTACAATACTTCTGGAGCAAAAAATCAAGATCCTCATCTGCAATGCGCAGCAGATCAGAACAGATCGATGGCCAAGCCTCATTTTTGGTCGTCATTCAGTATGCGGGGTACCATGACAGATAGACTTACTCACGCCCACCCATTCAGCCAAAAGTCTTACTATAATTCGGCGATCTTTCTTTTACTGATTGCGCACCTCTTCGATTTTTTCCGCTGTCCGTACACTGGAGTGACGCCCAGATCTAGGATCATCATCAGAGGATTCCCGTCCGTTACGAAACCGTGCATACCATTCGGAAACTCTGCTGCGAGATAATGCTGTGTCTCAGTATGCTTCCTTTAACCCTTTAACGACCATCACCCCAAAATCTTGTAAAACTCTAAATACCATAACTCCGGAAACTGTCTGTTGGTTCAATTCTTTGTGTAATAAAAACAACAGTGACTGAGGGTGACCCTTGCTGATCCGTCATAGATCGTGCAAATTTGAAGAGCAGGTAAGAGTAAGAAATCTGACTCACTGTAGAGAGGCGTTTCGGGCGTCTATGTTCGTTAGTGTATGTTGGGCGTTTTGGGCGTTACGGTCGTTAAAGGGTTAACATTCTGTAAGTTTCAATAGTTGATTTACCAAGTTTCCAACAAAAGTGAAAGTTTATTCTTTGCTATTTCATGGCTAAAATGAAATGGGACGAGAACGCTTGCCGTGGTTCCCTTAATGCCCGTCTGCTACCTGTCGGTACCAGTATAAACCGGTTTCCAGCTGCTCGCCGATTGGTCAAGGACTGCTGTTATCTGGCATACATGTGATATTTTTATCTCACTACTGTTACGTCAGTTATGCGGTCAGTCCTGGAACTTAGGACGGAGGTTGCAATTAACCATCCGGTCACTGTGCTTGTTGGCAGTTCAGAGTCTCGGGTGATGCATGTGTGGTGTGTTTGTCTTATAGTACTGGCTGTATCCTTTCTATGGGGCAGTTGACCGTTTATATCCCTTCGTGTGGCTCACGGTATAAGACCTTAAAGAAAAATAGCTGAGCTGTTCGAGCATTATGCAAACATTGTCAAATTTAGCTGGTAATGAACCTCTCAAAATTTAATCCTTATTGTCAAAATGTTTTACACTAACATGTGCAAGACCCATTTCACTAACTGAAGATGATGAACACCAGTCTTGCTCTAACAATTAGCCCAGAACACGTCCTCCCACACCGTTTACTTGCTCGTGTAATTATGTGCGAATAAGTACAGGAGCTCAGATAATTAGCATTTTGAACAACTTTAGCCATTGCGAAGCTTTAATATCATTTAAATTAGTTCTAATTGGCATCTACTAGCCACGCCGTTGACTAAATAGTTAGATGTGGCTTCAGGGTAATAGTCCGAAACGAATCGGATTTCGAATCCCGGTTGAGGGAGGGCGGAGGGCTTTACCCACGGCATATAATTCTTTTGCATTCCTGGAATCAGTGGCCCTAAATCAGAGATGAGTTACTTTGCCATAAACTTAGATGTTCAACGAGGTTGTTGAACTTCCCAAAATCAAAAATCAAAATCTGTTTGACTACAGATCAATTTGTTTCAAGTCTTTTCTTTTGTTTAGGGGTTTAAAGATTACCCTGAGCAACTCCAAAGGCTATAAGCAGGCGTCCATCCGTAAGTTGTGGCCATCCAGGAAAGTAAAAAAGCCAGTACCTCAGATCACTCGGCCACTGGGCGACCTTCAGCCTTTGCAGCTACTCATAGCGTTTCGTGATTTTTTTTTCAGTAAGAGTAACTTTGATTGAGGTACAAGAAACAAGGAGAAAACTTCTGTATTTCGAATCATGTGATGATAAAATCATACATGAAATTCGACTAAATGAAAGTTAGAAACAATCTGGAATAAGTTCCAGGAATTCATTTCAAATTAGTGACAGTGGATGGAGAAACTGTCAGGCAGAAGAATTTCACATTGAGTGACATTCCAAATCATTACGAATACATCTCCGGAGTTACAATATACCGACAGTGAACACAAAATGTTTGGTTTTCATTTATGCGAAAAAATAAGTTAAAGCAAGCTGTTTTGTAACAGATTCTTCTGAAAACTAGCAGGTAACCTGTGCAATGCACGAGTCAAAAAGTTGCGACTACATATTTTTTGTTATCTATATATAGCTGAAAGAGAATTCAATGAAAATGACAGAAAAATATTTCATTTTTTGTTAAACTGCTGAGAACTGATAATTTCATAATTCAGTTTTCAGAATGTTTTAAAAAATTGTTTTCCAAGGGGTCGTGATAAAAAAATGTCCCAATGGTGTAGACTTGCTTTAATAGCTTCATTAAGAAAAGATAATTAAATTGCTTTCTTGATGTATGTATTAAAACTCGTCAGCTGAAGCCACACTGGATAGCTGTTTATCCGTCAGGGAAAGACGGGATTAAATAATCGACTTTCCATTGTTGCGAGGCCTTCTGCCACGTCTTTCTAAGAGTGTTACATAGAATCATACAGAACAGACAGGGTTACAGAGAAAATCACAGACAACAAACAGCGTCCAGAGAAGGTCACAGGCAATAAATAGCATGACAGAAAGAGCAATAGACAGCAAACAGCTTTGCAGAGAGGATCTCAGACAGCAATCAACGTTACAGGAAGAGTCACAGGCAACAAACAGCTTTGGAGAGAGAGAGAGAGTCTCCGACGAAAAACAGAGTTACAAAGAGGGACACAGACAAAAATCAAATGTCACAGAGAGAGAGAGTCACAGACAACAACCGTCTTTGCAGAGAGAAACACAAACAACAAACAACGTCACAGAGGGAGTCACAGCCAAAAAGCAGCGCTACAGAGCGTGGCATAAGCAGCCAACCACATTTCAGATAGAGTCACAGAGCCAGTCTTAGTTCTTATACGTGTAATTAAATAATTGTTATATTTGTACATTTTTGTATATTATGTGCATGAGTGGCTCCAGAAATCGAAAAGAACAAAAATGAGAGATAAACGATTTTGTTATTCTGGTAGTTTATTAACATGTTGTTTCAATCAGTTGACGTGTTTTCTAGGAGTGATTGTAAGTGAAATTCTGTTGATTTCCAAATTGGATCAGGGAAATTTATTAAGCCGTTTCACATATGTAGAAGCACATTAATGGCTAAATGAAATATTCTAAGAGTCCGGCATTCACATGA
Organism: Macrothele yani; assembly: GCA_039090855.1. Classification (NCBI taxonomy): domain Eukaryota; kingdom Metazoa; phylum Arthropoda; class Arachnida; order Araneae; family Macrothelidae; genus Macrothele; species Macrothele yani. The sequence continues at coordinate 97,129,320 of CM077007.1, read as the reverse complement.
ATCTTTCTGAATGTAATGTGCTTGCATCGTCCTGAGAATCTCTTCAGAACAATCCCGCACGTACAAAACAGTTCTAGATTAGAAATGGCTTCACTAAATTGTAAGAATTGTACATTTCGAGAAATAAGTTGCACACCAGAAAACCTGGAGAAATCTTTCGCTGGAGCATGCATCAAGATAATATAAATAAATACGAAATGGACAGAAATGAACGAATAATGATTCGACGTGGAGTTTATAACTGTGAGTTTGCTTCTGTACGTCTTCTCTCAATTTATTTCTATATTATCTGATTTATTTTCCTCTTTATTTCATGATTTACGTGCTCATTTGTTTATCTGTCGATGTATTAAATTTATTTGTACACACAGTAGAACCAGTTCATATCGAAAACGGACACTCGCATTATTTAATATTCCCTTGGCCGAAATTTAGGAAAACACTGCAAACATTTCATTACAAATATAGGAATGAGAAAGGTGATATCGAACAAACATAGCAGTAACAAGAAAGATGACACCGAATTTTCAGGTGTAAACAGCACGTCTTCTGAATCCGTTCTGACCTCAATTAAATTTATCAAAGCTATTGAAAGTCAGTGGAACCGTTATGGAAAACAATAGTATCTGACGGAAGAAAGAAGTTTTTCAATCGGGTTTTTAATCCCTCAGATATTGCTGTAAAGGGAATCGTGAGCTTACACCCTCTGGTTGTAGACTTGTGCCTTAAGAAAAACATGAATTTATATGAGAAACATTTCGCACCGGAAACGCTCTCCAACACAGAAAGAATTTTTCAAATCGGACTCTTAGAAACAGAGATATCGACAAAAATAAGATGTGACTTTACGTCCCCTGGTGGGAAAACAATGCATTCTTTTAGGAAGAAAATATTCGTAAAAGGGTTATCCATATGTGCCGTATCGGTCCAAGAAAAAAATTTAATAGCCGAGTTTTCTGGATCCCAGATTTTGCTACAAATACATCAGAAGCAGATATTAACACCTATGCTCCCTGGTGGCCAAACCATTCTTTACCAAACATTAGAAATTATGTGAAAAATGTTTTCCATCAGGTCTTGTATGCGATACAGGAAGAATTTTATAAAATGGGAGTTTTAGGAGCAGAAATAACGCAAAAAACGCAATTTACCTTTGTGTCCCCTAGCGGAATGTCTATGATTTACTTAAAAATTTTGAATTTATAGGAAACACATTTCGCATCGGAAACACTATCCAACAAAGAAGGAATTTTTCAAATCGGACTCCTAAAAGTAGAGATATTGACAAAAATAAAATATACATCTACGCCCCTGGCGTAGAAACCATGCATTATTTCAAGAAGAAAATGTTTCTAAAAGTTTTGTCGACATAAGTAGTATCGGTCAACAAACGACTATTTTTTCAATCTAGATTTTAGAAGCTCATATTTTTCTGAAAATACATCAGAAGCGGAAATTAAGACTTACGCCACCTGGTGGCCAAACCATTTTTTTTACAAAAATTAGAAATTATGCGCAAAGGTTTACCCATCAGAAGCATTATCCGGTGCAGTAAGAATTTTTCAAATAGGAGATTTAGAAACAGAGAGATAGGGGGAAAGCAATTTACCTTTACGCCCCAAAGCGGAAAGTCTATGATTTACTTGAAAACTTTGAATTTATAGGAAAAACATTTTGCATCGTAAACACTATCCAACAAAGAAGAAATTTTTCAAATCTGACTCTTAGAAGTAGAGATTTTGAGAAAAATAAGATATACATCTACGCCCCCTGGCGGAAAAACAGAAAATATTCCGGAAAGGTTTATCAATGCGAGGGGCTTATATTATGTTATCGGACAAACCGATAACATAATATACGAAAATAATTTTTTCAATCGATATTTTAGAAGCTCAGATTTTATGGCAAACACATCAGAAGCGGAAATTAACACTTACGCTCCCTGGTGGCTAAAGTATTCTTTACCAAAAATTAGAAATTATATGCAAATGATTTCCCATCGGGAGGTGTATCCGCTGAAGAAAAAAATTTTCAAATCGGAGGTTTAGGAGAAAAGTTATCGGGAAAAATGTAATTTATTTTACACCCCCGAGCGGAAAATTTATGCGTAATTTGAAAAAGTAACTACATCTAAAATACTTTTCGACGTAAATGGAATCGAAAGGTAAAATAATTTTTTCAATCGGATGTTTAGAAGCAAATATGTGGAGTAAAACGTATTTTTGAATTCGACATCATCTGCATTTACGCCCTGTAGCGGCGAAATTGTACATCGTAAAAAAAGCCGAAATAAAGGATCATCATTCTCATATTTCAAGCTTCCCAACGCGAAAAAAAAAAAAAAAAAAAAAAAAAAGGCCGCCCCGGTGGCGCAGTGGTCTAAGGCGTTGGCCTCTGATCATTCGTCCCTAAGGGGTCCGGGTTCGAATCCCGGTCAGGCATGGATGTTGTGTTTGTCTTACGGCACTGGCTCTCTCCCTTCCCTGGAACCAGTGACCCTAAGTTAGGGACGGGCGACTGCTTATAGCCCATTTGAGTTGCTCACGGTGGTCGTTAAAAGTCCAATCAAAAAAAAAAAAAAACGCAAAAAGAATTTTTCAAATCTGAATAATAGTTGCAGAGATATCGTGGGTACAGACGGACGGACAAACTGATAACATAAGCACGATCTTTTTTTACAAAAGACGTGCAAAAAATGTATATGGAACATTTGGTGCCATTTACAGTGTCGGGTCTTCACCTGTGACGTACCACTTCAGTCTCTGAACTCCTGCGTCAGGTGCTTTTTCAAGGCAGTGCACAAATTGTTTTACGGTTGGGAAACTTTCGGTGAAATGAGAGGAGAGAAATTAATACTATTCTTCCTGAACTATATACGAGGAAAGATTCTCTGGTTGATAACGATGTCTTTGGGACACAAACGGTTGACCACGTGACCGGCTGCGGAATAAGGGGCGGGGGAGAGTTCTTTTGTCTCGTTTAACTCTCACAGATGTGTTGCTGTTTTATGAAAATGGAGACGAAACTTTCCGTTTCGAGCAAAGCTCCAAAGTATTCACAAAGGTGGAAGTGGTGAACAAAGGTGTAATGTAGCAAATCATTTTAAAACACTAAAGTATACCCTAAAAACAACTGTACACAAGAAAGATGAAATCAAATATTTTATTGTAATGAGGAAATCTTTTGAATCCTTTTCGACGCGAATAAAATTTATCAAAGTTATTCAGAGTCAATGGAATCGGATAGATAAAAAAAATAAACCGGATTTCTACAATCAGTAAAACATCCATCAATAGAAAAAGCTAATTACTTTCTCAAGCGGCTAAAAGGTATGTTACGAAGATTAACAAATGGCGCACAAAACGTTTCCCATGGCAGAAGAAGGTAGCACAGACAAAAATAATTTCAAATCGAACAGTTAGAATAAAAAGTATTACTCATGGCAAAAGCTATGCCAAGGAAAAAGAACTTTTCAAATACGCCTCCCGGAGGCAGATATAGCAAGAAAACGGTTTTGACCTTAACACCCCCTATCGGGAAATCTCTGCAGTATTTAAAGAAGATAATCCTCCCCCCCCCATCCATCTTTATTATAGCGAATGGCATACAGTAAAAAAATGAAATTTCTCAATATTGTTTTTAGAAGTGAAGATACAGCTTTCGGTCTCATACTACTAACTCAGTGAGCTAACTCAGTGAGCAGTATCCTCACACGATATAATTTTCTTACTTCAATTTTCAGAAGATCAGATTGTATCGCAATCATAAAGATACATGAGAAGTACAGAAATACAACACAGCGACAGAAATGTGAACTACAAAACTCTTCAAATACAAACTCAGAGAGTTTCACAAGATAAATGGTATTCAGTGTTAAAAAAACTTTTTTCGAATCGCCCATTTAGATATTGAGATACTGAGAAAAACAAATGAAAATAGTTGCACTCCCCAACTATTAAATTGTGCATTATTTTGGGAAGAAAACATACACAAAGGGTTTCCATAGTTAGTAGTATGAGACCGAAAACTAATTTTTTCAATCGGGTTCTTAGCCCCGCAGATATTGATGTAAACGGAAACATGAACTTGCGCTCTCTAGCAGCACACTTGTGCGTTAAGAAAAAATTTGAACTTATATGACAAAATATTTCGCACCGGAAACGGTGTCCAATAAAGAACGAATTTTTCAAATCGGAGTCTTAGAAGCAGAGATATCGACAAGAATGTGATATACATCTACGCCGCTGGTGAGAAAACTATGCTCTATTTTAAGCAGGAGGTATTTTCAGTGAGCAGTATCCGCACACGATATAATTTTCTTAATTCAATTTTCAGAAGATCAGATTGTATCGCAATCATAAAGATAATGAGAAGCAAGATCATACATCAGAAGCAAGATCATACATCAGAAGCAGGGCCATACATCCGAATCAGAAATTAATAATTACGCTTCCTGGTGGCCAAACCATTCCTTACCAAAAATTAGAAAGTATATGCAAAATGTTTCCCATCAGGAGCTGTATCCGATGCAGGAAGAATTTTTCAAATCGGAAATTTAGAAGCAGAGAAATCGGGAGAACCGCAACTTACCTTTACGCCCCCAATCTGAAAATCCATGCATTTATTGGAAAAGAGACTGTATCTAAAATAGTGTTTGATATAAATGGCATCGAAAGGAAATCAATCGGATATTTAGGAGCAAATATATAGAATAAAATGTATTTTGCGTTCAATATCATCTCCTTTACGCCCTTTAGTGGCGAAGCTGTGCATCGGAAAGAAACCGAAATGAAGATATCGTCATTCACATATTTCAAGCTTCATAATGCTAGAAGAATTTTTCAAATCGGACTAATAGTTGCAGAGATATCGTGTCCACAGACGGACGGACAAAGTAATTACATCAGCACGATCTTTTTTACATAAAACGTGCTAAAAATGTAGAAGACATCAATGAATCTAATTAATGTCCAAACGCTGATGTCGCTAAGCGTAAGCATACGGGGTGGTTGAAAAAGCCACTCATTTGTAGTTTGTAGGAATCAGAGTTCCTGACATCCTATCGTCCGATTCGGTGAATGTACGAAAATTTCGACCAGGTCCTGTGAAGTATCAACAGTATGGTAAATGCGTGCAATGTGTGTATGGAGTACTACATATCGTCCTATTTCGTATATATTGAATGATTACGACTGTCCCAGACATTTCTGTATAGACGGGTTACACGGTATACGTATTTATTACTACTAGAAGAACTGACCACTGTTTGACAACTGAACTACTCTATTGGATGCCAAGGCAAAGGAAAAGACCCAGAAAAAGGCCTCGTGAGAGCTGGGTCAATGAAATTCGAAAGCATGCCAAAGTGACATGGAGTAGACTGAAGACAGAAATTTGGGGCATAGTGACTCAAGAGAGAAATTTGTGGCAGAGACTTGGGGAGACCTTCATCCAGCAGTGGATTGGTAATGATTGATAGTGACAGTACGTAGAGCAAAACCTGTGATATACGTTTCTCAGTTATACCTTTTTCATTTTTATATGCAAACAGGTCACGGGTCGCGGGTCGACGGGTCGACAAATTCTTGCTTGTCAAAACGGTTAGGGTCAAAGTGTCCCTGACCCGACTTCGACCCAGTTTTAATTGATTTTTATTTTTGAAAAGAAAAAATATTTCAAAGATATCTGAAGAGTTCTTTGAAATAATACTTCAGACCTACAGAGTGTGATCCAGGAACTTGCAGAAAAGGGTAAAAATGGGATTAAAAGTGAACTTTCTGAAAACAAAACTGAAATACAATGCTTCTAGAGGGAATAATGATTTACCACTTGATGGGTAAAAGCTGGATATAACCAATTCCTATATTTACCTTGGGCAGCAGGTATCAAGCGAGGGTCCTATTAATGAAGAAATTAATTGGCGTAAAAAACTTGACTGGTTTAATTGATTGAAGGTTTGACGACCACCGTGAGCAACTCAGTGGGCTATAAGCAGTCGCCCGTCCCTAATTTAAAACCAGTGGTTCCAGGGAAGAGAGAGAGCCAGGGCCGTAAGAAATACACAACATCCATGCCTGACCGGGATTCGAACCCGGACCTCATCACGGACGAATGATCAGAAGCCAACGCTTAGACCACTGCGCCACCGGGGCGGCAAACTTGGTTTGAGAGCTTTTAGAAGAAACAGTATACTTTTTAAGAACAATGTGCCATTATGTCTTAAAAGAAAAGTGTTTAGTCAATGCATCCTTCCAGTGCTTACGTACGGAGCAGAGACGTGGACCTTAACTAAAAAAGACATACAAAGACGGCAGACAATTGAACGAGGCATAGAGAGATGCATGCTTGGTGTAGCCAAGAAAGATAAAAAGAGCAGTTCATGGATAAGAAAAATGACAAGAGAGGAAGACATCATTATCAGAGTAAAATCCCTGAAATGGTAATATTGCCAGGAGAACGGACCAGCGATGAACAATAAAAATTTTAGACTGGATTCCAAGGGACAGGAAAAGGCCCATAAAAAAGACCACGTTGGAGATGGGTGGATGAAGGAGACTGGCCGAAGACCGGTTGTTGTTGAAGAAACTTTGGGAGGCCATGCAGCAGTGGATTGATAATGATCGACAATGATGATGATATATTCAAATTTATAGTTCAAAGAAGATATGTCCGGGTCGGGTCGAATTATGTGAAGGTCGGTTCCGGGTCCAAACGTTTTTTTCCAACTCTGATACGTATTTCTGCCTTAGTCCCTATATTTTGTTGCACTTTCTATCGCTTTTTAACACGGTTTTACGTAATTCATTTATATACTTTTTGCGATTATACGCTAAAATTCGAATTTCAAATTATCAAAAATACACTGTTTCTTGTTTATTTTATACACGGGTGTGCAAAAATTAAGGACGAAGAGGAGAAATTAGCATAACAGCGGAACGAGCAGGCAGAACGGACCGAAAGACCACACAGGAGATAGACTAGGGTCCGGTACGGTAGGGCATGCGCATATATGCAGCATGACGTAGGGGGGGAAGTATCGGACGAAAATAAAGCACACGGGCAGTGTACGCTCAGCAATTCGGTGAAAGCTATTGCACGGTGTACATCGGTTTAAACGACGTAGAGTTGCTGCCACCGTGTGATATGGCCAACAGGCAATCCAGTAGAAGACATCTGGATGAATTTACTAGAGGTCGCGTCATTAGGAAGTTGGAAGAAGGTCGAAGTGTGACTAGTGTGGCCGAGGAGATCAGGATCCCTCACAGCATTGTTTCACGAGCTTGGAGAGCATTTCAAAATACAGGAAAAGCTGTCCGAGAGTTTAGCAGTGGTCGTCCAGGAGCAATCACGGCGGCGGATGACCGGTATATTGTCCTACAGGCGAGAAGAGACAGACGGCAGACAGCGGGAGAAATCGCAAGGCACATGCTACAGACAACTGGACGTCCATTATCGCGTTTTACCGTGGCCAGGAGGCTGCACAAAGGTGGTCCATTTGCACGACGACTAGTACGGTGTGTGCCATTAACGCCTGCTCATCGGAGACGGTGGTTTCTGTGGTGCCAGGCACACATGAACTGGACACACCAGCAATGGGGTCGAGTTCTCTTTTACGGATGAGAGCCGATTTAGTCTGACGAGCGATTCTGGACATATACACATCTGGAGAGGGCAGGGAACACGCAGTCATACCTCCCACATCATCGAAAGGGACCGGTTTAAAGGTGGCGGAGTTCTCTTTTTTTTGGGGGGGGGGGTATCGTGCTTGGCTGCCGTACTGACCTCCACATATTCCAAGGAGGTTCAGTCACTGGTGTCCGCTACCGAGGTTCTCCTGCCTTACGTGCGTCTGTTTAGAGGTGCTGTGTGTCCTGAGTTCCTCTTCATGGACGACAACACTATACCTCATCGTACAGTGGCTATCGCAGAGCTGTTGGAGAGTGAAGATATTCAACACATGGATTGGCCCGCAAGGTCGCCGGACCTAAATCCAATCGAACACGTGTGGAACCTTCTCTGGAGACGCTTGGCAGCATATCACCAGCCGCCAGCAACGATTCCGCAGCTGCGATTGGCGCTACAAGAGGAATGGACCGCGATGCCTCAACAGCTGCGATTGGCGCTACAAGAGGAATGGACCGCGATGCCTCAACAGCTGCTTGACAACCTCGTCCTTAGCATTGACAGACGTTGTAAATCCTGCAATGCAGTCAGTGGTGATCATATCCCCTACTAAAGATTGGATTTTTCTTGGCAGCAGTCTGTCACATGGATGTTTCTGTCTTCTGTCCAGTTGTGCTCGAAGCTACATTTTCAATAAAGTGCCTTTGTATCCTTTGAATTCCTTGTTTGGACTGATTTTGCTCACTTGTCCCATATTCTTACATCTTGGGGATCTTATGGTATGATTTGAGTCGATGTGGAGCACTTCTGCACGACGTTACATTCGAAAAACCGTCTCGTCCTTAATTTTTGCACGCCAGTGTACGTAGCTTGGTATGTTGTAACTCTGAGAGCATTGACACAACGTCGTTGTGTTCTTTCTTGGTGCAGATGAAGCTGAACCTCGATTCCATTCAGGAAGGGAAAGTTATTTACTTTCGGTTTGGATTAAGAATTGGTTTCGCAATTCAGGACTCACACACATGCTCGTATGTGCCGTTTAAAAATTGATAAATGTCTCAGACGTAGCTTTGTGGCTTCATTATTTCATGGCATGGTAGAATAGAATCCTAAATGCTTCACCAATGCTTCACAAATGAATAGAATCCTAAATGCTTAACAAAATGAATAGAATCCTAAATCAATGAATAGAATCATAAATACTTCACAAATGCTTCAACAATGCTTCTTTTTGACGACTATTGTACCGAGGTTCTCCTGCCTCAGCATTTAGGATTCTGTTCATTGTCTACACCAATGAACAGAATCCTACATGATTCACAAAGTGAATAGAATCCTGAATCAATGAATAGAATCCTAAATGCTTCACAAAATGAATAGAATCCTAAATCAGTGAATACAATTCTAAATGATTCACAAAATGAATAGAATCCTAAATACTTCACAAATGCTTCACCCATGCTTCTTTTTGACGACTCTGCTGTCGACACCAATGAATAGAATCCTAAATGCTTCACAAATGAATAGAATCCTAAATGATTCAGAAAATGAATAGAATCCTAAATGATTCAGAGTATGAATAGAATCATAAATGATTCACAAAATGATAGAATCTTAAATCAATGAATAGAATCATAAATACTTCACAAATGCTTCAGCAATGCTTCTTTTTGACGACTCTGTTGTCTACATAAATGAATAGAATCCTAAATGCTTCACAAATGAATAGAATCCTAAATGATTCAGGAAATAAATAGAATTCTAAATGATTCAGAATATGAATAAAATTCTAAATCGATGAATAGAATCCTAAATTATTCACAAAATGAATAGAATCTTAAATCAATGAATATGATCCTAAATGCTTCACAAATGAATAGAATCCTAAATCAATGAATAAAATCCTAAATGATTCACAAACTAATAGAATCCTAAATGATTCACAAAATGAATAGAATTTTAAATCAATGAATAGAATCCTAAATATTTCAAAAATGCTTCAGTAATGCTTCTTTTTTATGACTCTACTGTCTACCAAATAAATAGAATCCTAAATGCTTCACAAAAGAATAGAATCCTAAATCAATGAATAGAATCCTAAATAACTCACAAAATAAATAGAATTCTAAATCAATGAATAGAATCCTAAATACTTCACAAATGCTTCATCAATGCTTCTTTTTTACGACTCTGCTGTCTACACCAATGAATAGAATCCTAAATGTTTCACAAATGAATAGAATCCTAAATAATTCACAAAATGAATAGAATCCTAAATCAATGAATAGAATCATAAATGATTCACGAAATGAATAGAATTCTAAATGCTTCACAAATAAATAGAATCCTAAATCAATGAATAGAATCCTAAATGCTTGACAAAATGAATAGAATCCTAAATATTTCACAAATGCTTCATCAATGCTTCTTTTTTACGACTCTGCTGTCTACACCAATGAATAGAATCCTAAATACTTCACAAATGAATAGAATCCTAAATGATTCACAAAATGAATAGAATTCTAAATCAATGAATAGTACCTAAATACTTCACAAATGTTTCACCAATGCTTCTTTTTGACGACTCTTCTGTCTACACAAATGAATACAATCCTAAATGCTTCACAAAATGAATAGAATCCTAAATCAAGAATAGAATCCTAAATGATTCACAAAATCAATAGAATCCTAAATACTTCACAAATGCTGCACCAATGCTTCTTTTTGACGACTCTGCTGTCTACTGCAATGAATAGAATCCTAAATGCTTCCCAAATGAATAGAATCCTAAATCAATGAATAGAATCCTAAATGCTTCACAAAATGAATAGAATTCGAAATCAATGAATAGAATTATAAATGCTTCATTAATGGTTTGAAATAGATGTACTCAGGATCCGCAAAAGAAAGCTGTTTATTCACGAGTTCTGTACTGAAGCACTGGTCTCAGATTCTTAACTATCAGAAAATCGGGAATCAGGATTTTTGTATACTGTAGAGTCGTCAAAAATAAGTTTAATTTTCATATACTTCATAATTTTTGCAATGCGATAAAATACAGGAGATGGACAACGAAACTGAAACATATGGGCTTAGGGCCCAACAATTTATTAGTACAGTATAGGGCCTCCTTTGGAGGCCAATAGAGCTGCAATTCGTCGTGGGAAAGACCTATACAAGTCCTGTGCAGTGGCTAGAGGGATTTGAAGTCATTCCTCTTGCAAAACAGTGGCTTATTCACGACGTGATACTGGTGGAGAAAACTTTTCCTGACTCGATCCTTCAGAACACTCCCCAGTGGCTTAATAATGTTCAAGTCAGGTGATTATGCAGTCACTGACAGATGTTAAACCTCACGTTCATGCTCAGTAAACCACTCTTCCACCAGTTTGGCTCTGTGTGTTGGTGCGTTATGATTTTCATACATGGCACCACCACCAAGGTACAATGTTTGACCCATTGGGTGTACCTGATTATCCAGAATTGTCCGATAGCCCGTGGCAGTGATGTGCCCCTCAAGAACAAATAGCGGATGGACAGACTGCCACGATATTGCGGCCCAAACCATCACCTATCCACTCCGTACTTCACTGTGGGCAATAAACAGTCTGGATGGTAAGCCCGTGAGGGATGTCTCCACACGTAAACTCTCCCGGTTGTATAAAAGAAAGTGAAGGGTGATTCATCGGAGACCAATACATATCTCACGTTGCCCAAAGTCTACGATTTGCGCTGCTGGCATCATTGCAACCGATGCTTGGCATTCACACTGGTGATCCAGAGTTTGGCGATAGCAACACGACCGTGAATGTTGTCCTGGTGAATCTACCGACGAACAGTTTTGATGGAAACAAGTTCAATGCGGTGCGTATTCATCTCTGCGGTGACTTGGGCAGCTGTGGTTTTATGTTTTTTGGCTACCGTCCGTGTTAGCACCCGAACGTCCCTGTCAGACAGTTTCCTCTTAACTCGACAGTTACTTCTATTGAATGTGGTTCTTCCCTCATGCTGGTATGCCGACATGACCCTAGATACCGTGGTTTGCGATACACCATAAAGACTTGCAGTCTTGTGTACAGATGCACCGGCGAGTCACGCACCAACAATCTTGTCATCTTTGAAACTCGGACATGTCTCACGTTATGTTGTGTGGACCGCACTGTTAAAACTTTTGTGGTAGGTTGCACCAGGAAGTGGTTCTGCACCAGTTGCACCATATTCTGAAACAAGATACACCATTGCGTGGTGCAAACAAATCCCAACAACATAATGGAACCTTGAACCATAATGTGGGAGAATCTTGTACCATGACGTGCTGAAAAGTTGCACCATGCTGTTAGGTTTTGTATGCACCACACAATGATGTATATTTTCTCAGAAAGTGGTACAGCTGGTGCAGCAGCACTATTTGGTGCAACCTACCACACAATTTTTAACAGTGTGTGCTATTGCTCTGCTAATGCAACCTTTAAACACTGGTTGATCGGCTGCGAAATAGATGCAGGCTAGCCACCAGGTATCGCGTACAGCGGCGTGTCACGTGGAATGCTATTTATGCAGGTGTTTCAGTTTCGTTGTCAACCCCCTGTATATTATAACTTGTAACGCATTCAATTGTTATTAAAATTGGTCAGTTTTTTAATGGTCATTATTTTTATACGACACGACCAATCACCATGATACCACCCCCATGTCACTCACTATGTCCTTCCCTTTCTCTGTGGCAAGTGTCACCGTGATCGGCAGAAGACCTTTACAGGAGATAGGTAACAAACCTCTTCTCAAAATCCGGAAACCTCCATAAAAAATGCTAGTTTTTGGATGATTATTCCTCAATGACACGGAATTACAGGAATCGGAAGACGTCAAAACCTGACCATGGACGATGTCTAATCGCATACAAAACATCACGGTAATCGTATGTGTCATCTCGTACCTATGCCCGAACAATCTAATTGCCGAGAGCCTCGCAAAGAAAGCGCCGCTCTGCCTTGCTTCGCTCAATTATTAAGGAACACCTTAGACTCTTTTAAAGCATAGATTTAACAATAGCATTCAATGTTTTGAAAATTCGTTCATAAGTTTTTTACATTTATACGTTTTTAGATCCATCCCCTTAAAAAATGTACAACCGAAGTTTAACTGAATTTATAAGTTTACACATACCAATAAAAGAAACGAAGCACTAGTTGCAGTTCTAATAACTATAGTTTACTTTCTTTTTACACTTCCTATATGATATTGTAGGAAAAATGTATTTGAAGTATTATGATTTCTAAGAAAATTCAAATCATTTTTACTTCAATCGCGATTGCTTTCCATTTCTCAGAATTTTTCATTCTCCCGATTTTTTCTACAATTGTTACATCTCTGTGTTTCCTTCTCTTTATGAATTAAAAAGAAATTTTTGCGTTACTTTCGTTTATCTTGATCTGCGATCTCAAGAATAGAATCTACCTCTTAAGCTTTGAAGCATCTCTAGTTTTTTTTTCTTTTTCACGGAAGAAGCAGCGCGTGAAGGGATTCAAGAAAAAATGAAAAAGAAGTCATAATATTTTAGCTTTTAATAAAATATAAAAATTATAATAGGGAACTGCGATCAAACGCTGAAGGAACAAAAAATATTTCGAACAATGCGAGGAATTATAAAAATACATAATTTTCAGCATGAATTGAAACAAAGAATTTTAAAACAGGAAATCCGAAAATTTTGAGTCAAAATTGCTGAAGCAATCAAGGTATATGATGTGTGAGATGGCATGACTTCCAGCTGAAGAAAGGAATTAAAGATGGCAAAAAATGTAAAAATCTCCAACGAAGGGAATTACGATTTTTCTTTTAAAATAGGTTATTATAATTAACATCGCAAACGTGCTTTCAATGTTACTTTCTTTCATTAGGTTAAAAAAAGAAAGTTTTAGTTCTCGTAATTTCTGTGATGAAAGAAAATGCGAGATATCTTTATTAAATTTTTATTCTTCATTTCTTACACGCACGCACAATCACTCGCACAGAAAAATTAGGCAAAGATAATTCGCTTTCTTTTACATTCTACATTTGTGCCGCGCTCACACATACGGCAGGAAATTTCGTCAGTTCTACTGGAAATGAAGCTGAATACTTTTTTGTCACAGAAGAGTTGAACGCATCACAGAAGCTAGCTAAGTTGTCAGTGATAAAACTAGTACATATTCTTTTACTTAATTTTAAACTTTTAAGAAACTTTTTACACTTTTTCTCTGAAAGTGGAATCTTAATGAACGTTTTTATGCGCACATGCTGGTATGGTAAGTCGATTGTATGACGTTTGGTATGTAAAATCATATAAAGAGTGTCCGGGGAAAATATTAATAACTTCACTTGTAGCGTCTATACGGGCATTCTGTTTTGCGCTAATAAATGTTCAGACGCATCAAGTATTACATGTGTACGGATCGCCAGCAAGCGACGCATGCGCAATGAGGTAAGACGAACATAGCTAGAAATGACGCCTTTCACACCTCAGCAGGAAGTGCACTGCTGCTACTGGCCAGCAGAATTTAAGTTTGCTCCGAAATACAAGGACTTTGCCGAAAAATTTCGCATGACAGAAACCGCTGACCAAGAGAGCCATCACAAAATGGTACGACTAACTGTTGATTCAAAAACGTTTGAGCGGCAAAATACTGGGGGAACAGGGGCGGCACATGGGATGGGCCTCGGCTCACCCGGAAAAGTTTGATGCCGAAAAAACTGAACTTTGTACTCTAGTCAAATATGGAGTCAATGTTTCAAGCTTTTAGTTGAAATCCACTATTGTGATGTGGAAAGTGTTGAAGTTGAAGTGAAACTTTTGCCAAAGATAATAAGACATTATGAAGAGGAGATCCAGTGTGAAATAAATACTTCTTTACATCTACTGAATCTACTAGGGGCCTGGCATTCCATGAGCTATAAAAATTAATGGTTATTGCGGTAATAATACCAGCACCTAGTGCAGCTTGTGAGAGGAGTTTTTCCTGTCTTCGCCGTCTCAAAACTTACCTCAAGAATACCAGGGTTGATGCATCGCTTAGTTACCTTGCTTTACTAGCCATTGAGAAGGAACTTGTGAAACAACTTGATTTGGATCCGGTAGAAGATAAATTTGGTTCTGAGCAACAGATTAGTAGAATTCTCCCGCATTGATAAGGTAAAATTACTAACCACTTTTTCTTAAAGAATCTTCTGAGTTAAAAGTCGCAAACTGTGCTTTTAACACCCAAAGGAATGTGTCCTTCATTTGTGCTGTTTAATTAGATTCGAAGTACCTAGTCTTAGTCTACTTAATGAAATAAAATAAAATGTGTGCCTTGTGTTTTTGTTATACATTCTCGTGCAAAAATTAAGGACGAGAGGGTTTTTCGAATGTAACGTCGTGAAGAAGTGCTCCACATCGAGTCAAATCATACCATAATATTCCCAAGATGTAAGAATATGGGACAAGTGAGCAATACCGTCGAAACAAGGAATCCAAAAGATACCAAAGCACTTTATTGAAAAGGTAGCTTCGAGCACAACTGGACAGAAGACAGAAACGTCCATGTCACAGGCGGCTGCCAAGAAAATCCAGGTTTCCGTAGGATATATGATCACCAATGACTACGTTTCAGGATTTACAACGTCTGTCCATGCTGAGGACGAGGTTGTCCAGGAGCTATTGAGGCATCGCGGCCCATTCCTCTTGTAGCGCCAATCGTAGCTGCGGAATCGTTGATGGCGGCTGATGACGTGCTGCCAAGCGTCTCCGGAGCAGGTCCCACGCGTGTTCGATTGGATTTAGGTCCGGGGACCTTACGGGCCAATCCATGTGTTGATCTTCACTCTCCAACAGCTCTGCGACAGCCACTGTACGATGAGGTATAGTGTTGTCGTCCATGAAGAGGAACTCAGCACCCACATCACCTCTACACAGACGCACGTGAGGCAGGAGAACCTCGGTAGCGGACACCAGTGACTAAACCTCCTTGGAATATGTGGAGGTCAGTACGGCAGCCAAGCGTGATACCTCCCCAAACGAGAACTCCGCGACCTCTAAACCGGTCCCTTTCGGTGATATTGGAGGTGTGATTGCGTGTTCCCTTCTATCTCCAGATGTGTATACTTCCAGAATCGCTAGTCAGACCCTATTGCTGATGTGTTCAGTTCTTGTGTTCCTGGCACCACAGAAACCACCGTCTCCGATGAGCAGGCGTTAATTGCACACACCGTACTGGTCGTCGTGCAAATAGACCACCTTTTCGCAGCCTCCTGGCCACGGTAAAACGCGATAACGGATGTCCAGTTGTCTGTTGCATGTGCCTTGCGATTTCTCCCGCTGTCTGCCGTCTGTCTCTTCTCGCCTGTAGGACAATATACCGGTCGTCTGCCGCCGTGGTTGCACGTGGACGACCACTGCTAAACTCTCGGACAGCTGTTCCTGTCGTTGTAAATGCTCTCCAAGCTCGTGAAACGATGCTGTGAGCGATCCCGAACTCCTCGGCCACACTAGTCACACTTCGACCTTCTTCCAACTTCCCAAGGACGCGACCGCGGGTAAAGTCATCCAGATGTCGTCTCCTAGATTGCTTGTTGGCCAAATCACACGGTGGCAGTAACTCGACGTCGTTCAAACCGATGTACACCGTGCAATAACTTTCATCGAATTCCTGAGCGTACACCGCACGCGTGCTGCATACCCTTCCGATAACCCCCCCCACGTCATGCTGCATATATGCACATGCCCTACCGTGTCGGACCCAAGTCTATTTTCTGAGTGGTATTTCGGTACGTTCTGCCTGCTCGTTCCGCTGTCATGCTAATTTCTCCTCTTCGTGCTTAATTTTTGCACACCAGTGTATGAGGTTAGTATTTGTCCATGGCTACTTTATGTAATTCAAATAAAGTGGCCCACCTAAAAATCTTCTGGCCCATCCTAAGTCCACCCGGACAGAAGCGTCTGGCATCGCTACTGCTAGGAAAACTCCAAAGGCCAGACTTGAGCGCTAGGAACCCATGTGAACAGCGTTTCAGCGAAGTCCCTGCAAGTCGTTTTGACAAGCCGGCGCGCAGCTGTGGATTCCAAAGTTCACAGCTAATGACGCAGTGCACAAAACGCTGAAACTCCGTGCGTAAAACCTGCAGCGGGTAAAAAAGAGCACCGTGGTCCCGAGGTCCGTTGCAACATTTGGATACGGAGAGAGGGCCCTATTCTTTAGACTTCGAGGTCTCTTCAACTGACACTTTGCGACTTCTTTCTCTGGAGACACGTCAAAGACAAAGTGTTGGTACCCCAGTAGCAGACGTAGGCAACTGCGCAAGCGTACAATTGCTGCTGTTTTTTTCCGTGACTCTCGAAATGCTCATCAACATCTCGGCAGAAGTGGAATACCGTTTGAACGCTTGTCACTCTACACATGATGCCCACATTGAAGCCTAACGAGAACAAGTGAAACTTGGTAAGTACCACATGAGTGTACGTCAATTACAGAAAATGTTATTTCGTTTCTTTGTGGATCAGTTTCAGTTTGGACACCTCGATATTACTTTACGGGTACGAGAGTCGAAATCTCCGCACGAAAATTCCAATACTTCCTTTTCAGGAAAATAAGTTCAGACTGTAAAAAAAGTTAAAGAGAATGAACCCAAATGTGCATACGAGGATAGAAATGGAAAATGAAACCGTCTCGGTGACTCAATGGTTTGAACGCTGGCTCCTGACAATTCTTCCGCCTTGGGTCGGGGTTCGAAACCTGGTGAGACATGGATGTTGTGTTTGTCTCACGGCACTGACTATCACCCTGCTCTGGAACCAATGTCCCTAAATTAGAGGCAGGTTACTGCCTCTAATTTAGGGATTACCCCACAAAGAATGTACTGGTCTCTTATGAAGTTAAATACGCGAACGCTTGCATAACGGTTCAGTCTCGGCCTCATTTCTGGTTGAAATAAGACTGATTTTATTATGTTGCGCACAAAAACAGAAACTATATTTTATATTTAGTTACATAGCTTTAAAAAAATAGGTAAAAAGGAAAGATAAATTACAGTATGCGTCACAAGCTCTTTTAGGCTATATGCAGTGTTGGATTCACGTGGAGAAAATGGCACCATCTCTCAATATCATAGATTCTTTTGATTGACATCTGCCCTCATTTTGCCCAGAGGGAGTAATGATTTCAATAAATGTCAACAAAATCCCTTGTGCATTATCTGTTATTTTTCATTGCTCCCCTATATATTGTTTAATGTTAGCGCATTTGGTGGGCGATCTTAGCGAAAAATGGGTTTTCCACCTCAGAGCGCTCCGCTGGGTAACAATGACACACATAACAGCAACAAAGGCCTCTATGAATCTTGGAAGCTGACACTAATTTAAGCTTCAGAATAAATTATTGTTGAGGTACCAGCTACTTCTGTGTGACATTGGCCAAAAGACCCCAACCCATCGTGTTTTGTTCCAGAATCCTTCGGTGGAATAACCAACTGGAAGCGTCAGCTGTGGGCAAATCCCCCACACAGGTGCACTTTCCTGATTAAAAAGACACAAAGAAATACTCTGACGGACTCTAGTGTGGGATATGGTGGACCTACCACACTTGAGAAGAATGGTCCACCATGGAAACGATATGGAGATGGCAAATGGCGTATGAGAAAGAGATCTCAGCTGAGTGAGTGTAAGGTTGATGTATGGAATGCCAGAGGAATAAATGGAAAGATGAATGAGGTGATTGAAGAAAGGAATAAGTATAGATTGGATGTGCTGTGCGAAAGTGAAACTAAAAAAATAGAAACTAGGATAGAAGAAGTGAATGGACCAATGAGTGTGTTGTCTGGAGTGTTGGATAATGTGAGAGGACAGGCTGGTGTAGGTGTGATTTTAAGTGAAAATACAAAGAACAACTTGATTCACTATAGCTACATAAGTGAGAGAATTCTTTGGATTCGTTTGAAACTGAAACTTCAGAAAATAGTAATTGCTGTAGTGTATGCTCCTTGTGACTCGGATCCTTCTGACAGGAAGGACGTTTTCTAAAATGAGCTAAAAGCTGGTTTGAGTCAGTTTGGTGCTAAAAAGAAAGCTTCAATAGCAGGAGATTTCAATGCCAAAGTCGGTGTGCAGAATGCAATTTCTGATAACATTCTGGGTAAGTTTAACGATCTTTGTGTGAATGATAATGGTGAAAGATTAATTAAACTCCGCATTGAGAATGGTTTGTATGTATCTAAGGTGCCTCACATATATAGAGAGACACACTACTTTGCGCCGTGAACGCAATGCAAATATAGGTAGGAAGCTGAAGTGGTACCTAATTAGACATAACCCTGCAACAGACGTTTCGATCCGTCGAGATGACCGGATTGTGTGAAAAGAAGACCACAAAGTGAAATAGTGTAATTTTAGGTGTCTCATAAATATAAAGACAACTATGTAAAGTAGCCACATGCAAATGAGATGTACAAATTAGCATGTTGTACGAACGCGCATGGGCCGTAATTCGGTCCAGCCTACAAAAGACAGCGGTCCTGCCGTCAGACATTCATTTGCCGAAATGCCACACAACAGTCAACTTTCTGGTGAGGAGGTGCAGAAGATTTGGAGACAGAGAGCAAATGGATTGCCTGTAGCGAAAATTTGTAAAGCCATTGGGAGGAGTAAGGCAGTCATTTATAAGACTTTAAAGAAACGAGGTGCGTTAACTGCAAGAAAACGGCCTGGATGGCCTCGAATAACAACCAAACGAGATGATCGTGCCATCATGCGTTTAGTTTCATCCCAAAAGTTATCACTACGTCAAGTTTCTCGGACTGTTGGTGTCACCCTCTCAAAGGACACAGTTCATCGACGAATCAAGGAAAGTCGCAACATTATGCTCCGTAAAATGCGCCGTCTGCCACACCTCACGCGGCACCACAAGTAAGCTAGATTGTTATGGGCAAGCAGCCACATGCACTGAACGTACGAGTGGATCACAACTATTTTCTCCTATGAGAAAAAGTTTAACCTGGATGTCCCTGACGGTTGGAACTGTTATTAGCATGATTTACGACGCGAGCCACGCACCTTCTTCAGCAGACAGAAAGGAGGGGGTCTGTGATGGTCTGGGGAGATTTGCGTTCAATGGGACAACGGATATCGCTTTTTTGCAAAGGCAGGCAAAACTCCGAAATGTATCAGGACATTCTCAGCAGCCACCTTCTACCGTTTTCCGAAACTCTAGCTTGTGTTTATTATCTGTTCCAGCAAGACAATGCCTCTATCCATCGGTCTGCATCAACGAAAAGCTGGTTTAACACTCATCATCATGACCGCAATGGATCGGCCAGCACTCAGTCCAGATCTGAACCCTATCAAGAACCTCTGGGGTATCGTAGCTTGTGATGTGTATGCGAATGAACGGTAGTTCTCAAGTGTGGTGACATTGAAAGAACAGATTGAACGAAGCTGGTACGCACTCCGTCCAGAAAACTTACATCACTTGGTGGACAGCATTCCCAATCGGATTTTCAGTGTTATTCGGAACAACGGCTCCACTATTCGTACCGGAGGTGCTCATAACTAGTTAGTCTTTATATTTTTGAGAAAGCGTATTTCTGTTTTTTTCTTGTACTTGGCGTTGGAATTGTTATGTTTTCGTCAAACTATTGTTCAACTGCGTGTCCTATGCTATTTTTGCTGTAAATATGAGGTGAACGTTTTAGCTCGTTGTTGTCTCTTTTTTATTCGAGAATTTGTTCTGTCTCTATATTTATGCGACGCACTATAATACATTTTTCAACCGCAAGCGTATCTATACATCATCATCATCATTGTCAACCATTATCAATCCACTGCTGGACGAAGGTCTCCCCAAGTTTCCTCCACAACGGTCTGTCTTGTGCCAGTCTCCTCCATGTCACCCCTGCATACTTTCGAATTTCATCCACCCATCTCCCATGTGGTCTTCTTCTGGGTCTTTTCCTGTCCCTTGGAATCCAATCTAAAATTTCGGCTGTCCATCGATGATCTGTCCTTCTGGCAGTATGTCCAGCCCATTGCCATTTCAGGGATTTAACTCTGATCATGATGTCTTCCACTTTTGTCATTTTTCGGATCCACGAGTTCCTCTTCTTATCTCTCCTGGTTACACCAAGTATGCACCTCTCCATGCTTCTTTGAGTTGTCTGCAGCCTTTGTATGTCTCTTTTAGTTAAGGTCCACGTCTCTGCACCATACGTAAGCACTGGAAGGATGCATTGATCAAACACTTTTCTTTTAAGACATAATGGCATATTGCTCTTGAAAATTATGCTGTTTCTTCCAAAAGCTCTCCAGGCAAGTTTTGTACGCCGATT
The DNA here is from genome assembly GCA_039090855.1 of Macrothele yani. Classification (NCBI taxonomy): domain Eukaryota; kingdom Metazoa; phylum Arthropoda; class Arachnida; order Araneae; family Macrothelidae; genus Macrothele; species Macrothele yani. The sequence continues at coordinate 97,108,365 of CM077007.1, read as the reverse complement.
AATTTCTTCATCAATGTGACCCTCACTTGATATCTGCTGTCCAAGATAAACGTATGTGGCTGTTATCTCCAGCTTTTCTCCATCAATCGATAAATCTTCATTTCTTGTAAAAGCATTGAACATCACTTTTGTCTTCTGAAAGTTCATTTTTAATCCCACTTCTTTACTCTTGTCAGCAAGTTCCTGGATCATACTCTGCAGCTCTGATGGGGTAGTTGCAAAAATGACTACGTCATCAGCAAAACGAAGGTGGGTTAGATAATCTCCATTAATCTTTATCCCCTTGTTTTCCCAGCTCAGCGACTGAAAAACACCCTCCAATGTGGCATTAAAGAGCTTCGGAGATATGGTGTCACCTTGTCTCACTCCCTTTCCAATTTTTATGTGTGTTGTATTTTCAAACAGCCTAATCTTTGCACTTGCATTTTCATAGATGTTATTAATAATATTAATGTATGCATCTTCAATACCGCAGGTTTTCAGAGCCATTGTAACTGCTGATGGTTTCACCGAATCAAAGGCTTTTTCATAATCGATAAAAGCCATGCACAATGGAAGTTCATATTCCCTTGCTCTTTCAATTAGTTCTCTCAGCACGTGGATATGATCTATTGTGCTGTAGCCACTCCTGAATCCAGCTTGTTCTCTCGGTTGAGCCATGTCCAGTGTTACCTTTAAGCGGTGTGAAAGAACTTTAGTGAAGATTTTATAAACTACTGATAGGAGGCTGATAGGTCTGTAGTTTCCGAGATCCTCAATGTCACCTTTCTTATGTAGCAGGATCATTGTAGCGGTGTTCCAATCCTTAGGAATCTTTCCTTCATTAAGGCATCGAGTGAAAATTTGGGCGAGTACTGTTTCGATTTCTCCACTTGCTTCTTGTATGATGTCTACAGTAATTCCATCTTCTCCTGGAGCTTTTCCCCGCTTCATGTTCTTGATTGCATGTGCAACTTCTGCTGGAAGGACTGGAGGAACTCTGGTACTGGTATCTTTCATGATGTCTGGAGTGCATGTATCGTCCCTTTCATATAATTTGGAGAAATCTTTCACTCTTGTCAAAATTTCGCCTCTATTTCTTGTTACAGAACCATCTTCTTTTCTCAGTGCCATAATCTGTTTTCTTCCCTTACTGAGATGTCCCTTTGCTATCTTTAGGCTTTGGTTGTTTTCAATTGCTTTCCTCACTAGTTCACAGTTGAATTTTCTTACGTCTTCAGTGATACTTTTTCTTACTGTCTTGCATAGCTCTATATATTCCACTTTGGAAGTCACATCTTCTCTAGTTGACCTCATCTCTCTTCTTTTTTGCATCAACATTTTCGTTTTTCCTGATAATTTATTTACATGCAACTTGTTCTTAGACCCAGCTAATTTTGTTGCTGTTTCCATAAGAGCTTTGGTTACTTTTCTGTTAACTTCAGAGATGTCCACTTCTTCTGATGTTAGGCCTTCTAAAGCAGAGAACCTGTTCTTCAGTTCCAACTTGAAGGTATTATGGTGTTTTTTAAGGTTGGTTATGTCAATAGATTTTGTTTGTCTTATGAGCTTGCCACGTTCAAGTTTAGTGTTGAGGTGCATCTTACATCTCACCAATCTATGGTCACTACCTGTGTTGAACTTGTTTAGCACACTGCAGTCTTCTATGACGAATTTTTTGTTACACATAATAAAATCAATTTCACTTGTCGACCCATTTGGATGTCTCCAAGTCCATTTCCTGTGTGGCTTTTTCTTGAAAAAGGAGTTCAAGATGAAAAACCCTTCTGCCTCTGCAAACTCAACGAGAGTATTTCCACGCTGGTTTCTGTTGCCGTGACCAAATTTACCTACTGAAGTTTCATTCTGTTGCCGTTGCCCTATTTTTGCATTGAAATCTCCCATAATTATTTTCAAATGCTGCTTACCTTTATTATTTAGATGACAAATTTCCTCATAAAATTCTTCAATTTCTTCTTCAGGATGACTTGTGGTGGGTGCATAAGTTTGAATAATCTGAGCCTGGTATCTTTTCGAGAGTTGGATAACAAGTCGTGCAGCTCTGTCAGAGGAACTTTCAACTTCTACAACTTTATCCTTCAGTTTCTTGTTTATTATAAATCCAACACCACTAGTTCTGCCAGTATCTGTCCCACGATAGTAGAAGAGATGTCCACTTTTCAGTTCGATGAGATCTTCTCCTTTTCTCCTTACCTCACTTAGCCCCACGATGTTCCACTTGATCCTTTGTAGTTCCTCTTCCAATTCAAGAAGCCTTGAATCAGAAGATAGGGAGCGTCCATTGTACGTAGCCAAGGTCAGCATCAGATGGCAGCCTAGTCCGGTCCTCCGGGATTCTTAGCACCCTCTGCCTTCATGTCGCACTGGCCGCTGCCTTGGCCAGGTACATTCCAGCTGCCGGAGACTGAGGGCCAAGATTTAAGTTGTGGAATCATTTTGGAGGGGTTTGGCCATAACTCACCACGCTGGCCAAGCGGGTTGGTGAGTGTGGGATAGAATTTCCTCTAATCCCGATGGTATAGTTATACCGCTATTGGCGGTCGTCAGAGCCCCTTTAGTGGGAACAGGATGTACCACGAGAAGGCGGGGTTGACATTTGTCAAGGAGAGGCTGTGATGTTACGCATCACCTGACCTTACATCCCATCTATACATACACTTGCGAATATCGTATTCTGGGGCAAAAGAATGTTATAGATTTTTTTGTTTACGATTAACTTCTTAAATACTTAGTAGCTGACATTCGTGTAATGAGAGGTCCGGATGTTGGCCCTAATCATTACTTTTTGGTGTCACGAGTGAAACTGAATGTTGGTTGGGAAAGAAAGAATAGAAAGACGCCCATGATGAAAAGAATAAAGGTTGAAAGGCTCGCTGAAGGTCATCAGAATTACTCTAATTTACTTAGAGGACGACTGAAGGAGAGTTAAGGTCATGTGAGAGGGATAAGAAAAAAGTGGACATGTTTTAAAAACGGTGTTGTTACTGCCACTGAAGAGGTCTGTGGCACCACAATAGTGGGCAACGTTGGAGGTGATACTTGGTGGAACAGTGAGATTAAAGAAGCAGTAAAGAGAAAGAAGGAAGCCTATTTGGAGATGTTACAAAGTAGTGTTTCTGAGAATGAATATCGCTCTACGAAGCGTTATGCAGCTAAGCTGGCTCGCCAGAGTAAGGCAAAAGATAGGAAGGAAAAGCTCGAAAGGCATTAAATGGCTTTCTTTGGAAAGATAGAAAAACCTTTTGTAAGACATACGGCATAGGAAAAAATAGGGGAAACAAGGCTTCAAGTTGTGTGAAGAATAGGATCGGAGAAATGGGAGCCCAGTGAGTTAAGTGAAAGTTGGGGTGAATATTTCTGTGAGTTATTAGATCATGAAAGCAAAGGCGATTCTGAGGCAGAAGCAGATAATGACACAGTGAGAGATGGAAGCACAGGATGGATCTCAAAAAAAGGGGTGTATAACGCTTTAAAATATCTTCAGAATGGTACAGCTCCAGGAGTTGATGGTATAACTGCTGAGATCTTAAAATATGGTGGTGACTCTGTAACTGACTGCTTAACTGAAATTTGCCAGTTGGGCTGGGAGTTAGGAATGGTCCCACAGGATTGGAGGGACGCTGTCATTGTCCCGTTGTATAAAGGAAAAGGTGACCAGACTGAATGCAAGGATTATCATGGTATTATCTACCTGAGTGTGCCAGGGAAAGTGTTTGTAAAGGTCATTATTTATAAGGAACGGGGTCTTACATCAGAGAAAAAGTGGGGTATTGAGAGTGATTTTATGCCTGCTAAGGGCTGCACTAACCAGATTTCAAATTTTTGCATTATTCATAGTGATCAAAACGTTTGTTCGTAAGAAAGTTTTGGCTGCCTTCATAGATTTAGAGAAAGCTTATGATCAAGTAAATAGGATACTCCTATGGAAGGTACTGAATAAATATTGTATTACTGGAAATCTACTTAATAGTGTAAAAAGCATGTATGCTGGCAGTAGAGCTTGGGTACGAGTTAATGAAGCTGTATCAAAATGGTTTTCTGTTGGTATGGGACTCAAATAAGGTTGTGTAATATCACTGCACAACCTTATCTGACGCCTATACCATGTTGTGTAATATCTGTTTAATATATTTATGGATGCATGCATGCGTGATGCCAAAATGGACACTGGTTTATGTCCTGGTAATAATATCCGTGTGTGCAGATGGATTGCTGTAAGCTGATGGCACAGTCCTGTTGAGACAGCAAAAGTGATGATGATGTTCAAGGATGTTGGATGTGTTGTACTGAGTCTCAAGCGCTCTCCAGAGGAAGACACGTCACGAATCATTTTACAGACTCAACCTGGATTCATCAATAAACAAAACACAGGTCCATTGATCAGCTGTTTAAGCACGATATTTTCTGAACCAGGCTACTCGGTCTCTTTGATGGGCTTCAGTTGACAGGTGCATCTGGCAGGCCTGCGAGCATACAGGCGTATTCACTCAATCGTCTGTATACGGTATGCCTTGGAACCGTCGTCCCTCTGGAAGGTCTTTGGCAAAGTCCTCCGCTGTGCTGTGCCCTGTGCTGCCTGGAAGTTAGTGACAAAAGATGGCCTTGTTGCTGCGTTTTAATACGCGGGAGTCTTGTGCTGAAGCATCGAGACGCATTTTCATCCTGTTGAAACCGTCACCAGAGTCAAGAAATGACACTTTATTGAACAATCAGCTCCTGGAACACTGTCATCTGGGTTTGGCTAGCCTGAAGTTGACAGATGATTTTGCTCCGCATAACGTCATCCATATGGGTTCACTCAGCCATTTCACCTAGTATACAGACCTGTCGCACATCCGAAACGCAAAACACATGCTCTATTCTGCTGTTGTGACTTCTTCTTTCATAAACCTCCGCGTGCTACGTAACGTATGTAGTGCTCCTAGTGCCGCCATCGGTCTGCTGGAGAAACAGATGGATTTTCGTCGTTCTGGAGAGGTATGGGGTAGTTTGCATGACAAATTACTTTGTGTGGCACAGAATTTCCCTGTAATTCACAATTATCCTTACTGTTTCAGCATAAGTGTAATAAATACGTGGTACTGCTCGTGATGTCTTCCGCACTAATTTCAAAAACTGATCTCTATTTCTTACACGTGCTAATCCTGTGCATTTTATGTCTAAACGCTGTCTCGAAAATCTCTCCCAGTAGAGAGCTAAAGCTCTTGGTGATGTGTTTATACCGTACTACACCCCTAAATGAAAGGACTATATACCACACTTTAAGCGTCTTGAACTATGGTATTCAAAAACATGTACGTTTTGCACTAATTACATCCCATGACCTGGTTATTAGGATGAAAAGCGATATTCTTATTTTTATTTTTATTTTCCCCTTCACTTATGCACTTCATTCTGGCAAATCTAAATTAATAAAAATGTATCATAATAATCAGCAATTTCACCTTTGTCACTATTTGTGTACTACAATACATCTGCACTCAATTTTTTCTGATAATTAGGATCATCATCAAACATTCTTAATACACTGTTGGATTATGGTCTTCCCAAGTCTTGTACAAAGCTCTGCTTCGACCAATTCTCTTCCATATCACTCCGGCATGTTTTCAAATTTCATCCGCACAACTCCCAAGTGGTCTTCTTCTGAGTTTTTTTTTCTGTTCTTTGGTATGCAGTCTAGTATTACAGATGTCCAATCGTGGTCAGTTCTTCAAGAAATATGGCCAGCCTATTGCCGCTTGAAGATCTTTACTTTGATTCTGATGTTGTACTCTTTTCATTTTCTTGATCCATGGGCTCGTTTTCTTATCTTTCCCATTTACACGTTTCTTTGAGTTGCCCGCTGCTTCTGAATATCTGTTTTAGTTAACGACCATCTTCAACGTAATTTGGGGGCGCGGAGGAGGGGCTTCACGACGTCTGTGAGCAACTAAGTAGAATATAAGCTGTCGTCCGCCCTAAATTTAGGGCCACTGGTTCTAGAGAAGGGTGAGAGTCAGTGCTGGAAGACAAACATAACGTTCATGTCTCGCTGGGGTTCGAACCCGTACCCATCTCAGACGAATGATAAGAATCCAGCGCTTAGAGCACAGCGCCATCTGGGGGCCCACATTATTTTAAAAAACCATCTTTGTTTGTTAGAGGCTCAAATTCTCGGCAACTTATGTATAACCACTCTGTTGTAAACCCATCTCAGTAAAACGTAAAATTGTATAAATATACCATTTCTATATAACATATTGCACAACTAAATATAAAGATTTATACTATGCTATAAGCGTTTAACTTGCGCTCTTACCTCATACCGAAGTCCGTTTTTCTGGGTATTCAACTAATAACATGCCACACATAATATACGAGTTCCGATCAAAACGTTCAGAGACTTGGCTGATATACAACAAAGTACTTACGTTATTTAAGTCTGGCTATGATCTCCCTCAAAGTAGTTTCCTTGCGCAGCGATGCACTGCTGCCATCGTGCTCCTTGGAAGTCCTGTTCGCGAATCGTGTCAAGCACCGTCTGCGACTTGCGCTGGATCTCGTCCACGGTTTCAAAACGGCGACTCTTGAGCTTCAGCTGCATCTTCGGGAACAGAAAGAAGTCGCAGGGGGCCAAATCCGGGGAGTAAGGCGGGTGAGGAAAGGTTGTCAAGCTGTTGCGGCTGCAAAACTGGTGTGTTGCTAACGCTCTGTGAGCTGCTGCATTGTCGTGATGGAGCACTAAATCGCCCCTGCGCCAGATTTTAAGTCGTTTGCGGCGAATGTCCTGCCTATGACGCCGCAGAACATCGCAGTAAAAAAGGACGGTGACGGTCTGACCCTGAGGAACGAATTGACGGTGCACAACCCCATGAATGTCGAAGAACACGATGAGCATGCTATTGGCTGAGCCCCCTGGTCGTAACCGTAGACCCAAGTCTCGTCCCCAGTGATGACCCGCGACAGGGACATTTCAAGCGTCTCCGTTCCTGATTTGCCGAGTTTGACGCAGAATTTGACGTTCGTTCACTGCTCTAGTTTGCAGTCCATACCAAAATCGCACCTGTGTTCAGCACGTGGTCACCAAATATCGTGTAGCACAGCTCCCGATGTTCACAGAACAACGCCAGTCGGCACAGTGACTCATGACAACGTACCTAGTCTCAGAAATTTTTGATCACACTACGTATACATTCATGCAGTAATACAACATTGAAAAGTCTAGGTTGGAGCAGAGATGTGGTATATAAAGTGATCATCACTTTTGTTAGCAAATTCTGTGAAGTTTTAATCACAAGACCTCGAAAATATAACCCACATGTTTGTTCGACTGTACTTGCGAAATAGTCACCATACTGCAAGTCATCTCAACCAAATTCAAAATTACATGTGTCGTTTCATTGCCACTCATAAGCATATATTTACAGGAAGAATCATTCTGGTTTGTCTTCAAAGCAACGTGTGAATGCTTTGTTAATTACCATCATTACGTAACTTAATAACAGTCTCATCAATTCCCAACACAGCTCAATTACAACTGCATAGGGACTATTACTGTAGAAATAAGTTCTGTTTTAAACAATGCATGTGATGGAAGTCTGCTTGTAATCTTCCACCAAACTGTTTTCAGCGGCGTTCAAAGAATATTCAAATTTTCCTAATAAGAGTCACACAGTGGCAACTTTTACGTCATGAAGATGCCTAGGAAACAACGTTATGGTGTGCTTAAGTCCGGATCTAAGATGCTGAAATGCTGGATACATTTAATATCCACGTTTAATAACTTTTAGCTCTTATGCTAAGAAAACAGAATGAAAAGTACTTGCTTTTACATATCATTTGCCTTTTAAAGCCAAGCAGCGCGGAAATTCCCAAGAAATAGAGTTTCGTGTAGTATTTGCTTTTCCTTCTGCATAAGAAGTCTGGGAAATTAAGAAGTTAAGTGCCGTAGCAGAACATACAGTGTAACAACATTAAGCGTTTTCCTGAGTTACAAAATTATCATGCGACCTGATACTTTCCGCTCGTCGAAATGTATCCAGCATCTTAGCAACCGCAAAGAAAAAAACAGAAGTTGTTTCTGTTTATGCAACTTTATCTAGTCCCTTCTTAAACATTATTGTGGAGAAATAAAAAACCTGAAATCTTTTTTGTTCAGGTCTTTCTTCCTATTATCATCTGAACAACGTATGTTATTTTTTTCTTCTAAAAGACATAAAAAATTATCTATGTAAACAGAAACACGTATATCAAACACTACGTCTCTATCATGTACAGTGTTTTAACCATAACTGCATAGGACTACCTTTCACATTTAGCTTGTTATTTTTGAAAACATCAGTAGTGATAATACGCATTTCAATCAAATTTAAGCAATTTCAATTGGAAATAAGCTTTCCGCATAACTAATACCGTTACAGTTACATTTTCTCTTACACGATAAAAAAGGCTCTATTGATTATTTCATTTTAACTATATGACTATTTTTCATGAAATATGAGTTGGATATTTGGATATATTGTTTTTGTTTCTGATTTTTATGGCATTAGTAAAACCTTGATATAGTAAAAAATTAATAAACTGCGCACTCCTAAAGGTGTCATCCTTTTCACCTCTGTTTTGTTAAACTTCCACGTAGTCCTTTGGATTTTATGGGTTTCTTGAAACTGTAATTATAATGCATACACTGAAGAGCAATTGAATTAGAGACAGCTGGCGTTATGCAAATGTGGCGCTATGGGCGGCCCTGTAAACGGAAACGACATGACGTAAGCAGCGATCCGACAATATAATGAGTAATGCGACGGGAATCAGTAAGAGTCGGACACAGTATGGGCAAGACGAGGGATCTAAGCGCATTTGATCATGGGCAAATTGTCGGGGCCCGACGAATGGAAAACTTCATCTCGGAAGTCGTGCAGGCACTGGAATTTTCACGAGCCACTGTGTCACGGGTGCAGCGTGAGTATGTCGAATCCGGTAAAACCATTCCTGCAAGGGCCAACTGCCGTGGGCAACAGCGTGTGGATGAGCGGGGTCATTGACGGCTAACTCGCATTGTAACAGCGGATAGACAGGCCACAGTGCAAGAAATCACTCGACAATTTAACGCTGGTGCACAAAAACGTGTAAGAAGCCACACCATCCAGAACCATCTCCCCGCTATGGGGTACAGAAGCCATCGTCCCACGAGGGTACCGCTGCTGACCGCACATCACAGGGTGCAAAGATTAGCATGGGGGCGGGAAAATCACCCCTACACCCTAGACATTTTGAAAAATGTTGCCTTGACTGATGCACGTTGGTACATGCGGATGGCAGTATACGAGTACTGCGCAAACCACATGAAGCGATGGATCCTTCTTACCAGCAGGGTACTCTTCAAGCTGGTGGGGGAAGCATTCTCGTCTGGGGACTATTTACATGGACTGAAATGGGACCCCTGGTACGTGTGATATCGTTCCTCACAGGTCAATGTTACCGGGGTATCCTGGACGACCATTTGATCCCGTTTGTGCGTCTTCAACAACCCACTGGGGACCTCATCCTGCAACAAGACAATGTACCGTGCCATCGCTCCCGAATTATATCCGAATGGTTGGATGAATACTCCACCGACGTGACCTCGCTTCCTTGGCCAGCTAGGTCACCTGACCTCAATCCCATCGAGCACATCTGGGATGCAATCGCTAGAGACGTTCGAGGCTCTGACCCCCTCCATCAAATCTTCGTGAACTGTGGGAGCTTTTTCAGGGGTCGTGGATCCGTATGACTTCCCAACGCTTCCGGTGCTTTGTCGAGTTCATTACGAGACGAATCGCCACCGTCATCAGGCTGAAAGATGGTGCTACACGTTACTAGACAGGTATCTCTAATTCAATTGCTCTTCAGTGTATAGCAGAAACCAGACAAGTTCGTAAACTGACAAAATATAAATTTATCATGTTTCGTGAGGTTCCCGGGGCCAAGTTAGCCCACTTCGAATGGAGTTGTTTTGCAGCTTCAGCTTCTGAACAACCACTGTTCCAGCTGTGTGACCGCTTATGACAGAGGTTTGTATTTATTTGCTACACAGTAATATAAATATTTTACACACTCATCGTCAAAAAAATAGTTGCATTCAGAAGGAAGCAACAGACAGGAATGAAACTTGGTGGGTAGGTTTGACATCGTGAGACATCTAATTCATTCAAGTATTACGCTCGGCCACGCATATGACGCCAGAAATGAGGGGTCGTAGCGCTGTGCATGACCAGCTGTATAAGGTCGTCCCGTTGCACGTGCTTGGCATTCTGACTCGCGCTGTTGTGTTGGTTGCATGCTTTTGCAAGTGAAGTATGCCTCGGGAGAAAAGGTCGGAAGCAATACGAGCAGTTGGAGGAGTTCGAGAAGAGCCGTATCGTCGGGTTGCGGGAAGCTGGATGGTCCTATCGACGTGTTGCGCGCCATACTGCTCGTGCGGATGTCACCACAGCACGATGTTGGCGGCAGCGGATAAAACAAGGGTTTGGGTGATCTAGACGCACCACGGAGAGAGAGGACCGACAGGTTATCCGACATGCGCGGAGTGACCCAACAGCCACGATTGCGGATATTCAGCAAGCAGTGGTGCCCTCCATGCATCAATCGATTAGTGCCAGCACCATCGGCAGACGGCTGCACGACGTAGGACTACACGCACGCAGACCGTTTCGACGACTGCCCTTAACACCATTGCATCGTTGCGAACGACTGCAATGGTATCGTGCCAGATTGTCAAAGATCCACTCAGAATGGCAGTCGGTGATCTTCAGTGACGAGTCCAGCTTTTGTCTTGGAGGAGACACGACCATCGAATCCTTGTGTGGAGGCACCGTGGTCAGTGTCAAGATCAACGGTTTGTTATCGAGCGTCATACGTCCAGAAGGCCTCGTGTCATGGTGTGGGGTGCAATTGCCTACGGTGCCAGATCACCTTTGGTGTTCATTACAGGCACTTTGACAGCCCAACGTTACGTTAATAAGGTCATGCAGCAACCAGTGGCCCTACCTTTTCTGAACGCTCATTCTGGGGCGATTTTCCAACAGGACAACGCTCGTCCGCATACTGCCGCTGTCTCTAGAGCTTGCCTTCAAGGCACTGACAGTCTGCCATGGCCAGCAGCATCGCCAGATCTATGGCCGATTGAAAATGTGTGGGCTATCCACACTCCACCCCTACCGCACAACCTTGCGTGAGAAGATTCAAGCTGCATAGGATGGCTTATCGCAGGACACCATTAGGAACCTCTACAGCTCCATGCCGAGACGTCTAGCATGCTGTGTGAGCAAACATGGCGGCCTGACGTCATGCTTAGAGACACTACTTATTGGCGTGCAGCTCAATAAATATTGCCCATATCAGTCTCAATGTTTATTCATTTTTTGCTCCTGGCAACCTTTACCTTCCCCTTGAATATCGTTGCAATCCGTCACATTAACGACAAGTATATTTACTAAGAAACTAAATTTTCTTCTGCTCTCAGGTGTGAATTTGCAAGAAAAAATAAACAGACGCATCATGAAATCAGGAGACAAAGAGTCGAGCAGGTTGTAAGCTAACGCACGTTACATCCGGATTTAGAGAGCAGCGCTCAGCCACCTCACTGTTAGAGAATGCAGTTACAATCGCGACGGGAAGTACTGCTTGGAAAACCCTGACAGCAGTCTTTCTCTATCAGACGGCGAAACTGTTAAAGACGAAAAGCGTGATTCAAGATGATACGATTGTTGTTCTTCCGATGAAAACATAACTAATACAGACATTTAACGTGGACCAGAAACATCAAACAAATATCTTCGCTCTTTCCAAGTTTATAAATGAGTCACGGAAAATTTCTCATTGGCAGCCACCGGGAGTCGAACCCATGGTCTTCAGTTGCTGTTTACCATCTTTGGTGAATCCCGAGCATTGTGCAAAGCTCCAAGAAGCAACCTGCGAAATTGGCTTGGCAGTTAGCGTGTGTGAGTCTGGAGGAATTCGAGGCCGCTGTGGTGTAGCGGATGCATATCCGGCGCGTAACTGGAAGACCCTGGGTTCGACTCCCGGTGGTGGCCAATGAGAAATTTTCCGTGACTCACTTATAAACGTGGAAAGAGCGAAGATCTTTGTTTAATGAAAACATAACTATTTCATGATATTCTTGACGATATGGCTGTGCAACAATCCGATTGATAATAACTGATATGACATGAATATGTGAATTATCATATCAATTATCATTTATATGATTATTCACACAGATATAATTGTTACCTGAGGCCTGAATCGGGAATGTTCGTTGGCAAACAGCTATTCGCTATCTCACGTCACATGTTTGACATCAAAATATCACATGACTTTGATCAGCTGACGCCTGAGCCGAACATAAAGCAATGGACGTAGTTTACTTTCAACCCTAACATTCCCTCACATATTATTTCGTATCTCCACGAAGTGTTCGACGTCATAATTTTAGTTCAAAAATCTGTCTTCAAAACTCGATCTACAAAAGAGTATAACGCTAAGCGCTTTATTTTACCTAAGTTAAGGAAATTATCAAATTGAGTTTATTTAATGTGCATGATAAGATTTAATTAAAAATACTTAGGACAAATTTTTGTCTTAAAAATACTTAGGACAAATTGATGGCAACTCCTATCAAATTCGATGCGGCCCGTTGACCAATTGATATCCGAGAGGGCGCGATCAGTCGACCGACATAGCATGTACACTGAGTGGCCACTTTATTATGACCACCCCCTCAGTACTTCGTTGGGCCACCTTTTGCCTTTAATACTGCGTCGATTCTTCATGGCAAGAACTCCGCGATATGTTGATAGGTGGTTTGTGGAATCTGAGACCATGCTTGATGAATAGCCGTTTCCAGGAGTGTGAGATTTCAGGGTTGTGGATCCAGCTGCCTGATGACTCGTTCAACTACATCCCATACATTCTCAATGGGGTTGATATCTGGAGATTGTGGGGGCCACCTAAACAAAGTAAACTCACCGGCATGTTCTTGAAACCAATCCTGTACAATACTATGACAGGACGTATTATCTTGCTGAAAGTAGCCATCGCCATTAGGATAAACCATCCACATGATAGGATGAACTTGGTCCACAACGATGTTTAGATATGATGTGCCAGTCAGACGGTGATCAACACGAATGAAAGGGCCCAGAGCATGCCAGGAAAACATTCCCTACACCATAACGTTATCTCCACCAGCTTGAAGAGTTGTAACAATGCATTTGGGGTCCATGCTTTCGTGCTGTTTCCGCCAAATACTCACTCGGCCATCGGCATGGTGCACGTGAAAACGTGATTCATCGGACCACATAATTTTTTTCCAATTATCGACTGCCCAATCCTTGTGCTCCTGTGTGAACTGGAGACAGTTTCAGTTGTTAACTGCAGACAGCAAAGGTGTTCGAACAGGCCTTCGGCTGCCATATCCCATCCGATGCAGTGTACGGCAAACAGTTCGTGCAGAGATCATTTGAGGGGATCCTTGATTAAGATGGTCTGTAATTTGCTGCACTGTTGCCCTTCTGTTGTCTGTTACGAGTCTGGACACTCTCCGTTCCGCCTGAGCAGTCATTAGTCGATGACGACCACACGCTGCACGTAGAGATCCAGTTCTTTGGCTGACAGTCCAGTCTTTAAATACTTTAACAACAGCTGCTCTGGAACATTTCACGAATGCGGGAGAGCTCCTACAATCATCCTACTTTCAACGTCCGTCAAATCGCATTTTTTACCCATCTCGTCATCCAAAAATCACTTCTACTACTGTCGCAAGCACTAAGCTTTCCCTTTTTTACGCTTTCGAACCGTAGGTTGAAGAAGCGTATATGTTCCAGCTTTGTCCGTCCGTCCGCCTGTCGGCACGATAACTCACTTAAAAATGGTTCGATTTCGATGAGATTTTATTTTGTTGTAGCGGACCACCTGGGGATGAATCCTATTGAAAATGGACGAAATTGGGTCAAAGGTCACGGCATAGAAGCGGAATCTATTCCATTGCACTTATGCATCATAACTTGCGTAAATACGGTTCGATGTCGATAAATTTTAGTATATTGTAGGGGACCACCTGGGGATGAACCCTATTGAAAATGGGTGAATAGGGGTAAAAGGTCGGGTTATAGGAGCGGGATGCAATCCGTTGCCCTTATGCAACATAACGTGCGTAAAAATGGTTCAATTTCGATGACAATTTAGTATGTAGTAGGGGACCACCTGGGGACGAACCCTATTGAAAATGGACAAAGTGGGATCAAAAGTCAGGAAATAGGATCGGGATCCATTCCATCGCCCTTATCCCATACTATTAAGTTGGACGTCAAGTAATTTTGCTTCCTATACTTCCAATGGAAAAACTTGTACACATATCCTTCACAATTATTGTGTTCCGAAGGATGAAAATTCGAACATCGATTAAAATAATTTTATATTATAACTTAGAATACTTAATATTTCCTAAAACATAACCATAATTATATAAAAAATCAATAACTTTTCCTTTGGTGGTGTTGGAAACAGAAAAAAGATGGCGCGACCTGTACTTTGATGACGTCAGTAGATAAACAAATGTTGGATTTCATAATTATGGTTATGTTTTAGAAAATATTAATTATTCCAAGTCATAAAATGAAGCTATTTTAATCAATGTTCAAATTTTCATCCTTGGGAACGCATTAATTGTGAAGAAAATGTGTACAGACGTTTTTCCATTGGAAGTATAGGAAACAAAATTACTTCACGTCCACCTTAAAGGAGAAATTCTTGTATGTATGTAAATTTTATTTTGAAAATGGCTCTAAGGATTTTGATGAAAGTCGTTAACCTACAGTTTTCTGGTACTAGAAATCGATTTAGCTTGATTTCGACTTTAGGAAAATTCGTTTAGTGCGTTAAATAACCATTCCGAATTAACACGTTTTTAGTATCCTGACGTCGACCAATTGATGTTATCCATGCTTAGAAATCCTATGACGTCACAATCTGGCGATTGATATGTCGGCGCGCGGTTACGCCATTTGTCTCATTGCGTCACGCGTTGTGTGTGGATCCTATTAAAGTTTTATGACGTCACACTCTTACGAGCAGATTGTCGCGATTCCCATCTGCCTCATTACGTCACGCGTTTTGTACGTATGACCGTCCGCACGATAACTCGCGTAAAACTAGTTCTATTTCGCTGAAAGTTTAGGATGTGGAAGGAGAACACCTGGGAAGGAACCCTATTGAAAGTGTACGAAATGGGGTCAAAAGTCAGGACATAGGAGCGGGATCCATTCCATTGCTCTTATGCGGCATAACTAACGTAAAAAGGTTCGATTTAGACTACATTTTAGTATCTGGTAGGGGACAACCTGGGGACAAACCTTATTGAAAATGGGCGAAATGGGGTCAAAGGTCAGGACATAGGAGCGAATCACTTATATCGCCATTATGCACCATAACTTACGTACAAATTCTTCGATTTGGATGAAATGTTAGTATGTTCTAGTGGCCTGCCTGGGGACGCCTCGTATTGAAAATGGGCGAAATGGGGTCAAAGATTAGGACACAGGAGCTGGATCTATTCCATTGCCCTTATGCATCATAACTTATGTACAAATGCTTCAATTGTGACAAAACTTTATCATGTTATTTCGGAGGTATATTGAAACGGTTCTGTTGAATATCATCGAAATGGGATCAAAGGTTAAGGGCACAGGAGTGAGATTTATTCCACAGCCATTATCCTCATAACTTGAGTGATAACAGTAGTGATTTCTGGTATGTTGGAAAGCGTATTATAATCAATGCATTACATGATTTTATTAACTTGTTTATACTAGCTTTGCCCTCTAGCGGCAACAGCGTGCAGCCATAGCTCATTTGCTTAAAACTGTCAGGTGGTCATAATAAAGTGGCCACTCAATGTATAAGGTGTTAATGGAACAGTAAGTAGTGAAATTCGGAGCATGATGGCTAAACGGAAGGATTTATTGGATTTTAAGAAAGGACAGATTGAACAGTTCTGTGCAACAGGCACAGAACTGTTCGAATGTTGACTACGCGGTACAATAGATGTCAACCAGGATGAGAATCTGTCGCGGCATGCACCGTACGCTCACCGGTGTGGGTTATAACAGCAGACGACCCGACTGCATGCTCTCCTAACCACGGTTCATCGGTGCAAAGGAATAGCCTGATGCAAAGATAATGCAAGTTAGACATGGAATGACCGGAAAAAAAGCATGCTGGTCTGACGAGTACCGTTTTTTGCTCCACTCCGTGGATGGTCGTGTACGTATTTAGCGCAAACAACATCAGGCACACGATACATCCTGTACCGTCTGTACAGTGCAAGCCGGTGTCGGCGGTTGCATTTTGAGGGGCATGTTTGCATCTGGCAGGAACTTGGACCCCTAGTGCATGTGGAACAACGTATGACTGGATATATAAATTGCTTGTTGACTCTGCACACCCAAAAATGTTGCACTTTGTTCCGAATTACGACGGTGTCTTCCAAGATAAAAATGCGCCTAGTCACAGGTCCAATGTTATGCAGGAATGATTTAAGGAACACAGTTCAGACTTGCAGTATATCGACTGGCCTACGAACTCTCCAGATATCAATCCCATAGAGCACTTCTGGGACACTATGAAACGGCATATTAGGCGTCTGGATAAACTAATCACCGCCGCACCTGCACTGACGGCCCCATTATATACATCTTGGTTGTCCATATCTCCCAACTGCTTCCGGCATTTTATTGAGAGCTGGTGTACTGAGAGTGAAAGGTGAACCTGCTATTTATTAGGTAGGTGGTAATAATTCGGTGATCATTCAATGTGCCTTTATTAATACACTGCTAGACAATTGCTAATGACGGATCATAAACGGCTATATAGCGCATAAAAAAGTAAGTGTGGTTGGATGCCAAGTGAAATAAAATAATGTCAGAATGCCAGGACATTACAAGAAAGACAGTTTATTGTGCTCTGAAATCAAGAAGGCTTTGGAACGTGTTCAAGGGACAAACAGGCCACTTTGTGCAGAATACGTAAACGTGAAAAAAATGCAATTACCGTCCACAGGCGTTCCGGCGTAAGATGTCAATACGGGATATGGCCACCATGGAGGGCGATGCAAGATTCCACACGTCGTGTCATGCTTTGCACAACATTATCAAGCAGCTGTTGGGGTAATTTATCCCGTTCCTCTGTCAGTGCACGGATGAGGGTGTCCTTGTTTATTGGAGGTCATTGCCGACCAGCAAGACTTCTCCCTAAAGCATCCCACACATTTTCAATGGGATTCGGATCTGGAGAACGTGCTGGCCATACGAGGCGTTGAATATCCTCGCTCTCAAGACACTTCTGGACAGCGACTGTTCGATGACATGTTGCGTTGTCGTCCATGAAAATGAATCTATCACCGACAGCACCACGGAACATGCGAACATGAGGTAGCAGAACATCATTAATATATCGTTGGCCAGTCATAGTCCCAGTTGGAAGCACTTAGAGGGACGTACGGCCATTGATCATGATGCCAGCCCATACCATGACACTACATGCCGGACATCGGTCCCTTTCCTGTATGTTTGCTGGACAATATGCAGAACCACTATCACGCCAGATCAGTTGTCGTCGACAATCAGACAATAGACTGTATCTACTCTCATCTGAAAAGAGGACAGCAGACCAGTCGTTATCAGTCCAGTTGCGTTGTTGACGGCACCATTGCAAACGGGCGGTACGGTGACGTCTAAAAAATGTGATGCACACAACAGGACGGCGGGCGTATAGTTCTCCTTCATGCAAACGTCTGGCGACAGTTTTTCGGTAGATCCGCTTGCCAGTAGCAGCCATAAACTGATTTGCTACCTCACTAGCTGTACTTCGCCGGTATCTTTTTGTTGATAGTACTATGTACCGATCTTCTGAAGGTGTCGTACTGCAAACACGACCTCCCCGTGACGTTTGCTACACTCTCCATTTGTTTGAAATGATTTCCAAAGCCTTGAAACAACACAGTGGCTGACGTCGAACTACCTGGCAACATCTGTTATTTTTCGCCTTTCTTCAATCTTGCCAATAATACGGCTACGCGTAAAATCATCTAGGTGATGTTGGGAAGACATACTGAAAATTGCAAGTTCGTCAATTGATTATTTCCCTTTCAACTTTGCGTTTGAACAACAACGGTCAATACGCGTTAAATCCTTTATATCTCTTATCAGCGCTATGACGTCACGAACAAGTTCGGCAATCCAAAATTTGCATACGCACAACACGTCTTACTGTATCCCGCACTTATGCTAATTTCCACATTTTCCTGCCTTTCATTTTATGGTGTCTATCGTTGCTATTTTCATCCGTCCTTAGCAATTGTCCGGCAGTGTACGATGCAAGAATTTGAGATTTTTGGGTTTTTGAGTTTTCATGACGCAACAGTCATAGTAGCCGTACTGCGCATAGAGGTAGAAATGTCTTCATATTACCTTAGTGGTTCAATGGGAATGTAATTCCGCGTTCAAGATGCAAGCCTACCGATTAAGCGCGGTATGCGAAAATATGTAGTAAAATCACCTTGAAAAAATACTAACGGATCTTTAATTCTGTCCCGTGTACAGCATACTGCATCAGCATAGCATGTTGAAATCACTTTAACGGGATGTTTGGCATGTCAACAATTTCGATCAAGTCTATAAGGATACCACAATTGACAGCTTTTTAAACCTTGTACATATTAATGAAATATAAGTAATTCAGTTTACTGGCCAAGCAGAATCCAGATTTATCAATAAACAGCAAAGGACTTCTGTTCAACAATGAGCAATAAGGGCAAGTCTAGGTTCCGCTTACAACGTCGCGATGAGCGCACACCTCTGTTGAGTGGTACTAACTACTCAAATGTGGAAGTATGCACTATTGGCCTGAGCACGTCATATGCTGCATTGTACACATCAACCAAAGAACTCCGTTTCATATTCTAAGCACTTATATCAGCAGCCTGCTAGTATTTAGTTGTTGTATATGAAATGTTTAGTTTCGTAGGCTAGTGAAATTAGTAGGCAATTTCCGAATCAACACATAGCACGATATGAAATTTAAAGCTTTCCTATAAAGCACTGACCATTTCCTCAGTAGCATCAATTCCAAGGGGACTGTTCTACAGTGGAAGAGGACGATTGATGCAAGACATATTCGTGTCATTTTGTTGTATAAGTTTGTACTCGAACGCCATGCATCCAATGCTGCTCACAACCTCAATACATCTGGGAAAGGCACCGTTACTGAACTCATAACGCAACGTTGTTTTGCTAAAGTCCGATCTGGCGAAAGTAAGCAAGGCCTCGAAAGTAAGCAAGGCGGTGGTCCAGAAAAAGTTGCCGATGGTGACGGTTTGGAGAACTTGAATGAATCCGATTCACATTAAATTGTACGAGAATTTGGCGAGAAACATTGAATGCACTATGTAACCTTTTCCTGACATTTAGCAAACATGGGCAAAGTGAAGAATATGGGAAAATGGGTCTCTCCCACACAAGTTCACGAAACAACGCGAAACACGACGGGTTCGCATCGCTCTTCTTTGCTAATCCGTAACCAAGCGAAGAGCATTTTGAGAAGCCTCTTCACGCGTGATAAGAAATTGATGCCGTATGACAATCGACGACGTTCGGCCCAATGTCTTGACCGTGGTGAAGCCCCATATTTACATGTAATGCGAAATTGATGCCGTATGACAATCGACGACGTTCGGCGCAATGTCTTGACCGTGGTGAAGCCCCATATTTACATGTAATGCGAAATTGATGCCGTATGACAATCGACGACGTTCGGCGCAATGTCTTGACCGTGGTGAAGCCCCATATTTACATGTAATGCGAAATTGATGCCGTATGACAATCGACGACGTTCGGTGCAATGTCCTGACCGTGGTGAAGCCCCATATTTACATGTAATGCGAAATTGATGCCGTATGACAATCGACGACGTTCGGCGCAATGTCCTGACCGTGGTGAAGCCCCATATTTACATGTAATGCGAAATTGATGCCGTATGACAATCGACGACGTTCGGTGCAATGTCCTGACCGTGGTGAAGCCCCATATTTACATGTAATGCGAAATTGATGCCGTATGACAATCGACGACGTTCGGTGCAATGTCCTGACCGTGGTGAAGCCCCATATTTACATGTAATGCGAAATTGATGCCGTATGACAATCGACGACGTTCGGCGCAATGTCCTGACCGTGGTGAAGCCCCATATTTACATGTAATGCGAAATTGATGCCGTATGACAATCGACGACGTTCGGCGCAATGTCTTGACCGTGGTGAAGCCCCATATTTACATGTAATGCGAAATTGATGCCGTATGACAATCGACGACGTTCGGCGCAATGTCTTGACCGTGGTGAAGCCCCATATTTACATGTAATGCGAAATTGATGCCGTATGACAATCGACGACGTTCGGTGCAATGTCCTGACCGTGGTGAAGCCCCATATTTACATGTAATGCGAAATTGATGCCGTATGATAATCGACGACGTTCGGTGCAATGTCTTGACCGTGGTGAAGCCCCATATTTACATGTAATGCGAAATTGATGCCGTATGATAATCGACGACGTTCGGTGCAGTGTGTTGACCGTGGTGAAGCCCCATATTTACATGTAATGCGAAATTGATGCCGTATGACAATCGACGACGTTCGGCGCAATGTCTTGACCGTGGTGAAGCCCCATATTTACATGTAATGCGAAATTGATGCCGTATGACAATCGACGACGTTCGGCGCAATGTCTTGACCGTGGTGAAGCCCCATATTTACATGTAATGCGAAATTGATGCCGTATGACAATCGACGACGTTCGGTGCAATGTCTTGACCGTGGTGAAGACCGTGGTGAAGCCCCATATTTACATGTAATGCGAAATTGATGCCGTATGACAATCGACGACGTTCGGCGCAATGTCTTGACCGTGGTGAAGCCCCATATTTACATGTAATGCGAAATTGATGCCGTATGACAATCGACGACGTTCGGCGCAATGTCTTGACCGTGGTGAAGCCCCATATTTACATGTAATGCGAAATTGATGCCGTATGACAATCGACGACGTTCGGCGCAATGTCTTAACCGTGGTGAAGCCCCATATTTACATGTAATGCGAAATTGATGCCGTATGACAATCGACGACGTTCGGTGCAATGTCCTGACCGTGGTGAAGCCCCATGTTTACATGTAATGCGAAATTGATGCCGTATGACAATCGACGACGTTCGGCGCATGTCTTGACCGTGGTGAAGCCCCATATTTACATGTAATGCGAAATTGATGCCGTATGACAATCGACGACGTTCGGTGCAATGTCCTGACCGTGGTGAAGCCCCATATTTACATGTAATGCGAAATTGATGCCGTATGACAATCGACGACGTTCGGTGCAATGTCCTGACCGTGGTGAAGCCCCATATTTACATGTAATGCGAAATTGATGCCGTATGACAATCGACGACGTTCGGCGCAATGTCTTGACCGTGGTGAAGCCCCATATTTACATGTAATGCGAAATTGATGCCGTATGACAATCGACGACGTTCGGTGCAATGTCCTGACCGTGGTGAAGCCCCATATTTACATGTAATGCGAAATTGATGCCGTATGACAATCGACGACGTTCGGTGCAATGTCCTGACCGTGGTGAAGCCCCATATTTACATGTAATGCGAAATTGATGCCGTATGACAATCGACGACGTTCGGTGCAATGTCCTGACCGTGGTGAAGCCCCATATTTACATGTAATGCGAAATTGATGCCGTATGACAATCGACGACGTTCGGCGCAATGTCTTGACCGTGGTGAAGCCCCATATTTACATGTAATGCGAAATTGATGCCGTATGACAATCGACGACGTTCGGTGCAATGTCCTGACCGTGGTGAAGCCCCATATTTACATGTAATGCGAAATTGATGCCGTATGACAATCGACGACGTTCGGTGCAATGTCCTGACCGTGGTGAAGCCCCATATTTACATGTAATGCGAAATTGATGCCGTAGTACAATCGACGACGTTCGGCGCAATGTCTTGACCGTGGTGAAGCCCCATATTTACATGTAATGCGAAATTGATGCCGTATGACAATCGAAGACGTTCGGCGCAATGTCTGGACCGTGGTGAAGCCCCATATTTACATGTAATGCGAAATTGATGCCGTATGACAATCGACGACGTTCGGCGCAATGTCTTGACCGTGGTGAAGCCCCATATTTACATGTAATGCGAAATTGATGCCGTATGACAATCGACGACGTTCGGTGCAATGTCCTGACCGTGGTGAAGCCCCATATTTACATGTAATGCGAAATTGATGCCGTATGACAATCGACGACGTTCGGTGCAATGTCCTGACCGTGGTGAAGCCCCATATTTACATGTAATGCGAAATTGATGCCGTATGACAATCGACGACGTTCGGCGCAATGTCTTGACCGTGGTGAAGCCCCATATTTACATTTAATGCGAAATTGATGCCGTATGACAATCGACGACGTTCGGCGCAATGTCTTGACCGTGGTGAAGCCCCATATTTACATGTAATGCGAAATTGATGCCGTATGACAATCGACGACGTTCGGTGCAATGTCCTGACCGTGGTGAAGCCCCATATTTACATGTAATGCGAAATTGATGCCGTATGACAATCGACGACGTTCGGCGCAATGTCTTGACCGTGGTGAAGCCCCATATTTACATGTAATGCGAAATTGATGCCGTATGACAATCGACGACGTTCGGCGCAATGTCTTGACCGTGGTGAAGCCCCATATTTACATGTAATGCGAAATTGATGCCGTATGACAATCGACGACGTTCGGCGCAATGTCTTGACCGTGGTGAAGCCCCATATTTACATGTAATGCGAAATTGATGCCGTATGACAATCGACGACGTTCGGCGCAATGTCTTGACCGTGGTGAAGCCCCATATTTACATGTAATGCGAAATTGATGCCGTATGACAATCGACGACGTTCGGCGCAATGTCTTGACCGTGGTGAAGCCCCATATTTACATGTAATGCGAAATTGATGCCGTATGACAATCGACGACGTTCGGCGCAATGTCTTGACCGTGGTGAAGCCCCATATTTACATGTAATGCGAAATTGATGCCGTATGACAATCGACGACGTTCGGCGCAATGTCTTGACCGTGGTGAAGCCCCATATTTACATGTAATGCGAAATTGATGCCGTATGACAATCGACGACGTTCGGCGCAATGTCTTGACCGTGGTGAAGCCCCATATTTACATGTAATGCGAAATTGATGCCGTATGACAATCGACGACGTTCGGCGCAATGTCTTGACCGTGGTGAAGCCCCATATTTACATGTAATGCGAAATTGATGCCGTATGACAATCGACGACGTTCGGCGCAATGTCTTAACCGTGGTGAAGCCCCATATTTACATGTAATGCGAAATTGATGCCGTATGACAATCGACGACGTTCGGTGCAATGTCCTGACCGTGGTGAAGCCCCATATTTACATGTAATGCGAAATTGATGCCGTATGACAATCGACGACGTTCGGCGCAATGTCTTGACCGTGGTGAAGCCCCATATTTACATGTAATGCGAAATTGATGCCGTATGACAATCGACGACGTTCGGTGCAATGTCTTGACCGTGGTGAAGCCCCATATTTACATGTAATGCGAAATTGATGCCGTATGACAATCGACGACGTTCGGCGCAATGTCTTGACCGTGGTGAAGCCCCATATTTACATGTAATGCGAAATTGATGCCGTATGACAATCGACGACGTTCGGCGCAATGTCTTGACCGTGGTGAAGCCCCATATTTACATGTAATGCGAAATTGATGCCGTATGACAATCGACGACGTTCGGCGCAATGTCTTGACCGTGGTGAAGCCCCATATTTACATGTAATGCGAAATTGATGCCGTATGACAATCGACGACGTTCGGTGCAATGTCCTGACCGTGGTGAAGCCCCATATTTACATGTAATGCAAAATTGATGCCGTATGACAATCGACGACGTTCGGCGCAATGTCCTGACCGTGGTGAAGCCCCATATTTACATGTAATGCGAAATTGATGCCGTATGACAATCGACGACGTTCGGCGCAATGTCTTGACCGTGGTGAAGCCCCATATTTACATGTAATGCGAAATTGATGCCGTAGTGACAATCGACGACGTTCGGTGCAATGTCCTGACCGTGGTGAAGCCCCATATTTACATGTAATGCGAAATTGATGCCGTAGTACAATCGACGACGTTCGGCGCAATGTCTTGACCGTGGTGAAGCCCCATATTTACATGTAATGCGAAATTGATGCCGTATGACAATCGAAGACGTTCGGCGCAATGTCTGGACCGTGGTGAAGCCCCATATTTACATGTAATGCGAAATTGATGCCGTATGACAATCGACGACGTTCGGCGCAATGTCTTGACCGTGGTGAAGCCCCATATTTACATGTAATGCGAAATTGATGCCGTATGACAATCGACGACGTTCGGTGCAATGTCCTGACCGTGGTGAAGCCCCATATTTACATGTAATGCGAAATTGATGCCGTATGACAATCGACGACGTTCGGTGCAATGTCCTGACCGTGGTGAAGCCCCATATTTACATGTAATGCGAAATTGATGCCGTATGACAATCGACGACGTTCGGCGCAATGTCTTGACCGTGGTGAAGCCCCATATTTACATGTAATGCGAAATTGATGCCGTATGACAATCGACGACGTTCGGCGCAATGTCTTGACCGTGGTGAAGCCCCATATTTACATGTAATGCGAAATTGATGCCGTATGACAATCGACGACGTTCGGTGCAATGTCCTGACCGTGGTGAAGCCCCATATTTACATGTAATGCGAAATTGATGCCGTATGACAATCGACGACGTTCGGCGCAATGTCTTGACCGTGGTGAAGCCCCATATTTACATGTAATGCGAAATTGATGCCGTATGACAATCGACGACGTTCGGTGCAATGTCCTGACCGTGGTGAAGCCCCATATTTACATGTAATGCGAAATTGATGCCGTATGACAATCGACGACGTTCGGCGTAATGTCTTGACCGTGGTGAAGCCCCATATTTACATGTAATGCGAAATTGATGCCGTATGACAATCGACGACGTTCGGTGCAATGTCCTGACCGTGGTGAAGCCCCATATTTACATGTAATGCGAAATTGATGCCGTATGACAATCGACGACGTTCGGCGCAATGTCTTGACCGTGGTGAAGCCCCATATTTACATGTAATGCGAAATTGATGCCGTATGACAATCGACGACGTTCGGCGCAATGTCCTGACCGTGGTGAAGCCCCATATTTACATGTAATGCGAAATTGATGCCGTATGACAATCGACGACGTTCGGCGCAATGTCTTGACCGTGGTGAAGCCCCATATTTACATGTAATGCGAAATTGATGCCGTATGACAATCGACGACGTTCGGCGCAATGTCTTGACCGTGGTGAAGCCCCATATTTACATGTAATGCGAAATTGATGCCGTATGACAATCGACGACGTTCGGTGCAATGTCTTGACCGTGGTGAAGCCCCATATTTACATGTAATGCGAAATTGATGCCGTATGACAATCGACGACGTTCGGCGCAATGTCTTGACCGTGGTGAAGCCCCATATTTACATGGAATGCGAAATTGATGCCGTATGACAATCGACGACGTTCGGCGCAATGTCTTGACCGTGGTGAAGCCCCATATTTACATGTAATGCGAAATTGATGCCGTTTGACAATCGACGACGTTCGGCGCAATGTCTTGACCGTGGTGAAGCCCCATATTTACATGTAATGCGAAATTGATGCCGTATGACAATCGACGACGTTCGGCGCAATGTCTTGACCGTGGTGAAGCCCCATATTTACATGTAATGCGAAATTGATGCCGTATGACAATCGACGACGTTCGGCGCAATGTCTTGACCGTGGTGAAGCCCCATATTTACATGTAATGCGAAATTGATGCCGTATGACAATCGACGACGTTCGGTGCTATGTCCTGACCGTGGTGAAGCCCCATATTTACATGTAATGCGAAATTGATGCCGTATGACAATCGACGACGTTCGGCGCAATGTCTTGACCGTGGTGAAGCCCCATATTTACATGTAATGCGAAATTGATGCCGTATGACAATCGACGACGTTCGGTGCAATGTCCTGACCGTGGTGAAGCCCCATATTTACATGTAATGCGAAATTGATGCCGTATGACAATCGACGACGTTCGGCGCAATGTTTTGACCGTGGTGAAGCCCCATATTTACATGTAATGCGAAATTGATGCCGTATGACAATCGACGACGTTCGGCGCAATGTCTTGACCGTGGTGAAGCCCCATATTTACATGTAATGCGAAATTGATGCCGTATGACAATCGACGACGTTCGGTGCAATGTCCTGACCGTGGTGAAGCCCCATATTTACATGTAATGCGAAATTGGTGCCGTATGACAATCGACGACGTTCGGCGCAATGTCTTGACCGTGGTGAAGCCCCATATTTACATGTAATGCGAAATTGATGCCGTATGACAATCGACGACGTTCGGCGCAATGTCCTGACCGTGGTGAAGCCCCATATTTACATGTAATGCGAAATTGATGCCGTATGACAATCGACGACGTTCGGCGCAATGTCTTGACCGTGGTGAAGCCCCATATTTACATGTAATGCGAAATTGATGCCGTATGACAATCGACGACGTTCGGCGCAATGTCTTGACCGTGGTGAAGCCCCATATTTACATGTAATGCGAAATTGATGCCGTATGACAATCGACGACGTTCGGTGCAATGTCCTGACCGTGGTGAAGCCCCATATTTACATGTAATGCGAAATTGATGCCGTATGATAATCGACGACGTTCGGTGCAATGTCTTGACCGTGGTGAAGCCCCATATTTACATGTAATGCGAAATTGATGCCGTATGATAATCGACGACGTTCGGTGCAATGTCTTGACCGTGGTGAAGCCCCATATTTACATGTAATGCGAAATTGATGCCGTATGACAATCGACGACGTTCGGCGCAATGTCTTGACCGTGGTGAAGCCCCATATTTACATGTAATGCGAAATTGATGCCGTATGACAATCGACGACGTTCGGCGCAATGTCTTGACCGTGGTGAAGCCCCATATTTACATGTAATGCGAAATTGATGCCGTATGACAATCGACGACGTTCGGTGCAATGTCTTGACCGTGGTGAAGACCGTGGTGAAGCCCCATATTTACATGTAATGCGAAATTGATGCCGTATGACAATCGACGACGTTCGGCGCAATGTCTTGACCGTGGTGAAGCCCCATATTTACATGTAATGCGAAATTGATGCCGTATGACAATCGACGACGTTCGGCGCAATGTCTTGACCGTGGTGAAGCCCCATATTTACATGTAATGCGAAATTGATGCCGTATGACAATCGACGACGTTCGGCGCAATGTCTTAACCGTGGTGAAGCCCCATATTTACATGTAATGCGAAATTGATGCCGTATGACAATCGACGACGTTCGGTGCAATGTCCTGACCGTGGTGAAGCCCCATGTTTACATGTAATGCGAAATTGATGCCGTATGACAATCGACGACGTTCGGCGCATGTCTTGACCGTGGTGAAGCCCCATATTTACATGTAATGCGAAATTGATGCCGTATGACAATCGACGACGTTCGGTGCAATGTCCTGACCGTGGTGAAGCCCCATATTTACATGTAATGCGAAATTGATGCCGTATGACAATCGACGACGTTCGGTGCAATGTCCTGACCGTGGTGAAGCCCCATATTTACATGTAATGCGAAATTGATGCCGTATGACAATCGACGACGTTCGGCGCAATGTCTTGACCGTGGTGAAGCCCCATATTTACATGTAATGCGAAATTGATGCCGTATGACAATCGACGACGTTCGGTGCAATGTCCTGACCGTGGTGAAGCCCCATATTTACATGTAATGCGAAATTGATGCCGTATGACAATCGACGACGTTCGGTGCAATGTCCTGACCGTGGTGAAGCCCCATATTTACATGTAATGCGAAATTGATGCCGTATGACAATCGACGACGTTCGGTGCAATGTCCTGACCGTGGTGAAGCCCCATATTTACATGTAATGCGAAATTGATGCCGTATGACAATCGACGACGTTCGGCGCAATGTCTTGACCGTGGTGAAGCCCCATATTTACATGTAATGCGAAATTGATGCCGTATGACAATCGACGACGTTCGGTGCAATGTCCTGACCGTGGTGAAGCCCCATATTTACATGTAATGCGAAATTGATGCCGTATGACAATCGACGACGTTCGGTGCAATGTCCTGACCGTGGTGAAGCCCCATATTTACATGTAATGCGAAATTGATGCCGTAGTACAATCGACGACGTTCGGCGCAATGTCTTGACCGTGGTGAAGCCCCATATTTACATGTAATGCGAAATTGATGCCGTATGACAATCGAAGACGTTCGGCGCAATGTCTGGACCGTGGTGAAGCCCCATATTTACATGTAATGCGAAATTGATGCCGTATGACAATCGACGACGTTCGGCGCAATGTCTTGACCGTGGTGAAGCCCCATATTTACATGTAATGCGAAATTGATGCCGTATGACAATCGACGACGTTCGGTGCAATGTCCTGACCGTGGTGAAGCCCCATATTTACATGTAATGCGAAATTGATGCCGTATGACAATCGACGACGTTCGGTGCAATGTCCTGACCGTGGTGAAGCCCCATATTTACATGTAATGCGAAATTGATGCCGTATGACAATCGACGACGTTCGGCGCAATGTCTTGACCGTGGTGAAGCCCCATATTTACATTTAATGCGAAATTGATGCCGTATGACAATCGACGACGTTCGGCGCAATGTCTTGACCGTGGTGAAGCCCCATATTTACATGTAATGCGAAATTGATGCCGTATGACAATCGACGACGTTCGGTGCAATGTCCTGACCGTGGTGAAGCCCCATATTTACATGTAATGCGAAATTGATGCCGTATGACAATCGACGACGTTCGGCGCAATGTCTTGACCGTGGTGAAGCCCCATATTTACATGTAATGCGAAATTGATGCCGTATGACAATCGACGACGTTCGGCGCAATGTCTTGACCGTGGTGAAGCCCCATATTTACATGTAATGCGAAATTGATGCCGTATGACAATCGACGACGTTCGGCGCAATGTCTTGACCGTGGTGAAGCCCCATATTTACATGTAATGCGAAATTGATGCCGTATGACAATCGACGACGTTCGGCGCAATGTCTTGACCGTGGTGAAGCCCCATATTTACATGTAATGCGAAATTGATGCCGTATGACAATCGACGACGTTCGGCGCAATGTCTTGACCGTGGTGAAGCCCCATATTTACATGTAATGCGAAATTGATGCCGTATGACAATCGACGACGTTCGGCGCAATGTCTTGACCGTGGTGAAGCCCCATATTTACATGTAATGCGAAATTGATGCCGTATGACAATCGACGACGTTCGGCGCAATGTCTTGACCGTGGTGAAGCCCCATATTTACATGTAATGCGAAATTGATGCCGTATGACAATCGACGACGTTCGGCGCAATGTCTTGACCGTGGTGAAGCCCCATATTTACATGTAATGCGAAATTGATGCCGTATGACAATCGACGACGTTCGGCGCAATGTCTTGACCGTGGTGAAGCCCCATATTTACATGTAATGCGAAATTGATGCCGTATGACAATCGACGACGTTCGGCGCAATGTCTTAACCGTGGTGAAGCCCCATATTTACATGTAATGCGAAATTGATGCCGTATGACAATCGACGACGTTCGGTGCAATGTCCTGACCGTGGTGAAGCCCCATATTTACATGTAATGCGAAATTGATGCCGTATGACAATCGACGACGTTCGGCGCAATGTCTTGACCGTGGTGAAGCCCCATATTTACATGTAATGCGAAATTGATGCCGTATGACAATCGACGACGTTCGGTGCAATGTCTTGACCGTGGTGAAGCCCCATATTTACATGTAATGCGAAATTGATGCCGTATGACAATCGACGACGTTCGGCGCAATGTCTTGACCGTGGTGAAGCCCCATATTTACATGTAATGCGAAATTGATGCCGTATGACAATCGACGACGTTCGGCGCAATGTCTTGACCGTGGTGAAGCCCCATATTTACATGTAATGCGAAATTGATGCCGTATGACAATCGACGACGTTCGGCGCAATGTCTTGACCGTGGTGAAGCCCCATATTTACATGTAATGCGAAATTGATGCCGTATGACAATCGACGACGTTCGGCGCAATGTCTTGACCGTGGTGAAGCCCCATATTTACATGTAATGCGAAATTGATGCCGTATGACAATCGACGACGTTCGGTGCAATGTCCTGACAGTGGTGAAGCCCCATATTTACATGTAATGCGAAATTGATGCCGTATGACAATCGACGACGTTCGGCGCAATGTCCTGACCGTGGTGAAGCCCCATATTTACATGTAATGCGAAATTGATGCCGTATGACAATCGACGACGTTCGGCGCAATGTCTTGACCGTGGTGAAGCCCCATATTTACATGTAATGCGAAATTGATGCCGTAGTACAATCGACGACGTTCGGTGCAATGTCCTGACCGTGGTGAAGCCCCATATTTACATGTAATGCGAAATTGATGCCGTAGTACAATCGACGACGTTCGGCGCAATGTCTTGACCGTGGTGAAGCCCCATATTTACATGTAATGCGAAATTGATGCCGTATGACAATCGAAGACGTTCGGCGCAATGTCTGGACCGTGGTGAAGCCCCATATTTACATGTAATGCGAAATTGATGCCGTATGACAATCGACGACGTTCGACGCAATGTCTTGACCGTGGTGAAGCCCCATATTTACATGTAATGCGAAATTGATGCCGTATGACAATCGACGACGTTCGGTGCAATGTCCTGACCGTGGTGAAGCCCCATATTTACATGTAATGCGAAATTGATGCCGTATGACAATCGACGACGTTCGGTGCAATGTCCTGACCGTGGTGAAGCCCCATATTTACATGTAATGCGAAATTGATGCCGTATGACAATCGACGACGTTCGGCGCAATGTCTTGACCGTGGTGAAGCCCCATATTTACATGTAATGCGAAATTGATGCCGTATGACAATCGACGACGTTCGGCGCAATGTCTTGACCGTGGTGAAGCCCCATATTTACATGTAATGCGAAATTGATGCCGTATGACAATCGACGACGTTCGGTGCAATGTCCTGACCGTGGTGAAGCCCCATATTTACATGTAATGCGAAATTGATGCCGTATGACAATCGACGACGTTCGGCGCAATGTCTTGACCGTGGTGAAGCCCCATATTTACATGTAATGCGAAATTGATGCCGTATGACAATCGACGACGTTCGGTGCAATGTCCTGACCGTGGTGAAGCCCCATATTTACATGTAATGCGAAATTGATGCCGTATGACAATCGACGACGTTCGGCGTAATGTCTTGACCGTGGTGAAGCCCCATATTTACATGTAATGCGAAATTGATGCCGTATGACAATCGACGACGTTCGGTGCAATGTCCTGACCGTGGTGAAGCCCCATATTTACATGTAATGCGAAATTGATGCCGTATGACAATCGACGACGTTCGGCGCAATGTCTTGACCGTGGTGAAGCCCCATATTTACATGTAATGCGAAATTGATGCCGTATGACAATCGACGACGTTCGGCGCAATGTCCTGACCGTGGTGAAGCCCCATATTTACATGTAATGCGAAATTGATGCCGTATGACAATCGACGACGTTCGGCGCAATGTCTTGACCGTGGTGAAGCCCCATATTTACATGTAATGCGAAATTGATGCCGTATGACAATCGACGACGTTCGGCGCAATGTCTTGACCGTGGTGAAGCCCCATATTTACATGTAATGCGAAATTGATGCCGTATGACAATCGACGACGTTCGGTGCAATGTCTTGACCGTGGTGAAGCCCCATATTTACATGTAATGCGAAATTGATGCCGTATGACAATCGACGACGTTCGGCGCAATGTCTTGACCGTGGTGAAGCCCCATATTTACATGGAATGCGAAATTGATGCCGTATGACAATCGACGACGTTCGGCGCAATGTCTTGACCGTGGTGAAGCCCCATATTTACATGTAATGCGAAATTGATGCCGTTTGACAATCGACGACGTTCGGCGCAATGTCTTGACCGTGGTGAAGCCCCATATTTACATGTAATGCGAAATTGATGCCGTATGACAATCGACGACGTTCGGCGCAATGTCTTGACCGTGGTGAAGCCCCATATTTACATGTAATGCGAAATTGATGCCGTATGACAATCGACGACGTTCGGCGCAATGTCTTGACCGTGGTGAAGCCCCATATTTACATGTAATGCGAAATTGATGCCGTATGACAATCGACGACGTTCGGTGCTATGTCCTGACCGTGGTGAAGCCCCATATTTACATGTAATGCGAAATTGATGCCGTATGACAATCGACGACGTTCGGCGCAATGTCTTGACCGTGGTGAAGCCCCATATTTACATGTAATGCGAAATTGATGCCGTATGACAATCGACGACGTTCGGTGCAATGTCCTGACCGTGGTGAAGCCCCATATTTACATGTAATGCGAAATTGATGCCGTATGACAATCGACGACGTTCGGCGCAATGTTTTGACCGTGGTGAAGCCCCATATTTACATGTAATGCGAAATTGATGCCGTATGACAATCGACGACGTTCGGCGCAATGTCTTGACCGTGGTGAAGCCCCATATTTACATGTAATGCGAAATTGATGCCGTATGACAATCGACGACGTTCGGTGCAATGTCCTGACCGTGGTGAAGCCCCATATTTACATGTAATGCGAAATTGGTGCCGTATGACAATCGACGACGTTCGGCGCAATGTCTTGACCGTGGTGAAGCCCCATATTTACATGTAATGCGAAATTGATGCCGTATGACAATCGACGACGTTCGGCGCAATGTCCTGACCGTGGTGAAGCCCCATATTTACATGTAATGCGAAATTGATGCCGTATGACAATCGACGACGTTCGGCGCAATGTCTTGACCGTGGTGAAGCCCCATATTTACATGTAATGCGAAATTGATGCCGTATGACAATCGACGACGTTCGGTGCAATGTCCTGACCGTGGTGAAGCCCCATATTTACATGTAATGCGAAATTGATGCCGTATGACAATCGACGACGTTCGGCGCAATGTCTTGACCGTGGTGAAGCCCCATATTTACATGTAATGCGAAATTGATGCCGTATGACAATCGACGACGTTCGGTGCAATGTCCTGACCGTGGTGAAGCCCCATATTTACATGTAATGCGAAATTGATGCCGTATGACAATCGACGACGTTCGGCGCAATGTCTTGACCGTGGTGAAGCCCCATATTTACATGTAATGCGAAATTGATGCCGTATGACAATCGACGACGTTCGGTGCAATGTCCTGACCGTGGTGAAGCCCCATATTTACATGTAATGCGAAATTGATGCCGTATGACAATCGACGACGTTCGGCGCAATGTCTTGACCGTGGTGAAGCCCCATATTTACATGTAATGCGAAATTGATGCCGTATGACAATCGACGACGTTCGGCGCAATGTCTTGACCGTGGTGAAGCCCCATATTTACATGTAATGCGAAATTGATGCCTTATGACAATCGACGACGTTCGGCGCAATGTCTTGACCGTGGTGAAGCCCCATATTTACATGTAATGCGAAATTGATGCCGTATGACAATCGACGACGTTCGGC
This sequence comes from Macrothele yani, assembly GCA_039090855.1. Classification (NCBI taxonomy): domain Eukaryota; kingdom Metazoa; phylum Arthropoda; class Arachnida; order Araneae; family Macrothelidae; genus Macrothele; species Macrothele yani. The sequence continues at coordinate 97,074,431 of CM077007.1, read as the reverse complement.
GCAATGTCTTGACCGTGGTGAAGCCCCATATTTACATGTAATGCGAAATTGATGCCGTATGACAATCGACGACGTTCGGTGCAATGTCCTGACCGTGGTGAAGCCCCATATTTACATGTAATGCGAAATTGATGCCGTATGACAATCGACGACGTTCGGCGCAATGTCTTGACCGTGGTGAAGCCCCATATTTACATGTAATGCGAAATTGATGCCGTATGACAATCGACGACGTTCGGTGCAATGTCTTGACCGTGGTGAAGCCCCATATTTACATGTAATGCGAAATTGATGCCGTATGACAATCGACGACGTTCGGCGCAATGTCTTGACCGTGGTGAAGCCCCATATTTACATGTAATGCGAAATTGATGCCGTATGACAATCGACGACGTTCGGCGCAATGTCTTGACCGTGGTGAAGCCCCATATTTACATGTAATGCGAAATTGATGCCGTATGACAATCGACGACGTTCGGTGCAATGTCTTGACCGTGGTGAAGCCCCATATTTACATGTAATGCGAAATTGATGCCGTATGACAATCGACGACGTTCGGCGCAATGTCTTGACCGTGGTGAAGCCCCATATTTACATGTAATGCGAAATTGATGCCGTATGACAATCGACGACGTTCGGCGCAATGTCTTGACCGTGGTGAAGCCCCATATTTACATGTAATGCGAAATTGATGCCGTATGACAATCGACGACGTTCGGCGCAATGTCTTGACCGTGGTGAAGCCCCATATTTACATGTAATGCGAAATTGATGCCGTATGACAATCGACGACGTTCGGCGCAATGTCTTGACCGTGGTGAAGCCCCATATTTACATGTAATGCGAAATTGATGCCGTATGACAATCGACGACGTTCGGCGCAATGTCTTGACCGTGGTGAAGCCCCATATTTACATGTAATGCGAAATTGATGCCGTATGACAATCGACGACGTTCGGTGCAATGTCCTGACCGTGGTGAAGCCCCATATTTACATGTAATGCGAAATTGATGCCGTATGACAATCGACGACGTTCGGCGCAATGTCTTGACCGTGGTGAAGCCCCATATTTACATGTAATGCGAAATTGATGCCGTATGACAATCGACGACGTTCGGCGCAATGTCCTGACCGTGGTGAAGCCCCATATTTACATGTAATGCGAAATTGATGCCGTATGACAATCGACGACGTTCGGCGCAATGTCTTGACCGTGGTGAAGCCCCATATTTACATGTAATGCGAAATTGATGCCGTATGACAATCGACGACGTTCGGTGCAATGTCCTGACCGTGGTGAAGCCCCATATTTACATGTAATGCGAAATTGATGCCGTATGACAATCGACGACGTTCGGCGCAATGTCTTGACCGTGGTGAAGCCCCATATTTACATGTAGTGCGAAATTGATGCCGTATGACAATCGACGACGTTCGGCGCAATGTCTTGACCGTGGTGAAGCCCCATATTTACATGTAATGCGAAATTGATGCCGTATGACAATCGACGACGTTCGGTGCAATGTCCTGACCGTGGTGAAGCCCCATATTTACATGTAATGCGAAATTGATGCCGTATGACAATCGACGACGTTCGGCGCAATGTCTTGACCGTGGTGAAGCCCCATATTTACATGTAATGCGAAATTGATGCCGTATGACAATCGACGACGTTCGGCGCAATGTCTTGACCGTGGTGAAGCCCCATATTTACATGTAATGCGAAATTGATGCCGTATGACAATCGACGACGTTCGGCGCAATGTCTTGACCGTGGTGAAGCCCCATATTTACATGTAATGCGAAATTGATGCCGTATGACAATCGACGACGTTCGGTGCAATGTCCTGACCGTGGTGAAGCCCCATATTTACATGTAATGCGAAATTGATGCCGTATGACAATCGACGACGTTCGGCGCAATGTCTTGACCGTGGTGAAGCCCCATATTTACATGTAATGCGAAATTGATGCCGTATGACAATCGACGACGTTCGGCGCAATGTCCTGACCGTGGTGAAGCCCCATATTTACATGTAATGCGAAATTGATGCCGTATGACAATCGACGACGTTCGGCGCAATGTCTTGACCGTGGTGAAGCCCCATATTTACATGTAATGCGAAATTGATGCCGTATGACAATCGACGACGTTCGGTGCAATGTCCTGACCGTGGTGAAGCCCCATATTTACATGTAATGCGAAATTGATGCCGTATGACAATCGACGACGTTCGGCGCAATGTCTTGACCGTGGTGAAGCCCCATATTTACATGTAATGCGAAATTGATGCCGTATGACAATCGACGACGTTCGGTGCAATGTCCTGACCGTGGTGAAGCCCCATATTTACATGTAATGCGAAATTGATGCCGTATGACAATCGACGACGTTCGGCGCAATGTCTTGACCGTGGTGAAGCCCCATATTTACATGTAATGCGAAATTGATGCCGTATGACAATCGACGACGTTCGGCGCAATGTCTTGACCGTGGTGAAGCCCCATATTTACATGTAATGCGAAATTGATGCCGTATGACAATCGACGACGTTCGGCGCAATGTCCTGACCGTGGTGAAGCCCCATATTTACATGTAATGCGAAATTGATGCCGTATGACAATCGACGACGTTCGGCGCAATGTCTTGACCGTGGTGAAGCCCCATATTTACATGTAAAGCGAAATTGATGCCGTATGACAATCGACGACGTTCGGTGCAATGTCCTGACCGTGGTGAAGCCCCATATTTACATGTAATGCGAAATTGATGCCGTATGACAATCGACGACGTTCGGCGCAATGTCTTGACCGTGGTGAAGCCCCATATTTACATGTAATGCGAAATTGATGCCGTATGACAATCGACGACGTTCGGTGCACATGTCCTGACCGTGGTGAAGCCCCATATTTACATGTGATGAAAAATTGATGCCGTATAATAATTGACGATGTACGGCACAATGGCTTGACCGCGGAGAAGCCCCGAAAACACCCGAGCCAGTACTCCAACCCAGAAATACGACTGTCAGTGTTTGGTGGTCCAAAGCAGGTGTGATGCATTCTTTTTCCTAAAACCAGGTCAAACTATCACGGTGGACATGTAGTGTCAAGATCATCATGACATTGTACATGGAAAACTGTCCATCAAACAGCTGGCATTCGACATTTTGCACCCATACTTCTCCATGATAACATGAAACCCAACCTTGCACGTCAGACCACACAAAAGCTGCACCATTTGTGATACGGAACTTCACCTCAACCACTTTATTCACCTGATCCGTCCCCTACGGAATGCCACTTTTTCCAGCACCTGGACACCTTTCTATAGGATAAATCGTTTCCCAATAAAGCATCAGTTGAAATGACCTTCCATGGGTTTATTGCATCCCGAAGCTTGACGTTTTCTCACGACGGCATACACAAGCTTGTATATCGTTGGCAAACGCGTGTTGATGCTCGCGGTGTTTAGTTTGGTTGATAAAGTTAATTTTGCACGGTAGTTTGGGTTTTGTAGTTTCCATTAGTATTCCGGCATTTGAGCTGCAAACCCTATACGTCAGCCTGACTGTTAAATACTTATAAAACCATACGTACACCCGGATGGTAATTTGGCTTAATACTCCAGCAGAACAAAACACAAAGACTTATAAACAAAAATTTGCCGCCTAGGTGGTGCAGTGGTCTAAGCGCTGGCTTTTGATCATTCGCCCGAGAATCGTACGGGTTCGAATCCCGGTGAGACATGGATATTGTGTTTGTCTAACGGCATTGGTTATCTCCCTTCCCTGGAACTAATGGCCCTAAATTAGGGACGGGTGACTGCTTACAACCCATTGAGTTGCTCACGATGGTCATTAAACTTTCAATAAAAAAAAGTGCTATAAATGCTAGAATACACACAATATGTATAAAAAAGTGCTAATCTCAAAAAATAAAAATGTGCTATACCTCCACTACTATATCGTAATAATATATGTACGTTTGGCAATTATCCTTTGCCGTCACTAAATATAATCCACATAGATCAGATCTTACACAACTTATCGCCTTAAAACCTAGCATATCGTAATCAGAATATTACATATCGTACTCTTCCCATAGCGTGTCGTATTCAGAACATAGCTTCTTCCTTTTTCCGCTCTCAGAACACTTAACTTTTATGCTCCTAACTTTATTTACCTTTGACTGAATTTTGACGCACTGTCAGAACACCAAATTTGAAAAGCTCGTCGAGAGAAATAATATAGCGTTAAGTGAGAAAATAATTAAATAGGGAAAAACTAAATTTACATTAGAACACAGAAACTGGAAAAAAATGTTAAATTTCATGTATATGTCACACAAGCTATGTTGGAAGTGAATGCCTTCGAGATGGTTTTGTGTGTTCTGCTTTGTCATCGCAATTTATTTGACGCAGGTCGTAAATGGTGATCAGGAAAATGGTCATCATTTATGACCATTTTTCCCGTAATTAAGCTTCGCTTTACATGAAATTTACGCTAGGATTCTTTCACTACGTATTTTGAGCGATTTACATTCTTAATCCGTCGACTGGGATCTAGTATTGTTCACATATCCTGGTGTTCGCATTTCTACATGATGAAAAACGTTTCTGGTGTCCTATATAATTTTGAGTAGGTTTTAAAAAATAGGGGTTTTGATCGAGCTCAAGTAATTTTATGTGAGATTATCACGTACCCTATCTAAAGAACAGCTCTTTAGGAAATTTAGATTTCCGCCAAGAATGCTGCGTTCTAGAAGCTGCGAAACGATCGTTTTCAAGATCGTGCTCCCTTAATTTTTTTTTCTCCCTTGCGAGTTTAGCAGAGCGTTAAATCCTAGTTCTTTTCAAATTCCCATTTGCTTGCTCTCTCCATGCAAATTCAGAGACTATTATCTGGCTTCATTTTCTTCTCTCACAGTTTTTAGACTGCAAGATTTTTGTTCACAGAGCTGTGGAAACACGCTCAAGGTATTACACTTTGTTATTCTGCTCACCTGTGTCCTCCTACGTGAAAAGGAGCATCGCAGAACGATTCGCGAGAAAGAGAAATAAAAGTTAAATAATGGGAGAAGCGACGTGTTGGGAAAACTATTACTTTTAGCTCTGGAAACGTGTGCTTTTGTTCTCAGCAGTAGTAGTGTGCGTCACGCCATATGTCGTGACACGGAGCAGTCACCCGCAGTGGATCCAAACAAAGAATGATTGCGCAGCACTTCTCGAAAATGCGTGTGGTTGTTATTTGTTGACAACGCTAATACAATAACTTCTTCACACAAACTTGTCTCTGGTAACACAACAGTTTTAGTTCACAACTTCTATTCATCCTCTATAAACGAGTTTTTTCACACAATGAAGGCTCAGTTTCAAAGGTACTTAACTGTTTTTAAGATCGTTAATTATTATTATCGTTCTGGCTGCAAAGTACAAACGGCCTGGGTTAAAATCCAAGTTAAAACATAAGTAGAGTGTGGAATGTGAAATTTGAGCCCTTTCGCTGCCAGTGGCAGTACTCGAACCCACATCCTTCTGCTTCGGAGATGAATGCCTTCCCAATTAAGCTTACTCCGGCAAATGTTTATCACTGCTACTTAGCGTCTTTACATGTGTGTTACCTCTGTAGTATGTGACATACACAGTCGTATGAAATATGACCATCTACCTAATAATGGGAATGACCACCCTTGTCCCCGATGACAGCGGCGAGACGGTGTCGCACGGACGCAATGAAGCCCTGGAAGGTTTCCCGAGCCACACGTGCCCATTCGGACTGCAGTAGAGCATGGAGATCCCGTAGATGACGTGGTTGTGAATCGGCACGTCGAACCTGTCGATCCAAAGTGCTCTATGGGATTGAAGTCAGGCAATTTCGCCGACCAAGGGAGAACGCAGACATCGCTGTCCTGTTCCTAGAACCATTCACCCACCACCTTAGCGACATGGCAGGGCACATTGTCCTGTTGGTAGACACATCACCACAAGGGTAAACGTCTGACATAAAGGGATGCATGTGGTCAGCGAGGGTGGACAGGTAGTCATTGGCGTTCAGGGACACAACCAGTGGTACCAGCGGTCCCATGTCATACCAGGAAAACATCCCCCAGACATGCGCACTCCCACCACCGGCATGTATTTGACCGATAAGCGTGTCCGGGTGTTGGTTCTGGTGTGTCTATCACCGTACCTGCAACCGCCCGTCACTTCTGTAGAGTAGAAACCTGAATTTGTAGAAGACAACTTTCGGTTGTCCAATGACGGTAGTCCCATCTAAACTGCAAGCGTCGTTGCCGATGGACCTGGACAACATGAGTGCCTTGATTCAGCGTCAACTCTGCAGACCCATGCTCAACAGAGTTCCCTCTACTGTTATCGCGGACACGTACCTGTGTGCCCCAGCGTTAATTTGCGGTGTCATTTTCTGCACTGTTGCGCGTCGATTGCCCTCTGCCAGTCGATGGAGGCGACGTTCTCCTCTGGGGTCGATGGCTTTTGGGGCTCCATAGCTAGGACGTCGGGAGGTACTCGGTGTGCCAGCGGTACATTCTTGGTACACCCTTACTACAGCACTTCGCGAACAGCCCACGAAATCTGCTGATTCTGAGATGTTTCCAGCCTTGGAGCGGTAACTGATGATCATGCCATGTTTAACGTCCTTCAAATCACTATCTCTGCCCATTGTACTCACGTGATGTACTATGGCTCATTTGTCCAGGCAGGCCGCTTTGGTCGACTTTGTCCCGTCCACTCTTTGATGCGCCTGGACGGGTACAATATGATTCTGGCAGCTGTCATACTATCCTAATACGACCGTGTCTAGACTATTCTCCCATGAGAAAGACGGGGCCCGAAATCGTAGGTTTCGTATCCGCCGCAAAACTATGCTGGACGTAGTAACTCTCCATAGAAGAATGAATTGTCACTAATTTTAGGTGATGTATGGAAGAAGCATCACACATTTTTCTAAGCAAAGAAAGAGTTCTCGTTATTCCAGACGATGTGTGGAAGGAACATCGTACATTTTTCGAAGAACCTAACGACCAGTAGATCCATTTTTACGTTCAGGTGCCAATGTGAAATTCCAATCCTTTCTCTGCCGGCGGTGATGGTTGAACCCACATCCTTCTGCTCCGGGGCCGACTGCTTTCCCAATTAAGCTACGCCGGCAAACGCGTATCACTGTTACCTGCTGTCTTGACATGTGCGTCACCTGTGAAGTACCTTCCTGACCTTGGCATGCAGGGAGCATACACTATATAGCTTTCCCTAGATCTACTAGTATAAATCGAGATTGCCGTGCTCAAGGATTGAACCTCATTCTGGCAAGTGGAAAAATATTTGGAAGTGATTGTTTTGTATGGTATACACTATATTGACAAAAGTCACCGGACACCCCTTCTAAAGGAAATGAACGGATCCGCTGCGGTTGTTAAGATGCGTGGTACAGCTGCAAACGGTATAAAAACAAGTCTGTAGCTGACTGCGATCATATCGCACTGTGACGTTGAGTAAAAATATCGCGGCGGAAGAGAACTGAATTTGAGAAAGGAAAGGTTGTTGGGGGTTATATTAGTGGGCTGTCCATAAGAGAAACCGGGTCAACTGTTTTGGATGTACTGAATAAGTGAAAGACACATGGCGTGCCTTAAGCAGCAAAACGTACTGCCAGACTAAACAAAATCAGTGATAAAGAAAGTCGAAGCCTCAGGAAAGTCATTACAGCTAATCGACGGAGTACTGCACAAGACCTCAGTGTACAAGTGAGTAAAAATGCTGTAACCTCAGTATGTACACGTACCAATCGCAGAGAACTTCATTTCATGGGTTACCGTGGTCTTGCGGCTGATCATAAACCTTTCTTCTTCACTCGGAATGCTACTCGTCGTTTAGCATGGTGTAAAGAACATTTATCGAGGACCGTAGACCAATGGAAACGTGTCCTATGGACTTATGAATCCAGATATACGATCCATCTGTCTGATGGCCATGTGTGGGTATGGCGGCAGCCGGGGTAACGCTATTTACCGCAGTGTACTGTTCCTACGGTCAAGTTTGGAGTTGGGAGTGCACTCGTGTGGGGCTGTTTTTCGTAGTAAGATCCCGGCGCATTGGTTATCGTGGACAAACCTCTTAACCAGCACGTCTACCTCGATATTCTGGACAATTATGCCCTACCAATTCTGTGTCAATACTATGGAACCAAGCCTTGTTGGTACCAGCAGGATGATGCACGGAGCCATAAAGCAAGGACTATTATGGCGTGGTTTGACGATAATTCCGTATCGTGTGTGGACTGGCCAGCACAGAGCTCGGATCTTAATACTATAGAGCAGCTATGGGATATTAGAGCGCCGAATAAGAAGTTTGGTACCAAGGCCTACACTGAGCAACAGTTAGCGGCAGCATTATGTACTGAATGAAAGCGCATACCTTTCGCTGTGTTCCAAAATCTTCTCGATAGCATGTTCCGAAGGGTCAGTGCATGCATTAAAGCCAAAGGTGAACCGACACCGTACTAATGTGTGTCAATAAATGATAAGTTGTGTACTCTTCTAGGTGTCCGGTGACTTTTGTAAATATAGTGTATACCAGCTAATACAATATTTTGTGAACAAACCCAAATGTTTAACAATTTGTCTGTCTAGTTCGCGGAGCAGGTAAAACCATTTTGAAAATTATGAAAACTCATTTCTATCACAAATGTCTTATCCACAAAAACGCCATACTCTCAGCAATATTAATATCTTTTAAAATGACAATAACATGCTTTACAAAAAGCACGATCTAACGTTTCCCTAACATCTCATATGTAACATTTCTTTACAAATAATTCCTTTTAGAGTTGTGAGTTAGCAGGTTTCGTACGATTAGCGAGAAAAGAAGAACTAAAATGGTACAGTAAGTGGTCAACGTCATTTCTCCGGTTCCAAAATTTATTAGCTCATTCTACTATTTTACGATGACGATTTATCCCCAAGATATTTTATGACTTTTACTCCGAAAAAGATCATTACTTGCTAATTTTATGTAACGCATAATCTTTAGTTCCCGTGTTCTAAGAACGCTTGAATGCAAAGTGTGGGTTTGCATCTTAGATAAGGAATGGAATAGTGTGTTTTCTGGTTATCCATTTCCTTGTTTTCTCCTCAGCCGGAGATTTGTAAGATTTCGTTGTTCTAGCGAAATATATTTCTGTTGCATATGAAACTCATGAATGTTAAAAAATGGTCACTGAGATTGGAGTGATTTCATTGCTCTAGCGAAATGTATTAAAAAAATGGTCATTGAGATTGAAGAAACTTCGTTGTTCTAGCGAAATTTATTTAAAAAATGGGCATTTAGTTTGGAGAGACTTCGTTGCTCTAGGGAAATGTATTAAAAAATGGGCATTGCGATTGTAGAGACTTCGTTGTTCTAGCGAAATTTATTTTTTTTTCACTTGAAACAGATGAATGTCACAAAATGGTCAAACTGGGATATATACCCTGATGCTCAAAATTAAATAATAGTTCACAAAAAACGTATATGTGATGTTACGCATCTAGATGCGTAACATCACAGCCTCTCCTTGACAAATGTCAACCCCGCCTTCTCGTGGTGCATCCTGTTCCCACTAAAGGGGCTCTGACGACCGCCAATAGCGGTATAACTATACCTTCGGGATTAGAGGAAATTCTATCCCACACCCACCAACCCGCTTGGCCAACGTGGTGAGTTATGGCCAAACCCCTCCAAAATGACTCCACAACTTAAATCTTGGCCCTCAGTCTCCGGCAGCTGGAATGTACCTGGCCAAGGCAGCGGCCAGTGCGACATGAAGGCAGAGGGTGCTAAGAATCCCCGGAGGTCCGGACTAGGCTGCCATCTGATGCTGACCTTGGCAACGTACAATGGACGCTCCCTATCTTCTGATTCAAGGCTTCTTGAATTGGAAGAGGAACTACAAAGGATCAAGTGGGTCATCGTGGGGCTAAGTGAGGTAAGGAGAAAAGGAGATCTCATCGAACTGAAAAGTGGACATCTCTTCTACTATCGTGGGACAGATACTGGCAGAACTAGTGGTGTTGGATTTAAAATAAACAAGAAATTGAAAAATAAAGTGGTAGAAGTTGAAAGTTCCTCTGACAGAGCTGCACGACTCGTTATCCAACTATCGAGAAGATACCAGGCTCAGATTATTCAAACTTATGCACCCACCACAAGTCATCCTGAAGAAGAAATTGAAGAATTTTATGAGGAAATTTGTCATCTAAATAATAAAGGTAAGCAGCACTTGAAAATAATTATGGGAGATTTCAATGCAAAAATAGGGCAACGGCAACAGAATGAAACTTCAGTAGGTAAATTCGGTCACGGCAACAGACACCAGCGTGGAAATACTCTCGTTGAGTTTGCAGAGGCAGAAGGGTTTTTCATCTTGAACTCCTTCTTCAAGAAAAAGGCACACAGGAAATGGACATGGAGACATCCAAATGGGACGACAAGTGAAATTGATTTTATTATGTGTAACAAAAAATTCGTCATAGAAGACTGCAGTGTGCTAAACAAGTTCAACACAGGTAGTGACCATAGATTGGTGAGATGTAAGATGCACCTCAACACTAAACTTGAACGTGGCAAGCTCATAAGACAAACAAAATCTATTGACATAACCAACCTTAAAAAACACCAAAATACCTTCAAGTTGGAACTGAAGAACAGGTTCTCTGCTTTAGAAGGCCTAACATCGGAAGAAGTGGACATCTCTGAAGTTAACAGAAAAATAACCAAAGCTCTTATGGAAACAGCAACAAAATTAGCTGGGTCTAAGAACAAGTTGCATGTAAATAAATTATCAGGAAAAACGAAAATGTTGATGCAAAAAAGAAGAGAGATGAAGACAACTAAAGAAGATGTGACTTCCAAAGTGGAATATATAGAGCTATGCAAGACAGTACGAAAAAGTATCACTGAAGACGTAAGAAAATTCAACTGTGAACTAGTGAGGAAAGCAATTGAAAACAACCAAAGCCTAAAGATAGCAAAGGGACATCTTAGTAAGGGAAGAAAACAGATTATGGCACTGATAAAAGAAGATGGTTCTTTAACAAGAAATAGAGGCGAAATTTTGACAAGAGTGAAAGATTTCTACTCCAAATTATATGAAAGGGATGATACATGCACTCCAGACATCATTAAAGATACCAGTACCAGAGTTCCTCCAGTCCTTCCAGCAGAAGTTGCACATGCAATCAAGAACATGAAGCGGGGAAAAGCTCCAGGAGAAGATGGAATTACTGTAGACATCATACAAGAAGCAAGTGGAGAAATCGAAACAGTACTCGCCCAAATTATCACTCGATGCCTTAATGAAGGAAAGATTCCTGAGGATTGGAACACCGCTACAATGATCCTGCTACATAAGAAAGGTGACATTGAGGATCTCGGAAACTACAGACCTATCAGCCTCCTATCAGTAGTTTACAAAATCTTCACTAAAGTTCTTTCACACCGCTTGAAGGTAACACTGGACATGGCTCAACCGAGAGAACAAGCTGGATTCAGGAGTGGCTACAGCACAATAGATCATATCCATGTGCTGAGAGAACTAATTGAAAGAGCGAGGGAATATGAACTTCCATTGTGCATGGCTTTTATCGATTATGAAAAAGCCTTTGATTCGGTGAAACCATCAGCAGTTACAATGGCTCTGAAAACCTGCGGTATTGAAGATGCATACATTAATATTATTAATAACATCTATGAAAATGCAAGTGCAAAGATTAGGCTGTTTGAAAATACAACACACATAAAAATTGGAAAGGGAGTGAGACAAGGTGACACCATATCTCCGAAGCTCTTTAATGCCACATTAGAGGGTGTTTTTCAGTCACTGAGCTGGGAAAACAAGGGGATAAAGATTAATGGAGATTATCTAACCCACCTTGGTTTTGCTGATGACGTAGTCATTTTTGCAACTAGCCCATCAGAGCTGCAGAGTATGATCCAGGAACTTGCTGACAAGAGTAAAGAAGTGGGATTAAAAATGAACTTTCAGAAGACAAAAGTGATGTTCAATGCTTTTACAAGAAATGAAGATTTATCGATTGATGGAGAAAAGCTGGAGATAACAGATACGTACGTTTATCTTGGACAGCAGATATCAAGTGAGGGTCACATTGATGAAGAAATTAATCGGTATACAAAACTTGCCTGGAGAGCTTTGGGAAGAAACAGCATAATTTTCAAGAGCAATATGCCATTATGTCTTAAAAGAAAAGTGTTTGATCAATGCATCCTTCCAGTGCTTACGTATGGTGCAGAGACGTGGACCTTAACTAAAAGAGACATACAAAGGCTGCAGACAACTCAAAGAAGCATGGAGAGGTGCATACTTGGTGTAACCAGGAGAGATAAGAAGAGGAACTCGTGGATCCTAAAAATGACAAGAGTGGAAGACATCATGATCAGAGTTAAATCCCTGAAATGGCAATGGTATTGGTATTGGTAACTGTGGGTACCATAGTGATACCCAGTTTATTGCTATAACGAAATACAGACATAGGAGATTCATTAAAAGCTGCAGTACAGAAAACAACAGTGCGGAAAGTAAGTATATCCACGATGCCGCACAACGTTACACAGAAAGTAAATGAATATGCACACGAACAATGAAAGACCTAACGGCATGTCAAACACTATAACACATGTGCACAAATGCATGAAATGTACTATGCTATCATAAATCAACCGAACGGAACTGAATTGTGGTTAGAGAGCAAAACAACATGGAGTACATTTTTTTTTTTTTTTTTTTTTTTTTTTTGATTGGAGGTTTAACGACCACCGTGAGCAACTCAATGGGCTATAAGCAGTCGCCCGTCCCTAATTTAGGGTCACTGGTTCCAGGGAAGGGAGAGAGCCAGTGCCGTAAGACAAACACAACATCCATGCCTGACCGGGATTCGAACCCAGACCCCTTACGGACGAATGATCAGAGGCCAGCGCCTTAGACCACTGCGCCACCGGGGCGGCCATGGAGTACATCAGCAACTATATAAAAATAACAAAGGTAACAAACGTACCACTATAAAAATCCGCGATAGAGGAAAGCACTAACACAGCAAACACTCGCAATTATAGGTAATTTAAAAACAGGCACAAATTCAGGAAACAACAGATAAGATAATGATGAGATAAAGAGGAGATCACACAAGTAACGAGACCGATTAGTTGTGAAAACACAGCAAAAACACGCAATTATCGCAAATTTAAAATGCATTACTTGTGAAACACAGCCAAACACACAAATAAAGCAAATTTACAATACATGACTTGTGAATCACAGTAAAAACACACATGGAAAACATCAGAATCAACATGCACTAAGTCTGCAAAAACAGGGAATCTGCGAACGGGTTCGCAAATCCTCTAGCATTGAGAGAACAAAAAGTAATCGGTGTGAGGAAGAGAGCTAAAGGTCATCGGTAAAAGGATAGAAGGTATCACATATATGCTTCTCAACGAGCTCCTTCAAGGAGGCGAGACGGCGCGTGTAACGTCTCAAAAAGGCTGATACCGAGGATCGGTGGCACACAGAGATTTAAAAAGTGACACATAAGCTTCGAATTGCGTTACCGCTGCATACAGGTCCAGATCAGGTGAAAGAAGGAATTCTTCAGAACCAACAATCGTACGTGCAGGTTGAAAAAGACGTAAAAGTTGCTGTCTAGACAGTGGGCCAGGAACTGGAGGAAACGTATCAACTGCCTGTAGAACCTCAGCATCAGAGAGAGGATTGACAGGACCTGAGCGGAGAAGCATACTGTTTGAAGAAACATCAGGTGGAGAAACACCGGAACCGGAAACCTCGGGAATACTAGATAAATCCTCAGAATGTGGCACAGAAAGTTGTTTTAACTTTTTCTGTTTTACAGCGCCTGTGGAAGTTCCAATCCGCTTCGAAGAAGTAGCTGAGGGGGATGTATCCATTAGTAGATCAGGCTCACCTCCCAAGTCAGGAGACGAGGAAACGAACGTCGCCGAAGAAGCAGTACGTAGCTGAGCTGCCTTAGTGGAGACTGGTACAACAGCCGAGGCTTCAGAAAGATGTTGCAACAAGGGTATGGTAGACAAGGTTGTAAATGGAGATCCGATATCCGAGAGGCTAGGAGAAGAGCCAGACGGCCGATCCGCCAAACCACCACTCAACACACCCGGATCGGAACACTCCGCTGTAGACACATCTGTAGTCGAAGACAACTCTGTCAATCTTGAAGGTGGATGCACAATCGTACGGGTCGGGAGAGGAGGAAAGGCAGCATTGTCCGTGACGGAAATGTTCGCCTGACGGAGAAACGAAGAATTCGCGTTAGGCAAACTACCGGTAGTGGGGATAGTAGAAAGACCAATGTGGTCAGCAGTGGGATGCGAACTTGATGAACGTCCACGTCGAACGCGGTCACAGGAGGCAGTGGCGTGATTTTGTGTTAAACAGTGTGTACAATAGTGAGCAGTGAAAATCTTGAAACTGTACGTTCGTGCGCCAATTTCAACAGTAGCTTCTGTAGGGCAATCCGCCAAGGCTTTCTCGGTGGGAAAGACAACCAATAACTGACGGCGAGGTCCTGTAGCATGTGCAAATCTAGTTCCATGGGGAGCGTCAGAAAGGCGACGGACCTTGCCAACAATTTTACAAACATGACTGACAAGGAGAGGAAGTACAGTATCCGGCACTTCCTGTGGAACAGGATAGAACGTGATGTTCACCGGTCTCTTGGAAAGAGGCGATGGGATGAGATGGTTTGTCCCAATCGAAAGTCCGTTAGCTAGAAAAACGTCAGCATCCTCCTTGTGATTGAACTGTACCGAAATACCCTGAGGAGTACGGGAAATTCCTGCAATGGACGCAGACGACACATGTACAGAGAAGGCTTCCATGTAGCGTGGCAATGCAGTATTTGGTAAAGCATGAAAGAGCACACCTCTATCCAGGAGGTTATGGAACTCACGGCCAATCTGCGAATTGTCATCAATCGTTACCTTCACCTTGTGGTTGGATACCTGAATAATAGGTGTTGCTTGCAAAAGACCATCTGGTTGAGAGGAATCGGACGTAGAAGTAGCGCCTCGTTGCACTTTAGAGGCAAATGACATCCTCGGAAGAGAAGTCTGTTC
Organism: Macrothele yani; assembly: GCA_039090855.1. Classification (NCBI taxonomy): domain Eukaryota; kingdom Metazoa; phylum Arthropoda; class Arachnida; order Araneae; family Macrothelidae; genus Macrothele; species Macrothele yani. The sequence goes on along the minus strand of CM077007.1, from coordinate 97,059,270 downwards.
GAATCCGGCAGGCACAGAAGGCTGTGAGGGAAGAGAAGCACAGGCCGAAGGCAAGGCAGTAGAATCAGTAGTTCCCAGCGAGGGCACCGAGACAGATGCAGGAGCTGAAGAAGAAAGCGCAGCCAAGTCCAGTGAAGGCACCGGTGCAGGAGTACTAGAAAGCTGGGAAGGCAACTGAGCAGACACATCTGAGGACGAGAGTATGTTAACTTCCATGGATGTGGGAAGTTTGACGTGACGTGCATCCGCCACGCCCATAGATGATAACGAAATGCCGGAAGCCGCCATGTTGGCAGCTTCCAAACGTAAACAAACGAGCAAACGATAAGAAAACGGATGAATATGAACTAATATGAGGGTGAGAACGCTAGAAAAGTAGCTCAAAACGTACACAATACCTTTAGACAGCCGGGCCACGCAACAGGTGAGTGAAGGACAAGGTATTCCACACTAAAACGCATAAAATATTGGAGCCACCAACACTACGTCTATCACGAACGAGCAATGGGCTGGACATACTGCCAGAAGGACAGATTATCGATGGACAGCCGAAATTTTAGATTGGATTCCAAGGGACAGGAAAAGACCCAGAAGAAGACCACATGGGAGATGGGTGGATGAAATTCGAAAGTATGCAGGGGTGACATGGAGGAGACTGGCACAAGACAGACCGTTGTGGAGGAAACTTCGGGAGACCTTCGTCCAGCAGTGGATTGATAATGGTTGACAATGATGATGATGATGATATGTAAAATAATGTACTGAACATTAACTAACATGCAAATTTCGCTACGTGGAACTTCAGCCCTCATTTATCTTTACAGCAGGTAATCTGGAGTATGCAAACTAGAATTGCGTTGAAAAGACGTGTGAATGAACGTGCATCTTGTACCAATTCTACGCAGCTTTTGCTTTCACTGTCACGTCGAACTGATTATGTTACGACGACATCGTATGGACGATTTTGAGCGATGGAAAGCAATTGGTAGGATGGAAGCAAGTCAGTCCCAGACAAAAGTCCCCAGAGAATTGAATTTTCGGTAAAACGTTCTGTGAAGACACTGGAGACAGTTGCAAGAGACCGGAGATGTTCGTAGCCAACCAGGACAAGGTCTTTCCAAGAGCAAAACTGCACTAGACGATCGCTGTTTGAGCCTAACTGCCAGACATAACAGAGAGATGTCCCCTAAGCAACTCCCTTTGGAGCTTACAGCAACTGAAGGAACAAGGGTTTCAAGACATACTGTCTGTAAAAGACTTTGTGAGGAATACCTTTATGCAAGGAGACCAATTATTTGTGTCCCTCTGATTTCCATCGTCCGACGAGATCGTTAAGTAAAGTCAACAACATCACAGTTGGAGTCTTTACCAGTGGGTGAATGTTACTCTCACAGTAATGAATTGCGATTCAACATAACTACAGATTCGCGATTCACCATAACTACTTATTCCCGATATATTCTCATCGGGAGAGAACCAGGAACCCGCAACATCAGAGAAAGGGACTACTCTGGTAGCGGTGCTGTGATAGACCGGGCTGGAAGCATGATAGACGAGCGCACAAACCTTCACATCTTTCATGGTCTTTCTTCTGCTTCGCTGAGGTACACAGACGGGATCGTGAATCCATATGTCTGGCCATGCAGGAAAGCCTTCGGTCCACATTTTATTCTTCTTGATGATTTTCTCGAAGCGGAGGAAATTGGCCCATTTCGAGTGACCATCTGAATTTCCTGACCTCAATCCTGTTGAACATCTATGGGATGCTCTAAGGAGACGCATTAGAGTTTGCCTGCCCCGTGTCAGAAGATTTCAAGATTTCAAGACAGCTCTTCATTAGTGATGGCTGCAGTGTACGCCCTTAGCATTCCCATACGGGATCGATTGGCGAAATCAGGAGACCTGGCTGGCCATGAGAGGGTTTCAAAACAATAGCGATATTCCTTGGAGACGTGAGCCGTGTGCAGCCTGGCGTTATCGTGTTCCTAAATGATTTCCGGAAGAAGTTGCATCAAACGCAAAACGACTGGTTTCAGGATGTCTTCATCGTAACGATGAGCTGTTTAAGTTCCACGCAGCACCACTACGAGGAGCAAACATAATAGGAAATAGCTCCCCAGGCTGTAACACTAGGTGTGATGGCCATGTGCTGCTGCACAATCGGAGTACTTGCCCCAAAAACTACAGACATATATGCGTTTGTCATCAGCACCCAGGCAAAAGCGGGATTTGTCACTGAACACTATGCAGCTTCATTCGGATGCAGTCCAGATATCCGGCGAACGACACCACCCAAAAAGGCGCTGCCAATGCTTGGCAGTTTGTGGGAGTGGCGTGAAGGACCGCGAGAATAAATTTCCGATAGTGCATGCTCCGTAGAAGACGCCACGTGACTTCGTTTGCCTGGGCCAGCCGAAACGAAGAGGAAATAGTGATATATCGGCAACAGTTTATGTAACCTACAGAGATTAACTCCGTTGAAAGATAGCAGGGTCACGCTCTGCCCCAAGGGGAAGGACAAGATGTAATGGAATGAGGACGACTCAAAGATGCGATGGGAAGAAAGACTTTCGCCGCTCCTGTGAAGGATCCAGGTTCGAACCCCAGTGAGTCATGGAGTTGTGTTTGTCTTACTACACTGGCCCTCTCCCTTCCCTGGAACAAGTGGCCTTAACCCTTTAACGACCATGACCCAAAAATCTTGTATCATTCTAAATACCATAACGCCCGAAACTGTCTGTTGTTTCACTTCTTTGTTTAATAACAACAGTAGTGACCGAGGGTGACTGCAGCTGATCCCTCATAGGTCGAGAAAATTTAAAGAACATGTAAGGGTAGGAAATCTGACTCACTCTAGACAGGCGTTTCGGGCGGTTATGGCCGTTTGTACGTACGGGCGTTTTGGGCGTTATGGTCGTTAAATGGTTAAATTAGAGACGACTGACTGTTTACAGCCCATTGAGTTGCTCACGGTGGTCATTAAACTTTCAAACAAAAATAAAAAAAACAAAAAACTTTCAGGTCCCACGAAGAGGTGCAGCAGGTGGTGCATGAGTGGCTGCACGCGACCGAAAGATTTTTTCTACAAGAAACTATGCACTTTGTAAGCGATGGAGGAATTGAATTGCACCAAATAGTGATTATATTGAAAATGTTACAGGAGTGTACCATTTTTGTTCAATAAATTGTAAGAAAGAATTATTTAAGGTTTTCATTTGATTCTCCCTTGTATATTGAATAAATGCTACAGAGGGTGAGTCGAAAGTTTTGCAATATTTGGATCACTTTATGTCTTCATACGTACCTTTACGACGAAATCTGACTAGCATTCAAAGTATAGGTCATCGCGTTGCACCGTCTTTAGATATTTGTCTGCCAGTTCTTCGAATCAGCGGCAGTACCAGTTCTTGTCCTTCGAGGTGAAGAACTTCTTCACCCCAGCTGCCACTTCCTCCTAATTGTTGAAGTGCCACCCGCGAAGGAAGTGGACCATGGACCGGAACAAGTAGTAATACGACGGGACTAGATCCGGACTATATGTTGTGTGTGGAATCAGCTCGATGCCCTCAAGTTCCTGGAGTTTTGCCCGGGTCGTTCGCGCGGCATGTGGCCGAGCGTTGCACTCCTGTGGGAGCGCGCTTTTTATTCACCAGTGCCGGGTACTTCTCCTCTAAATCTACATACATCGGCTCCAGCTGTTCAGAGTAGAGATTGGCGTTGATGGTCCGACCGTCTGGAACAAATTCGTAATTTATACCCCCCTCGAAATTCCACTAGACGCAGAACATCACCTTGTGATTGAAGCGCCCACGTTTGGCAACAGGTTCGAGAAGCTGGCCCGGTTACAACCACTGCCGTTGTGTGTTAGGATTACGGAAATATACCCACCTTTCATCGCACGTAATAATTTCCTTGATGGAACGAACATCGCGCGGGTGTTCTAGGAGTTACGTGCACACTTCCACTCGGCGGGTTGCTTCAGCTGGCGTCAGTTCATGAGGGACAATGCGGCAGCTTCTGTAGACCTTGCCGAGGTCCTGAAGGTGACAAACCACGGTGGTCTGTGATATGCCGAGCTCGCCTGATAATATCCGAGGGCTGGGTGTTGGATTTGTCTCTACGGCCTCCGAATCCACGGTTCGCAGCCTACCTGATCTTGGCTGATCATCGAGGTTTCTGTCACCTGAGCGAAATTTCTTGAACCATCTGGTTGCGTTGCTGTGGTCCACGGAACCTTTTCCTTTCGCATGACAAATGTTTCGTGTTGCGTGAGCAGCGTTATGGCCGAATGCAAGCTCGTAAAGCAAAAGTTCCATAATTAGCCGGTTGTGGCTGTTCATCTTTTAGGCGCCCCAACCACAGACAGAACGACGACATGCAATGCCGTTCACAGCAACGACTACCACTTTATGTCCCTTTTTTTTTTTTTTTTTTTTTTTTTTTTTACTGGAGGTTTAACGACCACCGTGAGCAACTCAATGGGTTATGAGCAATCGCCCGTTTCTAATTTAGGGTCACTGGTTCCAGGGAAGGGAGAGAGCCAGTGCCGTAAGACAAACACAACATCCATGCCTCACCGGGATTCGTACCCGGACCCCGTTCGGACGAATGATCAGAGGCCATCGCTTAGACCACTGCGCCACCGGGACGGCTATGTCCCTTTCGACTGACTGCAATGTGCAACTAGAACTAGTTTAAGCACGTGACATACCCACCGCAGCACATACGTTTGCGAAAATATTGCAACATTTTCGACTCGCCCGATGGTTCTAGGGAAGTGAAACAGCCTTCCCTAGAACATTGGGCCACTGGTTCTAGGGAAGGGAAACAGCCAGTGTCGTAAGACAAACACAACGTTCATGCTTCACCGGGATTTGAACCCAGACCCTTCTCGTACGAATGGTCATAAGACAGCGCTTAGATCATTACGCCAAAAAACTCAGGCGGCGTCGTTGCATTACTTTCCTTACAACTTGTATTTTGGTAAATGCCCTGGGCTCAAGAACAGAGAAAAGCCGTACGCTTCTCTTCCTAAAACACAACCGAACGATTAATGCAAGATGAAAATATATACTAAATTATCTCCCATAAAAATTATGTTTATAATGAATGACAATAAGGGTATTATTGAAAGAGAAGTAAAAACTAAATATCCCTGCTTCTGTTACAAGTAAAATCACGTAAGAAATGAATTTTGACAACACTAGGAGAAAATTGGATTAAAAAATAAGATATTGCCATATTTTATTACTAAATTTGGCGAAAGTGGGTGGCTTAAAACGAAAAGAAGAAATAGGAAAAAAATATGTTATTTAAATATGCTGCTTCAAGGGATAGAAGATTGCATCAAAGGTCCTACAATAATTCAAAGATTCATCAAATCGGTATGATACATATTAGTCAACAAACTTGGCGTTCCATGCAACGTTCCTGATACATCAAAATTATTCCACGCAACTCCGAAGAGCAGAATCAGTATGTAAAAATCAACATTATGAGTCCGAATTCAGATTTTATCACCTATGAATTCTATCCTTAATGTGAACTTGAACGAGTGGGAGTAACGAAGGACACGGAACTGCATATTCTTGCCGAATTTATGTAACCGTCATCAAGATTCATTAAAATGCTGCTTACTGAGCGATCAGGGATATTTTAGTCATGTCATCATCAATGTAAGAAAATCGACACAGCAATAAAGCATAATTGCAGGCGGCAGCAAATGTTTTTAATTTTATTCAAATACAATAGCTCCACCTCAGAGGGAAATGTCACCAGAGGCGTGCCTATATTTCCATCGGTTCATCTCTGAATTCTGTAGCTATTGTAGAGAACCTTGCCATTCTCTTTTCGTCGTGCAAAGTCTCACCCAGAAAAGGAAGAGAGATCGATGTAGGAATGCAATTTCAATCTTTGGTAAATATGGATCTCCTTATCAGTTCGCAACCGTCTCAACAAATCCTAGAAGGACGAAAATTAAAATCAAGCTTTGGTTATTATTAACACGATAGAAAAACCTCTTACTTCGGATGGTTCTGAATTTTCGGATGCACTGTTTTCGCACTACAAGACCAAAATTCATTACTATTTTTCACTCTATTTGCGCTTCGATGAGTCCTGTTTTAAATGTTATTTTTTGCACTCCGTTACTGCAACTGCAACCCAGAATCCCCATTAATTTTTCAGGTTTCCCGATGCAAAATTTCCACCTTTTTTGGGTGAAATCCGACTTTCATAGAACTCCAGTACTTCCATAGTTCAAGATAAAATAACACAAAAATTTAAAAACTTGAATACGAGGTTTTCTGAGATGACGTGCTTCCTACATAAAATAATTCGTTGTCTTCTTCTTCTTTGGGTAGTTACAGTCAGTTGAGTGGTAGCCTGTCGTGGTAATTTCTGATTTACCACTCGAACATACGAGAGTAGTGAATTCATTTATTTTAAATAAAAAGGAAGGTGTCGGTAATTTAGTTGATCGGGCAAAAAATTCATTCCGATTCTGGTTATACGACCACAAAATGGCATAACACTTCGCCGGTCTTTTGAATCTTCACGAATAGCGCTAGTGTTGTTTTAAACACCTCGTCAGTACAGCTACATCTCTCTGCTCTAATGCACAAATCATGTAAAAGATTTTTGTTTTCATTTATAGAATTAGAAACATTCATAGAAAGTTGATATGCTAAATATAACATTACTTCTCAAAACTTTACTATTAATTTTCGTCAGGAGTTTATCTTGGAATTTCATATCGGAGGGGTGCTGAAACATTTTGGGGGATGTTGAACAACTTTGGGGAGTAGGTATTGGATGAAAGGAAATTTTCCGAAGGCTGAAAATTTTTATAGTGAAGTATTTCAGCTTTAAACCTGGGATTAAAAATGGAAAATCCTCAAAAAATGGAGCGGCTGATATTTCTGCAGTTCAGAACGGTTATAACGGGAAAACATTTTTAAGGGCTCCACGTTGGTTAATTTGTATTTGTGTTATTTTTATTCTTTATCTCATATTTCTAAATGCTTTCACCCCGGTGGCGCAGTGGTTTAAGCGCTGGTATAACTCTTCACCCGAGAGAGGTCCGGGTTCGATTCCCGGTGAGGCATGGATCTTGTGTTTGTCTTACTGCACTGGCTCTTTCCCTTCCTTGGAACCAGGGACACTAAATTAGGGGCGGGCGACTGTTTATAGCCCATCGAGTTGCTCAGGTTGCTCGTTAAACCTTCAATAAAAGAAAAAATAAACAAGGCTAGAGCAAAGAAGTATTAACATCGGCTGCTGAAGCATTGATATTTTCACAAATCCTGTGCATGCTCCATGATTCAGAAATATATCTGCAAAATCTGTAACAGATTGAAATGAGTAAATATATACGCATGTTTTACGGTTGCATTACTGATTTTAAATATTATATATGAATTAAACAAGAAAAACCGAAAAAGAAACATAACTTTAAATTTAGGAAAGGAAGAAAAATTACTGCACTATGGTAGAGGATACTTCAAATTACAAGTAGGGAATTCGTGTACCTACTAACAGCTGTGGACAACTGTGCTATATGGCAATGAAAAGACTAATACAAAAATTAAAAAGTATATATGCTTGTGTGTGTGTGTGTGTGTGTTGCGCACCTGTAAATGGAGTAGTGTTAAGACTTTTCATAAGAGGTGTTGAGGAAATTTGGAGGTGTGTTGGAGGGTTGGGGTGTTGATAAATCTCTGATCCTCGATAAATACCAAGATATTTTTTTTCGTTTTGCCTTGACAATTAAGGTTTTCGCTCGTGCCAAAAGTGTCAGAGGCATCAACATCAGAAAACAAAGAGAAAACGAGAAGGAATCCTGAAATTGGGCAACCAAACATTTAGTTCCTTAATAGAGCACAAGTTTTTTTGTAAACGAATTAAAACATCCAAAAAGCGTTGCGATGAACATTTGCAAAATACGTTTTCTTCGTCGTCATTGTTTTTACGAGTTGCCCTAACTACCCGACAAAGAATTTTGCTGAGAGGAGGTTATCCCACACGCACCATTATTCGAAGGCACGCCATCTGTCGTGTAAGTCAGTCACCAGGAATCCCAACTAACCGTGATTTCTCCACAAGATTTGAGTGAAAATGGTGAAGGATATTATTTGTAGACAGAGAAGTGCGACGTAGGTAAGCCCAAGGGAGCCTTGAATTGTGGAGCTTTTGGCAGGAGAATGCACGGCGGATCTTGCTGACGCCAGCTACGAAACAGATTGCAAAGCGACGACGGATGCTCCAACTCGTTTCCCCCAGCCACAGGGGAGGAATTTCATTTCTCCTTTTCATTTCCGTCTCCCCATCCACTCGAACAATTCATTCCATCTTAAGCAAGTGAAAATCTAAGTTTAGGTGGGAAGAGAGCGAAAACAGAGACCATACTTCAATTTGAAAAACTCAGCGGATTATAAACAACACGGTCTATCTCCCACCAAGACCTAGCAATAGATAAAGAAAATGTTTGTGTTTTCCCTTTCTGGTATTAGGTTTTATTTTGAGGCTGGGGAAAATGCGAAACTGCCATTTTTTAAGCTCCGGGCTCGGAAATGTTTTGTGCTTTCTGGAATTCGGATTTGTTTGGTTTTCTCATTGGATTGTAAATATGAGCTATTACGTCAGGCGCTTGGGGAAACAAATCGTTTCTCGTAATCTCAGATAGTAGCGTCTTCCATCATGAATGATTACCTTTCACGCAAGATATTAGCAGCATATAATTTCTTGACGAGCACATTGTTTTTTTCTCTTACCAGATGCAGACATTTATTAAGAGAAACTCGAGTTAAATATATTCTCCGGAAAGAAAGAAAGAAAGATGACACCAAATATTCGGTTGTAACCATCACGTCTTTTCAATAATTTCAGACACAAAACAAATATTTTAAAGCAAACTTTTATTAAACCAAAAAATTCTTCAAACAAAAGAATACGCTTACACCTTTTAGGGAAAAATTCGCGTAATTTAAAATACGCAATGTGACAGGGGTTATTTCGTAGTGAATGGAAACGGCTACAAAAAAAAATTAACCGCATTTCTATAATCGACGAAACATCCACAATTAGAAACAGCTATTCATTCCTACTACGAGGATCATAACAAAGTTCTGCACACGTTAGTCTAAAACGGAATCGGATGATGCAATTGGGAAAATGATTGCGTCACATTAAGGTCAGACTCTCAGAAACGCAGGGGTGTCCGAAAGACGCGCGGGCCGCCCCGGTGGCGCAGTGGTCTAAGGCGATGGCCTCTGATCATTCGTCCGAAAGGGGTCCGGGTTCGAATCCCGGTGAGGCATGGATGTTGTGTTTGTCTTACGGCACTGGCTCTCTCCCTTCCCTGGAACCAGTGACCCTAAATTAGGGACGGGCGACTGCTTATAGCCCATTGAGTTGCTCACGGTGGTCGTTAAACCTCGAATCAAAAAAAAAAAAAATACGCGCTATCATTTGCTCTGTGGATATGGGAGGGTTTGGAAATGGAAGCGTGCAGCTCCTCAGATCGAGTCATGGCGTTAGACCAGCGCTCGTACGTGAAAATAAAAACTCTGCGGGGAAAAACTCCGACACAGATCCGCACTGCTTTGCAAGACGTTTGCGTGGTAGGAACTCTTGATCGAAGCACAATTTCTCGCTGGGAACAATCAGAAGTCACTGAAGTCACAATCACCGGAATGGAGGCGTCCAAGTTCCCCACGCCCCTCAAAGTGTTGTCGGCAAGCAAATGGTGATTTTTGCGTACGATACCCAGGGTGTTGTGGTCTCTGATCGAGTGCCGGTAGGGCAAAATGCCAACGCACAATATTATCGTGACTTTTTGTGGACAAAGTTGAGACCGAAAATTCGTCAAAAACACCCGAACTTGTTGGAAGCGGGAGCGAACTTGTTGCATGATAACGCATCGTGTCATGGTGCAGCGTCAGTACGGGAACGTTTTTCAAAATATGGCTGGGAAACTTTATCCCCCACACTATACAGCCCTGATCTCAGTCTACCCGACTTTGATCTTTTTCCAAAGTTAACGATTCGGCTCCGTGGCATCTTTTACGAATCGCTGGACGAAATTTCATTGGACGTGACCCGAGTAATACAACAACTGAACAAAAATAGCGTACTACGGGGCATCCAGGACCTACCTCACCGATGGCAAGCTGTCATTCCAGCGGAGAGGAGTACATTGAACAACAATAAGGTAAGTCTTCTCCGTTACTTCACACTTTTCTCATAACTGGACAGTGTGAAGAACTTTTGTTAGGACCCCCGTAGCAGTTGAAAAGTGTGCTACGAAAATTCAAAAATTGGGCACAAAATGTTTCTTATAGCAGAAGATAGTGACAAAAAGGATTTCAATAGAACGCGACATAAATAAAGATACAGGGGTCAAAAGATATGTTACTTGTCCACCAGTCAGCAGAAAAAGTCACTACCAGTCAGAAATTTCGGCATTTTCCTCCTCAGTAACAAGACTGCTCTCCCCATCAACTATTCCCCCATCGTCCTATGACATCCCCCTTTCCCATTTTAACGTTTCACGTGCGGGCTCTTTGTTCTATGTTCTAGGACTGGCTCCCACAATTTTATGGCCGCCTCCACTCCCACCTGAACAGCTCAGGACACGTGGCAACTCGCTGTCTCTCCAGGCACAACGGTTAGACGCCTGGCAACTAGCTGGCTCTCCAGGCACAACTGTTACGTTTCACGTGCGTGCTATTTGTTCTACGTTCTAGTACTGGCTCCCCAGGCACAACTGTTTAGACGCCTGGTAACTCGCTGGCTCTCCAGGCACAACGGTAAGACGCCTGGCAACTCGCTGGCTCTCTAGGCACAATTGTTACGTTTCACGTGCGGGCTCTTTGCTCTACGTTCTAGGACTGGCTCTCTAGGCACAACTGTTTAGATGCCTGGTAACTCGCCGGCTCTCCAGGTACAACTGTCAGACGCCTGGCAACTCGCTGGCTCTCCAGGTACAACTGTCAGACGCCTGGCAACTCGCTGGCTGTCCAGTCACAACTGTTACGTTTCACGTACGCGGTCTTTGTTATACGTTCTAGGACTGGCTCCCACCATTTCATGACCGCCTTCACTCCCACCTGAGAAGCTAAGGACGCCTGGCAACTCGCTGGCTCTCCAGGCACAACTGTTACAAATTGCAGAACCGAGTTCACACTTTTTTCTTTGCCTTAACCCTTCAACCGGGTAGAACGAATTAACTCAGGGTTAGCACAATGAGCTAAAATCTGCTCCAACGAATATATTCGCTGTCTAATTAGTCTGCATGAAGTGAACTTGCTCATCATAAATCGCTGCTTTCCCCTTAGCTCCGTTGTTCAAGGTAAATACCCATTTATGGGGATGGTCGACATTAATCCTTTCTGGCTGATTACCTATTAAAAGAGCTATAACAATGACACGAATCTACGAATGAGAGAGATGTTTCGGTAACTTGTCAGAGGAACTGTGCTTTCCCCATCATGCCTTGAGGCATAGAGCAGAGAATATAGGACTAGAGAGAATATCTTCTCACGAGTGAGAGGTTTATGGTCCATACCGCTGAGACAGGTGGGGGAAAGGAATCGTCTTGCATTAGTTTTCGTAAAACTCATCCGCTTTGTGAACATTTCTGTTTGGAAAGGAGAAATAAGAAGAGGAACTCGTGAATCAGGAAAATAAAAAAAGCCGAAGATATCATGATTGGAATAAAATCCCTGAAATGGCAATGGGCTGGACATGTTGCCAGAAGAACGAACCTCTGACGGACAACCAAAATTCTAGACTGCATTCCAAAGGACAGGAAAATACCAAGAAGAAGACTACATGGGAGATGGATGGATGAAATTCGAAGGCATGCCGGAGTAACATGGAAGAGACTGGCTCAAGACAGATAGTTGAGGAAGAAATCTGGAGAGACCTACATCCACCATTGGATTAATAATGGTTGAAAATGATGATGATGATATATCGTCATCATCAGCAGCATTGTCAACCATTATCAGTCCACTGCTGGATGAAGATCTCCTCAAGTTTTTTCTACAACGGTCTGTCTTGCGCCAGTCTCCTCCATGTCACTCTTCTGCATACTTTTGAAATCCATCCACCCATTTCCCATGTGGTCTTCTTCTGGGTCTTTCACTATTCTTCCTTGGAATCCAGTCTAGGATTTCGGGTGTCCATCGGTGGTCTGTTCTTCTGGCAACATGGCTAGCTCATTGCCATTTCAGATATTTTACTCTGATCATAATGTCTTCCACTCTTGTCATTTTTCTTATCCATGAGTTCCTCTTCTTATCTCTCCTGGTTACACCAAGCATACATCTCTCCAGGCATCTTTCAGTTTTCTGCAGTCTTTGCATGTCTTTTTAGTTAAGATCTGCTTCTCTGCTCTCTACGTAAGCATTGGAAGGATGCAATGATTAAACACTTTTCTTTTAAGACAAAATTGCATATTGCTTTTAAGAACTGCTCCGAAGTTCAGTTAAATAATCCCCATTAATCTTTAGCCCTTTCTTTTGCCAGTTCAATGGTTGAAATACGTTTTGCAATGTGGCAATAAAGAGTCTGGGAGATATGGTGTCACCTTGTTCCACTCCCTTTCCAATTTTTATTGGTGCTGTATCCTCAAATAACCGAACCTTTGCACTTGCATTTTCATACATGTTACTAATAATACCAATGAATGGATTTTCAATACCGGTCATTGTAACTGCTGAAGGTTTCACGGAATCAAAGGCCTTTTCATAATCGATAAAAGCCATGCACAATGAAAGTTCATATTCCCTTGCTCTTTCACTTAGTTCTCTCAGTACATGGATATTATCTATGGCGCTATAGCTACTCCTGAATCCAGCTTTTCTCTCGGTTGAGCCGTGTCCAGTGTTACTTCCAAGTGATGTAAAACACCTTAGTGAAGATTTTATAAACTATTGATGGGATGCTGATTGCCTGTAGTTTCTGGGAGATTCTCAACGTCACCTTTTTAATGTAGTAGGATCATTGTAGCATTGTCCTGATCCTCAGAAATCTTTCCTTCATTGAGACATCTATTGAGAACTTGGGCTATTGTAGTTTCAATTTCTCCACTTTCTTCTTGGGAAATGTTCACGTCAATTCCATCTTCTCCTGGAGCTTTTACCCGTTTCATTTTCTTAATTGCATGTGTAAATTCTCCCTGCAGAACATTTGGTATTTTTACCTTTCGTAATGTCTAGAGTAAACATATCATCTCTTTCATAAAGTTTTGAGTAGAAATCTTTCACTCTTGTCAAAATTAATTTCCCCTCTATTTCTTGTTGCAGTGCCATCTTCTTTTCTCAATGCCGTAATCTGTTTTCTTCCGTTACTGAGATGCCCCTTTGCTCTCTTCAGGCTTTGGTTGTTTTCAATTGCTTTCCTCACTAGTTCACGGTTGAATTTCTTTACGTCTTCAGTGATACTTTTTCGTACTGTCTTGCAGAAATCTACAGTATATATTTCACTTTGGAAGTGGCATCTTTATTTGTCCACATCTCTCTTTTCTTTTGCATCAGCATTTTTTTCTGATATTTCCTTCATTCGCAACTTGTTCTTAGTGCCACATTTATTTTCTTGCTGTTTCCATAAGAGCCTCGGTCAGTTTTCTGTTAACTTCAGAGCTGTCTACTTCTTCAGGTGTTAGATCTTCTAGAGCGGAGAATCTGTTCCTCAGTTTCAATTTGAAGGCATTAGGATGCTTTTAAAGGTTGATCATGGCAATACATTTTGTTTGTTTATTAGCTTGCCATGTTCGAGTTTAATGTTGAGGTACATTTTACATCTCACCATTCTATAATCACTCCCTGTGTTGAACCTGTGTGTTCAGCACACTGCAGTCTTCAATTACAAATTTCTTGTCACACATAATAAAATCAACTTCGCTTTTTATTTCATTAGGATGCTTCCATGTCTACTTCCTATGTCGTTTTTCTGGAAAAAAATAGTTCATGATGAAAATCCTTTCTGCCTCTGTATGAGAGTATTTCCACGCTGGTTTCTGTTCCCATGTTCGAATTTACCTACCGAATTGTAATTCTGTTGCTGTTGCCTTATTTTCATATTGAAATCACTCATAATGATCTTCAAGTGCTGTTTGCCTTTATTATTTAGATGCCAAATTTCTTCATACAATTCTTCAACGTCCTCTTCAGAAAGACTTGTGGTCAGTGCTTAAGCTTGAATAATCTGAGTCTGGTATCTATTTGAAAGTTGGATAACGCATCGCGCAGCTCTGCCCGAAGAACTATCAACTTCTAAAACATTTTCCTTCAGTTTTTTGTTTATTATAAATCCAACTTCACTAGTTCTGCCAGTATCTGTCCCACGATAAAAGAAGACATGTCCGCTTTTCAATTTTAGTTCAACGAGATCTTCTCCTTTTCTTCTTACCTCACTTATCCCTACGATTTCCTATTTGATTCTTTGGAGTCCCTCCTCGAATTCAAGGAGCCTTGAATCAGAAGACAGCGATCGTCCGTTAAATGTAGCCAAGGTTAGCATTGGATGGTAGCTTAATCTGGACTTCCCGTCATTCTTAGCACCTCTACCTACATGTCGCTTTGTCCAGGTACATTCCAGCTGCAGACAGAAGACTGAGGGGCAGGATTTAACCACGCTGTCCAAGCGGGTTATATATAACTTATATATACAGGGTTCAAAGGAAAGTTCTTATTCAGGGCAATAACTGCGGAAGGAAGGGTCCGAGTGGTACAAAAGTCAGGTCTATGTATAGGAAAGGGATGATGGTCGATCGAATGAAAGCAATTGGAGCGCTCCTAGCGGCAAAGGTAGGGAGTTAGGAAACCTAACCCGCGAACAACGCGAGATAGAAACACGTTCGAATTACATAGTTGTAGCGCATCATTTAATCAGTAGGAAACGACATATGGTGCGCAAAAATTATGTACATGGACGGGTAAAAAATGCTGTTAATTCGAAATCGGTAAAGCTGGTGAAACAGACACAAAAATAATGACACGAGACAGAAACTGTCCAGGCTTATTTATAATACTGCAAAATGTTTACGGGAGATATGCCTACTTACAGGCACAACGCACCTCTGCGCGAAGTTAATGTACAGCCGATTCGACGTGGCCACTATCGGCTACAATGCACATTCCAAGGCGTGTACAAATAGCTTCGCGTACACTATCTAGCATGGCAGGTATCCCTGTGTTACAGGCGCACACAATGGGGTGTCGTAAATCTTCCAGACTAGTAGGTTCTGTAGCGTACATCTGTTCCTTCAAGTAACCCCACAGGAAGAAGTCCAAAGGTGTTAAGTCCGGTGACCGCGGAGGTCATTCCACTGTACCCCCATAACCAATTATCTGCTGTCTGAATGTTTCAGCCAGGAAACTCCTTACGTTGGCTGATATGTGAGATGAGGCACCATCATGTTGGTACCACATGCGAAGCAAATCTCTGAGGGGAAGATCATTCAGAAAGTCAGATATCGTGCCCAGTAAGAGCTGAAGGCACCGCTGACCTGTTAATGTCCCATTACAGAAAATGTGTCCAACTAGTGTGTTTCGCCAAATACCGCACTAGACGTTAGCTGCCCAACGCCGTTGATGACGAGTAGCTCGTCCCATAGATGGGTTGCTAAGTGCCCAGTAATGGGTGTGATGCCGATTGACTATTCCGTCCCGTATAAAACGGGACTCATCTGTCCACAAGATATCGGCCAAGAAGTTTGGATCAACCTCCAACGTGTTATGTACAAAGTCTCAGAAATCGAAACGCCTTCCCTGGTCTCCATCCATCAAACCGTGTACTAGCTGAACTTGGTACGGGTGAATTCCATGCTCGTTCAGGATTTTCCAAATACTTTGTGCTGTTAATTCGCATTCTTCGGCGACTGCTGTGGTACTATTGTTGGGATTGGCAAGGACATATTCCAGGACATCCTCGGGATGCACTGTAACACCCGAACCCGTAGGTCTGCCTGATCGTAGATGTGCTTGTATGCTTCCGGTCTCTCGGAGGCGGCGAACACAGTTGTTAATAGTCGCTGCAGTTGGGTGTTGTTGAATGAATGTAGTGATGACATTCACCATAAAGCACGACCATTTCACAGTACTCAGCATTCGAGTAGCCCTCCATCAGTGTTTGCAACGTGTACGTTGACTGATGTTCAAATCCCCAGCCACGGTGTTTTATCTCACCGGCCGGCTTCTACGTCACTATCAATATTTACATACGCATTTGAATCGTTCTCCATCGTGGGCTGGTATTTTGCATTGCCTAACCATCCAGCGATCCCGTGCACTTTATCAGCATTTCGACCCGTCCATGTACATAATTCTTGTGCACCATATGTTGTTTCCTATTAATTAGACGTTGCGCTACAGCTTTTTAATTGGAATTTTATTTCTACCTCACGTTGTTTGCGAGTTAGGTTTCCTAACTCTTTACCTTTGCCGCTAGGGGCGCTCCAATCGCTTTCATTCTATCGGCCATTGTCCCTTTCCTATACACAGACCTAACTTGTGTAGGTCTATAGACCTAACGTATTAGATATTACGCACGTATTAACTTGCTACACAACAAATAGACACTAGTGCCTATGTAGTTTACTTCGCATCTTTTCTTTTACCAAACTTTCTTTCATTGTACTAGAAATCCTTGAGACTTTGCATTTTTGAAGTCAAATTTGCACTTCATATTATACATTAATTGAACAATCTATGGCGACAGGTTCTACTGGAAGCCTACAGTGGTTTCTATTAAATTTCTAAATGTAGCTCATTGGATTAACTGAATTTAATACGACGAAATTATTTGATATAGATGCAAAAATGGTGAAAAAGGTCTTCCAAAATGAGGAATAGCATCCAAAAAGACGATAAAAGTCTTTCTTTCAGCATTCTGTTATCTTGTGAGCTTGTTCGGTAACAAAGCAAACTCTCAAGGTGTCACAAACCGTGTACATTCACCATGCGCACGGAAATGCCGTGTTTTAAATTAAACACCGTAATTCTGAAATAAAATGGAACTGGAAAGGAACGTTAAGTCATCATTTCGTATCATTTTCAGAAATGAAATGATTGAGGAATTTCAATTTCTTATAAAACTTAAAAACCCGGATTTTCGGGTTTAGAATGTGACAAAAACTCGGAATTCCGGGCAACACCCGGACTACAAACAGGTCCAAAAATTAAAGGAGATCCGAAAATTAGAACGTGATCTAACTAAGTGTTCTAGCGGGAAATCTGTGCGTTACTTAAATAAGAAAATATGTGCAAAATGCTCTTCATAATGAAGTGTGCCCTATTTTTTTTTGATCGGAGGTTTAACGACCACCGTGAGCAACTCAATGGGCTATAAGCAGTCGCCCGTCCCTAATTTAGGGTCACTGGCTCCAGGGAAGGGAGAGAGCCAATGCCGTAAGACAAACACAACATCCATGCCTCACCGGGATTCGAACCCGGACCCCGTTCAGACGAATGATCCGAGGCCATCGCTTAGACCACTGCGCCACCGGGGCGGCGAAGTGTGCCCTATTAAAAGTGAATTTTTCAAAAAGACCTTGAATCGAATAAAGTCTTTCAAATATAAATATGCACTCGTTCTCTTAGAGGCAGAATTTTAAATAACGCAAAATCCGCAAATATTATTCTTCATAGAATATTTTTTTTATCCTTTGCTAAGGGAAAAAAATTTCAAATACGTCTTCTGGAAGCAAAGATATCGAAAAAATAAGTTTTTACATTTATGTACAATATGAAGAAAATTGTGCACTATTCAAAAAGAAAAATATATCCCCCATCTTCACTGTGGCGAATTGCATACATTAAACAAGAAATTCTTCAATAGGATCTTAGATGCGGAGATACAGTTACAAGCAGAAAGACACAGCAACACCGCCTAACGGCAGAACTATGAACTACGAGCAGCCAATGTGCACAAACAAGCAAGTGTTCCACAAGGTGAATGGTATCAGGTGTTGAAATAATTTTTTTTCTATCGCACCTTTAGAAGCAAAAATATCGAGGAAAACAGATGAAACTTTTGTCGCTTCTAGCGGGAATTTTTTGCATTGTTTCGGGCATAAAAAGTTTTGGTAGTCAGGAGTATTTCACTGGAAAAATAATTTTTTTATTCGGGATTTTAGACGTGTAGATATTGCTGCAAATATGCTGCAAATGGAAACGTGAGTTATGCCAGCTATTTAGAAACTTATACTTTAAGAAAAATTTTAAATTCTATGGAAAACATTTCGCATTAAATACGCTGTCCGACAAAGAAAGCATTTTTCAAATCGGACTGTCAGAAGCAGAGAAATCGAGAAAAATATATACCAACCAACCTGGTCGAAAACTGAATTAAGCAAAGTGTACACCAAACAAACCTGGTCGTAAACCTGTGCCCTATGGTAGCGGAAAAGATGCGTAAAAGGTTTCCCATGGTGAGCTGCATTTGACCAAGAAGGAACATTTTCAACGGATTTTTTAAAGCGAAGATAGTGCTGCAAATGCCTCTGAATCATAAATATACACTTAGCGATAAAATAGTTTTTCACCAAAATTAGAAACTACAAAATTGGAAGCCTAAAGTTTTTTCCAGAAATTCTAAACGACGCAACTAATTTATTTCAAATCGCAAACAGAGAGATCGCAGAAATCGCAATTTACTTTTACGCCTCCCAACGGAAAAACTGTGCATTATCAGACGAAAAAAAACTTCTACTCAAAAGTAGTGTTCGTAATAATTAGTACCGAATGAAAGAAGGAATTGTTTCAATCGGATATTTAGTGGCAATGATATGGAATAAAATATGTTTTGACTTTCACAGCATCTGCATTTACACCCTCTATTGGCGGCATCGGAAAAATAACGGACAGCCAGGATAATCGTTCACACATTTCGGACTTCCCAAAGCAAAAAAGAATTTTTCAAATCGGTGTAATATTTGCAGAGACGTGTTCACAGACTGACGGACGAACAAAGTAACACTACCTAAGAACGTTCTCTTTTTACAGAAGACGTGCAAAAAGGAAATTATGTCAAAATATAAGGAATGGACTTTCAGATTATAATATATTCTACCTTAGATAAAACTTTAGAACTAAAAAGAGCTGCGCAGTTCTGTTAGAAAAGTGTACCCATGTAGACAAGCCTACTCTTCATAAAGTCTTTGAGACTAGAGAAATTCAAAATCTATGTAAAATTTGAAAAGTCTATGTAATTTTTTGTGATAGAGAAAAATTGAAAATCTATGTAGAAATTGAAAATCTATGTAAAATTTGAAAAGTCTATGTAATTTTTTGTGATAGAGAAAAATTGAAAATCTATGTAGAAATTGAAAATCTATGTAAATTTTTTACTAATTGATGGGGAAAATCTAAAGGTAGCCGATGCCTACATTTACCTTGGGCAACAAATAACAAATGAGGGCCACAATGAAGAAAAAATAATCTTCGTATAAAACTTGAGTGGAGAACATTTGAAGAAACAGTAGAGTTATCAAGAACATTGACCATTTTTTTTTTTTATTATTTACTGAGTGCGTCCTTGCATTTCTCACTTGTGGATCAGACATGAGCCTTGACTAAGAAGGACATCCAGAGGTTGTAGCTTCAGAATAAGTATGCAGATAATACGAAATATCATAGCATGGTTCGTACTTCAAAACCTTACTCATAACGCGCTCGTATCGAAAGGAAATCTTATTTTATAACGTTCTTCAATTACTTCATAAAATGAACCTGATATGAATAAAGCCTGCTTACGAAAAATAATTACCTAAAAGTTATCTTCTCTTTTATGCGAAATGTTCGATAAGCACTTCGTACAGAACAACAGTTCACGAAAATATTTTTGATGCATAGTTTAAGCCCTTACTTTATATTATTTTACACTTTCGCTGCCAGCGGGCGCAGGCGCCAGCAAAAAACGTTCTAAGGGGCCATGCTGGCGCCAACGACTTCAAATTGTTAATGGGTTTCGGATTTTGTTTTGTATTACTTCCGCTAGGTGACGTAACTTCTTCGTGTTTTGAAGTATTAGGTTGCTAGGCAACACAGAGCAGGTGTTGTAACGCAGGTGGCCTGGGGATAAGAAGTCGCACGTGACTTCCGTGGCCTGGGAATGTACTGTCATTTATTTTTTTTATTTTTTTTTACATTTCGTAAAATATCAGGTTCATTTCCGAAATGTTTGATGTTTTAAATATTCAGCTATACATATATAAAGATATATATATATATATATATATGTATGTATGGGATGTAAGGTCAGGTGATGCGTAACATCACAGCCTCTCCTTGCCAAATGTCAACCCCGCCTTCTCGTGGTGCATCCTATTCACACTAAAGGGGCTCTGACGACCGCCAATAGCGGTATAACTATACCATCGGGATTTGAGGAAATGCAATCCCACACTCACCAACCCGCTTGGCCAGCGTGGAGAGTTATGGCCAAACCCCTCCAAAATGATTCCACAACTTAAACCTTGGCCCTCAGTCTCCGGCAGCTGGAATATACCTGGCCAAGGCAGCGGCCAGTGCGACATGAAGGAAGAGAGTGCTAAGAATCCACGGAGGACCGGACTAGGATGCCATTTGATGCTGACCTTGGCTACGTATAACAGACGCTCCCTATCTTCTGATTCAAGGCTTCTTGAATTGGAAGAGGAAATACAAAGGATCAAGTGGGACATCGTCGGGCTAAGTGAGGTAAGGAGAAAAGGAGAAGATCTCATTGAACTGAAAAGTGGACATCTCTTTAACTATCGTGGAACAGATACTGGCAGTACTAATGGTGTTGGATTTATAATAAACAAGAAACTAAAGGATAAAGTTGTAGAAGTTGGAAGTTCCTCTGACAGAGCTGCAGGACTCGTTATCCAACTCTCGAAAAGATACAAGGCTCAGATTATTCAAACTTATGCACCTACCACAAGTCATCCTGAAAAATATATCTAAGAATTTTATGAGGAAATTTGCCATCGAAATAATAAAGGTAAGCAGCACTTGAAAATAATTATGGGAGATTTCAATCCAAAATCTCCCGGAATGAAACTTCAGTAGGTAAATTCGGTCACGGCAACTGAAACCAGCGTGGAAATACTCTCGTTGAGTTTGCAGAGGCAGAAGGTTTTTCATCTTGAACTCCTTTTTCAAGAAAAAGCCTCACAGGAAATGGACATGGAGACATCCAAATGGGACGACAAGTGAAATTGATTTTATTATGTGTAACAAAAAATTCGTCATAGAAGACTGCAGTGTGCTAAACAAGTTCAACACAGGTAGTGACCATAGATTGGTGAGATGTAAGATGCACCTCAACACTAAACTGGAACGTGGCAAGCTCATAAGACAAACAAAATGTATTGACATAACCAACCTTAAAAAACACCATAATACCTTCAAGTTGGAACTGAAGAACAGATTCTCTGCTTTAGAAAGCCTAACATCGGAAGAAGTGGATATTTCTGAAGTTAACAGAAAAGTAACCAAAGCTCTTATGGAAACAGCAACAAAATTAGCTGGGTCTAAGAAAAAGTTGCGTGTGAGCAAATTATCAAGAAAAACCAAAATGTTGATGCCAAAAAGAAGAGAGATGAGGACAACTAAAGAAGATGTGACTTCCAAAGTGGAATATATAGAACTATGCAAGACAGTACGAAAAAAGTATCACAGAAGACGTAAGGAAATTCAACTGTGAACTAGTGAGGAAAGCAATTGAAAACAACCAAAGCCTCAAGATAGCAAAGAGACATCTCAGTAAGGGAAGAAAACAGATTATGGCACTGAGAAAAGAAGATGGTTCTGTAACAAGAAAGAGAGGCGAAATTTTGACAAGAGTGAAAGATTTCTACTCCAAATTACATGAAAAGGATGATGCATGTACTCCAGACATCATGAAAGGTACCAGTACCAGAGTTCTTTCAGTCCTCCCAGCAGAAGTTGCACATGCAATCAAGAGCATGAAGCGGGGAAAAGCTCCAGGAGAAGATGGAATTACTGTAGACATCATACAAGAAGCAAGAGGAGAAATCGAAACAGTACTCGCCCAAATATTCACTCGATGCCTTAATGAAGGGAAGATTCCTAAGGATTGGAACGACACTACAATGATCCTGCTACATAAAAAAGGTGACATTGGCGATCTCAGGAACTACAGACCTATCAGCCTCCTATCAGTGGTTTATAAAATCTTCACTAAAGTTCTTTCACTCCTTTTGAAGGTCCACAGTGGACATGGCTCAACCGACAGAACAAGCTGGATTCAGGAGTGGCTACAGCACTATAGATCATATCCATGTACTGAGAGAACTAATTGAAAGAGCGATGGTATATGAACTTCCATTGTACATGGCTTTTATCGATTATGAAAAAGCTTTTGATTCGGTGAAACCATCAGCAGTTACAATAGCATTGAAATCCTGCGGTATTGAAGATGCATACATTACCATTATTAATAACATCCATGAAAATGCAAGTGCAAAGATTGGGCTGCTTGAAAATACAACACACATAAATATTGGAAAGGGCGTGAGACAAAGTGACACCATATCTCCGAAGCTCTTTAATGCCACATTGGAAAATGTCTTTCAATCACTGAACTGGGATAACAAAGGGATAAAAATTAATGGAGATTATCTAACCCACCTTCGTTTTGCTGATGACGTAGTGATTTTTGCAACTACCCCATCAGAGCTGCAGAGTATGTTCCAGGAACTTACTGACAAGAGTAAAGAAGTGGGATTAAAAATGAACTTTCAGAAGACAAAAGTGATGTTCAATGCTTTTACAAAGAATGAAGATTTATCGATTGACGAAGAAAAGCTGGAGATAACACACACGTACGTTTATCTTGGACAGCAGATATCAAGTGAGGGTCACATGGATGAAGAAATTAATCGGCGTATAAAACTTACCTGAAGAGCTTTTGGAAGAAACAGCATAATTTTCAAGAGCAATATGCCTTTATGTCTTAAAAGAAAAGTGTTTGGTCAATGCATACTTCCAGTGCTTACGTATGGTGCAGAGACGTGGACCTTAACTAAAAGAGACATACAAAGGCTGCAGACAACTCAAAGCAGCATGGAGAGGTGCATGCTTGGTGTAACCAGGAGCGATAAGAAGAAGAACTCGTGAATCCGAAAAATGACAAGAGTGGAAGACATCATGATCAGAGTTAAATCCCTGAAATGGCAATGCGCTGGACATACTGCCAGAAGGACAGACCATCGATGGACAGCTGAAATTTCAGATTGGGTTCCGAGGGTGAGGAAAAGACTCAGATGAAGACCACATTGGAAATGGGTGGATGAAATTCGAACGTATGCGGGAGTGACATGGAGGAGACTGGAACAAGACAGACCGTTGTGGAGGAAACTTAGGGAGACCTTCGTCCAGCAGTGGATTGATAATGGTTGATAATGATGATGATGATGATGATGATGATATATGTATGTTTGTATTATATTTGTTTTTTTATGGCAAGTAGCATTTAAAAAAATATGAGGCGTAAATGTTATCGCGTTTGGAAAAAATAAGTAAAATTAATAAAAGGAAAGCTAAACTGGGTGCAGGCGCCTTGAACATTTCAATTAATTTGGTTTTTATTTTGTATTCCTTTCACTAAATTTACCCATGTTTTGAAGCATTAGATTACTACGCAACATACTGAAGAAACACAGCGTATATCAGAAGGCCATAGAAGTCGCGGGCGACTTCTATAGCCCATGTGTATACTATTATTTTTTTCATAGATTCCGTAGATTTTTGTATAAATTTTCGAAATTTAATGATATATTACAAATATTTTTTTTTGTTAAAGTAAGATACAGGTTACAAATTTGATGTGGGGCTACTCATAACTTATAAATCGCATAAATAAATTTTTATACCATATTTGTGGGCCTTTCCGGGAATGTATTGCCTAAAACCCAGTCTTCCTCTAAATAACACAGGACTTTCATCCAGAGTAATTTCTTTTCCCGGCTGTTTCAATTTATTCATGTTGCACAGCAGTATCTCAATAAGCCTTATGACTTTATAAGTGCGATCATTCCCTGGATCTTGAGAATTGTCTGCGAAGTGCCATAACTTCAGTAGGAGTTGAAACCTGTTTCTGCTGAAAGTGTTAAGTGCAATTCGGTTTTGGAACAACACTTGAGTGGACCAATAATATTCTGTAATATTCGAAAATCTAACCAGGCCCATCCAAATAAGCAGACCAAGACTTTTTTCATTTCACTTGCAGATGTTGGCAGCCATTGTTTCATCCTCGAATGTGGAGATAGGATACTGCATTAAATGACTTAATATACATTTTTATTTGTTTCAGTAACCATTAGAAGATATATATCATCAGTCACTAGATAGTGGAAAATGTCAATAGTTGTAAGGGGGTCTAAATTTATTACATCGGGACATATACCTGAGGGTGCTGTCAATGAAATTAACTTTTGTTTTGTCGAATCAACTGGCCCCAAATTATCTGCTGTTGTTCGCGATGTACGGGATTCACGTCTAAACACCGATGTTCTTCTATTGTTTGCAAGAAATCACAATCATCATCATATTCTTCAGTACTGAATTCATAATCTGGATCAGAATCAGATGCAGAAGAAATTTCAAACCCGGAAAGACTTGATTTGTGGTCACTTGTGTCAGATTCAACAGAATCGGTTGTTGCCGCCCCGGTGGCGCAGTGGTCTAAGGCGATGGCCTCTGATCATTCGTCCGAAAGGGGTCCGGGTTCGAATCCCGGTGAGGCATGGATGTTGTGTTTGTCTTACGGCACTGGCTCTCTCCCTTCCCTGGAACCAGTGACCCTAAATTAGGGACGGGCGACTGCTTATAGCCCATTGAGTTGCTCACGGTGGTCGTTAAACTTCCAATCAAAAAAAAAAAAAAAAAAAAAAAGAATCGGTTGTTGTTGGACCAACCGTTGGATCACCTATAGTAGAAAGATCTGGAACGGGGTTAATAATTCCAGATGGACCAGCAGTGGGATCAGGTATCCATGGAGAAGGAAGCCTGACAACGGATTCTAATTTTCGCCTTTTGGAGTAAGATATTTTGCTATTTATGGGGCCGGCCATACTTACGCTTTGATTACAAGAGCAGTTATGGGATTTTCGTCGAACTACAAATTAGTGCGTTTGGGGAGAAAAACGAAAAAAAAAAGAAAGAAAGAAAGAAAAGGTGCATGTCTGTTAACATCCCGAAATCTTTTATGCTCAAGTGAAGTAAGCGCTGTCTAATGGAAAAAAAGAAATTTATAGCCCAAAAGGGAAGGAAGGAGGCTACTTTTCCTGTAGCATTTGTTTACATAAACTGCATCAGTGCAGAGGAATATTGTTAGTAAAAGAAAAGTGTTCACCCAGTTTTCTCTTATTTTACTTCTACTAGTCACCCTGAGCTAAGGAATCAGTGTGTGGAACCACCTAAGTGGGAATTGCCTTCCACCAGTAGGGTTTTATATTTCCATTGTCTCCGACCGACGGGGTGTCCCAGCTCAACCTCCGCTAGACACAACACACTAATACAAAGAAAGGAAAGAGGGAGGAGCACTCATTATTTACAGACTTTCTAGAATTCCTTTTTTACGCTTTCCAACAGTAGGTTGAAGAAGCGTTGTAACGTATACTCTATATTCACTTTCCTTTTGATTTTACTATCTCTGGTTATTTTATTTTCCTATGTAAATTATCTTCTTACTGAACGAGATGTTATTTCACCCGCTGAATGAGATCTGGCAATGAGTGTAAGTCATGACGTGGTGGTAGCCAGTATAAATAGGCGCGTTCAACGATACCTAAGGAGAGCGTTTGTTGTTGTACGGAGAGCGTTTGTTGTTGTACGGAGAGCGTTTGTTGTTGTACGGAGAGTGTTGGTTTATGTGAAAGAGAGCGTTTGTTTATGAGTATAGAGCTCCGTTCATGTGCAAGGAGCTACGTGTTATTTGAGTAGCTGTGTGTGATGATACCAGTAGAAGTTCATAATAAAAGGTTTTACGTAAGTACGTCTTTCTCAGTTCATAGTACTGTCAGACCTCTGTCTGGCTGTTGGGTTTATTTCAATTAATATTACTAGTAACAACCAGCACAAGACTTTATTCATCTTAATTACTGCTACAACATTACTACCAGTTATAAGTTTGTTCATTACTATTACTACACTACTAGCAGGTGACTTTATTCATGATATTAATTAACTAGTAACAACAACCATTTGAATTCACTATTTGAAGCTTTGTACAAGCATATAATTCAGTAGCAGAAGCATTATACTTAGCTTAGTAGTTGAAAGAAGTTATTCATTATAATTGGCGCCCGAACTTTTCTCGAACACGAGATCTTGACAATTATTACCCATGTCTTCACTACCTGAGACTACTTCAATTTTCCACCCTAAGGCAAGTCTCGAGGGTGATGGTGTTTTTTTGACAATTTGCAAGAAGCCTGTGGGTCTAACTTTGATATGAATGATCTACACGTACCCAGGCATTCTTCACACTTTCGTAATGCACCAGCTTCCTATTACTCTGAGTCGTGGGTCGTACCTGAGGGAGTTCAATCCTCTCAGCGAAGCAGAATGCTTGCCCATTTCGTGCCGCATGCAGGAACAATTAATTTCAATGGTTTGGAGGGGTCCTTAAAGTTCCTCGAAGATCTGGAAGATCATTTTGATCTATACAATATTCCTGAAGACTGCAAAGTCCAAATCGCAGGCACTTGCTTGAAGGATACCGCTAAGACCTGGTATCGGCAGTGGAGAGTGTCGAACCCGGATTCTCATTATGAGAATTTCCGTGCAGAATTTTTGGAGGTATTTCCTTTCGGCCTCAGTCGAGCTAGCCTTGCACAACAGCTTTTTTCTCGTCAGCAAGGACCCAACGATAGCCCTGTTGCATTTGCGTTGGAAACAACACGCTTATATAACCTAAGGGATCCACATGCCAGTCATGTCGACATGTTGGATACCCTCTTGCAGCAGCTCGACCCATTTTTACAAGATTTTCTTGAGGTTCGACACCCTGCCACAATTCATGAATGCCTTCGCCTCATACGAACGTATGAAGAGAGACATGGCAAACATGGTTCCACTCACCATGCTCTGGCACCCCGCGAGGCTTATTACGAAAACCCTCAGCGGCATAATAGGCATAATAACTTTCAGCGCGAGCATACACAAGTGCACACCCAAGCTTCATACGTTCCACCACACAGAAGAGTGGCAAACCAACAGCGAGTTTCTGAACAATCTTCGGGATATCGTACAAATGCACAGTATGCTCGACCCCGTTTCATTCCGCAGCATTCGGAACGTTTTCATGCTCAAGGCAATGATGATTTTTCTGCCCGTGCTGAGGGCAGAAGTAATAGATATGAAAATGTCAACAGACACGCGGAGTTCCCGACACAGGTTTCACGCAGTTTTCCTCATCGTGAAAATTTTCCCGATACCCGGCAGGGTCGAGGTTTCAGACCGCATGATAATCCAACCAGGAATCCTTTAAACTTCCAAAGGAAGTAGACCAAGGGTCGGTCTTGCTTCCTGATACCAAGCATTCTGACCCTAAAACA
The DNA here is from genome assembly GCA_039090855.1 of Macrothele yani. Lineage (NCBI taxonomy): Eukaryota > Metazoa > Arthropoda > Arachnida > Araneae > Macrothelidae > Macrothele > Macrothele yani. The sequence goes on along the minus strand of CM077007.1, from coordinate 97,031,696 downwards.
GTATTAGTGACTGTTCAAACTCCTCGGTTGCCTGATGTATTCTTGACAATTGAAGATATTATTGTCGAGACAAAGTTCGACACTGGTTCTGAAATATCAGCCCTAAATACGAAGTTTTGCACTGACAATTTTCCTGCAGTCCTCGTTCAGCCTGCGACGCAGTATTTGCGAGGTGCAAATAACGAAATCTTCAGTATCACAGGAACTGTCACATTATCTTTAGGGCTGGGAAAGGCTCGTTTTACGCATTGTTTCCTGCTTATAGACGAACTACCTGTGAAATGTCTAATGGGAATGGACTTTATTCATACGTTTCAAATAACTTTGAATTTTGTACAACATGTGATTTCCTTTCCGGAACCTGTCGAAATGATTCCTACGGTCCCTATGGATATAACAAGTTTGTTATTGAGTAACCAATTGAATGAGAGGCAACGAAACCAGCTTTCTCTCCTTTTACAGGAAAGCCCTGGTTTATTTTCTGATCAACCTGGTTTCACGCAGGTGGTTTATCATGTCATTGACACTGATGGTTCGAAACCGATTGCGACGAAACCTTACCCTTGTGCACCACATAAGAAACAGGAAATGCAGCGTCAAATTTCTGAAATGATTAAACAGGGCATAATCAGTTAATCAACAAGCGCCTGGGCTGCTCCTGCCTTTTTGGTTCCAAAGAAACAACCCAATGAATTTCGTTTCGTGACAGATTTCCGCAAGCTCAACCAAGTCACAAAAACGATCAATTATCCACTACCTGTCATGTCGCATATTTTAAATGACCTGTCGTCAACCAAATGGATGTCAACCTTGGATTTGGGGAGTGGATATTGGCAGGTGGCAGTACATCCGGACTCTGTCGATAAAACAGGCTTTGTGACTCCTTTTGGGGCTTATGAATACCTACGTATGCCCTTTGGACTAGCTTCTGCACCTGCTACTTTCCAAAAGCTTATGGATACGGTTCTCAGACCTGTCCTGGGTCCCCATGTGCATGTATATTTGGATGACATTATTATTACATCCGAGACTTTTGACGAGCACATTTCTCTGCTCAAACAGGTGTTCCAACTCATATACAATGCTGGCTTGACGTTAAAACCTAGTAAATGCCAGATAGCGAGGTACGAGATTGTATATCTGGGGTTGAAAATCACTCCCCACGGCTTATTTACGGATAATGAAAAAATTAGGCCTACTGTTGACTTTCCTCGGCCTAAAACAGCAAAAGAACTATCACGCTTTCTGGGAATGACCGGATGGTATCAGCAGTTCGTCCCCGCTTATGCTACAATATGTAAGCCATTGTATGCTTTGAAACGTAAATACAAGAAGTTTGTTTGGACACCTGAGGCTAACGCTGATTTTGAAACACTGAAGTCTGCGTTGACTCAGCCTCCTGTGTTGGCTTTCCCGGATCATACTAAGGAATTTGATGTTTATACTGACGCATCCGGAGTTGGTCTTGGTTGCGTTTTGTCACAATCTGGGCATCCAATAGCTTTTGCGTCTCGTACTTTAGCCAAAGCTGAACGTAATTATTCAGCTACGGAACGTGAATGTCTTGCTGTTGTATATGAGCTGAATAAATTTCAATGTTATCTTAACGAATTGACAGTTAACATAATTACGGATCATTCTGCCCTTCAGTATTTGAATTCTGCTAAGCACCTATCTCAAAGACTTATGAAGTGGGCTCTGAAGTTACAAGAGAGCAATATCAAAATTTCGTATCAGCCAGGTCATAAGAATCAATTACCGGACGCATTGTCTCGCGTTCCGATTAGTTGGGTCCCCACAGAAACTACTCCTGGATGTCAGCCTTTTCTTCTAATAGCTGATATAACATCCAGAGAGCAGATAATGGCAGAATTAATAAATGATCCAGATTTTGGGGATATCTATAATTTTTTGCTTGCGGGTTCGCCCCTACAAAGTGATCCTTCTCTGGCTGGGAGGTCACAACATTTTGAAGTAATAGAGGGTCTTCTTTACTATACGAAATCTAGGACTACTAGGGCAGAGTTTCGCCCATGTATTCCGCGAACCCTTAGAATGGCCCTTTTAAACGAATTTCATGACAAACCTCTTGCAGGTCATTTAGGTATTCGCAAGACCCGTTGTAAATTGCGGGATGTTGCCTATTGGCCTGGCATGTACCAAAGTGTGCTCGCATACGTTCAATCATGTCACTTGTGTCAGATTAATAATTACCGTAATGTAAGACCGGCCGGTCACTTGAAATCTAGTTCAAGTTCTCATGTTTTTGATATTATTTCAATAGATTTATTGGGACCTTATCCTTTATCTGTTAAAAACAAAGCTCGTTACGTTTTAGTACTAACTGATAATTTTTCTAAATGGGTTGAAGTTTTTCCCATTAAAGCCGCTACGGCAGAAGTTATTTGTAATGTATTAGTTAATGAAGTATTCTCTAGATATGGTGCACCTAATAAAGTAGTTTCGGATAATGGTCCTCAATTTATTTCTGACATTTTTGAAAGAATATGTGCGAGACTACACATTAAACATAAATTCATTTCCCCATATCATCCCCAGAGTAATCCTGCGGAACGCGTAAACCGCACGCTAGTGAAAATTATTGCTACATTTCTAATGGGTCATCATGAACGATGGGATGACCATTTGGAGCTTTTTTCGTTCGCCCTCAGCTCGTCTGTCCACGAATCTACTAAAATTACTCCTGCAGAACTTTTTCTGGGTCGCAAAATTAAAACCCCTTTTGAAAATTTAACGGGGATTATCGACGAACTAAACCAGCGACCAACTCCGCAATCAGTACGAATCATGGCTGAAAAAGCTCGTGTTGCAATGCTAGGAGCACAAGCGGCTCAAGCAAGATATTATAATACTAGGCGTAGGGAACCAGATCTTGTCGTTGGAGATCTCACTCTCGTGGAAACGCACTTCCAGTCTTCTGTTTCGCATACTTTAGTGAAGAAATTTGCACCCAGCTACGAAGGTCCATATCAGGTGGCAAATGTGTTTGAAAATAACATTGTTCTTGAAAAACCTGACAATCAATTTCAATACGTACACGTTGCTCAGTGTCGCAAGTATCATGAACGAAATATCGATTTCATAATCAACCCTACTCAACCTTCTGTTCCACAGACTCAAGAGTCTATATCTCACGATCAACCTCCAGAAATTTTTTACGAACCAACACACATTTTTGAAGAATCTCCAGTGATTTTTTCTTCACAATCCCCTCCTCAAGACGGGTTTCCAAACACGCAACCTGATTCTCCCATGAGACGAAGGCTCGAATCAAGTTCTTCGAATACTAGTATCGTTCCTTTCCCTCCAACCATTGCCAAGACTATTGCTGCGCCGTTTCCTGATAACTCTGCACCAACACAGGCTCCTACTTCCTTGAATACCTCGATAGAAAGTATTCCTATAGGCAAAAATAAACATCGCCCTGCACGATCACTGAATTACAGCAGCGACTCAGAGGCTTCGGACATTTCTGATTTATCAGTTATGGACAATAATTTGAATATTACAAACTGTCCAGAACCACCAAAAGCTGGGCGAAAACGTAACTTGTCTCCGCAATCTGCTTCGCCGCAACAGCGACGAAGGCAGAGATCCTTGCATCCGCCCGGGTTTCGCCCCTGGAACCTACGCTCAGGGCAAACAGGGCCGATGCCTGCTGCTACTCTCATGCCACGAGGGCGTAAGCAAAAGCAAACGATGTGGCAGGAGCCACGTCCGTCCAAAAAATACTGGAAGGACACCACGGGCCCCAGCACAAAGGGACTCCATATCAAAAGCCTGGGGGAGCCCGTTCCTATCAGCCGCAAGGATTTCCGGACCGCCAGACTTCGGCCGTTCCTAATCGACGGACTTCAGCCGTTCTTGACCGTTCCTATCAGCCGCAGGGATTTCCGGACCGCCAGACTTCTGCCGTTCCTCACCGTTCTTATCAGCCGCAGGGATTTCCGGACCCACAGACTTCAGCCGTTCTGGACCGACGGATTTCAGCCATTCCTGACCGTTCCCGTCAGCAGCCGGGATTTCTTGACCGACAGCAGACCGATGTTCCAGATCCATTAAAGTCCTTGAAAAGATCTAAGCCACCTGAATTTACCAGTCCGATTAGGCCTGCAAAACGTTATCGTACTAGAGTTTTTTATGCGTCCTCGAGATAAGTAAGTTCTCGTGGACAGGTTCTTTTCCCAGGTTGTTGTTTTTCCTGCACGACCAGTTGGCGTGTCAGAATTTCTTTTTTTCGTGTGGGCCTATGCATTCTTTTTTGTGTATATATGTGTTTTTTTTATATTTCTTCTATGTCCATCTACTAATCCAAATTTTTTTATATATCTATGTGCTTAGGGGTAAAATAATAAAATTGTTACTGTTAGGCAGCTCCAGGCAATCTTCGCTGCTGATACAGTTGGTGTGTATTCAACGAATAATGAGAACGTAATTTGAAATTAAAAAAGTGATTCCTGCTAGGCAGAATAAAAGGAAGGTATGCCGATGCAGGTTTGTTTTGTTCAAAAATACAAGTTTCACAGACGAATACAGATTTCTTGATTTTGTCATGCCAAGTTTGATATTGTAAATACTGCTGCCACCAAACAACAAAACAAAAAAGAGGTCGATAAACGTCAATCAACGAAGTGTAAGACTTACACTCCAAAATTGATAGGTTTTTCGGGAAAAAAAAAAAAAATTAAGGGGGAGATGATGTAACGTATACTCTATATTCACTTTCCTTTTGATTTTACTATCTCTGGTTATTTTATTTTCCTATGTAAATTATCTTCTTACTGAACGAGATGTTATTTCACCCGCTGAATGAGATCTGGCAATGAGTGTAAGTCATGACGTGGTGGTAGCCAGTATAAATAGGCGCGTTCAACGATACCTAAGGAGAGCGTTTGTTGTTGTACGGAGAGCGTTTGTTGTTGTACGGAGAGTGTTGGTTTATGTGAAAGAGAGCGTTTGTTTATGAGTATAGAGCTCCGTTCATGTGCAAGGAGCTACGTGTTATTTGAGTAGCTGTGTGTGATGATACCAGTAGAAGTTCATAATAAAAGGTTTTACGTAAGTACGTCTTTCTCAGTTCATAGTACTGTCAGACCTCTGTCTGGCTGTTAGGTTTATTTCAATTAATATTACTAGTAACAACCAGCACAAGACTTTATTCATCTTAATTACTGCTACAACATTACTACCAGTTATAAGTTTGTTCATTACTATTACTACACTACTAGCAGGTGACTTTATTCATGATATTAATTAACTAGTAACAACAACCATTTGAATTCACTATTTGAAGCTTAGTACAAGCATATAATTCAGTAGCAGAAGCATTATACTTAGCTTAGTTGAAAGCTTTATTCATTATAATTAGCTTAGCTGGTAAAAGAGTTTATTCATTATAGCGTATATGCTCCAGCTTTGTCCGTCTGTCTGTCCTTCTGTCCGTCCGCACCGTAACTCGCTTAAAAATGGTTCGATTTCGATCAAATTTTAGTATGTGGTAGGGGACCACCTGGGGACGAACCCTATTTAAAATGAGCGAAATGGGGTCAAAGGTAAGAACATAGGAGCAGGATCTATTCCATTGCCCTTATACATCACAACTCGCGTAAAAATGGTTCGATTTCGATGCAATTTTAAAATGTGATAGGGGACCACCTAGGAACGAACTCTGTTGAAAATGGGCGAAATGGAGTCAAAGATCAGGAAATCGGATTGGGATCCATTCCATCGCCCTTATGCGTCATACCTTACGTACAAATGTTTCGATTGAGACAAAACTTTATCATGTTGTTCAGGAAGTATACTTAACCGGTTCTGTTTAAATATCATCGAAATGGGGGTGAAAGGCCAAGGCATAGGAGCGAGATTTATTTTGTAGCCATGTTCCTCATAACTTGAGTAATGGTTTCTCGTATGTTGGAAAGCGTATCACAATCAATTCATTGCATGATTTTACTGGATTTTACTAACTTGTTTTCATAAGCTTGGATGAAGTTGCCCGCACCTGCATGGCCTATACAACATCACGTTTAACTTTTGGGCCATGTTAGTTGCACGCAATTTCTGCATGTTTTGCTATAAATGGACGTGTGGTCAGCCAACTAGTAGGTGGTATAAATATTTTGGGAATCCCATTACTGGAACTTCAGATATTTACTTCTGTTTATCTGGCCCCCCACAGCGATTTCTACAGAAGGTGGTGCGTGTGCCCGCTGGCAGCGAAAGTGTTTTAAGCGACGTAAAACTTATTAAGATAGGTAGAATAAGTCGGTATGAGCTAAACTAGATGCAAAGTTGATCGTATGTGTCGCGTTGAAGAAATACTGATTTTATGACAGTTTTTTTTTCTTATTTTTTGTTTTGTTTTGTTTTATTTGTTTGTTTGGACGTTTAACGTCCACCGTGAGCAACTCGTTGGGCTCTATAGCCCTTTGAGTTGCTCACGGTGGACGATTTTATCTTTCATTCGCCAGTGCTGAATTTGAGACCACTGGTTCGAGTGGAAAGAAAGAGAGGGGAGAGAGAGAAAGAGAGAGCCAGTGCCGTAAGACACAAACACACCAATTATGTGTCCTCGGAGTTTTTGCTTAGAACTGGGGGTTCACTTCTCACGCAGCGTTTCACTGTAACTTATGAGAGCACTGTTCAGGTTTATCTCTGCTCCTGATAATGTTCCGATATTAGTCTTTGCTTCCAACCTCCACTCCTACACCCCCTACCAAAAATAGAAATAAAAATTCAGTGAGCAACACTTTTCTACTTATTGGTTGAACATTTTATTTGACCTGTGACCTTGAATATTTCCATTCTATACTGATGTTTTATCATGTAGTTAGTAATGGTGGATCCATGTTTCATTTACAATGATACTTTTATTTTTCAAAAAGGTGTCACAATGATATTTTTTTTTCAAAAACGTCCGAAAGGTCCAAGAGGCATTCAGAGATGTCCAAACCATTAGGTGTGTGAACCTCTGTGGGAAGCTTCCGGGTTCATCTGGAAGAAACTTTACGAAAGCTAAATCTTAAAGTTGATTTCATAGGCAAAATCATGATTAATTTTCATATCATTCATCACCAGTATGTTTGCTAAAACCATGTCACGAACTTGTTAAACGTTGTCATCCGCCGTAAACGTGAAAGGATGCCTGCTCCACAATTTTTGAACTTCGAAATCCATTCCAGGGAACTTTGCTGTGGCAAAGCACTGTTTCCATACTGTGTCAAAAAAGTTAGAAGAATTTTAAGCCCCTGGTAGATTTTGAAGATAAGAAAAAACGAATCACTTGTCGCTCTTAATCTTTGGTTTACACGGAAAGGCGAGCAACCATACCAAATGCCCAACACAAAAACTGTTCTGTCAAAGTCAAACCTCCACTACACTGATGACTGAAATACCTCGTCTGCACATGAACGGCAATAACACAAGAACTTCCCGATCGACATCAAATATCCACAGCAGAGACAGAGCGACAGCGCTTCCACAGATGCAAGAACTACTCGATGCAGAAACCTCCACCATAGTACAAATAGCAACCCCACGTTTCCACATACAAGACGACAACACAAGAACTATCCGATCAAGGACAAACCATGACAGTAGCCCTACCACCCTTGCAAGTGATTGACAGGAATACAGAAATTGTCTGATCAAAGTCAAACCCCCACCACAGCTACGGCAGCTACACCACGTTTACACAAAATGCGCGCGCATTAAGCACACTGCCATCCGAAAAGCAATAACAAGTGCATTGCGTATAATTATTACCTCATTCTCTTAGGAGATTGGTACAAATAAACACTGCACTCATTTCTTACCCTACATCCCACAGATTTACCGATGAGTCATTACATTATGACCACCTACCTAATAAGCTGTAGGACCCCATTTAGCCCGCAAAACAGCGGCCACTTGGCGGGGAATCGATTCGATGAGGTAGAGATAGGTATCCTGGGGTATCTGGTACCATAATGTCAGCAGCAGGTCTTCGATTTCCCGAACATTTCGGGGTGGTGGTGATTCAGCGCGAACCAGCTTTTCCAAGTCGAACCACAAATGTTCGATTGGGTTCGTGTCATATGAATTTGGAGGCCATGGCATTAACACAATGGCATCAGCATGTTCCTTGAACCATTCCCTCACGATTGTGGCAGTGTGGTATGCCGCATTATCCTGCTAGTAACGGCCATCACCAGCAGGGAACACAGTTGCCATGAATGGATTAACTTGGTCAGCAACGACGTTCACATACCTGACAACTGTCAGGGATTATCCTATTGAGAAAATGGGGCCTAAAGTGTCCCAAGAAAACATCGCCCACAGCATAACACCGCCGCTGCCGGCCTGTATCCGCCCAATAGTGCATTTAGGTGCAATAGCCTGCGTTGGAAAAAGGAGTATCCGCGCTCGACCGTCAACTTGATGCACCAGAAATCTTGATTCATCAGACCACGCAATTTACTACCAATCATCCACGGTCCAATCTCGATGATCTTCAGCTACGCAAGCCCATGCGCAGAAGGCTGCGATAAACTGTGTGATGTGACACATTGGCTTGATCACCATTGTTGTAGATGCAGGTGATTTGTCGCACTGTGGTCCTGCAGTCGCTGTGCACAATGCGCGACAATCTCCGCTCCCCTCTGGCATCAATGAGCTGCGGGTGGCACACAGTAGGACGATGGTTCGTCGTTTGACCATCTGTGCACCACTTTTGATACGTACTCACTACAGTGGCACGTGAATAACCCACAAGCCGCGCCGTTTCCGAGGTCGTAGTTCCAAGGCGCCATGCCATCACAATTTGTCTTTTATCAAACTCCGATAAATCAGCAGCTTTTTCCATTCTGACTCCGAACACTGTACTAACGGAAAGCCGGTCGTCGGGTTGTATGCATACACTGCTCTGTGAACTTCACATGCGCCACCGTTCGGTCTCCAGGCGCGCTCATTTCTTTAGGCTGGGGGTGGCCATAATATATTGGCTCATCCGTGTATAATACGCCCCACACCCTTTGTGATTAATTATTTCACTACCTGGCGATAATTCCTGATTTTATGTATGCGGTAAATGACAAAAAGATAATTCTGAATGATCAATTGCTAAACGTGAACCGAAAATTCTCCTACGAAAACTTCGATTAACTTCCATTCTCATATTTAATGTGAAAACATATTTAACGTTTTACAAGTAAAAAAAGAGAGAGAGAGAGAGAGAACGTATAAATCTCTCTTGAAAGGTGCACTGGGTTGATTGAAAGTACTTATTACACGCGTTTACAAAACTAGAAGCTAGTAACTCTCATGGTAGCCTATGTATCACCACCAAGTGTTTTATCACGTAAAAAAGGAATGCGATATTTCTTCAGCATTGATTACAAAAACGGAGCAGTCGCCTAGCACAGTGAATTGCTGTTACGGAAAATACACTGGCGGAAAGTGAAAAAAGAACACCAAGAAGGAGACGTCTCATACCAACGAAATTTATACAAAATACTAACGGAATACAGAGGATAACGTGATCAAAACATTATGGCAAAATACAGCTGTATTTGCTGGTAAACTGAAAAATAACATTTCCATGTAACATGGTTAGTACGAGGTTGAACCGCCATGAACTGCGTCACACTGTGCAATTCTGGCATGGAGTCTGTCGTACAGATGTTGGATGTAAGTTTGGGGTATTGAGTTCCAAGCATCCTCAACCTGGACGCGTAAATCGGGGATGATCGTGGCTGGCCGTGGAGACCGGATAAGTCGTTGTCCCATAAAATCCCACACGTGCTCAATGGGGGACTAATCCGGTGAACGTGCAGGCCATGGAAGTTGTCTCACACCCTGAAGGGCATGTTGCGTTGCACGTGCCGTGTGTGGGCATGCGTTACCTTGCTGGAAAACACCACGATGGACCGACCTTACAAATCGCACAACAACGAGCTGAATGATGTTGTTGATGTAGGAGGTGATGTTTAACTTACCCGGTACAAACACTAGTTGTGTACGGGAGTGATAGCTGATCGCTCCCCACACCAGGAGACCAGCTGTAGGCCCTGTGTGTCGCTGGCGGATGCATGAAGGGTGGAGACGCTCCCCTGTGCGTCTGCGAACACTCATACGGCCATCGGAGGCTCCCAAGCAGAATCTGCTTTCATCGCTGAACACGACAGATCGCCATTGCGTTCTCCAGTGCAGACGTTGGCGGCACCACTGCAGCCGTTCCTGATGGTGGGCTGGAGTCAGAGGTACACATGCTAGAGGCACAGGTGCACGTAGTCCTGCATCAAGTAGACGGTTGCGGATTGTCCGCACAGTCACCTCAGGTGCAACAACAGCTCGGATTTGCGTCGCAGTGGATGTTCTTCTTGACAACGCCGCTTTTCTTATGCGTCGGTCGGTCCGCTCATCAGTCCGTCTGTGACTCCGGGTTCCACGTCTTCTCGTGTGCGAATGTTCCTCGGACCATCTACGCCAGCATCGTACCACCACCGATACTTCCCGTCCAATTCGCTCAGCAATACGACGATACGACCACCCGGCCTTGCGGAGTCCAACTGGACGACCTCGCTCAAAGTCCGATAACTGCTGAAATCGTACACGTCTTCCATGTCCAGGCATTTCAGCTTCTTCAGGGTCTTCGCACGTGTCCGTACGCCGACGACTGGTTACATTCACTTCGCCGTACTCCTTAAATACCACCGACGATAATTTGCATATTATGCCATGCTTTGGCGTAAGCGCTCACCGGTTGGTCCCGAAATTAGCATCACACCTACGTAAACTCGACCCCATTAACATATGTAAATTTCATGATCGTCCGCCAATCCCTTCTGGGTGTTCTTTTTCACTTTCCGCCAGTGTAGCCTTTAGAGGAATGCAACTTTCAGAACAGCAACGAATTTTTCATGCGGTACAGAGCCCGTTGTACTTGAAAAGAATCTCGCACAACAACACGTGAAATTGCAACGAGATTTTGTGTATACGTACCTGATATTAATTAGACTCCAGTCTTTGTCTGCAATATAAGTCGTGTCTGCACGTGTTTGGTGTCAGATCTGTTACTTTTGTTAAATTCCTCATCATAAACCAATGTTTTCCCATTCTGAAAAAAATACTTGTTGGCGTTGCATCTGGTAGTGAAGTCTGCATGTGGAGAAGCCGTTGATCCATTACGACCCAATTCAGATATGCATTTAATAAGACGTACAGTTTTGCGTATTCCACCTTGTACTGGTTGCAGTACCTAAGACCAGCTCCCTACAGGTTCAGTACCAAGGGTAAGAGATTCAGGTCCGGTACAATACAACACAAACAAAACATATGAGAAAATTACCATTTTCAACTTTCAGTGTTATTGAGCGCTGAGGAGAGATCTGATTTAATACATGTGCTAAAACATCCCAGAATGTTTTAATTTCTTATCCTCTCTCGTATCTCCAAATTACGTGCTTTTTTGAAAACTGGGACTTTCTCCTTATGATGACGTGATCGATTGCTCAGTGTCGTTTTTGTGCGACTTTCTTCCTTTTCATCCAATTACGTACCGACCAATTGATTCTTCTCTTTACCAGTTTATTGATCGCTAATTCTGTTTATATATTTCTTTTTCTTCCTTAATTATCGTTTTTCAATCTACCTGTTCGTTTGACTCTAAGCACCTTCGCTTTACCTAGACATCTATTGCAGTCTTTTCTAATCTGTATTTATCTAGCTAGGGTTTCATAATATTGTGATGAAGTATTTATTTAGTTAGGGTTTTATCATATTAATATTATCGTCAACTGTCTAAATGTCTGTTCTGTCAGCTTTATTTTGGTATAATCTTTTTGTTTTTATCTATCTACACATTTCCCTCTCTACTGTTCTTCCTCTTGACTTATCTCATCCATCGAGCTCTTAATCCACCTACCAACCACCTCCTTCACCATCTGTCCCATTTTTCACTATCACACACTTCTCTTCTCTCTGTCCTCACTCCTTTTCTCTCTTTCTCTTCTCTCATTATGTCGCTCGCTCTTTCTTTATCTCTTTCTTTATCTCTTTCTCCCTCTTCCCGTCCTGCCTTCTCTATCATCATGGCTACCCCACTCCGTGCAAAATTAGTTGGTCAATTTCTGTTTCCCCTGCTTCAGTTTCTTTCACTTCAGTGTGTCAACAACAACCATGAGCAACTCTGAGAGCTATATGCTGTCTCCCATCCCTAACTTAGGGTCACTGATTCAAGAAAAGGAGAAGAAACAACGACTGAGATCTCTCAGCCACCGAAGCTTTCCTTTCTATTGTAACTTAAAATATTTGTTTCAACTTTATTACCATATGTATTGTGTTACTTATCGAGATCTTATTGATGATGTACCAATTTTTTAGGATGCTATAAAACTACGTTATGTTGTTGTTGTTTTTTTCAGCGAGAAATATTCGATTTCATATTCACGCTGCTCGATTGTTTACAGTTGCACATAAATTCGATGTAAACGGGATTTTAGATTTTTGTTGTATGTCATGGCAACTGTACAAAACGAGATGTTTGGACTTCCTGCGCTTTAATAATATAAACCTGTTTGAATTTCTTTCCGTGTTGTACATTTATTTCTGCGCCCTGTCGCAACAAAAACGACCGAGACACGACCTTATACCATTCATCCGCACTCGTAAGAAACGTACTCAAATTTCCGTACATGTTTTCCTTGAAGTTGCGTCAAAAGTGAATTCTTGAAAACAATTCATGTCTTGAAAAAACGTATCTCAGAAGGCATATTCTCGTACATGTGGTATTGAATGATCAATTATTACACAATATCTCAACTAAATAATAATTTAGAAGAATTGACACGACTTGGCATAGATGATATAGTACTTCACGGACAAAATTTAAACAAAAATGTAATACGAAATGCAGGTGAAATATAGCCTGATTTCGGCATGGTTTCTTATATTCTTCAGTAGAAGAAAAAGTCTTATAAACATGAGGTATAGTACATCGGTTATACAAAGTGCATCGATCATACAACATGAGGTATAGTACATCGGTCATACAACATGAGGTATAGTACATCGGTCATACAACATGAGGTATAGTACATCGGTCATACAACATGAGGTATAGTACATCGGTCATACAAGCGAGTAAAAACCCTGCAACTTGAGTTTTATACTTACGTTTTCTGCAAAGTATTAACGAGAAAGCGTATGTTGAGGAATACCTGTACATTTGCAATTTATTAGTGTCCTTTGAAAATGTAAAAATAAAATTTATTTTCAAATTTTAAGTAAATCACCCTGGATTTTACGCAAATAACCATGTAACTTTTAGGAAATTTATACGAACACACAACTTAATTTATAGAACCATTTAAAACGTTGTTCTGATGTCAGGAATTTCTCCCCTTCTTTAATGCTGCTACTGTCTGGCATGTATCCCCTATTTTATTTCTTGACTACGGCAGAAACAAAATAAACGTTTTTCGGGGGATTCTTTTTACTTTAGAGCTCAAAGAAGCAGCGAATTACGTAATACATCCTCGGAAAAAATTATTTCAGGAGATGGGAAAAAGATTAGTGTTTATTACCACAACGCTAATGCGATGAGATTGTAGATAACTACAGTTGAAGAGCAAAATGCAATCTTCTTGGTAAAACTACAGGAGAAATTAATTTATTTTTTTTTCATCTTTTTTAATGTTTTTTGCGTCGTCTACGTGTTTACTGCTGAAATTATTAGATTCCATCCTAATTGTTTACCATATTAAATTGAATAAATTTTGTCGTAAATTTTCCCTAAACGTTTTATATGCAGAGCAGATGTATCACGAGATTCTTTCGCGTTGTGAATGTTCTCTGTAGGGAAGCCACAGATTCTCTCTCTTTCTCTATTCCTTAACATTTAGCAGCCTGATTAATTTCTCCCACTCAAAACAGACCGCTTCTAAAAATATGCGGAAAGTGCCTAGGGAACAAAAATTCATCGGTGGATAAAAAATCTGAGATATTTAAAACGATTTGTTCCACAACGGTTAGTTGTTTGTGCACACTTCAATTTAGAAAGCATTCAATTTAATTATTTCATCTGTGTAATGAAACTGCACCCACTTCCATTTGCGAAAATGCTGCAAAATCCCATTTATTACGTTCATTTTATTTTCACTAAAAGGAGATCATTTCTGCAATGTAAGAAACACTGTTTCCTACCGCGTAGTTGAAACTCAACTTTTTTTCTCTTCCTTAAATTTCTTGTCGGTGTTTTTCTTATGTCATTTAAGTTATGAATAATGCTAAATTAACTTCCTGTTGTTTACATGTGAAATCCGTATTGTCTTCATATGAGAGCAAGATAGAATGTTGAATTCATTACACCAGTAAAATTAATTTCAGATTCTGGGAAAGTTGAGAGTTTTTATTAATGTTGATCCTATCATCTGTGAAAATTAAATGCTTTCTCTCAATCACTAGTTATTATTCCCTCTTACAACCATATTTGTTTTCAAGCTGTGCACTTTCCTATCTAAGTTATTTTTGTTATTTTCTGCGAAGGTCTTCCAATTAAATGTTTGTGGCATCAATGATCATCCATTTATTTAAATATCAACAAAGAAAAGGCAGAAATGATGAAATAATAGTGAAATCTAAAATGAGAAATTCAAGGTTGTAATTCCTTCTAAGAAACAAAGCAAACGAAAATGCTCCCTTTTTTCAAAACAAAATATGTGACTGCTACTCGTATGTCCCCTTTCAATATGTACAATTTACATCAGTGTTGCCACTTCCAGAGGAATTATCTTTGTATTTTCAGGATTCTTTGAGGCAGAAGCGTACTTTTCCCGAGAACAAAGTAGTTAAAAGTTCTCAAAACACGGGTTTGAAATGAATGTGGACTACAGCTATCGACATTATGGCATAAATCATAACCTGTAATATTCTACGTTAAATTAATGAACGTCGCTTTAATTAATACCTAGGCACACTGCTGTCTCTTGAAAATGGAACAGCTGAAAGACCTGAGATACTGAAGTGAGATTTATAGGATGCATTACTTATGATACAGGACGTAAGTGATCAGAATTACATACATGTAAGTGATGTGGAATACAAAATACTCAGTACCTTGTGTACCCACCACGAGCGGCAATAACGTCTCATGCACAGAGTGGCACCGACTGGAAAAGGTTCTGGAGGTCGATAAACGGAAGAGGTTCTAGACGTCAGTGTGAAGAAACGCATTCCATAATGTCTCGATTCGTACCCAAAGTTCATTATAGGTAACTGTGGCGGACGCTGACTGGCCAAGCGTCAAGCGACCGTATCCCGTAGTTGTCCAATGGGCGACAAATCAGGCGAACGTGCTGGCCGAGGAAGGTGTGGAGCCGGTAGACATTCCGCGCTACCTGTGTGGGGCTTTGTCCTGTTGAAAGATGGCACCGCGGACCTTTTGCAGATATGGCAGCACTTCAAGCTCCACTACTTCTGCGCTGTACCGCTGGCTGGTCATGGTTTCTGCAATAGGTATGACGTACTACAAAGGTAAAGCACGTGACAAGTCAACTAATCTGCAGCGATAGATTCAGTCCGTGTAGTTTAGTCTGTTAGAACAAGTGGTTCCGATGCGAGGAGGCTTGGGTTCAATCCCGATCATCGACAAATTCATGTTTCCGCATTGGCCCCCGATTGTAGATAATGAATCTACTGGCAGTTGGGTTCTTGGAGAAATTCTTTCGGGAATTTGTCCCAATAACCGTCTGGAATTAATGAAAAAAATTCTTTGCTTCAAAAAATTATAATAAGACGCAGATGATGTGACGTACTACAGAAGTGAAACACGTGTCAAAACGACAAATCTGTAGCGATACATTCCGTCGGTGCAGTTTAGTCACTTAGAAAAACTGGCTCCGGAGCGAGGGTTCGATCCCTGCCACAGACAAATTTGAGAATTTCACATGCGTAGGAGGCATGAACGTGAAAGAAAGCCAATAGCATCCCACGCCAGAAAGCATTGTGTCGGACCCTTATGACGCTGCATAATGAATGCCTCCTGCAGCCGTACACCACGACGTCGTCGTACAGAGATATGTATATCCATCATGGGTGATTAGCTTGAACCGCGACTTGTGGGAAAACACTATGCGCTGTCATTCGTCACGCCAGTGTTTGAGTTCTTGGACCCGTTGCAAAGGCGGACATCTATGGTTTAACATCAAGGGAAGTCAAAGCAACAGACGGTCGAAGTCTCTGTGAAGCAAATGGTGTCGGATAGAGCTCACAGACAACCCTTTATGTGATACAGACATCCACTGTTGTGCTAATCCTCTGCACGCTGTTCGGTCTGCCAACGCCACACGGCGGAGATGACGGTCTTCCCGTGCGTCTGTCTGCCTCTGGGCTCCATTCCGCTTTGTTGGTGTGCCAAACCTCCCTCTTCCCGCTGACACCTCACTGTGCTCGCATTTCGTTCATCACCAGCGGCGATGTCGCGAAAGGAGAGTCCGCCTTCCAGAAGTCCAATCAGCTGTACGTACTGGACTGCTGATGGACTGTGAGCAGACCAGTACCTACAGCTGTTGGACTGCTGCGACGGAGCCTACTCAGTTTCTACCACTGCTTTACTGCCATAATTTCACGAATTTATTATAACAACTTGCCACTGCATCCTACTTTTACACGTCCTGCGGACAGGGTTGGCAAGGTAATTTACTCATTACGTGCCCCCCAGAAAACCAACCTCAACGTCCTCGTCGTGGGGTGGTGGAAACAGGTGGATTAGGTGCTGTGATTCACAGTAGCTCCTCTTTTTGGTGCGTCCGAAACTTGCTGGCTAACTGAGGCTCTGGTCTACCTAAGCCAAGGTGTGAGGTATCGTGCTGAGGGCTGAATGGTACTGAGGTAGTAAAATATCTGTATCGTTAACGATCCCTTCAGGGCTCCAGGCGAAAACCTGTCGTAATTAGCCTTCCACCCGGGATAGAAGGATTACCGGGTGGTGACCTTTTATTTTCCTTCAGTTTCGTGGGACCAAATATGGAAACTTTTTTGGAAACAACAAACCCTGGGTTAGGGTCTGACTTAATCAGTACCCAACCTAAAAAAACAGCATCTTCCCAGCCAACGCCGGGATCTGTTGATCCTGAGGTGATGCCCAGTTGCTCTGGGAACACCTCTCAGGCTAAGGTGGGGGACGTTGTTTCGCAAAAGCAAACAAGACATCTGGAGGCAGCAGGTAATACCGGGTTGCCAAAAGAGTCTATGGTTGCTAGTGAGGCTGGTAACAGCAAGGAAGGGTTGCGACTTAGGACGACTGCTAAGCGCAACATCAGGAGGAAGTTAGCAAGGCAGATGAAGGGTCAAATTGACAAGGAGTTGAGTTCAGTGGGACCCACATCAGTAGATACTTCTCCACCGGTGGTGGGCAAGAAAGGCAACAGGCAGAGATCTGCTCTCTCTACTCCTTCTCCAGATGTGAGGAAGCCGACCAAAAGGAGAAGGGACGAGTCTCGTCCCATCACTTATGGTGAGGCTGTCACCACTGTTAGGATGGCCATCGTGAAGGAAAACTTCCTGAACGAATGGCTTGATGACAGTGAGGTTGGGACTATTCAGGAGGAGCTTTTGAGGAGGGTGGATGGTTCTCAAGTAGGAGAGCCTCTACCGCGCATCAATAGATTTTCCCTGAACTCTGGAGCCATTGTTTACCTTTGTGAGAACGAGGGAACAGGGCAATGGCTAACATCAGCCTTTGAAAAAAATGATAAGGTTTTGAAGGGCACTGGGCTCAAGGTGATGAGGGCCAGTGATCTTCCAAAACCGATCAAGGTTGCCTTTAGGACAAGGGATATTTGGACCAAAGATCCGAACGTCCTCTGCAGGAGGTTGTGTGCCTACAACAGCAGTTTGCACACAAACCACTGGAGGGTGTTGGATCGGGTACAAGATCCTAAGGCCGTCAGGTGGATTTTCTAGGTAGACAGGGAATCGACTAAATCTATTGCTAAAGCCAGGTTCAATGCCTATACTGGGGTCGATGAGGGTCCATTTAAAGTATTGCATGACCTTCAGGGCCCTAGCACTTCAAAGGAGGACACAGAAATGGAAGAGGCTCATTCTGCAGTTGTGGAGCCAGAAACAACTGCATTGTCTTCCCCTGACCATGGTCTGGAAGCAGGAAAGGACTCCGGTCCAGTTGTGTGTGGGGGAGACTGAGGAGGTGGATGTTATGAGCCTGGGTGGTGCCCATGAAGGTGTGGAGCAGGCTTCCAGCACCCACCTGGTGGATTCTGACCCGGCTGATCCTTCTACCACTTAGTCTCCATGCCTATCTTACAATGGAAAACTGCATGAAATGTATTCAGATCAATTTTCACCATAGTCGGTCTGTATCTGCTGCTTTGTGCTGCAGACTGGCTGCGGAGGATGTTGATCTGGCTTTCATTCAAGAGCCATGGATACATATTGGGAAGATCCTGGGCTTACAAGGAGCAGGCTATATCGTCTTCTATAATACATCAAGTAGGAGACCAAGGACCTGTATACTGGTGAGCAAAAGACATCATGCTATGCCACTTCCTGAGTTTACCACAGGTGATACAACCGTGATTAAACTTTTTATGTCATCTGATAGTGGCAGGGAAGAGCTATTTGCCGTCTCTGCATACTTACCATTTGATGAACCTGAACCACCTCCTTCTCAGGAGGTAAGAGACATTGTCCACTTCTGTGAGTCAGGTGGAAGACGCCTCATCATCTGCTGTGATGCCAATGCTCACCATATCATGTGAGGGAGCAGCGACTGCAACAGACGAGGGGACAACCTTTTGGAATATTTGGTAAGTACTAAACTTTATATTCTTAATCGAGGCAATGAGCCCACTTTTACTGTTTCTAATAGAAGTGAAGTCATTGACTTCACCCTCTGTAGTGCTAACATGTTTGACCGCATTATTAAATGGCATGTATCTAGTGAACCTTCATTGTCTGATCATAGATATATTTGCTTTTCAGTTGCCGATGGAAGAAAACAGCTAGTGCAAGTCAGAAATCCCAGAAGGACCAATTGGATTGGCTTCAGGAAAGATCTGGCGGCACATATTGGAGGCATGGAATTTAACATGCGCTCGGTGTTAGATCTCGAGTTAGCCGTTTACCAGTTGCAACTGTCTATTCTTGAATCTTACCACCAAAACTGTCAGGCCAAGACTGCTAGCTTACCAAGGCAAGTTCCTTGGTGGAATAAACAGCTTAGCAGTCTTAGAGGCAAAACTAGAAGGCTTTTTAATAAAGCCAAACGTACTGGTGAGTGGACGGTATATAAGACTACCCTCACACAGTACAACAAAGCAATTAGAGAGGCAAAAAGAGCCTCTTGGAGAGATTTCTGTGGAAGTATTTCAGATACTCCCAGTACTGCCAGATTTATGAAAATCATGGCTAAGGACAATGCAAATTGCCTGAACACCATCAAATTGGTTCATGGTAGCTTCACAAAAACTGGTAAGGAACACTAACAGAAATGATAGGTGTACACTTTCCAGATTTAAATATAATTGACCCCACTGGCGTACGCACAGCTGGCCTTGAGCGCCGATGTGCAAAAAAGGAGGACTGGAGGGTTGCCAGGGAGGTGGTCAATTATTCTAGGATTAAGTGGTCCATTAATTCTTTTGAACCATTTAAATCACCTGGCTGTGATGGAATCATTCCCATCTTGATGCAGCAAGGACTGGAGATAATTACTCCACCCTTGTGCAAAATTCATCGGACCTGCCTTGCTCTTGGTTATATACCAAGTGCTTGGAGACAGGTAGGGTAATATTTACTCCCAAGCCAGGTAAGTCAAATTACGAAGAGGCAAAGGCCTTTGGACCTATTAGTCTAACATCTTTCTTTCTCAAAACTCTTGAGAGGATGGTGTATAGGCATATTAGAGAGGTGGTTTTACTTCCTAAACCCCTCTCAAAATTTCAGTTTGCCTATTAACAAGGCAAATCAACAGAAACAGCTCTCCATGGCATTGTTTGTTGCCTGGAGAAGGCACTAGAATTTAAGGAGGTGGCATTAGCCACTTTCCTTGATATTGAAGGTGCCTTTGACAAGGTCTCTATGGAGACCATTGTGGGAGCTGTGGAAAGACATGGTGTTGATAGAACCTGTTGTCAATGGATTAAGGCCATTCTCACAAGCAGAACGGTCGTGGCCTCGTTACTCGGGGAGATTCTGTCGGTCTTCACCTGCCGGAGTTGCCCTCAAGGAGGAGTTTGTTCTCCCCTGTTGTGGTGTCTGGTGGTGGATGAACTGCTAGGGATCATGGAGGGGTCTGGTTGCGACTGTTTTGGCTATGTGCAGATGACGTGGCCATAATTGTCAAGGGAAAATTCCCTAAAACAGTCTCGAGCGTAATGCAAAGAACACTGGGACTTGTTGAGTATTGGCGAAGGAAGGTTGGTCTATCAGTAAACCCTGACAAAACCACCCTTGTGCCTTTCACTAGAAAGAGGAATCTTGGAGACCTTGGAGATATTGCTCTCTTTGGAAAAACAGTTCCTCCCAATACACTGGTTAAGTACCTGGAAGTCATTTTGGACTGAGGCTTAACCTGGAAACAGCACCTAGATTACTGTATTGCCAGAGCCAAGAAAGTGTTCTGGTCATGTAGAGGTGCTATTGGCAAATCCTGGGGTCTCAACCCGAGGATCTTGCACTGGATATATACTATGGTCACTTATGGCTCAACGGTGTGGTGGCGCAGAGTTAACCTCTGCATGGTGCAGGCTAAACTTAACAAGTTACAAAAGCTGGCCTGCATAGGTATATCAGGAGCAATGAGAACTACTCCAACAGCTGCATTGGAGTTGCTTCTTGATATTCTGCCATTTCACCTTCATATTGAGGGTGAGGCCATTATGGGGGCATATAGATTATGCTGCAATGGCATGTGGAGACCGTCGTTGTGGGTTGGAGCCATATCAAGCCTATTCAGGAGTATTTTTGTAAGGAGCCCATCTTTCAAATGGGAACCAACAACATGCTAGTAAAATATCATTTTGATAAGGCATTCAGTGTGAACTTTCCCAGTCGCAGTGAATGGGAAATGTCCTTTGTCCCTGGGTGCAGCGGTGAAACTGTTTGGTTTACTGATGGCTCCAGGACAAACGTAGGAGTTGGAGCAGGGGAATATTGCCTATCCAGAGGTTATGGTTCATGTCAAAGCCTTGGAAGGCATGCTACCGTGTGTTCCAAGCTGAGGTGTATGCTATTCTAGCATGCGCCTCAGAATGTCTGATCAAAGGGTATCACAATGTGCGTATCCAGATTTGTTCAGACAGCCAGGCAGCTTTACTGGCACTTTGTCAGTGCCACATTTCATCCAAAATTGTTTGGAACTGCCTCCAGACCCTAACTTAACTGGCAAACCGGAACAAAGTGTAACTGTTCTGAGTTCCAGGACATAGGGGTTTTGAAGGTAATGAGAAAGCTGACCTTCTTGCTAAAGAGGGGGCAGAGCAGGCTTTTTATGGTCCAAAGCCTGCATTAGGGCTTGCCTCTGGTGTGGCCAGAGGACCAACTAAAAGGCTGCTGAGGACTAAGCAGCTTGACCTCTGGCATGCTACCAGGGGTCAGAGGCAGGCGAAGAAACTTAATCAAGGACCCTTGCCTCAATTGGCTAAGGAACTCCTTAAACTGCCAAAAAAGGATATTGGACTGATTGTTGGTCTACTTACAGGACACTGTCGTCTTAACAGGCACCTTAATTTTATTGGGGTGAAAGAGGATCCACTTTGTAGAGGATGCCATCTGGAAGAGGAGACTTCTTTTTCATTTTCTTTGTGACTGTGACTTTTTTGCAGCACTCAGGCTTGAACACTTTGGTACTCACAACTTGAAACCAAGTGATATCTCTTTAGTACCAATCAAGAGCATTCTTGCTTTTGCTCGTGCATCTGGTCTCTTTCGAGATTAGGGCTGGGGATGCACAATAGACCTTAGGTCGCGGTGCTGGATCAATTTAGTAACCCCCATTGGTACTAGTAACAAGTACTCATTACGTATTATACGTAAATTACGCGTAACATACAGGTAATTTACTTGGCGTAGAAAACCAGTTTTTTACGCAGACGTAAAAAACTAATTTTCCTTCTTGTGTGTGTATAAATAATATAATATAAAAACCACTTTAATTTTATTACACTTTAAACTTAAAATTTCTTGTGTATTTCACTACGAAATCATTATTCTCTTAAGATTGTTCATTCAGCTCAGTAACGTACTAACAGATTTCTTTTTAGAAATTATAATGTATCTGTTCTTTCTTGTATATTAAAAATGGAGAAAATAATCTACCTCTTGCACTAGCATCGCTAAAAATCGCAATTTATATTGAATAGAATTCAATATTTTATTAACAGCTACAAATTCGTCGAATGTTTTTTCATATTTATGTAATTCTACAAAATACACAATTTTATGTTCAGTTTGTTCACCAAAGATAATATTTTGACATGAATGTCTATGGCATGTCTATAACGCAAAATATGGTACATTTTCATTTAAAAATATTTGTGTTTGACATATTACCCAGGTGTTCACTTCAAAATCATAATTTTACCCTTTTAAAACTCTAAACGTTTTTCATATTGATTGTGGTATACTTATACCCTTAAAGGAAAAAACTGTATATTTGACAAAACATTAAACTACTTCTTTTAAATGTAACTCTTTAAACGTTTATAATTGTCACTCTCAGTTCTCACACACCCTGAATCACACTAATAATCCCCCCTGTTATGATCTTGTAACTTAAGAGTTTTAACCAATTTCTACGAACGTTCGAATCTGAGCCGGTTTCTTGTAGTATTATGGACAAAAGACCAATTAGAGAAAAGTCTTTCAAGTTGGGCTGAAGATGCTGGGATGTTTATTAACTTCAAAGCAACTGCTGACAACTCCTTATGGTGCCGACTAGCGAAGTACCAGAATGTCCGTGGTGATTTAACACCCTTCTTCATAAGCGCTCCAAACTTTTCAGATTTTTCTCGATGCTGTTGAAAACTGGTTATCCCCGAGGGGTCGAGGTTCTCTAAAATGAACTCCTCAACTTGTTCATGCTGTTTCTCATTCATTTTCAGGATGAAGAACATTGGCTGCAAGGCTGTATATATTTAGCGATTGGCTTCTCTGTTTTTCTACATATGGCATGAGGTCCTTATGGTCCTCAGGTAGACGTAAGTTCATCCACAATTCAACTGCATCTGCAGCAGTTGTTTCTTTTTTCTGACATATATTTATTAGCTGACTTACTGTATTAAGCGCTGCGATTGTATCGGCAATTTCTTTGAGAAAGGCACTATCATAGAGGTGGGACTTAATTTGAGAAGACAATTTCTCAGCTTCATCAGTGGCAGCAACTTTTCTCATCGCACTTAGATTGTTAGTCAAGGACAAACAGGCATTCCTCTGAGAATACCAGCGGGTGTCGCCAGCGAGGCATACTTTAGAGACACCATTTTCTGTCAGTTCATGTTCTCGATCAGGGTGCTTGAGAGACCTCAACACCATGTTCACACGAGATACAATGTTTTTCGAGAGAAGATCCTTAGCTAGAAGATTTCCAGTATGGGCATTGCAGGCAGAATGCCACAAGCCGTGATTTTTACTCATTTTAACCATGTTACTGGCGTTGTCGGAAACTGTACAATAAATATTAACATTGTATCCTTCTTTAGTTAGCTTTTTTGATTCACTGACCACATCACAAAGTGCTTCACCTGTTTCTGGCGAACCAGACATGTCGAAAGCATCAAGAAAAACACTTTCAGCTCTGCCATTGCTTCAACAGGGATTGTGAAGAAGTGTTACAACATTTTTTGTGTTGTGCGATTCATTTTTCCAACAGTCTATGAGCAAAACGGAGTCTGTGTCTGTAGCACTGATGATAATCTTAGTAACTTCATCATATACTTCATCCAGAAGTTTATGAGAAAAGGCTTTTCTTGTTCGTGGTTTAAAGATAGGCCGCATTTTTTGACAGAACTGTTTACATTGTACCGATTCTACCACACTAAATGGGATGCTGCAAACATACAAAACCTTGGCAATAACAAGATCTATTTCTTTCTTTGTGGAGGCACTCATCGTGTCCGAAAAATCGGTTATTTGTCGATTAACCGTGGAAGGTTTAGAACTTACAGTGGTGGGTGATCAAGGTAGAAACTGTCTTCCTCTTCATGAGATGAGGAGGGTACACTCGTCACCACGGACACGGTTGAGCAGGAACTCGGGCTGGGTCTTGCAACTGGAACTAGAGGATCGTCAATGTCTATAGACATTTCCGAGTCCGATCGATGCAGGGTAGAACTGGAACTCGCCGGTGGTGGCAGTGGCAGCAGTTCAGGAGCTTTGGCAGAAGTCCTGGCGCAGACCTTTCTGTGGGCTTTCAGACGCTTCCCTGCTGTATTCTTGACAGTTAATCCACATTCACAACACTTGGCACAGTTCTTGTGTTCCACTTTAGGTGGAATAAATCCGAGTTCCTCGTACACATTATGAAGAGTTCGACCGCCGCGATTCATAGTGGGAAGAGTCTTCAATTAGAATGTTGAGCCTCCTTCAACGACTAGTGAGGATGAAAACAAACGGTGTTTAATAAGAACGGCCTCAGCTTTGAACTGAAGCCAACAGTAAAACCTACCGCATTTAAATAACAGAAAACATGTGTACTTCGCATAGTTATAGTGTTACCGCCGAGTTAACGAGAAGTTGCCGACGCTGTTGTACTTCTGCGCCTACCTAGCAGTGAATCACTGTAGAGAAAGAAGCCGGCAGCACGCGCATGGATATCAAAGGCGAGCCGCGTGGCAACGTCTCATTTTGATTGTTCCTATCGTCTCGTTTCACTTTAAACTACACTGCGGTGAGGCTTCTGATTTCCTTTGCCGAACATAATATTTTAACGTGGGTTCCACACTAACTATCATAAAGAAAAGGATTTGCCCGTGTGAATGTGAAGGCTAGGGAAAAAAACAAAAAGAATATGACGTGATACTGATGTGTATGTTATATCCTGGTGGTATGGCACGTGGACGTAGCAGTTTACACTGTTCCAATAAGATCATATAAAAATACCGAACAGTATGTTGGGTTTTAAAGGATCTCCGTTTTTTGTGGCATTCGTACTTGACAAGTTAATTAGAGTCCAAAGCCATGTTTTTTTGTTTTGTTTTTTTACATATTTTACGCGTTTTTTACATATTTTATCTTTTCTACGCGTTTTTTACGCGTAATTTAAGCGTCACGTAGAAAACCTATTTTTACACGTTCATTTGCACTTACGCTGCGGTCGGAATCATCAATCTAGGCTCTTTACAGTTCAGTATGGTTCATTACACAGCACATAAGTACCAGACGTGTTCAATAAGCAATGCCTCGGCGCAAGTGTCTCGCGCATGACTTTTTGCTTAGCCATCAGACGGTTCTTTGCATTAGCTTCATTTAGCTTCATTAAACGATTGTTTTTGCCATTAGCTTCATTTTACTGCGTAATAGAACTCAGTAATTTTTTTTTCTTCGTATTTAATTGTGTTTGAAATGGATGATTATTGTCCAACTGTGTCGACGGGTGTCAAACAACGATGAGTTATAAAGTTTTCAACTCATGAAAATGCATCTTTCAAAGAAATTTACGCCAGATTAGTGGAAGTTTATAGTTCTGGAACTTTGGACATAGTTCCTTCTTGGAAAAGAAAATCAAAGGACGGTGGGGGAATGTCGACCATAAAGGATCAGGCATGGATTAGGAAGCCCGTAATACCGCGATTTGAACAGGCAAAATGTCGACGAGCTCATCAGGGAAAGTCGAAGAACATTTCAGAGAGCCATAGCAGGATAGCTGAAAATTAGTTTAGGTTGTGTCAATGACCTTGTTAACGTTTCAGAATACAACAAAGCAAAGTGGGTGCTCGTTCGGTACCGCATCACCTAAAGACTGAAATGAAGAAATCAAGACTTGAAATATGGCAAAGGTTGCTGGCTCGCTATGAAAATTATGGAAGTAATTTTCTCGAAGGCATTTTGACTGGTGATGAGATTTAGGTTGGTTCACCATTATGACCCAGAAATGAAAAATCAATTGCTGGAATACCGACACCAATCTTCTCCTCTAGCGAAAAAATTCAAATCTCAAAATTCTGCCAATAAATGCATGCTTATTGTGTTCTGAGATCACAGAGGTATTATTCATTACGAGTACGTAGTCAAAAGCATGACAATCAACCCTAAAAGCTACGTGCATACCTTAAAAAAGTTAAAGCAAAGAATAAACCGCGTGCGTAGGGGAAAAGCCAATGATTCGGCAAACGACAACGCCAAATTCCACGCCAGTGCCTTCACTTCAGAGGGCATACAGAAATCGGGTTTGAATTTCTTGAACATCCTAACTACATCTCAGATTTGGCGCCGTTCGACTCCTGGTTGTTTTCTGCTCTCAAGAGACATCTGAAAGGAATTCAGTTCACCTGTGACGAAAATGTTCAAGCCACTACGATGAAATGGTTCCGAGAATAATCGGAGGATTTTTACAGAGACGGGTTTATAAAGCTTATTTCACGTTGGTGTATTTGTATCAAGCGTGAGGAGGACTAGGTAGAAAAATAAAACATGTGAATTAAAGTAGAAATTCTGAGTGTTGTTCTTGTTTTGTTTCAATTTGATTGCGTGTCACTGGATTTGTATCATACATATAAATATGAAGGCATTACTTTCTGAACACCTTCTGCAGTAATCAATCAGCCATCCACATTTAATATCCATTCGTTTCGTCACAACTTGAGCTCTCTTATGCAAACGACATTATCACAGCTCAAACGCATAGCGTATTCGTAAACATTGTGCCCGCGAAATATAGTGCTCATAATCCCCAATCAGTGTTGTATTCAGGCCATCTTCTCGGGGGTGCTTAGCCCCCCCCCCCCCGAAAATACATGAACGTCCCCTGTAGGTTTCCTTTTAAATTTAGTCTATGTTTCGTTTATAGCTGAATATTTGAAGAAATTATTAAGAAACAATTTAAGAAAATGAGGAAAAATATTCTAATAGTAAACATAAACAACCACATTGACTTCAAGCTGAAATTTCTATCATCCGTCAATAAAACATTAAACACTCCTCGCTGAAGGGGCAATTTTTAAAGTACTGACAACTCGGATTATTGCAGTAATAAAAATCGAATCCCACAGAGTAGAGATGTTTGTACTGCAATATATCATCATAGTTTGGAAGCCGGCCTTCAGCTTTATTTCAGTCTTTTGGATACCAACTTACCATGTATACCATTAAGCCTCAGTGTAGCTAACGTGACGTTAGTTCCTCCAATACAGCTAAATATTTGCTACCTAATTTTTAACAATAGCAAATTAGTAGAAAATATTCCCATTAAAAGTTTTTTCTTCCTGGTGGTGGGTAGTTTACACCCTGTGAGAAAGAAAAAAATCAAGGCACCTCAACCTGTCATCTAAACAGTTAGTTAGTTTTTTTACTACTATTTTCTAATTTAAGTAATCTGAAGGGGCTGGAACCAAGTGCAATGGTTTACACCATACGTTTTCAGGTAACCCCTCCTAATGCTTTGGAAGGGGGGAGATTTTCTCCAACACAGCGTTACCTTACTAGCATTCTCAATATTTTACACCAGCCCATAGTTAAATCCGCGGTGCATTAAAGCAAAGGTAGAGCATTTTTACATTCTTAATTATTTGTATGTCTAGATAGTTTTCTCGGAATTTGCATTTGCGATGTACAAGCATAAGAAAAATTTTATACCCCATTTAAAAATTTTATATGTATTAATGAACATATAAATAACAAAACTGTAATTAGATGTACATAACCAGTCAAAAAATTTCAGCCCCCTCAAAATTTGTAAATGCCCCCCCCCCCCCCCGTCCGGGAAAAAAGTTATCTGAATGCAGCAGTGTCCCCAATGCACAGTCAATCGTAAACAAGTATTATAGCAAAAAAAGTGAGACTCACCCGTTGAAAACAAATTAGTAAAATCATGCAATGCATTGATTATGATACGCTTTCCTAACATACCAGAAATAATTACTCAAGTTATGAGGATAATGGCTGTGGAATAAATCTCGCTCCTGTTCCCTGAACTTTGACCCCATTTCGATTTTATTAAACGTAATTGGTTCAGTATGCCTCCAGAACAACATAAAGTTTTGTTGTAATCGAAGCATTTTCCCGTAAGTTATGACGCATAAGGGCGATGAAATGAATCCCACTCCTATGTCCTGACCTTTCACTCCATTTCGTCCATTTTTAATAGGGTTTGTCCTCAGGAGGTCCCCTATCACAAACTAAAATTTCATCGAAATCGAATCATCTTTACGCAAATTATGACGCATAAGAGCAATGGAATAAATCCCACTCCTATGTCCTGAACTTTGACCGCATTTCTCCCATTTTCCATATGGTTCGTCCCCAGGTAGTCCCCTACCACATACTAAAATGGCATCGAAATCAAACCATTTTTACGCGAGTTATCGTGCGGACGGGCAGACAGACAGCCAGAAGGACAACACTGGATCATATACGCTTCTTCAACATACGGTTGGAAAGCGTCTTTCTTACACAAACACATT
Organism: Macrothele yani; assembly: GCA_039090855.1. Lineage (NCBI taxonomy): Eukaryota > Metazoa > Arthropoda > Arachnida > Araneae > Macrothelidae > Macrothele > Macrothele yani. The sequence continues at coordinate 97,003,059 of CM077007.1, read as the reverse complement.
TCACTCTTCTACCCTTGATCTCGTACACCACTTGAAAAACCCTTGACCAAAACCTGCATACTGCTACGCTGCACATGACCTAAGTGAGATATCTTTATAGACAGGGATGACTTCAATGCAACTAAGAGTTTTTCGGCGTAAATAAAACTGTGACAATGTGACATTGCATATACATTGGTCACAAAAAGTTACGGATATTGCGGTTTTGAAGGGAAACCTGATGATATGCAAATTTAGAGGCAACTGGTAATCGGCTATCAGCGTGGTTCATACGTAAATTAGTATCATGACAACACAGCACATGGCGTGCAAACTCCAATGAAAATACTCCGCGAGAAGTGGAAAACTTACCGTTTCACCGCTTGGTCTAGAAATTTGCTGAATTGTATTGCCTTCAATCTGAAACCTGAAATTATGTCCAGACGACGTTTTAGCATTGACAACAGAAATAGGGTTGTTGGAATGTTAGAGGCGGGTGTATCGCAGATCGATGCAGCTGCCTCTTTAGGAGTTTCGCAAACTGCAGCAAGTGGAAATATTGCAGGTCGACACAGGAGGGATCGCCCGAGGATAACATCCAGGAGGTAAGATCGTTACCTGGCAATAAGTACTCGGAGAAGGCCTAGTATCAGCAGTAACTAACTCCGTGAATCATTTCGAGCTACTTCCGGTGTTGCAATATGTAATTAAACCGTACGAAACCGTCTTCACGAGTACGGACTCAAAACAAGGAGACCGCTGGGATGTACAGCACCGACATCAGCTCACCGTCGTCAAAGATGTACCTGGATCCAACAGTACATGTCATGGAATACAGTGGGCTGCCATCTACTTTTCACACACGAATCCTGTTTCGCTCTTTACTCTGATAATCGACGATAATACGTGTAGAGGAAATCCCGCAGACGAATGCAACCACACTAAGGGCAGTCCGCCCGACCTTACCAGCGGCAGTTAGTTCTGATCTGGGCAGGAGTGTGTTTCAATGGCCATACTTCCTTGTATGTTTGTCACGGCAGCATGAATGCCTCAGTGTACCGAAATGAGATAACTGTGCCCGTTGTGACCCTATTTTACTCTGCTATTGGATGTACATTTTGACAATGAAGCCAGTCACCGTGTGTGGAGCGTGCTTCAGGGGCAGGAAAATCATGAAATTGAATCGTTACAGCTGGCTCCAAGGTGGCTTTACCTTAATCCTGTTGAGAATATTTGGAATGCTGTTTGGCGACATCTGCATAACCACTTTCAATACCCCGTACACTGGCAGACTTCCGTAACATGCTGCCTGTAAGATGGGACGAGCAGTCGCAGATTTCAAAAATAATGGTATTGCAAGTATGTCTCGTATGTGTCAAGATGTTCTTCGACACAGAGGTGGTGTTACCGGGTATTGAAAATCTCAGGTATAGACATTCTCCGAATTTACCATTTTGCCTATATTGCAGTGCTACATTATTGTGAGCAGAAACTGCGCAATAAATAGTTTCTGTGAACGCACTCTTTGTCGTTTGTGTTACCTAGTCTCACTGATGTTATTTTAATGCTTGTTGCTTGAGTCAGATACATATTACATACATCCTTCATTTCATGCAATATCACTAACTTTTTTGCCACTTGCTTCAAAACTTCTGGTGTACGCCCAAATTATAGTAAACTTCACTCGTCACGTTCGTTACGAGGACCAAACTATTGTGAGCGTTTATCAACCTCAGGCATAGGAACTCCAATGATGTCACTAATTCAATTAGCAAAAACTTGTTGTCACGATGTTATTCTATAGTGAAATGTCTTTTTGCCGGTGGTGGGATTCGCAACTACCTATCTTAGCTCCGGAGCTAGAATTTTCCCGAGTGTACTACATGGACTTCTCCTATCCCTGCAGCTTGCTGTTTTGATCCTTGTGTCACATTAGTGGCACGTCACAACTCTCTCCTATCGCACATATTGCTTTAAACTTGGCATAATATGAAATGCTTGCGTAATTATGAGGTGTTATACTTTTATAGTTTGGGTGGTTGTATAACGAAGTAAATTTCTCCGTCATTTCTGTCCACGCCAGGATTCGAACCCGGATCCCCTCATTCCGGAATAAGTGGACTCGGGTTCGAATCCCGGCGTAGACCAAAAATGACGGAGAAATTTACTTCGTTATAATGGCGCTCGAACTATCCGGATGACCTGACCGTTCAAAATCTCGGAATGGTGTGATGTTCTTTCCACACCGCGAGATAGGAAAAATAAGAGAATCCCTTCTCCAGCGCTTCGAAAAATAAATGTGTGTGACGTTGCATTCCACACACCAGATTGACTGGGAGTTCTCGAGTGCACGTTCTACAGTGGATGGCTCCCTGCAACGATTCATGGTCACGGCTGACCCGTGGGCCGTGCCCCCGGCCCTCTTTCGGGAGGGGGAGATGTGACGTACCTGCCAGCAGGACGCACACGACATAAAGGCAGATAGGAATCAGAATGAACGTCTGCGTAGCTCAGTTGGTAGAGCGACTTGTTCCGGAATAAGCGGACTCGGGTTCGAATCCCGGCGTAGACCAAAAATGACGGAGAAATTTACTTCGTTATAATTGTTTCAGGTATTGTATAGAAAGCTGAGGCATTCATATATTATACAAAGGCCGTTCCATAAAAACCCAGAGCATTGGGGGAGGGGGTCAACAGCGCGAAGGGGGAAAATAACCACGTAGATGACAAACTGAATTAAAGAAGTATCTATGGCAAAAGTTATTATCCATGGCAAACGATTCTGGTTTTGTTATTGCGCAGTTGTTCAAGGTAAGTCTGCATTTCGCCATACAGCTATGGAGATCAGTGATTCAGAATTCAGAAGTGAAATGTGTTGTGCGATAAAATTGTGCTATCGTTTGGGTAAAACGGCTGCAGGAACAGTTGATTTAATGAAAATTACTTGCAAAGATAAATGTCTGGGTGAGTCAACGATTTTTAGATGGCACCATGATTTTAAAAACAGGGCGTTTGTCGGCAGAACTCGCTCCTAGGCCTGGTCGACCTGAAATGTTGTTATGGAGCGTATTGTTAACACTGGTTAGGCAATCGTTCAAGAAGATCGACGAATGACGTATGAAAGACATAGCGGCGTCCATTAATATTTCAAGAACGTCGGCATTCCTCCTTCTACGCAACAAATTACTGCTGCACGGTGTGTGTTCCAGATGGGTACCTCATCATCTGACGAGAGAACAATTGTTAGCCAGAGTTCAGGTGTGTCATGAGTCGAAACGAATGATTGCAAAGGATCCAAACTTTCTAAGCACGGTAATAACTGACGATGAAACATGGGTCCATTATTTCAACCTCCTCACGAGGCGCGCAACGATTGTCTGGAAACACACAGGCTGACCTCTTGTGAAAAAGGTTCGCCAAACCAAATCACTTGGGAAGGTGATGATGATAATTTTCTTTGAAAAGGTGTAGTCTACCAGGATGCCGTTCCTCCACAAATTACTGTCAATGCTGAGTATTACATTTCAGCCTTGAAGTGTTTGAGACGACGCATATCGATTAAGTGACCGCAACTGGTGGGCAAGTAGGTCCTACACCATGTTAAACGACCGCCCACATATGGCCGCTTGTGTTCAACAGTTTTTTTACGAAATGAAGTTTTGAAATCATGCCACAGCCTGCCACAGTGCTGATCTCGCTCCATGCGTTTTCTGGTTGTTTCCAGCACTAAAGGAAAAGTTCCGTGGCGGAACATTCAAAGCAGATGCTGACATTATTCAAGCTGTACAGGGGTAGCTAAGGCAGCTTCCACAAAATCCCTTCGCCACTTTCTTTTGGAAAGTGGACTAAACGATGGGACCGCTGCATATCATCCGAGGGAAGATACTTTGAGAAAGAATAACGTACATTTTGCTGTATCTATATTTCTTCATTCTGTGTGATTTTACTTTAAGTTTTTATAGAACGGCCGTTGTAGTATTACATACAGTACATTGCCAGTACTGTAAACAAAAGCAGATATTCTGACGATATCAAAACAGTTTATAATAACAAGAAAGACGACATCGAATTTTCAGTTGTAAGGAGCACGTCTTTTGAATCTTTTCTGACACGTATAATATACTATTTTAAAGTTTTTCATAGTCAATTGAAAACACTCCACAAAATACATAGAAGAAAAATCAACCGCATATTTACAATCGATAAAACATCTAGAAACAGAAATAGTTACTTCCTCTCAGTAACTGTAGCAGAGACAAAGAGATTTTTATATCAAACAGTTTGAAGAACAAATATAGAGACAAATATGATCAAAATTTGCATCCTCCAAAGTAAGAATTAGCGAGAAAAAGGTCTTAACATTTCTGCCCCTAACGGGTAAACTGTGCACTATTTTAAAAGAAAATATTTCCCATCTTTACTGAAACGAACGGCATACAGTAAAAAAAGAAATTTTTCAAAAGGGCTTTTTAGAAGCTGCGATACAGCAAAAAACAGAAGTACACACTAACACCATATAGCGCCAGAACTGTTAACTACAAAACTTTAGGAGTAAAAGCAAAGTGTTCCACAAAGAACATAATATACGGTGTTGAAAGTTTTTTCTAAATCGGGTCTTTAGAAGCAGAGATACTTACAAAAATCAGTAGGACATTTGCTCTCCTAACGAGAAAATTGTGCACTAGTTTTGGCAGTAACTGTACACAAAATGTTTTGGTGGTTAGTATTAGTAGTATCTGATATTGACCAAAAAAGAATTTTTTCAATAGAATTTTTGACGCACAGACGTTACTAGTTATTAGCTGCAAACAGAAACGTAAACTCATGAACTCTTAGTGGCATACGTGTACCTTAAGAAAAATTTGAATTTTTTTGCAAAATATTTCGTCCCCGAAACGCTCTCTGACAAATATTTGTTTTCCCAAATCGTACTGTTGGAAGCATAGATATCGTCAAAAACAAAATATGCATCTACGCCCCTGGCAGAAAAATTATGAATGATTTTCAGCAGAAGGTATTCTCAAAATGCTTGTCATAGTGAGTGGTATCTGACCGGGAAAGAATTTTTTTAATCGAGCTTTCAGAAGCACAGATTACGTTGCAAACATATCAAAAACAAAGGTATACACTTATGCCCCTAGTGACTAAACCATTCTTTACAAAATTCGAAACTCTATGGAGAACATTTCCCACTAGGAGCTCCATCCGATGCAAAAAGAATTTTTCAAATCGGATTTTTAGAAGTAGAGATATCGGGGAAATCTAAATTTTACTTTACACCCCTAGCGGAGAAACTATGCATTACCTGAAAAACAAAATGTAGCCAAAGTAATAATACTTGTTAAAAATTCGTACGTATAGGAGATAATTACTTAGAGGCGTGCTGTCTCCGTACGATATCATCAAACCAACATCTCTGACTGTACAATAAAAAACTTTATTTACAATAAAAGACATGATTTTAAAATATTTAAAAAATGGCAAGATCTTTCGGGGCTACAATAGCACCGTCCTCAGGCCACCCAACAGTGCCACAAAGCATAGGGAAGTGCCGCAATATATAACCAGTCTCCCCCGCGAGACCCACAATACATTTGTTCAAAACCGCAGGTGATGCCAATTGAGAAAAACAGCAGAACAAAAGTAATATGTACAAATAATATAATCGATTAATTAAGGTCCTCTTCTTCAGTTTTTTGAATGGGAGAAGTAATTATTTTTCTCCATTGTCTAGGAACAAAAACAGGTAAGTCCAAGTTACAACAGGTATTACCATAAGAGATTATATACAGACTCTCGGTAAAAAAGACAGTTTGTTTGTTTACATTGGAGGAGAGTACTATTGTATTAGGCCAATCGGGAGAGTAACCTCCCTGGCGAACAGCTGTAGTAAATGAAGTAGAAATGCAGTCAGTTCGAAGTGCATATTTATGTTCAGACAATCTAATGTTCAGACTTCTAAGGGTAGAACCTATGTAGTATTTGATATCTTCGTTAGGAGCCGAGGGAAGCAATGGGATACGATATATTCCTTCTTTATTCAAAGTGGCAACTTTATCTCTGTCGTTACGTATGGTAGAAAAAATGTTTTTGGTGCAAATTCCAAATTTTAATATTATATTTATTACATACCTTCCGCAATATAGAAACTACGGGAGGGATGAAATCAACTTTACCAACGTATATAGGGGGAACGACTTCCCTTGACAACGTCGTAAATCTTAGTCTTTCAAATTTCTGTAGAAGTTCCCGAAAGAAGCAGGCGGGATATCCAAATGATATGGCCATGTTCTGTATAAGAGCTAGTTCGTCCTGACGTATCTTACGGGTAGAGGAATGAGTAAATGCTCGTTTAATTAAAAAACGTAAGGTTGAAGCTTTGTGTTCCGGGGGGTGCGAAGAGATAAAAGGTATCAGACAAGGTGTGAAGGTCGGTTTTCTATAGACGGATAATTTGATAAGGTTAGAAGTCAAGTCACGAGTTAATAAAATGTCCAGAAAGGGTAATATACCATTTTTTTCAAGTTCCATCGTGAAGGTGATAGTAGGATATTGGTTGGACAGACATGTGGTAAATTCGTTCAAGTACCATGGAGTGAGGCCAGAAGACCAACATATCATCCACGTATCTTAAGAGGAGTGCCGGTTGATTCGTGAATTGGCTCAGAACTTTATCTTCCAATGACTGCAGTAAAATTTCGGCCAAAACAGGGGAGAGGGAGACCCCATTGGTGCCCCCTCCATTTGTTGGTAGAATTTGCTATCAAATTTGAAATAAGAACGTTTTGCAACCAATTTCAAAGCAGAAATGATTGCATCAACCTCCAAAGGGAAATTGAGTTATCAGCAAGCAATTTCCCTTCAATAATCGAGTGGACTACTTCAAGTGGAACATTTGGAAACAGAGACACTACATCAAGAGAAGCCATAACAAATGAGTTTCCCTTGGGATCAAAAGATTTTATTCGCGTTAATGCCTGAGTAGAACTATTAATGGAAACTGAAGAATTTGCTATAAGTGGTTTTAAGTAAGTTGCTAAAGCTCTCTCCAGTGTACGGGTGGGGCTAGCATACCCCGAAATCAACAGTCTGAGGGAGTGGTCAGGTTTGTGGGTTTTGATTTTCCCGAACAACTCAGGGACTCTTGTACCTACAGGAGGCTTCATTTTAGTAGAAATGGACTTAGGCAAGAGACCCCGGTTCCTGAGTTTACTTAACTCAGCTACAGTCGCATTTGTCGGGTCAGAGCGAAGTATCCGATGTGGAATCAGAGCTATTGCTTGGTACATCTTATTGTAGTAATCTTTTGCGATCTAATAAAATAATTTGCTGGGACTTGTCAGCGCTAATGATTGAGAGATCCGGGTTTCGAGAAAGTTGTAACAATTGGTTGCGTTCATATTTTAGAAATGAAGAAGGTTTATCAGAATTTGAAAGGGAGTCAGCTAAGGCATAACGAGTGATATCTTGTTCCTTCTCTGGCAAGGCCCCAATGACATTCTCTATCTGAGGTAAAGATTGAAATGGTCGAAAAGTTAAAACTGGATAGCTGAACTTGAAACCACGATTGAGGGCCGAACGTTGAATATCAGATAACACTATGGAGCTATAGTTGATGAAAGAATCAGGTAAATCACGATTAGTGGTTCTGTAGCTGAAGTTCTTAGGTTGGAACAAGTGAGGGCGTGTAGAAACCAGATTGCATAATTTACGAGTGTGTCCTTGATTCATGGTGTTTATTAAAGTCTGTATAGTGGTAAAGAAAACCAACAAAGTCTTACCTAATAAAATAGGATGGGAAAGTCTGGATAGTTGAGTATAAGCATTGTAGGATTTAAGGTTTAACAAGTCCAGGTAACTTCTTTTTCTCCTTATTTCTTTGGTTAGTCGTTTTTGTTGAGCATTAACAATTACGTGTGCATCCTGTTGAGATATGGCAAAGGTTCGTATTCGCAGGAACTTGGGCACCACACCGAGTGAACGGCAGTTGAGTAGAAAACTAAGGTGAGTCTCACAGCGGGCTAGTTTCCGTCGGATGTTACAGAAGGTCTTGGTTGCGGCTTCCATGCTACGTGCGCTTTAAAGTGCTACAGATTCTACCAGAATCCCTCACACATAGTATCACAAGGTTTGCAGCTAAAGAGTAATACTTGTTAAAAATTCGTACGTATAGGAGATAATTACTTAGAGGCGTGCTGTCTCCGTACGATATCATCAAACCAACATCTCTGACTGTACAATAAAAACTTTATTTACAATAAAAGACATGATTTTAAAATATTTAAAAAATGGCAAGATCTTTCGGGGCTACAATAGCACCCGTCCTCAGGCCACCCAACAGTGCCACAAAGCATAGGAAGTGCCGCAATATATAACCAGTCTCCCCGCGAGACCCACAATACATTTGTTCAAAACCGCAGGTGATGCCAATTGAGAAAAACAGCAGAACAAAAGTAATATGTACAAATAATATAATCGATTAATTAAGGTCCTCTTCTTCAGTTTTTTGAATGGGAGAAGTAATTATTTTCTCCATTGTCTAGGAACAAAAACAGGTAAGTCCAAGTTACAACAGGTATTACCATAAGAGATTATATACAGACTCTCGGTAAAAAAGACAGTTTGTTTGTTTACATTGGAGGAGAGTACTATTGTATTAGGCCAATCGGGAGAGTAACCTCCCTGGCGAACAGCTGTAGTAAATGAAGTAGAAATGCAGTCAGTTCGAAGTGCATATTTATGTTCAGACAATCTAATGTTCAGACTTCTAAGGGTAGAACCTATGTAGTATTTGATATCTTCGTTAGGAGCCGAGGGAAGCAATGGGATACGATATATTCCTGCTTTATTCAAAGTGGCAACTTTATCTCTGTCGTTACGTATGGTAGAAAAATGTTTTTGGTGCAAATTCCAAATTTAATATTATATTTATTACATACCTTCCGCAATATAGAAACTACGGGAGGGATGAAATCAACTTTACCAACGTATATAGGGGGAACGACTTCCCTTGACAACGTCGTAAATCTTAGTCTTTCAAATTTCTGTAGAAGTTCCCGAAAGAAGCAGGCGGGATATCCAAATGATATGGCCATGTTCTGTATAAGAGCTAGTTCGTCCTGACGTATCTTACGGGTAGAGGAATGAGTAAATGCTCGTTTAATTAAAAAACGTAAGGCTGAAGCTTTGTGTTCCTCAAAAATTTAATTAAAAACGTAAGGCTGAAGCTTGTGTTATGTTGGTCTTCTGGCCTCACTCCATGGTACTTCTGAACGAATTTACCACATGTCTGTCCAACCAATATCCTACTATCACCTTCACGATGGAACTTGAACAAAATGGTATATTACCCTTTCTGGACATTTTATTAACTCGTGACTTGACTTCTAACCTTATCAAATTATCCGTCTATAGAAAACCGACCTTCACACCTTGTCTGATACCTTTTATCTCTTCGCACCCCCGGAACACAAAGCTTCAGCCTTACGTTTTTTAATTAAACGAGCATTTACTCATTCCTCTACCCGTAAGATACGTCAGGACGAACTAGCTCTTATACAGAACATGGCCATATCATTTGGATATCCCGCCTGCTTCTTTCGGGAACTTCTACAGAAATTTGAAAGACTAAGATTTACGACGTTGTCAAGGGAAGTCGTTCCCCCTATATACGTTGGTAAAGTTGATTTCATCCCTCCCGTAGTTTCTATATTGCGGAAGGTATGTAATAAATATAATATTAAATTTGGAATTTGCACCAAAAACATTTTTTCTACCATACGTAACGACAGAGATAAAGTTGCCACTTTGAATAAAGCAGGAATATATCGTATCCCATTGCTTCCCTCGGCTCCTAACGAAGATATCAAATACTACATAGGTTCTACCCTTAGAAGTCTGAACATTAGATTGTCTGAACATAAATATGCACTTCGAACTGACTGCATTTCTACTTCATTTACTACAGCTGTTCGCCAGGGAGGTTACTCTCCCGATTGGCCTAATACAATAGTACTCTCCTCCAATGTAAACAAACAAACTGTCTTTTTTACCGAGAGTCTGTATATAATCTCTTATGGTAATACCTGTTGTAACTTGGACTTACCTGTTTTTGTTCCTAGACAATGGAGAAAAATAATTACTTCTCCCATTCAAAAAACTGAAGAAGAGGACCTTAATTAATCGATTATATTATTTGTACATATTACTTTTGTTCTGCTGTTTTTCTCAATTGGCATCACCTGCGGTTTTGAACAAATGTATTGTGGGTCTCGCGGGGGAGACTGGTTATATATTGCGGCACTTCCTATGCTTTGTGGCACTGTTGGGTGGCCTGAGGACGGGTGCTATTGTAGCCCCGAAAGATCTTGCCATTTTTTAAATATTTTAAAATCATGTCTTTTATTGTAAATAAAGTTTTTTATTGTACAGTCAGAGATGTTGGTTTGATGATATCGTACGGAGACAGCACGCCTCTAAGTAATTATCTCCTATACGTACGAATTTTTAACAAGTATTACTCTTTTTAGCTGCAAACCTTGTGATACTATGTGTGAGGGATTCTGGTAGAATCTGTAGCACTTTAAAGCGCACGTAGCATGGAAGCTGCAACCAAGACCTTCTGTAACATCCGACGGAAACTAGCCCGCTGTGAGACTCACCTTAGTTTTCTACTCAACTGCCGTTCACTCGGTGTAGTGCCCAAGTTCCTGCGAATACGAACCTTTGCCATATCTCAACAGGATGCACACGTAATTGTTAATGCTCAACAAAAACGACTAACCAAAGAAATAAGGAGAAAAAGAAGTTACCTGGACTTGTTAAACCTTAAATCCTACAATGCTTATACTCAACTATCCAGACTTTCCCATCCTATTTTATTAGGTAAGACTTTGTTGGTTTTCTTTACCACTATACAGACTTTAATAAACACCATGAATCAAGGACACACTCGTAAATTATGCAATCTGGTTTCTACACGCCCTCACTTGTTCCAACCTAAGAACTTCAGCTACAGAACCACTAATCGTGATTTACCTGATTCTTTCATCAACTATAGCTCCATAGTGTTATCTGATATTCAACGTTCGGCCCTCAATCGTGGTTTCAAGTTCAGCTATCCAGTTTTAACTTTTCGACCATTTCAATCTTTACCTCAGATAGAGAATGTCATTGGGGCCTTGCCAGAGAAGGAACAAGATATCACTCGTTATGCCTTAGCTGACTCCCTTTCAAATTCTGATAAACCTTCTTCATTTCTAAAATATGAACGCAACCAATTGTTACAACTTTCTCGAAACCCGGATCTCTCAATCATTAGCGCTGACAAGTCCCAGCAAATTATTTTATTAGATCGCAAAGATTACTACAATAAGATGTACCAAGCAATAGCTCTGATTCCACATCGGATACTTCGCTCTGACCCGACAAATGCGACTGTAGCTGAGTTAAGTAAACTCAGGAACCGGGGTCTCTTGCCTAAGTCCATTTCTACTAAAATGAAGCCTCCTGTAGGTACAAGAGTCCCTGAGTTGTTCGGGAAAATCAAAACCCACAAACCTGACCACTCCCTCAGACTGTTGATTTCGGGGTATGCTAGCCCCACCCGTACACTGGAGAGAGCTTTAGCAACTTACTTAAAACCACTTATAGCAAATTCTTCAGTTTCCATTAATAGTTCTACTCAGGCATTAACGCGAATAAAATCTTTTGATCCCAAGGGAAACTCATTTGTTATGGCTTCTCTTGATGTAGTGTCTCTGTTTCCAAATGTTCCACTTGAAGTAGTCCACTCGATTATTGAAGGGAAATTGCTTGCTGATAACTCAATTTCCCCTTTGGAGGTTGATGCAATCATTTCTGCTTTGAAATTGGTTGCAAAACGTTCTTATTTCAAATTTGATAGCAAATTCTACCAACAAATGGAGGGGGCACCAATGGGGTCTCCCTCTCCCCTGTTTTGGCCGAAATTTTACTGCAGTCATTGGAAGATAAAGTTCTGAGCCAATTCACGAATCAACCGGCACTCCTCTTAAGATACGTGGATGATATGTTGGTCTTCTGGCCTCACTCCATGGTACTTCTGAACGAATTTACCACATGTCTGTCCAACCAATATCCTACTATCACCTTCACGATGGAACTTGAACAAAATGGTATATTACCCTTTCTGGACATTTTATTAACTCGTGACTTGACTTCTAACCTTATCAAATTATCCGTCTATAGAAAACCGACCTTCACACCTTGTCTGATACCTTTTATCTCTTCGCACCCCCGGAACACAAAGCTTCAGCCTTACGTTTTTTAATTAAACGAGCATTTACTCATTCCTCTACCCGTAAGATACGTCAGGACGAACTAGCTCTTATACAGAACATGGCCATATCATTTGGATATCCCGCCTGCTTCTTTCGGGAACTTCTACAGAAATTTGAAAGACTAAGATTTACGACGTTGTCAAGGGAAGTCGTTCCCCCTATATACGTTGGTAAAGTTGATTTCATCCCTCCCGTAGTTTCTATATTGCGGAAGGTATGTAATAAATATAATATTAAATTTGGAATTTGCACCAAAAACATTTTTTCTACCATACGTAACGACAGAGATAAAGTTGCCACTTTGAATAAAGCAGGAATATATCGTATCCCATTGCTTCCCTCGGCTCCTAACGAAGATATCAAATACTACATAGGTTCTACCCTTAGAAGTCTGAACATTAGATTGTCTGAACATAAATATGCACTTCGAACTGACTGCATTTCTACTTCATTTACTACAGCTGTTCGCCAGGGAGGTTACTCTCCCGATTGGCCTAATACAATAGTACTCTCCTCCAATGTGAACAAACAAACCGTCTTTTTTACCGAGAGTCTGTATATAATCTCTTATGGTAATACCTGTTGTAACTTGGACTTACCTGTTTTTGTTCCTAGACAATGGAGAAAAATAATTACTTCTCCCATTCAAAAAACTGAAGAAGAGGACCTTAATTAATCGATTATATTATTTGTACATATTACTTTTGTTCTGCTGTTTTTCTCAATTGGCATCACCTGCGGTTTTGAACAAATGTATTGTGGGTCTCGCGGGGGAGACTGGTTATATATTGCGGCACTTCCCTATGCTTTGTGGCACTGTTGGGTGGCCTGAGGACGGGTGCTATTGTAGCCCCGAAAGATCTTGCCATTTTTTAAATATTTTAAAATCATGTCTTTTATTGTAAATAAAGTTTTTTATTGTACAGTCAGAGATGTTGGTTTGATGATATCGTACGGAGACAGCACGCCTCTAAGTAAATATTAACAGCCAAAGTAATATTCGTTATACGAGTAAATGGTATCTAATGGAAGAAAGATTGTTTTTAATCGCATGTTCAGAAGCAGTTGTATTGAAAAAAAATACGTTTTGAAGTCGATAGCATCTGTTTTTACGCCCTCTGGTGGTAAAGTTATGCACTGTATAAAAACTGGATAGCAAGGATCATCTTCCTCACATTTCACGTTTCCCCATGCAGAAAGGGTTTTTCAAATAGAACAAATAGTTGCAGAGATATGGTGTCAAAAGACTGACAGACAAAGTGATAACATAAGCAGTAACTATTGTTAAAAAAATACTACATCAGCAGTATCTTTTTTTTATAAAAAATGTGGTAAAAAATCTGTGTTTTTAATAATATTTTTGCCTATGATTGTCCCCTCTTTTTCATGCATACAGCATCATTACACGGAACCTCAAAATTATTATTCATGTAGCTTTACGTTATGGGAAAGTGAGAGACACGTGTGGAACATGAACCTGAATAAATTAATATGCAAGGCGCCCCTTGATTACAGCTTCAGTGGCAGCAAAGGTTCCCAACTGGTTTTAAAATAAGATAAGCTACTGGATAGTTTATTAACAACTGGCTCCATAAGAATTTTGTGTCTTGAATAATAAATGAGGAGCTTTTATTTCGTCCACATTCGACTTGTTTAGGTGAATAATGTTGTTTCCATCCATTATCATTAATTTAATTTTCACTCTGGTTGTTTTCAAAACCAAGCACACACTGGGATTTTCAGACTAAAGACTACAGTTTTGTCAATTGATTTATATCTTTCATAAAGAAATTCGTGCCATGTACAAATCCGCGTCACGTATTTATACTAATGCGACAGAGGTGTTCAAAATAATTCAAGTACAAACTTTATTCTTGCCTAAAGGAATTCACATCCCAGAGCGTTTAGGATTAGTGAGAATCTCATATTTCGCCTTTGATATTAACTCACGAAAATGTCCAATTTTAAACAGCATTTACCCTAGTTTCAGTTATGTTAAGAAGAAAACTCCTGTGCAAGGATGCGAAGGCTACCAGAGTACTCGGAACAGCACAAAATGTAGCAAAATTTCTCCCTAGCGTTTGTGAAGGGATTACACATCCAAGAGTCAAAACAATACGTACACCTGCCTAATATGATGTTGGTCCTCCTCGTGCAGCCAAAACAACCCTGCCCCGAAGAGGCATGGATACTATATAAGTCTTCTAAAAGTGTCGTGTGGGGTCTCGTGCCAACACGTTACCAGCAAACCTTTAAATCTTGTAAGGTACATGGCTGAGCCACCGCAGATAGGATTTGGGCAGAGTTGGACAAAATCGTAATTGAATTAATCGGTAATGCATTACAGCGTAATGGGAATGGGAATAAGAACTCAGCTTTTCCATTACACGGTAAAGATAAACTTGTCATTGGAATTGCATGGTAATTGTAACGACATGTAGCAGTTACCCATTACAATCTTAATGGTTAACTATATGTTGGTAATTAACCAATAACTTATGGGTAAAAGTACAACGTGAATAAACCAGCAACCACTACGCACGTTGTGTAGGTTATTTGACAATTGTTCCACCCTATAACGAAGTAAATTTCTCCCTCATTTTTGGTCTACGCCGGAATTCGAACCCGAGGCCGCTTATTCCGGAACAAGTCGCTCTACCAACTGAGCTACGCAGACGTTTATTCTGATTCCTATCTGCCTTTATGTCGTGTGCGTCCTGCTGGCAGGTACGTCACATCCCCCCCCGAAAGACGGCCGGGGGCATGGCCCACGGGTCAGCCGTGACCATGAATCGTTGCAGGCAGCCATCCACTGTAGAACGTGCACTTGAGAACTCCCAGTCAATCTGCTGTGTGGAATGCAACATCACACATTTTTATTTTTCGAAGCGCTGGAGAAGGAATTCTCTGATTTTTCCTGTCTCGCGGTGTGGAAATAACATCCCACCAATGCGAGATTTTGAACTGCCGGGTCATCCGGATAGTTCGGGCGCCATTATAACGAAGTATATTTCTCCGTCATTTCTGTCCACGCCAGGATTTGAACCCGGATCCCCTCATTCCGGAATAAGTCACTCTACCAATTGAGCTACGCGGACGTTTTATTCTGATTCCTATCTGCCTTTATGTCGTGTGCGTCCTGCTGGCAGGTACGTCACAACCCATCGGACCTGAAATGCGTGTATGTAGGTATGTGGAGATCGTACGTGTATGACATGAGTAGTTTCCCCGTCTTCGCCGCAAGTAAAGTGATTTGAACAAAATAATACATATGAAGTAAGTACGAATGGGATGTTTATTTCGGTTAGAGATACTCGTTTCGTCCATCTCCAGTACAGTATTCTCGTCCATTACATACCTTTCGCTGTCCAAAATAATTACCCCATTATATCCACAAGCACATATTAGCACTACACTCAGAGTTCAGCAACTCGGTGTGCACTGCCGAATATTACAGAAATTTGCTAACTCTTGACATTTTTGCAGTACTTCTCAAGTGTTGTTGTCCATTACTTATCTGATACGAACACTGCACTAGCGAGCGACTGACTCCTTAATATATATTTTCACGACAGGACCTGAATCTTCTGGAATATTCTTGATTTACATAAAGCTCTCCAACTTCCTACTGTGCGACAATTCTGGAACATTCTACAAACGTCTAACCCATTCTTGCCGCTTTTAAAATATTCTACACGACACTTCGGTCTCTGTCTGCTATGTTACATGGCCGACTTTTCTAGACATAGCTTTTGGCAAACGTACATTTCTATAAACTATTAGTATGTAATTATTATTTGCAAATTGTGTTATTTCATTACCAAATAATTCCATTGCGCTTGAATGGAATTATTAAATAATTGAATTTTATCCTCTTCATTATAATGCATTACAGTTTAATTCCATTACCTTGTGCAAACCATACTTCGGATTACCTTGTGATGCATTACCTGTTACTGCCTTACCTTTCAATGCATTACACGTTAATTCTAATCTGTACTTCCACTACTTAGTAATGCATTTCTGCC
This sequence comes from Macrothele yani, assembly GCA_039090855.1. Classification (NCBI taxonomy): domain Eukaryota; kingdom Metazoa; phylum Arthropoda; class Arachnida; order Araneae; family Macrothelidae; genus Macrothele; species Macrothele yani. The sequence continues at coordinate 96,986,732 of CM077007.1, read as the reverse complement.
CGACTCTGGCATGGCGCATTATCCTGCTGAGAGAAGGCACAATACTAGAAGGAAACGCCGTTTCCATGAAAGGATACATCTGGTCTACAATGATGTTAAGGTAGGTGGTAGACGTCATAGCTTCCTACATGCGAATGATTGGACCTCTGATTTCGCAGTAGAACATTGCCCAAAACATTACACTTCCTCCACCCGTTTGTTTTCGGCCTACGGTGCATCCTGATGCCAACACTTCCCCCAAGTAAACGACGCATATGTACCGGGCTGCTCACAGGGTGCTGCAAGAGACGAGATCAATCGGGCCAAACGACCTTTTTCGTATCAATCAAGGTCCAGTTTTGATGCTCGCATGCCGTTATAGGCATTTTCGACAATAAACCGAGATTAGACTGGACACTCAGAGCAGCCTGCGGTTACGCAGTACCATTTTCAGAAGGGATCGATGTACAGCGTGTTGTGAACCATTACTTCAGTCAACAGCACCCAAATTATCTGCAATTTCCACAACACTGTCACTTCTGTTGGTTCGTACAATGGAGTCAGCGAAGTCTATATTGTTCACCGACCTCTAGCATCCATGAGTCGTGGTTGGCCCACACCTTGCTGGTGGTTCGTGGTTTTTTTCCTCCCCAGACCAATTTTTGGAGGTACTAACTAAGGCTGGCCGTGAGCACCCCACAATCCTTGCCGAGAGAGAAATGTTCTTACCCAGTTGTCTAGCCATTACAATTTGGCTTTTCAAGCTTGTTTAAGTCCCCTGCTTTTCCCATCTGAAGAAGAATAGACCTGACACAAAAACTCTCTGCAAGCAAAGCATTACGAACCCTTCACACAGGGCACTGATATACACTATATTGACAAAAGTCACGGGACACCTAGAAGTGAAACACAACATAGCATTTATTGACATACATTAGTACGGTGTCGGTCCACCTTTGGCCTACACGTGTCTTCACGAGCTCCGTGTTTGAGTGCTTGACGTACATGTTTTATGTGTCCCATGATTGTTCTTCTCTGTGTGTGCCGAAGTTAAAGATCTATGCTTTCGTTTAAGATCTCTCACGAGTGGGTGAGTGCTGATTTTTTTTTCATTATCAGTGTTTTAATCTACACACCAAGCTGGTCCTTTTCTTCGTTAACCCTTGCCTTTGATTATGGCATCTGCCGATGAGGGTGCTGTTCCCGCCCGCATCGCTGCAGCTCCTCGCGTCGCCTCTTCAACGACAGACGCAGCCGATCAATCATCTTCGCTTGTTAGGGGAGAGCCTCTTAATTTTCCTAATGTCATTTACACGTCTTCTCCTGCTCAGGTCTCCGACTCTGCCTATTGAGAACGTGGATGTGACGTCCCTGGCCTCTACAGATGATGATGAATTCATGGACGTCTCTGTTGGAGTCACTAATCTGCCCTCTACAGTTTATACTGCCTCTGCTTCCAGTACATTGTCTTATGCTGCATCAATACCTTCCAGAGGAGTCGCTTCTGCACGCACGTATTCTGCGGCTACCTCTGGTATTCCACCGGCTTTCTCCTCGTCTCGTCTGCCCCCTATGGATTCTTACGTTACTCTCAACGGTGACACCATCTTATTAGACATTCCTGAGCACTCTCCTGCTGGTCAACGTCTTCATTCGACCCTCGAGTTGGGGGTTTGTTTTGATGCGCTGTCCAACACTCCTTTGAAACAGTACAGCTCCGCTGTCAAGATGCTTCCTTCTGGTGCAATCTCTCGCCTCACCCGAAAGCCACGAACTGTGATTGTTTTTCTTTTTTTTTTCGAAGAAAGAATATGCCGAGCTTGTCTTGTCTCGGGGCCTATCAATTGGCGATCGTCACATCTTGGCCGAATCCATCGCCCAGCGTCCTGTTCTGATCTCTCTACATCCGGTACCCCCGGAGATCTCTGATGATATGCTGGGTGCTGCACTTAGTCGGTGCGGCAGAGTAGTCGGCCCAGTGAAGACTCTCTCCTCTTCCCCCTCTAACCCCGATGATAAATATATCTGTGGCTTCCGCAGAACTGCTCGCATTATCTTCCCGTCGGAAGAACATCTCCTAAGCCTCCCCGGTGGCGCAGTGGTCTAAGGCGCTGGCCTCTGATCATTCGTCCGTAAGGGGTCCGGGTTCGAATCCCGGTGAGGCATGGATGTTGTGTTTGTCTTATGGCACTGGCTCTCTTCCTTCCCTGTAACCAGTGACCCTAAATTAGGGACGGGCGACTGCTTATAGCCCATTGAGTTGCTCACGGTGGTCGTTAAACCTCCAATAAAAAAAAAAAAAAAAAAAAAAAAACATATAAAGTTTCCACGGTTCCTCGATGTTCGTTGAGGTAACGAGCGTCGCCGTATTGAGCTCCTCACCTCTGCTCATTGCTAACGCTGCAAGGCTTATGGCCATCAGCAAGCTCAATGCCCCCATACAAAGCCACTGACTCCTGCAGCTCCAAGGCAGCATTCTACCTCTTCCTCCGCTTCTGCTGCCATGCCTCCCCCTTCGATCTAAAAGCGTCTTCCGATGTTGCTTTCTCCACTTTGTCGGATTTTCCTTCGCTTGACTCCTCCTTGCCTTCCCGTGTTCTCTCTCCATCAGAGGACATCACGGCTGATCCTCAAGCTTCATTCACCGTCGGCACTTTTGCTCCCGCCGATGAGGTGGACCTTTCCTCTGATTCCACGTCTCGTGTGTCATCGATCCACGGCAAACGTCGCTCTACTACCAGTACCGAGGCCCGGAAGAAAAAGAAGAAGTCACCTTCTCCGACTGGTCGCCCACATCGTTCCACCCGTCTAGCAGGCTCGAAGTCACACCTGTCACGTTCTAGCTCTTCTTCTTCAAAGTCCAAGGGTCGTCAGCCGACGTTTGAAGATTTCTCGACTCTGCTTACCAATGCCTCTCTTCCTTCAGAACCTGTCTCCTTTGAAGATCTTTACGAGTTTCTCACTCATAAACCAAATCGGGAGACTTCTCTCATCTTTTTACAGCAGTATGAAGCAGTTTGAAGCAGTTTGAAGCAGTTTGAAGCAGTTCTTCCCGAGGTCTTCGACCAAGCAACGTCCAACCTCAAATTCCTCCGGCATAATGCCAAGCAACCCGACTACGTCTTGTGGTGTCGTGGTATCATCAATCGCCTCGACGCATTCCAGAAACCTACCATAGATTCCCTTCATCCGACGTCGGACTTAACCATTCAAGGTCGCCACTCTTAATTGTAGGGGGTGTACTAACCCCTCGCTAACGCTCTCGTTCTGCAAGATCTCTCACCCCTTGTGGTCGACTTACTCTTTCTACAAGAGACGAACTGCCACTCCTCGACACTTTTTCATAGATGGCGCACTTGGGATTTCATTTTTCACCATGCTTTCCGTTACTCTGTGCACGGTGGTACAGCAGGAGTATCAGACTGCCATCTCCGCATGCCATGAAAGCTCCTTCTATGCTACGTGGTTGCCAGTGACCCCGTGGTTCGCTGTTACATCAAGTCCGTTACATCTCACGGTGAGTTAAGACTCTACATTAACTTTTTGATATTCTTTCGCACTGCGGTGCCCAGGGTGTGATCATTTTGTTCTTCCTCAAGCATTGCTCTATTTTTATCACGTTGTAAATTTGTCATTACTCATTCAATGTACATATCATCGCTTTTATCAGTTTGTATCGTTACTGCTCTTTTTTTCCCTTGAAACGAATACATGTAGCTCGTCTCCACTGTTATGTTACATTAAAGCGATTCTGAAACCACCTTTGGCCTTAATGCATGCACTGACCCTTCGAAGCTCAGTGGTTGGGTTTTTAAGCTCCGTGATTTTCGTTGCTATAAGGTGTTTATTGAGTGCTTTAGTTTCTGTGGTTGCGTGTATCTTCAAGTTGAAAGTCCACGCTTTACGTTCGTGTATCTCCCAGGTTGGTGAGTGCCATATTTTTTCATTATTCCCTGTTTTATTTTTCAACCGAGCTGGTCTTTTTTCGTTAAAGTCTCGCCATTGCTTCGATGGCGGAGGCAGACAAGGGTGACGCCCACATCCTTATCTTGGCAGATCAGCCAGCACCCTCTTCTTCTTCTACGGCGGCAGCTCCTGCTCAGCTAAATGAGGTGGCTCCCGAGCGTCATTGCGACGTCATGGATACCTCTTCTTCTCCAGCAATAACTTCCTCCCTTCCCACCAAGTGCGGTGGTGCCAAGTCTCCTATCTACATCTCAGCAGATGATGACGTCTCCGTGATCAGTGATACTGAGCTCATAGCTTCTACTTTTCATCAACTTTCTGATCCGCCCTCACTGCCAGGAGCCGCTTCATCGAGTTCTCGACCCATGCCTGCCCAAGCATCCTATGCTTCTGCAACTTCTGGGGTCCTCACACCCCCAGTTTCATCTGCTATGCCTTTTCCTGAATCCTATGTCACTGTCGTCGGTTCTACTGCTACAATTGACATACCAGAGGATTCCCGAGCTGGTCACTTTTTTCCTCCACTATGGAACGGGGCGTCTATTTTGATGCGCTTCCCGACACTAAGCTGTGGCAATATAGCCGAGCCCTCAAAACTATCTTACCAAAGGATGCAATAGACTTTGTAGCTCGAAAACCCAGATCTGTCTTGGTCTATTTTAAGGATAAAGCGCATGCTGACCAGGTCCTTACGGAAGGTCTAACCATCAATGACGTGCATCTGTTAGCACAACCGGTTGCGCACCGCCCGGTGCAGGTGACCTTCTACCCCGTACCACCAGAAGTATCCGACGCTGCACTTTGCACCTTGCTCAGCAGGTACGGCAGAGTTGTTGGCTCCATCACAACTCTCTCTGCGGCTCCCAGAGATCCTGAAGACAAATCGATTCGAGGTTTTCGCCGCACTGCTCGAGTCCTCTTTTCATCTGATGCTCAGCTGAAAGCGGTTCCGAATGTTTTGCACATCCGCTGTGGACAGCAACGCCGAAGAGTTGAGATAATCACTTCACAGTATTGCACTATATGTCAGAGCGAAAGTCACATAAGGGCTCAGTGCCCACGTGCCTCCCTGCAAACAGCTCCACACACTACATCTTCTTCTACTTTGTCCACCAACGCTTCACAGACTTCTTCCTATTCGAGGAAAGTCGCGGAATCAAGATCTTCCAAAAGTCAGCTTACTGCCATTGGTCAACAAACGACTTTGATGCCTCCACCTCCTGCTGATCCTAAGAATTTTCCCAGGCTTCCAAAATCGACTCCCCCTTGTACTTTTACAACCACTGCTGATGTACATGTTGACCACTCCTCAGCTTTTACCGTTGGCTCCATGACACGAGTCACAGGTAACGCTTCGGGTTCAGACTCTCCAGACGATCATGAAGCTTTAGTGGTTGCTGGAAAACGCAGTGGTGCTACTCGCTCCAAGACGAAGAAGGCAAAGACTCTGGCATCCCGAAGATCATCTCGCTCTTCTACCCGCTCATCCTCTCGCTCCGTCAGCTCTCGACGACCGTTCTCCAGGTCGCCTCTACACACTTCCTCTGAGACAGCATGTGAGGGTGCCTTTCCCTCACTAGAAGAATTCACAACTTTTCTTGCTGAAAATGCTTTCCCTGCTGAGCCTCTGCCTTACGAGGACGTGCTGGATTGCCTTTTAGGGTCCTCTAGCCCTTCCTCAGCACGCACTTCCATTCAGCAGTATGAAGCAGCTCTTCCACAAGTGCTGGTTCAATTACACTCACTTGAAAACACTCTTCGGCGCACTGCGGACGAGGTCCCGTGGAGTGCTTGTTTTCTCCGTCGACTCCACTCCATCACTACAGCCAGTCAATTCCTACTGCATCCCACAACTAACCTAGACATTCAAGGTGGTGTCACTTAATTGTCGCGGTTTTGCGACACCTCTTGCGAATGCGCTGGTACGAGAGGATCTTGCTCCGCTGAATGCTGATATATTACTTCTGCAGGAAACAAACTGTACTTCCACCACTCAATTTCATCAATGGCGTCGGTGGGATCATACTTTCCATCACGCCTACAGCCAACTGTCGCGTGGTGGCATGGCAGTTGGTGTTCACTCACGTTTTCGTTCAACTCTTTCCTCCTTCTCAGTGAAAAACTTATGTCGAGACTTATTACAACGAGTCTCTTTCACCGTCGCAGCTGAAAAATTTCATGTATTCAACATTTATGTTCCTTGCACTCCTACTCACGTGCCAGAGTTGTTTGCAAAACTTCGACGGGCTCTGTCACGTATTCCCATCACCGACCGGGTACTTATCGGAGGTGACTACAATTGCACTCTACATCCCCTAACTGATCGCTCTTCTTCTTCCAGAGAACACCGCACGGAAGTAGTACATCTCTTACAGTCTATCACTTCAGACTTCTCACTAGTAGATGTTCAACGCCATTTGTCACCAACCCAGACTACACATACATGGCGTGCACCAAGAGCCATTGATCCTCCTACAGCAAGATTGGATCGCTTTTATGCAACTTCTCTTCTTCTACCAGCAATATCAGATTCATGCTGTACACCCACTGCTTCCTCGGATCATTGCGCCATTGCCATAACAGTTTTTGCTACTTCAACACAGCCACGTACAATCCGGCCTTGGACTTTTGACGACACTCTTTTAGATGACTCAGCCTTCTGCTCATCGGTGCGAGATTTTCTTGCGGATTGGCGTACAAGGCTTCATTCTGCACCGTGCCCCCTCAACGTTTGGTTGGAAGTAAAACGCCACCTCATATTACTGGTACGAAACCTGTCATACTCGATCATGACACAACGGAGGATGCGACTTGATCATACTAGGCAAATGCTTTCTTTGCTCAATCTTGCTGATCCCCTATTTCAAGTCTACCAGGCAGAATTACATTCACTTTTGGTGCCACTGGCAAAACAAGCCCTTCAACGCCTTAAACTACAACACCTGAAACCTGATGCTTGTTCGTACGAATTCCTTACGTCACTTGAGTCAACTCGCCGATCCTCTTCTGTTCTGCAGCACCTTCGTCTTCCAACTGGAGTAGTTTCATCCGAACCAGTTCCAATTTGTTCTATGGTACGTAATTACTACATTTCAAAATTTTGTGAAACTCCTCCTCCCTCCCCTACGGCTTCTCCTCTTCTGTTCTCTTCTTTGCCTCAGGTCCCTTCTCATCTTTCAGCCAGTCTCCTCCATCCTCCCACTTTAACTGAGCTCTCTGACACTTTCTCGTCCCTCAACCCCCGGGCTTCACCTGGCCCGGACGGTCTCCCTGTTTCTTTCTATAAGGCTTTTCTTCCTGCCCTCCTTCCATTTCTCCTCTGTGCCTTTTCTACTGCCATGCATCTTACATCTCTTCCAAGGAGTTTCACGCTCGCACATGTTGTACTTTTCCCCAAGAAGGGTGATCCGCTTGACTTGGGGAATTGGCGTCCCATCTCACTCTTAAATACTGATTATAAACTCTATACTAAATTTCTGTCCCGCCGGCTTAACCCCATACTCCCTCATATTCTCTCCACTAATCAAACCTATACTGTACCCGGGCGCTCCATCTCCCATAATATTCAGCTTCTTAATGATCTAATTCACCTCGCCCGCTCTCGCTCAGAACCCCTTGCTCTTCTTTCCCTCGATCAACGCTCAGCGTTCGATAATATTTCTCATGATTACCTTCTTGCTACATTACTAAATTTCGGATTTCCTCCTTCCTTTGCTTCTCTTCTCATCTCCCTCTACCGGGACGCAGTTTTCCACGTCAAGCTGCTCAACCTTCTCACAGCTCCCATACCCTTTCGTCGCGGCGTGCGTCAGGGTTGCCCCTTATCCGGGCAGCTCTTCGCCCTCGCAATAGAACCTTTTTTACGCGCAGTCCATCGATCCTTCTTTGCTTCACTACCACCGGTGGTAGCCAGCACACGTCATCATGTTGCTACCTATGTTGCCTACGCCGACGATATTACATTCTGCATTCGGCAAGACTCACAATTTCACGATCTCCACAATCTCTACAATACTTACGCCTCATGTTCCGGAGCAGCTCTAAACACAACGAAAAGCACAGGCCTATGGACCGGTTCGTGGACTAACCGCACTGGCTCTCCTTGGGGAGCAGAGTGGTCCAACACCTCTCAACGATTCCTAGGAGTCCACCTTGGAAAACCAGCAACTGCTTCACTCGTCACCTGGACGACTCTCCGGCCACGCCTACATCGCTCGGTCGCAATCTGGCGGCGCGCACAATTCTGCACCTCCGTCTTTCAAAGAGCACGTCTAACGCACACTTACCTGCTTTCAATGTGCACGTATTCCTGGTTGGCTTCGAAGCAACCAGCACTACGTCTTCTTGAACTCACCCGCTGTCAAACTCAGGTTATCTGGCCCGGCCATCACTGGGTCGGAGCACCTCAACTCAGTCTGTCTCCTTCCAACGGAGGCATTGGTCTACCCGACGTCAGATCCTATTACAAGGCTTATCGTGTGTCTACGTTTTTACGATCACTTGCGGCACCTGCTCCCTCTGCAGTTGCTGCTCGTGATGTCATAGTTTCTCCGCATAACCCACGCTTTACTCTCCTTTCGTTCTTACTCATGGACCACTGTCCCCTTCTCACACTTTTCCCTCCTGTCTACAAAGAGGCTATCTCCTTTCTTCGTTCCCTCCCTCTTTCTCGCTCTCTCCCTGCCTCCACAAATGACCTACTTTCCGAACCTCTTTTTTTCTTCTCTGCTACACCCTCCCCATCTCCCATGTTTTGCTTTTCCTTCATGGCTCAGAGCTGGAGTCGTTACTGTCAGCGATCTTGTTAACACCGATCTTTCCTGGCTCCCCTTCTCTTCTCTACCCTCTGCTCTCCGTTTCAATGCCAACGCTCACTTTGTTCACAACTCTCTTATTTCTACTATAATCTCCCTGTTCCCTGAGCTTGCTACTCCCTCAGGCCTCATTTCTGTTCACTCTGCCTCTCTCCTTCTCCCATTTTTTCTGTCGTCCATTGGTCCACCTCTTCCTCTTGTCTCTTTCTCAACAGCTGATCTCTACCGTTTTCTCTCTCGCTCTTCCGCACCTCTTCCCATTTCTGGTATTCCACTTTCTTCTACCTCCGCAGTGTGGTCCGCTGCGCTTTCCCCACTTTCAGCACCCCTTGAAGTCAATTCACATTGGCTTTTCTTACACAACCGCCTCCCTGTGCCGTCGATTTTACATCGCATGACCATTTTATCTTCACCCTCCTGTCCGTATTGTGGCGAGGAGGCTGACGTTCAGCATGTCTTCATGAATTGCACAGTATTATTGCCAATACTCCATCTCGCTTTCACGCTAGCGCAACGATCCTGTGAGACCGTCCTCACCTTCAGCGCCTACCGAACACTACTTCTGAACTCTTCTCGCCCTATTCACCTTCCGGCAGTCTGCTCCTACATCTTCGTGCTTGTAAAACATATAATTCACGTGTATCATCTTCAGCGTCCCCCCGAAGCTTCTACTGACATAAATAAAGTCAGTACTGCGTTACTTTGTCATTTTCGTAATCGCCTACTCTCCCGCCTTCGACTAGAACTTACCACTGCAGTTGCACGCTGCAGTGAACCACAGTTCCTATCAACTTGGTCACCAGCAACTACTTGGTTTGCAGGGTCGCCCACAACGCTTCACCTTACAGTCGGAACTTTTGTTTCACCTACCTCCTGATAGATACAATTTTTGCCATGCTGATTTGTCTTCAATCTCTGCTTCATCAGAGACTATTTTTTGTCTTTTCCGACAAATTATCATACATAAACTGTATTCTCTCACCACTATATTGAGCTTTGTGAATAGGTCGTTGCGTCAGCTACAAGCACCTGTAAATCTTCTTTTCATATGTCATTTTGAGACGATTTTTCTATACACATTTCCTGTTTTTTTTTTTTTTTTTTTATTGCTTCGCAACTGAGTGCAATCTTGTTCCTCAACATTCACTGCACTATATTATTTGTACTCTCTATTTCATCAGAATTTTTTTGTTTGTCTCACTATTGTACATAACTTTTAGTAGATCAATTATTGTATAGAATCCTATGAATTGTTCGAAGCATGAGCTACTTATAATTGTCAATTTCTTTTCACGCTTTTTTTAAGACTCTGTTCTCATCCTCTTCACATGTATCATTTCGTGTATAACTCATGTGTAAATTTTTTTTGTTTTTCATTATTCATCTTGCTGAATTATGTATTCTCTCTGCGATGTCAGAGACTATTTCTTTTTACCACCTCTGACAAATCAATATATATAAATTGTAACTTCTCATTGTACAGAATCATGTATATAGGTCGTTTCACGAACCACAGACATCTGTAAACTTTGTGGTTTTTACAGTATATTCTTATCTTCAATTCCTGATTCAACAGTGTAATTTTACTTCTCAGCTGTGTAAATTTGTGTTCTCCAATACTCACTGTGATGAGTTGTGTCTTCTCTCTGTATTTTCAGAGATTATTTTTTCTTTTGTATTCTCAGGAAAATTATTGTATATAACTATTTTTCATATCACCGTTGTATGTAACATGTAGTACCGCGAGCCACATTCATCTGTAAATTTTTCATCATCTGTCTTTCGAACTTTCGATTTCATGTTTGTCCCTTGATCACCTGCAACCTCCTGGTTTTCCAGGTCACCCACAATGTATCACCTTTCGGTCAGAACTTTTTTTTTTTTTTTTTTTTCATCAATATTGTGTAAAATTTATACTCTATAGTGCTCATCATTCTGGATTGATTTTACTCTCTGTATTACCAGAGATTCATATTGCCTCGCCAGATTTCTACTGCACTTAACTGTTGTCATGCAAACGTTGCACCGAATCCTGTAATTAACGTAGCGCAAGCTGCACATTCTGTTAATTTCTCATCACCTGTCTTTTGAATCTATGTCTGCAAGCTCGAATTCTGTATTATTCCTTGCATCAATACTGTGCAAAATTAATATTGTATAACGCTCTTCTAGCTGAATTGTTCCTATTCTTTGCTTTGTCAGAGACTTTTGTTGCGTCACCAGACACTCGAGTGTAATTAACTGTTTTTTTACTATCATCACTGTACAGAACCGTGTAAATAAGCAGTAGCGTAAGCTACACGCACCTGTAAATATTTTCTTTTGTCATACATCATTTGAGATGATTTATTCAAGCACATCTCCTGTATCTTTCTTCTAATAAATACTGTGTGAAAAACTGACACTTCGAGACATGCTTTCGACAAAGTTTGGAACAAAGCGATAGGTATGCGTTTCCATTAAGTACATAATGATGCCGCTAACTGTTGCTTACTAGTAAGCATTGGTTCCAAACTTTTTATGCGGCGCTCTAATTCATCCCGTAGGTGCGCTATGGGATTAAGATCAGAGCTCTGTGCTGGCCAGTCCACACACAATACGGAATTATCGTCAAACCATGCCGTAACAGTCCTTGCTTTATATCTAGGTGCATTATCCTGCTGGTATCAATAAGGCTCGGTTCCATAATATTGCCACAGAGTTGGTAGGGTATAATTGTCCAGGATATCAAGGCAAACGTGCTGGTTAACAGGTTTATCCACGAACACCAATGGGCCGGGATCATACCACGAAAAACACCCTCACACGAGTACACTACCACCTCCAAACGTGGCCGTAGGAACAGTACACTGTGGTAAATATCGTTCTCCCGGCTGCCGAAATATCCACACACGGCTATCAGACTGATGGATCGTGTATCTGGATTCATCAGTCCATAGGACCCGTTTCCATTAATCTATGTCCACGATAAATGTTATTTACACCATGCTAAACGACGAGTAGCATTCCGAGTGGAGATGAAAGGCTTATGAGCAGCCGCACGACCACGGTAACCCATGGAATGAAGTTCTCTGCGAATGGTACGTGGACATACATATTGAGGTTCCAGCATTTTTCCTCACCTGTACACTGAGGTCTTATGCAGTACTCCGTCGATTAGCTGTAACGACTCTCCTGAGGCTTCGACTTCGTCTGTCACTGATTTTCTTTGGTGTGCCGGTACGTTTTGCTGTTTCAGGCACTGCATGGGTCTTCCACTTATTCAATACATCCAAAACAGTTGACTTGGGTATGATTAAGCGTCTCTCGGTATCTCTTATGAACAACCCACTAATATAACACCCAACAATCTTTGTCAGTTCCCTCCTGCCGCGACATTTTCACTCAACCTCACAGTGCGATATGATTGCGTTCGGTTGCAGGCTTGTTTTAATACCAGTTGCAACTGTAATGCGCATCTTAATAACGCAGCGGATACGTTCATTTGCTTTCGAATGGGTGTCCGGTGACTGTTGTTAATATAGTGTATAATTCAATACCAAACGCTGTAACACAACTCATTTTCACCACCGGCATAGCGCAGTTGGTTAAGTCGCTATGCACTCTGTGGAAGGAGAAAGTTTCTGACGGGTGTTTTAATCCCGGTCCTGTCGACCAACTAATCTGCGGTTTTTTCCGGTGTTTTCCGCAGACTCCCCGTGTTTGGTGACGCGAATGCGCAGATGGTTCCCACTGAAGTTGGTCCCGGACGCGCTTTGTCCCTGTAACCCCCTATTTTTCCAGGATGTCTCCATTTACCAGATGAGTTTCGATGCGGTAATAGTAAAACACTGTAAGACGAATGAAATCTGATGTCACATGTCTTCAGGCACCTATGGGACCCATGATTGATGATGATGATGATGATGAACTCATTATCAGTGTTGCGATTCCTATGTGAACTGCACACTGGGTATTCATAGAATTACGACTACCTACTGAATACTTTATGGGCCCTCCTTTCGCCAAGAGAACGGATCCCAACCGGCGTGATATCGACGGGTGGGGTCTCTTCAATATGCTATGTATAGCCTTGTAGACATAATTACAGAAGCTTAAATTTACGGACCACGTTATGGATTCTCTTCATGAGAAAAAAATAATGTGTGTCAAGTACAAAAGGTCTTGTGTGAGACGTGGGATGGATGTCAGTAAAACTCGAGTTGCGTGCCAAGATCGCTGTAAGCGGAAGAGCTTGATACATCAACAGTAAGTAAATTTTTCCTCCATTTGTTTGAAACTTTAATCTGGTTGGTAAGTTTCTTTGAGGAGCTAACCTCTCTCTCGGAGAACAGCTTAGTGATATGTATATACACAGTCGAGAGACATTATTGTGACCACCTCGTACTTTTGACGTCAACAGCCAATGAAAGAAGGCACGTGTCGTGAGCTGTATTGGAGGGTATGTAAAGTGTGCTGTAGCGATTCATCAGATTTGGAAAAAGAGATAGTTATCGGCTTTCGGGCCAAGGGTGGCGGTATTTCTGAAACAGCGCAGTTTGTGAACTGTTCGCGTGCTGCTGTGGTTAAAGTACATCGTGATTGGAGAAATGGCATCATTGCGAATAAGCGATGTGGAAACTGCGTAGCACCACGTGCCATTGATGTGAGAAGTGAACGTTGGTTTCGATGGTGCGTGAGGGGGGGCGATTGACACGCTACAATGGAGCAACTCACTGACCGAATGAACCAGGAAGCTACCGGACGTGTGTCTAAAATGACAGTTCGGCGAACCCTGCTGCGTATGGGGTTTCGATGCAGACGGGAGGTCACTGCACCTATGCTAACGAAGGTGCATCGCCAGAAAATGCTTATATTTGCACGGCAGTATCGCAATTGTACCTTCGCTGATTGGTAAAGAACTGCTTTTTCCGAGGTCACGCTTTTTGATTCATCGAATGAGTCACGTTTTCTGCTTCGAATTAGCCACGATGAGTCACGTTTTCTGCTTCACTTTGGCGTATAAGGCGAGATATATCGGAGAACAAACAATCTTCAACAATTTCGGGAAGAACACAAGCTGGTGGGGCCAGCGCTATTTACTGGGGAATGTTTTCCTGGCATTCTCTGGGGCCACTCTTACCTGTGGAGGCACTATGGACAGAATTCGTAATGAATTCATCCTTGCAGACCACGTACACCCATACATGCTGATTGTCTTCCCGGGGACAGGTGGGATCTTAGAAAACGACAATGCGATGTGTCACACAGCTAGAAATGTCCGAAATTGGTTGGAAGAGCACGATGAAGACTTCAAAGCATTTCCCTGGCTCCCTAATTTCCCAGACTTAGTCCCAATTGAGCATCTGTGGGACCACCTCGATCGTGTTGTTCGCTCAACGGATCCTTCACCACGCACCCTCCAGCAGCTGCCAGATGCACAGCAGTCAGCATGGCTCCACATACCTGTGAACACCTTCCAGCACCTTACTGAGTCACTTCCAGTCCGTCTAGCTGCTGTCCGCGCTGCACACGGTGGTTACACTGGATATTAGCTAGTCGTCACAATAATGTGACTCGACCGTGTATGTATTATAATATCCAGCTACGCGTGAGCTCGGAATGCGGACGAGAGTGAGAGTGATGTTAACCCATTCATTCTCACATGGAGATTAACAGTTCCTGTTTCTCCATTTTTCTTTACAATATTTTTGTAGGTTTTTTTTCGTATTTGCACTGTGTAAGAATTATGAGATTAGTGATAATTAATTTTGATATTAATGCTCATCATCGGTCATGTGCATAGTGACAACTCTTATCATTCGAGACTAAAATAATGCAGAAAGAATGTGTCTTTGTGTCCATATCTTCGTCGCGTCTTTTCCTTTTTAAAAGGGATCTTCAAATATGTGAAAATTCAAAAGTAAATTTTATTTGACTAGTGTAAAATCAAGTATAATTTCTGAAAGAACAATCTAATAACAAGAAGGAAAAATTGTTCCTTATTTCAGAGTTGTTGCATATTTTATATCACTTTCTTTTTTAGATTTTAAAGCTCTAATGGGCAACCATTATCAGACAGTAACGCTTACAATGCATTTGCGTCTTTTCACTTGGATCAAAACATGGCAGGAATCTTTGTTCCTGGTGGTCGCATGTTCTTTGATGTCTTGATCTGTAATGCAGTGTAATTTTGTTGTACCTTGCTGATTAGATGCCGCAGGCAGCTCAAATGGCTGTTAACAGGGTTTGCTATCTGCGAATCACGCATTAGATAAAGAAATACTGCGAGAAGCGTCAACAAAGATAGCTTTCGTTTAATTAAACGGGATCTTTTCTGAAAGCATTACAGTCGTTGAAGCTTTGTGCGCATGACAAGTACAATCCCACCAGCTTATTACGTATGAATGAAATTCGATTTTTTGAACAGAAAAATGATTCTGCCATGAGATTTTCGCAATGGCACATATGCTTCCATTATCTTTCGGTTAAAGGATAGTATCTACATTTTTTTTTCAGCTTAAAGGTTTTTCCTCGTGTTCGTCCGAATGAAAGGTTGTAGAGAAAAGTTGAGTGTGTGAGTGTGTGTTGCCTCAAACTAAAAGCCGTTTTTGCAATTAATTACTTTTAAGCAGAGAATTGGGGATTTTCTCTTCTGAAAATATTTTTTTCATAAAAATATTCCTCACACGTTCTACGTCGAAATAGTCCAATTAAAAACATCACATTAGTCAATTCAAACCTATTCAATTGTCCCCATTAGATCGACAACACTGTTTCAAAACAATTCCTTTAGCGCTGTTCAAAGTCATTAGGATCGCATAATCGTTCCCAGAGGACAGTAAACTTATTCAAGAGTAAGACAAAGAGTTCTTGTTCTAAATGCTTTGGTTCTTAAAGTAAGAAATTAGCAATCCAAAATTATTCATAAAGTTTAAAGAAAGTTTGATGACTGAAAAATCGAAGAGGACTTCTTACTTTTCAGATGTGCCTTCAGCAATATCATTGAAGAACATGCAGTAACTGTACTGCGCATCTTCCAATCATGCGTATTTTTTGGTGAGGTTTTGATTTCTAGTGTTCCCTTTAAGAATGATTCCTACAACCAGAGGTGGGGCGTTACCTTTTGGATAGTGCCTCCAGAATTCTAGAATATGAAGTTTAACAGGTAATGTATGCTATTAAAATGAATCTTTATATTTTTATGTTAGGTAAATTTTATAACTAAAGTTCAGAATTCTTTCTTCTGCAGGTTTTTTTTCTCGCATGTTTTTTATTAATTTCTAAGCACAGATTTCCATATTTATACAAAGGTCGTTTCATAAAAACTGACAGTAACTTTCTTGAGTTGGCAACAGTACGAATAGGAAAACTAACAACGCAGATGACTAACTGAATTAAGAAAGTATCTATGGCAACAGTTATTTGCAGTGGTAGAAGATTGTGGTTTTGCTATTGCGCAGTTGTTTAAGGTACGTCTACATTTCGCAATACAACTATTGAGGTGAGTGATTCAGAGTTAAGAAGTGAAATGCGTTGTGCTGTAACATTTTACTATCGTTCGGGTAAAACGGCTTCAGGAACAGTTGATTTAATGAAAAAAGCTTGCAAACATAAATGTTTTGGCGAGTCAACGATTTTTAGATGCATGATTTCAAAAAAGGGTGTTTGTCCTGGTCGACCTGAAAATATTACGTAACGTATTGTTAACACTGCAGTCCTGCAGAAAATCGATGAATGACGTGTCAAGACATAGATGCGTCAACTGATACACTGAAGAGCAATTGAATTAGAGACAGCTGGCGTTATGCAAATGTGGCGCTGTGGGCGGCCCTGCAAACGGAAACGACATGACATATGCAGCGGTCCGACAATATAAGGAGTGAATTGTCGGGGCCTGACGAATGTGTCACTCCATCTGGGAAGTCGCGCAAGCACTGGGATTTTCACGAGCCACTGCGTCACGGGTGCACCATGAGAATATCGAATCCGGTAAAACCATCCCTGCAAGGGCCAACTGCCGTAGACACCAGCGTGTGGATGAGCTGGGTCATCGTCGGCTAGCTCGTATTGTAACAGCGGATAGACGGGTCACAGAGCAAAAAATCACTCGGCAATTTAACGCTGGTGCACAAAAACGTGTAAGCAGTCACACCATCCAAAACTATCTCCTCGCTATGAGGTAGAGAAGCCATCGTCCCACGAGGGTACCGCTTCTGACCGCACATCACAGAGTGCAAAGATTAGCATGGGCGCGGGAACTTCGCCACTGGACCTTAGACACGTCAGAAAATATTGCCTGGACTGGATGAGTCGAGATTCACGTTGGTACATGCAGATGGCAGGATCGAGTACGGTGCAAACCACATTAAGCGATGGAAACTTCTTGCCAGCAGGGTACTCTTCAAGCGGGTGGGGGTGGCATTCTCGTCTAGACCCTGTTTACGTGGACTGAAATGGGACCCCTGTACCAGGGTCCCATTTCCCCTCAGGTCAACGTTACAGGGATATCCTGGATGACCATTTGCTCCCGTTTGTGCGTCTTCAACATCCCACTGGGGACCTCATCCTGCAACAAGACCATGCACCGTGCCATCGTTCCCGAATTGTATCCGAATGGTTGGATGAACACTTCACCGATGTGATCTCGCTTCTTTGGCCAGCTAGGTCACCTGACCTCAATCCCATGGAGCACATCTAGGATGCCATCAAGAGAAATGTTCGAGGCTCTGATCTCCTTCCATCAAATCTTCGTGAACTGTGGGAGCTTGTTCAGGGGTCGTGAATCCGTATGGCTTCCCAACGCTTCCAGTGTCTTGTCTAGTCCATGCCGAGACGAATCGCCGCCGTCATCAGGGCGAAAGGTGGTGCTACACGTTACTAGACAGGTATCTCTAATCCAATTGCTCTTCAGTGTATTTCAAAAACGTTGGCATTCCGCATTCTTCGCGACAAATTACTGCTGCATCGTGAGTGTTCCAAATGGGTGCCTCATCAGCTTAAGAGAGAACGATTGTTAGCCAGAATGCAGGTGTCTCGTGAGTGGGAACAATTGATTGCAAAGGATCCAAACATTCTAAACACAGTAATAACTGCCGATGAAACATGGGTCTACTATTTCGAACCCCTCACGAAGTGCGCAACGAGTGTCTGAAATACACAGGATCGCCTCCATCGAAGAAAGTCCGCCAAACCAAATCAGTTGGGAAGGTGATGATAATAATTTTCTTTGATCATAAAGGTGTAGTCTACCAGCATGCCGTTTCTCCACAAATTAGTGTCAATGCTGAGTATTACATTTCAGCCTTGAAGTGTTTGAGACGACACATATCGATTAAGCGACCGGAACTGGTGGGCAAGTGGATCCTACACCATGACAACGCCCGCCCACATATGGCTGCTTGTGTTCAACAGTTTCTTACAAAACGCAGTACTGAAATCATGCCACAGCCTGCCTACAGTCCCGGCCTTACCCCGTGCGGTTTCTGGTAGTTTCCAACAATAAAGGAGAAGTTCCGTCATTCAACGCAGATGCTGACGTTATTCAAGCTGTAGTTAGGTCGCTAAAGCTGCTTTCACAAAATGCCTTCGCCCCATGCTTTGAAAAGTGGACTGAAGGATGTGACCGCTGCATATCATCCAAGGGAAAATACTTTGAGAAAGAATAACATATATTTTGCTGTACCTATAGTTCTCCATTTCGTGTGATTTTACTCTCAGTTTTCATGGAGCAGCCGTTGTACTTTCAAAAACTTTATTTTTTTCTAGTACAAAATGTAACCACATTTAAGTCGCAGCATTAAATATTCGCCCATTCCGACGTAGATGAAACGCTAGAAATAAATTCATTCTGGCTGCTTTTGATGAAATACAATGAATGAAATAACTTTGTTCTGGCTGTCTTTGATGAAATACAATTCATTCTGGCTGTCCCAAACACAGACTGAAAATAAGAAAAAAATCCGCTAAGTTATGATAAAACAGTTATCAATTTTTTAGTAACTCGTAAAACTAACGTGAGAAAAGCAGTGAAATCAAAGGAGAGAAAAATGATTCACAATCAGACGCCGTGTAACCAAACCATAGGATAGTGACAGGGAATTATGCTCTGTGGGTTAGAGACCATCTGACAGCCCATGCATTCTCTTCGGTTAACGTACACTGAAAAGCAATTGAATTAGTGATACCTGTTTAGTAACGTGTAGCACCACCTTTCGTCCTGATGACGGCGGCGATTCGTCTTGGAATGGACTCGACAAGGCACCGGAACCGTTGGGAAGCCGTGCGGATCCACGACCCTGAACAAGCTCCCACAGTTCACGAAGATTTGATGGAGGGGTGTCAGAGCCTCGAACATTTCTCTCGATGACATCCCAGATGTGCTCGATGGGATTGAGGTCATGTGACCTAGCTGGCCAAGGAAGCGAGGTCGCGTCGGTGGAGTGTTCATCTAACCATTCGGATACAATTCGGGAGCGATGGCAAGGTGCATTGTCTTGTTGCATGATGAGGTCCCCAGTGGGATGTTGAAGACGCACAAACGGGAGCAAATGGTCGTCCAGGATATCCCAGTAATGTTGACCTGTGAGGGACGATGTCACACGTACCAGGGGTCCCATATTTCAGTCCATGTAAAGAGTCCCGAGACGAGAATGCCACCCCCACCAGCTTGAAGAGTACCCTGCTGGCAAGAAGGATCCATCGGTTTCATGTGGTTTGCGCCGTACTCTTATCCTGCCATCCGCATGTACCAACGTGAATCACGACTCATCAGTCCAGGCAACATTTTTCCACATGTCTAGGGTCCAGTGGCGATGTTCCCGCGCCCATGCTAATCTTTGCACCCTGTGATGTAAGGTCAGAAGCGGTAACCTCGTGGGACGATGGCTTCTGTACCCCATAGCGAGGAGATGGTTCTGGATGGTGTGGCTGCTTACACGTTTTTGCGCACCAGCGTTAAATTGCCGAGTGATTTCTTGCACTGTAGCCCATGTATCCGCTGTTACAATGCGAGCTAGCCGACGATGACCGCGCTTATCCACACGCTGTTGTCCATGGCAGTTGGCCCTTGCAGAGATAGTTTTACCGGATTCAATGTGCTCACGGTGCACCCGTGACACAGTGGCTCGTGAAAATCCCTGTGCCTGCAGGATGTCCGAGATGGAGTGACCCATTCTTCGGGCCCCGACAATTTGCCCACGATCAAATGCGCTTAGATTCTTCGTCTTACCCATACTGCGTCCGACTCTTACTGATTCCCGTCGCATCACTCCTTATATTGTCGGATCGCTGCATACGTCATGTCGTTTCCGTTTACAGGGCCGCCCACAGCGCCACATTTGCATAACGCCAGCTGTCTCTAATTCAATTGCTCTTCAGTGTATACTCTAATTCAACTTCTGTTTTTGGTGGTTCTTATTACTTTGTGTACATTTTGATTTTTTTTTTTTTTTATTGGAGGTTTAACGACCACCGTGAGCAACTCAATGGGCTATAAGCAGTCGCCCGTCCCTAATTTAGGGTCACTGGTTCCAGGGAAGGGAGAGAGCCAGTGCCGTAAGACAAACACAACATCCATGCCTCACCGGATTCGAACCCGGACCCCGTTCGGACGAATGATCATAGGCCAACGCCTTAGACCACTGCGCCACCGGGGCGGCACATTTTGATTTATCTTCTTCAAGCATTTTCTAACTTAACAATACATTGTCCCATGTAAAGGCACCAATACGCTGTCTCATGCACGTTAATAACACACAGATGAAGAGACGATGACAATTTTTTTTTAGTGAAGATTCTAAAATATTTACAGGTTAAAATCACACTTCATAAATAAAATTACACTAGATCCTTCGTAATGGCGTCCATTACATCAGCAGGTGAAATACTGAAACCGTGACACCCTGGACGCAGCAATATATAGGCGGGCTTGGGGCGTCGTAATGTCCGAGAGGCTGATATTGTCGGCGATATATCGATTAACTGTAGTGAAGTAGTTTTAGTATGCCGAAACCCATGAAGTCATCACTGCATTCTCGAAACATTATTGTAAATGTTTTCTTTTTGTTTTTGTTTTTTTTTAATTCCTACGAATGAATGGTTGTAAGTTACACAGAAGGATTTTCCATATATTCGTAATAAAAGCTGGTACATCGTCGTTGCAGCATTACTGCCTATAGTGTTGAAGAAACAGGCTAAGCTCTCAGCAAACAATGTCGAACCTTTTGTTCTTGTACCCAGCAAGATATAGGTGTCTTGATATGAGTCGCGAAAGGACGGGATCTTGATGAGTCGAGCAAGAGCGCTGTTGGAGGCCCCAATTCCTTCAGAATATTGGTGTTCCGCTACTCTAATGGATAAGTTCCGGAGTGTAAAGCCCAAATAGCTGGTACTCGAGGTCTCAGACATTATATAGGTTTGACAGGAATGCAATAAACGCCACAGTTTTGTAATTCACGAGTATTAACATGATCCCTACGAATTTTTTGAAAAAGGTTAGTTGTTCTTTCTTGAAAGGCGAGCCTGTGTTTCTTACAGACACTTTTCAAAGTATTTATAATTATTGGATGGTATTCAATAGAACCGACGAAGCTAAGTGTGTTATTAATTCTTGACAGGTTAGTACATGATTTCCTTCTATATTCGGCGATCAATTTAAATATGTAGTCCCCAAAGTATCCATACTGCAAAGCTAAACACTATAGGCAACAATGCTGCAACGACGATACACCAGCTATTATTTCGAATATATGTAAAACCCTTTCGAATAAATTACAACCATTCATCCCTAGGAATTAAATAAAACCATTTACAATAATGTTTCGAGAACGCAATTATGAGTTTCGGTATACTAAACTACTTCACGACAGTTAATCGATATATCGCCGACAATATCATCCTCTTGGACATAATGACGTCACAAACTCGCCTATATATATATATGTCCCCAGGGTACCACGGTTTCAGTATTTCACCTGACGATTTAAGGCACGCAATTATGAAAGATCTAGTGTAATTTTATTTAAGATGAGTGACTTTTAAGCTGTAAATATTTTAGAATCTTCACTCATAAAGAATTTTTCATCGTCTCTCCATCTGTGTGTTATTAACGTGCATAAGACAGTGTATCGGTGCCTTTACTTGGATTATTATTTTTTGCACGTATTCAAAACAAATTATCCTGTTGAATACATTTTCCCCCTCGCTGAATGTTTTTGTGGCAACTTGACTTAAGGTCAAAAGTAGAACGGCGTATGTTAACCAGACTGAAAAGAATGATATTTACGATTATATGAGCGCTCTCGTTAGTGTGATCATTGTAATTTCTTTGGAGAGAGATGTTAAGAGAGCTTAGCTTACCAGTTAATGAATAATTCTGTGACGTTAAATGTTACGCTTCGTGATACTGAAGCCTTAAGTGTTATTGAGTTACGCTCACTTGGGTATTATTTGGTATTTCGAGTGTTGGATTATCCAGCTGTTCATGCAATCACTGATGAAGTACGATTGAAGTGATTTCGGCAATTGATATTGCGGTAACGAATGCCCCTGATTTGCATCTAAATAAACAGATTTAATACATTAAGCAGCCTATGTATCTGAACCAAACGGTGCCCAAAATGGTCTGCGCTCCCCTAACAGGAAAGTTCACATAGCGGCCGGGTTTTACGAAATCTGCTTGTTTTCGCGGCAAAACTGCTCCTTTTCCCCTCTCATCTCAGCAGGATTGTCTCCCATTTCCGTACGTGCCATTTCCGTTCAAAAGTAATTTTGTCCCATTTCCGTACATAGAAGATTGGTTAGTGTTATATCCGTACAGTTTCACCGCATCTGGTATCAGACGTGGGGAATGTTGAGGGACAAAGTAAATGCTGTTCCCTTCTCCGATTTTCTCTGACGTCACAGAGATCACCATTCATTGTTTTCGTCAACCAATAGGCGCTCATGGTTGGGTAAGCGCGAACAGCAATAAAAACTGAAGGGCAAACAGGCTGCCCATTAATGCCTTCTCTACGGTCTTCAGCATTCGTCGCAGCTGTTTAGTTTCAAATCCGCGAAACAAAAATTGCTTTTCTTTTTTAATATCAAATAGAAGTCATTGCTCTTTCCACGTTTATAAGTGAGTCACGGAAAAATTATTATCGGCCGCCACCGGGAAACGAACCCAAGGTCTTCCAGTTACGCGTTGGATATGCTTCCACAGCACAAC
This sequence comes from Macrothele yani, assembly GCA_039090855.1. NCBI lineage: Eukaryota > Metazoa > Arthropoda > Arachnida > Araneae > Macrothelidae > Macrothele > Macrothele yani. The sequence continues at coordinate 96,963,785 of CM077007.1, read as the reverse complement.
AGCGGCCCCAAAATTCTCCACACTCACTAACGAAAACTGCCAAACCACATGGCAGGGTTGCTTCTTTGGAGCCCCGCACAATGCTGGGGATTCACGACAGATGAACAGCAGCAACTGAACAAATAACTAGAAGGCGAATGAATAATAAGTACACATTTGACGTGGATTAGGAACATCAAATAGAAGTCATCGCTCTTTCCACGTTTATATAATGCCGATGAGAATTTTTCCGTGACTCACTTATAAACGCGGAAAGAGCGATGACTTCTATTTGATGTTCCTGGTCCACGTCAACTGTGTATTTATTATTTTATTTTATTTTTAATATTTCGTTCAAAGCTGCCGTCAAAGATTTCGGGCTATTTCTTTAACCCGTTTCTTATGAAGTTTCCACAAAAGATTTTGTAAAATCTTTTTCTTGAGGCTAGAGGCTCTTATAGCCATAAAATCTCCCGTAGTATGTAGGGGTGTACGGGGGACGGCTATCAGTACGCCCCTTATCCTCTGTCTTCCTTCACACATATCTCACTGCTTACGGATCATCGCACAGTGCACGGAAATGGCACTAGATGACCTGGATGTGTACAGATATGAGACAAAGTTTCATTTATACGGAAATGGCACGTACGGAAGTGGGACGACACGTCTCAGCAGTACTAACCATAAACCTGTGCCTAGTGATAAGTGCTCGTTTAAAGTCCTTTACTCTCAGCTCCATAACGCAAGACATGGTAGGAAAGGGTTAATAACCTTGTATTGGGCACCGTGCCAATGGGTAGCACAAGTGACTCAAACAGATCTCTGTTTTCTTAGGTTAGAAGACAATCAGTTAGAATGGATTAGTGTCAAATATCCCCTTAAATGGACATTCTGAATAACAAAGCTAAGCGGATACTAACGTTCTCTGATGCTTTAAAAGCATTACTGGAGATTGTCTTTAAAAAATCACATATTGAGCTCGTATAAAAGTTTAAAAAGTCACTAATTTGTCAGTTACTCCATTTTGCAGTGAAAGTCAGTCACTGAAACATGTATCAGGAGAAAAAAACTATTTATACGAATTTATTATTTATTATTTCTACACTAAAATATTCGCAATCCAAAAAATTTCGCTACTCACGTAGCTTTTTGTCATTTTGTGAAGCAGTTTTTATACAATAAGTGAAAATACAATCTCAACCCCATCTCCTCTTAAAGAAAATCGTAGATTTTAACAGTTTTACTCTCTCTTTCTGAACTTTCAATGCATATTCTGATCTTTTTCTTGAGCTTAAAGCAAATGCTTCTTTGGGATAATAATTTTGCCTTTACGATAGTTTTCGTTTTGAAGTACTACAGAGCTGAAGCACATGTCAAAGAAACAGTTACAGAGATAAATTCCGTCGGTGTACGTTAATCGGTAAAGCATTCAGATCCGGAGCGCAGAGGGATGCGAATACGTCTCCGTCACAGGCAAATTTGTGGGTTTCACATCCTGTGAATTCTTTATGGACATCCTTCACGTAACGACTTTATTAAAATATGAGATTTATTTCCTAGTGCAAGCAATGAAATTTTGCTCCGGGCCCAGCAAAGCTCCATCCGGCCCTGTCAGGAAGGAAGTTAAGTAACAATTTTACGATAGTGAATTGTAAGTACATTTTCCGCCATTTTCGATGCATTGGTCAGTGTGTTGGCTTTCGCTTCTCAGCGTCGCAACAAAAGGAAAGTTAGATTTATGGTTTCATGGATGTGCAACAGAGGACTGGTTAATGGTCTGAGGGGTCACAGGAGAGAACGCATTTTAAGGAGTGTCCGCGCTTTCTTGGATAGTGAGGAGCTCTTTGTTTTTTTTAAAGGTGGGCTTCACTCGGCTGCAAGAAAATTCGGTTGTAAGGAGTGAAGAGAGTGAGGTGTGAAAATCTTGCTCGTCGGTGCTGATCGGGAAAAATGCTGATCATCGAGGGTGAATGAAAAAGTAGGAAGACAATACTGGCCGCAATGGGAAGGCGATCAACGTGATAATAATGATATAGAGAATAAATGGAAATGATGGATAATGCTTGCGACCTTCCTCATATCATCTGAATAAACACTTTCCTCACTGCAAGAGCGAGCTAGTACTTTGGTTGGTATTTTATTTATATTTGATTTTTCTGCTCCAGTCGGGTAAAATACGGGTTAAACTCCCGATACAAAAACTCTTTGAAAGCGAAGCAGCAACGAACCCTTCTTGCAGGGCGGTGAAATATAACTCAGCACTAAGCCATGTAACAGCAGCACAACTTAAACTTTAAGGAACACTTCAATAGGAGGAGCATTCATCCCGAAGAAATGCTAGTGTTTTGGAGTCACATTGACAATTAACTGATATCTGCAAGCAAATACACTAAAAACATTACAGCGCGCAAATACAGTCGATAGATTATATACTAGGGGTGTTCAAATGAAAAGGTACGAAACGACACTGTGGGTATAAATGAAGACTTTATTCAAAGTATACACCATAGGCCGTAGCACAACGATCCCATTTATTAACAAGCCGAAGGATTCGTTGTTCCCAGAATTCCTGTGGCCGTGACGAGACCCAGTCCTGCACAGCGTCCTTGAGTTCGTCGTCCGAGTGGAAGCGCTTCCCTTTCAGATGTTTTTTCAGGGGATCAAACACATGGAAATCGCAGGGCGACATGTCCGGGCTGTAGGGCGGATGGTCAAGCTGCTCCCACTGGAACTTGGCCAGTTCCGCGTGTGTGACCCTGGAGACGTTTGGACGCGCGTTATCATGGAGCAGAACCACACATTCCGTGAGCAGCCCCGGTCTTTTGTTCTTGATGGACCTGCGTAGGCTTCGGAGTGTCTCACAGTACACATCGGAGTTAATGGTTCGTCTGTGCTGGAGGAATTCAACAAGTAGTCAATTGGACGGCGCTCTTTATAAGAGCTTCTGCTCTCTCCTGAGCATGCGGGAGCCCGCGCATGCTCCAATCCACGCCGGCGACTCCAATCGCATCCCTAGATGTGTCGCTACGTTCTCCCATAGCGGCACAGGCAAATATGTTAACGGTTACGTTCTTATGACGTCTCGTACCTTTTCATTTGAACACCCTTAGTATAATTCAAGACTACACACTTGTGATGTTGAATTAGAATAAATTATCAAGGTTTATTCACAATTAAATGTTTTATTAACATCGACTATAGTTTCGCAGAGCGTTTGGCTCGGCATCATCAGGAAGAATGGCTGATAATCCTGATGATACCGAGCCAAACGCTCTGCGAAACTATAGTCGATGTTAATAAAACATTTAATTGTGAATAAACGTTGATAATTTATTCTACAGTCGATGGAATTCGCATAGTTTCGCAACCACTATCGGAAGTGGGAGCACACATTGCCAGTGGCTGCACTATCTGCTCATTCATAAGCCAAACCGGCGCTCGATATCTTCCGACGGCCAATATGAAATAAACAACTTCACATATAACTTATATCTCATTACTATTTCATATTTGAATAAATTATTTTTGTTATTTAAAACTGTTTTTGTTGGTAGCCATATATACCAGCGCGCTTTACCCTTGCCTTCTAGGAATAAGAAGAACAATCTACTTTGGTATCTTTCCTATTATATAGAAACTGAGGATTTCTGTTGTGGCACTACAAACCTATCATGCCCAACTAAGTCTGCAAACTGGCAATAACGAAATGCTAAAATTCTAAATGTTTTTCTTGGGAGTTCATGAAATCTTTCTCATGCATTTCCGCAGTAAGTACATACTTGAGCATTCTATCAGCACATGGGTTTTTCCCAGGGACGCGCCAAGAGGGTGTTGAATGAGTGCGAAGCATTCGGGCGCCAGCTTTAGGGGGCGGCAGGACGACCCAATCAAACTTTATGGTTGACAAATTAATGTCAGTGACGTGAGAGAAGTTAAGAAAACGTTTTACTGTAAGAAATCTTAAGGCTACAGGGCACGTTTATTTTTCTAGAAAAAATATTCATTATACTGTATAAGTCAATAGAAAACGACTTGAAATCAGAGAATAATTTTTATTGTTTTGTTCAGTAACAAATACTGTGGGCAAAGGACTAACAATTTTTTTCTAAACTTTTTTAAAATCTTGAAGATTTCAGTATCATGATATGCGTGGCCACCGCTATGACAGTGGGGCCAATGTGAAGGAAAAGCACAGTGGATGTCAAGAAACATAATTTTTCGATCTAAAACCCTGATGCATTTTATGTACCTTGAGCGGCTCATACTTTAAATCTGGTCGTAAATAACGATGAAAAAATTTCACCAGAAATTTTGAGCATTATTCAAGAAATATATGCTTTCTATTCTGAATTACCTTACCTCTGGCAAATCTTAAAGAATGAGCTTCCAGTGTTGACCGTAAAACAGTGCTCTGAAACAAAGTGGGAAATCGATGCAATAAGAGTATCGAGGTTTATAGGGGGAGAGGGGGAATTAAATGAAAACAAGTTATTTCGAATTCTGTTTTTAGTTTTAAACAACTTATTTGTATATGTGCCCATATGAGACATTTTTTGGTTAGTTGGTTAGGATAGCAAAACAGACGCCCTTCATGTTCAGTGTTATACATATTATGAAAACTCTTACTTTAAGGGAAATAAAAAATGATGCTGTTAAAGATATTTATTTCATGTAAAAATGACTAAAAATTGAAAAAATATTCTCGTACAAGGGGCGGGAAATCTGGCCTTGCACCCGGGCGGCAAATGCCCTTGCCGCGCCCCTGGTTTTTCCTTTATCAGTCACGGTTTCGCTTCCATTCGGGGTTTCAAGAACACCGTGAGCAAATCAGTGATCCATAAAGAGTCACCCGTCCCTAATCTGGGGCCACTGGTTTCAAAGGGTGACAGAGAATAAGTGCCGTAAGCAGGGCCGTAGCAACCCGGAGGGCGGGGAGCAGAGCTGAGACGGGCTGAGCACGAGCCCGAAAGCCCGGAGTCGAGCCCAGGCCCGAACCGGGCCCGGGCTGCACAACACTTACTAGAGTTCGGGCTCGGGCTGCACAATACTTACTAGAGTTCGGGCTCGGGCTGCACAACACTTACTAGAGTTCGGGCTCGGGCTGCACAATACTTACTAGAGTTCGGGCTCGGGCTGCACAACACTTACTAGAGTTCGGGCTCGGGCTGCACAATACTTACTAGAGTTCGGGCTCGGGCTGCACAATACTTACTAGAGTTCGGGCTCGGGCTGCACAATACTTACTAGAGTTCGGGCTCGGGCTGCACAATACTTACTAGAGCTCGGGCTCGGGCTGCACAATACTTACTAGATTTCGGGCTCGGGCTGCACAATACTTACTAGAGTTCGGGCTCGGGCTGCACAACACTTACTAGAGTTCGGGCTCGGGCAGCACAACACTTACTTGAGTTCGGGCTCGGGCTACACAATACTTACTAGAGTTCGGGCTCGGGCTGCACAACACTTACTTGAGTTCGGGCTCGGGCTGCACAATACTTATTAGAGTTCGGGCTCGGGCTGCACAATACTTATTAGAGTTCGGGCTCGGGCTGCACAATACTTACTATAGTTCGGGCTCGGGCTGCACAATACTTACTAGAGTTTGGGCTCGGGCTGCACAATACTTACTATAGTTCAAGCTCGGGCTGCACAATACTTACTATAGTTCAAGCTCGGGCTGCACAACAGTTACCAGAGTTCGGGCTCGGGCTGCACAATACTTACTAGAGTTCGGGCTCGGGCTGCACAACACTTACTGGAGTTCGGGCTCGAGCTGCACAATACTTACTAGAGATCGGGCTCGAGCTGCACAATACTTACTAGAGTTCGGGATCGGGCTGCACAATACTTGCTAGAGTTCGGGCTCGGGCTGCACAACACTTACTAGAGTTCGGGCTCGGGCTGCACAATACTTACTTGAGTTCGGGCTCGGGCTACACAATACTTATTAGAGTTCGGGCTCGGGCTGCACAATACTTACTAGAGTTCGGGCGTGGACTGCACAATACTTACTAGAGATCGGGCTCAAGCTGCACAATACTTACTAGAGTTCGGGCTCGGGCTGCACAATACTTACTAGAGTTCGGGCTCGGGCTGCACAATACTTACTAGAGTTCGGGCTCGGGCTGCACAATACTTACTAGAGTTCGGGCTCGGGCTGCACAATACTTACTAGAGTTTGGGCTCGGGCTGCACAAATACTTACTAGAGTTCGGGCTCGGGCTGCACAACACTTACTAGAGTTCGGGCTCGGGCTGCACAACACTTACTTGAGTTCGGGCTCGGGCTGCACAATACTTACTGGAGTTCGGGCTCGGGCTGCACAATACTTACTGGAGTTCGGGCTCGGGCTGCACAACCCTTACTGGAGTTCGGGCTCGAGCTGCACAGTACTTACTAGAGATCGGGCGCGAGCTGCACAACACTTACTAGAGATCGGGCTCGAGCTGCACAATACTTACCAGAGTTCGGGCTCGTGCTGCACAATACTTACTAGAGTTCGGGCTCGGGCTGCACAATACTTACTATAGTTCGGGCTCGGGCTGCACAACACTTACTAGAGTTCGGGCTCGGGCTGCACAATACTTACTAGAGATCGGGCTCGGGCTGCACAATACTTACTGGAGTTCGGGCTCGGGCTGCACAACCCTTACTGGAGTTCGGGCTCGAGCTGCACAATACTTACTAGAGATCGGGCTCGAGCTGCACAATACTTACCAGAGTTCGGGATCGGGCTGCACAATACTTACTTGATTTCGGGCTCGGGCTGCACAAATACTTACTATAGTTCGGGCTCGGGCTGCACAATACTTACTAGAGTTCGGGCTCGGGCTGCACAATACTTACTAGAGTTCGGGCTTGGACTGCACAATACTTACTAGAGATCGGGCTCGAGCTGCACAATACTTACTAAAGTTCTGGCTCGGGCAGGCTCGGGCTCTGAGAGAAAGATAATTTTCTTCCTTTTTTCTTTTATTTCGATTTTGTATGATTTAGCACACGAGGCTTTTTTCACTTTCTAGTTGTTACAGAGAATTCTCCAGCAACTGGGTCTAGATGGGGAGTGGGAACTCGGCAGGGCTATTCATTCCGGGCTTGGGTAACAAATACCATAAGCCATGAATTACTGGATTTCTGCGAAGGAAAAGTTTCTTTAAGAATTATAGCTAGTAGACAGCAAGTTGCCGAACTTTTTGCTCCCTACGTCAGCGGTGCAGCTCCTTGCTGATTCTATTGAACAACGTACGACGTAGATTGATGTGCTTCCCAATTTGTCCTGATGTCCTGCCCCCGAAACAGGAAGAAATAAATGGTAAAAGAAAACTATAGAAATAGATATTCATCCCTTCCCCACTCCGCAGTTGAAAAAGAAATCGGTTAATTGCACGGGAAGGAAAGAATGGAAGTCTGAAAGAAGATATTTTTTTTATGCTTAAAAAGATTCATCATAGTTTTCGGGCTCGTTCTGGCCCAGGCTCTACCTTGCAGTATAAAATTTGGTCTCGGGCGGACTTGGGCTGGCATACTTCGGACTCGGACGGGCTCGGGCTCTTAAAATTGAGCCTGAACTCAGCTCTGGCAAGGAGGGCGGATGTCCTACCAGAGTGGTCATTCCAAGGGCGTGAATTCATGTTCTGGGGGTTGTATAAAACAGAAATTTTAACTAAAAAGAAAGTTACATCCTTCAGTATTATCTTTTTAAGTACTTTGGTTAGTCTCTTCCATGCAGTTCATTAGGATACAGAGTAACATGCACTGTGAGATCAGAACATCTCATATTAGTAAAGGGAATTTTCCAAAACAGTGAATGGAGAAATAGAAAACAATATGCTGATTTGCCTAACCTCCATGACCTTTCCGAACGTTGTTGGTATGAAGAGCTAATTAAACATCTGTGCTCTGTCGCAGCAAGTTTTCTGAGCGTTTGACCTTGAACGGAATTTTTCCAAGCCCTACTCCTAAAACTTATTTTTATTGTTAGGTTCACTATACGGTACCCATTCGTTTCGTTTTCCACTGGTTTGTTTTCCTTTCTGCATTTCTGTGGAGTGTTGTGTTGTCGGCGTTCACATGACGTTTACACTTATTTGGTAATAACAACCTGTGGTTCTTGGATATTTACTTAGTTTTTACATTTTAAATAAAATTATGTCAAAAACCTGAAATGCGATTTTTGAACGATTATAATACTTCCCAATAAGGGCGGTGTGGGAGAAATAAAAAACCCACGTATTATTTGAGTGGAACTTGAAAGGGCGTAATTTTGAATTCGAAGGGGTGTAATTTTTAACTACTACTTCATCGGGATTCAAATTTTGACCCACCTTTTAAAAAGGAATAGAAGCCATCGCTTTGTACCGCTCGTCCACCAGATAGGTTTTTCGCTTTAATTTACCTCTGACACTCCAATTTAGGGGAAACAAGAAAGATGACACCCAATTTTCGGGTGTAATAAGCACGTCTTTTGAATCCGTTCTGACGCAAATTAAATTTACCAAAGCTATTCAAAGTCAATGGAACCGGTATGGAAAACAACAGTATCTGACGGAAGAAAGAAGTTTTTCAGTCGGGTTTTTAATCCCTCAGATATTGCTGTAAACGAAATCGTGAGCTTACGCCATCTGATTGCAGACTTGTGTGTTAAGAAAAACATTAATTTATATGAGAAACATTTCACACCGGAAAGGCTCTCCAACACGGAAAGAATTTTTCAAATCGGACTTTTAGAAACAGAGATATCGACAAAAATAAGATGTGACTTAACATCCCCTTGTGGGAACACCATGCATTATTTTAGGAAGAAAGTATTCTCAAAAGGTTTTTTCCATATGAGCGGTATCGATCCAAGAAAAAATTTAGCCGAGTTTTCAGGAGCCCAGATGTTGCTCCAAGTACATCAGAAGCAGAAATTAACACTTATACCCCTTGGTGGCCAAATCATTCTTTACCAAACATTAGAAATTAGGTTAAAAATATTTTCCATCAGGTCTTGTATGCGATACAGGAAGAAGTTTTAAAATCGGAGTTTTAGGAGCAGAAATAACGCAGAAAACACAATTTACCTTTGTGCCCCCTAGCGGAAAGGCTATGATTTACTTAAAAATTTTGAATTTATAGGAAACACTTTTTGCATCGGAAACACTATCTAACAAAGAAGGAATTTTTCAAATCGGACTCCTAGAAGTAGAGATATTGACAAAAATAAGATATACATCTACGCCCCCTGGCGTAGAAATCATGCATTATTTCAAGAAGAAAATGTTCTTAAAAGGTTTGTCGACATGAGTAGTATCGGTCAACAAACGACATTTTTTTCAATCGAGATTTTAGAAGCTCATATTTTGCTACAAATACATCAGAAACGGAAATTAAGTCTTACGCTACCTGGTGGCCAAACCATTTTTTACAAAAAATTTAAATTATGTGCAAAGGATTTCTCACCAGGAGCTGTATCCGATGCAGAAAGCCTTTTTTAAATCGGAGATTTAGAAGCTGAGATATTGGGAGAAAGTAATTTACTTTTATGCCCCCTAGCGGAAAGTCCATGAATTACTTGAAAATTTTCAAATAATACGAAAAAAATGTCACACTGAAAACACTATCCAACAAGGAAGAATTTTTTCAAATTGGACGCCTAGAAGTAGAGATATTGACGAAAATAAGATATACATCTACGCCCTCTGGCGGAGAAACTGTGGTATATTTTAAGAAAAAATATCCGAAAAGGTTTATCTATATGAGTGGCATCAGTACACGAAAGAATTTTTTCAATCGATACTTTAAAAGTTTAGATTTTATGTCAAATACAAATAGGACTAATAGTTGCAGAGATATCGTGGGTACAGACGGACGGACGGACAACCCGGTAACATAAGCACGATCTTTTTTTACAAAAGACGTGCTAAAAACAAGAAAGATGACACCGACTGTTCGGTTGTAATGAACACGTCTTTTGAATTCTTTCCGACGCGAATAAAATTTATCAAAGTTTTTCAAAGTCAACGGAACAGGTTAGGAAAAAAATTAACGAGGTTTCTACAATCGATAAAACATCCAGAAATATAAACAGCTACTTTCTTCTACCATGCGACTAAAAAGTATGTTTCGAAATCAACAAATGGCGCACAAAAAATTTCTCACAGCAGAAGAAAGGTATCAGAGACAAAGAAATTTTCAAATCAAACAGTTAAGCGAGGAAATATATAAGGAAACATAATTTAACTCTACGCCTTGTAGCCGAACAATTCTGCATAATGGAAAAGTTGAAAATAGACGAAAAATATTCTTCGTGGCAAAAGCTATTCTAAAGAAAAAATAACTTTTCGAATACGTCTCCTGGAAGCAGAGATAGTGAGAAAATGGTTATAGCATTTAGTTTCCCTAGCGGGAAAGCTGTGCATTATTTAAAGAGAATAATGCTCTCTATCTTTACCGTTGCGAAGGGCATACAGTAAAAAAAGAAATTTCTCGATAAGGGTTTTAGAAGCGGAGATACAGCTGCAAACAGAAGTGCACAATCACCACTTAGCGACAGAACTGTGAACTGCAAAACTCTTTAAATACAAACCTCAAATATAATAATGTAAATGGTACCCGACGTTAAAAGAATTTTAAATCGCACAATTAGAAGCAGATTCGTTGAGAAAAACAGATTAAAATTTGGCGCCACCTAACGGCGAAACCATGCATTATTTTGGAAATAAAATAAAATGAACAGTGTTTACAGTCAGGTATCTGCCTGAAAACGATTTTTTTTCATTCAGGATTTTAGCCCCGCATATATTGGTGTAAACGAAAACGTGAAATTACGCCCTTTTTTTTTTTGATTGAAGGTATAACGACCACCGTGAACAACTCAGTGGGTTATAAGCGGTCGCCCGTCCCTAATTTAGGATCACTGGTTCCAGGGAATAGAGGGAGCCAGTGCCGTAAGACAAACACAACGTCCATGCCTCACCGGGATTCGAACCCGGACCCTTCACGGACGAGTGATCATAAGCCAGCGCTTAGACCACTGCGCCACCGGAGCAGCGGCTACGCCCTTTAGTGACGTACTTGTGCGCTAAGAAAAATTTGAAATTATGTGAAAAACATTTTGCACCGGAAACACTCACAAACAAAGAAATAATTTTTCAAATCGAACTCTTAAAAGCAGAGATATCAACAACAATAAGATATATACGTACGTCACCTGCTGAAAAACTATGCACTATAGCAGGAGGTATTCTCAAAACGTTTCCCGATGTGACCAGTATCGTTCTAGATAGAATTTTTTCAGTCGAGTTTTCAGAAGTTCAGATTTTGTTGTAAGTACATCAGACTCAGAAATAAACACTTACGCCCCTGGTGGCCAAAGCACTCTTTACTAAAGGTTAGAAATGTATGAAAAACATTCAAGAGCTGTATCCAATGCAGGAATAATTTTTCGAATATGACGTTTAGAAGCAGAAATATCGGGAAAAACGCAATTTACATTTACGACACTAGCGGAAAATCTATGCATTACTTGAAAAAAGACTACACCTAAATTAGTCGTCGATATAAATGACATCGGAAGAAAAAAATATTTTTTTTCAGTAGAATAGTTAGTAGAAAACGTGTGGAATAAGCTGTGTTTTGAATTCGATATCGTCTGCGTTTACGCCCTCTAGCGGCAAAGTTGTGCATCAGACGAAAACTGGAATGCAAGGATCGTCATTCTAATATTTCAAACGTCCCAATATATGAAGAATTTTTCAAATCAGACTAATTGTTGCAGAGGTATAGTGTTCACACAGGCGGACGAGCGAATGGGGGGACGGACGGACAAAGTGATAACATAAGCATGATTGTTTTACGAAAGACGTGTTAAAAACTATCGGGCAGATTATTTTTAATGTACACGTACATTTCTGAAGTAACAATCCGTCTTTTCGCTCATTGCTTGGAAGCATTACGCGTCATTGTGGGATTACCATGTGAATTATGATTGAGTGAGGACTCGTGGAGCAGTGATCACAAGCTGCCGAAGAATGACAGTCTCAAAAAGCAATCAGAATGTTAAAAACATCATCGTAATTTGAAAGATAGCGTCAACTTAAGCAGTGAGGTTTTATCAAAAGGTTTCTCCCGTTAAAATCGCCTAATCTAGGTATCAGGTGTTCTCATTTGGAATAAAGGCAACTTTGAGAAGCATGGCATTGTACATTATATTTCTATAATTAGCAAATCAATATACTGTATGCTCTTACATTGTGCGTTTCATGCATACTATATAAAACTTAAGGAAGACTTAAAGAGAAATAGGGTGCTGAGAGAAAGAAATACTGGATATCTAAATTTCTTAAATTCTTCGAGAATTTTCAAAAATGATGCTTTAGATGGAACAACAGTCATCTCAGACTCATCAGAGCGGATAGGCTAAGAGCAAAGGCAGTGCTATATTTTTTGTACGGTTTGCATTGTGCAAAGGCTTTATTTACAGTGGCGCTGAAACAACTGTAAAAACTGCTATAAATAATGCTCTACTGCTATAAATGATTCATCCTTGTTATTTTTATATTTTCACTCTATCAATTCCTTATTTCCGTACTGTCACCTCCTTTTGTCTGTATGTTTCCCAGTTTCTTTTGTTCCTTTCCCTTTCACTTATTCCTTCTGTTTCACAGTACTTGTGTTCTTCTTCCTCCTCTCTGTTTCCTGATCTTGTCTTAATTTTTCCGTCTTGTACTCTTCTGTCTCGCTCTCTCTTTCCGGCTCTTCAGTTTCCCTCTCCTTTTGCTCCCTGTCTATCTCTCTCTCTCAGTATCGCTTTGTCACTTTATTCCTTCTGTTTCGTTATATCTTTATATTTTTCTCTCTCATACTCTATCTTTTTCTCACACTTTCTATTTGTTTTCATATGTTTTATTGTCCGTTTCTCTCTATATATTCCATTGTATCTGCTTATCTCTACATACGCGTATTTTTTTTCTATATATATTTGACTTTTCCCGTCTGTCTCCCGCTGTTATATATTTATTAGCATATTTTCTTTCTTCTTTTCAATTTTTCTCCATGTCCTGTTCTCTTTCTTATGTAGTTATCTTTTTCTTTCTCCTGCGTTGTCTAAGCAATCCATGTTTTTCAAAATTAAATGTAGTCTTATCCTATGTAAGAGTAACATCTGTATTCACAATTTATCCTGTCGTTAAGCAATGAAATACTTTGAAAACAGTTTTAAAGTTCAGTCTCCCACGTATATTAATACGAATAATTTCTTGCAAACAGCTTTTTTTCTTTCCTACCAACAATTATTAGTTGTTTTAACTAATCACCTCTTGAAGTGATAATTTCGTACATTTGTTGGCTTTTAACTCTATTAACATTCCTTCAGTTGACATGCATGCTCATAGAATATATTGATTCATACAAAGTGAAGAACCAGAAATCAATTCATGTGGATGCGAAAACCCTGACATATTCTGCTTTTCTGAGATTTATTAGAATCATGTATTCTTCAGTCCCGTTGTTTCTCAGTCTCGAAACTGATAAATTCCTTCACCTTAATTAAATCTATTTTCGACGAAACGAACTTCAGCTACAGAATGCGGGTCCTGAGAAACATAACCCCGAGACACAGAAATTCGAATAAACTGCTGCTTCCCAAACACGAAGCTGCTTGACTGACAAATATTACAAAAGTGCGAAAATTAAACCGGAATTTGTTAGTAGACATACTGGAGTATACATACATAGTGCGTCAAAGAATTTTTAAGACTGGGTATGTAAAATGAAATAGAAACAAGAAATTATAATTTGTTTTGGTTTGTTATTCAAAATAAGTCCCTCCGGCTTCAATACACCTGTTACAGCGATTTAACAATGATTCGAATGCCTGTTCCAGTTCACTTTGCGGAATTGCCTCCAAAGCACGCGTCGAGGCTGTTTGTATGGTCGAAATATCATCAAAATAACACCCTTTTAACGTCATTTTACGTTTTGGGAACAAAGAAAAGTCGCAGGTTGCTAAATCATGTGTGTTGAATCATCCACCGTATTGGTGGATGATTCAACACACAGACGTTATTTTTCGCCAAAAATCTACGAACAAGAAGTGAGGTGTGACTGGGTGCATTATCGTGCAACAAACACCAACTGTTTTCATCCCGATATTCTGGACGAATGCGAGAAATTCTGCCCATCAAACGCCTCAAAACATTTAAATAAAACTCACCAGTAATTGTTTGTCCACTTGGAACAAATTCTTTGTGGATAATACCCTTACTATCGAAGAATGTAATGAGCATTGTTTTGATTTTGGTTGGAACTTTTCTTGTTTTTTTTGGCTTGTGGCAAGTTCTTTGACTTCCATTCCGCACTTTGTCGCTTTGTCTTAGGATCATATTGAAAACACCATGTTTCATCACCAGTAACAATCGATTTAAGAAGTTTGGATCATTTTCAGCGGCTGAAATGATGTCTCTGCAATGTGCACTTCACCTTAGTTTTTGTTCATTGGTTAACGTGTGTGGAACAAATTTAGCACAGACTTTTGTTTTGTCCAAATCTTCATGCAGGATGGTTTGAATCGTTTCTTTGTTTATGTTTAAAGACTCTTCTATCATTCTTAGTGACGCACGTCGATTGTTTGCCACGAAATCACGCACTTTTTCAATAATCTCAGGTGTCCTAGATGAACTTGGTCTTCCGGTATGCTTATCATCTTCTAGCGTCTCTCTTCCGTCCAAAAAACGTTTGTGCCACAGGAAATTATTGGATCTACTTAAACAAAACTCACCGTAAACTTGTTTCATTATTTGGTACGTTTCCGAGGCACTTTTACCAAGTTTTGCGTTAAATTTAATAACAGCCCTTTGTTCCATCTTAATAATTCAACATGAAAAAAATTTAACTTCCCTAATGAACGCCCGTTTCGTTTGAGTTACTTTAACAACTGCGCAGTACTTTTGGCAGAAAGCAAGCAGATGGTCACGGTTTATAACGCATTCGTGATTACACTGGTGGTGCTACCGTAGGCTGAAATCTAGCGCGTCTTAAAAATTCTTTGACGCACTGTGTATATCATTTGTCTTCTAATAATGTGACTTTTGTACAATAGACACTAAATGTTTCCCTACTGACTGGATGTTAGTGCATTTCGTTAAAGTGACATACTGTTTACATTGCACTGACGACTCACTTCAAGAAAGTAAAACGATGACTTAACCCCAGTTGTACTCTAATGCGTCATCATTTCGAAGTTTACGCGATACCGTTTCACGTTTGGACTCTCCTTTCACAAACAGATGAAGTATAAACATTTCAGGCTTTTCCACTAAGAGAGTTTCTGTAATAATTCGTTATTTATTCTCTAGTGGTTCTTATCCCCGATTAAACCTGAGCTTTTTTCTGAACATTTCTATCACTTTTGCATCATAAAATTCCGAAGAACGCAACAACAGTTACTCGAAGAGCTCAATTGCAAAGCAATAAAATCATGTAAATTCAGCAAATGAGCACCTCTTGATAATTGGCGAATGCCTGTTCAAACAAACTTCTAGAAAAGTTTCGTAATTAAAGCAATAATTAACACTATCCTCAGTACCACAAACACGGTATTTAATTCCGTAAAAATCGTTTTCAAAAGTTTTTCTTTTTTTTTTTTTTTTCTCGAAGAGTAGTGCGTTTTCCTCATCTCCGTTGGAAGGAAAAATTGAGTAAATGTATGCTTCAAAAACATAACTGCTGCACAAGAGCATTAAATAAACGTGGAATATTTACCTTCTGCTGTTCTCAAACGATTTTGTAAAATTCTACGAAGAGCGTCGACAAATGCTGGTATTATTTAATTAAGTTGATTCGCCTCTAAGAGCCATTTTTGTAAGGAAATGTAATTTCTAGCTCTACAAGCATAATCACAGAAGCTTTAAATTCGCGTAAAAGTATCTTTAAACATAAAAATTTATAGTCTGAATATCTTAACCGAGCGTACGTGTTTATATCGACCTTTGGAAAATTAATTCTACAGTCAACAAATTTCTGTATTTCTGTTAGGTGAGTAAAGCGATTTTGTCGGAAATTCTTTCTTTTTCGAAAAGATTTCCCAACAATTAGCGACACATAAATGCTTGTGTTACGTGTAGTATTTATTTCGTTCGAAGAACTAACTGATTCGCAAAATGCTACCAAGATTACAAATTCCACTTCAAAATGCAAACACAGCGATGCTAAGCTTTTTTCTCGCGAGATAATAGCAGCAGATTCAGTTAGCTAGTTTTAAGAACTTGTTATAAAGTAGTCTATTCGTTAAAAATAAAGCATTTCTAGCATCCGATTATATTAAACTGTAAACTTAACGGTTTAAGGTAAAACGTCAGGAAAAGAGTTGGCAGTAAATAACATGTCTATGATCAAGCGCACCTTAAATAAATTTCTAAACTGAATATATAAATGCAAGATTTTAAAGAACCTTTTTTTTTATGTTGCATCATCCAAACGCGTTTGTTAAGCTGTTACTCGAGAAAGAGAAGCACAAATGTCAGCAACAAAGATTTCACTAACAAAATTCATTAGATCATGCGAAATATTCTCACGATGCTACCGGAAAATGAAGCTTATCTTTGTATGTACCCTGAACATGAAAGATTAAAAACATCAGATGATTCTACCAAGGAAAAATCTCTATTAGCAAGCATGGAATTCCTTATATTTAAAACTACAACACTGTGGAAAACACGTATTATATTCTGGAAAATCTCAAATGACAAATACTAGACGTTGAAAGCCTTAATCATGATTTTAAGTTATCTAAAATTTAAATATTTCAAACATGTTTAGTGTCAACACGAGCAAACAGAAAGTAATCGTACACGAGAGTAACAAAAATAAGGTGTGGAATTACAGATAAGAGTGATATGCGCACATTGTGTTGTCTAATAATTTTTTTACGAAATCTGGAATCTGTCTGAATTTGCGAAACTTTCCAGCTTTCAAAATGTTCCTTAGTTACCACAGGGAAATATGAGATTAGACTGATTTCGTAGTTCCTATAAATTCACAGCTGTGATGAGCTAATAAAATGCTTGTCCGAAATATGAGATTGGAAATACTCGGGAGACTTTGATATAGTTTCAGCAGTAAACACCAGAAATATTTCAGGAAACGTGCATTAAACTTTCAGAATTTATGAACCTCTGAAAATAGTGAGGCAGTTGGAATCCCAGTTGATTTACTCAACAATAGTGTAAATAAGGGTATTTAGTTATCAGCACAAACATTCATTAATTGTTGCAAAGTAAGAACTGTGTAATATTATCTTTTAGGAGCTTTATTTTTATTGTGCCTTCGAAGAAGGCAGAGGGAAGAAAAATTCAAGAATTAGATTCAGAATACGTTAAGAAAGCGTAAATAACTTAGAAAATACACTCATTTTCATAACAAATTAGGACACCTAGAAAAAATCGTGAGATTAACGCGAAACTCAGCGAATAGCTACGGGGATGGCAGATATGCAAACGATTAAAGTTTCGTGCGATTCCACACGCCTGCGCGTCCAAGACCGGTACTGCAATCGCAATCCTTGCGGCTTATAAGGCGCCGCGCAGGGGACTCCGCATTCGTGCCGAAGTCCACGCTAAGAGTCAGGTGAGATCCCTGAGCGACAGACATGCCGAGGAGCCGCCGTAGATGTGCGTACGGCCAACTGACGGAGTTTGAACGAGGCCGTATCGTCGGGATGAAAGAGACAGGGTGGCCAGCGCGCCGAATCGGTCGCCACTTAGGCCGGTAAAACAATACGGTTTGATTGTGTTAGAAACAATGGACACGGGAAGGCACCCAGACACGGCGGGCTGACTCTGGACAACCCAGACACACCATCAGAAGAAAGGACCGTGTGAACGGGAGAGGGGCACGCACAGATGCAACGACGTCCATGTCCAATATCCAGATGCATGTGGCGGCTGTACAAGGGACTACTGTGTCCACCAGAACCATTTCCAGACGCCTAGCAGAGGTGACTCTGATTCTCTCGACAGCCCTTACTTTTTCTGCCATTAACAGCTGACCATCGTCGGCGTCGATTGCAGTGGTGTCAGCAGCGAGCAACTTGGACTGCTACAGACTAGCGACGTATAGTGTTCAGCGACGAATCCCGCTTCTGTATGGGAACCGACGACCACCGTGTCAGAGTGTGGAGGATCGCAGGTGAGCACTACAATTCCAACCTCACTGTACAGCGGCACACGTCCCGACGTGCCAGCGTGATGGTCTGGGGAGTCATCGCGTATGACAGACGGAATTCCCTCGCAGTGATCCGAGGAAGTTGACAGCCCAGCGCTACGTACAAGAAATCATGCTGCCCCATGTGCTGCCTTTCCAGGCGGGGCTGCCGGGAGCCATTTTCCAACAAGAAAACGCTCGTCCGCACACGGCTCGGGTTTCCCAGGACTGTTTACGTCATGCTTCGAGGCTTCAGTGGCCTGCCAGATCGCCTGAACTGTCCCCCATGAAGCACGTGTTGCACCAGATGTGACTCCAGCTCTCTCCATGTCCCAGTGTTTGTGATTTAGAGCGTCAGTTGCAAGACGTGTGGGCCAATATGTCCCAGGATATCATAGGGCGCCTCTTTGACTTCATGCTGGACCTTATCATTTTTCCGAGCGCGAGGCTGTCTGACATGCGGTCCAGCAAGGCGTCTCCTTGACTCCATGCTGGACTCCATGTATCCGAGCGCGAGGCTGTCCGACGAGGTACTAACGCTGACCGGAATGTGTACCATATGTACGAGGGAAATCGTCCTCCTGCTGTTTCATTGTAATAACTTCTGTCCTTGATATGTACCATCTCACTACTAAAATCTCATTTCAATGCAACGCTTCCTTCTTGGTGCGCGGATTTTTATGACAATGAGTGTATATGCGTACACTTAGTTATTATTTATTTGAAACTATTTTGCAGACAAGAAAATTACTGTCAATTTATGGGTGTAATAGAAGACAAAACAGGATTTTAAATGACCACACGCGCAGAAAAAATAATTAATCATTTCATTGTCTTTCAGGAATGGCTTGTACTGACTAAGAGTGGGATCAACATCAGATAATGTGACAGGAGTATATTTTAAATGAGCAGAACACCAAAAAACAATTCTGTAACATGTTTTATGCCTGCTGTGCCACAAAATTCCATTGACGTGTTTTATGTCTGCTGTGCCACAAAAATCCATTGACGTGTTTTATGCCTGCTGTGCCACAAAAATCCATTGACGTGATTTATGCCTGCTGTGCCACAGAATTCCATTGACGTGTTTTATGCCTTCTGTGCCACAAAAATCCATTGACGGAATGATCTATTTCCTTATGCCCTGGATTTTCTTAGAAAAGACCTTTCCATTTCTAGTTTACAACTTCAAGAAGATGACATATTAGATCAATCTAAGCCTTGAACTAATTTGGGGTTTCCTTCATAGCAGAATGCAAATGCTAAATATTAAAATTAATACATGTTATGGTTTCTTGCACATATGTCTTCCAGGAAATTGTTCTAAAGCGCAGTGTTTACACGATCCTTGGCGTTAAGCTCACTGTATGGGTGCTGGCGGCATCGAGGTTATCGTCACAGTGCATTACTGTTTCTAGCTAGTCTCTTGTTAGATGAAGCAGGTTTTGGAACAATATTCAATTCAATCCGAATTCATTGGTTTAGCTGTTATCATACACATACAAAATACCCATTAGAAATAACAAATTAGTAGACATATAACAGCCAAGGAGATCAGGAAAAAGGCCAAAATGACCTGACAAGTCCTGATCACCCTTCGTAAAAAGCACAAATCAAGAAGTAAAATAACTGACATCAGTTAGACATAGTGTTAAATATATTAATAGATAGTAGTAAATGCATGTTAACGGTGTCTCAATGTGTTGAGAGCAATATTTATAGGGAACAAATAGTAGTGTTAGTAAGTTGTGTTATCCAACAAAATCATACATTTACATTTCATATTTATAAGTAATATGGTCATGTTTGGCAACTTTTAATCCGAAAAACCCTCACACACTCAGTCACAATGGCATCAATGATATGTCATCCATTCTGTCTTATGAGTGATTTCCTCCCCATTCCCCTCATACTTTCATTCCTCCCACCCTATTCTGACGGACCCGTTTTTTTTTTCAATATTATTGGGTAAGTAAGTGAATAGTAATTCTTTTCTTAAATAAACTATAATTATTAATATGAATTTCTTTAGATAATTCTTTCCAAAATTTTGACCTTTGATATCCAATATTCAGTTTTATTTGTTGATTTTTTTGGAAAACATGGTTGTAATATGTGTCTTTCTCTCGTATCATCTTCATGAGTTTCTCGATGAATGTCGATGATATCATCATTAAATCCCAATTTAATTCTTTTGAACGTATTAGTACCTAGAGAGCGTAAATACAACAGGTTAATGTTGAACATATTATGCTTATTGGGCTCGAGACTAATTAAACTAATTAAAGTATCAAACTGGACGCTGTATGCACAATGCCCGTTGTACAACCTACCACAGTGCGACACCTTTTTTCACCAGCCCCACGAGTCAGCTGACAAGCAGAATGATCTGTGGTCTATAAAGATGAATTTCTCTTTCGCTTCGTACCCCATTGCTGTCGAATATACCAGCAGAGACGAAAATGTTGATGCAGCCGTTCAGGAACCGTCTTCGATCACCATACGACCCAAACGACAGGCAGCACGGTCAGTGGAGCGATGATCTACGATATCAAAACAGCTCTAGTTTGTCTTACACATAGTTTGACAGTCAACTGTTATAGACATCGTGGAATCCTAACAGTCATTTTGTAAGAGGGTTGGAGTTGGCGTCCTGCTTCAAGACAACACCCGTCCACATACGCCGAACTGCTCAGGTGAATGTCTACAAGGTGCCGGAACTCAGCTATTCACACAAATAACGACAATTTCTTGGACGAGTGATACATTATGCGATATTCTAGTATGAAACACCTTCAATCAACTGTCTGTAACAACAGTGAATTAAGAATGAATTTTAGAATGTGAGTTCTGTTATCAAACAAAATGATATCATGTTCCAAAATATTTAAGCAAAATGTTAGCTGCAAAAAAATATATATATATATATTGCGGACAAAATGCCGCAGCGAATTTGGAACGTTTACTTAATCTAAACTAAAATGCAGATGATTTCATCAATGAAATATCACCCAGATTAAGGAATCTACAGGAAATATTAGAATGCATCTCATAAAGTTTAGAAGCGTTCTGCTCTGCGAAATACGGGCTTGAAATTTTTGAAAAATTTGTCGGTCACTATCAGGTCCACACACAACCTGCTGTGACGTATATTCTAAATTAACTTTTTTTTTTTTAGTTTCTTTCCCTATGTAAATCGTGAGTTTGTCCTCAGTTATACTTCACACTTAACGTGATATCTTCTCTCTCAAACGAATACTGTTAGCAACACAATTGAGGTCTAATGAACGTGACGTATGCCAGTTATGAGATAAGAACCAGAGATATAAATTACGAGACAACAGTTGCTAGTTTGGAGTGTGGGGTGTTGAATGTGGTTGATACTGAATTTGTTAAGTAAAATGTGAAGTGCTATGATATATTGATGAAATCATCTGGAATAAAGCCAATTTCCGTAAGTTTGACTTCTGTTTAAATGTTTCGTCTGGCCGTCAGGACTTAATTTAGGAACTATTTCATAAGAAGAGCGACAAAGAATCAGTACGAAAGATACTTCGTTATAATGGCGCCCGAAGTTTCCCGGAGGACCCGGCCGTTAAAGTTCTCGCAATGGTGTGATGTTGTTTCCACACCGCGAGACAAGAAAAACAAGAGAATCCCTCCTTCAGCGCTTCGAAAAATAAATGTGTGTGATGTTGCATTCCACACACCAGATTGACTGGGAGTTCTCAAGTGCACGTTCTTCAGCGGATGGCTGCCACGACGATTCATGGTCACGGCTGACTCGTGGGCCATGTCCCGGCCCTCTTTCGGGGGGACGGATGGGACGTGCCTACCCCGCAGGACGCACACGACATAAAGGCAGATAGCAGCAAGAACGAACATCCGCGTAGCTCAGTTGGTAGAGCGACTTGTTCCGGAATGAGTGGACGCGGGTTCGATCCCCGGCGTGGAACAAAAATGACGGAGAAATTTACTTCGTTATACTGCTCAGTGTTGAATAAAATTAAATTTCATTTCCTGAAAATGAAATCATATCTTATTTTCTCATTTTATCTTTTTAACGACCACCATGAGTAACTCAGGTCCAGCCCCATCGGACAAGCACACTACACATGTTTCATCCGAGACTCTACCTTGGGGCCATCTCTAAAGAGCTGTCAGAGTATACCACTCTGACAGCTCTTTAGAGATGGGCCGAAGGACTACCACTGAACCACTATCACTCACACCACTGGACCACCGGGATGGTAAAATCATATATTTCGGTCATACCAGTGGTCTATGTGTATCTTCGGTTTCGCTGCCCAGAATTTTCTGCAGGGCATGTTAAAATTTAAACTACTTCCCTGATACGATGACGAGAGATAGTCGAGAGAAATTCCTGTAATGGCATGAAAAGCGGAAGGAACAGCCATTCGATTTCAAGAAAGAAATGGTAGAATATTGTAGGCACGTATAATTTTTGAAGTTTACATTCCTTCTATGTTTTTTATTCGAAAAAAAGAAACTAAATACTGGTGTATTTCTATTTTTCCGATCTGGCGTACACATTCTCCGTCGCTGATGCTTGGAGTTCCTTCAGGAGTTTCTCTCAATCAACAAAATAGACCCATTCCAATATACCACCATCGCCTCTGCATGCATGGCTACCTACGCGGCAAACCACAGCCAATCGAGTATTGAATGGCTGTCATTCATGGCTCATTCAGGGAATATGTCGAGCGAGCAGGTACAAGAGCGATGTTCTTCTCTGCGATATGGTTTGCCCTGTAGGTAGCCATGCACGCAGAGGCGATGGTGGTATATTGGAATGGGTCTATTTTGTAGATTGAGAGAAACACCTGATGGAACTCCAAGCAGCAGCGGCGGAGGATGTCAAAGTCAAATCTGAAAAATAGAAATACATCAGTATTTAGTTTCTTTTTTTTTTTTCGAATAAAATCCTATTAATAAAAAAACATAGAAGGAAGGTAAATTTTAAAAAATTATACGTACCTACAATATTCTGCGATTTCTTTCTTGAAATCGAATGGCTGTCGCTTCCGCTTTTCATGCCATTCCAAGAATTTCTCTCGACTATCTCTCGTCATCATATCAGGGAGTAGAAGTGTGTGTCTGGAAGGGGTCCAACATAATCTTGATTTGCCCTTAAGATATAAAAAAAGAAGAATTATAAATCATCTAAGGAAATAATACAAAATCTTCAAACAAAAGTTATATTTTCAAAGACTAATATAAAATTTACGACTTAATGAAAAAAGCAACGAACCTTATGTTGAAGAGATGAGAGAAAATAACCCTTCTTAATTTCGTTTAAGCCAAAAGTCTTGGGGAATCTCGCCAGAGCCATGGGCAGGAAATTGAAGGAGTCTATGACTCGGATCTTGTGGACTGACATTTCCATTAACATGATCACAGATGCATTGGGAATAATGTGAGGTTTCAGGCCTTGTTTCAAAAGATAATTTAACACAAACTGCCCATCATAACCCTTCATGTTATGTGTTATGGCCGTGTAACCCTGATGTGTGGGCGAGAAGAGGA
Organism: Macrothele yani; assembly: GCA_039090855.1. Lineage (NCBI taxonomy): Eukaryota > Metazoa > Arthropoda > Arachnida > Araneae > Macrothelidae > Macrothele > Macrothele yani. The sequence continues at coordinate 96,940,079 of CM077007.1, read as the reverse complement.
ATTCGCAGAAGCGATCCAGAGCATCGTATCATTGAAATACGTACTCTTTCCCCTCAAAGTCACGAACGATGGGCAGGTTGACGATATGTTCCTCATTCTGTTGATCACTTTCGAAATCAAAGAAGAGATACTTCTCACAGGTTTTCTTTTACGTTGTAAATAGCAGAAATGCTCGCTCATTATAACAAATTTCTTGAAGGAAACGCATTTGATCTCTCCACACCGATGAAGATCAGGGGATCTTTCATTTTTGTCCAACAATTTGTGGCACAGCAGACATTCGAAAAACCGATCACAAGGCGATTGAGATTGTTTTCCTGTGACTGTACAGTGACTTTCGTTACATTCATGACGATCAGCAATACCTGTTGCATCGACCACATGTACGACCAGCACCTGAAGAGTAGGTGTCTGAAAAAACATACTCCACAGTGGACCTCACATTTACGAAACTGTTGATTTGTGTAACCTTTGTCACAAACATCACAATAATAACTACGTCCCAAGAATCCAGTCATAGAGGTGATCAAGTCGCAATGTCCATCATGGCGCCAGAGGAAAATCTTTGTCTGTCAAGAAAGTCCTTTGTAGACAACCTAATAAAAGATAGAAAGAAAGCATTTTTATTAAAAGTGAAAGTGTAGTATACTTTTCAAATGAAAATATATTAGAAAAGTTTGCAAATGGTTATTACAAATTGAATGAAACACAAATAGCACTCACTTTATTAAAGTTGTCGGAAGAAACAACGAATACTTGAATATCTATAGTTCTCTCAAATTTAGCGATTTCGTCGAATCCACAGATAGCGTCTAAGGGCACCCCGTACTTCTCATGAAGTTCACTCACCATCGCTTTCTGTAATGCATATGTTCCTCTTTTAAAGACTTTTAATTGAGGATTGTTCTCCAAGATGGCCTTTCCTACCACAATGGTTTTGGTGCAGCACATCCCACTCGGAATCTGGATCACGGATTTTTTACCAAGTCGGTCCACAGCTACATTGATGACTGCACGTAGACTCTTACTTCGGGGAAGTTTGACAGTAATAACATCTATCTAAAATACATGGTGTCCCAGAATTATTGGACACATTACAAAATTATGTACAAAAAAACTATGAGCATTGTCTGTTTTTCTATGTCACATATTACTAACACGATTTCTATATTTTTGTTTTGCAATCCGATAGATGGTGCTAGGTGTTGCCTGATGAGGAATGTATGAGAAATGCTCAATCAGTAGTCATGTCATCCGTACAGCAGAAGGCGATGTGTGTGCTATGGCTTGCGGAATTAAAGTATGTCATTAAAGTTAAAAGACGGTACCGTTTAGAGTATGGTTGTAATCCTCCGTCAACGAATTCAATTAAGCGGTGGATGAAACAGTTTAAAGAAACTGGCAATGTGGAACATCGTGGAGGAGCCGGTAGGCCTAGCGTCAGCGGTGAGACGGTTGACCAAGTTAATGAAAGTTTCCGACGAAGCCCCAAGAAATCCGTTCGTAAAGCAAGCAGAGAACTGTGCGATCCGAAATCGACAGTTCACGATATCTTGCACAAGAAATTAAAGTTTCATGCTTATAAAACTCAAATAGTGCAAAAGATGCATGTAAATGATCACACTCTGCGATACGATTTCGCTGTGGATATGATGAATCGAGTGGAAAACGACGAAAACTTTCTCAGCACTGTATACTTTTTAGTGGTGAATCCACATTTCATGTATCAGGTATTGTGAATCGTCACAACTGTAGGATATGGGGCAGTGAACCGCCTCATGCTGCTATTGAACTGGAACGTGATTCTCCAAAAGTTAATGTGTGGTGCGCCCTGTCAAAAAGAGAAGTGCTTGGCTCTTCCTGCTTCTGCGAAAAAACCATAAATGGTGACATTTACTTGGATATGCTAGAAAATTTCGCTATACCCCAGATAAAAAGATATGACAACGTCGTTTTCCTCCGCATTGATCAACGTGTGTACGTAAGTGCCTAAATGAGCATTTCCCCAACAGATGGATTGGGCGTGGTGGTCCCATTCCGTAGCCTCCTCGCTCTCCAGATCTAACTCCATTGGATTATTTCATGTGGGGTTATGTGAAGGATCGTGTCTATCAGACGCCTTGTACTGATTTGCAGGAACTGAAGCAGCATATGATAGCTGCTTTTAATTCGATAATTCCTCAGATGCTTACCAATACATAGCATGAAATCGAGTGTCGCTTGGACGTACTACGAGCAACCAAGGGATCTCACATCGAAATTTATTAACTTGTGTAGTTACATTGTAAGTTAGTACAGTCAGTTTCTTTCTACCTGTTTAATGTTTTGTTTTATATAATTTTGTAATGTGTCCAATAATTCTCGGACACCCTGTATATAAAGTGAAGTTAGCAAACAGTCTGACATTTAGAAAAAAAAAAACATTTTTCAAACATTTATAATGAAATACAATTCTAGACGTAAAGAATATTATTTACCTTGAAAGTTTCGTCCAAAGAGATCTCATCTTTGCTCTGAGGTACCTGCATAATCTTCGCCAGGATAGTTTCTACTGTAATATCACGCACCTTTGTCAAACACGTACTTATAGGCTTTTTTAACCACTGAGAGAAAAAACAAAAACTAATTCAATTGCCTTCGTTCAAACTATGAGTAGTTTGAATGATTAAGCCCGATATCAGGGGACTGAATTGTGTTATGATACTCAGCAAAAAGCTACCCCAGTGGAGATTATGGGTGCCGGAAACTCTGGCTTTATAGGTGGTTTCTTCAGCTTTGAAACGACGATTACATCGTCTGTTTTTATCCACCAGGACATATTTCATAGAGGATTCATCATCATCATCATCATCTGAAGGTGCAAGAAGTTTCTGGAAGAAAGAAAAATAGAATTGAGAAAACAGACCATTTTTGTTCCTAGAAATATCGGTTCAATAGTTTTGCAAGAATAAAAGATTTATAAAGAAAAGTTTACGAAGAAACATTTCCGTGAAAATATGTACAAGGAAAAAATGCAAAAGTAAGATAAAACATAAAGCCTTTCGAAAAGGCTTTAGATAACTCAATGGGCTATACATTACGAAAAAAAAACGTTTTACTGGAAAATAAAAAACATTACGAAAAATAAACTTTACAGAAAAAATTTTAGAAAAAATTACGAAACAATAAACTTTATAAAAAGTTTTAACAGAAAATAAAAACTTTGCGAAAGAAGTTTACAATAAATTACAATAAGTTTTAGAAAAAAAAACATTACCAAAAGAAAAGGTTACAAAAGTTTTTACTGAAAAACATTAAAAAAAAATTAAAAAAAAGTTTACAAAACGTTTTCGAAAAACCGTTACATACAGTTTTACATAAAATGGTTTTAGAAGTAATCAATGCTTAAGAAGTAATAATCTTTGTTTTTGTAAGCCGCTTTTACAAAACGGCTTACAAAAAAAAAAAGATTTTCAAAATGGGTTTTAGGAAAATCAACGCTTAATAACGTTTTTCAAAATATTGAAGACAGTTTCTCCAGACGTACAGATAGCTTTACTAAGTGAATACTTTAATTTTTTTTGAATTACGTACATTAAAATTAGGCTGAACTCCAGTTGGTCCAGGTTGATTCAATTCATAATATCCGAATCCTTCCTGGACTGGACATGCGAAGACAAGAACACCTTCATTCATCTCGGTATCCATTTCCACCGCTACGACTTCTTTTTTTTTTTTTTTTTTTTTTTTTGATTGGAGGTTTAACGACCACCGTGAGCAACTCAATGGGCTATAAGCAGTCGCCCGTCCCTAATTTAGGGTCACTGGTTCTAGGGAAGGGAGAGAGCCAGTGCCGTAAGAAAAACACAACATCCATGCCTCACGGGATTTGAACCCATACCCATTTTGGACGAATTATCAAAGGCCATCGCTTAGACCACTGCGTCACTGGGACGACCCGCTACAACTTGGGCGAAATCACTCTCCATCAACGACATATCTTCCTTTGAAAAATCCATTGAATCTTTACAAGGTGGAAGGACGGCCTAACACTTTGATGTTCACACCCAGAAATAAGAAAGCCCCGTTACATTCCTGTTAAATATCTTTACAGTTCGTTAAGATAACACCCACAGCGTCACGGTAGCCAATGGGAATCCACCGCGCGTCCCTCGTTCTTAAAAAACATGACCATGCTTGTTTCCTTAAACACGCTACCTACAGCAAGCGGTGATTATAAAAATTCATATAAATACATGTTTCAAAGACCCTGCGTTCCTTACTGACCAGTCTCAGACTACGCAATGAAAATCTGATAAGATCCCCCGCCCGTTGTAAGGGAGTATTAATCAAACTGATCTATGAATACCGTGTCAAACCAGTCTTGTGGTTTTCGTTAGCAGCTCGCGCCTAAACTCTGTTGAGTTTTTCAAATTGTTTTTTGTTTTTTTCATTATATTTCACTACTCGGAAATAATTGCGGTTGAAACGTATCTTGGAAAAAAAAATGGCTGGCATAGAATAATACGTCACGAAAAATAAAAACTTCGGGAAAAATTAAAAGCGTGTATTTAAAAATGGTACACTCAGCCCAAAATTAATACGGCGGTGGGGGTCTATGTAATAGGCAAATTAATACGTCTAGGAAAATTAAAATAAGACGGGAAAAACAGTCGTTTACACAGCCGAAAATTAAAAACATGTACTTAAAAATGGTGCACTTAGTCCAAAATAAACACTGCGGGGAGAATGTAGTAAGCAAATTAATACGGCAAAAAGAAATTAAAATAAGGCGGAAAGAAAAAACTCGATTACATCGCAGAAATAAAAATGGCTGACACCCAGGGTCGTATAGGCACCGCCTAAAAATAACTGCACCGGTAAGGTGTTACCATAAAAAAAGTTTAGGGACAAAGTGCCATGCCTACTACTTGGTTAAGGCACTGTCTGGTGGGAGACGTCAGTCGCTTCGGCCGTTGCTATCTGTGTTTGGCTGAACAATTCCTTCACTGTTTATTGCGTCCGGTTTGGAAGTAACGAGCTATTTCAAATAGCTGTGCACATATTGTAGACGATCTTTTTCGATTGTTTTCTAATGTCAGAACTCCTCATGTTGACAAAAGTTCGAACAAACATCGCTCTAGAACAAGCACCAAACACCAAGTTTTTAAGGTTAAGATTCGAAAGATTCGAATGACGGGAAAAGCGCGAAGACCAGAGTTTTCGAAACTGGAATCTTTTTTAAGATTCGAGGATTCGAATGTCCCATCCCTACTCTAAGCGATGGTTGGAGCCATTCTTCCACTAACAGTCCAACTCAAGCTTTAATTTCCATACCCTTCTCAGAACAACTTTTATCAAACCTGCCAGCTTGATGACGAACGGTCGCCATTAGCATATTTTCATATGAGCTAGTACAATATTGCTTGGGTACGTCGATTAGCGTTTCGCCTTTCACATGTCTCAGAAGAATCTTTACAATCGGTAATCTTGTTATGGGGATATTCACGAATCTGTATTTGTCACGTTAATTTTGGCCACCAGTATATATGTAGGCTTTTATGCTAGGTTCTGTATGATTAAATGCTGTAAATTGAATCGCGACTCTTTACTGTCTGCGATTTCCATTTGAACCTGCTTACTTCTTTTTATTAACAAATATTACATCATACACAATATTGTAGCTTTCTATAACAGCACTTATTCAATGAACGTTCACAGATACGTATGCCGAGAAATTTAGGCGTTTCTTGAGAATATAATAAATGCTGACACTAGGCGTTTTTCAGAGCTGCTCTCTGCAGTCATGAAAGATTTTACATCACACCCTGAAATTTTAAAACACCCGAAAGTTGGAGCTACTGCCTTTTCATAAAGTATAAAGTTCAGTATGAATTTATAATTTTTGTTTGTTTACCTTTAAATAAATGTTGTTCCATAAACGATTTTTCGAATATGAAATGATGATCCACGCACAAGTAAAATCAGTACTCTTAAATATAATATCTAATGGTAAGTAATAACTGTAAGCACTAACGTCAAAAATGGCTAAAATATGCATCTGCATATGCAATTGCACATAATCCGTACTGCAGTGATTATGATATTACTTACAAATTCAAATTCCACTATAGTATATATCTCCCAGCATGTTCAATATTCGTCACATCAATACGGGGCTTCTAACAGCACGGTAAAACACACTTGAAGAAACTATTTCGGAACAGCTTACATTTGAAAATTATCGCTCCGCGTCATCAAATATAAAACACATACAACAACCTTATATTACATATTGTACACATCTCATAGCATATCTCTCACTACATCAGTTCTCAGTCTTCCAACATAGCTCTAACTGAATTTTTATCAAACTTTATTTTATTTACCTTTTGACTACACTTTGACCCGGTGTCAGAATGACATCTTTGAAAAGCTCGTCGGGAGATAATCATGTGGCGTTAAGTCGGAAAATATTTAACGAGAGAAAAAGTTTACAAGAGGACACAGAAACTCAAAAGGAAAGTTCAATTAGAAGAATACGTCACAGAGTCTTGATCCCGATGAAAAAAATATCTTTATCTTTGTCTTCAAACCATACGAACCCACACAGAGGTGAAACCACCTCAAAGTCAGATGCGTATCTTTTCTCATGGACGTTTCCCTACAGGTTGGATATTGAGTAAAATGTTCTTTGAGGAAAGTTCTGGAGAATAGGATGGGTGTTGAAGCAACTCAAATCCTAAAATCTCTAAGGTAGTCTTCGTAATCTGAAACGTGTGATTCGATGCATTGTCTTGAAGAACAAAAGCATCTCTTCACCCTTTTCCAGTCGACAGTTTGAAAAAGCAAGTTTTTTTGTTTTTGTTTTTTTTTTTTTTGAAAAAAAAAGGGTTTTTTCTTGCGTCTGTAATATACACGGTCGAGTCACATTATTGTGACTATCAGCTAATATCCAGAGTAATCTCCGTGTGCAGGGCGGACAGCAGCTAGACGGGCTGGAAGTGATTCAATAAAGTGCTGGAAGGTGTTCACAGGTATGTGGACCTTCGAAGCTGACGTTCACCTCTCACATCAATGGCACGTGGTGCTCCGCAGTTTGCTAGTAGCTTATTCGCAATGGTGCCATTTCTCTAATCACGATACACTTTACAAGCAGAAAACGTGACTCATCAGAGAAGGCAGTCCTTGCCAATCAGAGGAGTTCCAACTCCGATACTGCCGTGCAGATATAAACCTTTTCTGCCGATGTACCTTCGTTAGCATAGGTGCAGGGATCATCTGTCTGCATCGGAGACCCATATGCAGCAGGGTTCGCTGAACTTTCGTTTTAGATACACTTCTGGTAGCCACCTGGTTCATTCGGCCAGTGGGTTGCTCCATTGTAGCGTGCCGATCGGCCCTCACGCACCTGCGCAGCTGACGTTCACCTCTCACATCAATGGCACGTGGTGCTCCGCAGTTTCCACTTCATTTATTCGCAATGATGCCATTTCTGCAGTCACGATACACTTTGACCACAGCAGCACGCGAACAGTTCACAAACTGCGCTGCTTCAGAAATAGTGCCACCCTTGGCCGGAAAGCCAATAATCATCCTTTTTTGCAAATCTGATAAATCGCTCTTTTTACTCATGACAGCAACGAGTGATATGTTTTCAGATTGCCTACATCACACCTTATATACTTTTCAAGCCAGCTAACCACACGTGCCTTCTTTCATTGGCTACGCGCTGTTGACGTTGAAATTAGGAGGTGATCACACTAACGTGACTCGACTGTGTAGTTCCAAAAGTTCGTTAAAATCGAAAAGTTCTATGTATCATTTCGTCTTTTGACAGATACAATCTTCTTCCACTGAGATGAAATATAATGGGGTATTTCTTCATTGCAACAGAAATGTTGCAAATGATGTATGATGAGACTTTCTGCGAATATTGCCCAAAAATATGATCTAGATGTAATTAATATACGATCTTGATCCCAAAGTGGGACGTGGGTACCCACCCGAAGCCCGTGTTTGACGACATACTGCGGATATTATATTGGTGTTCAGTTAAACGAATGTTTAGTGATCTGGTAGTTGAACCGATGTATAGCATATCCAGACCCGGGGGAGGGGTCATTAATGTTTTTTGGGATTCCGTAGACTCAACATTTCTGACTATTTTCCACCGGATCCCTATCGTTTTTAACACTTGCTAAAATTTGAATTTGAATTTAATGAAAATTCTGCCACACAACACAGTACATCAAATTTAACAAAATACAAACATCAAAATTGTCATATGTACTAAACTAAAATTAAATATTAACACAATGTTAGCACAATGCAATGAAAACATGGAATCACAGTAATATCACAAAGTTCAATATAAATTAATAACATTTAGTACTAACTATTTATTCCAAGAGTACGCAAGAGCTCAAACCACCTCAGATATATCTAGCATAATAATCCTAAACAAACAAGCACTAAAACTCATTTATAATTGACCAAAAAATCAATACAAAGTAATTCATCAAAAAAACAAAGATAGCGTAATGTACTATGGAACTGCAGCATGGAGCCAGGGAAAAGGCTTAAATTTAAGCCTGACGAGCCCCTGATCTCCAAAGGTAGATGAGTCAGGTCAAAACAATAAAAATAGCAACATTAGAAATACGACAGGTATTGACATACCGTGAAAGAAAGAATACAGGAACTCAATCAAACAACAAAAACTCTCGTAGCAGTTTTTTAAATGCCCCAGAGGCCACTATTTCCCTGATGTATAATGGCAGTCTGTTCCACACACGGGGTCCAGCTGCAATAATACTGTTGTGCAGCAATCTGGTGCGCGCCCTAGGAACCACAAAACTTACATGACCGCGAGTATCATGTGAATGGGAGAAACGCTGTGATTGCAATAGTTCAATATACCTATTCGTATAGACTCTGTCATGCATAAATAGTAATAACCTGAAAATGAATATTTTATCGAAGGGAAGTATGTTATAAAGACAATAAATAATAACAGTATTTAAAAATGAATTTAAAAGTCGAATGTATTTTCTCTGAAGAACAAGAATTATGTTAACGTTACCATCCGTTGTCTGTCCCCAGGCCAAAATACAATAAGACAAAATGGGATAGATAAAGGAATTATATAGTATTAATCTGAGTCTGTTTGTCAAAAAACTAGAAATCGTAGAAATAGCGCCAATACGAGACTTAAGAATATTTGCTAAATAACTTATATGGACATCCCAACGCAAAGTCTCATGTAGTACATGTATAACACCCAGAAATATCACAGAAGACCCGAATGCAACAGGATCCCCATTCAAGAAAACACCATATTAGAGGTCTTCACACTGAAGTATAAGTTATATCTAAGACACATATTTTTAAGGATGTTGACTACTGGGGGAACGTAACTTATTGATCCTACAAATTTCGGTTTATTTCTAGTTTCATGTAGGGTTGATTGTGTTGACCTTTTAATTTTCTTGAAAACATTGTTAATGGTTTACCTTGGAAAACCAAACGTCATTGCAATATTGCTCAGTCTCTTGACTTCCAACTTTTTAAACCGGTGATTAGAGGAATGGGAAATGGAATGTTGCAAAAGAAAATAAATAGGTGAAATTTTATAACTGTAAGGGTGTGCAGAATTAAACGGAATCAAAGCAGTATTTGAAGATTGTTTGCAAGAAACTGTGTATTGGATAGTGTTATGTACTGGTTTTCTATATAGTCGGAAATCCTACAAACGGTAGTGTGTGTTTAAATCGTGTCGGAAACGGTGTACCTACATGTGGACTTTTTCACTTAATTCTTCATATCTTCATATCCTGAACTTTCGTTTGACGAAAAAGGAAAAATACTTTTTAAGAAAACATTAATTACGGTTTTCGTATTTGTTTTTAATTAACTATTTTTCTTTTCACACAAGTGATTTTTATTTAGATTTTATCAATATTAAATGGCTTTTGGATTGTATATTGTCTTATAAAAATAAAACACTTTTTTTTTATATACACTATCTACCAACAAGTAATTGGACACCTGTGATAGCAAAGGAAAACGAAGTTTATTCACCTTCAATAGTTGGTGGATCCTCCACGAGCGGCGATTACAACTGCGACCCTCCGGCGCATACTCTCAGCCAGGCGTTGTACGACGGCTAGCGGTATTTTCTTCCACTTTGCTTGGAGAAGGCAAGACAGTTCCTTCCCCGATTTCGGAGGGTGGGGGCACCCCTTAAGTCGACGCTCCAACTTGTCCCAGAGGTGCTCGATAGAGTTAAGATCCGGGCTCTGCGCAGGCCAGTCCATTCGATTAACCCCATTGTCACCATACCAAGCCATGGTGGACCTCGCAACATGACAGGTGGCATTGTCATCCTGAAAGTAACATGGGTCCACCCCGTATAACTGCCATAACGTAGGAAGCGCATGGTCATCCAAAATGGTGTAGTAGGTCTCGGCGTTGAGTCTACCAGGAATTGCGACCAAGGGTCCCGTGCCATACCAGGAGAAACACCCTCATAGCATAATTCCACCGCTACCGAACTTCACAGTTGGCACAATACATTCCGGCAGGAGACGTTCTACAGGCAATCGCCAAACCTAGACCCTGCCATCTGAACGGTAGAGGGTGAACCTTGATTCGTCGTTCCAGAGAACCTGTTTCCACTGTTCAACGGTCCACTGTCGACGTTCTTTGCACCACATTAGCCGAGCAGCGCTATTGGACTTGGTGATCAAAGGCTTGTTGGCGGCAGCACGTCCATGATAACCGAGCAGATAGGCTTCCTTACGGATGGTATTAATCGAAAGAATACTCCCGGATGCCTGTTGAAACTCCTCGTGGATGTGGCCAGTCGATTTGGTGCGGTTCTTCCGAATTTCTCTGGTCAGCACCCGTCAATCTCTAACTCCCAGTTTTGGGGGTCTGCCGGGTCGGGGCACATTCCAACAGTCACCTCTCATCTTCCACTTGCCAATAACGTAGGCCACTGTCGATTTTGGGTACTTCAACTCGCTGGATATGTCACGTATGGATCGGCCATTTCTGTGAAACCCGACGATTACACCTTTCTCGAAATCAGAAAGCTAAGACCTGCGAGGCATCTTGCATGCGACTGGTTGCGTTGTTGTTTCCCACACGATATTTAACGGCGGCGGCTGTGGCGTGTATCAGGACCGCAGATATCGTCGATTGCAGGGGTGTCAAAATACTTGTTGGTAAATAGTGTATATATATATATATATATATATATATATATATATATATATATAAGGTCAGGTGATGCGTAACATCACAGCCTCTCCTTGACAAATGTCAACCCCGCCTTCTCGTGGTGCATCCTGTTCCCACTAAAGGGGCTCTGACGACCGCCAATAGCGGTATAACTATACCATCGGGATTAGAGGAAATTCTATCCCACACTCACCAACCCGCTTGGCCAGCGTGGTGAGTTATGGCCAAACCCCTCCAAAATGATTCCACAACTTAAATCTTGGCCCTCAGTCTCCGGCAGCTGGAATGTACCTGGCCAAGGCAGCGGCCAGTGCGACATGAAGGCAGAGGGTGCTAAGAATCCCCGGAGGACCGGACTAGGCTGCCATCTGATGCTGACCTTGGCTACGTACAATGGACGCTCCCTATCTTCTGATTCAAGGCTTCTTGAATTGGAAGAGGAACTACAAAGGATCAAGTGGGACATCGTGGGGCTAAGTGAGGTAAGGAGAAAAGGAGAAGATCTCATCGAACTGAAAAGTGGACATCTCTTCTACTATCGTGGGACAGATACTGGCAGAACTAGTGGTGTTGGATTTATAATAAACAAGAAACTGAAGGATAAAGTTGTAGAAGTTGAAAGTTCCTCTGACAGAGCTGCACGACTTGTTATCCAACTCTCAAAAAGATACCAGGCTCAGATTATTCAAACTTATGCACCCACCACAAGTCATCCTGAAGAAGAAATTGAAGAATTTTATGAGGAAATTTGTCATCTAAATAATAAAGGTAAGCAGCACTTGAAAATAATTATGGGAGATTTCAATGCAAAAATAGGGCAACGGCAACAGAATGAAACTTCAGTAGGTAAATTCGGTCACGGCAACAGAAACCAGCGTGGAAATACTCTCGTTGAGTTTGCAGAGGCAGAAGGGTTTTTCATCTTGAACTCCTTCTTCAAGAAAAAGCCACACAGGAAATGGACATGGAGACATCCAAATGGGACGACAAGTGAAATTGATTTTATTATGTGTAACAAAAAAATTCGTCATAGAAGACTGCAGTGTGCTAAACAAGTTCAACACAGGTAGTGACCATAGATTGGTGAGATGTAAGATGCACCTCAACACTAAATTTGAACGTGGCAAGCTCATAAGACAAACAAAATCTATTGACATAACCAACCTTAAAAAACACCATAATACCTTCAAGTTGGAACTGAAGAACAGGTTCTCTGCTTTAGAAGGCCTAACATCGGAAGAAGTGGACATCTCTGAAGTTAACAGAAAAGTAACCAAAGCTCTTATGGAAACAGCAACAAAATTAGCTGGGTCTAAGAACAAGTTGCATGTAAACAAATTATCAGGAAAAACGAAAATGTTGATGCAAAAAAGAAGAGAGATGAGGACAACTAAAGAAGATGTGACTTCCAAAGTGGAATATATAGAGCTATGCAAGACAGTAAGAAAAAGTATCACTGAAGACGTAAGAAAATTCAACTGTGAACTAGTGAGGAAAGCAATTGAAAACAACCAAAGCCTAAAGATAGCAAAGGGACATCTCAGTAAGGGAAGAAAACAGATTATGGCACTGAGAAAAGAAGATGGTTCTGTAACAAGAAATAGAGGCGAAATTTTGACAAGAGTGAAAGATTTCTACTCCAAATTATATGAAAGGGATGATATATGCACTCCAGACATCATGAAAGATACCAGTACCAGAGTTCCTCCAGTCCTTCCAGCAGAAGTTGCACATGCAATCAAGAACATGAAGCGAGGAAAAGCTCCAGGAGAAGATGGAATTACTGTAGACATCATACAAGAAGCAAGTGGAGAAATCGAAACAGTACTCGCCCAAATTTTCACTCGATGCCTTAATGAAGGAAAGATTCCTGAGGATTGGAACACCGCTACAATGATCCTGCTACATAAGAAAGGTGACATTGAGGATCTTGGAAACTACAGACCTATCAGCCTCCTATCAGTAGTTTATAAAATCTTCACTAAAGTTCTTTCACACCGCTTGAAGGTAACACTGGACATGGCTCAACCGAGAGAACAAGCTGGATTCAGGAGTGGCTACAGCACAATAGATCATATCCACGTGCTGAGAGAACTAATTGAAAGAGCAAGGGAATATGAACTTCCATTGTGCATGGCTTTTATCGATTATGAAAAAGCCTTTGATTCGGTGAAACCATCAGCAGTTACAATGGCTCTGAAAACCTGCGGTATTGAAGATGCATACATTAATATTATTAATAACATCTATGAAAATGCAAGTGCAAAAGATTAGGCTGTTTGAAAATACAACACACGTAAAAATTGGAAAGGAGTGAGACAAGGTGACACCATATCTCCGAAGCTCTTTAATGCCACATTGGAGGGTGTTTTTCAGTCGCTGAGCTGGGAAAACAAGGGGATAAAGATTAATGGAGATTATCTAACCCACCTTCGTTTTGCTGATGACGTAGTCATTTTTGCAACTACCCCATCTGAGCTGCAGAGTATGATCCAGGAACTTGCTGACAAGAGTAAAGAAGTGGGATTAAAAATGAACTTTCAGAAGACAAAAGTGATGTTCAATGCTTTTACAAGAAATGAAGATTTATCGATTGATGGAGAAAAGCTGGAGATAACAGACACATACGTTTATCTTGGACAGCAGATATCAAGTGAGGGTCACATTGATGAAGAAATTAATCGGCGTACAAAACTTGCCTGGAGAGCTTTTGGAAGAAACAGCATAATTTTCAAGAGCAATATGCCATTATGTCTTAAAAGAAAAGTGTTTGATCAATGCATCCTTCCAGTGCTTACGTATGGGGCAGAGACGTGGACCTTAACTAAAAGAGACATAGAAAGGCTGCAGACAACTCAAAGAAGCATGGAGAGGTGCATGCTTGGTGTAACCAGGAGAGATAAGAAGAGGAACACGTGGATCCGAAAAATGACAAGAGTGGAAGACATCATGATCAGAGTTAAATCCCTGAAATGGCAATGGGCTGGACATACTGCCAGAAGAACAGACCATAGATGGACAGCCGAAATTTTAGATTGGATCCCAAGGGACAGGAAAAGACCCAGAAGAAGACCACATGGGAGATGGGTGGATGAAATTCGAAAGTATGCAGGGGTGACATGGAGGAGACTGGCACAAGACAGACCGTTGTGGAGGAAACTTGGGGAGACCTTCGTCCAGCAGTGGATTGATAATGGTTGACAATGATGATGATGATGATATATTCTATTAAGAGACTGAAGCAAAAAAAAATTTTGACTCATACTAAGTACAACATAGAAAAGGTTATGTATTGACCGGTGTGAGTAAAAAGAGAAAAAAATAAAACAACTGAATGTAGAAAGTGTCGAGAATACTGAGCCTTGGCTTTATCAAGGACCAGCAAAAACTCTGCATTTTCTCACTTCCACAAAGACCTATTTGGAAATGGGTTTCTGCAAAGTCATAGATGCAAGTAATAAGCCCACCAAAAAAATTTTTAAAAAAATATATATTTTAAAGAATATATATAAATGTCATGACCTCCGCAGAGTTGCATGACCAAGCTTTAGTGAACAATTTATCTAGCATCCATAACTTTCCTGGCCCGACCCATGCTCTTCATCTGTTACTATTAAACAGAAAGAAGAAGATTATAGAAAACTGCAATAACAAATTACCAAGTTCGCCTGAGAGAGAATTTAAACCTGAATAGCAATACAAAAGTATTACAAATTCTTAACATTGCAATAAAAAAGGAGATATTAATTTTTTTAAAACACAGATTCTTGAAAGAAAACTGGATTATAAAAACCCCTACTCCACAACTTCTGACAACACAAAAACGAGAATATAATAAAGACAATAATTAATTAAAGAAACGCATTGTGAAGGTTATATGACATGAACAATTAGCTGCAATATGTGCAAAGTATTTCAGAAGTGCTTTAAGTGCATAATTAAGTAGTTATTAAGAACTTAACTACATTGAAAACACAGCGCAAATTGCAAGAACAATGAAACGGCCGGCTGCTTGGCCTTAGTTCCCTAAAAACGCGCAAAGTTACCAAGAAAAGAAAGAGTTAAAATCCGCAAAAAAGTTAATAGACTTGCCAGTGCCTAAATTCTGAAAGCAAAAAAGAAAAAGTACAAGAAGTTCAAACATTGAACTTGCAAAACCTAAAACCCAAAGACAATGAAGAGAGCTTACCTCTTATGCAACTTAACTTCCTCCTTTCTTGAGAAAACATGGCCGACCTTTTAACCCAAACTTTCAAACACCCCTGCCACTCCCTAGTCGCTGGGGGGCAGTGTGGGTGGGGCTGAAGGCCTCCACACACTGAAAAAATCCTACTAGCGGAGATTTTAACTAGAGAGAAAAAAATATAATTAAGATTGTGGACCTGTATGATCAGAAAGAGCAGAATTAACTCTCCAGAATACATGAGAAATATTATGAAATACACAAGTAGTGTATTTAATAATCTTTATGCAAAGATTATTATGAAATACACAAGTAGTGTATTTAATATTATGAAATACACAAGTAGTGTATTTAATAATCTTTATGCAAAGATTATTAAATACACTATTTGTGTATTTCATAATATTTCTCATGTATTCTGGAGAGTTAATTCTGCTCTTTCTGATCATACAGGTCCACAATCTTAATTATATTTTTTTCTCTCTAGTTAAAATCTCCGCGAGTAGGATTTTTCAGTGTGTGGAGGCCTTTAGCCCCACCCACACTGCCCCCCAGCGACTAGGGAGTGGCAGGGGTGTTTGGAAGTTTGGGTTAAAAGGTCGGCCATGTTTCCTCAAGAAAGGAGGAAGTTGTTGCATAAGAGATAAACTCTCTTCGTTGTCTTTGGGTTTTAGGTTTTCCAAGTTCAATGTTTGAACTTCTTGTACTTTTTTTCTCTTTTTGCTTTCAGCATTTAGGCACTGGCAAGTCTATTAACATTTTTGCGGATTTTAACTCTTTCTTTTCTTGGTAACTTTGCGCGTTTTTTAGGGAACTAAGGCCAAGCAGCCGGCCGTTTCATTGTTCTTGTAATTTGCGCTGTGTTTTCAATGCAGTTAAGTTCTTAATAACTACTTAATTATGCACTTAAAGCACTTCTGAAATACTTTGTACATATTGCAACTAATTGTTTATGTCATATAACCTTCACAAAACGTTTCTTTAATTAATTATTGTCTTTATTTTATTCTCGTTTTTGTGTTATCAGAAGTTGTGGAGTAGGTAGTTTTTATAATCCAGTTTTCTTTCAAGAATCTGTTTTTAAAAAAATTAATATTTCCTTTTTTATTGCAATGTTAAGAATTTGTAATACTTTTGTATTGCTATTCAGGTTTTAATTCTCTCTCAGGCGAACTTGGTAATTTGTTATTGCTGAACATTATTTCTGATTGATTATGTCACTCCTACAACTTGAGTTTTCTATAATCTTCTTCTTTCTGTTTAATAGTAACAGATGAAGAGCATGGGTCGGGCCAGGAAAATTATGGATGCAAGCTAAATTCTTAACTAAAGCTTGGTCATGCAACTCTGCGGAGGTCATGACATATACATATATTTTTTAAAAATTTTTTGGTGGGCTTATTACTTACATCTATGACTTTGCAGAAACCCATTTCCAAATAGGTCTTTGTGGAAGTGAGAAAATGCAGAGCTTTTGCTGGTCCTTGATAAAGCCAAGGCTCAGTATTCTCGACACTTTCTACATTCAGTTGTTTTATATTTTTCTCTTTTTGCTCACACCGGTCAATACATAACATTTTCTATGTTGTACTTGGTGTGAGTCAAAAAATTTTTGCGTCTCTTAATAGAATGTGAATTCTGAATTTTCATAACTGCTGCGTTGCGCGTTTTGATCTTCAGGTGATTTTGCATCTTTCGTTTTAAATTCAAAAGTTTTTCTTATGTTTTCGGCTTTGCTCTTTAGTATATATATATATACATATAGATCGATTTCGGGGGTCCAATACACTCCAAAAAGCCATACATCGGGTCACACATCGTGACCACCTCCTATTTTTGAGGTCAACAGCGCGTAGCCAATGAAAGAAGACACGTATCGTGAGCTGGTTTGGATGGTATATAAGGTGTGCTGTAGGCAATCTGAAAACATGGGCCGCGGTTGGCCTAGTGGGCAACGCTCGTGACTGCCGCGGATAGGACCTCAGGTTCGATCCCAGCAGGTACGAACGCTCGATCCACTAAATATCCGCCGTGCGCCAGATGGGCACTTTAAGCCGTCGGACCCAGGGTACTGGCCCCCAGTAATAAATAAGGGCGTCTTCCTCCCCCTTTCTACTTCGCTTCCGTGTCACTTTTCAATAGGGCACTCTAGTCCAAATCTCCTAGCTTCCTATTTCAAAGGGTTGTTTAAGACCTGGGGTCAAACACTCCCTTCCTAAAATCCTCTACATAGGATCGGATCGGATATGATCTTAAAATATATCACTCGTTGCTGTCATGGATAAAAGGAGCGATTTGTCAGATTTGCAAAGGGATAATTATCGGGTTTTGGACCAAGGGTTAAAGTATTTCTGAAACAGCGCAGTTTGTGAACTGGTCAGGTGCTGCTGTGGTTAAAGTGTATCGTGATTGGAGAAATGGCACACCATTGCGAATAAGCGACGTAGAAACTGTCGAGCACCACGTACCTTTGATGTGGGAGGTTGGCGTCGGCTTCGAAGATGCGTGAGGGCCGATCGACATTCTACAGTGGAGCAACTCACTGGCCGAATAAACCAGGGGGCTACCGGAAGTATGTCTAAAACGACGGTTCAGCGCACTTTGCTGCGCAAGGGGCTTCGAAGAGGTCGGATGGTCACTGCATCTATGATAATGAAGGTACATCGGCAGAAAAGGCTTACCTTTGTACGGCAGTACCGGAATTGGACTTCCGCTAATTGGCAAAGCATTACCTTCTCCGATGAGTCATGTCTTTTGCTTCATCAAACGGATGGACGTTGGCGTATAAGGCGAGAAACATCGGAGAACAAACACTCTTCAACCATTGCTGGAAGAACACAAGTTGGTGGGGTGCAGCGTTACGATCTGGAGAATGTTTGAATGGCATTTTCTGGGTCCATTCATACCTGTGGAAGGCACTATGAACCGGATTCATTACGCATCCATCCTTGCAGACCACGTACACCCATACATGACGATTGTCTTCCTTGGAGGTATGTGATTTTCCAGAACGTCAATGCGACATATCACACAGCTAGAAATGTCCGAGAGTGGTTAAAAGAGCACGATGATGACTTCAAAGTAGTTCCCTGGCCCCCTAATTCGTTAGACTTACACCCAATTAAACATCTGTGGGACCACCTCGATCGTGTTGTTCGCTCTATGGATCCTTCACCACGCACCTCCAGCAGTCGTCAGATGCACTGCAGTCAGCATGGCTCCACATGCCTGTGAACACCTTCCAACACCTTATTGAGTAACTCTCAGGCTGTGTAGCTGCTGTCCGCGCTGCACACGGCGGTTACTCTGGATATCAGCTGGTGGTCGCAATAATGTTACTCGACCGTGTATATATATGCACAGTATATTCATGATTCTGCTATCACGGTTGTGAAAAATCCTTACGTGATAGAGAAAAGTAAATCTTATATTTGATATCAGCATAGCAAAATTAATCTAAATCACTTAAATTAATGTAAACCCCCGTCAAAAACGTTAAATTTTATAGGTCTCTGATCTGTTTTGAGAACCGAGAAGAACGATTTTAGCATTGTATTGTTGTTGAAATATTCCGGGAACCTGTACTTACAGTGCTAAAAAGTTTTTGGTACGTTGCACCAAAAAGTGATGCTACATCAGGGGCACCATTTTTTTCGGTAAAAATAAACCATAATTTGATGCGTGAAATGAACAGGAGTTCTCCAAAATAATAGAAACACCTTGAAACAATAGGTGTTACGCACCTAATGTGGTGTGGGAGCACCCTTGGCATTTAAAACTGCTTGAATCCTCCTTGGAATGGAAGCAGACAAGTCCTGGTTGGTGGTAAGTGGTATGTTGTACCACTATTCCTGAAGAAACTGCTCCAATTCCTTGAAAGACGCCGGAGGAATATAACGGGGTCGCACTCTGTTTTCCAACACAGACTACATGGCTCAATAATGTTTAAGTCCGGTGATTGTGCAGGCCAGGGAAGATGTGCAACTTCATCCTCGTGTTCCTCAAACCATGATTGAACAGTTCGACTTCTGTGAATCGGGGCATTATCATTTTGAAAGGTGCTATACCCTGACGGACACAATGTTGTCTGCGCCATTGAATTCATATGGTCGGCCAGAAGGGTGACACGTAGTCACCACTAGTGATCCATCCGTGTAAGGTTATAATGGGGCCTGCTACAAACCACGAGATCATGGACCAAACCATTATGGAACCGCCCCCATGCGTCACTGTAGGAAGGAGACAGTCTAGGTTGTAGGCTTCTGCGGGAGTTCTCCACACGTAAGCCCGTCCTGCTGTGGGGAATAGTGAGAAACTTGATTCATCGGAAAACAAGACATGTTTCCAGTGATCGGCAGTCCACGTTTTATGTTCCTGACACCACTGTAGTCTCCATTTCATATTCACCTGTGACACCAAGGGTTTTGCAATCGCAGCTCTGCCATAAATATTACGCTTATGCAATTCCCTTCGCCCGGTATGGGTCGACACTGGGTTTTGGAGATGTGCATTAAGCTCAGCAGTAACTTTCGTCGCGTGGTCTTCCTCCTTGCGGTCACAATCCTCTTTAATGTCCTCCTGTCTTTCGCAGTGAGTTTGGTTTCCCTTCCACAATTGTGTCTCGCAGATGATGTTGTGCCGTGAACATTGTATGCTGTCATGACCTTCGACACAGTACCTCTCGATACCCCTAATACCTGTGCCACTGTGGTTACTGACGCACCAACCAGACGGACTCCTACAATCTGCCCTCTTTGGAACTCCGACAGGTCTCTTATTGTGCCTTCACCTGGAACGAAATTATGCAAACACCGATTTGCAATGCAAGCACACAGACCTTTGCGAATATAAGCAACACCAGTTTACAAAACAAATTGTAGCTATATGTTCGTTTTACTCAAAACGCAGCACATACCAAAGTCCCTGTTTTCAGTGAAGGTGTTTCCATTATTTTGGACAAACCCTGTATAAAAACACGATGAAATTATTCAAAATGTTATGGTGTCCAACCTGATCGGTGCGAAGTTTTGCCCACTACACCACGTTTTTGTGTGATTTATACACCACACAAAGATGTGCCTTAGTACCAAAAGTTGATGCAGCTGGAGCAACCTAGTGCAAAATTTTTCACAGTGTGCGACCATAAAGGGAGTTCGTACATAAGATATCCCTTTCTACTTTAACATTAACCAGTATTAGGTAAGGAAGCTGCTCTGAAACGTGTGTTCTTTTGTTTAATGCATAAGTTTTTAAATATTTTGTTCGAATCAATGAAGTTCTTTTTTAATTCAGATATTTTAGCTGATTGAAAGAATACACAAGCACTCAACCCCGAAGTGTTTTCCCAAGGTACTTGCGTGCTTCTTTCCGTTACACAAAGGTTGAAGCTTTCTTATTGCTTCCGCGAAATATTTGCGTCACGGAACATCTAATCTTTCCAGAACGAAATGAGCGCTTTAAGTATTTCACCTTCAATTATGAACAGCTCACCCTTTTTTTTTTTTTTTTTTTTTTTTGCTAGCTTCAAATAAAATCTTAAAAATAATTTATTCACACGGAAAAATCTCATAAATAAGATTTGACTCTAAGTATAAAATACTTGAATAATTAAGTGCATTCAGGACTATTCCCATGCACTGGTTTGAAGACCCAGACAGCGACCTACAAGAGCGCTTAGAAGTTTATAATTAAAAATACCATAAGATCTTTTTAAACTGTCCAGTATTTCATCTTGAATGCAACGAAGAACAATGCGTTTTCATTTTCGCTTTCCTTCTAATATTGCTTCGTCTTTTTCGGAGCTTCAAGCGCCCACCCCGCATTTGCGCACTGGTACACCTGCTATTTTCATCTACTCAACTAATTGAATTGTTTCTCGAACCTGGCAACAGGATGTCATTAAAACAGAGGCGTCGTAATAGCGCGCCAAGCGTGGTGCTTAACTTTTGGAAAGAAAAACAAAGCCAAATGCTTCGCTTAATACGTTAGCTCATGAAAAATAAGATGGAAGGAGAGAGAGAGAGAGAGAGAAGAAAAAAGCTACGGGTTAGATAGAAGCCTTTTGGCAATCTTCGACGAGTGCATACACTCGGTCTTCCACCGCTCCGAAGAATAAAAATTAATTTGCAAATGATGTTCTTGTATGTAAGCTGTAATGCCGAGAGCCAAAAAATATATGGAAAAGTTTTCCAGAGTGATGTTTTAATCTCTTTCTCCTCACTCAGATTAATGCAAATGCATTAATATTATTTATAGTCAGGAAACAATGTTTTGACACAAACGAAATTATGTATTTTTATCAAGTTTCCTTACCTCAGCTACAAGCAATTCTACAAAGCAAAAATAAAAAAACACCCAACATTTGAGACGTATAAAGGCGTTAAAAATTCAATGGGGGAGCACGGAGATAAAGAGCTCATCGACTTTTCTAAAAGTATTTTTTTACCGGCTTGCAGAGCTTTAGATTTTTTTTTAAAGCAGTATACTTAATTGCTGCTCCTTCGAAATATCGGGCATCATTGTACAATATATCTCATTAATTTCCATTTTGAATTTCACACACCGTATCTCTTAATCTCTTTAACATAACATTGAAGAATCTTTTTCAATCACTCAACTGGGAAGACAACGGGTTAAAATTAATGGAGATTATTTAACCTACCTTTGTTTTGATTATGGTATAGCCATAATTCCAATTATCCCCTCAAAGCTGCGGAGTACGATCTAGAAACTTGCTGACAAGAGCAGAGAAGTGGGCTTAAAACTCAACTTTGTGACGTACATACCTCAGAGGCGACGCGCATGTCAAGCAAGTACCAGTGACAAGCCCATGTCGGTGTAGCTTAATTAGGAAAGCATTCGGCTCCGGAGCAGAAGGATGCGGTTGGAGTCTCACCGCCGGCAAATTGGCGTTTTCACATGGGCTCCCGAAAATGAAAGTGGATCAACTGGCAGCAAAGTTCTTCGGAACATGCGGGATGTCCCTTCCACACATCGTCTGGTATTAGTGAGAATTCCTTCTTCTTCAGAGAATTACTGCAAGCACGGTTTGCCGGCTGACCCGAAAACCTACGATTCTGTCCCAGCCCTTTGTCAGCGGGGGATATATGTGACGTAATTACGATAGAAGTGACGGACATGTCAAGACGGTAAAATTGCAGCGACAAACTTCGTCGATGTAGTTTAATTGGAAAAGCATTCTGCCGCGGAGCAGAAGGATGCGTCTTCGATTTTCGCCAACGACAATTATCTTTTCCGCTATAACTTACAGAAAACAAAATTGATGTGCGATGTTTTTACAAGAACTGAATATTTAATCTTTCATGGGGCAAATCTGGAAGTAACCAATTCCAACATTTATCTTGGACAATAGATATCAAGCAAGGGCCACATTGAAGAAGAAATTAATAGACCTATGCAAATTTTTTTGGAGATAATTTTGAAGAAACAGTACAATTTTCAAGAGCAGTTTACCATTATGCCTCGAAAGCAATTTTTTTTAATTAATACGTCCTTCAGTTCTTACTTACGGATCAGAGACATGGACCTTAACTTAAAAAGATATTCAGAAGCTGCGAATTACTGAAAGAAGCCTGGAGATTTTACCTTAATCACATTCTTGGTATAACCAGGAAAGATAGGAAAAGGAACTCATAGACGAGGAAAATCACAAGAGTTGATGACGTCCCGATCAAGGTAAAATCTCTGAAATGGCAATTGACAGGACGTGTAGCTAGAAGAACTGGCAAGTGAAATGCATTTCAAGGGAGAATAAACAACCCAGAAGAAGACTCTGTTGGAGATGGATGAATTTCGAAAGTTTTCGGAGTAAGATGGCGGAGGCTAGCTCAGGACAGAAAGCTGTGGAAGAACTTTGGAGTGACTTTCAGCAGGCAATGATTGTAAATGGTTTACGATGGTAATATAGCTACTAATTTGCCATAAAATTTAGTTTAAATTTTTTTTCAAATATTTTTAGCTACTCCGAGTAGCAAAATATAGTAAATTTACTATGAGTTGCTCTATATTATTAAAAGTATCTGGTTTAAGAAAGGAAGCAAACTGGAACCCCCGGGAAAACAAAATAACGTCAATATCTCATTGTAACCACTTAGAGTCAGTTTTCTAACCACTCAGAGTCAGTATTCTGAAAACTCAGAGTCAATATTCTAACCACTAAGAGTTAGTATTCTAAGTCAGTATTCTAACCACTCAGAGTCAGTACTCTAACCACTCAGAGTTAGTATTTAACCATTCAGAGTTAGTATTCTAACCACTCAGAGTTAGTATTCTAACCACTCAGAGTGAATATTCTTACCACTCAGAGTCAGTATCCATTCAGAGCACCAGCATAAGAAAATGATCAAATTGTTAAAAAAAATATCGGTCAATTTTAAGAAAACTGTCAGACGACAATAAAAAATATTTCAATCAAATTGAAAGTTTAAAGAAAATGTATCAAGGTCAAATGTTGGCAAATCACAAGGAAGGAAACATACTTTAACAGCTTCTATAATGCTCTTAAATTTTTTTTTAATGAGCATGTCTTTTGAATCCTTCCCGACACGAAAAAACATTTCAAAGCAGATTTTTGTAAAGCTTAAAAATTCAGCTGAAAGAAAAATAAGCTTACACCATCTTGGAAAATACTTGAGTAATCAAAACATGCAATGTCAGCGGGATTATTCACAGAGAATGGAATCGGTTACAAAAAAATAAAAGAGAAAACATTACCGCATTTCTACTATTAGGCCATTTAAAAAGAAAAAGAAATGCTACTATTACGCATTTACAAAACAAAATGCATTAATTATTTAGATATTGGCCATTTAAAAAGAAAAAATCTGCTTTAGGGGTAAGCGAAGCCCCAGTCGCCCCCTCCCCCACTGGATCCACTACTGTTGCTGTCTGGGTTCGAATATGCCACTGAAAACTGTGGAACATTCTAAATATGAGTCGTTTTCGGCATGCGGCAAATTCATTACATCTGAGTCTTTGGTGGCGTCATACTAATTAAATTATGTCCGTGAATGAGGTGAGTGTTCTCAGGTTCACTTAACGCAAAGTCCTCGGCAAATGTACCTCATCGGATTAAAATTGTGAATGGTGTTGACTTGATTCCCATCCAGTAAAAAGGTAAGGGATACTTCATTTATGTATACGGAAGGCCTTCTTGGACTTTGCACGAGGAGAGTCATCAATTCTTACAATCCTTTCCTGCCCGTCTCCATTGTTGACATTAATGTTTCACATTGTTGCCTCGTGGAGGGTCGTTATCGTCTTTTCGCTGCCGTAGGGTCGCAGTTGGGGGGCAGATTCCATGAATGCTGCCCTTTGTCCCAGGCCTTCTGTCGTAATGGCCATCAATAGGAAGGTAACGACTGTAGCAGACGCCGGCTTTAATGCCTTTTTCTTTGACCAACGCCTAATTTATCGTCAATTCACAAATCTAGACCCGACGGGTAATGGCAGCGGGTGACATTTCATTGCTTTCTTTTGGCTCAAATGCGCAAAATATGTTTAACACCGAAGTCGAGATTCGATGCAGGCTTATAACAAACACAACAGGGAACATGGGACAACAAACAAAATAGATGTGCGCACAAAGCAAGTCTTTAATTTAAGCAGAAAGAACGAGACTGCGCCTGGAAAAAACAACCTTGGCAGCGTTTCTACAGTATTATCTCAGTAATATTCGTTAGAAGAGCAAGTAGGGTAGAATATTTTCAAAATGTTGTTCATTGAATGCAAAGTTTTGTCTGCTGCTATGGTTTCATCTGTTTTAGGGATTGTTGATTTTTTGCGGGGTTTTTTTTAGAAGAGATCAATTCTATTAGGTGGCTTGGGGGTCTCAATAAGATACTAAACATTTAGTTTTCGAAGTAATAAAATTGCTTTTGGAGCAATTTAAATAGTTTTCGAAGTAATAAAATTGCTTCTGGAGCAATTTTAATTTTCTGTTCCCAAGAAGAAAAGGAAACCCCTTAAACATTCCTTGCTTAACTATATAATGAGAAAAAAATATGTATTTCCAAATTAAAATTGAGCAAAGCGAAGGGACTTGAAGCAATAGCAGATTTGTAGAACATTTAAGAGACAACCCCAAGAAATAAAAAATGGCTGATTTTGGCAATTAATGACCAAGGCTGGTGTTGCAGGGCTTGGTGCTGAGTTCTATTACAGCGCCCTGTGTGGAAGGTTCGTTGATGCTTCCTTTGCAATAAGTTCAGTATCGGTGGTTTAATCCGTAATTCTTCCAACTGGAGCAGATAAAAACAATACAGAGCATAGAAAAGTGAATCGACTGAGGCTAAATTTTGCAGTGAGGAAAACGTTTATTCAGATGTTACGGGGAATGTCATCAAGCTTTTGTCCGACATTTTCGTGCTTTCATTCTTTTAGTTCTCCCTCAGTATTCTACATCGCCTAAAATCCCTTTATCTCTTTCCGGCCATCCAAACTTCTTCCTTCATCCGTTCCGACCAACCCCCGAGGTTTTTCTGAGCTTCCTAAAAATATTCACCTCCTTTCTCGACTTTTTGCAACCGAGCCCCTCTCATGCCCGCAGAGAGAAAACCCCCTTGGTTCGTATAATCCCAGAAAGCGCAGCCACGCCTTCACTCTTAGAACTATAATTGCTTAACTGATAGAGCTGCTCCCTCGGCTACGACGCGTGAGAAAAGGAAATAATTTGCTTCCGCTGGCCTTTCATCCAAATGGCGGGAATTGAAAGGAAAATGACAACAATTCACTATCTCTAAAAATGGCTACATAATCTCGCTTCTGATAAATATGGAAGCCCCGGTTACAAAATATTTGCTCAGTCCTTATGAAAAGACACCAAGCTGCTTGTGCCCTGCTGTCCGAGTGGTCCGAGACGAGGTCTTCAGGGTAGTCGTAAGATTTGGGTCCTGGTTCGAGCCCCGCATAAGGGATGGATGATATTCTGGAAAGGAATCAGAATCGGTGATCCTAAATTACCGAGGAGGGAGGGGCTACTTACTTCCCCGTAGCCTTAGATGCTCACAGAGGTATTTAACTCCTGCTCCCCACACACAAAAAATAAAATAAAAGGCAAATTATTTCCTAATTCTGTTGATGATTTAGCAACGTAACTGAAAGTCGTAACTCTCCCAGCTATGGCGAAGAATGCGTTTATAAGCTAGATTATGTTTCCTGTTGCTACTGGCATTCGCAAAAATGTTAACCAAGAGCAGAAATGAAAAAGGAAATCGTCACTTCTGCGTAGTGATACCCAGTGCTCGAAATGGTAATTTTAAAGTGCCTGTATGCTCATATTTAGCTAAAAATCATCCGTAACAAATACCTTCGACTTCAAATCCGAATAAGTAAAAACAAATCCCCGGAAGAAAAACTTCTTTGTGTAGAAATGCAATTGACAGTTCCGTGGAATACTATTGCGCCATAAGTCAGAAACGATTGCGGTCGATTAGAGTTGGTTGGTTTCATAAGCGTAGCCAGGGGGGGGGGGCATCAGGTCCAGACCCCCCCACACACACACACACATTGAGGGGAGATTGAGCACGAATTTAAAGCGATATATATGTATTGTATATATGAGACTTTCACCAATGAACCCAATCCATGGATCCCCTCCCCCACCCCAGTGGCATAACTGTTTCAAAAACGGGGGGGGGGGGTTCCGATCACACATACGCACATGTGTACATAGAAGTGCCAGGAAAAACTGGTACAGACGACCTTATGCAAAATAAATAGCAACGTCACCTATGCGCGTACTTGGTTGAGTCCGCCGGTGCGTATATAAAACGATAGACATCCTTGCCAGCTGTCTGAGCTGTTCTCGGCATGAGAATGACAAGTGATAACGATTTAAGCGATTTTCAACGCGGTGTCATAGTTGGCGCTCGTGAGATGGGCCATAGTATTTCGGAGGTAGAAACGTAGTTCTGATGTTCACGGATGACCATTGCAAGGGTGTACCGTGCGTGACTACAAGAATTCCGACAAAACCTCCAACCTAAGATAGCAGTATGGACGTAAAAAGACATTGGGTGAACGAGACCATCGTCGGCTGTCAAGAATAGTTTCACGGGATAGGCGTGCAACACTCTCGCAGGTATAATCGGAATTCAATGCTGGAGCCTCAACAAGCATCAGCGTCCGGACTGTGCAACGTACCTTGCAAGATATGGGCTTTGGGAGCCCATGCCGAACTCGAGTTCCCTTGATGAGTGCACGACACACAGCTATGCGCTTTGCTTGGGTACGGCAACACCTCCACTGGACATTTGATGACTGGAAACAAGTAGCCTGGTCTGACGAGTCGCGTTTCCAACTGTATCGGGCAGATGGAACGATTCGTGTGTGGCGCAAACCCCATGAAGCCATGGATTCCGCTTGTCAACAGGAAACTGTACCGGCTGGTTGAGGGTCCGTAATGGTATGAGGTGTGTTTAGCTGAACTTCACTGGGATCCCTGGTACGTCTACAAACGTCTGTGTCCACCCAATGCTATGTGCCCAACCTTTCTGACGAGGTACACCCGTTCATGTCCTGCATTCATGCTGATGGGTTGGGCATGTTCCAACAGGACAATGCATCACCACACAAGTGTTAGGACGCCACATTATGGTTAGAGGAGCATTCATCTGAGTTTGGGGTGTTGCCATTCCCACCCAAGTCCCCAGATCTGAACGTGATAGCACACATTTGGGATGCCATGCAACGCGCTAACGAACACAGGAATCCGAGACCTCGGAATACACCCGAGTTGTGGAACGCTCTGCAGGAAGTATGGTGTGCATTGCCTACAGCATATTTCCAGAAGCTAGTGGAGTCCATGTCCTGTCGTATTTCTGCAGTCCTGAGCTCCCGTGGGGGACCTACCAAGTATTAGACTGGTGTACCAGTTATTCTGGCACTTCACTGTATATTTACAATATTATATATATATATATATATATATATATATATATCTTCACTAAAGTTTTTTCGCACCGTTTGAAGGTAACACTGGACATGGCTCAACCGAGAGAACGAGCTAGATTCAGGAGTGGCTACAGCACTATAGATCATATCCACGTACTGAGAGAACTAATTGAAAGAGCGAGGGAATATGAACTTCCATTGTTCATGGCTTTTATCGATTATGAAAAAGCCTTTGATTCGGTGAAATCATCAGCAATTACAATGGCTCTGAAATCCTGCGGTATTGAAGATGCATACATTAATATTATTAATAACATCTATGAAAATGTAAGTGCAAAGATTCGGCTGATTGAGAATACAGTACGCATAAAAATTGGAAAGGGAGTGAGACAAGGAGACACCATATCTCCCAAGCTCATTAATGCCACATTGGAAAATGTCTTTCAATCACTGAACTGGAAAAACAAAGGGAAAAAGATTAATGGAGATTATCTAACTCACCTTCGTTTTGCTGATGACGTAGGCATTTTTGCAACTACCCCATCAGAGCTGCAGTATATGATTCAGGAACTTGCTGTCAAGTGGTAAAGAAGTGAGATTAAAAATTAACTTTCAGAAGACAAAAGTAATGTACAATGCTTTTACAAGAAATGAAGATTTATCGATTGATGGAGAAAAGCTGGAGATAACAGATACGTACGTTTATCTTGGACAGCAGATATCAAGTGAGGATCATATTGAAGAAGAAATTAATCGGCGTATAAAACTTGCCTGGAGAGCTTTTGGAAGAAACAGCATAATTTTCAAGAGCAATATGCCATTTTGTCTTAAAAGAAAAGTGTCTGATCAATGC
Source organism: Macrothele yani (assembly GCA_039090855.1). Lineage (NCBI taxonomy): Eukaryota > Metazoa > Arthropoda > Arachnida > Araneae > Macrothelidae > Macrothele > Macrothele yani. Next base: position 96,910,905 of record CM077007.1, on the reverse strand, counting down.
ATCCTTCCAGTGCTTACGTATGGTGCAGAGACGTGGACCTTAACTAAAAGAGACATACAAAGGCTGCAGACAACTCAAAGTACCATAGAGAGGTGCATGCTTCGTGTAACCAGGAGAGATAAGAAGAGGAACTCGTGGATCCGAAAAATGACAAGAGGGGAAGACATGACGATCAGAGTAAAATCCCTGACATGGCAATGAGCTGCTCATACTGCCAGAAGGACAGACCATCGATGGACAGCCGAAATTTTAGATTGGATTCCAAGGGACTGGAAAAGACCCAGAAGAAGACCACATGGGAGATGGGTGGATGAAATTCGAAAGTATGCGGGAGTGACATGGAGATGACTGGCACAAGAGAGATGGTTGTGGAAGAGGCTTGGAGAGACTTTCGTCCAGCAGTGGATTGATAATGGTTGACAATGATGATGATGATGATGATGTGATGATGATTATGATGATATAGATACTGCATGCGATGGAGTTTGGGACCCTCTCCCCCTACACACACGCAGGAGCAAAGCAGTTGCTGAGGTGCGATCTAACGGACACGACATAGGCGCCTCTGTTGGCGAACTGTGGAACTTAGCGAACACAACTGTAAAACTATGATAGATGGGGCAGAAATATAAATTACAAAGTTGTAGAACTGACTTTGCTTATTAGGAATCGATATCGCTGTTTTATTAAGTACACATTATACACGTGTTTGCATTCTACGAAAAATTATAATCTTGTATTATTAAATTTAGTTGGTTCACATCATAAAAAAGTGTGCATTATATCTGAAAATCTGGGTGTCTGTCCCCCCCCACAGTGGTTACGCTTATTACCCCCTTAAGAAATTTCTGGCAACGCTACTGGTTGTTTTGTGGACCCCAGTAGGCACTACTTATGCTACACCGAGGACTGAGGTTTGATTTGTTTATAATGCGAAGTCTCTTCCCAGGGACCACTGGATTAACGAGACATCCGAATCTCGGCTAATCATTAGGGATTCAGCTGTTCTTAAACCCAGGACTTTAAGGTCCCGAGCCGAGAAGGCAGCTCCCTTTCAGTAGGGACTTTCATGAAGTAGAAAGTCGGGCTATCAGAATGAATATTCAGTTTTAAATTAACAGCAATCTCACCACTTTAAAAAAAAAGTCCTAAGTGGAAAAAATTTATACTCATTGCTGCAAAACCAAAATTTGTGTGACAATCTATTACTCCCAATTCTTCATTCTATGAAGAAGTTCTTCAAATTGAATATATATAAGTTAATGATGTAATAACAATAATAGGCATTTTTGGTAGGATGATCAGGCGCATGTGATCATGCGCTGTGGGTGGCTTCGTTTCCATCCTTCAAAGGATTGAACTTATAAGCTCATGTGTACACCACTCCCCTATTCATTACGGTCCCCATACATCTATTTCTCAAGAGCGCTAGGCATATGCCGTTTCTCACTACTGAAATCTCAAAACTAAATTTGTTCTCACAAAATAATGTTCTTACAACAATATTTTTGTGTTCTCGCGACTAAAATTAATTCCCGTATGTACATTCCGGGTAAAAAAATTGCCCGTATGAAATACTAGGGAAATAGGAGTGCCGGTATGCCATACCGGCGTATACCAATCCATTTTGAGCACTGTTGATATCAAACAGGAATGGGAATCAACTGAAATTACCTTACGTGCTTTAAACACGTAGCAACAGGAAAGCTTTCATTATACTATATATATACACTGCTGGCCACCCAAAATGCAACACCAAGAAGGAAGCATCCGATTGGCCTCAAATTCGCAGCATGCGTCGCCCGCGAGGGGACATGCAAACGAGTAGCATTGCAAGGCATATGCAAATCTTGTGCGCCCGGCACGCCACCAAGAAGCACTATAAGAAGGGTGCACAGAAGGCGTGGTGTAAGTAGTGGAAGTGTGTTGTGCTGCCGGACCTGTGCGTGGGAAGCTACCTGATGCCTCGTCGCCGAATACGGCAGTCATTTCAGCGCGTTTCGGAGTTCCACAGAGAACGAATAGTGGCTTATCGCGACAGCGGTTTATTGTACCGAGACATCGGCGCCCGTGTGGGACGACATCCAGCTACCATGAGGCGAGTATGGATTCTGTGGGTGCTGGAGAGACGGACGGACGGACCGATGTGAGCGATTGCCGCAGCCGCGGCACACCACCGAACGAGAGGACCGGCATGTTGTGCGGCGGGCATTGACGGCTCGCACCCCCACATCACGAACGTTAGCGCAAGAATTAGGGTGCGCTGCGCAACAACCTGTGTCAGCACGTACCGTTCGACGTCGTTTGCAGGAGCAGGGACTTGTCGCACGGCGCCCATTGCTACGATTACCATTGACCTTACACCACCGGAGAGTGCGGCGGCAGTGGGCCGTTGAACTCCGCACCTGGACTATACGGAATGACATGACATTGTCTTCTCCAACAAATCGTGCTTCTGCATGTAACACCACGATGGTCGGATCCGCGTGTGGCGGCACAGCGGCAAGAGACTGTATGACGCCTGCATTATGCATTGTCGTACCGGTCCGTCGCCTGGCGTTATAGTTTGGGGCGCAATTGGATATGACACCTGCACCCCTCTGGTACTCATCGCCGGTACACTCAACAGCCACCGCTACATCCCCAACGTTTTGGAGCCTGTAGTCCTCCTTTACCTGCAGGACCTGCCAGCAGCCACGTTTCAACAGGACAATGAGCGCCCGCATGTGGCACGCATTGTGCAAGAATTCTTCACGGCCCACCAGGTGGCACTGCTGCCGTGGCCCGCCTGTTCTCCCAATATGTCGCCTACCGAACACGTCTGGTCGCTGATCGGCAACCGAGTGGCCCGGCAAGTACCACCCGCGTCTGCGCCTGATGAACTGCGGTAACGTGTGGAAGCAGCCTGAACCGACATACCCCAAGCCCACATCCAAAGCCTCTTTCGTTCGATGCCGCTGCGTGTAGCGGCCGTTATTGCCAGCCATGGGGGCCACACAAACTATTGATGTCTGCGTGTTCCGCAAGTCGCACGGGCCTGTAAGCTCAATCGTTTCATCTTTGTATCTGTTGTTATGTGTCCAGTAAATCTGGCTTTGCTATCTCTTGTCGTTCTTGGTGTTGCATTTTGAGTGGCCAGCAGTGTATATCTTCATATCATTTGACATTATGGAACGGTAACATTAATTACGCAAGTTAGGAAAGCAGAGTATTCAAACCTCATCTAAGCAATTAAAAAGCAACTGCTTTAAAATCGGGGAAAGATCTTTCTCACAGTTCCTACACCATTACGAAGAAAGCATGCTGTCACTCCGACACCATTGCGAAGAAATCATGCTTTCACCCCGACACCTTTGCGAAGAAATCATGCTTTTGCCCCTACTTCCGCAACTCACTTGAGCTCTAAATTATGAAACACAGCAAACGTCCTCGACAAGAATAGTAAATCAGTAGAAGTACATGCAGCTGCAGCTCCATCAGTGAAGCTTCACTCAGAAAACAGCGTGAAAAGCCACTTTCCCTCTGCCGGTATGAGAATGATCACTCTCTTATGCACCACCGGATAACAGAAAGACACCTCGTACCGAAGATCGTTGTAACCTGAGCAGCAATGTTTGTCAGGAGAGGACTTAGGTGACCATTTTAAGGATAGTGAATTGGAATCATCTTCCCCCTCATTGCCGCTTTTCCCGCCATTTTAATGCGCTGGTCAGTGAGCACGGTTCAGACCTTCTCAGCGTCCCATCCGAGGGAAAGGGGGATTTATGGGTTTCGTTGTTGTGCGAGGGAGGAACTGGATAATTATCTCGGAGGGGTCACAGAGGAAGGCAACGAAGGAGCATCTACCTCTTCTACGAAAAGGGGAACACTACTTGGGTGTTTCTTCGCCGTAGTTTTGACTCTTCTGGGGGATTCTGTTGGAAGCAGCGAAGAAGGGAAGGTGGCGAAAGATTTCGCTCCCGAGTGTGAACCGAGATAAGGGGAGAAGGAATGAACGCTGATGATTAGGGAAAGCGAATACTGGCCGCGAGAGAAGGAGATCAAAGTGTTAATAATATAGAAAATGAATTGAAATCCGGATAATGCTTGAGCCGTCCTCATAATATCTGAATAAATGCTTTCCTCACTGCAAGAGCGAGTTACTACTTTAGCTGATATTTTATTTATTTGCACCAGCAGGGTTAAATACGAATGAAGTATCCGAAACAAAAACTTACTGCAACCAAAGCATCAACGAACCCTTCACATAGGGCACTGATATATAACTCACTCACAAGCCTTGTAACATCGTAAGAAAGGGCACAACCTGAAAAAAGTAGAACAAGAATGGAAGTCACTTAGAGAGTCGAGTTGAGGAAAGGTGGAAGGATTTCTCTTGTAATCGAGTGCAAGAAATGGGATCGCGAATCTGGCGAGCGCAACTCAGCATTTGGACATCTGCCCTTTGCGCTAGTATTGATATATACACCGAAAAGCCAAAATATTATGACTAAATGACTAATATGATGTTGGTCCTCCAAGTGCCGCTAAAACAGCTCTTACCTGGTGAGACGAGATCTTTGAAGGTGTCAAGGTGTCTTGTGGTACAAACAGCTCTTACCTGGTGAGACGAGATCTTTGTAGGTGTCTTGTGGTATCTGGTACCACCACGTTACCAGCAGATCCTTTAACTCTTGTAAGTCACGCGATTGAGCAGCCGCAGATCAGCTTTGCTGTTCCAACCCAAACCATAGATGTTCGATTGGATTGATGCCTCGGAAAATTGGGGGAAGGCAATATCTAGAAGTCTTCGTCATGTTCCGCGCACCATTCTCGAACAATCCGGACAGTGTGTCATGGCGCATTATAATTCTGAAAGAAGGCCCTGCTACAGAGGAATTCCTTTCTTATGAAAGGATAGGCCTGGTCTGTAAGGAAGTTTAGATACTGTAGGTGGTGGACTGCGTAGTTCCTTGCACATTTATTACCGTTTACAGTAGTCCTTGAGATACCGTTTACAGTGTCCAGAGAACATAAGGACTGGAAAGCGGAACAGTTGGGTGCGGTACACTTTATTTGTCAGAGCAGATTCAGTCTCTCTAGCGATTATGGATCGTCAGGTAATCTGGCGTGAGGTAGGCACTCGTAATGCTTCCCCATGTTCGTCTGTTCCCAGGTGCAATTGGCCCACAGTTCATGTCAACGGATGATAACGGGACACCCTATCGTACGGTGGCTGTTGTTGAAATGGTGGAAAGTGAAGACATTCAGTGAATGGATTGGCCAGCACGTCCCTAGGACCTAAATCCCATAGAACGCTCTTGCAAAATGCTTTGCGACGCGTCAATAGACATCGGAAAATGTTTAAATTGAAAGCACATTCCTATATTTATCTTTTTTTTTTTTTTATGAAAGTTTCAAATGCTAATATTGTTGTTTGCAATATAATCGTGGTCAGGAGGGGAAATGTGAACTGCGGCGCATTATATTATCGATGTGGATCTTTTATCCTTCCTATTAACCATTCAGTAAAAGTTAAACACCTCAGAAATACAGTAATACAAAAGCGATAACTAAAGAGTGCAGATATCAATAAAAAAAAAGAGAACTAGGGAAAGGAGGTTCTCCTACTTTTTGCTGTTTCAGTTTGAATCCATTTAAATTTGACATTTTTTGATCAATGTTTTAGTTAAAATGATGCAAAAACACGCAATGTAAGAAAATGTTGAAGAATCACCAACTTCTAACAAATCTTATGTACACTGGGAGGTCGTATTACTTTTGCTATTTCAAGTTTCCCTCTTAATGCATATACATAACTGTATCGGTCTCACTATGTTCATATACATCCTTGTTCGAGTCGTTAGATGAATTTCCTGAGGCTTTATTTTCGAAAAATTTGTTTACTTATTCTTTCTCATTTTTTGATCTTCGTTTTCCTTTTTGGGGGGGGGGGAGGGGGGAGTTAGGGGTGTGAAAGCCGCTAGTTATAATTATGCTCTGAGTTGTTCGGTGTCTTATGTCAGGAATACTTCTTCATGATCCTTCACTGCTTTTAATTCTTTCATTTTTAATCAAGGATCTTTGGCTGAGTGTTTGTGTACACTCAGCCGAAGATCCTTGATTAAAAAATAAAGATGACACCGAATTAAAGAAAGATGACACCGAATTTTCGGGTGTAATAAGCACGTCTTTTGAATCCGTTCTGATCCAAATTAAATTTATCAAAGCTATTCAAAGTCCATGGAACAGGTATGGAAAACAATAGATCCGACGAAAGAAAGACGATTTTCAATCAGGTTTTTAATCTCTCAGACATTGCTGTAAACGGAATCGTGAGCTTGCGAACTCTTAGAAACAGAGATATAGACAAAAATAAGATGTGACTTTACGTCTCCTGGTGGGAAAAAAATGCATTATTTTAGGAAGAAAGTATTCTCAAAAGGTTTTATCCACATAAGCGGTATCGGTCCAAGAAAAAAATTAGTCAAGTTTTCAGGAGCCCAGATTTTGCAGCAAATACTTCAGAAGCAGAAATTAACACTTATGACCCCTGGTGGCAAAACCATTCTTTACCAAACATTAGAAATTATTTGAAAAATATTTTCCATCACGTCTTGTATGCGATACAGGAAGAATTTTTAAAATCGGAGTTTTAGGAGCAGAAATAACGCAGAAAACGCAATTTACCTTTGTGCCCCCTAGCGGAAAGTCTATGATTTACTTAAAAATTTTGAATTTATAGGAAAAACATTTCGCATCGGAAACACTGTCCAACAAAGAAGGAATTTTTCAAATCGGACTCTTAAAAGCAGAGATATTGACAAAAAGAAGATATACATCTACGCCCCCCAAGCGTATAAACCATGCATTTTTTCAAGAAGAAAATGTTCCTAAAACATTTGTCGACATGAGTGGTATAGGTCAACAAACGACTTTTTTTTCAATCAAGATTTTAGAAGCTCATTTTTGCTGCAAATACTGTACATCAGAAGCGGAAATTAAGACTTAAGCCACCTGGTGGCCAAACCATGTTTTTACAAAAATTAGAAATTATGTGCAAACGAGTTCCCATCAGGAGCTGTATCCGGTGCAGAAAGAAGTTTTCAAATCGGAGGTTTAGAAGCAGAGATATAGGGGAAAACGCAATTTACAGCTACGCTCCCTAGCGGAAAGTTTTTGAATTACTTGAAAATTTTGAAATTATATGAAAAACATGTCACACGAAAAACACTATCCAACAAAGAAGGAATTTTTCAACTCGGACTCATAGAAGTAGAGATATTGACAAAAATAAGATGTTCATCTACTCCCCCCTGGCGGATAAACTGTGGAATATTTTAGGGAAAAAAATATTCCAAAAACGTTTATCGATGTGAGTGGCATCAGTTGACGAAATAATTTTTTCAATCGATATTTTAGAAGCTCAGATTTTATGGCAAATACAGTGTACATCAGAAGCAAAAATTAACACTTACGCCCCCCGGTGGCCAAAGTATTCTTTACCAAATATTTGAAATTATACGCAGAATATTTTTCATGAGGAGGTGTATCCGCTAAAGAAAAAGGTTTTCAAATCGGAGTTTTAGAAAAAGAGTTATCGGGGAAAATGTAATTTACTTTTACGCCCCCTAGTGGAAAATCCATGCGCAATTTGAAAAAGTAACTATATCTAAAATACTCTTCGACATAAATGGAATCGAAAGATAAAGTATTTTTTTCAATCGGATGTTTAGAAGCGAATATGTGGAATAAAACGTATTTTTTAATTCGACATCATCTGCATTTACGCCCTCTAGCGGCGAAATTGTACATCGTAAAAAAAAACGAAATGAAGGATCATCATTCGCATATTTCAAGCTTCCCAATGCAGAAAGAATTTTTCAAATCGGACTAATAGTTGCAGAGATATCGTGTGTTCAGACGGACGGACGGACAAACCGATAACATAAGCATGATCTTTTTTACAAAGGACGAGCTAAAAGAAGTAATAGCTACAATTTCGCTTTTTGCGAGCCTTTCAATGAAAATCTTGAAAACTTTGCACCACTTCTGTTGCACATCACTTATTCCAGCAGACGTTATTTTCTATTTTATTATTTTTTAGCGTTAGCTAGATTTTCTGATTTTTTCATGTTCTTTATGGTCTTAATATTCTTTAATACAGGTAGGTCTCAGTTAAACGTCCAAAAACCAAAACGAATATTATTTTTAATGACGATGGAGTACCTCTGTAATGGGGAAGGTTCAAATATGACATTTTCATTATTCGATCTGTAATGTTATACATCAGTTATACACTATATTCACAAAAATCACCAGACACCCCTTCAGAAGCAAATAAACGGATCAGCTGCGTTGTTAAAATTCGCGGTTCGGCTGCAAACGGTATAAAAACAAGCCTGCAGCTGACCGCGATCATATGATCGCGAAGATGGAAAAATTGTTGGGTGTTACATTAGTGGGTTGTCTATAAGAGAAGCCGAGAGGCGTTTAAACATACCCGAGTTAACTGTTTTGGATGTACTGAATAAGTGGAAGACACATGGCGTGCCTGAAGCAGAAAAACGTAACGGCAGACCAAAGAAAATCAGTGATAGAGGACGTCGAAGCCTCAGGAAGAGTCCTTACAGCTAATCGACGGACTACTGCACAAGACCTCAGTGTACAGGTGAGTAAAAATGCTGGAACCTCGGTATGTACACGTACCATTCGCAGAGAACTTTATTCCATGGATTACCGTGGTCGTGCGGCTGCTCATAAACCTTTCATCTCCACCCGTAATGCAACTCGTTGTTTAGCATGCTGTAAAGAACATTTATCGTGGACCGTAGATCAATGGAAACGGGTCCTATGGACTGATGAATCCAAATACACGATCCATCAGTCTGATGGCCGTGTGTGGGTATGGCGGCAGCCGGGAGAACGCTATTTACCACAATGTACTGTTCCTACGGTCAAGTTTGGAGCTGGCAGTGTTCTCGTGTGGGGGTGATTTTCGTGGTATGGTCCCGGCCCATTGGCTATCGTGGACAAACCTGTTAACTAGCACGTCTACGTCGATATTCTGGACAATTATTCCCTACCAACTCTGTGGCAATACTGTAGATCCGAGCCTTGTTGGTACCAGCAGGATAATACACCGAGCCATAAAGCAAGGATTGTTACGGCATGGTTTGACGATAATTCCGTATTGTGTGTGAACTATCCAGCACAGAGCCCCTGATCTTAATCCGATAGAGCACCTATAGGATGAATTAGAGCGCCACATAAGAAGTTTGGAACCAAGGCCGACTACTAAGCGACACTTAGCGGCAGCATTATGTACTGAATGGAAGCGCATACCTATCGCTGTGTTCCAAAACTTTGTCGAAAGCATGTCTCTAAGGGTCAGTGCATGCATTAAGGCCAAAGGTAAACCGACACTGTAGCATTTATGTCAATAAATGCTATGTTGTGTTTCTCTTCTAGGTGTCCTGTGACTTTTGTCAATATAGTGTATACACAGTACATGTCAAATTCGTTATATCTTTATAATCATCCTCATAATCAGCAACAAATATCGTCTTTCCAGTGGTGGATGAAGGTTCCCCAAGGCTCTTCCATAATACTCTGTATTAAGCAATTCCTCTCCGTGCCACTCCCGCATACATAAGAAATTCACCCACTAATCCCCTATTTGGTCTTCCACTGGAGTTTTATCAGTCTGTTGGGATCCAGGCTAGTATTTTAGATATCTTTCAGTAATAGTTGCTCTAGCAATATTTCTAGCCCTTTACCAGCTGAAGGCCTTTATTTTGAACTTGATGCCAACATGTTCTTCGTTCCTGAGTTCGTTTTTAACTTTCCTGGTTTCACAGAAAGCATGCATGAGTCCTGTGAAAGTATGTCTTTTTTAACCAAGGTCCATTTTTCTGATCCATAGTACGAACTGGAAGAATTCATTACTTAAAGCCTTCCCTTTTAAAACTCAATGGTGAGTTGCTCTAGAAAATTAGTTTCTTTCAAATGCTCTCTGACTAAGCCTCATTTGCCTGTTAAATTTTTCTCTGATGTTGCCCTCACTTGATATCTGTTATTCAAGGTTGATGAAGCATCAATTTCTTATAGGCTTACCCCATCTACCACTAAATCTTCAGCCCTTGTAAAAGCATTGTACAACGGTTTTCTTTCCTGCAAGTTTATTTTCATTTCCTCTTCTATATTCTTATCGGTAACTCACAGGATTATGCAATGCACCGCTGATCGTGCACCAGTGGGAATTACGGTGTTTTAAGTAGATGGGTTAAAATATTTTCATTAAACTTTAAGCCATTTCCTCACCAGTTTAGTGGTTGAAAGACATTCTGCAAAATGGCATCGAACAGCTCGAGTGGTGCGGTGTACCTTGCCTTCCTTTCTTTCCATTTCTTATACGTGCTGTTTCCTCGTCTGTCGAAGTTTTACAATTAATGATCATAGATGTTATAAGTCCAATGGACGTATGTATAATTGTATATCCAATGCCGATTGTTTTCAAAGAAGTTGTCCCTGTTGATGGTTTCCGTGAATCAAAAGGCTCTTCATAATCAATAAAAGCAAATCGTGGTGGGAGTTCATATTAATTTGTTCTTTAGTTAGTTCTGTCTGTACATGGACATGATTTATTGAGCTGTTGCCAATCCAGCTTGTTCTCGTGGTTGATTCATGTCTACGGCTTCTTTCAAGCGATGTGGCAGCACCTTAGTGAAGATTTGGTAAACCGCTGATAAACAATGCTCTCTGTAGTTCCTGAGATCCTTGAGGTCTCCTCTTTTATGCAGACGGATTACCGTAGCATTATTCCAATCATCAGAAATCTTCCTTTCATTGAGGAAATTAGCAAAAACTGCGACGATCGCATTCTCTATTTCTTCACTGGCCTGCTGTTGTTCACGGAAATACAATTTTCTTTTGTAGCTCTTCTGTGATTCTTGATCTTAATTGCAAGGCCAACTTCATCGTAGGACACCTGATGAACTATTTCATCTCTTTTATGACTGCATCGGTGTCTGAATTTCAGGTTTCTAAGAATTATCGTGACAATATTTTTCATTTCATTTATGAAACTGAGACTTTAATGTTTCGTATCTTACCATCTTACCATTCGCAGGTCACTTCCTGTTTTGAATCAGTTAAGCACACACCGGAGTCTTCGACGAAAACACTGTAATTTTGTGATGAAGGATATGAATTTCACTCTTGAGCCCATTGGAGAGACTCCGTGTACTTTTCCTATGCGGGTTCTTGAAAACGGAGTTCGTGCTGAAAGTCGTTTTAGCTCCTGCGAGTTCATCGAGAGAATTTTCATGTTCGATTCTAGTTCCCCGACCGAATATGGGTCGAACAACAGTTGAAATCTCAGGTGGTCAGCAGCAGAAAATGCACAGCGAATTTCGGCGTAAAGGAATGCTGTGAGCGTGCACGGCTGGCATCGGGCTAACCAAGTGTCCGAGAAAAAAGGCAATGAAAGTATCTCGCGCACTTTCTGCGAAGAGGGGAAAAAAAGGAGGTTGTCCTCGGCCTCCAGGAGCAGCGAAGAGAAACGTCCGATGTGGAAAAGTGAGACCGAACAGAAAAAATTACATTTGAAAACGAAAACTTAGCAGCGAGATAACTGAGGAAAAGCTTAATAGAATAACAAGCAGAAGCAAATCATTGAGTTAATGATACAAAGATATCAGGACGAAGCTAAAAGATATTCTCTATAACTTTATGAAACAAAAGGATTTTTCCCTGCATAAGAATGATTTTAGCTAGTATTTTATTTATTTGTTTTCATGATCTAGGAAAAATACACTGAAACTTCGGATCTTCTCAATTTTTTATAGGCGAAGGTCTAAAGAACCCTTGAGACAGGGCAATGAAACAGTCACAATAACATTACTTGCCAGCAAACACACAAGTGCTGGGAAAGTGCTGGCCACCAGCTGGCAGTGATGGATCACTGCTGACTGAAATCTACCGCTCACGGCCCGGTAGCGGTCCGTTTGTGGCAGCGCTATCAGTTGGCGAGCCATTGATGGCCCTGCACCATCGCCGTGAATTGTGGGCCTCAAAGCAATTGCCACTAGTGGCCCCGTTGCTGGCAACCGATGCAACCCCAAACCGCAGATGGAAGCAACGGGACTGCGCATGCGCAGAAGCAACACTTGCTGTGTCTCTCACGGTACCAGTTAGAAGACAACGCTATCGCCATCGTATTATTTTAGTGGATGTTAAGAAAAAAAGCCATATGTAGAGAGGCAAATTAATTTCCTAATGAAATTCCACGTCGACGAAGATATCAGATTAAGCCATGCAATACACTCGCTCCATTCCCATGAATAACAGTTCATGGAATGGAGTGGGTGAATAAAAAGAAATAATTTAAAACCGCTTGAAACAAATGTCCTGGAAAAACATTAAAAAACGTTTGTTGGGGAAAAAAAGAATTATACGCGTACAAAATTTATTAACTATTAGAAAGAAAAAAAAAGCAACGCTATGTGGATATAAAGTACTCATCCATGGGTTGAATACACAAGACTGGGAGGAATTCGCTTCTAAAAATAACGAGAAGTAAAATAAAATATTTTTCCTCTGTAAAACAAATGTAGCCTCGGACAACGTGAAGGAAAGATACAACGTTAAAAATGTAACAGAATGTGACATGAACCCGGGTAAATATATATCAATTCAACAATCGCCTTTCAAGACGACAAGGACAGTTCAAAACTTTGGAAAGCGACCTTAAATTGGTATATTCCTTGAAAATGAGTAAAGTTCCCTTAAGGTAAAAAACTATCGTTACCTTAAAAAAATAAATTTATGAATTATATGAAACTGACTTTTATGAAAAATACCTCGCAATATTGTAAAATGAAAGAGAGAACCATTCGATTACTTATTCCGCAGGAAAGAGACAGCTCCAAGCACCCGGTCGTGCGTGGCAAATTAGTCCCGTCGGTAAAGAGCTAGCCTCCCACGCCGACAGCCCTGGTTCGTTTCTACCGAGATCCAAATGGGTGCTTTTCCGGTCTGTTGAAAAAATATCCCCAGCGCAGTGCTGTAATTCAGAAGTTTCGTAAGGGTGAAAAAAAAAAGTTGTAGCTTTGGGAAACTGCGGTTGTCCTTGATTTTTTTTATGGCTACTACTGGGAAATTGGCGGACATGGTTCGGCAAGCCATCAGTTACGTCACGTGGTTGCCGGCTGCCACTATCGGCAAACTAGCGGACCGCATTAGGCTAGCCATAATTTCTGGCACGTGCTTGCAAGGCCGCTGAAGGTCCATATGTGACAGCTACTGCCTGTGATGGATAACTGATGGCCCTGATGGGGATGCCAAGTGTTGGCTATCTGTTGACCTGAACTACTGGCCCTTCTGTTGGCCGCCCGGACATTTAATTGACGGTTCGGCAGCGGCAATATAGTGCTGGGCCTTTGCTGGCAGTGCTGGCTGCCAGAAATGACAAAGTGCTAGCCCAGCAAAACTGTTTTTGCTGGGTTGTATTTGCTTTCCAGAACTGGCTTTTTGCTAAGATGTCATGCTATGACCATGCCACGTTAAGTGACACTGAATTCTATAGTACGGCTACTGTTTATGCTTGTCTATGATGCTTGTCAGTCCACGTACATATTTTTGTACTTCTACGGACCATGACTGTGACGCATGGGTGCGCGTACGTTTGCGACAATGGGGTGCATGACGCAGGTTTAAAAAAGACCCTATCAGAAAAAAACCCAGAAAAAAGTGGTGTAGGTAATGAAGAATTCAGATTTTAGGGTCACAGAGGAGCTGTGTTTAAAAAGCTAAATAATATATGCCATAAAAGGATTGTTCTTACTATGTGGATCTTATAAAACAAAATTTAAATTATATTGTTACAATCCTAATGCTTGTACAGAGTGAGTTTTTATACACCTCTCCTTTATATTTGCTTAATTTTTTAATTGGTGGATGGATTTTTGAAATGTTGTTGGATTTGTATATCTAACGAAGTAAGCTTTCAAACGACATGTCACACAATATCCTCTTTCATTTAAACTTTTAAAGTCTGTGTGCGCCGTAACGCCGTGGTTCGTCAAAAACTAATTCATTAGAATGCACATGAAAAATTATTAAAGATAGGCAACTTTCATTTTAAAATATAATCGAATGATCCAGTCAAAAATAAAACCGGGTGGGGTTATAAAAACTCTATCTGTACGTCACATGAAATCGAAAAAAAAAAAAAAAAAGAAATGTACTCACATTGTATTTACAACGACATTCGTCGGTCAAATGGAACCATGTTTCGGAATTCGTGAATCACTTCTTCCAGCTGTGTGGAAATAGCTAGTGATTGTTCAGTACACAGTACCATCAATGAGTTCAGCCTTTCCTGTGTCATCGTAGAACACAGTTTTGTCTTCACCAGTGAAAGTTTTGAGAAGCTGCTCTCACACCAGCAACTAGTTACTGGGATTAAGTAAAAGCAGAAAGTAAAAAAAAAAAAAACTATTTAAATTACAACTAATCAATTTGCTGTAAATAAGTTATATATATATATATATATATATATATATCAGCTAGCTAACTTTCTGATTACTCGGTATTCTGATCTAATGTTGGCAAAGGGATAAAGATACGGGAAGCTGTAAAGCGAAGGGTTGGGTACAACGCAATATTCTTCTGCTGATAAGACATAATATCAATGTTTTTTATTTAGAAATAATTGGCAAAAATATTAATTTCTCCCAAGTTTTGAAGATTTGTCGTGGCAAATGCAAGGGCTAAGGGGAGGGTGCAGCCTCCGTGCGCACGCCTATGCTGTGACGTATACGGACAAATCCACTGCCGAAAACGAATACCCGGATACTTTTGATCGTATAGTGCATATGCTCCAAGTGGATAACACAATTAATGTCCTTCGCATATGGATTTTAAAAATAGTACATTGTGATCTCGTTCTACGTAAAACAGAAATGTGGAAGCTCTGTCAAATTACAAGCGACTAAACAATACGAATTAAAATGGGACCATTTATCCCTTTGCCAACGTTATTCGAATGCTGCGTAATTGAAGTCTCCAAATTTTATACTAGACTGTGAATAAGCTCCTTAGGCTAAAATAATGAAAAGTTGCGATTATATTGAGGATGGGCAGATCTTTACAAAAAACCTGTTCAAAGTCTTCACCAATAACTTAATCACTGAAGATGTTTCCTGTCACTTTTTGATTAAGTTTGTAATTATTCATTTGACCAGGTAGATTAAAAATTACAAAAAGCTGTAATTCAGCAAGATTTTAATGAAGTTTTTTTTACATAAAAACGGTAGTAGCTTCTGACTCGAGTTGTACCTGGTCTAGGGTGAGGTATGGGTGGTGTGTTTGTCTTACGACAATGGCACTCTCACTTCCCTGGAACCGTTAGCCCTAAATTAGAGACGGGCGCCTGCTTAGAGCCCTTAGAATTGCCCATGGTGGTCGTATCATTAAAACGGAACCATAAAATAGGAGAGCTAGAAAATTATGCCATCCCTACGGCCATATCCCTAATTTAAATTTGCTAATATCGATTAAATTAACATTTCCAAAGTGTCAGTACTCCTGAAATTTATTCCGCACACTTTATTTTACTGCGTGATGTAAATGAGCCTGAAATTCTTCGCTAATTTTTTTTTTTACTTCCTTAGCGTAATATTTCTGAAGGTGCATGCTCTGCTGCATTTCCCATTAAAGCAAGTATTCCCCAGGGGTCAATTATCTAGCATATTTTATCTCTTAGCATATCAATGATTTCCTCTCAGCTTCATTTAACCCAAATCAGAATACTGCTAATGTTGCCACTATCCGTTCATGCAATTACCTATGTTTTTTAAGATAATCTAACAGCCAACTTCAGTTGCACAGTAACATCACCGTAATCTTTCAAAGCTAGCTGTTTCTGAGATAAAAATAATATTTGGGGCTATATATTTATCTCAAAATGCAGTACCTAATGCCATGTAGGCCTCTAATTTAACCTTTCTTTTGAGTTTATTTCTGTTACGTAAATTTCGTTATTTCTGGGTTAAAGATTTTTTCACTGAACGGCGCGTTACTTCCCCGAACAGCTTGGAAACGCTGACAGTGAATCAAATATAAATTAAAGAGCTAAGACAAAAATGGAAATACATGCGAATAGACGAATAACGTGTTATAAATGGTGGAGATTTCTATGTTTCCATGTGCGATCTCTTAAGTATTAATATGATAAATGAAGTCCTGATAAAATCGTATTGGTGATGATAATTAACATAGCAATCAGATATCTCTGAATTGACTGCATTTACTGTTCTTCACGCAATATCAATCACGTCAGAAAACTTAAAAATTCCATCTCCCTGGAGCGGGAATCGAACTCGCATCGCCGAATTCCCGTTCCAGCATGCTAACCGTTACACCGCCCATATTGGTGACTGAAACTTCCTGTGCGTTATCACTAGGTGGACCACAGTTAAGACCACTTCACACATGTTCTGGTTCTTTTTACCCTGGCCGTTTATTTGTAGTTAGATACCTAGTGTGTTATATGTTCAGCGAGTTGGCTAAGGACACAAATTAGTTCAATAAAAACAATTTCTTAAAAACTTTATAAGCGGCCAAAACCATAGAACTTATTGTAAGTTACAAAATACACCGAGTGATCTAAAAATCTGATGAAAAATTTAAAAATCTTAAAATAATCTGATGAAACTTGTCTTTTCCCTTGAATCACTTTTCACCACGAAGAAAAGTTTACGCACAATTTATACTTCGGCCCTATAATGCGAGATTTTCAATATTTCTGCTCATGAAAGTCCGATTTGAAAAATTCCCTTTACGTAGCATACTATTCGCAATGAAAAATATTTTGAATGCAATTTCCAATTATTGCATAACGTGCGATTTCGCTACATGATGGCGTAACGGCCAATTTCTGTTAGTAATGTAATTGTAGCCTTATATCTATTTCTAAAAATTCTATTGGGAAAAACATTTTCATTAGATATCACTCACCGCAGAAAATCATTTTGTCCATCTTTCCTACAGAAAATAATGCACACTTTTCTGGCCAAGGAATAAATTTATATCAATTTATTGTCCCCCAATATCAGTTTTAAGAGTCCGGTTTATAAACTTCTCGTCAGATGCTATTCACTGCTGGGATATATTTTGATTTTGAATTTTTCGTAATGCGTAGTTCTTCCACTAGGGACATTGTGTATATTTCATTTAAAAGAGCATTTCCAATTCGAGAAATCCTTTTTCCGTCGAAAACCCTTGATTATAAAGAGCACTTTGTGTTCATTTTCTCCTTCAAAGAACGCACAGGCTAGTAAATGTTCGACCACTATCACGTTGTACAAGGTGGTGGTCTATAAGTTTTGCTCTAAATTTAAAAAAATAATAAAAGAATAACTATGCAATTTACACAAACAAGCTTTATAGGGTTTGAAAGATAATCATCTGAAGTTTTACTGATTATCATTGAGTGCAGATGTCGCTGGTTTCCCTTCCTGCTGATAGCCACAAGGTATATTGCTGAATGTGTAGGAAAAAGGGAATTGTGTAGAGTGATCTTTAGAAACGAAATGAGAAGTTCATGTGCAAAGAAATTTTCACAGACATTTCAGTAGTAATCCTCTTGATGGTAGAAGAACTAAACATTGGTAAGATAAATCTCTAGAAACTGGGATTGTGTTGGACAAGCCAAGAAATGGACGCCCCAGTGTTTCGGACCACAACGTAGAGGGAGTACGTACGGAAAGCATTTTTCCGGAGGCTGAGGAAGTCAACCCGACAAGCTGCTGCACAATTGGAATTGCCACGCACACGATGATGCGAATTTTGCCCAAAAGACTGCGGTTATACGTATAAAAAGACCAGATTGTTCAATATTTGGAGGAAAATGACAAGCCTTGCCTTTTTTAATTTACCTGTAACTTAATAGACTACCCACATAATGCCGAACACCTCCTTGAACGTGTGCTTTTTACTGATGAGTAGACATTTCACGTATCAGGAGCAGTTAATAGACATACTGTGCGCGAGTGGAGTTCGGAAAAACCTCTTTTCTCACAAACTCATATTCGTGATAGCGCGACAACGGCATTATTGGTATTTTTCTTCTTCGTGGAAATATATCAATACAAATGTCTACTTTGATAGGCTGAAAACTTTTGCTATGCCACAATTTGAAGACCTTCAGCCATATGTTATCTTCCAGCAAGATGGAGCTATTTCTCGCTGTGCTCGTCCCTACTTAGGTACTGTAGTCGCAGGACCATAGATTGGCTAAGATGGTCTGATTCCGTGGCCAACCTGTTCACTGATATATCCCCATTACATTGGTTTATGGAGATTTGTCAAAGACAGAATACGCAGAACAAAGGTGTGTGATTTAAATGACCTAAAGAAGGGGGGGGAAAGGATGGTGATCGATATTGCTGTTGTTGTCGTTATGGATTTATTACAATGTTCATGTTAGTAAGAAATTGAGTACCGGTTGGACATCATCCGTGCAACTAAAGAGGCTCATATAGAAGCGTATTAGTTTGTATCATAAAAAAGCTTCAGATGTTTACCTTCCAAATACAACAAATGTTATATCTATAAGTGGTGTGTGTAGTTACTTTTTATTAATTTTCTAAAAGTAGGGCAAGACTTCGAACCACCCTTATATTGCATTTTGTTTTACTTTTTCTGGTTCAAAAGATGTGTCCATTGCACCTAGGAATTCGATATCATCTTTCCTGTTTCCTTTGTTACCGTGCAAAATTACTGCTCGATGTTAAGCAGTGAAATTAATTTATTTTCTCACAAATCCGATTGAGAGTACCTACTTTATAAAACATGAGATCTCTTAAGCAAGACTAAACGTTCTTTCAGTTTATGCTCTAGTAGAACTCTGAACGATTCTACAAAGCAAAGGCTATTGAGACACGATTACTTCCGAAATGCGAAATGCACCTTTGTGATAATGCCTCTTTACAGCGTTTGATGTTTGATGGATTACTGGGCATCAAGTGACGGCATGATTAAGCCTGCGCATAGCGGAATATGTCTGCCATAACTACAAGACAATCACTTGACATTATCAAAAAAGATGCCATTCTGTAGTCCGCAAGCTCCTGACGCACACTGGTAGATATTATGAAACGATTAACAGGTCTTAACAGCACTAATAGCGTCACCAGCGAGCATCAACAGAGCAGTCACTCTTGTATTCTTCATCTATTCTCTGACGACTTGTAGCATCAGGCAAGGCCGCAGCTACCGGGAGGGCAGGGAAGGCGGTTGCCCTCCCAGAATGGTCATTCCAGGGGCGTAAATGTATGCTTTTGGGGGGGGGGGTATAAATAATAGAAATTGTGTGTGTAACTAAAAAAGGAAGGTAAAATCTTCTTCCTGTTGTTACGTTCACTATTCGATACTCATTCGTTCTCTGCTGGTTTGCTTCTCGTTTTGCATTTCTGTGGAGTGTTGAATTGTCGACGTTCACATAACGCTTACGCTTTACTTGGTATTTAGAACCTGTGATTCATGTGTTTTACCTAGTTTTTACATTTTTCAGAAAACTTATATCAAAATCCTGAAGTGAAATTTCTGAACGATCATACTTTCCTATGACGGCGGTGTGTGAGAAAGGGGGAAAAAAGGAATTATTTGAGGGGAACGCAAAGGGGCGTAATTTCAAGTCTCGCCCTCCCAAATAAGAAAAGCTTGCTACTGTCATGGCGGGTTTTGACTACGTTGTCCATGACGTCGCCTTCCCTTAGTCGCATGAGATCTTCAACATAGTCTGAAGTGTAGCTTTCTTCGAACACTTTGTGATAAAAAGTTGTGACGCTGGGCGTTTAGCGGTGAATCCCAGTTTATCTATGATCCGTACAAATGTGCAAATAGCGTGCACAACGTCCTGATTTAGATGCTGATCGACATACTACTCGGGGAGTAGGTGTTACCATCTTATGAGCAATCAGTTACGATGCCGGTCATCTCTGGTGGGTGTGTACATGAGAAACGTTTAAAGCACGGCGCTGCTTCAATAGTTTTCTGGAACTTCTCCTCTTCATTCAAGGCCACTCTGGTTTCTTGTAAATCATGATTATTCCTTGCCACACACCACGAACATCATACGGAGAAATCTACAAGATAACCTTAAGCCACATGTTAGTATAACATCACAGTGGTAAATCTACAAATAATTCGAGGCCACGCACCAACACCATAATCTGGCGATGTATACAAGATAACACAATGCCACTAATGTCATAAGGCGAATTCCGCTGGATGTCTCCAAGCCACAGGCCACTTAAATGACATGGCAGAATCTACAAGATTACTAAGGACCCTTCTCACTAACGCAAAAACAACAACGTATAGAGATTGCCACACAGTTTTTGTAGCATAATGAAGAAGATGCAGGTTTACTGGAAAGAATTGTCACTGGAAATGAGACCTGGATAATGAAAGCAATGGACAAAGTATGGTGTGGAAATACCTTTCATTCCTAGCAAAGAAAAGGTTCAAAAGTGTTTCCTGTGTCAAAAAATATCTTGTTAATCTAGTTTTGGGATCCGTTTTTTGGAACAACACAAACATAGTGTTAAATGAGCAATATATTGGGCAAGGCGTAAAAACAATCTGAACCCTGCAATGCACAACAAAGGACGAAGATTGTCAAAAACTGTTCTTTTGAACAACGACAATGGTTGTCCCCCATACACCGGCTATTCACTGTTATAAATTTTGTAGTAGATTGCACCAGAAATAGATACCACAGCAGCTGCACTACTTTTGGGGCAAAGATAAGACAGTGTTTGATGCATGAAACATATAAAAGCATGGTACACTGGGTGCAACTTCGTAGCATTCAGGTTGGATGCTGTAACATGTTTCACGCATCACACAAAGCCCTGAAAGTGGTGCAGCTGATGTAAGACCAGTTTTTGGTGCAACCTACTACAAATTTTTAACAGTGTAAACCTGGAGGTAGTTCAGAACCTCAAGTCTGATGCCCTACTACATTCACCGTACCTCGTGGAATCCTCACCAAGAAATATTTTTTTTCTTTTCGGTGAGGTATTACGTGATCTGCGTTGTGGTAGTGATAATGATGTGAGGATTTCAGGGACAGCCGATAGGATTAAGAAGGGCAGTTACAAAGTTTGTGTGAAACTGAAGTGACACTGCATTGAAAAATAATGTTACGGTTGTGCAAGTTTTGCTTTGTTTTGGGTAAATACAACGAAATTTCCTTTACTTCCTGATTTATCCTTGTATAATATTTCTAAAACTCAGAGAAGAAGAGGTTTTTGGACAACATGAAGTTGGGAAACAAGCGAACAAATAACTAGGTAGCTCCTTGTCCTTAATTTTCCTAGATCTTCCAGTTGCTTCGTTTGGTAGTAAATTTCTCAGAAGGCTATTATGCGCGCACAATGCGTTTCAAGGTAATGACTGAAGTTGTGTTCCAAACCTGTACAACGACAGCATTTCTATGTTGGTAAGCATAGAGATTCCTGCTTTATTGGATCTTCGGTCTCTGGATTCGCGATTGAGAGGTTCTTTTTTGAGATGTCCACGTATTGTTTCTTAGGAAATAGAATAATTCTGATAAAACTGGTACATCAGCAGAACTTAGTTTACTTTAGTTCTGCCTGACTCAAGTTCATCATGCTTCTCGGCACATCCTGACGCTATTCCGAGCGTAGAGAATCCTTGACTGACATTCTCGATAACGAAGGAGACCATAAATCACAAGAGGTGTCTAGTTTCCACTCTTTTTTTTTTTTTTTTTTTTTTTTTTTTTTTGGATTTCGCTTTTTCTCCCGAGTTGGACAATGGATCGTGATAAGTGACCATCCATGGAGCCTCCAGGTTTTAATCCCGAAGTTCTTCTTATTCCCAATTCTCAAATCCTGATTGATTGAATGTTCGTAATTTCACACACGCTGGGCAGATTAAGCTAGGCTGACAAATGATCACTTTGTGAAGAGCTTAGAAAACGAACCTCGAAGAAAGGGTGAGTGAGCTCAGCTGCAAGGCTATTTTCTTGCATCATAGTATCTTCCCAAAGTTTCCTCTAATTTTCTTTTAGACCCAGAATGATGACCCCATTCTTATAACCTCAGTATTTGTCTTGACAGTCAATGTTATCATTCGGGATTCACTGAAATCATCTTGTAAAAGAATCTACATTCAAATTAGGTGAAAACAACACCAATAGATATGAATATAACGTCAACTCTTACCAAACGTTGAAAAACATCCCTTTTTACTGTACATTAGTTCGTTTTGCCTTGTACAGAAGGCATTTTAAATAATATGCTTGTTTTACTCGTTGTTGTACATATTAGAGAGGCTCTCTTTTTGATTCGTATTTTTTTTTACCCAAATTATCCCTAGATTTGTCTCACTTCGGATCCGGAACTAAACTATTCACAATTTTTCGTCGATTTTCCCATTTAAAAATATTTCAGCTTGGAGGTTCAAGGGTGGGGCGATGCTTGGAAATGTAACATTTTCAAAATGAATACGTAATTTGTGATATCTACAAATATTATTCTTAATAACTTTTGGTAGCCTGTGTAATAATCTTTAGGGTTTTGATATTATTGAATATGTATACTGTTTTCTTGGAGTACGATAAATGCTGCAAGACAGAGCGTCAACGAGAAAGGGAAACAGTTACTTAAGGAACGTTACACACGTAAAATCTCAAACCCAAAGTCCAGCATTCAAAAGACTGAACTGTGAAAAATAGCTTGATGCGTTTAATCGAAATTATTTATAAAATGAACGCACACAGTTGCCAATAAACTCAATATTGAATAACTCTTTAACGACAAAGGTCCTGAAATCTTGTGTCGCCTCATAATACCATAACGCCCGAAACTGTCTGTTGCTCCTTTCAGAATTTCTCCCCTCCCTTTTACAAGTTACCAAAAGAAAGATGAGTGATCTTCCGATCTGTAGTTTTGATGTGCATTGACCTTCAGATGTTTCCGGCGGCGATCACCGCATCTTTCAATGGGAAAGCAATGCCATATCATGAGAGTAAATAAACTCACTCTGAAAGATACCAGATACCAACGCCTGCTTTTCTTATTTGAACAGCGACAACAATGGACTCTAAGGGTTACTTCTGCTAATCCCGTAGAGGCCGCGTAAGTTCAAAGAACAGGTGGAGATAGGAAATCCTACTCACTCTAGACTTTGCGTTTTCTGACGGTCGTGTTAGTTTGGACGTGAGGGCGTTTGGGGCGTTAAGGGATAATCACGCATGTTATCCTTATCCTACGGTAATGAGCTATATATTCTTCTGACTCCCCTACATTTAGCCAGATGAATATTCTGAATACAAAACGCCGCCCAGGTGGACGACTGGCACAAAGCGCTGCCTTCTGATCATTCGTCCGATGTGGGTCTGGGTCCGAATCTCAGGTGATGCATGGACAGCTGCCATTCTGCCTTACGGCTTCCAGGAATCAGTGGCCCCAAATTAAGGACGGGCGACTTCCCACTGAGTGGCTCACGGTAGTCGTTAACGCTTGAAGGAAAGAAATTCAAAAAAAAAATATTTTTTGCACGGCAGAAGATTAGGCTGACGTAGATCTTCTAGCATGAAGTTACATTCGTGTTCTGGACGGTTCGAACTCGGCAGCTAATTTTTTTTAGTAAGAATGTCGATTTCCTATTAGCATATCGAAAGTTTCAGAATATATTTGCGTGTGTAAGCCTTCCAGTAAGAGCCTTCTAAAGGCAATAATACAGCAAATGCCTTAGAAAAACAATGCCGATGTTCATATATAAAAAGAAATGTTATTACCCGCTCATGTTAATTTCTCTCTCTCTCTCTCTCTCTCTCTCTCTCTCTCTCTCTCTCTCTCTCTCTCTCTCTCTCTCTCTCTCTCTCTCTCTTCCTATGTACAGAAAAGTAATAAAATATAAAAGCATCATTCAGTATTTTGTTGCAGGATACCTTTTCTTTACTGTGCCGGCTGTTTTTTTCCTTATGGGTATGTTGATTTTAAAAGTTTAAATTTTCGGAAAAATGGTTTTGTTGTGGAATTATGGAAATATAACTTAAAATGATTGAAAAAGCAATGTCTCATAAATCCGTAATTGCTATACTAATAAAAAACATTTAATTCGCTGAGCTTTCGCCTGCCAATGGGAGGCTTTGTCAAGGTAAGTTACATTAGACAAACAATTTTCATTTTGTAGTTTAAAACCAAAACGTGAAAAGAACGAAGTTTGAAATCACATGAATATGACAATAAAAACACGAGTGTTTGCTTTGCTCATTACATGGGTTCAATATTCACTTAGTATAAAAGGCAAATTTATCAAGTCATAGTTTTTGTTTGTCTCGAGTTCAGAATCTGTGGAGAACGGAGGTCAACGGTGATTACAGTTCAACAGATACTGTTACAGCGCTTGGTGCTGAGTTATCCACTGCCGGACAATTGCTAAGGACGGATGACAATAACAACGATAGCAACCATAAAATGGTAGGCAGGAAAATGCGGAAATTAGCATAAGTGCGGGATACAGTAAGACGTGTTGTGCGTATGCAAATTTTGGATTGCCGAACTTGTTCGTGACGTCATAGCGCTGATAAGAGATATAAAGGATTTGACGCGTATTGACCGTTGTTGTTCAAACGCAAAGTTGAAAGGGAAAGAATCAATTGACGAACTTGCAAGTTTCAGTATGTCTTCCCGACATCACCTAGATGATTTTACGCGTGGTCGTATTATTGGCAAGATTGAAGAAGGGCGAAAATTAACAGATGTTGCCAAGGAGTTCGACGTCAGCCACAGTGTTGTTTCAAGGCTTTGGAAATCATTTCAAACAAATGGAAACTGTAGCAAACGTTACGGGGGAGGTCGTGTTCGCGGTACGACACCTGCAGAAGATCGGTACATAGTGCTATCAACAAAAAGACACCGGCGCAGCACAGCTAGTGAGGTAGCAAATCAGTTTATGGCTGCTACTGGCAAGTGGATCTCCCGAAAAACTGTCGCCAGACGTTTGCATGAAGGAGGACTATACGCCCCCGTCCTGTTGTGTGCATCCCATTGTCCAGACGTCACCGTACCACACGTTTGCAATGGTGCCATCAACACCGCAATTGGACTGATAACGACTGGTCTGCTGTCCTCTTCTCAGATGAGAGTAGATACAGTCTATCGTCTTATTGTCGACAACAACTGATCTGGCGTGATAGTGGTACTGCATATTGTCCAGCAAACATACAGGAAAGGGACCGATATCCGACATGTAGTGTCATGGTATGGGCTGGCATCATGATCAATGGCCGTACGTCCCTCTATGTGCTTCCAACTGGGACTATGACTGGCCAACGATACATCAATGATGTTCTGCTACCTCATGTCCGCATGTTCCGTGGTGCTGTCGGTGATAGATTCATTTTCATGGACGACAACGCAACATGTCATCGAACAGTCGCTGTCCAGGAGTGTCTTGAGAGCGAGGATATTCAACGCCTCGTATGGCCAGCACGTTCTCTAGATCTGAATCCCATTGAAAATGTGTGGGATGCTTTGGGGAGGAGTCTTGCTGGTCGCCAATGCGCTCCAATAAACAAGGACACCCTCATCCGTGCACTGACAGAGGAATGGGATAAATTACCCCAACAACTGCTTGATAATGTTGTGCAAAGCATGACACAACGTGTGGAATCTTGCATCGCCCTCCATGGTGGCCATATCCCGTAATCACATCTTACGCCGGAACGCCTGCGAACGGTAATTGAATTTTTTTTGCGTTTAGGTATTCTGCACAAAATGGCCTGTTTGTCCCTTGAACACGTTCCAAAGCCTTCTGGATTTCAGAACACAATAAATTGTCTTTCTTGTATTGTCTTGGCATTCTGACATTATTTTATTTCACTTGGCATCCAACCACACTTACTTTTTTATGCGCTATATAGTCGTTTATGATCCGTCCTTAGCAATAGTCCAGCAGTGTATTACAGCGCCCTGTGTTAAAGGTTCGTTTGATGCTTCGTCTGCCGGAAGTTCTGTATCGGGGATTTAACCCGTATTTCCCCCTCTTTGAGCAGAAAGATAAAGTATTAACTAAACACGACTAAAGTTAAGCTTTGCTCTTGCAGTGAGGAAGACGTTTTATTCTTATGTCGAGGGGAATGTCTACAAGCTGTTGTCCATCATTTTCATTATTTCATTATCTTATTAACACGTCGAATCTATTTCTCTTGCCTGGTCAGTATTCCCACTCTCTAATCACCAGTTCCATTGCTCAACCCAGCACGGGGATAACTGGTTTCCCAGTTATTTGGGGAGTAGCGCCCCGACGGCCCGAGCCCACCTTGTGACGGAACATCTTGCTAACTCGTCTTGTACGATAACATCACCGAAGGGACAGCTGTTCATCCAGCTGCTAGGGGATGGCGACCCCACGGCCAGAGCCGACATGTACTCTATGATGATTTTCCCACTTTTATGTTTTTCGTTGTTCTTTTGTCACGCACCCGCCTCAGCTGTAGGTTGCTGAGGTTGTGATTATGCGCCAGCTCTGGATTTTAGTTTCTCTTTTTCTTTCCTTTCTTCTCCATTTTATGTTCCCTTCTTTGTTTTTCCGAGCTGGTTAGCTAGACCTACCTGCACGTTTGCAGTGTGCGGTGATCCGTAAGATGGAAAAGGGGATGCTGGAGGCTGAGGTTTCTTGGGGCCAGGGTGTTGCTGTCGCCAGTTACCAACACTCCTATTTGTCCCCTGCTTCACCCTAAACTGGGGGCTGGGAACTAACCCATTCCTAGTCAGTGAGGGTAGTGGCCGAGTGGAGTCCTGTCTTCTAACGGCTTGTCGTTGCGTACGACAGGGTGAGTTTGGGGACAATGTCGGTATGCCAAAGAAGTGCTACCAAGACACTGGAAAGTCACGGTTCTCGCTGAGCGCATGTCCGCCCTATCAACTTACTATATATCTGCTGTTTAACCCTAGATCCGTGTCCTGCGTCCTTCTGGGCTTGCGGACCATCGGCTCTCCCTCGTTGGGCTCAGTGGTGGGCATGGAATTTGGCGGTTGAATCTTCTCTCTTCTTTATGGGTTCTGAAGATGTTACCCATGGTGCGAAACCAAAGGGGCCAATGGAGGACGGGACCATCCCTTTCACCAAGAACCTTGTCTCTGACACTTGCAATGCTCTGTTTCTCTTGATACATTCTATCGATCCTTTACGACTTTTGAGCGCCAAGAGTCCTTTCTGGATCAATAAGGCTCTTCAGGCCGTTGCTGGCTGTCCGCGCAATGTCAAGGAGTTTTCTTCAGGGGATCTTCTTGTCTAAACCTCTCATTCCAGACATAGCGCCGCTCTGCTTATCACGACCGCACTGTTGGGTATCCCGGTGCAAGCGACACCGCACGGCTACTTGAACTCCTCGCGCGGCATGGTCACCTCCCGCGACTTAATTGACTGCAGCGATGAAGAGCTACTTGAGGAACTAGGGGAACAACATGTCACTGGGGTTCGACGGATTCCTTTTCGGCTGGAAGGGAAACTTGTTCCCTCTCGCAATATCATCTTAATTTTTGACAACCCAACCATACCAACTTCCATTAACTTAGGGTACTTACATCTTGACGTTCGACCCTATATACCCAATCCTCTCATGTGTTTCAAGTACCAGCGTTACCGACACTCCCAGTAGTCGTGTCGTGACGTGGGTAGGTGTGTTCGCTGTGGTTCTGAGAATCATCTTTTGCTGGAATGTTCGGCGGCTTCTGAACACTGCACCAACTGCGACGGTTCCCACTCTGCTGCTTCCAAGCAGTGAGCATCTCTCCTATCCAGACGTCAGATGGCGGATCGCCCCTGGGCCACCAGATCGACGATCATATGCCTCAGTTTTGGTCCAGATGGCTACTGTTGCGGTCCAGATTGAGGTTCACATCCAGCGCGGTGTCCCTACGATTTCGAAGATATCATTGCTGCTGGACTAGAGGCTCTTAAATCTAGCCGTAAAGCTGCAAAGGCGACACCCACCTCGTCGCCGAAAAAATCAACCACTGGCACTCAGGCTGTAGGCACCGCAAAGAAGAAATCTGAGCAGAAAAAACCAGCTCTTCCTCTCCGAAATCCAGAACTGAAAATCAGGGTCGGGAGATTCCCCCTAAGAAACCGGGGACCAAACGACCTCCCATATACCCACCAAGCAAATCACTGCCACACCTAATCACTGAAGATCTCTCGGAGAAGCTCATGGACTATGAAACCTTTTAGACGTCCCAGTCTTTGTCACATTTCCTCATCTTTTCTTTTTTTCCTTTTTTTTACGCTTTCCAACCGTAGGTTGAAGAAGCGTATATGCTCCAGCTTTTTCCGTCCGTCTGTCTGTCGGCACGATAACTCACGTAAAAATGGTTCGATTTCGATGAAATTTTAGTATGTGGTAGGGGACCACCAGGGGACGAACCCTATTGAAAATGGGTGAAGTGGAGTCAAAGGTAACGCCATAAGAGCAGGATCCCTTCAATTGCCCTTATGCGTCATAAATTGCGTAAATATGGTTCGATTTCGATGAAATTTTAGTATGTGGTAGAGGACCACCAGAGGACAAACCATATTGAAAATGGGTGAAGTGGGGTCAAAGGTCACGCCATAAAAGCGGGATCCATTTCATTGCCTTTATGCGTCATAACATGCGTAAATATGGTTCGATTTCGATGAAATTTCAGTATGTGGTAGGGAACTACCTGGGCACGAACCCTATTGAAAATTGGCAAATTGGGGTCAAAGGTTAGGCAGTGCATAAGAGCGGGATTTATTCCATTGCCCTTATGCGTCATAACTTGCGTAAAAATGGTTCGATTTCGATGAAATTTTGGTATGTGGTAAGGAACCACCTGGGAACGATACCTATTGAAAATGGGTGAAGTGGGATCAAAGGTCACGCCATAAGAGCGGGATCCATTTCATTGCCTTTATGCGTCATAACATGCGTAAATATGGTTCGATTTCGATGAAATTTCAGTATGTGGTAGGGAACTACCTGGGCACGAACCCTATTGAAAATTGGCAAATTGGGGTCAAAGATCAGGCAGGGCATAAGAGCGAGATTTATTCCATTGCCCTTATGCGTCATAACTTGCGTAAAAATGGTTCGATTTCGATGAAATTTTGGTATGTGATAAGGAACCACCTGGGAACGAAACCTATTGAAAATGGGTGGAATGGGATCAAAGGTCAGGACATAAAAGCGATATCCATTTCATTGCCTTTATGCGTCATAACATGCGTAAATATCCATTATTCTCATAACTTGCGTAAAACTGCTTCTATTGCGACAAAACTTTAGTATGTTATTCTTGAGGTGTACTGAACCGGTTATGTTGAATATCATCGAAATGGGGTCAAAGATCAGGACACTGGAGTGGGATCCATTCCATTGCCCTTGTACATCATAACTTACCAAAAAATGTTTCGATTGCGACAAAACGTTATCATGTTGTTCCGGAGGTATAGTGAACCGGTTCTGTTGAATATCAACGAAATGAGGTCAAAGGTCAGGACACAGGAGCGGGATTTATTCCACAGCCATTATCCTCATAACTTGAATAATAACTTCTGGTATGTTGGAAAGCGTATTATAATCAATGCATTGCATGATTTTACTAACTTGTTTAATATTGCTTCCGTCATCCAATGGAATTGCAGAGGCCTCCGACCAAGACTTGATGAGTTGAAAGGCTTGCTGTCTTTGCCTGCGCCAGTTTGCGTGTGTCTCCAAGAGACAAAACTCAGCACCAGGGACACTCTTCATCTGCGCAGGCCTTCTGTTTTTCGCAAAGACCATGAGGACGGGATTGTCGCGGGCGGCGGTATGGCCGTTCTCGTTCCTCGTCGTATTCCTGCCCCCGCAGTCCCTTTGCGTATGCCTCAGCTGGCGGTTGCAGCGAGACTGTCTGTGAACGTTCTGATCACAATCTGTTCAATCTACTTACCACCCAATGAATCTGTAAGCCTTTCTGACCTGGAGGATTTAGTTGACCAGTTGCCGTCTCCTTTTTTCCTGTTGGGTGATTTTAATGCACACAATCCGTTGTGAGGTGACAGCAGTCGAGACTCTAGCGGACGTGTTGTCGAGGCCCTCCTGTCCAACACGTCACTCTGTCTCCATAACACGGGGTCAACAACCTACTTTCATGAACCTACCAGTTCCTACTCAGCTATTGATGTGTCACTGACTTCACCATCCTTATATCCTGACTGGTCCTTGAGCGTGTCTGACGATCTCCTTGGCAGTGATCACTTTCCAATCTTCCTTCGGCTAGCAGGTGACGGATACCGCCATCCCACCCGTCCCGCTAGATAGGATATAGATCGCACCAAGTGGGACGTATTTACTGCTTCGGCGACCATTACTCCTCCAATGGTGACTTCAGGTACGATCAATGATGCTGTTGCAGCCGTAATGGATTATATTGTGCAAGCGGCAGAACTCTCCATTCCGCAGACGTCAATGAATCTTCCACGTTGTCCGAAGCCTTGGTGGAATTCCGACTGCAAGGCAGCACGTCAGGCTCAGCATAATGCTTGTCGGTTTCGTCGCTTTCCCACCGACGCTAACCTCCTTGCTTTCAAGAAAGCTAAGGCTTATGCGCGCCAGGTCCGTCGTCGTCATAAACGGGAGACCCGGATCCAGTATGTTTCCGGGATCAACACATCTACCAGCTTTAAGATCGTTTGGGACAGGATTCGCAAGGTTCGGGGAAAGTACACATCTGGGGAATTCCCCATTCTCGAGAGTGATGGACGAACGGTTGCTGACGCTCAGGATATTGCTGACTGTCTTGGCACCACATTTTCTTCGTTGTTCAGCAGCAGCAATTACTCTTCTTCGTTCCGGCAGCTTCAGGCGCGGCTTAAGATGAAAAGAATATCCTTCGGACCGTTTTCCTTGGACAGCTCTCTGACTGCCGTGGAACTGAAGATTGCTTTGAATCGGTCCAGCCGAACATCTGTCGGACCGAATTATATCCCCTACGTCATGCTGAAGCACCTCTCTCCATCCTCTCTAGACTTTGTTAATTCTGTTTAACAGAATTTGGCAAGAGCACGTCTTTCCCGATTCATGGCGGACAGCTATTGTCATTCCTGTTCTCAAACCTGGTAAAGATCCCACAAACCCGTTGAGCAACCGTCCCATCGCTATGGCGAGCTGCCTTTGCAAAGTGCTAGAACGTATAATCAATTTTCATCTGATGTTTTATTTAGAAACACATCACATTTTTTCACCTCATCAGAGTGGTTTCCGTCGCTTTCGTTCTACCACTGATCATCACCTTCGCCTTGAAAAATCTATCATAGAAGCGTTTGTCCGGCGTCAGCACATGGTCTCCATGTTCTTTGACATGGAAAATGTTTACGAGCGGACGTCGAGATACGGCATTCTCCGTGATCTGCACGACTGCGGATCGCGGGGAAACTTACCAACTTTCATTGCCGGCATTCTCCAGAACCGGATGTTCCGTGTGCGGGTCGGTTCGACCCCCTCTGCGCTGTGTCCACAGGAGCAGGGTGTTCCTCATGGCTCCATTTTATCTGTCACTCTTTTCATTCGTCGTGTTAATCTTATTTGCACATTACTTTCTCCGACAGTTCGTGCATCGATGTATGTGGATGATCTGCAGATTTCGTGTGCATCAATCAACATGCGCACAATTGAGAGACAATTGTAGTCGGCCATTACTAAGGTTTTTTTCTGGGCCTTACGTAATGTTTTTGGCTTTTCGTCTCAGAAGACCGTTTGCGTGCATTTTTGCCGCAGGAAGGGTCTTCACCCAGACCCTCATCTCCGTCTGGGTAACTTTAGGATCCCTGTGAGGCCCGAAGTCAAGTTCCGAGTTTTAACTTTTGACCGCGCACTCACCTTCCGTCCTCACATTCAGCCATTGAAGGTGAAGTTCACGCCGCCTTTGAATATCCTTGAGGTCCTCTCCCGAACATCTTGGGGGGGGGCTGACAGGTGCACAGTGCTTCACATTTACCACTCCCTTGTGCGGTCAAAGTTGGACTACGGATGTATAACCTACGGTTCTGCACAGCCTTCTGTTTTAGGCCCCCTTGACCCGATTCATCACCAAGCTTTGCGTCTTTGCACCGGCGATTTTTGTACTTCTCCCTTGCATAGCCTGTATGCAGAGTCGCATGAACCGCCGTTGTGCCTCCGCCGTCAGCAACTGCCTCTCCAGTTTTACACTAAGCTAAAGTCACTACCTCATCATCCACTACACGATTCTGCCTTCAGCCCACAATGTGCCCGCTTATTTTCCAACCACCCTTCTTGTGTTCCAACTTTCGGGATTCGGATACCAGACATGGTACGCGATGCTTCCCTAGAGTTATCGACGATTGGTGTTACTGAAGCTTTTCGTGATGCTCCTTGGCAGACAGCTCAGGTGATAGCCGATGTGTGTTTTTCTGTGTGGCATAAGTCTTCCACGCCTGCGCCCGCTTACCAGCAGCTTTTTGCTGAGTACCTCTCGCTCCGTCCCGATTTTGTGCCTGTCTTTACCGATGGCTCGAAATCCAGTGATGTTGTGGGATCTGCCTTTGTGTCTACTGATGAGACGTACGCAGAGCGGATTCTACCGGCGGCGACTGTCTTTACGGCGGAAATGCATGCAGTTCACCTGGCCTTACGTCGCATCCAGTCCTGTTCTCATCGCCGCGCCATGCTGTGCATTGACTCTCAGTCTGTCATCCAAGTCTTGTCTTCTACTGAGGGCGTTGATTTTCCAGTCACCAGGGATGTTCGTCGTCTCCTGCGGGCTTTGACTGTCGCTGGATTCCAGGTCCGATTCTGCTGAGTTCCTGGCCATGTTGGGATTCAAAGTAACGAGCTGGCAGATGCCTGTGCCAGGTGCGCTGCCTCTATGCGGATCACTCGACTGCCGCTGTTTTTAGAGGTTTTCGTCCTGGCATCCGTTTCTTCATCATGGCTGAGTGGCAGTCCCTTTGGTCTCAGCAGGAACAAACTTCTCTCCATTAAACCACAAATCGGACTATGGCAATCTAGTTTGCGTAGCAATCGTCGTGAACAAGTTCTTGCGCGTTTCCGCTTTGGCCATTGTCATTTCGCGCACCGTTTCTTGCTGTGCGGCGACACTTCCCCAATGTGCGAGACATGCAACCGTCGTCTCACTGTAATTCATGTTCTATGTAATTGTGCTAGTTTTCGTGCTGCCCGTTTTCACTATTTTCATTATCATTTGTTGAACGACGACGCCGCTACGCTGGAGCGTCTCCTAGATGACCATTGCAGTACACTCGCTATCTTTTCGTTTTTTAAAAATATTGACGTTTTTAAACGTATCTAGATTTTTCCCTTTCCTTCATTCTCATTTTTCACTTTTAGCACATCAGCCTGGTTTTAAGTATTATCCTACGATTTTAATACTGTTTGTTTGATTGTCTTGTGTCTGGCGCTCTTTGGCGAAATATGGCCCTTGTGCCATTAAAATCCACTAAAAAACAAACCAACCGATCATTGCTCAGCACTTATCTCCGTCACGCCAACCAGCAAGCTATTCGCACTTCGCTAATCCTTCTCCTTCCCACCGAACTTCCTGCCACCGAGAGTCGCGTCCTCTCCTCAGAAAACCCCCTAAAAACTCTCCCCTGCCGGAGAGTGAAGTCCAACGTCTTCCAAGAAAGCGAGGACACACCTTAAAATGATTTCTCTTTGAAAACGCAAAGTTTCCTTTAATTGGCTTTGCTGTCCCCCTCTTCTCTTACTCGATCCCAGGAAAGTGTCCACGTAAAAACCTCCCTCCTTTTGTATGCGACGGCTGAAAAGCAATAATTTCCTGTTCTTCTTTTCTCACATCCACGAAACTAAAAATCTAACACCCCCTCATTTGAAGGGACGCGTGAGAAAAAGCACACTTTGACTGTTCGTTGCCCAGCTCATCAAAATGGCGAGAAATTGGAATAAAATGAATTCTTTATCTCTAAAATAGCTACTGAATTTCACTTCTGATAAATATGGATGTCCAGATTGCAGTACACCATGATTGCATACATCATCACTTGTGACATTTTCAATAGCTTCCCTGATTGCAGTTCTCCTGAAAGTTGTTAACGGGGCCACCAATCTCCTTTTATTGCATAGGGAAGGGCTGCGTTATAAATATCTTCCTTTGCTAAAGCAGTTGCTCCTCTCCCTTCCCACAAGTCCCTCATATGCTCTTTATGTCGCACATATGAATATCTTTTCGTCATATCTAGGCAGGACTTTACTGAGGAATCCGGGAATTTCAGGGGAATGGTATATATCCCTGCAGCGTAGTCTTTCTTTTTACGCTTTCCAACCGTTGGTTGAAGAAGCGTATATGCTCCTGCCTTGTCCGTCTGTCTGTCTGCCTATCTGTCTGTCCGTCCGTCCGTCCACACGATAACTCGCGTAAAAATAGTTCGATTTCGATGAAATTTAAGTATGTGGTTGGGAACAACCTGGGAAAGAACCTTATTGAAAATAGACATAATGGGGTCAAACGTCAGAACATAGGAGATTTATTCCACGGCAATTATCCTCATAACTGAACTAAAAATGCTTCTATTGCGACAAAATTTTAGTATGATGTTCCGGAGGTATACTGAACCAATTCTGTTTAATATCATAGAAATGGGGTCAAAGGTCAGGGCACAGGAGCGAGATTTATTCCATATCAATTATCCTCATCAAGTTGATTAAAAATGTTTCTATTGCGACAAAACTTCATGTTGTTCCGGAGGTATACTGAACAGGTTCTGTTGAATATCATCGAAATGGGGTCATTAGGAGCAAGATTTATTCCACAAAATTATCCTCATAACTTGAGTAATGATTTCTGGCATGTTGGAAAGCGTATCATAATCAATGCATTGCATGATTTTAAATTTTAACTTGGGTTTTTTCTCCCTGTAGTTGATATTTTACCATTAGATCTTGGTGGCTTGTGTGACTTGAAAACTAGGGTTTCTTAGCAAATTTTTAACATCGATTGAGAATTGAGGTACATACGAAATGCTGCCGGCAAATTCCATGTCCACTTTCTTTGTTCTGTCTTTTAATAGGCTCCTTTTCACCTTTTGAAATAAGTTGTGTAGTTTCCATTCTTGAAAACCTGCTAACATTCATTTCTTTATCGTGTTTTGAGAATGATGTTTGTGAACGCTTTCAGTTTGGCAAGATCAAAGATAGTCAGAACTTCTTAAATTATCCAGTTAAACATGACTGACTGAAAAAACAGAATAAGCAACGCGGATGGCTAGACATTTATTGTGGTTTGGGGTTCCAGTCCTGGATGAGGCGAGGATAGTGTGTTTGTCTGATGGTGCTGGTGGCTCACCCCTTTCGCTGTAACCAGTGGCCTTAAATTAAGGACGGCAGGCTGCTTATGCTAGTCATTCAGCATCGAAGGAAAAAATTAACAACTTAGTAAAATCATGCAATGCATTTATTATGATACGCTTTCCAACAAACCAGAAATCATTACTCAAGTTATTACGCAAGTTATGAGGATAATGGTTGTGAAATAAATCTCGCTCCTGTGCCCTGACCTTTGACTCCATTTCGATGATATTCAACAGAACCGGTTCAATATACCTCCGCAACAACATGATAAAGTTTTGTCGCAATGGAAGCATTTTTACGTAAGTTATGACGCATAAAGGCAATGGAATGGTTCCCGCTCCTATGTCCTGACCTTTGATCCAGAGGTATACTAAACCAATTCTGTTTACCTTTTATCCCGTTTCGCCCATTTGCAATAGGGTTTGTCCCCAAGTGGTGTCCTACCACATACTAAAATTTCATCGAAATCGAACCATTTTTACGCACGTTATGACGCATAAGTGCAATGGAATGTATCCCGCTCCTATGTCCTGAACTCTGACCCCATTTCTCCCATTTTCAATATGGTTCGTCCGCAGGTTGTCCGGATGTCTGGGTTCCAATCCCGGATGAGGCGAGGATGTTGTGTTTGTCTGATGGTGCTGGCGGCTCTGCCCTTTCGCTGTAACCAGTGGCCTTAAACTAAGGACGGGAGGCTGCCACATACTAAAATTTCATCGAAATCGAACCATTTGTACGCGAGGTATCATGTGGGCGGACAGAACTGGAGCATATATGCGTCTTCAACCTACGGTTGGAAAACGTAAAATGGACCAAAGTACTTACCCCTTGTGTAGAAAACATTTCCCCTTCAACTATGAGTGGTGTCATCGCAGTAAATAGCCACCAACGAAGAAACATAAGTGTCAAAAACGGGGATTAAAATTCTCCAGAATCAGAAAGAAAACCTTTTCTTGAGCGCAATCATTTCTCCATTGAGCAAATAACTGAATTTGTTTCCCTTCTGCTCGTAATCAAATATCTTAGGAGTTCATTAAAAGGCAAACTGGACTAACTAGTTGCACCAATGTGAATTAACACTCATTCTACAGTGGGTCTTGCATGCATTGGTATGGAAAAGCTAAAGCTCTTCTGAACTTGGTGGGGATGAAACTGTCATTGAAATTGACGCATGTAATAATGGGTAAACAAAACTTGATAAAAGGAAATTGACTGAATATCAGTGGTTGTTTGTTGTAATGATAAAAATACAGGACAAAAATGTTTTTTAGTTCCAGTAGAAAATATTATACATCGGCAAAATTTACCCAAGGCTAGATCTTACGTAAAGTGAATGTGAGGGACTATTGAAAGAGTTACGTTAGTTCAGAAAGCGAGGTTTATGTGCATGGAAAAGTGGCTCATGTTTTTATTTGTTGCTGCTGTTTGTTTTGTATTGCGATTAACTTTTGCATGCAGACAAAAACTGACGACAACGGATCCTCGATCCGAAATCTAAGGAACGCAATATGTGCAGAGAGGTAAAAAATCCATTTTTGAAAAAAAAAAAAAAAAAACATTACTTTAGATATTTATCTGCGAATCAGTTTAAAAGAGCTCCATCGAATTCCAAATATCGTCTGCATTCGTTCTGTATGGTAATCGCCAAAGTGTGTACTCCAGATGAAATCCTTGACTAGGTCGACTTTGTTTTATATAATTTTAATTTAACATTTTATTTTGTCATGGAATTTGTTTTTCATTGCTTCTTTTGTTATTTTGACTTCCGTAAAAATAAAAAAAAATAAAAACATTGCGTTGAATTACATACTTTCCTATAACCTAATAATTCGGTAACGTTATTTTTAATAAACCACAATGTGAATACTCAAGAAACACATATAGCGTATTAAATCCGTTTATTTTTATGGTGTAATTTTTTATGTCTACCTTTACTTTGAAAAAGCCTCCCAGTGGAGTGCGAAAGCATGGCGAATCTTTGTGATTATTACGCCATAAAAATAAACGCATTTAATACGCTAGATGTGTTTCTTGACTAATAATTCGCCTTATTATAATATAAATTTCTGTTCTAAATAATGTGAGAATGATAAGAAACTTTTGATACTTCGATTTTAATTTGGCGACACTCTTGTGCGTAAATGTTAAGCTTAAAATTTTCAATAGGAATTATTAATGCAAGTGCTTTTTAGACACATGAAAGATTTATTTCTCCTAAAATGTAATATTCTTGAAAGATGGATAACAAATTGCGAAAGTGCTCATTTTCGTGAAAGCGCTACTAAAAAATAAATTATAAATTTCCAAATCATGCTACAGAAAACAAAAGACTGTATTTATCAAAAGCAAATTCTTTACTAATGACAATATTCAAGCATACGTGCACTACGTGGTCACGAGCACCGCCACGTGATCTGCGTAACTATTTAACACTGCTGCTCATCAGCAATAATCAGTCGTGTTGATCACAGTGGGAAAAACAAAGGCTCTTTCGGAATTCGATAAAGGGCTTATTGTGGGTGCCTGTCTTGGGTGCCTGTCTGGCCGGAGAGACGCTATTTGAAAACAGCAGAGCTGACTGGTTTCTCAAACTGTGAGACATCCCGGATCTTTAATCAGTGAAAAAAAACCCCCACATTGCTTGTCTAAGAAGTGTAACTGTGGCCCGACGATAATCTGTCAGGAACGAGATAGCTGTCGTCTGAGAAGGCTTCTACGGAGAAATTGAACTGTCTGTGAGCAGCAATTGACCGAAGCGTTCAACAAATGCTGTTCCCGACCCATATATTACCGTACTGTGCGCAAGAAATTGAAAATTATTGGTATTGACAGTCGGATGCCTATACGGAAACCACTGATTTCTGCAAATAACAGGGAATTTCTCCTGTAGTTGTGTCAGGAACTCCGTGACTGAACGTTGTGTGTGTGTGTGTGTGTGTGTGTGTGTGTGTGTGTTTAGGACTCGTGGCGTCTAGGGTAATTCAATCTTAAAACTACTACAATGAACAGCCATCATATTATTAACACTTTATTCGAACACACAACACACGACAATAATTAACAACTTAAACGGATTCATTCCACACAACGAACGACTACGACCAACTCCCAATTTCACGTCCTCTCTTCACTCTTTTAAGCTCTCTGCATTGGGCGTCGTCTCTTCTCTGCAACTAGTGCGTAGATGTGTAGAGTGTACTGTGCCGCCATCTGTGAGGCAGAATTGTCATTACAAATAGTTAGTCTATCTGAATGAGCAGAAATCCCACAGACTCAGCCATTCTGGAGGAATTATGAGGTACACTCCAGCGGTTACTAGGGTAGATGAATGGACTTGTGCTGAAATAAGGGTAGGGGCAGCCATTGCGACTGGAAGTAACGCTCTAAAAGGTATTTGTGCTCTTTTTGAAAAGGCTGCGGTTGTTAGTAAAATTAAAATCAAAAGGGGGAAAAATTTAGATAGGAGATTTCATGATCCAAGAAATGTTAAATTTAGATAGGAGGAGATCTCATGATCCAAGAAAGCCCCCAGGGACATGTCGGACGAGAAATTTACTGGGCCCACAAATCGCAAAACACATTACACAGCACAAAAATACAAAGTGAACAACATCAGATGTCACCATACCATGCCTTATTTTGGTCATTAACAGTAACCATAATTATTTCTTCAGACATGTTTGAAGCATTTTCTTCACTTACTTTACTGATTGAAAGCACTGTTGATTCTACACTTAAGTTACATATACCATGATTGCTTTTATTTATGGAATTTAAATCACCTACTTCTATATTAAAATTACCTGAAACTGAGTTGTTAATTTTGGGATTTTTCATACTTTCTAATGGTATATCGTCATGGATTTTAGAATTTTGTTCTACATGTGAACTATTTGAAGTATCACTAAACCGTACTAAATTTTGAGTAGGTAGTATGACATTACTATCAGCTGTAGTGAAACGTTTCTCTAATGAAGTATCTGATGCTGTATGGGGTGTCATATGAATTTTGAGATGCATGTTCTTTCCACCACTGACAGAATTACTTTGAATCACATGATGTCTTTCCTAAAGGAAAAGGTGAAAGATATTTCACCACAGTCTTCTTGGACACAGAAAACTCCCTTGAACAATCCTTTGACTTATTTTCAAGATTTGCTTTGTGAATGACTTCCAAAGAAACTTCACTTGGTCCTTTATCTTCAACTTCCAATGCCGGTTTATTCAACATTCTCACCTTCTGTCTTCCTGGAGATGTGTGTCTGCTTGCACATTGAGTTTCACATGTCTGTTCCTGTGGCCTTCTAGCTCGAGGGACATAAAGTGGCTTTTTGGCTTCACCTGTGTGTCACGAATGTAACTCAGTTCGATTTCGTCCTATTGGATCAATTCGGATATCCGCATGAGTCACGTCTTCGCCTCGTACTTACAAAATTCAGTGTCACTCTTACTGAAATTTATCGAAGCTTGGTCCAGAATGTCGGCACTAATTACCGCCTGAAAACTTAGCTGCGGGGTAGGCACAACATGCCACGTAAGTGAAAAATGATGTCCATCAATGGCGACCTCCCGCTCAAAAGATCCCTTAATCCAAACCTGCGACGTTCCAATTCCGGATAAAAGCAAGGGTTTGTTCGCCAGCTTCGGAAGGCTAGCAACTTGTTAATATGCATCTTAACGTAGAAGGGATACTAAACTGCCTGTGTCGACAAGAGCAACAACAGTCAAATTATTCAATGTCATCTCTTTGGTTTGAGCCTTCTCATTCACAATCTCGTTACGCGCTCGTGTAATGTGGGCGTCCAATGCCTTTTTCTTCTCACTGCCTCTGTTCGCTGACGGACCACTGACGTTTCTGGTGAGTTCAGAGCATTTGGGCCTCAAATGCCCGCTGTTCCCACAATCATAATATCTTACCGGACCTCGTCTTTGGAACTTCTCAGCCTGTCTGCCTCCAGACATCCCTCTTCCAACAACTTTGTTTTTGTTAAACATCTCTGGAAAACCATGAAACTTAGGTTGTTCATGCTCGACACCAAATGCTGTTTTTGCGGGCATTTTGACACTTTCATAATCATCGAGTTTTTCGGATAATTCTATGGGAGAGAAAATGTTGCTCCATTCTTCCAAATAATATTCTCTAAAATCCACTGCAATTTGTTTTTTTCTAATTTGATCGTTGATGATCAAATCCCTCAATTGTTCAAAAATTGTTATTTTTAAGGCCGAAATCCAACCATCAAAATACGTAAAAAATTCATGATAAAAGTCCCGCCAGGTACAGGTCTGTTTCTTCTGATGCAAAGCAAATAGTTGACGAAACCTTTCAGGTGTTAACTTGAACCTCTTTAGTAGCAACTCTTTCACGTGGTCATAACTCTCGACATTTTCCTCTGGCTCACGAGCAATCAACTGATTTATTTCGTAGGGGAGGAGTCCCAAAAGATGAGTGACCCACTCCTCCTGCGGTAACGACACACGAAGGGCTTGCCGCTCAAAAAGAACTGGGTACAGGCTTATACCGTCTCTCATATCAAATTTCTGAATTAAGTTTTTAAACTCTTTACTTGGAGTTCTGGTATTTTCAACCTGAACTCTCCCATCTTGCCTAGATTCAGCCTCGACTCTTAATTTCGCGAGTTCATGTTCCATTTCGTCTATCCTTCGCTTTTCTTCAATGGCATATTTCCTTGTATTAATGATCGTGTTCAACATCTCCCTGCAGAACTCTTCATTATACTTTTCACTTTCAAGATTGACTCTCTTGATATCTATAATTCTACAATCTAGTGGTGTTTCTAACCTCAACTCATAAGCCAGTATTTTCAAGTCCTCTTTAAGACCTTTTGCTAAATACCCCATCCTTAGTTATGTACTAAGTCTACAAATCACCGGACAGGAAAATGCATATATTCGAGTTTACCTCATACAAAAGTGCAGTGTAGGGCGTATTAAGTTAATTAGGCATTTGCACACATGAATTCTTACACCAACATTGCGAAACAGATAATTCAACGCGAACAAGTTATTAAACATTTTGTCATTTATTAAGGTCAAAATCCACTAATTTATTTTCATAACCAGATAATTCAGCGCGAACAAATTATTAAACATTTTGTCATTCGTTAAAATCAAAATCCACTAATTTATTTTCACTTCGACTAAGCTGAAATCTCCTTCATATCCCAATTAAAACGTATCCACAAGAAAATTTAAATAAAAAATAAAGAAATTGAAAGGTTATTTTCACCATTGTTAATAAAAAAACACGGTCTTGAACGAAGATCGAAAGTATCCACGCACAGCACTAGCGTTCAGAGCAAGATTGCCCCACCAAAACTTGAATCTCTCGGGCAAAACTGCCCCACTGATATATTATATTTTCACTCAAGCAGAACGCCCGCTATAACCGTCGAGCTGGGGTTACTCCCCGGAAAACGGGAATGAATCCGTACATGTCAGGGCGACATGCAACACTGCCGAGCCGGGACGACTCCTCAAAAAATCCGTACATGCCGGAGCGACACTCAGCAACAGGGCCAACTTAAAACTCCGTACGTGTCAGGGCGACACAGAACAACATGGCTGACTTAAAACTTTTCGTTTCTCTTTGGAATCAAATCCGGGACTGGTCCCCACTTTTTCTTGTAGGACTCGTGGCGTCTAGGGAATTTAATCTGGCACTACTACACTACTACAATGAACAGCCATCATATTCTTAACACTTTATTCGAACACGCAACACCAGTAACACAAGGCAATAATTAACAACTTAAACAGATTCATTCCACGCAACGAACGACTACGACCAACTTCACTTCCTCTCTTTACTCTTCCGCTCTGTGCTCCGGGCCTCGTCTCTTCTCTGCAACTAGTGCGTAGATAGGTAAAGCGTACAATGCCGCCATCTCTGAAGCAGAATTGTCATTGCAAGCAGTTAGTCTATCTGAATAAGCGGAAATCTTATGCATATATATTCTGTACATACACCAGAATTATAAAAATATTCTAAGCTAAATCGAACCGAGCGAACCACATAGCAAAACCCAAATCCTGACTTATTATGCAGTATATATATCCCCTCCAAAATGACTCCACAACTTAAATCTTGGCCCTCAGTCTCCGGCAGCTGGAATGTACCTGGCCAAGGCAGCGGACAGAGCGACATGAAGGTAGAGGGTGCTAAGAATCCCCGGAGGACCGCACTAGGCTGCCATCTGATGCTGACCTTGGCTACGTATAATGGACACTCCCTATCTTCTGATTCAAGGCTTCTTGAATTGGAAGACGAACTACAAAAAATAAAGTGGGACATCGTCGGACTAAGTGAGGTAAGGAGAAAAGGAGAAGATCTCATTGAACTGAAAAGTGGACATCTCTTCTACTATCGTGGGACAGATACTGGCAGAACTAGTGGTGTTGGATTTATAATAAACAAGAAACTGAAGGATAAAGTTGTAGAAGTTGAAAGTTCCTCTGACAGAACTGCACGACTCGTTATCCAACTCTCGAGAAGATACCAGGCTCAGATTATTCAAACTTATGCACCCACCACAAGTCATGCTGAAGAGGAAATTGAAGAATTTTATGAGGAAATTCTTGATCTAAATAATAAAGGTAAGCAGCACTTGAAGATAATTATGGGAGATTTCAATGCAAAAATAGGGCAACGACAACAGAATGAAACTTCAGTAGGTAAATTCGGTCACGGCAACAGAAACCAGCGTGGAAATACTCTCTTAGAGTTTGCTGAGGCAGAAGGGTTTTTCATCTTGAACTCCTTTTTCAAGAAAAAGCCACACAGGAAATGGACATGGAGACATCCAAATGGGACAACAAGTGAAATTGATTTTATTATGTGCAACAAAAAATTCGTCATAGAAGACTGCAGTGTGCTAAACAAGTTCAACACAGGTAGTGACCATAGATTGGTGAGATGTAAGATTCACCTCAACACTAAACTTGAACGTGGCAAGCTCATAAGACAAACAAAATCTATTGACATAACCAACCTTAAAAAACACCATAATACCTTCAAGTTGGAACTAAAGAACAGGTTCTCTGCTTTAGAAGGCCTAACATCGGAAGAAGTGGACATCTCTGAAGTTAACAGAAAAGTAACCAAAGCTCTTATGGAAACAGCAACAAAATTAGCTGGATCTAAGAACAAGTTGCATGTAAATAAATTATCAGGAAAAACGAAAATGTTGATGCAAAAAAGAAGAGAGATGAGGACAACTAAAGAAGATGTGACTTCCAAAGTGGAATATATAGAGCTATGCAAGACAGTACGAAAAAGTATCACTGAAGACGTAAGGAAACTCAACTGTGAACTAGTAAGGAAAGCAATTGAAAACAACCAAAGCCTAAAGATAGCAAAGGGACATCTCAGTAAGGGAAACAACAGATTATGGCACTGAGAAAAGAAGATGGTTCTGTAACAAGAAATAGAGGCGAAATTTTGACAAGAGTGAAAGATTTCTACTTTACATTATATGAAAGGGATGATACATGTACTCCAGACATCATGAAAGGTACCAGAGTTCTTCCAGTCCTTCCAGCAGAAGTTGCACATGCAGTCAAGAACATGAAGCGGGGAAAAGCTCCAGGAGAAGATGGAATTACTGTAGACATTATACAAGAAGCAAGTGGAGAAATCGAAACAGTACTCGCCCATATTTCCACTCGATGCCTTAATGAAGAGAAAATTCCTGAGGATTGGAACAACGCTACAATGATCTTGCTACATAAAAAAGGTGACATTGAGGATCTCAGGAACTACAGACCTATCAGCCTCCTATCAGTAGTTTATAAAATCTTCACTAAAGTTCTTTCACACCGCTTGAAGGTAACAATGGACATGGCTCAACCGAGAGAACAAGCTGGATTCTGGAGTGGCTACAGCACAATAGATCATATCCACGTACGGAGAGAACTAATTA
Organism: Macrothele yani; assembly: GCA_039090855.1. Lineage (NCBI taxonomy): Eukaryota > Metazoa > Arthropoda > Arachnida > Araneae > Macrothelidae > Macrothele > Macrothele yani. Next base: position 96,866,586 of record CM077007.1, on the reverse strand, counting down.
AAAGAGCGAGGGAATATGAACTTCCAATGTGCATGGCTTTTATCGATTATGAAAAAGCCTTTGATTCGGTGAAACCATCTGCAGTTGCAATGGCTCTGAAATCCTGCGGTATTGAAGATGCATACATTAATATTATTAATAACATCTATGAAAATGCAAGTGCAAAGATTCTGCTATTTGAAAATACAACACACATAAAAATTGGAAAAGGAGTGAGACAAGGTGACACCATATCTCCGAAGCTCTTTAATGCCACATTGGAAAATGTCTTTCAATCACTGAACTGGGAAAACAAAGACATAAAGATTAATGGAGATTATCTAACCCACCTTCGTTTTGCTGATGACATAGTCATTTTTGCAACTACCCCATCAGAGCTACAGAGTATGATGCAGGAACTTGCTGACAAGAGTAAAGAAGTGGGATAAAAAATAAACTTTTAGAAGACAAAAGTGATGTTCAATGCTTTTACAAGAAATGAAGATTTATCGATTAATGGAGAAAAGCTGGAGATAACAGACACGTACGTTTATCTTGGACAGCAGATATCAAGTGAGGGTCACATTGGTGAAGAAATTAAATGGCGTACAAAACTTGCCTGGAGAGCTTTTGGAAGAAACAGCATAATTTTCAAGAGCAATATGCCATTATGTCTTAAAAGAAAAGTGTTTGATCAATGCATCGTTCCAGTGCTTACGTATGGTGCAGAGACGTGTACCTTAGCTAAAAGAGACATACAAAGGATGCAGACAACTCAAAGCAGCATGGAGAGGTGCATGCTTGGTGTAACAAGGAGAGATAAGAAGAGGAACACGTGGATCCGAAAAATGACAAGAGTGGAAGACATCATGATCAGAGTTAAATCCCTGAAATGGCAATGGGCTGGACATACTGCCAGAAGAACAGACCATCGATGGACAGCCGAAATTTTAGATTGGATTCCAAGGGACAGGAAAAGACCCAGAAGAAGACCACATAGAAGATGGGTGGATGAAATTCGAAAATATGCGGGAGTGGCATGGAGGAGACTGGCACAAGGCAGACCGTTGTGGAGGAAACTTGGGGAGACCTTCGTCCAGCAGTGGATTGATAATGGTTGACAATGATGATGATGATGATATATATCCCCTCCAAAATGACTCCACAACTTAAATCTTGGCCCTCAGTCTCCGGCAGCTGGAATGTACCTGGCCAAGGCAGCTGACAGTGCGACATGAAGGCAGAGGGTGCTAAGAATCCCCGGAGGACCGGACTAGGCTGCCATCTGATGCTGACCTTGGCTACGTATAATGAACGCTCCCTATCTTCTGATTCAAGGCTTCTTGAATTGGAAGACGAACTACAAAAAATAAAGTGGGACATCGTCGGACTAAGTGAGGTAAGGAGAAAAGGAGAAGATCTCATTGAACTGAAAAGTGGACATCTCTTCTACTATCGTGAGACAGATACTGGCAGAACTAGTGGTGTTGGATTTATAATAAGCAAGAAACTGAAGGATAAATTTGTAGTAGTTGAAAGTTCCTCTGACAGAACTGCACGACTCGTTATCCAACTCTCGAGAAGATACAAGGCTCAGATTATTCAAACTTATGCACCCACCACAAGTCATCCTGAAGAAGAAATTGAAGAATTTTATGAGGAAATTCGTCATCTAAATAATAAAGGTAAGCAGCACTTGAAGATAATTATGGGAGATTTCAATGCAAAAATAGAGCAACGGCAACAGAATGAAACTTCAGTAGATAAATTCAGTCAAGGCAACAGAAACCAGCGTGTAAATACTCTCGTTGAGTTTGCAGAGGCAGAAGGGTTTTTCATCTTGAACTCCTTTTTCAAGAAAAAGCCACACAGGAAATGGACATATAGACATCCAAATGGGACGACAAGTGAAATTGATTTTATTATGTGTAACAAAAAATTCGTCATAGAAGACTGCAGTGTGCTAAACAAGTTCAACTCAGGTAGTGACCATAGATTGGTGAGATGTAAGATGCACCTCAACACTAAACTTGAACGAGGCAAGCTCATAAGACAAACAAAATGTATTGACATAACCAACCTTAAAAAACACCATAATACCTTCAAGTTGGAACTGAAGAACAGATTCTCTGCTTTAGAAGGCCTAACATCGAAAGAAGTGGATGTTTCTGAAGTTAACAGAAAAGTAACCAAAGCTCTTATGGAAACAGAAAAAAAATTAGCTGGGTCTAAGAACAAGTTGCATGTAAATAAATTATCAGGAAAAACCAAAATGTTGATGCAAAAAAGAAGAGAGATCAGGACAACTAAAGATGATGTGACTTCCAAAGTGGAATATATAGAGTTATGCAAGACAGTGCGAAAAAGTACCACTGAACACGTAAGGAAATTCAACTGTGAACTAGTGAGGAAAGCAATTGAAAACAACCAAAGCCTAAAGATAGCAAATTGACATCTCGGTAAGGGAAGAAAACAGATTATGGCATTGAGAAAAGAAGATGGTTCTGTAACAAGAAATAGAGGCGAAATTTTGACAAGAGTGAAAGATTTCTACTCCAAATTATGTCAAAGGGATGATACATGTACTCCAGACATCATGAAAGGTGCCAGTACCAGAGTTCTTCCAGTCCTCCCAGCAGAAGTTGCACATGCAATTAAGAACATGAAGCGGGGAAAAGCTCCAGGAGAAGATGGAATTACTGTAGACATCATACAAGAAGCAAGTGGAGAAATCGAAACAGTACTCGCCCAAATTTTCCCTCGATGCCTTAATGAAGGGAAGATTCCTGAGGAGTGGAACAACGCTACAATGATCCTGCTACATAACAAAGGTGACATTGAGTATCTCGGGAACTACAGACCCATCAGTCTCCTATCAGTCGTTTATAAAATCTTCACTAAAGTTCTTTCACACCGCTTGAAGGTGACACTGGACATGGCTCAACCGAGAGTACAAGCTTGGATTCAGGACTGGCTACAGCACAATAGATCATATCCCCGTACTGAGAGAACTAATTGAAAGAGCGAGGGAATATGAACTTCCATTGTGCTTGGCTTTTATCGATTATGAAAAAGCCTTTGATTCGGTGAAACCATCAGCAGTTACAATGGCCCTGAAATCCTGCGGTATTGAAGATGCATACATTAATATTATTAACAACATCTATGAAAATGCAAGTGCAAAGATTCGGCTGTTTGAAAATACAACACACATAAAAATTGGAAAGGGAGTGATACAAGGTGACACCATATCTCCGAAGCTCTTTAATGCCACATTGGAAAATGTCTTTCTGTCACTGAACTGGGAAAACAAAGGGATAAAGATTAATGGAGATTATCTAACCCACCTTCGTTTTGCTGATGACGTAGTCATTTTTGCAACACCCCATCAGAGCTGCAGAGTATGATGCAGGAACTTGCTGACAAGAGTAAAGAAGTGGGATTAAAAATGAACTGTCAGAAGACAAAAGTGATGTACAATCATGAAAGAAATACGGGATTACGCCATATAATACAAATTTTGAAGATGACAATCCGATTTTTGGCGTAAATGTGACAAGGATGGTAAGTCAGATAATATCCGAAAACTTGAAAATTTTCATCTTCCTGGAGCGGGACTCGAACCCGCGTCTCCCAGAAAACGCCTGAGTATGCTAACCAGTACACCACCCAGAACGACCAAGTTCGAGTCCCGCTCCAGGACGATGAAAATTTTCAAGTTTTCGGACATTATCTGACTTACCATCCTTGTCACATTTACGCCAAAAATCGGATTGTCATCTTTAAAATTTGTGATGTACAATGCTTTTACAAAAAAAGGAAGATTTATCGATTGATGTGGAAAAGCTGGAGATAACCAATACCTACATTTATCTTGGACAGCAGATATCAAGTGAGGGTCACATTGATGAAGAAATTAATCGGCGTATAAAATTTGCCTGGAGAGCTTTTGGAAGAAACAGTATAATTTTCAAGAGCAATATGCCATTATGTCTTAAAAGAAATGTTTTTGATCAATGCATCATTCCTGTGCTTACGTATGGTGCAGAGATGTGGACCTTAACTAAAAGAGACATACAAAGGCTGCAGACAACTCAAAGTAGCATGGAGAGGTGCATGCTTGGCGTAACTAGGAGAGATAAGAAGAGGAACTCTAGGATCCGAAAAATGACAAGAGTGGAAGACATCATGATCAGAGTTAAATCCCTGAAATGGCAATGGGCTGGACATACTGCCAGAAGGACAGACCATCGATGGACAGCCGAAATTTTAGATTGGATTCCAAGGGACAGGAAAAGACCCAGAAGAAGACCACATGGGCGATGCGTGGATGAAATTCGAAAGTATGTGGGAGTGACATGGAGGAGACTGGCACAAGACAGACTGTTGTGGAGGAAACTTGGGGAGACCTTCGTCCAGCAGTGGATTGATAATGGTTGACGATGACGATGATGATGATATATATACACTAGCGTGCAAAAATTAAGAACGAGACGGTTTTTCGAATGTAACGTCGTGCAGAAGTGCTCCACATTGGCTCAAATCATACCATGAGATCCCCAAGATGTAAGAATATGGGACAAGTGAGCAAAACCGTCGAAACAAGGAATCCAAAGTTACAAATGCACTTTATTGAAAAGATAGCTTCGAGCACAACTGGACAGAAGACAGAAAAGTCAATGTGACAGGCGCCTGCCATGAAAAATACAGTATTTAGTAGGAGATCTGATCACCCCTGACTGCTTTGCAGGATTTTCAACGTCTGTCCATGCTGAGGACGATGTTGTCAAGGAACTGTTGAGGCATCGCTACCCATTAGTGCCAATCGCAGCTGCGGAATCGTTGCTGGCGGCTGGTGACGTGCTGCCAAGCGTTTTCCGAGAAGGTCCCACACGTGTTCGATTGGATTTAGGTCCGGGGACCTTGCGGGCCAATCCATGCGCTGAATATCTTCACTCTCCAACCGCTCTGCAACAGCCACTGCAGGATGAGGTGTAGCGTTGTCGTCCATAAAGAGGAACTCAGGGCCCACAGCACCTCTAAACAGACGCACGAGACGCACGTGAAGCACGAGAACCTCGGTACAATAGCGGACACCAGTGACTGAACCTCCTTGGAAGATGTGGAGGTCAGTACGGCTATCAAGCATGATACCGTCCCAAACGAGAACTTCCCCATTTTTAAACCGGTCCCTTTCCATGATGTTGGAGGTGTGATTGCGTGTTTCCTGCTCTCTCCAGATGTGTATACGTCCAGAATCGCTCGTCAGACTTAATCGGCTCTCATCTGTAAAGAGAACTGCACCCCATTGCTGATGTGTCCAGTTCTTGTGCTTCTGGCACCACAGAAACCGCTGTCTCCGATGAGCAGTCGTTAATGGCACACACCGTACTGGTCGTCGTGCAAATAGACCACCTTTGCGCTGCATCCTGGCCACAGTAAAACGCGTTATCGGACGTCCAGTTGTCTGTTGAATGTGCCTTGCGATTTCTCCCGCTGTCTGTCGTCTGTTTCGTCTCGTCTGTAGGACAATATACCGGTCGTCCGCTGCCGTGGTTGCTCGTGGACGACCACTGCTAAACTCTCGGACAGCTGTTCCTGTCGTTTGAAATGCTCTCTAAGCTCGTGAAACGATGCTGTGAGTGATCCCGAACTCCTCGGCCACACTAGTCACACCTCGACCTTCTTCCAACTTCCCAAAGACGCGACCTCGGGAAAGTCATCCAGATGTCGTCTACTTTATTGCCTGTTGGCTATATCACACGGTGGCAGCAACTCGACGTCGTTCAAACCGATGTATAACGTGCAACAGCTTTTTTTCTTATTGGAGGTTTAACGACCACCATGAGCAACTCAATGGGCTATAAGCAGTCGCCGGTCCCTAATTTAAGGTCACTGGTTCCAGGGAAGGGAGAGAACTAGTGCCGTAAAGCAAACGCAACATCCATGCCTCACCGGGATTCAAACCCGGACCCCTTTTGGACGAATGATCAGAGGCCATCGCTTAGACCACTGCGCCACCGGGGCGGGGCAACAGCTTTCACCGAATTGCTGAGCGTACACCGCCCGTGTGCTGTATACCCTTCGGCCCCCTCCCCCCTACGTCATGTTGCATATATGCGCATGCCCTACCGTACCTGACCCTAGTCTATCTCCTGAGTGGTCTTCCGGTCCGTTCTGCCTGCTCGTTCCGCTGTTATGCTAATTTCTTCTCTTCGTCCTTAATTTTTGCACACCAGTGTGTGATAACCCTATCAGCCAATTCAAATTTGAAAACTGAAAGACGAACCACAATTCGGAACGAAGCACCCCAGAAACACCCGCCCCGAAAAACAGCAAAGATTCAAACCGAATCTAAAAACCAAATAAACCTGCAGACAAGCAGGGCGCTATTTTTGTTTTTTTGCAGGTTCGTTCGGTTTGTGATTCGGCTGGAATCTTTGCTGTTTTTGCTGTTTCCTTGATAACGTATCGAGCTTCAGAATAAGTTTCACAGCAGCACCAATTTTCACCAGTTTCTGATGAGTTGAAAGTTTTGAAAATATGGATGTTGATTTCATCATTGTTCCTCAGGAGTAAGGAACACTTATGAACTCAACATTCACATTTTGGAAACTTTCAACTCATCAGTTGCTTGTGAAAATTGGTGTTGCTGTAAAACATATTCTGGTTTCTTAATCAGGCTAAACAACTTCCAGCATTTACCCCCATCCGCATTTTTTTCAATAAGAACGCGTATTTGTTAGCTTCGACACCCTTTTCAATTTCCTTAGTATTAAATTCACCTATATTAACTAATAAAGCGATAGGACATGCTATGGAACGAGATGTCAGCACGTCAAGTGAAAAGCTCTGAATGTTCAATGCAAAAAATGCGGTGTGAAAAGTAATTCTCAGTCTTACAATATGACAGGCGGGGTGTAAGAGAATAAATCAGCAGAGAAGCAGGCGACAGACGTTTGCCTGTATCTTGCTCTGGACAACCGCACTGAATACAAATGCAAAGGAAATATCGTTTTTTTTATTGGAGGTTTAACGACCACCGTGAGAAAATGAATGGGCTATAATCAGTCGTTCGTCCATTATTTAGGGTCACTGACTCCAAGGAAGGGGAGAGCCAGTATCGTAAGACAAGCACAACATCCATGCCTAACGGTATTCGAACCTGGACCCTCCGCGGACGAATAGTCATAAGCCAGCGCTTAGACCACTGCGCCACCGGGGCGGCAAATATCGTTTTATGATATGGTATTATCGTTCGGTGGAAATTTTTTATACTTTAAGAAGGCGGCAAATATCGTTTTATGATATGGTATTACCGTTCGGTGGAAATTTTTTATACTTTAAGAAGGCGGCAAATATCGTTTTATGATATGGTATTATCGTTCGGTGGAAATTTTTTATACTTTAAGAAGAAGACGGTAATATTTCTGTATGACAAATCATTTTTCACCCCGCTGTCACCAGCAACGAGCATAAAATTTCACAGTACGCATTTTTCTTTAAAAAAAAACGGAAATCAAACCGGGTCAAAATCGGGTCAGGAGCACTTTAACCCGACCCGTTAGACCTGCAAGAAATTGTGGACCTGTTGATCCTCTGACCAGACTCATTTCCATGTCTTCTTAGCGGGTTCGATCCCAGTAGGTTGAAATGTGCTGAACCACAGGATATTGGCCGTGAGCCGGATAGGCATGTTAAGCCGACGAACACGGGGTACTGGCACCGTCGTTAAAGAAAAGGGCGTCTGCATCCCCTCCCGCCCGTTTCTCTCTCCCCACTCCTAGTATTAGTACTTTTGACGTCATGCGACTTCATCGCGTTAGCGACGCTCACTAGCAGTCTGTCACTCCTTCTCTCTTCCAACTTTTCTGCCATGAGTCTCCAGATTTCACTTAATCTCACTTCGTTTCGTTCACGCACCTGAAAGAGCTGTAGAGCCTCGGGTGGTTGCGCCTAAATCTTTTCCGCCGTGAGTCTCCAGATTCCACTTAATCTCACTTCGTTTCGTTCACGCACCTGAAACAGCTGTAGAGCCTCAGGTGGTTGCGCCTAAACCTTTTCTGTCGTGAGTCTCCAGATTCCACTTAATCTCACTTCGTTTCGTTCACGCACCTGAAACAGCTGTAGAGCCTCAGGTGGTTGCGCCTAAACCTTTTCCGCCGTGAGTCTCCAGATTCCACTTAATCTCACTTCGTTTCGTTTACGCACCTGAAAGAGCTGTAGAGCCTCAGGTGGTTGCGCCTAAACCTTTTCCGCCGTGAGTCTCCAGATTCCACTTAATCTCACTTCGTTTCGTTTACGCACCTGAAAGAGCTGTAGAGCCTCAGGTGGTTGCGCCTAAACCTTTTCCGCCGTGAGTCTCCAGATTCCACTTAATCTCACTTCGTTTCGTTCACGCATCTGAAAGAGCTGTAGAGCCTCAGGTGGTTGCGCCTAAACCATTTCCGCCGTGAGTCTCCAGATTCCACTTAATCTCACTTCGTTTCGTTCACGCACCTGAAAGAGCTGTAGAGCCTCAGGTGGTTGCGCTTAAACCTTTTCTGTGGGAGTAAATAGTACTTACTGATCGTTGAGTATAGGAAAATACATTCTAACACTCAATAAAAGTGCAAATGTTTTCCGTAACCGAAAATGCAATGAGATGTTCAGTGCAAACAACGTTAACCGTAGTGCGCAGAAGAAGATAAAAAGAAATGCTGCCAAGCAGAAAGAACCAGTTTCCTCGTTCATAAAATTGGCTTTATCTTGTGAAAGTGTTGAAGCACATTTCTCGAGTTAAATGTTGAAGAATGTTGAAGAAAGTACATAAGAAGACCGTCTTTACACAATAATAAAAAGTCGTAAAATCACAAAAAACTAAGATCAATTAAAAACTTTTAATAACGGACTTGGCATAGTTAACATATAGTTTACAATAACACACGTAAGATCTTTCGAGCCGACTAGGCCCATCCTCAGACAAAATCACAATGGAAAGAGCTCCCGGGTTACATTCTCATATACAGTATATAGCGATAGTGAGTGACGTCATAATAGTAGCGAACTGCATGAGTTCGTGATGTTATATAATCACAGGTACCAAGATATAACACAGTGTCTCGTTATTAAATACATCAAGAAAAACAGTGAGTAGCCTTTTTTTAACAAGTTACTAAAGGACACACCAAAAACATCATGATAATCAATATTTGAACAGTCACTCATGTTCACCAGGTTCAGTTCTTTTAGTATGTGTTTCCATGGTTGTGGAATATTAAATGGTGCTTCATCATTGCAGCAGAAGTTCGCAAAGCTGTAGATAAATAAACTTTCCGTAAACACTATCTCAAATTTAGTACGAGGAGAAGGTAGAAATCCGTCCAAATAGGGTGGTAAGTACCTAGGCTGGAAAGACGTGATAAAGCAGTAGTTTGTGAAGGCAATTTCCCATTATAGGTGTTCCTTTAGTCTCGCTTTCAATGTGCGTGCAGTAGAGCCAATGTATACTAAATCAATATTAGATGCATCCACTGGTTTTAGGGGATTGCATATACACCACATTTTTTCTCTGCTTTTACCCGATCACTGTCAATCTTAACCAAAGATAATACATTAGGAGTTCGCACTCCAAAATCCGATTTAATTTTGCAGAAGTTTTACACTCTCGAGTTAAGGTGGTTCCACTTGAAAACGCTACATTATGCTTCCAATGATAAGACTTTCTATAGACATTTTATTGGCAATTGATGTTTTCCGAGGATGAAAATTTGCACATCGATAAAAATAACTTTAAATTATATCATGGCATAATTAATATTTGCTAAAAAGTTAACCATAATTATTAAAAATCAATAATTTTTCCTCTGGTGGTGTTGAGTCCTGCCAATAGATGGCGCGACCGGTGCATTGATGACGTCAGTGGACAAACCAATGTTTGATGGCTTATTTCGGAACATTACAGACATGGACTGACTCAAATTTTGTTCCACCCGTAAATTAATAAAATTATTGAAAAACAAAATCAGTAGTAATGAAGGTACAGCTGATTTCTAATTCCGAAATAAGCCATCATCTGATATCATCAATGCTGATAGATGGTCACGCCATCTATTAGCAGTCTCAACATTACCCAAGGAAAAATTATTGATTTTTAATGTAATTGTGAATAAGTTTTAGCAGATATTAAGCATGCCATTTTATAATTTAAAGTTTTTTTTTCATATGCAAACTTTCATCCTTGAAATTACATTAATTGCGAAGAAAATTTCTAGAGAAGTTTTTACAATTGGAAACGTAGTGCGGAGTTTTTAGGTGGAAACACCTTAATATCAACCATTGCGCGAATGCACCAAAATCAATGCAGAAAATATAGATTTTGAATCTTTTAATCATTTTACAATCCGAATATTTTCGCGCCCCCTTCAGCCGCCAAGAAATGAAATCCTGTTTAGATAAATAATTTCTCCTTAATTGCCGTACACACACACACACACACACACACACACATACACACGCGCGCGCGCGCGCCTCACTTTATTCGTAAAATTATTCAACCTTCTTTTTGTCTTATAATTAATAAAAATGCCAGTGACCTTCGAAATAATAATTATTTTAGTCCCCTTACTCCCTTAAAATCAGAAACGTTTTTTTTTTTTTCAAAATTGAATATTTTATTTTAAGATCTACTATAGTTTCGCTGAGCGTTTGGCTCGGGTTTATCAGGACAAACGAACCACGAAAATTTAAGTAATTGTGACATCATCAGCGTACGGACGGTCATGGATTTTTGTTAATTGTTTCCACGTGCTTAAAAGGAATAGAGTAGATGTCATTTAAATATTCACTCTCCATTTGTCCTGATGAAGCCGAGCCAAACGCTCAGAGAAACTGTCGTAGATCTTAAAATAAAATATTTAATTCTGAATAAACGTTGCTGATTTGTTAATTCTCAACATCACAAGTGTTATAGATATAAAATATATTAATACATAACTCAGTTTACACGATACAAATAGTCACATTGCAATTATTTAAGAACGGTTCTTTTTTTCTTTTTTTTTTCGGGCTATGTAGAAGGGATTGTTTCAAAAAGGCTATATTTTATATCCGTTTCCTTTTTAGAGATATTGGAATGAATATGTAATTAGGAAAATATCCATAATATTGCGATATTTAATGATGGTTTTAGTCATGTGACGTTGTGGCACGTTTCTTTGAGGTAATTCTACTCCGAAAAACTACCTCTCGGCGCGGTGTGACTGGAAATGGAGCAAAATATGCGTCATTAGCATACGAAGGAACATGAAACAATGCCCTTTTTATATAACTTATGTTTGGTAAAGGGATCTTAAGCATATCCAACCAAACCTTGGTGAAAGAAAAGAACGAAATAAGATGAAGAATGCCGGAAACATTTGGAATACTTTGTTGTCCCCAAAGGAAATGAGTTAAGTATCTCATCTTCTATTCCGGTACAGACCTCAGAGAAGAGAGTTCTCAGGTGCTTTTGGATGCGATCGATGGGACGTGGGATCAGTGCTTAGGAAGAAATGGAAACGCTGCCCCAAAAAATAGAAGACTGGGCCCATTAAAGTCGAGGGATATGATTCCCGGAGGTGTTTTCGGGATCCTGAGATTCGAGTGCACTTCACGCATAAGGCAGAAGGAAACCAAGTTTCATTAGAGTATAGATGAGTTCTTTTCAGAATCATTTACAACACGGCTCGCTTTTACCCCCCTTCCCCTAAGATCCGCGATCCTTCTACTTTCGCTCCATCCCTGGGCGGTTTCTTTTTTTTCTCTACGATCTTCAGGTGAATCACTGTCTCAGTGAAATACCCTTTTCTTGCGATTTCTCCTCGTGATATATCTGAGAGTGAGCCTCTCCAAATAAAAAAGGAAAAGAACCCAGAGAACTGTCCAATTTAAACACTCAATTTCATTGAATTAATTTTTAGAATAAGGAGCAATAAAGGTAATCGTTGAATGTGAGCTCTAATGAAAGAAAACGCCGCGGTTCTGGTGTCGAGGTTTAGGGAAAAGAGAAAAAGATCATTACAGCACAGAAAATGTTACAGCTATTACTCTGAAGTAACTACATTCAAAATTTCGATTCATTAAACTCGTCGATGATGTGTTGTAAATCTTCATCAAATGGTAGGCATAGAATTACCGTGGCAGCAGCCTCATAGCCAGAATTATGTAAATTAAATTTATCGAAATGATATCAATTATTTTATTTTCTGTGGATGCATGATGGTCTCTTAACATTAATTCTGAATTAATTCTTGTCTAAATATACACCAGGAGTGTTAGTAAAGTTCGGTGAATGCACGATAAAGATGAGCAGTAGGTAGTATTTAATAAAACTTAGGCTTTTAAAACAATCCTCTCTTCCGGATACATTTTTGCATCATTCGTGGAAATTAGAAAAAAATCCGTCCCTTGTTATCGTCTGCAGCTAGGTCACATTAGTTTGAGTATCCGAAATGTCCTCAAATATCTTCCATTTCAGAGCTAATTTCAGTCGGGGAAGCGAAAAGTAGTCATCCGGTACGAGATATGGCGAATACGGTAGGTTCCAACAAAGCAACAGGCCAATTTGTATCACAACTTGATATTGGTTCTTGGGTTTTGCCCGTTAACAATCCCAAACATTTTACACAGAATCGGGGGAAAGGCCATTCTAGGGTGGGAACTTCTGAGGAATGCTCTTCTAATAATGTTTAGTCACCACAGCTCTGCGGGGAGGCGCATTGTCTTTTTAGATGAGTCCATTGCCCTGTGGGTGTATTGTGACCATAAACGGATGCAAATAATCTATAAGGATGGATACGTACTAGCATGGACAGTTCGGAAATGCATCTAGACGTACTAGTGGTCCCAACGTGTGCCAATTGAACGCGCCCTAGATCATAACCGAACCTCCACCAGCCACAACCGTTCCTCGTTGATATACCGTGTCCATAGCTTCGTGCGATTTCCGCCAGAACCGCACCGTCCCGTCTGCGCGAAATAACTGGAAATGCGACTCATCCGACCAGGAGACCCGTCTCTCATCATCCAAGGTCCAGTGACGATGTTTTTTTTTGTCCAGTTGAGGCATAGATTAGGTGATTTGGCGTACGAAATGGAATTCTGGTGGGTTGGCGGCTCCCATAACCTATTGCGGGTAATGATCGCCTGATGGTCTTGGTAGAAACGTTTCTGGCGCCTATCTCGTTGAAGTCTGCGGCGATTTGTGCCACCTTTGCTCTCCGCTTGTTTGCAACTATCCGAGAAGAACGACGACTGCAACGTTCATCCACCACATTTTTCTGCACACAGCGTTGTACACGATGCGACGTTATTCCGGAAATGGCGTATTCTCGACGGGGATACTGCAATTCCTGTCGAGATATAGTGACCCATCTGTTGGGCACCAACTATCATACGTCTTTCAAACACTGTTATCGCACGACGCTTTTCCGGTGGGTCGGCGGCTCCCGTAACCTATTGCGGGTAATGATCGCCTGATGGTCTTGGTAGAAACGTTTCTGGCGCCTATCTCGTTGAAGTCTGCGCCGATTTGTGCCACCATTGCTTTCCGCTTTTTTGCAACCATGCAAGAAGAACGACGACTGCAACGTTCATCCACCACATTTTTCTACATACAGCGCTGTCCACGATGCGAAGTTATTCCGGAAATGACGTATTCTCGACGGGGATACTGCAATTCCTATCGAGATATAGTGACCCATGCGTTGGACATCAACTATCATACGTCTTTCAAACACAGTTATCGCTCGACGCTTTTCCATATATATTAAGGGTATGCAAAAGTTTCCGCCACACCCGCTAGCGGGCGCTGTATGGGTCTAACCGGCCGGCGACCCATGCTGTCAGTTCGTACATGAGGCCAAGCATGGCGGTCGATAAAGTTCATCTGCGACACTGTTTGTTGTTCATGTTTAAGTTAGGAAAAAATGCGAGTGAAGCATACACCTCAATATGTCAGGCGTATGGCGAAAATGTTATGGGTGAGCGGACGTGTCGAGAATGGTTTGACAGGTTTAAGGAAGGTGACCTAAGCTTGGAAGATAAGCCATGTGCAGGTAGATCGTAAGAACTCGCAGACGAGGAGCTGGAATCTCTGTTGCAAGAGGATGTCACATAAACGACCACGCAACTGGCGAAACGTTTGAAAGTGACTCAATCGACGGTGGTACGGTATCTACAGGCCCTGGGGAAGATCCAGAAAATTGGTAAGTGGGTTCCGCATACTTTAACGGAGCGTAATATTGGTCAATGATTGGGCATCTGCATGTCTTTGCTGAAGAAGTTTCAAGAGAAGCATTTCCTGTGGAAGGTTGTCATCGGGGACGAAAAATGGGTATATTGTGACAACCCAGTACGCAGGCGATCCTGGGTCGTTCCAGTCCAGCCATCAACATCCACTGCAAAACAGGATATCCACGGGGAAATGGTGCTGTTGTGTGTGTGGTGGGATATGCATAGAGTGCTGTACTTCGAACTGTTAAAACTGGGTGAAACAATCCTGCGCAACGATGTAGCGATCAGTTGATGAAACTGAAAGCCGTAATCGAGCAAAAACGTCCACGGACAGGTAAAAGATGCCGACCAGTTATCCTGTTACACGATATTGCGAGACCGCACTTCGGTGCCACCACGAAATCAAGCATTGAACAGTTACACTGGGTGCTTTTACCGTACCCAACTTACTCCCCGGACATTGCACCCTCAGACTTTCATCTGTCTCGCTTTATGCAACATGCCCTAGCCCAATAGCGGGGTTCGCCACAGTTCCAGAGGTGGAAAATTTCGTCATTTCGTTCTTCAGCTCAAAACCAGAGTCCTTCTATCAAAGGGGCATTCATTGGTTGCCTGAAAAATGACCAAACGTCATTGATGCTAACGGTCAATATTTCGTTGAATAAATGTGTACTGGTTTCCTGTCTACTTTCTCCTTAAAACGGCGGGAACTTTTGCATACCCCTAATACATCGAATTACCGTCTATGTGAACGCAGTGATGTCCTCATACCTATATACTTGCCAAGCTATACGTGTTCATCCACTAGCAAGACTGGCGACAGTGTCCCGTTTCCCAGGGGCCAGGTTTACCACGATTTTTGTCCTCTCAGTGTATGAATTAAGGACTTAACGCCTGTCAGAATTTTTCTGCGATCAATTCTAATCGGCTAACAGGAATGAATACAGATCTCTCCATAACGAGTGGAAGATATCAGATCTGCAGCTTAACAAATCGATCTCCACAACAAGACGTGTATGTTACATGTGCTTCTTATGTTTTGGTTTTGTCCATTTCCAAACGCCATGTAATTTTAGTACAGAGCTGAATAACGTTTCTTGGTTTTGAACTCCCTGAAAGTTGTTTCGGAAAGATAACGCCTGCTTATGATCAATTCTTCCGAGCCAGGATTCAATTGAACTTAAAAAACTGATAACACACAGGATTGTTAGCTATTGATTGATCATCGAGAGAGGAATGCTGTTAATGAAGCGTGAGAAAGTTTCGGTGCACTTACATAAACAGAACTATGAGTAGTGCCACACTTCAAAATTGCCTTTATTCTTCAGTAAAATAACATTTCTATGTACATGACAATGGAATCTGCCAATAAATACAGTGGTATATACATCAGCTGGAAAGTTCCAGTGAAACGTAAAACAAAATATTGTTAAAATCATAAAATTATTTCGCCACGTAGGGCGAAGGAGAGGCAGACAATAAAGCACGAGCGATACAAATGAAAATGTTTACCTACAGCATTGTAGACAGGGAAAGACATGATTCTATACTATGCACAAATTCCAATTAAGCATTACTACCATACTAAAGATTAAACATGCACGAGGTACTAATTCACATAAAAGACCATGGGTGAGAAGGAACTAACAGGTGAAACAGTATTTGGAGATATGACAGTAATGGTAGAAACAAATAAGCAGAAATACTAATCATATGTACAGAATTATGCAGTGACAAGAGAGAAATACGCTAAACGGACCCAGGAGAGCAACTTTACAAAAAAAAACAGAAATCGAACAGTAATGCAATGCACAAGTTTCATATCATATGTTCAGAACAATACAGTGACAAGGAAGAAAGCCGCTAAACATACCCAGAAGGGCAGCTTCTCACGAAACCACAGCTTTATATGACTGATGGTAAAAATTCCGCAGCAATAAACAACGTAATTTTTAGTGGATAGTGCTTAATAAAAATTGGCAAAGCTGAAAGTAAATTGTAAGTAACTGCAACCTAACCTATCGTGAGGTTTTCGCCTTAGACAAAAGCATGATCAATATTTATGTAAATTGATGTTACACCACAGACACATATCACGAACTGACGAAGTGCCTTGTTAATCAAAAAAATATTTTGTTAAGAAATGCTTGTCAACAGGTAAGTTGAAACGTTATTATACCATGACCAGATGATTTTGATTGATTTTTGTTATTATGTATAGATTTATTTGTCGTAAAACTTTCGTATTTATAAATTAGGCGTTTCTCAGTTGAATTACTTAATAAAAAACAATCTCATATTTGTTCATAAACAGGCAAAATGTACTCATAGAGAAGATTTTGTTGTAGAAAAGACAGCTATTTTATGAAAAATAACCACCGAAGTTGAGTTTGGTTAAATTAATAGTACAGCATGTGAATGCGCAACCCGAATTTGTAAAGAAAGCTCAGAGAAGCATTTAAGTTCATCATTTTTTTAAATGCAAAATTGTAAATTGCTTTTCCTTTTCATTTTTCAATAATGAAATTTTAGAACTAGCAGCAGATGGATTCTGTTACAAACAAGAGTGATATCTCCAGTTCTTTGTTACTCATTTTTCTGGCTTTGGGTCGGTAACAGAAAGTTATCCAGGTGTTTCTTATCTTAAATGGCGAAACAATCCTTTAAATAAGTTCAACCGAAACCTCAAACCATTTTTCGTAAAATTCGTTCCCTTTCCTATATGCTTTCAAAGCAATAAATCATTGACTCCCAGTGATAAAGGCATTGTGCATGGTTGTGGACATACGAAATATTTGTTGCGCGAATCTTTAAATCCAAAATCAGATCAAATGAGATTTATTCTTCAGTGCACTTCCCTTTAGCTGTTTCCTTACTTCATCCTAGCTTTAGGATCAAAATATTCAACTCTCTCTCTCTCTCATCTCTGTATAGAAACTGTTGTTCACAAAGTTACACAAACGAACGTGCCAAATTCAAAGCTTTAGCTATGAGTTGGAAGTTTGACACCCTCCCGTTAAGAGTACTTCCCCTCTTTATCTCCCTCCTGTTAACTCAGCTGCTTAGATGGCTGAAGTATCTGCACGTACATATACATACATTTGGTATTATGCATCGCCAGAACTATTGACTTCAATCTGACCCTACGCATTTTAAGCGAGACATGCCGTGCTCTAAGAGGTAAAGGAAACAACAGTTGCATGTGTTTGTATTAGAATCTGGCTCTTCTGAATGTTTTCATGTCTTTAGGCACCCGAATGGAAAGTTGGAGCTGCATTTCTGTAAGCTAAAGTGAGAAATGACTGATTAAAGTGCTGAATGAGATGAAGACAATGAAAGTAAATTCACATCAGGAAGGCACGATATAATCTAGCTTGATATTATTCAGAGTATGAATATGGATCTACAAAGCCACATGTTATCGTATTCCTGCTTTTTTTTATTGATTAAAGAACAGCACGCAAGGTACAAGCAATAAAACTATGAAAGCCACTGAAATAAGTAAATAAGAAATCTTACATTATAAAACCAGCTAACACTTTTTTTTTTTGAAGGTTTAACGACCACCGTGAGCAACTCAACGGGCTATAAGCAGTCGCCCGTCCCTAATTTAGGGTCACTGGTTCCAGGGAAGGGAGAGAGCCAGTGCCGTAAGACAAACACAACATCCATGCCTCACCGTGATTCGAACCCGGACCCCGTTCGGACGAATGATCAGAGGCCATCGCTTAGACCACTGCGCCAGCGGGGCAGCGCTAATACTTTGCACGAAATATAACGAAGTAAATTTCTCCGTCATTTCTGTCCACGCCAGGATTCGAACCCGGATCCCCTCATTCCGGAATAAGTCACTCTACCAATTGAGCTACGCGGACGTTTACCAGGAGATGTGACGTGCCTGCCAGAAGGACGCACACGACATAAAGGCAGATAGGAATCAGAATAAAACGTCCGTGTAGCTCAATTGGTAGAGTAAATTTCTCCGTCATTTCTGTCCACGCCAGGATTCGAACCCGGATCCCCTCATTCCGGAATAAGTCACTCTACCAATTGAGCTACGCGGACGTTTTATTCTGATTCCTATCTGCCTTTATGTCGTGTGCGTCCTTCTGGCAGGTACGTCACATCTCCTGGTACGTTACAGAAAGAAATAATGGAATTCTCAGCATACGGTGCATATCCTTTTCAAAAGTGCCATGAGTTGCAAAATGTTAGGCAAGAATAATCGAAAAAGGTATAATTATATCCTTGGCCATAATTGCAACTGTCCGATATAGCAATAATTTTGCTGTTCCAACAAACCAAATGTAAACAGATCACGACCAAAAATAAATACATGTTACAAACTTCTAGCAAGAAAACTCAGATGCGAGAAATATGAAAATTTATTACAGTGGTTTATCAAAAATAATGAAAACACCGACAGAGAAAGGAAAATAAGCAATACGCCGCATGCAAATCCCAGGGACGACATCATCTGTGATACATAAAGGAGTGCAGTACGACATCTGCTGTCACGAGAGGTGCCACAGTCACAGTTGAAACAGCCGTTGTGGAGTAATTGTCGAAACTGTCTGATTTCAGTGACTTCAAAAAAAATACATGTAGGCTCAGTTCTGATTGAGCCGTCAGTTTGGAACGTAAGACTACGACTTGCAGTCGGACAGTTGAAATGAGCTAGTCGAGTATGGTTTTAAAGCGTTTATTTAATTTTTTATAGCTAACACAGGTCTATGATATGAAAAGTAGCTTACATAATGTTTACAAATAATGCTGGATGCATTGCGAACACAGAGCAGATCGATACATGTATTACCCAACGTGGTGCTCTGTCTTCTTGGGCTTTTTACATTCCTCATCACTTACTCTTGCCTGTCGTTTGGATTTTCTCCACTTTTGCTTTCGTCCATTCTGTGAATTCCGCGGCATTGTCGAAAATGTTACCCTGTTCACACGAAGACAATTTTTTTTTTAATTTTAGTTTAAACCACTACGATATGTTCTTTATGTATTTAAATAGATCTCGTCGAGAGCTTTAAAATGGTCCCACACACAGTCGTTTTGCACTTACGGTTTTCCAAGTAAACTGCGATACTGTCAAAAGCGTTCACCGGTTCACAAGAAAACAATTTTTAAAATGTTCAGTTCAAGCCACAGCGAAATGTTCTTTATATATTTAAATATATCTCGTCGAGAGCTTTGAAACGATACCAAGCACAGTTCTATTGCGCTCACGGTTACCGAGATAGATTGAGTCAAACGCGGCGGCACGCCCAGAAATATTACGTCATCTCCTTCACGCACAGGGAGAGAGGGAAGCGTTGCGCGCACGATGTATTGCGCAGTACGCGAATTGGACTTCATGCTGTTTACGAATATGCTAACACGATTAGAGTGCGGCACGTATGTATAACGCTATAATGTTTGTGACGTGCCTGCCCCGCAGGACGCACACGACATAAAGGCAGATAGCAGCAAGAACGAACGTCTGCGTAGCTTAGTTGGTAGAGCGATTTGTTCCGGAATAAGTGGACTCGGATTCGATCCCCGGCGTCGACCAAAAGGGACGGAAAAATTTACTTCGTTACAATGGCGCCCGAACTTCCCGGATGACCCGGCCGTTCAAGATCTTGCAATGGTGTGATGTTCTTTCCACACCGCGAGATAGGGAAAATAAGATAATCCCTTCTTCAGCGCTTCGAAAAATAAAAGTGTGTGATGTTACATTCCACACACTAGATTGACTGGGAGTTCTCAAGTGTACGTTCTTCAGTGATGGCAGCCTACGACGATTCATGGTCACGGCTGACCCGTGGGCCATGCACCCGGCCCTCTTTTCCGGGGGAGGGGGAGATGTGACGTGCCTGCCCCGCTGGATGCACACGACATAAAGGCAGATGCAGTAAGAACGAACGTCTGCGTAGCTCAGTTGGTAGAGCGACTTGTTTCGGAATAAGTGGACTCGGGTTTGATCCTCGGCGTGGACCAAAAATGACGGAGAAATTTACTTCGTTATAGGATTTCAAATGGGAAGAATTTTTGTCACAGGCAGTCGGCCGTAAGTCGCTCCGTGCTATCCGCGGAGTTGGACGTAGACGTCCAAAGGCATGATCCTTGGTGCGCGTCTTGCTGGAACTTCAGTAAATAGAACGGCAGAAATAGTAAGTGTAACACAAGAAAATGGGTCAAAGATTATGGCTACCTACTTATCAAAAAGGACACAAAGTTGCTTCCATAAGAAGATGTCAGATAGGGGTAGTCGAACATTGAAACGGACTGTACAACGGATGTGCAAGATAAAGGCACAGTAAGTAGTTGCAGAGTTGAACACCAGTCGAACTGATCATGTGCCCACCATAAAAGTTCGTCGAAAACTCCATCGTGCTGGCATTTATTGCCGGGTTGCAATCCACAAACCTCTGATTACCAACATCAACGCAACAAAACGTGTAAGGTATTGCAAAGCATATAAAAACTGGGATGCTAAAGACTGGCAACCTGTCATTTGATCTGATAAATCGTGCTTCACATTGTTTCTCACCACTGGTAGAATGTACGTCTGGAGAAAACCCACGGAAGCATACCACCCAGACTGTTTGGTTCAGACTGTGAAGTATGGAGGTGGATCCCTGATGCTGTGGACTGCCATATTATGGCATTCCTTGGGGCCATTAGTTATTCTGCAGTGTGATGTCCTATCTGCCACACACGAATCCATTCTTGGGGTCCACCAGCACCCAATGTTGCAGGCACTGTTCAATAACGACCGTACCTGGTTTCATGCAGATAATACTCCCGTACATTTAACAAAATGTGTCAAGTTGTGGTTCGCAGAGCATGAGGATTAAGTACAGTAGTTACCCTGCTCACCTCAGTATTATTGAACATTTGTGGGAATATCTGGAACGAAAGGTCATACCACACTTTTCACTTCCAACCATGACTGCCACAGTGGGATATATTTTTAAATAAAGATGGTCCGAAATTCCATTGTTGAATGTCCATGACTTGCATAAGTCTATTCCAAGTCAAACTGCTTCTGTTCTGAAAGCCCGAGGTTGGTATATAACTTTAGGTGGGTATATAACTTAGAAGTAAAACGTTCTTCACAAGCCGTAAATTTTTCCATTAATATGATATATCTGCATAAAAACCACAAATTTTATAAGAGGAAACCAGTACAAAACAACGAAGCTATGTAGAGATACCAGGTACGTAAATTTGTTGAAAGAATTTATACGGTGCAGAAAGATAATGTAATTATAAGGTGAGGTGGAAACCATATTCATAATGTGGATTAAAGTTAGCTTAAGATGCAGGTTTTGAGTGAAGATACCGAGAAGAAAGCTGCGGAGAATGTTAGTGTGAAATCACCGAAGATATTTCATACAGTTGCCGAAAAGCTACCTGTTTAAAGTTTAGAAGTGAGTGATGTATGTACCTTATGTGAAACACAAGGTTGTTAAGACTCGTAGAAAATTTCAGCTGGCATTACGAAAATCAAAATCAGATGCTTGACACAGTAAATTAGACGGAAAAGAAAATGCATATATGTATTATCTTAGAAAATGCCGCTGTAAACGTCCTTTTTTACGCTTAACAACCATATGTTGAAGAAGCGTTATGCTCCAGTTTGTCCGCATATCCGTCCGGCCGTCTGTCTGTCAGTCTGTCTGCCTGTCTCCCTGTCCGCACGATAACTCGCGTAAAAATGGTTCGATTTCGATGAAATTTTAGTATGTCGCAGGAGACCACCTGGGGACGAATCCTATTGAAAATGGACGAAATGGGGTCAAAGGTCAGGACATAGGATCGGGATCCCTTCTATCGCCCTTATCCCATACTATTAAAGGAGCAATTCCTGTATGTATGTAAATTTTATTTTGAAAACGGCTCTAAGAATTTTGATGAAAGTCGTTAACCTACCGTTTTCTGGTACCAGAAATCGATTTAGCTTGATCTCGACTTTAGGAAAATTTGTTTAGTCGGTTAAATAACCACCCCTAATTACCACGTTTTTAGTGTAGTGTCATGGTGTCGTACCATTAGATGTTGGCGTGCGATCACGCCATCTGTCTCATTACGTCACGCGTTGTATGTGGGTCCTATTAAAGTTTGATGACATCACATTCTTGCGACCAGATGGTCGCGATTCCAATCTGCCTCATTACGTCACGCGTTGTGTGCGTATACCCGTCCGCACGATAACTTGCGTAAAAATCGTTCGATTTATTTGACATTTCAGTATGTGATAGGAAAATACCTGGAAAGGAACCCTATTGAAAGTGAACGAAATGGGGTCAAAGTTCAGGACATAGGAGTGGGATCCATTCCACTGCTCTTATGCGTCATAACTAACGTAAAAAAAGTTCGATTTCAATAAAAGTTTAGTATGTGGTAGGGGACCACCTGGGAACAAACCCTGTTGAAAATGTGCAAAATGGGGTTAAAGGTTTGGACACAGAAGCGGGATCTATTCCACAGCCCTTATGCATAATAACTTACGCAAAAATACATTGATTGCGACAAAACGTTATCATGTTATTTCGGAGATATACTGAACCGGTTCTGTTAAATATCATGGAAATGGGATTAAAGGCCAGGGCACAGGAGCGAGATTTATTCCACAGCCGTTATCCTCATAACTTGAGTGATAACTTGAGTAATGATTTCTAGTATATTGGAAAGCGTATAATAATCAGTGCATTGCATGATTTTACTAACTTGTTCAGTGTGCAGTTGCCGGGTCGGATTAGGGGTCATTTTTTATGCTGTTGGGGTGTTTGCCAAGTCCAAAATGTTAGTCCTCTTATCTTAATAAATTTTCTGGAGACTTACCAACTAGAAAAAGATGGAACAGTACCCTATATACTGTATAAATTCTCAAAATGCTCGTAACAAATTGGGTATTGATGAGAAGAAAGAGTGGAAGTGAAGCTCCCTCCTGTGCTGTTACTTCTAGTAGGTCCTAGTTCAACTGCAGATAAGGCTCATTAAAGTCTAAAATGTCTTTACCGCGAGGTATAATGTACAGCCACGGGGGGGGGCGATTGATACTGTGCTGCGGGCACAAGTTTTGTAAAATGTACGTGTCTTTGGATCCGTGTCATGATTATGACACGGATCCAAATATTTCTCACTAACAACTTACGAACAATGTAAAACGAAAGACAACGGACGTCGCTTCTCAGCAGCCACAAAAACTCATCCGTTGTTGGTAGCGTCCCCATTAACAACCGTGATGTAGGATACATTCAACGTACGTTATATCAAGCAAGAATAAAATTGTTTTCGCGTTTACCAAAACTCGCACTTGATGTACATACACGCAGTGCCGAAAGGACGGAAAATAAAATCTTAAATAAATTTTATGTGTATATCATCATCACCAATAATCCACTGCTAGACGAAGGTCCCCCGAGTTTCTTCCATAAATGTCTGTCTTGAGCCAGTTTCCTCCATGTCACTCCGGTATGCTTCTGAATTTCATCCATTCATTTCCCACGTGGTCTGTTTTTTTTTTTTGTCTCTTGGTATCCAGTCTAATATTTCAGTTGGCCGTCCGTGATCACTATGTCCAGCCCATTAGCATTTTAGGGATTTTACTCTGATCATGACGTCATCCACTCATGTTTTCTTGATCAACGAGTTCGTTTTGTTATCTTTCCTGGTTACACCAAGCCTGTATCTCTCCATACTTCTTTCAGTTTACTGCAGAATTTGTATGTCTTTTTGAATTAAGGTCCATGCCTCTGCTCCATATGTAAGAACTGGAATGGTGCATTGACTAAACACTTTTCTTTTAAGACATAATGGATTTCTCTTGAAAAGTGTACTGTTTCTTCCAAAAGCTGCCCACCCAAGTTTTATACGCCGATTAATTTTCTCATCAATGTGACCTTTACTTGATATCTGTTTTCCAAGGTAAATGTAGGTATCGGTTACCTCGAGCTTTTCCCCATCAATAGCAAAATCTTCATTTCTTGTAAAAGCATTGTACATCAGTTTTGTCTTCTGAAAATTCATTTTTAATCCTACTTCTTTACTCTTGTCAACAAGTTCTTGTATCAAATTCTACAGATCTGAAGGGGTAGTTGCGGAAATGATTATGTCATCAAAAAAAGAATGTGAGTTAAATAATCTCTATTAATATTTATTCCCTTTTTTTCGCAGTCCAATTATTGAAAGACACGTTGTAGTGGGACATTGAAACGTTTTGGGGAGGCTAAGTTAAGTACACTCAGGATTAGCAGTCAGAAGTCGGTTAATATCTACATTTGATATTTAAAATTTTAAGATTGCTGTAAAAACCACACTTGGAAATCACCAATTCACGGAGCAGAATCTGAAGTATTAGAGATCTGCAAGGGTCTTAATTTGAAAAGCCCGGACCGGCCCATATATTTCTCCGGTTTCCAAGGCCCGGCCCAGCCCGTAAAATTTCAACAATTACTAAAACACGAATTTGACTCCTGATGCACTTGGTCATTCGACTCCTGAAGAGTTTTCGTTTTCTTAATTACTAAACGTATTCTATTACAATAAACGCTAATTCTGAATATTTCTGTGACTCTGTATAAGTCACGTGACGTCTGAGGAGGGGAGGCTTGTATACTCAAAAATATTGCATGTAAACGACAATTTCCATGCCTTTCAAATTTTTTGGGTTTTCAAATTATCATTGCCTACCGCCGGACCCGGAGTACCCATGGGGATAAGAAGGTTATGTGGGGGAGGGGGTAATTCGAAAAGTACGAAATATCCAGAAGTATGAGTCTGATCGTTCTACTTTACATTGTCTACAAGCACATATTCTCCGAAAGCGATTTTTTCGCGAAAATCTTTAGGTTTCTTAAACTCCATAATAAGTATGGAAGAGTATTTATCAGCAACACTGAACTGAGCATATACTAGGGAAAACAAGGACAGACTGCCCGGCTTACCAGCGCCACAGAAGTTTTGAAAACGGCTAGGCTGGGATACCTTAAGGTTTATTTGCCATCTACTGACTCCCTGAGAGTACAAATGGGAAAAAGATGTAACAGATTTACACACAGAAATAAGTTTCTCCCAGCCCATTTCTTCCGTGCCATTTAGGACAACTCAAAAGCTTTTCACACATCTAGAGAACAAAGTGCCGCCGACCAGAACAATAAAAAGATCGTCTGCGAACGGATGGCTCGGTTTATAAATCCTGCAGTTAATAGCCTGCCCTGAAGCATGAAAGGAGGATGGAAGTTAGAGAGGGAGAGAAGGGGCCACATTCACATTGCTGTATGTTGTGAGATTTCCAAACGAGAAAGGCACCGTACAGCGATTGTTTTGCTCATAAAAAAAACACCCTGCTCGGCCCATGTCTGTTTTACATTAAATATTGAGGCCCAGCCCCGGTCCGTTTTCTCAACTTAGTAATGAGCAAAGGCTCGACCCGGCCCGGGCCGTACAGACCTCTAGGAAGTATAATCTGCAAGTTTGCAAATTCTAGTTTAAAAGGCTTTGGTTTCCACTCAGCTGAAATACTGTGAAAAAGAAAAGAAAAAAAGACTTTTTTTCTCATTTAAAATATGTCAGTTCTTTGGAAATTTGATTGGGGAAACAGTTCTCAGACTCGGACGGAAATTGGACGCTCGGGTTCTAATTTTGTTGAGAGTATTGTCATGCCCAAAACGATGCTTTAAATTTTTATAGACTCATGTCTGAATATTTTTGCACTCCCTATTCCAGTTTTTATATAAAAAAAAATACTTTGGTTGCAAGGGTTTAGAAATTTAAAATTATTTCCCTTTTATCATTTTTTTTTCAAAGCCAAATCAACAAGATAGCTCCATAACTTAAGAGATCTTATCAAATCAAGAAAATTCTGTCATGTTATTGGCTTCAATGATGTAAAATTTCAGTCGTTGGAGATTTCGTTTCTCTTTTCCTTCAGATTATTACTGCAGTGTTCAAACGTGCCAAGAGATATCAAACGTCGACATCCTGCATTTTTAATAGAATTTGCAGATTTCGCTTAAAAAGCAACTTGTGTGTGAAATATCAAGGCTCCTAATTGCGGAAACCTTATAAACACTTCAACTAAATTGAGAAAAAACCGCTAACTTAGGGATAATAAAGTTGATTATGTAAAAGCGGCCGTCCTTAGGGATGGTTTTAGAAACAAGCTGAGGAGAGTTATTACTTTAGGCATATCTGCCGCTTTCTTCTGATGACACATCCATTTCTAATCATGTTAATGAAAAAATAAATTCAGAGCTCTTTACAAAGCAAGGATTTTCAAGCTTTCATATATATATATATATCCCTTTCGCGAATACTTAAATGCCGCTTCACACACGTCCTTGAATATCTTCCCCAGGAGGTTCTCAAGAAATTCCAATTCCAAATTTCACATCTGCTGCTGTGTTGCCTGGAGCTGAAAATCTCAATGCATTGGTGCAATAGGACTCGCACCGGTAGAAATAACTTTTCCCCACAACTGCAGTTTTTTTTTTTTTACTTCCCAATATATGGAGTTACAAGATTTAATAAGGGTTGAAATGAGAAATCGCGGATTTTGAAGTGGCACTTGAAACCGTCATAAATATTTTATATTTCAGCTACTCGAGGAGAGTTATGTCGAAAATTTTTTTAGCTTCCACAGTCAGAACTTGATTCGAAGTGTTATATTTTTCGTTGTGTTTTTGCTCGGTTCATACTTCCATTTAATCAAGCCAAAGTTCTTTGTGAATTAAATCTTCTTTTTGCTAAACCTACTTCGAGCAGTAGAAAGTAGATATACAGTATGGATATAAAATGAGACATAAAAATATACACTAGGTTTAAGCAGTGATGGCTGAACAATGAAAATGAATGTTTCACAATTATATCTGTGGTCGTATCTGCTCTTTTAATTTTATCAAACACACACGCGCGCGCGCGCACACACCGATATACATCGATGAGCCATTACATTGAGACCACCCCCAGCCTAGAGAAATGAACGCGCCTGGAGACCGAACGGTGGCGCAGATGAAGTTTGCAGAGCAGTATATATGCAACCCGAGGACCAGCTTTATGTTAGTAGAATGTTTGGAGACAGAATGGGAAAAGCTGACGATTTATAGGAATTTGATAAAGGACAAATTGCGATGGCACGGCCCCTCGGAACTACGACGTCGGAAACGTCGTAGTTTGTGGATTGTTCACGTGCCGCTGATAGTGAGTACGTATCAAAAGTGGAGCGCAGATGGCCAAACGACGAGCCGTCGTCCGGCCGCGTGTCGTCCACAGCTCATTGATGCCAGAGGGAAGCGGAGACTGTCGCGTGACCGCAGCACCGCAGTGCAACAAATCACCCGCAGCTGCAACAGTGGTGATGAGGGCAACGTGTCACAGCACACAGTTCATCGCAGCCCATGGGCTTGTGTAGCCGAAGATCCAGCCGGGTCCACATGCTCACTGCACGTCATCGCCAACAACGCATGGAATGGGCCCAAGATCATCGAGATTAGACCGTGGATTATTGGAAGAAAGTGACCTAGTGTGACGAATCAAGATTCTTGGTGCAACACGTAGACGGCGGAGCGCCGATACGCAGATTACCAACGGAGGCTATGCCACCTGGATGCAGGAAACAGGCCGGGAGGAAACAGGCCGGCGGCGGTGTTATGCTCTGGGCGATGTTTTCTTGAGACACTTGAGGCTCCGTTATCCCCATAGTACAATCCCTGACATCTGTCGAGTATCTAAATATCGTTACGGATCAAGTTCACCCATTCATGGCAACTGTGTGTTCCTGCTGGTGATGGCTATGACCAACAGGATAACGCGCTATGCGATACTGCCACAATCGTCAAGGAATGGTTCGAGGAACATGGTGGTGACTTTCTGTTAATGCCCTTGCCTCCAAATTCACCTGACATGAACCCAATCAAACATTTGTGGTACGACTTGGAAAAGCGGGTTCGCGCTAAATCACAACCACCCCGAGATGTACGGAAACTGAAGGGCCTGCTGTTGACATTATAGAACCAGACACTCAGTGGCAAAGCGTCAATGGAAGCAAGGGAAGCATTGCTTCCCTTTGGTCCATGCGCTTTCTTTTGCGTGAATTAAAAATATGTAGTACTAAAGTAAAATAGAAATACCACACCAACATAACGAAGCGAGCATTTTTTTTCAGTAACTTTTATTTTTAAGAAAGCAAATTCATATTTGTATTTTTACGAAAATAAGAACAAATGTCTCGTACATAAGTCGCTCGTTGGAAGCAACGCAGATAATGCATCCAGCTGAACCTCAGTAACACAGCATGCCCATCCGCAGAGTGGCCAGCCACAGCCAGTAATGCTATGCTAAGCATACAGCGTGGAGAAGCACTCTCCCAAATGCTTACACGGTGCCGAAGGCAAAACCACACAAGAGAGTTTGAAGGATAAAGACACTAACTTGAGCATGCGCTCTTTCCAAACGTTCAGTCAGACTCAGCAGAGGACACCCGTAATAATAGTTTGAAGTTGCAATTTGTCCAAAGTTTTCTGTGTTAGTGTAATTAGTTGATTCAGTTCCATTATACACTAATGGTTTGAACTTTCAGTAGTTTTATGACGCACGTTCTTTAGCGGTGGCATATCATTATTTCAGGAATATAAAAGTAAGCGTTACTTTTATTAGTGTAGCTATTTGTTTCTATGACTCTTCTGAGAATGTAAGCGCCATGGTAGCAATGGACTCTGGCACATCTACAGTACACGGCCACGTGAACTCCCAAAACTCCGAAGACTGCATTCTAGAAATAATACTTTGTCTTTTGGATCATTTTCATAATCATATAAAATCACATTTATAAATAAAAAATCTCTATAAAAATCATATAAAAACACTATTAAGTCGAAAACAAATGTCGTCTCCTGCACGATACAATTTAATAATAAAAACTGTGTACAATTAAAATAAATATGTTTAAGAACTTTCAACGCCACAACGGCGTCGTCCTCAGAAACAGTGCAGCGGTGAGCACAGAAGTGAGTAGCCTATATACTTTACAAGACACATAGCAGTTAATGCGAATGTGCAATAATCGGCAAAGTCCAAATCAAGTTCAGTGGGTACAAGCATAGTTGATGGGCGTGATCAGGCCCAAAAGTGTTCTCCAAGGAAGGGGATAAACACAGGTGGTTTATCGTTACAGCATCTTTCACCATTGACGAATATGTGAATACTTTCACAGAAAAGTGTTGATCGACGGTTCCTGGCAGAATCCAGAGTAATGGTGTCATTCCAACATGGTAGGTAAGAACCGTTTAAACAGAGTCTCGACAAAGATGTAGCACCAGAATGCGTCCTGAGATTATACTGATGTTCGTAAATTCGGCGCCCCAAATTACGAGTGGTAGAGCAAACATAACATAAATCGAGCTCTGCGGGGTTAGTAGATTTAAGTGGAACCAAGTATACACCGTGACGGTTCACACATTCGACACAGTCTCTGTCCTTTTTAATAGTGTTAAATAAAGTACGAGACCTTACACCAAACTTGAGTTTGCTCTTATGACATATGTTCTTTAAGATGTTACATACAGGTGGTATATATGGAATGGATCCCACAAATTGGTAGTTAAATTTATCTGCAAGCAAAGATGTCTGCGGTCGACCAATTGATTTCTTAATAATCAAGCGATCAATCATGTGTATCATTAAAGTGTATCGTGCAGGAGACGGCATTTGTTTTTGACTTAATAGCTTTTGGTGCACGAGTCAATTTCTTCATATAAAATCACATTTATATAAATGTGATTTTATATAATAATTTTTATGTGATTTTATATATAAATCATATAAAATCACATTTATAAATAAAAGAAATTATCTCTCTCTCCCCGCCCGAGCCCGAACCGCAGTAAATATTCTACAGCCCGAGCCGGGCTCGGGCTCTGCTTCGGACTTTCGTGTTCGGGCTCAGCCAGTCTCAGCTCTGATAGAAGTAACCCCCAATTCTTTTCGTTGTGTGGGTAGACAAGTTTATTTCCCTTTCAGCATTTTCACTAAAAATATTTTTTATAAATCTTTGCATTTGAACTTATACACTGGCGTGCAAAAATTAAGTACGAGACGGTTTTTCGAATGTAACGTCGTGCAGAATTGCTCTACGTCGACTCAAATCATACCATAAGATCCCCAAGATGTAAGAATATGGGACAAGTGAGCAAAACCGTCCAAACAAGGAATCCAAAGGATAAGAGGCACTTTATTGAAAAGGTAGCTTCGAGCACAACTGGACAGAAGACAAAAGCGTCCATGTGACAGGCGGCTGCCAAAAAACGTCCAGTCTTTAGTAGGGGATATGATAACCCCTGACTGCGTTGCAGGATTTACAACGTCTGTCCATGCTGAGGACGTGGTTGTCAAGGAGCTGTTGAGGCATCGGACCCATTCCTCTTGTAGCGCCAATCGCAGCTCCGGAATCTTTGCTGGCGGCTGGTGACGTGCTGCCAAGCGTCTCCCGAGAAGGTCCACACGTTTTCGATTGGATTTAGGTCCGGAGACCTTGCGGGCCAATCCTTGCGTTGAATATCTTCACTCTCCAACACCTCTGCGACAGCCACTGTAGGATGAGGTGTAGCGTTGTCGTCCATAAGGAGGAACTCAGGACCCACAGCACCTCTAAAGAGACGCACGCGAGGCAGGAGAACCTCGGTACAATAGCGGACACCAGTGACTGGTGTCCGCTATTGTACCGAGGTTCAATAGCACCAGTGACTGGTGTCCGCTATTGTACCGAGGTTCAATACTGACCTCTACATCTTCCTTGGAAGATGTAGAGGTCAGTACGGCTACCAAGCATGATGCCGCCCCAAACGAGAACTGCGCCACCTCCAAACCGGTCCTTTTCGATGATGTTGGAGGTGTGATTGCGTGTTCCCTGGTTTCTCCAGATGTGTAGTCGTCCAGAATCGCTCGTCAGACTATATCGGCTCTCATCCATAAAGAAAACTCGACCCTCATTGCTGATGTGTCCAGTTCTGGTGTTCCTGGCACCACAGAAAGCGCCGTCTCCGATGAGCAGGCGTTAACAGCACACACCGTGCTGGTCGTCGTGCAAATAGACCACCTTTGTGCAGCCTCCTGGCCACAGTAAAACGCGATAACGGACGTCCAGTTGTCTGTTGCATGTGCCTTGCAATTTCTCCCGCTGTCTGCCGTCTGTCTCTTCTCGCCTGTAGGAAAATATACCGGTCGTCCGCCGCCGTGGTTGCTCGTGGACGACCACTGCTAAACTCTCGTGCAGCTGTTCCTGTCGCTTGAAATGCTCTCCAAGCTCGTGAAACGATACTGTGAGCGATCCCGAACTCCTCGGCCGCACTAGTCACACTTCGACCTTCTTTCAACATCCCAATTACGCGACTTCGGGTAAAGTCATCCGGTTGTCGTCTACTGGATTGCCTGTTGGCCATATCACACGGTGGAAGCAACTCGACGTCGTTCAAACCGATGTACACCGTGCAGTAGCTTTCACCGAATCGCTGAGCGTACACCGCCCGTGTGCTTTATACCCTTCCGATACCCCTCCCCACCTACGTTATGCTGCATGCCCTACCGTACCGGTCCCTAGTCTATCTCTTGAGTGGTCTTTCGGTCCGTTCTGTCTGCTCGTTCCGCTGTTATGCTAATTTCTCCTTTTCGTCCTTAATTTTTGCACACCAGTGTGCATAGACATTTGTACATTACGATGCTTTCTCCCATGACGTATTGTCATTTCTGTCATGACGTATTGTCAACGTAGCATATAAACAACGGGTCACTTTGCTGATCTTAATTATTATTAATTTTCATATCACTTTTACCATCTATTTATCGCACATTAACTGCATTGCTTCACTTACTTACAAAGTCACGCTTCGCCACTGCAGACACCCCAGGATACCTATCACCAGCACATCGAATCGATGCCTAGCCGAGTGGTCGCTGTTTTACAGGTTAAAAGTGGTCTACAACTTATTAGGTAGGTGGTCATAATGTAATGCCTCATCGGTATGAAGTAAAAATGCCATATATACGTAGGGTTGCCATATTTTAGGAAATATAATCCAGGACACCATGAAAAATTAATTTCAATGTTAAGAAAGCCGACGACTTATAAGTTACAATCCCCTGCATAAGAAAGAAAAGCTGGTATGAAGAATTAAAAGAAAATCATAGAGCAAAGAACTCAATCAACAAAATACTCAAAATATTGAAAGTACATTGCGTACCTTTTACAGCAGACCTATTATGAAGATGGTGTGGATGGCTGAGCTTCTTGTTTCTGTTGTACACCAGTATATTTGTCATTAGATAGTATTTTCCTTAAAAAATGTTTGTTGGATTTTATGTGATCATAAAAATCACTACAAGAATATTTGGAATTCACTTTCACGTTTAAAATTTTCTTTACTGTTGACACCTGCAATGGACCTCTTTTCTGGTAACCAACTGTTGCTCACAGTTGAGAAACTCCTTTCTATTGGAGCTGATGCACCTGGCATAGCAAATTCTACTACTTGAATATATTTTTGAAGGTGATGCCAGCATTCTTGAAGACGTCAAATAAAGACAACCATTTATCATGAATGCATAAAGTTTCTGAGTTTCATTCTTGTTTTTGTTGTTGTATGACTTTGTTTAGCATTGACATTTCATCAAATAACAATTCATTTGTGCTTACTGAATTATGTACAGTTGTCTAAGCGATGGCTTCTGATCATTCGTCCGAGAGGGGTTTGGGTTTGAATCCCGGTGAGGCATGGATGTTGTGTTTGTCTTACGATGCTGGCTCTCTCCTTCCCTGGAACCAGTGGCTCTACATTATCGACGGGCGACTGCTTATAGCACACTGAGTTGCTCACAGTGGTCGTTAAACCTCCACTTAAAAAAGAGAAAATATGTACTATCGTTAATACAGACATTTGACGTGGACCAGGAACATCAAACATAAGTCATCGCTCTTTCCACGTTTATAAGCGAGTGACGGAAAAATTCACATTGGCCGCCACCGGGAATCGGACCCAGGGTCTTCCAGTTACGCATATGTGAGTCTGGGGGAAATTCGAGGCCACTGTTTTGCAGTGGAAGCATATCCGGCGCGTAACTAGAAGACCCTGGGTACGATTCCCGGTGTCAGCCAATGAGAATTTTTCCGTGATTCACTTATACACGTGGGAAGAGCGATGACTTCTGTTTGATGTGTACTATCGTGTTGACAAAATTTTCACTCTGTTCTGAATCAGCCCAATTCACATCAGAAGTTAAAAATATCCAATTAAAGTTTTCTGCCTGTTCAATACTCTTCTTCCAGGACTGTAAATAGTTTATACTGACTTCATAAAACATGCTGATGTTCTCTTAGAAATCTTCCTATTTAATTTCACCATTTGATTCTAGCATATTTTACAGTTGTTTTGCCCAAAATGGCACAAATGTATGGTGAAATCTCTCTTTATGTTTATTTTCCAATTCAGAATATTTCATTAACACCTCTGTTGCAGTTATAGAACTGGACTCTACTTGCTTGATTACAGCTTGAAATAACTGCACAGTTCCATGCAAAAACAGAAGATATTCTTCATTTACTGGATTTTCAAAAAGATCTCATAAAATATTTGGGCATCGTTCGCTTGAAAGAAAATATGACTTTAGACCCTCAAATATATCTAAAAAAAATTGTATTCCAGGCAATAAGCTCAAAAATCTTGAGTTACTGTGAAGCAAAATTGTTTTGTATTCGGTAAATAAAAATTCACAGAATTCTTTAAGTTGGGTGGTTCTGACTGTGTATACAGTACATGAAAATATTTGTATAATTTAATTACTGTCACTTCAATATCCACAGGTAGTGTATTTTCAGTAGTCTGAACACAATTATTTACTATATGTGCTGAGCAGCCAATGCCTAGAACAGGACAAAACAAACTTCTTTCAATTTTTCTGAATACATTTTCTTGCCCCTCCTATTTATTCCTCCAAAATTGGTATTGGCATTACCGGCGCAGTAACACATCAACTTTTTATCAAGAACGTATTTCTTGACATTTTTCAGAAAATACTCGCACAAGATGTCTGAAGTTTCTCCTGGTACATCTTCAAAATGTAGGAATTTTATCTGAATCCAGTGATCTAAAGTAAAGTACGGAACCACTATAGGGACTACTTTTAAGTCTTAATTATTTGAACTATCAATTTGTTGCAGTTACGTAACTAAAGCATCTAATATTTCATTGAAAATTAATGGCGATATCACATTTCTAATTATCGCTTCAATTTTTATGTAAGCGGCTGAAAATTTTGATTCGAATAACGTTTTAATTAACTTAGATGTCTTGAAAGTGATTTCTGCATGACAGAATGATAAGCAAATGCGGCTTCTTTAGAAGCACATTTAAGGTTACCATCAGTAGTGTCCGTCGATTTAAAATAAGCAGCAATATTAGAAGAAGATGAAACACTACTTACTGCTCTCTTGTGTTTAGCACTTTTTTATATGATCTTCTAGTATCACCTCTTCCCTTGTGTGTGAGTGAGAAGTCGCCATTACACAATGCGTAACGAACACCATGATAATTAGCACAGAAATCAGGCATCTCTGAAGTGATTATATTTTTACTGTTCTCACGTAATATCAAACACTCAGAAAAGTCGAAAATGTCATCCCTTTAGAGCGGGAATTCAACACGCATCTCCCGATTACCGTTGGATCCTGCTAACCCTTACACCACCCAGGACGAAGAAGTCTCAAGTATCTGAGTATTAAGAGCATCGGAATGACCTCCGACTGCATTCTTGATCGAAGCAAATTGTGCTGCCATCTAGCGCTGTTAAGCGTATCACCAGTCGTTCAGGTATACAATGTAGAAGCAATCAGACATCTCTGAATTATCTGTATTTTTACTGCTCTCACGTAATATCAATCACATCAGAAAAGTTGAAAATGTCATCGCCCTAGAGCGGGAATCGAAACCGCATCTCCCGATTACCGTTCGAGCTTGCTAACCGCTACATCACCCAGGACGAAGTAGTCCAAAGTATCTGAGTATTAAGAGCATCGGAATATTCTCCGACTGCTTTCTTAATCTAAGCCTACTTAGTTCTTAAAGCATATTCTTAATCGAAGCATACAGTCAATTCAGAGATGTCTGATTGCTGTGTTAATTATCATGACAAATTTTCCACGTATCAAGAGATGAATATTTCTGCCACACCATAGATGTGTAACTATCTCGATCTCGATCATAAGAATTTTTTAAAAACTTATACTCAGCTCGCAACTTTTTATTGGAACTGTATTTTCTCTTTCCCATAGTAAGTAAAGTAAGAGATCCAAAAACTAAAAAAAAGCAGGAAAGATGACACCGAATTTTCGGGTGTAATAAGCACGTCTTTGGAATCCGTTCTGACGCAAATGAAATTTATCAAAGCTATTCAAAGTCAATGGAACCGGTATGGAAAACAATAGATCTGACGAAAGAAAGAACTTTTTCAATGGGGTTTTTAATCCCTCAGATACTGCTTTAAACGGAATCGTGAGCTTACGCCCTTTGGTTGCAGACTTGTGCGTTAAGAAAAACATGAATTTATATGAGAAACATTTCGCACCGGAAACGCTCTTCAGCAAAGAAATATTTTTTTTACAAAGCGGACTCTTAGAAACAGAGATATCGACAAAAATAAGATATGAATCTACGATCCCTGGCGAGAAAAACATGCATTACTTTAAGAAGAACGTATTCTCAAAAGGTTTTTCTATTTGAGCAGTATAGTTCCACGAAAGAATGTTTTCAGTCAAGTTTTCAGGAGCTCAAATTTTGCTGCCAAATACATAAGCAGAAATTATCACTTATGCCCCATGATGGCCAAACCATTCTTTACTAAAAATTATAAATTATATGAAAAATATTTTCCAGCAGGTGTTGTATGCGATACAGGAAGAATTTTTCAAATCGGAGTCAAGAAAGTCTACGAATTACTTGAAAAAAAAACATTTCGCATCGGAAACACTATCCATCAAAGAAAGAATTTTTCAAATCGGACTCCTAGAAGTAGAGATATTGACAAAAAATACGATATACATCTACTCCCCCTGGCGTAGAAACCATGCATTATTTTAAAAAGAAAATGTTCCTAAAAGGTTTATCGACGTGAGTAATATCGATCCACAAAAACAAAAACAAAAATCAATCGAGATTTTAGGAGCTCAGATTTTGCTCTAAATAAATCAGAAGCGGAAATTAAGACTTACGACCCCTAGTGGCCAACCCATTTTTACAAAAATTAGAAATTATGTGCAAAGGATTTCCCATCAGGAGGTGTATCCGGTGCAGAAAGAATTTTTCAAATCGAAGATTTAGAAGCGGAAAATAGGGGGAAACGCAATTTACCTCTACGCCCCCTAGCGGAAAGTCAACGAATACCTTGAAAAAATTTGAAATTATATGAAAAACATGTCACACTGAAACACTATCCAACAAAGAAGGAATTTTTCAAATCGGACTCCTAGAAGTAGAGAAATTGACAAAAATAAGATATTCATCTACGCCCCTGGCGGAGAAACCATGCAATATTTTAAGAAGAAATTATTCCGAAAAGGTTTATTGACGTGAGTAGCATTAGTCCACTTAAGAATTTTTTCAATCGAGATTTTAGAAGCTCATATTTTGTGGCAAATACATCAAACTATTCTTTATCAAAAGTTAGAAATTATATGCAAAATATTTTCCAACAGGAGCTGTATCCGCTAAAGAAAACATTTTTCAAATCGTAGTTTTAGAAGAAGAGATATCGGGGAAAATGTAATTTACTTTTACGCCCCCGAGCGGAAAATCTATGCGTAATTTGAAAAAGTAACTATCTAAAATACTCTTCGACGTAAATGGAATCGAAAGATAAACGAATTTTTTCAATCGCATGTATAGAAGCAAATATGTGGAATAAAACGTATTTTTAAATTCGACATCTTCTGCATTTACGCCCTCTAGCGGCGAAATTGTACATCGTAAAAAAACAAACAAAATAAAGGATCATCATTCGCATATTTCAATCTTCCCAATGTTTTTCAAATCGATCTAATAGCTGCAGAGATATCGTGTCTACAGACGTACGGACGGACAAACCGATAACATAAGCACGATCCTTTTTTTTTACAAAAAACGTGCTAAAAAAAGGTAGCAGACTTTTCAGACACAAGCATCAAACACACAAGGAGAATAACTAATCACTAAACACGTAAGCACAGGTAAGCCACCCGGGTAAGCACACACATTAAAATCAGTACATACAACTTTCACAATTAAATGGCGCCCCTGACCAAAGTTGCCAATGCGTGTTAATGAAATTACCCGCCAAGAACCCGAAAACTACCCGATTTCACCCGAAAATACCTTCCGTCCCAATAAACACGTTACTAAGTTTTCGTGTTTTTTTTTATGCTTTTATAAATTAATAATTTATTCTTCTTCAACTTTTATAACCACTCAATAAAAATCCCAGACTTTTTTCAATCCTGTACACAGCCCCCGACGTAATTACAAACCCAGGACTGTCCGGGTGAATCCCGGACGTCTGGTAACGCTACATATACCGCCACCCGCCCCCAGTACTGTTTTTTTAGAAATTGCGAATTTTATTTTTCAGTTGTTAAGTCATAGAAGTGACTTTTTTTCTAAATGCTATTGCTAACATAAAACCAAATAATTATAAGGATTACGATTTCAACACTTATTTGTACGTGAACTCTATTCTTGTTTCCTTTTGTGTGGACTTGAGTGTTAAGTTTTCATAAAAAGTTCCTTCCCAGTACTTTTTCATATTTAAAAAGAATATTTTTCTCTATTGACAAAACAGCCAAGGTGCTCAAGTGTACATGTCCTTGTGTGGCTCTAAGATATGCCTTCATTCATTTCACTGCAGAAAAACTTCTTTCGGCAGTTGCTCATGGAAACTTTAAAATTAGGTTTGTTAATTTGTACACCTCATTAAACACAATGTCCAATTTACTCAATTTTATGTAACAAGTAATGTCTCTTACTGATTTCTTTTTGTATTCATCAAGGGGATAAAACACCTTCAGTTCGTTTTTAAGTCGAACTGTATCAAAATGTGAAGCATAGGGTTCTTCTTTAAGTCCTGACAGTAGTTCTTCAGGAAAGCTTCCACAAAATTTATCAAAACAGTTAGAGTCCAACAAAGCTACGGATTTAAGATATAATATCACTGATTTTAATTCATTGACACTTCACACAACTGAAACAACTCTCGCGAAATACGTGCTACTACGGGCAGGAGAATGCGAATGACTAAAGGCAGTCCTAAGTTTTAAGTCTTCTTTTTCCCGAGCGAACCCTTGCCCAAAGCAACGGCCCATTCACCCTTCACCAGCTCACTCATGTTGTCATGGAATTGTTAGCCGGCGATTGTATCAGAAGTCTTCAAATCGCACATCAAGGACTAGTAGAGCTGGTTGCATCACAATGACAATATCCCTCCACTAGGAGCCCCGTTGGTCGTTGCTCGCCAGAGTGATTCCCTTACAATTAGACAAAAGAAGTGAATCCGTACTTATTTTTTTCGCAGCAAAAGCATCGACATATCTTAATACCGTTGATAGTTGACTTCTATTTGTGCATTCTCAGGGCTTGGCATTATTTGGGCCACGAATATAAACCACTATATATATATATACAAGAATGTAAGGTCAGGTGATGCGTAACATCACAGCCTCTCCTTGACAAATGCCAACCCCGCCTTCTCGTGGTGCATCCTGTTCCCACTAAAGGGGCTCTGACGACCGCCAATAGCGGTATAACTATACCATCGGGATCAGAGGAAATGCTATCCCACATTCACCAACCCGCTTGGCCAGCGGGGTGAGTTATGGCCAAACTCCTCCAAAATAACTCTACAACTTAAATCTTGGCCCTCAGTCTCCGACAGCTGGAATGTACCTGGCCAAGGCAGCGGCCAGTGCGACATGAAGGCAGAGGGTGTTAAGAATCCCCGGAGAACCGGACTAGGCTGCCATCTGATGCTGACCTTGGCTACGTATAATGGACGCTCCCTATCTTCTGATTCAAGGTTTCTTGAATTGGAAGAGGAACTACAAAGGATCAAGTGGAACATCGTCAGGCTAAGTGAGGTAAGGAGAAAAGGAGAAGATCTCATTGAACTGAAAAGTGGACATCTCTTCTACTATCGTGGGACAGATACTGGCAGAACTAGTGGTGTTGGATTTATAATAAACAAGAAACTGAAGGATAAAGTTGCAGAAGTTGAAAGTTCATCTGACAGAGCTGCACGACTTGTTATCCAACTCTCGAGAAGATACAAGGCTCAGATTATTCAAACTTACGCACCCACCACAAGTCATCCTGAAGAAGAAATTGAAGAATTTTATGAGGAAATTCGTCATCGAAATAATAAAGGTAAGCAGCACTTGAAGATAATTATGGGAGATTTTAATGCAAAAATAGGACAACGGCAACAGAATGAAACTTCAGTAGGTAAATTCGGTCACGGCAACATAAACTAGCGGGGAAATACTCTCGTTGAGTTTGCAGAGGCAGAAGGATTTTTCATCTTGAACTCCTTTTTCAAGAAAAAGCCACACCGGAAATGGACATGGAGACATTTAATTGGGACGACAAATGAAATTGATTTTATTATGTGTAACAAAAAATTTCTCATAGAAGACGGCAGTGTGCTAAACAACTTCAACACAGGTAGTGACCATAGATTGGTGAGATGTAAGATGCACCTCAACACTAAACTTGAACGTGGCAAGCTCATAAGACAAAAAAATGTATTGACATAACCAACCTTAAAAAACACCTTAGTACTTTCAAGTTGGAACTGAAGAACAGATTCTCTGCTTTAGAGGCCTAACATCGGAAGAAGTGGATATTTCTGAAGTTAACAGAAAAGTAACCAAAGCTCTTATGGAAAAAGCAACAAAATTAGCTGGGTCTAAGAACAAGTTCCATGTGAACAAATTATAAGGAAAAACCAAAATGTTGATGCAAAAAAGAAGAGAGATGAGGACAACTGAAGAAGATGTGAGTTCGAAAGTGGAATATATAGAGCTATGCAAGACAGTACTAAAAAGTATCACTGAAGATGTAAGGAAATTCAACTGTGAGCTAGTGAGGAAAGCAATTGAAAACAACCAAAGCCTAAAGATAGCAAAGGGACATCTCAGTAAGGAAAGAAAACAGATTATGGCACTGAGAAAAGAAGATGGTTCTGTAACAAGAAATAGAGGCGAAGTTTTGACAAGAGTGAAAGATTTCTACTCCAAATTATATGAAAGGGATGATACATGTACTCCAGACATCATGAAAGGTACCAGTACCAGAGTTCTTCCAGTCCTCCCGGCAGAAGTTGCACATGCAATCAAGAACATGAAGCGAGGGAAAGCTCCAGGAGAAGATGGAATTACTGTAGACATTATACAAGACGCAAGTGGAGAAATTGAAACATTACTCGCCCAAATTTTCACTCGATGCCTTAAATTTCTGAGGATTGGAACAACGCTACAATGATCCTGCTACATAAAAAAGGTGACATTGAGGATCTCAGGAACTACAGACCTATCAGCCTCCTATCAGTGGTTTATAAAAATCTTCACTAAAGTTCTTTCACACCGCTTGAAGGTAACACTGGACATTACTCAACCAAGAGAACAAGTTGGATTCAGGAGTGGCTACATCACAAAAGATCATATCCACGTACTGAGAGAACTAATTGAAAGAGCGAGGGAATATGAACTTCCATTGTGCATGGCTTTTATCGATTATGAAAAAGCCTTTGATTTGGCGAAACTATCAGCAGTTACAATGGCTCTGAAATCCTGCGGTATTGAAGATGCATACATTAATATTATTAATAACATCTATGAAATTGCGAGTGCAAAGATTTGGCTGTTTGAAAATACAACACACATAAAAATTGGAAAAGGAGTGAGACAAGGTGACACCATATCTCCGAAGCTGTTTAATGCCACATTGGAAAATGTCTTTCAATCACTGAACTGGGAAAACAAAGGGATAAAGATTAATGGAGATTATATAACCCACCTTTTTTTTTTGCTGATGACGTAGTCATTTTTGCAACTACCCCACCAGAGCTACAGAGTATGATCCAGGAACTTGCTGACAAGAGTAAAGAAGTGGGATTAAAAATGAACTTTCAGAAGACAAAAGTGATGTTCAATGCTTTTACACGAAATGAAGATTTATCGATTGATAGAGAAAAACTGGAGATAACAGACACGTACGTTTATCTTGGACAGCAGATATCAAGTGACGGTCACATTAATGAAGAAATTAATCGGCGTACAAAACTTGCCTGGAGAGCTTTTGGAAGAAACAGCATAATTTTCAAGAGCAATATGCCATTATGTCTTAAAAGAAAAGTGTTTGGTCAATGCATCCTTCCAGTGCTTACGTATGGTGCAGAGACGTGGACCTTAACTAAAAGAGACATACAAAGGCTGCAGACAACTCAAAGAGGCATCGAGAGGTGCATGCTTGGTATAACCAGGAGAGATAAGAAGAGGAACTCGTGGATCCGAAAAATGACGAGAATGGAAGACATCATGATCAGAGTTAAATCCCTGAAATGGCAATGGGCTGGACAAACTGCCAGAAGGACAGACCATCGATGGACAGCCGAAATTTTAGATTGGATTCCAAGGGACAGGAAAAGACCCAGAAGAAGACCACATGGGAGATGGGTGGATGAAATTCGAAAATATGCGGGAGTGACATGGAGGAGACTGGCACAAGACAGACCGTTGTGGAGGAAACTTGGGGAGACCTTCGTCCAGCAGTGGATTGATAATGGTTGACAATGATGATGATGATGATGATATATACACACTGGTGGAAAGTGAAAAAAAGAACACCACGAAGGAGACGTCTGATACCAACGAAATTTATACAAAATAATAACGGAATACAGAGGATAACGTGATCAAAACATTATGGCAAAATACAGCTGTATTTGCTGGTAAACTGAAAAATAACATTTCGATGTAACATGGTTAGTACGAGGTTGAACCGCCATGAGCTGCGTCACACTGTGCAATTCTGGCATGGAATCTGTCGTACAGATGTTGGATGTAAGTTTGGGGTATTGAGTTCCAAGCATCCTCAACCTGGACGCGTAAATCGGGGATGGTCGTGGCTGGCCGTGGAGACCGGATAAGTCGTTGTCCCATAAAATCCCACACGTGCTCAATGGGGGACTAATCCGGTGAACGTGCAGGCCATGGAAGTTGTCTCACACCCTGAAGGGCATGTTGCGTTGCACGTGCGTGTGTGGGCGTGCGTTATCTTGCTGGAAAACACCACGATGGGCCGACCTTACAAATGGCACAACAACGGGCTGAATGATGCTGTCGATGTAGGAGGTGCTGTTTACGGTACCCGGTACAAACCCTAGTTGTGTACGGGAGTGATAGCTGATCGCTCCCCACACCAGAAGACCAGGTGTAGGCCCTGTGTGTCACTGGCGGATGCAAGAAGGGTGGAGACGCTCCCCTGTGCGTCTGCGAACACGCATACGGCCATCGGAGGCTCCCAAGCAGAATCTGCTTTCATCGCTGAACACGACAGATCGCCATTGCGTTCGCCAGTGCAGACGTTGGCGACACCTCTGTAGCCGTTCCTGACGGTGGGCTGGAGTCAGAGGTACACATGCCAGAGGCACACGTGCACCTAGTCCTGCATCCAGTAGACGGTTGCGGACTGTTCGCACAGTCACCTCAGGTGCAACAGCAGTTTGGATTTGCGTCGCAGTGGATGTTCTGCTTGACAACGCCGCTCTTCTTATGCGTCGATCGGTCCGCTCATCAGTCCGTCTGTGACTCCCGGTTCGACGTCTTCTCGCGTTCGAATGTTCCTCGGACCATCTACGCCACCATTGTACCACCATTGATAATTCCCGTCCCATTCGCTCCGCAATACGACGATACGACCTCCCGGCCTCGCGGAGTCCGACTAGACGACCTCGCTCAAAGTCCGATAACTGCTTGCATCGTACACGTCTTCCATGTCCAGGCATTGCAGCTTCTTCAGGGTCTTCGCACGTGTCCGTACGCCGACGACTGATTACATTCACTTCGCCGTACTCCTTAAATACCACCGACGATAATTTACATATTATGCCGTGCTGTAGCGTAAGCGCTCACCGGTTGGTCCCACAATTAACATCACACCTACGTAAACCCGACCCCATTAGCATATGCAAATTTCATGATCGTCCGCCAATTCCTTCTTGGTGTTCTTTTTTCACTTTCCGGCAGTATATATATATATATATATATATATATATATATGAAGATAATTATGGGAGATTTCAATGCAAAAATAGGGCAACGGCAACAGAATGAAATTTCAGTAGGTAAATTCGGTCACGGCAACAGTAACCAGCGTGGAAATACTCTCGTAGAGTTTGCAGAGGCAGAAGGGTTTTTCATCTTGAACTCCTTTTTCAAGAAAAAGCCACTCAGGAAATGGACATGGAGACATCCAAATGGGACGACAAGTGAAATTGATTTTATTATGTGTAACAAAAAATTCGTCATAGAAGACTCCAGTGTGCTAAACAAGTTCAACACAGGCAGTGACCATAGATTAGTGAGATGTAAGATGCACCTCAACACTAAACTCGAACGTAGCAAGCTCATAAGACAAACAAAATGTATTGACATAGCCAACCTTAAAAAACACCATAATACCTTCAAATTGGAACTGAAGAACAGATTCTCTGCTTTAGAAGGCCTAACATTGGAAGAAGTGGATATTTCTGAAGTTAACAGAAAAGTAACCAAAGCTCTTATGGAAACAGCAACAAAATTAGCTGGGTCTAAGAACAAGTTCCATGTGAACAAATTATCAGGAAAAACCAAAATGTTGATGCAAAGAAGAAGAGAGATGAGGACAACTAAACAAGATGTGACTTCCAAAGTGGAATATATAGAGCTATGCAAGACAGTAAGGAAAAGTATCACTGAAGACGTAAGGAAATTCAACTGTGAACTAGTAAGGAAAACAATTGAAAACAACCAAAGCCTAAAGATAGCAAAGGGACATCTGAGTAAAGGAAAAAAACAGATTATGGCACTGAGAAAAGAAGATGGTTCTGTAACAAGAAATAGAGGCGAAATTTTGACAAGAATGAAAGATTTCTACTCCAAATTATATGAAAGGGATGATACATGTACTCCAGACATCACGAAAGGTACCAGTACCAGAGTTCTTCCAGTCCTTCTAGCAGAAGTTGCACATGCAATCAAGAACATGAAGCGGGGAAAAGCTCCAGGAGAAGATGGAATTACTGTAGACATCATACAA
Organism: Macrothele yani; assembly: GCA_039090855.1. Lineage (NCBI taxonomy): Eukaryota > Metazoa > Arthropoda > Arachnida > Araneae > Macrothelidae > Macrothele > Macrothele yani. Next base: position 96,821,995 of record CM077007.1, on the reverse strand, counting down.
GAAGCAAGTGGAGAAATCGGAACAGTACTCGCCCAAATTTTCACTCGATGCCGTAATGAAGCGAAAATTTCTGAGGATTGGAACAACGCTACAATGATCTTGCTACATAAAAAAGGTGACATTGAGGATCTCAGGAACTACAGACCTATCAGCCTCCTATCAGTGGTTTATAAAATCTTCACTAAAGTTCTTTCACACCGCTTGAAGGTGACACTGGACATGGCTCAACCGAGAGAACAAGCTGGATTCAGGAGTGGCTACAGCACAATAGATCATATCCACGTACTGAGAGAACTAATTGAAAGAGCGAGGGAATATGAACTTCCATTGTGCATGGCTTTTATCGATTATGAAAAAGCCCTTGATTCGGTGAAACCATCAGCAGTTGCAATGGCTCTGAAATCCTGCGGTATTGAAGATGCATACATTAATATTATTAATAACATCTATGAAAATGCAAGTGCAAAGATTCGGCTGTTTGAAAATACAACGCACATAAAAATTGGAAAAGGAGTGAGACAAGGTGACACCATATCTCCGAAGCTCTTTAATGCCACATTGGAAAATGTCTTTCAATCACTGAACTGGGAAAACAAAGGGATAAAGATTAATGGAGATTATCTAACTCACCTTCGTTTTGCTGATGACATAGTCATTTTTGCAACTACCCCATCAGAGCTGCAAAGTATGATCCAGGAACTTGCTGACAAGAGTAAAGAAGTGGGATTAAAAATGAACTTTCAGAAGACAAAAGTGATGTTCAATGCTTTTACAAGAAATGAAGATTTATCGATTGATGGAGAAAAGCTGGAGATAACAGACACATACGTTTATCTTGGACAGCAGATATCAAGTGAGGGTCACATTGGTGAAGAAATTAATCGGCGTACAAAACTTGCCTGGAGAGCTTTTGGAAGAAACAGCATAATTTTCAAGAGCAATATGCCATTATGTCTTAAAAGAAAAGTGTTTGATCAATGCATCCTTCCAGTGCTTACGTATGGTGCAGAGACGTGGACCTTAGCTAAAAGAGACATACAAAGGCTGCAGACAACTCAAAGCAAAAGCAGCATGGAGAGGTGCATACTTGGTGTAACCAGGAGAGATAAGAAGAGGAACATGTGGATCCGAAAAATGACAAGAGTGGAAGACATCATGTTCAGAGTTAAATCCCTGAAATAACAATGGGCTGGACATACTGCCAGAAGAACAGACCATCGATGGACAGCCGAAATTTTAGATTGGATTCCAAGGGACAGGAAAAGACCCAGAAGAAGACCACATGGAAAATGGGTGGATGAAATTCGAAAGTATGCGGGAGTGACATGGAGGAGACTGGCACAAGACAGACCGTTGTGGAGGAAACTTGGGGAGACCTTCGTCCAGCAGTGGATTGATAATGGTTGACAATGATGATGATGATGATGATATATATATATAACCTGCAAAAGCGGCAGAGAAGAAATTTCAGAAAAAACACTCACAACAAGAAGAAGCAATTTCAACAGGAGCCAAAAAAAAAAAAAAAAAGTAAAAAACATCAATGCAAACGATTAGGGAAAAGCATGCAAGCATGTAGAAAACATTGATAATGCTGAGCTTTGGCTTTATCAAGGACGAGCAAAACACAGCATTACCTCATCTCTACAAAGACCTAGTTGAATATGGGTTTCTGCTATGTCATAAATGTATTTTGGGCATATGACACCATAAATTAAAAACATCTCATAAGCCACGGAAAAGTAAAAGTTAAGAACTTAGCAATACATTCATGACATACCTGGCGCAACCCACACGACTCATCGTCCACAAATCCAGGAAAACCTAGTACAGAGAGCATGAGCAAAACAAAAATATTTAACTATCGCTAGATACGTGGAGAATTTAGGCCATGAAACGTAATACATATCTTTGAAATAACTTTAAAGAAAGGAATTTTTTTTGTATGTACACTGTACTGTTAAAAAATGCTTTAATATGGTACAACATTAAAAACAAACCAAAAAAATTTAAATGAACACAGCAATGTAAAAATGCTTAACCAGAATGCACAAGCTCCATAAAATGAGACACCAGAGCCACCTGGCTCAAAACACGAAGCAGGCAAAGTGAGCAAAATCTCAACGAAGAGGCAAAGCCAAAAAACGAAAAACAACTCTGTACCAACACACATCGACCTTAAATCCAGGTAAACTAGCACAGTGACCAGAACCGAAAAACAAAAATTATTTTGCAGACATTTGCAGCAAGACACAGTAAGTCATTAGACAATTGAAACGTTATACAAAACTTGGAAAGTTACTTAAATTAATGAAAAAGAAAAGTTGCATTGTAAAAATGCTTTACAAGAAGTTACAAACACAGCAAATGTGTCTCCTTACACAAACGAAAGAGAAGTAGAACCACCAGGCCCATTAATCACGTAGCATGCAACCTGAACAAAGCATGACGAGAAAGCAAGGCCAAAAATTAAAATCAAAGCCAAAGGCAACATAAAAACTAAGCCAGTTTTTGAGAAGACAAAATAGAACACAAACGAACGCAAGCAAGCATAAAAACACGACAAAAAATCCCCCAAACCACCAAGATATGTATTACGATTGAATGGTCTAAATTCTCCACGTGTCTGGCGATTAGTTAAAAAATTTTATTTTGCTCGTGGGCTCTGTACTATAGGTTTTCCTGGATTTGTGGACGATGAGTCGTGTGGGTTGCGCTAATTATGTCATGAATGTATTGCTAAACTCTAAATTTTTACTTTTCTATTGCTTAGAAGATGTTTTTGATTTGTGGTGTCATTTGCCCGAAATACATTTATGACATAGCAGAAGCTCGTATTCAACTAGGTTTTTGTAGAAATTAGTTAATGATCTGTTTTGCTGGTCATTGTTAAAGCCAAAGCTCGCAATTATCAATATTTTCTGCATTCTTGAATGTTTTTCCCTGCTCGTTTGCATTGGTGCGTTTTCCTTTTTTTTTTTTTTTTTTTTTTTTGGCTCCTGTTGAAATTGCTTCTTCTTGTAGTGAGTATATATATATACATACACTATACTGACAAAAGTCACCAGACACCTAGAAGAGAAACAGAACATAGCATTTATTGGCATACATTAGTACGGTGTCGGTCCACTTTTGGCCTTAATGGATGCACTGACCCTTCGAGACATGCTTTCGACAAGGTTTTGGAACACAGCGATAGGTATGCGCTTCCATTCGGTACATAATACTGCCGCCAACTGTTGCTTAGAAGTAGGTCTTGGCGGGTTTTTTTTTTTTTTTTTTGAAGGTTTAACGACCACCGTGAGCAACTCAATGGGCTATAAACAGTCGGCCGTCCCTAATTTAAGGTCACTGGTTACAGGGAAGGAAGAGAGCCAGTGCAGCAAGACAAACACAACATCCATGCCTCACCGGGATTCAAACCCGGACCCCTTTCGGACGAATGATCAGAGGCCATTGCTTAGACCACTGCGCCACCGGGGAGGCTAGGCCTTGGTTCCAAACTTCTTATGTGGTGCTCTAATTCATCCCATAGGTGATCTATGGAATTAAGATTGCTCTGTGCTGGTCAGTCTACACACAATATGGAATTATCGTCAAACCACGCCGTAACAGTCCTTGCTTTATGGCTTGGTGCATTATCCTGCTGGTACCAACAAGCCTTGGTTCCACTGGTTTCAATGAAGGGAGAGAGTCAGTAACGTAAGACAAACACAACAATACTGCCTCATCGGGATTTGAACTCGTGCCCATCTCAGACGAATTATCAGAAGCCATCGTTTAGACCACTGTGGCACTAGGGTTGCAGCAAAAGTGTGTATGTACGTGCATCTGCATACACAGGAAGGGGCCAGAACTTCAGAATAAACAGTTGGGGCAGGATTTCAAAATATAAAAATAGCTAAGGCTCCAATTTTTACTGCGAATTAGGTAGATCAGTTTCATAAGAAAACTTTGTTTCTGAAAGAAGGAACTAGTGAGTTTTCGGCTTGTCTGATGTGTTCAGTCTGAAGTACCGACATTTTTTATTAGATCAGGAAGAATTATTTTTTACTAGATCAGGAAGAATCAATATTAAGGCTATATGTCACGTTAGTTTCAGTTTTCTCGTTTTATTGTTATTTCAAGCAATCAAGGAGATAATCTGTTCCATAATACATATTGGCTCTTCGCATTCTAAACATCATGTTTATTGAAGGAAAACTTCTAAGTGTCGTAAGTGTCATACTTAATTTCAGAAAATAAATAAGAAACTTTTAATGATGAAATCTGCGTAGAACTCACAATTGTACATCACGTTTGAAATATTCGAAAATTCAAATGTGAGAGATAGATTCTTAGTTCAAAAACAGTGTTCTAAATGACCCAAAACAGAAATTATGGAATAATTTCTGTTTTTGGTCAGTTTTTCTTTTTTTTTTTTTTCCTTTTTTCTTTTCGGGAATTTTGTTCAAAATCAAGAGCAAAAGCATCTGTCTCATAGAAACTGACTTGAAAAGTTTGATATCTGATATCTTTGCAATTTAATAAGTAACATCGAAATAATGTATCAACATTATTTCAATGATTTACATTATGGCAAGTTTGACTTCAGTGCACTGTTTCTCACGAAGCTGATACAAGGGCTGATGAATAAGTAACTTTTCCGATGGCCTTTAACAGAGGATTAGAGATGATAAATCCGTTTCTCCCAACGTCATTAGACTCTCCTGGCTGGAGGGCGTTTTTCGGCACAGGGGTTCAAATAAAAAAGCAACGCGCTGGAAAACAGATTAAAGTGAAATGACAACTCACCTAGAAAGATGGTCTTACTGGGAGGTACGAGCCATGATTAGACTGAACAATGTCACGCCGCCAATGCTGAACTTGGCATTTACTATCGCCCAATGTTCCATTACAGCAGATCTTACATTTGATGCATATCGGACTCTTCTGCTACAGAACTATCCCCCAGTCAAGCTCCCATCAGTCTGTGCCTATATTTTTATTTTAGCGAAGCATGTAATCTACGTGTTTCATCAACGCTGCAGATATTTGACTACTCCTCTGACTGTGCATGAAGCTTCTACGGCATTATTATGCCATTTCCGCGACCGTCTGACATCTCGACTTCGGCTAGAGTATTCTGTTGCAGTTACTCAGCGTCGGGAGAGCCAGTTCCTTGCCACCTGGTCACCGGCTGCCTCATGGTTTACCAGCTCGCCAGCGTCATTGTACCTGACGGTCGGCAGATTTGGTATTTGACCTTTTTGAATCAGAAATGCATATGTAAATATCAACAATCTGTTTTCAAGATCTTTGCACAGCTTGGAAATTTACCTCATGGGTTTTTTTTTATAAAGGGCTGTACGTGTTTACACAGCAAATTGTTTTTTGTGACACTCATCTTGTATTTTTTTTTCTTACATTGACGTTCAAGTTAGTTCGTCTTTAGTTTACATTTTGAGTATAAATATTGCAGTTAGTCATTAGCATAGTGCTGTATAAACATAGATATTGTTTCTGCAGTGTAGTTTTTTGTAATTTTGTTCTATTTTGTTTCCCGAACATGTTTGCACTGTGCTGTATAATTGTACATAGTTTTAAAAATATTGCGGAACAAGTAATCCATCGTATTTGCATCAGGATGTCCAAGTTTAGTTATTTCCTGTTATTAAACATTCCAATGATTTGTCTGATAATCAGTTTTTTTTAAATTGCATAGTACTGTACATCCTTGTAAATATATTGTGTTAAAACTCACTGTCATATCGTACCTTCCTTCAAGAGACATGTTGACTAATGATTCTTACTGTATTTATTTTTGCACAAGTTAGTCAATTGCATGGTGTTGTACTCATGAGTAATATATTTTGAAAAACATTTTACCTATTTTGTTCTTTTGTGTGAAGTGATGCTTGGTACTATCATTCTTCTATCACTACATATGGATAGTGAGAATATGTTAAAGCTTTATTCATCGTGTGTTTTCTTATTATACTTACATTTTCTATCTGGTCAACAGAATAGTGTTACATTTCTGTATATGGTCCGATTTTGATTTGTAACATGTTGACACTGTGCTGTATATCTGTACATTGTTTTTGAATATTGCCGAACAGGTAATATATTATATTTACACCAGGAAGTCCAAGTTTGTTCTTCTCCTGATATTCATCATTTCATTGATTTGTCTTATGATCAGTTTGTCAATTGCTTTGTACTGTACATTCTTGTAACTATGATGTGTTACACCTTACTGTCTTATTGTATAATTTTTTTTTTTTTTTTTTTTTTTTTTTTTGCAAGAGAAATGTTGTCTCCTGAAGCTCTCAATTTTCTTGAACAAGTTTGTTAATCGCACAGCAATGCACTTATGAGCAATAAGTTTTTTGTTAAAATCCTTCCTCAATGCCCAGACATGCTTGTCGCTGTTCATTTATCACGAGCTGTAATTTTGCTCCATTTTTCAACTTGTGCACTATGCTGTATATTTTTATATAGGTTTTAGTAGTTTAACGATCTTTGATCGTATTTTATTTGTATTTAGACGTCCTTATTAGTTCGTCTCCTGATTTCTACCTTGAATAAAGATATTTTGAAACCACCTTTGGCCTTAATGCATGCACTGACCCTTCGAGACATGCTTTCGACAAAGTTCTCGAAAACAGCGATAGGTATGCGCTTCCATTCAGTACATAATGCTGCCGCTAACTGTTGCTTAGTATTAGGCCTCGGTTCCAAATTTCTTATGCTGCACTCTAATTCATCCCATAGGTGCTCTATGGGATCAGGATCAGGTCTCTGTGCTGGCCAGTCCATACACGATACGGAATTATCATCAAACCACGCCGTCACAGTCCTTGCTTTATGGGACGTAAGTCGTGTCTGTTTTGAGCTCCGTGTTTCGCCGTCTACTGAGTGTGTTTTGTGTGCTCTGTCGTTTAATTTTTGTGCGTGCCTTCAAGACGAAGGTTGTATCTTTCATTTAAGACATCTCCCGAGTCGGTGAGTACTATTTTCAATTAGCTATCAGCACTTTATTTTCTCGACCAGTTGGTCGTTTTTACTAAATTAGGCCTCGCCATCGGCGATGGCGACTGCTGATAAGAGCAGAATTCCCGCTCTCGTCACAGCTTCTCCTACTACGTCGATCCTTATCTCTGACGGAGCAAACCAATCAGCGTCCGTCTTTCATGATAGGGAATATCGTCCTCCTCCTGATGCCTATTGCTCTTCTTCTTTTACGCTTCAACTCTCTGACTCCACCACCCCTCCTGGTGGTGAGGCTATGACGTTCGTTCCTGATGCTACCGATGACGTAATGGATATCTCTGAGGGCGTTGCTTCTCTGCCCTCGGTAGCCTTGCCCAGCGTTGTGTCAGCTCCTTCATCCAGCGCTGCACCTCTGCCTTCCAATGGAGGATTGCCTTCCCGCTCTTATTCTAGCGTTACATCAGGTGCGTCCCTACCGACGCAATCGACTCGCCTTCCCCTTGCAGATGCCCATGTCCAGATACATGGTGACTCACTTCAATTGGACGTTCCGCACTTCTCACCCGCTGCGCAGGAACTTCACTCCACCCGCGAGTTGGGAGTGTGCCTAGATGCTCTTCCGAATACACCGCTGAAAGTCTATTGTGATACGCTCCTTGCTTTTCTTCCAGCCGGAGCCATTACTCACCTCACCCGCCGGCCGCGGACGGTGATTGTTTATTTCACATCCAAAGAGCATGCAGACACGCTTCTAAACTTTGGTCTTGACCTGGGAGACCACCACCTGGAAGCTGAACCGATTTCCAGGCGCCCTGTTCAGGTCTCCTTGCATCCGGTGCCCCCGAAATCTCGGATGCGATGATATGTACTACACTTAGTAAGTGTGGTAAGATTGTTGGTCCTGTTATCACACATTCAGCTGCGCCCAAGGATCCTGCAAATAAGAATGTTCGTAGTTTTCGCCGGAGTGTTCGACTCATCTTTCCATCAGAGGAGCATCTCCGTAAGTTCCCACGGATCCTAAACGTCCGATGTGGGCAGCTCTCCTACAGAATTGACATGCTAACATCAGAACACTGTGCTAATTGCAAAGAACTTGGGCATCAGCGTGCTCGATGCCCCAACAACCAGTATCCAGCTCCCACGGCTTCTACAGTGCCTACCGCCTCTAAGCAGCTTCCTGCTACATCTCGCTCTCGACCTGCACCGTCTTCAAATGTGCCAACTGCCCCAGGGCCGAGTTACACAAAAAGTACATCTACAGCCTCTCGTCCACGAGCGTCTTTTGATGCTGATCTCACCTCCCACCTTCAATTTCCAGTGCTCAACTCACCTATTACTCCTCATCCCGTGGCAACATCGGGAGACTTCGCCGCTGGTTTCCCACCAGTCTTCACTGTTGGTGTCTCCGAGTGTGACGGCGGTGCCGATAACTCCTCTGACTCTGCGTCAGCTTCCCGAGCATCGTCGCTCCCTGGAAAACGAATTTCTGGCACTCGTACAGGTACCCGACGTAAGAGGAAGAAGAAGAAATCTTCCTCTGCGAATGGGCAACCGTTCCGTACTAAAAAATCTTCAGGAGATATCTCTCCCTCTCCTGCGCCAACAGAAATTGAAAGGGACACTGATGATGATGGGTCTCCGCCTTCGTTTGAGGTCTTTTCAAGTGTTCTCTCCAAATGTGGTGCTCCTTCAGAACCTCTCAATCTTGGAGATTACTATCAGTTTTGCACCCACACCACGAACCTGGAGTCGACGTATGACTACCTCCGAGAGCGCGAAGACATTCTTCCCGCGCTGCTCCTGCAAGCCGGATGCATTGCTAAGTACCTTCGTGGGTTTGTTCATGACCCCCTGCACCACTCATGGACCATTGGCTGCGTAAACCGATTACAACAACTCCTGAAAGTTGCTCCGCGACTCCTCCAACCAACGACTGACCAGTCCATTCAAGGTCACGACCCTTAATTGCAGAGGGTTCGCTAGCCCCCTAGCAAATGCTCTTGTAATGGAAGACCTCTCGCCCCTCGGGGCCGATCTGTTACTACTACAAGAAACAAACTGCCATTCCTCCACTCTGTTTACTCGCTGGCGTGCTAGCGATTATGTGTTCCATCATGCTTTCCGCTACTCATCTCATGGTGGACTTGCTATCGGAATACATCAACATTTCCGATCCACCCTCACTGCACTCTCAGTGCAAAACTTATGCCGAGATTTACTCCAGCAAGTCTCCTTCACAGTTGGCGGAGCTCGATTTCACATCTTTAATGTGTATATTCCATGCACCTCTATTCATTTATCCATCTTGTTCACCAAACTCCGTAAAGCTCTCTCGGAAATCTCACCTTCGGATCGTGTGCTCTTGGGTGGAGACTTCAACTGCACCCTTGACCCGGCTCTGGATCGCTCTCCTTCGTCACGAGAGCGTCGGACGGATCTCGTCGCACTACTCCATGACCTTGTTGCTGATTTCTCCTTCACCGATGCTTATAGGCGCCTTCATCCACAAGAGACCTCACACACGTGGCGCTCGTCTGGGAGTCAGCTTCCATCAACTGCACGCTTGGATCGGGTTTACGTTTCCACACCGCTTCTTGCGTCTATTACCGAGTTGCAACATCAACCTACTGCTTCCTCAGACCACTGCACGGTCACCCTCACAGTGTTTGTTGCGGCGTCACTCCCTCGGACTGTACGTCCGTGGACATTTGACTCCAATCTCCTCACTGATCCTGAATTTTGTGCCTCTGTCCGTTCTTTTCTCGCTGCTCGTCACGCAGGGTTGCATTCCGCACCCTGTACCTTGACGTATTGGCTTCGTGTCAAGCATCAGCTCCTCTTACATATCAAGCAACTTTCCTTCACCATGAAGACTTCTAGTCAGATGCGCCTCGATCACGCCAGGCAGATGCTCACACTGATTGGGTTATCAGATCCGCTTTTTCCAGCATATCAGGCGGAGCTCCAGGCTTTGCTGAAACCTCTTGCGCAGCAAGCACTTTTACGTCTGCGCATTAAACATCTCAATCCGGAGGAATGCACCTATGATTTTCTAACATCAATGGAATCTGCACGTAAGTCTTCTACCTCGCTTCGTCATCTTCGCCTCCCCTCTGGCGAAATCACATCCGATTCGGCAGCGATTTGCTCTCACGTTCGTCAGTTCTATACCACAAAGTTCAGTGAAACTCCTCCCCCTTCTCCCTCTGCTCTCCCCCATCTTCTCAATAACCTACCTCAAGTTCCGTCTCATCTTGCTCACACCCTGTCTCTTGCACCCACATCCACGGAGGTGTCCGACACCTTCTCTTCCCTTAACCCCCATGCCGCTCCGGGTCCGGACGGCCTCTCTTTCCTTTTTTACCGTGCGTTCTTGCCTCTTTTGTTGCCTTTTCTCCTCTCCGCTTTTTCTGCTGCATTTAACTGCTCCCCCCTCCCGAGGAGTTTCACGGACGCACATGTGGTCCTATTTCCCAAGAAGGGTGACCCTCTTGACTTGGGAAATTGGCGCCCCATTTCTCTTCTCAATCAAGATTATAAACTCTATACTAAGCTTCTTTCCCGTAGACTAAACTCTATCCTCCCTCACATCCTTGCTGACTCTCAAACCTATACTGTTCCTGGCCGTTCTCTTTCCTCCAATGTTCAACTTCTTCGCGATCTCATTCATCTTGCCAAGACTCATTCTGAACCTCTTGCTCTCCTTTCCTTAGACCTCCGTTCCGCTTTCGATAATATCTCACACGCCTATTTAACACAAACCCTGCTACACTTTGGCTTTCCTCCACAATTTGTCTCCGTTCTTCTCTCCCTCTACCGGGACGCCGTTTTCCATGTTAAGACGGCATCTTTTCTCACAGCACATGTTCCCTTCAAGCGGGGAGTTCGTCAGGGCTGCCCGCTTTCTGGTCAACTGTTTGCGATTGCCGTCGAGCCTTTTCTACGCTCTCTGCAAACATCTCTTCTAGCACAACTTCCACCACCAGTTGCCAGCTCACGGCATCACTCAGTCATTTACTCTGCTTATGCAGATGACATCACCGTCTGCATTCGTAGTGACTCACAGTTCCAACTGCTTCGTCGTTTATTCTCCGCATATGCTTCATGTTCTGCAGCTGAACTGAATACGTCTAAGAGCACTGGATTGTGGTGCGGGTCGTGGTCCAATCGCTTGGATGCTCCATGGGGGGCCACATGGTCATCCACTACCCAACGCTTCCTGGGTGTGCACTTAGGCGCACCACAAGCTACATCCAGTGCAACTCGCTCGGAACTCCATCCTCGCCTCCTCCGCACAGCTGCATTCTGGTGTCGTGCGCAGTTCTGTACGTCCTACTACCAGCGTGCAAATCTCACCAGGACCTACCTTCTGTCCATCTGCAAGCATTCTTGGATTGCATCTACGACCCCGCTTTTCTGTCTCCAGGAGGTTACACGCTGCCTTACTCGAGTAATGTGGGCGGGTCATCACTGGATTAACGTCCACAAGCTCTGTGCTCCTCCCTCCTATGGTGGTGCTGGCCTACCTGATGTCCCGCTGTGCTACAAAGCAAGCCGAGTGATCAACTTCATTCACCTTTTCACGGCTCCAGTGGTTTCCGCAGTTCAGGTTCGTGACGTTCTTGCCTCCTTGCGTAACCCACATTTTTCCTTTCTTTCTTTAGTTCTCATGGATTGCTGTCCTTTCCCCCCTCCAAACTCCCACCTGCATATTCTGAAGCCCTCATTCACCTTCGCTCTCTCCCCCTCATTCGCTCCCCTCCCTCTTCAACTCTAGAGCTTCTTTCTGAACCCCTCTTCTTCAACTCCCTTGTTCATCCCCCCATCTCCCCTGTTTTTCATTCCCCTCTTGGCTCCGAGCAGGTGTAGTAACTGTACAAGACCTCACTAACTCGGATCTATCCTGGCGCCCTTTCTCTGGCCTCCCCCCTGTTATTCTCTCATCCCCATCCGCCCATTTGGTCTATGACTCTCTGCTAACTGCACTTCTTTCGCTTTTCCCTGATCTTGTCTCCCCCACCGGTCTCGTCTCTGTCTTTTCTGCCCCTCTTCCGCTGCCGTTTTTCCTCCGACTCACAAACTCGGTTCTTCCTCTCTCCTCTCTCTCCTCTAAATCTCTTTATCGTTTTCTAGTGCACCTTGCCACCCCTTCACCGCTTTCTATTCTGGAGGTTCCCCCTGCTTCTCTTCCTCTTGTCTGGGCCGCTGCCCGCTCACCCTTATCTGCCCCTCTTGAAATTAATACCCACTGGCTCTTTTTGCATAATCGCCTCCCTGTTCCGTATTTTCTCTTTCGCATGTCTCTTCTCTCCTCCCCTCTCTGCTCCTTCTGCGCACAGGAGGCAGACGTTTCTCACGTCTACCTTTACTGTCCCATCCTGATGCCTCTCCTCCACCAGGCTTTCCGGATTGCCAGTCGCTCTTGTTCTCAAGATCTTCCGTTCACTGCCTACAGACATCTTCTTCTGCGGGCTCATCCACCTACAACTCTTCCTTCAGTATGTGCCTATCTTTTCGTGCTGGTTAAACACGTTATTTACGTATACCTTCAACAACTCCGCAGCATTTCCTCGTCGGTCTCTTTACACCAGGCCAGCGCAGCACTTTTGTGCCATTTTCAAGATCGATTGCTTTCTCGACTCCGCCTGGAGTACCAGTCGGCTTCTTCCAGTCGTCGAGAAGCCACCTTCTATGCTACCTGGGCGCCGGCCGCTCCATGGTTTGCGATTGATTCTGGACTGCTACACCTATCAGTACCCTAGGACATTCTACACCTCCTTTGCTGAGTTCCGTGGCACCCTGGTGGCCTCCTCCACTCTACGACTCGTGCAATCCACGCTACCGTTGAATTGTGAATGCTAATGCCATCTCAGTGTATTTTCATGCTTACTCGTGTACATTACTTACTTTCACCCCGCCTGTATTATGTTGCTTTGGTGCCCTCGTTAAATAACTTGCACAATTGTGCACGCTGTGTTTTTATCTCATGTATGTAATGTTTTACCTTCACGGCGGTGTTTGTGCTGTTCTTTTTCTAATTGTGTACTATTGTTTCGCCTGTGTTATCCTGTAAATCATGCCCAGCCAATGTCATGTGACACGGTGTGTTTCTCTTTGTCACTTCTGCAATTTTTATTCAATAAGCTTTGCTTGCAGCATTTGTTATTCATCCCCATTGTCATTGCAGTGTATATACCATCATGTTTTTATCAGTTTTGTATTATTTCCCAGTGAGACGCCCAATACTGTACGTCTCCCTCTTATGTTTTTTTATGATAAATTAGAATAAAGCGATTTTGAAACCTTGCTTTATGGCTCGGTGCATTATCCTACTGGTACCAACAAGGCTCGGTTCCATAGTGTTGCCACAGAGTTGGTAGAGCATAATTGTCCAGAATATCGAGGTTGACGTGCTGGTTAACAGATTGGTCCACGATAACCAATGGGTCGGGACCATACCACAAAAAACACCCCCACACGAGTGCACTGCGAGCTCCAAACTTGACCGTAGGAACAGTACACTGTGGTAAATAGCGTTACCCTGGCTTTTCAAATTCTTTATTCTGGGCAAAAATGAAGTGCAGTGGCTACATGAGCCTGAGCAACACTATTCCAGGAAAATTAACAGACAAACTAAATGTATTTATACAAAGAAAGAGTTCTGTGTACATAAGCGGAAGGCAAATATACACAATACAAGCACAATACAAATAAAGAATAATTACAATAGGCTATGACTGCGCCAGGAAATGAACGAAATCCTGATGTGTATATACATAAGATGAGCACAATTCACAAGATGAGAGTAATATATTCATATAGAATGAGTGTCAAGAAACCTAGGCAAATACCATGCCAGGAAAATGAACAATAAGTGATGATTTTATACAGGGAATAAGTATCATATATATAATGAGAAGTCTGAATTTTTTCTTAAACACAAACTCTATGAATAATTACAATATGCGGTGATTGTGTCTGGAAATGCATAAAGAATGGATGTGTATATACATGGGACGAACGTATTTACAGGATGAGAATGACAGATTGATACAAAACGAGTAAAATATGAACAAATAAGACAAAAATATCACACTAGGTCAGCACAACGGCTGCAACATGCAGAACCGAAGGGTAAGCTTCGGAGCGGGAGATGTGCAACAAACATGTGCGAATACAGTAAAAACAAGAAAGATGGCACCGAATTATCGGGTGTAATAAGCACGTCTTTTGAATCCGTTCTGACGCAAATTAAATTTATCAAAGCTATTCAAAGTCAATGGAACCGGTATGGGAAAATATAGTACCTGACGGAAGAAAGAAGTTTTTCATTCGGCTTTTTTAATCCCTCAGATATCGCTGTAAACGGAATCGTGAGCTTACGCCCTCTGCTTGCAGACTTGTGAGGTAAGAAGAACGTGAACTTATATGAGAAACGTTCGCAACGGAAACGCTCTCCAACACAGAAAAAATTTTCAAATCGAACTCTAAGAAGTAGAGATATTGAAAAAAATAAGATATTCATCTACGCTCCCTGGTGTAGAAACCATGCATTATTTCAAGAAGAAAAGGTTCCTAAAAGGTTTGTTGACATGAATAGTATCGGTCAACAAACGACCTTTTTTTCAATTGAGATTTCAGAAGCTCATATTTTGCTGCAAATACATCAGAAGCGGAAATTAAGACTTACGCCACCTGGTGGCCAAACCATTTTTTACAAAAATTTGAAAATATGTGTAAACGATTTCCCATCAGGAGCTGTATCCGGTGCAGAAAGAAGTTTTAAAATCGGAGGTTTAGAAGCGGAGATATAGGGGGAAAGTAATTTACCTTTACGCCCCCTAGCGGAAAGTTTATGAATAACTTGAAAATTTTGAAATTATATGAAAAACATGTCACACTCAGAACATTATCCAATAAAGAAGAAATTTTTCAAATTGGACTCCTAGAAGTTGAGATATTGACAAAAATAAGATATACATCTACGCCCCCTGGCGGAGAAACTGTGGAATATTTTAAGAAGAAAATATTCCGAAAACGTTTATCGATGTGAGTGGCATCAGCCCACGAAAGAATTTTTTAATCGGTATTTTAGAAGCTCAGATTTTATGGCAAATACATCAGAAGCAAAAATTAACACTTACGCCCCCTGGTGGCCAAAGTATTCTTTACCAAAAATTGGAAATTATATGCAAAAGATTTTCCATCAGGAGGTGTATCCGCTGCAGAAAAAAAAATTTAAATCGGAGTTTTAGAGGAAGAGTTATCGGAAAAAAAAGTAATTTACTTTTACGCTCATTAGCGGGAAATCTATGCGTAATTTGAAAAAGTGACTATATCTAAAATACTCTTCGACATAAATGGAATCATAAGATAAAATAATTTTTTCAATTGGATGTTTAGAAGCAAATATGTGGAATAAAACGTATTTTTTGAATTCGACATCATCCGCATTTACGCCCTCTAGCGACGAAATTGTACATCGTAGAAAAACGTTTTTCAAATCGGACTAATAGTTGCAGAGATATCGTGGGTACGGACGGACGGACGGACAAACCGATAACATAAGCACGACCTTTTTTTTACAAAAGACATGCTAATAATGTGAACAGGAAATAAAGAGCAACACAACATACAGCACCAGGGCTGAAGTAGGTACAATACAAATTAGAGGTGACAGCGGTAATATTTACAACATGTGCAAAACATAGTACAGAAATAACGCAAAAGAGTAAATAAAAAAAATCGCATTGCACAGCACCAGAGTTGAGAACGGGTGTCGAAAGCATAGATACATGACAGAACTGGTGCAAAAACACAATGCAGATGAAACAAGTTATAGATGGGTTTATACAAATCTGAACAAAAATATTGATAAACAAGATGGTGCATAGTTGTAAAAAAAGACGGTGTGTCGAAAAACAGCAAAAACAATGATAAATATCACTTTTGGGTTGTAGGCTGAACCAGAAGATGGTGTGAAGAGATCAGCATAGAGTTCTTCTAGGTGGTATCAATCGTGAAGAGGCGACGTGGTGCGAGGGAGGGAAAAGTCCAGTCGAAAAAATACGGAGTTCACAAAGTGAGCTAAGTCCTGGTAATCTGGCGTTCAAATCAGCAGACGCAGGTCTTCAGAAGGCTCAGAGAAAACCACCGGCGTAGCGAATACCAGTCACACATAAATTGTGGGATACAGCCCTCTGCACCGGCGGAGGCAAAAGCAAGTCGCAGACGTGATGTTAGGCGGCACCGAAATTGATGACAAAGGGCCTCTCCCGCCTGGAGGAGGGATGGCAGGCCATTGGCAGGTTGAAGTTGGATATTGAAACAGTAGATAAAATGGCGAGCCAGGATCAAAACGTAGGCACACACATCCGGGAGAGTCACAGGTGGAGAGTAAGAGCGTAGTATTGTGCGAAAAGCCTGGAATGGTAGATCCTCTCCACACAGGTGCTTAACGTTTCGTTCTGGTGGTGATGATAGTGGCGAGGCTGCAGAGGACCACACTTTCGACAGAGCGGCCGGTAGGACATCCGGAATGAGCAGAGGCGCAATTGATGAGGAATTAAGAAGGAAGTGATAGAGGGACTGAACGGAAATGCTGGAGAGAGGAAGAGCGCAGCCCCGAAAGAGGAGGAAGAAAAAGAGAGGAAGGGAGGAAGAGGAAACACGGAGGAGACCAGAAGGGAAAGCAATGTTAGGAAAGAGGGTTATAATGGAAGCGCGAAGGGAGTCATAGAGCGAAAGAGAGGTAGTGGTGCGAGGGAGGAGAGGAGAGAGTTCTGAGAAAGGCTTCCAGGAGAGGTCGGGGGAAAGAAGTTCTCGGACAGATGCGATCCCGACGGGGAGCCAGGAAAGGTCAGTGAAGTAAGGGGTGTTAGGAGGATGGATGGCAGAAGAAAAGAAGAGGGGCTCAGCTAGAAGCTCAGAGGTAGAAGCAGGTGGGGCGTGGCAAAGGGGGAGAGAGCGGAGGAAGGAGAGCGTCTCCGTGTAGACGGAGGAAAGACCAGAACGGAGATAGGGAAAGTCATCCATGAGGAGAAACGTTTTAAAGGTAAAGCGGGGGTTGGTCGGTTAAATCATCACATCCCTCGGAATAGATGCTGGAGATCCAGGAGCATAGATGAGACGTAGTAATGACGCCACTCTCTGGGCTTTGTATAACAGGCGGGCATCAACAAGCGCTATGCCGCCATGAGATATAGGACGACAAAGAGTTGGAACTTGCACCCAGTAGTGTCGGGTCCAGATAATAGTGGAGATGAGCCGAGTGAGTTCATTGAGGGAGGAGATTGACATCCGGGATGCAGACCAGACGCGCAAACAGGAGGAAGAAGGTAGGTGCGAGCCAAGCGCGCTCTATTGACAAAAGAGGCTCAGAACTGGACTTGACGCCAGCAGGCCGCCTAGCGAACGAGGCGATGTCGTAGAGTAGACCAATTGGAATTGCGTGCTGCGAGAATTGTGCCATGGTGAACTTCAAGGAACTTCTGTATACTTCTGTCCAAGAAGCGCCCATTGTGATGTCCGTCCGGGAAATCCAGCGAACCACACCATAAGCGGACCCTTTTAGAGGTGTTGAGGGATGCCGCTAAGCAAGAAGAGTAGAGATCATAAAGTGGAGCAAGGATGTCGAACTGAGGGTCCACTCGGATACAAAAGGTAGCGTCGTCCACGTATGCGGAATATGTGATGGTGAAGTGCCGCGTACTTGATGTTGGAGATGGAAGGGCGGCAAGAAAGCTCCGATGAACAGTGCGAAGGAAGGGCTCGAAAGCCAGTGCAAATAACTTCCCAGAAAGTGGGCCACCCTGCCGGATGCCACGCAAAAAGGAGATGGGCGCCGTAAGGATGGTGGCCGTCTTGACCTGAAAGACGGTGTCCTAGTAGAGTGCAAGAATAGAGGTGACAAAGATGGAAGGGAACCCAAAGGCAAGCAGAGTAGCAGAAAGAAACGAGTGAGAGATCTTGTCAAACGCAGCACTTTGATCCACGTTAAGGAGGGCGAGAGATTCAGATTTAGTGCTGGCAAGGTGAATAAGATCGCGTAGAAGATTAATGTTAAAAGCAATGGACCGGCAAGGAGCCGTATAGGACTGGTCGGGGAAAAGAAGGAAAGGAAGAATCGGGTTAAGTCGTAGAGAAAGGAGTTTGGTGAAAAGTTTTATAGTCAATGTTTAATAGTGAAATGGGACGCCAATTTCCAGGTCGAGCAGGTTACCCCCTTGGGAAAAAGGACCAAGTGGGCCACAGTGAACCCCCTCGGAAGAGTAGAGGAGGCAAGAGCAGAGGTAAAAGCAGCAAGAAGAAAGGGAAGGAGAGAAGCGAAGAGGGAGGCCATCAGGGCCAGTGACAGCCTGGGGATTGAGAAGAGCGAAAGTGGTCCTAAGCCCAGAAGGAGTGATAGATTGGAGAAGAGAAAGGTTAGCGGGAACTGTTGGAAAAGAACAGAGCAAAGTAGACGTGCAGAAGTGGAAGGCGGAGCGGTTTTACTGTATTTGGTTGAGAAGTATCGATGTACTTTATAACGAAGTGAATTTCTCCGTCATTTTTATCCGCGCCAGGATTCGAACCCGGATCCCCTCATTCAGGAATAAGTCACTCTACCAGTTGAGCTACGTGGACATTTTATTCTGATTCCTATCTGCCTTTATGTCGTGTGCGTCCTTCTGGCAGGTACGTCACATCTCCTGGTACGTTACAACTTGTATGCAAACAGCATCAGGGTCCGACGTTTCTTGACCGTGGGGTAGACGGATAACCTGGAGACGATTGGAAGAACGACGCTTCTTCTCTAGTGAGGAGAGAAACTTAAATGTACAATCTTCGGGTGAGAGATGTTGTAACCGAAGACGGAGAATAGCCTGCCGGGTATGAGGTTCACGCAAAGCATGTACATACGCTGGATAAAGGGGGTGATTAGCCCCTAGCTGTGCGAGAACTTGCCGTAGATTGATTTCTTCCATGTGCCGAAGAGTAGAAGCTGTAAAGGAGTGCTCCTTGAGGAGGTAGAGAAGGTGCGACTTAACGTGTAACCAGTAAGTCAGAGCACAGGCTGCAGTGGAAATTCCTGAGCGATAATTTTGGAGGAGTGGAGGAGTGGAGGAGTTCTCGAACCTCGGAACACAGGACTGTGTCATCCAGGAGAGAAGAGTCCAACGTCCAGGAGTGAAATCTGGATTTCTGTCTAAAGGAGGAGTGAAATGTGACTGTCACGGCACAGTGGTCCGAGGACGCGGTAGGTACATGCGTTCAGTCCGTGACTACTGGCAACAGAGAAGCAGAAGCGTAAAAACAATCCAGTCTTGCGGAGGAGGAGGAGAAGGAAGCTGCAGGCGATCGCTACGTATGAGAAACAGTCGTGGAACATAGCTGGCGAAAGATGTCGGAGAGATCACACTCGGTGACCAATGTCTGTAGAAGATTCACGAGACGGAGGCGTTATTCCCGACAAGTAGGAGCACGGTCTAAGTCTGGCTCTAACGTGCAATTAAAGTCTTCACCAATCACCACGTGATCCGACGGCATGGCAGATCGAAGTGCTGTGCGTAATGCCAAGAAGAGAGAAGTGTAGTGTGCAGGTGAACACGGGAGGTAGATATTAAAGATCAGGTAACGCTGCCCTCCTAAAGAGAAGGTAAGACGTTGTAGTAGATCATCGCAAAGGCTTTGAACTCTGACAGACGAAATTGCTTGCTGGAACTGGGAACGTAAACCGATCGCCAGTCCGCCAGGGGCGGAGAGCCGATATGCGTAATAAAACTGGTAATCCCACCTATGACATCGATGAAACTGCCTGGTGGGGAGACAGTTTGTCTCTTGGAGAAGAAGGATATCTGTGTGGAGGTGGTGGAGGTCTTCCTGAGCAAGCGCATTCGCCAAAGGGGTGCTAAAACCCCTACAATTCAGAGTCGCTATCATGAAGGGAAAGATCCGATGGTGAATTTAGGGCATTGTCGGCAGCTGTCTGCAGGTGTTTGAGACGGCTTCAGAATGTTTTGTGCCAGTCCCCGGCCCTAAAAAGGGAGTGTGACATAGTTGTGAAGTGAGAACGTAACGCTATCAGTTGCGTTATGATCTCGTGATGATCGTATGGAATCTTGGCGAGGAGGTTGCGAGCCATATTCCTCATCTGAGAGCCGATGACGAGATTGTATCGCCAAAATCGCCTGTTCCTCCTGCCCAAGAACAGGCGATTGTGGGAGGGAAGACGTCTCCAGGAGATTCAGGATGCCTCCTAGGGTGATGGGAGCGCAGATGTATTCCTCGGAGTTATAGTCGACAGAACTTTCCAAGATGGATGCTTGATCCACTGAACGATCACGGCCACCCTGATAAATAGGTGAGGTGCATGATTTCTTTGCACGAAGGCGACCCTTTCTGAGACGCTTAGGCCGAGGACCGGCGCGCCCAAGTCCAGCGGTATGTGGGTCTGGCACTTTGAAGATGTTCGATGGAGCTTCCAGACATGCAGAGGCGGAGAAATGGGGGGTAGCAGTCGCAGAAGGCACGTCTGAAGGCAGGGCTTTCTCGGGTAAGGGGGTACCATACTGTTGGCTAGGTGGCTGTGCAGGTGTTGAGCTAGTATTTGGAACTGGTGACGAAGACGCCCGTAGATCAATGTCTGTAGTAGGAACTGGTGACGAAGACGTCTGTTGACCAATGGCTGTAGGATGACTCTCGCCAGATGTTGAGCTGGTAGTTTGAAATGGCGACGAAGATGTCTGTTGACCAATGGCTGTAGGACGACTTTTGCCATAAGTCGGCTCTCGTGTCTCAGCGGCGCTAGAAGAAGGTGCTGTATGGATAGATTTAGGAGGAGGATATCGTACAGCAGAAGTAGAGACAGGATGCTGGCCGAGGCTCCGAGTGTGTCCAACGCCCTTACAAGCTGAGCAGATGGTGCCCACTATGAGCTCGATCTTACGTATATGAGGGTCACAGCGCACCTTGAGAATTCTTGGAACACGCAGCATGTCGTCCATCGTGGGAAAGACCACCTGGGCATTGCGGCGGCAGCCGAGCAGGTATTTATCCTCAGGCGTGTCGTAAGTACTGACGCCTCCCACTGTACGCCCATAGTGGTTAGCAATAGACGGTAAGACATCATCTGTGATTTTAGGTGGGACAGGATAGAAGCTAATCGGGACAGCCATGTGTGTACAAGGCGTAGCAATTAAGTGTCGAGCGCTGTTGGCTGGGAGCTTGGTGTTTGGAAGTCTCTGGAATGTAACTCCGAGGCTCACTTTTTGCAAGAAGTGCTGGGCTTCAGGGGAAGCTGACGGAAGATCCACCGTGATTTCGGTAGCTCCATACTTTGTCGTATAGGGGTAACCAGTAGAAGATCGCTGATAGGAAGTCAAACCGACGGTGGCAAACGAAGGGTCAGGCTCACCCCGTGATGACGTCAGATCTTCTTGATATTGTGTGACGTCCATGGCTTTAATTTCAGTAGGAGGGGAAGACAGGGATGCACCTCTCGGTGCAGTAGACGAAGCGATGACGTCATCGGGTAAGGCAGTGCAGGGGCTTGTAACAGGAGCTGTGTCTATCGGCGTCTGACGCGTATTAGAGAGAGAGAGCAGGAAAGTCACTTCCGGTGAACAGGGCTGGAGCATCGCTCCTACCGGAAGCCACCATTTGCAATGGCGATAAGGAAATGTTGTCTTAGCCAAGCCGACCAAGACAGAAAAACGAATAGAACTCAAAACAAGAAAGATGACACCGAATTTTCGGGTGTAATAAGCACGTCTTTTGAATCCGTTCTGACGCAAATTAAATTTATCAAAGCTATTCAAAGTCAATGGAACCGGTATGGAAAACAATAGTATCTGATGGAAGAAAGAAGTTTTTCAATCGGGTCTTTAATCCCTCAGATATTGCTGTAAACAGAATCGTGAGCTTGCACCGACTTGTGCGTTAAGAAAAACATGAATTTATATGAGAAACATTTCGCACCGGAAACGCTCTCCAACATAGAAAGAATTTTGCAAATCGGACTCTTAGAAACAGAGATATCGACAAAAATAAAATATGACTTTACGTCCCTTTGGTGGGAAAACCATGCATTATTTTAGGAAGAAAGTGTTCTCAAAAGGTATTTCCATATGAGCACTATCGGTCCAAGAAAAAAAAAATTAGTCAAATTTTCAGGAGCCCAGATTTTGCTACAAATACATCAGAGGCAGAAATTAACACTTACGCCTCCTGGTGGCCGAACCATTCTTCACCAAACATTAGAAATTATGTGAAAATATTTTCCATCAGATCTTGTATGCGATACAGGAAGAATTTTTTAAATCGGAGTTTTAGAAGCAGAAATAACGCAGAAAACGCAATTTACCTTTGTGCCCCCGAGCGGAAAAACTATGATTTACTTGAAAATTTTGAATTTACAGGAAAACCATTTCGCATCGGAGACACTATTCAACAAAGAAGGAATTTTTCAAATCGTATTCCCAGAAGTAGAGATATTGACAAAAATAAGATATATATCTACGCCCCCTGGCGTAGAAACCATGAATTATTTCAAGAAGAAAAAGGTTCCTAAAAGGTTTTTCGACATGAGTAGTATCGGTCTACAAACGACGATTTTTCTTCAAGCGGGAATTTAGAAGCTCATATTTTGCTGCAAATACTTCAGAAGCTTCATTAAGATTTACGCCCCTGGTGGCCAAACCATTTTTTTACAAAAATAAGAAATTATGTGCTAACGATTTCCCAGCAGGAGCTGTATCCGGTGCAGAAAGAATTTTTCAAATCGGAGATTTAGAAGCAGAGATATAGGGGAGAAACGCAATTTACCTATACGCCCCCTAGCGGAAAGTTTATAAATTGCTTGAAAATTTTGAAATTATATGAAAAACATGTCACACTGCAAACATTATCCAACAAAGAAGGAATTTTTCAAATCGGACTCCTAGAAGTAGAGATATTGACGAAAATAAGATATACATCTACGCCCACTGGCGGAGAAACTGTGGAATATTTTAAGAAGAAAATATTCCGAAAATGTTTATCGATGTGAGTGGCATCAGTCCACGAAAGAATTTTTTCCATCGATATTTAAGAAGCTGAGATTTAATGGCAAATACATCAGAACCAAAACTTAACACTTACGTACCCTGGTGGCTAAAGTATTCCTTACCAAAAATGTGAAATTAAATGCAAAAGATTTTCCATCAGAAGATGTATCTGCTGAAGAAAACATTTTTCAAATTGGAGTTTTAGAATAAAAGTTATAGGGGAAAATGTAATTTACTTTTACGCCCCCCCCCCCCCAGCAGAAAATCTATGCGTAATTTGAAAAAGTAACTATATCTAAAATACTCTTCGACATAAATGGAATCGAAAGATAAAATAGTTTTTTCAATCTAATGTTTAGAAGCAAATATATGGAATAAAACCTAGCGGCGAAATTGTACATCGTAAAAAAAAACGAAATAAAGGATCATCATTTCCACATTTCAAGTTTCCCAACGCAAAAAGAATTTTTCAAATCGGACTAATAGTTGCAGAGATATCGTGGATACAGGCGGACGGGCGGACGGACAAAGCGGTAACATAAGCACGATCTTTTTACAAAAGACGTGCTAAAAGAAGAAAACACTTACCGACCCGGTAGGTATCCAAAAGGAAAGACACACACAAAATGTATATCGCCTGGAAAGCAGATAAGGGCACTTACAAGGCAAAAAGCACGGAGCTCACAAAACAACAACACACGAGTACGTTCACCGGCTGCCGCCATACCCACACACGGCCATCAGACTGATGAATCGTTTGTCTCGATTCATCAGTCCGTAGAACCCGTTTCTATTGATCTGCGGTCCACGGTAAATGTTTTTTACACCATGCTCAACGACGAGTAGCATTCCGAGTGGAGATGAAAGGCTTATGAGCAGTCGCACGACCACGGTAACCCATGGAATGAAGTTCTCTGCGAATATTACGTGTACATACCGAGGTTCCAGCATTTTTAGTCACCTGTACACTGATGTCTTGTGCGGTACTCCGTCGATTGACTGTAACGACTCTCCTGAGGATTCGGCGGCCCCTATCACTGATTTTCTTTGGTCTGCCGGCACTTTTTGCTGCTTCAGGCACGCGATTTGTCTTCCACTTATTAAGTACACCCAAAACAGTTGACTTGGGTATGTTTAAACGCCTCCCGGTTTCTCTTATGGACAACAAACTAATATAACACTCAACAATTTTTCCTTTCTGAAAGTCAGTTCTTTCCCGCCGCGACATTTTCAGTCAACCTCACAGTGCGATTTGATCGCGGTCAGCTGCAGGCTTGTTTTTTTTTTTTTTTTTTTTTGATTGGAGGTTTAACGACCACCGTGAGCAACTCAAATGGGCTATAAGCAGTCGCCCGTCCCTAATTTAGGGTCACTGGTTCCAGGGAAGGGAGAGAGCCAGTGCCGTAAGACAAACACAACATCCATGCCTGACCGGGATTCGAACCCGGACCCCTTACGGACGAATGATCAGAGGCCAACGCCTTAGACCACTGCGCCACCGGGGCGGCGGCTTGTTTTTGTACCGTTCGCAGCTGTACCGCGCACCTTAACAACGCAGCGGATCCGTTCATTTGCTTTTGAAGGGGTGTCCGATGACTTTGGTCAATATAGTGCATATATGGTACAGAAGCAGTAAGGAAGGTTACGGTACATACGTTGTTTCACACTGTATCTCTATTAGCATACATTAAAATTGCCATTATTTGTTAATGATTATGCGATATACTACAAAATATCTTGCATATCTGAAAATAAGTGTAAATTTCCAACAACCTCCAGGTCCTGCGTGGAAAACAAATTTGTTGCAAGTGTATTATATTCATTAAAGTTACTAATGCTTAGCTTGTATACTACAAGTTGTAAACTAGTAGCAGATATAGAAATTCATCTCAGGCGGGGGGGGGATACTCAGGTCTAAAAAAAGAGGAGAGACTTTATGGAGGACACACACACACACACACACACACTGTAAACTTGTCCGCACCTTCTTGTAATCGCGAAGATTTTTAAAATTTTGCATTAAAAACTGTTTCTAAATTTTAAATTACAAGCTTCCAACGAGAACTGAAAATTCAGTACTATTTCTCATAGCTTTCAATTGCCCGCTTTTCGAGAAAACCAACTTGCTGCTTCTAAATCTCACGTCTGGGTAAAATCTTTCAAAAAAATTGATCCCTTCTATTGAGATGGGTTAATCTATTATAAACATTTCCAGCCAGGAATGCGTTACAAGATTTTTGTTTATGGCCCAATCGAGATACGTACTTAGCTTTGTCGCCTACACTATCTCACACGCACTTCAAAGTCTACCCCACACGGTGACTTTCCAGACACCCAATTAGCAATGATGCCAGACAATACTAAAAACGAACAGAACAAAGCTCACCCATAACTTTTCAGGATCAGTCAAAATCTCTTTTCACTTCCACTCTCATCTTTCTCTGTTTCTGAACCTCTAGTTTTAATGTTTTTTGTTTTGTTTTGTTTTTGTTTTTCTGCTGAAGCTAGAACAGAACACATTTTATCTCCAAATTTACAGCAAATTTTAGTTATAAAACTTTTACGAAAACCTGTGGATTTATTACTGTAATTTTTCAAAAATAAATGCATTAATTACTTGAATATTGGCCATTCAGAAAGGAAACATCTGCTTCGGGGGTGATCGCCCCCCCCCCTCCTCCGCCGCTGGATCCGCTCCTGTTGTAAACGGTTTAATATATCAAGATAATACCGCAACTTGTGGCAGCTAATTTAAGCTCTCACAACCCGTTACCGTGAACGTGTTGGAACACCCAAAATGAAGGAGTTAATTTATTGTATTCAAGCCCTAGGTTAAAAGGAACTGCAACTCTTGGTTCGGAAACTATTCACCATTTACTTCTCGAATGACAAGAATATAACATATTTAAATGAGCAAATCAATCGGACGACTATTTCAGGTGATAAAAGATATGTACTATTATATTGGCTACTCTGTTTACGAACAATTTTGGGAGCTCGTTAACTTTCCTCCGATTCATGAGACATAACAGGAACTTGTTACAGGAGAGCTTCCTTTCGTGAATGATCCCACGCTCTATGAAGATAGTCGGTTCCTAAGCCCTTTGATGAGCATTGATCTCTCGGAGTCAATATTTTCGCGCAAAATTCCCCTGCATTCTGTAAAACTACCGTACACTATGTCTCGGTGAATCAAAGGGCTTTTCTCTGTAAGAGCTCTTATCGTTCAGTCGTCATGCGGTGACAACGTCATCTGATACTAATGTTTGTCAAGGTATGTTTGTTTCAAGTGAAATACTCCACATGCGTTCGTTAAAAACAATTAGCGTTAAAAGACGTTTGAAATTTGAAAATTCCGATTCCCACCACACTAGTACCCTGCATAACGGAAATCACAAGACACATATCCGTGGATCAAAAGGGCAGTCTTGCTACAATACCAACTTTTCCATTTCAGAATTCATTCACAGCTGCTATGTAGTTGATTTTTCAGTAGTAGGGAAAGATACTGAAAGTAGAAGAAAACAGTTCACAGAATTTAAATTGGAGTAAACGGTAAATCTGAAAGCTTATAATTAAATTAACTCTGCATTGCTCATGTGGAGTGTGGTAAACCCCTGCAAATTTATTTCATTGAACTGCTCGTTGATTCCGTGTCAAAAATGTGGAAAGCATATTTGTTTAGAACACATTTCCCCATTGTGTAAAGACTGTTTCTCTGAAAGTGACTCGGAATAGAACACAGTTAGGATATTTGCATAAATCAATATTCTGAACATTCTGCAATGTGTAATATGTTTTTTATTAAATACTCTTCCTTAATGAATCTGCATAACCATTTAATACGATATTGACAACATTTTAACCATGTAAAGGTATTTGTTTCATTCAAGTTGCAAATTGTGTAAGGAAAATGTTAATAAATAAATTATCCTCTATTTCAGACAGGTGAATTATAATTTTGCAAAAAATTATGGTTACATTAGTTAATAAATATTAAAAGAAGTGTTTGTTTTATACACTTTACAGTCCTTGAAAACACCGGTAAAATTTTAGAAAATAATTTGGGGTGTGTAGAACTCCACCTGAGTAATAATGTAAACATTCTTGACCTGAGCAATGCAGGGTTAATCATGTGGCGTACCGTATAACCCCTCCCCCTACAGAAAATATCTTTGAGTCCCTTTTGCAAAAATTTATTACCTTTCAATTATTGAAATTTTTAAATTCTATATCATTAACTAGGTTTTACGACCGTTTCAAAATTTAAAATCCTTTGGAACCTACAAGTATTTTTCGTAAAACTAAAATTTTTTCACTTTATTGTGTGTAACACAAATGCGGACATTGTAGCTAAAATGATGGTCCTCGTTTTATACCAATACAAAGTACTGCAAAACACTTACGGCAAAGTTAATGATATCATGCAAATTTTATTCTTTTAGAGAATCAAGGCCACTGTCATTTCGATGTCTCACGATCATACACACAAAACATGTAACTGCCGTATCATAATGTCTAACGAGCTTTTCCGATTTATATGAAAATACTGAATATACGTAAGGAAATAAATAAGTACCAATTAAGAATTTTCGCAGAAAAAACGTAAAACTACTAAATTTTTTTACTCTTGAATATAAGAATCATACTTAATATGTCGCAATGTTTCGCACATAATGAAACTTTTTCTGTTGACTCTTATAAAAAAAATTACACAGGTCCTTATTTCTTCGTCCCTGTAAAGAACACCTTTTAGTTCATCGTAATAGTTTTCAAGAGCAATATGCCATTATTTCTTAAAAGAAAGGTGTTTGATCAATGCAGCCTTCCAGTGCTTACGTATGGTGCAGAGACGTGGACCTTAACTAAAAGAGACATACAAAGACTGCAGACAACTCAAAGTACCATGGAGAGATGCATGCTTGATGTAATCAGGAGAGATAAGAAGAGGAACTCGTGGATCAGAAAAATGACAAGAGTGATAAGAGTGGAAGACATCATGATCAGAGTAAAATTCCTGAAATGGCAATAGGCTGGACATATTGCCAGAAGGACAGACCATCGATGGACAGCTGAAATTTTAGACTGGATTCCAAGGGGCAGGAAAAGACCCAGAAGAAGACCACGTGGAAAATGGGTGGATGAAATTCGAAAGTATGCGGGAGTAACATGGAGGAGACTGTGTAACGTATACTCTAGATTCACTTTCTTTTTGATTTTTACTATCTCTGGTTATTTTATTTTACTATGTAAATTATCTTCTTACTGAACGAGATGTTATTTCTCCCGCTGAATGAGATCTGGCAATGGGTGTAAGTCGTGACGTGGTGGTAGCCAGTATAAATAGGCGCGTTCAACGATACCAGAGAGAGCTTTTGTGTTACGTGAGAGAGCTTTTTGTTGATGTGCGTAGGGAGAGCTTTGGTTATATGCGTAAGGAGAGCTTCGTTTATGTGAGTAGAGCTTCGTTCATGTGCAAGGAGCTACGTTTTATTGAGTAGCTGTGTGTCCGGTGAAGTGTATGTTGGATCATATCAAGAGTTTCTCTAATAAAAAGTTGTTCTAGTAAGTACGTTTTTCTCAGTTCAGAGTTTTGTCAGATCTCTGTCTGGCTGTTAGGTTTATTTCATTGGTTGTTATTATTAACAACCAGCATAAGACTTTATTCATCTTAATTACTACTACAACATTACTACCAGTTATAAGCTTGTTCGTTATTATTACTACACTACTAGCAAGCAAGTTTATTCATGATATAATTAACACAACAAGCATTAGAAGAAGCATTAGTAGAAAAAGCTTGAATTCATTATAACTGGCACAAGACAGACCGTTGTGGAAGAAACTTGGGGAAACCTTCGTCCAGGAGTGTATTGATAATGTTTGGCAATGATGATGATGATGATGATGGGGATTCTGAAGGATGTGTAACTATGTTAAAACAACTGTAGTACATAACACCTTATCCTAATTGCTTTAAAAATTTCATTCATTGGACTGATATTTCTTTCACATTCACTTATTAATATGTATGGTTGCAAAACATGGTCTCAAGTCCCCTAAAGAGAGGGCCTGCTTTTCCGCTGTACAGTTTTTATATACAACCATGAAAATTATTTCTACATGTTTTACTTATTTATGGAAAAAAAATATGGAAATTGCTTTTCTTCTTAATATTTTATCCAAAGCAGCCCCGTCAAAAATTCCTGGCTATTTGTTATCTCTTTAACCAGCTTCGCATGAAATTACAGCAAAATATTTTGTAAAACATCTTTTGCTGAGGCTAGAGCCCTCTTAGCCGTGAGCCCCCCTACGACCCACCCACCCCCTCCACCCCCACCCTCCGCAGTGCGGGGATGCGGGGCCATCAGTACGCCCCTGATCATATGGTGTACATTTCGAATTAAACACATACCCATATTAAAATTCCTGATCGCTTTAAGGTATCCCACTACGTTGGAATCACTTTTTTGAAAAAATGCAAGAATGGGTAATTTTTTTTATGAAGGTTAACACACAGAAACACATAAACGTTGAAAAAAAATGATATCAATATAAATTTTCAAGAAATTGGAAAAAATAATTTAAGAAAATATGTCGTTTACGGTAAACGCTCTAAATAAAAAAGTTACAGATATATGACGGCATTTTTTGCATGAGTATATGCGCATGACTGTTATCTAAGCATTGAGCTAAAAGGTAAGTGATGTTCCTAAACACTGCTGAGATACACTCATTCCTACATGCATTAATGTGAATTTTCGACTAATTTCTTCACTATGTTGAATGTAAATAGCTATAACTTAACTATGAACTGACAAACAGAAAACGTTTTGTTCATTGCATGCACAACCTTGTAAGAAAAATGTATTCCAAGTTTCATCAATTTATTTACATATCTTTTGCAGTTATCATGTTTTCCGTAAAGAGTTCGGGACAAAAATCTCATTCTGCAAAAAACGCGATTTAAAGTTAAAAAGACACAGTTTTAATGGGAAGAAAAGTATGTTTAGGTTTGGCAACCACGCAAACATAAATTGCATAACATAATTGTATCCAAAGTATTGCCAGATCCGTAAAATCTTGTACAAAATATTTTCTACTCCAATTTTATGCACAAATAGTAAGACTAACCTAATTATTCCCCAGCTTCCAGTCTTTCAAGTGTCACTTCCCGTTCGTTTGACACCTGGGTTTGGATATTCCGATTGCTATAACTCTGTATTTATTCATCGTAGACAAGAAACAAAGGTAGTTTTGGAATCCTAAAGAATGGGGCTTTAAAATGAACAGATTTTTACAAAATGTGAAATTTGGCCCAAAACGACCTTTTCAACGTAGAGGGGTACCTTAACACTGAAATTATGTCCAGAATACCCTTTTTCAAGCAATAAGGTCACATAATATTTTATGGCTTCGTCAGAATGCGAATTGATATCCTAAAGTCATGCCATATTCTACGTTGTGCAGTTACTCTTAACTCTTTAACACACTGAAAGGAATTAACTCGGGGTTAGATAAATGGACTAAATCAGCTGGAATGAATACATTACATGTCTAAGAAGTGCGCCCAATGCGGCTGGAACAAGTGAACCTGCGCATCAGTAAGCTCTGCTTTTATCGTATTTTTGTTATTCAAAGTGGGCATTAAGGAGTATGACTGACATTAATTCTTCCTGACTGATAACTTGCTAACTGATCCTGATTGATCACTTGTTTGACCCATTTTTTTACCCAGTGGATGATTTCCGTGTCAAGGAGACAAGTTCTATCCCATTATGCCTTCTGTCATGGAGCAGAGAGTAAATAACTACACTGAAGAGCAATTGAATTAGAGACAGCTGGCGTTATGCAAATGTGGCGCTGTGGTCGGCCCTGTAAACGGAAACGACATGACGTATGCAGCGATCCGACAATATAAGGAGTGATGCGACGGGAATCAGTAAGAGTCGGACGCAGTATGGGTAAGACGAATGATCTAAGCGCATCTGATTGAGGGCAAATTGTCGGGGCCCGACGAATGGGTCACTCGATTTCAGAAGTCGTGCAGGCACTGGGATTTTCACGAGCCACTCTGTCACGGGTGCACCGTGAGTACATCGAATCCGGTAAAACCATCCCTGCAAGGAGCAACTGCCGTGGACAACAGCGTGTTGATGAGAGGGGTCGTCGTCGGCTAGCTCGCATTGTAACAGCGGATAGACGGGCCACAGTGTAAGAAATAACTCGGCAATTTAACGCTGCTGCACAAAAACGTGTAAGCAGCCACACCATCCAGAACCATCTCCTCACTATGGGGTACAGAAGCCATCGTCCCACGAGGGTACCGCTGCTGACCGCACACCACAGAGTGCAAAGATTAGCATGGGCACGGGAACATCGCCACTGGACTCAAGACATGTGGGAAAATGTTGCCCGGACTGATGAGTCGAGATTCACGTTGGTACATACGGATGGCAGGATACGAGTACGGCGCAAACCACATGAAGCGATGGATCCTTCTTGCCAGCAGGGTACTCTTCATGCTGGTGGGGGTGGCATTCTCGTCTGGGGACTGTTTACGTGGACTGAAATGGGACCCGTGGTACGTGTAACATCGTCCCTCACAGGTCAACGTTACCGGGATATCCTGGACGACCATTTGCTCCCGTTTGTGCGTCTTCAACATCCCACTGGGGACCTCATCCTGCAACAAGACAATATATATTGTATCCGAATGGTTGGATTAACACTCCACCCACGTGACCTCGCTTCCTTGGCCAGCTAGGTCACGTGACCTCAATCCCATCGAACACATCTGGGATGCCATCGAGAGAGATATGTTCGATGCTCTGACCACCTTCCACCAAATCTTCGTGAACTGTGGGAGATTGTTCAGGGGTCGTGGATCCGTATGGCTTCCCAACGCTTCCTGTGTCTTGTCGAGTTCATGCCGAGACGAATCGCCACCGTCATCAGGGTGAAAGGTGGTGCTACACGTTACTAGACAGGTATCTCTAATTCAATTGCTCTTCAGTGTAGAAAGGAGCGCTTATCAACTTCGACAGGTTTATCTCCGATACTTCTGAGACGAAAGTGAGAAAAGCCTTGTTTCTTTTTTTGTAGCTTTCGCAAAACTCGGTCTCTATGTGGATATTTCTGCTTGGGGAGCACACAAACTTTTGCACACCATTTTGTTCGGATGCATCTGTGCATCTGCCGTTTAGAGGGTTTTTCCTCTAAACCATATGCCTTGGCTTTCCCTAAAGTTAACAACTTATCTGTTGCGTTGTATGATTTCCTAAAAAATGTTTAATTTGTGACCTACGTTGTGTGATTTCAGTACGGGATTAAAGGTAGGAGGGTCTATAGACCTGTAGCCTTGGAGCCCACCATGACAAAGGGCCCAGGAGGCTTGCCTGGACAGAGATAGAGAGAGAGATAGGTTTATAAAATAGTTTTACTTTTGTCTCGTATGATTTCCACTTGGTCCGAAACAAACAAAGGCTGGAAGACTAACAGATTTCAAGGCAGTGACTCACCAAGGGTAAAGGTTTCATATTGTTGTGTAGAGCGGAGTCGGCGAGACAGTTTCAGCTTTTTACTACCATCCACCCACACCTCCCAATTTGCACTTGGAGCCGTTAATGGTCGAAGTCCCCTGTGGCTTCACATTGCATAAAAAAAGAAATTCGCTAAGAAAATTATACAATGCTAAATCATTAGAAAATGCAAGACAAAACCTAGGAATCTTAAGCTTTTAGCTAATGTTTTTGAGAGAACGATGAAAAATACAGTGACTTATATGAAAACTCTGCATATAATTCAGTAGTTACGGTTTCGTGTTTTAACGAACTTCACAATAATTCTTCGTCGTAAGTTCTTTGGAGGCCCACTGAAATGTCTTAGCCAAGGGGCCCACTAAGATCTTAATCCGGCCATGTGTGATTTCTTAAAAAGTATTCAATATCATCCAAAAGTTCAGCGCAATTTTTAACACGACATAATGACCAGTGCTTCCCGAGGCAAAAATTGTGCTACTGCGGTTTCGTGTGAATATGCAATGTGTTCGGGAACTATTGGACACATTACTATTATATAAAACAAAACATTAAACAGATAGAAAGAAACTGACTGTACTAACTTACAATGTAACTACACAAGTTAATAAATTTCGATGTGAGATTCCTTGGTTGCTCGCAGTACGTCCAAGCGATTCTCGATTTCATGCCATACATTGGCAAGCATCTGCGGAGTAATGGAATTAATAGCTGCTTCAGTTCCTGCAAATCAGTACAAGGCGTCTGATAGACACGATCCTTCACATAACCCTACATAATATAATCCAATGGAGTTAGATCTGGAGAGCGAGGAGACCACGGAATGGGACCACCACGCCCAATCAATCTGTTATGTAAATGCTCATTTAGGCACTTACGTACACACTTTGACCAATGCGGAGGCGCGCCGTCTTGTTGAAAAACGGCGTTGTCATTCCTTTCGATCGGGGGTACAGCGAAATTTTCTAGCATACCCAAGTAAATGTCACCATTTATGGTTTTTTCGCAGAAGAAGAAAGGTTTCTCTTTTTCATAGAGCGCACCACACATTAACTTTCGGAGAATCACGTTCCAGTTCAATAGCAGCATGAGGCGGTTTACTGCCCCATATCCCACAGTTGTGACAATTCACAATACCTGATACATGAAATGTGAATTCATCACTAAAAAGTACAGTACTGAGAAAGTTTTCGTCGTTTTCCACTCGATTCAGCATATCCACAGCGAAATCGTATCGCAAAGTGTGATCATTCACATGCATCTTTTGCACTATTTGAATTTTAAAAGCATGAAACTTTAATTTCTTGTGCAAGATATCGTGAACTGTTGATTTCGGAATGCACAGTTCTCTGCTTGCTTTACGAACGGATTTCCTGGGGCTTCGTCGGAAACTTTCATTAACTTCGTCAACCGTCTCACTGCTGACGCTAGGCTTACCGGCTCCTCCACGATGTTCCACATTGCCAGTTTCTTTAAACTGTTTCATCCACCGCTTAATTTAATTCGTTGACGGAGGATTACAACCATACTCTAAACGGTACCGTCTTTTAACTTTGATGACAGACTTTATTTCCGCAAGCCATAACACACGCATAGCCTGACTACTGATTGCGCATTTCTCATACATCCCTCAGCAGGCCACACCTAGCGCCATCTATCGGACTCTGAGAATAACAATTCTGTAAAATAAAAATATAGAAACCGTATTAGTAGTACGTGGCATAGAAAAACTGACCATGCTAATAGGGGTTTTTTTTTACATAATTTTGTAATGTGTCCAATAATTCTCGGACACCCTGTATACTGGTCACCGAAAGTTAAATATATAATGCCGTTTTTTTGTATTTCTATTAAGTAGAAACTGTGGCTGGCAGCTGAGCACATCATTTTGTAACAATAAACAGAGATGCAGGGCCAGATTAAGACCTTCGTGTGCCCCCAAAGAACTTATGACGGAGAATCATTATTAAAGTCCGTTAAAATACGAATTGTAGCAATATGATTGTGATAACTAATACGTTGGGCATTCTTCAAACTAATAAAATACCTGCAGGGTTTTCAAAAAATGTCACTGTATTTTTTACTGTTCTCACAAGAGAATGAGTTAAAAGCTAAAGATTCTTAGATTTTGTCTTGTAATTTTTAATAATTTAGCATTGTATACTTTTCTTAGTGCATCTCTTTTGTTATGCAATGTGAAGTCACAGTGGATTAACGGTTCCAAGTGCAAACAGGGAGGTGTGGATGGATGGAAGTGAAAAAGCTGCAACTGTTTAGCCGTAGCCACTGTACACAGCGAGCGACATGAAAAGTTTACACTTAGTGAGTCACTGCTTTGAAATCTGTTCGTCTTTCTAGCGTCTGTTCGTGATCTAGTGGAAAACATGCTAGACAAAACTAAAACTATTTCACTTCTCTCTATTTAAAAATGTATTAATATAAGCTGTGTATTATTTTCGGTGTAGCGGTATGCCTCCCAGGCCCTAGGCATGCCCTGTTATACACTTCCTTAATCCGGCCGTGAAGAGATGTTAAAGAAAATCAAACAACAAATTAGAAATGTTAAACTCTTTATCCGGATGAGGGATTATTTTCAAAAAATAAAATGAAAATTCGGAGGCAAATAATATACAGTTCCAGTATCCTTAAATTAGATTCGTAGCTCGAAAATACCGAAATGAAGATCCCAAA
The DNA here is from genome assembly GCA_039090855.1 of Macrothele yani. Taxonomy (NCBI): domain Eukaryota; kingdom Metazoa; phylum Arthropoda; class Arachnida; order Araneae; family Macrothelidae; genus Macrothele; species Macrothele yani. Next base: position 96,786,762 of record CM077007.1, on the reverse strand, counting down.
GAAATTAGAATTGGAATCTCATGACAGGTATGTCATTTGCAGTTTTTTTTTTTTTTTTTTTTTTTTTGAGAACTTTAAAAATAATCCGGCAAGGAATCGTAGTGCCATGCGGGAAAATGCTAATCAGATTTGATTAAGAATAAACAATTCGACAATACCATGTACATATAAGTTTGTGCAAATGTCGTCTGTCAGTGCACATTTATGCTCTTAACATGAAATTTTGAATGCTCGTCGTACTGTTGGAAAAATGGTGTTCGCGTTGCCTCAAAGTGGATCGAAGAGAATTTCTCTCGTAGAAACGAATATATAAAATTGTTTAAACATACTGTCTAGTTGGAATACTTGTAGAAAGAAAAGTAAGATAAAGAAATTACCTGTGATTTCCAGTTACATATGATTCACAAGTGGCTATCGACGAAGCAACTGTTAAATCATAGCTCATTAAGCAAAAAATAAATTAACTCTCACTACAGGAGAAAGGTGGTTTATTTGTTTAATGATAAGTGACAGTACAAACTTTCAACTCTTCGAAAAGCAGGAGTAGGAAAATAAAAAAAAAAAAAATAAATAAAATGCATAAAGTGTCGTCGGGGCGTCGGGTTTTCCTTTTACGGAAACAAAGGAAACTGCCTGTTATCACGCCGTAATCGTTGAAATGTAAATAGGATGAACACGTTTTTAATATTCAATAAAAATTGAAAGATAAAAAATAATTAAACTATCACTGAGAAAAAAGTTTGTTTAAAACAACAAAATAGTTTTTTTGAGCTGTTTTGTCGATTAATTTTGTTGCTTTAGCCAAACTCCAGCGGATTTGTTTTGTTGGCAACACAAAATTATTTCGTTGGCTATATTTTGTGGATTCAACTATATGGAGGTGGCATCGACCTTACGCCAAAGTGCACGTGACTACTAGCTACTCCTAACGGGCACTACCAGACTACCACTGACCAGAAGAAACTCGTTTTGCGCTTAAGATTTCGTTTTGAATTATGACTGACTACGAATTTCAAATAAAAATTTGCACATGAGGTAATGATAAAAGTTGTAATTTATGTATAGAGCTTGATTTCATGTATAGGCGATATATACAGGGTGTTTCAAAATTCGTGCTGCAACCAAAGATTGCATGGTATACCCTGGAACATATAGAACGTTAAGAAAAATATTACGATTTTTTCTTTTTTTTTTTTTTTTTTTGTCTAACCAAAAATGTCAATAATTTGTTTCATCAAAACGCTAAGGAAAACATTTAAAAAGAAATCGGATTTAAAAACAATATTACACACGCACCAAATTAGTGTCAATACATCGTTATGTCAAGTATAAATCGTCCGTGAACATTCCAGAAGGTAATAAACCGACCTTCAAATGCTGAATTTGCAGATAAGAATTTACACGGAAGATCAGGTTTAGAGGAGTGGTTAGCACGCCTAGTTCCTAAACTGAAGGTCTCAGGTTCGAATCCGCTTTGTCAGAGATTTTTTCACTGGCTCTTAAAAAAATTTCCTCGTAACGTGACAATGTCTAAATTCATTTAAACTCTGCTAGAAAATAAATACGGCGGGGGAAACATGGCGGACACCCAGGGTCGAAGGGCACCGCTTAAAATTACTTCACCGGCTAAGTGTTGCCATCGGGGAAAAACGTCTAGGGACAAAGTGGCCCAGCTATATAAATCTAAATTTTGTTGGAGCAAGAAATTACTGTGTCACGATAACAATACATATTGTTGGATCAAACAAATTTCCAAAAATCGACCTAGGCATTTTGTTAAATGAACAAAACGTTTTGTCATGATAACAGTAAATTTTGTAGAATCAACAATAATTTTCAGCAAAATACTTTTGTAAATTCAACAAACATTTTTGTTGACTGCATATCGACAACATTTTCTGGTTGATTCAACAATTTTTTTTGTTGAATTAACACAACGTTTTTCTCAGTGTATTTACTATGCTCCAAACCAAAGGACGAATTATGTCTAAAACCGGAGAAAATTATTACGTAGAAATCTACTGGCCGCCTAAACGATAGAAAATAATCATCAAATATGTTCATGAAAAGCTAAAATCGATCTGAAGTCAGGGCACAAGAATGAAGGAAAAGTTCTAAAACTAAAAAACAATCCAATTATATAAAAAGAGGGTCAAGAAAATTTACTATAAAGTAAAAAAGTGAAAGGGTACCTTTTAGGAAAAAGTGTAATATTCTAGTTAACAATCAGGAAACTAATTCTGGAATGCAATAATAGGGAAAGAATATTTTCTGAACCGAAATGTGAGATCATACAGCAAAAGAACCAAAAATGTAAGAACCAGTGGCATCAGGTCATTGTGGGAATCCTGGACTAATGAGAAAAAAAAATTAGTTATTCTAATTGGAAAAATTCCGAAAGAAAATTCATATTAGCAACCAGTTCCCAGATTTTCTGAATGCAAATGTGAGCCACTACAATAATTGAGCTGGGAACACATTACAACCTTCCATATCCGTCCAGTAGAGCGCAAGGAATGCCGCGTGGTGGTCCAGTCAATTCGTCGCCTTGGCTGCCTTGACGAAGCTTCGGAGAATAATAATGAATAAGCAGATGAGCGCTAAACTGCGCATTCTTAAAATCTGTCTTTCGGGCTTGGCCGCCTTTCTGTTTAACAGTAGCAATTTTGCTTCCGCGTACTCGGGCAGCGAGCTGCTGATTTTCGTTTGTGGAGTTAAGTGAGCTGCAAGGTTCGTGATGAGCATCACGACTGCACCCTTTTTCAGTCGTAAAAGGTGAGGCGGAAGTCCACTCATCTCGATCGTGTGCAAAAATCCAACTGCATAGCGCACTCTTTTACTCTCATCTTCAGTCACAACTAACTATGTTTGTAAATGTTGTTGGCATGAGATTCGCATTGCGAATACTCTACATCCGTCGGAATCGACGGTTAGGTTTTGTTTTTGTTTTTTTAAAGAATAAACTCATATGAAACAACAAATCTAAACTTTATTTGATTGACAAATTCATTCAACGACTTCAGTAAAGACCAAGTTCGTGATTTTGTTTTTGTTTTTTTGAATGAAGGTTTAACGACCACCGTGAGCACCTCAATGGGCTATAAGCAGTCGCCTGTAATATTTTCACTAACAATGTCCAACGGAATGTTTATTTACATCTTTACATAATGAGAAACGTCTTACCTACGTGAATAAACTGGATCGAATGAATGTTAAATTGTATATATACATCACACAGTCCAACGGCATAACGCAATCAGATCTTCGAGAGTGTTTGCTGTTCCGATGAAAAGAACTGAGATAAAAATGCGTGCTACCGTTGAGTCAATCGCACGCTTCTCCCAGACTTTACATGGGAATTTTGCCGCCCCACAACGCCTGAACCGATGCCGCAATCTCATTTTTCTTTTCGACTGGCACATCTACATGGTAAGACCTTTATTTTGATATCTCACCCATATCTTTACGTTCAGCCGTTCTCTCAAAATAGGACTCACAGTAAAAAACCTTATAGAATTAATATATAGATATCAGCAAGTGGCGTTTGGAAACCTCACAATCCACTGAAATTATATTTCACTGTACGGAAGAGGTTTGAGAGCAAGTTTAAAAAGGTTTAGCCCCTGATAAACTTTAGGTCACCCTACGTCACTGGTAAGAACAAAAGAAACATAATTTCTGAACTAAAGAATGTAGTGATCATGAAGAGAACCAGGAAGCCAACAGAGTGGAATTACCTGTATATTGAATGGCCAAATTATTGTACTCAAAATAGTATAACTGTACTAATGATCCGAATTTCTTGGAGTAGAATAGAAAATCAAGGTTTCCAAGCTTTCGCTCATCAACCAGATGGCTTTCTCAAGGAAGGTAGACAGCAAACTGCTTTTGTTTGTCACGTACTCAGACTCGTTATGACCCCTAACTGCGCATTCTTTTTAGCTGTCTACCTTCCTTGAGAAAGCCATCTGGTTGATATGCGAAAGCTAGGAATCTTTGATTTTCTGTTCTACGCCATCAAATTCGGATCACTACCGTATTTCCCCAAAAGTAAGACCTAACCATAAAGTAAGCCATAGCATGATTTTTCTGAATGCTCGTAATATAAGCCCTACCCCGAAAATAAGCCCCAGTTACGATACGTAGTACCGTAGTCAGACAGCCTATCACTGATCAAAAAAACTGAAGCGAGTGCCAAAATCACTGGAGGATACATTGTTCATGAGTTTAATTTGCCTTGAATATCCAGAGCAAGAAAAAAAAGCCGATTGACTTTGAACTCAGCCGAGGATATGTCTTTTTTTTTTTTTTTTTTTGTAATTATGGCGCATGCATGCAATTCGGTTCAGAGAGCTAGCGGGATATGAAAAGAAGCCGTCTTTCGTTCGGCAGCTGTAACATCCAGTTCCGAAAATGGAATCCGACGTAGGAAACTTTACCGGTGAACGCTATCTTTGGCGGAAAAGTTATTCATCAACAACCGGTGTGGGTTTTTAGAAATAAGGGGGGGGGGGACACATGCGAACTCAAAGAAAAAGTAACCGCTTTCAATGGTTTACGAAAGGGTTCGTCTGTGTCCAAGTTATTGTGTTGGCGAAGGTGATTGAAAAAAATTTTAAAATTCAGAGAGTTAATATTTGGGGCCGAACGTACATTCTTAACTGTCATCATTTTTGTTGCCCCTCCTGTGTCGATTAACAATTAACACAGTCTTCAATTAGCACTAGATTTAATGGTCGATTTAAGGGGATTAATATTTTGACCCCCAGACAAGATGAGTGCAAAAAGAAAGAGCTATTCCGTCGAGTACAAGAAAGGAATCGTGGAGGAATCCCGGGGCAAGAATCTTACGGCTTTCTGCGAAGAGAAGAAGTTGGATCTCCGAATGGTCCTAAAATGGCGAGCAGAGTACGATAACCTCAGTCAACAGGTGGACGAGGGAAATGCTAAGAAGCGCAAGTGTGGATCAGGTCGGCAACCATTACTTCCTGAGCTGGAAGACATAATCTGTGAATGGATTGCTGACAGGAGAGCAAAGGCTTTGGTTGTGCGCAGGGCTGATATTCAAGCATTTGTCCTTGCAGTGGCAATACAGTTAGAAATATCCCCAGAATAATTTAAAAGCATCACAACACTGGCTGGATGGCTTCCTTCAGCGATATGGACTGTCTCTAAGAAGATCAACAACACTGTTCAAGCTGGAAGATACTGAAGTTATTGAACGTGCACTTGCATTCAAGTCCTTTGTTGATGGCATCGACTTTTCTAAATACCAACTCTCCAACATGATTGATATGGATGAAACTGCAGTGTTTATGGGCCAAGGATCTTAAACGACAACTGATCATAGGGGTGCTTCGTCAATCTACATTTCCTCCACTGGTTACGAAAGTGCATGTGTTACCTGTGTTTTGGCAATTCGTCTGGATGGAAAGAAAGCCCCACCTCTAATCATCACTAAGGGCAAGAAAGATAAAATTGAACGTGTTTCAGGCATTTATGTGAAACTGAAAAAGCCTGGTGCACACAAACAGTTATAAGGAAATGGGTCGATTTAATGCTGCTTATTGTTTTACGAGGTGGCCAAAGAGGTCTGCTAGTCTGGGATTCAGCCAGCACTCACCGCGCTAAAGACAGGAAGAATTTCCTTGCAGAGAGAAGAATGTATCAAATAATGATTCCCGCAGGAATGACTGCCTATCTCCAGACTCTTGATATTGCAATAAACAAGCCATTCAAGGATTATTTGCACATGGAAATCGGTGACTACATTGAAAATAGAATGGAGAGAAATCAGCGTGGAAACTTTGTGAAGCCTAGTCTGCAAGCCGTCCTGACTTGGGTGAAGAATTCATGTGATAAAATCACTGACAGCTGTGTTGCCAATGCACTACGAGCAGGCCACATGGACAAGAAGTGCGCATTTAAAGAGAGCTTTATTGTTAGGCATGAGAGATTGGGGACAATGGCTTTACAGGAAATGGAGTCACAAGAAATTCAGGCTGGAACTCGGGGTTTGGAGAGTTATGACGATGTTCCAGAAAAAAGATGACATGACTGTATTTGAATAAATGTAGATTTTTGTACATGAATAAATGTAGACGAAAAACAAAAAGAAAAAAAGTTGACAGTACATGAAAAAATAAGACATCCCCTAAAAATAAGCCCTAATGCGTCTTTTGGAGCAAAAAAAATAATATAAGACCCGGTCTTATTTTCGGGGAAACACGGTAATATAGTTATACTATTTTGAGAATAGTTGGTGTACAGTTCCTGTTTATTAATTACAAATTATTACGTGGAAACTCTAACAGTTCAGCAGTTGCGGTGATCGAACAGCTGAGAAACCCACCTGGTTGATGTGCGAAAGCTGGGAAACTGATATTCTATTTTACGCCAAGAAATTCGAATCACTAGTATAGTTATACTATTTTGAGAATGGTTGGTGTACAGTTCGTGTTTCTTAATTACAATTACTATATACACCCTGATAACAATATGCAAAGCAGAAGTATCGCTTCCAGTCACCTGAGACGCTGAAACTGGCAATGCCCATAAATAGAACAGTTCTGTACGCAATGGAAACCGGTAGTGAAAAAGCAATCATAGCTAACGTCAGCTACGTAACTGAATTTGACCCTGGCCAGATAGTAGCGACTAGGGGTGAGTGGCAGATTTCAGCCAGCAGTACCGTGAATGGTAGATTTCAGCTAGCAGTGACCCATCACTGCCAACTGGTGGCCAGCAGTTTCCCAACACTTGTGTTTTTGCTGGCGTAATTTATGTACATCCCCTTATAAGAAAAGGTGTAGGAATCTACCAGTGTGGAAGTTTTCCGCAGTGTAGCAGTTGTCTTAACAGCAGAAGAAAGAGTGGGAGTTTGCCACCACCAGCCATCGATCGTCACAGGCACAAGATATGTGAACATCCTCGGGGATTATCCTCACTCGTTTGAACTGGCTCTAAGTTCATCTAAGTGAGTTTTCTACACTCGAAAGGCCGTCTCAGTCGCCGGATCTCAACCCCATTGAGAAGTTATGGAACGAATGGGAAAGCTCTTTACTAGTCCGCAAACCCCACCGACAACTGTAGATGCTCTACGGTAGACGATCCTCGCTTTATGGGCGGCAATGCCGCCTCCGTGTTTTTAAAACCTCATAGGTTCCTTGCCAAGACGTCTCGCTGTATTTGTGAAGACAGAATGTGGAGCAACACCTTATTACGTAGGTAGATACAAAAATTTGTATGTTCAGTTTAAATATTGGAAAACTAATCATTCATTCCTTTCATGATTTATCTGCTCCTTTTTTTTTTTTTTTTTGATTGGAGGTTCAACGACCACCGTGAGCAACTCAAATGGGCTATAAGCAGTCGCCCGTCCCTAATTAAGGGCCACTGGTTCCAGGGAAGGGAGAGGGCCAGTGCCGTAAGACAAACACAACATCCATGCCTGACCGGGATTCGAACCCGGACCCCTTACGGACGAATGATCAGAGACCAACGCCTTAGACCCCTGCGCCACCGGGGCGGCCTGCTCCTTCGGGCAATCACGGGATAGGATTCTTAACCTCCAGATTCGCTAGACATGAATGCCGGTTGCTTCGACTAGCGAATCCTGTGATGGTTGCATTCAAATTAATCGGAAACATAGGACTTGGTCGTTCTGGGTGGTGTTGTGGTTAGCATACCCGGGCGCTATCTGGGAGACCCGGGTTCGAGTCCCGCTCCAGGACAATGAAATTTTCAAGTTTTCTGATATTATCTGACTTACCATCCTTGTCGCATTTACACCAAAAATCGGATCGTCAACTAATCGTTACATTAAATATTCGTTAGAAAATTGAGAAAAAATATTATTAAAATGAAAAAAATAATCAAACTAACTACGAAAGAAAAAAGCAATTTCGAACGAAAAAGAACGTAATCAATCTACTTAAAGGGCACAAAAAAGAAAGAATAATTTCTAAAACAAAAAAAATTCGGATCGTCAGTCTAACAGTAAGAAGAATATCTGAAGAGAAAATGAAGCGATAAAAAATTATAATCTTACACCTAACTATAATTCGCAAGTTCGGAAAAAAAATGAAATGTGAAATTTCTTTTATAAAAAATAACCTCTGTAACATTTCTTTTAATTTCTTGGATTACAATACGAATAACTTATAATATTTCTTTAAACTTCTTTAAGAAATATAATAGAATAAAACAAGTTATTAAAATCATTCAATGCATTGATTATGATACCCGTTCCAACATACCAGAAATCATTACTCAAGTTATGAGGATAATGGCTGTAGAATAAATCTCGCTCCTCTGACTCGACCTTTGACCCCATTTCGATGATATTCAACATGAACCGGTAAAATATACTTCCGGAACAGCATGAAAAGTTTTGTCTCAATCGAAGCATTTTTACGTAAATTATAACGCATGGAATGGTGGATCCCGATCCTATGTTCTGACCTTCGACCTCATTTCACCCATTTTCAATATGGTTCGTCCCCAGACGGTCCCGTACCACATACTGAAATTTCATCGAAATTGAACCATTTTTACGCAAGGTATGACGCATAAGGGCAAATATCAGGAACACCGAGCATCGCTCGAGTAAAGGGAAATGAGGGCACAAAAAAATTATATTTTGATATGTTATTTCCAAGTATTGTAATGCTAAGTTTAAACCATCAAGATTAATAATGATAGACGAATTAGAGACAAATTAATTTAGAATAAACATCAAAACAAAAATGAATGGTAATTTGTTATTTGTGTTATAGTAAGAATTTTTTTTAAAAATTGTTTTTATTATTTCCGAACATGAAACACAAAACAATAAATGTTAACATGGGGTTCTTCATCGAACCCCATGGTAGCATTGCTTCTTCATCGCTGTCTATTTATTCGCCACATTTGATCGAGGTTTTCCTCCGATATAGATTCATTGAGTGTTATAATAACGTCGGACATTATTTCCATGCTCCTCGCCTTAGCTGCTCGGAATGGTCTTTTTGGAGGCTGATCTTCTTTCAATGGAAGGTCATGTGTTTCGTGACTAGAATGTGATCGGAAACCATCGGCTCTTGAAGGTCCAAGATATTCCATATTTACTTCTTCCGCTTGTTCTTGTTCCAACAGTGCCGTATATCTTCTTATTCTTCTTATTAAAATTAAAACGTGCACGTTTTGTTGGGGGTCGACCAGCCACTTTTGTTATATTGTTTTACCATCCACGTGACACTCTGTTAATAGTAATTAATAAAAATAAACTAATCATCTTTTAGCACAGCGCATACGCTCGTCATCAAGTGACCATTCAAAAATGTAACAAAAAAAATGCTGTATTAAGTTTAAATTTTGAAGGAAAAAACTTGCGAAATCAGCGTTCCGCTGCTTATATTGTACTACGCATCAACTCCAAGCAACTGGTACAACTGACTATTTGTTCTAGAAGAAAATAGAAGTATTGCGTAATACGCACACAACGCGTGACGTATTGAGGCAGATGTTCGCCAGAGTGTGACATCATAAAACTTTAATAGGATCCACAAACAACGCGTGACGTAATGAGACAGGTGGCGTGACTGCGCGCCGACATCTCAATCGCGAGAGTGTGACGTCATAAGATTTCTAAGAATGGGACCCATTAATAGGACGACGCCATGACACTAAAACCATGGTAACTCGGGGTGGTTATTTAACCCCTAAACGAATTTTTCCAAAGTCGAGATCAAGCTAATTCGATTTCTAGTACCAGAAAACGGTAAGTTAACCACTTTCATCAAAATCCTTAGACCCGTTTACAAAATAAAATAAGAATATAACTATACAAGAATTTTTCCTTTAATAAGAGGTGATAGAATGCATCCCGCTCCTATGTCTTGACCTTTGACCCCACTTCACCCATTTTCAACAGGGTTTGTCCCCAGGTAGTTCTCTACGACATACTAAAATTTCATCTAAATCGAACCATATTTACGTTAGTTATGACGCATAAGGCAATGGAATGTATCCTGCTCCTATGTCCTGACCTTTGACCCCACGTTACCCATTTTCAAAAGGGTTCGTCCTTAGTTGGTGTACTACCACATATTAAAATTCCATTGAAATCGAAACATATTTACGCAAGTTATGAGGCATAAAGGCAATGGAATGTATCCCGCTCCTATGTCCTGACCTTTGCCCCATTTCGCCCATTTTCAATAGGGTTCGTCCCCAGGTGGTCCCCTACCACATGCTAAAATTAATCGAAATCGAACCATTTTTACGCGAGTTATCGTGCTGACAGACGGACGGATGGACGGATAGATGGGAAAAGCGGAAGCATATACGCTTCTTCAGCCTACGGTTGGAAAGCGTAAATGAATAACCTGCAAAATTTCTTCTTTTGTCGGAACGTTTAACCCGATAACATGCTATTGAATGACCTGCCGCAGTAAAAACAAAACAACAACAACAACAACAACAAAAGAAAGTAAGAAAAGTAAGCGCACGTCACTTCCTAAACTTTCACAGTTTAAATTTTCTATCTGGAAACGGTATTGCAGACAAGTCAATAAATGAGTTTGAACTTTACATGCTATAACCAAAGTAGACAATAAATTATCTCTTGTATTTTTGTTTTATTATTTAATTACGACATTCCTTCTCACGATGCAAGCAGCGACAGGTTAAACGCACTTTCAATTTAGCTTGGAATCCTATTATCCACCACGGTCTGTCAGCGAACTCGGTTTCCAATAATTCGAGTATATGTTAGCATTAAAACAGTGTTACCCGTTAACCACTTTTGCTGCAGATTTTCGCGTCGCTTTGTTCGACGCAGTTACTCTTGTGAGTCTGATGCTAGCTGGCCCATTAGCAGAAAGTTCTGAGTTGGAGGAGTCAGTGGTGGTGGTCGATAGTATTGGCGGAAACACCGAGCCTTGTTCTTCAGATTAGAGGTGTCATTAACGGGAACTTAAGTAAGGCGACATATGGTGACAGTGTCTGCGACACTCCCTTGCACTGATGCACCCACCAAGAGTTATCTTCCCCTTTCCATTGGAGATTGATATCTCGACCTTGCAGAACGCTGTAATCAACAGTGAGATGCAGGCTGATTGCAACAGCAACACATTTGTCACCCGAGCAGAAAGAAAAAGCCCTACGACGCCTGAGAGCAATTACGATATGTCCCCTGTTAGAATCCCTAAACACTGAATTAGCTTCGGACAGTCAGGGAGACCTAAATGCCATTCGGAGAACAAAAAGATTCATTGCGTTTCTTTGTTTTCATGCGCACTTGGAAAGTTGTGCGACAAATGAAGGATTGCAAGAACTGTTCATTACGAAAAATAAATTTAAGCCTTCATACCACTAGATTTTCTTACTCTTTTGCCTCGAAGCATTTCCATCAATTTCAGTAGTTTATATTGTGTGTGTGTGTGTTTGTGTGTGCTCATTTGCCCTCGAAAATACATACCACACTTCCGCTTAAGCAGGAAAATAAGGCTTCGAACAGAAGTAAAAGGGGCGTAAACTATACTGGTAGCAATGAAGAGATGTAAATTGCTCAAAGTTTGATCACTGTCGAAAGTGTCATCATTTAACATAGAAGGCCGCATTTTTTAAAAACCACGGATTTTAATCCAACGTTGAATTTTTATCATCATCCATTTTTTACGCTTTCCAACCGTACGTTGAAGAAGCGTATATGCTCCAGCTTTATCTGTCTGTCTGTCTGTCTGTCTGTCTGTCCGGCCGCACGATAACTCGCGTAAAAATTGTTCAATTTCGATGAAATTTTAGTATGTCGCAGGGGACCACCTGGGGACGAACCCTATTGGAAATGGGGTCAAAGATCAGGACATAGGAGCGGGATCCATTCCATTGCCCTTATGCCTCATAACTTGTGTAAAAATGATTCGATTTCGATGAAAATTTAGTATGTGGTAGGGGACCACATGGTAATGAATCCTATTGAAAATGTACGAAATGGAGTCAAAGGTCAGGATATATGAGCGCGATCAATTTCATGGGCCTTATGCATCCTAACTTACGTAAAAATGCTTCGATTGCGACAAAACTTTATCGTGTTGTTTCAGAAGTATACTGAACCAGTTCTATTGAATATCATCGAAATAGGGTCAAAGCTCTGTACACAGGAGAGAGATTTATTCCACAGCCATTATCCTCATAACTTGAGAAATGATTTTTGGTATGTTGGAAAGAGTATCATAATCAATGCATTGCATGATTTTACTAACTTGTTTTCTCTGCATTATCTTCGGAAAAAAGAAAGCAAGAGAATCCCTAAAATGAGAAGTTCACCAACTTATCTTTTATTCCACTTTCCGGTTTTCCTTCATCCAGTTTTTTTTTTTTCTTCTTCTTAAGGATATCGTTAAGTGAATCCGTATGTGTACAACTTTTCTCTTTCTTTTTGCTTTCTGCAAAAGTAAAACTATCTTTTCCGCTGTCTTTACAAAGAACCCCGATAAAGGAAAAATGTGTCTAAATAAAAAGTTACAATGTCTGCCTGTTAGCATAGACGCCGACTAGGAGGGGGGGGTCGAGAATTTTGTCCATCCAATTATTTTACTGGGGAGGGGCAGAGTCCACCCGATATTTTTCGTCTTGTTTAATTAAATAATCGCCTTCGCCTCATAAGGTGGACAAAACGATATTTTTCGTCCTGTTTAATTAAATAATCGCTTTGGCCTCATAAGGTGAGGCCACAGCGAAATATTTCCGAAAAACTAATAAATAACAAAATAAGTCAACTTTTTTTCAGTATTCAACATTGCTCATTTGAAAAGAAACTAAATTGCCAGCCCCGTATCGTGTTTGATATGTTTTCGTGATATGTGATAAATGTTTAAAATAATTACCAAAAATAAATCAAATAAAAATACAGAAACATGCATATAATCTCTGGCGCCTTTATTTATCTTTTTTTTTTTTTCGCTTCTTATTCTTTGTTTAAGTAATCCAGCTAAATTTTTTTTAGATAAACCTTTGGAAATAAAATCTCTCTAGATGTTTTTATAACATCACAGGCTGAATTTTATATTTGAAAATATTAATATTCTGCAAAGAAATAGTTGTTTCCTTGTTCATTGGCTGATGAATAATTATAGTTACGTTTTAAAATATACCTCGAATTTCGTCGTAGTTTATGTATTTTCCCCCTTTTTTTTTTATTTTTTTTTGTCCTGACAATGGAAGAGACGTGACCTTCCACGTCCGATCTCTTCACGCCTCCCCCCATGATTTGGTGAAGTCGCCGCCTCTGTCTGTTAGTCACGTATAGAAGAAGCTACTGAATGTAGAGACTCAAAATTTAGCACAAGCACACATGAAATTCGGATTTGCAGTTTTTAAAAATTGATTTATTAAGCTTTTACAGTTTTCCGTCATTGCTGAAAAAGCTGTTGTTGAAAATTGATCTTGCGGTACAACAATACTTCATTTCTTACAAATTTTGAAGATGACAATCCGATTTTTGGCGTAAATGTGACAAGGATGGTAAGTCAGATAATATTTGAAAACTTGAAAATTTTCATCGTCCTGGAGCGGGACTCGAACCCGCGTCTCCCAGAAAACGCCTAGGTATGCTAACCACTACACCACCCAGAACGACCAAGTTTCAAGTTTCCGATCAATCACTTCATTTCTTGTTAGGCAGTAACATTTCATTAGACTTTCTCCCAACAATATTTCATTACATTTCACTTAAAGGTAAATACTGCATATCGCAATGCATTCTTGAGTAAATTACGACAACCTCATGTAAAAGTGATAGAAGCTATTACAAAAAATCCTTTTTTTTTTTTTTTTAATTGGCGTAGCAACTTAAACGTGCCAATCTTTTAGACACTTACGAATAACTCGTCCATCTTGGACGAGACACTCTAAGATCGCCAAGCCCATCTTTGCCAAAGGGCGCCACATTGCTAAGGCCGGGCCTGATTGTCGAAACCAGCGGAAGGTTAACAATTTATGAATAGTATATTTAAATAATTCTGTAAAATGTACTCGTACAAGTAAAGATACCATCAGATTATTTTTGGTACGAAAATACATGTGCAACATGACAGTATTATTTTAAAACAAAACAAAACTATTGTACATCATTTTTTTAAGTGGTTTCGGATTGCTAACTCCTTCTTTTGTTTTATGTATGAGTGCTCAATTTTTTTAATGGGGTTTAACGACCGTCACGAACAATTCTGAGGGCTACAAGCAATCGTCCGTCCCTAATTTGGGGACACTGCCTTCAGGAAGGGGACAGGATCAGCGCTATTGGGCAAGCACAATACCTGTGCCTCATCGAATGGGCGGCTCATCTCAAACGAATGGGCAGATGCCAGCGCCTCAAACCACTCGGCAACCGGGACGTAGTGTGTTCGATCGTTGTTCTACTACCGCTCCTCTTGTGATGATACTGTGGTGTTTTCGGAGCTTCAGATGAAGACGAAATTTTCGCGTTTGCCAAAACACTTTTATCAATAGGAGTGATGGTTTGATATTACTACAGCTCAGCAGGATGTTTAATGTTAAAAACAGAATTCTGGTTTTTAATGAGTCTGAAATAGATGAATAAGTCAGCCTCAAGTTCCGTTTACGAGGTTTCTAACCAGAACTCGGTAAGCATTCAAATTGTGGGCTTTGAGATACGATATCACATTTTGTCATTATTTTGCGGAGGAAGACGTGACAAAGAGCGGCAGCCAAAGAAGGCACAAACGTCGTAGATGGGTCATTAAATAAAAATGTCTTGGTCGACTTTTTGTGAACTTTGATACCAAAAATTAAAAATTCTTAAGACAGGGTATTCTGTAGCTGTGTAGCAGATCAAATAGAAAATTTTAAGCTCTCCTTCAGCAATGAATTATACAGTCGAAGTCAGTTCATACCGATAGTTGTTGACGATACAGCAAATGTGTGTGCGCAAGATTGTGGTCTCAAAGCTTTAACATTCTTTGAGTTCTGATAATGTGAAACCCGAATTTTGGCTCTTGATAAGCCTTAAACAAAAGCATGCATCAACTACACATTTTGTACATGTCCTAACACTTAATATTATACAAAATGTTATTTGAAACGCTCCTGTGGGTTTTGCAATACAGATTCGTCGTTTTTGTGGAAGATTTTTGATGGGTATTGTTTACTTCTAACGTAGTAATTACAAATGTAGTTGCCTACGAAAAAAGCTATTCCCACTGCAACGAAATCATTGGTGTACATTTAATCCTACATGATATTAAAGCTATGTTATGTCACACGATGAAGGCAATCTCATCCCAGCATTAAGAAGTGCGCCACCGAAACACATGTTTAGTAATACGGATAAGAATGTTCATTGTTCTTCAGTTTTCGGTCATAATAAAGAACTTTGTGGAAACAAATTAATGGATTTATTACATATCTTGTTCCAAAACAATTGAGAATGTTTTAACAAAAAATGTGCAAAAGTGCGTTCGATCTTGGCACAAGTCTCGGAAGAACTGTAGCGGTTGTAGTAAGGTGCGTCGCATAAATATAGAAACAGTCTACTTTGCGCCGTGAAGACAATGCGAATATAGGTAGGAAGCTGAAGTGGTACCTAATTAGACATTACCCTACAACAAACGTTTCGATCCGTCGAAATGACCGGATTGTGTGAAAAGAACACCACAAAGTGAAATAGTGTAATTTTTGGTGTCTCATAAATATAAAGACAACTATGTAAAGTAGCCACATGCAAATGAGATGTACAAATTAGCATGTTGTACGAACGCGCATGGGCCGTAATTCGGTCCAGCCTACAAAAGACAGCGGTCCTGCCGTCAGACATTCATTTGCCGAAATGCCACACAACAGTCAACTTTCTGGTGAGGAGGTGCAGAAGATTTGAAGACTGAGAGCAAATGGATTGCCTGTAGCGAAAATTTGTAAAGCCATGGGGAGGAGTAGGGCAGTCATTTATAAGACTTTATCGAAACGCGGTGCGTTAACTGCCAGAAAACGGCCTGCAAGTCCTCGAATAAAGACCAAACGAGATGATCGTGCCATCATGCGTTTAGTTTCATCCCAAAGGTTATCACTACGTCAAGTTTCTCGGACTGTTGGTGTCACCGTCTCAAAGGACACTGTTCATCGACGAATCAAGGAAAGTCGCAACATTGTGCTCCGTAAAATGCGCCGTCTGCCACACCTCACGCGGCACCACAAGTAAGCTAGATTGTTATGGGCAAGCAGCCACATGCACTGAACGGACGAGTGGATCACAACTATTTTCTCCGATGAGAAAAAGTTCAACCTGGATGTCCCTGACGGTTGGAACTGCTATTAACATGATTTACGACGCGAGCCACGCACTTTCTTCAGCAGACAGAAAGGACGGGGATCTGTGATGGTCTGGGGAGCTTTTGCGTTCAATGGGACAACGGATATCGCTTTTCTGCAAGGCAGGCAAAACTCCGAAACGTGTCAGGACATATTCAGCAGCCACCTTCTACCGTTTTCCGAAACTCTAGCGAGTGTTGATTATCTGTTCCAGCAAGACAATACCTGTATCCATCGGTCTACATCAACGGAAACCTGGTTTAACACTCATCGTGTGACCGTAATGGATTGGCCAGCACTCAGTCCAGATCTGAACCCTATCGAGAACCTCTGGTGTATCCTCGCCTGTAATGTGTATGCGAATGGACGGCAGTTCTCAAGTGTGGTGGCATTGAAAGAGCAGATTGAACGAAGCTGGTACGCACTCCGTCCAGAACACTTACATCACTTGGTGGACAGCATGCCCAATCGGGTTTTCAGTGTTATTCGGAACAACGGCTCCACTATTCGTACCGGAGGTGATCATAACTAGTAAGTCTTTATATTTTTGAGACAGCGTATTTCTGTTTTTTCTGTTTTTTTTTTTTTTTTTTTTTTTTTTTTTGTACTTGGCGTTGGAATTGTTATGTTTCCGTCAAACTATTGTGTAGCTTCGTGTCCTATGCTGTTTTTGCTATAAATATGAGGTGTACATTTCAGCTCATTGTTGTTTCTTTTTTATTCGAGAATTTGTTCTGTCTTTATATTTATGCGACGCACTATAAAAATAGCAACTGGTCACACCTGTTTATCACGCATGCGTCGTTGGTAGTGCGCAATTTAATAAGCGTTATTTCGTGGAAACTTAACAAGTGTTTCGCACACTGATTTTTCGAAAAAGTGGACGTGAAAGAGGAAAAAAGATGCGCCGTTTCATTTTGCAGAGGCGTTTAAAGATGAATGAATAAGACCTTTAAAAGAAAGACAAAAAAAATAAGACCATATGACCTTTCGTCTTATGTAACAGGCTTATAAAGATGAATGTCTAGCAAAATCAACAATTTACGGATGACATAAGTAATTTATAGATGGTCGTTAGCCGGCGGCTTTTATCGCGCATAGACGAAGATCTTAAACGAGTGTTACAGAAGAAAACATTAATACAACAGGTGTCATTATACGGGACAACAGACAGCTATCAATTAAAGATATCGAAGATATGGTTCACATTTCAAAATCATCAATTCACAGAATTTTAACCGAACATTTGGCATGAAACGAGTTTGTTCAACTTGTGTACCCCATTTCTTTTCATGTGCGTCCCAAAGCAAGGCCGCACATGACCGGGTCTGCCGTTTCTTATTTGGAGAAAATAAATATTAAGTTGATGCTCCAACCTCCATAGAGTCCAGACTTGTCACCATGTGATTTCTTGTTTTTCCCCATTTTAAAATATACATTTCGGGAGCGACAGTTTGAGACTGGTGAATAACTTATTACAGCTGGGCACGCGTGCTTCAACAGCATTTCAGAAGAAGGATTCCCGCAAGACATCCAAAAAGTGGGAGGAACGTTGGGACACCTGTGCTGGATGCAATGGACAGTACTTTGAAAAAGATGACCACTTCCTTGATAAGTAAGGTACGCATATTTTTTTATAAAAACATTATCAGTTATTTTGGGACAACCCTTGTAATAATTTAAAGGGATATTTCCTTCCATTTTTTCCTGTAGCTGTAAACTGAGGTAGAACCAGCACATAAATACACAGAACTACGTTACACTCGTGTTAAGAGAGTATTTTTAATGTACAACTAACTAACTGACTCCAGAACTGTATTCTTAAATGTCATTTGAAAGACTCCAACCCAGGGGTTTTCTCTATTTGTTTCTTTCTTTCTTTTTTGAAGGTTTAACGACCACTGTGGGCTATAAGCAGTCACCTCTTTTTAATTTAGGGCCACTGGTTCCAAGGAAAGGAGAGATCCAACGCCTCAAAACAAACACAACATCCATGCGCCACAGGGATTCGAACTCGGATCCTTCTCGAACGAATGATCAGAAGCCATCGCTTAGACCACTGCGCCACCGGAGCGGCCTTCTATTTGTTTATTTATCTGTATTAATCATTAGTGAACCGTTGAAATTTAAAGCAGAGAAACTCCTACGAATCCATTGAAAAACTTTTTAAACCAGGAAAGAGTGAAGTGAGCTTTACTCTATGTCATTTTTTATTGGTACCTTTTTCACCAAGAACTGAATATTTTACAAAGAGGGTATTTTAATGGAGAGAACAGCCGACATGAAACTTTTGCCGTGGACAACTTGGGCTCTAGCTGGCATCTTAGGGGAGATTTTGTGCTTCATGGCAGTGCTTCCCGCGTGCTCCTTTGAAGAAGACTCAGCCCCTGGTAAAAGTGACACCAATAAAAAGCGGTGACGAGAAATGTTCAATTTACTCTTTTCTAGTTTCACCACATTTTAATGGGATTAATCAATCATCAGTACACGGAAGCGAAACGGTTGTCGTACATTAGGATGTAAGTTCATCTCTTTCTGCTTTACCAAGGCTAAAATCAAATTTCCAAAGAATATTGCCGTGAAGAGATCTCAGATAGGTAGTGAGAACAGAAGAAGGAAAGAATGGAATATCATGGAAGTAATTCTGAAGAATGGGGGTTCCAGGGGGTCACTTGACCCCCCTGTCGAATTATATTTTCCTTTATGTATTTTTTTACATTCACAGAACTGGACCACAAAGAAAGATGGATTTTGGGGCGTTTAATTTAATGTCACAATGTTATTGGAAATTTGGAATTGGAAAACGATAACGTGAAAGCGGAAAACCTAGCAAACCGTAAGGTAGTACGCCCAAACAAGTTCCGCTCAGGGTGGTGTATGCTGAACTTAAAAGGCTTGGCGTGACCCTGCTAGACACTGTTCATTATTTTGAAAACAGTTACCAATGTACATGATAATACATGACTATTACTAACATACACTTTCTTCAAGAGCAGGATCAATTAATAATAATAACAATAGCAGTAGTAGTAGTAGTGTTCCAGTGTAGTAAGTAGTAGTAGTAATAGCATTAATCTTTCATTTTTACGAATTACTGTTTTCTACATATGAGCGAAACCTTAATTAATTACACTTGAGCCCCTTGAAAACTTTCCTGCAGGCGCCCATGTTCTGAAGGCAATAGGACATCACAAATCTGTTAAGAACATTGATGCTGTCAGCATTGAAATTCACTATGAGATATGAATGTTCTTCACAAAATCCATTTTGTTGTTGTTTCAGAGGGGGTTAACGACCCCCACGAGCATCTAAGCCTATAGAGAGTCGCTTGTCTATAATTTAGGACGGCTAGCTTCAAGGAAGGAACTGATCCGGGAAGAGAGCCCATGCTTACCTCGAACGATTATCTTGTGGACAACTAGGCTACCATAATGGCGGAAAATGTTTATCCCTCAATTTTTTCAGGACTCTATGGAATTTGAACCTCAAGATATAAATATTTACGTTTTGCTCTTTAAATTCCACGTAGTTAAAATAGGCAAGTACCTTTTTATTTAGAAGAATGATTTTTATTAAATGTTAAAATGGCTGCCCAAGTATCAAAGTGATTTTAAGCACTGGCTTTTGATCATTCGTCCGAGGAGTTCAGGACTCCAGTCCCGATGAGGTATGTGTAGTTTGATTGTATTACAGCATTCGCTCTGCCACTTTCCTGGAGCCAGTGGCCCTTAATTAGGGACGAGCGACTGCTTGTAGCCCTTACATTCCCCGCGGTGTGAAAAAAAGGAAATGATAATTGTTAGAGTGTCATGCAAAAGGAAATGCTGAATGAAGATTTATGGGTCGTCGAGGACCACAGAGAGGGAAATAGTGTTAGAGAAAAAAAGAAAGCTTTACTTCAAAAATATTTGATACAGGCTACATAACAGAATATCTAATACGACAGACAAACCAACGGCTGATTTAAAGGTTCAAGACACAAACGCCGAAACCTTCGTGAAGATTTTCAGGACAGACAGAGCTCGTTATGGGACGACGTGAAATGATCTAGCTATATACAAAATTTTATTTAATTTTTTGTTTAATTTAATTTTGCTTTACTTTTTACTTTATTTAATTTTATTTTATTTTTTTCAGAAGGATATAAAATCTTCTTTCCCATTTCCTTGGGGAACTGCGTACCGATGGATTTTTCCGACCCACAGCAAAAAAGAACCCACTAATCGAGGACGATTCCGTAATTTTCGTAGGTAGGTTGCTTTTAAGTTCTTATTCTTCAAAGCTTAAGAACGATCCCACACTGTTAAAAATGTTGTGGTAAGTTGCACCAAAAAGTGGTGCTACAACAGCTGCACCACTTTCTGAGAAAAGATAGACCATTGTGTGGGGGCAAACAAAACCCAACAAGATGGTGCGACTTTGCACCACATTATTGGCAAGGTTTCGCCATGTTACTAGGTTTTGTTTGCACCACACAATGGTATAACTTTTCTTAGAGAATGGTGTAGCACCACTTTTTGGTGCAACCTACCACAAAATTTTTAACAGTGCAGTGACGCACCGATGGTGCAGTTGTCTGAGCGCTGGCTTCTGGTTCGTGATGGGTTCAGATTCGATTCCCGCTGAGGATGGATGTTGGGTTTGTCTTACTGCTCTGGCTCTCTCCTTTCCCTGGAACCAGTGGCCCTAAATCAGGGACGAGCGACTGCTTATAGCCCATTGAGTTGCTCAAGGCGGTCGTTAAACCTTCAATCAAAAAAAAGTAAACAAAAAAGGAAAACGATAGCAATTCCCCTTTAACCTGTTAGAGAATACGAGAATGTGGGCCGTTTTTAGGCAGGATGAAAGTCTGCTGAACCAACCCTTAGCTTGTATTATTGCGGTTAATCTTCGACGCGTAGAATAAGATTTTTATGATACATATTTACCTTACATGTAGACGATTTGAGAATTACAGTAGACGATGAAGAAAATATATTCTCCAGGACAGCTCCCATGAAGTATAACTAATATGCTTTAAAAAACACACATTATATACACTAGTAAGATCTTCCATAACGGTAATTAATTAGAAATGAATGCTGGATATTCATTTTTGCCGCCGACTTACAGAACGTCCTACACGATAGAAGACCTGAAGCGCTCTGATCTGGTTTGTTTACTTATTGTCTTCACGAGAGAGGTCACATGATTTCGTGACGTCATTCAATGTTATTGTCCGAGAAGTGTGGCTCACGAGAGAGGTCACATGATTTCGTGACGTCATTCAATGTTATTGTCCGAGAAGTGCGGCTCACGAGAGAGGTCACATGATTTCGTGACGTCATTCAATGTTATTGTCTGAGAAGTGTATCCACAAGAACCCTTGTCCAGAAGTCACAAATATAAATTTCGGAGTGTGTAAATTGCGAACTAAAATCGGACCGCTCTCAACCCCGATATGTAAATTGCGAACTAAGAGCCAAGACCCTTATGTGTAAATTGCGAACCAACTTTTCTGCGCCCATTCTGACGATATCAAAAAATAAACCAGTTATAAAAAAATAATGATTAAAACAATGTAAAACAATTTAAAGCAATGTGTTTACGAAAACAACAAAACTATTTTGTCATCTTTGCCCAGGGGCCATGCTAATTTTCTCTGTGATGTTCCATATTTAGTATACGTACATTTTTTTTTTTTGATTAGAGGTTTAACGACCACCGTGAGCAACTCAGTGGGCTATAAGCAGTCGCCCGTCCCTAATTTAGGGTCACTGGTTCCAGGGAAGGGAGAGAGCCAGTGCCGTAAGACAAACACAACATCCATGCCTCACCGGGATTCGAACCCGGACCCCTTCGGACGAATGATCAGAGGCCAACGCCTTAGACCACTGCGCCACCGGGGCGGCTATGTACATTTGTACTTAATTCATTATATTCACGAAAACAACAAAACTAGTTTGTCATCCTGGCGCAGGGGCCATGTTAATTTTTTTCTGTGATGTTCCATATTTAGAATATGTACATTTGTACTTAATTCATTGTATTCACGAAAATATCTTTATTTTGCAGTAAGTGTAGGTAGGCGTCTACGATTAACAAATATTTTCGTTTTTGTCGAACAACAAAAGATATATCTAAAACAAAGCAATCAAAACAGACGAGCTAGCTTAGGTAATTCCAGCAGATGTTCAGAGAAGTCGGTTCGGAATTTACATATAGCGGTCATGGGCCTTGGTTCGTAATTTACATATAGAGTTTTAATGACGGACCGATTTTAGTTCGCAATTTACATACCACCTATAAATTGTACCAAGCCATGTGTTGAACCCCTTCTTGGTTGGCCAAAGTACTGTACAGAATTCTGTATATTTCTAAGTATGATTAGGAATCTGTAGAAGTAAGCATGATTTTTCGAAGTATGATGTTATTTTTTAAGTACCATTGATTAATTTATAGAGCCAAACTCAGTTAGGTAGATGTTCTTGGAGGAGTATAGCACTTATAACCTCATTTTGGTGTTCTTGTAACTTTAGCAACAAATTCTTCACTCATCTCAAAGTAAGATGGTCTCTGTTTGAAAGACCTCTCTGATATACATCCTTCGAGGCGTAGGGGGACAACCAGCGTGACGCAGTTGTCTAATCTCCAGCCTCGCGTCTGTTGGTAGGGAACTGCTGTATGTTCGATTCCCCATTGCCAACCTTCCACAAGGTTCTTCAACTTACAAATCTTTATTGCATCTTCACGAATGTTTTAGATGTCATTAACTAACTTTCTCTGTGTTTAAAGGAACAGAACACAAATTTACAACAGGGTGTCCGAATAATGACTGTGCACTGAATGTGCGAATTACAGTAATGTAATAGTAAAGAAATTTTGAATTGAATTACCGCAGAAGTGACCCGCCACGTGGAAGTGCTGTGTCTGGTAACCTTCACCTCTCTCCACCCCGAGTCGCGCGGAGCTGTCATTCTGAGCGAAGGTCATTCCCGAGCGTTTGGTCGACGGAGGCAGACATGTTGATTGATCACTCCTCTCAGCACACAGTTAACGGTTGAACAGAGAATATTTTTGGGAGAACATGTCTTTTGCCATGACGACAAGTGCACGTACAAAGTGCAAAAACAGTTCGCTGGGAAATTTCGTGATGCTGACGTCCCCCACCGTAAATGCGGTACGTCAGCTCATAGCGAAGTTTCTGGAAACTGGCAGTGTTCTGGATGCCTCCCGTCCTGGTAGGCCATGCAAGGCAGACGAAACCGTACAGGATATCCATACAAGTGCGTGAGGCGGCTGTCACAACAAGCTAATGTGTCACGATGTTCTGAAAAGGAAGTTGCGTTTCCACCCGTACAAAGGGTCTGTCGTGCATCAGCTGAAAGAAACAGACCAGGAGGCCCGTGTTTGGTACTGCAGGTGGTTCCAAGAGTTCCTGTCTGAAGAAGGAGAGGACAAACTGGACGCGACTTTATTTACAGATGAGGCATGGTTCCACCTGTCCGGGTACATCGACAGCCAAAACACTCATTTGTGGGGTACTGAAAATCCCCACCGAATTTAAGGAAGCGCCTCTCCACAACCAGAAGGTCGATGTTTGGTGTGTCATGGTACGTACGCGCATTATTGGGCCTATTTTCTTACGTGAAGCCATTAACTCAGAACGGTACCGTGCCTAGATTATCCAACTATTCATATCTGAACTCACGGAACAAGAAATCAACGAAAGATGGCTTCATCAAGATAGTGCAACTGCTCAAACCGCTGGTGCATCAATACAGCTTCTGGAGAAATTCTTAGAAAATCGCATCATCTCCCGGGAACTGTGGCCTGCCCGGATACCGAATCTGACACCACCTGATTTTTTCTGTGGGGAACACTGATGGAAAAGGGGTACGCAGGTAATCTGCGTACACTTTAAGAGATACAGGCTGCAATAACGACTCACATCCGACAAATCACACCATATACTCTGAGAAAGGTCTTCGCCAACATGCAGAATCATATGCAGGCATGTCTGGACGTCGATGGGAAACATTTCCAACACATCCTGTAAAGGAACCAGTTCGACATGGTGTTACTTTCAGTGCACTTTGTTTTTCGGACATCCTTTACTTGCTCGCATGTGTAGAGTGAAGGAAATATTTTCGCTGTTGAAAACCATAAATGGCATGGATCTCAAAGATTTCGCTGAAAATATTAAGACTGATGTGGAATGCAAACAGTGTAAGTGTAGTGATTTAGAAGAGCCTTGGCGCAGCTTAGCGACGCTAAGGCACTTTTTTCTGTAGGTTAACCGAGCTAAAAAACGTTTTGTGATTAGTTAGGAAGAAAAGCGAGGCAAAGAAATTGTTTCAGATGAGCATGTAAAAAGAACAATGATTTATATGAAAGCATACTCGTACCTTAACAAAACGTTCGTATTGCAAGGGCGAAACAAAATTGTCAGATAACGCAGTAAGGCGTTATCATCCACATTAGCCAGTGTTATGCAACAGGTGTGCCCCCACAAGGTGAAAAGTGTGACGCGAACTTTTACCTATAATTCTATTGTAAGAAATTAATTGTCGAATTTTATTTTTTAATTTTATCCCAGTTACTGTGTTTCATATGCTTGTATTTCATTCTCTGCCGCTGCACTGATTAAATAAGATGATGCTTGTTTATTTTTTATTACATGCTGCGAATTTTTATGTATTCTAAGAATATAAATGTAAATTATTTACTCACAGTTGTTGTTTCTATCGTAGTTTTGCTTATTGATATATTTGTATTCATCGCCTCTACCACTGCGCTATGCAGCTTCTTTGTTACACTATAGCCGCATGTTCTGGGTATGCTTTTCCCTAAAAGTGCGGGGATTAGCAAAACTTTTCCTGTCTTTTATTATTTTATTACGTTGTTTTGGTATTTGTCCCTGTTTGTTAGTGCTTCTTCAACTTTATTACTTTTATCCTGTACCGATGCACCCACTCATTGTTAGGCTTTATTTTAAATAAGTCGGAATATGCCTTCTACCCTTTACAATTATTTCAGTTCTATCACAGCCGTGCTCTGAAGTAGTTCGAAAATTGTGATTGCTAGTCAGCCTTGCTATTTTCTATTACTATTTAACTACTTTAATTTTTCAAGATGGACAAGTTCCTTGTACGGAGTGTTCCGTCTAATAATACACTGCTGGCCACCCAAAATGCAACACCAAGAAGGAAGCATCCGATTGGCCTGAAATTTGCAGCATGCGTCGCCCGCGAGAGGACATGCAAACGATTAGCATTGCAGGGCATATGCAAATCATGTGCGCCCGGCACGGCACCGAGAAGCACTATAAGAAGGGTGCACAGAAGGCGGGGTGTAAATAGTAGAAGTGTGTTGTGCTACCGGACCTATGCATGGCAAGCTTCCTGATGCCTCGTCGCAGAATACGGCCGTCATTCCAGCGCGTTTCGGAGTTCGACAGAGGACGATTAGTGGCTTATCGCGACAGCGGTTTATCGTACCGAGACATTGGTGCCCGTGAGGGACGACATCCACCCACGGTGAGGTGAGTATGGATTCGGTGGGTGCAGGGGGGACGGACGGACCGACGTGAGCGATTGCCGCAGCCGCGGCACACCACCGAACGAAAGGACCGGCATGTTGTGCTGCGGGCATTGACGGCTGGCACCGCCACATCACGAACGTTAGCGCAGGAATTAGGGTGTGTTGCGCAACAACCTGTGTTAGCACGTACCGTTCGACGTCGTCTGCAGGAGAAGGAACTTGTCGCACGGCGCCCATTGTTCCGATTACCATTGACGTTACACCACCGGCGAGTGCGGCGGCAGCGGGCCATTGGACGCCACACCTGGAATACGGAATGGCACGACATTGTCTTCTCCAACGAATCCCGCGTCTGCCTGCAACACCACGATGGTCGGATCCGCGTTTAGCAGCACCGCGGCGAGAGAATGTATGACGCCTGCTTTATGCATCGCCGTACCTGTCCGCCGCCTGGCGTTATGGTTTGGGGCGCAATTGGATATGACACCCGCACCCCTCTGGTACGCATCGCCGGTACACTCAACAGCCACCACTACATCTCCGACGTTTCGGAGCCTGTAGTCCTCCCTTACCTGCAGGACCTGCCAGCAGCCACGTTTCAACAGGATAATGCGCGCCGACACGTGGTACGCATCGTGAAACATTTCAACACGGCCCACCAGGTGTCACTGATGCCGTGGCCAGCCTGTTCTCCCGTTACATCGCCCATCGGATACGTCTGGTCGCTGATCGGCAACCGAGTGGCCAGGCAAGCACCACCCGCGGCTACGCCTGATAAACTGTGGCAACGTGTGGAAGTAGCCTGGACCGACATACACCAAGCCCATATCCAAAGCCTCTTTCGTTCGATGCCGCGGCGTGTAGCGGCCGTTATTGCCAGCCATGGGGGCCACACGAGCTATTGATGTCTGCGTGTTCCGCAAGTCGCACGGGCCTGTAAGCTCAATCGTTTCATCTTTGTATCTGTTGTTATGTGTCCAGTAAATCTGGCTTTGCTATCTCGTGTTCTTCTTGGTGTTGCATTTTGGGTGGTCAGCAGTGTAGGTAGATCACATTACACATTTATATTAATAGTGTCATATCATACGTTTTTGAGGGAATTAAAATTTTGGTTTGCCGTGCTGAGTTATGGATAATTTATGGTATGCCGCGAGTAGAAAAATGTTGCGGAACACTGACAGACAGAGCGACAAGTGGCCGATGCGGTGGTGTAGGATACTCTACGTTCGTTTGGGAGGTACCTGGGTTCGAGTCTCAGTCAAGGCATAGGTAGTGTGCTTGTCTTACAGCACAGCTTTTTTTTTCATTCCCTGGAGCCAGTGACCCTAAATTAGGGACGGACGGATGGTTACATCTCCCAAAGTTGCTGATAGTTATCGTTAAACTCTCCCCCAAAGGTCACAAGTGTTTTATGGTTGAGAAGGGCATTTGATTTAAACTCGTACCGGCACCAACACAAGCAATCCCCTGAGCACATTCTGAGATTTCTTATGAGTAATGCAAAAAGACGCTCCTGGGTGTCAGAGTGGTCAAAAGTTACCAGTTCCTCGAGATGGGCTCAAGTTCCGGGCTAGGCCTGGGCGCCCGCCCCAAAGGCGCTGGCTATTCTCGAAAACAACGGCTCTAACTCAGGGTTCGGTGACTATGGCCCTTAGGGTGCTTCAAAAAAACTGTTTTCTTCAAAACCCTGCACGCTGGCCATTTTCCCATTTCTATAGCGTATATAAGATCTTACAAAACATTTGAATGGAATCGGAGCATTTTAAGCCTTGCCGCCAGTATATGTCACTAATTTCCAAAAATGTTCGCACTCCGTGAATGGTTTTGATAGGTAGAAATGAAACAAAAATGCAAATTAGTAAAATATAACTGTTTAATTAATTGAATAATCGATACAACACAAATCAAACTAAAGCTTCTTAAATCATTTTCAAAGTCTTCTTTTTAGAATCAGGGATATTCCGACAGTGATTTTCAACCACCTGAAGAAGAAACTGTCGCTGTTCTTCATCCTTGGTGATGCTTTTGGCAAAATCTTGGATCAGCTGTACTGATCTTTCTGCCAGATCATTCACGACTTTAACGTGACGTACGAACGCTTCGGTTTCTAAATAATCAGGATCCAGACTCCACTGACTTGGTGGCTTATTCAACCAATGAGAATTCAAACCAAGCGCTTGGAAAATGAACCACGACTTCGGGCCGATTAGGGACACCAACCTAGTAGATGAGTTGAGTGTTGGGAAAACTGGAACTCCTCCTTCCAATAGATGATCTAATTTTGCTTTGCGAAGTTCACAAGAAATTTGAAGCTTTTCAGCTTGGGACAGGCTATTTGTAAATAATGAGAATGGAGCTATCTCTTCAGTCAAATACCAAAAATGTATTTCCAAAGTCGCGATAGCAGCAGCAACATCTGGATCAACAACGCGATAATCATTCAGATCATGCCACAGTTGAAGATCGTTAACTGGAGCATCTACCCAAATAGAAGCTGACAACCATGATTTTACATAAACAAGTTAGTAAAATCATGCAATGCATTGATTATGATACGCTTTCCAACATACCAGAAATCATTACTCAAGTTATGAGGATAATGGCTGTGGAATAAATCTCGCTCCTGTGCCCTGACCTTTAACCCCATTTCGATGATATTAAACAGAATTGGTTCAGTATACCTCCGGAACAACACGAAAACGTTTTGTCGTAATCGAAGCATCTTTACGTAAGTTATGAAGCACAAGGACAATGGAATGAATTCCGCTCCTACGTCCAGACCATTGACCCCAGTTCACCCATTTTCAGCAGGGCTCGTCCCCGGGAGGTCCCCTAGCACATACTAAAATTTCATCGAAATCGAACCCTTTTTTATTAAAGTTATTACGCATAAGGGCAACGTAATGGATCCCTCTCCAATGTCCTGACCTTTTACCCCATTTCCCTCATTTTCAATAGGGTTCGTCCCCAGTTGATCCCCTATCATATACTGACATTTCATCGAAATCGAAACATTTTTACTCGAGTTATGGCGCATAAGGGCATTGGAATGGATCCAGCTCCGATGTCCTGACCTTTGATCCCATTTCACCCATTTTCAATTGGGTTCGTCCCCAGTTGATTCCCTATCATATACTGACATTTCATTGAAATCGAAGCATTTTTCTCAAGTTATGGCGCAGGGCAATGGAATGGATCCCGCTCCGCTGCTCTGAACGACCTTTGACCCTATTTCACCCATTTTCAATAGGGTTCGTCCCCAGGTGATCCCCTATCATAAACTGAAATTTCATCGAAATCGAACCATTTTTACAAGTTATGTCGCATAAGGGCAACGGAATGGATCCCGCTCCGATGTCCTGATCTTTGACCCTATTTCACCCATTTTCAACAGGGTTCGTTCCCATGCGATTCCCTATCATATACTGAAATTTCACCGACATCGAACCATATTTACGCAAGTTATGACGCATAAGGGCAATGGAATGGATCCCGCTCCTATGTTGTTAGCTTTGACCCCAGTTCGCCCATTTTCAAAAGGGTTCGTCCTTATGTGGTCCCTTACCACATACCAAAATTTCACTGAAATCGAACCATTTTTACGCAAGTAATGACGCATAAGGGCAATGGAATGAATCCCGTTCCTATGTCGTGACCTTTGACCCCATCAACCCCATTTTCAAAAGGGTTCGTCCCCAGATGTTTCCCTACCACATACTAAAATTTCATAGAAACCGAATAATTTTTACGCGAGTTATCGTGCGGACGGACGGACAAAGCTGGAGCATATACGTTTCTTCAACCTACGGTTGGAAAGCGTAAAAAAGCGCATTGAAGAGACATATGCGTCTCAGCAATTTCATTTTGACGGTATCATACTTCAACTGATGTCCAAATGCATACATCTTTGCTAAATAGCGAACAGTAGACATCCAGCGAGCAAAGGTTCCTGTCTCAGGAGCCTTTCACGATGCTCGTTGAATGTCTACTGTCCTCTATTCAGCAAAGTTTTTTTTTTTATTTTGAGCACCCTAATTGGCCCTAGATGATCGCGGAGGTCATTATATCCAGAAAGAAACAAAAAGCAATACAAAACATATCCGCCGTTCCCACTCGATGATCTTAACAGGAGCTGCATATAAGTTACATGTACACTCACGGACAATGAAATTTGCGCACCTAGAAGAAAACATGCTACAACCGCGAAACTTTGCATATAGCCAGAATGAGTGCTGGTATGCAAATAGCTAGAATGAGTGCTCGTATGCAAATGATCCACGTTTGGTGTGAGTGCGCATGACCCCACACCCTGTGATGGCGCTGCAAGCATGAACCAGCAGCTTTATAAATCCGACGTGTAGTCGATGCCCCATGAAAGCGAAAAGCACCGGCCGACGCAAGCAAGAAGTACAGAGTAACAAGAATGCCGGGTAGACGCCAGAGACGTCGATTTACGCGACTTACGGACTTTGCGAGAGGCCTGATCGTCAGGATGAAAACCGCAGCTTGGTCGGGGCACCGTATAGCCCGCCACATGGATCATTCTGATATTACCGTCCGACCGCGTTGGGAACAGTGGACACACGGCGTAGCGGCTC
Source organism: Macrothele yani (assembly GCA_039090855.1). Taxonomy (NCBI): domain Eukaryota; kingdom Metazoa; phylum Arthropoda; class Arachnida; order Araneae; family Macrothelidae; genus Macrothele; species Macrothele yani. The sequence continues at coordinate 96,756,334 of CM077007.1, read as the reverse complement.
CTAACGGACCAGGAGAACCACCGGTAGAGATCATAGACGGATCGTGCTCTGGGCACGAACAGATCCCTCAGGGACCCGGTTCATTATAGAGGCAGATGTAGCGGCTCCTTGTGCCCACGAACCATTTCCCCACACTTCGCGGAAGCGAATCTGCGATCTTTTTTTTTTTTTTTTTTTTTTTTGATTGGAGGTTTAACGACCACCGTGAGCAACTCAATGGGCTATAAGCAGTCGCCCGTCCCTAATTTAGGGTCACTGGTTCCAGGGAAGGGAGAGAGCCAGTGCCGTAAGACAAACACAACATCCATGCCTCACCGGGATTCGAACCCGGACCCCGTTCGGACGAGTGATCAGAGGCCATCGCTTAGACCACTGCGCCACCGGGGCGGCGACTAGCTCATTTCAACTCTCCGATCTGTAAGTCCTAGTCCTACGTTCCAAACTGACGGCTCGATCAGAACTGACCCTACCTGTATTTTCTTTTTTCACTGTTTTAATGTTCATGAAATATTCTTTCATATTTGGACATCACAAACAAAAAGAATATCCGGTTATTAAAAAATGACTACATATTTTATTTTTCCCCGTAATTAGTTCACCTAGTTAATAATGAAACTTAGTAATGAAATACTAGTTAGTAATAAAATACTAACCGACGCAAACAACAAATCAAATTCTAAATTGCTTTTGAAAATTTGAGGTATTTTCTGGGTTTGTTTCACCTAACGTGTTTACCGCTGCGGCATTTTTGTCTTAGAACTATATCACTGTGTAAGCGTACATTTCAAGATCAAGTATTAAGAGGAAGGGGTGATGCTGTTCATTCCTTTAATAGAAATGAACAGCATCTAATCAGTCAGTTTCTTTAAATGAAATGTCTACACTGAAGAGCAATTGAATTAGAGACAGCTGGCGTTATGCAAATGTGGCACTGTGGGCGGCCCTGTAAACGGAAACGACATGACGTATGCGGCGATCCGACAATATAAGGAGTGATGCGACGGGAATCGGTAAGAGTCGGACGCAGTATGGGTAAGACGAAGGATCTAAGCGCATTTGATCGTGGGCAAATTGTCGGGGCCCAAAGAATGGGTCACTTCATCTCGTAAGTCGTGCAGGCACTGGGGTTTTCACGAGCTACTGTGTTACGGGTGCACCGTGAGTACATCGAATCCGGGAAAACCATCGGTGCAAAGGCCAACTGCCGTGGACAACAGCGTGTGAATGAGCGGGGTCATCGTCGGTTAGCTCGCATTGTAACAGCGGATAGACGGGCCACAGTGCAAGAAATCACTCGGCAATTTAACGCTGGTGCACAAAAACGTGCAAGCAGCCACGCCATCCAGAACCATCTCCTCGCTATGGGGTACAGAAGCCATCGTCCCACGAGGGTGCCGCTGCCGACCGCAAATCACAGGGTGCAAAGATTAGCATGGGCACGGGAACATCGCCACTGGACCCTAAACATGTGGGAAAATGTTGCCTGGACTGATGAGTCGAGATTCACGTTGGTACATGCGGATGGAAGGATACGAGTGCGGCGTAAATCACATGAAGCGATGGATCCTTCTTGCCAGCAGGGTACTCTTCAAGCTGGTGGGGGTGGCATTCTCGTCTGGGAACTGTTTACGTGGACTGAAATGGAACCCCTGGTACGTGTGACATCGTCTCTCACAGGTCAACGTTACCGGCATATCCTGGACGACCGTTTGCGCGTCTTCAACATCCTATTGGGGACCTCATCCTGCAACAAGACAATGCACTGTGCCATCGCTCCCGAATTGTATCCGAATGGTTGGATGAACACTCCACCGACGTGACCTCGCTTCGTTGGCTAGCTAAGCCACCTGACCTTAATCCCATCGAACACATCTGGGATGCCTTCGAAAGAGATGTTCGAGGCTCTGATCTTCCCTCCATCAAATCTTCGTGAACTGTGGGAGCTTGTTCAGGGGTCGTGGATCCGTATGGCTTCCTAACGCTTCCGGTGTCTTGTCGAGTCCATGCCGAGACAAATCGCCGCCGTCATCAGGGCGAAAGGTGGTGCTACACGTTACTAGACAGGTATCTCTAATTCAATTGCTCTTCAGTGTATTTTTAATAGAAAGCAGTCCATTTCTTTAACACAAATGAACTGCTTAGTGCACTTTTAGAAAACATTCATATGCTTGTTGTTGATTGGAGGTTTAACGACCACCGTGAGCAACTCAATGGGCTATAAGCAGTCGCCCGTCCCTAATTTAGGGTCACTGGTTCTAGGGAAGGGAGAGAGCCAGTGCCATAAGACAAACACAACATCCATGCCTCACCGGGATTCGAACCCGGACCCCTTTCGGACGAATGATCAGAGGCCATCGCTTAGACCACTGCGCCACCGGGGCGGCAAATATTCATATGCGATTCTCATCATTTGTCAATGGAACAGTACCAAGATTATCGTTATTGTTTAAAAAACCTGAATAGCAATAACAAAATTCCACGGTTGTACGGAAGTGATGTGGTGTCAGCAGTGGTTTAGACTTTCCGATTTCCACTCCCAAGACCTTGGAGACAGAAGATCGCTCCCTTCATGACACACTTATAGGTGAGACTCTTACTTGAACATGTTCTGTATTTGCTTTTGGACTTTAATTACTTCTGTTTCCTCTTACTGTAAATGGCATCACTTGTATAATTTTTATGACGTATATCACCTAAGTCACGAATACTGTAGTATATAGTCGTTGCCTCTATGTGTTCCGGGGCTTTTAGGCTTGAAAATGGGGCCATGTGAGCCCCGAAAGTGTAAATAAAAAAAATATTATTGTAAATAATTGAGCTATGTAAATAGGTCTTTAAAATTGTAAATAAATTGAGTTGTATTCGGCAATTTTAGGGATTTGTTTTAACTTATCGTACTACAGACAGCAAATACATGTTCTTCATTTTCACCGAAATATCATTTTAGAACAATCCGCTTTTGAACATTATGGGGAAATTAATGAACTAAAACAAGATGCACCCAGCAGTTTTTGGAGAAGGATATTTCCAGAAAATTTTAAAAGACATAAAAATGTGTTTGGTTTTGTTGAAATAACTTTTCTTTATGTCTTTCGCACATCATGTTATGAGGTTTATTTCAGCTTCAAGAACAGATTTCAGTGTGTCTGGCAAAACAGTTTGAAATAAGATTATATGAATACTTTGATGAACATAGCAGATGTCTCATATGAGTCTAACCGGTAAGATCACCTTAATGCAGTGAATACAAACACTCAATAATTCTCGAGCTTTCACGCTCCGCTAGGAGGCTTCATCGAGGTAGATTATCCGAGCCTTCTTAGAAAAGTAATAGACAATGCTGAAACAATAATTGCCGAAATCTCGGCAATTATTGAGTGTTTGTATTAAAGGAAATTTTTGACTCATATGAGTGATGTTAGGTTTTGGTGTATTCGGCAACTTTGATGAATACTGAAATTGCAGGCCCAAAGAAAGAAGCCTTTAATCCTCGATCTATTGTAGTGCAAAAGTTTAATGATAAGGTGAGATATGCGAAACATGAACCATGCGGAAAACAACAAGTTGAGAAGTGCGCTTGTAGAGTGTGCTTGACTTCTTACTCGTGTTGGGTAAACGGTTGTGTGTGTGTGTGTGCTGTGTGTGTGCGAGGTCCCCGATTTAAGGGGTGCAAATTAGGTCCTCGATTGGAGGAGTGTAAACTATGTCCTCGATTGGAGGGGTGTGAAGGTAGGTCCTCGATTTTTTTTTTTTTTTTTGATTGGAGGTTTAACGACCACCGTGAGCAACTCAATTGGCTATAAGCAGTCGCCCGTCCCTAATTTAGGGTCACTGGTTCCAGGGAAGGGAGAGAGCCAGTGCCGTAAGACAAACACAACATCCATGCCTGACCGGGATTCGAACCCGGACCCCTTACGGACGAATGATCAGAGGCCAACGCCTTAGACCACTGCGCCACCGGGGCGGCTAGGTCCTCGATTGGAGGTGTGTGAAGGTAGGTCCTCGATTGGAGGTGTGTGAAGGTAGGTCCTCGATTGGAGGAGTGTAAACGATGTCCTCGTTTGGAGGAGTGTAACGATGTCCTCGTTTGGAGGAGTGTAACGATGTCCTCGATTTGATGGATGTGAAGGTAGGTCCTCGGTTGGAGGAGTGTAAGGTAGGTCCTCGGTTGGAGGGGTGTGAAGGTAGGTCCTCGATTGGAGGAGTGTAAACGATGTCCTCGATTGGAGGGGTGTAAAGTAGGTCCTCGATTGGAGGGTGTAAAGTAGGTCATCAATTGGAGGGGTGTAAAGTAGGTCCTCGGTGGGAGCAGTGTTAACGATATCCCTAATTGAAGGCGTTTCAAAGATGTACTCGTTTGTAGGACTGTGAATAAGATTTTCGTTGGGAGGAGTGTAAAAGAGGTAATTTTAAATACTTTAAATGGGGTCTTCTTTTAGAAGTCTTGTGTGTAAAATAAATGGACGAAGACCGAATTTTGAGGACTGATTAGTTGGTCGGTCAGCTTTTATAGCGCAGGTAAAAGAGATCCTGGTATAGGGAAATTAAAAAAATTTCTCCGTGTTTGATCGACTGTAAACAAAGTCATTAATTAGATGATTTGTCGTTTGGAGAAGTGTAAACGAATTCATCGTTTTCAGGGATGTAAGAGAAGTCCTCGTTTGCATTAGTGTAAAAGATGTTCTCGCTTGCAGGTGTGTGTTACTTATTGTGTAACACAAGTCCTCGGTTTCATTGGGAAAACACATGTTTTAAAAAAACGTATTTAAGAGAATTTTGATGTTAAAACGGATTTTAGGGTTCTACAGGATACCTATGTTATCAATACCATCACCGAGCATATGCTCCTTCATGGGGTCCTCGGTTTGGTGGTTTGCACACATAGTCCTCGTTTTCCACGTTACACCAACATGGTGTGTGTGTGTGTGTGTGTGTGTGTGTGTGTGTGTGTGTGTGTGCGATTCCTTTTATTGCTCATATGACTAACTGTATCATAAGCGTTTCAAATACTAAGCATTATTTCTTTTCATTACACTCCAAAGGAAGATTTTGGTTTTTCGTTTAAGCCGTTTGCATTTAGTTAACAGTTCCAAATTACACTTTTAACTTTACATCTCCAAGAGACTCTCCAATACACTGAGTGGACAGAAATCATACGATACCTACCTAGTAACCCGAGCACATTTCGTCCGGATAAGGGCAGTCACACCGAGAAGCCCCACTAGGTCACGAAGCGCTCCCCAGGTGTCTCAACCTATTTTTGCTGTCCGCGATTCCGTCGCGTCCTAGGATGGAGAATCCAAAGCTCCAATGGGCCTTCATACAGCATTCCAAAACTTTTCCACGAGGTTTATGTCCGGTGAGAAATGAGGCCATTCTAGGATGAGAACTGCTGCGGAATGTTCTACTAGCCAACTTTTAGTCACCGAGGCTGTAAGAAGGCACATTTTCCTACTAGAAGAGTCCATTTCCCCCTGTAGGTGTATTGTAACCGGGGCTTCCATATTTATCAGAAATGAGGTTCAGTTGCCATTTTGAGCAATAAAGAATTGGAATCATTTTTCTTCAATTCCCGCCATTTCGATGAGCTGGGCAACGAACAAAGTACGCTTTTTCTGGCGCAACTGAGGGTGTTAGGTTTATATATAGTTTCGTCGATGTGAGAAGAGCAGAGCAGGACATTATTGCTTTTCCGACGTCCCAATCACCACGACGAAGCGAGAAGAGGGGGGCAGCGAGCAAATTAAAGAATCTTGCGTTTTCAGAGAGAAGGTATTTCTAGGGTGTGGCCGCGCTTTCTAGGAATTCGTAGGACTTCTTCGGAGGAGAGTTTTACGGGGTTCTCCGGGCAAGAGGACAAGTCTCTCGCTGGTAGGAAGCGAAGTGAGAAGGAGGTTTTTAGCGAGGTGCGAAGGGTCAGAGAGTTTGGGGGACGAGATAAGTAGGAAGCAATGAAGCCGATGATTGGGGAGACAGAAAGGGATCCGAGGTGTTAATAAAACAATGGAAGCACGAAAATGACGGACAAAAGTTTGGTGACATTCCCCGCAACATCTGAATAAAAGTCTTCCACACGGCAAGAACAGTTTGACTTCAGTCAATTTTCTTGTACTTCGTATTCCATTTACCTGCATCTGCCGGGAGAAATAATACGGGTTAAACCCCATATACAGAGCAAGCATCAAATAAACCCTCCACACGGGGCGCTGCAATATATGTCAGCACCATGCCCTGTAACAGTGTGATGACAATAAACAGATGTAAATGGTCTGGAAGGATGTCCACACAGCCTGGACCATTCGTAGATGCACCTAGATGTAACAGAGGTACCAACTTATGCCAGCTGAACACGCTCCTGACCATAACCAAGCTCCCACCATCTTAAACAGTTCCTTCTCGATATGCCAGGTCCATCGCGTCGTGTGGTTTCCTCCAGATAGGCGCACTCACGTCTGCGCGGTAAATAACTGAAAGTGGTACTCGTAAGACCCATCTCCAATTATCCAGGGTCCAGTACCGACGTTCTTTCGCCCATCTGAGGCATATTTCAGGTGATGTGGTGCAATGGGGCTTTGGTGGGTCGGCAGCTGCCATAATCTAGTTGACGGCCATGCTTAACCATTACCTTTCTCTGCCTACAGCGCTGTCCACGATGCGATGTTATTCCGGAATGGTGCATTCCCGATAAAGTCTTTATGCTGTTGAACGGAGGTACTGCAATTGCTGTACCACCTCCATGATAAAGTGGCACTTAGTATCATCCACCTTTCAAATTTTGCTAACTCACAGCGTTTATTCATACTGACATCGAACTTCTACCTACACGAATGTACTTGTACTTATTTGAAGTAGTTTTAGGAAGGAAGTGTCTGACCCCAAGTCTAGAACTGCCCTCAAAAATTAGAGAAAGTGAACTCAAAGGGAAAGAGAAACAAAAGAATTCGTGATAGGGGAGAGAGCTGAGCTGTGAAGCAAATCGCAACAGCAGTCCGGGGGAAAAGGGAAGAGGGCACGGGATGAGGGAACAACTGTCACAGGTGGGCCACCCCCAGCATAACACAACCACCTAACCGCCGACGCTTCCGGGGAGGAGTAAAAACTTACGGAAACCATATCCGGATGCCGGAGCAGAAATTAGTACTCACAGTCTCACACCAACCTGAAAAAGAAAGGGAGTCGTGGTTTGCCTAACACCCGCCTCATGTTCACAGACTTACGTTCCATCCGATCCACTTCTCCATCTGATCCAAGGCCTCCAGCCCAGGAAACAGTGCTCAACGGTGCTGCCCTCCCACATGTCCCCGTTCGGGGGGAGGGGGAGGGCACAACGATCGCCGCCTTAGTTCTAGGATACCTAAGGATTTCGCTGGGATCGTAGTCGTCAACTGCACCCGTAACTAGTTCGTTAGGGTGGGCTGCCGCTTTCTTGAAGAACTGCTTAGCGAGTCTGATGGAAAATTCATGTACCTTCTCAACTCCAAGTCAGGTTCCGAAAAGGGGTCCAGATGGAAGACCCAGTGATCGTACGAAGTGCTTGGCTCTGCACCCTCTCGATTCTCTCTCGGGCTGAATGCAGTGATATCCTCCTACATATATACCTGCCAAACGGTGGGTTAGTCCACTAGCGAGAGGGGTGACAGCTTTGCGTTTCAACGAAACCAGGTATCCCATGATTTCTTCCCTCTCAGTGTATGTGCAGTACAGCTGCTATCACACAGGAATCAAATTTGCAATTGCAAATTTTCAGGTCTAGCAGTTGCTGTTGGTAAGGAAAAAAAATGAGTTCAAGCCCTGATTGCAGTATTCTTTTGTCCACTTTTCCTTTGCTGTATCTATATTTTCCGACCGTGTTGCCCCGATAAATACCCATGCGATCTTTATTCTGGTGCTCTGACCATTCTTTTTCGTGGCAAGCCATAATTCCGGCCATGGAATTCTCCTCTACCTATTACCCGAAACTAGTCAGAATAGCTCACAACCTGATTCCCACTGGCACTTATATATTATCTTTCTAAGGTTCTTTCTTCTTTCGTTTAAGCCTTAAGCAATCTGCTATCTTCAGGAAAACAACAAACAAACAATAAAATAATAAAAGAAGAACGGAAACGAGATAATTTTTCTAGGTTCTCGGTGTTTCCGTTCAGCCAGTGGCCTACGAATTCTGACTTGACCCTCATCGGTAACCTCAAGTATGTCTCCTTTTTTTTTTTTTTTTTTTTCACTCAGCGTTCCAGAAATTGGCTTTGCTAATTCCCTGCGCATATCCATTAGCGAATTTCGAGAGTGAAAATGTCGTGTGTTATGAACTCACACGTTAAATTACACGACTAAGTTCTCGTGTATTTCTCGGCTCATTTAAATTTAAAGAACGCCTGCAAAAATGAATTTATTTTTGATAATTTCACGATGAAAGAAGACGTCGACTTGGAGGATGTCGTCATTTATCACAGCAGGACTAGCTTTGTGGGTCACATGTCTATTGCCTGTGCCGGGAAGAAGAAGAAAAAGAGGAGGAGAAAAAATCAGATTTCGATTGCATGTGTCTCGCGATCCAGATAAATATTGGGCCGGCGGGCTTTGGCGCATTCCAAAGCCATCGTGCTCAATATGGCTCTGTGCCAAATGTAGGTGGAACATAGTGTTCTTTTCTTTTTTTTTTTTTTTTTTTTTCTCCATTTTTTATTTCCTTTAAAAAAAACGAACTCGTTATCTACATTCTCTTTTTTTATTTTATTTCGCCATTTATCTTACCTTTTAATTTTGTTCAAAGTTTTCTTCTGCTCTTTCAGGGTGTTCCCCATCGCATTTACCGATTTCACCATCATTCTTCTTTACTAGATTTTTGCGCAGTTTTGAAGTGTAGAGATAGTGCCCTTAAAATCACATGAACTTGTACTGAGGAATAAAATGCATGATAGAAAATGGAAATTATTTTGTTTTCGTATAATATTTCGAAATCTTGGAAAGGACAGTTTTAGTTCGCCCTTCTCATACTAGAGGGCACTATTGACTATCTCTGATAAAAATGTTTTCAGCTTATTTCTTTTTTTGGATTTATATCATTGCGGGGGACGTTTTTATGAGGACATATATCGCCGAAAATGCTATTGTGCATGAGATTCTCGATGTATCTCTGGTCATAATGCAAAATATTTCAAAAAACACAAATTCCAAATAAACTCAGTAGTGGTTAAGCTCAAGTGGCGCAGTGGTCTAAGTTCTGGGATTTGACCATTTGTCCGTGATGGGTCCGGGTTCGGATCCCGGTGGGGAATCGATGTTGTGGTTACCTTGGCTCTCTCCTTTCCACCTGTGATTTCAAAGAAGGGCGTCCCTTATAAATGGCCCTAAACAAGGGACTGGTGGCTGCTTATAGTCCATCGATTTACTCACTGTGGTTGTTAAACTTCCAAACAAACAATCGCTGAACTTCTTCGAAAGTTTTTTCAGAGAACTATGGTTTTAAATACATCCAATGTTTTATTTCCAAAAGAAAACATAACGTAAAAAATCAAGACAGCTCTTTTTTTGCATAAGTCCCCTTTGGGGGAGTGTTTAACAACTGTCGGGAGCAACTCAATGGGCTATAAGCAGTCGCTCGTCCCAAATTTATGGCCACTTATTCTAGGGAAGGGAGAAATCCAATTCCGAAAGACAAACACAACATCCATGTCTCACTAGGATTCGAATCCTCCTCGGACGTATGATGAGAATAGACCATGGAGCCACCGCGGCTACATATGTCTATCCATGTCACATACATTTTCAGTTTCTTTTTTTTTTTTTTTTTTTTTTTTTTGATTGGAGGTTTAACGACCACCGTGAGCAACTCAATGGGCTATAAGCAGTCGCCCGTCCCTAATTTAGGGTCACTGGTTCCAGGGAAGGGAGAGAGCCAGTGCCGTAAGACAAACACAACATCCATGCCTGACCGGGATTCGAACCCGGACCCCTTACGGACGAATGATCAGAGGCCAGCGCCTTAGACCACTGCGCCACCGGGGCGGCACATTTTCAGTTTCATAGTAGCTCTTTATAACTTATCATTGTCGGCAAATACATGTGGATGCCGTACAAATTACCATGTACTGAATCTACATGTGTATTTGCCGACAATGATAAGTTCTGAAATCCTTCAGAAAACTTGAAAACTAAATCGCCGTTGAATAGGAATCGAACCCGCATCTCCCGATTTATGTCCACGCATGCTACCGTTACACAACCTAAGATAACGAAGTTTCAAGCAATTCGACCTAAGCAGATGTAACTTAGGAATCCGAACAACTTTCTCGATTTACGCTAGTCGAAGCAATCCCGCGTCATCGTAGCGTCCACAACCATTTCTCATCCATGTACGGATGGCTGGAGGTCAATATATCTGCTGTGTTTCACATCATAGGAACGAACGAGAAGAGAGCTCCGGAGGAAATAGTCTTCCAACTACATAAATGGCATATACGTACACTGTAAAAAATAAGTGGTGTGAATTCACGGAAAATTACTGAGAATAACGTGCAGCAAAGTTGCCGGTTAGAGTCAATCTTTTAACGAAATTTCCAATTTCAAAAGTTACCGTTTCTTTTTCCTTTTAACTTTCGTATTTTCAGATTTTCCGTAGTCTGTAATCCCATTTTTTTTTTTTTTTCAGAAAAGTCCGTTTTGAGTTTTTCCATATTTGCAAAAAAAAAATTTGCAAAATCGAAGAGCCTGAAATTTTCAGCCCTTACACCAGAGAATCCCTTCGCGCCAGTGTGACTCGAACCGACGTCGTTTGGGATGGCTCAGCAGAAACCCCACGTAACCACTAAATCAGAAATAATCGGAAATCACGTTCAAAGTGAAAGTCTAATCACGCAATGATGAAATATTTTTGTCATTAATGCGAGTGATTTATTCATTTTATTTTCTGTTGGAGCTTATTATTTTTTTGAACAGCTTTGTAATAACTCTACTTTTTCTGTAGGAGGACTTGGCATAAATTAAGTATTTTTTCGTAGCGATTTTTTGAAGCAACAGAATGCTTTGGAACTTGAGATCTTATTAAACTGACAATGACTTCCAACTATCTTTAAGAAAAGGTGAAATGTACTGTTTTATAGTATTATTTCACAAAACTCCTAAACATACAATTTATTCTTGAGAGCTGTAATAGCTTTTGTTTTAAGCACTCCACAGACTGATACATAGACATCGTACAATCACCTGCACAGCAATTTAAATAAGTACCCGTTTTCTTACGGTAACACAGTATATAATAGCTGGTGCACAAAATGGGGAGAGGCGAAGGAAATTCCGGTGCCCCAATAACCAAAATTTCCTGCGATCCACAATATCCGATCTTGCTACAGAACCTTGAAATTAGATCCTTTGACAGACGATTGAAATTAACAGTTAATCAAACCAAGTATTCCCGCGAATTGCTCCAGTTACTAGAAATTTTTTCATCGTATGGGTACGGTAAAAGCGAGAACAGAGTTTTTTCGTTAATATAAAAGAAAGAAATTGCAGAAAGGTTTCTGAAAATTCAGAATTTTCAATTAACATTTCTTAAAAATGGCAAAGGAATTCTGGAAAGGTTTCTCAATACTCAGAATTTTCCTGGAGTGCGAAAAATCCGTGAAATTCAGGTTTCTTCCAGTCGTTTCACGGAAAAGGTTGTATCAGAAATACGCTTCGTTAATTCACGAAAGGTATCGCGGAAAGTGGCTCGTAATTTTCAAAAATTTTTAGTTAATCATTGACGGCAAATACATGTATATGCTGTACATTTTGTACGCATCCTATTCATTTCTACTGTGTTTCTCTGATGGCGCTGCCTCTGTCCTTTCCCTTAGACCAGTGGCCTTAAATTAAGGACAGGCGACTGTTTATTAGAGTTTCTTACGATGATAGTTAAAACCCGAAACACACAAACAAAAACGTATCCTCGGTACTTCGCTGAAATAACTGTTTAGCAGCCGTGGAAAGTAGAGGACCATGCCTAAAAACAACACAAATCTTCAATTTTTCTGTAAGAGTTTTTAACTCAAAATGTAGGTAACATCTATTTGATGGTGATTAAGGAAAGCGTGCGGGTATATTACTTCCATAACGATTTTAATGCTAAATACTTACAGCTTTTAGTTACCCTCGCAATTTCTGAAGATGTCGATCACAGAATGATCATGCAAATTTATTTTACAATTGACTAAATCTGAATCCCACGAACTTTTCTATCTGGAGAAACACACAGTATTTCTAGGCTATACTGTCAAGTTTACTTACGCTGTCTCTACGAGGAAAACTAAGATGTCTTTTCCGTTGTCATTCGTAAATGTTTTCCAGATTAGCATTACTTGGTTCTGGACAAAAGCATTCAGAAGAAAAATATATCATACCGAAATCACCAAAACTTTTCATTCAGGCCATGCAAAATTGTAATGGCAACCTGGTATTTTTTATTTTCAATTTAAACCCCTTTTTCTCTATATATTGCTTACTATAGCACCAAGTAGAAGGATAGATCAATAAAAATAACACTTTGCAACACCTCCGAAAAGTACCGTTCTCATTTGTTTGAACTTTATTTTAAGGTTTTCATCATGTAATCACCACTTTGATTATATTCTATCGATCCATCCGAGACGGCCACGGGCTGGAATCCAACTGAGGCGTGGTTGTTGCGTTTGTCCTATGGCACTGGATCTTTCCCGACCCTAGAACCAGTGGCCCTAAATTAGGGACACGCGACCATTGAACAGTACAGTGCGATCGTGTTGGGATCAATGGACACGGGGCCGCCCTGGTGGCGCAGTGGTCTAAGCGCTGGCTTATCATAATTCGCCCGTGAAGGGACCGGGTTCGAATCCCGGTGAGGCATGGTTGTTGTGTTTGTCTTACGACACTGGCTCTCTCCCTTCCCTGGAACCAGTGACCCTAAATTAAGGACGGGCGACTGCTTATAGCCCATTGAGTTGCTCACGGTGGTCGTTAAACCTTCAATCCAATCCAATCAATGTACACGGAAGGGCCCTAAACACGGCGGACTGCCTCTGGACGACCCAGACACACCACAAGCAGAGAGAACCGTGAAATAGTGAGAGCGGCACGTACACATGTAACGACGTCCTTGTCCAATATTCAGAGACATGTGGCGGCTGTACAAGGGATTCCTATGTCCGCAGAACCATTTCCAGTCGCCTGGAAGAGGCGAATCTGCACTGTCGACGGCCCTTACGTTTTCTGCCAATTAACACCTGACCATCGTCGGCGTCGATTGCAGTGGTGTCAGCAGAGAGCAACGTGGAATGCTACGGACTGGCGACGTATAGTGTTCAGCGACGAATACCGCTTCTGTATGGGAACGGACGCCCACCGTATCAGAATGTAGAGAACCACATGTTAGCGCTACAATTTCAACCTCACTGTACAGCGGCACACGTCCTGAACTGCAGGCTTAATGGTCTGGAGAGCCATCGCGCATGACAGGCGGCCTTCCCTCGCAGTTATCCGAGGGACATTGACAACCCAACGCTACGTACAGGAGGTTCTACGGCCCCATGAACTGCCTTTCCTGGAGGGGCAGCCTGGAGCCACTTTCCAACAAGACAACGCCTGTCCGCACACATCACGGATTTCCCAGAACTGTCTACCTCATGCTTCGACGCTTCCTTGACCTTCCAGATTGCCTGATGTTTCGCCCAATGAGCATGTGAGACCAGATTGGACGCCAGCTTTCTTTATGTCCCAGTGTTCGTCATTTAGAGCGTCAGTTGCAAGACGTGTGGGCCAATCTGTCCCAGGATAGCATACTGCGACTCTTTGACTCCATGCCGGACCGTATCACCGCATGTATCCGAGCACGAGGCGGTCCGACGCGGTACTAATGCTGACCTTAATGTGTACCGCATATCCGCTGGAAATCTTCCTGTTGCTGTGATATTGTAATCACTTCTGTCCTTGGTATGTACCATCTCACTACTAAAATCTCATTTCAATCCGACGTCTCCTTCCTGGTGCGCAGATTTTTATGACAATGAGTATATATATATATATACACGCGCGTGTGTGTGTGTGTGTGTGTGTTAGAGAGAGAGAACCAGTGTGGTGTTAGATTTTTAACAAACAAATAAACAAAAAACTGAAGACAATATTCTGGAAGTTGAAGAAATTGAAGAATTTTACAAGGAAATTCGGAATGTAAATAACAAAGGCAAACAGCACTTGAAGATCGTTATGGGGTGATTTCAATGCCAAAGTAGGGCAACAGCAACAGAGTGAAATTTCAGTTGGTAAATTCGGTTATGGGAACAGAAATCAACGTGGAAATACTCTCGTAGAATTTGCAGAAGCAGAAAGGTTTTTCATCATGAACTCCTTTTTCAAGAAAAAGCCACACAGGAAATGGACATGGAGGCATCCGAATGGGACAAGTGAAATTGATTTTATTATGTGTAACAAAATATTCGTCATCGAAGACTGCAGTGTGCTAAATAAGTTCAACACAGGTAGTGACCATAGAATGGTGAGATGTAAGATGTACCTCAACACTAAACTCGAACGTGGCAAGCTCATAAAACAAACAAAATGTATTGACATAACCAACCTTAAAAAACATCATAATACCTTCACGTTGGAACCGAGGAACACATTCTCTGCTTTAGAAAGCCTAACATCGGGAAAGGTGGATATTTCTGAAGTTAACGAAGAACTCACCAAGGCTCTTACGGAAACAGCAACAAAAATAGGTGGACTAATAACAAGTTACATACGTATGAAGAAAATTTCCGGAAAAACAAACATGTTGATTCAAAAGAGAAGGGAGATGAGGACAAATAAAAAAGACGTAACTTCCAAAGTGGAATATATAGAGCTATGCAAGAAAGTGCGAAAAAGTATCACTGAAGATATAAGAAACTTCATTTGTGAACTAGTGAAAAAAGCAATTGAAAACAACAAAAGCCTGAAGAGAGCAAAAGGACATCTCAGTAAGGGAAGAAAACAGATTATGACCCTGAGAAAAGATGGTACTGTAACAAGAAATAGAAGAGAAATTTTGACCAGGGTGAAAGATTTCTATTCAAAACTATACGAAAGGGACGATGCATCTATTCCAGACATTACGACAGATACCAGTGGCAAAGTCCCTCCAATCCTCCCTGCCGAAGTTGCATATGCAACTAAGAACATGAAACGGGGAAGAACTCCAGGAGAAGATGAAATTACCGTGGACATTATACAAGAAGCAAGTGGAGAAATTGAAACCAAACTCGCAGAAGTTTTCACTAGATGTCTGAATAAAGGGAAGATTCCTGGGGATCGGAACAATGCTAAAATCATCCTGCAGCATAAAAAAGGGGACGTCGAGGATCTCAGACACTACAAGCCCATCAGCCTCCTATCAGTGGTTTATAAAATCTTCACTACTGTTCTTCCACATCGCTTGAAGGTTACACTAGACATGGCTCAACCAAGAGAACAAGCTGGATTCAGGAGTGGCTACAGCACTGTAGATCATATCCATGTACTGAGAGAACTAATTGAAAGAACAAGAGAATATGAACTCCCATTATGCATGGCTTTTATTGATTATATAAAGGCCTTCGTTTCCATGAAACCATCAGCAGTTACAATGACTTTGAAATCCTGCGGTATTGAAGATGCATACATTTGCATTATTAATAACGTCTATGAAAATGCAAGTGCAAAGGTTCGGATATTTGAGGATACAGCACAAATAAGAATTGGAAAGAGAGTGAGGCAAAGTGGCACTATATCTCCCAAGGTCTTTAATGCCACATTGCAAAATGTCTTTCACTCATTGAACTGGGAAAACAAAGGGATAAAAATTAATGGAGATTACTTAACTCACCTTCGTTTTGCTGATGGCGTAGTCATCTTTGCAACTACCACTTCGGAGCCGCAGAGTATGATCCGAGAACTAGCTGACAAGAGTAAAGATGTGGCATTAAAAATGAACTTTCAGAAGACAAAAGTGATGTACAATGCTTTTACAAGAAACGAAGATTTATCGATTGATGGAGACAAGCTTCAGACAACCGATACCTACATTTATCTTGGGCAGCAGATATCAAGTGAGAGTACATTGATGAAGAAATTAATCGGCGTATAAAACTTGGATGGAGAGCTTTTGGAAGAAACAGTACAATTTTTAAGAGCAGTATGTCATTATGTCTCAAAAGAAAAGTGTTTTATCAATGCATCCTGCCAGTGCTTACGTAATGGAGCAGAGCTATGGACCTTAACTAAAGCAGACATACAAAGACTGCAGACAACTCAAAGATCGTGGAGAGATGCATGCTTGGTGTAACAAGAAAAGATAAGAAGAGAAACTTGTGGATAAGGAAAATGACAGGAGTGGACGACATCATGACCAGAGTGAAATCACTGAACTGGCAATGGGCTGCACATGTTGCCAGAAGAACGGATCACCGATGGACAACCGAAATTTTAGACTGGATTCTGAGGGACACGGAAAGACCCAGAAGAAGACCCCATGGGAAAAGTATGGATTAAATTCGGAAGTATGCTGATGTGACATGGAGGAGACAGGCTCAAGACAGACAATTGTGGAACAAACTTGGCTAGACCTTCATCCAACAGTGGACTGATAATGGTTGATGATGATGATATACATACATGTGCTCAAACGTGATTGCAGATATATTATCAGTGTTACAGGTGAGAATGTAGTTCCTTTTTTAAGTACTCGCACATGTTCGGGACTTACAACCTAAAGTGTTTTCAGGTGCTCGAGTCGGATTACAGAAACCACTATCAAGTGCTCGTGCTTGATTACAGGAAGCACTTCTAAGTGTGTTTGTGTGATTAGAGAAGGTGCAAGGGATTGAGTCTGTTTAGAGAAAATGTTTGCAGATGTTTGAGTGCGGAGTGTGCTTACAAAGGTTCGTTTTATTGGAGAAAGGGCTTCCAAGCGTTTGTATCTTAACAGATGAAGTACTTTCAAATGTTAGACTCCGATCAAGTTGGAAAGGAAGACAGTAGTTCACTATTAATTTCATGTACGAAAACATGCTTTTTTAGATAGGTTTCGACATTGTGATACAAAAATAAGCGTAATTGTCAGATTTATTTGGCTACGCAAATTAAAGTCATTCAGAAATCTAACAGTTCACGATTGTTTACAAAAATATTTAGCCAAACTGAGGTTCTTTAAAATTTTATCGAAAAACTCTTTGCAGAATGGCGTTTGAAAAACACTACGTTCGGAAATTTGGAATCACTATGTATTTTATGTTAATGTCCAAATATTTTTTCAATTATTTTTCTTTGTGTGATTCTTCGACAAGTAAGGCATGCGTAAGCTTCTTTTTGTATCTTTCATCTAATAAAGATTATGACAGAGTCCAAAATTTATGGAGGTAATTCATCCGTTTCAGACAACAAAAATAATGTGAGGGCGATGCAATCCTAATGAGCTGCAAAGTAACTCCAGTTTTCTTTGCCGGGAGGAAACAAGAAAAGTGGACTTAATTTCATCAGCCACTACGGCACCAAAACTAAAATCGATATCGCCGACATAACCAATTACGTAAAGTACAACGTACGGAGAACAAATGGAATGTTCCTTGATTGCCTGCAAGTACCTAAAGAAAGCAAAAATCTTTCTTCCTTTGCTCTCTATTCATGAAATTTTCTTTGATCCTTAAAATAAAGCAGTGAAAATAGTTCTATAAAAATTATATTACTTCTTCGAAACTTTCTTTTATGCAATTATACTATATTTTTCCTCGTCTTTTTGTAATAAACACCGAGGCACGTCTATATCTAAATTTCACACGTGTGTGTATGAATATAGAGATTAAATTTACGATAAAATTTTGCAAATATAATATCGAATTAAATTTAGAAATTCTCAACATGTTTCGATGAAATAACATTGACTTCCACCGAGGTATCGAGTGGCTGTTTAAAAATTAGGCACTACTATATTGTCCAATAACAATGACAGCAAGATTAAGAAGAACAACGTTTTTTCAAAATATTTTTTTCGTATCAACCAAGTCTTTCTGTGATTTTGCTCAGCTTCTTCAGAACTAATAGCAGGTAAATATTCAAATCGTATGTGATATTAATATCATCCACTGCGTTGACGG
The DNA here is from genome assembly GCA_039090855.1 of Macrothele yani. NCBI lineage: Eukaryota > Metazoa > Arthropoda > Arachnida > Araneae > Macrothelidae > Macrothele > Macrothele yani. The sequence goes on along the minus strand of CM077007.1, from coordinate 96,738,218 downwards.
TCACGGAGTTTTGTTAGTTGCTTCCAAACGCTTGATAGAAATAGTGTGGACGCCATGTCGTTTACAAGTTACGAATAATTTTGATATAAATGGAAAGCTTCCAAATGTCAAGTTCAGTGGTTGAATCCGGCTTCTCAATAAGTTTCGATTTTTAAGTCTCTCAAGTTCTGCATTCGAAACTATGACCTCAAGAAATCGTCATGGTTAAACACTGTCATGAAAATTATCATTGATTTCTCTTTGAAGAAGCGAAACTTCTCAATAAGCCGGACTCCACTACCAAACTTGATATTTTGGAAACTTTCCATATATACTGCCTGACAGAGAAAATGCCACACCATGAAGGAATGCTCGAAAACAAACGAAACTGCACACACAGATAGCCAAGTAGCTCCTGAACAAATGATTTGTCACATACAGACTAGGCTCCAGTGGCCGAATATACAGGATGGTCAATAAGGAGTGTGTCTCTCATTTTGGGCGATACAGCGTTGAATTCCACGTGGAACTGAGGCAATGAGGGTGCGAATAGTCCTGGGGCATCGTGGACCATGTGGTGTTGATCCGAGTCCACAGTTCATTTTGCGGGGGTGGAAGGGTACTCAACCAACGTCCAGTCGTGTCTCACAGATGCTCGATGGGCGACAGGTCGGGGGATAGTGCTGGCCACGGAAGCATCCTCACACTGTGTAAAACATTCAGGCTGATACTAGCGGTTTGCGGCCGGGCGTTATCCTGTTGAAAAACGGCCTTTGGGGTGCCCTACAGATACGGTAGTGCCATGGGCCGCCGCGCTTCGTCAACATGGCCAACATATGTGCCCATAATACGTACCAGCGTTCACGGCTGTTGGCACTAATAGCACCCCACACCATGATTCCACGTTGCCGGGCCATGTGGCGCTCCACAGTGGGGGGAGGAATCCTTCCGTTGACCACGTCGCCTCCAGACTCTCACACGGCGATCATCCGGGGTGAGAGAGAACCGCGATTCGTTGCTGAATACCACACTGTTCCATTCGGCACCCCACACAGCTCTGGAGCTACACCACCCCAAGCGGTGACGACGGCTCGCTGTTAAGGGTAGCTTTCGCAATGGACGGCTGGACAGCAAACCAGACGCAGTCAATCGGCGCGACACTGTCCGCGTCGATATCGGAGCATCCAGGCCTAAACGTACACTCCGCAAAATGTCGCCCGTTGTGGCCTGTGGGTCCGCTATTTCATGACGTCAGATGCGACGATCGGTAAGCTCGGACGTCCGTCTCCGAGCTCCAGTCCCCCTACGACGTTGCGCAGACACTTCCTGGGACCACTGTCTCTAAATGCGGCCAACTGTTGTGGCATCCCGTTGCATTTCTTCCGCAATACGACGCAAGGACCAACCGGCAGTACGAAGGCCTACGATGATATCACTCGTGAACTCACCCGTTTAACGAAATCGCGTACGACGGCGTCTTAACGGCATTGGCACCCCTTGTTCGTTCTCTAAACACGGTTACAGCAGAACCACTCTCTTCTCGCGGACGTGACGACGTCTCGACTGATGGCCTCACGGCTGGTTGGCCGCTTATATCTCGCGCGCCGTTCGTGCGATTGGCCTGGAAATACAATAATGTGCATAACTTGTACGTGTGCACCCACCCTGCGATTTGCATAGCGCTGCGTTCACGTCTCCGTAGTGTGGTATTTTCTCTGTCAGGCAGTGTACATCAAAATTCTTTGCAACTTGTCAACAACTTGGTACACGTACTATTTCTATCAAGTGCGTGGAAGCAACTAACAGAAACCCGTGACCGTCAACCCCTTTGGTGATGTCACATAAGATTTGAATATTTACTCGTCATTCGTCCTGAAGAATCTGAACCAAAGTACAACGAAACCTAGGTCGACACGAAAAATAAAATAATTGCGGAATAACCTTGTTCTTCTTAATCGTATAATTATCTAGTAGTCTACAGTTTATCGAAGAAATGAAAGCATTTTGAAGACAGTTAAATACTGAGTGGGACCATTCATTTCAAAAGTTTTGTTGTCTTATATTCAAAATTTTAGAGGTAATATGTTTTCATTGGCTACGATATGAAGTTTTTTAAAGTTCTTCAAACGATGATAAAATTTTAACCGCTGAATTTATTAAGACCTTTGTGAATAAAATAAAATAAGATAGTAACGTTTATTCACAATAAAATATTTATCTTAACGTTTACTATAGTTTTGCACGACATTTGACTCGGCTTCATCAGGACAAATGGGGCGTAAACATTCAGATCATTGTGACATCACCAGAGTTCTGATGGTCACCGATTTTGGTGAGTTGTTTCCGCGCGCTTGAAAGAAATGGAATCGATATCATGTCGTTGACAAGCAGTGAAGAATTGCAGTATATGGGGAAAGCTTTTAATATATTAAGCATGATAGTCGAATCAGATTTATCAATAAGCATAGCGTTTTCAAACAAAAATTGATGATTAATTTCGTGGCAATGTTGGGCTATAGACGACTTCTTCGGTTCACAGTTCAGTACGTAAGTTTTGTGTTCCCTCACACGACAACTTAAAGCCCCGAGGGTCTCCCCTGTATATGAAAGTCCACATTCACAAGGATCCTGATAAATTTCCCAGGAATTTATATCTTCGGCATAGTCTTTTGTTCCGGAAAAATTCCCCTTCCTTATAGGTTTGAAAATAATTTAAAACTTTATAAAAGACTTCTTCAGCTCACAGTTCCATACGCAAGTCTTGTGTTCCCTCACACGACAACTTAAAGCCCCGAGGGTCTCTCCTGTATATGAAAGTCCACATTCACAAGGATCCTGATAAATTTCCCAGGAATTTATATCTTCGGCATAGTCTTTTGTTCCGGAAAAATTCCCCTTCTTTATAGGTTTGAAAATAATTTAAAACTTATAGAAGACTTCTTCAGTTCACAGTTCCATACGCAAGTTTTGTGTTCCCTCACACGACAACTTAAATCCCCGAGGGTCTCTCCTGTATATGAAAGTCCACATTCACAAGGATCCTGATAAATTTCCCAGGAATTTATATCTTCGGCATAGTCTTTTGTTCCGGAAACATTCCCCTTCCTTATAGGTTTGAAAATAATTTAAAACTTTATAGAAGACTTCTTCAGTTCACAGTTCCATAAGTTTTGTGTTCCCTCACACGACAACTTAAAGCCCCGAGGGTCTCCCCTGTATATGAAAGTCCACATTCACAAGGATCCTGATAAATTTCCCAGGAATTTATATCTTCGGCATAGTTTTTTGTTCCGAAAAAATTCCTCTTCTTTATAGGTTTGAAAATAATTTAAAACTTTATAGAAGACTTCTTCAGTTCACAGTTCCATACGCAAGTTTTGTGTTCCCTCACACGACAACTTAAAGCCCCGAGGGTCTCCCCTGTATATGAAAGTCCACATTCACAAGGATCCTGATAAATTTCCCAGGAATTTATATCTTCGGCATAGTTTTTTGTTCCGAAAATATTCCTCTTCTTTATAGGTTTGAAAATAATTTAAAACTTTATAGAAGACTTCTTCAGTTCACAGTTCCATACGCAAGTTTTGTGTTCCCTCACACGACAACTTAAAGCCCCGAGGGTCTCCCCTGTATATGAAAGTCCACATTCACAAGGATCCTGATAAATTTCCCAGGAATTTATATCTTCGGCATAGTTTTTTGTTCCGGAAAAATTCCTCTTCTTTATAGGTTTGAAAATAATTTAAAACTTTACAGAAGACTTCTTCAGTTCACAGTTCCATACGCAAGTCTTGTGTTCCCTCACACGACAACTTAAAGCCCCGAGGGTCTCTCCTGTATATGAAAGTCCACATTCACAAGGAATCTGATAAATTTCCCAGGAATGTATGTCTTCGGTATAGTCTTTTGTTCCGGAAAAATTTTCCTTCTTTATAAGTTTGAAAATAATTTAAAACTTAAAAAAATTGAAATTCTGAAACAAATCTGTTTAGCAAAACTGCGAAACTATAGAAGACGTTGAAATAAATACTTAATTGTGAATAAACGTTGATGTTTTATTTTATCTCAACATCACAAGTTTTGTAATCGTAAAATATTACTAGGACAAGCCGCCAATGCAAACCGATAACTCGGGTACAGTTGAAAATTTTTGAGCGAAGCTATTGCAGAATCTAAGCTCATTAAGGCGTCTACTACATATAACAAATTCTAAAAAACGAACGCGTAAAATTTATGACGTCCAGAACAAAAGTACGAAACATTCTAAAAAAGAAATGCCTAAAATTTATCATGAACTATCTTCCTTCACGCCTTCACGTTGGTTGTGATCAGGTTGCATGTAAACAAAGCGGAAAGACACACTCAGATCGGGAACTACGGTTTTCATTTTGCATCGCGAAAGACACACACACACACACACACAAACTTCCTTTTATTATTATAGATGAAGCAAGTATATATAATTTGTGACTACTAAGCTTGCGGTGTTAAGATAGAATAATAATAACAACGTTTCGCATAATAAAATGTTTATTATTCATCGACTATAGTTTCGCAGAGCGTTTGTCTCGGCTTCCTCAGGACGAATGGAGCGTAAACATTCAAATCATTGTGACATCATCAGAATTCTGACGGTCGCGGGTTTTGGCGAGTTGTTTCCACGCGCTTGAAAGAAATGGCGTCGACGTCATGTCGTTGACAAGCCGTGGCGAGTTCCGGTATACGTGGAAAGCTTCAAATATATTAAGCTTGATAGTCGAGTCCGGTTTATCAATAAGCGTAGCGTTTCCAAACAAAAATGTGTGGTTATTTTCGTGACAATGTTGAGCTATAGACGACTTCTTTTTTTTTTTTTTGATTGGAGGTTTAACGACCACCGTGTGCAACTCAATGGGCTATAAGCAGTCGCCCGTCCCTAATTTACGGTCACTGGTTCCAGGGAAGGGAGAGAGCCAGTGCCGTAAGACAAACATAACATCGATGCCTCACCGGGACTTGAACCCGGACCCCGTTCAAACGAATGATCAGAGGCCATCGCTTAGACCACTGCGCCACCGGGGCGGCCGACGACGACTTCTTCAGTTCATAGTTCCGTACATAGGTCTTGTGTTCTTTCACACGGAAACTTAAAGCCCTGCGGGTCTGTCCTATATGTGAAAGACCACATTCACAAGGTATCTGATAAATTCCACAGGAGTTTATGTCTTCGACGTAGTCTTTTGTTCCGTAAAAATTCATCTTGTTTATGGGTTTGAAAATAACTTTGAAAGCCAAACGCTCTGCGAAACTATAGTCGATGCATAATAAACATTTTATTGGGCGAAACGTTGTTATTATTATTTTAGATTAAGCAAGTGTTGAGCTGACAGACGGAGTCTTTCCATTTCTTCGTTTTTCAATTCAAACGATTTTTTTAATTAATGTTACTGTACCTGTAAACATTATCCGGATGAAGCCGCCCGTCTTCGGTGGGGAAAGCTAGCGTTCTAGTTTTTTTAGTTTGTACTCTTACGCCAATTAAACGGAAATCGGCACGCTACGCTCGTGTTATAAAATATGTTAGTCAGCAGACCTTCGGGAAACGGTTCAAGTTAAAGGCCATCTAGTTTTAATGGAAATTCCTCAATGACACGGAACTTCGGGAATTTGGAATGCGTCAAAACCTGAGCATGGACGTTGTCCAATCGCATGCCAAAAATCACGGTTATCGGATGTGTCATCTCGTACCTATGCCTGAACAACTAATTGTTTCGAGTCTCGTAAAGAGAGCTCCGGTCAGCTTTCGGCCTCGCTTCGCTCAATTATTCCGCTATTCCGCCTAGATGGTCCCCTGCTACTGTCCCAGATGAGACATGGATGTTGTGCTTGTCTAATGGCTCTGGATCTGCCCTTTTCCTGGAACCACTCTTCCCAAATTGGGGTCGGACAACTGCTTATAACTCTTACAGTTTATCCTTAAGATCGTTAAACCCGACTCTAAAAAAATGAAAGAAAAGGACAGGGAGTTTTAAAAAATGCATGGAGATGAATAACGAGGAGAATTTTATATCTCTAAGCTTTTATTAGACATATGTACGTAGAGATGTAGAAATCCTCGACCACTAATCACCCTAATAATCAACTTTCACTTTATACTGACACGAATTTTTATTTAGGCAAATATCATGCTACCTTTATGAGAGGCCTATTAGCAAAAACATTTTCGGGAAAATGAAATGCCTGAAGATTGATCTTCAAAGTTTTTCCAAAGAATCCAGTATACACTTCACGACATTGAAATTGCACCTCCCAGGAAAAGTAATCCAAATAACCCAAAAATCACTAGAGATATAAATTCTGAGGTGGGAAATACAAAACATAATTTCCAAAACAATGCATCAGTTTGACAGGGATGATCACATGACAGCAGTCAATACCTTGTGTGACCACCATTTTGTTCAATGTAATCAGACACACGGTTCTGCATCGAGTGATACAGCCCTCTAATGGTACCCTGGGGATCTGGGAATACGAACATTTACGTAGTCCCATAATTCAGCGGTATTCCGGGACGGTCGAGGAAAGGCTTGCAAGCGTCGTCCACTGAGGTTCCATACAGGCTTGGTGAGTGATAGGTGAGGAGATTCCGTTAGAAATGGAAACATAAGGACTCCTGTAGGAACGCTCGTGAGATTTCAGCGGTATGTGGCAGAACATCATCTTTCTGAACAATGACATCCGAAATTGCAACAGCATGGGATGTAACATCACCAACGTACAGCCTGGCAGTCACCGGGCCCATTATGTGTACTGCGGGTGGCCAGCTATCTTAACTAATAAGTAGGCTGATTGACTACCAGTATGTTACTTGCGAACAACAGGTGGATCATCTCTGCCCCCATGTTGTCACCAGACATGGACTCCACGATCGTCGGCACCTATGTAGATTCGGGCGTCATCGCTGAACACCACATGACGCCATTCCAGTCACCAGGCAACTCTACTACTACAACACACCAGTCGAGCTCAACGATGCCTTACGGTCAATGTCCGTAGATGCAATGGCTACTGAAAGGGCAGACCTAATTTCACCAGCCTTCGGCTCACCGTCCAAGCCGTAACGGCGATGTTCGTTGTTGCCGCTGCTCGTTGAACATTCTGGGTTAGTTTGTGGCTATGTAATTGCCCGACGACGAATATACCGATCGATGCGTGCTGACTGCACAGGTATAATAATTGCTACTGGCTGTGTCTTAATACGCTCGGAACAGCTGTTCTAGTATTCTGATGCGCATGGGGCCGCGATTCAGCGAATCCATCATATAGCACCACGTTGGCCTACCATCCTACTTCTTTCACGCGTCCAGCTGATGATAGGATTGCCGACGAGATCTACAAGGTCTGAAGTGAAGGGCACTTTCTTCCCCTGTACATGCTATAGCAGTTCTCAACACTCCTATCTTTTGTTCCGTACAACTCAGAGCACTGGATAAAACGTGTCTTGGTGTGACACGCAAAACACTTCCAGCAGCAGGCGATCCTGTGGACGAAAACAGCTGGGGAATCAGAATGGTCAAAGGTGACTGGCAACATGCTCCTCGACTGTCGCAACACATTCGCGATATGACCTTCGACACTCCAATGTTGAATTCTGTACTATTTATCTGATTGTGACCTGTCTGGTTGCTTGAACGATTCTTGACAATCATCTTTAACTTCCTTGATGCAGCAGCTATTTTCATCTACAAGGACGCCGATTGCTTAGAGGCTTTTGTTCCTTTCATTCTGTTCACCTCAGAAGATCTGAAATGAAGAGTTGTCAATGATTACAAGATTTGTTATACACTGGCGGAAAGTGAAAAAAGAACACCAAGAACGAGACATCTGATACCAACGAAATTTATACAGCATAATAACGGAATACAGAGGATAACGTGATCAAAACATTACGGAAAAATACAGCTAGATTTGCTGGTAAACTTAAAAATAACATTTCCATGTAACATGGTTAGTACCAGGTTGAACCGCCATGAACTGCGTCACACTGTGCAATTCTGGCATGGAGTCTGTCGTACAGATGTTGGATGTAAGTTTGGGGTATTGAGTTCCAAGCATCCTCAACCTGGACGCGTAAATCGGGGATGGTTGTGGCTGACCGTGGAAACCAGATAAGTCGTTGTCCCATAAAATCCCACACGGGCTCAATGGGGGACAAATCCGGTGAACGTGCAGGCCATGGAAGTTGTCTCACACCCTGAAGTGCATGCTGCGTTGCACGTGCCGTGTGTGGGCGTGCGTTATCTTGTTGGAAAACACCACGATGGACCGACCTTACAAATGGCACAACAACGGGCTGAATGATGTTGTTGATGTAGGAGGTGCTGTTTAACGTACCCGGTACAAACACTAGTTGTGTACGGGAGTGATAGCTGATCGCTCTCCACACCAGGAGACCAGGTGTATGCCCTGTGTGTCGCTGGCGGATGCAAGAAGGGTGAAGACGCTCCCCTGTGCGTCTGAGAACACGCATAGGGCCATCGGAGGCTCCCAAGCAGAATCTGATTTCATCGCTGAACACGACAGATCGCCATTGCATTCTCCAGTGCAGCCGTTCCGGACGGTGGGCTGGAGTCAGAGGTACACATGCCAGAGGCACACGTGCACGTAGTCCTACATCCAGTAGACGGCTGCGCATTGTTCGTGCAGTCACCTCAGGTGCAACGGCAGCTCGGATTTGCGTCGCAGTGGATGTTCTGCTTGACAACGCCGCTCTTCTTATGAGTCGATCGGTCCGCTCACCAGTAAGTCTGTTACCCCCGGTTCCACGTCTTCTCGTGTGGGAATGTTCCTCGGACCATCTACGTCAGCATCGTACCACCACCGATACTTCCCGTCCAATTCGCTCCGCAATACGACGATACGACCACCCGGCCTCGCGGAGTCCGACTAGACGACCTCGCTCAAAGTCCGATAACTGCTGAAATCGTACATGTCTTCCATGTCCAGGCATTGCAGCTTCTTCAGGATCTTCGCACGTGTCCGTACGCCGACGACTGATTACATTCACTTCGTCGTACTCCTTAAATACCACAGACGATAATTTGCATATTATGCCGTGCTGTGGCGTAAGCGCTGACCGGTTGGTCCCGAAATTAACATCACACCTATGTAAACTCGACCCCATTAACATATGTAAATTTCATGATCGTCCGCCAATTCCTTCTTGGTGTCTTTTTTTTTTTACTTTCCGCCGGTGTATTTCTTTTCCGATTTTTAAGTAAATAGGTGTCTAAAGATGTCTTTCCCAATCGTTTTTTTTAATTGGAGGTTTAACGACCACCGTGAGCGACTCAATGGATTATAAGCAGTCACCAGTCCCTAATTTAGGGTCACCAGTTCCAGGGAAGGGAGAGAGCCAGTGCCGTAAGACAAATACAACATCCATACCTCACCGGGATTTGAACCCGGATCCCTTTTGGACGAATGATCAGAGGCCATCGTTTAGACCACTACGCCACCGGGGCGGCCCGAATTTTAGATATTCAGAGAGACAACAACTTCTTTAAACAGGTATTTGTTGATGAAAGCTGAGTTTACTCAACGTGAGAGTTAAATTGCTTTCTTATTTGCTCAAACGTCTGAGCTTGAAATCAGTAGGACAGTGTGACCCACTTGCTGCGCAACCCAGGTATTGTAAAATATCTGTGAAGCATGTGATTACAGCAAAACTACGTAGGTCGTTCAAAAAATAACAAGACGGACGTCATAACGCCAAAATAAACCCATGCAAAAAAATGTTGCTGCCTGTATCGGAACACCTGAAAAGTAAGTCACGTGCCGACGCGTCGTTACAGCGCTCCGCTAGTTCATTCTTGTAGTACATGGCTTAGAGTTCAGATGTTTCTGTAACCCAGTATGGATTTAAAACTGAAGCAAAAAGCAGCTATAAAACTTTGTAATTTTCCGTGCTTTTGAATAAAACCGCCACCGAAGCGCACGAAATTATTAAAATCAGTAGGACAGTGTGATATACGGACTATAAAGGAGATGTTTTGTCCCGTGCAAGAGTTTTTGAGTGCCTCAAGAAATGTGTGAATGGTGAAGAGTGTCTGCAAGATGAGATATGCTGCGGTAGGCCTTCATCATCGACTCGGAGGTTAATGTCAATACCATCGAGGCACTCCTTCGCAAAGACCAGCGAATGACCATTGAGGAGATTGCTAAAGTGATGCAGATGTCCGTTGGTGACATTGTGAGAAACCGGTTGAAGTACCGTAATGTCGCTGAAAAGTGGATTCACCACTTGCTCACGGATGAACACAAGGCGTGTTATCACTTGTTCCCAATGGAAGTTCCGGATAAGACGTGAGCCACACTTTTTGGACCGAGTTGTCACATGTGGTGAAACATTTTCTCACCATTTCGATCCAGAAACAATACAACAGATCACCCAATGGAAACACCTCAGAATCCCCGATCCGAGAAAGCAAAGGTTCAAGTAAGTGCAGGGAAGGTAATGCACCTGGTTTCCAAAATGGGAACTGTGTATGACCATGTTTCTCTACATGAGAAAACTGTAACTGGTGCCTATTATTCTGAAGTTCTCAAAGGACCTCCAAAAAGACAATTTCCCCAAAACACCCAGAATATGTACAAACTGGGTTCATTTTGCTTCAAGATAGTGTCTTTGCACATCGTGTTTTGCTTATCCAGCCGGTTATCCAAGATCTACGCATCGAAATGATGGCACACCCTCCGTATTCACCAGACCTGGTGCCGTGTGACTTCCACCTACTCCTTGAAGTGAAAATACAACTTCGTGGGCGTCTTTTTGCAACAGATACTAAACTGAACAATGATGTGATGGATTTCGTGAACCACATGTCTGGTAAGTGCTTCGAAAACACCTTTCGGAAGTGAACAGAATGGTGGGACTGGTGCATTCCCGTAGAGGAAGAATGCTTCGAAAGTATGTAAGTATGTTTACTGCATTGCAGTTCTGCCCCATGCAAAATCAGTCCCGTTACTTTTTGAGTGACTCTCGTATATATACTGAAGTAACAAATTATTAGAAACGCCTACCTAATAATGCGTGTCGGGCCATCCTTAGCCTTCAAAACAGCCTTGCTTCGACGACATGTCACTGTTGTAATGATTTTACTGACGGCGTAGTTGTCTAGAGGTTTAACGACAAACATGAGCGACTCGAAGGGCCATAGGCAGTAGGCCGCTCCTAATTTTGGATCTTTGGTTTCAGAGAATAGAAGGAGCCAGTGTCGTAATACAAACACAACATCCACGCCTTTCCGGGATTCGAACACGTACCCATCTCGAACAAATGGTCAGAAGCCAGTGCTTAGACCACTGTCCCACCAGGGCGGCGGGAGCGGTGGTGATATTGATGTGACTGGGTTGTTATTTGCATATACGGTATAAAAAGGCGCATGCTGTTCACTGTACTAAAATAGCGTTACAAAGTTCATCTGTACTGTTTGTTGCAATTTTGGTGTCCATAAAGATGTATTCCTCCGATTTTCGGAAATCTAATGTTTTAATTGAGATTGTGGTAGAACAAGCATTTAGAGAAATAAAATGTCACATAAGAACTGGTTCATCCACTTACGTCACAAATGTTGAGTAATTTTGCTTTCTTTAAATCTTCACGTATGTTTATATCTGGAGCATAACTTAAGTCCAAAGGCATTAGAAGTAACTATTCAAGATGGAGGTGTGAAATATAATAGAATGAAAAAAAAATGTAAGAAGTAAATAAAAAAACCTTAATAAGATGTATTCTCTCCGACACAAAAGTTGCGAATTCATATCTGACAATCTGCCAAAGCACCTTCTTCAGGGATCATTTACTGTTGGCGCGCACCCAGAAATACAGTGTGTTACGTAAGTATTCCTGCTGCGTGTATTCTTTAACCAACAGGATCTTAGTTTGACTTTGCAAAATCCCTCTTTTTACTAGAGCTAAGGTGCATAAAAAGAAATTCCTGTGACCCTTAAAAGAATAGGCTTTCTATAGACATTCGTTACTACTGCACACGTTATATGAAGCATGTATTTTCGGACTTTCAGAGCTCTTTGCTAGACATCAATTCCTTAAAATATAAATTTCAGTGTTGCAAGAGAATTTTCTTGTTAACTCTTCAGACTCGAACAAACATTTTTAGCAGTCGTGCACGAACAATGAAAATTTAAATGAAAGTACTTTATCTACAGCTGATTTCGGCTTAATGTCAGTGATTTGCTAATATATTGCAATTTAAAATATGAAAATTATATGAGAATGAAAATTGTAATGTAATTTGCGATACTGAAATTTTAAAATATAAATTTAATTTTCGATAGCACCATTTTCAAATATCAATACAATTTTCTTGAGCGAAGTTATTAAAGAATGTAATGCAATTTACATCTACGGATAATTGTGAATAAAAGTTGAGATGATTGTGGCTCCAAATGCTGGGTGTCTGATTTTTATCCGTCTGTAGACGTATGCCCTACAAAATTTCCTTTAGTCCTTTTTTTTTTTTCGACAGCCTTTCATTACCTTCAGAAAATAATAATTAGAACGCTTTTTTTGATCCCATGACTCCCCAAGATATTTCTGAGCTTGCAAAAATGCGTTCACGAAATCTTCAGTTTGGATAAAATGCCACTTGATCGCAAACAAAACAGCAAGCACTTTTCGCTAAAAATTCGAAGCCTTTCAGGGTTTAAAACTGAGCTAAAAGAAATGTTTACAGTACAAACTGAAGAGTGCTGTGTCCACGACAAAGTCCCAGTCCCACCTGTATACCGTTGAACGATACACTACATGAACAAAAGTATCGGGACACCACTTTGCTATTATACGTCACAACCACATACAGATATAACAAGAAATGTGACAATGAATTTTCGAGTTAATGAGCACGTCTTTTGAATCTATTCCGACGCGAATTAAATTTATAGAAGCTATTCAAGGTCACTGGAACCGGTATGGAAAACAGTAGTATCAGACCGAAGAAAGACGTTTTTCAATAGGGTTTTCCGCAGATATTGCTGTAAACGGAATCGCGAAATTATGCCCTCTGGTGTCAGACTTGTGCGTTAAAAAAAATTTGAAATTATATGCGAAGCATTTCGCAGTCGAAACGCTCTCCAACAAAGAAATAATTTTTCAAATCGGATTTTTAGAAACAGAGATATCGACAAATATAAGATATACATCTACGCCTCCTGGCGGGAAAATATTCATTATTTTAAGAAGAAAGTATTCTCAAAAGATTTTTTTGATGTGAGCTGTATCGGTTCAGAAAATAATTTTTTCAATCGAGTTTTCAAGAGCTCAGATTTTGATGAAATACACCAGAAGCAGGAATTAACACTTACGCCCCTGGCGGCCAAACCATTCTTTAGGAAATATTAGAATTTATATGAAAAACATTTCCCATGAGGAGCTGTATGCGATGCAGGAAGAATTTTTTAAATCGGAGTTTTAGGAGCAGAAATACCGGAGAAACGCAATTTACCTTTACGCCCCCTAGCGGAAATAATTAATTACTTGAAATTTTTGAGATTACACGGAAAACATGTTGCACCGGAAACTATCCAACAAAGAAGGAATTTTTCCAATCGGGCCATTAGAAGCAGAGGTATTGACAAAAATAAGATATACATCTACGCCCCTGGCGGAGAAACCGTGCAAATTTCAAGAAGAAAATATTCCAAAAAAGGTTTATCGACGTGAGTGGCATCAGTCCTCGAAATAATTTTTTAAATCGAGATTTTAGAAGCTTAGATTTTGTGGCAAATACATCAGAAGCAGAAATTAACACTTACGCCCCCTGGTGGCCAAACTAATCTTTACCAAAAATTTTGAAATTATATGCAAAATATTTTCCATCAGGAGCTGTATCCGCTGAAGAAAACATTTTTCAAATTGGAGTTTTAGAATAATAGATATCGGGAAGAACGCAATTTACCTTTACGCCCCCTAGCGGAAAATCTATGTGTACCTTGAAAAAAGTAACTATATCTAAAGTACTCTTCGACATAAATGCAATCGAAAAGCGAACATTTTTTTCAATCGGATGTTTAAAAACAAATATATGGAATAAAATGTGTTTTGAATTCGATGTCATCTGCGTTTACGCCCTCTAGCGGCGAAATTGTGCATCGTATAAGAAAACAAGATAAAGGATCATCATTCGCACATTTCAAGCTTTAATGCAAAAATAATTTTTGAAATCGGACTAATAATTGCAGAGATATGGGGGCCACAGGTGGACGGGCGGACAAACCGATAACATAAGCACGATGTTTTTACAAAAACGTGCTAAAAAGACACACGTGGCCTAGAAAACATCACAGACCAGCGTGAACAGTAGAATGGGGCCATATGGCAAAGCTCAGTGACTTTCAGTGTGGCACGGTCATAGGATACCATCTAAGCAACAAGTTAGTTTGGAAAATGTCTGCCTAGCTGCACATGCCCCTATCAATTGTAAGTCGTGTTAACGTGAAGTGGAAACGTTTAAGAAGGACAACAGTGCAATCACTTCCTGATAGGCCACCTAAAATGATAGAACACGACCCCGAGTGCTGATGCGGGGGATGTAAAAAAATTGCCTGTCCTCAGTTGCAACACTGATATTCAAGATCCAGAATGATTCTGGAAACAACGGTTCGTCTCGAGCTGAAGGAAATCTGTTTCCATGAGCCAGCAGCCACACAGAAGCTTAGCATCAGCAAGAACAACGCCAAGCGTCTGTTGAAATGGTATAAAGCTCGATGCCAGTGGACTCTGGGGCAGTGCAAACGCATTCTCTGCGATGATGAATTACGCTTGACCAACTAGCAGTCTGACAGACGAGTCTGGGTGTGAAGGATGCCAAGTGAACGCTACCTGTCCGACTGTGTTGTGCCAACTGAGAAGTTAGATGAAGGAGACGTCATACTCTTTGACTGTTTTTCATGGTTTGAGCTGGGCCTCCTAGTTCCAGTTCCCGGGTATTGTAACGCTGCGGGCTATAATGACGTTCTCGACAATTCTGTGACCTCAATGTTATGGTAACAGTTCAATGAAAGCCATTTCCTTTACCAAAGCACAATGCCCCCGTTTACAAAGCGACGTCCGTGCGTGAATATTTTGATGAGATGGGTCTTGAAAAACTTGACTAGCTTGCACAGAGCCCTGATCTCAGCCCCACCTTTGGGAAGAATTGGAAGCCCGACTGTTACCAAGGTCGAACCTCACAGCAATCGGTGACAAATCTGACTAATGCTCTTGCGGCAGCATAGAAAACTATTCCCGCAGCAATGTACCAAAATCTAATGGAAACCCTACCCAGCAGAGTGGACAAACAAAATATTTATTCCTTTTTTTTTTTTTTTTTTTTGCTGCTGGTAGCAGCAAAAAAGTGGACAAACTCGATATTTATTCCTTTCCTATTACGGGGATTTTGATAATAGGCATGTGTCCGGATGCTTTTGATCAGATAATGTATGCCAATCGCTCGCAGTTACAGAATTTCTTCCGTGTGCCTCACACAACTACGAAAATCCACTGACTATAGACGCTCCTGGTTAGGTACAGATATGCCCTTGCAACTGAAGAGTCAGAATTACTACCAGGTATAATAAACAAGTTAGTAAAATCATACAAGTTAGAAAATCTGGTATGTTGTATATTGAAAAGCGTATTATGATACGCTTTTCAATATACCAGAAATCATTACTCAAGTTATTACTCTCGCTCCTGTGTCCTGACCTTTGACCCCATTTCGATGATATTCAACAGAACAGTTTCAGTATGCCTCCGGAACAACATACTAACGTTTTGTCGCATTAGAAGCATTTTTAGTCAAGTTATGAGGATAATGCATGCGGAATAAATCTCACTCCTGTGACCAGCCCTTTGACCCCATTTCGATGTTATTCAACAGAACCGGTTCAGTATACCTTCGGAACAACGTGATAAAGTTTTGTTGCAAGCGAAGTATTTTTACGTAAGTTATGACGCATAAAGACAGTGGAATGGATCCCGCTCCTATGTCCTGATCGTTGACCCCTTTTCGCTCATTTTCAATAGAGTTCTTCCCCAGATGGTCCCCTACCATATACAAAACTTTCATTGAAATCGAACCACTTTGACGCAAGTCGTGGCGCATATGGGCAATGGAATGGATCCCGCTCCTATGCCCTGACCTTTGACCCCATTTCGCCCATTTTCAACAGGGTTCATTCATAGGTGGTTCCTTACCACATACTAAATTTTCATCGAAATTGAAGCATTTTTACGTAAGTTATAACGCATAAGGGCAATGGAATGGATTACGCTCTTATGTTTGACCCCATTTCGCCCATTTTCAATAGGGTTCGTCCCCAGGTGGTCCCCTACCATATACTAAAATTTTCTCGAAATCGAACCATTTTTACGCGAGTTATCGCGTGGACGGACAGACAGAGGGACAAATCTGGAGCATATACGCTTCTTCAACCTACGGTTGGAAAGCGTAAAAAGAGAGTACGCCGATCTTGTGAATCATTGTTAGCACTATTAAAAGAAGTACGGTGATTAACCAATTGAGTGAAAGGTCGTACATACTACTGAGTGCCATACTTCGTCTCTTTCATACTTTAAAAGATCAGTATCTCTGCTCAGTGTCTTACAGAAACACACTCCTCAGCTGGAGAATAAAATTTACCCTCCTCTGAGTAATAAGATATGCCGATCCAATGATTAAAGACAATCACGTATGTACAATCAGGCACTCTACAGAAATTAATTGAAGTGTCCAAATCACTGTTACGTGCACGCGTTGAAATACACTAATCTACTGCGATACGCCTGTCAAAAGGTGAATGGATCTATTGCTTACCTACTAGCTGTTGCACAGAGATACACATTTCATGAAAAGCGAGAATCATTGCTAGGTACGGCATAGATGCAGAGAGATCTACTGAAATAAATATGTTCTTCACAGGTGTCAGAAGAATTCTTATATGGGACTTCGGTGTGATTCATTGAAATATTTAGTGCACAGAAGTTCTGAGTCTGTTATGTGATATATTAATATTTGCTGTACAACTCATCTGAATGATCTCGGATTTTCGGAAGTTTGTATTTCTCAGTTTGGTCGATAAAAGAGAAAACAGAATAGGTTTGAAATAAAAACCAATCATACGACTACCAATGTTTTCATTAAAACGTTTCTGTGTGACCTTCCGCCTTCCGGAGGATGACAAAGGAATTACTTTCTCAATGATTACTGAACCCGTGAATTGTGTATTTTTAATACTGTTAAAGGTACGTCTAGTGCAGTCTGAATTTTAAAAAATGGGTGCTCTTCAAAAACACAAAATGAAATTTGAAAACAGAACATTTGAACACTAACGTACATGCACACTGATGGTAAAAATGCAACACCAGGAAAAACGTGTGCGATCGGACTGAAACTCGCAGAATAGGTACGTCACGTGAGGAAGTTAAATTTATTACAACCGCAGCGCAAATGAAATTATTTGTGCCAGCGATGTATATCACGGAAGCTTCGGAAGTAGAAGTGCTTCCATACCCTGAAGACCGTCCCCGGTGCCATGGTGCCATCTTTCAACAGAACAATGCCCAACCACATGTAACACAGAATGTCTTACATATCCTGGATGCCCGGCATGTGCCAAGTCTTCCTTGCCCAGCGCGTTTGCCTGATCCGTCGCCCATTGAAGAAATGTGGGATACGGTCGCCCGGTGTCTGGCTCGTCAGGCTCCGCAGCTATCCACCCAAGAGATGAACTTTGGGTATGAATCGAGACAGCATCGACTGACCTTCCACTGTGTGACATACAGAACCTTTTGCAGTCGATTATACGCTGTGTACGAGCCATTATCACAGCTAGTAGTGGGTATGCAAGGTACAGAGTATTGAATGTCCCACATTACTTATAGTATGTTCTTTTGATTATTGAAGTCTTATAAGTAATGTACGCCATAAATCTCACTTAAATATCCCAGGTCTTCCTTGGTGTTGTATTTTGTATATGCAAATTTACTGCTGCAAGAGTTAACCAAAAAGGGCCAGAACACGTTTAACAGGTATCAATTGTTTTTCAGTGGCAACATCACTAGGAATCCACAATTAAAACGCCATTGTCCAAATCCCTGTGCTAGTAATTTGTTTCTCTGCGTTCTACGTATCGTGTAGAGTTGCTGTGTGTTATTGACGTTACTGGTTGACCAGTGATGTAAGTGAAAGATGCAAGGGTTTGTGTAACCGCCCTAAGTGATGTCCACTCAAGAAGAGCAACGAATTTTTTGCAACATTCAGAGCGCACGAGGAACAAATGCTCATCAGCGCCGCAAATGACTACGGGAAACATATGGCGATGATGCTTTGCCCCATCTTACCACCGCCAGATGGTAAGGTGGGTGCTTTTTGAACTAGAAGAGAGAACACCAAGCTTGAGAACTGTAGTGCACGGGACAGATTAACAGCATGTCGAAGTCTTGAGGACATACCTGGTGCATGATCATTGATAGACATGTCAAGAATCGCTTGCAGATGTCAATATTTGACCTTCGACATTGTATGTCATTTTAACTAATGCGAAACATCCTTGCAAAATTGGTGCCACACGTTCTCACTGATGTGCAAAAATGGCAACGGCTGGAAACCGCGAATTCATCAAGAGGGTGAGGGGGAATACTCTCTTCCCAGATTATTGCAATCAACGAACCGGACCTCACACAGCATTCCAACGAATGATGCCAGCCATCGTCGCCATGCCAAAAGAAACTGTGGCAAGTGTCTGGGAAACAAGGTATTAATAATTGCGCATTATGCCGTAGGATGGGTTTTTTTTCTGTCACATGCTGTACCATAGGGACAGACAGTAAGCATTCCCTACTACTGAAATTTCCTTGAATATCATCTGAGTCCAACAAATTCCTTGGAAGAGGTACCATTTGATCGTGTGGTACCCCTCTATCTTGCATGACACGCCCGGTGACGTTCTGCATCAACAGTGCTGGGCAAATGGTGGTGGAAAGTTTGAAACATCCAACATATTCGCCATTCTGCATCAACGGTGGAAACATTGCTGGACAAATAGCGGTGAGGAATTTTGGAACGGCCACCATATTCGCTGGACAAGAGCCCGTGTGGTTTCGAATTGTCCGGGGAAAATGAAAGAACTAAAAGGAAAGCACTGCTGGATTATCAACAGTATCATGTCCGTGTTAGGACGTTCTCTGCGAACACACACTGGCACAAAACAACGCCGCCCACGGAGTTCAACGCCTTTCAGACGTTTTGCAACAGGTCACTCACGTTGCTGAAGAACACGTCGAAAGACAGAGACTGTGGCTTGTGTGCTCACTTTCTGTATGTACTAATTACAGCAGTGTCAACACTACAAGAAAAGTTATCTTTGTAGGTACAAACCATCGCGATGGATGTATATAACGGCAAGGGTCAGTTGAATATATGTATATTAATACGTACATCAACATATGTTTTCCATTAAGACTGGAATATCAGTTTTGGATAAATAAAGGCAAAATTAATATTTCAATTGGTTATATTGTTTGTGTTCACTGCTACTATTTATTTGTACTAGAATTGGTGTTGCCCAAATATTTTACACCTAAAAATGAATCACATTTTTTTATAAATATAGCATCTGATACTTGAACTTTTTAACGGGACAAAGGATTGAAATCATTGTTGTTCGCTTCCCTGATTAAATAAAATGCTTGCCTGAAAGTTCCATGGTGTCAATCTTTATATACACGACATCATTGAAATTTCGATTAGACGCACCTCCCGTCTGAACGTCTTGTTAGAATGAAAAGATTTGTCTTTTTAAATTTTAAAACTAACGGATGAATGTTTGTCTGAATATATTTATATGAATATTACGATACATTTCCTATGCAAAACATCAACCAACCATAATGAGCAGCTCTGTGGGCTATAAGCAGTCGCCCGTCTCTAATTTGGGGTCGTTAGTCCGGGTTAGGGGTCAGATCCAGTGCGCTTGGACAAACAGGCCACCCATGCATTATGGGGAACTCAAGCCGCGGCTTGTCTAGGACGGGAGATTCAAAGCCACTGCTTTAGACCACTCGGCGACAGAAGGCGTCTAATATTTGAACAGTCAAGTCTTGTCATTAAGCATGATATCTCGAATGGAAGTCACATTTTAAACTTCCTGGGGACTGGATCAATAAGACAAAAACCTCGCCTAAATTTCGACCCTATCCGAAAAATGCGTGATAAGTTGTAAGAACAGGGAATAAGAATTCCATTTTTGACGCCCCCATGGCGAAGTGAGAGCGCTGGCCTCCGATCGTTCGACCGAGCTGGGCCCCAGATGAGGCATGGGTGATGTGCTTCCCTTACGGTACGGATCTCCCCTATTCTAGAACCAATGACTCCAAATTAGAAACGCTGGTGATAGCTTATAGATTTGCTCACCGTAGTCATCATGCCCCGAAATAAACAAAAAAAGCATGTTGTTTTTACGGAAACTGAAGAAAACAACACGGAACTTCCCAGGTTATCCCCCCCTAAAAAATAACATCAATTGCGTATATTGTGAATTATTCTCTCTCCCTCAATTTAATGTAAATGGAGAATTACAATGGTGAATAAGACTCTTCGATGCACGAAGAAGGGTATCATTGGAAAATTATCACACTCGACGTAACTCTTCCCGTTGAACATATTTGGAACGTGAAATATTAACACCACTATTCATTCCGTGTACTCATATGCCAGAGTTAAGTCAAAACTTCTCCCCGTTTTCAACTACACACAACGCTGGGTCTCCATTCCTTTGAGAAACACGCAAGCGTCGACTATGTACCATGATTACGTGGAAAACACAAGGTTGATAACGTTCATTTGGCACGAAGCCACGTCGCGTTATCAGGTGAGCAGAGGATGGAGGTCGATAAACACGCTGCTCGGGTGCTCTTATGCCATTATAGCGGAAAGAGTAAAACATGACATTAACAGTTGAAGAAATTCAAGTCTTGAATTTCTTGAATGATCAAGTCTTGTCTTCGAGACTGATGTCTCGAAGACAAGACTTGATCATGTCGTCCAACGACCACCAACTCTGATACACTAATTCAAGCTGTTTGTCAGAGAGAGAATCCTAGTACCATGTACAGGATAATTAACAGCTGAGGTGGAGTCTTCCCAACCCAGGTTCACTTCCACGTGCCATTGAATTGTTTCCCATTAACCCTGGATTGGATTACTATAAAATCCACAGGACGATAGGTTTTAGAATAGTGTTGTCACAAGTGATGAAAAATGAATATTCCTAAGCTGTCTTACCACTAGGAAGAAGAGATCTAGGCAGCGCCCCGAATCACAGCCAGTGATGCAAAGAGGGCTGTTCGATAGGATAGTCATGATATGAATTTGGAGGGTCTTGTGCAATGGGAACTCGTACCAGATGATCAGGCTGTGGACGGAAACCTCTGTACCAAATAACCGCAGAAGGTCCATGATAATATGATCTTTCCCAACGGTACGCAGTGCATGTCAATAGGAAACGTGAATTTCTGCCAGTGGATAATGCTCCAAGTCACACTTCCAGAGTAGTGCGCTGAAAACTACACAAACTGGAAGGGTGGAGATCCAACTCCATCCTCCATACCGTCCAGACCTCGCCCCATCCGACTTCCACCTGTTACGCTCCATGATACACTTCCTACAAGAACAGCCCTTTGCTTCAGTGGTGAATGTAGAATCTGGTATCAAAGTGTTTCTCTCTTCGTAACCTGAGGAGTGGTGCCGCCGTTGGGTCGTGGTTGTGGTGGAAAATTGGCAAAGTTCTATACAAAAGACAAAAAATCTATGTAAATATCTCACTGAATGAAACGGAAACTGAATGTTTAATAATGCAAAAAGTTTAAGACCACATGTTAATTTATTGAAAATTGGGATTTTCAAAGAAACAACTAATTACTAGTAAGATATTTGAAAAAATGACACCACAGATGAATACTTAGATTCTTTAGAACAAAAAACACCGAAATCAGAACTTCGTGTCGCCACCCTTGTCTTTTATAACAAAAAGAGTAAGATGTGGCATACTCTAATGAGAGACTTGCAGTAATCACTGGAAATGTCTTTGCACCACACGTGCTTTATCGAGTTAATTAAAGCTTGGGAATTTAATGGCTGCTTTTCAGCTACTTTGTCTTTTAAAATAGTGCACAAATTTTCCATGGGGTTAAGGTCGGGACTATTACCGGACTAGTCAAGCACAGTTATGTTTTTCCTCTGCAGGTAGTCCTTTACTGTCTTTGATCTATTGCATGGAGCACCATCATGCATAAATATTGTGCATCTGTGCACTTCATATGAGTTAACAGCTTCTCGCGTAACATTTTTACATAAAAAGGACCAAGTGCCTGCCGGCAAAAAGGATAATGAAGCAGTACCGGATGCTGACGCAGCACCCCATATCATCTGACTAGGCGAATGTCTCACGGTGATAGTGGTGTATTTTTCTTCAAACCTTCTGCCTTTGGGTCGTCGAACATGTGTTTCACGTGATTCAAATTGACGCACAGTTCATTCATCAGAAAAAAAAAACCTGGCTCCAATTTTCAGCAGTCCACGATTGATGATGCTTCGCAAACTGAAGTCTCTTCTTTTCCATGAGAGGTTAGTCTAGGTTTATGTGCAGATTTATAAGACTTTAATCCAAAATCTTTGCTAAAACTAATGTCAGACCCTTTTGAATGTAGAAAGGCTTTCATTTTCTTGCAGGAACTCTTCGGAAAACGCATAACTATTCGTCTTTTGGTATTGTCATCACGTGAGGTTGTTTTCCTTGGACGTCCACTTCTCATTTCGGTTGCTAAATTCACCTGTATCTTGACATTTCATGATCGTATGATGAACAGTAGTCTTGCTCACGTTCATCTTTCTGCTTATGTCCCGTTCGGAGTATCCTTCAGGATATAAAGTCACTATTTGCGCCCTCTGTGTAACATTTAAAGACGCTTGTTTGCCCATTTTTCGCTATATGTAAAATACGTACAAACTCTCTCAGCATAAAAACCTGAAGAAAACTAACGCTCGCACGCTTCCCTAAACTCTACCAACAGCTGCTGTTGTAGGATGATGCAACACCGACAGGAAGTTGAGTAATACAGACAGTAGCTGACGCAATCGGCAGAAATCTAATACCAACAGGTGGTCTTAAACTTCTGCAAATCACTGTGTGCGAGAAAAATGCTTCCAAAGGAGAATTCGCTGATACATTACAATGTTCATATGTGTTATCAATAATGAGTGAATTTTACACGTTCCTTTTTTTTACCGCTAAACGCCGATGCTGACTTTATGATAACTTCATAAAACAATTTCTACCTCTTCATGTAGACATAAAGAGGGGTTAAAAAAACACTGTACATGACAGCAGTTTTCACCATAGAGTAAATAATGGAATGGATGAAATACTTCGTTATTGCCAGACGGCATTGACTAAATGAACTACGTAGTTTTTAAAAGCCCACGTATGACGCTAGTAATGGGTTTTGCCATCCATTCTTCTTTCTTTTCGCCGTTCGTGTAGGGATGTAACGTAATCTCAATTTGTCGCATTCATTAAAAAGCCTCGCTGACAACATTATCCTATCGTACGTGATTTTAAGAATGTCAGTTAAGTCAACCATAAAAGAACCTGCTTTAAATGGGTATTAGATATTCAAACTAATGGCACTACTGAATGACCTCGTGCTTGTGAAAGTCAGAGGAAGACTGTTTTGAAGAAGATAAACATTCCCTAAATTACAGTGCTAATTATTCGTTTTTATAAATTCACTGTTATCAATTTATTAGGCCACGTATATGTGAGTTGATAAAGAACTGTCGACAGTAAGGAATCAGCTTGAAAAGAAAGAATTTGAAAACGCAGGGAAGAAGTATATTATTATTTTTAATCTGACTGAATATTTGCAGAATTGAAATCTGAAAGTAAGAACATAGAATGGGAAGTGCCTATTATTGAAATCTGAAAGTAAGAACATAGGATGGGAAGTGCCTATTATTGAAATCTGAAAGAATAATCATTTATTGAAATCTGAATTAATATGAATAGGAGTAACCTATCCATATTTACTTTCGCAGAGACCCGAACTGCATATTTCTTCATCATCACGGCTTTACTTTTCTTAAGGACATTTTTTGCGAAACAGACAGGAATTTATTCTATACGATCAGGTGCATACTCACCTTCGTGGACAACAGACATTGAAACAGACTTCCCTCGCTCCGGTGCGTATTGAATTTAATGCTGTCCAGACAAAAGATCTTACTCCTCACTTTCTAGTGCGCAAAATCCTTCACACCTAACATTATAATATGCTCCATTCTATCGCCGGGCTGAAGAACATGCCACAGGCTCGTTCGTGTCCCGGAGAAGCACACTTTTGGTAGTTTCACAACTCCGATGAATTTAATCCTCGCTTGATAAATCCACCTCCACACGATTTCTTTTTTTTTTTAAGTTTAATGACCATTGAAGGTAACTTAATGGGCTATTATAAGCAGTAGCTCGTCCCTCATTTAGAGTCACTATTTCAGGGAACGGAAAAAGCTACTGTGCTAAGATGAACACAACATCTGTGCCCCATCGGGATTCGAACCCGTACCCATCTTGTACGAATGGTCAGAAGCCTCACAGGAATTTGGGTAGTTCTTCATAAGGAGTTTCACTACATAATTTTCACACTTCAGGAATGAGAATTTGGGAAGAGGTACATTCTCCCGTTCTCTTTTCGATCCCACAATATCGCCATAAGATACTAACGCATTGTAAGTGTATAACAGTTTTCCACGTGCGCAGCTTTACCAGAAATAATCTTCAAGGTGCCATCATAAGAAATTAACCACACCATGTCAGGAATAAAACCACACTATGTCTGCCGCCGTCGTAAGAATAGAACAATTCCTTAACAGTCGATATCGTAGCCATCGTAAAAATAGAACCGCACCATGTCAGACGATATTCCAGGAATAGAAACCCATCATATCGGGCGCCATCATAAGAATAGAACTACACCGTGTCAGGCTGTATTCTAGGAATAAAACCACACTATTTTCAGGCGCCATAGCAAGAACAGAACTACACCATGTTAGGTGATATAGTTAGAATAGACTGTCAGGCGTGCAACAACCCAGGTCAGCTTCCATCGTAAGAACAGAACTAAACCATGTCAGTCGCTATAGCAAGAATGGAACTACAACATACCAGACATCATCCTGAGAATGAAGACACGTGTCAGGAGCATCGTATTAATTGAACCACACAATGTCACGAGCCATCATAATAATAACACCACATCATGTCTGGCACCAACGCAAACTTCGATAAAAATTAAGTTGTTCGCAGTGGATCACTGAATTTTCCATGCGCAACTCAAACGTATTCTGATTCCTTGATGCGATGCACTCAGGAATCGGAATTGCTTTGACACACATTCAGGAATAGTTTTATTACGATCACACGGCACTTAAACGATAGCCTCAAATACAATTTCAGACTGAACGCAATAGCTGTGTGAAACCACTCCGCTCGACGAATCGAGAAGAAAACAAAATAACACGTTTTTAATAGATCACAACAGCCACAATATTGGAATGTAAATTAAGCTATGCTAGAAATATGCGGAGAACTTATGTGCCTAAATTTGCGGTGTGTGTCCAAAACCCACTTGGCCCCGAGGTGCAATGGTCTAAACAATAGCTTCTTGATCATTCGTCCGAGATGGGTCCACGTTCGAACCAGTGAGGCATGGATGTTGTGTTTGTCATAAATCACTGGTTCTCTCCCTTCCCTGGAACCATTGGCCCAAAATTAAGGACGGGAGACTGCTTATAGCTCACTGAGTTGCTCGCTGTGGTGGTTAAACTTCAAATAAAAGAAAAACCACTTGTGCACGTAAGATTAATGCATATACCAGGAATAAGAAATCACTTACACACGAGAATAGTACGCATATAAAGAATCCGAGCTGACAGAAATCTAATGTAGGAATTTCAAGATCACTTACATTCCGAAATACTGCAGCTCCTGCATATTTCTAATACAGATTTATGAATTTTTAGAAAAACTGCTATATGACTTACCTATATTGAGAATTTCTGTTAGTATACACTTAATTATGACCACCTACCTGATACTTCGCAGGTCCTCCTTTCGCCCTCAGCTGTCTGACGTGGCATCGATTCAATAAAATGCCTGAAGTATCTGGGAGGTATGGCCAAAACCAAGCTGTGTGTAATGCCGGCTTCAATGCAGGTATGGAGGTGATTGGTGTAACCAGACGTGATATGCCTTTCCATAGTGTCCCACAAGTGTCCTGTTGAATTGATATCGGGGGAGTTCAGAGGCTATGTTAGAAGTCTCTGAATTGTGTTACTCTTGGAAGACACCGTCGCCATTCGGGGATAAAATGCAACATCGCTGGGTGTACAGAGTTAGCAAGCAATTCACAACAGTGTGCACCAATCATACGTCGTTCCACATGCACCAGTGGTTCACGTTCCTGCCAGGTAAACATGTCACACAACATACAACCGCCTCCACAAGTGCACTGTGGAGGCCATGCAGGAAATGGATCGAGCGTCTCATGTTGTTTGCGCCAAATGCGTACACGACCATCCACGGAGTGATGTAAAAAACGCGACTCGTCAGACAAGCACACTTTTCCCCAATCATCCGACGTCCAACTTGCATGATCTTTGCACCAGGAGAGTCTTTTGCGCCGATTAGCCGTGGCCAGGGGAAATGTTGTCGGTGTCGTCTGCTGTTATAGCCCATACGTGCAAGCGTGTGACGCATAATGATGACAGATGCTGTTCTGGGTTATAGTCTGTTGTATTGAGTAATCAGTTGTTGAACAGTACTGCGTCTGTTGGCCTGTAGGAGTCGTCGAAGTCGGCGCTCACCTCTCAAATCAACCTTTTGCTGTTTCCTGTGTAGTTTTGCCTCCGAATCGTTGTTTGACCATTTTTGTGCCAGTCTTGATAAAACTTTAACTACTGCTGCTTGCGAACAACCCACCAGTTCAGCCGTTTGGGAAATCGAGGCACCCGATGTCCGGACTCCCACAATCTGTCTTTTCTCACATAACAATAACTCCTCCCGTTTACCCATCACGCTCTGAATTTTACTTCTTACTGCTCCATTCACATCCTACATACACTACATTGACAAAAGTCACCGGACACCTAGAAAAGAAACACAACATAGCATTTATTGGCATACATTATTACGGTGTCGATGCATCTTTGGCCTTAATGCATGCACTGACCCTTCGAGACATGCTTTCGACAAGGTTTTGGAACACAGCGAGAGGTATGCGCTTCCATTCAGTACATAATGCTGCCGCTAACTGTTGTTTAGTAGTAGGCCTTGGTTCCAAACTTCTTACGCGGCGCTCTAGTTCATCCCATAGGTGCTCTACGGGATTAAAATCAGGGATCTGTACTGGCCAGTCCACACACGATACGAAATTGTCGTCAGACCACGCCTTGACAGTCCTTGCTTTATGGCTCGGTGCATTATCCTATTGGTACCAACAAGGCTTGGTTCCATAGAATTCCCACAAAGTTGGTAGGGCATAATTGTTCAGAATATCGAGGTAGACGTGTTGGTTAGTAGGTTGGTTCACGATAACCAATGGGCCAAGACCATACCACGAAAAATACTCCCACGCGAATACACTGCCAGCTCCAAACTTGACCGCAGGAACAGTGCACTGTGGTAAATAGCGTTTCCCTGGCTACCGCCATATCCACACACGGCCATCACAGACTGATGGATCGTGTATCTGGATTCATCAATCCATAGGACCCGTTTCCATTGATCTACGGTCCACGATAAACTTTCTTTACACCATGTTAAACGACGAGTAGCATTCCGAGTGGAGATGAAAGGCTTATGAGCAGTCGCACGACCACGGTAACCCATGGAATGAAGTTCTCTGCGAATGGCACGTGTACATACCGAGGTTCCAGCATTTTTACTCACCTGTACACTGAGGTCTTTTGCAGTACTCCGTCGATTAGCTGTAACGACTCTCCTGAGACTTCGACGTCCTCTTTCACTGATTTTCTTTGTTCTGCCGGTACGTTTTGCTGCTTCATGCACGCCATGTGTCTTCCACTTATTCAGTACATCCAAAACAGGTGACTTGGGTATGTTTAAACGCCCCTCGGTTTCTTTTATGGACAACCCACTAATATAACACCCAACAATATTTCTTTTCTCAAAGTCAGTTCTCTCCCGCCGCGACATTTCCACTACGCCTCACAGTGCGATATGATCGTGGTCAGCGGCAGGCTTATTTTTATACAGTTTGCAGCTGTACCGCGCACCTTAACAACGCAGCATATCCGTTCATTTTCTTTGGAAGGGGTATCCGGTGACTTTTGTTAGCATATTATATAATAAAGTAATTCTTCTGTTAGATATAGGTAATGGATGACAATAAGTTCAACTCTAAACTTCAGATTTTTTTTCTCTCAGTATATTAGTTCGTGAACAAAGTTTTAATTTTCTCTTCCTCAAGATATTTTGAGCATATTTCTAAGGCAAGAACGAAGCCTGTTTAAAAAAATGCACTTATTTTGTTTCAAAAACATTTAATGCTTATATTACTATCCTGTGCAATAGATGATTCTCAGTCTGTGAATGCAAGACAAAAAACAAACGATGAAAATATAAATACTTATGATGAACCTATAATAACAATTTTATGTTTTAAAACCGATAAATTCTATTTTTCTATGCGTTAGCACAAAACGAAGTGAGAATTTAAAAACTGCAACTTTTATTTTTGTATTTCTGGATGTTTGCAACTTAAAAGCATTTCGACATGTATGTAGATTTTTTTTCAATTTCACGTAAGCGAGAATTTATGTAGGCACTACAAGTTTTATTCACGTCACTTTTGTCTTATTTATCCTCTGTTTTCACTGAAATTCCACGTATTCACTCCAAAAACAAGCAACAAACAACAATTTGTCCGTCCGAAATTTTCTTAAACACAACAGCCCCGGAATATCGCAGCTCCCGAAGAATTATTCGACTCACGATAGCGAACGATCTCTCAGGCGTTGTACATGAATAACCCGATGAGCTTACCATGATGGGAAAACATTTTGTACTCGAGAACACTCTTCGCCTGGCTGTGTGCCTGAGTGACAAACAAGAAGAATTGAAATTGTCTGCATCTCTTGAAATCCGTCGCTGAGGACAGAAGAGAAGAGAAATTTTGTTTTCAGGTGGGTAACGACCCTCGACTGACAAATGCGAGGTCGCCTGTGTACCTCAATCTACTGGTTGTAACGGATCCCTGATGTCACCTGAGATGGCAGTGATGTCTCAATTGCAAAGCTCATGCTGTTGAGATAAGCTTCTCCGAGTCCGGAACGCATTTGAGACTCCGGTGATATGTCCTGCACAGCCCCATCTCCCCCAATAAGCTTCAAAACCATACAACTTAAGAAACCATTTTTCCTTCTGACATTGTGAGCGCTTGTCATTTCTAGAGCCTTATTGTGCTCCGAATGCACGGACAACTACACGTCAAACTTTCGCCAATTTTCCGTCCACGGAAAGTGCTTTCTCGCGTTCTCTCAATAAAGGTCTTTTTCCTCTCCTGTAAGTGTATATCAGAACGTTTTGGACATTTAATAAGGCCGCCTCTCAACTCGCGTTTTTCAATTCTTTTTATTCCGTTGCTCACGCTTTTCGGGCGTTTATTAACTCAGGCTTGTGGAACCCGTTAAAGAACACTCTCATTTGAAGTCTACGGAAACGAAGTCTAATTGCAATAGCTTTTACAATATAGCTACGGAAATTATCGGGAAAAAATGTCTTTACGAACGTTCACCATGAATATCCGTAAAAAGAGGCACGAATGATTGTGTTGAGGTGCAGAGTTGAAAACGGGTCATTTTTTTTAATTGGAGGTTTAACGACCACCGTGAGCTACTCAATGGCTTATAAGCAGTCACCCGTCCCTAATTTAGGGCCACTGGTTCCAGGAAAGGGAAATAGTTAGAGCCGTAAGAGAAACACAACATTCATGCCCCACCGGGATTCGAACCCGGACACATCTCTAACGAATGATCAGAAGCCATCGCTTAGACGACTGCGCCACCGGGGCGGCCAAAGATTTTGGACCAGGACCCGACCCAGATGTCAAATGACTGAACCCGACCCGGATCTGTAACTGACCCGGACTGGACCCGGAGAAATCTGATTTGAACTATAATATACATTGTCCATCTTTTGCCGTTTATCGAAAACCCACTTCCACACCCACTCTTATTCCCTACAATTCTGTCCACACTTTTCAACATAAAATCTCTGCTCTGCGCTTCCTATTCAGAAGAGCATATTCACATTCTTCTAGCCGTTTTGCCAGAGCTCAAGAACTACAATGGATATCATCCTTTGATAAAAACCATGGTTATCCGGGCAACATTGTTAAGGGGGTGCACAATAAAGTACGGTTTGCTATGTCAACTGCTTTAATTAGTGAACAAGTTCCTAAAAAGTATGTTGGATCTGTTGATTTTAATCCACATGTTGTAAACCTTCTTACCAACATATGCTCCCGTCATAAAACACAATTTGGAATACGATCATGCAATCTATATTCCATTATCCGCAACGATCGTGACAAAATTAACAAAGGGAAAAAATGGGGTGTGTATATGTTATTCCTATGCTCAACACTACTTCTGGTGAACTAAATAATCAATATGTGGGTTCAACCAAAAGAAATTTGGATTTGAGATTAAATGAAAACAGATATAATTTAAAAATGAATCACCAAAGCACCTCTTTTGCAAGAACTGTAAGTGCTGAAAATTCCATCCCAGACTGGGACAACGCTAAGATCATAAACACACCTAACTCTGTTTATTCCTTGTTATTTACTGAAAGCCTTTATATTTCGGATTATAATACACGTTGCT
Source organism: Macrothele yani (assembly GCA_039090855.1). Lineage (NCBI taxonomy): Eukaryota > Metazoa > Arthropoda > Arachnida > Araneae > Macrothelidae > Macrothele > Macrothele yani. The sequence goes on along the minus strand of CM077007.1, from coordinate 96,707,241 downwards.
GTAATGACTATTATCCTTGTATTTTACCGGAACCCTGGAGCAATCCTATTGGGGAGGACAGCACAATAACTATTGTTTCTGTTGAGTAATTTTCGTTGGCTAATTATGCTTTTTTAACTGTCTTGTTATCTGGTATATCATGTGACACTGACATTACCTTTCCCATGATGCATCTGTTCCACATATTTAAGACCAGCATGTAACCACATGATGGAAATCACATTTGATGAAGGTGTCACTGTGACACCGAAAGTGCTCATGTGTTTTTTAACTTGTACATAGATTTCGTTTTTTAGCTGAATAAATATCATCGTGCAACAAGACGGATTCCTTTTAATACTAATATACATTGTATATACAGGGCGTTCAAAAAGTCTCTATGCAGTGGGTATCTTAGGTTATATGGAAATCAAACAAATGTATTATAGGAACGTGTAATTTACTCACTTACTTAGAGAAAGTGTTGAAACTGTCGTACTTCATTTGAAAAATATAACCTAACTGTTTTACACATGTTTTCAAACACATTTGCAAAAGTCACAAAGTCCCTGCGCATTAATGTAAAGGCTGTTGCACCTAATTTTGATATGTGATGCAATCAATTTTTTTTAATTCAACAGCTTGTTGTACGTTTAACTTCCGTTTTTGCTATTTTCTTGATAACATATCCAGCCAGCTTCAGAATATGTTTCACGGCAACACCAATTTTCACAAGTCTATGATGAGTTGAAAGTTTCTAAAATGTGGATGTTGTTTTCATCATTGCCTCTCAGAACTGGAAGGGACACGTTTCCTTCTGAAGACATTCTTCCTTCACATTGCATGACAAATCACTTTTCAGTCCGTGGGTACCAGTATCTAGTACAAAATTTAACAGTGCGTTTTATTTTCGAAAAGCAAAACAAAAAAAAATTGCTTTTCAAAAATAAAACGGAAACAAAACAGGGGCGAAATCAGGTCAGTAACACTTTGACCGGACCCGTTTGCCCCGCTAGAAATTGTTCACTGTTAGGGTATCCAAAAAAGAAAGGACATTTTTGTATAAAATAGTTCCACGACGTAAATAAGCATATTTTCTGCGGAGTTTTCTTATGCTGTAAAGTGTAGACAATTGACAGCGCGTATTGTTGGGAATGGGAATCAAACGATGCGTTAAGCACATGTCGCGAAAAACACATAGCGCGACCAATGCTTTCAACTTGTACCGCAGTCAATTGCAATGGCTATAAAGTTTGAAATATTGGTTCTGTTGTGACATTACTGGAAACAGAGGTTTAAAGCTGCTGTAGCAGTCCGAAAAATTAACGAAGTTGTAGGTGAATGCCTGGAGGTTACCCTAACCGCGGGTATATGGTTCAAGAAATTTGCGGCTGGTGACTTGAGCTTGAAAAGAAAGAAAGGTTCGGGTAGGCTCTTTGCTGTTGATTCGGATGACCTACAAGTAGCCGTGGAAGACAATTCATAACAGGCACTCGCAAATTATTAGAACTGGGAGTTCCAAAATCTAACATCGCTGACAACCTGTTCAAGATCGGAAAGGTTTACAGACGTAATGCCAGTATTATTGAAGGTGCATGCTATGTATTATTAAGTCTGTCGGATATAACGAGCAATGAAGTTATCCGGGGTTTTCAGTGAAGATAAATTCACTAATCTAAGGCTGTAAGTCAAGTTAAGCTTAAGCCTTATGAGCTCTAAGCTGTAGTTGTTTTGCAGTGAAGTTAACTTAAAAAATACAAATCAACAACCCAGGAGAAGAAGAAAAAAATCCTAACTTAGGTTTAGATTCCTGAACCTACAGCGCGCGGCGCTTTTTGGCAGGAGAAAACAAGAAATAATATTAGAAGCGGGAACAGGATGCCCTGATAGAAAAGCGAAAAAAAGAAAAGTGCGGAAAAATAAGAGTTCTAAAAGTACACGATTTCCCGTTAAGTGCTGACGTTATAAGCTGGCCTACATACTTACCTGAGCCACACCTCGCAGCATTACACTCAGAGCAATGACATGCCAACATTGCACCACCACAAACGCAGAAACGGTCAAGGGAACGGGAATCCAAGAGGAGAGGGAAAATAAAAAGCACACACAAGAAAAACAGAAAGAAAAAACACTCAGTTCACACAAACCAGTCAACATTTATGCACTCAAGATTTTGTTGACGTTATTGCTTGTTTATTTTTTTTTTTCTAAAAATATGAGTGCGCCCTTAGAAGGTCCTTTTTAATTTTATTATAGTTTTTGAGAAAAATGAGCTTGCCCTTAAAAGGGCCTTTTTGAATTTATTACAGATTCTAGGGGAAAATGAGTTTGCCCTTAAAATGGCCTTTTTAATTTTATCTTAGCTTTTAGGAAAAAATGAGTTTGCCCTTAAAAAGGCCTTTTAAATATCTTATGATCATTCAAATGTTTGTCGACTAAGTTTAATTTAAGTTGAGTGATAGGCACCTGTTAACCTTTTATTAATAATAACATTGATAAAGAGGTATGAATATATATATATATTATATATTCCCCCTTTTTTATAGTTTCCAGGTTCATTTTAACAGACTGTACAAAAGGTAACCCTTCTTGAAAAAAATGGTTTCGCCCTTAAAAGAACCTTTTTTTCACTTTGGTACAGACATTTCACTATGGTTTACTTGAGTCCTAAAAGGATGGAGTTGGCCAGCTGCATCCTTTTGTTATGATCTAGGGTCATTACTGGAAGTGTGGGGGCACTCATGATGTTCTCTAAATGCGGCAGCGCCACTACTAATGGTGCCGCTACTGCCTGGGCATAAGTTTGAGTCCTGCTGTTTTGGTGGGCAGGGAAGTTGCGTCTTCCTCTATAACCTCCTCTGCATCCTATGTTGCTTCGGCTGAATCCCCTGCTTCTTGCTGGCGGAGGTCTGAAGTTTTCAATAGCTATCCTATATCCCAGGATGGCCGCCCCGGTGGCGCAGTGGTCTAAGGCGCTGGCCTCTGATCATTCGTCCGTAAGGGGTCCGGGTTTGAATCCCGGTGAGGCATTGTTGTGTTTGTCTTACGGCACTGGCTCTCTCCCTTCCCTGGAACCAGTGACCCTAAATTAGGGACGGGCGACTGCTTATAGCCCATTGAGTTGCTCACGGTGGTCGTTAAACCTAATATATATAAATATATATATATATATATCCCAGGATGTTGATTGGTCTTGTAGTTACTAGGATCGGATCTCTGCCTCAAAATTGAGGAAATCCCGATACGCCCCCGAATCATGCCTCATTCGTTCCAAGTTCATAATGGTAACTCCTTTTTCTTTCAGGGCGTTCGAGATTTCTTCAATCGTTAAGTGAGTTGAGGCACCTTTTAATATAAATTTGCTTCTGTCGGCTGTCCGACTACCCTTAGGCTCCGGCTGAGTTTCTTGGACAGTAGCTAAAATCTCCTCTTTCACTGCTGCAAGTTCCTCTTTAATTACCTTCCTCGCTCTCTTCTCTTGTTTCTTTTTGAATTTGTCGGAGGAGAGTATTAACAACCCGTTTAAACAGTATCATTATAAGTTACGCAGTCAAGAACTACGGTTCCCAATCGGGATTTCTTTCTGTTCTGTGGCAGTTAATTCCGTCCAATTCTTCGTTTTGTTGGTTCTTTGGGCCTTAGTCATACGTAATACAACTACCCCAGGAAATTTAATGACCTCCATTACAAAAGCCTTGGCCAATGATGTTTAGCAGTGAATTCTTCAAAATCCATCTGATAATCTTTCTCTCATATTATACTGGTGGTTGCACCTTATTATGAGAACATGACATTAGTGAAATATGAGGTAACATAGCATTAAAGTCTCCAATCATTTCATTTTCCCGTGGTTTCTGCGATTACATTCCTATTCAGCCTGTGTGGTTCATACAGGTTGTGAAACATATATTTAAATAAATTCCGTTTCAGTAATTTTCTGAAATGATTTAAAAAATGTAAACGAAAAAAATGCTTTCCTAATGGCTTTAAAATGATCCATGCGTTCCAGGTCTCCAAATCGCATCTAATAAAACCATCACAAAATAAAAGTTACCAGTTGTGTGATCTGCATGGTATCATGGGAAACATTCGTTTAGATCACGTCGGAAATAATTATGCTTTAAATTTGCGTAACGTGACATAAAATGCTCGCTGTAAGAGAGGAAATTAATCTCCTAAGGATCTGGAACTCTTAACCTAAATGAAATAATAAAACAGTGTAGTATTTCGAATAAATTCCTTCATTTAAATGTTTAATGACTTGTTCCTAAAATTTGAGAATATAGCCTGCAGAAGTGTCGTAAGTAGGGCGGGGCAAGTGAGGCGGCTCCACAGGGTGCAGAAATCACTACGTACAATATGATTAAAACTAGAATTGAAGCTTCAACACTAGTTTCTGGTACAGTTTTCGCGAGCCATAGTTTGTTCTGACCCTGTTGGGAAGGTTCTAGGGATCATCCTAACGAAGCATTCTAGAGATCGTCCTTGAAAATATACGAAAATTCTGCAAATAAACAAATGACAAAATATGACACGGGAAAACTGTACCAGAAAGTGGTGCTAAAGTCTACCCCTTTTCTTTATAGTTTTCATACAGTCATTCAAAGTATCACTTTTTACGGCATAAGTATATACAGTTTGTGCACTGTTTTTCTCCTTACGTTCGTGTAGTTAATCAGGTTAGCTGAAGTTATTGCAACTTTATTTGAATACTATGCAAGCTCGTCAATAATGACGGGGGAAATAAAATTTATGATACAGAAATTATTGACAGTTTTTTATTGAGTTTTTGAGCTCCACGTCAATAGATGGCAACGTTGGCTCACAGCTTTCTGAAAATTTCCCGAGCAGTCGGTTATGGAATTTAATACGACGGGCTGTCTGTTTGTTATGTGTTTTGTAAAACCTTTAGACCCTATTTTTTTTTATTGAAGATTTAACGACCATCGTGAGCAACTCAATGGGCTATAAGCAGTCCAGGGAAGAGAGAGAGCCAGTGCCGTAAGACAAACACAGCATCCATGCCTCAACGGGATTCGAATCCTGACCCCTTCCGGACGAATGGTCATAAGCCATCGCTTAGACCACTGGGCCACCGGGGCGGCTCCTAATTTCGCCAACACTTCCTTGTACACAACATTTTTCGTATACACTGACTGTGAACCCTGTATCAATTTCCCCTGTTCTTTTCCGTGAACTATTTTTATCTTGACGTCGTCAGATCGTCATACTCTTGATGTTGCCACATACAAATAGCTAAGCACCGGTTCAGGTAGTGAACCAAAATTCCTGATGTAAAGTTTTTCGCAGCGGTTTCGATGGTGCAGTGGTCTAAGCGATGGCAGCTGATCTTTCGTCCGAAAGGGATCCGGGCTCAAATCTCGGTGAGGCATGGATGTTGTGTTTGTCTTACGGCACTGGCGTTCTCTCTCCCCTGGAACCAGTGACCCTAAATTAGGGACAGGCGACTGCTTATAGCCCACTGAGTTGCTCATGGTAGTCGTTAAACCTCCAAAAAAAAAAAAAAAAAACAATTTCGTATCTCTAGAGTGGACCGTGTGACGTCACGCATATCTGACGTCATGTGAGAATGATTTGGATTACATGACGTCACATTAGCAGCTGTATTCTTTGTTGCTATTACAACAAAACAAAGTGTTATACGCGTAGACTATGCGCGGGTAGGTGATGACGTCACCTACACGAAAAGCTAAGCGTGACGTCACAAACATTTGTTTCTCGGTTATTGCTACGACGACTTAAAAAGTGGCAATAGGAGGGCTCTAGCAGATTATACATTAGGATTCACTGAAGTACCAAAAAAACTGGGATACCTCTCTAATACCGCGTTGGTCCTCCTCTCGATCGAACAACGGCAGTATACCAAAGGGGAACGGACTCCGCGAGTTCTCTGTAGTATTGTGGAGACAGTGAACACCATGCTTCTTGAAGAGCGTCCCACAATTCCGTAATATTTGCCAGTGAAAGGTTCCTGGCATTGACGCAACGTTGAACAGCATCCCAAATGTACTCGATGGCTATTAAATCCGGCGAACCGGGGTCCAAGTCAGGATGCCAAACTCCATGGAATGTTCCTTCAGCCGTAATCGGGTAACTCTGAACGTGTGCGATGGCGCATTTTTGTGTTGACAGATGTCACACATGTCGGAGTGGTTGCATGACGTGAACAGGTGCAAATTATCCCCAAGGATGGTTACGTAGCCTCAATCGGTTAGAGCGGTGTGCAGACGTATGAGGAGTCCTAATGCAAAAACACATCTGAAAACACCCCACATCATAACAGGGCCACCGTCGGCCTGCAGTTTCCCTTGTATGTGTGCGAGATCCATTGCCTTGTGGGGTTGTCGCCACACCCGGAGTCGGCCTTCTGCCCGAAACATTTAGTACCTCGACTCATTGGACTAAGCAACACGTTTCCAGGCATCTTGCGTCCAATTGCAGTGTTTTCGATCCCAGGCGAGGCGCATAGCCTAGTGTCGTCGGGTCAGCAATTGCACTCGGGTGAGCCGTCGGCTCCAAAACCCTATAGATTACACGGAACGTTGAACTGTCCAAAAGCAGATGCTATTGTTCCCAGCATTGAATTGCTTTGTGATTTGCGGTAATGTTGCACGCCGGATGGATGTTACGATGCGTGTCAGATGCCGCCGTTGTCCACGACCGTCCAAGGCCTTTCTACGGCCACGCTGATCTCGCACTCTGCATTTCCTCCCTGGGTTTGTGTTGTCCAGGTACACCATTGGAATTGTTGACCGTGTAAATACAAAAACATTTCGTGGTAGCTTCTGAGATGAAGTGACTCATCTTCCCGTCGCCGACTATCATACCACGTTCGAAATCGCTTATTTCTTGATAAGCTTTCATCTGAGCTGTGAATGCGCCTACTTGAGCTTGCGGTAATATCTACCTTTATACACTGCTGGACAATTGCTAAGGACGGATCATAAACGGCTATGTAGCGGGTAAAAAAGTAAGTGTGGTTGGATGCCAAGTGAAATAAAATAATGTCAGAATACCAGGACGTTACAAGAAAGACAATTTATTGTGCTCTAAAATCCAAAAGGCTTTGGAACGTGTTCAAGAGACAAACAGGCAATTGTGTGCAGAATACGTAAACGTGAAAAAAATGCAATTACCGTCCGCAGGCGTTCCGGCGTAAGATGTCAATACGGGATATGGCCACCATGGAGGGAGATTCAAGATTCCGCACGTCGTGTCACGCTTTGCACAACATTATCAAGCAGATGTTGGGTTAATTTATCCCATTCCTTAATCAGTGCACGGATGAGGGGGGTGTCCTTGTTTATTGAAGGGCATTGGCGACCAGCAAGACTCCTCCCCAAAGCATCCCACACATTTTCAATGGGATTCAGATCTGGAGAACGTGCTGGCCATACGATGCGTTGAATATCCTCGCTCTCAAGACACTACTGGACAGCGACTGTTCGATGACATGTTGCGTTGTTGTCCATGAAAATGAATCTATCACCGACAGCACCACGGAACATGCAAACATGAGGTAGCAGAACATCATTAATGTATCGTTGACCAGTCATAGTCCCAGTTGGAAGCACATAGAGGGACGTACGGCCATTGATCATGATGCCAGCCCATACCATGACACTACATGTCGGATAACGGTCCCTTTCCTGTATGTTTGCTGGACAATATGCAGAACCACTATCACGCCAGATCAGTTGTCGTCGACAATCAGACGATAGACTGTATCTACTCTCATCTGAGAAGAGGACAGCAGACCAGTCGTTATCAGTCCAATTGCAATGTTGATGGCACCATTGCAAACGGGCGGTACGGTGACGTCTGGACAATGGGATGCACACAACAGGACGGCGGGCGTATAGTGCTCCTTCATGCAAACGTCTGGCGACAGTTTTTCGGGAGGTCCGCTTGCCAGTAGCAGCCATAAACTGATTTGCTACCTCACTAGCTGTGCTGCGCCAGTGTCTTTTTGTTGATAGCACTATGTACCGATCTTCTGCAGGTGTCGTACTGCGAACACGACCTTCCCCCGTGACGTTTGCTACACTCTCCATTTGTTTAAAATGATTTCCAAAGCCTTGAAACAACATTGTGGCTGACGTCGAACTCCCTGGCAACATCTGTTATTTTTCGCCCTTCTTCAATCTTGCCAATTACACGGCCACACGTAAAATCATCTAGGTGATGTCTGGAAGACATACTGAAAATTGCAAGTTCGTTCCCTTTTAACTTTGTGTTTGAACAACAACGGTCAATACGCGTCAAATCCTTTATATCTCTTATCAGCGCTATGACGTCACGAACAAGTTCGGCAATCCAAAATTTGCATTCGCACAACACGTCTTACTGTATCCCGCACTTATACTAATTTCCACATTTTCCTGCCTTCCATTTTATGGTTGCTATCGTTGCTATTGTCATCCGTCCTTAGCAATTGTCCGGCAGTGTATATACGTCGTTTGCGGATCATATCATTTATCGCATGGGTGTGGTGATATGTAATGGAAATGGTAGCACCCTTTCTAGTATTTTGGCACCTGTGTATGTATACACCTTCAATATTTTGTTCTTGGATCATTACACTTTTTGTGTGTGTTGACTTCTCTCACGAGAAGAGAGAGAGACAGACAGACAGAACGAGACAGAATGATGAAAACACAGAGATTTCTGTGCAGTAGAGACTGTAAAGTATTGGTGGACTTAATTTACTTTATCACTTAGAACCTTATTTTGAAAATCTGTGGCACATACGAAAGTTACGTCATATCTTATGTGGTGTGAGAAATGCAAACAGAAATAGACTCCAAAACATTTATAGCCTTCCGATGTTACTACAGCACTTGTCGACTGTGAACAGAAATTCTACCGGTCTCAACAGCAAATAAAAGGGGTTTTTTTCTTTCCTAGATGATGAAGAGGGTAAAATTCAAGGAACGAAACTGGACAGCAATGACTGCAAAAATATATGTAAAAATTAAACTAAATTTAGATATCTATATGTATATTTTAAATGATTGTGTTTGTGTGCGTGTGTGTGTGAAAGAAACATGGTGGGCGCAATGTTTTATTGTTTGCCTCGGGCGCAATGTTTTATGGTTTGCCTCGGGCGCAATGTTTTACGGTTTGCCTCGGGCGCAGGAATGCCTAGTTACGCCCCTTGCCTGCAGGGTCAACCGGTGGCGCAGAGATATAAGCAATGGGTTTTGACAGTTCGTTCAAGATGTGACAGTTCTGGATGAGGCAATGAATATAAAGCTTCGCGTGAAGAACGTCAACTCTCGTTGATATAACGTAAAACAGGCGACAACAGCGCCTCCACAAGCTGGAAGCTCATGTGCTCTGCCGGAAAGCAAACATTCAGGAGCAAAAGGTGTTAGGGAACTGAACTACGGCAGTGGAGCTTTTCTTTTTTTCACGATTGTTTCCTTCGACCTGATGACTATTTGCTTAGAACAGCTTTTTTGTTGTTGTTGTTGTTGTAATTGTAGTTTTCTGCTATCGCTCCCGCCCCTTATTTTGGTGAAACAAATATGCAATTAAAATTCATATTACTATTTAAATTCAATTTTTGCAGATATTATAGTTAGGCCTAAGAATCCGTTCAAAACGCAGACAATTCGTAGTATTTGGCATTTCTGAAAATGTTTCTGAAAAACTGAAGAGCATACAAAAACCTTAACTAAAGCAATTGGCGCAGCGAAATTAGCATATCCGATTTGCGAAGTTGTTATGTTACCGAGAAGGTTACAATCACGTGCTGTAAGTAGCTCGGCTGACTGTTCTTTGCCAGAATTGAAGTCAAGAAAACAATACAAACACGCATGTGCGGTTTGCTCCGGCATCAGCCTGTATGTTGGTTTCTGTGCACTGCATCTTGTATCCCAGAATATGTCGGCGCTAGTTACGTCTCGCCAAGCCTTAAGTACTTCTCAGTTAAATGTTCTTTGGATGAGGCATGGGTGGTGTTTCTACCTTACGGCACCGGCTCTCTTCCTTCCCCATAACTAGTGGCCACAAATTACGAACGGGCAACTGTTTATAACTCTTAGAGTTGGTTTTGCTGGTCTTTAAGCCCCGAATTAAAAGCAAATAGCCTCCGGTACTTACATCATAATTTAAGGATGGAGTCTTTTTTAAAAATATCCAGGTTTCCTCTTAATATCTTAACACAGATGTTAAGGTGGTTCCACCTAAAAATCTCTGTCTTATGTTTCCAGTGGTAAAACTTCTTTACATATATTCTTCGCAGTTCATGTATTCCTAAGGATGAACATATATTCTTCGCAGTTAGCACATTGATAAAACTAATTTTAAGTTATAGCATGGGATACTAATACTTGCTAAAACATAACCACAATTATTTTTAAAATCAATCATTTTTCTATGAGTAATATTTAGACCTGTTATAGATGGCACGACCTGTACATTGATGACGTCAGTAGACAATCAAATGTTGGATTCTTTAGTTATGGTTATGTTTTAACAAGTATTAGTATCCCATGCTATAACTTAAAATTAGTTTTATCAATGTGCAAATGTTCATCCTTAGGAATACATTAACTGCGAAGAATATATGTAAAGAAGTTTTACCATTGAAAACATAAGGCAGAAATTTTAGGTGGAACCTCCTTAAACGTGAAATTAATTTCACGTCGTCCCAAACCTTGCTCCGGTACATCGATTGTTTACAACTTCCCTGAATTTAATGCGGTTAGGGTAAGGCGAAAGTGTCGCGACAGTCAGACTTCCTGAATTCTGTGAAAAGTCCCCGAAAAAAGAGAGCTTAATTCCATTATATGAATGGAGTTCTCTTTTTCCGAAATGCTGAGACTGTTATTCACCCTTTACAGCGCCTCCGTTACAAAACCACTCGTAGAGCGCTATATTATTTAAAATAAAAAAAACAGTGAAACTGTGTGGCACTGCGATAAAACGCTGTTACTACATTTAGATGAGATAGTAGAAAAATTGCTGGAGAAAATAAAAATGTCAAAAACGAAAGAAAGGAAATGAATGCTTCAAGTTCATGCCAAATCAATCCCAATGAGGGACGGTGAAAATTCTTTCTAGGGCAGCATGAGGTACAGAGGGAGGAAATTCACTCTGGGGCAGCTGCATGAATATCATGAAAATAAAATTCAAAATATAATTCTTTTCATTTGATCAATACGGCAAAAAACACCATCTGTAAGAGAAAGAGAGAACATTTATTGTTGTTTCCGGGTTTAGTGACTATCATGAGAAACCCTAAGGATTAGAAGCAGTCGCCCTTCACTGATATAGGGCAGCTGTCTCTAGGTGGGGGTTGGAGCATACGCCGTAAAGCCAACTCACAACAAATAACTCATCCGGGACTCGAACCCAAACCTTGCTCCGACAACTAGACGGACAACTTCGAATTCATGTTGAATCAACCGTGGAGAGGGACCCTAGAAAATCATTGTAGAGCAACATGAGTCGTCTGAAAAGCTCATGATGTGTGTGTGTGTGTGTGTGTGTGTGTGTGTGTGTGTGCGCGCGTGTGTGTGTGTAAACTGAGGTGCCGCCCCGGTGGCGCAGTGGTCTAAGCGATGGTCTCTGATAATTTGTCCAAAAGGGGTCCGGGTTCGAATCCCGGTGAGGCATGGATGTTGTGTTTGTCTTACGGCACTGGCTCTCTCCCTTCCCTGGAACACGTGACCCTAAATTCTGGACAGACGACTGCATATAGTCCATTGAGTTGCTCACGGTGGTCGTTAAACCTCCAATAAAAAAAAACAAAAAAAACGTGAGGTATAGAGGAAAGTCGTGTTGAGGCAGCTGTATGAATATCATGAAAGTAAGATACAAAATGTATTTCTTCTGAATTGATCTGTACAGTAAAGAACACCATCTCTGAGAGTGATTTTGTTGTTGTTTGACCCTTTGAGCAACTCTAAGGACTATAAGCAGTTGCTCGTCCCTAATTTAGGAACTCTGACTTCAGAAAGGGGAGAGGGTTAGCGTATGTCAAACTCACCACCCATGCTTCATCCGTGTCTCTAGGCCGGATCCTGCTCGCGCAACTAGTCAGAACCCACGTCCCTGAGCGAGAAGCCACAACAGAGAGATTATCTGATAAGTAAGGCTTAACGTGGATTAGTATTGGAGATTCGACTTTGAATATATTCTCCGGAGGAAGTTTGAGCCCGTTATACAATTTCCGTGGACAGGAAAAAAGGTAAAACCGTACATCAGTTAAGAACTTCAAAAGAAGACAGCCCAGATGTCAGCATCGAGATATTTAATCTTTTACAGTTTCTCTCACAGCATCGAATACAATTTATAAAGTACATGCTCTTCTGTTGCTATTTTCTGATCCATCTCTTGGGTAACTTAAAAATGACGCTTCTATTAACTTCTGTAATCATTGGAGAGGTACAGCGGTTTGAAGGGAGCCTTTTCTACATGACGATGAAAAGAAAATCGACATTCCTGATCATTGCATTGGATTTTAGAAACGCGCATATCTGCGATTTAGAATATATTAAAAGTTATACGCTTAGGAAATATCGATGCATAACATGGGTTTCAGGTGCATGCGTATATATGACGTTCGGAAAAAAATTTAATCGGAAAATGTATGCAATACACAATGATAAAATAGGGAACAGCAAATTGTGACTTTAGTGGAAAATCACTATGCAGCTTGAAAAAGGTGGTTTTGGGCTTTGAGACTTGATAATTAGCATAAGTACTTCGGTGAAGTGTAATGGTATTTAATTGACTCCTTATGCATGGATAATACTGCGTAATTAGCTAGAAATAGTAAGGTCTGTAGAATCTCTAAACGACATTATCATGTGCAAACTCCGAAGTGCAATGCTCTCCGATCAAAGAAAAAATAACAAGAACAAAAAACAGGTAGGCTCAGTTCTGATTGAGCCGTCAGTTTGTAACGTAATTCTATGATCGGTGTGTTGGATTTTTGTTTGGCGGTGGCTGCTTTCAGGCGTTCCCCATACTTCGAAATTTGTTGGGCTGCAGTCATCTTATGCTTCTTACATTCCTCATCACTTACTCTTGCCTCTCGTTTCGATTTTCTCTACTTTTGCTTACGTTCATTCTGCGAATTCTGCAGCATTGTCGAAAATGTTAACCTGTTCACAAGAAAACAATTTTTAAAATGTTCAGTTCAAAACCACTGCGAAATGTTCTTCATATATTTGAATAGATCTTATCGAGAGCTTTAAAATGATACCACGCACAGTCGTGTTGCGCTCACGGTTGTCGAGATAGATTGAGTCAAACGCGGCGGCACTCCCAGAAATATTGCATCATTTCCTCCGCGCGAGGGGAGCGTCGCGCGCACGATGTACTGCGCAGTACGCGATTTGGTCTCCACGCTGTTTACGAATATGCTAACACGATTAGTGTGCGGCATGTATTTGTAAAGCTATAATGATTTCAATTGGAACCTATTTTTGTCACAGGCTGTCGAACGTAAGTCGACCCATACTATCCACGGAGTTAGACGTAGTCCGATGTCAAAAAGAATAGGAAATGAACAATTATATTTTTAATTTCCATTTTAGGAAGAAATATAATAAAACAGAAGAAAATTGGAAGAAGTTACACTCTAGGATGAATCATTAAAGGGTAAAAAATGGAAGAATTTCTAACATGCCGTTTGTTCTCTGTTTTGTACACAACCATACACCTAAGGCTAATCAAAGAAAAACAAATTCCCAGCGATTGAGCAATTAGAATGCTAATTCATCACATTTCAGTGTTCTAGCTTCAAGTTCGAAGTTGAAAAGTAAGTGCTGTACATACTCGTTTATATCTTCTCTTCCCTGAGGCTATTGAATCAATTGTAACTCGGCTGCTGCTTCTGTCATTTGCTACCCATGTGGACCGTTAAGCTAAATAAAATACACTGACGGAAAAAAATCCCAACACCAAGAAGGGGTTGTTTTAGATAAACGACAGTTGGTAGGCGGTGAGAGTACATCTGTAAGATGACGTCTATGCAAATTTCGCGCTAGGCGCATACGTGTGGCGCTAGTAGCGCCCTCGGAACATGCAAAGCAGGTTTGCTGTAAATACGCGCTGTAACGTTCGTGAGCGTTAGTTATCGTTGAGATTCGACGTAGTGTGTTGATGTTGATCAAGAATGCCTTTAAAAAGACGAAGAAGCCATTATCAACAGCTCACGGAGTTTGAACGAGGTCGTGTAATAGGTCTACGAGAAGGTGGATTTTCTTTCCGCAATATTGCAGAACAACTTTGCAGGAATGTAGCAACTGTGCATGATTGTTGGTAGCGGTGATCAAGGGAATGTACTGCCTCAAGAAGACCGGGTTCCAGCCAGCCACGTGACAGTACTGAGAGGGAAGACCGCCGTGTACGGCGTATGGCCGTGGCGCATTGTACCGCAATTCGAGCTGCAGTTGCCACCACAGTGACACAACGAACTGTTACAAATCGGTTACTTAAAGGACAGCTCCGAGCCAGACGCCCTGTAGCGTGCATTCCACTTACTCCAAACCACTGCCGTTTGCGACGTCAGTGGTGTCAAGCTAGAGCTCATTGGAGGACGGAGTGGAGATCTGTTGCGTTTTTTGATGAAAGCCGGTTCTGCCTGTGTGCCAGTGATGGCCGTGTGTTGGTTAGAAGGAGGCCAAGTGAGCGCCTGCAACCAACCTGTCTGCGGCCGAGACACACTGGACCTACACCTGGAGTTATGGTCTGGGGAGCAATTTCCTATGACAGCAGGAGCACTCTCGTGGTTATCCCACGCACCCTGACGGCACAGTTGTACGTCGGTCTGTTGATTCAACTTGTTGTGCTTCCATTCATGAACAGCATTCCAGGGGTGTTTTCCAACAGGATAACGCTCGCCCGCATACCGCAGTTGTAACCCAACATGCTCTACAGAGTGTCGACATGATGCCGTGGCCTGCTAGATCACCAGATCTTTCACCAATCGAGCACGTATGGGACATCATTGAACGACAACTCCAGTGTCACCCCAATCAGCATTAACCGTCCCTGTATTGACCGACGAAGTGAAACAAGCATGGAACTCCATCCCACAAACTGATATCCAGCACCTGTACGACACAATGCATGAACGTTTGCGTGCTTGCATTCAACATTCTGGCGGTTACACCGGTTATTAATGTACCAGCATTTCACATTTAAAATGGCTCTTTTTGCGCTTACAGTAAGCTGTGATCTTGAAACCTTAATCGATTAAATATGTTACCTATACAAATGTATTGCCGCCATTTCATTCCTCTACAACTGTTTTTTCGTGGTGTTGGGATTTTTTTCCCGTCAGTGTATGTGGTACTGATCGCAGTTTGTGCCACAGATCCCTGTGCCATTCTGTTTGTGGAAAACGTGTTGTTACTGTGGAAGCAGAATTTGATCCATTTTCGCTGACTGTATGTCAGTAATCAGCTCTCTCACCTCAATTTCACTTGCATAGTGACCTTCTCCCCATTCTAGGTAATCCAGTTCCCAATTCTGCACACAAGCAAATTGATCATACACCTTGTTATTCACATAATCATAATTAGCATCGGCAAATAGTAGGAAATAATATCGCATAATCCGGGTATTGAGACCCTGTTGCAGCAGTGAGAATAATGTTTCATTGCTGCACAACTCGGTCTGTTGCTTTAACTAAACAAAAGAATAAAAATCTGTACTGTTAATCACTGCAGGAAATCTTAAAAGGAATTAATTCCTCGTCTGTTTTTGAAAATATTTCTTCTAACTTACTTATATGTCTCAGTTGCAATCATCAGATAACACATTTCTTCTGAACAGATACTAACACTCCTCAGTTCTGTAGACTATTCTTATACCTGAGTCGGTGCATCAGTAGAAACAATGAAATTTCACATGCTATAAAGAAAAGAATAGTCCGACTGATTTCATAGTATTGCATTTCCTTACATTTTCTTTACCTTTCTTGTCTCACCAGAAAGTAATAGCAGCTTCAAGAAACTCGGTCATCTAGAAGTGTCGTACAGATACCTCTTTGACTACTCAACAGATCCTGGTAGATTTTACATATCATTGTTTTAAGAACAGAAAGGTCTTTAGTTCTTATTTTTCCACCGAATTTGGTGTTACGCATTTCCTCATAAAGCTTGCACCTGTTCAGGTCAGAGAAAATGTCAGATGTTTTGCATTTTTTGTGGGTGAGGGAGCTACCAGAGCGCCACATTTTTCTGTATGTGACATGTATCCGTCTATGCCTGTGTACGACAATCTGTGAACAAAAGATGCAGCTTTCATTTGTGTATTCTGAGATGCTCCCAATAGCATGACAGTTAAAAAATTCTATTAGGTGAGGCGTTTTGAGTTAAGTTCGAATTTTTAAGTGATTGGGAAAAGAGTACTTAGTAAAATCCTTGAAAAGGAAAAAAAAATTGTGTATCTCATTCCTTTCATAAACCAAGCACTAGCACGCGGACTTAAATCTGCAAATTTTTAAAAGCATCTGAACATCGTCTTCATCATTTGATTGTTACTCCCTATTTAAATCATTTTTCCGTGGTTTCTATTTTGACAGCTGTGATTTCGTCGTTCGTATTCCTCAATGCGTAATTGGATGCCATATTTCTTTCGCGTTCAATATTTTTCCGGTAAGAGTGGAAAATTAAGAAGGCAATCTGGGTACTGTCATGTTAATTAGCGTTCCTTATTAAAGTTGCTTCACTTCGAAAGTGAGTGAATTCTTTCAAAAGTTTACATGAAAGTTAAAGAAGAATTTTTGAACGCTGTCATTTTAATAACACCAAGGTCTCAATAACACTAGATAATTTGCTTGAATTTTGGTTTCGTTGGCTTTTGTTCATTGGTTTTTACAGAATAAAGACGGAATCCCAGTAATTACCAGTCTAGTGGAAAGCGGTTTCGTTTTCATGTGTTTTGAGAGGTCACTACATCTCTGCACCAAAAGCCTCGTCTTTCATAAACATGGATTAAATCAACTGAAAACGAATTATTGATTTCTCGAAGCAGAATCACACGAATAGGGGAGTGGGAAATCGAATTTTGAGGAAGGAATGGTACAGTCTACCCGCAAAACATTTATGAAATATGTATTGGTGGATATTGTTACATTCATAGTAGGAAAATGGTAAATATTGTCTCTATTCGTTGTTTGGTTGATATTTAGAAGTGACAATATTCTTTTTATCTGAGCAAATTATTTGACTAAATCAAAGACTATACTGCTATGGCTATGAGTATCAATACTCAAGTTCATTTGTAACAGACTGATCCTTTCAACATAGACATTGCTGTCTTGGTAGAATATAACACAACCGAAAACATCTTTAACATTCTGAGGTCTTCCTCTGATTTTTACGGAAATATTAATCATAATAAAATTCTGAACAGTAAATTATTATACACCAAAAATAAAAATGTTGCTATCAACTCTCGGGCTGTAGGTACACCAATGAGTCATTACTTTATGACCACCTACATAATAAGCAGTAGGACCCCCTTTAGCCTGCAAAACAGCGGTCACATGGCGAGGGACGTATCGATTCGATGAGGTGGCGATAGGTATCCTTTGGGTATCTGGTAACACAATGTCAACAGCAGGTCCTCCAGTTCCCGTACATTTCGGAGTAGTGGTGATTTGGCGCGAACCCACTTTTCCAGGGCATTAACAGAAAGTCACCAGCATGTTCCTGGAAGCACTCCTTGACGATTCGGGCAGTGTGGCATGGCGCATTATCCTGTTGGTCTCGAACCACTCCTTGACGATTCGGACAGTGTGGCATGGCGCATTATCCTGTTGGTCTCGAACCACTCCTTGACGATTCGGACAGTGTGGCATGGCGCATTATCCTGTTGGTCTCGAACCACTCCTTGACGATTCGGGAAGTGTGGTATGGCACATTATCCTGTTGGTCTCGAACCACTGCTTGACGATTCGGACAGTGTGGCATGGCGCATTATGCTGTTGGTCTCGAACCACCCCTTGACGATTCGGGCAGTGTAACCTGGTGCATTATCTTGTTGGCCTCGAACTACTCCTTGACGATTCGGGCAATGTGGCCTGGCGCATTATCCTGTTGATAATGGCAATCACCAGAAGGGAATACAGTTGCCATGAATGGGTGAACTTGGTCCACAACGATGTTGAGATACCTGACAGCTGTCAGA
This sequence comes from Macrothele yani, assembly GCA_039090855.1. Classification (NCBI taxonomy): domain Eukaryota; kingdom Metazoa; phylum Arthropoda; class Arachnida; order Araneae; family Macrothelidae; genus Macrothele; species Macrothele yani. The sequence goes on along the minus strand of CM077007.1, from coordinate 96,689,082 downwards.
TTGTGCTGTTGGGATAATGGGGCCTAAAGTGTCATAAGAAAACACCGCCTACAGCATAACACCGCCGCTGCGGGCCTGTTTCCGCCCAACAGTGCATCCAGGTGCCATAGCCTCCGTTGGTAATCCGCGTATCCGCGCTCGACCGTCTACATGATGCACCAGGAATCTTGATTCGTCATACCAGGCTACTTCCGTCCAATCGTCTACGGTACAATCTCGATGATCTTGGTCCCATTTCATGTGTTGTTGACGATAACGTGCAGGGAGAATGGGGACCCGACTAAGTCTTCTGCTACGCAGGCCCATGTGCAGAAGGGTGCAATGAACTGTGTACTGTGACACATTACCCTGATCACCACTGTTGTAGCTGCGGGGAATTTGTCGCACTGTGGCCCTGTGGTCGCTGTGAACAATGCGCGACAGTCTCCGCTCCCCTCGGGCATCAATGAGCTGCGGACGACCCACGGATGGACGACGGTTCGCCATTTGGCCATCTGTGCACCATTTTTGATACGTACTCACTACAGGGGCACGTGAACAACCCACAAGCCGCGCGGTTTCCAAGATCGTAGTTCCGAGGCACCGTGCCATCACAATTTGTCCATTATCAAACTCCGATAAATCGGCAGCTTTTCTTATTCAGACTCCCAACGCTCTACAAACCAAAAGCCGGTCCTCGGGGTGTATATATACACTGCTCTGTGAACTTCACCTGCGCCACCGTTCGGGCTCCAAGCGGGCTCATTTCTCTAGGCTGGGGGTGGTCATAATGTAATGACTCATCGGTGTATCACGTACTCTTTTGGGAACCTTAAATGGATCACTATTGATCTACAGGAATCTGACAGACCCATTAGAAGATCTTAAACCAAATGCAGATGCTACCATCCAAAATTATCAGTATATGAAAAAGAAAAATATCAGTATATCAGGTCTTTGCCAGAAACAACAGGAGCAACTCAAACAATACTTCTTGGGCAAAAAAGAAAAACATGCCATCACTACAGTGGTGGCTGTTGCTGACGCAGAGGCGTAGCCATTAGGGGGTGTAGGGGTCTTGCACACCCCCCCCCCCCCCCCCACCTTTAGGTATTTTGATTTCTATTCGGTAAATCATCTCTGACAAAAATTGCCGAACTTTGTAGACAAAAAATCCTTTATTAACATCTACGCAAAATATTTTAATTCTGCGTTATAAAAAGAAATGAACGATTATTTCTCTGCTGCTTAACCACAGACACAGCTGAGGAGGATGAAAGTTGTTTCTATGACCAAACCAACTCCACGCATTTTCCTTTCGAGAATTTGTTACTAATGTCAACATGGCCAGGGTCTCACAGAGGGACGGAGACAAAGTGGAAAACATGGTTTACTGGAGTCGCTGGTTGTCAACCTCTACATAAAAAGATAAGTACAACCTGGTGACCGCCCTAATGGTACCCCTCGGATGTATTGTGCTCTGATTCACATGTCATAAACAACAACACTGCGTAGCCTGACAGTCAACAGTATTTGTTCGGTTTGTGCCATGAAGGATACGCTTGCACCTCGGACATCAAAATAAGTTCTCTGCCGTGCTAACGTTTCGGCTGAACCTAAGTAGAAACTGCCTCCAGCCGTCTGTAGCTTTCAAACAAAGGAGAATGAATCATTTTGTGCCGCCCCGGTGGCGCAGTGGTCTAAGGCGTTGGTCTCTGATCATTCGTCCGTAAGGGGTCCGGGTTCGAATCCCGGTCAGGCATGGGTGTTGTGTTTGTCTTACGGCACTGGCTCTCTCCCTTCCCTGGAACCAGTGACCCTAAATTAGGGACGGGCGACTGCTTATAGCCCATTGAGTTGCTCACGGTGATCGATAAACCTCCAATCAAAAAAAAAAAAAAGAATTATTTTGTCCTCTTCTCTTTCTCATGTGACCAATGAATGGAAAAAAATGAGATAGAATAGCGGCGATTTTGAATTCTGCGTTCATAGTTGGTTTAATTACGTAGGAAAGGGGTAAAATGGAACGAAAATAGATTAAAAGACGTAACACGTAGAAAATTGAATGTCTGCAATGTACAAAGCAATTTGATATGGATTACGAGAAAAAGCATGAAGAACTTTGCCACGATATGCAACCAGTGAAAGTGAAATGTGTTGGATCTCCTGAAAACCCTTTCGAAGCAGCTGCAAAAGGGAAAAACAGCACGAAGAGGGAATTTTAAAAATATTATCCGTGGATATACCGTCAGAAAAAGGAGTTACTGCAATTTTCAGTCAAACCAACATGAAAGCTTCTGACTGACATAAAATCAAATGTTATGAATAAGAACGTGGCAGTAAGTGCTGCTATCAACAGCAAAGAACGTGAAAATGAGCCACTGTTGAATGGACAAACTGTATAAGTCAGTTTCAAATTTTTCTAAATTATTACGATGACTATAAGGAAACAATTGCAAAATGTCAAGACAGAGAAATATTTAACCCTGATTTAATTTTAGTTGAAATTTTGGAGGTTACAGAAATTATTCATATGCAGTGTAGCAAAATATTAACTTCTTGTAAAGATGCACTATCAAATCGATCAAAAAATGCAGGAACAGTTGATAGTTTAAACAACTACAGGAAAGTCGAACATGATCCTGGTATGAGAAAAATGAAAAAAAAGATGCTGAGAGAAAATATTTAATTTTTATTGGACCTCGTCAACCTAACTTAACTATTTTTCCATCAAGCCCTTCTATTCCTCCTGCCAATATTTCCCATTTAGAATATAGCATTGTTAAAGATGCTGCTTATTGCTTCGTTTGTTTTCTTTTCCCTGAAAGTCGAGATAGGGAAAAATCAGATTCTACTTGGAATGAAACAGGTGTAAGGCAATGGCACAAAATGAAGAATGTCGGTAAAGATAAATTGGGAAAAATTATTCCAGCATTTCTCTTATAAAGGGCACAAAACTGTGCTAGTTGGTTGTTGCTGTTATTCGCAAAAAGATAAACATGTCGATATTCTTAATAAAATTAATTGATGATAATCAAATATCCTAAAATTCAAAATTGACGACATGCCCTGTATGAAATTAAGTCAACCTAATTTAATTAGATGAATTCGGTAATTTTCATCTATACCCCCCCCCTCCCATATATACACTCTAGCTACGTCCCTGTGCTAAGATCCTTAGATCTGGAAAACAGTGACAAAAACACTACTTACTACAATGGTTAAAAACAGTCAGCTTTATCCAGAAACCGAGGGATTCTTCATTGGATTCAAGATCACTTCAACGTAACCCAGAACTACTAGAAATGCATAATGAAAGTTGCAGATGACGATGCCTTCAGAATGTGCGGAAAAAGTAAATGAAACCATGAAACACATTTTAGCCGGCTGTTCTCTCGCATCAAAATAACACCAGAAACGACCAGATAGCTGAAGAAAACACAAATAATAGAAATAGCGGTTCCTCTTAGAGAAAACATCCAAAGAACAGTATCTTATAAAATCTCGAAATATGAGAATTTACGAATGGAAATTCAAAGAATCCGGCAACAGGGCATAACACAAATCATTCCAGTTGTTATGTCGGTGTCAACATGACTTTCTAAAAAATCTCGAGGAATTGGGATAGCCAAAGAGACTTACTGCTTCACCCAATCCGAACAGCAGTCATTCTACAGACCTGCCATATCCCTGGAAAGTTCCTGAATTTCCAGGGAGGAGATGAACATCTCCTCCCTTTGCTCACAGACCCTGACTGAAAAAGTCGACGATAACAACAACAACAATAATAACAATAATTCCAAATATGTTAGCCGCCCCGGTGGCGCAGTGGTCTAAGCGATGGCCTCTGATCATTCGTCCGTAAGGGGTCCGGGTTCGAATCCCGGTGAGGCATGGATGTTGTGTTTGTCTTACGGCACTGGCTCTCTCCCTTCCCTGGAACCAGTGACCCTAAATTAGGGACGGGCGACTGCTTATAGCCCATTGAGTTGCTCACGGTGGTCGTTAAACCTCCAATCAAAAAAAAAAAAATATGTTGTATTTTTCTAAAACTTCTAGACTCTTGTTAGTTTGCTATGAAATAGTAATATCAACTACTAAAAACTCTTAATATCAGGTTTTATTTTCTTCAGTACATTTAGGCTATCTACCAAAGAAAATATTCCACAATGGGATTGTATTAAGTGGTACTGTTCTTTTATTTGAGATCTGTAAAGAATATGTCAGTTGTATAAGAGATTATTTTAGTTATTACTAAGAATTCATATTCGTTTAACGGAACTCCTTCTCAAATGAATATTCCAATATAAGCGCTATTTTAATACGCTTAAAAGGGTCAAAAAACACTATAGAACTTCTCAATTAATATATGTAAGAAATCCAAAACTGCTCAATTACTTATACGTAACACACCCAGCACTGCCCAATTACCTATATGTATGTAAGAAATCCGGTCAAAGCGCATTATAGGGAAAGCAAATACAATAGTAAAGATATGACAGTTTCAAAAATCTAAGAAAAATTATGTATCCAGAAAAGATTTCAATGGTAAATCCTCTAAGGGCAAAGGTAGAGATTTCTTCAGAATAAAAATAGAAGTGGATCAGAGGAATTTCAGCTGAGGTAGAATCTTATGCTTTGCAAGAAGATATGGTCGTTTTGTTGTATGAACGCATGCACTGCAAAAATCGAAATAATGAAGGAAAAGGTGAGGTGGGTTAGGAACATCAAACAGAAGTCATCGCTCTTTCCACGTTTATAAGTGAGTCACGGAAAAATTCTCATCGACCGCCACCGGGAATCGAATGCAGGGTCTCCCAGTTGCGCGCCGGACATGCTACCACAGCGGCCTCGAATTCTCCAGACTCACATACGACTAACTGCCAAACCACCTGGCACGTTGCTTCTTGGAGCCCCGCACAGTGCTGGGGATTCACCAAAGATGGTAAGCAGCAACTGAACAAATAACTAGGAAGCGAATGAATAATTAAAACGCACAACCTGCCATGTGATTTGGCACTTAGTCGTATGTGAGTCTGGAGAAATCGAGGCCGCTGTGGTGCAGTGCTAGCATGTCCGGCGTGTAACTGGAGGACCCTGGGTTCGATTCCTGGTGGCGGCCGATGAGAATTTTTCCGTGACTCACTTATTGACGTGAAAAGAGCGAAGATTTCTGTTTGGTGTTCCTTATCCACGTCGAGTGTATGTATTAATCATTCAATCGCGTCCTAGTTATTTCTTCAGTTGCTGCTTTTCATCTTTGGTGAGTCCCCAGCACTGTGCGGTGCTCCGTGAAGCAACCTGCCATGTGGTTTGGCTGTTAATCACTTGTGAGTCTGGAGAATTCGAGGCCGCTGTGATGAAGTGGTAACATCTCCGGCGCGTAACTCGAAGCCCTGGGTTCGATTCCCGGTGGCGGCCGATGAGAACTTTTCCGTGACACTTATAAACATAGAAAGAGCGATGCCTTCTAGCTGTTTGATGACCACATAAGATCTTCGGACCACCACTTTGGTGTCATCATCAGATGTCTTCAGACATCTGATGATCACCCCAAAGTGGTGGTCGAAAGATCTTATGTGGTCATTTTATTTTATTTATTTTAATTGTAAATAAATATTTTTAAATTATCCATCTCTAACCGCCTGTCTTCATATATCGTGCAACGATGGCTTGCTTCTCGTTTAATCCCAAAATTCACGTATAGTTTCTCAATGCCAATTTAAAGTAAAGAAGGTATGAAGAGAGTTTCAACTTCGCATATATCGTGGTACTGTAAAAGCTTAGTAGATTATTCAACTTTTGGCCAGTATATATACATTGTTAATGCATTCTCTAAAATGCCTTCACTGTCTGGGCCTTAAGTTCTATTATGGAACAGTTTCTCCTATCTCCCAGTGAAGGATAATTGATAATGTATTCCGGTGTAACCTAATCTTTGTCCCAAAGTCGACCTGTCTGGGGAAATCAATAGCTTCTTCAGCCCAGATTCCTGTCAACACATCCACCTTCCCGTGCAGTTCAGTGAGATCTGTTATTAAGAATATTGCAAATCAATTCTTCCGAAATTCCATCTGCTTTCAAACGTTCGGCAGTTGAGGAGAAAATTAAACTCTTTCCGGCACTGCAATTTAATTTCAAATGGATTTTCCGCGATGGCCTTGGGCTCTTTGTTTAGAACAGCGTTAATCTGCTGAACGCAGTTGCGTTTTTACAAAAACGAAGGGAAAAAAGAGAGAGAGAAGCTGAAATTTTGTTGAACCTGATTTTCAAATTCTTTTCAAGATTGGAAAAATTCCAGAGACGACCTTCTGCTTCGTCTCAAGTGCTGCAGTGTTTTCCTTAATGAACTTGGATTCTGTATCAAATTCAATGTAGAAAAGTATGAAAGACGCCTTGCTTTCAGCAAAAGCTCATTTATAAAGTTGTACAATAATATGTTTGTCCTTTCGATTTCTTACTTTTCTTCGTGTTTGTTTTTACGGAATAAAATGCATAGGTGGAACTCTGAAAGAAAGCAAAATAACTTTGCCTTGAACACGAATCAAATTTGGATTTACAACACGGAAACCCATCCCACACACACACATACACACACTCGCACTCTTCGGGTGGCTTAATTCTGTATACTCTTATTTGGAAGAAATTCTTCACAATATTCATGCTATTATAATATCATGTGCCTGTTTTGGCTCTCCTTTGTATGTGCATACACTGAAGATTCAAAACATTATGACCAGCGCGTCTTTATGCAAATTAAAGAAACTGCAAGTAAGCGACGTGGCGTCTGAAGGTCAGGAAATGGTATAAATAACTTCTTATACTGAGCTCTGTTAATCACCCGGGTAACCCCCCCCCCGGTAATAAATAAGGGCGTCTTTCTATCTCGCTTCCGTGCCACTTTCCTACCGGGCACTCTAGCCCAAATCTACCAGCTTCCTACTTATTTCTAAGGGTTGTTTAAAGGAACAGTAAACTTAAAAAAAGGTCCACGAAAATACAAATTTTTGCTGTCATATTATGCGGGTGACAGGGTGCTGCTCATAGGGCCGGAATTTGTTTCCCTACGGCCATCGGGAGCTGAGTAAACAGCGGACAAAGTTTCTGGTGATAACGTCACACTAGACAAGCGGTCAGTCAGACCACTTCATGTATTGCACAGTATTATTGCCAATACTCCATCTCGCTTTCACGCTAGCGCAACGATCCTGTGAGACCGTCCTCACCTTCAGCGCCTACCGAACACTACTTCTGAACTCTTCTCGCCCTATTCACCTTCCGGCAGTCTGCTCCTACATCTTCGTGCTTGTAAAACATATAATTCACGTGTATCATCTTCAGCGTCCCCAGAAGCTTCTACTGACATAAATAAAGTCAGTACTGCGTTACTTTGTCATTTTCGTAATCGCCTACTCTCCCGCCTTCGACTAGAACTTACCACTGCAGTTGCACGCTGCAGTGAACCACAGTTCCTATCAACTTGGTCACCAGCAACCACTTAGTTTGCAGGGTCGCCCACAACGCTTCACCTTACAGTCGGAACTTTTGTTTCACCTACCTCCTGATAGATACAATTTTTGCCATGCTGATTTGTCTTCAATCTCTGCTTCATCAGAGACTATATTTTGTCTTTTCCGACAAATTATCATACATAAACTGTATTCTCTCACCACTATATTGAGCTTTGTGAATAGGTCGTTGCGTCAGCTACAAGCACCTGTAAATCTTCTTTTCATATGTCATTTTGAGACGATTTTTCTATACACATTTCCTGTTTTTTTTTTCTTGCTTCGCAACTGAGTGCAATCTTGTTCCTCAACATTCACTGTACTATGTTATTTGTACTCTCTATTTTATCAGAATTTTTTTGTTTGTCTCACTAGTGTACATAACTTTTAGTAGATCAATTATTGTATAGAATCCTATGAATTGTTCGAAGCATGAGCTACTTATAATTGTCAATTTCTTTTCACGCTTTTTTTAAGACTCTGTTCTCATCCTCTTCACATGTATCATTTCGTGTATAACTCATGTGTAAATTTTTTTGTTTTTCATTACTCATCTTGCTGAATTATGTATTCTCTCTGCGATGTCAGAGACTATTTCTTTTTACCACCTCTGACTTCTCATTGTACAGAATCATGTATATAGGTCGTTTCACGAACCACAGACATCTGTAAACTTTGTGGTTTTTACAGTATATTCTTATCTTCAATTCCTGATTCAACAGTGTAATTTTACTTTTCAGCTGTGTAAATTTGTGTTCTCCAATACTCACTGTGATGAGTTGTGTCTTCTCTCTGTATTTTCAGAGATTATTTTTTCTTTTGTATTCTCAGGAAAATTATTGTATATAACTATTTTTTATATCACCGTTGTATGTAACATGTAGTACCGCGAGCCACATTCATCTGTAAATTTTTCATCATCTGTCTTTCGAACTTTCGATTTCATGTTTGTCCCTTGATCACCTGCAACCTCCTGGTTTTCCAGGTCACCCACAATGTATCACCTTTCGGTCAGAACTTTTTTTTTTTCATCAATATTGTGTAAAATTTATACTCTATAGTGCTCATCATTCTGGATTGATTTTACTCTCTGTATTACCAGAGATTCATATTGCCTCGCCAGATTTCTACTGCACTTAACTGTTGTCATGCAAACGTTGCACCGAATCCTGTAATTAACGTAGCGCAAGCTGCACATTCTGTTAATTTCTCATCACCTGTCTTTTGAATCTATGTCTGCAAGCTCGAATTATGTATTATTCCTTGCATCAATACTGTGCAAAATTAATATTGTATAACGCTCTTCTAGCTGAATTGTTCCTATTCTTTGCTTTGTCAGAGACTTTTGTTGCCTCACCAGACACTCGAGTGTAATTAACTGTTTTTTTACTATCATCACTGTACAGAACCGTGTAAATAAGCAGTAGCGTAAGCTACAAGCATCTGTAAATATTTTTTTTTGTCATACATCATTTGAGATTATTTATTCAAGCACATCTCCTGTATCTTTCTTCTAATAAATACTGTGTGAAAAACTTCTCGCACCAGCGGCATCTGTGTACTCGGCGCGGTAGGTGTGAGGGAAAGTACGAGGTAATTAGTGTCAGGAATGTCTTTCCTTGTGTTGCACGTGTCCTGTCCGTTAGTCATCAAACTTTCTGCTGTAATTTATACAACTGGAACGAATTGTAAGCAGTTTACGGATGTCGCTGAAACCTTTTATTTACAATCACTAAGTAGCACTACTTTTTAAGAAGTGGTGAATTTTTTAGTTAGGCCAATAATCAAGTTTACGTGGCACAGTATGAAAAAAAACAAATGACTGATGATTTAAAATTATGTGATTCCGAAATTTGGGGGAGCGGAAATGGACAGTTTGATTCGCCAGGTTTTTGCACCAAATACTGTACATATTCCATTCTGGATATTCTCAATGGAAATAGTGTTTGTATTGTCGTCCAAAAAGGTGTTTTTGACGGGGAAAATAATGCGTGCGAATTAATTTATTACTCTTAGGCCTCTATGAAGAAATAAAAATCAGTTTTTTTTTGTTTTGTTTTTTATCAGATAGACATAGAAGCATTCGGCCGTCCCGGTGGCGCAGGTTTTAAGCGATGGCTTCTTATCATTCGTCCGAAAGGGGCCCGTGTTCGAATCCCGGTGAGTCATGGATGTTCTGTTTGTCTTACGGCACTGACTCTCCCTTCCCTGGAACCAGTGGCCCTAAATTAAGGACGAGAGACTGCTTATAGCCCATTGAGTTGCTCATGGTGGTCGTTAAACTCCAACAAAAAAAATGAAGGGGGGGGGGCATTAATTTCTTTGCACTTGATCTGCGAGAGATACTCATAAAGTTGTTTTTCCCATGACAATAGGAGAAACTAAAAACAATAACAATAAAATATGCACTTAGTTCAACGGAAAATACCTTTATATACTCGTATATAGACAGCAGCTCACAAATCTTTAGTGACAGTGGAAGTTAATCGAAATAGTCTGGGTCATTTTCAGGGTAACAAACAAACCCCGAATACTGTTCATTAGATTCAGGAAAACATTCCTTAATTTTACTCACAACAGAGGAGGGGATTACTTTTCTGATTTTTCGCTGTACAGGTATCCAGGAATTCACCCAATATGCGAATTGTTTGTATGTAACGTGTCTCCATAGTTTGTTTCATACAAGTTCATATTTCTTTTTCTCGTTTTTTTCTGCCCGAAGAATCATTCGATAACGACTTGCCTGTAAGATGTGGATGCTTAAAACAACACTGTCGAATGATTCGTGGTTTATCATACATTGGGCACTACCTTTTATTTCCATCATCTGATCACTCACTCGTTACAACACAAACACTCACCATCTGTTGACATTCTCTCGCAGTTATCACATTAGCACTAGTCAAGATTACCTTTTCAACCCTCAAATTTGTTTTCACATTGCTTGTTAAACATTCGTACTGTAACGGCAGAATATCGTGACTCAAATGAATAAGGATTTACCCTAGACATTTTACAGATTGATGGGATCGACTGCGCTGCACAGAACGGTAAACGGCACCGTCTGGAGCCCTCCCTCCGCACACTGAGCGTCCGGTCTCTTGTCTAGTGTGACGTCACTGCTGGGTTTTTTTTATTATTATTGGAGGTTTAACGACCACCGTGAGCAACTCAATGGGCTATAAGCAGTCACCCGTGTTCCAGGGAAAGGAGAGAGCCAGTGCCGTAAGACAAACACAACATCCATGCCTCACCGGGATTCAAACCCGGACCCCTTTCGGACGAATGATCAGAGGCCATCGCTTAGACCACTGCGCCACCGGGGCGGCACTGCTGGTTTAAAAAAAAAAAAAAAAAACAACCTTCTAGCGGGAGAACTACTTTTTTTTTTTTTTTTTTTTTTTTTTTGATTGGAGGTTTAACGACCACCGTGAGCAACTCAATGGGCTATAAGCAGTCGCCCGTCCCTAATTTAGGGTCATTGGTTCCAGGGAAGGGAGAGAGTCAGTGCCATAAGACAAATACAACATCCATGCCTGACCGGGATTCGAACCCGGACCCCTAACGGACGAATGATCAGAGGCCAGCGCCTGAGACCACTGCGCCACCGGGGCTGCCGGGAGAACTACTTACGATAAAGCATTTCTGATTGCTTCAGTTTTCATGTCTCTTTCGAAATTACATGTCCGAAATGAGTTTATTGTTCCTTTAAGACATGGGGTCATATTACTCCCTACCTAAAATCCTCTACATATGATCTGATCTGATCTGCTCGGTTAATCAGTGCTATTCTTGAATTTATGATGGATGTGGCAGTAGACTTTAGCGAGTTTGACTAAGACAAAATTGTAATGGCGAGATGACTGGGTTAGAGAATTTCCGAGAGGGCAAGGCTTGTGGGGTGCTCACGGTCACATGTGATTATTGCCTTCAAAAAGTGGTTCGAGGAGGGTAATACCACGAACCGCTGGCAAGGTACGGGCTGGTTATGGTTCATTGACGCTATAGGTGAGCTAAGGCTATATCGTATGGTACGAACCAACAGAAGGGATACTGTGGTGCAACTCACCGGTCAATTGAATGCTGGTGAATGGAATAATGTATCAAAACAAAGGGTACATCGAACCCGGCTGAAAATAGAGCTGCTTAGCCGAGGGCTTATGCTAACCTCTGCTCACGGTCATAAGCTCCTATACGGGCATAACTGGACCTTCAATGATTGGGCGATCGTCTGTTCCGATGAATTTCGTTTCCTGCTGAGCCATGTGTACGTTTGCGTCGTTTTCTTTTGGAAGTGTTGGCACCAAGATGCACCGTAGGACTAAAACAAGCTGGTGGACGAAGTGTGATGTTTTGTGCAATATTCTGCTAGGAAACCTTGTTCCAGTCATTTAACCCATTTATGCCGGAGGTTGAAATTTTTGGAATTTTTGCATGAAATTCAAATATGTTATCTAGAATAATTCAAGAAACAAAAATTTAAAGGGGAGAAATTGTTATTTCATTCTATTTTTTGAGTTATGTGGCGTTTCAAAAATGGAACACTTGGTAAAAATGTTGCTATATTGTATACAATGTATAAAATCCTGCTTCTTGTCTCAGAAGGTGGTGATACCTGCTATCTGCTATTGAGTGTGATATTCAACTGAACACTTCACATGTAAGGCAACGTGGTGTTGTTATGACATTCAGCACAGCGTGTTTGCTTTCCCTGCTTGACTATCACATGATTCATACCATCATAACGTGAGTCAATGTTACGCTTCTAAGAAGGTCTTCCTTTTCGGCCAGGCTTGCAGGATGACCATGGGTCTCCAGATAATGGCATGCCACACGTCAACGAAACTCCAGAAGATCCATTGACTTTTCATCATATGCTTTATGTAGTTGCCAAGTATTTTGTAAGACCAATTCGAAACAAAACAAAAGAAGGCTTGAATACCATTTCTTTCCACGGATTAATGCACGATACGTATCAATATTTTCATCAGCTCTGTCTACGCCTCCCATAAACTGGTTATACACTTTGATCATATGTGGCAGCTGTACTTGAATCTTCTGTTTCTTTTTCTGAGAAAATTGATTGGCAACACACAGAGGATTGATACCAGCACCAGATGATGCAACAGTGACAACACTGTTATCATATCATTTGCAGACAACATTGCCTTTACCATCAATTCGATAGTCGAATGTGCCTCTTTCTGTTTTCTTTAGATCATTATCTGATTCCAATGGAACTTTGTCAATGCGATGTTTTCTCACTGTACCTGTTGCCTGATGTCCGATTAAACTAAGCATATCAAGAAGTGCAATACTGGTAAAAACGTTGTCGAATACAAAATGGTATTGTCCAGGGTGTGCCTCTGTACGTGCCTCACTAAACTGAAAGACAACAGATCCACCGACACCATATATTTGGGTTTTTACCCTGATACTGCTGAAACCAAAAATATAGCCTAGACGTGTTGCACCACACCAAAACTTAATAGCCGAACCGAATAGACTTTCCCCGAATAAATTGTTTGCACCCGTGACGACCAAAGTAAAGAACCGTGGATTCATTAAATCTGAAACATGTTTCATTTGGAACAAATTTCAAACATATCTCATTTAGTTTGCTTATGAGAGGTCGCAACTTGGAAAACTTGTCCATTGGGTCCAAATTTTAATGGTTTTTGAAAATCAGATGTAAATGATAAAATACAGTTCAAAAGCGGTCACGTCTCATTGCAGCACTAACGAGTACATAGTGCATCTGTTATTTGCTCCCAGAACAGTTATTTCATGTACACTTTGAGTTCGGAGCATCTTGAGACTTGTAAAATGGTTTCAACTGGAAAAGGCAAAGGAAGAGTCCTAGTGGTAGTGGTTTTGTCTAGTGTTCCAAAAATGGAACACGAAAAATGTCAAACCTATAACTAATAAAAGAATAATAACTTCTGTATTTTCATTTTTCAGGACAATAGCATTTACTCGTAGAGAAGTAATAGGAACAAAATGACAAGTACAGGGTGTAATGCACTACAGCTGTATTTACCTGTCTTCGGATGGGTCTTCAAAAACCTGTTGTGAAAATCTGTTCACTTTTTAACAACATCCCTGCACCTCAGTATTTGCAGTCGTGACTAACTCTGTGAAGTACGTGATGACATCTACCCTTAGGAAGCAGACAGATGTGAAAAATCAGACCTCGTTGACGACCTTGAGCAGTAGGATATATAATAACTCCCACGTGACTACCGTTCCAATAATAGAACATGAGGCATAAATGGGTTAAGTACAGGAAATTACGACGTCTAACACCTACCTAAGCAGCATTGCAGACCAGGTATATGGTTTCATGACAACGGTATTACTCTCTGGTAGTGCCTTCTTTCAACAGCATAATACGCCATTCCACACTGCCCGGAATGTTCCAGAATAGTTGGCGGAACATGAAGAAGACTTCCAGGTATAGCCCTTGCCTCCAAATTCCCCACACATCAATCGAATCGAGCATCCGTGGTTTGTGTTGCAGAAGCAAATACGACGTGCGGTGGTAACTTACAAGAGTTAAAGGATCTGTTGGTAACGTGTTGATATCCGATACCATAAGACACCTTTAGAATGTTTTTAGGAACCCTACCTCGCAGAGTAAGAGCTGTTCTGGCGGCCCATGGGCGAACATCACATTAGGCAGAGGGTGTTAACTTTTCGGTGCACATATTAGATGGCTACTCATAAATTCAGCTGATATTCTTGTAGATGGGACTGTGCACGTTTTAACAGACGCTTTCGACGTTGTAGTTACCTGCATACCATCTTGATAAAGTTTCTTAAATACTCTGTAATTCGAGTTATAACGCTTTCTTTTTCTTTTCCTTTTTTTTTTTTTTTTTTTTTTTTGGATTGTAGGTTTAACGACCACCGTGAGCAACTCAATGGGCTATAAGCGGTCGCCTGTCCCTAATTTAGGGCCACAGGTTCCAGGGAAGGGAGAGAGCCAGTGCCGTAAAACAAACACAACATCCATGCCTCACCGGGATCCCAACTCGAACTCCTTCCGGACGAATGATCAGACGCCATCGCTTAGACCACTATAACGCTTTCTATATCGTCGTCTTGGAAGATTTTTAAAATAAGAGCTTTAAATTGGTTTGAAGAATGGATTTTAGGTTTTTGCTTTTAAAGGTTTCTCACATTAAAATTTTAAACTTATCTTGGGGACATAAATGACACTTTCCCGGATAATTTAAAATTTTCATTCGTAGCTGAAATTTTTATTAGAACATGGATATCATTTTCAAGTTAATGTCCCGCGTTCAACGATAATAAAATTCTACTTACAGGAGTTCACTTCATTTTATTCAATATCGAAGCACATCTCTGATTGATAGAATATTCATAAAAACAAACCAAATGAAATTCACTCAATAATTTATCAAAATGTAGGTCGACACTTATCTCTCTGCTTATAACAGATAGCCTGCACTATATTATCAAAAGTATTCGGACACCACAATGTTTTGTAACACAAGGCTTTATTACCGCAATTAGTCGTTACTCGGTCCACCTTTTGCTTTTATGACAACGGCAACGCGTCGAGGCGTAAAATCAACCAATTTCCGGTAGCTACAGGAATGGCCCGCCATTCGTTCTGCAAAACTGCTGCCAGAGTGGAGAGCGAAAACGGTCGTTATTATCTATTTGGTATCCGTCGCTCCACTTCATCCCAAAGGTGTTCTATGGGATTAAAATCATGACTCTGAGCAGGCCAGTCTAACAATTCCCCTTCATTTTCAAGAGACGAGTCCTGCACACGCCGTGCAGTGTGGCAGGGAGATCGATCGCGTTGGATGAGACAACGGTCATTTACGCTTTCCAACCGTAGGTTGAAGAAGCGCATATGCTCCAGCTTTGCCTGTCTGTCCGCACAATAACTCCCGTAAAAATGGTTCGATTTCTAACACATTTTAGTATGTATTTGGAGACCAACCTAGGGAAGAACCCTATTGAAAATGGACGAAATGGGGTCAAAGATCAGGACATAGAAGCGGGATCCATTCCATTGCCCTTATGCGTCATAACTTGCGTTAAAATAGTTCGATTTCGATGAAATTTTAGTATGTAGTAGGGAATTACGTGGGGACGAACCCTATTGAAAATGGGCGAAATGGGGTCAAAGGTTAGGACATAAGAGCGGGATCCATTCCATTGCTCTTATGCTGCATAGCTTGCGTAACAATGGTTCGATTTCGATGAAATTTTAGTATGTGGTAGAGGACCACTTCGGGACAAACCCTGTTGAAAATGGACGAAATGGGGGTCAAAGGTCAGGACATAGGAGCGTGATCCATTTCATTGCCCTTATGCGTCATAACTTCCGTAAAAATGGCTCGATTTCGATGAAATTTTAGTATGTGGTAGGGGAAACCTGGGGACAAGCCCTATTAAAAATGGACGAAATGGGGTCAAATTTCATAGGAGCAGCATCCATTACATTGCCCTTAAGCGTCATACCTTACGTAAAAATGCTTCGATTGCGACAAAACTTTATCATGTTGTTCCGAAGGTATACTAAACCAGTTCTGATATGTGAATACCATTGAAATGGGGTCAAAGGTCAGGACACAGGAGCAAGATTTATTCCACAGCCATTATCCTCATAACTTTGACTAAAAATGCTTCTATTGCGACAAAACTTTATCACGTTGTTCCGGAGATATACTGAACCAATTCAGTTTAATATCATCGAAATGGGGTCATGGCACAGGCGCGAGATTTATTCCACAGCCATTATCCTCATAACTTGAGTAATGATTTCCGTTATGTTGGAAAGCGTATCATAATCAATGCACTTCAAGATTTTACTAACTTGTTTTTATAATACTGCCACATTATTGTCAGGGAAGAATTATCAAGCACGTCAAGGTCCATTTCAGAGTTCATGGTTTGTGGTATAGTAACCAAAGGGCCGAGTCCCATACACGAAAAAGAACCCCACACCACGATGAAACCTCCGCCGAACTTAACATTTGGAAAACATAGTCTGACGAAAATCGTTTGCCTGGCCAAATACAAACGCGTCCATCACGTTGGAAAAGTGAATAGCTTGACTCATCACTGCAAGGAACAGCTTCTCAGTCGCCCAAAATCCAGGAGCGACGGAAGACACACCACTTCAAACGGCGCTTCGCATTCACGGTAGTGATGTGTGGCTCGTGTGCTGCTACTCTACCAAAATAACCCACACTGTGCAACTCTCTGGGGATATTTATGGTACTAACAGTGACATTACAATCGTTTCCTACTTCAGCAATGATGGAAACTGCAGAGGGAGAACAGTATTTCTTAACATTTCTTACCATGTCTCTTCTGTCACGTTCCTTCAGTTGCACCGTCGTGCTTCCATCTCTTCACGACATCACTTAAGTCGATTTTGGTATGTTTAGTTTAGCTACAATGCTCCGCATGGAAACGTTACTCAAATAGCACCCTATGACCAGCATACGTTGGAACTCGGATAGTTCACGACCACGCGGTATATCCGCTTCAAAGTTGCTGATAACACGACAGAACATCACCGCTTTATATACGTACCTCCCCACTCAAAGCGCACCTTTCTGCGCAACCGTCCTTTGCACTTATGCAAATATTTGGTAGTGTCCGAATACTTTTGATAATACAGTGTATCTCAACATTGCTGACACAAGAAACGCTCTGCTATCTTCTCATCTCAACATTACACACTCAGCTCTAATCTCCGAACACTTTATTTACGTTCATTGCCTACCGAATCACTGTCAGGTTACCAACTTCAAGCTAGTCGAGTGAAACTTGTGGCGTTAAGTGAGAAAATATTTAACAAGAAGAAACCAAATGTACAGTGAAAAACCTCCAAATACGTGGCGTCAGTGAATAAACAAATACTTCGCTCTTTCCACGTTTTAGCAACACATAGCAACCACAAAATTGTTATTCGGTCACCACTGGGGATCCGAATCCCAGATCTCTCGGTATCTAGCCGAGCGCGTTAGCCTTACACCGCGGTGGCCACCAATCCACGGCGCTATGTGTGTTTTTCTGTCAGCTTCTGACATCATAAATCCGTAAGATGGGCTCAGCTACTCAGACGTCTCCATCTGTTGGGCAGTAACGGCACTGGCTATATATATTAATTATAGCAATTAAATCCAAAGGGCGAGATCCAAAGTGAAAATCCTCCAAATACGTGGCGTCAGTGAATAAACAAAGACATCACTCTTTCCACGTTTTAGATACACATAGCAACCGAAAAATTATTATTCGGTCACCGCTGGGAATCCGAATCACAGATCTCTCGATATTTAGCCTAGCGCGTTAGCCTTACACCACGGTGGCCAACAATCGACGGCGCTATATGTGTTTTTCTGTCAGCTTCTGACATCATAAATCCGTAAGGTGGGCTCGACTATTGAGACTTCTCCATCTGGTGGGCAGTAACGGCGCTGGCTATATAGCAAAATGTACATAAGAACACAAAAAAGTAAAAGGAAGGTTAAATTAGGGGTATGCATCACAGATTTTTCGGTGATTCGTGTATTGCCATCTCTGCATCATAATTTTCGTCATAGTTCCTTGGTGGCTAAGTTACTTATAAATGTGTAACATAGGATTTAAGTTCTGACATCTCGGTATTAGAATATTAGATATGATTTTAGATAATAGCACCTCTGTGTCATCGTGTTACATACATATTTCTTCACATTTTTTTCTTATTAAAAAGCTTCTGTATTATCATCTTAAACATAACTGCTTGGGTATACCCAAGCAGTTAGTTCAGGTACCAGCATCTTTGTGTTATCGCCTATACCTGATATCCTTGTCCTAAACTTCTGACTTTCATATGTGGCCAATTGACGACAGCTTGCTTCGAACCTCTTCATAAGGAAACAGTTGTGCTGTACAATGAATATTTAAGAATTTTCTTACTAAGAAATTTCCCCACTTTCTTCCTTTATGCAAATTGATTACGTATCCATGTACTACTGGAATATGTGCTCCACATCACATCAAAGCGTACTGACGCACAGGGAATTCAAATCTTTTGTCCTACAGTTTTTGTTTCATCGGATAATGAAAAAAATATTTTAGTTTTTATTAGTCACGTGTCTTTGCATT
This sequence comes from Macrothele yani, assembly GCA_039090855.1. Taxonomy (NCBI): domain Eukaryota; kingdom Metazoa; phylum Arthropoda; class Arachnida; order Araneae; family Macrothelidae; genus Macrothele; species Macrothele yani. Next base: position 96,670,453 of record CM077007.1, on the reverse strand, counting down.
GTAAGGGAATCTGTGACGTATATACCACTCTTTTAACTTACCTTTTCAGTTTCTTTCTCTTACGTAGATTTTGTTAGCACGCCTTTTGTAAAAAAAGTGCGAACTTATAGTATCACTTTGTCCGTCCGTTCGCATGTTGACACCATATATCTGCTACCATTCGACCGATTTGAAAAATTATCTTTGCATTGGGAATCCCGAAATGTGAGAATACTGATCCTTGCTTTCCGGTCCTTTTCCGATGCATAACTTTGCCGCTAGAGGGCGTAAATGCAGATGCAGTGGAATTCAAAATACATTTTATTCCGTATCTTTGCTTCTAAATATCCGATCGATAAAATTATCTTTTCCTTCGATGCCATTTATTACGAAGCTATTTTGGATACAATTTCTTTTTCAAGTAATGAGTTTTTCCGCCGCTTGAGTGGCGTAAAGGCACATTGCGATTTATAGACATCTTTGCCTCTGAGAGTCACATTTGAATTTTTTTTTTTTTTTTTTTGCGTCGGATATATATTTTCTAATGAGAAACGCTCTTCCAAATTTTGGTGAACTGTTTTGCGACTAGAAGGCGTAAGTGTATATTTACGCTTCTGATGTATTTCCAGCAGTTCCTGCGCATTAGAAGAATCGATTGAAAACGTTCCCTTTGCGATTTGATACTGCTCATCACAGAAATTTTTTGCTCACACTTTCTGCGTAAAATAATGTACATTTTTCCGCCAGACGGCATAGATGCGTATCATATTTCCCCCTACGTCTCTGCTTCTAACAGTTCAATTCGAAAAAGCTTCCTTTGTCGGACAGCGTACCTCATGCGAAATGTTTTGCATATAATTTCAACTTTTTTTAACCCACATATTTCCCACTAGATGGCATAAGTCACGTTTCCGTTTACAGCATATTTGCTGTAATATCTACGAGTCTGAAAACGGGATTGAAAAAATCCGTTTTCTGTCAGATACTACTAGATACGAAAATATTTTATCGGCATTTCCCTGCCCAATTTAATACACAATTTTCCCGCTAGGAGGCGTAAAAGTTTAATTGGTTTTTTTCGATATCTCTGCCTCCAAAAGTCTGATTTAAAAAATTATTTCAACCCCGGATACCATTCACCTTGTGAAAAAATTGGCATGTACTATTGGGTTGTCTGTGGTTCACTGTTCTGGCGCTTGGTGGTGTTAGTGTGTGTATTTCAGTTTGAAACTGTATCTCCGCTTCTAAGAATCATATTCAATAATTTCCGTTTTCAATGTTTGCTATTCACTGCAGCAAGTAGTAGGAACATTATCATCTTCAAATAACGCACAGCTTTGCCGCTAAAAGGCGCAAATCTCAAAACGTTTTCCTCGCTATCTGTGCTCTGAGAAGACGCACTTGAAAAATTCCTTTCTGTTAGCAGAGCTTTTGATATGAAAGAAAAGTGCATCTCGTGTACTGAAATGAAATTTATTGTTACGTCCGACGGTGAAATCGAAATTAATTATGCGACAGAGTAGTTCTGGTTTATTTTCTGTTGACTGCACTACTTGTTGAGTACGCATGTGTAAAAGTAGTGTTACTGCTATCACTGTAGTATAAGTTTGATCTTGATCGCTCAGTTCTTGAGTTTTTTGGGGTTTTTTTTTTCGTGTCTGTAACATGGCCACTCTTTCAGTATGCACCAAACAAGAACAGCGAGCTAGTATTTTTTCTTCGTGGGCTGGAGGTGCACTAGGAGCTAAAATTCGTCGAGAACACTCAGGACAATATTAATCACAGCGGAGTATTTATACAACCGACTTTCAAGTTCAAAAATGGCCGCACAAGTGTAACACATGAAGAAGGAGCATTACATTATTCAACATGCATTGCTAATGACAACATTGAACAGTTATCTATATATTAATTCTATAAGGTGTTTTTTACTGTGAGTCCTATTTTGAGACAACAGCTAAACGTAAAGATATGGTTGAGGTATCAAAATAAAGGTCTTACCATGTAGATGTGCCAGTCGAAGAATAAAATAAGATTGTGACAGCGGCTCGGGCGTTGTGGGGCGGCAAGGTTCCCATCTAAAGTACATGGGAGAAGCGTGCGGTTCACTTTCGATCGCCTGCGGTTGACTCACGCGCTGTTGAAGGCGGATTCATGGACGGACTGAGATAATCCAAAGTCAGAAGTATTCTCTTTTCTGAGCGAACCGTTGCTCAAAGCAACGCTAGCAGGCATTCGTATTAAAGTTCTTCTCATCGGAACAGTGAACACTCTCGAAGACCTGATTGCGTTATGCCGTTGGACTGTGTTATGTACATATACAATTTAATATTCATTCGATCCAGTTTATTCAAGTAGATAAGACGTTTTCCATTTTGTAAAGATGTAAATAAACATTACGTTGGCCATTGTCAGTGAGAATATTACGGGCGACTGCTTATAGCCCATTGAGTTGCTCATGGTGGTCGTTAAACCTTCAGTCAAAAAAAAAAAAATCACGAACCTGGACTATTTATTGTCTTTACTAAAGTGATTGAATGAATTTTTCAATCAAATAAAGTTTACGTTTGTTGTTTCATATGAGTTTATTTTTTTCAAAAAAAAAAAAAAAAAAAGAAGTAAGCAAAAGAAAAAAGAAACTAACCGTCGATTCCGACGGGTGAAGAGTATTCGCAACGCGAATCTCATGCCAACAACATTTACAAACACAGTTGTGACTGAAGATGAGAGTGAAAGAGTGCGCTAACCAGTTGAATTTTTGCACACGATCAAGACGAGTGGACTTCCGCATCCCATTTTATGACTGAAAAAGGGTGCACTCATGATGCTCATCACGAAACTGGCCGCCCTGGTGGCGTATTTTTCTAAGCGTTAGCTTATGATGATTCATTCGTGAAGGGTCCGGGTTCGAATCCCGTGAGGCATGGATGTTTTCTTTGTCTTACCGTACTTACTCTCTCCATTCCCTGGAACCAGTGACCCAAAATTAGGGACGGGCGACTGCTTATAGCCCATTGAGTTGCTCACGGTGGTCGTTAAAACTTCAGTCAAAAAAAATATCACGAGCCTGGACTACTGTCTTTACTGAAGAGGTTGAATAAATTTGCCAATCAAATAAAGTTTACATTTGTTGTTTCATATGAGTTTATTCTTCTCAAAAAAAAAAAAAAAAAAAAAAAAAAAAGAGCAAACCGTTGATTCCGACGGGTTTCGTCTAGTTTCCATAATTCTGGAAAAACAAAAGGGTGACTATTGATGAAGTGGCAAGTTATGTTAAAATAAGACAGTATGACCTCATCAGAAACAGACTTTAAACTTTCGCAATGTCTATACATGATGCTTTCCTAAACTTTTCACAGAAGTGAACAAAAGCATCAACGCCTTTTGAAAAGTCATGGCAATGATGGTGGTGTAAGATAAAAAGAATAGTAATTAGAGACAAAAAATGAGTCCGCCGTTATGAGTCGTAGAGTAAACGTCAAAGTTTGAAAAGAAAATATCCGTAATCACAAATAAATAAAAATAAGTTAGTAAAATCATGCAATGCATTGATTATGATATGCTTTCCAACATACTAGAAATCATTAATCAAGTTATTACTCAAATTATGAGGATAATGGCTGTAGAATAAATCTCGCTCCTATGACCCGACCTTTGATCCCATTTCGATGATATTCACCAGAACCGATAAAGTATACTTCCGGAACAACATGAAAAGTTTTGTCGCAATCGAAGCATTTTTAAGTGAGTCATAACGCATAAGGGCAATGGAATGGATCCCGCTCCTATGTCCTGACCTTTGACCCCCATTTCGTCTATTTTTAATAGGGTTTGTCCCCAGATGGTCCCCTACCACATACTAAAATTTCATCGAAATCGAACCATTTTTACGCATGTTCTGAGGCATACGGGCAGTGGAATGCATCTCGGTCCTATGTCCTGACCTTTGATCCCATTTCGCCCATTTTCAACAGGGTTCGTCCCCAGATGGTCTTCTACCACATGCTGAAATTTCATCGAAATCGAATCATTTTTACGCGAGTTATCGTGCGGACAGACAGACGGACGGACGGACAGACAGACAAATCTGGAGCATATACGCTTCTTCAACCTACGGTTGGAAAGCGTAAAAAATCGGGAGAGTACCCTGGTACTCTTTGCAGATAATTTCGTAAACTATGCATCTTTCGCATGCCAAGATCTTCGTGGTTGTGAATTAAAGCAAGCGGTTCGAGAGTATACATTTATTTAAATACAGTACATTGCATTTATTCGCGTCACTCACTACCACACCAAGACACAGTCCGGTACATATTAAGGGGAATTAAGTCGTAGTAATAAAATAATAAGGTTTACTAATTCCTGACATTGAGCGCTACTTACGTAGGTTAGTTAATGAATGTTATTGTCGTAAAACCAATGGAAGAAAATATGTGAGTCATAAAAGTAAATATTTACTAAACTGTGGCAGCGGCAAAAGTAAGTATTTCGATTGTTTAGTTTATCAAAAACAATATTTAGTATTATTATTATTATTATTATTATATACACGGTTGAGTCACATTACTGTGACCACCAGCAGAGTAACCGTCGTGTGAAGGGTGGACAGCAGCTAAACGGGCTGGGAGTGACTGAATAAGGTTATGGAAAGTGTTCACAGGTATGTGGAGCCATGCAAACTGCAGTGCATCTGACAGCTGCTGGAGGGTGCGTGGTGGAGGACCCACAGATGCTCAATTGGGTTTACGTCCGGGATATTAGAGGAAGAGGGAAGAACTTTGACGTCTTCATCGTGCTCTTTCAACCACTCTCGGACAATTTCTAGCTGTGTGACACGTCGCATTGTCGTGCTGGAAGATCCCTTCCGACCCAGGGAAGACAATCAGCAGGTGTATGTATACGTGGTCTGCAAGGATGGATACATAATGAATTCGGTCCATAGTGCCTTCCACAGGTATGAGTGGACCCAGGGAATGTCACGAAAACATTCCTCAGATCATAACGCTGCCACAACCAATTTATGTTCTTCCAGAAATGGTTGAAGAATGTTTGTTCTCCGATGTTTCTTGCCTTATACACGTCCATCTGTTCGATGAAGCAGAAAACGAGACTCATCGGAGAAAATGTGACTCATCTTTGGAAATCAGCGGAGGTCCAATTCGGATACTGCCGTGCAAATGTAAGCCTTTTCTGCCGATGCACTTTCGTTTGCATAGGTGCAGTGACCATCCGTCTGCATAGGAGCCCCATACGCAGCAGGATTCACTGAACTGTCATTTTAGACACACTTCTGGTAGCCCCCTGGTTCATTCGGCTAGTGAGTTGCTTCACTGTAGCGTGTCGATCGGCCCTCACGCACCTTCGCAGCCGACGTTCACCTCTCACATTAATGGCACGTAGTGCTCCGCATTTTCCACGACGCTTATTCTCAATGGTGCAATCATGATACACTTTAACTACAGCAGCACGCCGACAGTTCGCAAACTTCGCTGTTTCAGAAATACTCCCACCCTTGGCCCGAAAAATGAGAATCATACCTTTTTGCAAATCTGATAAATCGCTCCTTTTATCCATGACAGCAACGAGTGATATATTTTTAGAATGCCTACAGCACACCCTATATACCCTCCAAGCCAACTCACGACACATGCCTTCTTTTAGTTGCTACGCGCTGTTGACGTCAAAAGTAGGAGGTGGTCACAATAATGTGATTCGGCTGTGTATTATTCACTAAAGTAAGAAACCACCCTGGCACAGATGAAATGATGTGATGTAGCGAAAGTCCATCTGAACATGCGCAAGCTAAAATTTGACCTCAAGATAGAAAGAAAAGCTGAATCGCAAGAGTGTTAGAATGTGAGTGGTAACTTTGGGTCTAGGATATCTAAAGGCTACATCCCTTCGTGTTTATACATCATTTTAAAGCTGTCTTCAATACCAGGTAACCTCCTCTTGGGAGATCGAGAAGAAACCAAATTTCGCTACGATGCACCGTTTTCATAGCATCAAAATGCATTTTTGTAATGGCTTTTATCACATTTAGCATCAGGTTCTCATGGACGCATATTGCAATGAGATATTGTTACGTTTATGTGAAACGTGGAACTATGTTGAAAATTGATGTTCTTGTAAGTTCTAAGTTACTGTTGGAATATTATTCAGAAATATATGCTGATAACACTGTTCAACACACATTTTGTTTCGTGCGTGAAAGCCGGCATTTCTTATAGAATTTTTCCCACTGAATCAAAATTTGCAATCCGTTTCGTTCCATCACGTAACATTTCTGAAAAAAAAAAAACAATTATTACTGTATTTCCGGTATTGCGCAATTATCGGCGGATGCTCTCAAAAGCAGAAGTTCCCGTGCTGAACTTTGTTCAGTGCTGTCATCGCCTCATGCCATGAGTCATCGTGCTCTAAGACCAGCATCCACAATTCACACACACTTTCAGTCAGAGTCAATTGTTCGTAAGTGAAACATGTCTCGAAAGTGCGTTAATTCTCCCGACCTGTTTTGCTATGTGTGTGCTGAGTTTACACCGAAGAAAAACAGGAGGCTATTCACACGAGTGATAAAACAAGCCGATGTGTTTTATTTCGGATGTAAGGTTGGTGACCAAGACAAAAGGTTTGCACCACATTCATGTTGGGTAAATTGTGATGTGAATCTCAGAACATGGTTCAAAGGGCAAGGGCGTTACTAGGGTGGTCCATAAGTTCGTGCGTTGTTTTATTAAAAATTCAAACGTAAATATAACAACAACAAATAAATAATATTCTTTGAAGTAAAGACATTGGAATCAATAGTTCGAATCCATGTTTCGGAGCGTTTTTCGATTCCGCGGCGTACCACGCCTTGTGCAGAAGCAAAAGGTTTGCAGCACCCTGTCTCGACATCGTCCAAAATTTGGAAGTTGCGCCGACGAAAGAAATGTGCCATAGCCTGAAAAAGATGAAAATAAGATGACGCAAGGTCCAGGCTGTATGTGCAGGATGTAACAAAAGTTCGATGGCGTCGAGTTCTCTTCTCGGAGCATGGCCTTCGTCTGCCTGGAATTGTGCGCAGAAGCGTTATCATGCTGCAGGAGGACCCGCTTTTTGTTGAACAAAGTCGGGTATTTCGCCTCAGCTCCCCATACATTCGCTTGAGCGGGGCAGAATACAGTTCGGCGATGATGGCTTGATTGTTTGGAACAAGCTCAAAGTGGATGATGTTCTCGAAATTCCACCAAACACAGAGCATTGCCTTCCTGGATAATCTGTCTCGTTCGGCCACAGGTTCCACCTCTTGGACAGGGTCCAACCATTTATTTCCTTTGTCGGGGTTAGTGCAATAGACCCACTTCTCATCGCAGGTTACAATTCTGCGACTGAAATGCTCGTCACGAGGATTCTGCAGCAGTTGGCGACAAGTGTTGACACGCCGCTTAGCTTGATCCGGCGTCAATTCATGTGGAACTTCACGACAGCGTTTGTTGACCTTGCAGAGCAGGTGAAGATGCCGAACAACTGATGTCCGTGGAAAGTGGAGTTCATCGGACAATCGTCGAGTGCTGATTGATGGATTCGTGTCGACGGCTTCGCTAATCACTTCAGAATTTACCGTCATGGGGCGACCGGAGCGTGGCTGACTTCGAAACTAGTCTTGCCGTATTTGAACTTTTTGAGCCTCTTCTGCGCTGCACAAATTGAAACGACACCTTCGCGAATTTTCTTCGCCGCTGCGGACGCTTTGAAGTTCTGTTTCCAGTAGTGACGTAAAAGTACACAAATTTCCAATTTTTCCATATTTCTTTCTAACGTAATAATGCGACAGAGCACAGTTAATTAATCGAATGAAATATACGCTAGCAGAAAGCAAGTCAACAGCAACAAAATGACATCACAAAAATCCAATAATTTTTCATTTCAGAAACTAGTATGAAAGTCATATATACAAAAAACGCACGAACTTATGGACCATCCTAGTACATGCCATTTGTCGTATCTGTTGTATGGAGGGAAAAGGAAGACCACACGACGCAGATTGTTATTTTGGTTTAACGAAAATAACTAGATTTTCTTAAAAAAATACGATTGTATTATTTACCCTAATGTTCCTTCAGTCATATCGGTGCCGCATTTAGAGGAGCTGCGAGTGCCACAACATCCGGTACTCGTTGATGTACGTATTACATATTGTAAGAAGTGATGAAGAGCAAATGGCTGTATGTGAACAATATGGAGAAGTTAATAGTGTATGCTCCTCAAATCCTCATATGATCACACAAGGCGAACTTAATAACCTGGTAAGAGATCTTAATCTATCAAATGCACAGTCCGAACTATTATCGTTTCGACTCCAGGGATGGCATCTTTTTTCTCCAGGAACGAAGGTGATATACTTTAGATCTCGTCTCATTGAGTACATGCCGTTTTTCACTGACAGTGGAGAACTGTGTTACTGTAACAACATTGATGGGTTGTTTGAAGCCCTTGGTATCGTGCATGAACCTGACGAATAGAGATTGTTTGTGGATTCCTCCAAAACCAGCTTGAAACGCGTCTTGCTACACAACAGTAAGGTGTACCCATCTGTCCCTGTGGCACATTCACCTACTGTGAAGAAAACATACGACAATAACTATGAAAATTCTATTGTATTAGAAAATATCAACTATGAAGCCTACCAGTGGAACATCTGTGCTGAATTAAAATTAATAGCAATGTTGCTTGGTCTGTAGAGTAATGAGGCTGCGTTTCAGTATTTGCAGCAGAGGTTCCTAAACTGGTCACTGTTAAGCTGAAGGAGTAAATATTTAATGGTCCTGACATTAGATAACTAATGGCAAGATACTGCATTGGAGGCCACTCTTCATGAAATTGAATTGGCTGCATGGTAAAAAAAAATGTTGAGGTGACACAACAGTTTTAGGCAATGTAAAGTCGCCAGCTTACAAGATATTGTGAGGGTGAGTTTAGCCCCCTCACAATATATTGTAAGCCGGTGACTTTACATTGCCTAAAACTGTTATGTCACCTCGTGTGCAGCCCCTCCATTACTCAAGTGGTCAAAATAAAATGAGGTGCAATTGTTAAATGGTCTCTGAAAGGAATGAAATAACAGGCGGGAGTCCAAAGTGCCTTGGGGGAGGCATGGCACTTATTGCCCCAATTTTTTATTCACAGTGTTGTGGACATAATGAGAGCTCGTTGTGCAAGCTATCTCACTCCTCAGGGTAGTCACACTTCCTGTTAGCTTCTCAAAATCGGCTCTTCTTGCTGCATCACTTTTGGACTGCCATGCTGTCATGCGCATGCTTCCTCCTCATGCGGTGATGACATTCCTTTGTAGATGGATGGTTATTCAGACAATTAAAGAAATTATTGCGAGGCCGCCGTTTTAAGACCGATTGGAAATACTAGAATGCTGCGGAGGCCGTTTTGAAGTCTCTGCCCTTGCCACCCCTTCACCGCTTTCTATTCTGGAGGTTCCCCCTGCTTCTCTTCCTCTTGTCTGGGCAGCTGCCCGCTCACCCTTATCTGCCCCTCTTGAAATTAATACCCACTGGCTCTTTTTGCATAATCGCCTCCCTGTTCCGTATTTTCTCTTTCGCATGTCTCTTCTCTCCTCCCCTCTCTGCTCCTTCTGCGCACAGGAGGCAGACGTTTCTCACGTCTACCTTTACTGTCCCATCCTGATGCCTCTCCTCCACCAGGCTTTCCGGATTGCCAGTCGCTCTTGTTCTCAAGATCTTCCGTTCACTGCCTACAGACATCTTCTTCTGCGGGCTCATCCACCTACAACTCTTCCTTCAATATGTGCCTATCTTTTCGTGCTGGTTAAACACGTTATTTACGTATACCTTCAACAACTCCGCAGCATTTCCTCGCCGGTCTCTTTACACCAGGCCAGCGCAGCACTTTTGTGCCATTTTCGAGATCGATTGCTTTCTCGACTCCGCCTGGAGTACCAGTCGGCTTCTTCCAGTCGTCGAGAAGCCACCTTCTATGCTACCTGGGCGCCGGCCGCTCCATGGTTTGCGATTGATTCTGGACTGCTACACCTATCAGAACCCTAGGACATTCTACACCTCCTTTGCTGAGTTCCGTGGCACCCTGGTGGCCCTCCTCCACTCTACGACTCGTGCAATCCACACTACCGTTGAATTGTGAATGCTAATGCCATCTCAGTGTTTTTTCATGCTTACTCGTGTACATTACTTACTTTCACCCCGCCTGTATTATGTTGCTTTGGTGCCCTCGTTAAATAACTTGCACAATTGTGCACGCTGTGTTTTTATCTCATGTATGTAATGTTTTACCTTCACGGCGGTGTTTGTGCTGTTCTTTTTCTAATTGTGTACTATTGTTTCGCCTGTGTTATCCTGTAAATCATGCCCAGCCAATGTCATGTGACACGATGTGTTTCTCTTTGTCACTTCTGCAATTTTTTATTCAATAAGCTTTGCTTGCAGCATTTGTTATTCATCCCCATTGTCATTGCAGTGTATATACCATCATGTTTTTAACAGTTTTGTATTATTTCCCAGTGAGATGCCCAATACTGTACGTCTCCCTCTTATGTTTTCTTATGATAAATTAGAATAAAGCGATTTTGAAACCAAGTAAAATCTGTAGCACAATTTCGGGAGCTGGGTTATACGCTGGGACAAACGCATCAGGTGCAGTGGAGGCATAGGCGTCGACTTTCCAGAAATCCAATGGGTACTCGAGCTTTGCCCGTGAAATCCAATGGGTGCTCCAGTTCCGAAAGAGTAGCCCAATGGGTACTCAAGTTCTGAAAGGGAAGTCCAATGGATTCCAGAGCCCTTTACGTACACACGTGGAAACGTAAATCTACAGAGGAACGTTGATTACATGGCAATCAATCATGCGATTTAATGGGTGATAGGTTTTTAAATTGGAACTTTGATATTATTATAAACGCTCTTAAATTTCCCTATGCACATTTTACAGTTAGGAACTTTTGCAGTTGCGTTGTTTTGCAGGGGAGAACTTTTACTCTTATTAAAATGACTTAACGGGTTTTTGAGCTCCGAAGAACTATTTTGAAAAAGAGCATGTAGAGATATTAATGATTACATGTTAATGGCTAGAAAAGCAAGGCGAGTTTTATTATTTTATGATCAACCTATGTGCATAGAGCTTCCTTTGAACTCTCTCTCTCTCTTTCAGTTTTGTTTTAGCTATCATTTCCTTTTCTTTTGTTTAATAAGTTGAAAATTTCTTTCTCTATCGTGTGCATGTGTACGGTATTTCAATTTTCCAGCCGCTTGACAATAAATAACGGTTACCGTTGTTTCCAAAAAACAAATAAGATTTATCACTGTGGTAAAAGTAGGATAGATGTTGTGGTTGACACGTCAGAAAAAGAAAGGAATGGAACACAAATTGAGGCAAAATCATCGGAATCCTCGAGACATTTCAACCTCTTACTAGACTGTAGAAGTTTGCTTTATGTTTATCTGGATTTTCCTTCACAACCACCCTTGAATTGTTTAGTTCAGTTCTTTACCGTATTTTTATTCAAAGAATGAAAGGAACTTGCATTTTGGAATGCGTAATGTAAACTCCCGCAAATGGACTGTTTAAATCTTTTCCGCAAAAGATTTTGTTAAGTGGATTGTTTGATGTATTTCTCACTTCAAATCCTTTCCCCAAAATTTACTTCTCTTTAAATTCTTTTCACAACACTGTTTTATTATCTTTAAAACCCTAGCATAAAAAAGTTTTTGCCACATGCATATTGACTGAATAAACTGTTTCCTCAACACACACGAAATACTTAAAAAGATTGTATCACAATCTGCTCGATTTGAATTTTACTAACATAACAATGAAATGAAATACGCATTTGTATTTTCTTCGAAATAACGGTTTAAATACAAAATAACTTTCTTTCTTTTTCAATTGTTCATTACTTTCATTTCAGTCCACGTAAATTCCAACAAACTACGTGGAAGATACCAGTATATATTGTGGATATGTGCTGCCATCTTTGGAGCAAAAGTAAACTGTAAATGTAGTATAATAAAAATATTAAGAGTTGTGTTCATAATAAAGAAGCCGTACTGATTTTATCGTTGTGAGATACGTAGGTTATAATACCTTCTGAATTTCAAAGTTCAATCTATCAGTTAAATCAAATAAAGCATCTCTCCACCTTTGAAATCTGTGATCATTCAATAAAATATTTTTTTGACTACGGAAATTATTATCAGCGTCGGGTAAAATCCGCATGAATGGAATTTCTTTTCCAAATCCGCTGTACTGCTATACGGGGACAGATTGGGTCGACGAAACCAGGCCGGTAATTTTGGTCTTGTGGTCCAGTACAGAAACACAGGTACTTACAGGGGAACAGCGCATAAATTCCCTCATAAAAAAATTCTGTTAACTCCTAGGCAAAATAGAACTGTTGAAATATGCATTGTAAACCTAATTGAGTCGTGAACAAATTTCAGCAGCAGTTTAAGGGTGAAAGAATTTAAAAAATCCACTCATGATTGTATGTTAGCATATCAAACTCTACTCAAAACGCGGTGTTGTACCTAATAATTATATTTATTTGGTCGCTGATCATCTACTGCGTAACTGTATTCGTACCACCTCGTTGAATAGACACTTTTTGTTTTAAGTCTAACTCATTATTTTGACTTATGAACTTCCATTTTGATCCAAAAACCAGTACCTGTAAATCGTTGCTTCTTTTAAGATAAATGTGAATGGGACACAGATTTCGAAACATCTCTGCCGGACAATCGCTTTGTGTTCTTTGTCTGTTCGTGGATAAGGAAGTGAAGATGATTTACCATCAAAATTGTAACTAGTGCTTCCTTCAAAGAATGCATAAAATAAAATTGCTATCAAAATAGTTACTAGTGTCACCTTGAAGACTACGAAAGGAGGGTAGGCATACAAATGACCCTTTTGGCTCCAAGTCGAACGACCTACACTTAGATAGCTTAATTTATTTATAACAACATGCTTGGTCCGGCAGTAAAATTTTCACTGAAGTTGCTTTGTTCTTTTTAGAGCAAACTGCCAACATATAATATCAATAGAATGAAGCGTCAATTATTTTTAAGACAATAACGTTTTAGACAGATAATATAAAGCACAAATGAAGTTAACGATTCTTATTCATAAGTACCAAAATAATTATTCATTCTTTCCAAACAATCCACACAAAGAGGATACGAGAAATAGTGGGGCATTTCTCGAGTGGTCCACCGGGAAATGTCCCGGTGTCCCGGTGGGCCAATCCGCTCCTTCTGCTATAATATATTCATGAAATGTAGGGGCTCCAGAATTCATACATCCCAGAGTCCTCAGAATGGAAAACTTTGCTAGATAAAGGGGAAAGAGTCTTAGTGATTTATCTGAAGCTGCGTTTACATAGAGAGAACATTGCTTTTAAATATATTATGATTTTTATTTGGGGTGGTTTTGAGGAAGGCCTGATGGGGAGATACTTTGAGGGTCTATAGGCCCTCATACAGTAATATCTTCCATACAATGACGTAGCCGTTGTGTGAAACACCAAGAAAGAATCGCACAAACCAAGAAAGAATCCTGCAATTCAAATGAAACACCAAGAAAGAATCGCACAATTCAAATGAAACACCAAGAAAGAATCGCACAACTCAAATGAAACACCAAGAAAGAATCGCACAGTTCAAAAGAAACACCAAGAAAGAATCGCACGACTCAAATGAAACACCAAGAAAGAATCGCACAATTCAAATGAAACACCAAGAAAGAATCGCACAACTCAAATGAAACACCAAGAAAGAATAAGAAAGAATCGCTCAATTCAAAAGAAACACCAAGAAAGAATCACACAATTCAAAAGAAACACCAAGAAAGAATCGCACAATTCAAATGAAACACCAAGAAAGAATCGCACAATTCAAATTAAACACCAAGAAAGAATCACACAATTCAAATGGAACACCAAGAAATAATCGCACAATTCAAATGAAACACCAAGAAAGAATCGCACAATTCAAAAGTAACACCACGAAAGAATCGCACAATTCAAATAAAACAACAAGAAAGAATCGCACAATTCAAAAGAAACACCAAGAAAGAATCGCACAATTCAAATGAAACACCAAGAAAGAATCGCACAATTCAAATGAAACACCAAGAAAGAATCGCACAATTCAAATGAAACACGAAGAAAGAATCGCACAACTCAAATGGAACACCAAGAAAGAATCGCACAATTCAAATGAAACACCAAGAAAGAATCGCACAATTCAAATGGAACACCAAGAAAGAATCGCACAATTCAAAAGAAACACCAAGAAAGAATCGCACAATTCAAATGAAACACCAAGAAAGAATCGCACAATTCAAATGAAACACCAAGAAAGAATCCCATAATTAAAAAAAACACCAAGAAATCGCATAAATAAAAAAACACCAAGAAAGAATCGCACAATTCAAAAGTAACACCAAGAAAGAATCGTGCAATTCAAATGAAACACCAAGAAAGAATCGCACAATTCAAATGAAACACCAAGAAAGAATTGCACAATTCAAATGAAACACCAAGAAAGAATCGCACAATTCAAATGAAACACCAAGAAACAATCGCGCAATTTAAATGAAATTTATACCACAAATTCCTCATTTTACAGGCGATAACTGATTACATTTGTTGAACTATACAAGAATATTACGCTTCAAAACTCAGTATCGTGTGAAGCCCCCTGGAGCAACAATAACGGCCTCTTCACGACGTGCACTAAATGCAAGAGGTTTGTGATATCGTCTTGGGGATATAACCTACCAGGCTACTTCTATACGGGACCAGAGTTAATTTGTGGTGACCGGCGGAGACGCTTGACGGACCAGTCCCTTAGCCACCATGTCCCAGACGTGTTCGATCAGGGACATATCCGGCGAACGTGCAGGCCAAGGAAGGACCGATATCTGCCGTGCATTGAAGAGGTCTTGAACATTCCGGGTCACATGTGGCAGAGCACCCTCCTGATGGAATATAGCTCCAGGGCAACTCTGAAGGAAGGGCATCACCTCTGTCTTTAAAACATCACTGATGTATGACACCTGATATGTATGGCTGTTGAGGGTTCGTTCAATTCGTATCAGGCGAGATGGCGAATTGAATTCAATGCAGCCGCTAACCATGACTCTTGGCGTTGGGACGGTATGACGCTGCACGGTGCCGTTGACCACGATGTCTTTGAACACGTACGTGACCATCATGGCGCATCAAGTTGAATCGTGACTCATCAGAAAACCCGACCTGTTGCCAATCAGCGCGACAATGTCTGTGTTTGAGATTACATTGCACCCTGAAACGTCTGTGGTTGCGGTCAAGATAAAAAAAAGCAGACGACGTCGAACTGAGCGAAAGGACAAATTTACATTCTAGTTTGATAACCAGTGGTGAAGATATGGCTTTTCAAAGTTTGGTATGCCTTTTTGGGGTCACCTTGTACTTAAAACGGAGAATTTTTCTTTTAGGGGTTAACAACAACCGTGAGCAGCTCTAACGGCTAGAAGCAATCGCACGTCCCTTATTTTGGGCCACTGATTCCTTGGTGGGGAGAAAGCTCCATTACTGTAAGACCAACGTATTACCAATGCCTTATCAGTGACACGTGAGAGGCCTACGCTTAGAGCACTGAGTCACCGGGAAGCTTGCAACGGGTACAACTATAGGCATTCCTACTTCGTTTTGGCATGATATAGTATTACTTAACATCGGTGGATAAGTCAATTTCGATTAATAGCTAACTTTTAAGTATATTGCTCCTACGAAGTATTCAAATCTAAAATCTCTGATTGCCACTATATTGAAATTGAAAGCTTCATTTGATGGAATTTTTACACTTCCATAAAACGAAATCTCGTTTCTAAAAGATTGATCGGTTGAAAAAACTGTTTCCGTCAGGAAAATAAATTTCTCTCTAATGCACGAATACATAAAAAAAGAATGAGCGATAGAGATTGTAAATTTCACAGTCGCACATTTTGTTGCTCTGAGAACAAGCAGTGGAAAGTTATCGAACTGCATCTATGATCCATAATCAGACAAAAGTGTTCTTGCAAAATCAGACTGAGCGAGAAGACAGAAAAATACAACACTTAAATAAAATAAAAAAGTGCTGTATATAAAAAACGTTAAACATGTAACATCATATACACTCACGGAAAATGAAATTTGCGCACCAAGAAGGAAGCATCAGATTGAACTGAAATTTCATGGACGTAATAATACAGATGAATGATACAATTGATCGCAAAAACAGGTTCACACCTATTGGACGGTGTGCTCCAAATCCCGGATAGCGTGACACGGCCGCAGCTGGAGTTTCAACTTGTGCTCAATAGGGGACATGTCAGGGGGGCGGGTAGGCCATGGAAGCGTCTGGACATGACGTAGATTGTCGTGGCCAGCCCGAACCGTACGTGAGCGGACATTATCCTGCTGGTATAGCGCACCTGGAATCCCGGCCAATGAATGGGAGCACATGAAGCCATGGGATCTCATCCACATATCGCTGGTCCGTCGATGATCCACGTACCACTACTAGAGTTGATCGGCTATCGTAGGCTATGGCTCCTAAGACGATAATGGCTGCAGGGGGTGGGGGTGGCGATCGACAGCGAAGTCGGGATTGGGTCGTTGACGCGGGGACCTCCACACCCGGACACGATGATCATCCGCCCCCAAAACGAAGTGGCACTCATCGCTAAACACCACACGCTACCAGTCTGTGGCGTTCCACATCGCTCTGGACACGCAGCCGGCGGAGCCATCACGACTGCACACGGAGCCGGCGATGCTCCGGTGTTAATGGCAGCACAACGTAGGAAGCGATGGAATAGCAGATTCGCTTCCGCGTGGCGTGGAGAAATCGTTCCTAAGCACACAGGAGCTGCTACATCTGCATGTGTAGTGGACCGGGTCCCCGATGGACCCCTTAGTGTCTGGCGCACGATCCGTCGATCTTCTCTAGCAGTGGTCCTCCTGGTCCGTCCGGAGTTGCTCCGCCGTGTGGCAGGGCCGTCACGTGTCCACTGCTTCCAACACAGTCGGACGGTATGGTCAGAACAATCCATGTGGCGGGCTATACGGCACGCCTACCACCCTGCGGTCTTTAGCCCGATGATAAGGGTCTCTCTCAAAGTCCGTAAGTTGCGTAAATCGACGTCTCTGGCGTCTACTCAGCATTCTTGCCACTCTCTACTCTTGCTTGCGTCAGGCGGTGCTTTTCGCTCTCATGGGGCATCGACTACACGCCAGTTTATAAGGCTGCCTGTCCGTGCTTTCAGCGCCTCCGCAGGGTGTGCGGTAATGCGCAATCGAACCAAACGTACATCATTTGCATAGCAGTATGCACTCTAGCTATCTGCAAAGTTTCGCGGTTGTAGCATGTTTTTTTCTAGGTGCGCAAATTTCATTGTCCGTGAGTGTATCTTCATCAGCTATTATCAATCTACTGCTGGATGGTCTTCCCAAGTCTATTCCACAACTTTTTGTCTTGAGCCCATTTCTTCCAAAATCGCTCCAGCATGCTTTCGAATTTCATCACCCATTTCCCACGTGGTCTTCTTCTGGGCCTTTTCTTGAGTCTTGGCTTCCAATCTAGCATTTCAGTTGTCCAGCAGTGGTCAGTTCTTCTAGCTAATCCCATTGTCATGATGCAATCAACCGTTGTCGTTGCTCTAATCCATTTGTTCCTTTTTCTATATTTCCTGGTTACACCAAACATGCATCTCTCCATGCTTATTTTAGTTGCCCCTGCCTGTGTATGTCTGTGTGTCTGATCCGTAAGTACGTTAAGGTCCGTGTTTCTGACCCATAAGTAAGAACTAAAGACATACATTGACTAAACACTTTTTTAAAGAGATAAGGGTAAATTGCTCTTGAAAATTGTACTGTTTCTTCTAAAAGCTATCAACCAAGTTTTATACACCAGTTTTTCTTCTATGTGGCTCTTGCTATATATATACACTGAAGTGCCAAGAAATCTGGTACATCAGTCTAATACTTGGTATGTCCCACACGACGGAAGCGCAGAACTGCAGAAATACGACGGGGCATGGACTCCACTAGCTTCTGGAAATATGCTGTAGGTAATGCACCCCATACTTCCTGCAGAACATTCCACAATTCTGGTGTATTCCGAGTTCTCGGATTCCTGTGTTCGATAGCGCGTTGCATGGCATCCCAAATGTGTTCTATCACGTTCAGATCTGGGGACTTGGGTGGGAATGGCAACACCCCAAACTCAGATGAATGCTCCTGTAACCATAATGTGGCGTCCCGACACTTGTGTGGAGGTGCATTGTCCTGTTAGAACAGGCCCAACCCATCAGCATGAATGCAGGACATGAACTGGTACACCTCGTCAGAAAGGATGCGCACATAGCGTTGGCCGGTCACAGACGTTTGTAGACGTACCAGGGGTCCCAGCGAAGTTCAGCTAAACACACCCCATACCATTACGGACCTCCTCACTAGCCGGTACAGTTCCCTGTTGACAGGCGGGATCCATGGTTTCATGGGGTTTGCGCCAAACACGAATCCTTCCATCTGACCGATACAGTTGGAAACGCGACTCGTCAGACCAGGCTACTTGTTTCTAGTCATCAAGTGTCCAGTGGCGGTGCTGCCGTGCCCAAGCGAGGCGCATAGCTCTGTGTCGTGCACCCATCAAGGGGACTCGAGTTGGGCGTCGGCTCCCAAAGCTCATATCGTGCAGGGTACGTTGCACAGTCCGGACGCTGATGCTTGTTGAGGCTCCAGCATTGAATTCCGATGATACCTGCGAGAGTGTTGCACGCCTATTGCGTGAAACGATTCTTGACAGCCGACGATGGTCACGTTCACCCAATGTATTTTTACTGCCACACTGGTATCGTAGTTTGGAGGTTTTCCCGGAATTCTTGCAGTCACGGTACACCCTTGCAATGGTCGTCCGTGAAAATCCGAACTTCGTTTCTACCTACCTCCGAAATACTATGGCCCATCTCACGAGCGCTAACTATGACACCGCGTTGAAAATCGCTTAAATCGTTATTACTTGTCATTCTCATGCCGAAAACAGCTCTGACAGCTGGAAAAGATGTCTATCGTTTTATATACGCACTGGCGGATGCAACCGAGTACGCGCACAGGTGACGTTGCTATGTATTTTGCATAAGCTCGTCTGTACCAGTTTTTCTGGCACTTCAGTGTATGTTTTCCAAGGTAAATGTAAGCATCGATGGCATCCTTCTGGTCTTCCCCGTCAACTTCCAAATCTTCCGTTTTTGTAAAAGCATTGCACGCATCCATATTGTCGTCTATTAGTTCACTTTTAAACCCACTTCTTCGCTCTTGTCAGCAAATACCTGGATCATGCATTACGTTTCCTGGATTTGCTCTGAGGGGATACTTGCAAAAATGACTATGTCGTCAGCAAAATGACGATAGGTAAAATAATCTCTATTAGTCTTTATCTCCTTGTCATCTCGGTACAGCGATTGAAAAACATTCTGCCGTGTGGTACTGAAGAGCTCGGGAGATATCATGCCATCTTTTATTACTCCCTTCCCTGTGTTTATAAGTATCGTGTCCTCGAACAGTCCACCCTTCGTACTTGCATTTTCATAGATGTTATTAATAATGTTGATGCATGCATCTTCAATGCTGCAGGATTTCGAAGACATTAAAACTGCTATGGTTTCACGGAACCGAAAACGTTTTCATAATCAATAAAAGCCAAACATAATGGGAGCTCAATATCATAAATATGCTATTTCAATTTATTTATAAAATAACAGCTTATCCTCAGCAATTTTACGAAGTATATGACTAAGCGGTAAAAAAAATAGTATGATGCGTAATACCATACAAAATACATGAATTGGCTATATGAAAAAAATCAGAATCGTTAAAAAAGAAAACTAGGTGAAGCAGAAGAATACCCTGAATTCTCTCCTTAAATATAAATAAAAATGTGAAACTTCAAATTATTTAGAAAGGTTATGAACTATCTTTTTTTCATTTGGTTTAAATTCAATATTTCAGTTACTATTAAACAAAGTAAAACGCTTTTCATATCATTTTACGGAGAAATGTCCCTTCCCCTTCCCCTTTTCTTTTATGGTAGGGTAATTACACTGCCCGAAAGTTAAAAAAGAACACCAAGAAGGAATTGGCGGACGATCATGAAATTTACATATGTTAATGGGGTCGAGTTTACGTAGGTGTGATGTTAATTTCGGGACCAACCGGTGAGCGCTTACGCCACAGCACGGCATAATATGCAAATTATCGTCGGTGGTATTTAAGGAGTACGGCGAAGTGAATGTAATCAATCGTCGGCGTACGGACACGTGGGAAGACCCTGAAGAAGCTGCAATGTCTGGATATGGAAGACGTGTACGATTTCAGCAGTTATCAGATTTTGAGCGAGGTCGTCTAGTCTTACTCCGCGAGGTCGGGTGGTCGTATCGTCGTATTGCGGAGCGAATTGGACGGGAAGTATCGGTGGCGGTACGATGGTGGCGTAGATGGTCAGAGGAACATTCCCACACGAGAAGACGTGGAACCGGGAGTCACAGACGGACTGATGAGCGGACCGATCGACGCATAAGAAGAGCGGAGTTGTCAAGCAGAACATCCACTGCGACGCAAATCCGAGCTGCCGTTTCACCTGGGGTGACTGTGCGAACAATCCGCAACCGTTTACTGGATGCAGGACTACGTGCACGTGTGCCTCTGGCATGTGTACCTCTGACTCCATCCCACCATCAGGAACGGCTGCAGTGGTTTCGCCAACGTCTGCACTGGAGAACGCAATGGCGATCTGTCGTGTTCAGCGATGAAAGCAGATTCTGCTTGGGAGCCTCCGATGGCCGTATGCGTGTTCGCAGACGCACAGGGGAGCGTCTCCACCGTTCTTGCATCCGCCAGCGACACACAGGGCCTACACCTGGTCTCCTGGTGTGGGGAGCGATCAGCTATCACTCCCGTACACAACTAGTGTTTGTACCGGGTACGTTAAGCAGCACCTCCTACATCAACAACATCATTCAGCCCGTTGTTGTGCCATATGTAAGGTCGGTCCATCGTGGTGTTTTCCAGCAAGATAACGCACGCCCACACACGGCACGTTCAACGCAACATGCTTTTCAGGGTGTGAGACAATTTCCATGGCCTGCACGTTCACCGGATTTGTCCCCCATTGAGCACGCGTGGGATTTTATGGGACAAAGACTTATCCGGTTTCCACGGCCAGCCACGACCATCCCCGATTTACGCGTCCAGGTTGAGGATGCTTGGAACTCAATACCCCAAACTTACATCCAACATCTGTACGACAGACTCCATGCCAGAATTGCACAGTGTGACGCAGTTCATGGCGGTTCAACTTCGTACTGACCATGCATGTTGCATGGAAATGTAATTTTTCAGTTTACCAGCAAATACAGCTGTATTTTGCCATAATGTTTTGATCACGTTATCCTCTGTATTCGGTCATTATGCTGTATAAATTTCGTTGGTATCAGACGTCTCCTTCTTGATGTTCTTTTTTCACTTTCCGCCAGTGTATATCTAGCCCCCTTGTTTATTTGTATTCAAAGTAATTTTTCAGCATTCAAGTACATTTATTAACATAAAACTTGAGCAT
The DNA here is from genome assembly GCA_039090855.1 of Macrothele yani. Lineage (NCBI taxonomy): Eukaryota > Metazoa > Arthropoda > Arachnida > Araneae > Macrothelidae > Macrothele > Macrothele yani. The sequence continues at coordinate 96,648,806 of CM077007.1, read as the reverse complement.
TTTTGTATCGCAGTGATTTGTACGTAGATGTACCATTCAGCCATGTGCCGCTGTTGTACGGATAATGAAATGACAGCTGAGAAGATAAAACAAATATAACAGACGTCCTTATCCTTCAAAATTACAAAATATTTTATTATGAACACGAAAATTACAGTACTACACTGAGTATGCAATAACAGAATGGGAACTTGCGTTTTTCTGATAGAGTTAAAATTAATTCTCAAGAATCCATGGTACAGATTTTTTCTCTCTCCATTATTTAAACTATCTCAGAATTTTAGGACCTGTGAAAGGTACCAAACCAGATAACTAGACCAGACGTACGTGATAGAATTACTGTGGCAGTTACTCCCGAACATGGCTGTACCCCCCCCCCCCCGAAATCTCAATCACTTTTTCGCAATTGAACTTCAACAAATAATGGTTTTTTTTTTTTTTGGGGGGGGGGGGTTTTTTTTTTTTTGGCCTTTTCATTGTGGGGAACATTCTCTACATTTGGCACTAGGGGAGTCTTGTACAATTTCATGTATATGAAACTGTATAGGCACAATTCAGTCTGTTGAAACTTCTTTTTAGCTCATCTGCAAAACATAACGATGTTCTCCAAGGTTTCATCAAGCATTACGAGCTTCCAGGCACACGACATTAATATCAAAGTGCGAAACACATTGGGTTTACAAGTATGAAGCTTTATTGAGATTCCGAGAAATCTACGTTGTAATAGTTCTATCGTTACAAAATTTGCAAGATATAAAAAATCGCAAATCCTCCCAAAACGCTCATCAGCTATTATGTGCTATTACCCAATGCCATTTTGTAGTCACACTTTGCACACTTGACCTTATATTTCCGTGGACATTACCGCTGTCGAAAACCCTTCAAAACGTTGACTGCGGTTTAATGACATCACTGGAACATATTGATCTCGTGGTAACTTCCCTCGACCATCTAAGAAGGAACGCCATCGATAAATTCAGTGTTATTTTTAATGTAGCGTCAAAATTGATCACATAAGTTGATGGAATTATTGCAATGCCAAGAGTTACATCCAATATGATTCAAAGAGGGAATATTTCATCAGAAACTCCAGAAGAATATTTCCGGAAGAATCTTTTCGTGCCATTTGTTGACCACGTGCTAACACAAATTAATGATCGATTCGAGACTCACAAGACGTTAGTCATAGCGCTTCAAATATTTCTAACTCGTCATGTTACGTTAAACTACGAAAAGGAGCTAACGACTTGCAAAGGATTTTATGAAAACATACTTCCAGAGAGCAGTAATCTCATAGTCCGTTTAGCGATACAAATGGATCAACATAGATGTTAATTCAAGACATGGTAACGCAATGGAGGCCCTTTTACAATGCGACTGAAATGTTTTCCCCAACTCACACACGTTGTTACAGATTCTTACAATAATTCCGGTTTCCACAGCTACGCCAGAAAGGAGATTTTCAACACTTAGATGATTTAAGACATATTTAAGAAACTCAATGGGAGAAAACAGACTGAGTAGATTAGCACTTTTAGCAACTCATTGGAAAACTGAGGTGCAACCGGATGAAATTTTAAATCGGTTTCTTAAATCTTCAAGGCTCGCTAATTTTTTATAAGGTGAGTGAAAATGTAAACCTTATTTGTTCTTCTTAATGTAAAAATTTCTTGAATTTACTGATTTGTACAAATTGCATTATACCTATTCCATATGTTTTAATGTTCGCCTTAAAATTTAAAACTTTCTATCGATACATACTGTAATTATTGTTGCTTATATCGAAACATTGGTTCAACGTAATTGTTAAGTCATACAAATATATTAAGGAATTACCTACCGTTGTGTTTGATCTATGTTTATTGCAAATTTATGGGCGGAAATTTTACAAGTAATGCAAATTTATGAGGAAAATTTTACAATTACTAATCCCAAAAATGGGTGGGGGTGGGAAGGATTGGTATAGCTTTTTGAATTGTAAACTAAAAAATTTTAGTTTCCATTCAATTATCAAAAGGAATGAATACCTCACCGATAAAAACAATTTAGCCCCCTCCCCCATTTCGAAAAAAATTCCTGGCTACGGCCTTGCTCCCGAACATAATTCAGTAGATGGCTGTTTTCACCAACACATGTTTTTCTCTTATCATAAAAACATAGGAAACGGACTTTAAGTTTTCTTTCTCTTTTAAAGATGTCAGTCACCTTCTGGGAAGCAAAAAAAAAAAAAAGTTACTTTCTCCTTCCGACACTCAATATTACTTTTTCTTACCTTCTCCTTCTTTTGTTTCTTTTTCTATATCCGAGTAACTACTTCTGCCTGACATTTATGACTGGATTACAGTTTGATCTATGCTGAACCTGTTTCTGCTGTTTTGCGTTTGCACTTGATCGGAGAGCTTTCTCCCCTCTCCTTGCTTATCTCCTAAACTGGCTGTATTTTGAATTGTGTACATTATTCGATGCCCACTGAGAAGTACCTGTTGTTCGATCATCTAAAACCAAGACAATCAATTAGTTGAGTCCTTTTTGTTTTTGTCACACTTTTCAGACAGTCTGTAATGTTTTAGTATTTTGAAGGTTAATTTATGTCTTTGACAAGTTACTCGTTGAGAAAATGTCTTAGATATAACAACATTCTAGTTGGTACAATAAGAACAGCTAACGTTGAAATCTCATTTAACGTCAGCTGTTCTTAAGTTTGGTACTAATAAGAACAGCTGACGTTAAATTCTAGGTGAATTTGTCCTATACAAATGTAGTAATCACACGATTGTGGAACTTGATAAAAATCCTTTGATGACAGTATCAACACGTGCAGCGTATAAACGTTTTTTGTCGGAGGTGGATTTCGAACACAAGTCTTTCCCCTCCGGAATGCTTGTTCTCCCAAGTGAACAACGCCGCCGAGAAAACTGTCGATACTGACTCTGGCGTTACCGCAGTAGTACACCATCTACGTTATGTCAGCACGTTACATCACGCGCTCCATGAGAAAGGCTGGAACATGAAATCGCAGGTTTTTCGGGAAGACATGCTCGAAGGATCAGCTCATTTTCGAAGAAGGAATTTTTTTATTAACTCCTTATGGTGTGTGGAAGAGTTTTCGAATCTCACGGCCAAGAGATTCACTTAAGTTCGAGCGTCAATATGGCATATAATCTGTTTTTGCAGGTGGTGGCATTCGAATCATGTCTTCCTACTCCGGAGCGGATGTTCTCCCAACTGAACAACGCCGGCGGGCTTACCACTGCAATACTGCCGATTTGAATCCGATATCACCGCCATCTACGTTATGCCACGTAGTACATTACACTCGCTCTTTGTAATATCTGCGATCTCTGCACCTGATTTTTCTCTTGGCAACGTTTTATTTATTCTTTAACTCATTGTCAGTGTGACCAAAACGTATGCGTAAATTGGAGGGGGGAAGTGATGAGCCGTTCAAAAGGAAACACAAACGAAAAAGTAACAAAAGCTACATATATAAAATAGAAACTCAAAACGAAGGCTACATTAGTGATACATGTCACAAGTCTTTCAGTAGTTTTTTCAAGATCAGTTTGGAAACTTCATTGCTTCGAAGTAGAATGCAATAGCAAAAATACAGCAAGGAACGGTTGCAGCGTAGTAAATCCGTTTATGTTCGTGGTGTAAATTTGTATAAAGATTCACCAAACTTTCACACTCCACTGGGAGACTTTCTCAAGGCAATGTATTAATAGACATAAAGTTTTTCTCATTGCCTTGAGAAAGCCTCCCAGTGGAGTGTGAAAGCTTGGAGAATCTTTAAACAAATTTACACCACTAAAATAAACGGATTTACTACGATTCGCCAAGCTCCACTGGGAGACTTTCTCAAGGCAATGTATTAATAGACATAAATGTATTTCTCATTGCCTTGAGAAAGCCTCCCAATGGAGTATGAAAGTTTCATGAATCTTTATACAAATTTACACCATGGAAATAAACGGATTTACTACGCTATAAGCATTCCTTGCGTATTCACGACCTGGTGTATCTGAAATTAGAGCAAAAATACAGAGCCCGCATTGACCCTGAAATACTTGAAAAGTCCTGAAATTTGATATCCCTTTATTCCAACCCTGGAAAGTCCTTGATTTTTCATATTTTTGTGAAAGGTCCTGGAATTTTTTCTTGCAATTAAAAAAAAATTACTCGAAATGCTGCGTCACTTCGTTCTAGCTCCCTGCTGTGTCTGCTCATGATGACAACACTTCCTCCCATAAAGTGTGGAGACGTAATGTCATCTCTTCCATCTCATGTGACCTGCAGTGTAAGATGTTTGAGTGCCATATTTCTAGCGGCTTTGGTTTCTGATATGCAAGTTGTGTGCGACTGGAGTAACAGCAGCTTGGTGAAACCTTCCTGCGATTTCAAGATGGCCGTTCCTTCTAGAAATCGCTTTCCTCAGGGAAAGGAGATTGATATATGGCCTGCCTGCCGCCAATGTGTATGACATAGGGTTTCTTCAGTGCCATGACAAAAACATTTGTGCGTTATTATCATTTTGATAAGTCCCAGATTGTTTCATATAAGCATCTTTTATACAGGGAAACTTTGCCACTTCATTGAAGATGCAACACACATTAAAGAACACTCTATAACAGTGGAACCTATTGGATTTCATTTCATTTCATTTATTGACCTTGTTGTTATATATTAAAATTAATAATTCTCAACAGTTAAGCATAAGCATATAAATAACAGCAGGGAAGATCAAAGAAAAGGCCTCGACGAGACCTGACCAGCCTTGATCTCCCTAGGTTTAAGTCAAGACAAGAACATTCATGTAACAGCAACAAAGTCAAAAAAGAAAACAAATATCAAATTGAATATCTAAGCATGATATTATGATATTGACAGCATATCAAGGGGAAAATAATGTTAAAGTAGTGAAAAACATGAGTTGTTTATAAACATAAGTTGTCCCCCGTCCTTTCGTAAATGAATCCTCACCTTGTAAGGCTATCGCCTTCCCCACTCAGTCGAATAATCACTGCATCAATCAACCTCCCATCTTGCATTAATGAATGGATATCAGTTATTAAGTAGAAAGTGTTTAAATTTTTTTAAACAAATTGAAGTTAATAGATATTAATTTTGCAGGCAAGGGGTTCCAAAACTCCGGACCAGAATAATCAAGGCTTTGTCTAGTAGTTTGTTTTCTAGGTGTAGTAAGTCTCAACAAAGCTTGGTTACGAATATCATAACGGTACGTAGAAGTATTAATTTCTATGAGCTCCTGTCCAACATTTTAATTCGTTTGTACATAATTTATGTACGTTAAAGTGAAACAGTTGCTGAATTGTTAGAATATTATAATTATTACAGTTGGCTCTGGAATATCTCAACGTATTTTTCCCTGGTTAAGTTGCCACCATTTAAGATATGTTTAAAATCTATTAATCGAATGTATTTATTTTGGAGAACTTGTAATTCATTAATATTAGTAAGTGTTGTTTGACCCCAGGATAGTAAACAACAGTAATCAAAATGTGGATGAATTAATGTATAATATAATATTTTTTAATGTTTTAACAGATAGATTTGTTAGTATATGATTAATTATTCCTATATTTCTGGATATTTTTTGATAAAATTTCTATATGCAGATTCCATTTTAAATCATTGTGAAAAACAATATCCAAATAAGTAAGATTATCAACCAACTCAATCTGATTATTATGAAGGAAGAGGTTAAAATTAAGAATTTAATTAGGTTTTTGTCTGAAAAAGAAAGTAAGGCTTTAGATTTATTGTAATTAATCACTAATTCATTGGAAGACAACAAGTTAGTGTACTTCGACAGTTGAGTAGTGGATTGAAATATTATTTTGCTAATAGTTGGTCCCGAAAAGAGGAGTGTTGTATCATCGGGGTAAAGAATAAGGTTTGAGTTAAATTCAATATTAAAGATATCATTAATATATATATTGAATAATAGTGGACCAAGTACGGATCTTTGTGGAACTCCTGATTTTATATATGCGATGGGTGAAATAAATTGATCAATATGAGTATATTGTGATCTATTACTAAGATAGTTCTTAAACAGAATATAAGTCGAACCTCTAAAACCTAGATTATATAATTTTGATAATAAAATGTTATGGTTTAGTGTATCAAATGCTTTAGTAAGGTCCAAAAGGATAGCTAGTGTAATGAAGTTATTTTCGAATTTTTTTGCATTATTTGTTGAATGTGTAATACATTCAATAGATTTATTTTGTTGAAAACCAAATTGATTTTGATTAATAATTTTATACTTTTCTAAATATGTAACCATGCTATTGTAAAGTAGTTTTTCCAAAATTTTAGAGAATATGGAAAGATTCGCAATGGGTCAATAACTATTAATATCATCTTTCGATCCTGATTTATTATATATTTAGGTACTACTTTGGTAGTTTACAAATATTGAATAAAAATTCCTGTTTGAAACACTAAATTAAAAATTACAAGTAGAGGATCAACAATGATCTCAGCCACATGTTTAACTACCATAAAGAAGAATTCTAAATTCATAGTAAATTTCACCCCAATTTGCAAAATATGAAACAAAGCACTATGACTATAGCAAAAACTTATGCTCCTGGAATTTTTTGAACTCCTGAAAAACCCCTGGAAAAGTTTCGAATTCTTACGTGTAAGTTCGTCTCTCCTAATTATAATCTATCCTTAATCGAACTCTTCATTCTCTATCTTCGAATTCTTTTTAATTTCCACATTTCTGAACTTTTTTTGTCTTCTTCCTTTTTTTTCTTAAGCTTCATACTTCGGACGATGTCGCTATTTGAGCTGAGCTAAATTAACTTAACTTTGAACCTAATTAGATCTCAGCGCTTTTTCTTTGCTGCTTTTCGTACTTTCGTACATGTCTCACCTCGTCTTGTTTGCTTCGATCAATGTTTACATAGCCGTAACATCTTTTCTTTGATCTTCATCAGATTTCTGCCCTGTCATTTTTTTCACTTTGCTGATATTTTATGAACAGATTTCTGAGTTTCATTCTATGGCTTTCCAAAAACATCATTTCCATTTTCTCTCGGAAGGCCACATTTTAAGGAAACTGTTTGAATTTCCATTTCTTTTAAGTAGGAGATGTAAAATGTTAGTAGAAAAGATGGTACGTCTATCACAGTGTTCACAGGAGAATATACTAGAAATTTGACCAGGGCCAAAACTACCCAGAATGTAAATAGACAAAGTTTTCGCTCTTTCCACTTTTATCTTTAATTAACACACAGCAACCGAAAAATTGTTAGATAACAATTTTTTGGTTCCTGTGTGTTAATTAAAGATAAACGTGGAAAGAGCGATTACTTTGTCTATTCACATTGTCTCCGCATATTTGGAAGATTTTCACCATTTCTCTTACCCAGAATGACTGTATTGGGTTGGAAAGAAAATACAGTAGACTCTCGCTAATTCGGCCTCCTTTTCCTTGCGTGTTTTTGGTTGCATAAATCGTAATAATATCAGATCGGAATGAATTATACTTCATACACGAGGGAAGTTTTCAATTTTAACCTTATGTTTTGTTTTGAATTGGCACTAACGTTCATGCAATTCAATTTAAAATAAAAGTAGGAAGGATCTTCAAAATAATTAAGAATATTACAAAAAGCATCTTCATTAAAACAGACAAAAATCTGTGACAGGTTTCGAAGTGACCACACTGAGTAAAAAATGCAAGATTTCAACTGTGCTGTATTGCAATTGTACGCTACTTTTACTGTGTATAGTACGTTCACATACATATTGTGCTTTACTGTACTGATAATATGAAAAGATTATTTCACTATTCTAAATGAGACAGTATAGTACCTACTGATCGTGTTCTTTTACTATTATCATATGCTTGTCTCTTATTTATGTTTTTAAATACATATGTACTACACATAGTAAACTTGTAATTGTAACATTAAATTTAATGAAGAATTAAACTGAATTTTTATGCACTCTCAGTGATTCGGCACTCTCGCTAATCTGACAACCCTCTGTGCAAGGAATGGCCGGATTGGCAAGAGTCTACTGTAATATCTGCAAATAGAAGGCAACAGAAAAGTGCTAATTACTGTATATTCAAATACATGTCAGTCCAAAATGTAGTCACCATCATTTGCCCTGATCTGCTTCCATGGTCTGCGCAGCTGTTGGATACCATCCCTATAGAATGGCGGCGGCTTGGACGCAAAGAAGTGATCTCTACGAGTTGCGTTCGTATAATCTTTTAGTAAAATCAGTGATTCAACTAATGTAATTCAATGAAGAGTAGATCCGGGTATGCCGCGGAGTTACCTTAATCTAATGTAATATGATACAGTTTCGTTTAGTTAAACCCATACGTATGATTGAATGTAGTTTTATGTATATAGAGCAGAGTCATGTATCTTTAAATTCGATGAACGTTTAGTAAAACCTATATGTATGATTGAATGTAATTTTATATATAAAGAGCAGAGTCATGTATCTTTAAATTCGAGGAACGTCGACGGAGTAGAGGAATATAACCACTGAGAGAACTATGAAGTTATTCCCTTAATTTCGGAATTGACCTTCATAAGTTTTGAATAAATAATTTGATTTTTCAAACTATTTCTTTTATTTTCGACTGCATATCCCAAAATATCTGTTAACATATTTTACATTTTTCTTTTTGTTAAGAAAATTATGTTAATTATTCACGGAGGAAGTCTTATGAGAGTTGCGTAAATATTAAGGCAACAATGGGCTGCTAGTGACCAGTCCTCTGTTAAATGAGACGTCGAATTGTGCTACAGGACACAGACTGACCTGTGACAGAGCTCCAATGCTGCGCTAATGCCGTGGATGTCGCTGTGCCATGTAGGTGCCTGTTATCGCGTGCAGTCATGCGATTTTGAGGTCCATTTCCCAGATTTCTGTGCTTCCAATCCTCATCTGTCCACTGACTGTACTAGCGTTTCATCCCGTACGAGTGGAAATTTCCAGGTAGAAAAATCCAGCTACTCTCATCCCAATAATCCTTCCGTGCTCAATGTCCGTCAGGTTTTCATAATGCGACCATCAATGAATAGTGAGATACAAGAAACACACTTTCGACTCAATGTCGGCTCTTCGCTGGTTGCAACATCAAATGAATGATCAAATGATCATATGTAGAGAATTTTAGGAAGAGAGTGTCTGACCCCAGCTCTTAAACAAACCTTAGAAATAGGAAGCTGGGAGATTTCGGCTAGAGTGCCCAATAGGAGAGTGACACGGAAGCGAAGTAGAAAGGGGGACGAAGACGCCCTGATTTATTACCGAGGGGCCAGTCCCCTTGGTATGACGGCTTAACGTGCCCATTCGATGCACGGCGGATATTTAGTGGATCGAGCGTTCGTGCCTGCCTGGGATCGAACCTGAGGTCCCTTCCGTGGCAGTCACGAACGTTGCCCACTAAGCCACCCGTGGCCTTGATTGCAACATCTCGTTTGAGCCAGCTCTTTATACCCAAGACCGGACAATCCAGAGGGCGCTGCTCGGAAGCCTCATGTACATGATATTTTAATCGTTTGCATGTACCAACCTGTTGACCGTATCCTGTATGTTTCAAGCTAACACCGGCAGTCCTTCATGGTGCTGCAATTTTCATAAACAGTAGTGTATTTACCATCTGTAACCCTGCGTTCTGTGTTCTTGTATCTTGTACCATAACTTATAGCATCCCATTCTTGGGCTATCATACCTTTGTGAGGTCTGTTGTTCAACAAGAGAATACCAACTCCCTAATTACGTTATTTCCATATGAACAGAACCCACAGTATACGATATGACAGTTCTCTCTCTCTCTCTCTCTCTCTCTCTCTCTCTCTCTCTCTGCATATTGGCAAAGTATCATAAGTTGAATCGCCCGTGAGAATAATAGAACAAATGGAAAACAGTGAAATGAATAATTTGAATGTCACATTTGTCTCGAGAGTCGTTATTCATGCTTATGGCTGGCATTCCTGCTTTTTAAATGTAAAAACGTGTAAGATTAGTAGTTGCAGCGTTTTCCTAGAATGCGGTTTTTCGATGGCAGATGCTCGTCAAATGTGTACATTTTGCATGCCGTTTTACTTCAGAGGCGTAACTAGCACAACGTGCGCCATCCCCACCCCCACCCCCACGCGCAAGATTTACTTTTGCTCCCCTAAGAACAGTCATTTTCCCAGAATTTCGAACACGAGGGAGGATGTTTTTTTTTCGCTGTGTGTGTGAGCGTAAGGGTGTGTCAGGAGTTTGAGGAGAATGTCCGGTAAAGTAAGTGGGATACCTAGAGCCCTGTAGTTTTAACTTTTAAATCAGTTTTGGAACAGAAGTACATAATGTAAGGTTATTAGTCAGTCAAATCGGGATTAACACCGTGCGCCGACCGATGTATGAGCATGAATATACATTTTATTGCAAGAAACGAATTCGGTAAAATATACTTTAATGGTTAAGGTTAATAACTATGAGACTTCATAATCACCCATTTTACTTTTACTTGTTTCGGAAGTGTTTATGTGAAATGTCTGCCTGTAAAGTTTTAACAGTTGACGTGTTAAACAAATCATTATTCTTTTAATCAGGAACGGCACTTGGGTTTAATTGATTCTGCGCAAAAAGAGCTGGTCGAGCTTTGGAAGTTTCTTCGCGTCCTCTTTTTTCCTTTGCCGATTCCACTTTGATGCTTTTTTGACATTTTGCAAATGGATGCCGTTCGCTTTTATGTTAAAGTTTCCACACAGTAAATGAGATAGACATACTTACTATAAAGAAGAACTACAAGCAAAGCAATGTGTAAATTGTTTTGTTCAAAACTAAAATACTGTAAATCACTTGAAGAAATCACCCTCTTTTACATACAGATTTGCGGCTGCTGTTAATAAGTGTTGGTGCCTGTCGTGTACGTAATCCTAGGTGACTGACTGTTTCCCCACATCATTCACGGGGAATCCCCACGTGGTCTCGTGCTTTTCCTGAGAGGGCAATTGGAAAGTGATCGTATTGTTTACAATCCATTAGAGAACGATGGCATTACAATCCATTGCAGAGCGACTGTATTACAACACGGAGCCCAAGGGCTGAATAGCTTCAAACCGTAGGGCATCCAATGTTTTAAAAGTAAAAATTGGCATTTATTTAGGCATAACTACATATGTATTAAAGGAAAATATGAATTTTTGGATTTATTACATGTTTGGTTGTTTTCGTATGCGTTCGGATTTTTTTCATAAAACCATTACTGGCAGCTGCGGTACACCCCTTAGTTGCCTGCGCCCCCACGCAGCTGCTGGGGCTGCGGAGGTGGTAGTTGCGCCACTTCTTTACTTATCGAAATCCGCTGTCATAGTGGTATAGTTTGACGTGGATACGTCTTTTAAATCGGTAGTATGGGGGTACCCTCTAGGAAAACTTGACCGACATAATTTCTTACGATTGATCAAATGGTTATAATTTTTAAATTATAACAAATAGCTGAAATCTAATAACTGACATAAAAAGAGTAATAACCAATGATTTTAAAAAATATCAACTTCAAAGTCATGTGCATGTGCGTATGGAGAGGAGGGCGTCCGCCATTTTGGTGTCGAATACGCTGAGTCAAGCTCTATGAAATCAGTATAACTCAATATCGCGTAAAGGTAGGATCGTGATATTGGTCTCAAACGATTCGTCTGGATGAGATCTATCTAAACATTAAAAATTCGTAAACATTTAATAAGCACTTTACAAGTTATAAGTGATAAACGAAAAACGTTTTGTGAGAAAATCAAAATGTCTAAATATTTGAAGTAAAAGTCAGACTCAAGATACTACAAACGTATATCAGAAGGAAGAAGAACTCAAAAGAAATCGAATAAGCCCAAAACGACTAATACAGAACGATGTAGTGCTTATAAACAGAAGAAGAAAGCTGAAGCGGCAAAACGCGTGGAGCTACAACTAAGCACTTCTACGGCTAGTACATGTGAACCAATGGACTACTTGGCCGTGAATGAAACTTGGATGGATGATTCTAGTCCCACACATTTACCCAGTTTCGAATTGAATGCAAAAAGAAATAGGGCAATAGCCCAACACAAACCATCCACTTCCAAACGTACTACTTCGCGCACAAAATGAACTGTTGGGGGAGTTGCCATTTGCAGAAACATCAAATAGTCTAGCAGATTGCCAACTCGTAAATGTCTCAGTGAACAACAGATTGAGAATTGAAGATGACTATGTGGGTGACGTGTGTCTAGTTGATGTGACAGTGTCTGCTCAAACTCGCTTCATACTTGGTTCGGTTTACATTCATCCTAACATTTCACAAACATCACTAGAGGTCTTCATGTTCCGGATGCTATGCGATTACTCTGAAAACATCAAGAAAATCATACCAAGTATGGTACTGGATACACAAGTGCCTATCATTCTCACTGGTGACTTTAACGCTGATGTGCAACAAAACACCAACTTACTCAAGTTCATGAAAGACAATTTCGGCTTTGCTTATATAAATTATCCACCAAATACCTTAGGCAATACTTGTATCAACTTAACCTCTGTACGAAACATAGATGTGAATTGTATGCCATATGTTTGTTACTTCTCATATCATCGCCCTTTAATAAATAAAATTATAGTCTTACTGCATTCCTCTTTCTATTTATCAACCGACTTCTGCTTCAAACCCTTTACTGACAAACACGTATCCGCGTAAATAAAACCTGCGGGTGTGCCCCGGACATAGCCTACCCCCATTTTCCTTTTCGGCGCCCAAAGGATTAAAATTCGCTTTGCGAGCAAAAGGAAAAAATGCAGTCAACCCCACAAAATATTCTGTTCAGCTTAAGATATTTGCCCTTTTCTCGCCCGTGATGAATTTCATTTATTTTGTTCGGTCATACTGTATCTCTCTTAATTGTTTTTTGCTTTAAATTAGGCTGAACATTTTAACCAGTAAAGCCTAGGAAATTCCGTAGAAAAATGCCTGGTATTACTGTAATAAAAAACTTTCGTCGCTAGTTAAAGGATAAAACCCCATGCACCTTAAATAAAGGTATGTTTAAATACTTATTTTCACCGTAAAAAAAGAACGATATTAAAGATGTTTAAGCGTGATTAGAGGCTTTTCGTTTATTTCTGATTTTTTGTTTTTTACTAGAAAAACCAAAAAAATAAATTAACTCCAATTAAATATTTAGAGTAAGGCATTATCAATTTCTTAATTAATACTTTCCGTCAAAATAACATTTGACACTGTCTTTTCATGGAAATTTTTTAGACTTGATGATTTAAATGGTAAACATAAAAATAAAGACATTTCTTTTTCTTTCTTCTTTTTTTCGCAGGAAGTATTCTCTCACATAAGAAACCTCTCCTTAATTCACACAACTGCATATTCCTATTGGAAGATAAATGAATCCTTCACCACTCTCTTTTCAAGCAATGATTTGTGCAGAATCATCTTCAGCGTAGGTGTTACGAAGAGTGCCTACCTAGCGGATATTCTTAGACTATCATCGGGTGATGCACCGAGCCGATAAAAGAAACATTTTCTTAAGTACTCGGCAGAGAGGTCAGGTCGTGTTAGAGGAGACCCCAGAGGCTTCACCGAAAGAATAACCTTAAGCAGGAACTTGTAGCTTCAAGGCACTTTATTTTTCTTCCTAGTACCCCAATAAAAGAACTGCGTCTAAATTTCATCAGGGGATATGTCACCTCTTTGAAACAGTTTCGTAAAAATGACCTGTTCAATATGTGACTTTAAAGTGAAGAACAAAAGTATCTCACAGAATAAAAACAAAACAATGCTGCACTAAAAGCTTAATGTAAGGTAGAGTCAAGTCTGATTATTCCAGTTTGCCGGCTGAAAACTTCCATGGGAATACAAAAGAAAATCTAAGTTGTAAATCTGAGAAATTTGTTCAATTTTTTTTATTTAATCACTACGAACGTATGGGAGCAAACATCCGAGGAAAACATTACTTTACTTGTAGACTGTGTGAATTAACATGTGTTTCTGTTGAACGTCGTCTACGGAAATCTAAATAGCGTTTCTTAAATCTGCTGTTTTGCCAATACACACTTTTTGGATGAGGATCATTTTCCCGTCTTTTTCTGGATTTTTTTAAATTTGAAACTGTCTTTTTCCGGAAAGCGTTACTTTTGCTGATAGTAGAAGTAGGCTTAACAATTAGCTTTGCCCCAGTATAGTTGGGTGACAAAATCGCCGTTTACGTCGGCAGTGACGCAGCTCTCACCGTCTTACTTGCAATTGTGACAAAATCGCCGTTTGTGAGGGGTACTCTACGAAGCAGGAGCAGATCAAAGATATCAATAACGCTAAATGGAACAAAAAAAGGTAGGCTCAGTTCTGATGGAGCCGTTGGTTTGGAACGTATGACTTGCAGATCGGAGAGTTGAAATGAGCTAGTTCGAGATGGCCCGGGTATGGGTTCGATCGGTGTGTTGGATTTTTGTTTGACGGCGGTTGCTTTCAGGCGTCCTCGATACTCTTTAGTTCGTTGAGCTGCAGTCTTCTTGGGCTTCTTACATTCCTCATCACTTGCCACTCGTATTGATTTTCTCCACTTTTGCTTGCGTTCATTCTGCGAATTTCGCGGCATTGTCGAAAATGTTAAACCGTTCACAAGAAAAATTTTTTTTTAATTTTAGTTTAAACCATTGTGATATGTTCTTTATATATTTGAATAGATCTCGTAGGGCGCTTTAAAACGATACCACGCACAGTTGTTTTGCAGTCACGGTTGCCCAGATAAACCGCGATATTGTCAAAAGTGTTCACCGGTTCACAAGAAAACATTTTTTTAAATGTTCAGTTGAAACCACTGCGAAATGTTCTTCGTATATTTGAATAGATCTCGTCGATAACTTTAAAGCTATACCACGCACAGTCGTGTTGCGCTCACGGTTGCCGAGATAGACTGAGTCAAAAGCGGCGGCACACCCAGTTGGACTCGGTGTTGTTTACGAATATGCTAACACGATTAGTGTGAGGCATGTATTTTTAACGCTGTAATGATTTCAATTAGGACCCAGTTTTGTGACAGACGGTCGGCCGTAAGTTGCCCCTTACTATCCGCAGAGTTAGAGATAGTCCTACGTCAAAAATTAAAAATTGATAGAGTTCTCTGGTACCCTTTGTTGATAACTTATGCTAAGCATTTTTCGCATTCCAAGATTTTTGTGCATATATATTTATTTACGAGCAACACTTTCATTTCTTACCATATAAAGCAGATACGATAGGCTTATGATAAATAAAGTATGATATGTAAACTTGGGATTCAAGGCTACCCAAGCGTTTCAGGAAACAAGCATCGATTATAGTGTTTCCCTTTGTCGTAGAAACACTGAAATCTAGAGAAGTTATCAAACCGAACTCTTTATTTAGAAAATGGACAAAGGACTCAGATTCTGGCTTAGCAAAGTTAATATTGGAATCTCCGGCTAATATCAACGGTACCAGGTAATGCTTTTTGGAGCTTTTCATAATAGTAGATGCCTCGTATGTCGTTTATCTTATTACCCGCAAATATGTATAACACAATCGATAGGAAAGTTTGGCCACTACACTGAGAAAAACGTTTTGTTAATTCAACAAAACATTTTGTCGATGTACAGTCAACAAAAAATTGTTGTTGAATTTGCAAAATTATTTTGTTGAAAATTATTGTTGATTTAACAAAATTTATTATTATCACAAAAAAACGTTTTGTTCATTTAACAAAATGATTAGGTTGATTTTTGGGAATACAAAACACATTGTGTCACGATAACAATATGTTTTGTTGCAGCAACAAAACATATTGTTATCGTGACACATGATAACAATATGTTTTGTTGATAACAATATGTTTTGTGATAACAATATGTTTTGTTGGATCAAACAAATTCCCAAAAATCGACTTAATCATTTTGTTAAATGAACAAAACGTTTTGTCGTGATAACAATAAATTTTTCTTAAGTCAACAATAAATTTCAACAAAATGATTTTGCAAATTCAACAAAATTTTTGTTGAATTAACAAAACGTTTCTCTCAGTGTAGGGCACCGTACATTCAGCAAAAACTGTGAGTCATAGAAACTTCGAGCCCCATACTTTGAAGAACGTCGATACTGTCAGGAAAGATACATAGCATCAAAATGAATGAATGGAATGGCTTTTATCCGATTTAGCATCAGGTTCTCGTAACTTATGCAGATTTCAATGAGATATTGTTAAGTTTATGTAAAAAGTGATGATATAATGTTCGACGATACTTTTCTCAAATACTGTATATTGTTCTGTAACAACGAAATTAACTGTTATTACGACACTTCATGGGATAGCATATGGCACGATCAGATTTCAACCATGGTTTTGACAATGGCGCACCGTTACCCGATTTTCGTTATATCGAAATTTTTTACTTGGAATGGATTTACTTTACTACTGTCGGGAGAGATGCATAGCATCAAAAGGTATCGTACAACAATTCGGCAAAACTATACTGGGGCAAAGCTAACCTGGTTACACTATTAACATTATAAAACCGACTCATCAAAAAGATACCTCTTATTTTATGTGTCGCGGAGCCTCCTCCTTAAGTGTGTACCACCGTGCACGACAAAAGGAATCTTCACGCTGATGCCTCCATCACTATGTCCCCAGTCCCTCTCAACTTTGCCAACCACCAGACAAATGATTTCTTTTATTACAGTATTTTTAAAACTCGTTAAACATATTCATTGCTTATACCCTATCATCATACAAGAAATTTCGGTGTTCCCAAAATTTTGCGCAGTTTGCTTTTTTTTTTTTTATTTGCACATTAAACTGTATGCAGTACGCGTTTTTTTTTCTGAAATAATTAAACTGCACGATATTTCAAGATGTACTGGGACAATACCATGTTATCGCTGTGGAAAATGATATTTTAGCGATTGTTCAGCTAAAAAGCTTCTGAATGAATAAAATATAAAATCCTACATGCAAATGTTGTATTAAGGCACGAAAATGTTTCAAGCGTATCCCAAATGTATTACTTTGTCTTTAGCGCATCACAGCGATACGAAAACTTCTGGATTCAAGACTATTTTTTAATTCATACTTTCGGGACTGGCTGAATGAGGGCGGTCGCCCAGCGCTCCGCAGTTTAAGAAATAAAAACTAGATCATTTTCGGTAGAATTTTGCATATTTATTATTAGTATTAATATTATGTTAAGTTTTAGGGCGCAAGGCCCTGAAAAAGATATTTAATGGGTTTTTTTTTCTTATCCCCCTTCCCTTTTCAAATAGGTTTTCGCGCCGTTTATTGTACAGATGTCATAGCCACAAAAAACTTCTCATCTTTTTCCTTTGCTGGTCTGGAAACTTACTCTCTTCCTCTCTGTCTCTCTGGTTTTTTTTTTGTTGTTGTTGTTTGGAGGTTTAACTACCACCATGAGCAACTCAATGGGCTATAAGCAGTCGCCCGTCTCTAATTTAGGGCCACTGGTTCCAGAGAGGGAGAGAGCCAGGGACGTAAGACAAACACAACATCAATGCCTCATACGAATTCGAACTCGGACCCCTTTCGAACGAATGATCAGAAGCCATCGCTTAGACCACTGCTCCTCCGGGGCGGCCTCTTCCTCTCTCTCGAACAAGTTAAATGTTTCCGAACTTCTCGTTTCGTAGGAGGGGCGTTAAATTCTTTTAGCCTATGGGGCTGACTTTGGATCCGATTCTATTTCTTTCATTGGTTTTAACCTTTAATCAGAGTAGTCGGCGTTAAAAAACCATAGGACACCTAATCGGTTTCACCTTACGCATGAAACATCTTAGAATTTTCGCTTTTGCCATCAAACGAGATAATCCTTTAAGCAACAAAGGCGTGTAACAGAGATCAACGCTATGGACTGGTACAAATTCTGAGGAATGAGGCTGTAAAAAGTGTACCAGGCATTTTTTAGGAAAAGCTGGCAAATGATCTTTTTTGTATGTTTTTTTGTGTGCTGATTTCGAAAATTGTGTTTGCCACTCTCGATGTATGCTTCAAATCACCAAAATCTATAATGGCGACCATGCGAAATGAAGTATTTATAACCTTTGAAGTAACGATAGTAAAATAGTGATCTTGGTGTCTAACATTACGTTTTCAGATATACTAAATTCAAATATTTCAATTTCTACTATTAAATTATATGTTACACTGTTTTTATCGCTAGAAAAACAAAATGGTCACCATCCTGCAAGAAGAGAAACTTCCACTTTTGGATGAATAAAACCGAGTCACGTATAACTACATATTTTTAATACAATATTACAAGCTGAAAAATTGAGACAAAAAATTACATGATGTATGGCTGAATAGCACTAATGGCACAAAGTAATATAATGCAAAGCATAACATCATCTTAATATATTAACAGTAAGTAGAAAATGCGTAAGTTATCAATCCTTATTGTTTATACAGATACTTTTTTTTACTCAAGGATATTCATGCATTCCTTACTGCCATTATCTTCACATTTGCAAACTGCAGTACATACATGCTTTCCTTTCCGGCATGAACAGTTAGTGGATATGCAACCACCCTTATATCCACAGGAGAAAATATCTCCGTAGGATTGTGGAATAGGTGGGAGTGATAGCAGATTTGGAATGAGCTGTTTCATCAAACGTTTTCCATCCCATGGTAGTGGTGGCTGTAACACAGGTTTTGGAATGACCGACTGTCTCCATACGATGGCTTGGGAGTGGGCCCATTGTATATTAAACTTAAGAGCATCAGTTGTAGGTGGTAGTGTTTGTGGCGTTTTTTCTTTGTTGAACAGCTTTACTCTGACTTCATCACAGCTGCTTGCCTCTGGCGCATAATACAACTTGCATATGAACGTCTCTGCCTTATGTATTGTTTCTTCTTTTAATTCGGCTATACCGAGATGTAGTAGGGGGTCATGATAAGTATTAAATATTTTCCATGCTGTCTTCTTACTGATCCCAGCAATGTAGGAAACAGCGTTACATCCTGTTATGGAATGAAATGGGAGAGGACTCTCGAAAATAGAATTTCATGCACAGGAATGTATGTTCTTTGTTTTGATGTTCTTGCTCTCAATCACAACTTAGTACAAGCAATCTTCTGAAATAATGCTACCAATAAAACCAACACATCTGTATCACGTGGTGAGACAACAATGATATCAGCATCAGATTGGAGACAGTAAAGAACAATACATTTGTTTCCTCCAGAACATTGCCACAAAGGATTTAGCTACTGCTGATGTTCAAGATAATCTAAGTGCTCAGACACTGGGACAGTTAATGCTAGATACCTTCGTGAAGGAACGGATGAAGGATCCCGATGAAGGCTATGAACAAGTCAAGTGATCCTCTAATAAAATGAAAAGCAAAGATGTTTAAGGCCCTTTATGAAGTTAACATGGTAGATACTGGCAAGGTAACCATTTTAAAAGCAGACAGGGATATTCTTCAGCGTCTCATAACTGCCTATCAAGCCGGTCGTAATGTGGATCTAAACCCGTTTTTTTGGCATGAGCTAATGCCAGTACTAGTATCCCTTGCCAACAGAAATGGTAGCCTAAGAACAGGAAACAAAGCCATTTTAGCTGATGTGATGACCAACGATTTAATTTGTCCACTTGATATAGCAATTCAAATAATAGGTGGCCAAGCATTAGTTGTGGCACTTGGAAAGCCTGAAGGAGTCATGAACTTTGGTGAACTGGCAGATGCATTTCTTAACCTTGTAATTTGTATGGGAAGAAACTTCAGTAGGATTGATGTCACCTTTGATCGGTACTATGAAACTTCAATGGGACTAGAGATAGGCATTCGAAACATGTTCTTCTAGTAAGCAGAGTAACAAAAATAGATCCGTGCCAATTCCCAACAAATTCGATGAATTTCTTACTAAGTCAAAGAACAAAAAAGATTGATTTGGCCTGTTTTCTATCTAAGCATTTGATCAACAATGCTCCTAAAGACAAAACAATTGTGGTTTCTGGTGGATTTCTCAAGGAAGATGGTGTTCGGATAAACAACCCTGATTTGCCAATTCAAGGACTGCAAGTAAACCATGAGGAAGCAGACGCGCGTATTGTTCTTCACTGTCTTCAATCTGATGCTGATAGCATTGTTGTTTCCGCACGGGATACAGATGTGTTGGTTCTGTTGGTAGTATTATTTCACAGGATTGCTTGTACTAAGTTGTAGTTGAGAACAAGAACATCAAAACAAACAAAACACATTCCTGTGCATGAAATTTTGTTTTCAAGAGTCCTCTCCCATTTCATTCCATAACAGGATGTGACACTGTTTCCTACATTGCTGGGATCAGTAAGAAGATAGCATGGAAAATATTTAATACTTATCACGACCTCCTACTACATCTCGGTATATGCGAATTGAAACAAGAAACATTACATAAGGCAGAGACGTTCATATGCAAGTTGTACATGTATTATGCGCCAAAGGCAAGCAGCTGTGATGAAGTCAAAGTTAAGCTGTTCAGCAAAGAAAAAACACCACAAGCACTTCCACCTACAACTGATGCTCTTAAGTTTCATATACAACGGGCTCACTATCAGGCCATGGTATGGAGGCAGTCGGTCATACCAAAACCTGTGTTACAGCAACTCACTAACATGGGACGGAAAACGGTTGATGAACAGCTCATTCGAAATCTGCTATCACTCCCACTAATTCCACAATCCTGCAATGACATTGTCTTCTGTGGATGTAAGGATGGTTGCATATCCACTAACTGTTCATACAGGAAGGGCAAGCTTGTATGCACTACAGTTTGCAAATGTGAAGATAATGGCAGTAAGGAATGCATGAATATCCTTGACTAAAAAAGGTATCTGTTTGTAAACAATAAGGCTGGATAACTTATGGATTTTCTACATACTGCTAATGTATTAAGATGATGTTATGCTTTGCATTATATTGTGCCATTAGTGCTATTCAACCGTACATCATGTAATGTTCTGTGCCAATTTTTCAGCTTGTAATATTGTATTAAAAATATGTAGTTTCACATGACTCGGTTTTATTCATCCAAAAGTGGAAGTTTCTCTTCTTGCAGGATGGCGGCCATTTTGTTTTTTTAGCGATAAAAACCATGTACAATATAATTTAATAGTAGAAATTGAAATATTTGGATTTAATATAGCTAAAAACGTAATGTTAGACACCCATATCACTATTTTACTGCCGTTACTTCAAAAGGTATAAGTACTGCTTTTCGCATGGTTGCCATTTTGTTTTTTAGCGATTTGAAACATATAACATCAAAATTGATTCTGGCAAACAAAATATTCAGAATCAACACACCAAATTCATTATGAAAAAGTATTTTGCCAGCTTTTCCTCAAAAGTGCTTCCTACAGTTAAAAGTTTTCAAAACTGTCCCGGTCTATAGTTTTCGGGTGGTTTGACGATATTCTGTCTCAGGCTTTTCTGGGTGGCACGAAGTAGCATGCGTGTTTTTAAATAAGCACATTCGTTACACCTCCTTCTCTTTAGAACCACTGAGAAATATCCTGTTATCAGAAAAACCGACTCGAGGGAGTGAACTACGTTTCTGCAACGAGGATTTTTCTTTATCTCCTAAATAAATTCAAATGCGTGTTGCGCAGATTTATGTTAATAACTTTGTATACAACACTAATTGGTCATTGTCGTTTTACCCACGGCTTCTTGATGTGTGGCGACACTGTCCCGATGTGTGAGACGTGCGACTGCTGCCTCACTGTCGCTCATATTTTATGTACTTGCGTTCATTTCCTGCTCATCGTTTTCACTATTTTCATTCCCATTTGTTGGATGATAGCGCAGTTACAGTGCAGCGAATCTTGGGTGATAACTATGATACATTCGCAGTCTTTTCGTTTCTTAAAGAAATTGACCTTTTTAGACTTATGTACAATAGCTTTTTAAATTTTCATCATTCTCATCTTTCAGTTTTACCGCATGAGCCCATTTTTTACGCTTTCCAATAGTAGGTTGAAGAAGCGTATATGCTCCAGCTTTTTCCGTCCGTCTGTCCGCCTGTCGGCACGGTAACTCACGTAAAACTGGTTCGATTTTGATGAAATTTTAATATGTGGTAGGGAACCACCTGGGGACGTAAGCTGTTGTAAACGGGACAAGTGCGGTTAAAGGTCACGACATAGGAGCGGGATTCATCCATTGCTCTTATGCCTCATAACTTGCTTAGATATGGTTCGAATTCAATCAAATTTTACTATGTGGTAGGGGCCGCCTGGGGACAAACCCTATTGAAAATGGGTGACGTGGGGTCAAAGGTCAGGACATAGGAGCGGGATGCATTTCATTACCCTTATGCGTCATAAGGTGCGTAAAAACGATTCGATTTCGATGAAATTTTAGTATGTGGTAGGGAACCACCTGGAGAGAAACCCTATTGAAAATGGGACAAATGGGGTCAAAGGTCAGGACATAGGATGGGAATCCATTACAACACCTTTATTCCATACTATTAAGGTAAACGTCAAGTAATTTTGCTTCCTATATTTCCAATGGAAAAACTTTTGTACCCATTTCCTTCACAATTAATGTGCTCCCAAGGATGGAAATTTGAACATTTATATTATAACTTGGAAAACTTAACATTTTCTAAAACATAACCATAATTATATTAAAAAACAATAACGTTTCCTTTGGTTGTGTTGAAACCAGAAAAAAGATGGCGCGACCTATACTTTGATGTTGTCAGTAGACAAATAAATGGATTCCATAATTATGGTTATGTTTTAGAAAATATTAAGTCTTCCAAGTTATAAAATGAAGCTATTTTAATCGATATTCAAATTTTCATCCTTTGGAACGCATTAAATGGGAAGAAGATGGGTACAGAAGTTTCTTTCTTTGGAAGTATAGGAAGCAAAATTACTTGACGTCCACCTTAAAGTAGCAATTCTTGTATCTATGTAAATTTTATTTTGAAAACGGCTCTAAGGATTTTGATGAAAGTCGTTAACCTACCGTTTTCTGGTACTAGAAATCGATTTAGCTTGATCTCGACTTTAGGAAAATTCGTTTAGTGGGTTAAATAACCACCCCGAATTACCACGTTTTTAGTGTCATGACGTCGTCCCATTAATGTTACCCATGCTTAGAAATCTTATGGCGTCACAAGCTCGCGATTGAGATGTTGTCGCGCGGTCACGCCATCTGTCTCGTTCCGTAACGCGTTGTGTGTGGATCCTATTAACGTTTTATGACATCACACTCTTTCGAGCAGATGGTCGCGATTCCCATCTGCCTCATTACGTCACGCGTTGTGTGCGTATGTCCGTCCGCACGATAACTCGTGTAACAATCGTTCGATTTCGATGAAATGTTACTATGTTGTAGGGGCCGGCCTGGGGACGAATCGTATTGAAAATGTGCGAAATGGGGTCAAAGGTTAGAACACAGGAGCGGGATCTATTCCATAGCCCTATGCATCATAACTTACGTAAAAATGCTCCGATTGCGATAAAACTTTATCATGTTATTTCGAAGGTATACGGAACCGGTTCTGTTCAATATCATCGAAATGCGATCAAAGGTCAGGGCACAGGACCGAGATTTATTCCACAGCCATTATTCTCATAATTTGAGTATTGATTTCTGGTATGTTGGAAAGCGTATTATAATCAATGCATTGCATGATTTTACTAACTTGTTAACGTTTATACCACGTTTTTTACGCTTTCCAACCGTAGGTTAAAGAAGCGTATATGCTCCAGCTTTGTCCGTCCGTCCGTCCGCCAGCACGATAACTAGCGTAAAAATGGTTCGATTTCGGTGAAATTTTAGTATGTGGTAAGGGACCACCTGGGGACGAACCCTATTGAAAATGGGCAAGTGGGGTCAAAGGTCACGACATAGGAGCAGGATGCATTCCATTGCCCTTATACGCCATAACTTGCATAAATATGGTTCGATCTCAATGAAATTTTAGTATGTGGTGGGGTACCACCTGGGGACGAATCTTATTGAAAATGGGTGAAGTCGGGGTCAAAGGACAGGACATAGCAGCAGGATGCATTCCATTGCCCTTATGTGTCATAACTTGCGTAAAAATGATTCCATTTCTATGAAATTTTAGTATGTGGTAAGGGACCACCTGGGGACAAACCCTATTAAAAATTGGGAAAATGGTGTCAAAGGTCAGGACATGGAATTGGGATCCATTCCATCGCCCTTATGAGGTATAACTTACGTAAGAACGCTTCGATTAAGACAAAACTTTATCATGTTGTTCCGGAAGTATACTTTACCGATTCTGTTGAATATCATCGAAATGGGATCAAAGGTCAGGTCATAGGAGCGAGATTTATTCTACAGCCATTATCCTCATAACTTGAGTAATAACTTGAGCAATGATTTCTGGTGTGTTGGAAAGCGTATCATAATCAATGCACTGCATGATTTTACTAACTTGTTAAATGTCTCTCTTTGATTGTCTTGTGCTTGGCGCTGCTTGGCCAAACATGGCCCTTGCGCCGTAAAAATCCACAAACCATCCAACCAACCATTCAACACTATGTTGAAGCCCGGACTTAAAAATAAATTTTCTGGGAGTGAGGTTCGGAAAAAAATGTGTAATGCTTCTTTCACGCGACATCTGGAATTACTAAGAATTCCTCCTTCTCTAGAAAGCTCCTTCCAGCATGGTTTGTCCACTGACACTCAAGGAGATGGGAGATATGTGGCGTACGGCTGAGGTAGCGCGCATGTAAATACGGCAAGTTGCGGCTATAAGTCTTGCCGGCGTAGTTCAGTCGGTAGAACAGCGCTCCGGAGTAGGAAGATGTGAGTTCGAATGTCCCCACCAGCAGAAAAGGGTTGTTCGCTGTAAAATTTCTTGTACGTGCATAATATAATGTTTAATCACTCTCTGGTTTCTCGAACTCTCATAAATACATTATTTCTTTGGTCACTTTGCTGATCCTTACCTCTTTCATGGCATTAGTGTTATACACAAAACAACCTTATACGCCTATACTTTCAAAATGTTCATAACTTAAAAGTTCAGATTAAGTATATTATCATCATCATCATTGTCAACCATTATCAATCCACTGCTAGATGAATGTATACCTAAGTTTCTTCCACAACGGTCTATCTTGCGCCAGTTTCCTCCATGTCACTCCCGAATGCATATAAACAAAGACATCGCTCTTTCAACGTTTTAGCATACAGCAACCTAAAAATTGTTATTCGGTCACCGCTGGGTAATTGAATCCCGGATCTCATGATATCTAGCAGAGTGCCTTAGTCTTACACCACGGTGGCCAACAATCCACGGTGCTATGTGTGTTTTTCAGTCAGCTTCTGACATCATAAATCCGTAAGATGGGCTCAGCTACTGAGACGTCTCCATCCATCTGGTGGGCATTAACGTCTCCATATGTTGGGCGTATATATATATAATACAAAATCATATAAGGGGAAAAAACAAAAAACTAAGAACAAATTTGAAATTCCAAATCGCCAGAGGCTGCATAGAAGAAAGATCAAATAATATAAAAATGTGAAACTAAAGAGCAAATTTTGAACAAATAAAAAACAAAAAATAGAAAACCGGGGAACGACAAGAAGAACAACAATCACCACTTTTAAACCACCCGAAGCAGGCAAGCTTCAAACGATGGAAATTTAACGAACAGAAGAATGCAGGTAAGAATGCAGGGAAGCATTAATGCTTCCATGCATTCTTCTGTTCGTTAAATTTCCATCGTTTGAAGCTCGCGTACTTCGAGTGGTTGGAAAGTGGTGATTGTTGTTCTTCTTCTCGTTTCGCGGTTGTTGTTTTTTTTTTTTTTTTTTTTGTTTCTTCTTTGTTCAAAATTTGCTCTTTAGTTTCACATTTTTATATATATAATACATATATAGCCAGTAACGTCTCCATCTGGTGGGCATATATAAATACAGTATAATATATAGCCAGTGCCGTTATTGCCCACCAGATGGAGACGTCTCAGTTCTGTCAGCATCTGACATCATAAATCCATCTTACGGATTTATGATGTCAGATGCTGACAAAAAGACGAACATAGCGCCGTTGATTGTTGGCCACCGTGGTGTACGGCCAACGCGCTCGGCAAGATATCGGGAGATCCGGGATTCAATTCCCCGATGGTGACCGAATAACAATTTTTCGGTTGCTGTGTGTTAAAACGTGGAAAGAGCGATGTCTTTGTTTATACACTGACGCCATGTATCTAGAGGATTTTCACATTGGATCTCGCCCTTTGGATTTAGCTGCTATAATTAATATATAGCCAGTGCCATCAATGCCCACCAGATGGAGATGTCTCAGTAGCTGAGCCCATCTTACGGATTTATAATGTCAGATGCTGACAGATAGACGCACATAGCGCCGTGGATTGTTGGCCACCGTGGTGTAAGGCTAACGCGCTTCGCTAGATATCGAGAGATCCGGGGATTCAATTCTCCGGTGGTGACCGAATAACAATTTTTCGTTTGCTGTGTGTTAAAACGTGGAAAGAGCGATGTCTGTGCTTATACATTGACGCAACCACGTATTTGGAGGATTTTCACATTTTTACTCCCGAATGCTTTCGAATTTCATCCACCCATTTCCGATGTAGTCTTTTTCTGGGTCTTTTCCTGTCCCTTGGAAACCAGTGTAGAATTTCCTTTGTCCATCGGTGGTCCGTTCTTCTGGCAACATGTCCAGCCCGTTGCCATTTCTGTTGATGATGTCTTCCACTCTTGTCATTTTCCTTATCCATAATTTCCTGTTCTTGTCTCTCCTGCTTACACCAAGCATGCATCTCTCCAAGTTTTTTCAGTAGTCTGCAGTCTTTGTATGCCTTTTTAGTTAAGGTTCACTTCTCTGCTCCGTACGTACGTAAGCACTGGAAGGATGCATTGATTTGACACTTTTCTTTTAAAACATAATGGCATATTGCTCTTAAAAATTTTACTGTTTTCTTCAAAATTGTACTGTTTGATTAAATCTATATCTTGTGTTAAATCACGAAAAACGTTTTTTTAATTTAACACCCTATGTGTTTTCCCGCTGTACAAAGCAGAAAGTGAGATCTTATCTTTGTTGTGCTGTAATGCAATTAGAAATCTTTTAGTTGCGGCATGAGCAGCAGTTCTCTTCGGTAGAAAGGAAAATCAGTTTTGCAAAGTAAGAAAGTCATTTCCATCCAGCAACAAAGAAGTGCTTTTACAGAAAAGCTAGGAAAACAGCAGATCACGCATCCCATTCAAAGTCCAGCGGCCGATAAATGCAATTCACCTTATCCCCGAAAGGTGATGGTGAGCGTTGCTGAGAGATAGAGAGAAAGTGAGAGAGGTGTTACTCCAGAATTCTTCTATTCGACGAAGAGCATTTCTTTCCCGGAGTCGTCCTCCCAAGGAGCCGTTACCCTGAGTGTTTGCATCATTCCGGTTTAATCCGATCGCCAGCCGGAAGCTCTTAATAGCGCTGAACAGACACCGCTGAATCCGCTGGGCTCATTATCTGGGTGCAGCTCATAATGATTCCACGAGTCTCCCCTCGGGCTTCCTAATGTCATTAGCTTTAAATGAGGAGACATACTATCCGATGGCCAAGAGGAAACGGTTGTGTCCATGCATCTAGACCAACTATCTGAGAGGAAGGGCTCTGAATAGCCGAAAAGTTGCTTTCAGTTACTCTAGGAATCAAGACAGCTAGCTCGCTCTGAGTTCCGTTAGTGTAGATCAGAAATCAACCATTTCTAGCCGTTCTGCCTGGAAGAAAAGTTCTTTCGCACACGCTTCAAACGGTAACGAAATTACATAAACTAAAGAATTTCTGTTCGAAGTAAGGTTATGAATATAAAACAGTACCAAAATATGTAAGATTTAGACAATAGAGGTAGTGTTACAATGATTTAATGTCTTAACTGTCTCATCAATGTAAAAAAAAACTTTCCTTTTCGAGTAGGAATTCTAAATGATTTTAGAACAATTTGGATACCACACAGCGTGCATTCTCTCTGTGAGGGATTTTAAACAATTAAATTGATAAGTATATTATGTGTGCACGACACTATTTGATATACAGGGTGTTCAAAAATTATCCTTTCAACTTTGACCCCCAATAAAACCTAAACGAAATAAGATACGGAAGTTCTGTTTTTTGTACATATCACAGCAACGCACAAAGTTTTATTTGTACGCAAAAGGTTTTTGTTTACTTTCAGGTACCACCCTGAACTTGTGATTGCTACTCCACAGGAAAAGGTCGAGTGTGTGGCATGGTTCATAGATACGAAGTCGGATACACAAGTCCAAAGGAATTTCCGTACCTAATACCGACGTAATCCACCATCCAGAGCCTCAATACGCGAGTGGTACAAGTTAATGGAGACTGGTAGCGTGCTTCATGAAACTGGTAGCTTAATGGTAGCATGCTTCATGAAGCTTCTGGTAGCGTGCTTCATGAAACTGGTAGCTTAATGGAGACTAGTAGCTTGCCTCAATACGTGACTGGTACGAGTTAATGGAGACTGGTAGCGTGCTTTATATCCAGAGCCTCAATACGCGAGTGGTACAAGTTAATGAAGACTATTAGCGTGCTTCATGAAAGTTAATGGAGACTGGTAGCGTGCTTCATGAAAGTTAATGGAGACTGGTAGCGTGCTTCATGAAAGTTAATGGAGACTGGTAGCGTGCTTCATGAAAGTTAATGGAGGCTGGTAGCGTGCTTCATGATCCAGAGCTTCAATACGCGAGTGGTACAAATTAATGGAGACTGGTAGCGTGCTTCATGAAACGGGCGCTGGCCGGCCAAGCACAAGTGAAGAAGATGCGGAACGTGTTCGACAGAGTTTCCTACGAAGTCCAGAGAAGTCCACTTGTACGTACTCCAGGCAGTTGTGGTTACCACCTACAACGATACACAGGGTGCAGCACAAGCGCTTGCACCTGACTGCCTATAAAGTGCATTTGACACAGACACTGCACACCGGGTATAAACCGAAATGTTCCGATTTTGCTGTTGACATGCTACACAGGATTGATAATGACGAAGGCTTTCTGAAATGTATTTTATTCAGCGACGAGGCAACGTTTCATGTCTGTGGTGTTATCAATAGGCATAACTGCAGAATTTGGGGGTATGAAACCCCACATGCCTTCTGTGAGATTGAACGTTGCAGACCAAAGGTTAACGTCTGGCGCGGTCTCTTGCAACCGCATCATCGGCCCATTCCTTTTCGCCGAAAGGACATTCATATCCAGTATTTACTTGGACATGCTGAGGGAGTTTGTTGCCCCCCCCCAATCCCCCAAGTGGAGGGCCTGCAACCGGCTGTCATTTTCCAGCAGAACAATGCAGCCCCGCAATGGGCACTTCATGTACCTGACTTTCTTGACGAAACCTTTCCGGAGCGATGGATTGGACGGGATGGTACAATTCCTTCACCTTTGAGTTAACCGAATCTCACCCCCTTTCGCAAAGCCCCACAGTCTGTGGGGCTTTGTGAAGGATATTGTGAGCAACACAAAGGTTCCGGATGTGGATAAGCTGAAGCACAGGATTACAGCTACTATCACAAAAATTATTGACGACATGCTCGGGAGAACATGGCAGGAGGTCGAATACCGTCTCGACCTTATTCGTGGAGCCAACGTTGCGCATGTGGAGCTCTACTAGCATCCCAACAAACTTTGGAACGTGCTGTTTAATTTGCAATAAACCGATATTTGTTCTCTTATTCCGTTTAAGTTTTATTGAGGATCAAAGTTGTAAAGATAAATTTGGAACACCCTGTATTTCACTTCTTTATCCAATATAATTCAATCATCACCATTATCTATCCACTGTTGGATGATGGTCTCCCGAAATTTCTTTCACACCTTTCCTATTCCGTGTCACTCCAATTTGCTTCAAAGTTCATCTATCTTCTTCTGGGTATTTTCCTGTCCCTTAAAATCCATCTGGTATTTCAGTTGTATTGTATAATGGTGAACAGTTCTTCTAAAATGATGTCCAGCTCATTTCTCTTTCAGATATTCTACCTTGATCATGATGACATCAAGTCCCGCCATTTTTCTGATCTATGAGTTCCTCTTCTTATCCTTCCTGGTTATGCCAAGCATGCACCTCTCCATGCTCCTTTCAGTAGTTTGCAGCCTCTGGATGTTCTTTTTATTTACTGTGCCATGTCTCTAACCTATAAGTTAGAAATGGAACTCAATATATCCCACAAAGTTTTAGTGGAACTGATTGTGGGGGCGATCATGTTTAATAGCTTAGTTCTTCACTGGGGTCCTCAACACGTTCGCTGCAGCTGTGCTATTTTAACGGCAAGCACGCAGGGCCGGTAAGAAACCCGGACAAATCTCCCGAAATCCCACGAGGCGTCACGTGACACCACGGATGAGCTTCAATGCATTTGGATCCCCTAGACGTGTTCACAGTTCATAGTTTTGCACGACTCCGCTGTTCTAAAATACGAGGAAATTTATCCATAATTGATATTCCTAAGTATACCCTTCAGTAACTCCAGCGTAATTATAACCTTCAGTAACTTCGTCTAGACATGCATATCCTGTAAACGGTAACTAAAAAATTGTAAAATTCTTCAGCCGCAAAAAAATTTGAAAACTTCGTTTGGTTCAGTACCTGTCATATTTATTTTAAGTCCTAGTACACCAGTGAACAGAAAATTATTCTCATGACGTCGAGAATATTATATCAATGTGTAGCTAAAATCTGTTGAGGTGGAGTATGAGAGAGGACGTCGCATATTTCCTTTTAACTTTCACTGCTGATCGTACTACAGCCACTAAATGAATATATTTCTGCATATGATGACAAATTATCGGGATCATCTATTTCCACGGAAGAATGTGCCCGCTGAGGAACTTTTGGTTGAGAGGGATCGAAGATAACTTGTCTGAATAAAACCGTTGTTTCCACCAAGCTAAGTATCGAAGCCAGTATGGGTTTTCTTGAACTCCCTTTAGCCTGCTCAGTAGGCCGCCCTTTTACGTATAAACTTTAAGCAGCAAATGCTTTTTATTGCCACTCAAGCATTTTATTTATTGATAGCTCCCTTCTCCTCAAAACCAGTGACTTTCAAAGGAAACTAAACACTGCAGTGAAAAGCGCACGGCCGCCCCGGTGGCGCAGTGGTCTAAGGCGCTGGCCTTTGATCATTCGTCCGTAAGGGGTCCGGGTTCGAATCCCGGTGAGGCATGGATGTTGTGTTTGTCTTACGGAACTGGCTCTCTCCCTTCCCTGGAACCAGTGACCCTAAATTAGGGACGGGCGACTGCTTATAGCCCATTGAGTTGCTCACGGTGGTCGTTAAACCTCCAATCAAAAAAAAAAAAAAAAAAAAAAAAAAAAAGAAAAGCGCACGCTGTGTTACGTCTCTGGAGAGGCATCTTACTTTCCCTTCCCAAAACCACGTGGGGAAAAAACCCGTTATCCCAAAACCGCAGTTATTTTTTGACAGTTGGAGACTCATTTTCAGTATCAAAATAGATAACTCTCTTCAAGTGCCGAAGGTTTTAGGAAGGGAAATATTAAGCCATGATCACGACGCCACTCAGCGTCGTCGGCACCTGGGTTAAGTGTTGTATGACGCCTTCCGACATCACGCGTCAGTGAAAGTGTTAAACTTCTGACGCACAAGTCTATTTCGGTGACGGTTTGCTTCAGCTTGGAGATAGTTTACTTCGTAAGTGCCCGGAAAAGATATTAAATTATTTGATAAGTATACTGCTTTATTTGTTTACTTTTCAAACAAATCGGCAAAGGTTTGCAAATGTAGGCCATGCAATGATCAGGCTTTCGTTACGAAGTACTTCCATTTAGATTAAATGAATGCTACACTGATAGAAGAACAGCTTTAGCTGAGTGTGTCCGGTTGTGTTTTTGCTATTCCTGTTATTACGAGAGCCATCCAGAAAATAAGTACAGTTCGCGCATCACTCTCGCGAAAGTATTCGCATCAGAGTCGTGCATGCGCAGCTGTATTGCCTCATCCATTAGCTACGTCCTGACGCCATTTTGTGAGGTTGTGTTTATGTAAAAGGTTTATGTCGTGCGTTAATAGTGTTTAAGTTAATAAAATGGCTGGCCGGCCGCGAAGCCCGGTCTGTGGTAACATTTCTGAATGCAAGAAATGTCATACCAAATGAGATTCATTGACAAATTTGCGAAACTTACGAACAAAACACAATTAGTGCAGAAATGGTGCCGAAGTGGGTGTGAATGTTTAATGAAGGACGACGGAACGTTCATGACGAATTGCGCAGTGGTAGGTCTTCTCTGGGGTATGAGGAAAGAATGTCCACGAAAAACATGCATAGAGAAAAAACGCTCACAGAAGAAACGCCCACAGAAAAAATGAGGCCTTTCTTAATTACATGACAAAATATCTTAATTTCAACTAAACAATGGGCAAAACTAATCAGAACACTTCCTCCACTCAACTATATAAAGTTAACTACCATTGTAAGGCCATCGTAGTTTGTTTCCAAAATGGCGGAAGAGGTTCATCGTTCGGATGAACACGTCCTTAGCTCTTCTTCTCGAAAATAGAAAAATACCGATAGAAACAAATGTGGCATGTGTTCTTACGTCCGTTAGAAACATGTGGTCTTTCTTAATTTCATGAAAAAATATCTTAATTTCAAATAAGCAGTGGACAAAACTATCAGAGGTGGCGCAGTGTCTAAGGCGCTGGCCTCTGATCATTCATCCGTAAGGGGTCCGGGTTCGAATCCCGGTCAGGCATGGATGTTGTGTTTGTCTTACAGCACTGGCTCTCTCCCTTCCCTGGAACCAGTGACCCTAAATTAGGGACGGGCGACTGCTTATAGCCCATTGAGTTGCTGACGGAGGTCGTTAAACCTCCAATCAAAAAAAAAAAAACTATCAGAACACTTCCTCCGCTCAACCACGTCGTAGTTTGTTTCCAAAATGGCGAAAGAGGTTCATTGTTCGAATGAACACGTACTTAGTTCTTCCAAGTAGCGTAACTACGCTTCAGAATACTGGAAATACAACAGAATACTGGAAATGTAACTACGCTTCAGAATACTGGATGTAACTAACAACAGAATACTGGAAATAGTTTGCCTTAAGGTAAAGTATTTCCTGAATTCTGTTCACGGGAAATTGAGGAGTGACGCATTACCGAGAAAGCAAATTTAACGAAGCTCTTGAACTGAATGAGTATTAAATACATGGCAAAATAAAAAGAACTGACAAACAAGGTACCGCATAGGCTAAGTACAGGTGTGGGGGTGCACCAGAGTAATACATCTGTACCTAGAAAGGTATTTTAATTCATAAACCACGACTTGTGTTAATTCATAAACCCACGACTTTCAGTGATCCAAATGGGTAAATTACAAAATAACTTCAAAGGTGCCTGCAGCTTGGGCCCTTTTAAGCACGCGATGACTAATATATGGCCTCCCACTTATTACATTTTATTACTTACTTAAGCCTACCAAGGATCTGACCGAGTTTAAGATTAAGATAACTGGCCAAAGAGCAACTCACCGCTAGACAACTGGCCACATTCAATTTTTATCATGAAATTGCTGTGCACAAAAAATTATGGTGTTCCTATATTATCCCCTACTTGAATAAATGTGTACCAAATTGTTTCCTTCATATCTTTTTTTCATTAAGACATTAAGAGACATTTATGATTTATTGGCTGAAAGGCAGAGCGGACAACGGGCCACAGAACAACCAGAACGGGCCACAGAATAAAAATTGCATTTTTACCCCTTTCGTGTCCACTCTGAAGCAGGATGATCACAAAACTGCTAGTGGATTGCACAAAAATCGCCCTTTTGATATTACTTTATCAACTTCGAGGTAGGTCACCTCTATAGATTACAATTTTATTTCTGCCCCTCACCGTGCTTATGACGCATGTAGCTTTTATTCCACCGGTCTCATATTCATGAAGTTTACGTAACAAGCCAAGTTAACAGCTTTGCACTTTTACGTGGACATTAAATATTGATTACCAGACTTTAGTGCTTATGCCTTTTAAGTTTTTTTACCAATGCCATATTTATAACGTTTCCATAACAAGTAAAGTTAGTAATATTGAGCTTTCATTTACGCACCAATCATTAATTAACAGGGCCAAGGCCTAGGCGTTTTCAACAGCTTTTAATCGACCGATCTCGTATTCATAGTGTTTACATAACATGGAAAGTTAGTAATATTGCGCTTTTACTTAGGCACTAAATGTTAATTCATAGGCCCTAGCTCTCTGTTCTTTTAACAGTTTTTATTCTACCGATGTCCCAGGCCCTATTAATTAATATTTTATGCCTAAGTAAAAGAGTAATATCAATAATTTGACAATGTTAGACGTCATGAATATTCAGTGTGATTGATTAAAAACTATTAAAAAGGACTAGGGCTTATTAATTGATGTTTGGTACCAAAGTACAGAAGGAACGTTAATAACTTGATTTGATATGTAAATATTCTGAATATAACATCGGCGGAATAAAAACTGGGAAAAAGGCCTAGGAATAGGGCCTATATATTAATATTTAAGGTCTAAGTAAAAGCACAGCGTTGTTAGCTTTTTATGTCAAACGTATGAATATGAGATCAACGGATTAAAATCTGTTAAAAAGGTCTATTAATAGGCCTGTTTAACAGATTTTGATTAATAGGTCTAGGGCTTATTAATCAACGTTTGGTGCCAAAGTAAAAGCACATAATTATTAACTTTACTTCTTATGTAAACGTTACGAATATGACATCGGTAGAAAAACAACTGTTAAAGAGGCCTAGGCATAAAGCCTAGTGATTAATGTTTTATGCTAAGTAAAAGAGAAATATTAATAACTTGACATGTTAGGTAAAACTTTAGAGCTTAAGTAAAGGCGCAGTTTGCTAAAAAAAATCCCACCTTATCGTCCTTTTCCGAACACAGCATGAGTCATGCTGTAATTCCGTTATTTTGTTAACCCTTTAACGACCAAGTTCCTGAAACGTTGTGTCCAAGTCTACTTTATACAAACGACTGCTTTACCTATGTGTTCAGCGACAACAATGGTGACCGAATGTTACTTCTGCGAAACCCGTGGAGGCGGTGTAAATTTAAAGAACCGGTGGGGATAGGAAATCCTGTTCGCTCTAGGCGGGCGTTTCGGGCGTTATGGTCGTTAAAAGGTTAAATACCGTAGTTTTAAAAAATGTACGAAGTCACGACAATTTATTTCTCCACATTAAAATGCAATTCACACTAGACTTACATCGAACGTTTTCTTGAAATTTATTTGAAGTTCCCAATTCAATTCTCATTACACGGCCAAGAAACTGAAATTTTTATCGTCGTCTCCCTCTTCCGCTCGGTGCGGGTTGAGTTCCTCAAAGACGAATATTCCATCTATGACGATGTTGGAGAATTAATGCAGTCGGCTCTACATTACAAGTATTAAGTATCCCATGAATATTCGTCTTTGAGGAACTCAACTCGCCACTCCTCTGCTGCATATCGGGACCAGGGACAAAGTGCGTCCGGGGCCAACTTCACAGGGAACGATCTATGCATCCGCGTCCTCACACACCGGGAGTCTAAGGAAAACCCCAGAAAAACCGCACACTAGGTAACTAGCAGGACTGGGATTCGAACCCCCATCAGAAACACGTCAGCGTCTTACACATTTTACAGCGACTTAACGAACTGCGCTATGCCGGTGGTGAAAATATTTATATGGCCCCTTAAACTTTTGTGGCCAGTTGTCCGAACCCCGATCTGACCAGCTTTGTCGGCTGCTTAGTTAAAATTAAGACCTTTCTTAATGAAATTAAAAAAACAAAACAAAAAAACCCCTCATGTTTTTAACAGACATAAGAGCATATTAGTCTGCAGTTGACATATTTTCGAGGTGGGTATTTTTTCCGTGGGCATTCTTTCATACATTCTAATATACGAGTATAACAGCTGGTGCACAAAAATGGGGAGAGGAGAAGAAGCATCTTGTGCCGCAATAACCAAAATTTCATGCGAAATGCTATCCACATTATCCGGTCTCGCTACAGAACTTCAACATCGAAACCTTCGACACACGATTGAAATCTAACAGTTAACCAAACCTCAAATATTCCCGCCAATCGCTCCTCTTACGGGAAAGTTTTCGTCATATGGATACAGAAAAAGTGAGAACAGAGTTTTTCCGTTAATATACAAAAGGAACTGCAAAAAGCTTTCTGAAAATTCAGAATTTTCCTGATTTACGAAAAAACCGTGAAACTCGGGTTTTTTTCTGTCGTTTCACAAAAAAGGGTTTTATCAGAAATATTTTTCGTAAATTTGCGAAGGAATCAAGGAAAGTGGCTTGTAAATTTTTTGCAGTGTATTAAATATGAAACAGCTCTCTCGTTTGCTGCAAAGGTAAAGCACGAGTAAATACACTGAAGAGCAATTGAATTAGAGACAGCTGGCGTTATGCCAATGGGACGCTGTGGGTGGCCCTGTAAACGGAAACGACATGACGTATGCAGCGATCCGACAATATAAGGAGTGATGCGGTGGGAATCAGTAAAAATCGGACGCAGCATGGGTAAGACGAAGGATCTAAGCGCTTTTGATCGTGTGAAAATTGTCGGGGTCCGACGAATGGGTCACTCCTTGGACATCGTGCAGGCACTGGGATTTTCACGAGCCAACTGTGTCAGGCGAGCACCGTAAGTACATCGAATCCGGTAAAAGCATCCCTGCAAGGGCCAACTGCCGTGGACATAAGCATGTGCATTACCGGGGTCATCGTCGGCTAGCTCGCATTGTAAAAGCTGATAGACGGGCCACAGTGCAAGAAATCACTCGGCAATTTAACCCTGCTGCACAAAAACGTGTAAGCAGCCACACCATTCAGAACCATCTCCTCGCTATGGGGTACAAAAGCCATCGTCCCACGAGGGTACCGCTGCTGACCGCACCTCACAAGATGCAAAGATTAGCATGGGTGTCGGAACATCGCCACTGGACCCTCGACATGTGGAAAAATGTTGCCTGGACTGATGAATCGAGATTCACGTTGGTACATGCGGATGGCAGGATACGATTACGGCGCAAACCACATGAAGCGATGGATCCTTCTTGCCAGCAGGGTACTCTTCAAGCTGGAAAGGGTGGCATTCTCGTCTGGGGGACTGTTTACGTGGACTGAAATGGGACCCCTGGTACGTGTAACATCGTCCCTCACAGGTCAACGTTACCGCGATATCCTGGACGACCATTTGCTCCCGTTCGCGCGTCTCCAACATCCCACTGGGGACCTCATCCTGCAACAAGACAATACAGCTCCCGAATTGTATCCGAATGGTTGGATTAACACTCCACCCACGTGACCTCGCTTCCTTGGCCAGCTAGGTCACCTGACCTCAATCCCATCGAACACATCTGGGATGCCATCGAGAGAGATGTTCGATGCTCTGACCACCTTCCACCAAATCTTCGTGAACTGTGGGAGCTTGTTCAGGGGTCGTGGATCCGTATGGCTTCCCAACGCTTCCGGTGTCTTGTCGAGTCGATGCCGAGACGAAACGCCTCCGTCATCAGAACGAAAGGTGGTGCTACACGTTACTAGACAGGTATCTCTAATGCAATTGATCTTCATTGTATGAGTATACATGCATATGTCGTGTCGTGTGTATTACGTGACATCTACAACGCTATATATTGATGACAGATTTTGTTTTGATTGGAGCCTTAACGTTTTCCTGGCCCTGGGCACCGCAGGAGTCTCAGTCAAGCTCTGGGTACCCACATGCTTCCATTGTTTTCACCATGGAACAAAGTGGTGTTGGTGAAACACGCAAACAAACAAAAGGCATTGTACGTGTCAGTGAATCACGCTGCTTTGTTCGTATACAACCCAGTGATGTAAAAGAGGTTTAGCGCGTCTTGGGGGCGCTAAGGCACTATTTTTCAGGCTTAGCCGCTCTAAGGCGGTTTTTGAGGTTATCTGGGAAGAAAAGCAGGGCAAAAGAAATTTTTTAGATGATCAAATATACAAAAAAAGGGAAAACTGTGTTCGTCGTCAAGCATATTGAGTATCTTAATCAAATGTTCGAACTCCTGAAATGGCCGCTCCCAAGGTGGAATGGTCTGAGGTTCTGACTTCTGGCCATTCGCCTAAGATGGGTCCTGGTTCAAGTCCCGGTGAGGCATGAGGGATGCTTTTGTCGGATGGCGCTAGCTCTGTCGTTTCCCTGGAACCAGTGATCTCAGATTATGGTCACGTGACTGCTAATTCCCTACATCTTGATCATGGTGGTCGTTAAACCCAGAACTAAACTGCTGTTGTGCTAAACTGCTCGCCACCGTCTAATGGCGAGCAGTTTAGCACAGCAGAGCTCACTCTTAAAAAATTTTTGGCTATTTGTTAGCCTTTTCCCTGGTTCCCTTGCCACATTACATCGCAACGATTTGTTGTAAAGAATCTTCTGCACGCTTCAAATTATTTAAAACTAAAAGATTATAGTGTTACTTTGGTGCATTGTAATTATTATTTACTTTGGTTATGCTCCCTGTGATGAGACTTTTGATGTATTGGTTATGAAGTTTTTGCACCTTCTTTTCGTCAGTTTGTGTGACTTAATTTATTTTGGTATGTAACTTTTTGAATATGTCATTTTCGTTAGTAAATATTTTATCATGTGTATGTCTTAATGAAAATATGATGTTATTTGTAAAAATCGAAGTGTATAGAAATAGTTATACTTCTGAAGTTTTGTAATGGTTATACTTTTGAAGTGCTGCAATTTTTAGTTACTTCGGTTACATTGCATGCTGCGTGCAACCGTTGATTTCTATGATATAAGTAGCTGGAATTCATTAATTCTGTTTGCACATTTATATTACTATTGCTATACTGTATTCTTGAACTTTTGTTGTATTCTTGGACTTTTGTTGTTTATTATGATTGTAGATGTAGTCCCGGGTGTGTATGGACTAAATTCTGTATTGTTGTGGTGTAGCATGAAATTGTAGTTAAATAAATAAATAAATAATGGGTAACACAAAATGACTCTTCATCATCCACTTCATAATCTTAGGAAAAACAGTGTATTTGTCACACTTGAACTGATGTGATTGTGTTAACTGCATCCGTTTAAAGCAACTAATATGTATTATTCTTAGTAGAGAACCATGTAGAACGGCACAGCGATATTTAAATAAAAAATTGATATTCCTAGCATATAACTCTAACGTTACATTCTTTCTTCTATTTCACATTTTTTTTAATTAAGCTATTTTAATATCAATTGATAAAAGTAATCAGTAATGAAAATCTAATGAAAAATACTAAATAATAAAAACAACAAATCTGATTTCACAGGGCTTTTGAAACTTTTGAAGGAATTTCTTTCGGGTTGTTTTTCGTAATCCATTTACCACTAAGGCACTTTTTTATTTAGAACTGCATCACTGATGGCACCTCATAGTGTGATTGCTATACATACCCATGCAAAGAAAACCTCCATTCCACGTTTTCCCCTTTTTCTTGTCTCTTGAGTGATTCTCCGAGTCAGGGGTTGTTGACATGTCTGTTTCGTATGGATCCCGGGGTACCCTCCAAAAATGCTGCTGAACCTGTAGAACAAATGGAAGACGCTAACGACCCTACGCAAATGACTCTTGCTTCTACTCCGGTATAGCGTATTGTTTAATATACATAATTTCTTTAAGTAACTCGTCCAACAACAGAAATAAGGTTTGCGCGAATTCTCTATAACTCAGTGTTTTTCACTTTTCTTATTTCTGAAAAAATTGTGCAAAGAAATTTCGTGTGTTGCATTTCACGAGTTCCTAATTTATTCTGAGTTTTACTTTCAGTGTGTATGGAAAAATCTTTAGCTCTACTCCGGGTGTCAGAGCCACACTCAGAAAAATACTGCATCTTTTAAAAGCCGCAAGAACAAAGTTTTTACATGCTCACTGAATTAGAAACCTTGATGCAAAATTGCGTTGCCGCCTCGGTGGCGCAGTGGTCTAAGGCGTTGGCCTCTGATCATTCGTCTGTAAGGGGTCCGGGTTCGAATCCCGGTCAGGCATGGATGTTGTGTTTGTCTTACGGCACTGGCTCTCTCCCTTCCCTGGAACCAGTGACCCTAAATTAGGGACGGGCGACTGCTTATAGCCCATTGAGTTGCTCACGGTGGTCGTTAAACCTCCAATCAAAAAAAAAATTGCGTTGCCGCCCCGGTGGCGCAGTGGTCTAAGGCGTTGGCCTCTGATCATTCGCCCGAAGGGGGTCCGGGTTCGAATCCCGGTGAGGCATGGATGTTGTGTTTGTCTTACGGCACTGGCTCTCTCCCTTCCCTGGAACCAGTGACCCTAAATTAGGGACGGGCGACTGCTTATAGCCCATTGAGTTGCTCACGGTGGTCGTTAAACCTCCAAACAACAACAAAATTGCGTTAACGTTATTTACAGAGCCATAGCTACCGAGAAGGCAGGGAGGGCAACCGCCCTCCCAGAATTTTTATTCCAGAAGCGTAAATTCATACTCTGGGGGGTATAAAAAAATAGAAATTGTAACTAAAAAAGATAGTTAACCCTTCAGTACTTTCTTTTTAAAGACTTTAATTAGTCTCATACGGTATTCCATGAAGTTAACCCGGGTACAAAGTAACCAGTGGCGTACCGGAAAAACTCGAGCCCCCCAAAAAATGTTTTCGAGGCCCTTTTCCGAAAATCTGTTAGCTTTCAATTATTCAAAATTTTTATTTCCATGCTATTCACTAGGTTTTATTCGTGTTTTAATAAATAATATTATTTGGAACCTACGAATATTTTTGGTAAAATAAAAATTATTTCACTTTATAACGTGAAACACAAATGTGTACGTTATAATTAAAATGATTGCCCTGGTAGCCGATAAAATTACTACAAAATACTTACGTCAAAGTTAGTCATATCATATAAAATTTATTATTTTAAAGAACTAGGGCCTGATTTTTGAAACGCCTCACGATTGTACACACAAAACATGCAACTGCCGTGTGTCAGTGTCTAATGACTTTACTGATTTATACGAAATGTCACAACATAAGTAAGAAAATAATTAACGATTGAGATCTGTAGCTCAAAAAACGTGAAAATACTTAAATTACTTACTCTGGAATATAAGAAACACGCTCAACATAATGCCACAATGTTTTGGACACAGTAAAAAACATCTTTTGACTGTTATAAAAAAAAAAAAAACGTCTCTGATTTTTTGCTATCACTAAGAACACCTTTTAGTTCATTATATTCTGAAGAATGTGTAGTTATGTGCAAACAACTGTGCACATTATATTCATTGGTATAAAAAATGCGATCATTAAACTGATATTTCTTTCACATTCTCTTGTTAACATACACGCATAGAAACTATTGCGAGGGCTGTGAAAAGAAGCCTCAAGTTCTCTCGAATAGCTGCTCTCCCTTCATCCACTTTTTATGAACTAAAGCAATGGAAATGATTTCTGAAGATTTTACGTATTTGCTGAAAAAAGAATGCTTTTCGTGTTAATACTTCATTCAAAGCTGCCTTAATTCTTGGCCATTTCTTTAACCACTTTCATATAAAGTTTCCGCGAAACTTTTATAAAATCTTTTTGCTTTGTTTAGAGACCCTTTCAACCAACCCCCGCACTGCGGGGGTTGCGGGAGTTATAAGTACGCCTCTGAGAGTAACATACACTATGTGGTGTGAACATCTGTAACGTACCAGGAGATGTGACGTACCTGCCAGAAGGACGCACACGACATAAAGGCAGATAGGAATCAGGATAAAACGTCCGCGTAGCTCAATTGGTAGAGCAACTTATTCCGGAATGAGGGGACCCGGGTTCGAATCCTGGCGCGGATAGAAATGACGGAGAAATTTACTTTGTTATAATGGCGCCCGAACTATCCGGATGACCCGACCGTTCAAAATCTCGCATTGGTGTGATGTAATTTCCACACCGCGAGCTACGAAAAATAAGAGAATCCTTTCTCCAGTACTTCGAAAGAAAAAAAAAAAAAAAAAAAATAAGGGGGAGATGATGTAACGTACCAGGAGATGTGACGTACCTGCCAGAAGGACGCACACGACATAAAGGCAGATAGGAATCAGAATAAAACGTCCGCGTAGCTCGACCCGGGTTTGAATCCTGGCGCGGATAGAAATGACGGAGAAATTTACTTCGTTATACATCTCATATACCCATGAAGGGAATTTTCCAAAAAACAGTGATGGTGGCTTAAATATGCCTACCTCCATGAACTTTCGTAACATGTCGTTACGATGAAGAGCTCATTAATCATTTGTGCTCTGTCGCAGAGAGTTCGCTGAGCGTTTGACCTTGAACGGAATTTTTCCAAGCCCTACCCCTAAAGCTTGTTCCTATCGTTGCTTTCACTATCGGATACTCACTCGTTCTGCGCTGGGTTTTTTTTTTTTTTTTCGTTCTGTATTTCTGTGGAGTGTTGTGTTGTCGGCGTTCAAATAACGTTTAGGCTTTACTTGGTATTTGCAGACGGTGAGCCGAAAGTTTTGCAATATTTGCATAAACGCATGCGCTGCGGCTGGTATGTCACGTGTTTAAATTAGTCATGTCGCGCACTGCAGTCAGTCGAAAGGGATATGAAGCGATAGTTGTTGCTGTGAACAACATTGCATGTCGTCCTTCTGTCTGTGGTTGGGGCGCCTAAAAGATGAACAGCCACAACCAGCTTATTAGGGAACTTTTGCTTTACGAGTTTGAACTTGGCCATAACGCAGCTCAAGTAACACGAAACATTTGTCATACGAAAGGGGAAGGCTCCGTGGACCACAGCACAGCAACCAGATGGTTCAAGAAATTTCGCTCAGGTGACAGAAATCTCGACGATCAGCTAAGCTGAGATAGGCCGCGAACCTTGAATTCTGAGTCCGTGCGCCAGGCCGTAGAGAAAAATCCGACAATCAGCACTCGGAGATTATCAGGTGAGCTGGGCATGTCACAGATCACCGTGGTTTTGTCACCTTTAGGACCTCGGCAAGATATACAGGAGCTGCCGCATTGTCCCTCACGAACCGACGCCGTCTGAAGGAAACTGGCCGAGTGGAGGTGTGCACGAAACCCACGAGATGTACGTTTCATCAAGAGAATTGTTTCGTGCTAGGAAAAGTGGGTCTATTTCCGTAATCCTAACACAAACCAGCAGTGGTGGAGCCCGGAGCAGCTTGCTGAACCTGTTGCCAAACGTGGGCGCTTCGAGCACAAGGTGATGCTCTGCGTCCGGTGGAATTTCGAGGGGACAATCCATTACGAATTTGTTCCATACGGTCGGACAATCAACGCCAACCTCTACTCTGAGCAGCTGGAGCGGATGTATGCCGTTTTGGAGGAGAAGTAGCCGGCACTGGGGAACAGAAAGCGCACTCTCTTACAGAAGGTCAACTCTCTGCCTCAGACCACACGAACGACC
The DNA here is from genome assembly GCA_039090855.1 of Macrothele yani. NCBI lineage: Eukaryota > Metazoa > Arthropoda > Arachnida > Araneae > Macrothelidae > Macrothele > Macrothele yani. Next base: position 96,605,312 of record CM077007.1, on the reverse strand, counting down.
CGTGCAAAACTCCAGGAACTTGATGGCATCGAACTTATAGCACCCCCAGCATATAGTCCGGACCTTGCCTCGTCGGATTATTACTTGTTCAGGTCCAAGGCCCTCTTCCTTCGCAGGGGGCACTTCAACAACTAGGAGGAGGTGGCAGCTGGTGTGAAGGAGTTCTTCGCCTCGTAGGACAAGAACTGGTACCGCCGCGGAATCGAAGAACTGGCAGACAGATTGCTAAAGACGGTGCAACACGATGGCCTATACTTTGAATGCTAATCAGCTTTCGTCGTAAAGGTACGTATGAAGACATAAAGTGATCCAAATGTATTTCAAAACTTCCGACTCACCCTCTGTACAACCTGTGATTCTCGGGTATTTGCCTAGTTTTTATATTTTTAATAAAATTATGTCAAAAAACTGAAGTGTGATTTTTAAAGATCATAATACCTTCCTATAACGGTGGTGTGTGTGAGAAAGTAAAAATCACGTATTATTTGAGTGGAAATCGAAGGGATGTAATTTTGAACTCGAAGGGATGTAATTTTGAAATCGAAGGGGCGTAATTTCTAGTCTCGCCCTCTCATATAACACAAGCTTGCTACGGTCCTGGTTACTTACGAAGCATATATGAAAAATACGTAGTCACGTACTTCATCACGTGATCTAAGTAGCCATTTAAGTCTGCTGTTTGTTAATAATCGTCAGCAGTGTTCATCACAATGGGAAAAACAAAGGATCTTGTGGAGTTCGACAAAGTGCTCGTTTGGCTGAAGCGACGAGTTTGAAATCAGCAGAACTGACTGGCTTCTCAAAAGCTGAGATAGCACGGGTCTTTATTCAGTAAAAAAATAACCCACATTGCTTCACTAAGCGGCGTAAATGTGACACGATAACAGTCAGTCAGGAATGAGATCGCCAACATCTGAAAAGGTTTCTTACGAAGAAACAGGACTTCCTGTATGCAGCAATTTACCGATGCGTTCAATGATGGCTGTCCCCGACATATAGAAACAGGACTTTCTGTGTGCAGCAATTTACCGAATCATTCAATGAAGGCTGTACCAGACATATAGAAACAGGACTTTCTGTGTGCAGCAATTTACCAAAGCGTTCAATGAAGGCTGTCCCCGACATGTAGAAACAGGACTTCCTATGTGAAGCAATTTACCAAAGCGTTCAATGAAGGCTGTCCCTGATATATAGAAGCAGGACTTTCTGTGTGCAGCAATTTTCCGAAGCGTTAAATGAAGACTGTCTCCGACATATAGAAACAGGACTTCCTGTGTGCAGCAATTTACCGAAGTGTTCAATGAAGGCTGTCCCCGACATATAGAAACAGGACTTCCTGTGTGTAGCAATTTACCGAAGCGTTCAATGAAGGCTGTCACCGAAATATATCTCAGCGAAGTATGCTCAGAGAATTGTAGATAATCAGTATTGGCAGTCGCATGCCTATACGGGAACTACTGATTTCTGCAAAGAGTCGTAAAGTTCTTCTACAGTAGTGCCACGAACACCGTGACTGAACCCTGGAAGACTACCGTGTGGTCCGATGAGTCGAACCACGTGGTGTTTTACAGGCATAGACTTTGGCGGGTGTTCCATAAATCAGTGGTCCCAGCTTCGAGGTTCTGTAGATGGTGTTGTGGTTCTGTAGATGGTGTTGAGGTTCCGAAGGTGGTGTCATCGTGTGGTGCACGTTCTGTTGGTACAGAACAGATCCCTTGATATTTCTGTAAGTTCGGGTGTCCTCCAAGGATTATATGAGCATTTTTGTTGATCAAGTCCATCCTTCAATGTTGACTTGTTATCCACTAGATGACGGCTGTTTCATGGACGCCCATGCTACTTTCCATCGTACAAGATGTGTTCATCAGTGTTTCAGCACTGATGAACACACATAAAAGCGACTTCCACCACCTTCCCTGGCCACCACAAAGTCCAATTGGAACCTCATTGAGAATGTATGGGACCTGTTAGGGAAACAGATCCAAGAGCACAGTCCTCTTCCGTTACATCTGAGCAGACGCGGACTGGGACGCCGGGATAATGGGAGAATTTCCGGTAGGCAGCCATATTCTGGACCGGTAGGCCTTGTGCTAACTAAAAAAAGGATAGTATGTTTATACTTGTACTTCAATATTTTTGTCCATGAATACCAAGTTATGCTAAAACGGCGAAGCTGTTTTACCACTTTGACTACTTCAGAAAAACAACAACAAAACTACGTGGTAAATGTTGTGTTGAGACAAATAGTGTTTTTAGTACACCCCCTTCCTATTCCTTGACTTTCAAATTTAAGCCCTGTTCCTTTGGGCTGATATCCTCTGCCCCAGCCTGCTTTTGCCTGCTGCAGTTGAAAAATCAATACAACTTAACCAGTGGCTGCTCTAGGCCAGGGCTGGGATTGTTCCTCACCAAATATAACCAGATTTTGTTTTGGAATTACACACATGTATTACTTTTAATGGATTACTGGTACATCAAGCCTGAAAAGAGCAAAGGGACATCTCAATAAGGGAAGAAAACATATTATGGCACTGAGAAAAGAAGATTGTTATGTAACAAGAAATACAGGCGAAAGAGTGACAGAAGTGAAAGATTTCTACTGAAAACTATATGAAAGGGATGATACATGTACTTCAGACATTACGAAAGGTACCGTACCAGAGTTCTTCCAGTCCTCCCAGCAGAAGTTGCACACGCAATCAAGAACATGAAACGGGCAATAGCTCCAGGAGGAGATGAAATTACCGTAGACATCATGCAAGAAGCAAGTGGAGAAACTGAAACAGTACTCGTCCAAGTTTTCACTCGATTCCTTAATGAAGGGAAGATTCATGAGGATCGGAATAATGCTACAGTGATCCTGCTGCATAAAAAAGGGGACATTGAGGATCTCAGTAACTACAGACCTACCAGCCTCCTATCAGTGTGTTTTTAAAATCTTCACTAAAGTAAGTTCTTTTTCACCGCTTAAACAATTTTTCAGTTGCTATGCGTTGTTTATAAAATAACGTGGACAGAACGATGGCATCGTCGATTTACAAAGGGATAAAGATTAATGGAGATTATTTAACTCACCTTTGTTTTGCTGACGACGTAGTCATTTTTGCAACTACCCCATTAGAGCTGCAAAGTATGATCCAGGAACTTGATGACAAGAGTAAAGAAATGGGATTAAAAATGAACTTCAGAAGACAAAAGTGATGTACAATGCTTTTACAAGAAATGAAGATTCATCGATTGACGGGAAAAAGCTGGAGATAACCAATACCTACAGTTATCTTGGACAGAAAATATCAAGTGAGAGTCACACTGATGAAGAAATTAATCAGCATATAAAACTTGGATGAAACAGTACAATTTTTAAGGAAGAAAAGTACAATTCTTAAGAGCAGTATGCCATTATGTCTTAAAAAAATGTTTCATCAATGCATCCTACCAGTGCTTACATGTGGAGCAGAGACATGGACCTTAACTAAGAAAGACATGCAAAGACTGCAGACAACTCAAAGTACCATGGAGAGGTGCATGCTTGGTGTAACCAGGAGAGATAAGAAGAGGAACTCGTGGATCAGAAAAATGACAGGAGTGGAAGACATCATGATCAGAGTAAAATCCCTGAAATGGCAATGGGCTGGACATATTGCTAGAAGGACAGACTATCGACGGACAGCCGAAATTTTAAACTGGATTCCAAGGGACAGGAAAAGACCCAGAAAAAAGACCACATGGGAGATCGGTGGATTAAATTCGAAAGTATGAGGGAGTAACCTCGAGGAGACTGGCACAAGACAGACCGTTGTGGAAGAAACTTGGGGAGACATTCGTCCAGCAGTGGATTGATAATTGTTGACGATGATGAATGACATTCAGGAACATGTGCCCCCCTCCCATTTTTTTTTTTTTAGAACCGCCACTGAATTTAACCAAATATGTTTTCAGTCGTCTCAAATAGAAACTCCAAATTCGTTGTGTATGTTAACGCATTAAGTTTCACCTGCGGTAAAATGTTTTGGTTGCTCCTTTTTTTTATGCATATCTCTTTTTCTATTTTTTTTTCTGGACGAGATCTACATCTGATTTACTACTTTGTAGGCCTTAGAGTTACGCGAGTTCTTGAGCAACAGTTCTGAAAAGTCTGTTTCAGGTACAGTAAAAATACTTTTTCCATTTGAAAGTAATTAAATAAAATTAATTCTCGCGTTCTTTCATTACTCTCACTTTATAAATTTACACTGAAATTCTTGCAATTCTGGACACTTTCAATTTTTTCAAGAGATTTTGAATTTTGTAATTATTTTATTAATGGTAGGTAAGTCTTGAAAGAGCAGTTAATTTTTGACACATTTGGGTTTCCGTACTCACTAAAAGAGAAAAAATTTTTACAAACTCTGAATTCAGTTATCACAAAAAAATTAGGTAGAGTGGAATAATGTTTTTGACAGTCTCTCTCAGAGAACGTACCTTGTCTATTGCTTCTCAGCGACGGAAGAAATTTTGTTCTCACATTAAATTTTATTAGGGATCTGCGACCAGTAAAGTGAGTAAAATGTTGTTGACTACTGCCTCAATAAATAAAAATAATTGCAATGATTTGTAGACTTGTGCTGAAAAGATGTCTAGACAGTAAACGATGATGCTGATATTCCGTTTTTATTAGGGATGGTAATCCCTAATAAAAACGGGATGTAAACACTTAAATCTTCTGGTAATCCAAACATTACCAGTACTTTGCAGGGTACTGGTAATGTTTGACACACCAGTAGATTTAAGTGCTATTCTTATTAAGATTACATCCAATACATTACATTTATCAGGTACTGAAAAAATCTGATCTACTGATATCTACTGATTTTTTTGAGCTGTGGTCTATTGATCTTAGGTGAAAGACTTTGGCAACACTGGATGGAATACCTTGACAACTTTTCCTAAAAGGAGTCCGCACAAAAGCAGCTTCCAGAGCCGTTTATGGACCGCAAGTCTTCCACTGCATCTGATAGAGTTAAAGGACTGCCAACCACCTTGTGGAATCTATGCCAAACCGTATACGTGCTGTAATCCAGGCTAAAAATGGTATTGAATAAAAGTTTCTAATTCAGCTGCCGGTATGTGTATGTCGAGATGTATGTGCAATCTGTTTACTTTATTAACTGACAGTCACCTTTAAATTTGCATTTCCAAAATGAAACGAGAGTGCGTTTGCAACTCTTCAATCGATAATCGTTCTTGGATAACATGAGCTGACGGATACCGAGGAGATTTAGTCTGTGGATGTGACGTCATTACTTACTACGAAGGAGAAGCTATTTCGCCCACATATTTCATTACCTACACCTACTTTTTTTTCTAACACATTTACTGTTGTGCACGCATGCGTAAACCAATTTATTAACGTTTCGTCGGATTTAAGCCGTAGTCGAGTTTTATTCTAATCCCTTTTCTGCCATCGGTATTTTGCGGCAGTTCGGCATAAAAGAAACAAAGAAAAAACAAGGAAATTTTAATTTGCTGCTTTCAAAAACCAATTCTAAAGCGACAGAAATGTCAAAACAGGGAGCAATTCTTTTAGAAACACGAATAATACTGTCAAGAGTTGCGCTTTTAGTCAACGGGGCTTAGAGCGGATTTTGATTTATTTTTGCTGGGCAACAAAGTTCGTTCGCCATAGATTAAAAACTAAATTCCAATCGATAAATCACGAACGCAATTCCCAATAGAAAAGTCAGGGAAGACAAACAATTTCTTACATCCCAAAAAATTATATATATATATATATATATATATATATAAGCGCGTTTGAGGTTTATGTTTATGCTTTGAATCTCTAATCAAATGTCTAGCTGGAGAATAAATAAAACATCAGAAGATCAAATAAGTCTACCGCATTCGAGCGCAAAGTCAAATAACTAATTTCCAAAATGCCTACGTCTTCAGAAACAGCTGTAATTAGGCAGGCATGCAGTAGTAAATTAACCTTTCTTTTCTTACCACGAACAATTGTAGCAAATTGGAATCAGTGAAGCAAATTCGTTTTGTTTGTTTATTAGAAATGAAAAGGCAATTCTTTGCGTTCAAATTTCTCGAGTCTCTGTGCACTAATAACGGTTTTAACCTATCTCGTTCCAATCGCAGCTCTCCACTGATTTTTTTTTCTGTTTTTGTCGTTATATGTATTTTTAGGTGAATGAATGCCTCTGTAGACTGGTGCAAAAACTGATCAAAAGAATTGGAGATTGCATTCATACGGTCGTTAAGTAGAACTGCTGTGAAATTCAGCTTCATCTGAACATGTTAACCTTAAGCTTTAGAATATTTACAGTTCATTCTATTACTTCCGCTATACTTCATCAGCTTTCACACTTTATGTTTTTATCAGTCATGGTGTTTAACTATGCTTAACAATGAAGAACAACATCTAATGAATTAAATTTGTCAGAAAAGAACTCCTTGAAATGTTTACATTGTTGTTAAGCTCGTGAATTTGTAATCATATGTTGTTGGGTTTTTTTTTATTTTGCTTTTTTTTTTTTTTTTTTTTTTTTTTTGAAGAACGCAGGGCTCTGAACGCTCCTTTCAGCCAGAACAATCGATGAAAAGGTTGCTCAAGTACTTCTTGTTAAGGGTAAACAGATATCAGATTCATTGCCGGAGAAAAGTCTGAAGGGTTTCTAATTTTTTGAAAGTGTAATGTCGTGTCATTTTGATGAAGATTTGGAAAAGAAGCGCCTTTAAGAAAGTATACGTTTCGCGGTTTAACATGAGAAAAAAACCAGCATTATGCAGTAACTTTGAGCAAAACACAGCATCGTATAATTAAAACAGCATTGTACTGTCTAAATATTGATACACATTGCTCTTCCAAAAAGGCCATAAACAATGCCACACAATTATTGGCCACAATGAAGACGTCTGGGACAAAGTATCAAGTTTGTTTCCCAAAACGTGTTTCTGTAATTTAGTTTCGAGTATTGCGATGCGCTAGATACATATATATATATATACACTTCCGTCACGTAGCGGGAAAATACAACTACACGCTCACGAACATTTCAACATCTTTACGCTATCTACGGAGATTACTTGAATTTTTACCGTAGATACTGTACACCGTACAGTATCTACGGTAAAAACGGCACACTCTGACATGGAAGCTGTGATGTTGTTTTCAGGACTTTCTCAGTAAGCGGCATGTTCTTCATATTGGCGAAACTCACGGCTAGGCACCCTGGCATCGAACCTCTCACCATTCTTCTTCAAACTCGGAACGCGTAGTTTCTACGTTGTATCTGGACGCATCCAGAGACTACGTCCCAGCATATACCAGATGTGTTCGGTGGAGAACGAAACTGGGGATGCAGGTGGTCAAGAATATGTGTTCATCATAGATGCGTTCAATAGGGGACAAAGCTGGGGATACGGCTGGCGAAGAGTTGACATAACGTTGACAGTGTAGGAAACCTAAGCCACATGAGCACGCACATTACATTTTTTAAAAGTGACATCAGGTATCCGCAGAGGAAACGTAGGCACAGTAATACTATCACACGCAACGCAGTGTTGTCAGCGTTGCCCTGATGAAATCCAAAGGTTCTTGGCTATCGTTACATACGGCACTCAACATCATAACTCCAATGGTCTGGCAACGTGGCGTATCTGAACGTGTATTGAACCCTCCTTCTCGTTTAGGAAAATTATTTCCCTTATACAGTTATCGTCTGCTTCCAAATACAAGTCAGACATGTTGAAAAAGTTGACTCATATTATTTCTAAACCTTGGCGGCTCTTCACGCTTGACATCACAGTACTCATCGTGGTATTAGAGTGCTGTATCAGATTCCACCGTTCACTGAACGCCATGTATGTAATCCAGTTTCCACAAAACTTCCTCGAATGGTCTTTGTGGAGGCCAAAGTATGAAACGCCAGATCCACTTTTCGTTTGTAGCAACAGATGTGATAAGACATTTATGACACCAACACGACATTGCAAAGTTCTTTTCTAACGGGTGTTGCAATTTTTGAGTCATGAACACAAATAATTTAATTCATGAAAAATAATTCATTGGCATGATTACAGCAGATTGATACAAACGGTTTCGATATGAGGATGTATCATGCCGGATATACACATCTGCGCCATCTAGCGGTAAATATTTGTATCCAGAAAAGTGCAATATGTCAGGACTCCATTCTCATGGCTACACCTATCTCAGCTAAAAATTATTTTTCCTGTGCTTCATATACTTAGTTACATATCGTCAACATCGGACATTCTTAATCCACTGCTGGATGAATGTTTCCCTCAAATCTCTTCCACAGCTTCTAGTCTTGAACAATTCTCTTCCACAGCTTCTAGTCTTGAACAATTCTCTTCCACAGCTTCTAGTCTTGAACAATTCTCTTCCACAGCTTCTAGTCTTGAACAATTCTCTTCCACAGCTTCTAGTCTTGAACAATTCTCTTCATTGTCATTCCGGCATGTTTGCGAGTTTCATCCATCGTCTCGGACGTGGTCTTCAAACCCTTTTCTTATCCCTCGGTATCAAGTCTAGTATTTCAGTTGTTCAACTGTGGCCAATTCTTCTGGCAATCTGTCTAGCCCACTGCTACTCAAGGATCTTTATTTTGATCATGATGTCATCCACTGTTGTCATTATCCTGATTCATGAGTGCCTTTTCCTATATACACTCATGTCCAAAAGTTAAGGATAATCAATATACCTGTGAATTTTCAAGAACCAAGAGTCAGAAAGGCACGAAACTGAGTATGCTTATGTAATAACATTTTGCAGGTATAACAGTACAACAGCAGACAAAGCAAGTTATGAAACAAAGTTCATTGCACCACTTATGCAAATTTACAAAAATCAAAAACCCAGTTATATTCGTGCTGAGTACATAAAACTGAAGTGCACCACTATTAATAAGGAATGTGATGATCCCTTGCAGCCACGCAAGCCACGCATTGACTTCTTACGCTGCTTACCAGGTTGTCCAAGAGGTCTGTGAGCAACAAGTCGCACTACTGACGAATAGTAGTTTGGAGCTACGGAAAGGTCCTTGGTGGAGGATGACGGGATGTAATTTGCCTCCGTACTGCACCCCATGCATTCTCTATCGGATACATCTGGACATCTTGCTGGCCACTCATTGTGCTGGATATCTTCACTTTGGAGAAAATCATCCACCAGCTGAGCTTTGTGGAAGCGTGCATTATCGTCCATGAATACCAGCTCTGGACCCACGGCACCTCTGAAAAGTCTCACATGTGGTTCCAGTATCTCGTCTCTGTACTGTACCTAAGAGCATTAATGGTATATCTGTCGAAGATGTGAAGCTCTGTGTGCCTAATCAACAAGGTGGCTGCCCATGCCATGACTCCAGCGCTACCGAATTGGTTCCTTTTCCTGATGTCAGTAGTATTATAACCGGTTCCTCGTTCTCTTCAGAGAGTGGCCTGACAAGAATCATTCTGTAAACTGAATCTGGACTCATCAGTGAAGAGCACATTTCTCCACTGATTGAATGTCTAGTTTCGATGTTCCCGATTCCAGTTTAAACGGGTTCCCATGGGTGAGCAGAACTCAAACTACTATACGTCTGGCATAGATACTAGTTGCCTTGAGCCTCCTGTAAACAGTTTGTCTTGAAACTCTTGGTCTTGAGGCGTCCGCATGCTCTGCAGAGAGTTGCCTGGATGAAATCATCCTATGACGTCGTGCAATTATTACAATATACCGGTCCTGCTGAGGGGTTGTGGCTTTTGGACGACCTTGCAGTGGTTGGAGTCTAACCTCTCCCGTGTCTTGGGACCTTCTCCAAAGCCTGGAGATGACACACTGCGGGACATTCAGTGTTCTGGAGATCCCAGTCTGTGACTGTAGTGATTCGAGCCTTCCAATTATTCTACCCAGCAAAAAAAGGGTCAACCTGGTGTCTTTGTTTTATATTACGTTCCTGATCTCCAATGACAACAACTCTTCTCACGGGGATTGCAGAAAATGGAATAAGACCTTCTGGGTTGGGTAAGTTGTTTTTATGGAACTGCGAGATATTTGCAATATCGAACGTCAGTGGAGGTTTTCAGACCGTGCACTGCGATTGGTTTAGGTGTGTGACTAATCTACTTACCAAGGTCTGCTGTTCTATCTGTTTTAACCCTTTACTTAGTATGTTTTACCATTTATGCTTAGCTTTTGGACAACAGTATATTTTGACCACATCAAGAATGCAAATCCCCGGGCTTCTTTGAGTTCTTCAAAGTCACTGTATGTACCTTTTAGCTAAGGTCCATATCTCTGACCCATAAATAAAAACTGGAAGGGTGCATTGTTTAAATATTTTCCTTTTAAAACATAGTGGCAAAATGCTCTTAAAACTTGTACTGTTTCTTCCAAAGGCACTCCACCCAAGTTTCGTACGTCTATTAGTTTTTTCTTCGAGTGGCTCTCGCTTTATACCCGTTGTCCAAGACAGATGTAGGCATAAGTTACTTCTTAATTTGCCCCAAATACTTCTGAATGATTAGTTCTTGCAAAAGCGTCGTACATTAGATTTATTTTCTGGAAGTTCGTCTTTAATCGCACTCCTTTACTCCTGTCAGCAAATTTCTGGATTAGTGATAGCATAAGTCATTCCTTCTTTGGAGTTCATTCATCATTCCTGCAAAAGAGTCATTCACGATTGATCATTCAAATGAATGGTCGTTCGCTTTCCACTCCGTTGTCTGACTACACTAACTGAGCAACTCATTCTTTGCTCCAAAGCTCCTGCTAGGCCAGAGAGGAAACCGATTGTTGTATTATTTTGAATTGATCAATTTGTTTTTTAATGACTCTTGAATTTTTTAACCTGGCTTCACGCAAAAAAGTGAAGGGCGGCTAGGTAAGGAAAATATCGCCTACAGTCTGTGAATCTCTACCTAACTATTTTAGTTTTACAAATAACATCTCTTTCGATTTTGTCACATTTTCTTTTCCAAAGGTAATTAAAAATTAGACTTAGCTTTTTGTATGACGTTTAGTGGAACAATAGATGTATGTAGATGATAATAAAATTTTGAGAGGTGCATAATATTTATTATTTTAGCTTTTAGTATACAGGGAAACGTCAAGAGTTTTATAATATTTGATTACTTATTTTTTTAAGCAGTCATTCCACACACTAGTCTCTCTCTCGCTCTCTCTCTCTCTCTCTCTCATATCTCTATACCTTTATTTGAAGAAGGAACCCCTAGAATTTGTATTTCTTCATTTGTAATTTTGTACTAGTTTTGGTTGATCTTTTTCCATTTTCCAAATAAAGTTTCGTTGCTTTTTGTTTTCTTTATTTAAATCTATTTTGCCATAAATATTTTATTTTTCAAAACTATAAATATTAACAATTGTACCATAAATAATTTATTGTTCTTGAATTTTTAAAACATAATTTATATTTTTCTGAAGCAGAAAATCATCTGATAGTTTAGAAATTATTTTATGATAATTATACATATGAGTGATAAAGAGCAACCTTGTCTCAAACCAGTAAGTAGTTTAAAAAAGGAGTTTTTCTTTTTAATTTTCATGTTGTCAATTGATGTGCCACCGCCCCTGCCCCCCCCCCCCCAAGTCAAAAACAAGAAGCAAGAAAAGCACTGAAAGAGATGGAGTACGTAACTATTATAAGAGAATTTTGAAAATCCCCACACACTTTGGATGAGAGCTTCCTGCCCTTTTACAACCCCACTTTCTCGCCATTTTACATTTCATTCCCAAATAGAAATGTAAAATGTCGGGATCTATACTTACAAGAGTGGCAGATGTTCCTATTGCCTAAAAGAATTAGATGCCAGTAAATTTCCAGAAAATGAACCAACTTGATTTATTTTGAAACACTAGCAAATAACTCAAAAACAAAGGCACGGACAAAAACAATTTGGGGATACAGGAAAACGACATCATTCAGAATGAATATGCTTATCAAGATTTCTAAGCCCTGGGGCTAAATATAAAAGTTACGGATTGAGTTATAATTCACTGATCTTTTTGGCAAACTACCCAAAAGAGTACAAGTTCTTCAACCATTCGCGGTGAAGGATTTGCCATCAGCCAGTTCGTGGTGAATGATCCTAGCTCACCATTGAAATTAATGTAATTCGCTTATCATTTCGGTTAAAGTTTCACCATTATTTCTGAGCTGATTGCCGATTGCTCCCTCACATAACAGTTAGCAATTATTAACTCTCGACATTATTACTTTTGACGTAGGCCTACGTCTAACTCCGCGGATAGTACGGGGAGACCTACGGCCTACCGCCTGTGACAAAAATAGGTCCCAATTGAAATCATTATAGCGTTAAAAATATGTGCCGCACACTAATCGTGTTAGCATATTCGTAAACAACATGGAGTCTAATTCGCGTACTGCGCAATACATCGTGCGCGCGACGCTTTTCTTGCTCCCTGTGCGCGGGGGAGACGATGCAATATATCTGGGGACGCCGCCGCGTTTGACTCAGTCTATTTCGGCAACCGTACGCGCAACACGACTGTGCGTTGTATCGTTTTAAAGCTCTCGAAGAGATCTATTCAAATATACGAAGAACATTTCGCGGTGGTTTGAACTGAACATTTTAAAAATTGTTTTCTTGTGAACCGGTGAACACTTTTGACAATCTGGACAACCGTTAGTGCAAAACGCTGTGCGTGGTATCGCTTTAACCCTTTAACCGGCTGGAACGAATTATCTCGGGGTTAACAAAATTGGCTGAAATCAGCTCGAACAAATATATTCTCTGTCTCAGAAGTAGGACGAACGCGACAGAAACGAGTGATCCTACGCATCAGAAAGCGTTGCTTTTACCTTAGGTTTGTCATTCTAAGTGGTCATTGGATTGTCATTAATCGTCCCTGTCTGGTTTTCATTTCCGTTAAGAATGTTATGAAAAGGGCGACGAACCTAACAAAGAAGTGAAAAGATGTTTGAGTAACTTGTTTCTACCCTGAGGCATGATGTTCATATCCGGGGGATTACTTATTCCGAATCATTCCTTGGGTGATGGAACAGAGAATAAAGGACTATAAAGAAATCAGGCTACATACTGTAAGACTAAGGACTGCAAGAGAGCACTTACAACCAGCGACAGATTTCTAGTCGATACTCTTAAGATGAAAGAGGGAAAGGGATTGTTTTGCCGTAGTGTTCGTATAACCAGGTCACTATGAGAACAATTCTGTTGGAGGAGCGCAGGAAAATTTCGGCAACTTTTGGTTCAGGTACATCAGCCGCTTAAAGGGTTAAAGCTCTCTACGAGATCTGTTCAAATATATATATAAAGAACATATCGCAATGGTTTAAACTAATATTTTTAAAAATTGATTTCGTGTGAACAGGTTTACATTTTCGACAATGACGCGGAATTCGCAGAAAGAACGCAAGCAAAAGTAGAGAAAATCCAAACGAGACGCAAGGGCAAGTGATGAGTAATGTTAGAAGCCCAAGAAGACTGAAGCCCAACGAACCAGAGAATATCGAGAACGCCTGAACGCAACCGCCGCCAAAGAAAAATCCAACACACCGATCTAATCCATTCATAGCCCATCTCTAACTTTGCTCTGTGTTCGCGATGTATCCGGCATTATTTGTAAAAATTATTTAAGCTACTTTTCATAGCATGAAACCTTTCTCGACTAGCTCATTTCAACTCCCTGATCTGCAACTCCTACTCCTACGTTCCAAACTGACGGCTCAATCAGAACTGAGCCTACCTGTATTTCTTTTTCTTTTTTTTTTATGTGGAATTCGTTTCCGAAATAGCGCTGGCGGAATAAATTTTAACGTGCTGCGACTTCAGCGTGTGTCACAGCAATGGAGGATTGAATGTCAATTCACAGCGGTTCGATTTCGATGAAATTTTAGTATGTGGTAGGAGATAAACTGAGGACGAACCCTATTCAAAATGGGCGAAATTGGGTTAAAGGTCAGGACATAGGAGCTGGATCTGTTCCTTCGCCCTTATGCGTCCTAACTTACGTAAAAATGCTTCAATTGCGGCAAAACTTTATCATGTTGTTCCGGATATACACTGAACCAGTTTTCTTGAATATTATTGAAATGGGGTCAAAGGTCAGGGCACAGGAGCAAGATTTATTCCACAGCCTATATCCTAATAACTTGACTAAAAATGTTTCTATTGCGACAAAACTTTAGTATGTTGTTCCAGAAGTATGCTGAACCGGTTCTGTTGAATATCATCGAAATGGGGTCAAAGGTCAGGGTACAGGAGCAAGATTTATTCCACAGCCATTATCCTAATAACTTGACTAAAAATGTTTCCATTGCGAAAAAATTTAGTATGTTGTTCCGAAGGTTATGAACCTGTTCTGTTGAATATCATCGAAATGGGGTCAAAGGTCAGGGCACGGGAGCGATATTTATACCACAGCTTTTATCCTAATAAGTTGACTAAAAATGTTTCCATTGCGACAAAACTTTAGTATGTTGTTCCGGAAGTATACTGATCCAATTCTGTTTAATATCATCAAAATGGGGTCATAGTTCAGGGCACAGAAGCGAGATTTATTCCACAGCCATTATCCTCATAACTTGAGTAATGATGTTTGGTATGTTGAAAAGCGTATCGTAAACAATGCATTGCATGATTTTACTAACTGGTTGAATCAAAGGTGGTTCATGGGTCAAAATATTGGCTAGACTTAGAAAAGGCATCTACTCAAGGAAGAGTTACCAATACCATTCCGTTGTAGGCGATCAGCAGCCTAATAAATATATTTCATTGCAAAGAAAGATTTTCTTAATGGTGATCTAGTTGGAAGTTGAAATTGGGATATACAAGTAACTCGTGAGTTGTTTTTTTTTTTTTTTTTTTTTGACAAAATCAAATTTTTCAAAGAAAGAAATTATCCGGTACAATACCCCGTTTTGAGCATGGTTTGTTGCTACATTTAATCATGGGTGGATTTTTGAAATTCTTTCATTGTTAAATTGGCAAAATTAATTCACGACTGAATTGGTTTTGAAACGCATATTTCAGCAGTTCTCTTTCATCCAGGATCTGACAGAATTTTTTTTCATGGGAGAATTAATAATTCTTAATAATATTATAGTGAACCGCAGGTCTACAGTTAAGATTTGCTATCTTGTTTGACAGTCCCAATGCAACCGTGCCCGCTCTGGTTGTGGGTGGCTGTTAAGAAGCCGTCCAACTATCTTCCATACACACTTAGTAGAGAAAACATTAGAAATAGGTTTAATCGACAGTTGACATGTGCATCCCCCGTGCAGAGAGCAACATACCCTAACCAAATGCAGGCGATAAATAAGCGGATAGCAAGGCATCCCAACAGTACATCGCAATCGACGAACATGGGGAAACGTGGTGATCTCAGCGAAATTGAAAGTAGACACATTGTTGGCGTAAGACACGTGGATCCTTCTGTAGCCCAAGTGGTGATAAGCCTAGGGTTCCCGGGGGTAACCGTATAAAGGGTGTACCGCGAGTATACCATCGACGGAAGTACCAGAGCTCAGAGAGCAATAGGTGGCCGACCACAGGTCATTGATGACCAGGTCCGACGTAGAATATCCAGGCTCGTACAAACCAACTGCTTGGCAACAGTGGCGCAAATCATATCCAGGTTAAAAGTCGGAGTCCCAAGTACTGTCAGCGAGCGAACTGTACGATGCACATTGTATAGCCTGGGGTACGGGAGCCGATGCCCTACTCGTGTGCTATTGTTGACTGCTCGTCATCGGACAATACAACTCGGGAACATCAAAACTGAACTTCTGCAGAGTGGAGCCGCGTTGTGTGGTCAGATGAATCCCGTTTTTATTTGTTCCGAGCTGACGGGAGGGTGTGGGTGTGGCGTCGACAGTATGAGCTCAGGGCCCCGTCATATCAGGTCGGCTCTGTTCAAGGCGGTGGTGTCTCTGTGATGGTTTGGCGAGCCTTCTGATGGGACACATTAAATCACTTAGTGTGTCTGGAGAGATCCTTAACCACTGCGCGCTACCAGCCTGTGCTAGCTGATCACCTTCACGCTTTCATGGCATTCGCACATCCTGAGGCCGATCGTCTGTTTCAGAAGGGCAATGCGCCGCCCCACTGGACAGCAACTACTCAGAAATGGCTCGAGGAATATTCCTTTGAGTTTGAAACCATCCAAAGACCCCCAAGGTCCCCGGATTTCAACTCTATGGAAGCTTTCTGGGAGTGCTGGAGCGGAACATCAGATTCATCGTTCCTGGACCGACATCTAGGGAGGAGTTGTGGGCAATGCTGCAACAGTCATGGCTGGCATTACCTCCGGAAACCCTCTTGCATCTAGTGGAGACGATGCCTTGGCGTTTACAGGCTTTTATGCTAAAGAACGACCAGCACGCTATTAGGTAGATATCTCTAATGTTTTGTTCATTGAGTGTACATATTTTATTATTTCAACAGTTTTTACAATACTTTATGCCATAGAATGTTTCTTGTCTTTATGTTCGCGACCACAAGAAACTGTTTAATCTGCATTACGGAATAGCCTGTTGTTGCAATCTTACGCAAGTAAATTTCGTTAGCGTCTAAACAGATACATACGCATGTTTCGTCATTATCATTGCAAAAACTACAGAGAATTACACTAATTCCCTATGTAGAAACGTAGAATTGTTCCATTGTCTACATATTACGAAACCTCTTTAGCGTGATTAATTTAGACGACTGAAACAGAAACTGATATTGAAACGTTCTTTATTGATGACAGAAAATATGTTATTTCTTGAATAAAACTTGAAGAAAACTGTTTTATTTTTATAAAAAAAACTTTCTCTTGACTAAAATGAGAAACATTTATGCGCGGTGATGCTCTGTTAAGTTACCAAGGACACTACAAAAATGTTGATGGAAAACAGCATCGCCGTTATTAGTAATAAACAAATATACATTAAATATAATTAGGAAAACAAGGAGTCATCTGTTTTAAATAAAGTAGACTGCTGGATATTGAAAAAGGCAAATAGAAGAAGAGCAAAGAAAGCCTTTGCAGAAAACCCGAAACAAATGATCTGTAGGGAAAGAAAAAATTATCTAACAAGATGACAGGCGACGTATACAGTAACTCGGAAAGGGAATAGTTTTTTATTTTCTTTAGCGCTGTCTGAGACAAAGCATCTCAGAATGTGAAAGAATTACAATGGTCTCAAAGAAATGTCAGAAATTTGTTCATTATTAAGAATGCAATGAATTGTGTAATTAGACAACTGCGCTTTCGGGGGGAGGGGGAGGTGGATTTTTTTTTTTTTTTTTTTTTTTAGCGGAAGTTCATGGCAAATTTCCCGCTGAAATATTATATTTTCGTTCCTGATACACCAAGATATGACACTGACAGCAGGAAAAATCTTGTTATTAACATGCAATTATTTTGTTTAATTCTAAGATGATGTTTCTGACAGTCTCATGTCCGTATACACAACAGTAAATGCTTCATTTTTTAAGAATACCATTCTGATAAGTAAAGTTAATATTTCTATCAAGAATAGTGTTATGAGCATGATAACATTTTTATTTGGTAAAACTGTAGGCCAAGTGAATATTTTGATTGCGTGCTTCGTAAGATTCTCATTTCTAACAAACACATTGATGTCAGAAAATATGTAAGAGAGTGTGTGTGTGTGTGAGTGTGTGTGTGTGTGTGTGTGTATTTTCAGAGCTTACTTTGACCTACCTGTAGCATGATTTCTCGTTGTATTTCATGAGTTAATTACTTTCCTTCTATGTCATTTTTTAACTTTCTCTTTTCGCATTGATAGCTCTTACGTCATCCAAATTCTTCCGTTTTGAACTTCGTTATTTTACCTGAGTCTTCATTCTTCTGTTGCCTCCTCTCATTAGCGTTCCAGGTTTTCCCCAATGATTCTCTTCTTGCCTTAATTTCTTTGTTGTCGGTTCTTCACCTTACATCCTTGAACTTCTTTCTGCGAACTGACATTCTGATGTTTTCCTGTTCTGTTGTTTCTACGCTTTCATCTCGGAATTTCCGCTTCATTTTCTTTCAGTGTTCATCCCTTTGCTTTCCTTGAGCAAATGATAAACACCGATGCTTCTTTTCTCTCTTTTTCAGCCTTTCCCTTCCTCCTTTAATGTTTTTATTTTGTGCAGCTCTTCATTTTCTAGATGCATCTCTCTCCTTTCTGTGAGTAACTAAAGAACGAGTGCTTATTTCCAGCGTAGCTTGAATATCATTCTGTTGGTGCACTTGACTACGAATTGATGGTACCACCACAAGAATGAGAGACTTTTCATTCTAATCACTAAGAAATCTCGTATGTTATTGCAAGTCAGAAAATGAACCGGACTGCCTTTCTGTTCCAAAGAAAAATATTCTCGAAAGGTAGATTTTTTTCTTGCAGCTCCAGTATGAATATTTTTTCTAATTGCTCATTCCGCAGACATACTGCTTTCAGCGAAAACTAATGAGCAAATATATCGTTTTTCTAAAAGCTAATAGCTTTTTCCATTTGAAGAACTTCTGACAAGGTATGCACATCAAGTTTTATTTTGTACAAAATATTTCTCACATTTCACTCGGTTCATAGAAAGTAGCATCAGGATTTGTTTTTTCTGTCTCTGTTTTAGATCACATCGTCACAGCATCAACGGTTGACTACATTTAACTCTTGCACACACAGAGATCCGGCAGTAATTTCATATATTCTTTATTGCAAGCTTATACTACAAAGGCCGTTCCATAAAAACTGAGAGTTTTTTTTTTGAGTTGGCAACAGTGCGAAGGGAAGAAATAACAACCCAGACGACTTATAGTGGCAGACGATTCTGGTTTCGTTATTGCGCAGTTGTTTAAGGTGCGTCTGCATTTCGCCATAGAGCTATGGAAGTGAGTGATGCAGAGTTAAGAAGTGGAACGCGTTGAGCGATAAAATTTTGCTATCGTTTGGGTAAAACGGCTCCAGAAACATTTGATTTAATGAAGAAAAACTTACAAAACTAAATGCTTGGGTGAGTCAACGATTTTTAGCTGGCACCATGATTTCAAAAAGGGCGTTTGTCGGCAGAACTCGATTCTAGGCCTGGTCGACCTGAAGTGCTGTTATGGAGCGTATTGTTAACACTGTTCGGGAAATCCTGCAAGAAGATCGACAAATGACGTGTGAAGACATAGCGGCGTCAACTAATATTTCTAAACCATCGGCATTCTGCGTTTTACGCGACAAATTACTGCTGCATCGTGTGTGTTCCTGATGGGTATCTCATCACCTGACGAGAGAACAATTGTTAGCCAGAGTTCAGGTGTGTCATGAGTGGAAACAAATGATTGCAAAGGATCCAAACATCCTAAACACAGTAATAACTGCCGATGAAACATGATTTTACTATTTCGACCCTCCCACGAAGCGCGCGACGAGTGTCCGATAACACCCAGGCTCTCCTCCTCCGAAGGAAGTCCGAAAAACCAAATCAGCTGGGAAGGTGATGATGATCATTTCCTTTGATCATACAGGTGTAGTCTACCAGCCTGCCGTTCCTCCACAAATTACTGTCAATGCTGAGTATCACATTTCAGTCTTGAAGCGTCTGCGACGACACATATCGATTAAGCGACCGGAACTGGTGGGCGAGTGGATCCTACTTCATGACAACGCCCGCCCACATGTGGCTGCTTGTGTTCAACAGTTTCTTACAAAACGCAGTATTGAAATCATGCCACAGCCTGTGCTCAATCCTGACCTTGCCCCTTGCAATTTCTGGTTGTTTCCAACAATAAAGGGGAAGTTCCGTGTTGCAATATTCAACACAGATGCTGACGTTTTTCAAGCTGTACAGGGGTCGCTAAAGCAGCTTCCACAAAATGCCTTCTCCACATGCTTTGAAAAGTGGACTGAACGATGGGACCGTTGCATATCATCCGAGGTAAGATACTTTCAGAAAGAATAACATACTTCGCTGTACCTATATTTCTTCATTTTGTGTGATTTTACTCTGTTTTTATGGAACGGGCACTATACATATAAGGTTACCACAAACAATCAATCAGTCTTGTACACGTAGACTCTGCGTTAACTCATACCACAAAACAGTGGCATTCTACATTGAAGTGATATAGTGTGCATGATCAAAAGGTTCCGTGAGCAGTGACACAGCGACTAAATGCCAAAATGGTGAAGGTGGTGGAGAGTGATCGCTGTTATCGTAACCTGCAAGCTCCAGCATAGGTGCCTGAACCTAGTTAGCTCCCTTATCCCACACAGCACGGAATATTTCGTATATGTTACAAGTACGTAGCACTGAAACATTGAGACTTTTCAGATACGTTGCGCAATCTAACAGTAATGTTTCAGAAACCTTACGATTACGTCAAAATGTCCTCAAACATTACCTAACTTCGAAACGTAACCGATACGTTACAGTGAAAGGTCTTTGTAACTTCAACATACCAACTTCATGTTAATGTTACGTATTTGAAAGATATTTGTAACTTCGTTACATTACTGTTACGTATTAGAAAGATATTTGTGGCATCTCCATGTTATTATTACATATTTACTACGTTGAACATTATGGTTTTAATAAACTTTGTAAAATGACAATAAAAAATATTACACTCGACAGCTGTTTCAAAAGCAACAACAGTCGTATTAAGAGTTGTTTACGTTTTCACATGTTCAACGCAGTCCGCTGTCCATTGGAAACAGTGGAGGCGTTTATTTATTGATAACAAAAGAAATAAAAATCGGTCCCAAATGAGGATGTCAAATTTCTATTATACATGTGGAATAGATTATATTTCAGCGAAAAAAAGAAAGAAAATCAAATTCGTCATTTCCCTAAATACCTACCATTACGAAATTTCTCAGCTTCAAGTAAAAAAACATGCTGGTATAGTACACTAATACAACAACACAGCCATCTACTTAGATTTTATAAAATGCTTTTTAGAATTTAAAAATTATAATAATCAAAACAATTACTTACGTTCAGATGATCTTGAATCACAAAAAAAAAAAAAGGATGAAATATTAAATCAACTAACTAGCTAATTCGAGTACGACAGTATCTTCAAAGAATATCCCAGTAGCACGTGGAAATACGACTACGAGAGTGCTTCGGTGAAATGGCATAAATGCGCATGCGCATCCACGCCGTTGCCAAACCAAAAATCTTAAATATCGCCGGAATGTAATATCAAGGTAGCAATTATGTACAATAGAAACTATAAAACAGTAGTGTCGGTGAATGTTATTTTTAACGTAACCGTAATGTTCAAGAGTTTGTTCCAAAATAGATGTTGCTGAAACGTAGTTGTAAGATATCTCTGAAAGTGTAACGAAAATGAGAGATTGTAATATTGTTGATACATATTTGAAACGTTTTGTGCTGTATGGGATCTTTCAGTGCGTGTGGAGACAATTTCGAGTGAAAATGTTTTGGGGCTTCGTCCAATTCAGAAGTATGTCAAAGTTGGAGCAACAAACAAACATGAAACTTTGTTTCAGATTCGGTCACTGCTAAAGACACTTGTGCAAAACAGCTAACAATACGTGAAGATGATGTTGTGATTCAAAAAACAGTATTCAAATGATTTCAAAGGTTCCATGAAAGAAACTTTTCACTTGAAAATGAGCAAAGGAGTAGTCGTTCGTCAAGTGTGAGGAATGACGATATTAATAAAATCCTCAGTCTTATCAGTTTCATCTGTCGTTTGAAAATTAGAAAACTCCTGAAAGAAACAGGTTTGTCATTCGGTACAATTCCAGTGGTAGAATTTGGAAACAAACTTCGCTGGTCCGGCAGAGCTGGGTGTACCACAAGTTGGTGGTCCGCACCTCATTTTACAGGTCAGCAAACGACCCCATTAATGCGTCTAATATACACAACAAAATTAGAATTGCACGTAAATAATTTGAATTACTTTAAATTAGGTGTTCATTAGTTGGTACAGTGAAGCATAAACTTCAACTTGAAATTAACTAGAAAAGGTAGCAAAAATATTTCAAAATAATTTCACATTGATTACAATTTTTATGCCAACTAATGAAAACGTAATTTACATTTGACTACAGTCAGTGTTTTGACAGATGTACGGTTTAGTAGTAACTTTTTTTGTCTTTTCACCTGAATGGATCCAAAGTGCCACTTCCGGAAGTAAATCAAATTATGCAATATCTGGGGTATATATTAATACTCTCATTAAGTCTAAAAAAGTTTCAGTTTCCAGTTTGTTTCACCAGAATGATTTGATGTCCCTTAGATTTCTGAATCCCCATACACACTTGGTTGATGTGCAAGAAGCAGATCGCAAAGTCTTAATCCCAGCAAAATTCCACATACAGGCCATTGAATTAAAAACTTTATTCAATACCGGGGTGGACCTACTGTAGTCCGAATTGCAGCACGTATGCGGTTTGGCATAGATTCCACTAGGTGTTGGAGCGCATCTTCGTCTACAGCATACCAGGCGTTCACCAGGTAGTCTTTTAACTGGCTCGGATTCGACAGAAGGGAACTTTGCTCACAGATCTGTTTTTTTAACATGTCCCATACATTCTTAATGCGGTACAAATCCGAGCTTTGTCCAGATAAGAAAATGGAATTCGTTGTTATGCTCACTGAATTGCTGCTGAACATATCTTGCGCGATGGACAGTAGCATTGCCATCTATGAAATAGCCGTTACCTGCTCGGTTATTGCTGGGGGACCCGTTCCATACAAACAGAACGTACCTCACACCAAGGCACCACCCCCAGAACCCTGAGTTCTGTTTACGAGGCAAGCTGGATCCATTGCTTCATGGGGCTCCCACCAAACTCTCTGCCTACCGTCGACACAGAACAAGATGTACCGGGACTCGTCGGATCACAGGACTTTTTTCTAGTCTCCCCGTGCCCAGTCACGGTGTTCCTGATATCACTGTAA
The DNA here is from genome assembly GCA_039090855.1 of Macrothele yani. Classification (NCBI taxonomy): domain Eukaryota; kingdom Metazoa; phylum Arthropoda; class Arachnida; order Araneae; family Macrothelidae; genus Macrothele; species Macrothele yani. Next base: position 96,582,395 of record CM077007.1, on the reverse strand, counting down.
ACGACGTTTCCGGTTCTTCGCAGAAATTAGTGGTTTCCGTATAGACTTGTGACTGCCAATACCGACCCCCTTCAATTCCCTGAGCACAGTTCGCTGAGATATGGGTCGGGAACAGCTTTTATTGAATACATCGATGAATTTCTGCACACCGAAAGTCCTGTTTCTCCGTACAAGCCTTCTCAGACGACGACGATCTCGTTCATGACAGTTGTTGTCGCACCACAGTTACGCCTCCACATAAATGAAAAAAAAACCGGATTGTTCCACCACTACGATGATACGTCATGCCATTCTACACTTCCCATCCAGCCATATCTGAGAAACATACCCATTCCACTGTTTTCGAACCCACCTAACTCTCCCAATCTGGTATCATGGATGAAAAGGAAAAGATGTGACACCATTGAGGACATCAAATTGAGCACTAAGAAGGTTGTAACATCATCACAGAAAGAAGATTTTAAGCAGTGTTTCAAAAAATGACTGAAGTTCTGAAACACGCGTGCGTGCGTGTGTGTGTGTGTGTGTGTGTGTACTTTGAAAGCTATTGATTCTGAAAGTACGTAGGGACTGTGTTCTATAAAAATATTTTATCTTCATATTCACCGAACCACACCTCTTATATGTGCCGCATTGAATGCCATTCATGCCAAAATATTGAAACCGATAAAAAGAACAATCAAACCCGTATAACGAAGTCGAAGAGAAAATGAAAAACATTCGATATATGCGAACTTCGGTATAACCGAACAAATTAAAGAAGTGATCTATTTTGGGCACATTACATTAGGTCAGTATGTAATAAAATACTATACACCCATATCTATGAATAAATAACTTCCGTAGTTAGGTATAACTAATTATTTATTTTTCTACTAGCCGAGCTTTCGCACCTCAAAAGAGGGCTTTTTCAAGGCTTTCATACAACTGCTAAGTATTCTTAGCAGTCTTATTATAAGTATTCTTAGCAGTTATTCTTATTCTTAGCAGTTGTATGCAACCTTGAAAAAGCCCTCCGTTGAGGTGAGAGAGCTCGGCTCACATATAAATAAATAATTAGTTACACCTAACTACGGAAGTTATTTATTCATACATTATGTCAGATTTAAACTTGTCAATCATAAACTGTTTATAAATTAATCAAAGGTAATAATCAATAAACAGTTAATTAAAAAACAAAGCTAGAAAAAATATGAGTGAGCTCTGCAATAAGCAAAACATTTAACAATTTCCAAAATTTAAAATTTCGCCTGTTACTTCCAATTTGCTGTTGTATGTCAAAAGCATGGGTCACTTGTTCTGTGGGCGTCATGATAGCTGTATTAAATGTTTTCAAACTTCGTCTGACGCGGTGGTTAAGATGCAAAAATAAACTCACTCAACATAAACTCTAGATTTTTCTGAACAGAGATTAATTGATTGCGCGGTGGCGAAGGTCGGAGATGAAAGACAGCATTTGTCTAGGAGTATGAATGCGTGGCAGCGGTGCTGAGAAGAGGATAGCGAAAAGTAGTAATAAAAACTGAAACAAAGGGGAACCACAGGGTGTTATCAACGGCAGGTGATACCTGTTTTTAATTTTCCCGTGAAAGAGAAACGGGAAAATAAAAATGGGAAAAGAATGGAAAAGAAAAATAGGAAAGTGAATGCCACATATTTTTGTATGCTGATAATCGTGACGAACATAAATGAGGATTTTCCAAAAAATGTTGTTCGTAATATGCGGTTAAAATAACAAGGGAGAATAGTACGAAGTTGAAGGAATCTATGAAACCTCCGGTTTATGCAGAACTTCATATTATGCAAGCTTGACTGTATCCATTTACTGCCGATGTAAACAACTGTGGTACTGATCACTTTTCCATCCCTTCCTTTCCATATCAAACTGTCCCTAGGCAATAATTTTATGTTCTATTTTTTGGGGGTTCCTCCCCCCCCAAAAAAAATAGACCACCATTAGCAACTCCATGGGCTATAAGCAGTTGCCAGTCCCTAATTTAGAGCCCCTAGTTTCAGGGAAGGGAGAGAACCAGTGCTGTGAGACAAACACAGCATCCATGCCACACCGAGATTCGAACTCGGACACATCTCGGACTAATGGTCAAAAGTCTGCGCCACAAGGGCGAGAATTTGATGTTCATCTGTGTAAGTTTGGTTCCATACTTTGCTCACACTTTTGTTTCCAGCAGATCACACTGCCCAGGTGAACGATAAATGTTCATTTGATATTTAATTGGGCAAATTTAAGACTTGTGTCAGCAACTGGTGTAGGATGGGCCATATGTCTCCAGACCATTTCTTAAGTTAATGACTTTTTTTTTATTAAGGGTTTAACGACCACCATGAGCAACTCAATGGGCTATAAGTAGTCGCCTGTCTCTAATTTAGAGCAACTGGTTCCAAAGCAGGGAGAGAGCCTGCGCTGTAAAATAAACACAATATCCATGCCTCACCAGGATTCGCACCCGAACCCATCTCGGACGAATTGTCCTTCCTAGCTTGCTGTTTCTAAGGGCTGTTTAACACCAGACGTCAGACACTGTCTTCATAAAATTCTCTACACCGTGAATTATTTAATTAATTATTATATTCAGTGTCATTCAGCAGTCAGCATTTGGAAATAGCGCTGCAACGTTCTCTTTATTGTGCATAAGCTTCATATATTTATTCTGCCTTTGCACAAACGCAACGGCCTAGCAATGCTGCTTAAGCCTAACCGCCGAACAGCGGTCGCCTCTCAACAACGATCCCTTTCTCCCGATCCGAGCAGTGACCGTTATTCGGATGATTTACTGTGTTTTGTTACTGTTTTAAGAATATAAAAACAGAATAATTTTAAAACATTATAACACGTGAGGAAACCCGACCCTTTACCATCTCTTCCGTGCCATCATATCTGAAAACCAACAGATCCCCATCTTTTTTAACAAAAATAAACAAGGATTCTTCGCCCATTCATCTCGTCACAGCACTCACCAAACCTTTCATACAAGCCCTAGAGATCTGCACGGGCTTTAGCGAAGCCCGGCCCGAGCCAGAGATGGAAACAGGTCACTGGGTCGACAATTTCTTGAGGGTGAAAAATGCGTCGGGTCAAAGTGTTCCGGACCCTATTTTGAACCGGTTTTATTTCAGTTTTATTTTTAAATAGAAAAAAAAAATATTTCGAAGAACCCTTCAGAGGTTTTTGAAATAATACTTCAGAGCTGCAGAGTACGATCTAGGAACTTGCTGAGAAGGGTAAAGAAATGGGGATTAAGAATGAACTTTTAGAAAACAAAACTGATGTACAATACTTTTACAAAGAATGAAGATCTATCAATTGATGGGGAAAAGCTGGAGATAACCAATTCCTACATTTACCTTGGGCAGCAGATATCAAGCGATGGTTAGATTGAAGAAATTAATTGGCACATAGACCTTAGTTGGAGAGTTTTTGGAAGAAACGGTCCAATTTTTAAGAGCAGTATGCCATTATGTCTTAAAAGAAAAGTGTTTAATCAATGCATCCTTCCAGTGCTCACGTATAGAGCAGAGATGCAAACCTCAACTAAAAAGATATGCAGACAACTCAAAAAAGCATGGAGAAACGCATGCTTGGTGTAACCAGGAGATATAAGAACAGGGACAAGTGGATAAGGAAAATGACAAGAGTGGAAGACACCACGATTAGACTAAAATCCCTGAAATGGCAACGGGCTAGACATTTTGCCAAAAGAACGGACCCCCGATGAACAACCGAAATTTTAGACTGGATTCCAAGGGACAGGAAAAGACCCAGAAGAAGACCACGTGGGAGATAAGTGGATGGAGGAGACTGGCCCAAGACAGTCCATTGTGGAAGAAACGTGGGGAGACTTTCATCTAGCAGTGGATTGATAATGATTGACAATAATGATGATGATGTTATATTCGGGTCTATTGCTCAAAGCAGATTTGTCCGGGTCAGGCCCGAGTCCAGAATTTTTTTCCCGTTTCCAAATCTGACCCGAGCGCGGTTAGGCTCAGAATTTCCAGTTTACGGCCCGACCCAGCACGTTTCAGATTTTCATCACGTGTTCTTCGCCACTTACTGCAAATAGCGCAAAGTTTTCTGTACAGTAAGAGTCTTCAACCCATGTCGCGAAGTACTTTTTAATTGTTGCCGCGAAAATTCTTCTAATTTCGGGCACATTGCTTTTGGTAAAGAAATACCCAAATTCGGGATTTAATTATCCAATTACTTGTGTTAATTATGTTAATTAATTAATTAACATAATCAATTATTTAAGTTCTTAATTGGAGTAGTTCGTAATTAGGTGCAAGAAATATTATCCCGACCCAGGCCGCATGAAGATTCGTTCGTTCTCTTTTTCTTTGCTTTCCCTTCGCGTGGGAAGGAGATCGAAACACAAACGCTAGGCCAGGTGCAAAATTTCGCAAACGAAGGGAAAGGTATTTTTTTATTTCTAGGCATTTGCAAAGCAACAGCACTGCGGATTACATAATGCAACCCGAGCTAACAATCGGTTAGTGGTGACTATACGGCGGAAGTCTAAGAAAGAATCTTAAATCTGGTAAGAAGGTAAGGCTACGCAATAAATGTCACCCAGGCTCGGTGTTGGAGAACATATTTCAGTCGGGAATACATGCCTCCGAGCATGCTTAAAGATTTAAAAAGGGTTTTCTCGGTTGGTCCCACAATAGAACTCCAAAACGGGGTGACAGTTTGGGTCAAAAAAATTTTTAAAGGGCTAAGCTCAGCAGATGGTCAGCTGGCCAGGAGAACATCTGCTCGAAGTAGCCACTGGTCAGCAGCGACTGGACGGCAGTCCCCTTGCGAACGAGATGGGGGAAACCGGAAACCAATGAAGGGGCGAGTTCCGCCTCCAGGAAAAAGAGACACGCCTGGCAGCATGGCGTAAGCGAAAGCGAAACTAAAATAAAATGGAAAACTTGGAGAAATCAGGGTGTTGTTGTAGTTGCAGTGTTGAGGTGTTTGCAGTTGAGTTGTTGTTGTCATCTGTAGGAAGATCACAGCTCGACGTCGGTGGTGGTTGGCAAGAAATGCCTAACTGTACGTGGGTCAAGAAGTCGGACCCAAATCAGTCAACAATGCTACGTACCCAAAGAAAATAGAAAAGGCATCGGCATTCGACGAGAGCTCCAGGGCTGTGTTTTATCCACGGAGCATACCAGCCAAAGACCACGGCCTCAAGAAGACACGCGCCTTCCTCAATCGCCGGATCGGTGCAGCACAACAGAAGCTTTTTTGGGTAAGACATCATCCAAATATTTCAATCCCTTGCATGCTGAGTATTCATTGAAATTTTAGAAATGAAATACTATTGCTCACCTCGTACTAGTTGGATTGATAGGGACGTTACTATTTCTATAATTCTCTGGCTAAACCATAACTTCTTTTTGTAGAGATGTCTTAATATAACTTAATCTGGTCCCGCCATTAAATTGTAGACAAATTTAGAAATACACAATAAATAAATTTCATATTTGTTTCTTTAAACAACATGTTTTTCTTCTCGCTGCTCTGCAAATGAATACGAGTGTCGGTGTTCGGGTTTAATTTTAAGGTAATAGTTTTCTTTGTTCGAAGATACCCCGATTCAAGCATGATACTGAAATGTTAGCTTTTAAATTTAATTTCTTTGCTGCCTATGAGTTCTTGCGACAGCCTCGTAGGAGCTCGCATGAAACACAACGCTCTCGAGTCCCAACGATGAGACTGGGTCGCCTATAATAGGAAACCCAATGTCATTGTTGCCATCTAGTCGATCGAAAATCATTAACAAAATTTATGCCCTCAAGTTCCCAAACGAGACTTGCCGCGGTAATAGCGAGTCGTTGTCCGCGAAGGAAATTTTAAACTGAAAAAAAAATAATTTTTCTAATTTCGAAATGAAAAAATGAATATGCTTGTGTACATGGACTTTGAATTCCTAAATCTTCTATGAGCTATGTTGCGATAAATTAAATAACTGAAATTCCTAAAGAGCAGTAAAAAATCTAGAAACACGAGATACTTATACTTCGGACATCTTTGTAACATAGATGTCATGGTTAACTGAATCATTTGTTTTTCCGAAAATGAAGTTTTAAATATCAAAAACTCTCTGTAAAAATAATCGATATTCATAATAAACACACGCATCTTTACTGTTCTGTTACAAAAGGCTATTGCATTTCGTGATGTAATCAGCGATGGAGGATAAGTTGAAGACACTCTGCTCTAGAGATACAAAGTTACTCTACTGGACTGAATTACTTTAGTAGTAAAAGCAATGTAACGCAGAGAGACGACACATTTCTAGTAGGAATTTCTCCTACAGATACAGTTTAGACTTGACTACCTGCTTCTGTTATAAATGTAAACGCGTTCGTTCTTATACACTTCAGTATAAACAAGGTATCCGTCGATCCCTAAATATGTAAACAAATACTTCGAACTTCCTCTTTCCTGTTGTAGCAAAGAAGCTCACCAGAAGCTCGTTGGTTTTGGTTTCGTCAAGCTGAAAACTCTGTTAATGTAAATATTTCATGAAATAGAAAAACAAAACACGTGTTTTACACTAATGAGTCATTACATTATGACCACGCCCAGCCTAGAGAAATGAGCGCGTCTGTAGACCGAACGGTGGCGCGGGTGAAGTTCACAGAGCAGTATATATACAACTCGAGGGCCGTCTTTCGGTTAGTAGAGTGTTCGGAGTCAGAATGGGAAAAAGCTGCCGATTTATCGGAGTTTGATAAAGGAAAAATTGTGATGACACGGCACCTCGGAACTACGATCTCGGAAAAGGCGTGGCTTGTGAGTTGTTCATGTGCGCCTCTAGTGAGTAAGAATCAAAAGTAGTGCACAAATGGCCAAACTACGAACCGTCGTACAGTGGGGTGTCGTCCGCAGCTCATTGATGCTAAATTGAAACGGAGACTGTCGCGCATTGTTCACCGCGACCGCAGGACCACAGTGCGACAAATCATCCGCTGCTACGACAGTGGTGATCACGGTAATGTGTCACAACACGCGGTTAATCGCAGCCTTCTGCGGATAGGCCTTCGTAGCAGGAGACCCAGCCGGGTGCCCTTACTCACTACTCGTCATCGCCAACAACGCATGAAATGGGCCCAAGAACATCGAGATTGGACCGTGGAGGATTGCAAGAAAGTGGCCTAGTCTGACGAATCAAGATTCCTGGTGCATCACGTAGACGGCCGAGCGCGGATACGCCGATTGCAAATGGAGGCTATGGCACCTGAGTGCACTGTTGGGTGGAAACCGGCCGGCGGCGGCGGTGTTAGGATGTGGGAGGTGTGTTTTCTTGGGACATTTTAGGCCCTATTATCCCAATAGCGCAATGAACAACTTTGCGGACCAAGTTCACTCATTCGTGGCAACTGTGTGTCCCTACTGGTGATGGCCATTACCATCAGGACAATGCGCCATGCCACGCTGCCAGAATCGTCAAGGAGTGGTTCGAGGAATATGCTGGTGACTTTCTGTTAATGCCCTGGCTTCCAAATTAACCTGACATGAACCCAATCAAACATTTGTGGTTCTACTTGGAAAAGTGGGTTCGCTCTAAATCACAACCACCCCGAATTGTACGGGAACTGGAGGACCTGCTGTTGACATTATGGTTCCAGATACCCCAGGATATCTATCGCCACCTCATGGAATTGATGCCTCGCCGAGTGGTCCCTGTTTTTCGGGCTAAAGGGGTCCTACAGCTTATTATATAGGTGGTCATAATGTAATGGCTCATCGTGTAGTTGTTAAAGCCAACGAAGTGAAAACGGAATTTTATTTCAACCTTTAGAGGAATAAACCTGCCCATTTCAAACTCTTATCTTACAGCACAGCATGTCGGTTTCAGCAATGGGCGCCCATAGGTAAGTTTCCAGGAGGTTGGGAAACAGAAATTGCAACTATGAATAACATACATAAACACCACATCCACACGTATTTTTCATTTCTTTAATATTTTCCCATACTGTACGCCTGTATGCTGTTCTCCAACATGCAATGGTAAATTTCATTATTAATTTCTACCGCAGATTTCCGCTTTTTCTATTGGAAATTTCCAACATTTTTCCTATTTTTTCTGTCTAAACAGGTCTTATATTAGAAATCAGAATTAGGGTTATCGGGAAAATCTCTGTAGTACCTTTCAAGAACAGAAAGGACATGGTTCAATTTCCAGGGAGGGCATATACCCCCTTTTCCCCCTGTATGGGTGCCCATGGTTTCAGCTATAATTAATCTGTGCATCTGATTGTGACGTACTACAGAGATGAAGCACATGAGAAGACAGCAAAGTTGCAGCGATAAATACAGCAAAGTTGCAGCGATAAATACAGCAAAGTTGCAGCGATAAATAGCTTAATTATTAAAGCATTCGGCTCCGGAGCAGAAGGATGCGGTTTCGATCAATTTGTGTTTTCACATTGGCAGCCGATTGTGAAAATGTATTTACTGGTCGTTGGGTTCAAAATATGTGTGATGTTCTTTCCACGCATCGTCTGGAATTATTGAAAAATTCCTTCTTCGCTTCGAAAAATGTGTGATGCTTCCTCCACACATCGTCTGAAATTAATCAGAATTCCTTCTTCTTCGGCGAGCTACACGGTCGTGTCACATAATTATCACCACCAGCTAATACCCACAGTAACCGCCGTGTGCAGCAAAAACCGCAGCTAGACGGGCTGAGAGTGACGCAATAAGGTGCTGGAAGGTGTTCCCAGGTATCTGAGCCATGCTGACTGCAGTGCATCTGAGCAGCTGCTGGATGGTGCGTGGTGGAGGATCCATAGAGCGAACAAAACGATCGAGGTGGTCCCTCAGATGCTCAATTGGGTTTAAGTCTGGGGAATTAGGGATCCAGGGAAGTTCATTGAAGTCTATATCGCGCTCTTCCAACCACTCTCGGACATTTTTAGCTGTGTGACACGTCGCATTGTCGTGCTTGAAGTTCCCATCCGTCCCAAAGAAGACAATCAGCATGTATGGGTGTACGAGGTCTGCAAGGATGGATTCAAAACAAATTCGGTCCATAGTACCTTCCACAGGTATCAGTGGACCCAGAGAATGCCACGAAAACATTCCCCAGACCATAACGCCGCCCCCACCAGCTTGTGTCCCGCCATCAATGGTTGAAGAGCGTTTGTTCTCCGATGTTTCTCCCCTTATACGTCCACCCGTTCGATGAAGCATAAAATGTGACTCCTCTGAGAAGGCAATATTTTGCCGATCAGCAGAGGTCAAATTCCGATACTGCCGTGCAAATATAAGCCTTTTCTTTCGATGCACCTGTCTACATCGGAGACCCATATGCTACAGGGTTCGCTGAACTGTCATTTTAGACACACTTTCGGTTGCCCCTTGGTTCATTCAGCCAGTGAGTTCCTCCACTGTAGCGTGTCGATCGGCCCTCACGCACCTTCCAAGCCAACGTTCGCCTCTCACATCAATGGCACGCAGTGCTCCGCAGTTCCCACGTCGCTTATTCGCAATGATACTATTTCTCCAATCACGGTACACTTTAACCACAGCAGCATGCGAACAGTTCACATATTGCGCTGTTTCAGAAATACTGCCACCCTTGACCCGAAATCCGATAATCATCCATTTTTGCAAATCTGATAAATCGCTCCTTTTATCCATGACAGCAACGGGTAATATGTTTTCAAATTGCCTACAGCACACCTTATGTACCCTCCAAGCCAACTCACGACGCCTTCTTTTATTGGCTACGCGCTGTTAACGTCAAAAGTAGGAGGTGGTCACTATAATGTGACTCGGAAACATATGGTTCCGTCCCAGACCTTTCTCAAGGCAAAGGGGTGGGATATATGTGACATACTACAGAGATGAAGCACATGTCAAGATGGCAAAGTTTCAGCGATACATTCCGTCGGTGTAGCTTAATTGGGAATGCATTAGGCTCCAGAGCAGAAGGATGCGAGGTTCGATCCTCATCACCGGCAGATTTGTGAATTTCACATAATTACAAATGGGGTCTTTCATTTCTCTCGGTGAACTTCTGCATCTCATTATTTAACCAGTCAGTATTCGCTTTGAGAGACAAAACGTTTTTCTTCAATCCAGGAATAAAATGTTAAACTTCTACCAATGCAGGACTAGCCCCACCACAGCCCAGAATTTTTCACTTAACTGATGTGGGGGAGGAAACGCGGGCTAGGCCCGTGCATGTCTTTGAAATAAGCCCACCTCGGAAATACCCAACGTATTCATCACTATTGCTTCGAAATTTTAAATTTCTTACCAGATAGAATGTCTCCTGTACTTGGCAATTTATATCATTCAAATCAAATCTAAACAAATTGCTCAGCACCCTTTGTAAATTAAAAATAAATTATCAGATCATAGGCTTTGCCTTTTTTTACGCTTTCCAACCGTAGGTTGAAGAAGCGTATAAGCTCCAGCTTTGTCCCTCCGTTCGCACGATAACTGGCGTAAAAATGGGTCGATTTCGATGAAATTTTAGTATGTGGTAGGGGACCACCCGAGGACGAACCCTATTGAAAATGGGACAAATGGGGTCAAAGGTCACGACGTAAGAGCGGAATCCCTCCATTGATCTTATTCGTCATAACTTGCGTAAAAATGGTTCGATTTCAATGAAAGTTTACTATGTGGTACGGGACCACGTAGGGACGAACCCTATTAAAAATGGGACAAATGGGGTCAAAGGTCACGACGTAGGAGCGGGATCATTCCATTACCCTTATGCGTCATAACTTGCATAAGTATGGTTCGATTTCAATGAAAGTTTACTATGTGGTAGGAGACCGCCTGGGGACGAACCCTATTCAAAATAGGTGAAGTGGGGTCAAAGGTCAGGACATAAGATCGGGATGCATTCCATTGCCCTTATGCGTCATAACGTGCGTAAAAAGGGTTCGATTTCGATGAAATTTCAGTATGTAGTAGGGGACCACCTGGGGACGAACCCTATTGAAAATGGACGAAATGTGGTCAAGGGTCAGGACATAGGATTGCGATTCTTTCCATTGTCCTTATCCCATATTATTAAGGTGGACGTCAAGTAATTTTGCTTCCTATACTTCCAATGGGACAACTTTTGTACACATTTCCTTCACAATTAATGTGTTCCCAAGGATGAAAATTTGAATATCGATTAAAATAACTTCCTTTTATAACTTGGAAAACTTTATATTTTCTAAAACATAACCAGAATTATATTAAAAATCAATAACTTTTCCTTTGGCGGTGTTGAAACCAGAGAAAAGATGGCGCGAACTGTACTTTGATGACGTCAGTGGACAAAAAAAATGTTGGATTGCATAATTACGGTTATGGTTTAGAAAATATTAGGTATTCCAAGTTATGAAATGAAGCTATTTTTATCGATGTTCAAATTTTCATCCTTGTGAACGCATTACTTCTCCAGAAAAAAGATGGAGCGACCTGTATTTTCATGACGTCGGTAGACAAACAAATGTTGAATTGCATAATTATGGTTATGTTTTAGAAAATATTAAGTATTGCAAGTTATAAAATGAAGATATTTTAATCGATGTTCAAATTTTCATCCTTGGGAACGCATTAATTGTCCAGAAAAAAGATGGCGCGACTTGTATTTTCATGACGTCAGTAGACAAACAAATGTTGAATTGCATAATTATGGTTATGTTTTAGAAAATATTAAGTATTGCAAGTTATAAAATGAAGATATTTTAATCGATGTTCAAATTTTCATCCTTGGGAACGCATTAATTGTGAAGGAAATGTGTACAAAAGTTTTTCCATTGGAAGTATAGGAAGCATAGTTACTTGACGTCCACCTTAAAGTAGCAATTCTTGTATGTATGCATGTACATTTTATTTTGAAAACGGCTCTAAGAATTTTGATGAAAGTCGTTAACCTACCGTTTTCTGGTACTAGAAATTGATTTAGCTTGATCTCGACTTTAGAAGAATTCGTTTAGTGGGTTAAATAACCACCCCGAATTATAACGTTTTTAGTGATGGCGTTGTTCCATAAATGTTACCAATGCTTAGAAATCTTATGACGTCACAACTCACGTTTGAGAATGTTGGCGCGCGGTCACGCCATCTGTCTCATTACGTCCCGCGCTGTGTGTGGATCCTATTAAAGATTTATGACGTCACACTCTTGCGGCGGGCAGATGGTCGTGATTCCCATCTGCCTCATTACGTCACGCGTTGTGTGCGTATGTCCGTCAGCAATATAACTCGCGTAATAACCGTTCGATTTCGATGAAATTTTAGTCTCTGGTAGGGCATCACTTGGGAAGGAACCCTATTTAAAGTGAACGAAATGGGGTCAAAGGTCAGTACATAGGAGAGGGATCTATTCTACTGCTATTATGCGCTATAACTAACGTAAAAAAGGTTCGATTTCGATGAAATTTTAGTATGTGGTAAGGGACCACCTGGCAACAAACCTTATTCAAAATGGGCGAAATGGGGTCAAAGATTAGGACACAGGAGCTGGATCTATTCCATAGCCCTTATGCATCATAACTTACGTAAAAATGCTTCGATTGCGACAAAACTTTATCATGTTATTTATACCAAGCCTGTTCTGTTGAATATAATCAAAATGGGATCAAAGGTCAGAGCACAGGACCGAGATTTATTCCACAGACATTATTCTCATAACTTGAGTGATAACTTGAGTAATGATTTCTGTAATGTTGGAAAGCGTATTATAATCAATGCATTGCATGATTTTACTAACTTGTTATGATTGGGTGTTTAACGACCACTGTGAGCAACAAGCAGTCGCCTGTCCCTAATTTCGGGCCACTGGCTCCAGGGAAGGGAGAGAGCCAGTGCCGTAAGACAAACACAACATCCATGCCTCACCGGGATTCGAACCCAGACCCCTTTCGAACGAATTATCAAAGGCCATCACTTAGACCACTGCGCCACCGGAGAGGCGGCTTTGCCTTTGATCATCAGTTCCTCATAAAGAAATTCTATATACATGTTCGGATGCACACAGCGTGTTCCTGCATCACGTAAGTAAACTACAATAACCTTTCCAAAAATGTCGTAGTATAACTCCTCTGCGCATTCCAAAGAAATAGCATTTCCGAAATTAAATATATCTGTCGTGCCCACTGTTGCAAAGAACACCCTAAAGGTGTAAGAACAGGCTGTTTCCGCACGATAATAAATAGTTATTTAACCTCATTGAAAAACTGTCCGCCGCCCCGGTGGCGCAGTGGTCTAAGCGAGGGCCTCTGATCATTCGTCAGAATGGGGTCCAGGTTCGAATCCCGGTGAGGCATGGATGCTGTGTTTGTCTTACGGCACTGGCTCTCTCCCTTCCCTGGAACCAGTGACCCTAAATTAGGTACGGGCGACTGCTTATAGCCCAGTGAGTTGCTCACGGTGGTCGTTTAACCTCCAATAAAAAAAACTGTCCTTAAAATACATTAAAACACTTTATTTACAATAAAAAGGTTAAAAACAGAAGCACGAAATCTTTAGCGGTCACTGTGACCACATCATCAGGCGTGGGCAAGAGTCGAGCAGGTACTACAGTTTCATATAACATACACTCTCAAACATTTATGCAAACAAGTTACTGATCGTTGCCAGTTCCGATAATGTTATAAATATCTCAAGAGCCTCTAACATCGGCTAGAGCGTGCTGTGAAATTAAAGTTCGCTAGGGTGAAGGGATAATTGATGGGAGACTTAGAGGCTCTTGAGATATTTATAACATTATCGGAACTGGCAACGATCAGTAACTTCTTTACATAAATGTTTGAGAGTGTATGTTATATAAAACTGTAGTACCTGCTCGACTCTGATGATGTGTCAGAGCAACCGCGACAGATCTCGTGCATATGTTTTTAACCTTTTTATTGTTAATAAAGTCTTTTAACGTATTTGAAGGACAGTTTTTCAATGAGGTTGAATCACTATTTATTATCGTGCGGAAGTAGCCTATGCTTACATCTTTAGGGTGTTCTTTAGCATTTCCGAATTATTCGAAAACAATTTTACCGTACGACGAATTTCGCATAACAGAGAATAAATAGAAAGGGGATCAGGATGAAAAATCTGTGTTAGGAGAAGAGGAAAACAAAACGAATAGGAACAAGAACGCAAGCTGAGATGAAAAGAATTCGTGTCAGTCGAAAGAAATCAAATGGTACTTTTATAAGAAAGATATACCGGAACACTTTTTTAAGAACAGGGTGTTCATAGCATCTGGGTCGGACAGAGATAATAAAATACATTTCTCACTTAAATAAAAACACGATTCTAAGATTTCACACCGTTATTCTCTTCGGTCTGTCCGGCAGAATATACTGACGCAAAGGACGATGTGCTGGGTAATACACTTTTGGTCGAATCAAAGAACAAAAAGAGTAATAATGATGAATTTTTTATTCATCTTAAAATAAATTTGCTTCTAAACGGAACTTTTAACCGCACGAGCTACATGAAAAAAGATGAGAGTTCAGAAAACTTAAAGTTATTCACAAATGGCATGCAAAAGAAATTCGTACTTATTTCGAATAATACCCGCTGTCACTGACCATAAGTTACAATATGATATACGTCATTTATTTAGGATATATATATGTTAGTCTCATTTATAGCTGTGTTAGAAGAAACTGATGGTCTGAAAGTTTCAGTAAGAAGTCGAGTTTCATGCAACTGTTTTGAGTAAGAACTCGGGACTATGTAACTGTAATGCAGAAATGGGGAAATATCTCTGCTCCTTTCCCCCCCCCTCTCTCTCTCTCTCTCTTCCCCTCTGTATATCTGTTCGCATGTTTTCACATATAATGGCTTTTATTCCACGAACAGTCGTGAGTAAACCTGCTCCGATATAATATATTTGCTCTCACACCCAGTTTTTCCAGTAAATAAAACAGTTCCACTATTCAGAAGACCGAAGTGAAGAGCAGTTTCGAGAAGAGATTTCGTCACAATCTCTCTATGGCCATCCTTCAATCACTTATTGCTGACTAACGCATTTTTTGAAGATCTGAATAACATGGGTCGGCAGATGTTTTGACACAGAATGTTTGCTGACATTTGGTACTTCCAGAAGTAAACGGCTGGCTTACTAGAATCGCGCAGGGATGTCTAACGTTATTTTGAAGTTCAAATTTTTTCGAAAGTACAGTTAGATATTGAATTACCTAACTGTACTTTCAATGCACTATATTCTATCAATTTACCGAATTCTAAACGCTTAACTTTTCCTCACGGTACCATTCAGAAACCTCAAACGGGAGTTTCCGTTAAAGTGGACATTCTTTGATGTCATCCTGATCGTATTACCTGAATGTTAAGAATCATCACGGTATGAGCGATGCTAAAACTCAAGAGCTCACAACGTACCGATGACACGCCACACATGAATTTTATCTTAGCACTTTTTCTACGCATTAAGAGGAGTTCCGTTTCTGAAGTACAACTTGAGTAATAGGATTCAACACATGAAAATTCGTCATTTGCAGGGAATTTGCTAAAATACTGCAACTGTTACCTTTTAATACCAAATGGATCTCAGTTCAACGGATGAGAAATTTTCATGCTCTCAAACGTTCTGTACCACTTAGAATACTAAGAGGAGTGGGTGATTCTAATGCATTGGTTGTCGTAAAAAAATTATTTTTATGGTCTAAAGCTACAGAAGGCCATTTAGGATATATATATATATATATATAAATTGAGTTTCGAACTTATAGTTCAAAGCAGATTTGTATGGGTCAGTTACGTATCCGGATCGGGTCGGGTTGAATTACGGGACGTCCGGGTCAGAAATTTTTGACCCGTTTCCAACTCTGTATACACCGAGGCATCGACTCCATCAGATGCCTGAGGATTTCCGGAGGTAATGCCAGACTTGCATGTTGAAGCATTGTCCACAACCCCGCTCGAGGCATCGGTCCAGGATCCATGGATCTGATGTTCTCAGCCATGCCTGTTGCAGCATTGTCCACAACCCCGCTCGAGACATCGGTCCAGGATTCATGGATCTGATGTTCTCAGCCATACCTGTTGCAGCATTGTCCACAACCCCGCTCGAGACATCGGTCCAGGATCCATGGATCTGATGTTCTCAGCCATGCCTGTTGCAGCATTGTCCACAACCCCGCTCGAGACATCGGTACAGGATCCATGGATCTGATGTTCCGCTCCACCTATTCCCAGAAAAATTCCGCGGGTTTAAATCCGAGGATCTTGGGGACAAATGAATGATTCTACACTCAGATGAGTGTTCCTCAAGTCATGCCTGGGTGGCTACTGCCCTTCGGAGCGACGCATTGTCCTGTTGAAACAGACAGTCGCCCATAGGATGCATGAAAACAATGAAAGAGTATAGGAGATCAACGAGGACATGTTGGCAGCGCTAAGCGGCTAACGACCTTTCAGACACACGAAGGGATCTAATGTGTTCATGGGAAGGCTCCTCAAACCATCACAGAGCCACCACCGCCTTGAAAAGAGCCGACCTGGCACGACGGGGCCATGCGAAATGCTGTCGACCCCTACACCTACACCAGTCCGGTAACTCTGCAGTGGCCAAGTTTTGATGTTCCCCGCACCAGGCGAGGCGTAATGTCTAATGACGAGCAGTCAACAGTGCCACACGAGTAGGTGCGTCGTCTTCCGTAGCCCGGGGTATGTAGATAACAGTGGTACAGGAGTAGGGCGTCGGCTACCGTAGACCTGGGTATGCACTCAACAGTGGTACAGGAGTAGATCGTCGGCTCCCGTAGCCCAGGGTATGCAGTCAACAATGGTACAGGAGTAGGGCGCCAGCTCCCGTAGCCCAGGGTTTGCAGTCAACAATGGTACAGGAGTAGGGCGTCAGCTCCCGTAGCCCAGGGTATGCAGTCAACAGTGGTACAGGAGTAGGGTGTGGGCTCCCGTAACCCAGTGTATGCAGTCAACAGTGGTACAGGAGTAGGGTGTGGTCTCCCGTAGCACAGGGTATGCAGTCAACAGCGGTACAGGAGTAGGGCATCGGCTCCCGTAGCCCAGTGTATGCAGTCAACAGTGGTACAGGAGTAGGGCGTCGGCTCCCGTAGGCTAGGGTATGCAGAGTGCGTTGTACCGTTTGCTCGCTGGCACTCCATAAGCCTCCGACATTTAATGTGATTTGCGCCACTGTTGCCACGGGTTCGGTCCGTGCGAGCCTGGACAGTCTAAGTCGATTCCGGTCATCAATGGCATGTGTTCGGCCACCGCTCGCTCTCTGGGCGCTGTCATGTCCGTCGATGGTATGTTCGCGGTACAGCGTTGATAAGGTTTCCTTCGGGAACCCTATCGTTCTTACCACTTGGGCGATACAATGACCCATCTGTCTTGCGCCGACAATGCATTTACGATCAATGTCGCTCAGATCACCACGTATACCCATGTTCGTAGATTGCAATACGCTGTTGGGAAGCCCTGCTGTTCGCCTACTTAACGCCTGCGTTCGGTTTTTTCTTTTGTTTTTTGTCGGTTCTACTCTGCGCGGGGGATACTGCCCATCACCCCTATTTCTAATGTTTTGTCTACTGAGTGTATTTCCATAGCTAGTTTACATAATGGTTTAGAAGAAGTTTGAGGGCCCCTGAACAGAGAGGCTCCGTTGCATTGCATTCTTTGCACTCCACCTTCCACCGTCCCAGTCTGCAAGACAGGGAAGATTGGTGAAATCTACCGAATATTCATGGGCCACTTCTATGTGCTGCGATCGAGGCTCATTATACTCCTGAACGACATCAGGGAACGCTGAGAAAGAGCACAATGATAGATTTTTTATTTTATTTTTTGATTGAAGGTTTAATGACCACCGTAAGCTACTCAGTGGGCAATAAGCAGTCGCCCGTCCCTTATTTAGGACTGCTGATTCCAAGGAAGGGAGAGAGCCAGTGCTGTAAGACAAACACAACATCCATGCCTCACTGGATTCGAACCCGGACCTATCTCGGACGAATGATCATAAGCCATCGCTTAGAGCACTGCGCTACCGGGGGCGGTGATGGATTGTCGTGAGTGAACTTCTGAAAGGTTTAGACTGTGTGTGTCAACAGTGGTGATACATTCCACGCTTAGAAGAATCAACAATGGATCAAAGTGGCACTCGTGTCGCTAGCTTGAACTATCTTCTTCATTATAACGAAGTGAATTTCTCCGTCATTTCTATCCGCGCCAGGATTCGAACCCGGGTCCACTCATTCCGGAATAAGTTGCTCTACCAATTGAGCTACGCGGACATTTTATTCTGATTCCTATCTGCCTTTATGTCGTGTGTGTCCTTCTGGCAGGTACGTCACATCTCCCGGTACGTTACATCATCTCCCCCCCCCCTTTTTTTTTTTTTTTTTCGAAGTGCTGCTCTTATTTTTCCTATCTCGCGGTGTGGAAATAACATCACACCAAAGCGAGATTTTGAACGGTCGGGTCATCCGGATAGTTCGGGCGCCATTATAACGAAGTAAATTTCTCCGTCATTTCTATCCGCGCCAGTATTCGAACCCGGGTCCACTCATTCCGGAATAAGTTGCTCTACCAATTGAGCTACGCGGACATTTTATTCTGATTCCTATCTGCCTTTATGTCGTGTGCGTCCTTCTGGCAGGTACGTCACATCTCCTGGTACGTTACATCATGACCGACGAGTAGGAGACGTCATGTGGTTTCCTACACCCACTGCCTTATAGAGCTAATTCATGTATCAACGGGTCAGTAAGTCTGAACAATTTCGACTTCTCCGGGACCATTCAACCATCAGTTGTTTGTAATGTAGGAAAAAGGCTTGCTGACCTGCCGGAAAGACTTTTGACTGAACTGACTGCTGCTACACTACATTTTAATTAAAGTTTGTAACATTGTGCAGATAAAAAAGTGTGACATACCTCCCTCAGAGGTGACGCACATGTCAAGACGGCAAATTTACAACGACAAAAAACTACGTCGGTGTAGCTTAGTTGGAAAAGTATTCGGTTCCGGAGCAGAAGAATAAGGATTTGATCTCCGGCACCTGTGAATGTGTGCTTTTATATTGGCGCCCGAACGTAAAATGAATATCCTGGCCGTTGGGTTCTTCCAAAAATGCTTGATGTTCGTTCCTCACATTATCTGAAATTAATGAGAATTCCTTCTTCTGCAGTGACCTCCTATAAGCGTGGTTTGCCGGCTGACCTGGAAACTCACGATTCCGTCCCAGCCCTTTCTCAATGGGGGATATACTATGTGATGTACCTACCTAAGAGATGAAGCACATGTCAAGATGGCCAAGTTGCAGCGACAAATTCAGTCGGTGTCGATTAATTGGGAAAGCATTCTGCTCCGGAGTAGAAGAATGTGGATTCGATTTCTACACCAGCAAATGGCTTTTACCTTATAAATGTCTAGACATTCATATAGGGATTTTGAGATCATAGCTTATAGTGTTATTATTTAAATAGTAATCACTAAAACGCCCTTAAATCTAACTTATTACTTCACTGTGGCAGCAGCTTTGACTTCCTCTCACAATAATTAGAACTTACAAAAATTAGATGTTGAGCACTCTGTCATTAGTACAACTCAAAGCTTTGAACACAATGTAAAAGCTTGAACAACTATTAGTATAACAATTAACACATGAAACGTAATATTTTATATATAAATACGATCAATGTCCGTCTGTCGGTTGCCTACAGAGGAAACTACTGAATGTATAGACTTGCAATTTGGTATGCACATAGCGTTTAAGAATGTATAATGCACCTCGAAGCACTTTTTTTATATTCCAATTTGCTGATTTTTAATTAATATATTAGCTTTTAAAGCATTTAACCATTGTTGAAATATGATCGTGCAGTACGCTGTCTCATGAGCTGACGCAACAATGGTTCATTTCACTGCTATGCAATAATATATATTATTAAACTATCATTTAAAAGTATTTCATTACGTTTCACATAAAAGTAACAATATATCATTGCAATTTTGGGTAAATTACTAGAACCTGATGCTAAACATGACAGAAGCCATTACAAAAATGTTTCTTTTATTGGCGTAGCATCTTATATGTAACAAATTTTCACCCATTTAAGACTGGATTTATCGAGGCAGACAAATACTACAAACATATGCGGGAGAACACCTACAGGAGAATAGAAGCGATGATATTATTAGGTTGCACAAAAATTTTTAAGGATTCACTTCCGAAGTCTGACGTGTATGATTTCTCCGCAGTTGCTGGGGGAATGAGCGTGTTTACGTTTCAGCCGCTGCTGTCCGTGTGCACGCACTATAAGAAATTCGTAGCTATTTCTACGGTAAGATTTTGACCAGGTTTTTTCAATCATTGTTTCGAATTTGACATAACGACAATGTTTTCTCCTATACAAACTTCGACACTGGAGCGATTTTTTTTTAGTGATGACGCATTTAAGTGCCTCTTGAGAAACTCTCTCCATTATTATAAACTACAAATGCGATAAAAATTTCTAAAATTCCAACAAAAGGTGAGACAACTTTGACGAAGAGCAATAAATATTTCTACTAACATTTTCTTGGCATCGAAACATTTCTTTCATAGCTAAATCCTCAAAAATAGTTATGATTCAGAGTTACGTTATTTCGGATAACTACAATCAATCTTGAACACTATCTAGTTGGCCAAAAGCTGTACTGTATTTCTAATATACCGCCCGGTGGCCAAATTTTCTAAGGCCACGGCTTCTGACAATTCGTCAGAAGTAGGTCCGAGTTGTAGTCCGGGATGCGGTTTGAATAATACTCTTGTCTTACGGCCCAGGCTCTCTCTCTCTACCCCGGAACCTGAGGTCCTGGACTGGGGACGGGCGACAGCTTGTAGTCCTCAGACCTGCTCATGGTGGCCGTAAAAATCCAAAACAAACAAACAAATACACTATATTGACAAAAATCACCCTGACACCCCTTTAAAAACAAATTAACAGATCCCCTGTGTTGTTTAGATGCGCGGTAGGGCTGCAAACGGTATAAAAACAAGCCTGCACCTGACCGCGATCATATCGCACTGTGAGGTTGAGTGAAATGTCGCGGCGGGAGAAAACTGACTTTGAGGAAGGAAAGATTGTTGATTGTTATATTAGTGGGTTGCTCATAAGAGAAACCGAGAGGCGTTTAAACATACCCAAGTCAACTGTTTTGGATGTAGTGAATAAGTCGAAGACACATGGCGTGCCTGAAGCAGCAAAACGTACCGACAGACCAAAGAAAATCAGTGATAAAGGATGTTGAAGCCTCAGGAGATGCGTTACAATTAATCGATGGAGTACTGCACAAGACCTCAGTGTATAGGTGAGCAAAAATGCTGGAACCTCGGTATGTACACGTACCATTCGCTGAGAACTTCATTCCATGGGTTACCGTGGTCGTGCGGCAGCTCATAAGCCTTTTATCTCCTCTCGGAATGCTATTCGTCGTTTAGCATGGTGTAAAGAACATTTATCGTAGACCGTAGATTAATGGAAACGGGTCCTATGTACTGATGAATCCAGATACACGATCCATTAGTCTGATGGCCGTGTGTGAGTATGACGGCAGCCGGGGGAACGGTATTTACCACAGTGTATTGTTCCTACGGTCAAGTTGAGAGCTGGCAGTGTACTCATGTAGAGGTGTTTTTCGTGGTATGGTCCCGGGACATTGGTTATCGTGGACAAACCTGTTAACCAGCACGTCTACCTCGAAATTCTGGACAATTATGCCATACCAACCCTGTGGCAATACTATGGAATCGAGCCTTGTTGGTACCAGTACGATAATGCACCAAGCCATAAAGCAAGGGCTGTTACGGCGTGGTTTGACGATAATTCCGTATCGTGTGTGGACTGGCCAGCACAACGCTCTGATCTTAATCCCATAAAGCAGCTATGGGATGAATTAGAGCACCCCATAAGAAGTTTGGAACCAACGCCTACTACTAAGCAACAGTTAGCGGCAGAATTATGTGCTGAATGGAAGCGCATACCTATCGCTGTGTTCCAAAACTTTGTCGAAAGCATGACTCGAAAGGGCCAGTGCATACATTAAGGCCAAGAGTGGACCGACACCGTACTAATGTATGTCAATAAGTGCTATGTTGTGTTTCTCTTCAAGGAGTCCGGTGACTTTTGTCAATACAGTGTATATCTAATGCATAGAGCAAATCACGCAGAAAAACTCAAAAGCTTCTTCATATCGTATAGGAAAGAATAGTTCTTCCGATTGTCAAAGCAGCATTGATCAGTTCACTCGCGCTTCACAGGTCGGAAGTAGCAGCTCTGGTTATGTTGTTTTTTCTTTCTTTTCGTTTTTTTTTTTTTTTTTTTTTTGATAAATTTAATTGGCCACTGCAAGCCAATCGAAAGGATTTTAGCAGTCGCCTGTCCCTAATTTGTAGAATCTGGTTCCAATGATGGGAGAGAGACAGCGCTGGTAGACAAGCATACGAGCCATACGTCTTTTTTTTTTTTTTGCATGCTTTGAATGAAGTATTAAAAAGAACAGCAATTTTTGATGGGTTTTTTCAATACATAATTAAAATTTTCAGAAATAATTTTCGCGTTTTAGTTTATGAAGCTGGATGACGGGAAAGCAACTATTCCAGAGGACGTGAGGCCCCTTTTCACAGCGTTACAATAGTTCCTATTCATGTACTGTATATTAAAACAAAATGTGAAAGAAATATAAATTTATTGAATAAAATGTTTGCGCCAATGAAAATAAGGTGCTATATATCACAGTTGTTTACACATAACTGTACACCTTTCAGAATATAATGAAGTAAAAGATGTTCTTCTTGGGGACGAAGAAACAGAGACCTGCGTCATTCTTTTATAACAGAACCAAGAAAAAACATTTCTCTACGTGCAAAACATTGTGGCATTAGGTTGTGTTTTTTGTATTCAAGAGTTACTAATTTAAGCAGTTTTACTTCCTTTTTTTGTGTGTGTGCCTCAATTCGTAATTGTTAACGATTCATTTGCTAAGTTATGTTTTGTATTCTCGTTTAAATCGACAAAGGTCATCAGGCGTTCTCACACGGCAGTTATGTGATTCGTGTGTGTGATCCAGGGGCATTAAAAACAGGCTGGCCTTATTTCTAAAAAAAAAAAATTGCGTGATGTGATTAACTTTGCCGAAAATGATTTATAGTACTTTGTATTGGTATAAAACTGAGGCAATCATTTTAACTGCGACGTGCAGAATTTGTGTTACACGCAATAAAGTGCAACAATTTTGGTTTTACGAGAAATATCTGTAGGTCCCAAAGAATTTGAATTATTAAAACGCCCATAAACACTAGGTAATAAAATGGAATTGAAAACTTTCAGTGATTTCAATCTAGCAGATTTTCGCGAAAGGGTCTCGAAGATATTTTTTGCGGGGTTCCCCGAGATTTTCCAGTACGCCACAGGCATTGCTGCTAAATCATTAGCAGATATACCCTCCACGGATTTCGATTTGATTACAAAAAGCATGAACCACCCCTATTAGCGTCAATTGAATAAAGTGTCATACTTTTCCAGTACAAAGTGATTGCACGACATTAAAGTTTCGAATTCGCTACCAGGCTACATCTCACGTGAACATTTCAGCTTTCAACCATTTAAATCAAATGGGGAGAAGCTACTTTTAAGCAGTTGATATTTTTTGAAAAGGAAAAACAGAGTTAATTATACCACTGAGCTTTGTAGACTACCGTGATTAATTTTGAGTATAGGAAGCGAAGCGTTTTGCGATTGTTGCGAGGCATGTGGATTACTTAAAAGGTTTTGAAAATTTAATAATACCTTACCTAAAAGATTTTGAAAATTTAGTAATGTCTTGCATAAAACTCTTCCGAAATCGCATTGTAAGCTCATGCCATAAAAACTAATAGGTACTTATGCTCAAAGTTACCTTTGTGCTTAAAAAAAGAAAAAACACGCATCTACTCTGTACCCCAAGTTTCATTCTGAGTGAGACCATAAGTTCACTTAGATGGTACTATACTAAAGAAGTTTTTTTATCGCAGTTTCTACCCATTTTTAGTATTTTACAGTGCTTTTTCTAGCCTTACGGTCGTTTAAATTTGTTTTATGTTGTACACTGTCGGTCTGTTGACTCTTAAAAAAGGGTATTTGTACAAGCAAAGACGGTGAGAGAAATTTAAAAGAGATTAAATGTGAGAAGTAAAAGGACTACGAAGTGTGAAAATGCTGCATCATGGGCCTCACAAAAAATCCAAGCATTTCAGAGTTTTGTTGCGATATAATAGCATGAACATTAGTTTCAGCCTTTAAAGCTTTGGGCTTTTCTGAAGAATTCCACGAGGAGTTTTTAAAAAAATGATAATAAAACTTGAATAAACGGCCCTGTTTCTTCCTTTTAAAGGACATCACCCGGATACAAAAGTCTTCGTCACCGCATCCTTTGAGACGCTCTTTTTGTCCGACCCATATTTTTCAAAACTCGGGTTCATTCAATCCCTCTTCAATGCTTTCACTTGGGGATTTCTTTATTCCTTTGTGAAGACTCCAAACTCTCATTTCCTGCGTGTTGTCATTG
Source organism: Macrothele yani (assembly GCA_039090855.1). Lineage (NCBI taxonomy): Eukaryota > Metazoa > Arthropoda > Arachnida > Araneae > Macrothelidae > Macrothele > Macrothele yani. Next base: position 96,557,851 of record CM077007.1, on the reverse strand, counting down.
GGTGAACTCTAGCGCCCAGGGTTTATCAAACGTCTGAGAGTGAAAACTTTTCTTTACCTTCGCAGCTTATGCGATGAAATATCAGTTACTAAGAAAGTTCTTTCAAAACACACATACTCCTTCTCGCTACAGAAAATCCGATGTAATGAATCAGAATTACTCACAGAAGTTGAAAATATATTTATTTAAATTTAATTTTCGAACGACTTTGAAGTTTGTATATAAGAACGTCCTGGAGATTTAAAAATGCTGCAAGCGAAAATGTTTCATTGGTAAAAGGAAGGTTGTGTTAGAGAGAACCACTTACAGCTCTTCTGCGTCTGATGTAACAAAGATACTTCTGATATGCAGTTCTTATCACTGAATTCTTTCCTTTTTAATGCTAGGAAAAATCTATCTCTCAAACGTACATAATTTTTAAAAGTATACCATTGTCAAAATGTGTACATCATTGTTCTGATGTACTTATAATACTTATTCTAAAAGGGTATGTATTCTCTTTCTCTTTCTTTCATGCATGGGAAGCACTGAACAGAAAGAACCTAAACAGGAGTAACGTTAGATAGTCTACGTTAGGCATTTGCCTTGTTAATGAAAATAAGAATTTTTCCAAAACACAAAGTTTCGCGAAAAAGAAGATAGCAAAAAAAAAAAAAAAAAAAAAGAAGTAAATAACTACTTCCAGAAATATCCAAACTAAAAAATTAATGAGATTGTGAAATAGAAACTATTGGAAAAGTACGTCATAAGTACGTCTCACAGTAGTCGCGGAACAATGCTTCCACGTGCGGAGAAAAAGTTGTTTCTTATTTATAACTGCGTTAAGGGCTAATGTCGTGTCATGTGATTAGTCCCGGCAAGCACCTGGTGTCAGAAATGGAACTCGCTTCTGTTCACACGCCTTGTGTCGTTCTTCTTTTCTGCTGCGATTTTTTTCGCAAGCGATTCGTGCGCTGTGTTCTCTGTTACTCCATGTTTATTTTTGAGTGTTATACTTTTGAAACTCCATTTATTTCTATTTCCTTGTGCGTGATGATGAAACACTTATAATATGATTTTATTATTTTATCAATAATAAAATTATATTCATAAGTGCTTCATTATCATGAACTTTACGTATTGGATTACCTTTTATTCAAAGTGAATCTTTCTATCAGCATACAATAATCTCCGTAGTATTAAGTGTGTCTTCTGGAACTTAGCGCTGTGAGCATACCGAAGGCAAGTGTGGAAATTCATCCTGTTTTTTCATATCACATTTATACACCAATATAAACTTGTCCAGAGTTCTCCATAATCAACAGCTACCATTCACTGGACGTGGAAAAAAAATAAAAGAATCATGGTCATCATCAGTCCACTCCTCGATGAAAGTCTTCCCAAGTCTTCTCCACAACAGTCTGTCTTGGGTCAGTCTCTTTAACGTGCCTTCATCTTCTCAGCTTCCCCGAGGTCATTTTCAGGGTCTTTTCCTGTATCTGTGAATGGAGAATGTGTCAGAGTTCAACTGAGTTTCGGAATTGGCAAAACAAATGATCTGAACGACTTTGAACGTGACACGATATTTGGCGCAAAGCGTGCCGGTTCGAGCATTTTCCAAACGCCTGTTCTTCTGTTTTTTTCCGCGAAACAGTAGCAAGGATTTAACGTGAATGGGGTGACGCGCGAACAGTCAGCGATCCTGTGTGCGAAAAGAGCTGGGAGATCAGAGTGTCAAGAAGACTGGCAATAATCGTGCCAGCAAACAGATGGGCTAAAACCAGAATTGGAAACGGGTCACAAATTTTGAACCCAGACGCGATCCGGACTTGGGCGTCACGTATAGTTGAACGCAACAGGGATCCGTAACTGACCCGGAAAAATCTGCTTTCAGCTATTAATTCGAAAATCAATTTATAATTATACATAATCATATATACATACACGGTCGAGTCACATTATTGTGACCACCACCTAATATCCAGAGTAATCGCCGTGTGCAGCGTGGACAGCAGCTAGACTGTCTGGGAGTGACTCAATAAGGTGCTGGGAATGACTCAATAAGGTGTTCACAGGTATCGGGAGAGATGAGATACTGACTGCAGTGCATCTGCCAGCTGCAGGAGGGTGCGTGGTGGAGGATCCATAAAGCGAACAACGTCATAGAAGTAGTCCCACATATGCTCGATTGGGTTTACGTCTGGGGAATTAGGAGGCCAGGAAAGTACTTTGAAATCTTCATCGTGCTCTTCCAACCACTCTCGGACATTTCTAGCTGTGCGACACGTCTCATTGTCGTGCTGAAAGATCCCATCCGCCGCAGGGAAGACAATCAGCATGTGCGGGTGCACGTGGTCTGCAAGGATGGATTCATAACAAATTCGGTCCATGGTGCCTTCCACAGATATGAGCGGACCCAGAGAATGCCACGAAAACATTCCCTAGACCATAACGCTTCCCTCACCAGCTTGTGTTCTTTCAGCAGTGGTTGACGAGTGTTTGTTCTCCGATGTTTCTCGCCTTATACGCCAACGTTCATCTGCTGGATGAAGCAGAAAATGTGACATCGGAGAAGGCAATCCTTTGCCAATCAGCGGAGGTACAATTCCGATACTGTCGTACAAATGTAAGCCTTTTCTTCCGATGAACCTTCGTTAGCATACGTGCAGTGACCATCCTACTGCATCGGAGCCCCATATGCAGCAGGGTTCGCTGAACTGCCATTTTAGACACACTTCCGGTATCCCCTGGTTCATTCGGCTAATGAGTTGCTCCACTGTAGCGTATCGATCTACCCTCACGCACCTTAGCAGCCGACGTTCACCTCTCACATGAATGACACCTGGTGCTCCACAGTTTCTTCGTCGCTTATTCGCAATGGTGCTATTTTTCCAATCACTATACACTTTAACCACAGCATCATGCGAACAGTTCACAAACTGTGCAGTTTCAGAAATACTGCCACTCTTAGTCCGAAAGCCGATTATTATCCCTTTTTGCAAATCTGATAAATCGCTCCTTTTATCCATGACAGCAACGACTGATATGTTTTCAGAATGCCTACAGCACACCTTATATACCCTCAAGACAGCTCACGACATGTGCCTTCTTTCATTGGTTACGCGTTGTGGACGTTAAAAGCAGAAAGTGGTCACAATAATGTGACTCGACTGTGTATATACAGGGCATTCAAAATGTTTCTCCGCAGTGGGCATTGTAGGTTATATAGAAATCAAACAAATGTATCACGGGAACGTATTGGGTATATAAATAAATTTTGCGGTATTTCCGTTCAGTGTCGTACTTATTACTGCTCGCATGTATTTTAAGGTGGCAACACTGCGATACCGCAGCACGAGAAGTCAGCTGTCAGAGTCAGTATACGATGTTCGATTGAGGTGCGAAGACGTATTTGTTTTACTCGATGGAAAATGGCAACTTTCGTTCCGACAAAACAGCATTTGCGGGAAGTGTTAGTGTATTACTTTATTGTAAAGAAAAGTGCTGCCGAGAGCTATCGCTAAATGTCAGAAATCTATGGTGAACATTCCCCATCCATAAAAACATGTGAGTATTGGTTTAGACGATTCAAAAGGAACGATTTGATGTCAGCGATAAAGAACGTTCTCGACCACCCAAAAAAAAAAAAAAAAATCCTGATGCCGAATTGGAAGATTTACTCGACGAAAATCCCTGCCAGACCCAAAAAGAACTAGCAGCAGCATTAAATGTCAGTCATCCATGCATTTCACAACGTTTAGCTGCCATGGGAATGGTGTAAAAAGAAGGGAATTGGGTTCCACATGCTTTGCGGGAAAGTGACCTACCTTGAACGTCGAAAAACCATTTGGGAATTGCTGCTTCAAAGGCAAAAAAGAAAGGGTTTTTTGCATCGTATTATTACTGCCGACAAGAAATGGATATGGTGCGATAACTTTAAACGGCAGAAAGCATGAGTGAAGCCAGGTGAACCAGGTCCTTCAACGCCAAAACTCAATATCCATGGTTCAAAGTTAATGCTGTGTATCTGGTGGGACCAGAAGGGTGTGATCCACTATGAACTGCTGAAACTGTCAGAAACTATTACTGGTGATCGGTATCGAACCCAATTAATGCGTTTAAAACGTGTTCTCACGCAAAAACGGCCGGAATTGAAGAATAGACACAACAAAGTCATCTTACAGCATGACAACCCAAGACCACATGTTTCTCGACCTGTGAAAAAGTACTTAGAAGGATCCGACAGGGAAGTTCTACCCCACCCTCCATATTCGCCAGATATTGCGCCATCGGATTGCCATTTGTTCCAGTCGATGCAGTCAGCACTTTCTGAAGAACGGTTAAGTTCTTATGAAGACGTCAAAAATTGGCTGGACAACTGGATCTCTTCCAAGGAACCGGAATTCTTCCTTCGGGGCATACGTTCACTGCCCGAAAGATGGGGTAAAGTTGTAGCTTATGAGGGAGCATACTTCGATTAATATTAAAATACTGTTTTTGTTCTCCAACAACGTATTTTGTTCACCTCAAATCCCTCAAAACTTATTTATATACCCAATATAATTTATTCACTTACTTTCAGGAATAGTTGAAACTGTCGTCCTTCATTTGCAAAACATAACTGTTTTACACATGTTTTCAAACACATATACGAAAGTCAAAAAGTCCGTCCGCAGTAATACTAAGGCCGTTCGACTTCATTTTGATGGCGCTACAGACAAATTTTTGAGTTAAGTAACTTCTTGTATGTTTAATTTCAGTTTTTGTTGTTTTCTTGATAACATACCAAGCTTCAGAATATGTTTTACAGCAATACTAATTTTCACAAGCTTCTGATGAGTTGAAAGTTTCCAAAATGTGGATGTTGATTTCATCATTACCCCTCATAAGGAAAGGGACACTGATGAAAGTAACATTCACATTTTGGAAACTTTCAACTCATCACAAGCTTGGGAAAATTGGTGTTGCTATGAAACATATTCTGGTTCGTTAAAGAGATGAAACAACTTCTAGCATTCACTCTTCCTCCTTTTTTTTTTCAACAAGAACGTACCTGTTGGCTTCGACGCCTTTTTCAATCTCCTTAATATTAAATTCCTCCATATTAACAAATAAGTCATTAATTCCAACACCATGTGCAATGGGAACGGGATGTTAGCACATCAAACGTAACACTCAGTCTTACAATGTGACACGCAGGGTATGAGAGAGTGAATCACCAGAGAAGCAAGCGACAGGCGTTTGTCTGTCTCTTGCTCCGGACAATCCCACTGAAAACAAACGCAAAATACGATATGATGTCGGTGTGTCTATTGCAGGCGTAGTATCGTCGGTTGGTGGAAATCTTTGTTGCTTTAAAAAAGAGACGACAATATTTTTGCATGTCAAATCATTTTTCACTCTGCTGGCATTAATATCCAGCACAAAATCCCCCAGTGCGCATTTTTCTTCGAAATATTTTTTTTATTTTTCAAAAAATAAAGAAATAAAGCCGTAATGAAACTGGGTCGCAATCGGGTCAGGGACACTTGACCAGCAAGAAATTGTCGACCCGTTGAGCCGTTGATCCGTTTCATCTCAGGTCATAACCCGGGAAATAACAGCAGAATTCGGAATTGCTGTGTCGAGGTTCATCTCTTAACTCATCACGTATCTGACCATGTTGCGAATGGGCTACAACGGACAACGAACATGTAGCCAGTATCCTTTGACCCTCTGATCCACCAGCTGTTTTCTTCCACGGATAACCGATGGTTTGATATTTTTTTTAGTTTTGCAGCACTGACGGTAAACTCTTGCTACGTTTTTTCGTGAAAAGCCCCGGAGGACGACAGTTTGGGAGATGCTCGGACTTGTTGGCTTAGAGTGAAATGTCATGCAACGTCCAAAGTCGCTCAGATCACTGGTTTTGCCTATTCTTATCATCAATCGAACGTTAATTAATGCTTGACAAGTGGGTCTGACTGATTTATAACGCACACCCTGCTGATATGTTTTCTTACGTGTTGGCGTGAGCCATTTATGTGAAAAGGGCAGGTGTTCTTATACACTGAGTGGCCACTTTATTATAACCACCTGACAGCTTTAAGTAAATGAGCTATGGCTGCACGCTGTTGCCACCAGTGGGTGAGGCTAGTATGAAAAGGGAAAGCTTAGTGCTTGCGACAGTAGTAGAAGTGATTTTTGGGTGACGAGATGGGTAAAAAATGCGATTTGACGGACTTTCAACGTGGGATGATTGAAGGAGCTTGGAGCCATGGAGCGGGTATCACCGAAACCGCCGCATTCGTGAAATGTTCCAGAGCAGCTGTTGTTAAAGTGTTTAAAGACTGGACTGTTAGTCAAAAAACTGGGTCGATACGTGCAACGTGTGGTCGTCATCGACTAGTGACTGCTCGGGCGGAACGGAGAGTGTCCAGACTGGTAACAGTCAACAGAAGGGTAACAGTGCAGCAAATTACAGACCATCTTAATCAAGGATCCTTCAAATGATCTCTGCACGCACTGTTCGCCGTACACTGCATCGGATGGGATATGGCAGCCGAAGGCCTGTTCGAACACCTTTGCTGTCTGCTGTTAACAAGAGAAAACGTCTCCAGTTAGCACAGGAGAACAAGGATTGGACAGTCGATAATTGGAAACAAATTATGTGGTCCGATGAATCACGTTTTCAGTTGCACCATACCGATGGCCGAGTGAGAATTTGGCGGAAACAGCACGAAAGCATGGACCCCATATGCATTGCTATAACCCTTCAAGCTGGTGGAGGCAACGTTATGGTTTGTGTAATGTTTTCCTGGCATGCTTAGGGCCCTTTAATTCGTGTTCATCAATGTCGTCTGACTGGCACATCATATCTAAACATCGTTGCGGACCATCCTGTCATGTGGATGGTTTATCCCAATGGCGATGGCTACTTTCAACAAGATAATGCGTCCTGCCATAGTGCTCGTATTGTACAGGATTTATTTCAGGAACATGCCGGTGAGTTTACTTTGCTCAGGTGGCCCCCACAATCTCCAAATCTTAACCCCATTGAGAATTTGTGGGATAAAGTTGAACGAGCCATCAGACAGCTGGATCCACAACCCTGCAATCTTACACTCCTGGAAAGTGCTATTCATCAAGCACGGTCTCAGATTCCACAAACCACCTATCAACATATCGTGGAGTCCATGCCACGAAGAATCGATGCAGTAATAAAGGCAAAAGGTGGCCCAACGAAGTACTGAGGGGGTAATCATAATAAAGTGGCCACTCAGTGTATATATATCAGTGTATTTTAGTCGATATTATGCTGTAACTGTTTCAAACCATATTTCGCTGTATTGTGAAAACACAAATTTACCGATGACGCAGATGCCCCCCCCGAATCCTTCAGCTCCGGAGCTGAATTTTTTCCCAAATAAGCTACACCGACGGATTTACCACTGACATGTGCTTCACTTCTGCAAGACGTTACATATATCCTCCCCTTGAGAAAGGGCTGGGACCGAGTCGTGGGTTTCCGGGTCAGCCGGCAAACCACGCTTGAAGGAGAGCTCACTACAGAAGAAGGAATTCTAACTAATTCTCCAGACGAAAAGGCGTCACACATTTTTTTGCGAAGCAAGGAAGGAATTCTCATTAATTTCAGATGTAACGAGCATCACATATTTTTCGAAGAGCCCAACGGCAAGTACATCCATTTCCACTACCTGACGCCAATGCAGCGAAACGCAAATTTTCTGGTGAAGATGATCGAATACGCGTCCTTCTTCTCCGGAGCCGAATGCTTTTCCAATCAAGCTACACTGACGGAATTTACAGCTACAACTTTTGCCATCTTCACATGTGCTTTACCTATGTAGCATGTAACAGTATGTATCATATATTTCAGTCCTTTAACGTAAATTATATTGAAGAACTTTAGAACGCACGTGACTGCTACGGAATGCGGTTTTCGAACAAATTGACGAAACATCATCTAGTTCACTGTATAGAAATATAATTTCCTTATACAGGGTGATTCAAAAGTACCCGAACTCTGAATCCAAATATTTCTACCTCGAATAATGTGATGTATAACTACTTTTACATACTGTTATATTGACACTCATACTTACAGGTAATGAAAACCACTTTACAATAGATGCTGGAATTGTCCACCATTCTGTTGAAGACACAAATTCACCCGACGACACATGTTGGCGGACACTCTTTTCAGCGTGTTGGCTAGTATGTCCCTTACGGCTATAATGATGTTGTTTCGCAGGTCCTGTACCGTCTTAGGGTTGTTGTGGTAAACTGTCTTTCAGATAGCCTCACAAATAAAAATCTGGAGGACTCCACTCTGGTGAGCGAGGCGGCCAAAGTTTTTTCGAGATTAATCTCCATTGTGCCGTTTGACATTGCTCCATCTTGTTGAAACCAACAGTAACGTTCGTGTTCTTTCAGCATCGCTACAAATTGATGGGTGATGTCTCCATACACAGCGGAATTTACAGTTGTGTCGAAAAATAATATGGCCCTACAATTCACCGTCTAGACATGGCGCACCACACTCCAACTGCAATGCGTGTGGATTCTCCAAAGCCCATATGCAAGTCTTTTGGCTATTGAAATATCCATTTAAATGAAACGATGCCTCGTCACTGAAAAAAGTGTTGTTAAGCTAGTTAGTCACATTGTGGCGCGTGAAACTCTTAAACCATTGATAGTAGATAATGCGTTTTTCCGAGTCCAAAGGACGTAGCTCTTGCACTACTCAAATTCTATTCGGCCATAACGTTTAGTAGCCCTCTGGCAGGCTGAGTACAATGACCCTAACTCTTGAGATAGCCGCCGAAGTGACTTCAGGTTAGAGCACTGCGGGAAACGTGGTCGTTTCTGGAGAAAATGGTTTCGCGAGACAGGCAGTGCTTACCCTAAACACTGCCTGTCTCGCGAAACCGGTTCTCAAGGTCATACACAGTTGTTTTCTCTCGTACAGGAGCATCAGGAAACTTCCTTTGAAAGAGTTGGATGAAACGTTGGTAAGATTTTTTCCGCAAAATAAACTTCTAACAAAGCGATTCTCTGTTCTTGCGTGAGACTCATGGTTGACTGAACGTTACTGCTTGCCAGCGCCAGCGTAAGTGAAGTGTCACGTGATGCTAACACGTGGCGCAGCTCGTTCCGCAAGGTCACACAACAGAAACAAGCAGCAATACTGGGATATCTTTTATGGCGAATCCTGTGATGGTTATATTCAAGCGAATCCTGTGATGGTTATATTCAAATTGATCGAAAACATGAAACTTGGTCGTTCTGGGTGGTGTAGTGGTTAGCATACCTGGGCGTTTTCTGGGAGACGCGGGTTCGAGACCTGCTCCAGGACGATGAAAATTTTCAAGTTTTCGGATATTATTCGACTTACCATCCTTGCCACATTTACGCCAAAAATCGGATTGTCATCTTCAAAATTTGTATTATATGGCGTAATCCCGTATTTCTTTCATGATTTATCTGCTTCTCCGGGCAAACACGGGACATGATTCTTAACCTTCAGATTCGCTAAACATGAATGCCGGTTGCTTCGACTAGCAAATCGTGTGATGGTTAAATTCAAAGTGATCGGAAACTTGAAACTCGGTCGTTTTGGGTGGTGTAGTGGTTAGCATACCCGGGCGTTTTCTGGGAGACGCGGGTTCGAGTCCCTGCTCCAGGACGACGAAAAAAAATTTTTTTTCAGGTTTTCGGATATTATCTGACTTACCATCATTGTCACATTTACGCCAAAAATTGGATTGTGATCTTCAAAATTTGTCTTTTATGGTTTTACAGCAAATACGTTTTAAAAATAGAGTTCGGGGGATTTTTGAATAACCCTGTACCATTTTTCTCTCAGTTTGGAGAGAAGTAATCTGACAGAAAAATGGTACAGATAACCCTGTACCATTTTTCTCTCAGTTTGGTAAAAGAAGTAATCAAAGCAGGTATCAGGAAGGCTAGAGATTAGGAATGGAAACTTCTGAGAGTCTTACAGACATAGACATCTAAAAGTTATGAAGCGAAGGCAGTGAAAGACACCAGAAGCGGGTCATATTCAGGCAGCGGAATCTGGTAATTCGGACTAGAAGAAAAATTTGGGATATTTGTTTAGGCTGTTGAAATCCAGAAAAATTCAAATTGCACTAAGAAATATGAAAATAATAATGTTTGGTATGACTTCGAACTGACAGAAAAATAAGTACCTAGATAGAACAACATACTGAAACAGAAGATTCTTTGATGCAAGTTAAGGTGATTAAATGATGTGAGACCGATTTACCGACCAGATATCTCTTGTGTATTAGTATTTCTGCGCGCATTAATAGGGTGCTATGTGTCTTGGACCCTTTTCTTAAGCGTGACTTAAAGCAAGACAAAAGAAAACTTCCCGCGTCCCATCACGATGTCCTACTTCGAACCCCACACCTTCTTAAATTTGCCGACCACAAGACAAAACGATTTCTGAATGACCATTTCAAAACAGTAACCACGAAGAAAGGAGCAAGCTTAGTGACCGCCAAGCCATTATCTACCCCTTACCTATAATTATCCCCTCCCACTCGCAGTAAATATCCTCCGTGTTGTGACGTGCCTGCCTCACAGGACGCACACGACATAAAGGCAGATAGCAGCGCGAACGAACGTCTGCGTAGCTCAGTTGGTGGAGCGACTTATTCCGGAATAAAAGGACTCGGGTTCGATCCCCGGCGTGGACCGAACTGACGGAGAAATTTACTTCGTTATAGTGTATACTATATGACTCTCTGACGCAAAACTGAAGTGGAAAAAATACATCGCCAAAATGCTAAATATTTGTATTTTTTAAAAAGCACGACCGAAACTGGGATTTTTATTTTTATAATGTACGTACGTACCACATTTAGAACATTTGTATACCCCATGTCCTTTCTAGGTCTGAGTTCAAACTCGGACACGGGCTATTCAACTGGAACTATATATTATACAGTGAAAATACACACTCCGTAACTTTAACTCCATAGTCAGGTTAGCCTTGCCCCGAGTATAGAAGATAGGAATGCAGGCAATACACTGCAGCAACATCTCCTTAAAATCTACTGACTCCTTTCCAATGGATGTCTACGCCTTTGGTTATTAATACATGTTCTTCAGCGGAAACGATCACGTGCGAGGGATGGTCTTTGGAAATCGTGCGAGGAAAAGTGGGAAAATATCAGCATGACCGCACTTCAAAACAGCCTTCTACAGTGGAAACTGCAGAACAATAGCGGCAATAACGGACCATCAGATCAAACGCAATCGGTGGACGAGAAGGGTGTTTCGACTTTCCCTGTAGTCTGAAAATATTTAATATAGCATATATATCATCATCATTGTCAACCATTATCAATCCACTACTGGACGAAGGTCTCCCCAAGTTTCCTCCACAACGGTCTGTCTTGTGCCAGTCTCCTCCATGTCATTCCCGCATACTTTCGAATTTCATCCACCCATCTTCCATGTGGTCTTCTTCTGGGTCTTTTCCTGTCCCTTGGAATCCAATCTAAAATTTCGGCTGTCCATCGATGGTCTGTTCTTCTGGCAGTATGTCCAGCCCATTGCCATTTCAGGGATTTAACTCTGATCATGATGTCTTCCACTCTTGTCATTTTTCGGATCCACGTGTTCCTCTTCTTATCTCTCCTGGTTACACCAAGCATGCACCTCTCCATGACTCTTTGAGTTGTCTGCAGCCTTTGTATATCTCGTTAAGGGAAGGTCCATGTCTCTGCACCATACGTAAGCACTGGAAGGATGCATTGATCAAACACTTTTCTTTTAAGACATAATGGCATATTGCTCTTAAAAATTATGCTGTTTCTTCCAAAAGCTCTCCAGGCAAGTTTTGTATGCCGATTAATTTCTTCACCAATGTGACCCTCATTTGATATCTGCTGTCCAAGATAAACGTACTTGTCTGTTATCTCCAGCTTTTCTCCATCAATCGATAAATCTTCATTTCTTGTAAAAGCATTGTACATCACTTTTGTCTTCTGAAAGTTCATTTTTAATCCCACTTCTTTACTCTTGTCAGCAAGTTCCTGGATCATACTCTGTAGCTCTGATGGGGTAGTTGCAAAAATGACTATGTCATCAGCAAAACGAAGGTGGGTTAGATAATCTCCATTAATCTTTATCCCTTTGTTTTCCCAGATCAGTGATTGAAAGACATTTTCCAATGTGGCATTAAAGAGCTTCGGAGATATGGTGTCACCTTGTCTCACTCCTTTTCCAATTTTTATGTGTGTTGTATTTTCAAACAGCCGAATCTTTGCACTTGCATTTTCATAGATGTTATTAATAATATTAATGTATGCATCTTCAATACCGCAGGATTTCATAGTCATTGCAACTGCTGATGGTTTCACCGAATCAAAGGCTTTTTCACAATCGATAAAAGCCATGCACAATGGAAGTTCATATTCCCTCGCTCTTTCAATTAGTTCTCTCAGTACGTGGATATGATCTATTGTGCTGTAGCCACTCCTGAATCCAGCTTGTTCTCTCGGTTGAGCCATGTCCAGTGTCACCTTCAAGCGGTGTGAAAGAACTGTAGTGAAGATTTTATAAACCACTGATAGGAGGCTGATAGGTCTGTAGTTCCTGAGATCCTCAATGTCACCTTTTTATGTAGCAAGATCATTGTAGCGTTGTTCCAATCCTCAGGATATATATATATATATATATATATATATATATATATATATATATATATATATATATATATATATATATATATATATATATATATATATATATATACATAAGCGTAATATAAATATATATACATCCCAATAACTGCTTGATATTTAATAACTGAAATCCTTTTTAATAATAAAATTTGGTTACTTGCTACATTTTAGTGCCACTATTTTGAGTAACCTAGAAGTAATGGCGTGACCATAGAGTATATTACAAATGGGAATCATTATTTACTATTACACAAATGTATTTTTTAAATGTGTTTAGATTGTTCACTCTTTCCACGCTTTGATCTACACGATCGACATCTTTCTTTGTAATTATACACTTTCCACATTTTGAACAACAAGCAAGACAGAATTATTCACCGGTTCCTTAATGAGATGAAACAATTTCCAGCATTCACTCTTCCGCTTGTGGTTTTCAACAAGCACGTATTTGTTGACCTCGAAGCTTTTCTCAACTTCTTTAATATTAAATCCATCCATATTAACAAATAAGGAGTTAATATGGACTTGACCTGTCATTGGAACGGGATGTTAGCACATCAATCGAAAACCTCTGAATGCTCAATGTAAAAGATGCGATGTGAAAAGTAATTCTTAGTCATACAGTGAACTTCGCACGGAGAGAGTGGATTAGCTGAGAAGCAGGCGAATGGCGTTTACCTGTACCTTGCCCTGGACAATCGCACTGTAAAAGAACGCAAAGGAAGAATCTTTTACGATATGGTGTCGGTGTGTCTGACGTCGATCGGTGGAAATCTTCGTTGCTTTAAGAAAGAGACGACAATATTTTTGCATGGCAAATCATTATTCATTCCATGAGCACCAGTATCGACTACAGAATTCCACAACGCGCATTTTTCTTTGGAATATGTTTTTCTCTTTTCAAAAATAAAACGGGAATAAAAGCGGGTCAAAATCGGGTCAGGAACACCTTGACCCGACCCGATGACCCGTGGCCCTTTTCCATCTCTGGGCGTGTACAGCTTGTTTGCGCTAGAGGACGACCAACACGCTATTAGGCAAGTATCTCTAATGTTTCGTCCATTGAATATATAAACTAGCAATGGAAATATTGTTCATGAAAAAGAGAGGGAGAAACGGAGCCGGTTTGTCAAAACTGTAAAACTTCAGTTCTTGTAAGTTAATATTTAAACAAAAACGAAACTTAAGTGAGAGATGTTTGCGTAACAGCATTTTTGAATAATGATTTCTTGCAAAAATGTAATACTTGCTTAAGCAAATTTCAGTTGTTTAAATCAGTTCACAGTAAATATGCACTTTATACCGAAATGAGCTGTGCTGCTATTGAAGCTATATCAGGCTAAAATATTTATTAAATTTAGCGATTATATATTAGGTTATCTTTCAGATGAGTTATAAATTATTAAAAAATCTTCTGGCGGACAACAACAAGACATTTAAATTCCTAAAGAATTTCTTCAAAACAAAGTTATTGCAATTATAGAGATGTTTTTCTAAACGCGATGATTGCTTTACGACTATTTTTGATCATACCAGTAACCGTAACAACTTCCGAAAGAACATTTAGCGAGCAAAAAAATATTCAGAATGTATTTAAGATCAACCATGACCCAAGATCGTTTGACATCTATAGCGACGTTAAGCAAAGGAAGTGTAAAAGAAAAGAAGTATGATTTTGGTTCCATGATACAGAAATCGATGGATCCAGAATGAAGAAAGAAAATTAATGATGTGAATTTACCGAAAAACAAAATTAATTACAAAATAAATCGATCGTCAAATGGCAGTTACGTTTATTTATTTCTGTTTTAGAAAAAGTATCCATGTCCAGAGCTTTTGTACGGAAAATAAGCTACAATTTGCTTGCTGTGGAATTTCAATGAAGTCAAAATATTCATAACTTATGAATAGACAACGAACAACGTACACTATATCGACAAAAGTCACCGGACACCCCTTCAAAAGCAAATGAATGGATCCGCTGCGTTGTTAAAATGCGCGGTGCAGCTTCAAACGGTATAACAACAAGCCTGCAGCTGACCGCGATCATATCGCACTGTGAGGTTGAGTGTAAATGTCGCGGCGGGAGAGAGCTGACTTTGAGAAAGGAAAGATTGTTGGGTGTTATATTAGTGGGTTGTCCATAAGCGAAACCGGGAAGCGTTTGAACATACCCAAGTCAACTGGTTTGGATGTACTGAATAAGTGGAAGACACATGGCGTGCCTGAAGCGGCAAAACGTACCGGCAGACCAAAGAAAATCAGTGATAGAGGACGTCGGAGCCTGAGGAGAGTCATTACAGCTAATCGACGGAGCACATGACCTCAGTGTACAAATGCTGGAACCTCAATATGTATATCCACGTACCATTCGCAGAGAACTTCATTCCATGGGTTACCGTGGTCGTGCGGCTGCTCATAAGCCTTTCATCTCCACTCAAAATCCTGCTCGTCGTTTAGCATGGTGTAAAGAACATTTTTCGTGGACAGTAGATCAATGGAAACGGGCCCTATGGACTGATGAATCCAGATACAGGATCCATCAGTCTGATGGCCGTGTGTGGGTATGGCGGCAGCCGGAGGAACGCTATTTACCACAGTGTACTGTTCCTACGGTCAAGTTTGGAGGTAGCAGTGTACTCGTGTGTGGGTGTTTTTCGTGGTATGGTCCTGGCCCATTGGTTGTCGTGGACAAACCTGTTAACCAGCATGTCTACTATGAAACCGAGCCTTGTTGGTACGAGAAGGATAATGCACCGAGCCTTGTTGGTACGAGAAGGATAATGCACCGAGCCATAAAGCCAGGATAGTTACGGCGTGGTTTGACGATAATTCCAAATCGTGTGTGGACTTGCCAGCACAGAGGCCTGATCTTAATCCCGTAGAGCACCTATGGGATGAATTAGAGCACCGCATAAGAAGTTTGGAACCAAGGCCTCCTACTAAGCAACAGTTAGGGGCAGCATTTTATACTGAACGGAACGCATACCTATCGCTGTGTTCCAAAACCTTGTCAGAAGCGTGTCTCGAAGAGTCAGTATTTATTAGAAGAAAGATACAGGAGATGTGCTTGAATAAATCATCTCAAATGATGTATGACAAAAAAAAAAAAAAAAAAAAAATTTACAGATGCTTGTAGCTTACGCTACTGCTTATTTACACGGTTCTGTACATTGATGATAGTAAAAAAACAGTTAATTACACCCGAGTGTCTGGTGAGGCAACAAAAGTCTCTGAAAAAGCAAAGAATAGGAACAATTCAGCTAGAAGAGCGTTATACAATATTAATTTTGCACAGTATTGATGCAAGGAATAATACAGAATTCGAGCTTGCAGACATAGATTCAAAAGACAGGTGATGAGAAATTAACAGAATGTGCAGCTTGCGCTACGTTAATTACAGGATTCGGTGCAACGTTTGCATGACAACAGTTAAGTGCAGTAGAAATCTGGCGAGGCAATATGAATCTCTGGTAATACAGAGAGTAAAATCAATCCAGAATGATGAGCACTATAGAGTATAAATTTTACACAATATTGATGAAAAAAAGTTCTGACCGAAAGGTGAAACATTGTGGGTGACCTGGAAATCCAGGAGGTTGCAGGTGATCAAGGGACAAACATGAAATCGAAAGTTCGAAAGACAGATGATGAAAAATTTACAGATGAATGTGGCTCGCGGTACTACATGTTACATACAACGGTGATATGAAAAATAGTTATATACAATAATTTTCCTGAGAATACCAAAGAAAAAATAATCTCTGAAAATACAGAGAGAAGACACAACTCATCACAGTGAGTATTGGAGAACACAAATTTATACAGTTGAAAAGTAAAATTACACTGTTGAATCAGGAATTGAAGATAAGAATATACTGTAAAAACGACAAAGTTTACAGATGTCTGTGGTTCGTGAAACGACCTATATACATGATTCTGTACAATGAGAAGTTACAATTTATATATATTGATTTGTCAGAGGTGGTAAAAAGAAATAGTCTCTGACATCGCAGAGAGAATACATAATTCAGCAAGATGAGTAATGAAAAACAAAAAAATTTACACATGAGTTATACACGAAATGATACATGTGAAGAGGATGAGAACAGAGTCTTAAAAAAAGCGTGAAAAGAAATTGACAATTATAAGTAGCTCATGCTTCGAACAATTCATAGGATTCTATACAATAATTGATCTACTAAAAGTGATGTACAATAGTGAGACAAACAAAAAAATTCTGATAAAATAGAGAGTACAAATAATATAGTACAGTGAATGTTGAGGAACAAGATTGCACTCAGTTGCGAAGCAAGAAAAAAAAACAGGAAATGTGTATAGAAAAATCGTCTCAAAATGACATATGAAAAGAAGATTTACAGGTGCTTGTAGCTGACGCAACGACTTATTCACAAAGCTCAATATAGTGGTGAGAGAATACAGTTTATGTATGATAATTTGTCGGAAAAGACAAAAAATAGTCTCTGATGAAGCAGAGATTGAAGACAAATCAGCATGGCAAAAACTGTATCTATCAGGAGGTAGGTGAAACAAAAGTTCCGACTGTAAGGTGAAGCGTTGTGGGCGACCCTGCAAACCAAGTGGTTGCTGGTGACCAAGTTGATAGGAACTGTGGTTCACTGCAGCGTGCAACTGCAGTGGTAAGTTCTAGTCGAAGGCGGGAGAGTAGGCGATTACGAAAATGACAAAGTAGCGCAGTACTGACTTTATTTATGTCAGTAGAAGCTTCGGGGGGACGCTGAAGATGATACACGTGAATTATATGTTTTACAAGCACGAAGATGTAGGAGCAGACTGCCGGAAGGTGAATAGGGCGAGAAGAGTTCAGAAGTAGTGTTCGGTAGGCGCTGAAGGTGAGGACGGTCTCACAGGATCGTTGCGCTAGCGTGAAAGCGAGATGGAGTATTGGCAATAATACTGTGCAATACATGAAGACATGCTGAACGTCAGCCTCCTCGCCACAATACGGACAGGAGGGTGAAGATAAAATGGTCATGCGATGTAAAATCGACGGCACAGGGAGGCGGTTGTGTAAGAAAAGCGAATGTGAATTGACTTCAAGGGGTGCTGAAAGTGGGGAAAGCGCAGCGGACCACACTGCGGAGGTAGAAGAAAGTGGAATACCAGAAATGGGAAGAGGTGCGGAAGAGCGAGAGAGAAAACGGTAGAGATCAGCTGTTGAGAAAGAGACAAGAGGAAGAGGTGGACCAATGGACGACAGAAAAAATGGGAGAAGGAGAGAGGCAGAGTGAACAGAAATGAGACCTGAGGGAGTAGCAAGCTCAGGGAACAGGGAGATTATAGTAGAAATAAGAGAGTTGTGAACAAAGTGAGCGTTGGCATTGAAACGGAGAGCAGAGGGTAGAGAAGAGAAGGGGAGCCAGGAAAGATCGGTGGTAACAAGATCGCTGACAGTAACGACTCCAGCTCTGAGCCATGAAGGAAAAGCAAAACATGGGAGATGGGGAGGGTGTAGCAGAGAAGAAAAAAAGAGGTTCGGAAAGTAGGTCATTTGTGGAGGCAGGGAGAGAGCGAGAAAGAGGGAGGGAACGAAGAAAGGAGATAGCCTCTTTGTAGACAGGAGGGAAAAGTGTGAGAAGGGGACAGTGGTCCATGAGTAAGAACGAAAGGAGAGTAAAGCGTGGGTTATGCGGAGATACTATGACATCACGAGCAGCAACTGCAGAGGGAGCAGGTGCCGCAAGTGATCGTAAAAACGTAGACACACGATAAGCCTTGTAATAGGATCTGACGTCGGGTATACTAATGCCTCCGTTGGAAGGAGACAGGCTGAGTTGAGGTGCTCCGACCCAGTGATGGCCGGGCCAGATAACCTGAGTTTGACAGCGGGTGAGTTCAAGAAGACGTAGTGCTGGTTGCTTCGAAGCCAACCAGAATACGTGCACATTGAAAGCAGGTAAGTGTGCGTTAGACGTGCTCTTTGAAAGACGGAGGTGCAGAATTGTGCGCGCCGCCAGATTGCGACCGAGCGATGTAGGCGTGGCCGGAGAGTCGTCCAGGTGACGAGTGAAGCAGTTGCTGGTTTTCCAAGGTGGACTCCTAGGAATCGTTGAGAGGGTGTTGGACCACTCTGCTCCCCAAGGAGAGTCAGTGCGGTTAGTCCACGAACCGGTCCATAGGCCTGTGCTTTTCGTTGTGTTTAGCGCTGCTCCGGAACATGAGGCGTAGGTATTGTAGAGATTGTGGAGATCGTGAAATTGTGAGTCTTGCCGAATGCAGAATGTAATATCGTCGGCGTAGGCAACATAGGTAGCAACATGATGACGTGTGCTGGCTACCACCGGTGGTAGTGAAGCAAAGAAGGATCGATGAACTGCGCGTAAAAAAGGTTCTATTGCGAGGGCGAAGAGCTGCCCGGATAAGGGGCAACCCTGACGCACGCCGCGACGAAAGGGTATGGGAGCTGTGAGAAGGTTGAGCAGCTTGACGTGGAAAACTGCGTCCCGGTAGAGGGAGATGAGAAGAGAAGCAAAGGAAGGAGGAAATCCGAAATTTAGTAATGTAGCAAGAAGGTAATCATGAGAAATATTATCGAACGCTGAGCGTTGATCGAGGGAAAGAAGAGCAAGGGGTTCTGAGCGAGAGCGGGCGAGGTGAATTAGATCATTAAGAAGCTGAATATTATGGGAGATGGAGCGCCCGGGTACAGTATAGGTTTGATTAGTGGAGAGAATATGAGGGAGTATGGGGTTAAGCCGGCGGGACAGAAATTTAGTATAGAGTTTATAATCAGTATTTAAGAGTGAGATGGGACGCCAATTCCCCAAGTCAAGCGGATCACCCTTCTTGGGGAAAAGTACATGTGCGAGCGTGAAACTCCTTGGAAGAGATGTAAGATGTATGGCAGTAGAAAAGGCACAGAGGAGAAATGGAAGGAGGGCAGGAAGAAAAGCCTTATAGAAAGAAACAGGGAGACCGTCCGGGCCAGGTGAAGCCCTGGGGTTGAGGGACGAGAAAGTGTCAGAGAGCTCAGTTAAAGTGGGAGGATGGAGGAGGCTGGCTGAAAGATGAGAAGGGACCTGAGGCAAAGAAGAGAACAGAAGAGCAGAAGCCGTAGGGGAGGGAGGAGGAGTTTCACAAAATTTTGAAATGTAGAAATTACGTACCATAGAACAAATTGGAACTGGTTCGGATGAAACTACTCCAGTTGGAAGACGAAGGTGCTGCAGAACAGAAGAGGATCGGCGAGTTGACTCAAGTGACGTAAGGAATTCGTACGAACAAGCATCAGGTTTCAGGTGTTGTAGTTTAAGGCGTTGAAGGGCTTGTTTTGCAAGTGGCACCAAAAGTGAATGTAATTCTGCCTGGTAGACTTGAAATAGGGGATCAGCAAGATTGAGCAAAGAAAGCATTTGCCTAGTATGATCAAGTCGCATCCTCCGTTGTGTCATGATCGAGTATGACAGGTTTCGTACCAGTAATATGAGGTGGCGTTTTACTTCCAACCAAACGTTGAGGGGGCACGGTGCAGAATGAAGCCTTGTACGCCAATCCGCAAGAAAATCTCGCACCGATGAGCAGAAGGCTGAGTCATCTAAAAGAGTGTCGTCAAAAGTCCAAGGCCGGATTGTACGTGGCTGTGTTGAAGTAGCAAAAACTGTTATGGTAATGGCGCAATGATCCGAGGAAGCTGTGGGTGTACAGCATGAATCTGATATTGCTGGTAGAAGAAGAGAAGTTGCATAAAAGCGATCCAATCTTGCTGTAGGAGGATCAATGGCTCTTGGTGCACGCCATGTATGTGTAGTCTGGGTTGGTGACAAATGGCGTTGAACATCTACTAGTGAGAAGTCTGAAGTGATAGACTGTAAGAGATGTACTACTTCCGTACGGTGTTCTCTGGAAGAAGAAGAGCGATCAGTTAGGGGATGTAGAGTGCAATTGTAGTCACCTCCGATAAGTACCCGGTCGGTGATGGGAATACGTGACAGAGCCCGTCGAAGTTTTGCAAACAACTCTGGCACGTGAGTAGGAGTGCAAGGAACATAAATGTTGAATACATGAAATTTTTCAGCTGCGACGGTGAAAGAGACTCGTTGTAATAAGTCTCGACATAAGTTTTTCACTGAGAAGGAGGAAAGAGTTGGACGAAAACGTGAGTGAACACCAACTGCCATGCCACCACGCGACAGTTGGCTGTAGGAGTGATGAAAAGTATGATCCCACTGACGCCATTGATGAAATTGAGTGGTGGAAGTACAGTTTGTTTCCTGCAGAAGTAATATATCAGCATTCAGCGGAGCAAGATCCTCTCGTACCAGCGCATTCGCAAGAGGTGTCGCAAAACCGCGACAATTAAGTGACACCACCTTGAATGTCTAGGTTAGTTGTGGGATGCAGTAGGAATTGACTGGCTGTAGTGATGGAGTGGAGTTGACGGAGAAAACAAGCACTCCACGGGACCTCGTCCGCAGTGCGCCGAAGAGTGTTTTCAAGTGAGTGTAATTGAACCAGCACTTGTGGAAGAGCTGCTTCATACTGCTGAATGGAAGTGCGTGCTGAGGAAGGGCTAGAGGACCCTAAAAGGCAATCCAGCACGTCCTCGTATGGCAGAGGCTCAGCAGGGAAAGCATTTTCAGCAAGAAAAGTTGTGAATTCTTCTAGTGAGGGAAAGGCACCCTCACATGCTGTCTCAGAGGAAGTGTGTAGAGGCGACCTGGAGAACGGTCGTCGAGAGCTGACGGAGCGAGAAGATGAGCGGGTAGAAGAGCGAGATGATCTTCGGGACGCCAGAGTCTTTGACTTCTTCGTCTTGGAGCGAGTAGCACCACTGCGTTTTCCAGCAACCACTAAAGCTTCATGATCGTCTGGAGAGTCTGAACCCGAAGCGTTACCTGTGACTCGTGTCATGGAGCCAACGGTAAAAGCTGAGGAGTGGTCAACATGTACATCAGCAGTGGTTGTAAAAGTACAAGGGGAGTCGATTTTGGAAGCCTGGGAAAATTCTTAGGATCAGCAGGAGGTGGAGGCATCAAAGTCGTTTGTTGACCAATGGCAGTAAGCTGACTTTTGGAAGATCTTGATTCCGCGACTTTCCTCGAATAGGAAGAAGTCTGTGAAGCGTTGGTGGACAAAGTAGAAGAAGATGTAGTGTGTGGAGCTGTTTGCAGGGAGGCACGTGGGCACTGAGCCCTTATGTGACTTTCGCTCTGACATATAGTGCAATACTGTGAAGTGATTATCTCAACTCTTCGGCGTTGCTGTCCACAGCGGATGTGCAAAACATTCGGAACCGCTTTCAGCTGAGCATCAGATGAAAAGAGGACTCGAGCAGTGCGGCGAAAACCTCGAATCGATTTGTCTTCAGGATCTCTGGGAGCCGCAGAGAGAGTTGTTATGGAGCCAACAACTCTGCCGTACCTGCTGAGCAAGGTGCAAAGTGCAGCGTCGGATACTTCTGGTGGTACGGGGTAGAAGGTCACCTGCACCGGGCGGTGAGCAACCGGTTGTGCTAACAGATGCACGTCATTGATGGTTAGACCTTCCGTAAGGACCTGGTCAACATGCGCTTTATCCTTAAAATAGACTAAGATAGATCTGGTTTTTCGAGCTACAAAGTCTATTGCATCCTTTGGTAAGATAGTTTTGAGGGCTCGGCTATATTGCCACAGCTTAGTGTCGGGAAGCGCATCAAAATAGACGCCCCGTTCCATAGTGGAGGAAAAAAGGTGACCAGCTCGGGAATCCTCTGGTATGTCAATTGTAGCAGTAGAACCGACGACAGTGACATAGGATTCAGGAAAAGGCATAGCAGATGAAACTGGGGGTGTGAGGACCCCAGAAGTTGCAGAAGCATAGGATGCTTGGGCAGGCATGGGTCGAGAACTCGATGAAGCGGCTCCTAGCAGTGAGGGCGGATCAGAAAGTTGATGAAAAGTAGAAGCTATGAGCTCAGTATCGCTGATTACGGAGACGTCATCATCTGCTGAGATGTAGATAGGAGACTTGGCACCACCGCACTTGGTGGGAAGGGAGGAAGTTATTGCTGGAGAAGAAGAGGTATCCATGACGTCGCAATGACGCTCGGGAGCCACCTCATTTAGCTGAGCAGGAGCTGCCGCCGTAGAAGAAGAAGAGGGTGCTGGCTGATCTGCCAAGATAAGGATGTGGGCGTCACCCTTGTCTGCCTCCGCCATCGAAGCAATGGCGAGACTTTAACGAAAAAGACCAGCTCGATTGAAAAATAAAACAGTTAATAATGAAAAAATATGGCACTCACCAACCTGGGAGATACACGAACGTAAAGCTTGGACTTTCAACTTGAAGATACACGCAACCACAGAAACTAAAGCACTCAATAAACACCTTATAGCAACGAAAATCACGGAGCTTAAAACCCAACCACTGAGCTTCGAAGGGTCAGAGCATGCATTAAGACCAAAGGTGGTTTCAGAATCCATTTAATGTAACAAAACAGAGGAGACGAGCAACATGGAATCATTTCAAAGAAATAAAAAGAACAGGAATGATACAAACTGATAAAAGCGATTATATGTACATTGAATGAGTAATGACAAAATTACAGCGTGATGCAAACAGAGCAATACTGGAGGAAGAACAAAATGATCACAGGCCGGGCACCACAGTGCGAAAGAACATCAAAAAGTTAATGCAGAGTCTTAACTTACCGTGAGATGTAACGGACTTGGTGTAACAGCAAACCATGGTGTCACTGGTGCCCACGTAGCATAGAAGGAGCTTTCAGGGCATGCGGAGTTGGCAGACTGATACTCCTGCTGTACCACCGTGCACAGAGTAACGGAAAGCATGGTGAAAGGTGAAGTCCCAAGTGCGCCATCAATGAAAAAGTGTCGAGGAGTAGCAGTTCGTCTCTCTTGCAGAAGGAGTAAGTCGGTCCCAAGAGGCGAGAGATCTTCCAGAACGAGAGCGTTAGCGAAGGGGTTAACAACCCCCCTACAATTCAGATTGGCGACCTTAAATGGGTAAGTCCGACGTCGGATGAAAGGCAGCTATGGCAACTTTCTGAAATGTGTCGAGGCGATTGATGATACCACGACACCACAAGACGTAGTCGGGTTGCTTGGCATTATGCCGGAAGAATTTGAGGTTGGACGTTGCTTGGTCGAAGACCTCGGGAAGAACTGCTTCAAACTGCTTCAAACTGCTGTAAAAAGATGAGAGAAGTCTCCCGATTTGTTTTATGAGGGAGAAACTCGTAAAGATCTTCAAAGGAGACAGGTTCTGAAGGAAGAGAGGCATTGGTAAGCAGAGTCGAGAAATCTTCAAACGTCGGCTGACGACCCTTGGACTTTGAAGAAGAAGAGCTAGAACGTGACAGGTGTGACTTCGAGCCTGCTAGACGGGTGGAACGATGTGGGCGGCCAGTCCGAGAAGGTGATTCCTTCTTTTTCCTCCGGGCCTCGGTACTGGTAGTAGAACGACGTTTGCCGTGGATCGATGACACACGAGATGTGGAATCAGAGGAAAGGTCCACCTCATCGCCGGGAGCAAAAGTGCCGACGGTGAATGAAGCTTGAAGATCAGCCGTGATGTTCTCTGATGGAAAGAGAACACGGGAAGGCAAGGAGGAGTCAAGCGGAGAAAATTCCGACAGGGTGGAGAAAGCAACATCGCAAGACGCGTGTTGATCGAAGACTTTAATTAGATTTTCGGCATAACTGGGTCCAGGAGGTGCAGACGCAGGAGGAGGCATGGCAGCAGAAACGGAGGAAGTGGTAGAATGCTGCCTTGGAGCTGTAGGAGCCAGTGGCTCTTCATGGGGGCATTGAGCCTGCTGATGGCCGTAAGCCTTACAGCGTGAGCAATGAGCAGAGGAGAGGAGCTCAATCCGGCAGCGCTCATTACCGCAACGAACATCGAGGAACCGTGGAAACTTCATGAGATGCTTTTCCGACGGGAAGATGATACGAGCAGTTCTACGGAAGCCACAGATATGTTTATCATCGGGGTCAGAGGGGGAAGAGGAGAGAGTCTTCACTGGGCCGACTACTCTGCCGCACCGACTAAGTGCAGCACACAGCATATCATCAGAGATCTCCGGGGGGATCGGATGTAGAGAGACCAAAACAGGTCGCTGGGCGATGGATTCGGGTAAGAGGTGACGATCGCCAATTGATAGGCCCCGAGATAAGACAAGCTGGGCATATTCTTTCTTCGAAAAATAAACAATCACAGTTTGTGGCTTTCGGGTGAGGTGGGTGATGGCACCAGACGGAAGCATCTTCTTGAGAGCGGAGCTGTACTGTTTCAAAGGAGTGTTGGGCAGCGCATCAAAACAAACCCTAACTCGAGGGTCGAATGAAGACGTTGACCAGCAGGAGAGTTCTCGGGAATGTCTAATAAGATTGTGTCACCGTTGAGAGTAACGTAAGAATTAATAGGGGGCAGACGAGACGAGGAAGAAACCGGTGGAATACCAGAGGCAGCCGCAGAATACGTGCGTGCAGAAGCGACTCCTCTGGAAGGCATTGACGCAGTATGAGACAATGTACTGGAAGCAGAGGCAGTAGAAACTGTAGAGGGCAGATTAGCGCGACGCCATCAGAGACGTCCATAAATTCATCATCGTCAGCAGAGGCCAGGGACGTCACATCCACGTTCTGAATGGCAGTGTCGGAGACCTGAGCTGGAGCAGACGTGCAAATGACAGGAGGAAAATTAAGAGGCTCTCCACTAGCAAGCGAAGATGATTGATCGGCTGCGTCTGTCGTTGAAGAAGCGGCGCGAGGAGCTGCAGCAACACGGGCGGAAACAGCGCCCTCATCGGCAGATGCCATAATCGAAGAAAACGACCAGCTCGGTGTGGAAATTAAAACACTGGTAATGAAACAAAATAAGGACTCACCAACTAGTGAGCAATCTTAAACGAAAGCACAGGTCTTTAACTTCGGCATACACACAGAAGAACAATGATGGGGCGCAAAACACTTACATGAAGCACTCAAACACGGAGCTCGTTAAGACACGTGTAGGCCAAAGGTAGACCGACACCGAACTAATGTATGTCAATAAATGCTATGTTGGGTTTCTCTTCTAGGTGTCCGGTGACTTTTGTCAATATAGTGTATCCTGAATTATCGACAGATCACTTAAGCGACATAAGATTTTTATGTGATGATTGAGGAGCAGCCAACGGATACCTGGGTGGTAAGGGAGCGTTGTATTTATTGTTGGCCCATATAATATTTATGTAATCTATAAAACAAAACAAAAATTAGACATTCATGAAATATTAGTTTATTGTATTCCCTATTCAGTTAGCTAGTAAGCAGATTGAACATACAACTTAGGATTGTATGTGTAAAGAACCATCTACGTATATTAACCATGTTCAAAGATTTCAAAATGTATTTTTTATAGCGTGAGAAGGGGGCTTCATTAAAGCGGCCGATGTACCTGAACCAAATGGTGCCCAAAATTGTCTGCGCTCCCCAAACAGAAATGTTCATATAGCGACCGAGTTGTACGAAATGTGGAGGAAAACAATTCTTTTTCCATTATCACCTAAGTAGCACCGACCATAAACCTGTTAATGGTAATAAGTGCTCCGTTCTATTCCTTTATTTTCTGCATCACAACTCAAGTTATGATCGGGAAGGGTAGTCCCCTTGACAAGGACATCATGCCACTAGGTAGGAACAAAGAAGTCAAACATCTTAAATGATTACCTTCTAAATACGAGGTCCTATCAAAAAGTTCCGAGACTAGGTCAATATACAACAAAGTACTTACGTTACTTAAGTCTGGCTATGATCTCATTCAAAGTAGTCTCCTTGGGCAGCGATACACCGCTGCCAACGTTTTTGCCACTGTTGGAACGCTCCCTGGGAGTCCTGTTCGCGAATCGTGTCAAGCACCGTCTGCAATTCGCCCTGGATCTCGTCCACGGTTTCAAAACGGCGATCCTTGAGCTTCAGCTTCATCTGCGAGAACAGAAAGAAGTCGCAGGAGGCCAAAACTGGAGAGTACGGCGGGTGATGAAAGATAGTCATGCTGTTGCGGTTGCAAAACTGGCGTGTTGCTAACTCTCTGTGAGCTGTTGCATTGCCGTGATGGAGCAGAAAATCGCGCCCGAGCCACATTTCAGGACGTTTGCGGCGAATGTCTTCCCTAAGACGCCGCAGAACACACCAGAAAAAAAGGGCGGTGACAATCTGGCCCTGGGGGACGGATTCACAGTGCACAACCCCACGAATGTCGGAAGAACACGATGAGCATGCGTTTGGTTGCGCTCCGGACCTGTCGGGCTTTCTTCGGTCGTGGAGATGCCAGGCTCTTCCACTGCGACGACTGTTGTTTGGTCTCCGGGTAGTAACCGTAGACCCAAGTCTCGTCCCCAGTGATGACCCGCGACAGGAACGTGGTTCATTCACCACTTGCTGACGAAAACCTTGACAGAGTTCGACACGGAGCGCCTTCTGTTCGGGGTTCAGAATCTTTGGCACAAACTTTGCAGCAATGCGGTGCATGTTCAAAACCGACATCAGAATTTCTTGCACTGTTCCGTATGACGCATTGACGATGGTAGCAATGTCTTGAATGGTTCTCCGACGATCCTCATGCACCAGTTCCCCAATTTTGTCCCCATTTTCGGGGTTTGCTCGTGGACGGTCGCCATGACCTCTCATCGTCTCCCAGTGACATTCTGCTTCTCTTGAAGCGCGAGTGCCACTCAAAACACCTCGCACGACTCGTTGCTTCATTACCATAAGAATTCCGCAACATTTCATGCTTCTCCGTTCCCGATTTGCCGAGTTTGGCGAAGAATTTGATGTTCGCTCGCTGCTCTAGTTTGCAATCCATACCGAAATCGCAGATGTGTGATGTGTTCTGCACGTGGTCACAAAATATCGTGTTGCACAGCTCCCGATGTTCACAGAACGACGCTACTCGGCACATTGACGCATGAAGGACATTGCCTTCCACTGCTGCTCGCGCATCCGCGTACTGCCATATGTTGGCGCTCTGCGTATCTAGTCTCGGAACTTTTTGATAGCACTACGTATAAATAGGCTGTAACAATGACATAGACCCTAAAGAATCAGAGATCCCTTTCTTTGGTCTACGCCGTTATTATATTCCCCTTTAGTATATAATCAGTAGGAAACGATTAGTGTTATTATCTCTCTAAATAGCCATTTTGAATAACAAAGAAGGGGTAAACAACACTTTCTGAGTCGCAGGTTCACTTGTTCCAGCTACGCTGTGTCCACCTCATTGGTAACGATTATATTCGTTCGAGCTGATTTTAGCCCATTTTGCTAACCACGAGTAAGTTTTTTTAGCCATAAAGGGTTAATGGTTTTGCACCTGTGGCACGATAAACCAAGCATCGCTCGTGCCTACAGATTTCCCAGATTGAAATTCCGTAGAGCATCTGTAGGACCAGAAAAAGCAAGCTTCCAAGATGTTTTGTTTATCACCGTCAACCAGTGCACACTTATCACAGATCTGCGACCCACATGACTTGCAACACGAATTTTATTACCCCACGTGATAATAATACACAGTCGAGTCACATTATTGTGACCACTTCCTACTTTTGACATCAACAGCGCGTATCCAACGAAAGAAGACTCGTGTCGTGAGTTGGCTTGGAGGGTATATAAGGTGTGATGTAGGCATTCTGAAAATATATCACTCGTTGCTGTCATGGATAAAAAGAGCGATTTATCAGATTTGCAAAAAGGGGTGATTATCAGCTTTCAGGCCAAGTGTAGCAGTATTTCTGAAACAGCGCAGTTTGTGAACTGGTCGCGTGCTGCTGTATTTAAAGTTTATCGTGATTGGAGAAATGGCACCATTGCAAATAAGCGACGTAGAAAATGCGGAGCACCACGAGCCATTGATGTAAGATGTGAACGTTGTCTTCGAAGGTGCGTGAGGGCCGGTCGACACGCTACAGTGCAGCAACTCACTGGCCGAATGAATTAGGGGGCTATCGTAAATGTGTCTAAAACGACAGTTCAGTGAACCGTACTGCGTATGGGACTCCGACGCAGATGGATGGTCACTGCACCTATGCTAACGACGCGACGGGGCATCGGCAGGAACGAATTACATTTGCATTGCAGTATCGGAATCGATCGGACCTCCGCCGATTGGCAAAATATTGCCTTCTCCGATGAGTCACTTTTTCTGCTTCATCGAACGGATAGACGTTGGCGTATAAGGCGAGAAACATCGGGGAACAAACAGTCTTCAACCATTGCTGGAAGAACACAATCTCGGGGGGGGGGGCATCGTTATTGTCTGGGGAATGTTTTCTTGGCATTCTCTGAGTGCACTCATACCTGTGGAAGGCGCAATGGACAAATTCGTTATGAATCCATCCTTACGGACCACGTAAACCCATACGTGCTGATTGCCTTCCCTAGGGTGGATGTAATCTTCCAGCACCACAATGCGACGTGTCACACAGCGATAAATGTTGTAGTGGTTGGAAGAGCACGATGAAGACTTCAAAGTAATTTCCTGGCCCCCTAATTCCCCAGATTTAAACCTAATTGAGCATCGTTGGGACCAATTCTATCGTGTTGTTCGCTCTGTGGATTGTCATCTATGCACCCTCCAGCAGCTGGCAGATGCGCTGCAGTCAGCATGGCTCCACATATCTGTGAACACCTTCCAGCACCTTATTGAGTCACTCCCAGCCCATCTAGCTGCTGTCCGCGCTGCACACGGCGGTTACTCTGGATATTAGCTGGTGGTCATAATAATGTGACTTGACCGTGTATAATCTTGTGTCTTCCGTAAGTTCGTTATTCCTCCGTAAAGATGTATTCAGGATTGTGGACGAATAAAATATTAGATGCGTGGTCCAACTTAATAGCAATTAAATGTATAATACAAGATACAAAACAAAAAGGCAGAATTTCTCAAACCAACAAGCTAAAACAACGAATTTAACTCTGGCTGTTTTCCCAGCATATATTTCTGACTTTATTGAATTCCCTTCTGCAAGTCACTTCATTTTATCTTCTCCGTAAAATATGGCCAAAATGAGACAGTTTTTTCTTGAATTTATAAGGCTTAACAAAAAGATAAATAACGCAGCGATGTTTATGTGCTCATTGCATCCTACAAACACGTTAAATTTCTCAAGCTTCCTGCTATCATTGACGCTGAAATTGTAAACTTTCTTCAGCGCGTATAAGCCACAAACATCCTCGTTCGGTGGAATGAATTAATCACTTCTTGAGAAACTGAGGGACTAAGTTCAGAAAATGCCTTAACGGAAAATCTTAGCCGAGGTTGTGTTGATCGGAAAACCCTGAAACATGATCCACTGTTCACGTAGCGCTTTCTCTATTAAAATAAGGGAAAATCCAGGAATAGAAATTTTCCACGCGACCGTGTATTACTTTTTTCTTTTTTGTATCCTACGCCTAATACTGCGAGGACTTCGCAACCACCAGTGGCAATGTAATCACGCTGGAATTTCTATCACTTCTAGTATTTACGGGTTGGAAGAACGGGAGGCGCCCCTCTCTCTCCTTCGTGACAACATAATGGAAGACGGCTGTGATAAATGATTTCCTGACTCCTTTATGCAAACAGCGGTGAAAGCCACAATTTAGAGAATTGAGTTTTGTTACGACCCATCGCTGATATGATAACTTGAAGGCTTAAAAAGGCTAAAAGTATTTTCATAAAAACACCTTGAACGCAAGCCGTTTTTCATCCTGGCATCTCCTTCCTTTATACTACCCTCAATGCCTCTCTTTTCAACGAAATGTTTCGGAATGACATTAGGACTTGAAAATCTTTCTGTAAGTAGATGTTCTTTTCAGAGCCTTTAAGGCGACGTCAAAGTAAGTTTCGCAGGAAAAGAAAACAAACATGTTGTGTTAGAAGACGTCATTATGAAAACTTTTCTTTTTCACTAGGGTCGCTTGAAAGTGGAATACCCAAGCAGGGTGAAGATGACTAGCAGCCATTAAAATCATAGCGAGACAGAATTTGTACAAATAAATAAAAGTAAAAAGAATATGTGTCATTGGTATATGGCCAATTAGATAAAAATTATTTCAGATATTCTGCTATGGCATTTATGTATTTATTCATGAAGAGCCTAAACAGGCTGAAGTCCTCTGACCACTGTGAGACAAAGCAGTGATAAATTGTACCCTTCTGCGTTCATTAATTACACATATGCACTGGAAATCAATAAATAAAATACTTTTTTGAGGAAGAGGTGTATTTGGTGCTACTAAACGTTTTGACAAGCGAAATCAGTCTAGATTTCTTTCCTAGAGAAACAGATTCACTTTTCTACGAATGACAAGATTTTGAGATTTACTTATCTTCCGATATGTTTCAGATAAATTTGATTTTTGTTTCGAATAAACTGAGCATCCCATGAATAAAAGTGATTTTCAGAATCACTGACTAAAGCAGTTGTAGAATTAGTCATAAAAAAGGGATTATCATTATTTTCGTAATATGTTTCCACTACATGAACTACAAGGTTTTGAAAACCATCGACTACCTTTGCTCTTGAACGCATCAGTCTTGTCGGTGAGCCATTTTTTCTCTGATTGTATGGTGTCTCAATCTGATATGCGGCCATTTCATGAGTCTTTTCGTGTAGATAACAATCTCTGCTTATGTTTGCAAAAGTATGCCCACATGAATAACGCTCACAAATATATGACAAGTTCGTAAGCAATAATTTTCTAGATATGTGACACACTCTGTATGACATACCACTGAGGCGACACATCAGTCAAAACGGAAAGTTGTAGCTATAAGCCTTGTCGCCGTAGTTCAAACAGGAGGACATCGTGATCCGGAGAAAGGAAGATGGGAGTTAAAATCTCACCACCTGCAAAAAAGGGCTTTTCTTTACATCTGTTTTCTCTACTTTCCTGCCTCAGAACCTTTGTTCACGATGTTTACTGATGTTTTACAAATATACTGCTTAATATAGAAAATGTCACACCTATGAGGGAATGTACGAAGTGAGACGAAATTACCACACATGCAGACCAGTTGTTGGAAAAGAAATTATTTAATTTCTCAGGGTTACATGAATACGATAGGCGAGGATACAGTATACTATGGCCTGAGTCAATAAGTCGTATGATGGCCATTCTGAGCTATACATTCAGCTACACGGAATGGCATCGAGTGGAAAATTCCTTTAATGATGTCCTCAGATATCTCTAATAGTGCGTCGTTGACCTGTGTCTACAATTCACCGACACTGTGAGCGGGTCGTACCGTGACCCCCGGAAAGAGAAGGCCATCGCACAGGTTTGTGACGTCACTGGCGGTGGATCGTCGCAGCCCATGAGAGAGTACGCATAAGAGCATATGAGAGAGTACGCATGAGAGAGTACGCATAAGAGCCTGTACGCATAAAAGCATATTTCCGATGGTCACGATTGTTGTTTTAGAACTTCGGTGAAAAATTGCATCACAAATGTAACATATCGCTGCAAATGTTTAATG
The DNA here is from genome assembly GCA_039090855.1 of Macrothele yani. Taxonomy (NCBI): domain Eukaryota; kingdom Metazoa; phylum Arthropoda; class Arachnida; order Araneae; family Macrothelidae; genus Macrothele; species Macrothele yani. The sequence goes on along the minus strand of CM077007.1, from coordinate 96,525,671 downwards.
CATTTACGATGTTGCAGCTCGCGTTTTTCAAATCAGAAAATCAATTTGCCGATTCTGTGTGTTTTTAGCACGTCTTTTGTAAAAAAAGATCGTGCTTATGTTATCGGTTTGTTCGTCCCTCCGTCCGTCCGTCCGCCTGTACCCACGGTATCTATACAACTATTAGTCCGATTTGAATTTTTTTTTTTTTTTTTTTTGCATTCGAAAGCTTGAAATATGCGAATGATGATCCTTTATTTCGTTTTTTTTTTTTTTACGATGTACAATTTTGCCGCTAGAGGGCGTAAATGCAGATGATGTCGGATTCAAAAATACGTTTTATTCCACATATTTGCTTCTAAACATCCGATTGAAAAAAGCTTTTATCTTTTGATTTCATTTATGTCGAAGAGTATTTTGGATATAGTTTCTTTTTCAAATTACGCATAGATTTTCCGCTAGGGGGCGTAAAAGTAAATTGCATTTTTTCCGATAACTCTTCTTCTAAAACTCCGATTTGAAATTTTTTTCAGAGGATACATCTCCTGATGCACAATCTTTTGCATATAATTTCGAATTTTTGGCAAAGAACACTTTGGCCACCAGGGGACGTAAGTGTTAATTTTCGCTTCTGATGTATTTGCCATAAAATCTGAGCTTCTAAAATATCGTTTGAAAAAATTCTTTCGTGGACTGATGCCGCTCACATCGATAAACCTTTTCGGAATATTTTCTTCCTAAAATATTTCACAGTTTCTCCGCCAAGGGGCGTAGATGTATATCTTATTTTTATCAATATCTCGACTTCTAGGAGTCCGATTTGAAAAATTCCTTTTTTGTTGGATAGTGTTTTCCGTGTGCCATGTTTTTCATATAATTTCAAAATTTTCAAGTAATTCATAGACTTTCCGCTAGGGGGCGTAAAGGTAAATTGCGTTTTCCCCTATATCTCTGCTCCTAAATCTCCGATCCGAAAAATTCTTTCTGCACCGGATACAGCTCCTGATGGGAAATCGTTAGCACATAATTTCTAATTTTTGTAAAAAAATGGTTTGGCCACCAGGGGGCGTAAACCTTAATTTCCACTTCTGATGTATTTGCAACAAAATATGAGCTTCTAAATTCTCGATTGAAAATAACGTCGTTTGTAGACCGATACTACTCATGCCGACAAACTTTTTAGAAACATTTTCTTCTTATAATAGTGCACGGTTTCTACGCCAGGCGGTGTAGATTTATATCTTATTTTTGTCAATATCTCGACTTCTAAGAGTCCGATTTGAAAAATTCTTTCTTTGTTAGATAGTGTTTCTAGTGTGACATGTTTTCCCTATAAATTCAAAATTTTCAAGTAATTCATAGACTTTGCGCAAGGGGCGTAAAGGTAAATTGCGTTTTCCCCTATATCTCTGCTTCTAAATCTCCAACCTGAAAAATTATTTCTGCACCGGATACAGCTCCTGATGGGAAATCGTTTGCACGTAATTTCAAATTTTTGTAAAAAATTGTTTGGCCACCAGGGGGCGTAAATCTTAATTTCCGCTTCTGATGTATTTGAAGCAAAATATGAGCTTCTAAAATCTGGATTGAAAAAAAGTCTTTTGTGGACCGATACTACTCATGTCGACAGACATTTTAGGAACATTTTCTTCTTGAAATAATGCATGGTTTCTACGCCAGGGGCGTAGATATATATCTTATTTTTGTCAATATCTCTACTGCTAAAAGTCCGATTTGAAAAATTCCTTCTTTGTTGGATAGTGTTTCCGATGCGAAATGTTTTTCCTATAAATTCAAAATTTTCAAGTAAATCATAGACTTTCCGCTAGGGCGCACAATGGTAAATTACGTTTTCTGCGTTATTTCTGCTCCTGAAACTCCGATTTGAAAAATTCTTCCTGTATCGCATACAAGACCTGACGGAAAATATTTTTCACGTAATTTCTAATGTTTGGTAAAGAATGATTTGGCCACCAGGGGTCATAGGTGTTAATTTCTACTTCTGATGTATTTGTAGCAAAGTCTGAGCTCCTTAAAACTCGACTAATTTTTTCTTGGACCGATACCGCTCATATGGATAAACCTTTTGTGAATACTTTCTTCCTAAAATAATGCATGGTTTACTCGCCAAGGGACGTAAAGTCACATCATATTTTTGTCGATAACTCTGTTTCTAAGAGTTCGTAAGCTCACGATTCCGTTTACAGCAATATCTAAGGGAAAAAGACCTGATTGAAAAACTTCTTTCTTCCGTCAGATACTATTGTTTTCCATACCGGTTCCATTGACTTTGAATAGCTTTGATAAATTTAATTTGCCTCAGAACGGATTCAAAAGACGTGCTTATTACACCCGAAAGTTCGGTGTCATCTTTCTTGTTTTGGTTGTTGTCAATCAATAACTTTAGTAACAGGAATGAACGATCGTGGGAGAATGTTTTGGAATCGGACCATCCGGTGGTCAAGATCGTTTTGTTAAGATTTCGGTATTACAGTGAAAAATTGCACCACAAATGTGACATATCACTGCAAATGTTTAACATATTCTTGTTATTAAAAGAATGAGAAATAAAATCATTAAGCGGTTGTAGCTCCCATTTTTTAAATCTGAAAATCAATTTGCGGATTCCGTATGTTTTTCTTACTTTTTTTTTCAGTCAATAACTTTAGTAACAGGAATTAACGATAGTGGGAGAATGTTTTCAAAGTCTACGTCATTGTTTTTAGCTGTTATAAAAAATTATCTGAACTAGTTTTAATGAAAACTATATATATATATATATATAATATATATATTATTCCTCTAGAAGATGAATATGAAACAAGAAATGTTCACTGTTACCATAATGAGCAGTAGGCATATAGAAATTTATTTCACTTTTAAAGTAGACTTCAACAATATCCATTTGCTAAAATGCTTTTTTCCACATGCTTGATCAAACTAATTAATTTAGGTCTTGTGTTATTAACTAAGGTCTTGTATTTAAATTCGATTTAAAAAATGTTCTATGTACATACCTTACTGTGTGGTGTAACTGCGAAGTTATCCCTTTTAATGGCACGAATCCACTTAGAACACAAATCTTAGTCTTTTGGAAATCCATACACACGAACTTTAGGCCCTGTTTTATAATTTCCACGGCAGCCGGGAACACAACATTTATGCGGCATAATCAAACACCTATCTCATTCAATTACCGGTATATAAAAATTGTAATTAAAATGTTAGTTGAAGCAAACCACAGGAGAAGAACATTATTAATTTCACGCAAGTGTGGACAACCAAAAAAAAAAAAAAAAATACAAGTCACACGGTTAATTACAAGTCAGCGTGGTAATGCAGACAGGGACTGTTTGATCAGAAGATCCACGAGGTAGGACGTCACTGAAAAGGACGTCACGACTTGATAGACCTTCAAGATCTCGGAGGTAACGGTCGTACAGAGTCGTTAAGTTGGCTGCCAGTGTCGTCCCACACGTTCTCTATTGGGCAACAATCTGGAGATAACTGGTCAGGGCAACACTTGGTCACCTCGTAGGAGGGTCGGACTTCCCATTAGGCGCAATAAGCGCTAGCTGGGGGCCTCAAACTGAAATTCAAATGTGAGCTTCGCGAGTCCCCTTCTCAGAATGTCGGCGGTAGGCTTCCGGCTCGCCAAAGAATGGTTACTTCCGAAGTACTGCTTTCTACAACGTATTTACCTTGCCAATTTGATATCAACGCTTCCCGTTATTGAACACCTCTTTTTATATATGAGCACATGGCTTCGATATGGTCGAGACTATACTCATGCTCAGTTAACGTTTTAGAAATATTTCTCCAGTCATTACATCCCGTTATCATTTTATTACACCCTATAACTTTTGTGAAAACTTTGCAAACAAAGCAATATACTGAATTGCTTGTGTTCCAGAAAATTAACCACTCCCGTTTCTCTTTAGCTCCCTTATTTTTGATTCAATAGAAGTGCGATTCATTAAGGCTTCTACAAAATTCCCGGTCGTTATCTTTATACACGACTTTCAAACATTCAGTATTACCGACATTTTACGGTTTATTTATCAAATAAAGCTCAATCATTTTGTTATTCGAATCTATATCATTTGGTCCTAATGCAATATCCTTTGTGTATGCACCCGTACTTGCAGTAGTATCAGATTCGATGCTTAGATTACTACTTACTTCGATTTCCATTTCCCTTGGATTTTCAGATGCAGTCGAGGCACAAATTGTTTTTACATTTTCTCTTTGGTAATCCAATTTGTTTTCTCCACTGCCTTCCACAAGTAGTTCCTCATGCACTTGTAATAAATCCACCTCCGTTGCTGTTGACTCCGCTTCCTTCCCTTCCTGGTGTAGATGCATAGGTTGTCTCAAAAAGAAAATAGAATTTGCTTGGTCATCAAACAAAGGTCTTTGCTCTTTCCACGTTTATACGTGAGTTACGGAAAAATTCTCATTGGCTGTTACCGGGAATCGGACCCTGTATTAATAAATTTACTTGGGCTTGAAGACTTTTACTTTTAATTGCTTACGTTTACATTTTGATGCACCGGATACAAATTTTCTTTTCACCATTTTGGTTACAAAATATCAAGCGAAGACACCACACAAACTATGTATGCAACGAACACACTTTAGGATGATGGAATCGCATAGTAGAGTCGGTTAAGAAAGGCTTTGACGGCGTGAGGAAGGGAGGCAGTTGACGGTGTGACGTGGTAGACAATCAAAAGACGGAATTTCTCCCTTACTAGCCGCGCGATATATACAGTGTATATCATCATCATCATCATCATTGTCAACCATTATCAACCCACTGCTGGACGAAGGTCTCCCCAAGTTTCCTCCACAACGGTCTGTCTTGTGCCAGTCTCCTCCATGTCACTCCCGCATATTTACGAATTTCATCCACCCATCTCCCATGTGGTCTTTTTCTGGGTCTTTTCCTGTCCCTTGGAATCCAATCTAAAATTTCGGCTGTCCATCTATGGTCTGTCCTTCTGGCAGTATGTCCAGCCCATTGCCATTTCAGGGATTTAACTCTGATCATGATGTCTTCCACTCTCGTCATTTTTCGGATCCACGAGTTCCTCTTCTTATCTCTCCTGGTTATACCAAGCATGCACCTCTCCATGCTTCTTTGAGTTGTCTGCAGCCTTTGTATGTCTCTTTTAGTTAAGGTCCACGTCTCTGCACCATACGTAAGCACTGGAAGGATGCATTGATCAAACACTTTTCTTTTAAGACATAATGGCATATTGCTCTTGAAAATTATGCTGTTTCTTCCAAAAGCTCTCCAGGCAAGTTTTGTACGCCGATTAATTTCTTCATCAATGTGACCCTCACTTGATATCTGCTGTCCAAGATAAACATATGTATCTGTTATCTCCAGTTATTCTCCATCAATCGATAAATCTTCATTTCTTGTAAAAGCATTGAACATCACTTTTGTCTTCTGAAAGTTCATTTTTAATCCCACTTCTTTACTCTTGTCAGCAAGTTCCTGGATCATACTCTGCAGCTCTGATGGGGTAGTTGCAAAAATGACTACGTCATCAGCAAAACGAAGGTGGGTTAGATAATCTCCATTAATCTTTATCCCTTTGTTTTCCCAGTTCAGTGATTGAAAGACATTTTCCAATGTGGCATTAAAGAGCTTCGGAGATATGGTGTCACCTTGTCTCACTCCCTTTCCAATTTTTATGTGTGTTGTATTTTCAAACAGCCGAATCTTTGCACTTGCATTTTCATAGATGTTATTAATAATATTAATGTATGCATCTTCAATACCGCAGGATTTCAGAGCCGTGGTAACTGCTGATGGTTTCACCGAATCAAAGGCTTTTTCATAATCGATAAAAGCCATGCACAATGGAGGTTCATATTCCCTCGCTCTTTCAATTAGTTCTCTCAGTACGTGGATATGATCTATTGTGCTGTAGCCACTCCTGAATCCAGCTTGTTCTCTCGGTTGAGCCATGTCCAGTGTTACCTTCAAGCGGTGTGAAAGAACTTTAGTGAAGATTTTATAAACCACTGATAGGAGGCTGATAGGTCTGTAGTTCCTGAGATCCTCAATGTCACCTTTTTTATGTAGCAGGATCATTGTAGCGTTGTTCCAATCCTCAGGAATCTTCCCTTCATTAAGGCATCGAGTGAAAATTTGGGCGAGTACTGTTTCAATTTCTCCACTTGCTTCTTGTATGATGTCTATAGTAATTCCATCTTCTCCTGGAGCTTTCCCCCGCTTCATGTTCTTGATTGCATGAGCAACTTCTGCTGGGAGGACTGGAAGAACTCTGGTACCTTTCATGATGTCTGGAGTACATGTATCATCCCTTTCATATAATTTGGAGTAGAAATCTTTCACTCTTGTCAAAATTTCGCCTCTATTTCTTGTTATAGAACCATCTTCTTTTCTCAGAGCCATAATCTGTTTTCTTCCCTTACTGAGATGTCCCTTTGCTATCTTAAGGCTTTGGTTGTTTTCAATTGCTTTCCTCACTAGCTCACAGTTGAATTTCCTTACGTCTTCAGTGATACTTTTTCGTGTTGTCTTGCATAGCTCTATATATTCCACTTTGGAAGTCACATCTTCTTTAGTTGTCCTCATCTCTCTTCTTTTTTGCATCAACATTTTGGTTTTTCCTGATAATTTGTTCACATGCAACTTGTTCTTAGACCCAGCTATACAGTGTATATATATATATATATATATATATGTGTGTGTGTGTGTGTGTGTGTGCGTGTGTGTGTGTGTGTGTGCGCGCGCGCGCAAAACAAAACTATTGGAAAGAAGTTTTGAAAAGGATCATTGCGATGGGGAAATTGTTGAATAAATTAGTATTAGCGATAATATTCAGTCTGAAAAAAAGGGAAACTTCTTGACCTGCTTGGAATATCTGAGTGAATTTGATAATTTTTGAGGCGCCATTTACAGACGCACGGAAAAACTAATTACTTATTTGTCGCATCATACCTGTGACGAGTTCATTCACTTAATGGTAGACAAATTGAGACATCAAATTGCTGAAAAAGTGAAAAATTTCACATACTTTCCGATTGTAATAGAATCAACACAGGACATATCGCACATAGATCAGCTTGTTTTTATACTCGTATTAAGGTGTGTCGCGGCAAGCGGACAAATCAAAGAAACATTTCTTGGATTTGTTGCACTCGACGAGAATAAGCCGCATACTTAGAAAATATTGTTCTAATGGAATTAGACAGTTTATCTCTTGACATTAAAAAGTGTAGGGACAAGGGTACGACAACGCAGTAAATAGGTCAGACAAATATGCAGGGCTACAGACCAGAATAAGAAGTCATAATCCCACTGCATTTTACATTCCTGGTGATAGTTACTCACTGAACTTAACTGGAAGTTCGGCAGCCAATTGTTGCCCAAATGCAGTGAGGTATTTCTATTTTGTGAACAACTTGTATATCTTCTGTTCAAAGTCAACACGACGTTGGAACATTCTAGATGCTTGTTTGACATCTGACTCCTTATCATTAAAAAAGTTAAGTGACAAAAGTATTGAGCTAGAGCTGATGCTGCATTGGCATAAAAGAACAGTTCTGTGAACATGCAAAATGTGTTGACGGAAATCGAATCATCCGAAAGATAAAAAAAATAGAATGTCGATTAAAAGCGAAAGAGCTGCTAAAACAATTCCAAGAGTATCAAATAGCTCTATGAACCATGCAGTTTTGGAATACAGTGTTGCAAAGATTAAATGCAACGAGCAAATATTTGCGGGATCCTAAAATGAATCTTTTGAAAGCTGTGAATTCGCTAAAATCATTAAAAGCATTCATCATAAGTTTGAGAAGTAATTTTCAATCCATATAAACCGACGTCAAAACTTTGACCGACAACAATAAACTTAAAGCAGAAAAATGTCGACAGAAGAAAAGAAAAACGTTTTTTGATGAGATTACAGAAAACGAAGTTGTTCTGGAAGGCGAAGAACATTTCATCTCGGAAACTGCTTACATTATACGTGACACGTTAATCTCTGAAATTCACCGTAAAGTGGAAGTCTATGAAGACTTATTAGGCATATTTGCTGGACTTTTTTCAACCCTCAAATCACAAATGACAAAGTGTGGCTATCTGCTGTAAAACTTATGAGGACATACAAAAAGAACATTAATATAGACCAGTTTTATCTCAAGTTCAATTCATACGTTGTATCTGAACCCCTTTTTCCGTGGCAATTACTTCATACATATTCCGTAGAATGACATTCTGCTGTAAAATACTGTTACTCACGTTATGCTGTTGGGACTTCACCGACAGAGGGCGCAGCGGAGGCGGCCAACGGTAGATGTGAGAAGATGGCGGACATGTGAGGACGCGTGGAAAGGGCGGAAGAGATGATACGGCAGAGGCCGCAATGTGAAAACTGATATTAAGACCTATGACGCGAAAGACAAACGACGAAATATTCAGTGTGTGTGAGTGTTGTGTATTTACATCAAATTCATATAAAATGATCCGCAATAAATTAGTTTATACTTTTGATGTGCAACTCTCTTGGAATATGATGTTGTTGTGTATACGACGGTGTGCATAGATGTTGGATAAAGAAGATCCTGATTGCTGGAGGGCCCATGTATGGACTCACGGAAGAGGTAAGAAGTTAAATATAAATACCTCTAATTATCGAAATTGAATTGAAACGCGAAAAGTAAGAACATATGTTAAACCCGAGCTGTTAATGACCAATCGACACGTATTCAAACATATAACATTTTTAACCCTTTCGTTTCACATTTTAAATCATTTAAGTTTATATATAGCCTTTGCAACAGAATATGAAAAAGAGTTTGTACTATTTCAATCTTGAGTTCTAGAGGATATGGTGGTTTCCCTCTAAATCATATTCAAACCGTCAGATTAGGCTTACTGGTTGTTGGCTGCTTGGTAATTGATGTTGCATTTTAAGTTCAAAGAATATCACTAGTTTCTAGTCCTATATAATAATCCAAGATTTAGAACGATGATAATGTCTATTTGCAATGAAGTAAGTACACCTGAAACAGACCAGTTTCAAGACGAAAGTTTTCCGTTTTTAAAATTCACTAGCGGAGATACCCGGCGTTGCCCGGGATAGACATAAAGTTTGTTTTCAAGTAACAATGTAAATCGTACTATAAAGAAAAAATCTTACCATGATGAAAAACGCTCAAGTCGGGCCTCACGATTTTCCAAGGTCTCTTCCCCCCTAGATAGACTGGCTCTTTCCCGCTGATCCATAAGTCTTCGATCACGTTGTTCGGTTGTCTCACTCTCTCGAAGTAATTTTATTTTCTTTGCTTTCGGCTGAACTTGTCCGATGGGTTTGCGTTTTTATTTTTTTATTTTTTGGAGGCATTTCACCACACTTGATGAAAATTTTATTGTAAAAATCACAATTTATAATGGCCGTTCTGGGCCCTAAAAACTCAAAATAGCAAACATACACAATAATGCACTTCCTGCACTCCGCATTCAGCTTTCTAGAGGGTAGATATACAACCTGATCACACCCAACACGAAAGAAAGTAGTTCACAATAATATACGGATTTCTTTTTACTAATCTCGAAAACTAAACTGATTCGGATAATTATTTCACCGTTGGGAAGCTTTCCGGAGGACATAGGCTATTTCGTTTATTTATTATTATTATTTATTATTTTTTTATTATTATTTTTTATTTGTTATTATTTTTGGCTGTACTACCGAATAACATCGCTTTCAAGTAGTTTCCAATTTCCCATGTATCGTTCCGGTTTGTTTACATACAACCTGGTCACACCCAACGTGAAAGAAAGTAGGTGACGAGAATATACGAATTTTTTTTTACTAATCTTGAAAACTAAACCCATTCGGATAATTCTTTCACTGTTGGGAAGCCTACTTCTTTCCGGTGGACATAGGCTATTTCTTTTATCTATACTAATACCAATAGTAATCTTGTATTTAAATGTTATGTATGAAGAAGACCGTCTGTTTTAACTTCAACTTAACCTTGGTGCTATTTGAGAGGACCACGTCTATTGGTGGGAATCTGTAGCTCCACCCATATTTGAGACTCCTGCGCTACTTGTTGGGAGTCTAATAAAACCTAATCCTTACAAAGAAAATACCACGGTAACATAAACACGTATGACAATATGTTCTGCCGGTGCGTTGTATTTTCAAAAATCGGACTCTTCCTCGTATGCCTGAACCGCGGAAGTTTGCGAGGAGTGAGGCGTCACCTGACAACCGTTGCTCTGACACGCGGAGTAATACCGCAGCAGCCGACTAAAAACCCATTTTACCCCCTTAGGGATGGAATTTCTAAAAATCGCCCGACCTGTATTTTAATCTGGGTGATGAGGAGTATGTATGCCAATTTTGGTGCAAATCCATCAAACCGTTTAGGAATGTATGCGGAACAAACATACAAACTTTCACTTATATATATATATATATATATATATATATATATATATATATATATATATAGAGATTAAAGAATGAAGAGTCAGCAATCCCGTGGATATGTATCAAAGCCCTAACGAATGACTGCGATCAACATTTCCAAATGTCGAAACAATATGGAATTTTTTTTTTGACAATGCCAGTAACGAATGCCAGCAGCGAAGGGTTTTCAGTTTTGAAGAGGATAAAAATTGCTTAAGAAATTTATTAGGCCAAGCAAAGTTGTCTCACCTATCTGTGATGTGTTAGAATCAGACTTGACGAATTCTCTCAATTATGGTGGCGTAATCGATACCAGGGGCGTACTGATAGCCCCGCAAGCCCCGCAATGCCCGGGGAGGGCCTCATGATTAAAAGGACCTATAGGCGGAGCAAAAATATTTTACAAATTTTTTGAGGAAACTTTGTAGGAAACTGGTTAAAGAAATAACCAAGAATTAAGGCAGCGTTGAATGAAGTATTAAGAAGAAAAACATTTTTTTTTCTCAGTAAATACGTAAAATCTTTAGAAATCATTTTCATTGCTTTAGTTCATAAAAATTGAATGACAGGAAAGCAGCTATTCAAAAGAACTTGAGGCTCCTTGTAATAGCCCTTGCTGTTACAAGGGGCCTCAAGTTGCAATGTAGTTTTTGGCTGTTACAACAGCCCTTTCAATAGTTTCTACGCAGGAATGTTAACAAAAGAATGCGAAAAAAATATAAGTTCCATGAGCAGAATTTTTATACCAATGAGGATAAGGTGTTCTTGATAAGGTGTTCTTTGCACATAACTATGAATTCTTCCGAATGTAATGAACTAAAAGATGTCCTTTGCGGGAACGGAAAATCAGAGACTTGTATCATTTTTTTTATAACAAAATCAAAAGATTTTTTTTCACTATGTGCAAAATATTCTGGTATTATGTTAAGTGTGTTTTTATGTTCCATAATGATTTAATATTTAAGTATTTTTACGTTTTTTGTGCTACAGTTTTTAGTCGTTACTTAATTATTTCCTTATTTATGTTGTAACATTTCGTATAAATTGGAAAAGTCATTAGACACTGTCATACGGCAGTTGCATGATTTGCGTGTGTGCAATCATGAGGCATTTCAAAAAGCAGGCCTTAGTGCTTTAAAATAATAAATTTTCCATGATATGATTAACTTTGATTTAAGTATTTTGTAGTAATTTGTATCGGTAACCAGGGCAATCATTTTAATTATAACGTACACATTTGTGTTTCACGCAATAAAGTAAAATACATTTTATTTTACGAAAACTACTCGTAGGTTCCAAAGAATTAGATTTATTAAAACACCCTTAGAACCTAGTTAATAATATGGGGGTTAAAATTTTGAGTAATTGAAAGCTAATGGATTGGATTTTCGCAAAAGGGCCTCGTAAACACTTTTTGCGGGGGGGGCGAGTTTTTCCGGTATGTTACTGATTGACACTTTTTCCAAAACAAAAGCTCGAAATAAAGTAGTTTAAAATTGCGACCATCCTATTAAGATGTTTATTTTATCACACTCCGACATGCATTCCAGCCAATTTGATATCGCCAATAAAAGGGGACTCTACTTCAAATTGCTCTTAGGGCCTCAGAATGTCGAAATCTGACTCTTCCTTGTAGACAGTGTGCGGGTGAGCGTTTTCTTGCTGGAACTGGGCATCAGGGAAACCACAGAGATACGGCCGTGTTTCGCTGAAGCCCCTTTACGACATATTGTCGTGTTGTCATTGTGCCAACTATGCGTACAAGCGGTGAACGGTTGTTGAAATTCATAGCTCCTCAAATGATGACACCAGGAAGAGAAGCCGAATGACGCCTACAGATGACAGCAAGATCAGCCCGCTGACCACGTGGTATTCAGACTCTTAATCGACTATCGCTAGCACTCAGGCAGAAGCGGGACTCGTCGCTTAATACAACATGATTCCATTCGTGAGATTGTGTGTGCTGAGACAGAAGCAGGACTCATCACTGAATATGTCATGGTTCCGTTCGTGAAACTGTCTGTGCTGCGGCAGAAGCAGGACTCGTCATTCAATACGACATGGTTACGTTCGTGAGACTCTCTGTGATGGGACAGAAGCGGGACTCGTCACTAAATGCGACATGGTTCCGTTCGTGAGACTGTCTGTGCTGGGGCAGAAGCAGGACTCGTCACTGAATACGGCATGGTCCCGTTCGTGAGACTGTCTCTGCTAGGGCAGAAGCGGAACTCCTCACTGAATACGACATGGTTCCACTCGTGAGACAGTCAGTGCTGGGGCAGAAGAGGGACTCGTCACTGAATACGACATGGTTCCATTCGTGACATTCTCTGTGCTGGGGCAGTAGCAGGACTTGTCACTGAATACGGCGTGGTTCCGTTCGTGAGACTGTCTGTGCTGGGGCAGAAGCGGGACTCGTCGCTAAATACGACATGGTTCCATTCGTGAGATTGTCTGTGCTGAGACAGAAGTGGTACTCGTCGCTGAATACTACATAGTTCCGTTCGTGAGACTGTCTGTGCGGAGACAGAAGTGGTACTCGTCGCTGAATGCGACATGGTTCCATTCGTCCCACTACGCATGTCTGGAATGGCACCACTTCAGCCTTGAGCGACGATGTTCTCTAGTGAGTGTCAGTCGTTGCAATAGCTGGCAAGAGAGTAAACTCGCCACACTATACGGGAAGTCGCAGGATTGCTACACGGCTTGCCGTCGTATGAGGCGATCGTGATGTTTGGATTAGAGATGAGCACGGGCCGCTTTCAGTAAATTTAAATCCCGGGTCTGGCTGAGACCCGTTATGTCATTATCTATGACTGACCCGAGCCCGGCCCGGGTTTGAACTTTTGTGCAAATTTTTGCTATGTGATTAAGGAAAAAACATGGAGCATAGGTAACAAAATGTCCTTCGTTTTGTTACCCAAGTGTGTCAAGTTAATTCGTTTACCTGATTAACTGTATTTCTTTTTTTTTCATTCAAACTTAAATAAGGATTTTGGACCCTTTTGGGTACTCCTGTTTTGCTGATGGATTAGGTCAGATTAAGTATTGAGTAAATGTGCATTTATACGTTGTAGTAATTTTTAATATTGTTCATGGAAATTTATATTATAGGCTCTATTAGGACAGAGCTGGTTTTGGCATTTATTTTATTTATTATTTGGAGAAATTGTCACATGTATTCTTATTTATAAATGAAATAACTTTTATTATCAACTTATCAAATCTGATTGTTTTCGACAAGTTAGAAGTTGTAAATTGCATGCAGTATAGCATAGAACTTAGTGATCCAGTGGTTTGGCTTTACTCTGACCGTTCTAAATAAATACGAGGACTAGTCGATAAAGAGTTAGGATGGGTGTATTACTCACCAGCCGTGTAGTGCAGGATCCATTGGGGTATGGTCCTTCTCAAAATAGTCACCATCCACTGCAATACATTTTGTCCAATGTTGTTGCCAGTCCTGGAACACGTTTTGGAATCAATCTGTTGACAGCCTCTTCAGAATCGCCTCCGACTTCTTTACGGCGGCTGTGTATGACACAAAAATACTTCCCCGTAATTCCGCTTTCAGCAGCGGGAAGAGGAAAAAACCACAAGTACAGGTGTGGCGTACATTCGACATTTTTCTTGGCCAAATATTGCGAAACCAAGTTAGAAACATGTGGTCTTGCGTTATCATGATGTGGGCGTCAATCCCTCTGATGAACAGTGGACCGTATCCGTTAGAATTTCTGTCCAGGATCTTCAAAACTTCCACATAATACTGTCCCGTAACAGTGGTATACGCAGAGACTTCCACGGTTATCAAAGAAACAAATCACCATGACTCTTCCTGCAGAAGAAACAACTTTGGCCTTTTCTGTTGTTGGAGAAGATTATGCTTTCCAGACGCTGCTTGCCTGTTTACCTTCGGGATCGTAATGATGAAACCAGGTTTCATCAGCTGTGACAATAGAATTCAGGTACGCTTCACCATACTCAGCAAGCAGGCTTTGAAGCTCTCTACAGGTATCCACTGGCACCTGTTTCTGCTCAGCTGTCAATAAACGCGGAACACAACGTGCACCAACGCGCCTCATATGCAAATGTTCGTACAAAATAGTCCATGCACTACCCTCTGATACGTGTAACGCAACAGCGAGGTTCTCCAAAGTTATTCGGCGGCATTCCCGAACAATCGCAGCAGCTGTGTTGACCGACATTTCGTTAGTGGCAGGCGAAGGTGCCCCTGCACCACCGTACTTTGTGGTGGAAACTCCGTCTTACTAGTACTCCTTGAACCACCAAGATGCTGTAGATTGTGGAAGAACGTCTTCACCACAGGCCTCCTTCAGCATTTCGTAGGCCTCGGTGACCGTTTTCCGTTAACGAAAACAAAATTTTAAAGCAACAAATTACTCCTCCGGAATAGATGACATTTCGCGTACTCGAGCAGCTACTACTCTGTCTTTCTCCCTCCGCCGTTTGCAGGAAGTGGCAGTCAAGTGCTGGCCATTCCATCGCTAAGGTCATTGCACCCTTTGCTTTCACGAAAGCATCATTTCCCTGCCTTTCTGTCTCTGCGCGTCGAATTATAAACTCATTCTTAGTCTTTATTGACTTGCTCTCGTATATTGTATCAAAATACAAGTACAGAACTGAATGATTCGCAATGAAATTTGCAGTTGTTTGTGCTAGGTATATATAATTCTGGATATCCTTGTTTCCTCAATGTCAGATATATATACACTATATTGACAAACGTCACCGGGCACCTAGAAGAGAAACACAACATTACATTTATTGACATACATTAGTACGGTGTCGGTCCACATTTGGCCTTAATACATGCACTGACCCTTCAAGACATGCTTTCGACAAGGATTCGGAACACAGCGATAGGTATGCGCTTCCGTTCAGTACATAATGCTGCCGCTAACTGTTGCTTAGTAGTAGGCCTTGGTTCCAAACTTCTTATGCGTCGCTCTAATTCATCCCATAGGTGCTCTATGGGACTAAGATCAGGCCTCTGTGCTGGCCAGTCCACACACGATACGGAATTATCTCCAAACCGCGCCGTACCAGTCCTTGCTTTATGGCTCGTTGAATTATCCTGCTGGTGCCAACAAGGTTTGGTTCCATAGTATTGCCACAGAATTGGTAGGGCATAATTGTCCAGAATAACGAGGTAGACGTGCATTTCAACGGGTTTTTTCACGATAACCAATGGACCAGGATCATACCACGAAAAACAGCCGCACTAGAGTACATTGCCAGCTCCAAACTTGACCGTAGGAACAGCACACTGTGGTAAATAGCGTTCCCTGAGCTGCCGCCATTCCCACACACAGCCATCAGACTGATGGATCGTGTATCTGGATTCATCAGTCCATAGCATAGGGCCTGATTCTATTGATCTACGGTCCTTGATAAATGTTCTTTACACCATGCTAAACGACGAGTAGCATTCCGAGCGGAGATGAAAAGCTTATGAGTAGCCGCACGACCACGGTAACCCATGGAATAACGTTCTCTACGAATGGTACGTGTACATACCGAGGTTCCAGCATTTTTACTCACCTGTACACTGAGGTCTTGTGCACTACTCCGTCGATTAGCTGTAACGACTCTCCTGAGGCTTCGACGTCCTCTATCACTGAATTTCTTAGTCTGCCGGTACGTTTTGCTGCTTCAGGCACGCAATGTGTCTTCCACTTATTCAGTACATCCAAAACAGTTGACTTAGGTATGTTTAAACGCCCCTCGGTTTCTCTTATGGACAACCCACTAATAAAACACCCAACAATCTTTCCTTTCTCAAAGTCAGTTCTCTCCCGCCGCGACATTACTGTGACAAACCTCACAGTGCGATATGATCGCGGTCAGCTGCAGGCTTGTTTTCATACCGTTTGCAGTTGTACCGCGCATCTTAACAATGCAGCGGATCCGTTCATTTGCTTTTGAAGGGTGTCCGGTGACTTTTGTCATTATAATGTATATATAGTTAGTTAGTTAGTAAGTACATATAATTGTTTAGCGCAATCAGAGCCCACATAATTTTCTTTTTTCAAAGGTAATTAAAATGAAGGAAAGAATTCTGGCTTGATGGGCTTGGTTTGTAATCCCTACCTCCTATCAGGACAGGGCAATGCTTTATGCTACAATAGAGACTATTAGGGGTATGCAAAAGTTTCCGCCGTTTTAAGAAGAAGGAAGACAGGAACAATCAGGAAACCAGTACACATTTATTCAACGAAATATTGGCCGTTAGCATCAATGACCGTTTGTCATTTTTCAGGCAACAAATGAATGCCCCTGTGATAGAAGGACTCGGGTTTTGAGCTGAAGAACGTAGTGACGAACTTTTTCTCCTCTGGAACTTGGTGAACTGCTGTTGGACTAGGACAAGTTGCATAGAGCGAAACAGGTGAAAGTCTGAGGGTCAATGTCCGGGGAGTAAGCTGGGTACGGTAAAACCTACCAGTATAACTGTTCAAGGGTTAGTTTTGTGCTGGCACCGACATGTGATCTGGCATTATCGTGTAACAGGATGACTGGGCTGCGTCTTTTACTTGGGCGTGCATAGAGCGAAACAGGTGAAATTGCGGGGTTTAGTTTCATCAACTGGTCGTTATATCGTTGTGCAGTGATTGTTTCGTCCGGTTTCAACAGTTCGAGGTACAGCCCTCCGTGCTTATTCCACCACACTCACAACAGCAGATTTTCCCCGTGGATATCCTGTTTTGCAGTGGATGTTGATGGCTGGTCTGGGTCGACCCAGGATCGCTTTCGTACGGGGTTGTCGCAATGGACCCATTTTTCATCCCCGATGATAACCTTCCACAAGAAATTCTTCCCTTGAAACGTCTTCAGCAACGACATGCAGATGCCCATTCATTGACCAATATTATGCTTCGTTAACGTATGTGGAACCCACTTCCCAATCTTCTTAATCTTCCCCAAGGCCTGTAAACACCGTACCACCGTCGATTGAGCCACTTTCAAACGTTTCGCCAATTGCGTAGTCGATTGTGTGGTATCCTCTTGCAACAGTGATTCCAGCGCCTCATCTGCGAGTTCCTGCCGTCTACCTGCACTTTTTCTTGTCTTCCAATCTTAGATCACCTTTTTAAAACTTGGCAAACCATTCTTGATACGTCCGCTCACCCATAACCGTTTCGCTATACGCCTGACATATTGAACCGTATGCTTCACTCGCACTTTTCCCTAACTTCATCATCATCATCATCATTGTCAACCATTATCAATCCACTGCTGGACGAAGGTCTCCCCAAGTTTCCTCCACAACGGTCTGTCTTGTGCCAGTCTCCTCCATGTCACTCCCGCATATTTACGAATTTCATCCACCCATCTCCCATGTGGTCTTTTTCTGGGTCTTTTCCTGTCCCTTGGAATCCAATCTAAAATTTCGGCTGTCCATCTATGGTCTGTCCTTCTGGCAGTATGTCCAGCCCATTGCCATTTCAGGGATTTAACTCTGATCATGATGTCTTCCACTCTCGTCATTTTTCGGATCCACGAGTTCCTCTTCTTATCTCTCCTGGTTATACCAAGCATGCACCTCTCCATGCTTCTTTGAGTTGTCTGCAGCTTTTGTATGTCTCTTTTAGTTAAGGTCCACGTCTCTGCACCATACGTAAGCACTGGAAGGATGCATTGATCAAACACTTTTCTTTTAAGACATAATGGCATATTGCTCTTGAAAATTATGCTGTTTCTTCCAAAAGCTCTCCAGGCAAGTTTTGTACGCCGATTAATTTCTTCATCAATGTGACCCTCACTTGATATCTGCTGTCCAAGATAAACATACGTATCTGTTATCTCCAGTTTTTTCTCCATCAATCGATAAATCTTCATTTCTTGTAAAAGCATTGAACATCACTTTTGTCTTCTGAAAGTTCATTTTTAATCCCACTTCTTTACTCTTGTCAGCAAGTTCCTGGATCATACTCTGCAGCTCTGATGGGGTAGTTGCAAAAATGACTACGTCATCAGCAAAACGAAGGTGGGTTAGATAATCTCCATTAATCTTTATCCCTTTGTTTTCCCAGTTCAGTGATTGAAAGACATTTTCCAATGTGGCATTAAAGAGCTTCGGAGATATGGTGTCACCTTGTCTCACTCCCTTTCCAATTTTTATGTGTGTTGTATTTTCAAACAGCCGAATCTTTGCACTTGCATTTTCATAGATGTTATTAATAATATTAATGTATGCATCTTCAATACCGCAGGATTTCAGAGCCGTGGTAACTGCTGATGGTTTCACCGAATCAAAGGCTTTTTCATAATCGATAAAAGCCATGCACAATGGAAGTTCATATTCCCTCGCTCTTTCAATCAGTTCTCTCAGTACGTGGATATGATCTATTGTGCTGTA
The DNA here is from genome assembly GCA_039090855.1 of Macrothele yani. NCBI lineage: Eukaryota > Metazoa > Arthropoda > Arachnida > Araneae > Macrothelidae > Macrothele > Macrothele yani. The sequence continues at coordinate 96,506,846 of CM077007.1, read as the reverse complement.
GCCACTCCTGAATCCAGCTTGTTCTCTCGGTTGAGCCATGTCCAGTGTTACCTTCAAGCGGTGTGAAAGAACTTTAGTGAAGATTTTATAAACCACTGATAGGAGGCTGATAGGTCTGTAGTTCCTAAGATCCTCAATGTCACCTTTTTTATGTAGCAGGATCATTGTAGCATTGTTCCAATCCTCAGGAATCTTCCCTTCATTAAGGCATCGAGTGAAAATTTGGGCGAGTACTGTTTCAATTTCTCCACTTGCTTCTTGTATGATGTCTATAGTAATTCCATCTTCTCCTGGAGCTTTCCCTCGCTTCATGTTCTTGATTGCATGAGCAACTTCTGCTGGGAGGACTGGAAGAACTCTGGTACCTTTCATGATGTCTGGAGTACATGTATCATCCCTTTCATATAATTTGGAGTAGAAATCTTTCACTCTTGTCAAAATTTCGCCTCTATTTCTTGTTATAGAACCATTTTCTTTTCTCAGAGCCATAATCTGTTTTCTTCCCTTACTGAGATGTCCCTTTGCTATCTTAAGGCTTTGGTTGTTTTCAATTGCTTTCCTCACTAGCTCACAGTTGAATTTCCTTACGTCTTCAGTGATACTTTTTTCGTGTTGTCTTGCATAGCTCTATATATTCCACTTTGGAAGTCACATCTACTTTAGTTGTCCTCATCTCTCTTCTTTTTTGCATCAACATTTTGGTTTTTCCTGATAATTTGTTCACATGCAACTTGTTCTTAGACCCAGCTAATTTTGTTGCTGTTTCCATTAGAGCTTTGGTTACTTTTCTGTTAACTTCCGAAATATCCACTTCTTCCGATGTTAGGCCTTTTAAAGCAGAGAATCTGTTCTTCAGTTCCAACTTGAAAGTATTATGGTGTTTTTTAAGGTTGGTTATGTCAATACATTTTGTTTGTCTTATGAGCTTGCCACGTTCCAGTTTAGTGTTGAGGTGCATCTTACATCTCACCAATCTATGGTCACTACCTGTGTTGAACTTGTTCAGCACACTGCAGTCTTCGATGACGAATTTTTTGTTACACATAATAAAATCAATTTCACTTGTCGTCCCAATTGGATGTCTCCATGTCCATTTCCTGTGTGGCTTTTTCTTGAAAAAGGAGTTCAAGATGAAAAATCCTTCTGCCTCTGCAAACTCAACGAGAGTATTTCCACGCTGGTTTCTGTTGCCGTGACCAAATTTACCTACTGAAGTTTCATTCTGTTGCTGTTGCCCTATTTTTTGCATTGAAATCTCCCATAATTATCTTCAAGTGCTGCTTACCTTTATTATTTAGATGACGAATTTCCTCATAAAATTCTTCAATTTCTTCTTCAGGATGACTTGTGGTGGGTGCATAAGTTTGAATAATCTGAGCCTGGTATCTTCTCGATAGTTGGATAACGAGTCGTGCAGCTCTGTCAGAGGAACTTTCAACTTCTACCACTTTATCCTTCAGTTTCTTGTTTATTATAAATCCAACACCACTAGTTCTGCCAGTATCTGTCCCACGATAATAGAAGAGATGTCCACTTTTCAGTTCAATGAGATCTTCTCCTTTTCTCCTTACCTCACTTAGCCCGACGATGTCCCACTTGATCCTTTGTAGTTCCTCTTCCAATTCAAGAAGCCTTGAATCAGAAGATAGGGAGCGTCCGTTATAGGTAGCCAAGGTCAGCATCAAATGGCAGCCTAGTCCGGTCCTCCGGGGATTCTTAGCACCCTCTGCCTTCATGTCGCACTGGCCGCTGCCTTGGCCAGGTACATTCCAGCTGCCGGAGACTGAGGGCCAAGATTTAAGTTGTAGAGTCATTTTGGAGGTGTTTGGCCATAACTCACCACGCTGGATAGTAGCTAGCAGAACTTTAAATTTTAGTCGCCAAAAAAGAAGTTTATACTATCAGTTTTCATCGTATCTAGAAAATAATATATAGTTGTTATTTAGAAAACACACATACGTTTTTGAGTTACGAAATGCACGTGAAACACTCAACAAATAATAATTAAAATTTTTTGGCAAAGAACAAAAGGGAGACTATAGCCTAGCAATTCAGTTGTGCATTTCCTATTACGTTAGTTAATTCGGTTAGCAGTGTCAAATAAAATTAATTAAAGCAGTGAAAGGAAAAACTAACTTGAGCCCGAGCCCGTACGGGCCCGGGTTTTAGTCAAAGATTTGATGTAAGAGCCCACCTGGGCCCGTTCTCATTTCTAGTTCGGATGCCCGTCTGCCTACACCAGTCCCACCACGGTGGCGCACGTTACCTTCCTCCAACCACTGTCACTGCATTCGGCAGACAGTTGTTGCATCCCGATGCGTTTCCGCCACGATGCAACGCAGTGACCAACCAGCTGTAGGTAGCCATATAGTTATGATTTCTAGTTCGGACGTCCGTCTGCCTACACCAGTGCCACCACGGTGCCGCACGTTACCTTCCTCCAACCACTGTCACTGCATTCGGCAGACAGTTGTTGCATCCCGATGCGTTTCCGCCGCGATGCAACGCAGTGACCAACCAGCTGTAGGTAGCCGTATAGTTCTCATTTCTAGTTCGGACGTCCGTCTGCTTACACCAGTCCCACCACGGTGACGCACGTTACCTTCCTCCAACGACTGTCACTGCATTCGGCCGACAGTTGTTGCATCCCGATGCGTTTCCGCCGCGATGCAACGCACTGACCAAACAGCTGTAGGTGGCCGTATAGTGAAGCCTTTGATACATATGTCCGTGTGATGATAGGAAACCCGATGACGTCAACCACGCATTCTCATTTCTTACACGTGCTTTCGCCACCGAGATCACTCCAATACAGTGGTTCACACGCCCAGGTGAGAACGGCCAAACTTAGCTATGGTGATCCGTTCTGCACTTTAATCTCCCTCACCAATCAGGCTTTGGTTTGCAACTGCAATCATTTATTTAACCCAAATGTCGACACATACCCATCGATTTTAATGGCATTCCGGCAAATACTTCCTGGTGCGGCATTTTCTATGTCGACCAATGTATATTCAGTTTGGTTAACAGGAATTACAGTTACAAACGCTGCCGCTTTAAAAATAAAAGCGATATTTTTCCAATACTGCTTTTTTTATTGCCAAAAAAATCATAAGCATTCTTCGTGTTAGTTTTATGATGTCCACTTTAGAGAACAGTATCGTAAACAGGCACAAAGGCTTTTCCAATTTAAATTTTAGAGTGAAATCCATTTTCTCTGGGTGAAACAACACAAAATTGTATTTTTCTTTGTCGTTTCGCTTTTCATCTGCGATATCACAACTGCCTTAAAGTTATTTCTCTTTGAATTTAAGCTACGAATAAACGGTTGTAGTAAAATTTACATATTCTCAGCATTAAACAAACGTTCTGGCTCTGTTTCACGGGTTACTTACATTCGCATGTCAAACCCATATTTTCACAGTCGCAAACTTGGAAGGCACTTTGTTAGGATTGAGCAGGACTGTTCTTTTTTCCTCCAAAAGAGTTGAGCAGTCCAGAGTTGGAATTAAGAACTTTAAGAAAGTACACGCGTACATCCATTTTTACCTCAGCATTTGCATGACATCCCTGGAGACCCCTACGAGTGTAGCGCAATCACGACGGAGAAATATGCGCTTCGAGTTTAATTGTTTCTAACTTAATTTTACTCCTAGGAGCCCGGATTTATAACATTTAGCCCCTTAAATGGCCGCTATAAAGTCAACCATTCCCCTAAGCCTAAATGACTACTTTGAATAAAAAGCAAAGGGAAAAGCGACGTTTTCTGGTGCTCTCGTCCTGCAAGTCGCTGGTTTGAGCGGTGCTGGGACCATGATGCCATACCCCAATGAATTCATTCCTGTTGCGTTGGATCCACTTCTTAGACAGTGAATGCGTTCGTTCGCGTTGATTTCAGTCACAGTTTGCTAACTCCGAGTCAATTCGTTTTGGCCGATTGAAGGATTATGGGCCGACAAGGGTTTAGACGTGCATGGAATATCTAACTAAATTATATCCAACTGTATTAGGGAAACTCCAAGGGCGGATTTACAGGGAAGCCTACGAAGCCAGGCGCGGGGGTCTCGCAATGCTGGAGGGCCTCGGAAATGACGATATTCGTTTTTTACGCTTTCCAACCGTAGGTTGAAGAAGCGTATATGCCCCAGCTTTGTCCGTCTGTCGGCACGATAACTCGCGTAAAAATTGTTCGATTTCGATGAAATTTTAGTATGTGGTAGGGGACAACCTGAGGACGAACCCTATTGAATATGGACGACATGGGGTCAAAGTTTAGGACATAGGATCGGAATCACTTTCATCGCCATTATGCGTAATAACTTACGTAAATTTCTTCGATTTGGATGAAATGTTAGTATGTTGTAGGGGCCTGCCTGGAGACGAATCCTATTGAAAATGGGCGAAATGGAGTCAAAGGTTAGGACACAGGAGCGGAATCACTTTCATCGCCATTATGCGTCATAACTTACGTAAACTTCTTCGATTTGGATGAAATGTTAGTATGTTGTAGGGGCCTGCCTGGAGACGAATCCTATTGAAAATGGGCGAAATGGAGTCAAAGGTTAGGACACAGGAGCGGGATCTATTCCATAGCCTTTATGCATCATAACTTACGTAAAAATGCTTCGATTGCGACAAAACTTTATCATGTTATTTCGGGGGTATACTGAAGCGGTTCTGTTGAATATCATCGAAATGGGATCAAAGGCCAGGGCACAGGACCGTGATTTATTCCACAGCCATTATCTTCATAACTTGAGTAATGATTTCTGGTATGTTGGAAAGCGTATGATAATCAATGCATTGCATGATTTTACTAACTTGTCTTATTTAGGTTTTGCTTCTCAATAGAAATAAGAAGGATAAAGTGACGTACAAGTTTGCTGTTCTCAGTTTTGAAAGAACTCCAAAATTTACATCACAAGTATTTTTTCGAACTTAAATGCAGGCTGCCTAAAAATTTATTTTTGACAGTAACATTACATAATACGACTGACCTCAGAGACTGCTGTGTTATTTCTGGCAGATTTATTCAGAATGAAGTGAACATTCTGCTCTTTAATTCGGTATTTAATATAAGCCATCTTTCCCTTAAATTTTCTTCATCATTTGCGCCATTTTAAGAAGCAATCACAACACTCTTACTATACGAGTAAAATGGTATCGGAAAAGCTTGTTTTATGAGACGCGCTAATTGTTCATACATGTTCACGACCTTTGTGGAGAACTGTGAGTGCGGTCCAGTCTCTGTTGATATGCGACAGCAGCTCTCACACCTCATGTAACATACCCCGAGTAAGTAATGCTATATTGAGGCGGCATTGTGACGCAGTGGTCTAAGCGTTGGTTTCTGACAATACGTCAGAGATGGATCCGGGTTTGAATCTCGATGAGGCATAGATGTTGTATGTCAGTGCTATATTCTTAAGTGACCAACCACCCTAATAAAACTTCGACTCATTTATCTTGACAAAGGCTTTCCCACTTGTAACTTTCCTCTTTCTTCCACATTAGGGTAACTAAAAACCGCTTAATATTAAATTTCGTCTTGACAGATATAATTGATTTTGAGTTACTGTGTCAACAAACCACACACCCAGACACCACCGTGAACGTAATAATACCATGTTCGGAGGAGTCCTAAAATGTGTGTTTCTACAGAAATATCGTAGTCGAATTTCTTTGCGATTACAATACTTTCTCATACATTGGTATCAAAGATTAAATATGGATAAAGGTGCATAGTATATGGCAACAAAAAAATGATTTACTAAGAATGGTGAGTAAAGTGAGGGATGGGGCTCAAAATTGGTACTGTGCGCAGGGCCCCGGTAACTCTAAATCCGCCACTGGAAAAATCTACAAGGTCTACAGATCAGGTAAAACTCTGTAATGAAAAATTTAAAGACAGTAATTATTCCTTTTCAGTCGCAACGTTACGTTATATAATGTTCATTCTCCGAAATGCTACGCTGTGCCGACATTACGGAAAAAGAACAATCTTATCACCTCAGCCAATCAACTCAGTACCTTTCCAGATGACGCAGCTGTGTTTTCGGGTAACCACGTAATTAGCGAAGAATTGACATGAACGAGACAAATGAAGCATAGGAATGTCCTTAGTGCGCCGTTGTCCACTATTGATCGCATGTCACGCAAGGACCTGGTATGACCAACATACGGTGAACTCATTCCTTATCGAATTGCTGCATTTAAACCCAAAATATTTCATTCGAATTTACTTAGGAATGGCAAAACGGCTTTTACTATTGACACTTTAGAATCTATCAAAAAGAACGAGATTCCCATGTACGACAAACAAAAAAGACCTCATTTTAATTTAAAGGTAGCAATAATAAACATATCCATGTTTGATTAAATGTCTGTAAAGCAGAATTTAGACAATTTGTTCTGAATGAAACACGCACATTTTTCACAGCTCATCCTGTGAGTAAATTCTAATATCGCTTTCGGAAAATTTAATTTCTCAAATAAATACAAAATTCCGATTCAGATTTCTGATTTATAAGTCCCGTATCAGGAAATTTCAGTAGTACGTGTAAATTGCTTTTATTTTCGAAGATTTGAAAGCTAAAAATATATTTTATTCTACATCCGAAATGCCTTAAAATACAAACACAAAGTTTTGCAAATTTTCAAAAGCTCTACAGCCTAGTCGTATATTTAAGTGCTTAGTAAGAAGGTAATGCGTATCTAACACCAGTTAGATCCGCATTACCTTATACTAAGATATATGAAACAAGTACCAAAAGTTATTCACAACATTTAAATTATGTTAACATGTCAATTAGTACCATGCATAGCATTCAGAAGACGTAATTCATAAACTTCAAAATAAAGAACAAGGTAGGGATACTTAAATTAGTTCAGACTACCTGATTAGACTTATAGAACATGAAACACCGTGCGATTCTTACCGTTGTACACAGTGGAATGAGCATATTTGTTAATATTGTGCTACGAACGGAGTAATTGGAAATTGAATATTAAAATGGAAAAAATATAGCATGGAAACTCAATAGCAGATAGTCGAGATTGTGACGTACTACAGAGCTGAAGCACGTGTCAAGACCACAATTCTGCAGCGATACATTCCGTCGGTATAGTTTAATCAGTTCGAACAACTGGCTCCGGAACGAGGAGGCGTGGATTCGATGACCCCCAAATTTGTGTTTTCACAAGATATAATGCAAATTTGGAAACCACTCAAATCATATAACTCACAAACAAATGGTAAATGGCGATTAATATATCCGATGTAACCTACTAACAGGTTGGAGTGCAAAAATTAAGGACGAGAAGTCTTTTTCGAATGTAACGTCGTGCAGAAGTGCTCCACATCGACTCAAATCATACCATAAGATCCCCAAGATGTAAGAATATGGGACAAGTGAGCAAAACCGTCCAAACAAGGAATCCAAACGATACAAAGGCACTTTATTGAAAAGGTAGCTTCGAGCACAACTGGACAGAAGACAGAAACGTCCATGTGACAGGCGGCTGCCAAGAAAAATCCAGACTTTAGTAGGGGATATGATCACCCCTGACTGCGTTGCAGGATTTACAACGTCTGTCCATGCTGAGGACGAGGTTGTCAAGGAGCTGTTGAGGCATCGCGGCCCATTCTTCTTGTAGCGCCAATCGCAGCTGCGGAATCGTTGCTGACGGCTGGTGATGTGCTGCCAAGCGTCTCCCGAGAAGGTCCCACCCGTGTTAGATTAGATTTAGGTCCGGGGACCTTGCGGGTCAATCCATGCGTTGAATATCTTCACTATCCAACAGCTCTGTGACAGCCACTGTATGATGAGGTGTAGCGTTGTCGTCCACGAAGAGGAACTCAGGACCCACAGCACCTCTAAACAGACGCACGTGAGGCAGGAGAACCTCGGTACAATAGCGGACACCAGTGACTGAATCTCCTTGGAAGATGTGGAGGTCAGTATGGCTACAAAGCATGATACCACCCCAAACGAGAACTCCGCCACCTCCAAACCGGCTTTCGATGATGTTGGATATGTGATTGCGTGTTCCCTGCTCTCTCCAGATGTGTATACGTCCAGAATCGCTCGTCAGACTAAATCGGCTCTCATCCGTAAAGAGAACTCGATCCCATTGCTGATGTGTCCAGTTCTTGTTATCCTGGCACCACAGAAACCACCGTCCCCGATGAGCAAGCGTTAATGGCACATACCGCGCTGGTCCTCGTGCAAATAGACCACCTTTGTGCAGCCTCCTGGCCACGGTAAAACGCGATAACGGACGTCCAGTTGTCTGTTGCATGTGCCTTGCGATTTCTCCCGCTGTCTGCCGTCTGTCTCTTCTCGCCTGTAGGACAATATACCGGTCGTCCGCCGCCATGGTTGCTCGTGGACGACCACTGCTAAACTCTCGGACAGCTGTTCCTGTCGTTTGAAATGCTCTCCAAGCTCGTGAAACGATGCTGTGAGCGATCCCGAACTCCTCGGTCACACTAGTCACACTTCGACCTTCTTCCAACTTCCCAATGACGCGACCTCGGGTAAAATCATTTAGATGTGGTCTACTGGATTACCTGCTGGCCATATCACACGGTGGCAGCAGCTCGACGTCGTTCAAACCGATGTACACCGTGCAATAGCATTCACCGAATTGCTGAGCGTACACCGCCCGTGTGCTTTATCGCCTTCCGACCCCCCCCCCTCTACGTCATACTACATATATGCGCATGCCTTACCGTACCGGACCCTAGTCTATCTCCTGAGTGGTCTTTCGGTCCGTTCTGCCTGCTCGTTCAGCTGTTATGTGCTATTTTCTCCTCTCCGTCCTTAATTTTTGCACACCAGTGTATATAATTACGTAACCGACTATTGAATGACGCGCACGTTCAGCACATCACCAACGACAGGCATGACTAAAGCAACAGCAAACAGGTCCTCTTGAATCACGTTGTCAGCAACGTAACTTGTGAAGCACAAGCCGTGTTGCCACGACAACCGATAATGGACCATAATGTGAAGCTGAAATGCATTTGTTGGCCATGTTAAGAGGAGGTGATTGATATCTACTGCTTTATTATTTTTCTACAATGAATCCCTTATTTTTTTAGCTTTGACAATTCTTGATTTTATCGATTTTACCAGAGTGAGTTAAAAATTCGTCCCGTTTTGAGATACACATATGTTGGGTCTCCAATCCAGAGCGAAACACGCGCCAGCGTCCACTGAGTACCGCTATGACGTGGAGCACACGAGCTGATGACGTGCGTGCATTTGGCACATGGCCACTTTGCGTTATCAGACGAGCAAAGGATGGAAGTCGATAAATCTGCTGTACGAGTGCTCCACTTCTAATGTGTTCGTGAATCGCCCACGTTTTGGTAACATATTATTGATACCTACGGAAGCTACTAATAATTATCCCCAAATATTGCAGTCATTGCTGTGCTATTACCGAAATTTTGGTAATTTGAAAGTGTTCACGTTCTTCCCGAAAGTCTGAAAACTTCAGTAGTGTCAAATCGACGGTCGTTAAAGGTATGAAAATGGGGTTAGGTAAATTGTGGCTAAATAATCCCTTTTAATCCTTAGACGTTCTAGGTTATTACAACCCCGCAAGAAAATTGCAGCGAAAAGCTGAAGAGAATATTTCTGAACGTCCATCAAAGATAATAAACGCTGCTGTTGGGGAAAATTCTGAAGTTTTTGGAGACCCTCACAGAAAAGGATATTTCTTGCGTTAAAAAAAATGCTGAATGACATGCATCAACAGAACACACGAAGAATGTTTGCGAGCCTTTTCATGCCCGGGTAAATTACTCACTTTTATCATCCCCGTCCAAGCTTATATAACTTTATCGAAGTTCTGAAACTTTTTCAAACGCAAACATATATTAGAATCCAAAGCTCAGGTGATGTCACTCGGAGAAGGAAATCCAAAACTGCCATGCAAAGGAAAGATATGTTGTCTAAGAAAATAAGCTACACTGACGGAAAAAAAGTCCCAACACCACGAAAAAATAGTTGTAGAGGAATAAAATGGCGGCAATACATTTGTATAGGTAATATATTTAATCGATTAAGGTTTCAAGATCACAGCTTATTGTAAGCGCGAAAAGAGCCATTTTAAATATGAAATGCTGGTACATTAATAACCGGTGTAACCGCCAGAATGTTAAATGCAAGCACGCAAACGTTCATGCATTGTGTCGTACAGGTGCTGGATGTCAGTTTGTGGGATGGAGTTCCATGCCTGTTGCACTTGGTCGGTCGATACAGGGACGGTTAATGCTGGTTGGGGGTGACGCTGGAGTTGTCGTCCAATGATGTCCCATACGTGCTCGATTGGTGAAAGATCTGGTGATCTAGCAGGCCACGGCAACATGTCGACACTCTGTAGAGCATGTTGAGTTACAACAGCGGTATGCGGGCGAGCGTTATCCTGTTGGAAAACACCCCTGGAATGCTGTTCATGAATGGCAGCACAACAGGTTGAATCACCAGACCGACGTACAACTGTGCCGTCAGGGTTGCGTGGGATAACCACGAGAGTGCTCCTGCTGTCAGAGGAAATTGCTCCCCAGACCATAACTCCAGGTGTAGGTCCAGTGTGTCTCGGCCGCAGACAGGTTGGTTGCAGGCGCTCACCTGGCCTCCTTCTAACCAACACACGGCCATCACTGGCACCCAGGCAGAACCGGCTTTCATCAGAAAACACAACAGATCTCCACTCCGTCCTCCAATGAGCTCTAGCTTGACACCACTGACGTCGCAAACGGCAGTGGTTTGGAGTAAGTGAAATGCACGCTACAGGGCGTCTGGCTCGGAGCTGTCCTACAAGCAACCGATTTGTAACAGTTCGTTGTGTCACTGTGGTGGCAACTGCAGCTCGAATTGCTGCCGCAGACGCGGTACGATGCGCCACGGCCATACGCCGTACACGGCGGTCTTCCCTCTCAGTAGTGCCACGCGGCCGGCCGGAACCCGGTCTTCTTGAGGCAGTACCTTCCCTTGACCACCGCTGCCAACAATCATGCACAGTGGCTACATTCCTGCCAAGTCGTTCTGCAATATTGCGGAAAGAAAATCCACCTTCTCGTAGCTCTATTACACGACCTCGTTCAAACTCCGTGAGCTGTTGATAATGGCTTCTTCGTCTTCTTAAAGGCATTCTTAACTAACATCAACACACTACGTCGAATCTCAACGATAACTAACGCTCACGAACGTTACAGCGCGTATTTACAGCAAACCTGCTTTGCATGTTCCGAGGGTGCTAGTAGCGCCACACTAATGCGCCGAGCGCGAAATTTGCATTGACGTCATCTTACAGATGTACTCTCACCGCCTACCAACTGTCGTTTATCTAACACAACCCCTTCTTGATGTTGTGATTTTTTTTCCGTTAGTGTATTATAGAGGAGGATGTATAACCCGAATTGAATTGGAATTTGCATCATATTTTTCAATATATTAATTTTGGGGTAACCTGAGACTGATTCCTGAAAGAGAAATAAAATTATCTATATCAAGTTCTCTCAAAAGCATAATAAAGTATGCATATTCAAGTTTTGTGTATGCGATAACAGTGTTACTTCATCTTTCTCTCTTCGTATTGGTAAGGAAAAAAAAATTATTATTCCTATAGAAACCATATAAACAGATAATTAACTTGGAAGTATTAGTTGATTTTTATTACTATAAAGATGTAGGCTATTATGCTTTGTGTTGTCTTTCTTTCCTTCCTGTAAGATTTAGCCGCAATTTACCTATGAAGTTGCTGGTAAATCCTAAGCCGCTCTCTACCCTTCCTTTAGGCTATAGCTGCAATTTACCTATGGGGTGGGAGACCACCGGTGGCTTTAGCCGCAATTTACCCAAACCGATGAAAATGTGGTTCGAACTTATTCACGAACCCAGTTCGAAGCTTTGCTGTTTTGCGACTTGCAGTGGTCACAGAGATAAAACAAACATTTTCAAGATGGAGACTTCACAGGTTGATAATAATTTATGATTTTTCAAAGGAATTGTCTGACTCCAAGCTTGAAAAAAATTCTCAGCTTTAATTTTAATGGTAGTTGTCTTAAATTTCCTAATCTAAAGGGTAATAAGTAAAATAACATTTTGGAATATTTTCTAAAAACAAAGGAGCGTACATAGAAATTATTAAATTAACCCGATTTCAATCTCAAAGACGTGTTAGAAATATTATTTTTGCGTCACGGGCACTTGAGCAATCAACAAGCATTAAGGAGTCATGCTGAGTCGTACATAAGGGAATATAACTGCATCCAAAAACAGAAGAATGACACTTCCGAGTTACTATGAACTGCAGTTTTAATATTCCTTTCATGCATTGGTCTCATACTTTTGTTGATTAACAGGACCTATTCCCAGGAGTGGTGGTGTAACCTTCTGTGCAGGTCGATGCTACTATTATGACTAATAAGTAAATTGGGGTTTCCAAAGGTCATTACACCTTCCTGACAGAAGGGCGTTGTTTAGCACAAGAGTTTCAATAAAAAGACATCATGCTGGTGAACAAAGTACGAGTGCTGATCAATAAGTAACTCCTGGTGACTTTTAGCTTCATTATACTTTTTTTGACCAGAAGGCGTTGTTTGGCACAAGACTTTGAATAAAACGGCAGCGTACTGCAGAACAAAATAAGAGTGCTGATCAGTGAGTAACTCCCTATGAAGTTTAGAGTCATTGTGCTCACCTGACCAGAAGGCGTTCTTTGGCACAAAAGTTTGAATGGAAGGGCAGCTTAATGGAGAACAAAGTAAGAGTGCTGATCAGTAAGTAACTCCCGATGACATTTAGCGTCATTATACTCTCTTGACCAGAAGGCATTGTTAGGCGCAAGAGTACGAACAAAAAGGTAGCGTGCTGTAGAACAAAGTACGAATGCTGATCAATAAATAACTCCCGATTACCGTTAGTGAAGGATAACGGTTACGTAAACCGATGTCTCCAAAAGTCACTACGCTCTCCTGACTAGAGGACATTATTTGGCCCACCTGGATACAGCCCTGCCTGGAAATATGGTCTCACTCGAAGGTAGACGCGGTGATAGTTTGAACGTAACTCTCGATAAGCGCGATTAAGAAAGACGTTTGCATTTGCAGCAGTCCGACGCAAAATCTATGGTCTAGCTTCTTGTACCAGAGCCTCCGCACGTGCCACGTTGCTGTCTGTTTTTGACGCTGAAGGCCTGCCACTGAATTTGCCATCCGTCGGCACACTGCGCCAGTGTGCAAATTTTAAACATAATTCTGACACCCTTTGAATGCTCACGAGTTAAAGACCATAGACTTCTAGCAGTTGATGGAGGATCACCGCTGCCGGCATTTTCCGTGGTCACAGAAACCTCTGCGCGTACCTCGGAGTGAGGCCATGTTTCCAGGCCGGTCTTTTCCATTTGAATCTGTTCTCCGTTTTTATACAAACTCATGCGCCAAATAACGAGTCACGAGAGTAATGACGTTAGGAGACACCCATTTATGTACTCCTGATCCGCCCCGAAAGGTAATCGGTAGTTACCTATTGATGAGCCTATGTAGTTTTTGTGCAACCTGCTCTCCCCGTTATAAAAAAGCACACACACATACTTCTCTGAAGAATGCACCCCATCCATTTTTAATGAAAAGCAATACATCAACTCTTCTGTAAAAATTATAATTCGCTTACCGTTCATTCCGTTTTTAAAAAATACACCAACGTTCCTCTCAAAAGGAACGTTGGTGTATTTAAAAAAACATTTACTGATTTAAAAAATTGCAAACCATCTACTCTTCTTCAAAGAAACAATTTTCATTCTTCTGTAAAACACCTTCTGTTCTTAAAAAACACAACTCAATACAGCGTTCAACTCTTCTCTAAATATCTAAAAAATATATAACACGTCTACTAACGGCATCCTGAAAGTAATGCCTCCTCCTTAATAACTTTTGAAATTTTGAAGTGATTTTAATGAACCTGCACTGACATGTACTATGATATGTTACCAATGCGGGAACAAATGTTTATCAGAATCGGAAATAAAGATCATGAATGGCAGAGAAAAGCAGCAAGCCGTAATTGAATTCCTGGTGAAAGAGAGATGTGAGGCTCCAGAAATCCACAGAAGACTCGTGGCGGTGTATGGAGCTGCCACAATCCATATCAGTAATGTTCGAAGATGGATGAAGAGGTTTCGAGAGGGAGAAAGCTCAGTGTCGGACAAACAACGGAGTGGAAGACCCGCAACTGCAGTGAGAGATGCCAACAGGCAACGAGTGAAATTCCTCATCAAAGATGATCGTCGTGTCAACATCCAGGAGTTGTGTGATGCAATTCATTGTGGTCACAGTGCTATGGAAACATCAATTAGGGATCTGGGCTACAGAAAAATGTATTCAAAGTGGATCCCAAGAAACCAAACTAGTGAACAATGCGAGCAAAGGGTGGACATGTGCCGGAACTCCTTGAACTGTTATGAGAGGAAGGGTGAGGTGTTTTTCTCTAATGTTGTGACGGGGGATGAAACCTGGGTGCTCTTTCATGACCCAGAAACAAAACGTGCCTCAACGGAATGGTATCGCATATCTTCACCTCGACAGAAAAAGGTGAAAACAACTCGTTCCGTAGGGAAAGTGATGGTGACAATTTTCTGTGACAAACGTGGTGTCGTTTTGACTGATTCCTTTAATGGGGTGCAACAATAAACAGTGATCCCTATATGCAGACATTGTAGAAGCTAAAGGAAGCTATCAGAAGGAAAAGACGAGACATTCCACTTCATAGTGTTGTTTTACACCATGATAACCAGCGTCCCCACACCTCAATTGAGACTTCACAGACTGTTGCCAAAATGGGGTGGACGGTGATCCCCATATAGTCCTGATTTGGCTCCCTCAGACTTTTTCTTGTTTGCTCCTTTGAAAAACACCCTTCGTTGGAAACGTTTCAACGATGTGACAGTTAAACTGGCTGTGAACTCATGCGTAAAACGACAGCCTCAGAATTGTTTTCCAAAATGGATTTTACCAATAGGTTCAAAGATGGCGGAAATGTATAGAAAGTTATGGACAATATTTTGAATAGGCTAGCATTATTAACAATATGTCCAAGTATTTTGCCACCAAGTTTCACATTTTTGCTGCTACAAATGAAAATCTTATGAGGGACGAGGCATTTCTTTCAGGATGCCCATTTCTCTTAAAATAGAATAAAAAATCCAATTTCCTCACGTTCTCTAAAACTCTAAAAAATGCAATTCACCCACTTCTTTCTAAAATATACAAACTATGTATTCTTCTCTACAAAAACAAGTCATCAGCTGCTAAAACTGTTCATTTTGCTTTAAATCACAAAGAGATGTACTAACATTGCTTGACTATACCGTAAAACGTATACGCACATAATATGAGCAGAAAAGAAAAGTATGCGGGCTGCAACAATTTCTTGAGTATGTACTTCCAGGTGACGTTGAGGCAGAATAACGATAACAGAATTAAGTTGGAGAGTATATCAAGTATTAAAGTTCATAAAAATACAATTTATTTTTTTATCAGTTTATGGCCTTGTTAAATATATTTTTCTCTTTCCGATGATAGGCTGATGTTGTTGGCAGCTTGAAGAAATTCCCACCACTAAAATCAAACTTTCCTCTTTGGACCATTTACCCCTTGGGTGTTCCTCTGCAGAAATTCTCTTTACTTTGTTTCGCAAAATACATCAAGAAACTTTTGGCAAGAGGATGGCACTTTGAAACATCGCAAAAAGGATAAAAGCGGCAAAATACCAACATGACAAATGGCCCAAAGTGAAAATTTGCTTTCAACGGGGGTTAGATGTTTTCTGAAGCTTCCGAAAGCATCGGCTTGTCACTCACTGGAACATAGAAATGCGGATCAAACAAGGTCCCAAAAAGGCAATCAACATTTCTTAATTATATCTTTATATTCTCACAATATATTGATGTTTAAACATTTCTCACCCGGGATGCGTGCTCAACCAAAAGAAAAGTACGGCGCGCACACACATGCACACACGCACACACAAAAGGGAACAGACACCTCCTCATTTTGTACGCAAACTTCTGAGAGAAGGGGGAACAGAAATTCAGATTAGATGTGCGCGTGTGTTTGTACACAATTTCATTTCCATGCAGTAAGTCATTATCAGTTTACGTGAGACTAAAGCTCATTGAATTTCAGTCGTATAGCTGAGTAATATCTTAACATGCTTCCTTCGAAAAATGAATTTAACCATAAGGACCTTGTATAGCGAAACAAGAGCCCATTTTTCCGATAATGGGATTCGAAACCACACCTCCTAGCTCCGGAGACGCTTGCTCTTCCAACTAAATTACATCGACGAAGGTTAACGCATTAACTTTGCCGTCTTGACATGTGCGTCACCTCTGAGGTAGGTACGTCACACTTCATCCCATGCAACCACATAACTAAAACACATACATCGATGCTTCCTATTAACATTGCTTGTTCAGTTCATATCACAGGCGTCCATAAAGGTGAGAATCTGCGATGGCAAACTCGCTCTCAGACTCGGCCATTACGTAAATCTTCTGTCATGTTTTGTGTGTGTGGTATAACGACCACCATGAATAATTCTAATTAATATAAGCACTCACCCGTCCCTAATTTGGGGACACTGGTTCCAGTTAAAGGAGAGAGCTAGTGTCGTACGACAAACACACCACCCATGCCTCAAACTGGAATCCCAGTTCGGTCGACCAGTCAGGAACTGGAGTGGCTCTAAGTTATATTTCACTGCGCACAGAAATACTTGGAACAATCTGGCGAGGCACGCATCTAAGTACAAAACCAGTATTTTGAGTATTTACTCTTGAAATTATGGCTGTACAGTATCATATCCCTGTCTTAAAAATTTGGTGTTAAGTTCTTTATGCAAATACACTAGTTTTGTTGTAGCATGAAATAGTGGTCACCCCATTGGTTGCTACATACCTGTTAAGCAAGCAAGCATTGTGTTACATCGAAAACCGTCGCATTTGTACAAAACTAATTTGTCGGTTGCTTTTAAAAACTTCCATGGATTACACGAAACATAAAATTTACTCAATGCTCCACAGAAAATACTATAGCAAAAGATTGATAAAACGTACATTCAATTTGACTTTTCGTTATATTGCTAATTTCGGATGAGAAAAACGATGTTCCCACGCCATAACACAGTACCAGAATCTATGGAGAAGATTTTTGGGCCGCCCCGGTGGCGCAGTGGTCTAAGGCGCTGGCCTCTGATCATTCCTCCGTCAGGGGTCCGGGTTCGAATCCCGGTGAGGCATGGATGTTGTGTTTGTCTTACGGCACTGGCTCTCTCCCTTCCCTGGAACCAGTGACCCTAAATTAGGGACGGGCGACTGCTTATAGCCCATTGAGTTGCTCACGGTGGTCTTTAAACCTCCAATCCAAAAAAAGTTTTTGGAGAGAACTTCACATTACATTTGCAAATTTGAAACTTGGGATCTTGGTTTCTCGAATGAAGGGCTTTCTAGGAGGCAAATGGAGTTCATTGATGAAATCCAGATGAACTCAAGGAAAAGAAAACGTATGCACGTTCCGCGAACATGAAGAGTGACTATAAGTAAATAAATGCTCAGCCGTTAGAGCTCATTACTTGCTAGCTACGCGGTGTAAGCAAGAAATCACCTTTCTTTGTATTAACAAGTCCCGAAGCTTCTTCATTTTCCGTCAGTTGAAGAAAATCGGCAGTTTGTCCATTGGTAAGACCAAATTCCTATCTGCAACTTGGACGCATAGCTAGCTAGTATAGATACAACCTGTCTTCGTCGTTCACTTTAAAAAAAACTCCCCAGAGAAAGTGATTTTTTTTTTTTTTAGAAAAACTCTGCCACAAGTTAGTTTCTATCTTTATTGCAAAAGAGGCAGTCAGGTAGTTTTTTTTTGTTGTTGTTGTTTTTTTAAATGATCTGTTATCGGGATTAAAAAATAAGGAATTCGTATTAATTGCCCGCAAAGACAGTAAACCGATAATGGAGGCAGCTGCTTCCACGTGTCAAAGGCATAATTCATGCACGAAAACTAGAGTTGGGCATGTAATGGGATATTATAAAAATCGTTCACACTTTGATTTTCTATCATCAACACACGGTGAAGTCTATTGTGATTAGTTGCATGAATTACTGCGTGCTTTAAATTATAGTCCTGCCTTTTTTCAGACGGTATGGGAAAAAAATGAAGGAAAATTACTCAGGCTTTTCCATGTATAACTATAAAAACAAAATCCTACCTTAGCCACCATAGTCCCAGGTTTTTGCTTCATATTTCCAGACATTTACAGTTTTTCAACATTGTATGATTCATATATAATTTTAGGTAGTTGTGCGCATCCAAGGATGTATCCATTTACTTTCGGCATACAAAAGATTATCGGAATGAACGGCGAACGCTGTATTCCCCTGCATCTTACAAGTGTTCAATGGGATTCTATTCGGGGGAATGTGGCAGCAGAGGAGCACACGAAACAATTGCACACATGATCCTGGAATCCTTTCTGCATAATTCAGAATTGTGTCACGGAACATTATTCGGATATACGGTCACCATTCAGAGTAGTAGCATTTGGACTCTAACAATGTCTGTGTGGGATTTAGCTATGATGGTGTGGAGGCTTAGTGATGTATGTGTAGGATTTAGCTATGACGGTGTGGAGGTTTAGTGATGTCTGTGTAGGATTTAGTTATGACGGTGTGGAGGCGGGATTTAGCTATGAGGATGAGGAGGCTTAGTGATGTCAATGAGAATAATCCCATAGCATGATACCACTGACAGCGGCTTATTCCGTCCAACTTTGCAGTCTTGTTGAAGATGTACACCCACACAGCGTAGGATAAGAAGCCTTTGATAGGCATCTAGGAACTCGGTCCCATGTCCATTTCAGGTGAAATTGCCGATGACAGTCAGTCAACATTGGGACAAAAAACGGGAGCGGAGTCCTTAGGCTCATCCGCAAGAGCGTCCGCTGGATTGTGCGTCCTCACTGTAGTCTGCCATTGGTTGGGGAATCATGAGTTGTTTATTGCTCCTGATTATAAATAACTCTCCTGACGCCCCAACCAGTATTCGAGTCGCGAATGGCTTAGTGGTTAGCGAGTCAGACTATCAATACAAAGTCCTCAGGTTCGGTCCTGGGCTAATCTTTCAGAGATGGTGTGATTTACTAACAATCGCTGAATATCCGCCGTGCATCAGACGAGCACGTTTAGTGACGGCCCCCTGAATATCCGCCGTGCATCGGACGAGCACGTTTAGTGACGGCCCCCTGAATATCCGCCGTGCATCGGACGAACACGTTTAGTGACGGCCCCCTGAATATCCGTCGTGCATCGGACGATCACGTTTAGTGACGGCCCCCAAGCTGGACCCAATGGTTAAATGGGTATCCTTTCCTATGCCCCCCCTGAAATTCTCTCAACCCTCTATGTGCAACATCGTACTAGTACGGTGACTCCATCTACTGTACTCTAATCTCACTACAAACTGTTCTGTCAAATTCGCTAGACTTGCTCTCATTCCTTCCGTTTCCGTGTCCTGCCCAAAAGGCGATCTCGATGTAGGTGGCTGGGACCTAAACTCTACTCACTGTGGACGGAAATCTTACAAGAAAATGACAACTACTTAAACCAACCAGTATTCACTTCGAATGTCAAATAGGGATGGGCACATCGGTGGGTAACATCGATGATCGACATCGGTGGTTACTCATTCCAAAACATCGATAGTATCGGTGGAAATTTTCGATGTATCGGTGAAAACCTCGATGTTTTTGCTAATAAGCCGAAACATTCGTTGTTTTCAACCTGCAGCAGTAAATGCGCAATATATGTGTAAAATGCGCAATATATGTGTTCAATATAAGAGTGATTACTCCCCAAGGTCAGGTGATATGTAAGGTCAGGTGATGCGTAACATCACAGCCTCTCCTTGACAAATGTCAACCCCGCCTTCTCGTGGTGCATCCTGTTCCCACTAAAGGGGCTCTGACGACCGCCAATAGCGGTATAACTATACCATCGGGATCAGAGGAAATGCTATCCCACACTCACCAACCCGCTTGGCCAGCGTGGTGAGTTATGGCCAAACACCTCCAAAATGACTCTACAACTTAAATCTTGGCCCTCAGTCTCCGGCAGCTGGAATGTACCTGGCCAAGGCAGCGGCCAGTGCGACATGAAGGCAGAGGGTGCTAAGAATCCCCGGAGGACCGGACTAGGCTGCCATTTGATGCTGACCTTGGCTACCTACAACGGACGCTCCCTATCTTCTGATTCAAGGCTTCTTGAATTGGAAGAGGAACTACAAAGGATCAAGTGGGACATCGTCGGGCTAAGTGAGGTAAGGAGAAAAGGAGAAGATCTCATTGAACTGAAAAGTGGACATCTCTTCTATTATCGTGGGACAGATACTGGCAGAACTAGTGGTGTTGGATTTATAATAAACAAGAAACTGAAGGATAAAGTGGTAGAAGTTGAAAGTTCCTCTGACAGAGCTGCACGACTCGTTATCCAACTCTCGAGAAGATACCAGGCTCAGATTATTCAAACTTATGCACCCACCACAAGTCATCCTGAAGAAGAAATTGAAGAATTTTATGAGGAAATTCGTCATCTAAATAATAAAGGTAAGCAGCACTTGAAGATAATTATGGGAGATTTCAATGCAAAAATAGGGCACCGGCAACAGAATGAAACTTCAGTAGGTAAATTCGGTCACGGCAACAGAAACCAGCGTGGAAATACTCTCGTTGAGTTTGCAGAGGCAGAAGGATTTTTCATCTTGAATTCCTTTTTCAAGAAAAAGCCACACAGGAAATGGACATGGAGACATCCAATTGGGACGACAAGTGAAATTGATTTTATTATGTGTAACAAAAAATTCGTCATCGAAGACTGCAGTGTGCTAAACAAGTTCAACACAGGTAGTGACCATAGATTGGTGAGATGTAAGATGCACCTCAACACTAAACTGGAACGTGGCAAGCTCATAAGACAAACAAAATGTATTGACATAACCAACCTTAAAAAACACCATAATACTTTCAAGTTGGAACTGAAGAACAGATTCTCTGCTTTAGAAGGCCTAACATCGGAAGAAGTGGATATTTCGGAAGTTAACAGAAAAGTAACCAAAGCTCTTATGGAAACAGCAACAAAATTGGCTGGGTCTAAGAACAAGTTGCATGTAAACAAATTATCAGCAAAAACCAAAATGTTGCTGCAAAAAAGAAGAGAGATGAGGACAACTAAAGAAGATGTGACTTCCACAGTGGAATATATAGAGCTATGCAAGACAGCACGAAAAAGTATCACTGAAGACGTCAGGAAATTCAACTGTGAGCTGGTGAGGAAAGCAATTGAAAACAACCAAAGCCTAAAGATAGCAAAGGGACATCTCAGTAAAGGAAGAAAACAGATTATGGCTCTGAGAAAAGAAGATGGTTCTATAACAAGAAATAGAGGCGAAATTTTGACAAGAGTGAATGATTTCTACTCCAAATTATATGAAAGGGATGATACATGTACTCCAGACATCATGAAAGGTACCAGAGTTCTTCCAGTCCTCCCAGCAGAAGTTGCTCATGCAATCAAGAACATGAAGCGGGGGAAAGCTCCAGGAGAAGATGGAATTACTATAGACATCATACAAGAAGCAAGTGGAGAAATTGAAACAGTACTCGCCCAAATTTTCACTCGATGCCTTAATGAAGGGAAGATCCCTGAGGATTGGAACAATGCTACAATGATCCTGCTACATAAAAAAGGTGACATTGAGGATCTCAGTAACTACAGACCTATCAGCCTCCTATCAGTGGTTTATAAAATCTTCACTAAAGTTCTTTCACACCGCTTGAAGGTAACACTGGACATGGCTCAACCGAGAGAACAAGCTGGATTCAGGAGTGGCTACAACACAATAGATCATATCCATGTACTGAGAGAACTAATTGAAAGAGCGAGGGAATATGAACTTCCATTGTGCATGGCTTTTATCGATTATGAAAAAGCCTTTGATTCGGTGAAACCATCAGCAGTTACCACGGCTCTGAAATCCTGCGGTATTGAAGATGCATACATTAATATTATTAATAACATCTATGAAAATGCAAGTGCAAAGATTCGGCTGTTTGAAAATACAACACACATAAAAATTGGAAAGGGAGTGAGACAAGGTGACACCATATCTCCGAAGCTCTTTAATGCCACATTGGAAAATGTCTTTCAATCACTGAACTGGGAAAACAAAGGGATAAAGATTAATGGAGATTATCTAACCCACCTTCGTTTTGCTGATGACGTAGTCATTTTTGCAACTACCCCATCAGAGCTGCAGAGTATGATCCAGGAACTTGCTGACAGGAGTAAAGAAGTGGGATTAAAAATGAACTTTCAGAAGACAAAAGTGATGTTCAATGCTTTTACAAGAAATGAAGATTTATCGATTGATGGAGAAAAACTGGAGATAACAGATACGTATGTTTATCTTGGACAGCAGATATCAAGTGAGGGTCACATTGATGAAGAAATTAATCGGCGTACAAAACTTGCCTGGAGAGCTTTTGGAAGAAACAGCATAATTTTCAAGAGCAATATGCCATTATGTCTTAAAAGAAAAGTGTTTGATCAATGCATCCTTCCAGTGCTTACGTATGGTGCAGAGACGTGGACCTTAACTAAAAGAGACATACAAAGGCTGCAGACAACTCAAAGTAGCATGGAGAGGTGTGTGCTTGATGTAACCAGGAGAGATAAGAAGAGGAACACGTGGATTCGAAAAATGACGAGAGTGGAAGACATCATGATCAGAGTTAAATCCCTGAAATGGCAATGGGCTGGACATACTGCCAGAAGGACAGACCATAGATGGACAGCCGAAATTTTAGATTGGATTCCAAGGGACAGGAAAAGACCTAGAAAAAGACCACATGGGAGATGGGTGGATGAAATTCGTAAATATGCGGGAGTGACATGGAGGAGACTGGCACAAGACAGACCGTTGTGGAGGAAACTTGGGGAGACCTTCGTCCAGCAGTGGATTGATAATGGTTGACAATGATGATGATGATGACTCCCCAATAACATCGGGAAACTAATAATATTTATTAAAATGTTCGATGTATTAGTAGAAACCTCTATTTTTGTTCGATGCATCGGTGTAAATCTCGATGTTATGCTAATAAACTCAAAAACTCGCACTTTTCCATCTGCACCAGTAAATGGGCACACGATTTGTAAAATCTCTCTTTGATATAACAGTGATACTCACCAGTTCAACAACCATTAACATAATACTTGTTAAAACGCTCGATGCATCTTGAAAACATAGATGTTTCGCTAATTAGCTGAAGAATTCACACTGTTCCATCTGCAGCAACGAATGGGCGATCGATTTGTAAAATCTCTGTTCAATGTAACAGTGATACTCAACAATGCAACATCTATAATAGTAACGTAATATTTGTTAAAACGTCCGATGTATCGGTGGAAACCTCGATGTTTTTCGATGCATCGGTGGAAACCTCGATGTTTTTTCGATGTATCGGTGTAAACTACGTTGTCTTGCTAACAAGCCGAAGATTTCACACTTTTTGATCTGCAGCAGCGAATGGGCATATTGATGGGTAAAATCTCTGATCAATATAATGGTTATTGTTCACCAATTCAACCCCAAGTAACTAATAATATTTCTTAAAAGCCTCGATGTTTTTTCGATGTATCTGTGGAAACCTCGATGCTTTTTCGATGCATCGGCTCACATGCCTTCGAGGAAAGGATCTCGGTTTTCGCCAACGAATCAAGTAAAACAACCGATAGGCAGGTGATATTTCTTTCCTCTGTATAGTTATGAATGTAACAAAAAGAAATGCATTTACTTTTCGTAGAAGATATTCTCTACCAGTTCCAAACATCGGTCACGAAACCTCGATGTTTTTTCGATGTATCGGCTTCTGCAACATTGAAGTTAAAACATCGATCATCGGTGGCAAAACATCGATGTTTTTTCGATGTATCGGCTTCTGCAACATTGAAGTTAAGACATCGATCATCGGTGGCAAAACATCGATGTTTTTTTCGATGTATCGGCTTCTGCAACATTGAAGTTAAAACATCGATCATCGGTGGCAAAACATCGATGTTTTTTCGATGTATCGGCTTCTGCAACATTGAAGTTAAAACATCGATCATCGGTGGCAAAACATCGATGTTTTTTCGATGTATCGGCTTCTGCAACATTGAAGTTAAAACATCGATCATCGGTGGCAAAACATCGATTATTTTTTCGATGTATCGGCTTCTGCAACATTGAAGTTAAAACATCGATCATCGGTGGCAAAACATCGATGTTTTTTCGATGTATCGGCTTCTGCAACATTGAAGTTAAAACATCGATCATCGGTGGCAAAACATCGATTATTTTTTCGATGTATCGGCTTCTGCAACATTGAAGTTAAAACATCGATCATCGGTGGCAAAACATCCAGATTTTTTGCCCATCCCTAAGTGGTGGTCTTCCTCTTTCCGGCACGTTGGGTGAACGTCTATCCCTGTTTGGCCCATTTCTGGGACATCTTCACTACGGCGGCTCTCGAACAGCTAACAATGCCTGCGATGGCTGAGATGCTGGTCTTCGGCTTCAATACGATAAACATTCCCCATCGAAACTCCAAAAAGCCTTTCCTTTCCCCAGGCACGACACTACGGGTGGGGTAGCCAACTTTTCTTTGAGCCCCTTCTTTAGCTCCCCCAAATATTTAAGCAGAACACATGGTGAGCACAGATATGTAAGATTTTAAAAAATTCTGATAAAAGTATGTGAATATTTCGAATTCATAGAAATTTTGCTACATAACATGAATGTTTCGTTAAATTTAGTGTTGTACTGATCTGTGAAAATGGAGAGAATTTCCTAAGCGCATGTCTAAGAGAGTAGTAGGAAGACATCAACCATTTTCGTAATTATAGTTTAAAAACATGAGACATTCCTTGTCAGATTATAAACGAAAATTCATAAACCGCTTTACGGCAGCAAATGTTAAAAAAGATTTAAACAAGTTAGTAAAATCATGCAATGCATTGATTATGATACGCTTTCCAATATACTAGAAATCATTACTCAAGCTATTACTCAAGTTATGAGGAAAATGGCTGTGGAATAAATCTCGGTCCTGTGCCCTGACCCTTGATCCCATATCGATGATATTCAACGGAACCGGAATAACATGATAAAGTTTTGTCGCAATCGAAGCTATTTTACGTAAGTTATGATGCATAAGCGCTATGGAATAGATCCCGCTCCTGTGTCCTAACCTTTCACCCCATTTCGCCCATTTCCAATAGGATTCGTCCCCAGAAAGGTCCCTACAACATGCCAACATTTCATCCAAATCGAAGCATTTTACGTAAGGTTTTCCATCTGAAGATGAGTTTTACAAAATTTGAAAGATCTCATGAGTTTTAGTTGTTCTTATATTGCTGAATTCGTGTACTATTAAAATCATTGGAACTCTGGTGAGTTTTAGTACCCACCCATATTTATCTTACAAGAAACAACGATATACAAGCACGAGATCACATCAGTCAAAATGGTGGTTTATAGGTCAGAACAACGGACAGACTTTGAAAAGGCTTCTATCCAAGGAGGAGATACCGATAGCATTGCGCAGCAGGCAATCAGTGACCAAATAAATATAAAAATCAATGGAATATCAAAATTGCTATATGGCATGTGTACATTTCACACTTCAACTTTCAGAATGATCTTCATGGTAGTTTATTTGGAAATTGGGTCCTTCAAAGACCCGTTATTCTTTTTTTATTTGTCAAAACCAAATTTCTGGAAAGGAATCTGGAATCTCACAAATCCTTTCATGATGGAATGCAGCGTCGTTTGACGCTAAAATCAATCATGAGCGATTATTTAAAATTCTTTCACCGTTAAGTTGTTAAAAAAAATTTGAATTTGTTTCCACAATGCATATTTCAGTAGTTCTCTTTTATCCAGGATCTAACAAAATGTTTTCAATGAGGAAATTTATAAGGTAATCTGTTATAGGAAGGTGCGTTTTTGTAGTGGACCCTAAGATAGAAATTCCCGACCTGGTTTTGTCTTCCCAATCCGCACCTGCACACCTGGATCTAACAAGTTGTGCCACTGATGATAAACCGACAAGTTAACATGACAATGACTAGTGCGTTAGTAGTGTAACATACAAGAGTTAGTAGAATGTCGCCTTCCATTTTTTTTTCTTTCTGTGAAAGCATTGTCCTAACGCTTTTCAGAATTTTGCATTTTTTTTGTTATGAAAATAGTACTGTACTTGAACAAATTTTTAAAGAAAACTGTGCTATTTATTTATCTAAATCGCATTTTAACGTCATGACACGCAGACACACCTCTTCCTCAATCTTTAACTCCCTTCCTTCAAGTCAGCGACCTTGCTTTGCACTCCTCACCTCCGTGGCAGTCGTCAGTCACGTCCCTCCCCCTCACTGACCCAGTAGAAACTTAAGAGCGCTGGTATAGCTTTAGACTCCACTTTGTGTTAAATCTCCTACTTAGTAAAACAAACAGTAATGGCACCTCTCTGTGAATTCCTATCCACCCTTCTCATTCGCACTTGGCTATTCTAATATGAAAACAAAATGCTTAAACTAAGGATTTCGGAAAGTGAAGAACAATCATATTTTATTTTCCTGACCCTTCCGATGCTATTTTGATAACTTTCTACGAAGAAGTAAACAACACACTTCCTAGGGGGAAATACGTTGGGTTACCCGATGAAAAATACGAGACTCATTATTACATGGCAAAGTCCAGATTATATTTTAAAGTTAAGGAAATTGAAAAATGGCATGTGTTGAACTGGGTGCGCGGCAGGTTGGAAAAGAAGAATTTCAGAATGGGGGTTACCCTTTGCGATGTCCCTGGATGGGAGTTATGTAGGTTAAAATGAAGACAACCGCGGAAAACTTAGATCTCGCTATTGTTCCAAAGAACGATGATGACGCCAGAGTTATCAACATGACAATCATTCTTCCAATAATCACTAATTGTTATGAGAATATACTTATCTATTACCATCGCTTGAAATTTAAGTAGGTAAAACAACACAGGAAAAAATCTAGCTGTCGCTAATTTAAGTCAGGCATAGAATTTTTTGTCAAGAAAAAAGCACATATTTCAGCATTTTCTGATCGTTTTTACAAGATCCCTGGAAAGTTTTTTTTATTTTTCCCCCTCTTTTTCCTTTCTCTCTCACAGACTGAAACTTTTGCCTGGAAACATGGCATCCTTATCAGCTGCATCCAATTTGCAGCTAATCATAAAATCAATAGGAAGCAAGAAAAGTGAAGATAAAACACCTCAGTTACTGACTCTTGCTGGACATCTAAAATTAATCACGCGTGATTGATTCCAAGAATCGTAATCCGGAGTTCAATATCACTCGATAACGGATTATGTCACGTGACAGGAACAATCGTATACTAGGTCTGAAAGGCGTTCAAGAGCAGTCTGCATGTAATTATCTAAAATCTCCCGATAGAGAACACTCAGAAAGGAAACACAAGGCTGCGTTTTCACTTACACCATTCTTGACCTGTAATAATTCACAAACTGAAGCCGAAACATGCAACTTGCAAGCATGCGGCATTTAATCTTTCCAAATTTGTTTTCTACTCAGAAATACACATTGACGTCTATCAGAAGTTTTCTGAAAAAGAATATCGGCGTTCGTTAACATCGATCGTAGCAGATGCCAGGTGCACTTTACTGGGGTTAATTTATCAAGCTGCACAATATTTCACTTCATAGCTCGTTCGGGCGTTCTTTACAAAGACTGTTTCGACCGACAGGCAAAACTATGTTAGTATGTGAAAAAGTAGGACATGCAATTGCTAACATAATCGCAATGTTCCGTGACTTGAAAATCTAACCACGTAATATAATTTCTACTAGAAGATAAGACCTGTATATACAAAGATTCCTCGTTTCTTTTTGTTTTTCATTCAGCACATACTTATTCCTTGAAGTGGCGGATCCAGAAATTTTTTTGTGTGTGCAGGGGGGGAGGCAGAATTCCATATTTTGCATGCCTCGGTACAGCGAGTGTAGCTCATAGACAAACCTCCCCTAGGCATTTTCACATATTTTTATTGCGCCAAACCAACTGTTATAAGCAAAAAGAACAAATTTCCTTCCTCAACAGCAAATTAAAAAAAAAAAAGTGGAAGTTAAATGTTTTTCTGGTATATACAGTGTCTGCAATATTTATTCGGTTAGCCGCCCTGGTGGCAAAGTGGTCTAATCGCTGGCTTCTGACCAGCGCTTAGACCTGGTTTCGAATCCTGGTGAGGCATGGACGCTATGTCCGTTTCACAGCACTAGCTCTCTTCCTTCCCTGAAACCAGTGGCCCTACATTTGGACCGCACAATTGCTCTAGCTTATTGAGTTGCTCACAGTGATCATTAAACCACCAAATTAAAAATATATATATACACTATCTACCAACAAGTAATTGGACACCCCTGCAATCGACGATATCTGCGGTCCTGATACACGTCACGGCCGCCGCCGTTAAATATCGTGTGGGAAACAACGACGCAACCAGTTGCATGCAAGATACCACACAGTTCGGAGCTCTCTGATTTCGAGAAAGGTGTAATCGTCGGGTATCACGAAAATGGCCGATCCATACGTGACATATCCAGCGAGTTGAAGTACCCAAAATCGACAGTGGCCTACGTGATTGGCAAGTGGAAGATGAGAGATGACTGTGGGAATGTGCCCCGACCCGGCAGACCCACAAAACTGGGAGTTAGAGACCGACGGGTGCTGGCCAGAGAAATCCGGAAGAACCGCACCAAATCGATGGGCCACATCCTCGAAGAGTTTCAACGGGCATCCGGGAGTGTTCTTTCAATGAATACCATCCGTAAGGAAGCCCATCTGCTCGGTTATCATGGACGTGCTGCCACCGACAAGCCTTTGATCACCAAGTCCAATAGCGCTGCTCGGCTAACGTGGTGCAAAGAACGTCGACAGTGGACCGTTGAACAGTGGAAACAGGTTTTCTGGAGCGAAGAATCAAGGTTCACCCACTACCGTTCGGATGGCAGGGTCTGGGTTTGGCGTCTGCCTGGAGAACGCCTCCTGCCGGAATGTATTGTGCCAACTGTGAAG
This sequence comes from Macrothele yani, assembly GCA_039090855.1. Lineage (NCBI taxonomy): Eukaryota > Metazoa > Arthropoda > Arachnida > Araneae > Macrothelidae > Macrothele > Macrothele yani. Next base: position 96,477,618 of record CM077007.1, on the reverse strand, counting down.
TTCGGCGGCGGTGGAATTATGCTATGGGGGTGTTTCTCCTGGTATGGCACGGGACCCTTGGTTGCAATTCCTGGTAGACTCAACGCCGAGACCTACTGCACCATTTTGGATGACCATGCGCTTCCTACGTTGCGGGAGTTTTACGGGGTGGATCCATGTTACTTTCAGGATGACAATGCAACCTGTCATGTTGCGAGGTCCACCACGGCTTGGTATGGTGACAGTGGGGTTAATCGAATGCACTGGCCTGCGCAGATCTCGGACCTTAACACTATCGAGCACCTCTGAGACGAGTTGGAGCGTCGACTTAAGGGGTGCCCCCACCGTCCGAAATCGGTGAAGGAACTGACCTGTCTTCTCCAAGCCGAGTGGAAGAAAATACCGCTAGCCGTCGTACAACGCCTGGTTGAGAGTATGCCCCGGAGGGTCGCAGCTGTAATCGCCGCTCCTGGAGGCTCCACCAACTATTGAAGGTGAATAAACTTCGTTTTCCTTTGCTATCACAGGTATCCAATTACCTGTTGGTAGATAGTGTATATATATATATATATATATATATATATATATATATATATACACTGAAGAGCAATTGAATTAGAGACAGCTGCTGTAATGCAAAAGTGGCGCTGTGGGCGGCTCTGTAAACGGAAACGACATGACGTATGCAGCCATCCGACAATATAAGGAGTGATGCGACGGGAATCAGCAAGAGTCGGACGCAGTATGGGTAAGACGAAGGATCTAAGCGCATTTGATAGTGGGCAAATTGTCGGGGCCCGACGAATGGGTCACTCCATCTCGGAAGTCGTGCAGGCACTGGGATTTTCACGAGCCACTGTGTCACGGGTGCACTGTGAGTACATCGAATCCTGTAAAACCATTCCTGCAAGGGCCAACTGCCGTGGACAACAGCGTGCGGATGAGCGGGGTCATCGTCGGCTAGCTCACATTGTAACAGCGGATAGACTGTCCACAGTGCAAGAAATCACTCGGCAATTTAACGCTGGTGCACAAAAACGTGTAAGCAGCCACGCCATCCAGAACCATCTCCTCGCTATGGGGTACAGAAGATATCGTCCCACGAGGGTACCGCTGCTGACCGCACATCACAAGGTGCAAAGATTAGCATGGGCGCTGGAACATCGCCACTGGACCCTAGACACGTGGGAAAATGTTGCCTGGACTTATGAGTCGAGATTCACGTGGGCACATGCGGATGGCAGGATACGAGTACGGCGCAAACCACTGAAGCGATGGATCCTTCTTGCTAGCAGGGTACTCTTCAAGCTGGTGGGGGTGGCATTCTCGTATGGGGACTGTTTACGTGGACTGAAATGGGACCCCTGGTACGTGTGACATCGTCCCTCACAGGTCAACGTTACCGGGATATCCTGGACGACCATTTGCTCCCCTTTGTGCGTCTTCAACATCCCACTGGGGACCTCATCCTTCAATAAGACAATGCACCGTGCCGTCGCTCCCGAATTGTATCCGAATGGTTGGATGAACACTCCATCGACGTGACCTCGCTTCCGTGGCCAGCTAGGTAACCTGACCTCAATCACATCGAGCACATCTGGGATGCCATTGAGAGAGATGTTAGAGGCTCTGACCCTCCCTCCATCAAATCTTCGTGAACTGTGGGAGCTTGTTCAGGGGTCGTGGATCCGTATGGCTTCCCAACGCTTCCGGTGTCTTGTAGAGTCCATGCCGAGACGAATCGCCGCAGTCATCAGGGCGAAAGGTGGTGCTACACGTTATTAGACAGGTATCTCTAATTCAATTGCTCTTCAGTGTATATATTCTCAGTAACAATTTCAAATAAAATGATTGCTTTCCTCCAAAGAAGTGCCTCCATATCAGAAAATATAATAATTACCATTCTGGGGAATTCCGACAATCACAGATCAAAAGAAATCTGCGATGTTTGGAACCCAACACTGGCTTTGCGAAAACTCTCAAACTCGAACAAATGAGTCCTTTGTTCAAATGAAATCGTACCTACATCATAATGAAGAGTAACTTCGTTATTTTTGATTTGGCGAGTTTCAATGGGATTTACAAGGAGGAATGTTCGTACAAGCAGCGGCAGCTCAAGGCATGTTTGCATTGCATCCCGGGGCAAAGTCCCTCGTTGGCGTCCCTTTCAGAACTTTCGCAGGAGAAATTTTACCAATTGTTTCAGAGTTTCATGTGCACACGTGCATTCTCCACCCCCACCCCTGTGCAAAACGTTAGAGATAACATGTTTTAGACTCTTCTAAGTATACAGCAACACAAATTGTCACGCGGCAAATGTTAATTTCATTCACGCTATCAGATCTGGAAAACACGCTGTGCCGCCCCGGTGGCGCAGTGGCCTCTGATCATTCGTCCGAAAGGGGCCCGGGTTCGAATCCCGGTGAGGCATGGATGTTGTGTTTGTCTTACGGCACTGGCTCTCTCCCTTCCCTGGAACCAGTGACCCTAAATTAATGACGGGCGACTGCTCATAGCCCACTCAGTTGCTCACGATGGTCGTTAAACCTCCAACCCCCCCCCCCCCCCCCAAAAAAAAACGTGCAGTCTATAAAATGGAACAAGTCAACAAAATTAATCATATACACCACTGTTGCTCTTTATTCATGTAAAATAAATTTTTTTGCTGCGCTTCGGTTTGCTTCACACATAAACATTGTTTTTAGTTTCTTCAGAAGAAGAAAGTGAAAGGGGGAGACAATAACACTGAAGGAGGGCAGAAGCAAAATAGCTTGTGCCGCCCCGGTGGCGCAGTGGTCTAAGCAATGGCTTGATTGTGTGTTGGCCGCCCCGGTGGAGCAGTGGTCTAAGGCGTTGGCCTCTGATCATTCGTCCGTAAGGGGTCCGGGTTCGAATCCCGGTCAGGCATGGATGTTGTGTTTGTCTTACGGCACTGGCTCTCTCCCTTCCCTGGAACCAGTGACTCTAAATTAGGGACGGGCGACTGCTTATAGCCCATTGAGTTGCTCCCGGTGGTCGTTAAACCTCCAATCAAAAAAAAAAAAAAAAAAAAAAAAAAAAATTGTGTGTTGTTATTGTCGTTGCCGGTGAGTTATTGTGCAATTTTTTTCCCGGTGAAAATTTGTGTTTGTATGTTGTCTTTTTTTGTAAATAAATGCTCTTTTGAAGTTCTGATCATTCGTCTGAAAGGGGTCCGGGTTCGAATCCCGGTGAGGCATGGATGTTGCGTTTGTATTACGGCACTGGTTCTCTCCCTTCCCTGGAACCAATGGCCCTAAATTTGGGACGGGCGACTGCTTATAGCTTATTGAGTTGCTCACGGTGGTCGCTAAATCTTCAATTAAAAAAAAGCCGCCTCGGTGGCGCAGTGGTCTAAGCGATGGCTTATGGTCATTCGTTCAAGATGGGTCCAGGTTCGAATACCGGTGAGCCATGGATGTTTTTTGTCTTACTGCACTGTCTCTCCCTTCCCTGTAGCCAGTGGCCCTAAATTAGGGACGGGCGACTGCTTATAGCCCACTCAGTTGCTCACGGTGGTCGTTAAGCATCCAATAAAATTGCCTGTGGGCACAGGGGCAGAAACAAGTAATTAGTACATTTTTTTTTTGGGGGGGGGAGTAATTCCTTGGTTTTCTCGGCTGTAAAACGAAATAAAGCAATAAGAGACCAAGAAATATTTTCTCCCTAATTAGAATACTTAACCTTTAAAATGTAAGAGTTGCATCGTTAATGGCACCCCGATGCTTTGGTTATGATTACGAAACAGTCTATGAATATAGACTATTCAAACAAGTGAATCTTAGAGCCTCAAATGCCAATTTCCATCAGTCTAATTGCACACCACACACAAAATATGGATTTAATATTTAGGTAGGTGGTAGACGTCATGGTTTCCCGCACATGAATGACTGGACCCAGAGTTTCCCCAGTAGAACATTGGCCAAAGCATTACACTTCCTCCACCAGCTTTTTTTTTTTTTTTTTTTTTTTTTGATTGGAGGTTTAACGACCACCGTGAGCAACTCAAATGGGCTATAAGCAGTCGCCCGTCCCTAATTTAGGGTCACTGGTTCCAGGGAAGGGAGAGAGCCAGTGCCGTAAGACAAACACAACATCCATGCCTCACCGGGATTCGAACCCGGACCCCTGCGGACGAATGATCAGAGGCCAACGCCTTAGACCACTGCGCCACCGAGGCGGCCCTGCACCAGCTTGTTTCCATTCCATGGTGCATCTGGGTGCCAATACTTCCCCAGCTAAACGACGTACATGTACATCGCCGGTCACATAGAGAAACGTGATTTGTCTGACCAGGCCTTCTTCCAATCATTCAAAGTGCAGTTTTGATGCTCACGTGCCCATTGTAGGCGCTTTCGACGGTGAACTGAGGTTAGGAACTTGGAGCGGTATGCTGCCTCATTTTCAGCAGGATTCGATCTACTGTATGTTATGGCACATTACTCCCATCACCAGTGAGTTGAGCCAATGTATCATTTCTGTTGGCTCGTATCATACGGGATAGCCTTCGCTCACCTCTAGCATCGATGGGCCGTTTTTAGCCAAAACCTTTCATGGTTTTACCTTCCTTGTACCACCTCTTGAAGGTACTAAACTGGGTTGACTGTGAGCACCCCACAAGCCTTGCTGTCTTGGAAATGTTCTGACCCAGTCGTCTGGCCATTACAGTTTCTGACCAAGTCGTCTGACCAAACTCGCTTAAGTAATCTGCCTTTCCCATCTAATGAACAACATTGATTAACAGATTTCAGTATCAGATCTTATTTATACCATTTCATGACTTTCATATGTGCCGTCTTTTACCTGCAGTTGATTCTATTAGCATAAAGACGCGTTGATCCTAATGTTTTAGTACTTATGATTTGCCTTCTTCAGGATACAAATGCCCACCTTATTTTTCTAGGTATCTTTGCTTCATTTTGTTGTTGTTTGATTGGAGGTTTAATGACCACTGTGAGCAACTCAATTGGCTATAAGAGGTCGTCCATCCCTAATTTAGGGCCATTGGTTCCAGGTAAGGGAGACAGCCAGCACCGTAAGACGAGACACAACATCCATGTCTTACAGGAATTCATAACCCGGACCCATCTAGCACAAATGATCAGAATCCACCGCTTAGACCACTGAGCTACCTCTGCTTCTAAAAGACAGACTTGAAAATAAATTTAACACCAGATAACATTCACTTTGTAGAAAAAGGTTTTCTTGCATTTCACATTGCATAGTTGTGACACTAGATGGTATTAATACGTATATTCCTGTTCACAACACACACTCTCTCTGCTCCTAAAATTTTTATTAAAAATTTTTTTTGATAAAAATTTTTGATAAAGACTGGGAACAGTATCATTCATTACATACAGAAGTACAGACTTGGAACTAGAGCATCAGTAATATACCTTTAACAACTACAATCGTGGCCAAAAGTCCTGCAACAGTACACCGAAAGTCAATTTTTGATGTTTAAAGACAACTTATACAGCGTAATGGTAAAGTCAGGAAGACATATTATGCATCATTTTAAAGGAAATTTAAAGCTAAATTCAAATATTTTTCACGCAATGTCATTACCAGTAACAGAAGTGAAGTTACAAGCAAAAATGTGCAAGTGAGGAAACACAAATCCAGTTCTGAAAAAGTGTTTGCGCCCCTCTAATCCACTATAGCTTTCTCCGATGACCGCTAGTGAGATATAAAATGATTTAGAATCGTCTGTCGACTTAGAATGCAGCTGCTTGTAGTCAGTTGACAGAAGGTTATGCAGAATTCCTGCTGATATTTGAATTTCGAAATATCCAAGACCTGAAAATTAGCCCTGCCTCTTCAAACCAGGGCAAAAATTATTACTTTGCATGAGCTTGGATTCAGTAGTCGAAAAATTGCTGTTAAATGTGGCTGTGATCATTTCACTGCCTTGCACACCATTAAAAGCGTTGTAGAAACTGGATGCGTGGGAAACAGAAAAAGAACAGGTCGGCCAAGGCTGTGCACTCTGAACGTGTAAATCGCATGTTGATTCGTCGTTCCATAAAATCAAGGTTTAAAACAGCCACTGATTTAAGAAATGAGGTGGGAGAATGAAGTAGGCATCTGCACGTACAGTTCGTCGAAGGCTACAAGAAAATAAACTGACTGCATGAAAACCTTTCATTATTGAACAACAACGGCTCAAAAGAATTGCTTGAGCCACGACACACAAGAATTGGACTGTTGATGAATGGAAAATGTTATTTTTGCATGTTATTTTCAGTGATGAAACAACTGTTGCTATTTCCGCTGATAATGGAAATAATTATGTATGTTGTCGGGCTGGTGAAAGACACAAGGCATGCTGCACCCAGCCAACAATCAAGTACCTACATTCAATGATGCATACATGAGACTGATGAAGGGAAAAAAAGCTGATCTTTTTAACCGCACAGGTGAAAAATAAGAACATGCTGTGAAATAGCGTGAATACAACGCGGTGTGAGCAAGACAAAATTGTTCACTGAAATTTATTATGTAAATATTAAGCTGGAGCACATCACTATATTCAAAATATAATTTTCATTTTTACATTTAACAGCAACACAGGAAAAATGTAACATCACAGAGAAAAACAAATATGATTACCAGCGAAATCTACATTCTGTCCAACTCCCATTTTAGGAAAGTTTTCCTCCATTTTGAAGCTGCAAAACAAATATTTATGGAATAAAATTATATTTAACAACATTACTGGGTAGAAGAAACATCGCGACAAAAATGGATTACGATTACGGGAGAAACCTTCACTCCGTCTAACTTTCGTTTCCGAAAGTTTTGAAAGTCGGAATTCCGCCCACCGACGGAAAACGACCCCAGCACCATCACTACCAATCCCTCCCAAATTTCTGTTCATTTCCGCATCGATCTCGGCACCATCGAAATAACGATGGAAAAGGCGGAATTCTTCGAATCCACTGAAGAAACTCGTGCCTGAAGATCACAGAGAAATTTTTCTCCCATTGTCAAGCTGAAATTCAAATATTTATGGAATAAAACTATATTTAGCAATAATGATGCGCAGAAGAAACATCGCGAGAGAAAAAATCAGGATTACGGGGGAATGTACACTTCTTTAACTTCCGTTTTCGAAAGTTTTTGAAAACAGAATACCATCCCCAAACCAAAAAAACTAATCCTGCAAAATGTCTCTCCAGTTTTGAATCGATCTCGAGAATGACCCAAATGATGGCAAAAAAAAAACCGGAATTCCGCGAAAGAATCTCATGTATGATGCTGTTATGGTCCTGTATTTCAGCCAGTGGTGTTGGCCGTCTGCACATTTCTGATGGCACATTGAATGGATTGAAATATGTGGATATTTTGTCCAAACTGCTACCTGTTTCATCAGCACAAGACATGGGTTTGAGGAATTTTATCTTTCAGGGCGATAAAGCAAAGTGTCACGGGTCAAAGTTGGTTGACGAGTGGTTTAATCGAAATGTAATAAGAAAACTTCAGTGGCCGGCACAGTCACCGGATCTTAATCCCATTCAGAATCTGTGGGTGAGATTGAAGCAAAAGATTCGTCAACAAGGACCCACATCTAAAACAGCATTAATCGAGTCTGTAAGGCCATGTTATCACCAATGGACAACTACAGAAGCTCATTAGTTCCATGCCAAGAAGGTGCACTTTGTTACTAAGAAACCGTGGTTATCCAATTAAATATTAAAGCATATTTTGCTTGTAGGTAAGTTATTTCAAGTGCCCTGCAAGTTTCAATAATGTACTGTACAGTAATTTTACGTTAAATGCATTGTACACTAATTTCACAAATTCCACTATTTTTTGCATTTTATGACTAGATGTTGTACTTTTGCTTGTAACTTCACTTCTGTTACTGGTAATAACATTCTGTAAAAATATTTGAATTCAGCATAAAATTTCCTTTAACATGATGTATAATATGTATTCCTGACTTTACCATCACGGTGTAAAAGTTGACTTCAAACATCAAAAATTTACTTTCGGTCTACTGGTGCAGGACTTTTGGCAACGACTGTATACACCCAAATGAAGATGTAACATGGCAAATCCAAGAGCCGAGATTTATTTCAATGCAAGTGATTCTCAAGGAAAAGATGTCATGTAAACTTTTTCTTCTGTGTATCAATTATTTCCTTTCCAATACGATTCCTAGCTTTGTAGGTAATAACAATCTCCATATCTGTCTGCTTGATTACAGGACTAATGCAATCTGACTTTTGGGTGAGGGCAAACTTAAACGAAATGTAGTCCTTCATTGCAAGATGTAAAGAGATCAAAATTGTCCTCCCGTTTCCAGGTGAGTTTTCTTATTATTATCCATGCAAGCCAAACTGTATGTCTCTGTCTGTTCTTAATTTGAATATTTCCTCTAATTTGAGTTTGCATTGAATTTTTTCCAGTTATATCTACTTAGGCAAAAATAAATATAACACAGTATATTTTTCTTCTTTTTTTATTGGGGTTTAAATACTACCATTATCAGCTATAAGCAGTTCTCTACCCTAATTTACAGAAATTGATTCCAGAGATGGTTGAGGGCCAGTGCTGTAAGACAAGCACACATCCATGCCTCATATGCAACTCAAACCCAGGTACAGTTTTGAAATTAACCTTTAGCACTAGATAATATTTATGCTAAAGCTCCCTTGTTGTATTCTTTTTTTCTAAAGTACAAGCAACATTTAGATAGGCAGCCTTCCAATAAACTGCACATACAGAACGGTACTGTAATCCTGACCGCCAAAGCAGAGTTCTGTTAACATACTGTATCATTCATATGAACAATAACTCAGTAAGAAGTTACAAAACGAAAAAAATTACAAACACTTCATTTTTGTCTTTAATAACTCATTTTAATGTAAATATTTGTCATATCAAAATGATTTTTTTCACACAAAATTTAAAACTGCTTTTTAAAAACAAAGTTTTAAAAAAATACTAACCACCAAGCTTTACTTCAATATGGAATCTTACAGAACAAAAACAACATATAAACAAATTAATATTTCACAAAAAAATCAGCTCAACTTACACCAGCATGAATCTAAAAAAATTTCATAAAAATTAGTATACTACAATGAAAATATACATGAGAGAAGTAGAAAGTTACTTTCACTAGCTTAATGATGACACATTGGATGATGAAATAGAAGGGTATGGGGACCTTTAGGTAATTGGCACGCATAGTAGCTGCTAACAGAGATATGCAGTAACGGTTTTAATTGGCAGTGCAGTTTAATAGAAGTAAGGTATTGAGATTTGAGCACGGATCCATTTTTAGCATGCCAGTGAACTTTGCTGGGCATGAAATCGTTGTGAATTTACAGATACAAAAATATGAACACCATCACTTCACCTTGGAATGAAATCAGAACACATAAGCTTCAAATGCCCTTCCTGATCAAATAATCAATGTCAACTGATGTGAGTTAGAATTGTCTGAACTTCCGTTCATACATTTATAGTGCAATCACTGATGTCAGCTGATGTGAGAACAGTCCGAACTGTTCATACATCTAACATGGCCTCGTTTCAACGTCTTTCATGATGTGGCCCAATGTGTCAGCATAATTATTGTCAGACTGCCAGGTCAACAGGTAAAAATGAAACTTACCCTGGTGTGTCTCATGGCAGGAATTCTCAGTGATTGAGAGAGAGCACAAAATTTTTGGACAATTATCAGAGATTATAAATCTCATGTTTACCACTGCAATGTGTTGTAACATGGAATGCATATAAGAAGAGTGAAAGCATATGACACTAATAGCAAAAACAAACTCTAAACTACATTACCTCTGGACAAGAGCATACACATTATCTTCTAGGGGAGGGTTACTAGACTTCTTTCAGCATGGACTATGAACACACAAAAAAAAAAAAACTCCATGCCAATTCTAATCAGATGTCAAGACATATGTAGACAGTGATGGCACAGCTTATGGATCAGATCTAGTTCTTCCAAGATGCGACATCAAACTACAACTGTAGAGGCGAACATAGTGCTCCACCTGCCTTACATAATCGAACTTTGATTATAGAGTCCTGCAAGGCTCTATAATCAAAGTTTGTTCACTGGAGCACACACCCCACAGACAATAGGTCTAGGTTCATGCTACTTAGATAACCAATAATTGGTCAAACAGGCACTCTGCTCCCTCAGCTTTACTATAAAGATCAGCTAATCAAGGGAGGGGAGGTGAATGATTAACAAAGAGACAGACCTTGAAAGGAATCCATCAAAGTTTTGCGAACTTAACAAAATTTAATCGTCATTCAAAGAAATGCTCTCCGAGCCTAGGCTGCGTATCGAAAACTTCATTTGTGGCGAGAAATCACTCGCGCCTTATCTCACACATCTGCTTTCATCGTAGTGCCGCTCTCCTTGCTAACACTTTATTGCTTGTCCGAATATTCCCAGCCGGATTCTGTCTGCAACTTCGGTACAGAATCTCCATGCGCTTGTGTGAGCCGAAACCGACCTGTATCACGAAGATGCTAAATTCCTGTTCCGTTCCTCCACGAGGACATACGGAGTTTCGTACTCTGACGAAACTCCTACCGAGAAACGTACCATTGCTCTCTCCATGACGAACTCAAACTCGTGACTAACTCTCCTCTTCACCTTTGATCATGTGCTAACCTCTCATCTATTGCCCGAGGTGCGCCAACTCTGTGCGTTGAACTACCTACAGAGAGACAAACAACGAGCTTCCACTGTTGCTTCCTCCCCCTTCTCCGACCTGCTTGTTCCCCCACACCCAGCCTTTGCTGCTGAGTATGAAGGTCACCTACCGGCTTCCATCACAACCTTAGCCTCTTCCCCGACCAGGAGAATGGCTCAACAGCATTATTTACACTATTGTGTTCGTACATTCCAAACTGCATTGGTTACAATAATCATGTACATTTTATCAGACGGTCAGGTGCCATCTTGCAGTTTGATAATACGTCTGAAAGCCATTGCCTTAAGGCCTTTAGTAATCTGAGTACTTTAACTTGCAGATGTACTGCTTGAAATGTTCAGTGCACCATTTTCCCCAGAAGGCTGACTTCTGAACAAAGAAACTAGAAACGTTCCTTTCCTGGAAATGGAAGAAAAAAATAGAAGAGTTCTTTTCCTGGAAATGGGAAAACACATGCAGCGTCTTTTCTTTGCCGCTTGATTTCTAATTCCAGTCCTTTTATCATAACACATAAAATATGAAAATAATGTCCAATGTCCGACATTACATTAATAATGTATTTCGTCCTTACAACAACATAGAAAAAAATAGCAGCCTGGACTGAATTCCTTAATGTACAATCGTGGCCAAAAGTCTTGCACCAGTAGACCGAAAGTCAATTTTTGATGTTTGAAGTCAACTTATACAGCAGCATAAAGTCAGAAGTACATATTATACATCCTTTTAAAGGAAATTTTATGCTGAATTCAAATATTTTTACAGAATGGTGAAGTTACAAGCAAAAATGTGCAAGTGAGGAAACACAAATCCATTTCTGAAAAAGCGTTCGCGCCCCTCTAATCCACTATAGCTTCCTCCGACGTCCGCTGGTGAGATATAAAAGGATATAGAATCATCTGCCGACTTAGAGCACGGCTGCCTGTAGTCAGTTGACGGACATTTATGCAGAATTGCAGGAGATATTTGAATTTCAGAATGTCAAAGACCCAAAAATTGGTCCTGCCTCTTCAAACCAGGGCAAAAATTATTACTTTGCACGAACTTGGATTCAGTAGTCATAAAATTGCTGTTAAATGTGGCTGTGATAATTCCACTGTCTTGTGCACCATTAGAAGTGTTACAGAAACTGGATGTGTGGGAAACAGAAAAAGAACAGGTCGACCAAGGCTGTGTACTGAACGTGATGATCACATGTTGATTCGTCGTTCCTTAAAATCAAAGTTTAAAACAGCCACTGATTTAAGAAATGAGTGGAAGAATGAAGTAGGCATTATTGCATCTGCACGTACAGTTCGTCATAGGCTACAAGAAAATGGACTGATTGCACGAAAACATTTCCTTACTGAACTACAATGGCTCAAAAGAACTGCTTAGGCCAAGGCACACAAGAATTGGACTGTTGATGAATAGAAAAATGTTATATACAGTGATGAAACAACTGTTACTATTTCCACTAATAATGGAAATAATTATGTACGTCGTTGGGCTGGTGAAAGATATAAGGCATGTTATGCTGCACCCAGCCAACAATCAAGCACCCACATTCGGTGACGTTATGGTTCTGTATTTCAGCCAGTGGTGTTAGCCGTCTGCACGCTTCTGATAGCACAATGAATGGATTGAAATATGTGGATATTTTGGAGTCCAAACTGCTACCTGTACCCTCAGCACAAGACAAGGGTTTGCGGAATTTTATCTTTCAGGACGATAATGTGTCATGTCATCGGTCAAAGTTGGTTGACAAGTGGTATAATCGAAAAGTTATAAGAAAACTTCAGTGGCCGGCACAGTCACCAGATCTTAATCCCATAGAGAATCTGTGGGTGAGATTGAAGCAAAAGATTGGTCAACAAGGACCCACATCTAAAACAGCATTAATTGAGTCTGTAAGGGCCGTATGGCACCGCGTTATCACCAATGGACAACTAGTTAGTTCCATGCCAAGAACATGCACTTTGTTATTAAGAAACCAAGGTTATCCAATTAAATATTAAAGCATATTTTGCTTGTTGGTAAGTTATTTCAAGTGTCCTGCAAGTTTCAATACTGTACAGTATTTTACATTAAATGCATTGTACACTAATTTCACAAATTCCACTATTTTTTTGCTTTTTTATGACTAGATGCTGCACGTTTGCTTGTAACTTCATTGCTATTACTGTTAATAACATTCTGTAAAAATATTTGAGTTCAGCATAAAATGTCCTTTAAAATTATGTATAATATGTATTCCTGACTTTATGCTGTATAAGTTGACTTCAAACATCAAAAATTGACTTTCGGTCTACTGGTGCAGGACTTTTGGCCATGGCTGTACTTCTTGGTCCCAAGTTTCAACCATGTGCAACATGCTAGTGAATGTAACTTTCCAGCACACCTTCACATTACACCTATGGAAAGAAATACTCATATGGGGTAAATTTACTGATGAAATAACACTGTGTGTAAGAATTCTGCTTAAGAAATGTTGAAACTATGTGAAATCTAACAGAAACACATATATTTATCATCACTTATCATATCAGTAGCACAAGTATTTAAACACACTAAATCAGTTCTGTCTCACAAATTCTGGTCCTAAAGTTAATTTAAATGGGAAAAGGAAACAGGGGTCATTTTGCAAACTCCGTACATGGACAAGAGTGGGTACACATGATAGCCCCACTAAGAGTTATATGAAATGCATCTAGCCTTCAATGCATTCTTTCTACTAAAATTGTTCCTTACAAATGCATGCTGACTATTTCTTTCCAAAGGCATGACACTAAACTTCTAATGAAGGGATCATCCAATGTGTATATTAATACAATGGTTAAAACACAAAAATATGTGAGATTTCTGTACACCAATTACAGTAACAGAATTATATGCTTAGAACTGGAATTACAAATAACTTTATTTATACCATTACTGCTAGTCTCAGAGTCATTTAAATGACTACCTAGTCATGGAAAGTTTAGATCTTGTTTATTAACAATAACTAATACTAGTCAAGTTTTCTGACATATTTGGAATGACATTTAAAATCTTGTTACTGCAAAAGAAAACAAAGAGAGAGAGAGAGTCATTTTAAAAGTAAATCATGACAAAGCTAAGAAAAGTCCCACATTTAATGCAACCAACCACTTTAGGATAGTCAATGCCTGGTACATGGAATTTAGGCCAGAATATAGCGAGTGGATAAGCTCAGTAGTGGGGAGCCAACTGTGGTTAATAAACGTCAACAAAGTAAACACACGCAGCACTCAATCAAGTGGTGCCAGATGCAAAAATGCAGCAGTTCTAAATTCAAAAAATAAACTGAGAAAATGAATACTTATTCAGGTAAATTTAATTGTGAACAACAAACAAATGAAGTAATTTGCAACAATGAACATCTGAAGCCAATCTGAATGAAAATTCGTCCATGGATAAGTTGTCAGGTGCATTGAACGACACAGGAGTGACTGGGATGACTAGAGATTTTCATGAAGTGATGCTGTTTTATTTCTGAAGAAGGGTAAAACTAAGTTTTGATGAAATAAGTTTAGTTTTGATGAAATAATCCAAGACCAGTTAAACCCAGATAAATAACAGGGGACCTTTGGTTACACAGGATCATTCATTTGGCATGGTAAATTGATTTGATTCTTACAGATATTCAGAAGTCAGTCAGTCATGCTAATTTATATGAAGGGAAACACAAAGGAATGCAACATAATTACTCAACATCTCCATAATTAGCATTCTATGCAAAGTTTACTGAAGCCTGCTGAATATGACCCAAGAAACTTCGAAAGGCAAGTGGAAAATCATGAAATTGAGAGAAATGCGGATTCAAGAGAGGAAGGACATTTCAAGATATTTATTATATTTGAGCTCAGAAAGCTTTGGGACAGTGGGTAGGGGGTTATTTAAAATGAACTGAATTTAATTATTGGCTTTAAAATATTTGATAGGGTTCCTAGAGGCAAACTGTTCTGTTTGTTAAAAAAAAAAAAAAAAAAAACATGGAATGAAAGGCAAGTTGTTTAATTCTCAGCAAAAAGCCTTTAATCCAGATGCACTGCAACAGTCAATATCAAGAAAAATACTGGTAAGGGTTTGAAACCAAGTCTGAAAAGTATAGCAAGCATGTAACCTGTTTCCAATGACTTATAAAATGTTCTTAATTAAACAGCAGGATGTACGAAGAATTTTAAATGAGGATAATGTTAGGAAACCTACATCAGTGGCTCTCAGCTGAATTCCAAAAGATATTAATTACTTGGTTCAGGGATGGTACTACAATATCATATTTTAATTGCCTTGATGTGGAACTAGACAAAAATAAAGTACAGAATATCTTGTATCAGCTGTGCAAGACTATTTCACAGGAAGTAAGATTGAAAAAATAAAGACTTATCACATACTAAGGAAAAAAAGTTTTATTTGCTATTACTTGCTTTGATTTTTTTTTCTAAATAAATTTGAAGCTAATTGAAATATCAACATTTACTTTAAAAAATCAACATTTACTTTAAAAAATCAGCATTTACTTTAAAATATCAACATTTACTTTAAATCACAAATTAAAGTTTTCCCATTGTTATGATTCAAACTAAAATGGCTACGCATCCAAATATTGCTACAGCACTACGTTTTTCCCCCACGAGAGAAAATTATGGAATACAGAAAAGCAAAATCACACCAGTAACATAATACATGGTTCAAGCTTTAAACAGTTACACTTTCTGGCAAGCAATGAGCATTACAGATGTGGAAGTGAGATAAAACCAAGAAATGCCTTATACATGTAAAGGAAGACAAAGTTTCCACATGGGTAAGTTTGCCAGTGGTCAATTAATAGCTTAAGTTATCTACAAGGGTCAATTGTGGATATACAATGATGACACAGTGGTATTTAGAATACTAAATCCATATTATGGCAAGAATTTTTACATGCATAAACTAAGTACTCTGGTATGGGCCATTTATTATATATACAGACATTTCAAGTTCCTGGATGACTATCAGGGTTTGTTGTCAGTGTTGATTTGAATGTTTTGTTTCAGAAGGCCTTTGAATTATATTCATTTGTTGTTGCATTTTTCCCTTGAAACTTGCTGTTGTCATTTTTCCTGATCCAAATATGGTAAAGTTCTTGAAATTTTGCCATCATTAGGAGTTGGTCCATATGCTAAAAATGTGACTAACGGATTTTGATGGTTGGTTCATAGCCTCTTTTTTCATAATGTACGTGCTTTCTTTTATGAGCCATTTATTTAGTAGTTTTTTTTTTTTCACAATCCAGCACCTGTACACATTTGGTAGCACTTACATGTTTACACATTTATATATTTAGATCATGAAAATGGCAACAGTGTTTCAGAGAAATCTGGCAATAACAAATGAATAAAATTCAAAGGCCATCTGAAGCAAGACAACGAAATCAACATGACAAAGAACCCCGATAGTCATCCAGGAGCTCGAAACTTCTGTATAATATAAATGAACATCACAGAACTTGGAATATTTATGTTTATTATTTATTTTTCATGTAGAATTATTTACTGTTTAATCTGGATAAGCCAACTTTATAGCTTACAGATATTTTAAGTACTCTGCAATAAAACAAAGCTTTTCTGAAAAAAAAATGAGAACACCTTTGCTATCGGAAATAGAGGGGATATTAATATTTAGTCAGTACTCACCAATATAAAATTACCTGAACTGTATAAATACATTAACACTGGTCAATGGTTTGATCCCACTCAAACTGCTCTTGATTACTGAATTCTCATCGTGCATTGGAAGGACACATTAAGTTGGCAGACCTGAGGTAACCCCCCCCTCCCCCTCCCCATTGCAATTAGGGTCATCTGTTCCTTCCCTTCTGATTGTGATCTTCCTTGGGGGACGCCTTGCCTCCCATACTTCTCACTTCCATTTCCAGACAGGAGATACACTGAGGCTACCTATCTAGGCGGATAGTATTCATTACTAACTCGCAATCAGCTGAATAATGTCAGTTGATTGCGAGTTAGTAATGAGTTACTTCAGAAATATTACCCCACAATTTGTATATGCAAAACATTCCACCAAAATTGCCTTTGTGCTAAAAAAACAATCATGATTCTTAGACAGGAACATATTTATTACATATGATAAATCATATCAAGTGAATGATTAGCAGCATTTTCTAAATCATTTATGCTAACAAATTTATGTTTCACAGATACAGCAAAGAAACAAAATAGTTCACTGGACTGATTATGAAAAAGTAAATGAAATACAATTAACCATGAAACCAGTTCTACTTCAAGAAAACCTGACAACACTATGGTGGTATATCCTTGGCTGTGTAGAACATACCTAGATGATGAATTATATACATCACATTTTTCTATACAAAAATTATGTGATGAAATATGCAATATAATTATTCCATGTGAAAGTATTCTAAATGCTTAAAAAGTATGAGATTCTGAGAAATAACCACAAGCCTGAATGCCTGAAGGGAACCCTTATTTTAAATGAGCATAGCTGCATTACAAAAATATATTATCGAAACTTGTATATAATATTTTACATTTTAAGACCGCTAATGCAGAAGGACGGAATCACTGAAGGCACAAATTGCATGCATATAATTACAAAGACCAACCTTGCATATGATTACAATGAAAAAGATATTAAACTGCATATATGAAACATAACCTCCAAACTTATGATGAACAATACAGTGATCAGACATCCATATGCATCAACACAACACACAACATAGATTTGTGACAGTTCAGTTAGGGTTTAAATAAAAGTACATGGTGGTGGGGGCCGAATCGGCTATATTTAACAGTAAATGAGATTTGATAGAGAAATCAACTCTATCATCATTATAAAACAAATATGAGCTTACTTAAATTTGTAAAAACATAACTCAATGGCTTAATAATGTGTTGGAATGTTTGGGTTAAAATGGGTTGGTCATAATCTTCTAACATGATCATCCCAAGGAATGTAAATGTTGTTTGCATCACATTTAGAGTAACTGGCATAAAAAAAAAAGTACACAATATGTTAGCTTTTATCACAAGGCAAGCTGCTACCTTAATCTAGATAGCAGCCTAAAAGTATGAGTGAGCATATGTGTGTGAAGAAGCCTTATTTTTACAGATGGTGCTAAATATTGAATTATTTAAAATTAAAACACTTCATGTTATCACTTGTTGTTTTTTTATTTAATGAACTGCTCTGAAAATAAGAATTTATGTGCATAGCTGCCAACTTTACTGTTCTCCAAGGGACACCCTCATCCCCTATCCAATTTACTGTGAAAAACTTCGGATTTTACAAACATTTTGTTAAAATGTTTATCTTTTGATCCATTGGATTTTTTAAATTTTATTTTATTTTTATTTTTGTGCTATTTATGGAGCAAAGTAGAAACAACTGTTACTGGCAAGTTCATGTGAGAGGAGACAATGGAAACATTTGTTTTCACACTATACAAAAGGGTGGGAGGGTATGTGTGCATGAATGGAGGGTAAGGGAACAACAATGAAGGCCAGAGAAGATGGATGCCTGCCTGTGTAAAGGCAAGTGCAACTCCCTCCCCACAGTGACACATGGCATGTGTGGTGGCCATGACTAAGTAAAGAGAAGTGAAGGTCAGAATCAAAGATTTGTATGTGCTTGTCATTCTTTGATTTCAAAATTACCTTTGTCAGCATGGAGGTACATTAAATTGAGTAGGTATTTTGTTTTAGCGTTTGGGACTATATGATACATAAATTTCCCTTCAAAGATGAGGTGTTAGTCAATGCTGAAATTTGCCAAATAGCTTGTCTTATAAATGCTTCTTTTTCAAGCATTGTATTTTATTAAGAAATTTCCTACCTTACTGGTGGAAAACAGTGACAACAGCAGCCTTAGATGAGGTTCAAGTTCGGTTCTGCATATTACTTAGATGTGATTCCAGCTCGGTTCCATATATTTTGAAAGCGAGATTTAAGTTCAGTTCTAATTACTGAGTTGCCTTCTAATACCATGCCAGAAAGAAAGAATTAATGTAATGGGGTATCAAATAAATCAAATTAAAAATTAATTGGGCATAAGACTTTTAATACAACATCAGAAGTTATTCTTTCAATGTTATCGATACCACATGGCAGTGCTGAATATGAATACATTTTTAGACATCTGAAAAAAATAAGAAATGATTTCCACTTTTCCCTTTAAGATAAGAATACACGAAACTAGCTCATAATGAAATGTTGCCAACAAGGGAGGGTTTTGAACAGCAGTATGACACAACCTTCTTAAAAAAGGCAAAATCTGCTGCAAATGCTGCTATGAAAAATGGAAATGTAGCTTCTGATTAAAGCAGGAAAAGACTCATGTCCTACCCTACGTTTGCCTATCATGTGACATAAAGGAATGTTATTACCAAAACTTAAATAATGAATTTTACTACCAAATCTACCCAAAAAAAAAAAAAAAAAGAAAAAAAAGAAACAGAAAGAAAATCTGCTGATTAAAGTAGCACAAGGTTTATGTCCTACCACAGGTTTAAATGTCACATTAAATGAAGGAATTTTATTACCAACTTATAAAAATATACTTACAACAAAGATGTATGTTAGCATTCGAATTACCCAGTGGTCCTCTGGCCATTGGTTAGTAAAACTTCCGCCAGACCACTGGACTATTGATTTTACTGGCTCGGATGGCCAGTAAGTTTCTTTGTTCTTTTTCCCTAAGTTGTCACAAGTAAAAAAATGAATTTCTACTCCTTTTACTTTGCTGTACGATTTTCTTTTCAGGTGGCAAACTAAATAAAAGGTTCATAAAATGCTATTGGAAAACAGCTATTTTCTTTTTTATCTCTGGAGAGGAAAAACAACAAATACAGAAAGACAGTTTCCCAATCCTTGTCTTGTGATGGCAACAGCCACTTTTTGTTAACTCCGTCCCTACCCTTCATAATGAGCAGAAGTTTAATAAATATCCAGCTCTTCCTTGGAATCACCCACCCTTGTGAATGCAGCAGATACCGACACCTGACTTTGTTTCTGCCCCAAGAAAACACACTGACAAAGGATGTCAATTGGATGTGTGAAGGTAATTTTGTAAAAGAGCAATTTACATGAGGCAGTGTTCAATGGGGGATTAAAACTAACTTCATGGGAAAGTAGGAGGGATGAGTAATAAGACTAAAATAAGGAAAAAGAAGATAAACCCTAAACAATAAAACATAAAAAAGGTTGTGAATTTTTGTACCATTGAAGTCTCTTCATTCCCTTCTTACTTAAAAACAGATTGAGAATGTACTCTTACTTTGCTATATCACCAATCTATCAGAATCTTATTATGGAAACATTCTTTGTTTTGTGAGTTCCACTTTCAAATTAGATGTTTTAAAAACAAATACTGGAGATAATTTCATTGAAATGATACATTATTTTCCACATATATTGTAAATGTCCAAGGTTTTTTGGGGTTTTGTTACGGACCAGTGGGCATTTTGGTGGACCAGTGGTTTGCAAATTTTAGTGGTCCGCTGGGCCGGTAAAAGATTTATTTCTAATTCTAACACTGTACATGTATATTGTGTTATTAATTACAACAAACAACATCTATGTAAATTTATTAGACCATGCACAAATTTGAATACTATTGTTGATTCATGCACATCATTAGAAAGTACAAATTCAGAGTTTTAATTAGTACTATAATGCAATGGTCTCATTAATATTTTATCAGTAATCTCTCTTGTGCTGTTTTCATGCTGTTAAGTGTGTGCAAACGTACTACCCATTTTTCATGATGCAAATTCCAAGTAATACATTTAAGTAACATGTGGTGTGTGATGGACAAAATGCTTCAAGGAGTAGGCTATAAAATGGCACCATGTATGCAGGTGCACCTCATTCGTAAACAATTCACACAAGAGTTAACATGTCAAGCAATAAGGATCACATTAGGCACTCTTTGCTTTTTATGAGTTCAACAAATGCAACAATGCAGCTGAAGCCTGCCACTACATTTGTGAGGTATATGGTGAGGATGTCGTTTTGCTGATGACATAGTCATTTTTGCAACTAGCCCATCAGAGCTGCAGAGTATGATCCAGGAACTTGCTGACAAGAGTAAAGAAGTGGGATTAAAAATGAACTTTCAGAAGACAAAAGTGATGTTCAATGCTTTTACAAGAAATGAAGATTTATCGATTGATGGAGAAAAGCTGGAGATAACAGACACGTACGTTTATCTTGGACAGCAGATATCAAGTGAGGGTCACATTGATGAAGAAATTAATCGGCGTACAAAACTTGCCTGGAGAGCTTTTGGAAGAAACAGCATAATTTTCAAGAGCAATATGCCATTATGTCTTAAAAGAAAAGTGTTTGATCAATGCATCCTTCCAGTGCTTACGTATGGTGCAGAGACGTGGACCTTAACTAAAAGAGACATACAAAAGCTGCAGACAACTCAAAGAAGCATGGAGAGGTGCATACTTGGTGTAACCAGGAGAGATAAGAAGAGGAACTCGTGGATCCGAAAAATGACAAGAGTGGAAGACATCATGATCAGAGTTAAATCCCTGAAATGGCAATGGGCTGGACATACTGCCAGAAGGACAGATCATCGATGGACAGCCGAAATTTTAGATTGGATTCCAAGGGACAGGAAAAGACCCAGAAGAAGACCACGTGGGAGATGGGTGGATGAAATTCGAAAGTATGCAGGGGTGACATGGAGGAGACTGGCACAAGACAGACCGTTGTGGAGGAAACTTGGGGAGACCTTCGTCCAGCAGTGGATTGATAATGGTTGACAATGATGATGATGATGATGATGGTGAGGATGCCATAGACAAAAGCACATGTTGCCTTTGGTTCCGGAAATTTTGTGAAGCAGCAGAGATCAACCACGTTCTGGACATTCATCAAAGATTTCTGAAGAGGATCTCAACCAAGCCACATTAAATTACTAACATTTAACCACAGAAGAATTATCAGAGAGGTTTTCTGTAAACAGAACAACAGTAGAAAGGATGCATGCGCTGGTTTATCGCAAAGTTATACCAGTGGGTGCCTCATGACCTATCGGCAAGAAATCAATCAGACAAAATGAGCAGTCTTTCCTTGCTTGTGCATCACAAAAATAATACATGAGACCAACAAAGAAACAAAAAATGCTGAACTTTTAAAATGGGCAAAAGATCAGAACGTGTGGTGAGAAAGTGTGAATTTGAGAAGCAGCATGAGCAAGACGGAATTGTTCACTAATTTATTTATGTAAATATTAAACTGGAGCACATCACAGTATTCAAAATATAAAATTACTAAATTCAAAACTAACAGCTTAAGTTTCCTTTGGCAAGCAATCCATGTTTTCTTCTCAGCAAGTTCCACTGCCATATTTGTCTTCTGATGACTCTGCAGCTGCACAGCATCTATTCCTCAAATTTGATTTCTAGTGCTTTCTTTCTTTTGAAACATCATACCTCAATTTTTATGAATTTTCCAACTTCACCACTTCTGTTTTCAGAAAATTTTCCTTCCCTTATAGGAGAATAGCATTTAAGAACAACACAAGATAGAAGGAACATTGCAGGGGGTGGGGGGATTATGATTAAGGGAAAAATCTTTGCTCTGTCCGACTTCCGTTTTCAGAAAATTTTCCTCATCTTCAGATGAAATACAAATATTTATGGAATAAAGTGATATTTAACAACAATACTGAGCAGAAGCGACATCGCAAGAAAAAAAAATTGCAATTACGAGAGAAATCTTCACTCCGCCTAATTTCCGTTTTCGAAATTTTTGAAAGATGGAATTCTGTCCACAAACAGAAAATGACTTTCCTGCCACACCAATCTCCAAAGATTTTCTGCTCAGTTGTGCAGCGATCTTCAGAATTACTTAAATGATAATGGAAAAGGCAGAATTCCTCGAATCCATGGAAGAATCTGAAGCTTAAACATTACAAGGAAATTTTACCTTCCGTTTTTGGAGGGAAATCTTTGCCTACAGCTTCATGCTGAAATATAAACATTATGCAATAAAATAATATTTAACAACAATGCTGTGCAGAGGTAACAGAGCAACAAAAAAAAATTAAGGTTACAGGGATAAATATTCACTCCGTTTTACTTCCTTTTGAAAGACAAAATACTATCCCCAGATGGAAAACAACCCTCCTCCCTTTCTACTAATCTACAAAACATTTCCCTCCAGTTTTGCATTGATTTCGAGAACGACTCAAATTACAACAAAAAAAGCGGAATTTTGTGAATTTGCAGAAGAATCTAATGTGCGAGAAATCAACCTTTCTTGGAACGATTAGTAGTGGTTGATGAAAAAAATGGGTCCTTTACAGAAATGCAAAGTGTCAAAGGACTGTATGCCAAATCAGAAACTTCAAGAGGAAGACTGCATCCGAGGAAAGTCCTGTTAAGTGTATGGTGGGATGTTAAGGAGTAATCTACTGGGAGCTACTTACACCTAACCAAATGATAAATGCTGACCTGTACTGCCAAAAATTGGAAAGGCTGAAAGAAAAATTGAAATTTCTAAGTGTCCAGCACTGAATGAATAATCGTAAAGATGTCATCTTGCAACTTGACAACACAAGACCTTTAGCCACTCAGAGATAATTACTGGACATTGGATGGAAAGTGTGTTGCCTAACCCTCCCCCCATATTCTCCAGACCTTGCACCTATGGACTATGACCTTTTTCAATCTCTTGAGAACAACTTTGCAGGAAAAACCTGCGATGAAGTTGAAGATGTCGAAACTGCATTATAAGAGTTTTTTAACGCAAAAACCTGAGTTCTACAGAAGAAGAATTCAATAACTACTAGAAAGATGGCAAGAAGTCACAGTAATAATGGCAATTATGTAAAAGAATAAACATGTTATTTATTCAAAATAATTGTTTTTTCTTTTCTATTAAAAAAAAAAAAAAGAGTAGAACTTTCGCAAACCTAATACGTACCTAGGAGGTAACTGTGTTTGGGGAATTTCCAAATTTTTCAAGCCCATAATTCTGCATTTCTTAAAATTCTATAATGTTCTGCAGTAAAGATTTTCTTTTCAATTAATGTTTGTAACTTTTAAAAAAACTGAATACTTCAATTACTGCTGTAAAGCAAATGCATGTAGTGATGAACTGAAGTTGATAACACCACCTTTTTTTTTTTTTTTTTTTTTTGCCGTTCAGTATTTCATGCACACATGCTTATAAAAACTGAAGAAATAACTTCCAATTATAAGTATATATATATATATATTTTTATAGAATTTAATTGTTTTGGTAAATTTTTTAACATTTTTCACATGTGTATAACTTTGATTATACTTTCTTTAAACTTTGTGAAAAACACTAGGGTGTTTATAATGTTATTTCAGCACTCCTTTGTAGTTAACATCTAGAAAAAGGGATATTACATCATAATGTTGAGGGACAATGCTGTGACGTGAAAATGTTTTTTTGCATGTTAAAAAGTGACTTTTTTTTTTTTTTTTGAAAAGTTGGCAGCTACAGCATTTATGTAGGACATGTTTCAGATAAGATAAGCATATCATTACAGATTAGTTTGAAGTTTTTTAAAAATCAATATTATAGCCATCCATAACCAAGAAGCTTGGTTTCTTTCTTCATTCTTGCTCAGCATTTGACAAGAACATATATGTGGCATAACCACATATATGTTCTTGTCAAATTAGAATAAAACTTCAAGAGATTATCTGAAATTAGAATAAAACTTCAAGAGATTATCTGGCATCTTTTAACTGTGAAGTTGCAAAGAGTGGGAATTTTAATTTGTTTACATTATACCCATGCAGTTTTAGCTGTGTGTATTCTTAAATTGCATGGTTTTTGGTTGTAGAAATCGTGTTAGTATCAAACTGGAATGAATTATACTTCGCACACAAGTGAACTTTTCAAGTTTAATGCTACATTTCTTTTAAGCTTGCACTAACGTTTCATGAATTTTAATTTAAAATAGAAATGGGAAGACGCCTCAAAATAACAACAAATTTTATAAATTCAGCATTTTCTCCACATCGGTAGCAAATTATGATGCAAAATTAGATACATTTGTGACGAAAGAATGTGATTTAGACAACACAAAATGCAGTGCAATAGCCTTGGGAACCACCAGCTTTTCCACACTTGCATAGCTGCTGTTTGTGGTTATAGGCTTCACGCAAAGTGGTACTGCTCCATTGATGAAGGCAAATCAAGATATCTTATTCTAACCTCCTTGGGCATAACAAACATAAGAATTGAAAAATTAGCGTACTTAAAAAATAGTACAAGAAAACTGAGAAAGCCACTTAAATGGTATTGTCATGAAAACGACAATACCATTTTTTTTTTTGGAAGTGCCTTACTGAAGCTGTTTTCAAGCTGTGAAAATGGCAATACTATTTTTTTTTTTTTTCAGAAGTGCTTTTCATTTTTATTTAGCTTTATTTGGAGACAATGTGCTTACATTGTCTCCGAAACTGGTTCACATTAACATTAAATCTCCCATTTCTATACATATATAGAGGTTTATTTTTAAAAACAATGGAAACACTGATTGCCACTGCTCGAGGTATATTCAATGCTCCATATGCAAATCACAGAAACAACATCACCCATGATGTGAAATATATAAAGGGGTGAAGTATGATGTCAGCTATCGTGTAGCAGTGCCACAGTTGCAGGTGAAATAGCTGTTGTGGAGTAATTGTCAACAATGTCAGATCTCAGTGACATCAGAAAAGGCACGATTACTGATGTGTGTCTTGCAAGAGCTTCATTAACTAAAACAGTAGAAATAGCATGTGTACCATGAGGAACTGTATCAAGATTATGACTACCTAACAAAACCAACATGCTGTTGCCTCCAAACGTGCAAACTGTGGACACCATATGAAGATGTCAGATAGGGATAGGTGAACACTGGCACTGATTGTACAATGGAAGCACAAGACCATGTCACTGCAAACAGCAGCACAGTTGAACATCGGTCCAAATGATCCTGTTTCCATCCTAAGAGTTCATCAGAAACTCTATCATTCTGGAATTTATGGCTGACCTGCAATCCACAAACTTCTGATTACCAACATCAATACAACAAAACATGTAACGTGGTGCAAAGTATAGAAAAACTGGGATGCTAAAGACTGGCAGCATGTCAGCTGGTCTAATGAATCGTGCTTCACACTGTTTTCCACCACTGGTAGAGTGTATGTCTGACAAAAACCTACAGAACTGTACGACCCCAACTGTTTGGTCCACCACTGGTAGAGTGTATGTCTGGCAAAAACCTACAGAACTGTACCACCCCAACTGTTTGGTCCACCACTGGTAGAGTGTATGTCTGGCAAAAACCTACAGAATTGTACCACCCCAACTGTTTGGTCCACCACTGGTAGAGTGTATGTCTGGCAAAAACCTACAGAACTGTAAAACCCCAACTGTTTGGTCCACCACTGGTAGAGTGTATGTCTGGCAAAAACCTACAGAACTGTACCACCCCAACTGTTTGGTCCACCACTGGTAGAGTGTATGTCTGGCAAAAACCTACAGAATTGTACCACCCCAACTGTTTGGTCCACCACTGGTAGAGTGTATGTCTGGCAAAAACCTACAGAACTGTACCACCCCAACTGTTTGGTTCTGACTGTAAAGCATGGAGGTGGATCCCTGATTATGTGGGATGTCATACCATGGCATTCCTTGAGGCCATTGGTTATTCTTCAGGGTCGTATTGCATCTGCAAAATGTAAATCCATTCTCGGAGATCACCTGAACCTAATGTTGCAGTCATTGTTCCCTAATGAGCCTCCTTGGTTTCAAGCAGAAAATGCACCCGTGCACTGTATGAAATGTATCAGGTTGTAGTTTGCAGAGCATGAGGTAGAACAGCTACCCTGGCCACCTCGATCTCCAGACCGCAATGTTATTGAACATTTGTGGGAATATCAAGCACAAAATTTCAGTTCACATTTTTCACCTCCAATGCCACAAGCACAGTTGGGATATATTTTACATGAAGAATGGTCCCAAATTTCATCATCATATGTGCATGACCACAGCAGCAGAATGTAGACGTACGCGCATATGCTGTGCGTTAAAGGGTTTTCCAGATAGTTTTTGCTTGTTGATTAAAAGTAAAATAAAAATGTTATTTACAGCAATTGAAGACCTTACTCTAGGCTTTTGATTCAGATTAATACACTTAATTCTATTCCAACTTGAAGAGCTTTCAATTATTTTTAACATCTTCTGAGTTCTTTTGCTTTTACAGACATTTCCGGCCTCTAGATTTCATCAAGGCCTATTTTCAATGTACAGGAACTACATCAAAAGTTTCATTAACACAGAAAGAATTTAAATGATTTCATATGACTATATATGACTCTATATGACTTGTATAAGACTAATTCCAAGTTTAACTACTTCTGTGCATGACTTGTATAAGACTATTCCAAGTTTAACTACTTCTGTTCTGCTTATATGATATATATGACTCTGTGCATGACTTGTATCTGCTAGCCTGAGGTGGGCCTACAGTTCTCACAAACAGTAACAAAAAGTTGCAAACACTAAGTGTTCCCATTATTTTGATAAACCCCTGTATGTATGCACATACATATATGTAATATCAAAATATTTACAAGAATATGTTTACAGGCTTCAACTGCAGTTTCTAAATAACAGTCAGATACTGTCACAGGTGTCTTTAAAATTCTAAAAAGCAAGGTGCACCCAGTAGCACCAGTATGCCAAGCAATTAATTACAAGCTTTTGGTAATTTGCACCGGTTAGGAGTCACAAACTCATGTAATTTCTCATGAAAAAAAATAGCATAAACTGAGATTCATTACTACCATCAAAAGCAATATAACATTTGTGTTTTCTGATTATTGTATCGAGTTTTCTACACAAAATAAAACTCTAGATTACCTCAGAAAAACAGATATAAAAGTATTATAGTTACCTTTGTGATGACAGAGGTTACTTAAAACAATGAACAAACATAACTCAGATATCAAAATAGAAAGGAATAGCTGCAAACAGAGGTAAGACAATCCAAACACAACTAGTAATCACAAAAACTGCCAGCATTTTACATAATTTACCCACTAAAATAAAAGGTGCACCACATATGGACCTAATACATAAAAATTGCACCAAGTACACAGGTAATTAAATGACAATATAATTACCTGTGTATTTTCCTTCCTGGTATGACCAAAACTGGCTTTCTTCTTCAACAAAATCAGAATTTCTCCCTGAAATTGACTACATTTTAAAATAGATATCAGTATCTTTGATGCATTAGCATGCAATGTTTTAAAAATACCATATATAAAATCCCATTTTTTTTACACATTTTTACAGCACAACATTCTGATGGAGTGATTGGTATTTACTCTGGATGTTATGAAAACTGTCCATGAAGAAATTTCAGCTCATAAACAATGTCACAATCATCAAACAGCATAATATAAGAGATGCCACCAGAGATGATGATCTTGATAGTCCACATGCAGGAGGACACTGAGCCTGTATAGTTTCTGAAATAAAACATGGATGAAATTGTTACCCACAAATTAAAATGTCAAGATTTTATAACACAATTTAGCTAATAAAATTACAGAAGCCTTGTTCAAAACTTCTGTAATTTTTTCAACTATATGCATTAAATATTTAATTCATAATTTTTTAAGGAACACTGTACATACATGTAATTGTTTGCACTCACACATCCTCAGTACTCTTATTTAGCTTTTAAACAGATACTAAATTCAGTGTTTCAAGACTGCTTACCATGATTTATTAATAAATGTTATATTATGATATATAAGAGTTTCAAAAATGTTGTGAAATATTTCCAAACTAACATTGATACAGTTTTAAAACACTTACATAAGAGTGTGTGCATGTGTGTGTGTGTGTGTGTTTCCCTGAAAATTTGTAATGCATCCTTTTGGAGAATTCATTAAAAGGCTGATTTCTTTTTAATACTAAAATAATACTAAATGACTAAATTTCTTTTTATTAAAAACTTCAATTAAAATTTCTTGTATATATCACTCGGTCATTTCAGCTTCAGGTCTTGATGAAAAACAAGGGGGTTGGGATTAAAAACAATCTTCACCTTAGGGGCTGTCCATAAAGTATGTCCGAGATTACAGTTACAGGGGAGGGCGGGGGTTCCTGATAACCTGACCAAATGTGGCATGGGGGAGGGGGAAGTTTAGTAATTTGGACGTCCAGCGGCAAAAATATAATGGATGGTATTTCTTCATTTTGTTTTGTCTTTTTTAGCTCGTCTTTTGAAAAAAGATTGTGCTTACACGTTATTGGTTTGTCCATTCGTCCATCCGTCCGTCCGTCCATCTGTAGGCACGACATCTCTGCAACTAATAGTCCGATTTGAAATGTGCCAATGATGATCCAGTTTTTCGGGTTTTTTGTTTTATGATGTAAAGTTTTGCCGCTAGAGGGCGTAAAGACAGGTGATATCAAATTCAAAACACATTCTATTCCATATATTTTCTTCTAAACATCCAATTCAAAAAATTCTTTCACTTTTCGATTCCATTCGTGTCAAAGAGTATTTTAAGCATAGACACTTTTCCAAGTTATGCATAGATTATTCGCTAGGGGGTGTAAAAGTAAATCCCTTTTCCCCAGATATCTCTGCTTCTAAAACTCTGATTTAAAAAAACTTTTCCTTCAACGGACACAGCTCATGATGGGAAATATTTTGCATATAATTTCTAACAGGGGCGAACATTCGGGTGTGCTAGGTGTGCGGCACACATCCACACAGAGTTGCAAATTAACCTATATTATCAATATTATTTTTTCTGATTTATGTCTAATAAAACTCCCCAGAGTTTGTCATAAGGCTTTTAGTGGTGGTTAAAATTAATTCCCCCACATAATGTTTTCATTAATAAGAGAAGGTTCGTTCAGTAAGCATATTGCATTTGCGCTAGAATCCCGGGGTGTGCTGTTTTGCGTGAGCACATCCGACGATCTTAAAGCAGCAGTGGTATGGGGTACAAGCGCTCCCCAGAGGGCGCTGCATGTCACGTTCTTATTTCCCTGTGGTCTCAAACGTACCAGCGTAACTCTCAAGGTGCGGTGTCGCACGATTGGTCGATAGTAGTAATGATTGGTCGGCAGCACGATCAGTCGACCATAACGACTAGTCGACAGTAACGAGTGGTCGACATAACGACTAGTCGACAGTAACGAGTGGTCGACAGCACGATTGGTCGAGAGAACCATTGGTTCAGAGGATTAGGGTTTACATTCACAGCGGTACCTCTCAGAACATACTGACCTCTCAAAATGTAACGTTCCTTTTTGGAAATAATATCTTTTAGAAAGTAGTCCTCAGAACGTACAGCATTATAACATATTATTCCCAAATAGGTCCTCGTGTTATCATTTGTACTCTAAGCCCGGGGCGCTTTAGGTATAGGCACCTTGGGGAAACTGCCACACATAATTCGGAAAATTGCCACACATTCAAAGCATTTCTCGGACGAACGGCGATTTGTGCTCGTCCCCTTAATGAAAACCATGTGGCAATCTTCCAGTGGGGCAATTTACCGCCAAACTGTTTGCACTTATTCAAATTTTTTTTTTCCAAGTTTCGTTGATCATTTTATGCCGACTAATCGTTATATTGACCAGTTGTTACTGTCGACCAATCGTTACATACCCCTCAAGGTGTGCTACCCAAAATCAGCACCGCTTGAGTCTCATGGAGCATCCAGTTCCTGTTATATTGTTTTATTTTTTTATATATATTTCCAGTGAGACTCGCTGAAGTTTGTCCGCTAAACTTCATTCCCTTGTGCAATATTTTCATGAATATTGCACAAGGGAATTAAGCTTTGTGCAGTAAACAAAATGTAGTAAATAATATTTGCAGCTGCAGAAGTGCTATTTTAACAGCGGACACCCTAAGTCATTAAAGCAACTGTAATTCAAAGCTCTCCAGATGGTGCGACAGGTCATGTTTTTATTTATTTGTGGATCCAAAGCAGAGGTTTAAATTTCCAGGGTGTGCACGCTTATAAAAGCACCACTGGTCATACTTGTTTGCGTTTATAATAGCGTGGAGTCATAAACGCACTTAATCGTTCTGCTACGAGTTTTCTATTTTGTCGCTGTATGAATTCATGTATTTATGAGCACAGATACAATAGAATTTTGACATCCATTTAGGTTGATGATTTACTAAGTGTTCCATTTTTGCCAGAGATTTTTCAGATTGTGTAAAGCGGGTTGAAGAAAGCAACCTTCAGGCTGTATTTAAAACTTATATATAAAGAAAAAGATACCAAAAATTTTTTCATCACTCTAGTATTTGCACAGGAAATTCAGATTTTTCTTACAATGGAGTGTACGTAAAAAACTTTATTACCGTAAATTATAAGACGACAGCTAAATAAAAGAAATGCTTTTCGTATGTTCAACATCAATGCGCGAATTTTGCAGCTCGGGATACATAATAAAATGTTTGTGTGTTTTTTCAACAGTGCACACCCAACCTAAACAGGCACGCAACGCTACTGATTTCAAATTTTTAGTATAAAATGGTTTGACCACAAGGGGGGGGGGGGGTAAGGGTTGATTTCTGCTTCTGATGTATTTGCAGCAAAATTTGAGATTCTAAAATCTTGACTGAAGAAATTTCTTCATGGACCGATTCAACTCACGTAAACAAACCTTTTCGGAATGTTTTTTCTTAAAATAATGTATGGCTTTTCCGCCAAGGGGCGTAAATATATATCCTGTTTTTGTCAGTATCTCTGCTTCTAATAGTCTGATATAAAAAATTTCTTCTTTGTTGGACAGAGTTTCCGGTGCGACGTGTTTCTAATATAATTTCAAAAATTTCAAGTAATTAATTGACTTTCCGCTAGGGGGAGTAAAGGTAAATTGCGCTTTCCCCGATATCTCTGCTTCTAAAACTCAGATGTGAAAAATTCTTCCAGCACTGGATACAGCCGCTGACGGGAAAAAAAAAATTGTTGAAATTTGCAATTTTCATAAAATATGGTTTAGCCACCAGGAGGAGCAAGCATTAAATTTCTGCTGCGTAGGTATTTGCAGCAAAATCTCATATTCTAACCCCCCCCCCCCGATTAAAAGAATTATTTCGTGGACCGATACCGCTCATGTCGATAAACATTTGAGAATATTTTCTTCTTAAAATAATGAATGGTTTCTCCACAAGAGGGCGTAGATATCTATCATATTTCTGTCAATATCTATGCCTCTAAAAGTTGGATTTGAAAAATTCCTTCTTTGTTAGACAGCGTTTCTAGTGTAAAATGTTTCACATACAATTTCAAATTTTTCAAGTAATGCATAGACTTTCCGCTAGGGCGTTAAGATAAATTGGGTTTTCCTCAATATCTCAGCTTCTAAAACTCCAATTTGAAATATTCTTTCTGCACCAGATACAGCTCCTGATAGGAAATGCTTTGCATATAATTTGTGATATTTGATAAAGAACGGTTTGGCCACCAGCGGGTGTAAGAGTTAATTTCTGTGTCTGATGTATTTACAGTAAAATCTGAGCTCCTGAAAACTCAATTGAAAAAATTCTTTCGTGGACCGATATCGCTCACATCGAAAAACCTTTTGAAAAAACACTTTTCTTAAAATAATATATAGTTTTCCTGCCAGGTGGTGTAGACGCATGTCTTATATTTGTCAATATCTCTGCTTCTAAGAGCTTGATTTGAAAAATCCTTTCTTTGTTGGAGAGCGTTTCTCTGCGAAATGTCTCGCATATAATTTCAATTTTTCCTTAACGCACAAGCCTGTCACCAGAAGGTGTTGGTTGACGTTTCAGTTTACAGATATATCTGTGAGATTAAAAACCCAACTGAAAAACTTCTTTCTTCGGTCAGATACTAGTTTTCCATACCGGTTCCATTGGCTTTGAATAGCTTTGGTAAATTTAATTCACATCAGAACCGATTCAAAAGACGTGCTCATTACACCAGAAAATTCGGTGTCATCTTTCTTGTTTCTTCTTTTGATAATTAAAAATAGGTATGAAATATTTCAGATTTCTGATGATATTTAGCTAAATCACAATGTTAAGTTCTCGTATTTATGCTACCAAATCTATTGTGTTTTGTAGATGGTAGATCGGGAGTGTTGCGACCTTGAATGATAAAGTTCGAGAAGGAATTAGGAATAAATTGCCTAAATAATAAGTATTTCTGAAGAAAAAATGTAAATATATGGAAGATTCCTTTAAATAACTATGTTTTCTTTCTGTTTCTCAATGGACTTCTAAAGCAATCGTCAAAAAAAGGGGGGTTGCGGGAATTAGGACGTACTTTTAAGGGGGGAAGATGTCAACAATCGGACAAAATGCGACATGGGGGAGGGGGGGGGAGTCTAAAAATAGTAAAAAAAATCACTGACGTACTTTATGGACGGCCTGTTAGTTGCATATATCTTACAATATCTCCAGTGAAAATTGCTGTTATATTTTGCTTCTCCATGACGTTCTTGATCCTATATTTTATATATTAGAATCACTGTTATATTTTAGAAAACTTGCTGTTATACTTTGCTTCCCCATCCTATATTTATATATGTATTAATTTCATATAATATAAGCAGTACATTAAAGACAGCATTGATAAAATATTGCAACCAAGGAAATAATAAACCAAAGTTTCAAAACATAAAAGTAAAAAACAACAAAATGTGAAAAATATGTATAGAACAAAACATAATAATAGATGGGAAAAAATATAAAAACTGTAAACATATCACCAGCAAGGTGAAATCCTGAAATCATGGAAGATACTGATACAAAATGGAAGCAAAAGAGCTGCTGGAAAAAAGGGGAGGAAAAAAGAGAGAAATGTAATATTAATTTATGGTAAAGAGCGACAAATAAACTGAGCACACGTTGTGTTCACAGAATGAATCCAAGCCACTGAGGAGAAAATGAAAGCACATGGTTTCACACATAACAGCGACGTGATAAGACTGAAAACAAAGAAACCTGTAAATGAAGTTTGAGAAATCCAAATGTGTGTTCAACTTTCATTTGAAGATGGACTTAACTATAAATGTCCATAACATGCAGTGGGAAAGCAAAATATATACCAGCAGTTTTCACTAGAGATATATGATTTATGAACCCAAAGTGAGAATTACATTAAATATAAACCCCCTTTTTATCAAGACCTGAAGATGAAGGTCCCAAGTGAAATTTGCAAGAAATTTAAATTGAAGATTTTAACATAAATTTATTGACAGAAGAAATTAATGATTAAAAAAAGCAGCCTCTTAAGCTTCAACTTCTTTTAATATTTTTAGAATTCTCCAAGGGATGCATTACAATTTTTCCCAGAAAAAGAAAAAAAAAAGTGGCAAGTGTTCTCAAACTACATCAATGTGATTTTTGAAATAACTCTCAACGTCTTTGAGGCTTGCATACAATGTTTACCAATAGTAATACTTATTCAAAGAACCATGACTTCGACATTAACATAATAATGCCAAAGGTAAAGATATGTGGCAAGGAAAGTTCAACACAATTCAATACATCTCCACCAGCCTCCTGCATTAACTACCAGTTATGAAACAGCTTATCAGCACTTAGTTACCACTGTTAAAGTTGCACAAAAATAATAGTCTGAATAAATTTTAGCAGTGTTAAAAACTTCATGAAAATAACTAAGTCATAACAAAATTTTAAATGCAAATTCTTCTCCTTCAGAAAAATAGGCCAAAATATGCAACTTTTCATGCTACTGGATCATTCCACACGAAATCGTCAGATTTTGAATTTTTTTCCACCAACACATCTCCGATTCTTAGGATATTTTTTTTTAATGGGTAGCTACTCCCAACTTATAAAAACCCTGAAAGTTTCAATTTTTTATTACCGATATATTAGAAGATATTATTTTGGTGCATGGCGGACATATTTTGCGTAAAAATGCAAATATCTCCGTTATTTAGAATAAAAAGAAATATAAAAATCATCATTCTTTCTTTGTTTTTACCAAGGAATCCATTGATGAAATGCACATGTTTCTATCTGCTTTAGTTTTTGAGTTATGAGCAATGAGAGAGCCTTTCTCCAATGCTTAAAAAGGCAATGTAGTACAGCACTTAGAAAGCTGCAGTTATTATTCTTTGCAAAGAAAAGTTTAATCTATCAAATGAAGAAAAAACCTTGGGCTTTTGCCCAAGCGCCGAGAAAAGAATTTTTAAACATGGTGCATGGCCAGTGCATTGCCACAGTGAAAGCGCAATCAGCGAAGCATGCTGTGTTGTGACCACGGCTGTGCAGAGACGTGGTACTGGAAGAATAATGGCATTCCTGCCGCATGCAAGAAGCGATCCCACCCATCACCCATCAGCACCAAGCAGACGCATGTACTGTTGAGCTCACGTTCTGAAGGAAAGGAATTCTTTATTTTAAAAAAGCACGATTAGTTCACGAACAATGTTTATATTTAAATGTCTCACAACGCTGTGATCAACTTCCATGTCTGATTTTGATTATATTTAATCAAATCAGACAACAATAAGTTGAGCTTCCATGGAACGCATTTATTTTTTTCCGATAACGAATTTGGCGATTATCATAAAATTTAACATCTGAAGGTTTAACAGAGTTCGGGATATTTTCCCGCATTTTGTGTCATCATCTGAATCATTTCTTGAAATTGATGCAAAAAAAGTTATTTGGGGGGTGCTGGTGATTGCTGCCAATGCTTTCACTCTAGACGAGATTAAGGATTTTAAGGCATTTCTCCTGCTCTTTTCAACGGAGAAATTTCTTTGGCTAATTTTGGGGATCATTTTGTATGTTTTTTTAATCAGCTTTTCTTTTTTGTTGGTGAGTATGCATGTATGTATACATGGATAAAAAGTTCTGCCGTGCTTTTTTTTCAGATTTATCGTGCCAGCAATAAAATAAAGCCTCTCCTTTTTAGATGTTTGTAGAGGGTTAATGCAAATGACCTGATGCTCTGGGCCTTTCGCGTGCTTTGTCTGATAAGTATCCCACAAATTTATTGCTCGTCATAAAGATATCATTAAGTATAAACTTCTGTGCCACCGCGGTGGCGCAGTGGTCTAAGCAATAGATCGCTTATGGTCATTCGTCCAAGATGGGTCCGCATTCGAATCCCGGTGAGGCATGGATGTTGTGTTTATTTTACGGCGCTGCCTCTCTCCCTTCCCTGGAACCAGTAGCCCAAAATTAGGAACGGGCAACTACTTATAGCCCACTGAGTTGCTCATGGTGGTTGTTAAACCTTGAATAATAATAAAAAAAAAAAAACAGTATAAAACTTGCCATTCGCCGCAGCATGAAAAATGATGTTGAGAAAAAAGCGTTAGGAGGATTTTATATGTGCACGCATAATCTCTGATTATTTTCTGTGAAGGTAATATGATAGTTTTTCTGTAGGATGGAAACTAAATTTGACCCGTGAGAAAATTTAATGTCCGTGTCGCCCAATCAGTTCTAAATTTTCAATCAGTTCTAAACCAATCAGTTCTAAATTTTCGGCTTTTGGAAGTTAATTAATTGTAACCTCTTAAATAAAAAAACAAAAGGGCATTCCACATGGCTGTTAGCTTTTGTACTTATGGGGGAAAAGGGGGGGGGTGCAAAAAGAAGGGAATTGGGTTCCACATGCTTTGCTGGAAAGAGACCTTGAACGTCAAAAACCCATTTGCGAATTGCTGCTTCAAAGGCAAAAAAGAAAAGGTCTTTTGCATCGTATTATTACTGCCGACGAGAAATGGATATGGTACAATAACCCTAAATGGCAGAAAGTATGTGTGAAGCCAGGTGAACCAGATCCTTCAACGCCAAAACGCAATATCCATGGTTCAAAGGTTCTGTGTATCTGGTGGAACCAGAAGGGTGTGATCCACTATGAACTGCTGAAACCATCAGAAACTACTACTGGTGATCGGTATCAAACCCAATTAATGTATTTAAAACGAGCTCTCACGCAAAAACGGCCGGAATGGGAGAATAGACACAACAAAGTCATCTTACAGCATGACAAAGCAAGACCACGTTTCTCGACCTGTGAAAAAGTACTTAGAAGGATCCGACTGGTAAGTTCTACCCCACCCGCCATATTCGCCAGACATTGCGCCATCGGATTACCATTTGTTCCGGTTGATGCAGTCAGCACTTTCTGGAGAACGGTTTAGTTCTTACGAAGACATCAAAAATTGGCTGGACAACTGGATCTCTTCCAAGGAACCTGAATTCCTCCTTGGGGGCATACGTACCACTGCCCAAAAGATAAGCCAAAGTTGTGGCTTCAGAGGGAGCATAATTCGATTAATATTAAAATATTGTTTCTGTTCTCCAACGACGTGTTTTGTTCACCTCAAATCTCTCAAAACTTATTTATATACCCAATACATATATTTGTAATCAATAATTGCAATATGCATTGGGTATTTACATTAACAAAAACGTACTCATACGTTCAAGATCTGTTAATGTTTCCCATTATTTATTTCTAAATTATAAAATTTTTCGTTCTCAGTGAAACCGTCAAACTGTATTTTCCTATTTTTGGGCACCACGGACAGTTAAATTGTGTTAGGGTGCTGTGGTACGTTTTGTTTCATATGAGATCTTGAGAGTTTCATGAGGCTCCCACCTGACACGTAATCTTTAAATAAGCAACTGAAATAAAAAAATAAAAAAATAAATAAAAAACTTGCAAGATGACAACTGTGAGATATACTCATTCATTTAAATACCAGATCTGCCAGAAAATAATCGATAACATCTTTTCTAACATAAAGCTGAGCTTTGCTAAAGTCATCATCTGTGATCGCGTCAGGTCATCATCATTATCATTGTCAACCATTATCAATCCACTGCTGGACGAAGGTCTCCCCAAGTTTCTACCACAATGGTCTGTTTTGTGCCAGTCTCCTCCATGTTACTCACGCATACTTTCAAATTTCATCCGCCCATCTCCCATGTGGTCTTCTTCTGGGTCTTTTCCTGTCCCTTGGAATCCAATCTAAAATTTCAGCTGTTCATCGATGGTCTGTCCTTCTGGCAATATGTCCACCCCATTGCCATTTCAGGGATTTTACTCTGACCTTGATGTCTTCCACTCTTGTCATTTTTCTGATCCACGAGTTCCTCTTCTTATCTCTCCTGGTTACACCAAGCATGCATCTCTCCATGGTACTTTGAGTTGACTGCAGTCTTTGCATGTCTCTTTTAGTTAAGGTCCACGTCTCTGCACCATACGTAAGCACTGGAACAATGCCTTGATCAAAAACTTTTCTTTTAAGACATAATGGCATATTGCTCTTGAAAATTATACTGTTTCTTCCAAACGCTTTCCAGGCAAGTTTTATATGCCGATTAATTTCTTCATCAATGTGACCCTCACTTGATATCTGCTGTCCAAGATAAATGTAGGTATTGGTTATTTCCAGCTTTTCTGCATCAATCAATAAATCTTTATTTCTTGTAAAAACATTGTACATCACTTTTGTCTTCTGAAAGTTCATTTTTAATCCCACTTCTTTACTCTTGTCAGCAAGTTCCTGGATCATACTCTGCAGCTCTGATGGGGTAGTTGCAAAAATGACTACGTCATCAGCAAAACGAAGGTGAGTTAGATAATCTCCATTAATCTTTATTTATCCCTTTGTTTTCCCAGTTCAGTGATTGAAAGACATTTTCCAAAGTGACATTAAAGAGTTTGAGACATATAGTGTCACCTTGTCTCACTCCCTTTTCAATTTGTATGAGCGCTGTATTCTCAACGAGCTGAATCATTGCACTTGCATTTTCATAGATGTTATGAATAATATTAACGTATGCATCTTCAATACCGCAGGATTTCAAAGCCATTGTAACTGCTGATGATTTCACCGAATCAAAGGCCTTTTCATAATCCACAAAAGCCATGCATAATGGAAGTTCATATTTCCTCACTCTTTCAATTAGTTCTCCCAGTACGTGGATATGATCTATAGTGCTGTAGCCACTCCTGAGTCCAGCTTCTTCTCTTGGTTGAGCCATGTCCATTGTCACCTTCAAACGGTGTGAAAAAACTTTAATGAAGATTTTATAAATTACTGATAAGAGGCTGGTAGGTCTGTAGTTCCTGAGATCCTCAATGTCACCTTTTTTATGTAGCAGGATCATTGTAACACTGTTCCAATCCTCAGGAATCTTCCCTTCATTAAGGCATCGAGTGAAAACTTGGGCGAGTACTGTTTTGATTTCTCCACTTGCTTCTTGTAAGAGGTCTATGGTAATTCCATCTTCTCCTGGAGCATTTCCCCGTTTCATGTTCTTGATTGCATGTGCAACTTCTGCTGGGAGGACTGGAAGAACTCTGGTACCTTTTGTAATGTCTGGAGTACATGTATCATCCCTTTCATACAGTTTTGAGTAGAAATCTTTCACTCTGGTCAAAATTTCACCTCTATTTCTTGTTACAGAACCATCTTTTTTTCTCAGAGCCATAATCTGTTTTCTTCCCTTACTCAGATGTTCCTTTGCTCTCTTCAGGCTTTGGTTGTTTTCAATTGCTTTCCTCACTAGTTCACAGTTGAATTTCCTTAAATCTTCAGTGATACTTTTTCATACCGTCTTTGCATAGCTTTATATATTCCACTTTGGAAGTCACATCTCCTTTAGTTGACCTCATCTCTTTCTTTTTTGCATCAGAATTTTGGTTTTTCCTGATAATTTGTTTGTATGCAACTTCTTCTTAGTACCAGCTAATTTTGTTGCTGTTTCCATAAGAGCCTTGGTTAGTTTTCTGTTAACTTCAGAGATGTCCACTTCTTCTGATGTTAGACCTACTAGAGCAGAGAATCTGTTCCTCAGTTCCGATTTGAAGGTATTATGATGTTTTTTAAGGTCTAAGTCGTGTCAATACACTTTGTTTGTTTCATGAGCTTGCTACGCTTGAGCTTAGCATTGAGGTGCATCTTACATCTTACCATTCTATGGTCACTACCTGTGTTGAACTTGTTTAGCACACTGCAGTCTTCCATGACAAATTTTTTGTTACACATAATAAAATCAATTTCATTTGTCAATCTATTGGGATGCCTTCATGTCCATTTCCTTTGCAGCTTTTTTTGAAAAAAGAGTTCATGATGAAAAACCCTTCTGCCTCTGCAAATTCTACGAGAGTATTTCCACGCTGGTTTCTGTTGCCGTGATCGAATTTACCCACTGAAGTTTCATTCTGTTGCTGTTGCCCTATTTTTGCATTGAAATCTCCCATAATGATCTTCAAGTGCTGCTTGCCTTTATTATTTAGATGACGAATTTCCTCAAAATTCTTCAATTTCTTCTTCAGGATGACTTGTAGTGGGTGCATAAGCTTGAATAATCTGAGCCTGGTATCTTCTCGAGAGTTGGATAACAAGTTGTGCAGCTCTGTCAGAGGAACTTTCAACTTCTACAACTTTATGCTTCAGTTTCTTGTTTATTATAAATCCAACACCACTAGTTCTCTGAAATGATGTGTTTTCCATCTTTAGCATGATTTAATGATAAAGAGATGAGAAATATATACAATTAAAACCATGTGCACTTTCGAGGCATGGCTGCCTCATCCTCAGATGTAATAAATAAAGACACATTGAATCTATATATAATATAGATCATGGCATTGTGGGAAGCATGGTAAGTTGTAGTAACCTACATGCGCCAAACTGTTGCGTATACTGTTGGCCCAATGGTCTGTGAAGAAATCATGGAAATAAGAAATGGTGTAGGGTGGGTAAACATTCAATTGTAATTTTATATTACAATTTATAATTTACTGTTTTAATAAGTGATTTCAAAGTTATGTAAATCATACAGGGCATGATTATTACAACATTGCTCTCCGAAAGCCTCTATATATACACTTTCTGCAATTAAATGGTCACCAAGTTCACTAGGAGTATTAATTATTCTTGCATTACTCCAGTTGGGATTAAGATAATTTTGGGTAACTTGGCAGGGGATGTAAAATACATGCCTGTTAGAGGTGCTTATACATAGTTGTGTTAAGGTCCACCTCTAACGAGAATCTTAACACAACTATGTAAACCATTTGGCTTGAAATTTGGTTCACGAACACGAAACTTATTTTTCTGTAGTTCGTAAGGATCGTGAACAGAACAGCAAAATGGGACAGTGGGGTATTTACAATATCCTGCTGGTTAAAGCAACTACAGGACAAACAGCCTCTAATTATGTGGGTTCTACAAAACGTAATATAGGATTAGGAATTAAAGAACATAAATACAATATTAAAACAGGCATGTATTGTACATCCCTTGCCAAATCTGTTATCCAAGATGATCTTAATCCCAACTGGAGTAATGCAAGAATAATTAATACTCCTAATAAACTTGATGGCCTTTTAATTGCAGAAAGTGTATATACAGAGGCTTCCGGAGAGCAATGTTGTAATGAACATGCCCCCTATGAGTTACATAATGTTTGGAAATCACTTATTAAAACAGTAAATTATAAATTGTAATAAAAAATTACAATTGAATGTTTACCACCCTACACCATTTCTTATTTCCATGATTTCTTCACAGACCATTGGGCCAACAGTATATGCAACAGTTTGGTGCATGTAGATTACTATTGGCTATTAACTTACCATGCTTCCTACAATGCAATGATCTATATTATATATAGATTAAATGTATCTTTATTTATTACATCTGAGGACGAGGCAGCCGCTGCCTCGAAAGTGCTCATGGCTTTAATTGTATATATTTCTCATCTTTTATCAATAAATCATGCTAAAGACGGAAAACTTACATCATTTCAGTGATTTATATTGCACGAGTCTTCAATATTTGTTGACCACTAGTTCAGCCAGTATCTGTCCCACAATGATAGAAGAGATGTCCACTTTTCAGTTCAATGAGATCTCCTTTTCTCACTTAGCCCGACAATGTCCCACTTGATCCTTTGTAGTTCTTCTACCAATTCAAGAGCCTTATATCAGAAGATAGAGAGCGCCCGTTATAAGTAGTCAAGGTCAGCATCAGATGGCAGCCTAGTCCAGTCCTCCGGTGATTCTTAGCACCCTCTGCCTTCATGTCGCACTGGCCGCTGCCTTGGCCAGGTACTTTCGAGCTGCCGGAGACTGAGGGCCAAGATTTAAGTTGTGGAGTCATTTTGGAGGGGTTTGGCCATAACTCACCATGCTGGCCAAGCGGGTTGGTGAGTGTGGGATAGCGTTTCCTCTACTCCTGATGGTATAGTTATACCGCTATTTGGTGGTCGTCAGAGCCTCTTTAGTGGGAACAGGATGCACCATGAGAAGGCGGGGTTGACATTTGTCAAGGAGAGGCTGTACTATATTGCGCATCACCTGACCTTACATTGTCAGGTATCCGACGTTAAATAAAACGCAGTATATATCTCCTCTACTTCG
The DNA here is from genome assembly GCA_039090855.1 of Macrothele yani. NCBI lineage: Eukaryota > Metazoa > Arthropoda > Arachnida > Araneae > Macrothelidae > Macrothele > Macrothele yani. The sequence goes on along the minus strand of CM077007.1, from coordinate 96,435,456 downwards.
CAAGAATAGGCACAGAGATATATATCCCCGATTACTTTATTTCTCAAGCTGTCATTCCTTGATCATTTACTATTACGGCAGGCGTGGACAACTAGACAATTTATTAATTCCTGAAATAGAACTATTTCATGTCTAAAAATTATGCCGGATATTGCGTGAGCTGTATATATCCTTAATCAATATTCAAAAAATGGTATTCAACGTCAATTACATAATTTATAAGTGTTTAGTACTGTACATTGGTAAGCTATATGGGGAGAAAAAAGTTTATTTAGTTCTTCTCATCATTGAATGGCTAAGAAGACCAATATATTTTCAAAGTCTGTTGCATAATTTATATGCGTTATTTATGTGTAACCTTTTTCACGGTATAGCTCATATTGACAAGCTGTACGGAGAAAATTATTTATATTAGTTTTCCTTGTCGTCGAATGGCTAAGAATGTGGTGGATAACATCTGACGAATTGGCATGAAATGACCCTTTAGTAATATTTTACAGTTATATTATTTGAAATGCCTTTAAACATAACATTAATTCACTATCCTTCCTCCTTCAAGCATCACACCAAATGATCGTGTGATATGACCAATGCGTGCAATGGTATCTTGATCTGCCGCCTGTCCGAAGGCCAACATTAACTCCCGCTGCCGTTTGGCTGGCTGCATGAATTCGCCGAGGCAAAATATGAGCCATGCACTATATTAAAAAATTATTTTCTCAGCGTGCATGTGAAAGCCCAAGGGTTTTTTTTTCTTCATTTGTTAGACTAAACTTTTCTTTAAAAACGAAAAACAATTGTGACCTTCCAAGTGTGACCTTCCAAGCAATGTAGTACACTACATTGCTTTTTTTACATTTTGAAAAAAGGCTATCCCGTTGCACATAACTCAAAAACTAAAGAAGATAGAAATTCGTGCATTGCACCAATCGATTCCTTGGGGGAAATTACGAAGGAGTGGTGATTTTGGTACTTCTTTTGATCCAAACAACGGATATATTTGCATTTTTATGCAAGGCATTAAGACACACACTTCAAAATGATAACAGTAAGTGCAACACGTTCGTAGTGATTCGAGATCTGGTCATAAGGCCTGCCATGCATCAGAATTCAAAAATTAATATCTTCTAATCTATGGGAAATAAAAAAAATGATTTTTTCGGGATTTTCCTGCATTGGGGTGATCTATGCATGAAAAAAAAAATCGTAAGAATCGGAGATGGTGTGGAGGATAGCATCTGACGATTTGGCGTGGAATGACCCTACTGTAATTCAGCAAAAATCTCAAATTTGGATGCTTTACACAAATTTCATTTCAGAAAAATAATGTGCCATGTCACAAGGCTCAGATCGTCACACAGTGGTTCCAGGTGCACGACAGTGACTTCAAAGTGTTAAAATGGCCTAGACCCCAGAGTCCCCATCAACTGAATACCTGTGAGATGAGATTAAGATAAACCATTCAAACAGAGATCCTCCTCCAGCAAACATTCAGCAATTGAAAGACACCATCACATCCGCTTGAATGAACGTACCTGTAGAGCAAAATTATTACCTCATTGAATCCATGCCTTATTGAATTGAGGCTGTTTTGTACGCCAAGGGTGGCCCAACACATTATTAGGCACGTATTCTTAATAATTTGCTACTTCAGTGTATGCATGTGTGTGAGAGAGAATTATTATTTTTCTTGTCAACTTTCTTGGCCAGAACTGGTTAGCAAAAGGCAAAGACATTCATTTTATGCATGGGAATTCAGGAATTTTTTAGCGATATGGCAGGTTTGTAGAATGACTGCCTTTTGAATTTGGTGAAGCAGTCTCTGTGGCAATCCTAATTCCTCAAAAATTTTCAGAAAGTTATTTGGTACTACTGAGATTGCCGAAACGACAACTGGTACAATGTGTTATGGCTTTGTTTCCAGTTCCTTTGGATTTCCATTTGCAAGTTGCCATATTTTGAGATTTTTTCAGATAAAGTTCTTTGGATATTTTCTATAAGTGGAACTGCTACATCTATCAAATGTATCTTCAGGTTTTTGCCTACAATTACAATATCAAGTCGATTGTGGTCAATGGTCTTGTTTGTGATGATAGGTTTGTCCCAGTATGTCATGTAATTCTGATTGTTGAGAACAAGTTCTGGTTGGTACTTGTAATAAGATGGAATACAGTCTTGGATAAGGCCATATTTAATGCCTAGCTCTTAATGTAAGATCTTGGCTACCTGTACCAGATAAATTTTTATTATCCCCTACTTGATTTTTAAATTGCATGAAATGTTCTTTTAAAAATTGGTTTACAAGTTAGGGTGTGAAAGCATTGTCAGTGAAATAGGGTAATTCTCAAGGCAATCAGTTGTCAACATTCTGTGCTCTCTACAGAGGTAATCTTTCAACGAAAGATTTTGGATGGTGGCATCTTTATTTGGTTAAAAGTGTTCTAGTGAGTCTGTCAAGTTCCTGTAGATCAGTATTGGTCCATTTAGGGATCCCAAAAGAGTAGGCTAATATAGGAATTGCCCAGGATTATCATTATTATCACTATTGATCAGATTATTAGTATTATTATTACTGATCAGATTATTTTACTATTATTATTATTAAAATCATTGAATTCATTGATACATTTTACACAAGGATGCATGATTTGAGACAAATAGCCCTTGCATCAACTTTTTTTTATCCCAACCCACAATGAAGTAAACCAAATATTTCTTAGTAATTTCACTATACTACTGTCCAGCAGTAGGTAACACGACACATTTTAACCCATCAAATCCAATACAAACTTATTATCAAACAGAGGTCATCACTCTTTCCACGTTTATAAGTGAGTCATGGAAAAATTCTCATTGAAAAGGAAAGAGTGATGACCTCTGTTTGATGTTCCTGGTCCACATCAAATGCCTGTATTAAACCAACTTATTAATATAAAATGTAAAAGTTTTCCCTTTTATATTTGTAACTCAAGAACAAAATTGCCAGAAGCTTATATCTATCCCTATGAATTAATTACATTTACACATGAATTAATGACTTGCCTTTTAAACTGGATAAAAAAACAAAACAATACAGAACAGTATGAATATGGTCACAATTCTGGAAAGTGAGAGAAAAGAACACTTCTTTGAACTTACCATACAAAGTCACTTTCTTCTGATCATTACCCAGCTTATTAATTGCTTTACAGATGTATTGCCCATAGTCTTCACGCTCTACGGTCTTAATGCGAAGACGTGTTTCTGTAAATCCTGAAGCTGAGGTAAAACTAGAGATGTGATGATCTCGCTGATTATCATATAACTGAATTCTGTCTTTCACCCATAATATAGATGGTTCTGGATAAGCCTCTACTTGACAATACAGATCTGCATCATAATCGGCAGCCTGCCCATAGCGTTCTTTTGGTACAGACACGACAGGTGCAACTAAAAAACAAACATTAAAACATCACTTGGAAATAATGTGCCAATATTGAAATTTCAATTCCACTGTACGGTTCACATGTCATTTTTCAAACAGTTTTTACAACAAAAGAGAGGGAGGGAGGGAGGGAGGGAGGGAGAGGGAGAGAGAGAGAGAGAGAGAGAGAGAGAGAGAGAGAGAGAGAGAGAGAGAGAGAGAGAGAGAGAGAGAGAGAGAGAGAGAGAGAGAGAGAGAGAGATCATATCAGTTATTAAAATTATGATGATATCTATTACTTAAACAGTTCATATATAGCTAAAGAGCTAATGGCATTTGATTTCAATAATAAAATACATCAAAGCTGTGTACATCGTGAAACGGTACGGGTAGTAAAACTACATCCCAAGGAAACAAACCACCCAAACTGATACATAGCAAAATGTATTGGCCCATGGAAGCAGCAATTCCTGAAGAAAAATATACACAGTCGAGTCACATTATTGTGACCACCAGCTAATATCCAGAGTAACCACCCTGTGGAGCGCAGACAGCAGCTAGACGGGCTGGGAGTGACTCAATAAGGTGCTGGAAGGTGTTCACAGGTATATGGAACCATGCTGACTGCAGTGCATCTGACAGCTGCTGAAGGGTCCGCGTTGGAGGATCCATACAGCAAACAACAGGACCGAGGTGGTCCCACAGATGCTCAATTGGGTTTAAGTCTGGGGAATTAGGGGTCCAGGGAAGTACTTTGAAGTCTTCACCGTGCCCTTCCAGCCACTCAGACATTTCTAGCTGTGTGACACGCTGCATTGCCGTGCTGGAAGATCCCATCTGCCCCAGGGAAGACAATCAGCATGAATGGGTGTATGTGGTCTGCAAGGATGGATTCATAATGAATCCGGTCCATAGTGTCATACCCATGTATGAGTGGACCCAGAGAATGCCATGAAAACATTCCCTAGACCATAATGCTGCCCCCACCAGCTTGTGTTCTTCCAGCAATGGTTGAAGAGTGTTTGTTCTCCAATTTTTCTCCCCTTATATGCCAACGTCCATCCGTTCGAAGAAACAGAAAATGTGACTCATCAGAGAAGGCAATCCTTTGCCAATCAGTGGAGGTTCAATTCTGATACTGCCGAACGCAAGCCTTTTCTGCAGTTGCACCTTTGTTAGCGTAGGTGCAGTGATTATCCATCTGCATCAGAGCCCCATACGCAGCAGGGTTCGCTGATCTGTCATTTCAGACACACTTCCGGCAGCCCCTGGTTCATTTGGCAAGTGAGTTGCTCCACTGTAGCATGTCAATCGGCCCTCATGCACCTTCGAAGCCGACGTTTACGTCAATGGCACGTGGTACTCCGCAGTTTGCACATCGCTTATTCACAATGGTGCCATTTCTCTAATCACGATACACTTTAACCACGGCAGCACACGAACAGCTCACAAACTGCGCTGTTTCAGAAATACTGCCACCCTTAGCCTGAAAGCTGATAATCATCCCTTTTTGCAAATCTGACATATCGCTCCTTTTATCCATGACAGCAATGAGTGATATGTTTTCAGAATGCCTACGGCACACCTTATATACCCTCCAAGCCAGCTCACGACACATGCCTTTGTTCATTGGCTATGCGCTGTTGACATCTTTTTTTTATTTTTATTTTTTTATTGGAGGTTTAACGACCACCATGAGCAACTCAATGGGCTATAAGCAGTCTCCCGTCCCTAATTTAGGGTCACTGGTTCCAGGGAAGGGAGAGAGCCAGTGCCGTAAGACAAACACAACATCCATGCCTCACCGGGATTCGAACCCGGACCCCTTTCGGACGAATGATCAGAGGCCATCGCTTAGACCACTACGCCACCAGGGCGGCGCTGTTGACATCAAAAGTAGGAGGTGGTCACAATAATGTGACTCGACTGTGTGTATATATATATATACATATAATGACGGGAATGTTAGTGATAACTAAGGGTCACTTCCTGTGTAGCACAACAGGGCCATGGATGATCATGAAGCAGAAGATGCTGTTGTTCCCTGAAATCCAGTACAGCTGCAAGTTACAAAAACAACCTACAATTGGTTCAGCATAGTGGTTAGCTACAATCATCATGACAGCATGGTTAAGATAAAATGGTTTGGTTTAGGGATTGGCAGAAGTCAGCCATTGTGCAAATTTACAAGAAAAGTAACAAGAAGAACAGAAGCGACAACCCTGATATTTTTCTTTCCCTGATTAGCGTTCCTTCCAAATTTTACTGCAGCACACAGAATAAGAAGCTTAGAAAGGAAGTACAAAATCAGCAGAATGAAGGAAATACGTTTCAAGCGAGCTACAGAATGACAGGATAATGTATTTGTAATTAACATGGTTTGAGCTGATTTTGGAAGTCCGCTTAAAGAGTTTCTGAGTTTTCTAGCATTCCTAAAGCTGTTTTCCAGGAGTCAGTAACAACATCGGAACTTTTTAAAGTTTAATTTCCCTGAAAATGCATGTTTCCCATAGCTTAGACACTTCTTGCTGTATCAACCAACGAAAAGAGCAAATGCTTTCCATTTTGTTTACAAGAAAATGTTAAAGTTCAAAATCTGAACTTTAACTCTCCATTGCAATCTTTCATTTCCTGTAAAGTTGTTTTCTCTGCAAAGTGAGCATACAGTAGCATTTTTCACGCTTTCCAACCGTAGGTTGAAGAAGCGTATATGCTCCAGCTTTGTCCGTCCGTCCGTCTGTCCGCACGATAACTGGCGTAAAAATGGTTCGATTTCGATGAAATTTTAGTATGTGGTAGGGGACCACCGGGGGACGAACCCTATTGAAAATGGGACAAATGGGGTCAAAGGTCACAACGTAGGAGCGGAATAATTCCATTGCCCTTATGTGTCATAACTTGCGTAAATATGGTTCGATTTCAATGAAAGTTTACTATGTGGTAGGGGACCACCTAGGGACAAACATTATTGAAAATGGGACAAATGGGATCAAAGGTCATGACGTAGGAGCGGGATCATTCCATTGCCCTTATGTGACATAACTTGGATAAATATGGTTCGATTTCAATGAAAGTTTACTATGTGGTAGGAGACCACCTGGGGACGAACCCTATTCAAAATGGGTGAAGTGGGGTCAAAGGTCAGGACATAAGATCGGAATGCATTCCATTGCCCTTACGCGTCATAACGTGCGTAAAAATGGTTCAATTTCGATGAAATTTCAGTATGTAGTATGGGACCACCTGGGGACAAACCCTATTGAAAATGGACGAAATGTGGTCAAAGGTCAGGACATAGGATTGCGATCCATTCCATTGCCCTTATCCCATATTATTAAGCTGGACGTCAAGTAATTTTGCTTCCTATACTTCCAATGGAAAAACTTTTGTAAACATTTCCTTCACAATTAATGTGTTCCCAAGGATGAAAATTTGAACATCGATTAAAATAACTTCATATTATAACTTGGAAAACTTAATATTTTCTAAAACATAACCATAATTATATTAAAAATCAATCACTTTTCCTTTGGTGGTGTTGAAACCAGAGAAAAGATGGCGCGACCTGTACTTTGATGACGTCAGTGGACAAAAAAATGTTGGATTGCATAATTACGGTTATGGTTTAGAAAATATTAAGTATTCCAAGTTTTGAAATGAAGCTATTTTAATCGATGTTCAAATTTTCATCCTTGTGAACGCATTAATTGTCCAGAAAAAAGATGGTGCGACCTGTATTTTCATGAAGTCAGTAGACAAACAAATGTTGAATTGCATAAATATGGTTATGTTTTAGAAAATATTAAGTATTGCAAGCTATAAAATGAAGATATTTTAATCGATGTTCAAATTTTCATCCTTGGGAACGCATTAAATTGTGAAGAAAATGTGTACAGAAGTTTTTCCATTGGAAGTATAGGAAGCAAAATTACTTGACACCCACCTTAAAGTAGAAATTCTTGTATGTATGTATGTACATTTTATTTTGAAAACAGCTCTAAGAATTTTGATGAAAGTCGTTAACCTACCATTTTCTGGTACTAGAAATTGATTTAGCTTGATCTCGACTTTAGGAGAATTCGTTTAGTGGGTTAAATAACCACCCCGAATTATAACGTTTTTAGTGATGGCGTTGTTCCATTAATGTTACCAATGCTTAGAAATCTTATGATGTCATAATCTCGCCTTTGAGAATGTTGGCGCGCGGCCACGCCATCTGTCTCATTACGTCACTCATTGTGTGTGGATCCTATTAAAGTTTTATGACGTCACACTTGCGGCAAGCAGATGGTCGCGATTCCCATCTGCCTCATTACGTCACGCGTTGTGTGCGTATGTCGGTCCGCAGGATAACTCGCGTAACAATCGCTCGATTTTGATGAAATTTTAGTATCTGGTAGGGGATCACCTGGGAAGGAACCCTATTTAAAGTGAACGAAATGGGGTCAAAGGTCAGTACATAGGAGCGGGATTCATTCCACTGCTGTTATGCGTCATAACTAACGAAAAAAAGGTTTGATTTCTATGAACTTTTAGTATGTTGTAGGGTCTTGCCTGGGGACGAATTCTATTGAAAATGGGTGAAATGTATTCAAAGGTAAGACACAGGAGCAGGATCTATTCCATAGCCCTTATGCATCATAACTTACGTAAAAATGCTTTGATTGCGACAAAATTTTATCATGTTATTTCGGAGATATACCAAACCGGTTCTGTTGAATATCATCGAAATGGGATCAAAGGTCAGGGCACAGGACCGAGATTTATTCCACAGCCATTATTCTCATAACTTGAGTAATAACTTGAGTAATGATTTCTGGTATGTTGGAAAGCGTATTATAATCAATGCATTGTATGATTTTACTAACTTGTTGAACATTAATTTCACTTAAACAAAAGGAAAGCAAAAAATGACTAAGTATAGGGAAAACATACATTGCAAATGAAATTAAATAACAAAATTCGGTACTGCATTGCCCACTTTGCATGAAAACAATTTTGCATGTCTGACCATCACGGAAATGGCTCATTCCATCATGGGCAGATTATTAAGTACCGATTTTGAAATTTAATTTCGTTTTGAAAGGGGGAGGGTGACAAAAATGCTGGCTCCACTGACTGGTTTTGAAGAAGAGGCTGTAAGAAATAAGAAAACATGCATTTCATTAGAAAAAATTCCTAAAAAAAAAAAAGTTTCTCTTTTTCACTCACCAAAGATATTAAAAACAAGGAACATTAACAGAAAAATATATTTAAAAAAATAAGAATATAATGAGGAAGAGAAATGCAGAAAAAAAAGTTGCTTGGCAAGAAAAATTCAAAATCGCAAAACTCATGGAAAATTCTCATTCCTGCTAGAACAATAATTTCTGCATTCGGCCAGTGGACATGCACAAAGGAGTCCAAAAAATGCCACAATAAATGAATAAATAAAACAACAAAGAAATATCATGATATTAAAAACATCCAACAACCATTCCTAAAAATGTTTAATAAATGTAGGAAACTTGGAAATATGAAAATGAAGTTTACAAAGATGCTGAATATGAGATTTTTGATTGCCATAGTGAATTGAGTTTTCTGTACCCTATGCGGATCAATAATTTCCAAAGTGATTATGTAGAATCTCTAGAACTTGGAATGTCTAGGTCTTCTCTAAAGCAATGTCAAGGCATATGACAAAGTTTATCCAATCATGCCTATTGCTCACACAACCAGCAGGAGAGGATGAAGTGCATGCCATCTGGGAAAGCTGAACTCAAAACAGCTTCCAGCAGACAAAGAAATTGTCGATTTCGAAAAACAAAAAAAATGAAAAAGTTTGCCTCCCATTTTCTAAATGAGCAATGGGAGGCATGAAAAAAGCCCAAAGTACAATAATTTTCAGGAGCTAAATTTTTTTTTCAGAAGTCAATTAAATTTAAGGATAAATTCTGTGGAAGAAATATTTTTCTCATAATATGTGGAAATACATCAGAATTATTAACACAGCAATCAGACATCTCTGAATTGCCTGCTTTTACTGTTCATCACATAACATTATTCTCATCAGAAAACTTAAAAATTACATCTCCTTAAGGAGGAGCAGGAATTGAACCTGATTTCTGTTTCCGTTTGAGCACGCTATCTATTACACCAAATACTGGCAATTCAGTGATGTCTACTTGCTGTGTTAATAACTCTCGCATATTTTCACGTATTACGAGAAAAATATCTCTTCCACAGGATTTATCTGAGAGACTGGTGATTTACTTAACTACACTACGATGAAGCAGAATTTGCTTCAACTGGTGAAAATCAGAGAACATTCTGATTCTTAATGCTCAGAATCAGGGTTCGTACACTTTTGGGGGAAAAAATTCAAGGACTTTCCAGGCCTTTTCCAGGACATATACAAAAAATTCCAGTATGATTATTACGCTTTACAGTATCATGTTCAAATGATTTTCTAAAAGTAATTTCAGTTTTAAGTAATAAAAATGATGAAAGATGCAAATGGATGAATGTGCTTTATGCAAATGAATCAAGTTTATCAAGCACAAGATCGTAAAGAACGAATTCTGTTCTTATGCCCTGACCTTTGAATTCAAGCTGGACCATTTTCTACAAGGGTAGGTTTCTCCTCCCTGATAACATACCAAAACTTTGTTGCAATCAAACAGATTTTATGTGAGTTAACATTCCTAAGCTTGGAGAACGAATACTGCTCTTATGTCTTGGCCTTTAAATTTAATTTAGACCTTTTTCAACAGGGTAGGTTTCCAGGTTGTACCCAACACAAACCCAAAGCATAAACGTTTCTGCAACCATAGTTCGAAAGGGTTAGTAATTTCGAAAATAAAAACATAACGAACAGCGCAAAAACTAGCTCATAAATAGAATATTTGAAACTACAGTATGCACTCTCAATTATTAGGGATGGTAGAGGGGAAGGGAATAGAACTGTCCAAAATTAGCATGTTTTCGTTACGCTAGGCGCTTAAGCACGGCTGAATTCCTTAGATACCCCCAATGTTCAAATGTGCTGATGTTCATGGAATGAAAATGAAATGGTTGATCAGCTATGATGACCGCATAAAAGTTCGGGGGGGGGGGCAATTTTTTTTTAATTTTTTTTTTAGTTTATGCAACATTTTACATCACTCCAGTATTTATCTTGTCATCATCAACAATCGCAATGCAACTACAGCTTACGGTCGCGGATATCGGCAACAGAAAATCTGTCATATCACTAAGTGATACAACACACAGTATCCTGTTACAATGTATTGTAATTGAAAAAAAAAAAAAAGGATGTGGGAAAAAAGAAACTTTCAGAAATTAAGATCATCAAGTCATGCGTTTCAAAAATCCGTTTTCCTTTGTAATGTTTAAAAACATGTTTTTGCTTTTTTACCTGTAGTGTATAATAAAAAAAACAGTTGATTTTTTTTATGGAATCAGACGTCCTTATGTCTGATTGTCTTCATCTGAGTTCACATGTTAGCTACTGTGTACAAGTAGACCTATTTTTTCAGCTCAAAAATATGTAGTTTTGTATATATTCACAGTATAATTCATTCCTTATTCCCACAGAACTGAATTCAGCATATGCAAAATGAAGAACATCAAGACCCGCCCAACACCATATTTCTGATTGTCTGCTGTTTATATTCAAGAAATGCAAATATGGATCAATGGTGAATGCAGCAACTATGATTTTTATTTATTACCAAGAAAAAAAAAAAAAAAAAAAAGAGCCGTGAACCGTGAAAGCTGTAAAGCTGAAACGGATATTTCTCTCACCCTCCCCCCTGCTCAAAAACATTCCGATTAAGATCAAACAGCAGGAGGACGCGTCCACGCGCACGCACACAACCTTTGGAATGTCCTGATGGAACGGCTTCTTTTCATTTGGCACATCGCCATAAATCACCACCTGCAGCTCACTGAACTGTCAAGTTGCACCCTTCCTCCTTCACCCTAACTATAACAGAAAACGTAAAAAAAAAAATTGCTCCCCAATTTTCGACAAAATTAACAAATTTACGTCATGATGTTGCAATTTACTAAAATACCGTTTATCTGCTAAATATCGCTTAAATCCATTGAAAACTTTTTAATTATAGATGATTTTTTTACTAAAACAGTAACTCAGACGTCTGAATAAAAATGTATGTTTGTAATTCAAATAGAGTACATATAATCACAGAAAAAATTATTAAGGATCACTCTGTTTAAATAAACCATGGCATCTAAAAAAATAATTCACTTGCTTTTCCCGTAATTTATAATTACTGTTTCTTTTTTCAATCCGATTATGCAACAGAAGATTTTTTTTCCATCTGCTAAAGTTCCTAACGGAATTTGGCGAAATTTGTACTAGAACTTTATTGTGATGTATCTTAACCACTGTAAAAATTTTACTGTGTTATTTTCAAAATTCGGAAAAATGGATTTCTGAAAATTTTCTCCAAGTCCTTTTGAGCTGTGGAAGTGATAAACAGGTGTTTGCTTTCTTCCCAACCAAGGGCTTCAGATCAGCACTCCCAGCTGTCAATCAACCGTTGCTATGGTAACAAACACCCTTTCTGCTGGAGGCTCACTCTATCCAAAGAGAATTTAGAATTATTATTTTGTTAATAATTCTAAATTTAAGGATTTTTAGAACTCTGAGGGGAAACAAGAAAAAAAGGCTTTTTAAGGAGTTTTTAAATTCGACGAGGCATATGAACCCTGGTGTTCAGGCAACTTTCTGAAAAGTTTCATGAGACAAATCAAAATTTATACATATTTACTAACTTTGTTTATCAGGCCGATAAACACATCATTCAGCAAGTGAAGAAGCTATGGAATGAAAGGCATAGTAGTGAAGTTAGTCAGAAGTATGTATACTACTGGGTGCGCCATATAAAAGAGGCTGCGTGGCCAGACGTTGTTAGGTGGGTTTCCGGTTAAACTTTTAACTGGTTTCTGCATGCACAGCTGCAAAGGAATCTCCAGAGTGGTTAGTCACAGCCAGATCGGTGTAGGTACACGGTCATAAGTGTAAGTGAAGAGAGAACTAAGGCAACGGAAATGGTTTTAAGTACGGAGCAGCGGATTTTTATTGTGGAACAGTATTTTAGAAATAACTCGTACAATGTTTTAAATGAGTTCTTTACAGAAAAAATTTCATATTGTGCAGCACCAGCGAAATCAGTGGTACAGAAGTTAGTGCGGAAATTTTGTGAAACCGGCATGGTGGGTGTGCAACAGGAAAAGAAACAAACCCAAGATAATTCGTACTGAAGACAATATCAAGGATGTGTGCACAATGATGTTAAAAAGCCCTTGGAAGAAGTCGATTCGCCGATTATCGTCTGCAATGGGAATATCTGCCACGTCATGTCGACGCATATTTAAGGTGAATTTGCATTTTCGGTCATACAAAGTTATGGAGATCCAAGAACTTAAAACTCCTGCTTATGCAAAACAGATGCAATATTGTAAGTGGTTTTAGGAGACCATTGTCAGCGGTGAAATGGACCCAACACTTTATAAAACGACAGAGATGAAGCATGGTTTCATTTGTCCGGGTATGTCAATGAGCAAAACAGCAGAATTTGGACCGACACGAATTCCAGACGGACAATGGAGACTCCTCTGTACGACCATAAGATAGGCGTTTGGTTTGCTGTGTCTGCAAAGAGGATAGTCGGCCGATTCTTTTTCACTGACACCATCAACTCAGAGTGCTATGTTCAGCAACTGTTCAACCCATTTGTTGCCACACTTACAGAAGAAGAGCGAACATATGCTTTCTTTCAGCAGGACGGTGCAACAGCGCATACTGCGCGGAACAGTCTACGTGCTGTGCATGAAGTGTTTGGGGAGGACAGAACTGAATCGAAGGGACTATGGCCACCCAGATCACCCGATCTCTCCACCTGTGACTTTTATCTGTGGGGAGCATTGAAAGGGAAAGTATACGCAACTAATCAGCACACCCTTGATGAATTAAAAGTAATGTTACGTATGCGATAGCCCAGATTACTGCCGATGAGTTGTGGCACTTTACGAACAACATGTTTTGTCGTGCGCAGCTGTGTCTTGATGTCGGAGGACAGCACTTTCAGCAATTGTTGTAAACGCAGGTAAATTACTCTTGTTTTCTGTCATTTCAACTATTCATTACCATGCATAGTAACATTGCCTGACTGTTGTTGTTCATTATACTCAGGCCTCTTTTATGTGGCACAGCTTGCAGAATCTTAGAGCAGTCAGGAAAGAGCAAAGTACTGGAAGATTAAAAAGGGATGCCATGTGCCCTGAACTTTGTTTCTTATTTGTATCAATAAAATAGTTTTAAAAGCTTAGCAAAGTAGATGCATCAAAAAAATAATCGAAATTAATGTGGCCAAAGGATTTTGGAAAAGTGCATTTATGCAGATCATCAATTAAGTCAACAGTACAAAAGACAATGGCAGAGAACATTTTCAATGATCAGTGCATTTAAATCCATACTTTTTTAGTATCACTTAAAGCGGATATAAATATCTTTAATACATTTTAAGACAAATAAAATCTGATCTCCCTCTTCTGAGTTCTTAACTGGTTCCTATTCTTTATAGTTGCAACTAATACATTTTAAGACAAATAAAATCTGTTCAGAAGTCAGCTCTTTAAAGCAAGATCATCTGCCAAATGAAAGATAATGAATGAAGGTATTAGATTTTATTTCCTGTTGATGCATCAAACATCTCCATTTACAGTGATCTTGGCATGCAACTGGAACTTCACTGACATCCATTGCACACATCTTACATTTTCCCCAAGGGGTTTTGTACTTCACAGTCATTATAAGTGGGTGAGTCATGAATATTGATCAGTGAGGTATATGTATTTGGATCAGTGCTAACACAAAATACAGTGAGTATCAGTTCTTGAAATAAAGGCATTATTATTCGATGGTCTGCAGCCCACATTGTGCCAAACTTGGGATTCCAGCACGATACCATGCCTTGTCTTTTGAAGCAAAGAATTCCTGGACCCCTGAAGTGCCTGCCACACAGAAAGTGAGCCACGGAGTGAAACAGATAGTAGTCACTCGGTGCTAGATCCGGGCTATAGGCTGGGTAGGGCAACAGCTTGATACTCCTAAGCTCCTGAATTTTTGCTTTGGTTGAACGTGACATGTGGAAGTGTGTTACCCTGCTGCAGAAGACCCCCCTCCCCCCAGTTAACCAGGGCATGGTATTTTGGGGCCAGAATGGTGTACATTCAGTTTAGTTGGGCTGAGTAAAGATCAGCAGTGATACCACAACCATCTGGGGAAAATTTATGGTGCACGGCACCATCACTGTTTCACCTTACACACAGCATCACCTTGTGCTTGGACCTTCCACGCTTGGCAACCAGTTGTAGTATCTGGCCAGGGTCTAGCCATTGGTTCCGCGTGTCTTGATTGAGGTAAAAGATCCATTTTTCAACAGACGTATTGTGACGGCTGATGAGATGCTCATTGGTAAGGTTGCCAAGCAAATGACGATAGATCTCCACTCATTTGTGGGCTTGGGCAGGTGTCAATTCAGGTGGATGACTCAGCAGCTTCTGTTGGTCTTCCCAAGCTTGTGAAGATGATGAACAATGCTGAATTGTGATGTAGCAAGTTGTCTGGATAATATAGGTTTGGGGAATCTGGGAGGGCGAAAAAAATCACCAACATTCTGGTATGTATCAATATTTATGATTCAGCCTCTGTATATCTTTTTCCCTTGAAGACATTCTTGTATCTAGACCTTCCATGATTTCCTCCACCTTCCTTTACCTTTCTTTCCTGCCACATGAACTGAATGCATTCTCTTAGCATCTCATCGCTCATTCTTTCAACACTGCCTACCCACTTCACTCATTTTTCCTTCACAGTACACATCTTCGTTCCTCACATGATTGGAACACATCTTGTCACACATTCCTGGTATGTAATACCTCTACAGCACACACTACTTCAATATATGGTAGTGAAACGTGGGTGTTTCTTCTGAAATACCCACGTTTCACTACCATATATTGAAGTAGGAACAACTACACTTGCATACACAGACATCGGAGACCTTTTTAGTACCCATCAGTCCTGTGAAATTCTCCAACAGCAGCAGTGTTAGAATTAGAAATAATCATTTTACTGGCCCAGCGGACCACTAGAATTTGCAAGCCACTGGTCCGTAAACGAAAAAAATAAAAAACTTAGATGTTTACAATAAATGTAGAAAATAATGTATCATTTCAATAAAATTACTCCGATGATTGTTTTTAAAACATCTAACATAAAAGTGTAACTAACAGGATGAAGAATGTTTCCAGAATAAGATTCCGATGAATTGGTGATGTAGTAGAGTAAGAGTGCATTCCCAATCTGTTTTTAAGTAACAAGGGAATGAAGAGACTCCAAGGGTACAAAAATTTGCATACATTAGCAGCCTTTTTTTATATGCTTTATTGTTTAGTGCTGAGCTTCCTTTTCCTTATTTTAGTCTTATTGCTCATTCCTCCTACTAACCCATTAAGTTAGTTTCAGTCACCCATTGAATACTGTTTCATGTGAATTACTCTTTTACAAAAATTACCTTCACACATCCAATTGAAGTCCTCTGCTAGTGTGTTTTCTTGGGGTAAAAATAAAAGCTGCTGTCTGGTGTCAGTATCTGTAGCATTCACTTGGGTGGGTGAATCCGAGGAAGAGCAAAACATTTATTTTGCTTACTTCTGCTCATTATGAATGGTGGTTTATTTCTCATTTCGTGGGATCCTAATACCATGTAGGGCCACCTCAAACCTTAACAACAGCTTTGCAGTGCTCCAGCATAGAGTGAATGATTTCCTCCAAATGCCTTTACCAAATCGTGATATCAAACTCTTGTAATACGCTCCTGCAGTTGTTGTTTATTGTCAGGCCTCTGCTCTACAACTGTTTTTTTTTTAATACACCAGACATGAATAATAATGAGACGCATACAACATATTAAATCCGTTTATTTTTGTAGTGTAGTCAACACAAAGATTCGCCAAGCTTTTGTACTCCACTGGGAGGCTTTTTCAAGGCAATGGTAGACATAAAAGAGAGAATTGGAACATGTAAAGAATGAAGATGATTTTTGAAAATAACATGGGACATCACGAGCATATTACATGAATTTTTTATCACACAATTATACGGTGCGCAGTGATATGCTTCCATCTTTTAATAACACATGCCAAGCCAGTGGAGACTATATCATTGCACGCCAGTTTGCTGGATAGAATTTCCACTGTTTTCCTAGCACATCACCTATCCTCCTTACTCTTGCCTTCAAGGCATACTTCACCCTGTCTGCTGCTACCTACCTACATCACCGCTGAGACCGCGTCCCTTCTCCCAATAACTGCATGCCGTGTCTAACCTCGCTTCCGGCTTTACTAGACCCCCTTCGGAGCCCAGCTTCCTCAGTACTTTGGCTAAATGCTTCTATAGACAGACTTACATTACTTTGAAAATACATTAACACAATATATACTACAATATGAATACAATGGCTAATGGTAGTCTGTTAGACAGGCTGGCGTCTGCTTGTGTTTGAGAATGTCTAGTGGAAGTTATTACTCTAATGGTTGATGCTATCAGCATGTGAACAGAGATTTCCCTTATCTGGGTGTGATGAATAACAGCTTCTCTTCCCACCACACAATGAATTCCAAAAAGTTGTATAATTATCTTCTCTCCGTACGTATGAAGCATGCTTTCCAAGTATCATTAAAATGTCACGTGGTGTTAACATACTGTATAATAATTATACATAATACAAGAGTTTTGGCGATATTCCAAGCATAATGTCCATTCGTTCTACTCATTGGAATAACTAATTCTTCCGCTCTTACACTGACCTTGGACTCTTATAGGACATTTTTAACCTAAATACAAATATTGGGTATCAGGTTTAGTGAGAAACGGGTTTTGCTTCCACGGGGCGCTCCATTGGGAAACAATGGCACGCGCAACAGTAACAAGAGCCCCTGTGATTCTTGAAAACTGACACAATTATAAGCTTCAGTGAAAATTAGTGTTGAGGTACCAGCTAGTTCTGTGTGACAATGGCCAAAAGACCCCGACTCACTGGGTTTTGTTCCAGAATCCTTCGGAGGAATAACCAACTGGAACCGTCGGCTGTGGGCTAATCCCCCACACTGGTGTACTTTCCTGATTAAAAAGACAAAAAGAAATACTCTTACAGACTCTAGTGTGGGATATGGTGGACCTACCACACTTGAGAAGAATGGTCCACCATGGAAACGATATGGAAATGGCAAATGGCGTATGAGAAAGAGATCTCGGCTGAGTGAGTGTAAGATTGGTGTATGGAATACTAAAGGTATAAATGGAAAGATAAATGAGGTGATTGAAGAAATGAATAAGTATAGATTGGATGTGCTGTGTGTAAGTGAAACTAAAAAGAAAAAAACTGGGATAGAAGAAGTGAATGGAACAGTGAGTGTGTGGTCTGGAGTATTGGATAATGTGAGAGGACAGACTGGTTTAGGTGTGATTTTAAGAGAAAAGATGAAGAACAATTTGATTCACTATAGCTGCATAACTGAGAGAATACTTTGGTTCATTCGAAAGTGAAACTTCAAATAGTAATTGTTGCAGTGTATGCTCCTGGTGACTCGGAACCTTCCGAAAGGAAGGAAGATTTCTGGAATGAACTGAAAGCTGTTTTGAGCCAGTTTGGTGCTAAAGAGAAAATTATAATAGCAGGAGACTCAATGGTAGAGTAGGTGTGCAGAATGTGATTTCTGATAACATTCTGGGTAAGTTTAATAATCCTTGTGTGAATGATAATGGTGAAAGATTAATTGAACTCTGCATTGAGAACAATTCGTGTGTATCTAATACATTTTTCAACCACAAGTATATCCACACATATACTTTGGAAAATCATACTCTGTGTCAAAAGAGTGTAATAGATTTTGTTGTTTACGATCAACATCTGAAACACTTAGTTGTTGACACTCATGTGATAAGAGGGGTGGATGCTGGCTCTGATCATTACTTGGTAGTGTCAAGAGTGAAACTGAATGTTGGTTGGAGGAAAAGGAATAGGATGGAAAGCATAAAGGTTGAAAGGCTCCTTGAAGGTTATCAGTGTTACTCTAGTTTACTCAGAAAACTGAAGGAGCTGAAGTCATGTGAGAGGGATGTAGCAAAGAAGTGGGAATGTTTTAAGAACTGTGCTGTCACTGCAGCTGAAGAGGTTTGTGGTACTACAACAGTGGGTAACTTTAAAGATGATACTTGGTGGAACAGTGAGATTACAGAAGCAGTAAAGAGAAAGAAGGAAGCATATTTGGGGATGCTGCACGGTAGAGTTTCTGAGGATGAATATTGCTGTAAGAAGCGTGAGGCAGCTAAGCTGGTTCACCAGAGTAAGGCAAAAGATAGGAAGGAAAAAGCGGAAAGGCATGAATTGGCTTTTTGTAAAGATAGAAAAACTTTCCGGAAGTGCATGAGACACAGGAAAAATAGGGGAAAGAAAGTTGCAAGTTGTGTGAAGAATAGGATCAGAGAAATAATATGGGAGCTCAGTGAGTTAAGTGAAAGATGGGGTGAATACTTCTGTGAGTTATTAGATCATCAAAGCAAAGGTGATTCTGAGGCAGAAGCAGATGATGTCACAATGAGAGATAGAAGCACAGGAGGGATCTCAACAGAAGAGGTATGTAAAATTCTAAAATCATTTTCAAATGGTAGGACTTTGGTACTTGATGGCATAACTGCTGAGATGTTAAAATATGGTGGTGAATCTGTGATTGGCTGGTTAACTGAAATTTGCCAGTTGTGCTGGGAGTTAGGAATGGCCTCTCAGGATTGGAGGAAGCTGTCATTGTTTCCTTGCATAAGATGAAAGGTGATGAGACTAAATGTAAGAACTATTGTGGTATCAGTTTGCTGAGTGTGCCAGGGAAAGTGTTTGGAAAGGGCATTATTGATAAGGTTTGAGGTCTTACATCAGGGAAAGTGTGGGATGTACAGAGAGGTTTTATGCCTGGTAAGGGCTGCACTAACGAAATTTTTGCATTGCATATGATGATCAAAAAGTATGTGTCTGTTGGTAAGAAAGGTTTTGCAGCCCTCATAGATTTAGAGAAAGCTTACAACCAAGTAAATAGGATACATTTGTGGAAGGTATTGAATAAATATGGTTACTTGGAATCTATTTAATAAAAGCCATGTATGCTGGCAGTAGAGCTTGTGTAAGAGTGAATGGTATTGTATTAAAATGGGTTTCTATTGGTGCATGAGTCACACAAGGTTGTGTACTGTCACCATAGCTGTTTAATATATTTATTTATGGATGTGTGCATGCGTGATGCCAAGATGGACTATACTGGTTTATGTCTTGGTAATATCAGTGTGTGCAGATTGCTATATGCTAATGACACAGTCCTGTTGGCAGAGAGCAAAACTGAGTTGAAGATTATGTTGTCTTGGATGTATGAAGTTAGTATGAGATTCAAACTGAGTATAAATAAAGGAAAAATCTAAGTTATGGTTTTTGAGGGAGGAACTGTTAGTACTGAATGCAAGGTACAGTTGGCACAGTTATATGAGTTTGTGTATTTAGGAAGCATGTTTGACAGAGAGAACAAATTAGATGGTGGAATTAGTAGGTGAGCAAATTCTTCATTGAAAGTCATAGCTGCTTTTGGAGGTTTTCACAGGAATGGTGGGTTCTCAAGAGAGTCTTGAATGGCTGTGTATGAAAGTGTAATTGTTCCTACTCTGATGTAAGGCAGTAAAACCTCGGTACTACAGGAGAGACATAGGTGTCATTTGTGTGCTGGAGAGATGTGTTACTTACGTGGTGTTTGTGGGAAGAAACATTCTGATCATGTGAGAGATGAAGATGTGTTGCAGTTGTGTAATCTGAAGCAAAATGTTGTTAGCAAGATGGAGCCTAATATTATTAGGTGGTTCGGCAATGTTGAAAGAATGTGTGATGAGATGCTTACTAAGAACATTTTTTCAGCACAAGTGGCAGGAAAGAAAGGCAGAGGAAGGCCAAGGAAGTCATGGGAGGATCAGATTCAGCAGTGTCTGCATGAGAAAAAGATTATGAGTATGAAGTATAGAAGCTCTTGTGTACATTGTGTGATGGATTTCAGTGAAGCCAGAGTAAAATGTCAAAATCACTGTAAATGGAGAAGTTTGATGCGACAGCAGTAAGTAAATAATCAGTTAAAATCTGGTGGTTTGTATTTCTTTGTGGAGCTAACCCCTGAATCTCAGAGAACAACTTAATGATATGTATGCATGATAAGTGAGAATAATGCTAACCAACCGTACAAACATTGTACATGAAATTTTTACTCACCTTCCTAGTGCAGTGACATGGTGCAGAGTCATTTTGGAAGATGCAGGATTCAGTGTCACTAAATTGTTTCTGGATTGTTGGAATTAGCTGGGCAGATAAGATGTTTTTGTAGCACTCTGCCTTCACAGACCCATTTGTAAAGTGTAGTCTGCCGACATACACAATGGAGAAAACAAGCAAAAACCAGGATCCATACTATTTGTCTTTCATAGGTCAGCATAGCTGCTCATACCCTCCAGTTTAAAGTATCCCACTTTGTCTGTATTCATGCTAAAGTTATGTGCCCTACAGGCATTTGTGTTTAAAATGATGTGCCGTGATTTTGAAACTATGTACCTACATGTCACTACATTTATTTGATTCAGAATAATGAAATAATAATGCCTCCTTGCTTCTTTTTCTTTCTTTCTTCTTCTTTTTTTTTTTTTTTGTTTTGTTTTTGCAAAGTCTGTACCCCTGAGCTTTTTTACGCTTTCCAACCGTAGGTTGAAAAAGCGTATATGCTCCAGCTTTGTTCGTCTGTCCATCCACACAATAACTAGCGTAAAAACCGTTCAATTTCGATGAAATTTTAGTATGTGGTAGGGAACTACCTGGGGATGAACTCTATTGAAAATGGATGAAATAGGGTCAAAGGTCACGACATAGGAGCAGGATCCATTCCATTGTCCTTATGCGTCATAACTTGTGTGAAAATGGTTCGATTTTGATGAAATTTTAGTATGTGGTAGGGGACCACCTCCGCGCGAACCCTGTTGGAAATGGACGAAATGGGGTCAAAGTCACGACATAGAAGCGGGATCTATTTCATTGCCCTTATAGTTCATAACTTGCATAAAAATGTTTCGATTTCGATGAAATTTTCGGATGTGGTAGGGGACCACCGTGGAACGAATTCTATTAAAAATGGACGAAATGGGGTCAAAGGTCAGGACATAGGAGTGGGATCCATTCCATTGCCCTTACGCATCATAGCTTGCATAAAAATGTTTCGATTTCAATGAAATTTTAGTATGTGGTAGGGGACCACCTGGGGTCAAATTTTATTGAAAATGGACAAAATGGGATCAAAGATCAGGACATAGGAGCGGGATCCATTCCATTGCCCTTATGCGTCATAACTTATGTAAAAATGCTTTGATTGCGACAAAACTTTATCATGTTGTTCCAGAGGTACACTGAACAGGTTCTGTTGAATATCATCGAAATGGGATTGAAGGTCAGGACACAGGAGCAAGATTTATTTCACAGCCGTTATCCTCATAACTTGACTAAAAATGCTTTGATTGCAACAAAACTTTATCATGTTGTTCCGGAGGTATACTGAATCGGTTCTGTATAATATCATCAAAATGGGGTCAAAGGTCAGGACACAGGAACAATATTTATTCCACACTCATTATCCTCATAACTTGAGTAATGATTTCTGGCATGTTGGAAAGTGTATCATAATCAATGCATTGCATGATTTTACTAACTTGTTTTATAATACACTAGAACCCTCCAAAGCAATGACTAACCTTTGTATTTTTATGACAATTATTACAAGCATCATTTTTATCTTTGCTTTGTTTTGGGGCTTTAATAACCCTTTAAATCATATAAGACAAAAAGATGACCCCATCCCTAATATAGAACTTGTGGTTCCAGGTGAGTGTGACAGCCAGTGATAGAAGAATGAACACTAATTGTATGTCTTGTCTGTGAGGTCCAGACCTAGCAGTATAAACTAAACATATAGATTTCTTTTGCTAAATAAGAATATTTATGCCTACTTATAAAACTGTTATGGAATTCTAACAAAAAATAACTTTTTTTTTTGAAGAACCTCGTTTACGAAATCTTCAAAAGGAATCTTATACATGAATCCCTAAATAAATTTGGAAATTATTGGTAATGTAATTAACCTCAAGTGTGGTAAAAATTACATTTTCATTTTCAAAATTTTGGAAACATTTTTATTTGTAATTGCCTTTCATTCCACTTTTTCACAATCCTAATTCAAAACAGTATACAACAAGTTAATCAAGCTGGGCTTTAAGTTTGTATTAAAAGTGAACTTATAAATCTAAACCATCTGTTTCTAAAGTTCCTGCTTTAGAAGTACTGAAATGGGCAGGGGTACCTACCGACACTGGGGGTCAAAAATTCGCCCCCTCCTCTACCTTCAAGGAAAATTTTTATTGCACTGCACACAAGAACTAGAAAAATTCTTTGACATTTGAAATGTTATAAAAATAAAATATGGCTATTAATACCACTTACGTACATTCAACTTCCACACCAACATGGCGACGAGCTCCTTTACCCACTCCATTATCGGCAATGCAATAGTAAGTCCCTCGGTCAAGTTTAGTAATGTTGTGAATAGTCAAAATATTGCCTCGATACACAGCACCACCAGTAGGTAAAATATCATTGTTTTCACGTCTCCATGAGATCTTAGGTAAAGGAAAGCCTGTTGCATAACAACTAAGTGAAATAGCTGCACCTGATGTTGTAGCTATTGACTGAGTACTATTGTCCAATATCACTGGAGGAACTGAAAATTTAATAAGAAAGTTGGAGAGTAAAAAATTATGAAGATATAAAAAGTATCACATAGAATGCACAACATAACCACTACAATTTTAAGAAGAAAAATTCAACATAAAATCATGGAATGTTTTCTTCTGAATAAAACACACTAATATCATGCATGAATGTTTTCTGTCTTCAAAATAATTTCCCATAGCTACAGAATTAATAAAGAAACTCAGTCCATAAATTATGATACTGTACATAAAAATACACAAAACACTGTTTTAAAGTAACACCACAGCTATAATTTTGTTTAGTTTTGATGCTAATTGATGGCATTTGACATAAAAATTTCATTACAACTCTTTTAAGTAGTTTATAAATTGCATGTAACAAAATATTAATTAAACACAGTTGAACCCAGATAAAACAAGCTCATATAATACAAAGTTCCACATAAGCTGAAGTTTTTATAAAACCCTTGAACTTCGTAATATTCTCCCTTGTTTAACCACATATTACAATTTTGAAAAGAAAAAAAAAATTCTACATATTTAATTAGATTACTTATCAAGCATACTGATTAAAATAATGAACATATCGATTAAAAGTCGATGTTACACAAATCAAGTATCAACTTTTAATCAATATGACTAGAGATGTTTGCATTTATCAGCACATATGTATCGATTAAAATAGAATCTATACATAATTTCTCATTACTATGCTATTATTACAATCTATAAAGACATAAAAAAATTAATTTTATGGAAGTTTGCATCAAAAGTAAAGAATGTTCCATCCTTGGACCCCCAATTCCAATAGCATTGTCTCCCACATCATCATGGAACTTACCAAAATGTTCTCAAAAATGAACCATTTTCATGCTAGTCATCTTATATAAGCTTGAAGAACAGAGACCACTTACCGGATGAATATAGATAGCACAAAAATGCTTTCCATGTCTATTAACATGTAGTCAACAAAAGAACTGAAATAAATAAAATGATTAAGGGTAGGATGATGAGAATATTTGTTTTGAATTGGACATTGGAGTCTCATGGTAACATGCTGATCTTAAGAACAGACAGACGATGAGACAGCCAAATAAAAAAAAATAAAAAAAGATAAGAGTGACTGAGGGTAGGGTGATAAATTTTCATTAATTATGGCAGCTGTTTTTGCCTTGGTACCGCTATATTTTTTACTTTCTCGGATTTTGGAAACATTTTTCCAAAGAAAGGTTCAGCATGGTCAGCTACATTAATTGGTTATGTTCAACTATAAAAAAAGTGAACAAACATTCTGCACAAATTACATCCAGTTCATCATAAATTTAAACAAAATAAATTAATTTTGTATTTTTTTATGCTGTCAACATTAGATTTATAAATAATTCATCCAGAAATAATACAAGCATAATTATTGTTTTATCTCTGGGCTGTTTAAATTATCTGTAGACACTTTGTGTCTTTTGATATCAGGAGGTTCTTGAACTGTGTTCATTTGAATAGCCAGATACCACAAACCCAATCAGTTGCAATTCCTATAATCTCAAGAAATTAAAGGTGTGAATGGTTTCCCTGAGAAAGAATATCTTTATATACACTGACGGAAAAAAATCCCAACACCAAGAAGGGGTTGTGTTAGATAAACAACAGTTGGTAGGCGGTGAGAGAACATCTGTAAGATGACGTCTATGAAAATTTCGCGCTCGGCGCATATATATATAGTAGCGCCCCTCGAATGCAAAGCAGGTTTGCTGTAAATACGCGCTGTAACGTTCGTGAGCGTTAGTTATCGTTGAGATTCGACGTAGTGTGTTGATGTTAGTCAAGAATGCCTTTAAGAAGACGAAGAAGCCATTATCAACAGCTCACGGAGTTTGAAAGAGGTCATGTAATAGGGCTACGAAAAGGTGGATTTTCTTTCCGCAATATTGCAGAACGACTTGGCAGGAATGTAGCCACTGTGCATGATTGTCAGCAGCGGTGGTCAAGGGAAGGTACTGCCTCAAGAAGACCGGGTTCCGGCCGGCCACGTGTCACTACTGAGAGGGAAGACCGCCGTGTATGGCGTATGGCCGTGGCGCATCGTACTGCGTCTGCGGCAACAATTCAAGCTGCAGTTGCCACCACAGTGACACAACGAACTGTTACAAATTGGTTACTTGAAGGACAGCTCCGAGCCAGACGCCCTGTAGCGTGCATTCCTCTTACTCCAAACCACTGCCGTTTGTGACGTCAGTGGTGTCAAGCTAGAGCTCATTGGAGGACGGAGTGGAGATCTGTTGTGTTTTCTGATGAAAGCCGGTTCTGCCTGGGTGCCAGTGATGGCCGTGTGTTGGTTAGAAGGAGGCCAGGTGAGCGCCTGCAACCAACCTGTCTGCGGCCGAGACACACTGGACCTATACCTGGAGTTATGGTCCGGGGAGCAATTTCCTATGACAGCAGAAGCACTCTCGTGGTTATCCCACACACCCTGACGGCACAGTTGTACGTCGGTCTGGTGATTCAATCTGTTGTGCTGCCATTCATGAACAGCATTTCAGGGGGTGTTTTCCAACAGGATAACGCTCGCCCACAAACCGCTGCTGTAACCCAACATGCTCTACAGAGTGTCGACATGTTGCCATGACCTGCTAGATCACCAGATCTTTCTCCAATCGAGCACGTATGGGACATCATTGGACGACAACTCCAGCATCACCCCCAACCAGCATTAACCGTCCCTGTATTGACCGACCAAGTGCAACAGGCATGGAACTCCATCCCACAAACTGACATCCAGCACCTGTACGACTCAATGCATGAACGTTTGCGTGCTTGCATTCAACATTATGGCTGTACCGGTTATTAATGTACCAGCATTTCACATTTAAAATGGCTCTTCTCGCGCATACATTAAGCTGTGATCTTGAAACCTTAATCAATTAAATATGTTATCTATACAAATGTATTGCCACCATTTCATTCCTCTACAACTATTTTTTCGTGGTGTTGGGATTTTTTTTTTCCGTCAGTGTATATTTACACTTAAGTATAAAAAGTTAGCACACAATCCCCAAATCTGTAAACAAATGCTTCGAACTTCCTCGTCTCTGTTGTAGCAATGAATGATGCCACAAGTTCATTTTGGTTCTTGTGGTGACTTCTTTCATGTAAACATTCCTTGGAAAAGAAAAAGCCAAGTATTTCAGTTGCTAATGCCGATGCAGTGAAAATGAAATTTGGTTTCAACTATTAACCCTCCAACTGGCTAATAAAATATGATTCAGCTACTTTGAAAAACACCACAGGGATCCGTAAAAGCTGCTTCAAAATCGGCTGTCACTTCACGAGCGAAAGCAAAAATTCTGCCAGCACGAAAACTGGTCTTTCACCATGAAATTGTCACACATTTCTAAGGTCGGCATCACTGCAGGACATTGAACTGATGATTTGGTAACTTGCTTGAAGCCAAATTACAGGTAATGACTAAGAGGATGCTAGATTGCTTTAGCATGGCCCCACAGAATACTCTTGGCAACAATTAGTATATTGTGACTAGAACTTATGGAATATGATGTTTCTTTCAGTTAATAACAGTAAGAGATTAAAAATAAGAATTAATACATTCAACATACTTTTGAAATTGTATGTTGAATATCTTATTTTAATATAAATAATTTTGTAATATGTTACATAAGCAATAATTTCGTTTTAATTCATCAAACAAATAGTTTTCAAATCTATTGAGATAAAGAAATGAAGCAGTTATTAAGAAAAATAGGAAGCAACATAAGAATCTCCTCCAGTGGCCGATCGGTATGAGCAGGGGTCGAAACATATTTTGAAATTTAGGAGCCAGCCCCTCCCCCGAAACAAAGTATAAGTTCCTGAAACTCTATGTAGGACCAAAAATGCGGAAACAAGCTTTCGGGTATAAAGAAATGCCACCGTCAATTGTTACATATGATTTTTATGGATCTAAACAATAAATGAGCGTGAAATATAAAGCCAAACCTGAGAAATATAATAGGATCAAAATGAGTAGTATTTACACATTTTTCAAAGCACTGAAATTATAAATCTGGTTTTTGGGGAAACACACATACTTTTGGGATCACCAAATGCCAGGAGGTGTTAAGGGAATAAAAAAAAATGCAGTGGTATGCTAATGTAATTACGAACAAAAATGAAGCAGACTTCTGCATAAATCTGTGATATATTTCGCCAAACATTTTTCTAGGATGGAAGGTATATAATCTTATATATAAAACACAAAATGTCTGTTTGTCTGAAGCAGCAAAAACTCTCGAATGCTGAACTATGGCATCGTGAAATTTGCATAGCTTGTTAATATGGAATTTCTAGGTCATTGCAACTATTTTCAGATCTCTTAAGTTGTCCTGTTTGCGCGTTATGAATTAATTAATAAGCTAATCAATAAAGTCAGCGTCGTTTGCTACATCATTACTTTATCTGTTCCAAATCTGAAAGCATGTGACTGAATTCATCGCCGCGGCACATCCACAGGTGTTTCTATTCTTTGAGAACTGTGAATAAAAAAAATGCAAAAACGAACTTTGCGAAATCTTAATGAAACGGGCTGAAATTTTTATCAACACCATGAATTGGTAATAAGAGGAGTCCCTCAAAATTTCACCGGAATCCAGTCAAAACATTTTAAAATAGGCATGAAATTTTTAATTTGTCGGTAAACAGAAACATATACGCAGATACAGTTAATTAAATTTTGATGGCTAATTTAAAAGTTATTTACCAATTCCAGAGAAATTTGGAGGTCATGTTCCTATTAATGATTTATGGTGTTCATTATAATTTCAGCCAGTTTCATAAAATATTCGCAAAGATACGTTTTTAGCTTTTTTATCCCAGAGATTTGCCCCTCAAAGACGTCTGAAACTGAAAGCACGTGCTGCATTTGATCGTCGATAACAAATTGTTAACGAATTTTGTTCAGTCAGTGTTCCAATGCTGCATCTCCTGGACGCATGTTATATAATTTGTAACGCTTTTGGTCCTACAGCTGTATGTTGGAATGTCAAGAGCAAAGGATCCAACAAAATTATATATTGTCGCCGATGAAGGAGAAACCAAAAATGTTGTGTACGGCCAAGTGCTTAGATAATCACACTATGAATAAATAATTTGTATTTTGTGAAATCGGCTTTTTTCTTTCTTGCAAGCATCAATTTTTTCCCGATTTTTTCAGTGGCATAAAAGGGAATATGAAATTAATAAGCCTAAATCCCGGGCGAAGCCGAGGTAGTAAAGCTAGTAATTATATATTTGTAGATTGTCCTACTGATAAAGGATTAACAAAGTTTACATAATATTTGACTGTTGTTCTCTCCTGATAATACCTACAATATAGAAGATTGATTATTTGCTAATAATCAGCGGTTCTGATATAATAAAAATTATACTTGAACACAGAAGTTTGCATTAATAAGCATTAATGTACCAATAAAAGAAACAGTATTGACTTCAATATTTGTATTTGATTTGAAGAACATAACCATCAATATCCTTAAAATTTTTAAAAACCATCAATATCCTTAAAATGTTTGCTTCCTTTGTTAATTAGAAGGGAAATATCTAAATCAAAGCAAAAAATTTTAATTTCCTCTTCAGTCATTTCTCAAAATTCAGAAAGAAATTTAAATACATCATGACATTCCTGTAGATTTTCAAACCTTTCCTGAATGGAATTTAAGGTGGTATCAACAATCATTGGATAAAATTGTATTCTGAACAATTCTTTTGGATTTGTGATACATTCATCAGGACTCATAATCAGAAAGGCAAACTTTAGTCCTACTCCTTAGAATTGGAAATTCTGCTTCCACATTTACTTCTGCATTTCTAATATATTTACTAAATGCCTCATTAGATCTGGCTGGACTTAGAAATTTAACAAGCTCATAAAAGACTCATTTATGTTGGATTGAGGGCACTGAAACATTTTACTTACAACATCAATTTTTGACAGAAAACCGCTCCATATAATGATTAAGGAGATGGAACTTAAAAGACGCAATCCGATCTATCAAACATTGAGCTGCATGTTTTGTTTTCGTGTCTCTAGAATTGTCGTCTATTGGATCATTTAAACTTTCATGACTTCACCTAATTGCAATCTCAGAGGCCGCACTGCTTTTATTTTACTCTCCCACCTGGTATAATTTACAGATTTCAGTGTTAATCTACTAATATTACACTTTAGTATATCCCACCTGAAAGTGGATGCAGAAAAAAATGAGTACAATTTTTCGATATTAAAAAAAATTAACTGTTTTAAATGTTACTGTGCTTTGGCAGCATCATTTACAATTAAATTCAATGAATGGGATGCACAAGGTACAAAAAAGGGTCTAGGATTTATACTCCTAATTTTCTTCCACAAGCTATTAAGCTTACTACGCATATTTTCCTCGTTATTGTACCACTGTCCACGCATATCTTGAATATCTGATTCATAAACTGCTAAGAGTTCACTTAGAAGATAATTACATAATCCTTCCCCCGTAGTGTCTGAAACTGGATAAAACCTAAGAAATATTTCTTTAACTGCAACATCAGAATTGCCAATATTTACAATTCTAACTGCAAAAGCTATCTGTTCTATATGACTGGCATCTGGCATGCAGTCGAGAATTACTGAAAAATAATTTGCTTTATTTACAGATTCCTTGATTTTTAATTTTATGCCACTTGCTAAAAACAGATATGATTTCATTTTGAAAGCATGGCCTAAATAATGAGGCATATGACTTAGCAGGTTGAGATTTTGTTATGCTATTGACATGCTGTGAGATAATGGGGTCAAATTTTGCTAACATTTTTATAGCCTTTAAAAAGTTCCCAGTGTTTGCTTCATATAATTTATCATTTTCACTCCTGAAAGCTAAACACTGCCCTGATAGAAACTGGACAACTGCAATGATTCTCAAAATAATGGCTCACCATTGTCTTTTTTCAGATTCAAAGTACCGTTGTTGTTCTTTATCAATTGTACAACTGTTGTTGAGGTGTGCTTTTAATTCATACCACTTTTTGCAGTTTTGCACGTGTTTTTACGCATGAAACGATAAATGAGTAGCCTAAATGTCGCCAATCTGAAACCACTGACAATCTGTTAGTTTGTTTTGTTATAAAGCAAACAACTTGCAACAACAGCAAAACACACAATTGGATTTTGTAGAATAGATTAACCAAGCTCTTTGAACTTTTTCACCGTTAGGTAAAATTCGCATTGCCAACGCGAGTCTAGAGTAAAAGTTTTGAAAATGGTGGTTCCGCAAATGTACCACCAAAAGAGACTGCTCTGGCAGCCCTTAGAATTTGGTCGCCTGCATGCATGCATGCACTGCACACCTGCCAGAACCGGCCCTGCCTGGTGCAGTCAAACTGCTCTTGGAGCAGTAGACAAGAGAGAATGAGTCTCATGTGTTCAAGCCATTTTAGACAGGGATGACCTTGAATACGCACAGCGCACTCAAACCGCTCAGAGGGTTGAAAAGGTAAATCATCTCATTTCAGACTCCAAACTTTGCTACCTGATAATTTAAGAAGTCGGCGTTTGTTTCATGAGACAAAAAGATTTTATTTTTTTTAATCTGTAAGCAAAATGCTAAACTTTTAACTAGTGTGTGTGTGTGTGTGTGTGTGTGAGAGAGAGAGAGAGAGGGGGGGGGGGATTTCCTTTTACCAAAGACAAGAATCGACTCCACAACTTACGTACATCTGATAAACTGGAGGTGAAAGCACTATAGATGAGCAGAAAGTATTCCTCATGTCGGCAGATTTTAACTTTTGGGGAGAGCTATATTCACTACATACTGAATTCTCATTGCCATAAAAGAGGTTTGGAAAAGATCACTATACTGTAAAAATTTTGGTGTTACTTGTAACGATGTTCGGTGATATGTCTATTATCTTATACTAGAATAATAAATAAACTTCTTGGGTGGTAAACTGAGGAAAAACACACTTCAGAATATTCAATGGAGGACATAAAATATTTCTAATAACATTTATTGTCTCTAATATACTAAGTGAGGCTATCCTATGGTCTTGCTCTGTTGATTCAAAATCCTACTCTGGCGATATTAAACCTCATTTTTTCCTAAATCTCTTACGTATGCTTACTTAGAATCTCTCCCTCCCCAATGATCAAACTAAACGGTCTTCGGCTAGCTTGAATTCATATTCCTCCACATATGCTGAGCTGCTGCTTTCAGAACTTGGCTTCCCTAGCTTTGCGCTCTTCGCAAAGTTCCCTCCTTCCTTCTCCCTGATGACTTCATTCTCCAACAAAAACTTTGCCTCCTCTTCAAACTCACTCTACCCCCGGGCGAAAGTAAAGGCACTCCCACCTGCTGCAAGCAATCCTACTGTCCCAAACTGATTCCTGAGCCTGGAAAAAACAGTGTCCACTAAATCAAAGCTAATGGTCAGAAGGGTTGCAAGAAAATGTGACGAGCTTTCTGGAAGTGAGTTCAAAGGATCCAAAAATCTGCAAATGGTTTTTTATCACCAAAGGTGTCTATCTGAGACAAAGGGGGAGTTCTGCTGAAAGCTTGACTCATTGTTAACTCACTGAAAAAGGTGTCTACAAATAGGACAATGAGATGCCTACCCAAAGATTGTTTATCCTGATAAGAGAAGTGAAAATGTTGCTCCCATGCACGATGAAACAAAGAAAAATAAGTGTCACTATGGAAAACATGTTACGGGGATGGATTTAATATCACTATCTAAACCTCCTATATTAAATCCTTATAACAATACACTGTAAACTAATTCGGAGTACACACATAAAGAAGCAGCAGCAGATCATACTGGCTCTTTTTATGGTTTTACTGAAATATGATATAAAAATCTTTCTTACAGCTGCTTTGCCAGTCACATTTTTCAATGCACAGGGAGCTTTGCATTTCTTATTCAGCAGAGGAAGTCCACATGCCAACAATGCCTGGCAATCTTCAAGCATAACTCATTTCAGCAGACATTTTCCTCAATTCAGCACCTATTAAACTTATAATTTTTCCTGTGTTATGCAGATGAGCACTAGTTCCATCATAAACCAACTACAGCTTGCTTTGGAAGGAAGTACTTTATTCTACACTGATTGACTTTAAAAAGGTTCACAGAGAGAGTAGAAAAGGGAATTTTTCTACAATTTTTATGGGAACTGGTTCATTTGTCATCCATATGTGTAAAAGTTCATAATTTACCACATTTTTTGAGAATAACACAAGTATGACACCACAGTTTCATTTACCTCCTGGGTTTGATATCTGAAATAATGCCACACATAATTTAAAGCAGCAGCTAACCATACCACAAAGGAATTTCTATTTGATGGCCATTCCGACATCACCCTATGTCGATATGGTAGCAGAGTACATTGTATGACTTTCATAGAAGATAAGTGGTGTAAAGAAGGGAGGAGTCAGAAAAACTATTTATTTATTTATAATGCACTGGGAAAGAGAGGCAATCAAAGTGAATTGCCTCCACAACTCACGTCTAACAAATCAGAGGTGATAGTGCTGTAGACATGTAAAAAGTAAGCACCAAATGCACATTGTCCCCACAGCTTCATTTCTGTACTTGTTTGACTCTTCCTCCTAATGTGTTAAAGACCTTCACATCACATTTATAGGAGAAGAAGGGGGTGTAAAATACCTTAAGTGTTTCACAGCGAAGCGTTTGTTATTAGTCCCCGGCAGAGGGAGATGAATGGTGTATTGCCTGTAGTTGATGCCAACAGTGGTTTATGTGTTTAGAAAGAGGAAGACACCACCTTAATTTCCCATGTGAAGAAGTGTGTAGTGGTGGGAGCGCATAGAGTTTTGCAGTTTACCTTGCTGTGGGTTCACTGATTGTACTATGCACAAAGCCATAAAGAATCTATGTTTTACCACCTTTGGTACAAGATAACAAAGGCTGACCGAAAGAAAAAAAAAGCTGCTAAAGTGGAATTTATTAATACTAAACAAAGATTTTCAAACAGTAAATCACATACTGTTAGGAACAAATCTGGACCTACCACAGTTCCTAGGATGTCTGTAGCAGATATAATGAATGACACCTTTATTGCCAAAAATAAATAGCTACCGTACAGGTGAAAATTATCAGCTTTTATTTTAAGCTGAACAAAATTATCTATCTAAATAAATCGTATGGATGGAAACAGATAACTGAAGCACATCATTCAGAGCATCTAGCCCTTGACAGAAAATAAGTATGCAGCCAATAAGGACCATAAGAACATATTGTTCACAGGGCAACCTGCCCAGCTAACCAAGTACAACTACCCAGAGCAGCAACAACAGCATAGGAAGAATCTGAATGAGAGTTCAAATCTCGGTGAGGCATGGATGCTGCGTTTGACTTACGGCACTGGCTCTCTCCCGTTCCTGGAACCAGTGGCCCTAAATTAGGGACAGGCAACTACTTATAGCCCAATGAGTTGCTTTCAGTGGTCATCAACCCCCCTCCCCACCCACACACACACACACTAAAAAAAACAGAGTGTTACCAAACAAGAAAACCTAAATACTTATGCATGACATCACACAGGTGGTTATAGATGCCAAAATCATGGATACAAATACACAAGTATGCCCAATACACAAAGTCTGTACAAAAGTTCCCAAACTTTTATTGTAGCACACTAACACGATGTTATGCCGATGTGCGGTAGATGGCTTTCAGTAGCAGTGATCTTGGAAAGTAACCTCTCATTTACCATGTCTTTCTATTTGTAATTATACATCGATCTGCATCACGTCACTTAAGAGATGGTTGTACATGTTCTGCAGTTTTCAAGGCGGTATACAGGAAGTATCATCATCATCATCATTGTCAACCATTATCAATCCACTGCTGGACGAAGGTCTCCCCAAGTTTCCTTCACAACGGTCTGTCTTGTGCCAGTCTCCTCCATGTCACTCCTGCATACTTTCGAATTTCATCCACCCATCTCCCATGTGGTCTTCTGGGTCTTTTCCTGTCCCTTGGAATCCAATCTAAAATTTCGGCTGTCTATCGATGGTCTTTCCTTCTGGCAGTATGTCCAGCCCATTGCCATTTCAGGGATTTAACTCTGATCATGATGTCTTCCACTCGTGCCATTTTTCGGATCCACGAGCTCCTCTTCTTATCTCTCCTGGTTACACCAAGCATGCATCTCTCCATGGTACTTTGAGTTGTCTGCAGCCTTTGTATGTCTCTTTTAGTTAAGGTCCATGTCTCTGCACCATACGTAAGCACGGGAAGGATGCATTGATCAAGCACTTTTCTTTTAAGACATAAAATGGCATATTGCTCTTGAAAATTATGCTGTTTCTTTCAAAAGCTCTCCAGGCAAGTTTTGTACGCCGATTAATTTCTTTATCAATGTGACCCTCACTTGATATCTGCTGTCTAAGATAAACGTATGTGCCTGTTATCTCCAGCTTTTCTCCATCAATCGATAAATCTTCATTTCTTGTAAAAGCATTGAACATCAATTTTGTCTTCTGAAAGTTCATTTTTAATCCCACTTTTTTACTCTTGTCAGAAAGTTCTTGGATCATACTCTGCAACTCTGATGGGATAGTTGCAAAAATGACTATGTCATCAGCAAAACGAAGGTGGGTTAGATAATCTCCATTAATCTTTATCCCTTTGTTTTCCCAGCTCAGTGACTGAAAGACACCCGCCAGTGTGGCATTAAAGAGCTTTGGAGATATGGTGTCACCTTGTCTCACTCCCTTTCCAATTTTTATGTGTGTTGTATTTTCAAACAGCCAAATCTTTGCACTTGCATTTTCATAGATGTTATTATTAATATTAATGTATGCATCTTCAATACCGCAGGATTTCAGAGCCATTGTAACTGCTGATGGTTTTACCGAATCAAAGGCTTTTTCATAATCGATAAAAGTCATGCACAATGGAAGTTCATATTCCCTCACTCTTTCAATTAGTTCTCTCAGTACATGGATATGATCTATTGTGCTGTAGCCACTCTTGAATCCAGTTTGTTCTCTCGATTGAGCCATGTCCAGTGTTACCTTCAAGCGGTGTGAAAGAACATTAGTGAAGATTTTATAAACCACTGATAGGAGGATGATAGGTCTGTAGTTCCCGAGATCCTCAATGTCACCTTTTTTATGTAGCAGGATCATTGTAGCGGTGTTCTAATCCTCAGGAATCTTCCCTTCATTAAGGCATCGAGTGAAAATTTGGGCGAGTACTGTTTCGATTTCTCCACTTGCTTCTTGTATGATGTCTACAGTAATTCCATCTTCTCCTGGAGCTTTTCCCCGCTTCATGTTCTTGATTGCATGTGCAACTTCTGCTAGGAGGACTGGAAGAACTCTGGTACTGGTACCTTTCATGATGTCTGGAGTACATGTATAATCCCTTTCATATAATTTGGAGTAGAAATCTTTCACTCTTGTCAAAATTTCACCTCTATTTCTTGTTACAGAACCATCTTTTCTCAGTGCCATAATCTGTTTTTTTCCCTTACTGAGATGTCCCTTTGCTATCTTTAGGCTTTGGTTGTTTTCAATTGCTTTCCTCACTAGTTCACAGTTGAATTTTCTTATGTCTTCAGTGATACTTTTTCTTACTGTCTTGCATAGCTCTATATATTCCACTTTGGAAGTCACATCTTCTTTAGTTGAACTCATCTCTATTCTTTTTTGCATCAACATTTTGGTTTTCCCTGATAATTTGTGCACATGCAACTTCTTCTTAGACCCAGCTAATTTTGTTGCTGTTTCCATAAGAGCTTTGGTTACTTTTCTGTTAACTTCAGAAATATCCACTTCTTCCGATGTTAGGCCTTTTAAAGCAGAGAATCTGTTCTTCAGTTCCAACTTGAAGGTATTATGGTGTTTTTTTAAGGTTGCTTATGTCAAAAGATTTTGTTTGTCTTATGAGCTTGCCACGTTCCAGTTTAGTGTTGAGGTGCATCTTACATCTCATCAATCTATGGTCACTACCTGTGTTGAACTTGTTTAGCACCCTGCACTTCTATGACGAATTTTTTGTTACACATAATAAAATCAATTTCACTTGTCGTCCCATTTGGATGTCTCCATGTCCATTTCCTGTGTGGCTTTTTCTTGAAAAAAGAGTTCATGAAAAACCCTTCTGCCTCTGCAAACTCAACGAGAGTATTTCCATGCTGGTTTCTGTTGCTGTGACCAAATTTACCTACTGAAGTTTCATTCTGTTGCCGTTGCCCCATTTTTGCATTGAAATCTCCCATAAATATCTTCAAGTGCTGCTTACCTTTATTATTTAGATGACGAATTTCATCATAAAATTCTTCAATTTCTTTTTCAGGATGACTTGTGGTGGGTGCATAAGTTTGAATAATCTGAGCCTGGTATCTTTTCGAGAGTTGGATAACGAGTCGTGCAGCTCTGTCAGTGGAACTTTCAACTTCTACAACTTTATCCTTCAGTTTCTTGTTTATTATAAATCCAATACCACTAGTTCTGCCAGTATCTGTCCTATGGTAGTAGAAGAGATGTCCACTTTTCAGTTCAATGAGATCTCCTTTTCTCCTTACCTCACTTAGCCCGACGATGTCCCACTTGATCCTTTGTAGTTCCTCTTCCAATTCAAGAAGCCTTGAATCAGAAGATAGGGAGCGCCCATTATACGTAGCCAAGGTCAGCATCAGATGGCAGCCTAGTCCGGTCCTCCGGGGATTCTTAGCACCCTCTGCCTTTATGTCGCACTGGCCGCTGCCTTGGCCAGGTACATTCCAGCTGCCGGAGACTGAGGGCCAAGATTTAAGTTGTGGAATCATTTTGGAGGGGTTTGGCCATAACTCACCACGCTGGCCAAGCGGATTGGTGAGTGTGAGATAGCATTTCCTTTAATCCTGATGGTATAGTTATACCGCTATTGGTGGTCGTCAGAGCCCCTTTAGTAGGAACAGGGTGCACCACGAGAAGGTGGAGTTGACATTTGTCAAGGAGAGGCTGTGATGTTACGCATCACCTGACCTTACATCCTACAGGAAGTATACAGCCACAAAAATATAAATCAGACCTAGGTTAGGCGTACACACGCACACACACAGCCCAAAAGCAGACTTGGACACTTTCCCACGGAATTTCACCCTGAAAACCAGTACAAATGTAATAATCATGTAGTAGACAAATACAGTGACATAACATTCTCACAAGTTTTAATCAGACCAAGGCTATGCACTAAAGGCCTATAGTAGGATTGAATATTTCCCCAATGGAATTCCAGGCCTAGGCTAGGCAGGTGCACACACAAACACACACACACACACACAGAGCCTAACTGCAGACTTGGGCACTTCCCCATGAAATTTCATCCTGAAATTCAGTACAAATGTAATAATCATGTAGTAGACAAATACTGATATTATATTCACAAAAGTTTTAATCACGCTAAGGCTCTATGCACTAAAGGCTAAATAGCAGGATTGGATATTTCCCGATGGAATTTTGCCATGAAAACCAATACAAATATACAAAGCGTGAAGTAGATGGATACAATAATGTTACATTTTCAAAAGTTTTATTCAGGCTTAGGACAGGCACAAAAAAAATAATAATAATAATAATAATAAATAAATAAATAAATAAGGCCTAACAGCAGGCTTGGAAACTTTCCATGGAATTTTGCCCTGAAAATCAGTAAAGATGTGCTAAATGGGAAGCAGACTACATGATGTTATATTCTAAAAAAAAAAAAATAATAATAATAATAATAGTCAGATGGGTCATTCCACGCGAAATCGTCAGATTTTGAATTAATTTTCCACCAACCCATCTCCGATTCTTACGATTTTTTTTTAATGGGTAGCTACTCCCAACTTATAAAACCTCTGAAAGTTTCAATTTTTTATTTCCAATAGGTTAGAAGATATAATTTTTTGAATTTTGGTGCATGGCGGACATATTTTGCGTAAAACCGCAAATATCTCCATTATTTAGAATAAAAAGAAATACATAAATCATCATTCTTTCTTAATTTTTACCAAGGAATCCATTGGTGCAATGCACGCGTTTTTGTCTGCTTTAGTTTTAGAGTTATGAGCAATGAGAGAGCCTTTCTTCAATGCTTAAAAAGGCAATGTAGTACAGCACTTAGAAAGCTGCAGTTATTATTCTTTGCAAAGAAAGGTTTAATCTATCAAATGAAGAAAAAAAAAACCTTGGGCTTTTGCCTGAGCGCCGAGAAAAGAATTTTTAAACATGGTGCATGGCCAGTGCATTGCCACGGCGACAGTGCAATCGGCGTCGTGGCCACGGCTGTGCAGAGACTTGGTACCGGAAGAACGGCATTCCTCCCGCATGCAAGAAGCGATCCCATCCATCACCCCCATCGCGCGGACGCATGTATTGTTGAACTCACGTTTTGAAGGAAAGGAATTCTTTATTTTAAAAAGCATGATTAGTTCATGAACGATGTTTATTTTTCGATGTCTCACAATGCTGTGATCAACTCCCATGTCAGTTTTCGATTATATTTAATCAATTCAGACAAAAGGAAGTTGAGCTTCCGTGGAACGAATTTTTTTTTTTTTTTTGTTTTACGATAACGAATTTGGCGATTATCATAAAATTTAACATCTATAGGTTTTACAGTGTTCGCAAGATTTCTCCGCGTTTTGTGTCATCATCTGAATCATTTCTTGAAATCGATGCAAAACCAAAATTATGGCGGGGGTTGCTGCCAATGCTTTTGCTCTAGATGAGAGATTGTGGTGAAATTTCTTCGACAAATTTTGAGAATCGTCTTGTATTTTTTTTTAATCGGCTTTTTTTTTATTCTGGCAAGTATGTATGTATGTATACATGGATAAAAAGTTCCGTCGTGCTTAATTTTTAGATTTATCATGCCTGCGATGAAATGAAGCCTCTCTCCTTTTTAGATGTTGTTTGTTGAGGGTTACTGCAAATGACCTGACGCTCCAGACCTTTTGCGACTTTGTCTGATCAACATCCCGCAAATTTATTGCTCGTCGTAAAGATATCCTTAAGTATAAACTTGCCGCCCAGGTGGTGCAGTGGTCTAAGCGATGACTTATGAATATGATCATTCGTCCAAATTGGGTCCGGATTCGAATCCCGGTGAGGCATGGATGCTGTGTTTGTCTTATGGCGCTGGCTCTCTCCGTTCCCTGAAAGCAGTGGTCCCAAATTAGGGACGAGCAACTGCTTATAGCCCACTGAGTTGCTCACAGTGGTCGTTAAACCTCCAATAAAAAAAAAAAATTATAAACTTGCCGT
Source organism: Macrothele yani (assembly GCA_039090855.1). NCBI lineage: Eukaryota > Metazoa > Arthropoda > Arachnida > Araneae > Macrothelidae > Macrothele > Macrothele yani. The sequence goes on along the minus strand of CM077007.1, from coordinate 96,395,870 downwards.
TCGCCGCAGGATGAAAAATGATGTTGACAAAAAAGTGTTAGGAAGATTTTATATGCGCACGCAAAATCTCTGATTATTTTCTGTGAAGGTAATATACTTTTTCTGTAGCGTGGAAACTAAATATGACCAGCGAGAAAATTTCATGTTCGTGTCGCCGATGTAAACCAATCTGAGTCAGTTCTAAACTTTCGGCTTTTTGAAGTTTATGAATTGTAGCCTTTTAAATAAAAAAGAAAAATGGCATTCCACATGGCTGTTAGTTTTTGTACTTATGGGAGGGAGGGAGTCATCTGAACGAATTTCTAAGAGAGCAGCAGAAACACGCGTTTTGCGTTTTGGAATTATAGTTGAAAACGATCAGAGAGATTCCTTGTCAGGTTACAAACTGTACTTCATAAATAGCCTTATGAAAGAGAGAGAGAGAGAGAGAGAAAGACTTAAGTACGCTAAAATCGCGAATAGTAACTTGCCATAGAGATTCGTATCCATGGTTCCCATACTACGTACACTTGAAAACTTTTTTTGACTAGGGATAACATTATCAGCGCAGAGTAAAGTGCACATGAACGGAATTTTTGCCAAAATTTCTGCCAAACACTTCAAAGTGTGTGCCTTCTCTCCCATCATGTTTAGCCCCCTCCCCCTTCCTTAATGGCCCACCCAGTTCTGAGCAGCTAGTGTCGCCACTGCCCAGAGTCTGTTAACTTATTTGCCATTATGGTATGACGTTTTCTGTTCGCCACAGAAGTAGAACTGTTTATTTTTCTTAGAGATGATTTACTCTTTTTATCCGTGCTATGGCGGACACGCTTGCTTCTAGTTTTTTTTTTTTTTTCTCTCTTTTAAAGACAGGATAGCCCCAGACCTCTAATCCCTCAGATCCTAATTTACGACCTCTGGCAAACAGAGAACGAATTTCTAAGAGAGCACTGCAAGTGGAAAAGCTCCGTAGTGTATTTTCTCAGATCTCTTTTATTCTCTTGAGATCTGAAAGTTGCTGCCTATTTTTTCAGCGTCTTTGTGCACTGTTATTGTGGTGTAATGCGTTAAAGTAAAAAAAAAAAAAAAACTATGGTAATTCTTAATTCAAGAGGTGAGGTCAATATGAGGACGATAACTGCATTGCTACTGATAAAGAGAAACAGAAGCTCAAAAAACAGAGCGGACAAATTACGATCGCTAAATAGTACTTGTATACTTGTTTTTTGTAAATTCGTAATCAATAATTGCGATACATTGGTTATTACATTAATGAAAACGTACTCATACGTTCCAGGTCTGTTAATATTTCTCATTATTTCTAAATTTATTGGCATGATAAATAAAAAAAAATAATAATAATAACGGAAATAAATCCAATTGCTACCACTCTGACAGCGGGATGTGATTATAGGAGGCATAACATTTTTCGTTCAGTGTAACCGTCAAACTGTATTTTCCTATTTTGGGGCTACACCACGAACAGTTAAACTGTGTTTTTCTTATTTTAGGGTGCTGTGGTGCGTTTTGTTTCATATGAGCTTTTGAGAGTTCCGTGAGCTCCCACCTGACGCGTAATCTTTAAATAAGCAACTGAAATAAAAAATAAATAAATAAAAGACATGCAAGATGACAACTGCGAGATATACTCGTTCATTTAAATACCAGATCTCCCAGAAAATAATCTATAACATTTTTTCTAACCTGAAGCTGAGCCTTGCTAACGTCATCATCTGTGATCGTCAAGTATCTGACGTTAACTAAAACGCAGTATATATCTCCTCTACCTTGCAAGAATAGGCACCGAGCTATATATCCCCGATTACTTTATTTCTCAAGCTGTCATTCCTTGATCATTTACTATTACGGCAGGCGTGGACAACTAGACAATTTATTAATTCCTGAAATAGAACTATTTCATGTCTAAAAATTCTGTCGGATATTGCGTGAGCTGTAGAAATCATTAATCAATATTTCAAAAACTATTTTCAACGTCAATTGCATAATTTATAAGCGTCAGTACTGTATATCGTTAAGCTGTACGGGAGAAAAAAATTTATATTAGTTTTTCTCGTCTTTGATTGGTAAGAACACCATTATATTTCCGACGTCTGTTGCATAATTTTTATGCGTTATTTGTGTGTAACCTTTTTCACTGTATAGCTCATATTGGTAAGCTGTGTGGAGAAAATGGTTTTTATTAGTTTTCCTCGTCGTCGAATGGCTAAGAATCTGACGATTTGGCATGAAATGACCCTTTAGTAATATTTTACAGTTGTATTATTTGAAATGCCTTTAAACATAACATTAATTCACTGTCCTTCCTCCTTCAAGCATCACATCAAATTATCGTGCAATCTGACCAACGTGTGCAATAGTATCTTGATCTCCAGCCCGTCCGAAGGCAAACATCCACTCCCGCTGCCGTTGGCTGGCTGCCAACGCTATTCGCCGCGCGCTGTTTCACAGTGGCAAAATACGAGCCATGCATTATATTTAAAAACTCTTTTCTCAGCGCGCACTCGAAAACCCAAGGGATTTTTTTCTTCATTTGTTAGACTAAACTTTTCTTTAAAAACGAAAAACAATTGCGATCTTCTAAGTGCTGTACTAAATTGCTTTTTTACGTTTTTAAAAAAGGCTCTCCCATTGCACGTAACTCAAAAATTAAAGAAGATAGAAATTCGTGCAATGCACCAATCGATTCCTTGGGGGAAATTACTAAGGAGTGGTGATTTTGGTACCTTTTTTTATCCAAACAATGGAGATATTTGCATTTTTACTCGCTTAAGGCCCGCCATGCACCAGAATTCGAAAATTAATATCTTCTAATCTACGGGAAATAAAAAAATGAAACTTTCAGGATTTTCATACCTTGGGGTGATCTATTCATGAAAAAAAAATCGTAAGAATCGGAGATGGTGTGGTGGATAGCATCTGACGATTTGGCGTGGAATGACCCAGATGTAACCTAGGCATAAAGGCTTAACAGTAGGCTTGGATACTTTCTGATAGAATTTTGCAATGAAAGTTGGTGCAAATACACTGCACATGAAGTAGACAGACACAAAATATTACATCTCGAAAACGTTTTGAATCAGGCCTAAGCTAGGCACATGCACTCACTCACGCACACACACACAAAACAGAGAAAGAAAGAAAGAAAGAAGCCTAATAGCAGGCTCGGGCACTTCTCAAAGAAATTTCATCCTGAAAATTGATAGAAATGTGTTAAGTGTAATGTGAATTGAACCCAAAAATGCTACATTCTCAAAAGTTTTATCAGACATGGGATAAGCCTTGGAAAGGCCTAACTGCAGGAACAGGCCTTTTTGGATGGTATTTTGCCATGGAAATTGGTTCAAATGCACAGCACATAAACCCAGCAAAAACAGTCTAGCTGGGCCAGCACTGGTCCAGTACTATGTTGCCACTACCCAAATGTCAATATAATGTCTAGACAGGCCACCACATGGGCCAACAGTTCAGACCAGCAGCAGGCCAACAGTTGGCACCCCCCCCCATCAGTTGCCACATGCCAGAACAGGGCATCAGTTATCCATCACAGGCACTGGCTGTCACAACTGGTCCTAAAGTGGTTCTGCAAGCACATGCCATAAATGATGGAAAGCCTAATGTGGTTCGTCAGTTTCCCAGCAGTGGCAGCTGGCAATCATGTGATGTAACTGATGGCTTGCTGAATCTTGTTAACAATTTCTCAGTAGTAGCCATTAAAAAAAAAAAAAAAGATAACCACAATTCTCCAAAGGCACAACTCCTCTTTTTTCCCCAAGAAACTTTTTCGCATCACCTCACGGCACTGGGGATGCCATTTATGCAGTTGCTAATGCTTGGAAGGATGTTGATAAATTAACATTAACAAATGCTGGGCACAGACTTTGGCCTACAACAATGTTTGATGTAAATGAACCTACAGATGAAGACTTGAAGGATTTTGTGTCACTGATGAGAAGATGATACCAAACTTGTAACTTACACTAAAAGTTTATCGGACGAAAGTGTAAATAAGTTACAAGAAGCTGACATTGAAGAAATGCTGAACATTGACAAGGAATGCACCTGTTGTGCATTCCTTGAGTGATGGGGAAATTGCTGAAATGGTGTTGCATGAGGAGAGTAGTGGTGCTAATGACATGAAGTCCCCGTAGACGATATAGTGAAACTGTGTTATCAGTTAACTGCTGGCCTTGAACAACATGCATTTATCAGAGAGCAAGAGAATATGGCAATTTACTCAGTTAAAGAGAGATTGCTTAGACAGAAACCTATGTTAATGAAACAGATGAAACTTGAAGAAGTCTTGAAAAATGCCATCTACCATAGTGCTGCTTCGTCACTTGAGAATCCTGTCCCATCATCAGATGTCTACTAGCTACAACCTGATGATGATGACTACACCAATGTACCCTCTTCTCCAAGATCAAACTACATGTCATGCACCTTAACTCCATGTATGTTGCAGGTACCTGTACAGTATTTAGCTTTGTTTGCCAGACGTACTGCTTAACTGCAAATACGTATTTAGCTTAGTTTGAACCTGTAGCCCATATGCCCTATATTATTTATGTTCTACATTTATTCCACTAAGTCATTTACTAGCATATAAATAAACTGTAATACCTGTACTATTTATGGTCTTTATAATACAAATCCCATTTAGTGAGAATATTCATATGTTTCTTTGCAAAAATATTAATGTGTTTGATAACAATTTATTTGAAGCTGCGTATGTTTTTCTTGGAAATAAAATGTCCTTGAGTATTTATGGTCTATAATTATCCCATTATTTCATTTATCAATATGTTACTCTATCAACAAACTGTAGTAGTATTTGTAATCTTTATTTATCCCACTTAGTGTGAGTATTCATACATTTTTGCTGCAATATTAATGTTTGTTTATGGTGTGCTGCACTAGACTCCACTAGGGGTGCTACCTTTATTCTGAAATCTGAAAAATTCTGAAATCTGAAACACAACAGGCCCCACGAATCTCGGAAAAGGGATTGTGGACCTGTATTTTGATGCATACAGAACAGACAATAAAATTTGTTTTAAGACACGACTAATTTATTTTGCTGAACAAATTATTATGCAGTTTCTTTAGTGATATATTTTGTAAATTAACAAAATGATTTCATTGTGTAATTTTTCAAATAAAAGTTGGATCTTCATACTCTCAAATGTTATTGCATTTAACCTGAGATGAATTGAAAATCTTTGGGATTTCTTCTTCCAATCCACTTAAGGTCTGTATATTATATTTTCACCTTTTGGCATTTTACCAAACTTCATAAAATGGTCAGTAATTAACTTCATAAAAGCAATTTTCTAAACAGAAAGAAAGGCATGATTTTGAACATCAGCAGATATCACAATACATCATGAAAACATATGTTTTGCGATGTATATCGTGAAAAACAGATGTTTCAGACGATACATCATGATGTTGCAATCCCAACATCACCCAGCCTTAGTCGACAGTCAATTGATGGTGAACCTCATTCAGGGCAGCCCTCGACATCATAACTACACTCATGGCCCAAGTTCACAAAATAGTATGTTCCAATCATCAATTGACTATTCAAGAAATTGTGGACGATTGCAACATTTCAATTGGATTGTGTTATCACATTCTGACCGAAAAATCGGGAATGCATCAAATTGCCACAAAGTTCAGCCCATGTTTGCAATCTGTCAGGAACTTTTGGATCGCACAAAGGAGGGAAAAAATTTCATGAAACGAAAATGCAGTCTTCACAGTAGGTTGGAAAAAGTTCACCAAGACCAAAAAAAGAGTGAAGACCAAAAAAACTTGCCCATCTTGAAAATCACAGAACACACACAAGCTCTTAAACAAAGCGATGCAGAATGATGACTAATCACAATAGAAAGACGTGATGTAAACGAGAGGTTACTTGCCACGGTCATCTACCGCACATTGGTGTGGCATCATGTCAGCATGCTATCATAAAAGTTCGGGAACTTTTTGAACAGACCTCGTACATACCACTTGGATGCAAAACAAAAACCAGACTGAATCATTGCTGTTGTCTAAATTACCTATTCACACACCATCATGCAGGTTTCCAGACCATTTTCATGACTGCTGGGCTCCCATGTTAATAATAAATGAAGAGTCAGCACTTCAAATTCTTTACAGCCTAGAGCCTGTCATAAACAATTTACAAACAAAATAATTTCTGACAGACACATTGTAAACAATGGTTTAAGTTTACAGTGTTACTGAAAATGGTTATAAGCCAAACCAAATTAAATGCTACATTTCAGAGCTGCATGTTTGTAAAATTTGAGTTCAGTGCCATGGCATTATAATTGGAAAATATGGTATGTGATTCTGAGTTCAAAACCAGGTATATGTATTTTGTCTCATTACTTATGGGAATCACTTTGCATGTGATCAATTCACACAAATACTATGAAACTGATGCTTAACATTGTAATTTTAAATATAAAAATTTTTAGGAGGAGAAAGTTGCTAACCTCCTCTTTTTAGAGTTTGTTGCTCATTGCACTGCCATTTATGGTGTTACTTTCTAAGCTTTTGTTATCCCACTGGCACTCCCAGCTCTATGAATTTTGGTTATGCCAAGAATTATTTTATTTTTGTTACAATAAAGACTCAAAAACATGTGTGTGTATTAGCAAAAATAAAAATCACTTACTTCTTACATGTATCCATGCATCCTCTGTTAATTTATTCAAGGAGCCAATCTGTATTTGACACTGATAAAACCCAGTATCAGTTTCCTGAATTTTGGTGATCTATCAAAAACAAGGAACAGTCTGATAATTTTGTTACACCAATAAACTGCCTTTAACATTCAAACTACAATTAAAATATTACAACCACCAAATATTTAACACATACATTTGCAATGCATTAGTATCCTTAAGCATTACAACTGAAGACAAATTAATTTACTCCACAAGTGCACTGGATTTACTTAGTTGAGTTGAAGAAATATTTTGGTTAAAAAAAAAATGTTGTTCCTTCTTTTCTAAATTATTTCTTAATATCAGGTCATTCAAAAAATAATGGCTGATTTTCTTAAGTGCCACATTCAACTCTTTCACAATGCTTGCAGACCAACCCACTTGCAGCGCTATTCATACAAGTTGAAAGGCAGCTCAGACACCACAATCGACTGAGCTGCAGTCATTGCTACTTGTGTGAGAGTGGTTTGTACAACATGTTAGAAGTGAGTGAGTTGCAGGTGATTCTGCTTCATAAGTTCAAATTGGGTTGTAATATGGCACAAACCTACCATAATGTGGTCAAGGCATGATGCAAGGTCGCAACATCTGAACCTCAGAGATCTCTAACAGAACTTATCAGTAATCAACAGGGTTTAAAAAAATTGGATTTATTTGATTTAAATTATTGTTGTGTTTCAGTTCAACTTTAAAATACCTCTTCATTCTTCAATGCAAACATGAAACATAACATTCTTTTCCATGATTGACTTGATGGTATATATTTTTAAAATTTAAGTGACACTGATTAACAGATAAAGAATGAGAATGTAACAAGGAGAGAACGGTATTGGGTCATTCCATGTCAAATCAAATATTATGTAAATGGACGATGTCATCACTCTTTCCACGTTATTTTTTAAACAACGCATAGCGACTGAAAAATTGTGTTCCGGCACTGCTGGGATCGAACCCCAGAACTCTCGATAACTAGTCGAGTGCGTTCGAATTTACGCTACAGCGCCAACAATTCTCAGCGCAATGCGTGGTTTGAGAATTGTTGGCGCTGTAGCGTAAATTCGAACGCACTCGACTAGTTATCGAGAGTTCTGGGGTTCGATCCCAGCAGTGCCGGAACACAATTTTTCAGTCACTATGCGTTGTTTAAAAAATAACGTGGAAAGAGTGATGACATCGTCCATTTACATTATCTCCACGTATTTGATATATATTAAACAAATATTATGTGTGCTCCAAAATTTCCGATTTGTCTAATTTGTTTTTATAGGTTTGAATTTCCCATAAATTGAACCCTGATTTTTTTCAGATTTTTTGCATCAGTATTTACAGAGATACAGCCCCTTGAATTTTGGCGGTTGCGGTCCCGCGGGTAGTTTCTGACTGTGGTTATAAAGGAAGGAACACCTACGCCATTTCTTTATTTATGAACCGATTTTCATGTATTTTGCACCAAAATAGAGGTATTAAAGTGTAGAATCCAAATATTCTGAGAAATATTAGGTTTGAACATACACTGTGGAACTAGTGAGCCACAACCCATAGAAAATATAAGTTCAACAGAGTTTCATGCAACCCCTCATATCTCAGCTGTCACACCTAACAAATATTTCAAATTTTTTTTTCCAGAGAAGTGCATAACCTAAGTGTCAAATATTTAAAAAATTGTGAAGGTGTTCCGAGGGAAAATAAACCTGTGATGTTTTCTAGTAATTCGTATTAAAGTATCATTTTCAAATTGCTTACGTAAACAAATTTTAATATGTAACTACATTCTTCTCAGAAATAGCTGCAATATATAATAAATTTTCACTTCTTCCATTTTAATTTAAAATATGTCTAGCGTCAAATATTTAAAAATTGTCCTTAATGCTGCACATTATCTTTACTGTACTGATTTGTGTTAACTAAAGTTTTTAATAATTACTGAGATGTAAATCATATTTTGCATTCAAAAAACATTTATTTTTCATGAGAGAGAGAGAGAGAGAGAGAGAGAGTAAAAGACAGGAGTTCCTGAGTAAACTTTAATTGAATTAAAAAAAAAACATTTGATAGAGAAACTATTTCTTCAGCAATTTGAACAAAAATCAAAAATACTAGTTTTGCTGCTTTTTGAATTTGTAGCCTATTTCTTAACTTAGAATGCACAATGTTAAATGTTGAAAAAATTCTTTCAAGTCCAACTGAAGCAGATGTTGTTAGTAATTGCAAAATACTTTGCAGTTCTTTCTTTTTTTCTATGGACTCTTTCACTGTGGAAAAGGAATTTCACCAGTCTAAAGAATTTACCGCAAGCTGCACTTTTTCTTCCATCATCGTTCCAGTGAATGGTGCAGATTTTGTCAGAAGCCTAATGAGAATAATCAGAAATGTATCTCCATATTTTTTGCTGGCAAATTGTAAAGCAACTTCTTTTTCTTCAGGCATAATAGTCACATCCATATTTTTTTGCTTGAAAGTGAAGAACGAGAAAAGTCAAAAAATGAGCTGAAAATAAAGCTTGACCATGTCTTTTATGAAACAACTCCAATTGCTTTTCATCTAAGATGTCATTTAATACAATTTCCAACTTTTTCCACACTACAACTGCCTCAGAAATTTTGCAATCATTCCTCTGGACTAGATCAAGAGCATTGGCTATTGGTTGATATATTTCCAATAAATCCTTGTTGGTTGATATATTGCCAATACACCCAAATTCATTACCTTTTCTTTGATTTTTAGATTGAACGTTGCCGTCTTTATTATTAACCACTAATGCCAAGAGTATTGGCCAGTTATTGATGTATTGTAACTTCTTAAACAGTCACACATGGAATTCCAGCATACATCTTGGGGCAACACAAGAGCTAATTCACCAGCTTGTTTATATGCTGATCTAACAAAGTCATGATTTCTGAAATACTTCACAGTTTGTGTACTCTGCTCTTTGAGATCTGTAGATCTTTTGCAAGAAGGTTTAAAATGTGAGCTGTGCGACCATGTATGAAAACATTGTTTTTCTTCATTTCTTTCCTCGTCATCATATTTGAAGCATTGTCTGTTACAAAACTCCTAATTTCACAATGGATTCTTTTTTTCTGCTGATTTCAAACTGTTTAGAAATTTGTTCAAGGTAATCACTTGTATGGGGGATACCAGAAGTGTTACAACTGTACACTAAATAGACATCACCATCTGAAGTTGTTGCACAAGAACAAACAACTGGTTCATTATGGACATTAGACCAGCCATCTATACTCATGCAGACTATCTTACCTTTTAAAGACTGAGAACATTTCTCTATTTCATTATCAAAACCTCATCTAACAAACAACCTGCTATATCCTGTTCTGTTGGTGGTTTATAGCCAGGATGTAGCATTTTAATAAGGTTCTTGAACTCCTTATTTAAAAAAAAAAAAAAAAAATATTCACCATCTTTATTATCAACCATATGAAATGGAGAGTTTGAAGAATAGATCATTCGAGCAGTTTGAAGATCAAACATTTTTTTCTGTTCAGCTGTGGTTCCTGTCACAAATGAATCAATTCTCAATTTTTAAAATTTTTCCGTGCTGTCCCACATTTAGTAGTTACTTCAGGTACCAATGACAGTTATCTTTTATGCTGGGATTCCTTCACAGGCGAAGCATCATAAACTTCAGCATATCTTAAATTAGTTGAAGTGCTAGGTTGATGGTCATTAACTTCATTTGTATTTAACGAATACAATGAGTAATGGTTTTTCATGCATGCAATAAGTCCCTGGATCTCTTTTTCACACAGTTTTCACTTATCATGTGAACCTTTGCCACTCATATTTTTATTTTTTTCAAAATAGTTCCAAATGATATCTTTTTTTCTTTCAGCCAGGCTGACTTTAACATTTGTCCTAAAATGAGCTAAGTACTGAAACCTTTAGCCACACAGTACAATGCAACAGAAAACTAACTGATAATGGTACTTTTAAACTGGTATTGGTTCCTGTTTATCTGTTCTTTATCACCAGGGCTTGAAAAATGTGGCCGTCTGTGACCAGTGAAAAGTTTTAGTTGACAAATAACAAATTTAGTACAGGAGTTTAAATTCAATAGACAATTATTTAAATGTTGTTATGCCTATTGTTGGATACATAAAAATATCAGTTTCATTAATAAGGCTTACTTTAATTCATAGAACTGATTCGTGACTGTGTGCCAGCATGGGGAACCGGTTTATCTGCAAAAGTTTATATGAAAGCTTATAGGAAAGATAAGCCTTTATATGAGCTTAGTATATATGAAGGCTTATAGGAAAGATAAGCATTGTTTTCATTGCTTATCTTTCCTATAAGCAATGTAAGCTGGTTCCCCATAAGCAGTGTTTACACTGCTCATCTTTTCCCACAGCATTTTGGGAAATCATTTTCCAGGCTTGTGGCTACTTCCCTCATGTTCTTTGTTAAGTGCACTGTGCCCAGATGTTTTGACTCACGGTATTCACTGTCTAATTTGTTTCACGGGGAAATCAATTCCCCATGCTGGCGCACAGTCACAAATCAGTTCTGTAAATCAAAATAAGCCTTATTAAAGAACCGATATTTTTACATACAAGAGTCAGTCACATGTGCATCACAAGCTCTCGCTTAGAGATTGGTATCGTAGGTCAAACACGGATTCCCGTGTTTCCATGGAGCTGTTAGGAAAGTTCTGAAAGATTCTTGCATCACCTACTCTAGAGGGAGAAAACTGAGTTTGGTTATTATAAAATGGTAATTAAAATTTAAACTAGGTTAGCAATAAAATATTATTGAAAATGTTTACAATTTTATAAATATTATTGAATGTGTAAACAATTAGCTTTTAATTTTTAATACTGAGTTGTTTTTCTCGTGAGCCCTGCAGGGCTGTTGATTTTCAACTGAGAAGTGAGTTATTTGCCTTACTGGTAAACCAGTATGAAATATTTCAAGCCCTGTTCATCACCCTCTACTACCACCCACTAAAATAATCCTCCTGCTGAGTTCATGTACAAGAAAAGGAACACTGGTGAGTGCAAAAGGTCAGATTCCTTTGCTATTGACAACACCCAACTTCTAACCTCCATGAAAAGAGATTAATGGTCCTGGGAGCCTGGGGCTTTATAATCTCATGGGAAAGTAACAAATCTCATGTTTGTTAAGTTTCAGAATTACCTATGTCCTTATAGTTGCAATTAAGAAATGGCACAAAGAAAAATTATTTGTGGGAAAAAAACCACATTTACGACAAATGTATTTTAACTTTCATGGCTAAAATAATATTGTTTTTAGTTTCAGCATGAAGTTGATTTTGTTTAATGAATAACAGTGCTAAATTTAGCACTGTTAATTTGAGCACATGCAGTTTTAATTCTAATGGACTTTACAAATACATAATGGAGATTTGAAGATTTATATTCGTGATTTAAATCAATGATTTTTATTCATGATTTAGATCAACAAACCCTGGTAATCAATAGGGTAATTTTCAGTAATGTGTCACTAATGGAACACAAACTTTCAGTAATATTTTCAGTAATGTCACACCACTTTTTCCAAAGTTAGTAAAAATAAGAACAATATTGTAGTACCATTGTGTAACCTGTAATACTTGTATAGCATAGTAATTTACTTTCACATGATATAAAATATTCATACACTATTTATATCACATGAAAGTAATATCAAAATACTTGATTATAGTCCACTGTCACAAAATATTTCATTATAGTCCTACTTTAATTAATTTTTCTTTGTTTCTAAATTCAACAATTTGATGGGTACTGTTAAACAGAATTTTATTTAACACAGAAGTTTTAAATTAATAAATCTAGAAATATTATGACTGTGTATTTTAACAAAATCTTTACTTTCATATAAATTTCTTTTTTTAACAGCACAATTATGAGAAGGTATTTTAACAAACCCTTTACTACCACAAGAATTTCTTCAAAATTATGGGTGTGGTTAGAAACTAATGTATACTTATGAAGTGAAAAACCAACTTCACACCCCTAGTTTTCCCCCCTGGTATTCATATGTGGTGTTAACAGTATGATGGGAAAGAAACTGAAAAATAATAATTAGGTTTACCTGTCAGTTTTGCCTAGAGCTTCAGTTATGTTTTGCCTTACAAATGCTTTCTTTCACTTCAATACTAATAAAAAATTATGTCCCTCTAAACTGACAGCGACACAATTTTTGAATAAATGGAAACTTTTCCTATGAACATATTTGTACATTCTATATCAAAATTCTTTACAAGCCTTTAAGCTAAACTTCTTTAAACAAGTTGGCTGCCTATAACTGTGATATGCTTTGAATCAGCCAACTCTTTTTCTGAAAGTGTGACAGAATGGCAAACCTTTGAAAATGATGCCATCTTCACTTTTAAGGCTAACAATGGCCCTTAAAGTTTTGGTGGCTAGGTTTGGCCTAAACTCTGTTTAACTCTTATGGACAACGCTAAAACTTCTTTCTGCAGCTGCATTACTGTGTGGCACAACAAGAATATCATGCATCAGGCGTGGAAAAACTTCATAATTTTTAGCACCAATCGCATCAGTCTTTTTCAAAATGTTTAACCATGCGGTATCAATTGTAGGACTATTCAAAACACCTTCTTTCAATTTATCAACTTGATATATGGCAAACTCCAATTCCAACTTGACCAGATCACTGACACTAACAACAGCTAGGAAAATACACTGCTGGACAATTGCTAAGGACGGATCATAAACGGCTATATAGCGCATAAAAAAGTAAGTGTGGTTGGATGCCAAGTGAAATAAAATAATGTCAGAATGCCAGCACATTACAAGAAAGACAATTTATTGTGCTCTGAAATCCAGAAGGCTTTGGAACGTGTTCAAAGGGACAAACAGGCCATTTTGTGCAGAATACGTAAACGTGAAAAATGCATTTACCGTCCGCAGGCGTTCCGGCGTAAGATGTCAATACGAGATATGGCCACCATGGAGGGCGATGCAAGATTCCACACGTCGTGTCATGCTTTGCACAACATTATCAAGCAGCTGTTGGGGTAATTTATCCCATTCCTCTGTCAGTGCACGGATGAGGGTGTCCTTGTTTATTGGAGGGCATTGGCGACCAGCAAGACTCCTTCCCAAAGCATCCCACACATTTTCAATGGGATTCAGATCTGGAGAACGTGCTGGCCATACGAGGCGTTGAATATCCTCGCTCTCAAGACACTCCTGGACAGCGACTGTTCGATGACATGTTGCGTTGTCGTCCATGAAAGTGAATCTATCACCGACAGCACCACGGAACATGCGAACATGAGGTAGCAGAACATCATTAATGTATCGTTGTCCAGTCATAGTCCCAGTTGGAAGCACATAGAGGGACGTACAGCCATTGATCATGATGCCAGCCCATACCATCACACTACATGTCGGATATCGGTCCCTTTCCTGTACGTTTGCTGGACAATATGCAGTACCACTATCACGCCAGATCAGTTGTTGTCGACAATCAGACGATAGATTGTATCTACTCTCATCTGAGAAAAGGACAGCAGACCAGTCTTTATCAGTCCAATTGCGATGTTGATGGCACCATTTCAAACGGGCGGTACGGTGACGTCTGGACAATGGGATGCACACAACAGGACAGCGGGCGTATAGTCCTCCTTCATGCAAACGTCTGGCGACAGTTTTTTGGGAGATCCGCTTGCCAGTAGCAGCCATAAACTGATTTGCTAACTCACTAGCTATGCTGCGCCGGTGTCTTTTTGTTGATAGCACTGTGTACCGATCTTCTGCAGGTGTCGTACTGCGAACACGACTTTCCCCGTGACGTTTGCTACACTCTCCATTTGTTTGAAATGATTTCCAAAGCCTTGAAACAACACTGTGGCTGAAGTCGAACTCCCTGGCAACATCTGTTATTTTTCGCCCTTTTTCAATCTTGCCAATAATACGGCCACGCGTAAAATCATCTAGGTGATGTCGGGAAGACATACTGAAAATTGCAAGTTCGTCAATTGATTCTTTCCCTTTTAACTTTGCGTTTGAACAACAACGGTCAATACGCGTCAAATCCTTTATATCTCTTATCAGCGCTATGACGTCGCGAACAAGTTCGGCAATCCAAAATTTGCATACGCACAACACGTCTTACTGTATCCCGCACTTATGCTAATTTCCACATTTTCCTGCCTTCCATTTTATGGTTGCTATCGTTGCTATTGTCATCCGTCCTTAGCAATTGTCCGGCAGTGTATTTGCCAAGTACATTACAGAAGAAAAGGAAGCTTTCTTCTTAATTCATATATCAACAGCAAAAATTCCCTTTTCAGAAGAGATTTATTCAAAATATAGTCACATGTAACATTTCACAACAACACAGGATAGTGAGAACATTGCGGGAAGAAAAAATCATGATTATGGGAGAAATCTTCGCTTCGACAATCTTCCATTTTTGGAAACTCTTTCCTCCATTTTTAAGCTGAAATGCTGGTATTTACAGAATAAAAGGATATTTAAGTACAATACTGGGCAGAAGGAACGATCACGAGAAAAAATTACGATTAGGTCCCTATGGGAGAAATCTTCACTCATCTAACTTTTATTTTCGGAAGATAGAATTCTATTTTCAAAAGAAAAATGACTCCCTCCCCACCACCACCACCACCAATCCCTGCAAAATTTCTGCTCAGTTTGTGCATTGATCTCTAGAAAGCCCCAAGAGATAACGGGCCGACGTAATCCTTGTCAGGCACCACTTAAAACACATTCCTCCTCCTCGGAAAAAAAAAAAAGAAAAGAAATGAAGAGCAGCATCACAAGCTTTGTTCAAAGGCTTCAGGCCGACGTAATCCAGGGCCACGGTGAAAGAAGCATGGCAACGGGTCGACGTAATCTCAGTTCAGCGCCATGGTTTCTTTCCACTTAGCTTTCAAACAAGCAAAACACATTCCTCCTCCTTGGAAGAGAAAAAAAAAAAAGAAACAAAGAGCTGAGTCACGAATTTTGTTCAAGGCTTCGTGCTAACATAATCCAGAAACAAAGAGCTATGTCACCAACATTGTTCAAAGGCTTTTACATTGATTAATTACAAAACCAGTAAAACATTCTTAATAACAGAGAAAATCTGAATATCCGTAAGTGTTTTGTTGGTTATCCATAACTATGTAATCCTGGGGGAAATCTATAATAATTACGGAGATTCCATAAAGGTTTGCTTCTCTGCATACTGTTCATTGGTGGTTTGAAAAGTTTCATTCTGGTTCTAGTGCCAGTTGAAGAAATTTTGTTTGATCTTCCTTCCCTCTGGGTTCTTTGGGCTTTTTAGACTTGTCTGGCCTCTTGATTTTAGTCAAGGCCTATTCTCAATGTATAGAAGGATTAACAAAAGTTTTGTTTGCTACTGAAGAATTTAAATGTTGTTGCCAATGTTGTTAAATTCTTCAGTAGTAAACAAAACTTTTGTTAATCCTTCTATACATTGAGAATAGGCCTTGACTAAAATCAAGAGGCCAGACAAGTCTGTAAAAATTTCAAAGAACCCAGAAGGAAGGAAAATTAAACAAAATTTCTTCAACTGGAACCAGAATAAAACGAATATATCTGGGTAGAGCCTTAAGTAAGTGATTTAATACATGCCTTTCCTTCCTGCCTCTTAGGCTAAAAAGATTTTCTTAGTAAGCATCTCATCATTCATTCTTTCAACATGGCCAAACCGCCGAAGCATATTAGTCTCCAACTTGCTAACAGCATTTTGCTTCACATTACACAACTGCAACACATACTTCATTCCTCACACAATCAGATCGTGTCTTGCCACAAACCCCACGTAAGTAACGCATTTCTCCAGCACACAAACGACTTCTATGTTACTTCTGTAGTACCCAGGTTTCACTTCCATACATCAGAGTAGGAACAATTACACTTTCATACACAGCCATTCAGGACTTTCTTCAGAACCCATCATTTCTGTGAAAACCTCCTAAAGCAGCTATGACTTTCAATGAAGAATTCACTCACCTACTAATTTCACCATCTCATTTGTTCTCTCTGACAAACATGCTTTCTAAATACAGGGTGGTTGAAAAGGCCCTTAGGGGTTTCAATTGACAACTGTACAAAAACGAACAGATCTACAGCAATGCAGTTTGTGGCATTTCAAAGAGTAAATATTTGAGTTTAATAATCTTATCTTAATACACCTCTACATGTGCACATTTGGTGGCATGTAACACATCCAGTCGGTATTCAATTTATTGCCATGTGCACTTTTTTTTTTTTTATATAAATGATTTATCTGCATAGCTAATAAATGACATATCAAAACACCACGTCTTCTCGACATGTGTTTTACCGACATTTTTTTTTAAATCAGTCTCATTACTGAATTGCTGCATTGTGTAAAAACCATTTGTCATTTCATTATGTAAATAATTAAATATTCAAAACATGTGTATGTATATTAACTGACCAAAAAATAACAACTAAACCTGTAATGTATATGTAGTACTGGCTTCATCATGTCGAATGGAATATCTCTGATCAGGAACAATTTGTGTACTGCCCGATGATATTATCAGATTTTGTCCCTGGTTTTCCCTATCAATCTTTACCCAAAGAACCTGTAAAAAAGAGAAAGAAAGCAACATGAATGCATTTTACTCTCTGTTACTAGCAAATCATGAAATACCTGAAAATATCTCATTAAGCTATAATTTTTATATTATTATAACATTATTATTATTACTATTTTCATCATCATCATTATTATTATTTACTATTCAGAATTTAAATGTTAGATAAGTCAATCCCCTTCTCTTCCTTTGGGTTTGTAACACAGATTTTAGTGCAACCACCAAACACATATTTTTATAACTTTGAACAGACACTAGCAGTAGTTTTACATCTGCAGAGCTCTCAAGGTTTTGCAAGGTCTACCAGAAATCATTCGAAACCAACAAATATGAATGAATAACATAACATAAGTCATACCTTATGTTTCAAAGCCAGTTCTGCTTCAACTAGCAAAATTTGAAGAGGCTCAGGTTCTTCTAACTCAGACACTTTGAACTTCATGGTCTTGGATGGTGTAACTGATAGCATGCTTGAAAGATAATCGGGAGATGTGGGTTTGATTCCCGCTTCAGGGCGATGTACAGTCAAACCTCGATTTAATGAACTTCAAGGGACCAACAGCCTTGTACGTAAAATTGAGGAATTTGCTAAATCGAGGAAGCCTTTCGAATGAAACGTGCAAATCAAGCTAGTGTTCATAACAGAATACATAAGCAGCTAAGTTACCTTTTTTTCAGTGAAATTTAAATTATGTAAAGTACTTTTAATTATGAAATTTATTATCAAGAAGGTTATAATACGTACACATTTACTTTGCATATTAAATTACATAATTCGTACATATTGGACTTCAACATGTAGCATCAAAATTTAAGAGTACTTTTAAATTGCGAGAAAAATATGATAGTTAACTTTCTTTCCAAGCATTTAGCTTCTTAAATAACGACCAGTATTATTAACTGCATGAAACAGAGCATCAGTTAGTACTAATAAACTTGTTAAAACAAAATATGTACTGATTACCTTTTTACACTGAAGAAAAGAAATGCTTTAGAGAAGATTTATTATCTTTTTGCTGAATGTTTAGCTTCATAAATTGCAGCTTTAACTTTATGAAGTGCATGAAAAACATCATCATTAATATTGAAGAGCATCAAGTAGTTTTTAGTACATTCTACACCATTAGCAGCATCACTAAAGCAGCCAACTTTCAGTTCTGCTTCATCTTCATTGATGCATTTAGTCCCATCTGTTCATCGAAATTATCACCAAGGGATCACCAGGGCTCGACAAATCCCGGGCGCCAGGTCGCCCAGGCGCCTAAAATTCGGGCCGTGGCGCCTAATTTTCTTCTTAGTTGAGATTTCGTAATATTGTTGGAAATAAAATTATTTAAAATAAATTTAGTCCAACATGCACGTGCATAGATAGCCCCAGGGGACAGCGGGAGGCAATCCCAAGCCTTGTGACGATACTTAGGCCCCAGGGGATATCGGGGGATAATAAGGGTCATTGCGGTCAGTTCCTAAGAAGGAAGCGACGTGACATTCACCTTGGGGGATTAGATGAACCCCTCGGAAGGTCAAGTGACCTTGGAATCAGCGGGCAAGGTGCGAGTGAGTTGAGTTCGAGTAGCAGTGAGGGACAGACGTGGATAGAGGATCGTAGAGCGATGTGACGAGAGATAGATGAAGTACTGCCAGCGCTGACAATTGGATAACGATTAGGATTGGAAACCTGAGAGACATATGGAGATACCAGATAAGCTATTTTTCTTTTCCCTGTTATTGCATGTACTTGCTTAAATGTATTCATAACCCTATTTAGAGCACGTGGCGTGTGTAATGGTCATGATGAAACAATGAAAACCCAGTTAGCTAGTTAAAACCTTTAAGTAAAGCATAGGAGAAAATGAACTAAAAGTAAAATAAATCACTCAGCATTGCACTTATATATATATATATATATATATATATATAAGGTCAGGTGATGCGTAACATCACAGCCTCTCCTTGACAAATGTCAACCCCGCCTTCTCGTGGTGCATCCTGTTCCTACTAAAGGGGCTCTGACGACCGCAAATAGCGGTATAACTATACCATCGGGATTAGAGGAAATTCTATCCCACACTCACCAACCCGCTTGGCCAGCGTGGTGAGTTATGGCCAAACCCTCCAAAATGACTCCACAACTTAAATCTTGGCCCTCAGTCTCCGGCAGCTGGAATGTACCACAAGGCAGCGGCCAGTGCGACATGAAGGCAGAGGGTGCTAAGAATCCCCGGAGGACCGGACTAGGCTGCCATCTGATGCTGACCTTGGCAACGTACAATGGACGCTCCCTATCTTCTGATTCAAGGCTTCTTGAATTGGAAGAGGAACTACAAAGGATCAAGTGGGACATCGTGGGGCTAAGTGAGGTAAGGAGAAAAGGAGAAGATCTCATCGAACTGAAAAGTGGACATCTCTTCTACTATCGTGGGACAGATACTGGCAGAACTAGTGGTGTTGGATTTATAATAAACAAGAAACTGAAGGATAAAGTTGTAGAAGTTGAAAGTTCCTCTGACAGAGCTGCACGGCTTGTTATCCAACTCTCGAAAAGATACCAAGCTCAGATTATTCAAACTTATGCACCCACCACAAGTCATCCTGAAGAAGAAATTGAAGAATTTTATGAGGAAATTTGTCATCTAAATAATAAAGGTAAGCAGCACTTGAAAATAATTATGGGAGATTTCAATGCAAAAATAGGGCAACGGCAACAGAATGAAACTTCAGTAGGTAAATTCGGTCACGGCAACAGAAACCAGCGTGGAAATACTCTCGTTGAGTTTGCAGAGGCAGAAGGGTTTTTCATCATGAACTCCTTCTTCAACAAAAAGCCACACAGGAAATGGACATGGAGACATCCAAATGGGACGACAAGTGAAATTGATTTTATTATGTGTAACAAAAAATTCGTCATAGAAGACTGCAGTGTGCTAAACAAGTTCAACACTGGTAGTGACCATAGATTGGTGAGATGTAAGATGCACCTCAACACTAAACTTGAACGTGGCAAGCTCATAAGACAAACAAAATCTATTGACATAACCAACCTTAAAAAACACCATAATACCTTCAAGTTGGAACTGAAGAACAGGTTCTCTGCTTTAGAAGGCCTAACATCGGAAGAAGTGGACATCTCTGAAGTTAACAGAAAAGTAACCAAAGCTCTTATGGAAACAGCAACAAAATTAGCTGGGTCTAAGAACAAGTTGCATGTAAATAAATTATCAGGAAAAACGAAAATGTTGATGCAAAAAAGAAGAGAGATTAGGACAACTAAAGAAGATGTGACTTCCAAAGTGGAATATATAGAGCTATGCAAGACAGTACGAAAAAGTATCACTGAAGACGTAAGAAAATTCAACTGTGAACTAGTGAGGAAAGCAATTGAAAACAACCAAAGCCTAAAGATAGCAAAGGGACATCTCAGTAAGGGAAGAAAACAGATTATGGCACTGAGAAAAGAAGATGGTTCTGTAACAAGAAATAGAGGCGAAATTTTGACAAGAGTGAAAAGATTTCTACTCCAAATTATATGAAAGGATGATACATGCACTCCAGACATCATGAAAGATACCAGTACTAGAGTTCCTCCAGTCCTTCCAGCAGAAGTTGCACATGCAATCAAGAACATGAAGCGGGGAAAAGCTCCAGGAGAAGATGGAATTACTGTAGACATCATACAAGAAGCAAGTGGAGAAATCGAAACAGTACTCGCCCAAATTTTCACTCGATGCCTTAATGAAGGAAAGATTCCTGAGGATTGGAACACCGCTACAATGATCCTGCTACATAAGAAAGGTGACATTGAGGATCTCGGAAACTACAGACCTATCAGCCTCCTATCAGTAGTTTATAAAATCTTCACTAAAGTTCTTTCACACCGCTTGAAGGTAACACTGGACATGGCTCAACCGAGAGAACAAGCTGGATTCAGGAGTGGCTACAGCACAATAGATCATATCCATGTGCTGAGAGAACTAATTGGAAGAGCGAGGGAATATGAACTTCCATTGTGCATGGCTTTTATCGATTATGAAAAAGCCTTTGATTCGGTGAAACCATCAGCAGTTACAATGGCTCTGAAAACCTGCGGTATTGAAGATGCATACATTAATATTATTAATAACATCTATGAAAATGCAAGTGCAAAGATTAGGCTGTTTGAAAATACAACACACATAAAAATTGGAAAGGGAGTGAGACAAGGTGACACCATATCTCCGAAGCTCTTTAATGCCACATTGGAGGGTGTTTTTCAGTCACTGAGCTGGGAAAACAAGGGGATAAAGATTAATGGAGATTATCTAACCCACCTTCGTTTTGCTGATGACGTAGTCATTTTTGCAACTAGCCCATCAGAGCTGCAGAGTATGATCCAGGAACTTGCTGACAAGAGTAAAGAAGTGGGATTAAAAATGAACTTTCAGAAGACAAAAGTGATGTTCAATGCTTTTACAAGAAATGAAGATTTATCGATTGATGGAGAAAAGCTGGAGATAACAGACACGTACGTTTATCTTGGACAGCAGATATCAAGTGAGGGTCACATTGATGAAGAAATTAATCGGCGTACAAAACTTGCCTGGAGAGCTTTTGGAAGAAACAGCATAATTTTCAAGAGCAATATGCCATTATGTCTTAAAAGAAAAGTGTTTGATCAATGCATCCTTCCAGTGCTTACGTATGGTGCAGAGACGTGGACCTTAACTAAAAGAGACATACAAAGGCTGCAGACAACTCAAAGAAGCATGGAGAGGTGCATACTTGGTGTAACCAGGAGAGATAAGAAGAGGAACTCGTGGATCCGAAAATGACAAGAGTGGAAGACATCATGATCAGAGTTAAATCCCTGAAATGGCAATGGGCTGGACATACTGCCAGAAGGACAGATCATCGATGGACAGCCGAAATTTTAGATTGGATTCCAAGGGACAGGAAAAGACCCAGAAGAAGGCCACATGGGAGATGGGTGGATGAAATTCGAAAGTATGCAGGGGTGACATGGAGGAGACTGGCACAAGACAGACCGTTGTGGAGGAAACTTGGGGAGACCTTCGTCCAGCAGTGGATTGATAATGGTTGACAATGATGATGATGATGATGATATATATATGTATGCAGAAATGATTGGAGACGTTATACAGCAAAATCGCAATAATAATAAATGTTATGTGTAAGGTAGTGTTAACGGTTGCACCCTCACGTGGTAACTGAATGTTCCTAATTCTCACGTATTAAACCATTTTGATTACTTCCACATAAGATTCCTGTTTGTTTTCCTTATAACCACACAAGACATAAGTTAAGGTATGTGTAAACTAAGATATGTGTTTATGTTTCTGATTTCTTTCACGAGCGGCACCTTTACTCCCCCACCATTCCAGTGACGGGATAAAGGTGAATCACAACGCCGTGCTTTATTATATGCCAGTACATATAAGGGGCACGTTTTTGTCCATATACGATCACTGTAGAACAAAAGTCCCATAGTTATAAAAAGGCATGATAAAGTAAATTTAATCGGTAAATGATCTGTAATTGATGCACCTATAATTTGTTCATAATAATAAATATAACAATAAAATTAACAAATTGTATTTAACATTGATGACAGTAACACGTGTTCCAGTGAATAGCATTAACATGTGTGCCATTGTTCATAACTTTAACACGTGTTCTGTATTAGAATGTAATGGTGGTACCGATTAACGTTTGAAGATGTATGGTGAATTGTTTCATAAAGTATATAACTATGGTGAATTAGTTAACTATTAGTTTATAACTTATGATAATAACGTTAAAATAAATTGTTTATAACAATATATTGCTGTAAATGCCGTAATTTATGTTGTATAATACATAGATTATCTATTAAAAGGTTATAAATTTAGGTGCTGCGGACACCGGTAAAAACAAAACAAACCAAACGGTGCGTCGTTTTAAAAAGTCTGCGAGGTAATTGTCAGGAGAGGTGGTGTTATTGGGAAAGTACCGAAAATGCGGTAACCGAAAAAAATATAACGTAACAGCGAGATAGAAGACTGCAAAAAGATTGTAAGAATATATATTTTTTTCTTTTACTTAAAAGTATTTTGACAGGAAATATGACGCAAGGAAGGCGTTACTATTTGTGTGTGTGGAAGCCTACGTGGGGTGTGAGAATCCATGACTCTCGGGAATCCCGCAGAGCTATTCCGTAGCGTGTAGCCATTCTGCGAATCGCATCGCCTAGTTTTGGTGCGCTGATTGTATTAGTTAAGGATTTTTTTTTCCGGTATTCAGTTGAAACGTATTCAGAAATAAGACAATGCTATGGACCGTCCGCAATTTCAACGGATTTTTTAGTCTAACTAATGAACGCGATAATGCGGCAACAGCTAGCGATTTTAGTTCGTTTTTTACTTAAAAGTAACACAAAAGTACTTCAAAATGAGTTACTTTTTCAATAAGACGATCATTTTTTTCTTGTGTCTTTGGATTCTGAGTCGGTCCTGTGAATCGCAGTTTTCTGTCGGTAATTACGATTCACGATTAACATAATAGGTGTGGATCACGTATTGCCGATTATACGACTGTTATGTTATGCATGCCAATTACTACGGAATGTCCGTATTTTCTACGGATTTAGTTGTCTAACTACGTATTCTACGAATTTTCACTTTGTTTAAAAAAATATTTTGCTATTATTTTATGATATACATAAAATTCTTAAGCGGATTCGCGGAATTCTCTGTTTTTTTTTTTTTATTCCTCATTTAGATTGTTTTCAAGATTGATCCAAAACAAGAAAATTTGGGGGTTGGGTCATTTTCCGTCTGGGGATGGTATTTCATGTTTCAAAGCTTTCGAAAACAGTAGTTAAATTGAGTAAAAAGAATCTGCCCTAATCATAATTTTTTCTCTCCCGATGTTATGTTTGTGTCTAGTATTCTTGTTAAATATTATTTTATGGCATATATGTTCGTATTTCAGCTTGAAACTGTAGGCAAGAATTTGTGGAAACGGAAGTTAGACGCCACGACAATTGCCTCCTAATCTTCAGACTTTGAGGTTCTTCCGCGAATTCGAGAAATTCCACCTTTTTCGTTATGTTGGCCACTCAGGAGATGACGCACAAATAAACAGAACTGTGTGTGTGTGTGTGTGTATGGGGGGGGGGGATAAATGCTCGTCGGAGGACGGAATTCCATCTTAACGAAGCTTTCGAAAACGGAAAGTCGACGGAGTTCAGATTTTTTCCGTAATCGTAATTTCTTTTTCTCGCGATGTTGCCTGTGTCCAGTACTTTTAAGTAATATTTTACTGCATAAATTTTTGCATTTCACCTTGAATGTGGGAGAAAAATTTCCAAAACCGGAAGTCGGACAAAATTCCCGTAATCGCTGTTGCCCCCTCCTCCCGTGATGTTCCCACTCTCCAGCGTTGTTAAATATCCCCCCGCCCCACAAGTTTTTGCATTTAATCTTGATAAGGGAAGAAAGAAATTCCCGAAAACGGAAGTGTGACGAAGTTGGAAAATTTGTAAAAATTGATGCATGGTGTTCAAGAGTATTAATATTCTCAAAGTTACACCATTTATCTGAAATAGTTGAAGCTTTGATATCCTTGAAGCTTTGGTTCTCAGGCTGATGGTTGTTATCAGAGGGCACAAAAATTAAGAAAAGAAAGAAAAGCGACAATGAAGAAGTAGGGAGAGAATGATAGCAGAAAGAATAATTAAGAAATCTATGCTGTGCAGTTGCAGATTCAACAAAAGACAGACTAACAGTAGTCCACATTCTTGCTGTCTGTTTTGATTTTTCACACTTTTCCCCAGTTAAAATGTTCAGCTCCCCCCCCCTTCTTTGGTCTCATCTTGTTTTAAACTGCAATTTTAGAGACAGTATTGATCATATGGTAAGTGTAGGTTCGTGCACTGCGCATTCACTTGCTTGGATTTCCTGTCTGTCGGGCATTGTGGAATTCTGAACACATCTTATTGATTTTTACTGGTGGAAGTTTCAAACTTAAATCTTGCGATCATGCCCTCGCTGGGGAATCAATTTTGCGTTTCTCTCGTGTTAAGTTTTTTTCATTAGAGTCTTGTTTGTTGTAACGTTTTGTTGGGGCACATATTTGTTTTTTACAAAGAGATGGATCATTTTGTAAAATAGAGTCTATGTATGCTACGCAATACTAGTTATTAGTAACAAGGCTGTTGCCATTGTTGGCAGGTTTGGACTGTCATTTTTTTTTTTTTTTTAATATAATGGTCTGAGACATGCCACGGATTATGCGAAGGGAAAAAGTGTTTTTCTCAGAATTTCCTGATCTGCGAAATATGTGTGGGATTTTTTTTTCTCACAGCCTTTGGATTATATGCCCTTGCGGATTTCATGAAGGGAAAAAAATATGGTACTTTGAATTAATATGTACAAAATATGACGTCCACAAGTAGTATTTTAATAAAATCTAAATCTGTAATTTTAATTTTTTTGAGATCTACTAAAAGAATGGAAAAAGAAAATTGTGAATCAAATTGGAACTTAATTTTGCAATAAGTGGTTTGGGTAAAAAGAAAAAAAAA
Organism: Macrothele yani; assembly: GCA_039090855.1. Classification (NCBI taxonomy): domain Eukaryota; kingdom Metazoa; phylum Arthropoda; class Arachnida; order Araneae; family Macrothelidae; genus Macrothele; species Macrothele yani. The sequence continues at coordinate 96,369,970 of CM077007.1, read as the reverse complement.
TTGACAACAAATATGGTTTACCACTTTTCGTTCCAGCGTCATAACCAAACATGTTTTTGTTCATGCGTTATTGACTTCGTTTCACCTGGCGCCTAAATTTTGGAGCTGGCTCCTAGATCTAGAACATATTTGTCAAGCCCTGGGGATCACATTTGGAAGGTATGAACATTTGCGTCATAATCAACATAGTTGGAAAACACAATGCCTGATGAAGCAATTTCATTCCATTTTGCAAAGATCGTCATCCTCAAAATTATCAGCAGGATTTTCGGTATTGGACCCACTTTCTTTTTGTTCACAACCTGAGAAGCCTGCTTTATTAAAGCAGTTTTTAATGGTATTTGTCATAACTGCATTCCACGACTGTGGCACAAAATGCATTGCATCGAGAGTGTTAACTTTAACTTTGAAGGCATCATCCTTTGCATCGATAACAGAAAGTGCTTTTCACATGAGAAACTTTCGATAATGGCCTTTAAAAGATGGAATGACACCCAGATACAACGGTTGCAATTCATTAGTACAATTTGCTAGGGAAAAAATGACTTGAACATTTTTTAGATTGTTTACCTGAAGATGCACAGGACGTTGATCAATGAATAATTTTTGCCTGCATCTGAGTATCCAAGGCTTCTACATAATTTTTTAATAATGCTGTAGTAACTCACGACTTTTTATTTGCTTCATATTTGGTGGGCAAAGATTTCACATGCTTGAAGCAACATGGTTTGGCAGATTTGCCTATAACTAATGGCTGCAATTTTTCTGACCCGTCTTCATTGGCAGCTAGAAGGACATTGATTCTGTCTTTTGATTTCTTTCCTCCACGGAAGGTGTCATTTCGAAAACACATGTACCCTCCAATAATTTCATCTGGCTGCATGTTATAAAACAGTCCAGTTTCATCAGCATTAAAAATGTCACACAGCATGTACCCTTCAATAATTTGTGGCAGCTATTCATTTTTCCATGTTTGTGTCGTCACAGAATCAACAATTTTGCTTTCACCGGATAGAGCTCTATACACTATGTTATGTTTTTGCTTAAAATGATCAATCCATTCATTTGATGCGGTGATCAATCCATTCATTTGATGCGGTGATCAATCCATTCATTTGATGCGGTGAATTCCTTTATTTGGAGTCGCTGCACAAGATTAACTGCCTTTTCCTTCAGAAGTGGTCCACTAGTAGGCAAATTACCAGCCCGTGTTTGTTGGAACCAAGAGCGTTTTCTAACTCATTCAGGTGCGATGATTTCACAGATTTCCTCATACTAGAAAATTGCCCACACTTTGATGCACAGCTTTCAATTTCTTTTCTATTTTTCGCTATGGTACACAACGTTCACTTAAAAATTCCGAGTTTCTCTGCTACAGCAGTCTGTGATCCTGGGTTCACATCAAGCTGCGACAAAATATCAATTTCTTCACAGATTGAAAATCTTTTCCACTTTTTTTTTTTTTTTTAATGATCTTATAAAATTCACTTTTGCAAACTACAGTGATCAGTAGATTTTACTATTAACTTTTTTATTTCTATCTATATTCATCAAAACTTTATCCGTAAAAGAGTTGTGTTGTTTAATTTGACCTGTAGATTTAACACTGAGAAAAAAAGAAGTTAAAAAGAAGTGCAGTTTGGGAAAGAATTCCAGAGGTTCAGGAATGGGTATGTACAATGTGTCCCCTGACTTCAAAGAAAGCTATCGTTCTGTCTGTAGCTGAAAACAAGAGTCACCAGGGTACTTTAGATTTCTTCCATTGCGTTCCTTTGGAACTTGTTGGTCATTTGCTTCCTCCTGTAAGATGCTTACACTTGATAGTCAGAGGAAAGGCGAACTGATTCATGATTCTGTCAAGCTGTGTTGCAGATGGTGTTCTTTGAAACGCTGGTTAACTACATGCGTAAAATTTTCCTGTTACGTGAGGCTCTCTTTCTAGTTAATTTTTAACATGAAAATGCTGGTTAAGATATTTTAGTGGTTTAAAAAAATTCGTTAAATTGAAGAAATGTGTTCGTTAAATCGGGAAACGCCAAGCATTAACTTCAATGTGGTTCCGTTCGGACCATAAAAAATGTACGTAAAATTGCGGAATTCGTTAAATCGCAGTCCATTAAATAGGGTTTTGACTGTAATTTTGAAGTTTTCTGAATTGACAGCATTACATATTGAACAGTAAAACTAGAGATTCAGGCATATCTGACTGCTATATCTTGACCTTGTTCTACATAATTAGTGATAAACATTTATTCTACAGAATTCATACTGAACAGCAGTTCACGTCTCACAGATGCCATGGAAGGAACAAAGTGCTTTATTTGTAAATATTTTATTCCCTCGCCACAAATGGCAGTGTCACCTTTGATCACTTGGCATGGAAAAAGGTGTTGACCAGAAGAAAAAAAAAGTGAAAAATTCACACCTTTCATAGTAGATCAGCTAGCAAGTGGTTTTCTATAAAATTTAATGTATTGTCCATAATGCCATAAAGTCAGCTGAAAATCTGTAATAGTTGGCAGTATTAGGAATTGGGTAAAACGTGCCGTCACACATTCCTCAAATAGAAAGTACAGAGAAGGAGAAATCCAATGGATTATTAACACAACTAAACAATATGGGTATGACAAAAAAAAAAACTGTTAAAAAATTGATATTTGAATACAAAAAGAAATTAAAGAAGTCCAGTCAAAACATCCCAAAAAAGAACTACAAATTTTCAGTTTCCTTTCCTTATATTAGAGGAATTAGTGGGAATTTTTTAGGTTAATGAAGAAATACAACATTATTTTTGGTCATTCTGTTCAGAACATTGGTGACTTTGTTATAGAGAAAAAATCTAACAGAAGTATACTACAATCAGCAGGTGTATATGAAATTCCTATAATTTCATAGATAAACATATAAAATGAGCGAAACACACAGAGTCATGTACGATAAAAGGTTCGTTTAGCGGTAGTCATTTCACAGAGTTCTGACGACCGCATATCTTACATTGGTAGCACAAAAAAATATATTAATAAAAAGATTACATCAACATATAAAAAACTGGAACAAAAAAGAAAAACTGCACTTATCCAACACTGCATTAATCATAAACAATATCCTGATTTCAAAAATATCAAATTACTAACTACCCACACAAACGAAAAAGAATTAAGAATTTATGAAAATGTTATAATCGAACAAAAAAAAAAGGATAATATATGCAATTTACAAGACTAGTCCACTACTCTAGATACAACTTGGAAGTCACTTATAAACAGAGAAAAAATGAATAGAAAAGGACAAAAAAAAGAAGATTTAAATAGATAATAATAATCCAATATCCCTTTATAAAAATAAAGAAGAATATACTTACAACGGATATACCTACCAACCAATCCAATAGATGGCGGCACTTCAGGAGCAATCACCTTACATGCCACGAAGGCCGCAACCCTCCCTTCATTTCCCGACATGCAACTCCTGCGGCTACCCTCGTAAAGATTAAAATTAGCGGTCGCCACTCGCCACGTGGCGACTGGATAAAATAAAATGTCCAGTAGAAAAAGTGATTTTAGTCGCCACGCTCGAAAATTTGCCGTTTTTCATTGCTAAAGAACTAATTTGCATTTTTAAAACGCTCCTGTTATAGGAAATGTATTTTCAAATCATCCAACTCGCGCGCGTTGAAAAACAGCCCTTTTCTCCGCAAATAAGTGGTTACGATCTATTTATAGATTAACTCTTCAAGAACGGGGGCGGCTGTTTGTATTTCCACTTCAGTTGGTGCACAAAGTAACCATATCGGGAATGGACACCTGTGGCTTTAGATGGAACTGTGGCTTCACAACTCGTCTTCAGCAGCTCGTTTTTTAACGTTTGGTTGCTCTGAAAATGCACGATTTTCCATTGCTTACGCACTTCTTGCTTATCATCAAATAAAATGGGCAAGCACTTTCCCTTTTGTTTACAAAAAGAAATCGAAGGTAGAAAATCGGGACTTCACATTCTGCGCCGCGCACCGTCTTTCAATCCACGCAGAGTAGCGTTTCCTTTGCACGTGTGAAGTTGGCTTTAAACAAAATAAAAAAAATAATAAACTCTTGTCTGCCCCTTAATACAGTAAAATGTTACTAAATAATGGTTAAACACAAGTTTTTCAGCGAAATTATATATAAAAAATCAGTACTGTATTGTTCACTTTGCCGTGATAGTCATTTTTACTAGGTCACGGAAAAGACCGATTCCATCACGGGCGGAATAAGTACCGATTTTGAAATTTAATTTAGCTTCAAAAAAGCGGAAAAGAAAAAAACACTTTCCGTATTGATTGGTTTCGAAGAACAGGCTGTTAGAAATAACAAAAACTGCGCTTCACTAGAAAAAACTTTTAAAATACAAAATTGTTCTTTTTAACTATTACTGAAGCTATTAAAAACGAGAAACATAATCAGAAAAATATAACATACGAATATAACCAAAAAGTGAAAAGAAAGTGCATCTTGGGGTAAGAAAAATTCGAAATTTAGAAAACTACGGAACATTTTCATCCGAGCTAAAACAATCATTTACAGGCGACGAACGGCAAGAAAGATGCACAAATTATATCGGACAAATGTTGCGACATTAAAAACATCCAATAAACAGTTCCAAAAATGTTTGATGAATGTTAGAATTTTGAAAACATGAAAATAAACTTTGAACAAATAATTGAATAACATTATTTTATAGATTTGTTTATTTCCGTTGTATATTTGATGTTTCCCGTATTCCGCAGCGATCGCCGATTTCCGTAGTGACTGTGAAGAATTCGTAGCATTTGGAAGGTCTGAGGTGGACAAACAGGAAAAAATGAAAAATCATTAAAATTCTACCAAAACAACGTTTTCTGAAGAAAAAACAAATACTCCTACCCCTACCCCCCAGCCCCGACAACCAGATTTTTTTATTTCCGTAGTATATTCGATGTTTCCCGTACTCCGCAGCAATCGACGATTTTCGTAGTGACTATGGGGGATTCGTAGTATTTGGAAGATCTGTGGTGGGCAAACAGGAAAAATGACAAATCATTAAAAATCTACCAAAACTCAATATGTTTCGGGAAAAAAAAAAGAAGCTGACACTGGGTTCGAAAACCGGACAGAATCTGACGGAATCAGGATACTCTGCAAGCGTTCTTATTTCATCATGAATATTTTTTCAACACCTGTGAAGGTTTATCAATATTTTTAATGTAATATTTTTTAGAACAACCCAGGAAATTACTGAATATTTTCTGTTAGTGGTCAGGAATTATTGCGAGTCTGTAAAATAAAATGACCAGGTTGGTATCACATTTCTCCCAATCTCAGCTGTACCACAAAATGATTCTGCTATAAGATATGAAATTCATTTTTGAAAGCTATACAGCCAGTTTTCATTTTGACACCAAGAAGAACCTAACCAAAAATAAATGGAATGAAAAGAAAAATTTAGCAGAATGGAAGCTGCTTGAAACATAATGTCTGAACATTTTTGACCATCAATAACTCACTAAAAACTGCTAGAGAAACTAAAAACAGGCAATTTTTAATACATGAAGGTCATAGCACAAATTGTTGAAATACTCAATATTGCTGACTGTTATGCCAAGCAATGCAGAAGTTAAAAGAATGCAAGCATCAAGGGCAATGCTCTTAATGACAAGACGAAGCTCATGCAAAGAATGACTTTAGAAAATACAGCAAATTAAATAAAGTAAGCAAAAGTAAGTACTCCTTGAAAAATTTGACCCATCCACTGCTATAAATTTATGGTGGAGAGATTGAGAGATTTTTTTTTTTTTTTTTTTTTTTTGTGAACATAGCGAGAGACCAAATAAAAATGATTAAATTATCTTTCCAATAAAAACTGTCTTGAAAATTTGGTTGATGTAGTTGAAGAAATATATAACTTTTAAGATTATATTTATTCATTTAATTGCACTGGACAGCTGTGCCCTTGTAACTACTAAGCTAAAATTTAACTTTGTCTAAATAGATGACAGGTATTCAGTGCAGTGATAAAATATGTATACAACACGAAATAGCCGTAAGGAAAGTGGCCACTAGATTTTGTCCACCCACTGGCCAATGGCCACTCGAAAAAATCACCAATTTTAATCTTTATACCCTCGCATAGATAATAGATGGTCTGAAGATGGTACTCTAGGAGTACAGAAAGCGCTCACCATAATATCGTCGAAAAAGAGCTTTTATGTGAGCCATGTCCCCCGACCCGATGAGTATAACTTTTCCTTGCGCATGTTTTAATTAATAGAAAAAATTTTAAATGTTTGATTGTACTATTGAATGAACGTTTAACTGAAAATATTTAACTAAATTGTCTTACTTGTAAAACTTTCTAACAAAAATACCCGTAACACAAACTTGGCCTCTCTCGGGACGGGAGCATGTGCCTCACGGAGCAACAAACGTGCAAAATACTTTTCAATAATAGGTAAAGAATACCTTTTGATATTATTATTCATTTGTAATCTAAATTAGCATGTTTTTTAACATAAGACAACCATTAGGATTTGTCTCATGAAATGCACATTTCGTAACTCACCTATTTTTGATGAGCCACATCACCAACTCAAGATACACATTCAGGGTTTCTCTCTTTTTACTTGTCTATATCCAATTAATTTTCATGTAAAAGAACATAGTTACAAAATCTCAATAATTAAATCTGATTCATTATAAAAGGCAATGGTAAATAATGTTGTCTGGCATGAAAAGTGAAATACAATCAACTTACAGGATAATTAGCTGCATAATGAACTGAGCAGTGGAGATCAATTGTGTCACCAATGTTAGCATAAACTTCTTTCGTGATGTACGATATGGACGGATTTTGTTGCCCTAGAACTGAAAAAGAATATGTACAGTGAACATGGATGAAATGAAAACTATGATGGCCATAAAAATTCTACTTTGTTACATAACACAACTGTAATTTAGAGATGATACTAATCAATATGTAAATAAATGACAGCTCAAGAGATTACAAAAGAGCAGTGTAGAAATGAAACAATTCTCCTTGTTGCATTACATTTCCCAATTGCATTATTATTCTTCACGATACTAATTAACATATCGCATTTAAAAAAATGATTTTTTTTTTAAGAGTAAACTCAGAGAATGAGAGGAATGCCTGAAAAGCTGGAGTCTCCCGCCTAAATCCGGAGAGTTGGCACTATGCAAGTGGTAAAAACCCTAGGGTTCCCGAGGGCAACCTTATCCAGGGTGTATCCGCAAGTAGACCACTGACGTATTACCAGCATTAAGAGAGCAAGAGGTGGCAGATCACACGCCACTGATGACCGCGGTTGACGTCGACTATCGAGGCTCATACAAACTAACTGCTTGGCAATGGCGGCACAAATCACATCCACGTTGAATGTGGGAGGCACAAGCAGCATCGCGAGTAAACAGTACAATGAAAGCTGCATACTCTGGGTTACATGAGCCGATACTCTATTTGTGTATCACTGCTGACTGCTTATCATCGGAAATTAAGCCTCACCAGGTGCTCAAAACATATGCAGAACGGTGCTGCATGGTATGGTCAGAAAAATCCAGTTTTTAGCTGTACCACGCTGACAGATGTGGGGTTGACAGCATGAGGCTATGGTCCTGTCATGCCAGGTTGGCTCTATTCAAGATGGTGGTGGTTCTGTGATGGTTTGGGAAGCCTCATGGGACACATTAGGTCCCTTAGTGTGTCTGGAGAGATCCTTAACCTCTGCATGCTACCAGCATGTGCTCTATGATCACCTACACACTTTCATGGCATTTGTGCATCCTGTAGCCGATGGCCTGTTTCAGCAGGACAATGCGCAAACTCACTGGATCGCAACCACTCAAGCATGGTTCGCAGAACACTCATTTGAGTTTGGAACCATCCAGAGGCCCTGAAGGTCCTTGGATTTAAACCCTGTGGAAGCTCTCTGGGATGCATTGTAGCAGAACATGAGATCCATGGATCCTTTACCAACTTCTCGGTGGAGTTGTGGACAATGCTGCATCAGGCATGGCTGTCATTGCCTCCTGCACCTGGTGGAGTTAATGCTTCAGCGTGTTCAGGCTGTTATTCATGCTAGAGGAGAACCAACATGTTATATTGTAGGTTTTGTCCATTGAGAGTATCTCCTTTTTCTGGGAAGAACAACAGATGAGACCCATACAGTTGTAACCAAGTTAGAGCTACTGTCATCATTATCTAGAACATTGATTTTAATTGTGTGGTGCATTATTTTACAAGGTTAAAAAAATATCCAAAAAGTTACATGCCCAGCTGGGCACGTACAAAAATTTTTACCTGCCCAGGTAGTAAAAGCTGGATGCCCACGAAAATTGATTTTTTAATATAACAAATCAGAACTCTCATTTTTTTTAAGTTAAAAAATATGATGAACTTTTTTTTTACATGTTTTGCATTTCTGTTGTAAGGGTCTGTATTTGAAATGTTCAATGCATGAAAGCGTGTATCTCGAGTTATAAGGTGATGATGCTGAAATTGGTATGAAATGGTATGATGATGGGAAATTGGTATTTTAAAAAATTCAGTGATTCTGCCGTGTGCCTTTAGTTAAAGTTTTCGTCCTTTGTCACTAAACACTGGAAGGGCATGCATCTATCGCTGACTATAAACATCAGAGGCATGCATCCCATTGCTGACCACCAACAACATTTTTGCAAAACTACATATCATTCCAATTTCTGGACCTAGATCATAATATAATTAAAGAAGTTATATTGTTCTGTCCTTAGCACTCTGTAACAATTTAATACAACTTCCGGTAATTAGCAGTGAAATGTGTGAAAACACGAATTTGCCTATGACAGATATCAAACCTGCGTCCCCTCACTCCGGAGTAAGTTGCTCACCCAACTAAGTTAAACTGACAGAATGTATCGTTGCAGATTTCTCGTCTTGACACGTGCTTTATCTCTATATTTCATCACATCATTTCCCTCTTAATTTATTTATTTTGTAAGTTCAGAACGAACTTTCATTAATTCTAGACGACGTGCAGAACAAAACCTCACACATTTTATGAAGCACCCAACAGCCAGTACCTCTATTTTTACGTTCAGGCGCCAATGTGAAAACACAAGTCCGTGATGGTGATCAAACCTATGCCCCATCACTCCGTAGTAAGTTGTTCTCCGAACTAAGCTACACAGACATATGTATCGCTGCAGATTTGTAGTCTTGACATGCGATTCACCTCTGTAGTACTTCACAAATTGCAGTAGGAAATTCTATTCCGAACTTTATTTTTTAACTTAAATGCCTGGACCGGGCAACCAGATTTTTTATTTACCTACCACGGGTATCTCGGGCAAGGTATTTTTCAAGCCCTGATTATTAGTAATATCGTGACAGCATGAATCAGGGGCATATTATTTTAAATTTGCATAATAAAAGTGCGTGGAACATTGGTAAAATTTGAAATATTAGTAGTTTGAATCTTTGCACTGAGATTATATCCAATGCTACATTAAATTTATCAGGGTGTGCATATTTCAAGCAAAAATGAAGAACCGATCTACTGATTTTTCAGCTGTGATCTATTGATTTCTCGTAAGACTCGGGCAACATTGGCACCAACCGACAAGCACACCAGCCATGAAACATCCATGACCATTCCGGCAACTAATCTGAAGCACACACTGCAGAGCATTCAACTATCGCCGCGCATTATTTTTTTTTTTTACTGGAGGTTTAACGACCACTGTGAGCAACTCAATGGGCTATAAGCAGTCACCCGTCCCTAATTTAGGGTCACTGGTTCCAGGGAAGGGAGAGAGCCAGTGCCGTAAGACAAGCACAAGATCCATGCCTCAGCGGTATTCGAACCCGGACCTCTTTTGGACGGATTTTTTTTTTTTTTTTTTAATTCGAGGTTTAACGACCACCGTGAGCAACTCAATGGGATATAAGCAGTCGCCCGCCCCTACTTTAGGGTCACTGGTTCCAGGGAAGGGAGAGAGCCAGTGCCGTAAGACAAACACAACATCCATGCCTCACAGGGATTCGAACCCGGACCCCGTTAGGACGAATGATCAGAGACCATCGCTCAGACCACTGCGCCACCGGCGCATTATGAGACACCCTAATACACGTTCTTCAATTTAATCTCTGAAAGTAACTACGCAAACAACACTTATTTCCTTTCACTCAGGACCACTCCCAGCCCATACCGTTTCTCTGGATCTCAACCATTTTTCTTCACTTCCAAAAATAAAAAAAAAATAAAAAAAGACTTGGAAAGTAATCAGGCCATACATACAGCAAACTCAATCACTGCATTACAGGCGGCGTACAAATGCACTCTGGTAAAATAGCAAACACACACAACTAGCCGTGGACGACGCCCAAATAAACATAAAACGCATCTTACCCAGTACACAGGACACAAACAGATGTAACATCCATCGAAAATATGTGCACTCTGCGAGCATTTTAATTGATGAAAATATTTACTTATATATGCTCAGTCAGACATAGCAATTAAAAATTACCAATACAATGTTTACTTTTAAAACCAACTGGATCTCGCTCAAAACATCCAAGGTTTTTACGGTTGCAGTTACATATTTGCCGCACACGTCTATAGTTAGGCAACTACCCGCCGCAGCCCACCAGGTGACGTCTGACAACAGTTCGCAACTTGTTTAAGTAATTTGGGTAAACTCACCTTGCATTCTACATTTCCGACATTTTTTTAAATTCCGATATTTTATGAAAGGAAGGCATTACGAATTAAAAGGAAACGAAAAGCATTATGAGAAATTTGAGGACAAAAAAGTAATATGCAATATAGTGAATATACATATAATTTTCCTTATGCGGTGCAATCGACTGATCTTTATTTCAGTTACAAAAATGTCGAAAGTGCGTTAAAAAATTGTCAAAAGAATGAACGTTTCTTAAAAAAACAGGAAACGAGTTGTTATAGAATCATCCTGGAAAGGAAATTGGAAGATGCAAGTTCATTTCGCGGCCACGTGAGAAGCAACCTCTCCCCGTTTGTTTCCGACTGCAAAATAGTTAGCTTTGAAATTCACCGAAGTGATTTTTACATGATTAAAAAGTTTTCAAAGCATTGCATTTCTGTGACAGAAATTAAAAACAAAAACCCTGTTTTAACTATTACGTATGTTAACCGTAACTGCCATACGACAGCTGCACCGCATAAATTTTGTTCAAAAGGAAAAGAATCCAGTAGGGTTTGCCGTGATATTTTATAATTACCAATTTCGCTCGTGTAGCTAAATATCGGTGAAAGTAAGTATTGATTAGTACTGTATAGCTTTAATTATTTGCCAAGGGGAAGTTATAAACGTTTGGCGCTTCTATCAAAATGTAGTTTTTATGCAGTAGTCACTGACCTATCCTTTAGATTTGCATTTTAATCGAAAAGAGTTATGTAATGCCATTATTTTTGTTTGTATGTTTAAATTAATTTTTGGTAATAAAGTTGTCACTACAAGTATTCACATTTATGGTTGACCCGGTAAAGCAACTAGAATATTTCATTGATTGGTAAAAACATTTTAATATGTTTTTATTGGGTTCGCATCATACTTAGTCAGAGATACAGATTTTCCCATGTAATCATTCGTTTCACATTTTGATTAATGATACACGCGCAGACTGTGTGAGTACCATTAGCTCTAGCGAAAGAATAGTTTTTTTTTTTTTTGGGGGGGGGGGGGGGCTTAACTAGACTGAAAACCCTACTGACTTTTCACAGTTCTGTTCTTTAAGAGTTAAGTAGGCTTGGTTTAAGTTGCACAGTATTAGTCATTTCTCAGGATGAATGAAGTTTTCTCATTCCAAATTTACAGAATCCTAATCTGCCTTCCCTGGGATTATTCTGCTGATTCATTTTGTGTGATATATTTTCTTTCATGATGTAAAATCATTTTATAGCTTCACTGAAAAGGTTAGGGGCGGGTATGGAAGAATTAATTTCATGCTACTCAGATTTAGGATGACACCCAAGTTACAGTGAAAGAATAAGTCATTTGTTAAGATAATAAGTTCATGTTTTAAAAGCCAGTGTTAAATTCAAATGAAGTATTTTGGTTGTACAATACTTTCCTTCTAAAGGAGGAGCAAGTGCTAACATGCTGCCATCTGTTAGCAGATGTGAAAGATGATACTTGAGCTGTGTATTAATATCTTTACCAGGGTGGGAAATCAGCAGCGCAAAATGCAACTGTAATTTTTCGTTCTGAGCACGGGCACAAATTTGTGACTGCACAAATTTAGAAAAAATTGAAGAACTGGATTACTTCAGTTTCCAGGTAAGCATCTTCTAAATGTTTGGCCTTACAGTTGGAAAAATTAAAGCTTGCTTACAATTACAAATATTTTGATGGGTATTAGTGAAACATTCATTAACCTTCATAAGTCCCTCAAATCTTAAGTGCACACAGTACCCCCAAGGTATAATATGTAGCACTTGGCAATTATTCAAAACTTTTCACTAAAGGTTTCGTACTGGATAAATAAAAGTTACGAAATGGTGTTAAAAAAATACAATTTAAGTTCAGAGATCTGCTGGGGTCTTATAAGGTCATAGGAAGGAAGGTTAATGAATCTTTGATTTGTGCTACATATGCATAGAAATATGTCTGGAAAACTTAATAGAACTTTTGGTAAATATAGCTTAGTTGTAATTTTGACATACAAACTAAGTATTTTAACTATCATTACTACATTAGCTGTAGTTATCCTGCTGTTACACACATTTTTGAACGTGTGTAACAGTAGGATAACTACAGCTAATGCAGTAATGATAATCATCATACCACATAAAAGTCTAGTTGAAGTAAGTAATATATATTTTTTTAACTCTATATCTAATAAGTATTTTAACTTCTGTAACTCATGTAATGTAGCTGATGAAAACAGTAAATAACTAGACATTTTCCCCTCATTCTGTGGAATTTGAGAAATATGTGAATTCATGCGTGCAGTTTATTTTTAAGTACAAGAAGCTTAATAAGCACTCCGGACAAAAAGTTACGGAATGCTGTCATCCGGAGGAACCGTTGGAAACTGGTAAGGCAGAGAAAAATGTGTGTATATAATGGAATGGAAAGTATTGTATGTTACTTTTTCAGCCTTGTAAGACGTGCATGCCTAATCAGTTTTATTGTTGCTTACCATGGGTAGAAAAGGTGACGTAACAGAGTGGCAAAAAGGAGCTATCGTCTTTGGTCGTGAACATGGTCATTCGCTAAGGGAGATGGCGTAGTTCATTGGCGTGTCCAAGTCCACAGTCAGTAGTGTTCGTTTAGCGTGGAAGGAGTCTGCCAGAGACAATTTCTGTTGGAGCGGCTGTAGCAAAAAACATTGTGAGCAACAGTGATCGTCAACGTCTGGGGCGATTATCAACCTCAAAACCAGCAGGAATCGCTCCAAGAGTACAATGCGGGACCCAGTCAGCCTATTTCCGAATGAACACTTCGACAAGAACTGCATGGTGTAGAAATATTCAGTCGTGTAGCTAGGGTACGCCCCAAGCTGTCTGCCATACACAAGAAAAAGCAGCTGGAATGGGCGAAGGAACACCGACACTGGACCACAGAACAGTGGCGACGCATCATCTGGTCGGACGAATTCAGGTTCTGCCTGTATTCCGATGATGGTCGATCCAGGGTCATGTGGAAGGCCGGAGAAGCCTTCAACGCAGAGTGTGTGTAAAGGGCTGTACAGAAGGGGGTGGAAGTGTCATGTTTTGAGGGTGTATATCCAGTGCTAGGGTGGGTCCCTTAGTTCATTTGTCTAATGGCATGAAAGCGGTGCACTACGTGAAACTGTTGGATAACGAGGTGTTGCCATATGTCCAGTTCCTCCAAGATGCCGCCATTCCAGATCCACGTTATCAAGACAACTGCACTGTCCACCGAGCTGCCATTGTGCAAGATTGGTTTGCCGAACATGAGGTTGACGTCCCACATCTCACCTGGCCTGCCAATTCGCCTGATCTCAATGTTATAGAGAAAAATTGGGACATGCTCGAACAGGCCGTTTAGAAGAAACAACAACACCCTTCCAATTTGACTGCTGTGCGGGACCAGTTGTTCATGGCGTGGGGAAAACTGAACATTAATGTCATTTGCTCCCATATTGACAGCATGCCAAAGAAAATCAAGGCTGTGCTTCAAGCTCGTGGTGATGTAATCCCATATTAACCAATAAAATGAGCATTCCATAATTTTTTGTCCGGTGTGCTTATGATGGACCTGAATCTCCAAATTATGAAAATACAGCAGATTTCAATTTAGTTTAGGTGTTCATGGTATTAATTATTACACATGGAAAAATGGACGAAATAAAGAATATTTTACTAGTAAAATAAGTTTTAAACTGCAGTTTACAGTGAGTTCTAATAAAATATGGTTTAAAAATCTACAAAAATTATCCCCCCACCCCATGCCTAATTTTTTTATTCACATAGGTCAAATTTCAAACACATAAGTGAATAGATAAGTGCGGAAGAAATATTCTTCACATATTATGTGGAAATTCATCTGAATTATTAACACAACAATCGGACATCTCTGAATTACGTGTATTTTACTGTTTTTCACATAACGTTGGTCAGGTCAGAAAACATGAAAACCACATCATCCTGGAACGGGAAACGAACCTGTATCTCCCAATTTGTAATGGTTAGCATGCTTGAACAGAAATCTGGAGATACGGTTTCATTTCCCATTCCAGGACGATGTGGTTTTCAAGTTTTTCGACATGACTAACGTTGTGTGAGAGCCAGTAAAATACACGCATTTCAGAGATGTCTGATTGTTGTGTTAATAATTCACATAAGAGGATTCTCCAAGAAACCCATATTTAATTCGTAATTTCTTTTAAATGCATGTGAGCATACCTATTATATGCCTTTCACTCGAAAAACAGATTCTGCATATGATACTGTAAGATTTGCACCTAGAATTTTAACTACAGGCACGGGTTTTTTTTTTTTTTTTTTGCACATGCCAATTTTTTTTAATTTCCCATTCTGATTTTTACGTTACTGTTTTGGCTAGCCTTTTAAAGGATCTTCAAGAATGTTAATTGCATCCCCACTTTGAAATGTGTATTCTGAAGAAAGTGTTTTATTTCCTTATATGAATTAAAACTTGTCTATCTGGCAGAATAAATCAAATACAATGATAACCTGCCAGGAAAGAACTGTTTGATGATACGAATCAACACCTATAAGTAGTGTTCTGAAGAAAGAGGATATTTTCGTAGGAATAAATATTCCAGAACGTGGTGTGCCCGTATTTTTGGATTCCCCTCTGTTAACTTATGTTTAAGTAAACACCAATTGCTCTCGACATCATGAGGGCTTGAAAAATATCTGAAAAGTTACATGCCCAGGAAAATTTATCTTTTAAGATAACAAATTAGAACCCTCATTTTTTTTAAGTTAAAATATATTAACTTTTTTACATGTTTTGCATTTCTGTTTTTAAGGGTCTGTGTTCAAATGTTCAATGCATGTATCTCAAGTTTTAAGATGATGTTGCTAAAATCATTAAATAGTATGATGATGAAATTAGTATTTGAAGGGTGCAGGGAAAAAACGGTAAATCCACGTTTTGTGAAAATCGAGGTATTGGTATCATTGTACTCAGAATGAAGAGAAAGCCTCTGAAAGGTGCAAAACAGGGAAAAACTCTGGTTTGTCAAGCATTCTCAGCACTCTTAAGATTTGATGTTCAGGAAAAAAGACCAGGCAAGTCAAATGTAAAAATTAATTTTTCTTATTTTGGGAAGAAGTGATTTACCCGGTTTTTCCCTGTACCCTTCATTTGAGAAATTTCGTGATTCTGCCATGTTATCGGTGCAATTTTGACTTGTAGTTAGTAGCAAATTGCTAGCAAGCAAATGCATTTTGATAGATAAAAAGTGGTTCTAGCAAAAGTTGCTAGTGGAAAAATTTTGCATGTGTTAGAGTGAAATGTAAAGTGCTACGCATTGCTCGTGTCGAATAAAGGTCTGCGCCATGGGAAAAAATTTGGCGGCGGTGGTGTGCTGAAAAAAAAAAAACCAATGGCTGTGCGTTCTTCCCCAAAACTTGTCGAATGCTTACATTTGCCTCCTTTATCTAAATACGGTGGCACAAATATTTTACTTCTTTTTGTCTGGAAGTAAAACATTTCAACTCTAAAAGCATTCATTCTTCCCCGCTTCCGACCCTGTCTGCCCGACCTGCCAGAATCGCATCTGCTGTTCACTGTTTCAGTAGGAATAAAAATGTGAAAATTTTATTTTCTCAAATTAAAAAAAATGATGAAAATTTTGTAAAGACTATAATTTGCTAAGAAAAACAGATTCCCCCAATTTCACCAAAGTCCACCAATAACTTTTAAAGTTACACCTAATGTTTTTATTAGAAAATATGTATCCTTCTACCATAATTAAAAAAATTCAAACTTAATTCTAAAAGTTATTAACGCATTTTGCCGAAATTTGGGGTATCTTCTTTTCTCAGCAAATCACAATATCTGCAAAAAAATTGCATAAGTTACTTAACTTTTTGGGAAATAAGTATTCGCATTTTAATTCCCAATAGAGGAGGTCCACAAGCTTCCATTACTAGTTGTTAGCGATCACTTGGAATGCTCCAGCCCAAGGTGTGAGGTTAAAGCAAAGAGTGGATAGGATGCGAACGTTGCCAGGCATCAGTTACATATTTTCTTATTTTAAATAGAAATCTGTAATTTTGATGCATTAAAAAAAAAGGAAGAAAATTTTCACCCATGTGTAACTGTACAATCATACTACAGTACTCTGGAAACTTCCTGGAAATTTGACTAATGGAGGGGAACATATTAAAGTTTCTTTTGTGTAATGTTAATAAACTTTTGCTAGTAGATAATACAATTTGCTAGTAAAAAATAAGGCCACTAGTAAATGTTGCTAACTGCTAAAAAAATGAAATCATGGGCTGCGTGTTATCATTGAAGTTTTTGCCCTTTGTCACTAAACATAGTTCCATCAGAGACATGCATCCTGTTGCTGACTATTTCCAATTTCTGGATCTAGTGCATAATGTAATTAAAGAAGTGATATTCTTCTGTTGTTGGCATTCCGTAACAATAATACAACTTCTGGTGATTAGCAGAGAATTGAAACATGACATGCAACAACTGTTTTTTTATTTTGTAGTAGAAATTCTGTTCTGAACTTTTTTTTATTTTTAAATCTAATTGCCCGGATCAGGCAACTAATTGTTTTTAACTGCCCCAGACATCTCGGGCATGGTATTTTTCAAGCCCTGACCATGATGATATCGAAAGAACCTGAGGAGTATCCAAGTGTATAGGAATACATGAAAAATGCTCGAAACATGCTTTTTCTGGCACTTTAATTGTCCAAAAGGATAAAACAAATCCATTGGGATAGTCATTTGGTGACCCTCAGAACATCTTGACATCAGAAACAATCCCTGCCATTCACACCACAAAGTGCATGTGTCTTCTCTAGCAATTTCATCAAAAAAAAAAACCCTTCCAATTCCACATTTTTTGGTAAAAGAACACCTGCAAACTGAGCAAAAAAAAGGCGAAACAAATTACAGGCTCCCGCTTGGCAACATATACAGTACACACTGGAGCTAACATGAAGTAAGTCAGGCTGACATGCTGCCATCAATCGGCCGATCTGTAATCACCATATCATGTAGAGTGAGCCAAGGTTGGCAGTACAGCCTTCTATTCTGCTGCTGTATTTGTATTATTTTATGAAATACTTTTAAAATAATGTGTAAACTTAAATTAGTTTCCTGGAAATTTTATTTTAGTGTGTGGTGAATGAATTTTTTATTTTAATTTCGATTAATGTGATTTTCTTGTTTAAAAAATACCGGTAATAGCTCATTTTAGCAGAAGATTTGATACTGTGATTTCCTTAATGACTTTCTCTTTCAGGTGAAGGTTTTTGCTGTAATGATGTTCAGGCAGTGTCTTTTGGGGAAATTGATGCCTTTAAGAAGATTTTCATCCCAGTCATTTAGGTCTGCATCTTCAAGAAAAAATGATATTGGGAAATATGTTCTTTTGAGTATTCCACTTGGTACATTTGCTCTCGGAACTTGGCAAGTTCAAAGAAGGAAGTGGAAATTGAAATTAATTGCAGAATTGCAGGAAAAAAATAAAAGGACACCAGTTGATCTCATTGAAAATTTGGGTAATCTTGAAAAACTGGAATACTGCCCTGTGCATGTGAAAGGTTACTTTGAACATGATAAAGAAGTCTACATTGGTCCAAGAAGTTTGGTGGATCGAAACCAGTCGTCAAGTAGCATGATTTCATTGCCTGCTCCTCATGGATATTATGTAGTGACTCCATTTAAGCTGATTGATATGGATATGGTTATACTAGTCAACAGAGGTTGGATTCAGAAATCAAAGAAACAACCCTCTACTAGGGAGGATGGGCAGGTTCAAGGTGTGATTGACTTGGTTGGAATTGTAAGACGTGCAGAGATGAAACCGTTATTTGCTGATACTGTTTATTGTCCCGGAAGCAAAGAATTTCATTATCGAGATGTTGATGGCATGGCTGCTAAATGTGATGCATCTCCTATCTATATTGATGCAAATCTAGACAGTACCATCCCCGGGGGCCCTATTGGTGGTCAGACAAGGTTCACATTACGAAACCAACATCTTTCATATGTTGTTACATGGTACTTGTTGAGTGCCGCTACTGGGTACATGTGGTATTTAAAGTATATTCAACGTTTTCCACTACCGTGATCATAATAGGTGAAAACTGCAATGTACAGAATCTGACAAGTGTTGACTTTTGTTACTCTGGATTTTGACTAGTCTGTTCTATATTAAAAATTAAGACTTTTTGGACACATCTGCAGAATGAAAAATGACAGAAAGATAAAGACATTGGTGTTTGGATTAATGAACAGAAAGAAATGCAAGAGGACGCCCTCACCATGAGTGGGCTGATATCAAAGACAGGTGTGGTGGAACATTTCAGGAACTGAACCAATGGGACAATATAGTTAAAATGGCAACAGACACCTATGGGAATTTTACCCATGGTTGATGATGATGAAACTTAATTAAAAAAGTTAGCAGTTGTATACAACAGCATGCATTTTTGTAGTATTGTATTTTGCTGTGGGAATGACTCAATGACAAAACAATAATATTCACAGACAGGGAAAGAAAGATTCACAGAAACTAAATATAGTATGCTTTTATAGTTCTAGAATGCTTTTATTGAGAAAGAAATTTGTTAAAAAATTCCCTCTAGCTGATCAACATGCTGATGTAGGCAAGTCTCACTGCAGAAAAATATTTGCGGTCAAAAGATGCCATATTTTTTTATGAATTATAAATAATACAAGAGTGGATTGAAAAGTAATGCACACTTTTTATTTTTTATTTTTTTGGCAACAGTTTAATAGGTAGGCCAAACAAGACATATACACACAATGAAACTACATTTTATAGCTATTTTTTAACATAAGAACTGAGACGCTCAAGACATTTATCCCAGTGTGGCACCAGTTTTAGTAAACCTTGTTCAGAAAACTCAGTTTTCTGTGCGTATAGACACCTGTGGACAACCGATTTAGCCGCCCAGATTTCAAGGGACCAAGCAGATAAAAGTCTGAAGAAGCCAGGTCCGGGCTGTATGTGGGTGCTGGAGTACCTCCCAGCCAAATTGTACAGTTTTGTCACGAATGTGTTGTGCAACATGTGGGTGAGCGTTGTCATGAAGCAGTCTGACATTTGCGGTGTCTCTGTTGGGTCTTTTGTCACGAAGGGCATGATGCAACTTTGTCGATGTGTTAGCGTAGGTTTTGGCATTCACAGTGGTCTTCGTTGGATGAAACTCCACCAGGAAAATGTCATGCTTGTCCCAGAACACTGTCATGAGGATTTTTGTGCAGATTAGGTTTCTCTGAATCCTTTTGGTGATAAGGAGTTGGAATGTTTCCACACCATGCTGGCCGCCTTTGTTTCGGAAGTGTAGTGGTATGCCCAGGACTCATTGTCTGTCACTACACCTGCCAGAAATTCATGTCCTGCATAACGCATCACGTGGTCCAAGGATGACATCATTCTCTCCCTTCTGGTTGTCTGTCAAGTTCTTGGGCACTCATCGCGTACTGACCTTGCGAAATTGCAATTTGCCATGTACAGTATTGTACGCCATAATGTACAAAATGTTGAACTTCTGTGCCAATGTGTGCAGATGGATCTGCCTGTCACTCAGAATTGCTTGTTCAATGCCTCTCACAGTGGCAGGTGATGATGTGCTTGCAGGTTGATCGGAACGTGGTGAATCGGTAAGGTTGCCATGGCCCTCTGCAAAGAAACTGCATTATCTGGAGATTTTGCTGGGGTCCAGGCAATCGCCACCATATGCACTTCGATCATTTCTTTGTGAATTTCCATTGGAGTTTTCCCTTTAGCCCACAAAAATCGGACTACATCACGTTGCTCTTCATTCATAGACAACGCTAACAAACACGACATCTTTGTGCCATCGTATGCACTGTCTTCCACCATGGTGACACCTGATTCAGCTAATCCGGTCTGTAACATGATATTCAAACTTGTTGCATGCCAAACTGCAACCTGCAAAGAGAAAAAAATTGCTGTGCATTACTTTTTGATCCTCCCTCATATGATGTATCAGTTTACTTTTTTTGCATTGACTGGCAATCGTAGGAGACAGTTATGCATAGCTGTGATGTAACACTGGTAAAAGGTGGCAAAACTAAATCAGAGCTTCACATAATCCCACTGTTACAGCATATCTTATGTTTATGCAGGTATCCATGATCCACCAATAATTTCACCAATTTGCCTTCATGATCAACAATTCTCATGAAATCTGCAAGAAGGTATTAGCTTTAGTAAATAGCCATATTTGGCTGTGTTGAACAGCCTTCATGTATTGGTCGCTGAGTGGTGATTAGATTTCTTGCAATGGCATGCAGATTTCAAGACATAATTGCCAAAAATGGTGAGGAGATTTGGTTACTGCTGTAATTTATGGTGAATGGAATGAATGATACATGAAATGTATTTTTCTTTCTCTCCTTGGTGCAGCCCTGAATATAAATGCCAAAACAATCATGGCAATAAGTTTACTTACATGTCCCCCTCCCCCCTTCTCTTCATAGTAGTCGCCAGCGTAAATTATTGTAAACCTAGTAAATCAGTGAAGCTAAGAATTTTGCCAAATTCCAGTGGTCAAAATATGATCTAGGGTCAACAATGCCAAGATTTTAAGAGCTACACCAAAGCCCTGTGGCAATACTTGGAAAGAATTGATGTGTGGGCTTTGGTGCAGAGGGAATGACAGATTCCAGCACACTTGTATCTTGCGTTTTTGGGAATAAAACAAAGAATTGTAAATATTTCAAAATTATGGGTTAAAATACTAAGGAATAAAGAAGATTTTTAAGTCAGATTTTTGGGTAGTACCCATACCCTTTCTCAGAACTATACTATACTATAGTAGGTGTTGCCATTCATGAAGTAAATTCCAACCTATCAAATCATTTAATAAAAAAAAAAAAAAAAAAAGTTGAAAAAAAAATTTAATGGTGAAAACATTAGGAAATAATCTGTCGTGTTTTATCAAATGGAAAATCAAGATGCAGTGGAGCAGCTCGCTTGGTACTCATTATCCTGGCCAGTGGCATCATATGCCCATTTAGGTTGGGTGTGCGCTGTTACGGGAAAAAAAATGCAAAAATTTTATCTTGTATCCCGAGCTGCAAAATTCGTGCATTGATTTTGAACATACGAAAAGCATTGCTTTTATTTAGGGGTCATTCCATGTCAATTCACCCAGGGTTTGACACCCACCAACTCAGATTTTCATGATTTTTTTTTACTTGTTACTACCACCAAATTACTAATCCATGTAAATTTTTTCCTCTCTAGGCCACATAGTTTCTGAGATTTAAAATGTCAAAGTTTTTGAAAATTGCACATTGATGACGTTTTCGAGACTCAGCTTTTAGACGCAGTATTTGAGAAAAAAATTCATAGTTCTGTGTCTAATCAACATATCACTACCAAATTTTTACCACATGTCAAGCAGAGTATGTACATTTCAGAAAAAAATATTATATAAATCTTGCCTACCTCTGAGAGACACTAAAACTTATTAATTTTTTTTATATACAAATTTTTAAGTGCAAAGACGTTGCTTCATTAAGTGAGTATTATGGCATAAGGCACAGGAGTTACCAGAGTGCTTTTTTTTTTTAAATTGAACCTAAAAGTATAGTCCAAAAGGCTGTGAAAGAAAAATAGTGGGATTTTGATTGCTAATATAATTATTTTAACTTATAACTCATAATTTGACACATTCTATGGAGACACTTATGCATCATAATAGATAATTACCTGTATGTGATAATTTTGCCTAATATAGAATAAATGTAGACTAGTCAAATAATTTAAAATATTGTACTGTTCGATGCCAAACTTTACCGGCTTGGTATAAATTTGATAATGAAAAAATCAAATTGAATTAGTTTTTTTTTTAACGGGATGGAATACTTTGAGGCAAGTGGGATAAAACTAGCTGTACCAGCAATTTGAAAGCATGAGGTGACTCAGCATGTATCAGCAATTTGAACCCAGCAATCTAAAAGCATGAGCTGATTCAACATGAGCCATTCTTCTGTGTACAGGATTCAACTCAATTGCACTACTAGTCAGTCTCAGCTCAGTCAACTGCTATCTTTTGTTGAGTGAAGGTGCTTTATGCTGCTTCAAATGTTCACAAGTTTTCAGAAGTGGGTTATTCCTCTTAGTTACAGTTAAAGATCCTTTTTCTGTTCCATGGTTTAAAAGAAAGTGCTTTTAGTATCTTTCTGAAATATTAGTTTTAAAAAATGTCCCAAACTGAAAAGCTTGTTGAACAATGTAGTATAGGAAAAGAAAGTGGAACTGAGTGCCATAAGAAGAGTTACACACAGGATGTGAATCTGATAAACTTTGAAACAATAAATGCTTCAGAAAAAGAACTTTTGGCCTTGAGAAGTGGGGTAAGTTGTGAACTTCTGTTTAATATTTGTGAGCATCATAAAACATACTACCTGAGGAAATATGAAACTTACCAGAAAAGTTGTTTTGATCCATTTAAGTGGCACAAGAAAAAAATTAAAAAAGCATTGAGGAATGTGACCTTCGACTTTTCAGAGAAAATTAATAAAATTCCAATTATTGTGAAATCAATTCCTGGACAGAAGATATGTGATGCATGTAGAGAAAAGGTGCAGAAACACAATTTTAAAATGAACAGGATGACATTAAAGAGGTGGACACAGATAGTGACAGTAACCAGAGTATTTGTAATTTAGAAACATCAATTTCCAAAGAAGAAACATTAGGGAAAATTAATACATCACTGGCAGAGATAGGGGTCTCCTTTGAGATTCCATGCCATTGCATCACACAGCAAATCTGCCTATGCAAAAAGAAAGGTTGAGTCAGCATGTTCTAATTTAAAAAGTAAGGTTAGTAGGGTTATAGAAAAAGAATTTTCTCCACCTGAAAAAGATGCCAAAAAACTTAAAACAAAAAGCAGATGATATGGATGTGCTTGTAGGTTTACTTAAAGCAAAACTTGAGAGTTCAATGGCACAGCGAGAAAAGATACAACTTTTGGCGCTTGTTCCTACTTCATGGAGCAGGGAAAAAATCATGGAAGAGTTCCATGTAAGTGAATATGCCATCTGTCAAGCAAGATACCTTCTCAGAGACAAAGGAATCATGGCTTTACCTGAACCCAGAAAAGGAAAAACACTCAGTGAAAATATAATTGAATTGGTGAAGAACTTTTACCAAAGTGATGAATACTCTCGAATCATGCCAGGAAAAAAGGACACAGTCAGTATTTCTAAAAATGTTCATGTACATAAGAGATTATTACTTGCTAATTTAAATGAATTGTATTCTGCTTTTAAATTTGAGTATCCCAACATTAAAATTGGCATCTCGAAATTCTGCATGCTGCGTCCAAAATGGTGCGTGTCAGCAGGGTCTTCTGGAACACATTCCATTTGTGTTTGCACAATCCATCAAAATGTAAGCCTTCTACTTCATGCCTGTTGTATAGAAGAGACATACTAGGACCTGATTGATTATTTAGTCTGTTCTAAGGATAACAAAGACTGCATGCTGCGCCACTGCTCTCAATGCCCATCCAGTGAAAATTTGAAAAGTTTTCTACTCGAAAAATTTGAAGAGTGGGACCCTGAAGATGAAGTGTCATATAGTTCATGGGTATCGACAGACAGAAACAACAGCTAAAATTCACTGTGACATTTGATGAATATTTAGCAACTTTAATTGAGAAACTACAGAAACTTGTGCCCCATGCATTTATAACTAAATCCCAAGCAAACTTTCTAAAGAAAACGAAAGCAAACCTTGAATCGGATGCAGCTATTGTTCTCTTAGACTTCAGTGAAAATTACTCATACATCATTCAAGATGCAGCACAAGGATATCACTGGACAAGCGACAGTTGTTCACTACATACAGCTGTAATCTACGCACGTGTCCACCACTCTGAAGACCTACTTGTTTTTAAGTGTGTGCATCTTGTCCGATGATTTAGAGCATGATGTAGCCTTTGTATATGAAACAAAAAATAATCACTCAGTATATAAAGAAAAACTTTCCCATTGTAAAAAATGTATTTTATTTCAGTAATGGATGTGCTGCACAGTATAAGAACTGCAAAAACTTTCTCAATCTTTGCTACCACAGCCAGGACTTCTCTTTAGCAGCATCATGGATATTTTTGCAACCAGTCACAAAAAATCTCCTTGCGACGGCATTGGTGGTACAGTTAAGCGGCTGGTTACCCGAGCAAGCCTTCAAATGTGCCCTGGTGATGCAATAGACTCAGTTGAAAAAGTCCTCAATTTCTGTGAGGCAAGAGTCAAAAATATAAAATTCTGAATGGTAAAAAAAGAAACACTTTCAGAAACATGTCAGCAGCTAGAAGCCCGATTCTCCAAAGCAAAAAAATTCCAGGTACACGTGGCTTTCACCATTTCATCCCTGTGTCTGAAGATTCCATTGGAACAAAGAGAACTAGTTTTGATGAAAATTTCAGCACTATTTTCCACTTCTCTGGAGAGCAACCACCTGCAGTCAAGATGTCACGTATCTCTACAAACTCATACATTGCATGTATTTATGACAGTCACTGGTTTTTTGGATTAGTACTTTCTAAACATGTGGAGGAAGGTGATGTAAAAGTAAAGTTCATGCACCCGTATGGCCCAGCACTATCATTTCACTGGCCTCCACAGAAAGAAGACATCTGCCACGTTCTCCTGTGTTAGTCCTACCACCACCAAGGGCTTTGGAAGGGTGCACTACTTCCCTGAAAAAGAGGCTGATTTAATACAATGCCAGTACAATAAGATACGACATCTCAGATTAAAAGTAAGATTAATTATTTAAGCTTTTAATTTGTTGAACTAAAATATTCCATTGGTTGATTATCCTAATTAGGTATAGATACCTACTAATTGTTACACTTCTTATGTTTTTATCACTTACAGTTGAAAATTTTGTGCTCTAGACCAGTTTTTATTTATTTAATTAAGTTATTATGACAAAAAAATTTTGTCATAAGCTTTCTCCAGATTACTAAAATTTGTAATTATGCTCTTCATACACTGATAAAAAAAATTCTAAAATATACCTATGAACATTCTTGTCTATTATGACGCATAGTGTCCCGTTTGAAATTATCTGTGCTTAGATAGAATAACTTAATTTATAAGTTATTCTATCTAAGCACAGATAATTTATAAGTTATTCTATCTTAATTTATAAGTTATTCTATCTAAGCAAAACAGCTTAATGAGCTCTTCAAAAACTTCTCCAAAATCCAGTCAAGAATTCCACAGATCTATGGTACGATAAAAGTTCACAAAGAAGGCCATCCAATAAGACCTATAATAGACACTAGAAATTCGCCACTCTCCAACATTAATTATTATTTACTTGGTCACCTCAGAGATATTTTCCCTTCTCCTCCCTACCTACTAAAAAATTCCATGCAGCTAAAAAGAAAACTGGACAACTTGCCAGAATTAATTCATCCAGTAATGGCAAGCCTGGATATAGTCTCTATGTATACCAACATTAACCTGGACCTCCTACTGGAATTCATTGCAGATGACCTTGCGGAAAAAAATAGTATTCCATAATCACAATAGAGAAATACTACTTGGCATATATGAACTGCTCCTATTTTCCTTCAAGAATAATTTCTTCCAGTTTGGAAAGAAATATTACAGGCAAACTTCAGGACTTGCAATGGGTTCTCCACTAGCACCTCTGCTAGCAAATTATTATATAAGTAAACTAGAGGCAAAAATCCTTATACAACCCTCCTTGTTTGCTCTCTATGTAAGGTACATGGATGATGTCCTAATTATAGTAGATACTGTGGACCAATCTCTACCCTCTCAGATTCTGGAAGAATTTAACTTACTAGAGAATACCTTGAAGTACACCCTGGAACAGGAAAAAGACCATAGCATCAATTACCTGGATTTAACCTTGACCTCAAGAGAAGGGAAAATATTCACTCAGCTTTTTAGAAAACCCACCAACACAGGGAAGATGTTAGACTTCTGCTCATTCCACCCTGATTATATTAAATCGAATACAGCGAGACAATTTTTGGAAAAAATTGAAATCCTGGTCTCTTCAGCTTCTCAAAAAGATCTTCACAAAGAAGAATTAAAGGAAATGTTGGCAGAAAACAATTACCCCTCCCCATATGTTGAGAAAATATTTAAACAAGTGCCAAAAAAGAAGCAGGAAAAAACCAACTTCAAATTCACCAGCAAAATTACGTACCACAAGGGACTTTTCGAGAAACTGAAAAGGATCGGAGCAAAATATAATATCAGGCTAGCTCCAGATCTTAATAACAAAATAAAGAAATTCCTGCCAGCTTTAAAGCAGAAAGAATTGGACATCCAATTGCAGGAAGGAGTAATTTACTGCATCGACTGTAACTGCGGACTCAGCTATATAGGAGAAACAGGGAGAAGTATTAAGGTCCGAATGAAAGAACACCAAGCAGCTATTAGGAACATTGGGAACAAAACAGGGCTAGACAGACATGTACAAGCAAGTGGACACTCCATAAATTGGGACTCAGTGAAAATAATCGCCCACCAGTCAAACTTAGTAAAGAGAAAACTAGAAGAAGGGATCGAAATAGCAAGAAGAAGAAGTACCACAATTAACGATAATTGCGGATGGTCTCTTCCAATTGAGTGGCAGCAACTACTCCAGTGACATAGTCCTGATGACGAACTAGGCTTTAGTTCGAAAATTTGACAACCAACTTTCATTAAAAATAACCTCTAAAAGACCCGTAAAAAAAGTTATTCCACAATCACTATGAATAGAGGTGCCATAAATGCATTTACAACTTAATTTATAAGTTAAAATAACTATATTAGCAATCAAAATCCCACTATTTTTCTTTCACAGCCTTTTAGACTATACTTTTAGGTTACATTAAAAAAAAGCGCTCTGGTAACTCCTGTGCCTTATGCCATAATACTCACTTAATGAAGCAGATTTATATTATATTTTTTTCTGAAATGTACATACTGTGCTTGACATGTGGTAAACATTTGATAATGATATGTTGATTAGACACAAAACTATGAATTTTTTTCTCAAATACTGCGCCTAAAAGCGGTCTCGGAAACGTCATCAATGTGGAATTTTCCAAAACTTTGACATTTTATATCTCAGAAACTAAGTGGCCTAGAGAGGAAAAAGTTTGCATGGATTAGTTAGTAACTTGGTGGTAGTAACAAGTAAAAAAAGTTTCATGAAAATCTAAGTTGGTGGGTGTCATTTCAAAATCAAGCTGGGTGATCTGACATGGAATGACCCTTAGCTGTCGTCTAATAACTTATGGTAAATTTTTTTACGTACACTCCATTGTAAGAAAAATCTGAATTTTCTCTGCAAATACTAGAGTGATGAACGAATTTTTGGTGTCTTTTTCTTTATATATAAGTTTTAAATACAGCACGAAGGTTACTTTCTTTAACCTGCTTTACACAATCTGCAAAATCTCTGGCAAAAAATGGAACACTTGTACATCGTCAACGTAAATGGATGTCAAAATTCAATTGTATCTGTTCTCATAAACACACCGTTCACACAGCGACGGAAAGATAGAAAACGCGTAGCAGAACGTTGTAGAGTGTTTACAACTTCACGTTATTCCAAACGCAAACGAGTATGACCAGTGGTGCTTTTTTAAGTGCGCACACCCTGGGAATTTAAACCTCTGCGTTGGATCCACGAGGAAATAACATGACCTGTACCACCATCCGGAGAGGTTTGAATTGCAGTTGCTTTTTAAGGGCTTAGGATGCCCGCTGTTAAAATAGCACTCCTGCAGCTGCAAATATTACTTACTACATTTTGTTTACTGCAAGAAGCAACGAACCTTCTCCTCTTCACGAAAATATTGCACAAGGGAATTAAGTTTACCTGACAAATTTCAGGGAGTCTCGCTGGAAATACATAAAAAGAAAAAAAAAACAATATAACATCAACTGGCTGCTCCGTGAGACTCGAGAGGTGCTGATTTTGGGTAGCACACCTAGAGAGTTCCGCTGGTACGATTGAGACCTCAGGGAAATAAAAACGTGATCTGCAGCGCCGTCTGAGGAGCGCTTGTACCACAGCTGCTTTATGGTCGCCGGATGTGCGCACGAAAAACAGCACACCCCAGTATTCTAGCGTGAATGCAATATACTTACTGAATGAACCTTTTCGTATTAATGAAAACATTATGTGGAGAAATTAATTTTAACCACCACTAGAAGCCTTAGGACGAACTCTAGCGAGTTTTATTTGAAACAAATCCGAAAAAATAATATCGATAATATAGGTTAAATTAAGACTCTGTGGGTGTGCGCTGCACACCTAGCACACCCGAATATTCACCCCTGGTCCTGACAGAAATGGTAGCTACTGGACTGCAAAAAAAATTTTAAATGAACCCCAGAAGTTCAACAGCAAGACATTTTTGATGTCCAGTAGAGCATCGATTATGCGTTTTTTCAGGGGCCGAAACAAAAAGCGTATTACTATAAAAAACATATAAACGAAACTTCAATTTTTAACAATATTTTTATAGAAAGTACAAATCCTTACATTTAAAAAATATGGTATTTCATGTAGGAAGTAAATGTTTGATGTACTTACTACTGACAGAACAGTATCCCTTGATTTAATCACCTTTTGCTTTCATACAATTTCTGGAATAAATATGTGCTGTATCGTCTTTTTATTGCACGGATTAACAGCAGGCCCTTTGGCATTATTTTTCAATTACAGTTTTAAAATACTGTGTAAGTTTATTTTTTGAACGTAATGTAAAAATGTTCATTGTACACTGTACTGAGAGCATTTTAAGTGCTCTCATTTATTTCATGACTAATGAGAAATGCTTTCATCACATCACAGGCAGCAAGAGCTTGGATAAAGTTCGATGTTGGCAGAGGGATAACACTTTCTTCATCGTCACTGTCACTGCTGTTTACACCATCTGCCATTTCAATCAGTTCATCAACTGTCAAAAGTGATGACATTGCAAGTTCCAAATCACAGCTGGCATAATCCTCAAAAGTACCTGTGTTTAAATTCGACCAAATTTCGGTTGGTATCCTGGATTCTGAATTTTCCAATTGTGACTGACTTTTGTTCAAGTGGAATCCATCATAGGAAAAGCAGTTTTTTATCATTTGTTTTAAAATCTTTTGCCAAGCCATGATTACAAAGTTCATGGCCTTCAAAACATCAATTTTTGTTTTAATGAACTCACCCTGTTCAAGATATTCTATAACAAATGGGACCAATATTTGTAGTAATAACCCTTCATATTTTTGATGACCCCTAAATTCAGGGGCTGCAATTTGCTGGGGAAAATTTTACAACAACAGTTTGCAAAAAGTCTGTGTTCAGTGGGAGCTTCATTTGGAACGTGCAGCCATACCAGTTTTGCTGAGACCCAAGTTCTGTGGTCTGACTGTTGACCGTGCAGCCATACCAGTTTTGCTGAGACCCAAGTTCTGTGGTCTGACTGTTGACCGTGCTCTCACTTTTCGCTCGCACATCCGACAGCTAAAGACTTCCTGTCTGCAAGCTATGTCAATCCTTAAGATCCTTTCTTTAGTCTCATGGGGTGCAGACAGGATGTCTTTATTTCATGTCCACCATTCTATTATTCAGTTGAAGCTGGATTATAGTTGTATCGTGTATGGCTCTGCACGTCGTTCCGTTCTCCGGCCGTTGGATACCATCCACCGCCAAGCGCTGCGCTGTTCGAACATCCCCGATTCCCAGCCGTTATGCTGACGCAAACTAACCATCACTAGAATTACACCGTCTGTAGCTGTCTCTTCAATTTTACTTGAAACTGTGATCTCTTCCAGACCATCCTTTATATGATGCAGTTTTTCATCCCCAGCATGCTCGTTTGTTTGAGAACCGGCCCTCGTGCTTTCCTATATTTTCCCTTCATATGGCGACCGTAACTCGTGATGCAGGGCTCTACTTGTCTATTGTTGGAGAGACCAGGGGCTTTGAGGATCCTCCATGGCACCCTCTTGGTGTCATTGTTGATACCAGCTTTACATCTTATGATAAATCTTCAACCCCTACATCAGTGTACCAGCAGCTCCTCGCTGAGAACCGTTACGTCAATGCAAACTATGTTCCTATTTTCACTGATGGGTCAAAGACGGGTGGTGTTGTGGGATCCCCCGCCATCTGCATCGATGAAGTTTCTGTTGTTCGTATTCCTGCCAACTTCTTCACGTTCAGTCGGGCTCTTGTCATCGTGCTATTGTGTACATTGATTCTTTAAATGTTGTGTAGTCTGTGTCATCATTGGATTGCAGTTACCACACTTTTCTTTTTAACATACGAAGGCTGCTTGCTTTGTTCTTTGCTCGAAGCTGGTGTCCAGATATGATTCTGCTGTATTCCCGGTCACGTTGGAATCTCTGGTAACGAGTGTGCTGATGTGGCTGCTAGATCTACTTTGGTCGTCATGCCCCTGCCATTATTTCACTGGGATTTGCGTTTTCTGACCCATGATTTTATCAAGTGAATGTGGCAGAGTCAGTGGGGCCAACAGGTGGACAATGAACTGCATCGTATCAAACAATTCCTTGGTGTCTGGAATTGCTTGTGCCACCAGAACCGTAGGGAGGAAGTTGTATTCGAACATCTCCGTATTGGGCATTGTCGTTTCACTCACCACTATCTGCTGTGTGGCAACACTTTTCCCCTATGTGTAGGACATGTGATGTACCTTTAACCGTTGTCCATATTTTGTGTTTGTGTTGTTGTTTCATTCATCAACACTCTCGTCATTTTCTTTTACCAATTCTACCAGATGACTCAATGACCCTGAGTTGTCTTTTAAACATTCATTGTGATGTCTCTTTTGTTTTATAATTTCCTTGTGTTACCGGTGTTTTATGTTTTGTGTAGGGCAGAAGTTCCCAATCTGCATCGCGACGCCCTAGAGCGTAGCTGGACTTCGTCCGGTGCATCGCAACTATGTATAAAGAAAAACTAAAACTTATAATTTATAGTGAAACACAACATGCAAACTTTTAAGATATGTACATATTGTAAAGGAAGAATTATAAGAAAGAATTTCTTCAGACTCCACACTGAAAATGACATTCTCTTCTGAAACTCTGCTACAGTTTTGAAACAGTGTGGCAAAGGAGTACCCAGAATTGAGTAAGAAGGCCGTGAGAGTAATTCTCCCTTTTGCTACATTCCACCTTTGCGAGGCAGGATTTTCAGCTCTGGTGGTATTAAAATCCAGATATAGAAGCAAAGTTAACATTGAGAAGGAGATCCTTGCAGCTGTATTGAATATTGTCTCCAGATTCGATGTTTTGTGTGACGAAAAACAAGCTCCCCCATCCCATTAAGACGCAAATACCTCTGTTAGGTAGTTTCTAAAATTACTGTAAAAATGTGAAAGCCAAATGAAGAGTGTAACCATTGTTTGTGAAGATATGCCTATCTCATCAATTTCTTCTTATTCAGTTCTTTAATTTTATTGTAATTTTGTATTTTTACATTAAAAAGAATACAAGCTAGTAATGTAAATGACTATTTTCTTTTTAAAAAAAAAGTACCACAAACTCGAATTTGGGCAATTTTTTTTTTTTTTAATTTTGGGTACAGGGGCGTCGCACGGAAAATATGACATGTATAGGGTGTCGCGGTCTCAAAAAGTTTGGGAAACCCTGGTGTAGGGTGTTGTTGTTTTATTGTCGATTTACTCCTTTTGTCCTTTTATAGATGTCGTTCTTTTTTTAACCATGTTATATCATTGTTACCATATTTTGTTACTCTTTTTATTGTTGTATCTGTTATACCGGTGCTTTTTTGTTTTTATTGTTTATCGTCTCCTGCCATATACACCATTTATTGTTACTGTTCTGTGTTTTTTTGTTTTTATTGTTTATCGTCTCTCCTGCCATATACACCATTTATTGTTACTGTTATATGCATTTTTTTTTCTGTTTCGATCTTGTTTATCCCTTTTTAATACTCTGATGTGGCGCCCTTTGAGGCCCTTGGGCCATAAAATGCCAACAAACCAATTGTGCAGGCAAGGTTTTGACATTTTTAAAGCATCAAGGCTTTTTTGATCGGTCAAGGATGTATGGTGGCAGCTTCTCTGATTCATCAGAGTTGGTGTACAATAGAACTGCTAGTCACTCTTTGCTTTTTTTTTCCCTCCATGACAGGGATGAGCTTTCACTACAAGAGTCTTTGATGGTAGGAAATTAAAGAACAGACCAGTTTCATTGGCATTAAATATGTTTTTGGGGTTCATATCCACTGATTAAATCTGAAAGCACATTTTCTTTCCAATCATTCACAGTTCTGGAATTTACCTCTCCAGTTTCTCCACTCACTGTTTTTCCAGAGTTGCTATTCCATTGCTTGAGTTTGTGAAGCCACACAGTTGAAAATGATGCCTTGCAATCAATATTCAATTTCTGCAGAATTTCTTTAGCTTTTTCCATAAGCATCAGGCCCATTAACCAGTAAATTCATGGAGCAAGATTGATTAAAAAATTTCAAGATCAAATCTTCTACCTCGGCAAATTTTCCACTTTGTACTCTCAGCTTTTTTTTTGATGAAGAACCACTTGTCAATGCATTTTCCTCAATTCCTTTCTGCTTGTAAATTATAGTGATCAGTGTGGAAGCGGGTATATCAAGATTTTTAGGAAGTTCCACTTTGTTAAATGCTGATTGTGATATACTTGCTTTAAAATTTGCATCTTATCACTTGGTGACAGGGCTTCTCTTTTACGAGAAGCCATGTTGATTTGAAGAGAAGGGGAAAATAGGAACCTTTGAGACAAACAGCAGAACAGAATGAAAACGGCAAAACAGGCTAAAGAAGCTAATTTTTTCAATAGAAAAAGTTTGGCCAAGATCTCTAAACATAAGTCAAGGTACGAAGGTCTCGCTAATTACAGAGATCCATTTTTGTCCAAAGGAAGAAGGGTACCGCAAACAAGAAAACACTGCTTTCACCCCACTCCCCTCATAAGGACAATATTGTGGTTTATAGGAGTGGGCATTTGACACATCTCTGTCCTCCTCACTAGATAGATACCCATGACATTGTTTAAGGGAACAGAAGAAACAGAAGTTTACAGTAAAAAGAGCATGTGGTTCTCATTCGTCTTCTAAGGCTCAAAAAAGAGGATTTTTTTGTTTTTGTTTTTGCTAGAAAATGAATGTATAAACAAAGCTTACATACTGACAAATAACACACAACTGAAATAAATTATTGTTAGCGCCTATCGGAGTCTGCGGCGACTGCAGCAATTCAACATATAAATGATAAAAATGTATAATTAGATAAATGTGTAATCGGTGCTCTACTGTATTTGCAAGGGGATAAATGGGAATCTTTTTGCAATATATGAAGATTAAATGTAAATAGCAACCAGAAAAGTTCAAGTTTAAATCGTGTGCGCCTTTCACATCCAAGATTAAACTTGAAGTGGTAAGTCATAATTTTTTTCTCATAAGAATAAATGTCTCTGAATTTACTTGCCATTCTTCAAGAGTCATCTAGTCTTGAATTACTGTGAAGATGAAATCTATCAAGAAAAACTTTTCTGTTATTTAAATTTGAAGGTCAAACGAATATTTTTTTCAGAAATATTTCATACTATTAGGTCAGTGTATCACAAAAAAAGATTGCTTTCCTTGTAAACAAAGGGATTGATGAACACAGCATCAAAGCACAGATCTGGTAATTATAATAATTTCTTGTTTATATAATATTATACTGCACCATTTATAGGCAGAGCTTGAAAAATATATATGCCCGAGATGCCTAGGCAGGTAAATAAAAAATCTAGTTGCCTGGTCTGGGCAACTAAATTTAAACATTAAAAGTTTGGAACAGAATTTCCTACTACAAAAAAAAAAAAAGTCAAGTGCCACGTGTTATGTTTCATTTCACTGCTAATCACCCGGAGTTGTGTTATTGTTACGGCATACAAAAGACAGAAGAATATCACTTCTTCAATTATATCATGCTCTAGGTCCAGAAATTGGAATTATATGTAGTTTTGCTTCAAATGTTTATAGTCAGCGACAGGATGCATGCCTCTGACGAAAGTAGCCTCTGGTGTTTAATGACAAAGGACAAAAACTTCAACGAAAAAAACATGGCAGAATCAATAAATTTCCCAAATACCAATTTCATCATCGTCATCTTAAAACTTGAGAAGCACGCTTTTGTGCATTGAACATTTTGTATACAAACCATTAAAACAGAAATGAAAAACATGTAAAAAGGTCCATCGTATACAGTTATGGAAAAATTAATAGTAACTGGAAATTTCTGATGTTTTTAGGTTTTTAGTGTTGCTACCAAAGTAAATATGCAGATAATACTCACAATATATATAATTTCAAAGCACATTTCATGCAGAAGTCAACTCAGTTTATGAGTTTACAGAATGGGAATATCTTTAACAGAACTCAAGTTATGACCAGGAATGTGATGTGGAAGAAGCACACTTCGTTATGTGAAATGTCATCGTCATTGCTACAAGCAGATGGAGCTTGCTTGTACATCCACGTGCCGGCCGATATAAAGGGCAGGTGATGTGCATGGGGTTATTCCAGACGGTAGTTCATTTGCGTTGGTGAGTGTATAGTCATTACTCATGTGGGCTGCAGTGCAAATCTGAAGTTTAGAGTGCATTTCGTTTATTCTGAGTAAACTATGTTGCAGTTATGGGAAGATTAGGTCATATTTCACCACGAAAAGCTTTGTGAATGGTGACTAAGTGAATTCAGCAAAAGCAATGCATAAATTGCCCGGATAAGAGGGGTGCACAAGAGTATAGTTGGACGGCAGCTGGCGAAAATCCGTGATATGGGTGGAATCAAGAATGGCAGGCTGGGTAAATTTTGCCGAAAAATGAAAACTCCTAGAAGTAACAACTCGTTAAAACATTTGTCTGTGAAACAGATTCGTCTCATCAACAGTTCTTTCGAAATAATTGCGGGGGAGCTGTGGTACTGTTGTTTGTCCTCGAACAGCGAGGAACAGGTTAAGTTCTATGGGTCTGACATCTCATAGCGTGGTAAAGAAACCATTGCAAACCAATGTACAATGCCAGAAATGTTTAGAATGGGCAAAGGAACATAAGGAGTGGAACACTGATAGATGGCTTCAAGTGTTATTTATTGACAAGACAAAAATTTAACATCGACAGTAACAATGTGGGGTGCCGAGCATTTTGACTAAATAACGAGGCATTGCATCCCTCTTGCACACTTAATACAAGAAAGTATCCATGCAGTGTTGTGATTTTGGCATGTTTTGCTGCTGCTGAAGTGGACAGAATCCATGTGTGTGAGAGCACTGTTAATGCACAGGTGTGCAAAAGTATCCTCCAGGACAAGATGGTGCCTTCAGGACATTATTTGTTCCAGGGTCAGCCGTACATCTTCCAGGACGATTCGACCCCATGACACTGTGCAAAAATCATTAAAGCTTCTGTGACATCTTTAGGCAATGTTGTACCTCTTCCTTGGCCTGGTAATTCACCAGACTTGAGCCCGATTAAGAATTTGTGGCGCATTCTGAAAGTAAAAGTGCACGAACATCACCCCACAAATAAAGTGGAACTGATTAATGACGTTTGGCACAATTGTATTTCAGCCGATGTGTTGTGTAAGTTGGTTGACTTCATGTCCAACAGGTGTGCAACCATTGTTAAATCAAAAGGTCACCCAACGAAATATTAGGTACATAATTGTATTTGAATTTGAACATGTTACTTTGCCATGATTTCTGTTTTGCAGCACATTTCTGTTCAAAACTTGAGTTCTGTTAAAGATATTTCCATTCTGTAAACTGATTTGGCTTCTGCATGGAGTGTGCTTTAAAATGATTTATGTATTGTGAGTGTTATCTGCACATTTACTTTTGTAGCAACACTGAAAACCCAAAAACGTCAGAAATTTCCAGAGTTGCTATTAATTTTTCTGTAACTGTATTTTAACTTAACAAATCAGAACCCGCATTTTTTTTATTTATTTTTTTTTTTTTATATTAAAAGATAAATTTTCCTGGGCTTCCAACTTTTACTACCTGGGCAGAGGTCCCAGCTGGGCATGTTAACTTTTCAGATTTTTTCAAGCCCTGACAGTAATATTGTTTCTTCCATATGGCTTAGAAATACTTATCATAGTGAGAATAATTGGCAGTGAAACACGTAAGACATAAAACATTAAAATAATTCTTGATGTCTACCTAACACGCATAAGTTACGTAAAACAAAATCTTCCTTACTCCTAACACCTGCAATACAGACGCACATTTTAACATACCTATCATTTGGAAAGCTATTTTGAAATCTGGCAACAACTGGTGCTAATACCAGGTGTTTCACTCCATGGCTGATGAAGGTAGAAGTCGCTACTGAAACGTCCCA
The DNA here is from genome assembly GCA_039090855.1 of Macrothele yani. NCBI lineage: Eukaryota > Metazoa > Arthropoda > Arachnida > Araneae > Macrothelidae > Macrothele > Macrothele yani. Next base: position 96,332,829 of record CM077007.1, on the reverse strand, counting down.
CCACTTATGCGTGTTATGTTGACATGAAGAGTTATTCTAAAGTTCAAATACTTATCATTTTTATAGATGAAGCAAAATGACATTGCAATTAATACAAGTATGTTAATGAAGTTTCTGAGAAGTTTACATTACAGAAAGATAAGTTTGAATAAAATAATGTATTTATTATGACACATCTGTAATAAAGTGGTATTTGCATCAAGTGGTACATGATGATGTACCATAAAGTTTATTTGAATTATGTTAATTATGTTGCAATTCCAGTTCTACCCCTTCCCCAATGCTCAGTAACCAGCAGGTCCCCCCCCCCCATCCCATTTGGTTAGTAAGATCTGGACCCTATTGGCCACAATAGCTTGTTATAAATTTATTATATATAAGGGAAGATTCCTGAGGATTGGAACAATGCTACAATGATCCTGCTACATAAAAAAGGTGACATTGAGGATCTCAATAACCACTGACCTATCGGCCTCCTATCAGTCGTTTATAAAATCTTCACTAAAGTTCTTTCACACCGCTTTAAGGTAACACTGGACATGGCTCAACCGAGAGAACAAGCTGGATTCAGGAGTGGCTACAGCAGCACTATAGATCATATCCACATACTGAGAGAACTAATTGAAAGAGCGAGGGAATATGAACTTCCATTGTGCATGGCTTTTATCGATTATGAAAAGGCCTTTGATTCAGTGAAACCATCAGCAGTTACAATGGCTTTGAAATCCTGCGGTATTGAAGATGCATACATTAATATTATTAATAACATTTATGAAAATGCAAGTGCAAAGATTCGGTTGTTTGAGAATACTGCACACATAAAAATTGGAAAGGGAGTGAGACAAGGTGACACCATATCTCCCAAGCTTTTTAATGCCACATTGGAAAATGTCTTTCAATCACTGAACTGGGAAAACAAAGGGATAAAGATTAATGGAGATTTTCTAACTCACCTTCGTTCTGCTGATGATGTAGTCATTTTTGCAACTACCCCATCAGAGCTGCAGAGTATGATCCAGGAACTTGCTGACAAGAGTAAAGAAGTGGGATTAAAAATGAACTTTCAGAAGACAAAAGTGATGTACAATGCTTTTACAAGAAATGAAGATTTATCGATTGATGGAATAAAGCTGGAGATAACAGATGTGTACGTTTATCTTGGACAGCAGATATCAAGTGAGGGTCACATTGATGAAGAAATTAATCGGCGTATAAAATTGCCGGGAGAGCTTTTGGAAGAAACAGCATAATTTTCAAGAGCAATATGCCATTATGTCTTAAAAGAAAAGTGTTTGATCAATGCATCCTTCCAGTGCTTACGTATGGTGCACAGACGTGGACCTTAACTAAAAGAGACATACAAAAGCTGCAGACAACTAAAAAAAACATGGAGAGGTGCATGCTTGGTGTAACCAGGAGAGATAAGAAGAGACATACAAAAGCTGCAGACAACTCAAAAAAACATGGAGAGGTGTATGCTTGGTGTAACCAGGAGAGATAAGAAGAGGAACTCGTGGATCAGAAAAATGACAAGGGTAGAAGACATCATGATCAGAGTAAAATCCCTGAAATGGCAATGGGCTGGACATATACTGCCAAAACAACAGACCATCGATGGACAGTCGAAATTTTAGATTGGATTCCAAGGGACCCAGGCAGAAGAACACCACAGGGGAGATGGGTGGATGAAATTCGAAAGTATGCTGGAGTAACATGGAGGAGACTGGCACAAGACAGACTGTTGTGGAAAATGCTTGGAGAGACCTTCGTCCAGCAGTGGATTGATAATGGTTGACGATGATGATGATGATGGTATATACAACAGTAGCTTTAGCTTTTTTAAAGTTTTTGCCAAATTCAGCCCCCCACCCTTCATGTTAAAATAGCACAAAAATGAAATCAATGTTTTCACCAAATCTTTTTTCATTGCCACAACAATTTTTTCTTTTTTTGCAAATTGCAAAGAATGTGATTTGTCTACATAAGAAGCACAACCCCTGTATATAGAGAGGAGTTGTGCTGTATATATATACTGTATATTATACATATATATATCATCATCATCATTGTCAACCATTATCAATCCACTGCTGGAAGAAGGTCTCCCAAAGTTTCCACCACAACGGTCTGTCTTGTGCCAGAGTCCTCCATGTCACTCCTGCATACTTTCGAATTTCATCCACCCATCTCCCATGTGGTCTTCTTCTGGGTCTTTTCCTGTCCCTTGGAATCCAATCCAAAATTTTGGCTGTCCTTCTGGCAGTATGTGCAGCCCATTGCCATTTTAAGGATTTAACTCTTATCATGATGTCTTCCACTCTTGTCATTTTTCGGATCCACGAGTTCCTCTTCTTATCTCTCCTGGTTACACCAATCATGCACACCTCTCCATGTTTTTTTGAGTTGTCTGCAGCCTTTGTATGTCTCTTTTAGTTAAGGTCCACGTCTCTGCACCATATGTAAGCACTGGAAGGATGCATTGATCAAACACTTTCCTTTTAAGACATAATGGCACATTGCTCTTGAAAATTATGCTGTTTTTTCCAAAAGCTCTCCAGGCAAGATTTGTACGCCGATTAATTTCTTCATCAATGTGACCCTCACTTAATATCTGCTGTCCAAGATAAACGTGCGTACCTGTTATCTCCAGATTCTCTCCATCAATCGATAAATCTTCATTTTTTGTAAAAGCATTGAACATCACTTTTGTCTTCTGAAAGTTCCTGGATCATACTCTGCAGCTCTGATGGGGTAGTTGCAAAAATGACTATGTCATCAGCAAAACGAAGGTGGGTTAGATAATCTCCATTAATCTTTATCCCCTTGTTTTCCCAGCTCAGCGACTGAAAGACACATTCCAATGTGGCATTAAAGAGCTTCGGAGATATGGTGTCGCCTTGTCTCACTCCCTTTCCAATTTTTATGTGTGTTGTATTTTCAAACAGCCGAATCTTTGCACTTGCATTTTCATAGATGTTATTAATAATATTAATGTATGCATCTTCAATACCGCAGGATTTCAAAGCCATTGTAACAGCTGATGGTTTCACTGAATCAAAGGCCTTTTCATAATCGATAAAAGCCATGCACAATGGAAGTTCATATTCCCTCGCTCTTTCAATTAGTTCTCTCAGTACGTGGATATGATCTATAGTGCTGTAGCCACTCCTGAATCCAGCTTGTTCTCTCGGTTGAGCCATGTCCAGTGTTACCTTCAAGCGGTGTGAAAGAACTTTAGTGAAGATTTTATAAACCACTGATAGGAGGCTGATAGGTCTGTAGTTCCTGAGATCCTCAATGTCACCTTTTTTATGTAGCAGGATCATTGTACCTTTGTTCCAATCCTCAGGAGTCTTCCCTTCATTAAGGCATCGAGTGAAAATTTGGGCGAGTACTGTTTCGATTTCTCCACTTGCTTCTTGTATGATGTCTACAGTAATTCCATCTTCTCCTGGAGCTTTTCCCATCTTCATGTTCTTGATTGCATGTGCAACTTCTGCTGGGATGACTGGAAGAACTCTGGTACTGATACCTTTCATAATGTCTGGAGTACATGTATCATCCCTTTCATATAATTTGAAGTAGAAATCTTTCACTCTTGTCAAAATTTTGCCTCTATTTCTTGTTACAGAACCATCTTCTTTTCTCAGTGTCATAATCTGTTTTCTTCCCTTACTGAGATGTCCCTTTGCTATCTTTAGGCTTTGTTTGTTTTCAATTGCTTTCCTCACTAGTTCATAGTTGAATTTCCTTACGTCTTCAGTGATACTTTTTCATACTGTCTTGCATAGCTCTATATATTCCACTTTGGAAGTCACATCTTCTTTAGTTGTCCTCATCTCTCAACTTTTTTGCCTCAACATTTTGATTTTTTCTGATAATTTGTTCACATGCAACTTGTTCGTAGACCCATCTAATTTTGTTGCTGTTTTTATAAGAGCTTTGGTTACTTTTCTGTTAACTTCAGAAATATCCACTTCTTCCGATGTTAGGCCTTCTAAAGCAGAGAATCTGTTCTTCAGTTCCAACTTGAAGGTATTGTGGTGTTTTTTAAGGTTGGTTATGTCAATACATTTTGTCTTATGAGCTTGCCACATTCAAGTTTAGTGTTGAAGTGCATCTTGCATCTCACCAATCTATGGTCACTACCTGTGTTGAACTTGTTTAGCACAGTGCAGTCTTCTATGACGAATTTTTTGTTACACATAATAAAATCAATTTCACTTGTCGTCCCATTTGGATGTCTCCATGTCCATTTCCTGTGTGGCTTTTTCTTGAAAAAGGAGTTCAATATAAAAAACCCTTCTACCTCGGCAAACTCAACGACAGTATTTCCACGTTGGTTTCTGTTGCCGTGACCGAATTTACCTACTGAAGTTTCATTCTGTTGCTGTTGCCCTATTTTTGCATTGAAATCTCCCATAATTATCTTCAAGTGCTGCTTAGCTTTATTATTTAGATGACTAATTTCCTCATAAAATTCTTCAATTTCTTCTTCAGGATGACTTGTGGTGGGTGCATAAGTTTGAATAATCTGAGCTTGGTATCTTCTCGAGAGTTGGATAACGAGTCGTGCAGCTCTGTCAGAGGAACTTTCAACTTCTACAACTTTATCCTTCAGTTTCTTGTTTATTATAAATCCAACACCACTAGTTCTGCCAGTATCTGTCCCATGATAGTAGAAAAGATGTCCACTTTTCAGTTCAATGAGATCTTCTCCTTTTCTCCGATGTCCCACTTGATCCTTTGCAGTTCCTCTTCTAATTCAAGAAGCCTTGAATCAGAAGATAGGGAGCGTCCATTATACGTAGCCAAGGTCAACATCAGATGGCAGCCTAGTCCGGTTCTCCGGGGATTCTTAGCACCCCTGCCTTCATGTCGCACTGGCCGCTGCCTTGGCCAGGTACATTCCAGCTACCGGAGACTGAGGGCCAAGATTTAAGTTGTGGAGTCATTTTGGAGGGGTTTGGCCATAACTCACCACGCTGGCCAAGCGGGTTGGTGAGTGTGGGATAGCATTTCCTCTGATCCCGATGGTATACTTATACCGCTATTGGCGGTCGTCAGAGCCCCTTTAGTGGGAACAGGATGCACCACGAGAAGGCGGGGTTGACATTTGTCAAGGAGAGGCTGTGATGTTACGCATCACCTGACCTTTAAAAAAAATGTTGATGCAAAAGAGAAGGGAGATGAGGACAAATAAAGACGTAACTTCCAACGTGGAATATATAGAGCATAAAAGACAGTGCGAAAAGGTATCACTGAAGACATAGGGAAATTCAATTGTGAACTAGTGAGGAAAGCAATTGAAAACAACCAGAGCCTGAAGAGAGCAAAAGGACATCTCAGTAAGGGAGGAAAACAGATTATGGGTCTGAGAAGAGAAGAAGGTACTGTAACAAGAAATAGAAGCGAAATTTTGACAAGGGTGAAAGATTTCTATTCAAAACTGTATGAAAGGGATGATACATCTATTCCAGACATTACGACAGGTACCAGTGCCAAAGTCCCTCCAATCCTCTCTGCAGAAGTTACATATGCAGTTAAGAACATGAAACGGGGAAGAGCTCCAGGAGAAGATGGAATTACTGTGGACATTATACAAGAAGCAAATGGAGAAATTGAAACTACACTTGCCCAAGTTTTCACCAGATGTCTTAATGAAGGGAAGATTCCTGTGGATTGGAACAATGTTACAATGATCTTGCTCCATAAAAAAGGTGACATCATATCATAGAGGCCAAACTTGCTGAAATTAATGTTCCCACTACTGAAATCTCAGCTATTATGAACGCACTTCGTTTAGTCAAATGCCGTTTGTATTTCAAATTTCTTGACAGAATCTATTTACAAACCGAGGGTTCCCCCATGGTATCCCCACTTTCCACAGTTTTAGCAGAAATTCTGCTACAATACATTGAGAACAAAGTTCTCAATGAATTTCCTTTAGTCCCCAGTTTATATCTTAGGTACGTCGACGACATTCTTGTGTTTTGGCCTCACTCAAAGGATGATTTAAAACAATTTGCCGACGCACTATCGTCAGTATTTCCTACTATCGGGCTCACGATAGAACTTGAATGTAATTTCTCTCTGCCTTTTTTGGATTTTCGTTTATTTCGTGATTCAAATACTAACTCACTGTCCTTTTGTGTCTATCGAAAGCCTACTGATTGTAACAGCCTTATCCCGTTTAACTCTTCACATCCAACTCCGCAAAAAATTTTCTGCTATCAATTTTCTTTTTAGAAGAGCCTTCACACATTCTTCAAATGATAGTCATTTCCAGTCTGAGATACAGTTCATTTTTAAATTAGCGGATAAACATGGATACCCCAAGACAATGATTAATAGGTTATACACTAGAATATCCAGTGAACGAACTATTAATCTAAAGCCAGATACAAAGCCTAATAAACGATTCGTAGGAGCATTGGACCAGAACCCCCATATCACTAACACACTATCTCGTATCTGTTCAAAACATAGTATACAATTCGGCACCCGCTCGAAGAACCTCCTATCATCAGTTAAAAAGGATCGAGCAACAACAGATATTATGAACAAATGGGGGGTGTATAATATTCCACTGTTGGACCCAGCGACAGGAGAACATGTTCGCAACTACGTAGGCTCGACACGAAGAAGTTTGGGTATCAGTGTCCAGGAACACAAATACGATATCCGAACCAACAGCAATAACACAGCTTTATCTAGGAATGTGGTAAACGGAATTTTACAACCAGACTGGAAAAACATTAGGCTACTGGACACTCCAGCATATATACATTCGCTGCATTTTGTTGAAAGTATGTATATCGAATCTTTAGGGGACAAATGCTGTAATGACTACTTGCCTGTGGACATATCAAGAATTTGGAAAGAGCGTATTACTAACCTGAACTTTAAATTATAGTAATATATATTTACAACTCCAACAATATATAAAATTGATCATAACTTTGTATTTGTAATGAATCCTTGTACTGATATGTTAAACTAATAACTTGTGAAATTATACTCTTTACGCTGTTATAATGGCAACGGTCACAACCCATGCGACGTGTGATGACTTATACCCATAATGCATCATTGCACAACTATATAAAGGAGTACTACATTGCCTCTGTTCCACCTGATGATGGGGTAAATGTTACCCCAAAAGTGCTAGTGGGGTATTTTAACTGTAAATATCTTTCGTATTTTATTAAATATCGTGCATAGACGGTGAGCTTCTCATTTCATTTAACATATTGTGTGAAGTCATCATTTTATTGTTAAAAAAGGTGACATTGAGGATCTCAGGAACTACAGGCCCATCCGCCTCCTTTCAGTGGTTTATAAAATATTCACTAAGGTTCTTTCACATTGCTTGAAGGTAACACTAGACATGGCCCAACCAAGAGAACAAGCTGAAACCAGGAGTGGCTACAGCACTATAGATCATACCCATGTACTGAGAGAACTAATTGAAAGAACAAGAGAATATAAACTCCCATTATGCATGGCTTTTATTAACTATGAAAAGGCCTTCGATTCCGTGAAACCATCGGCAGTTACAATGGCTTTGAAATCCTGCAGTATTGAAGATGCATGCATTAGCATTATTAATAACATCTACGAAAATCCAAGTGCAAAGGTTCGGATATTTCAGGATACAGCACAAAAAAGAATTGGAAAGGGAGTGAGACAAGGTGACACCATATCTCCCAAGCTCTTTAATGCCACATGGCAAAATTAAATGTTTTTCAATCATTGAGCTGGGAAAACAAAGGGATAAAGATTAATGGAGATTACTTAACTCACCTTCATTTTGCTGATGATGTAGTCATCTTTGCAACTACCCCTTCAGAGCTGCAGAATATGATCAAAGAACTTGCTGACAAGAATAAAGAAATGGGATTAAAAATGAACTTTCCGAAGACAAAAAGTGATGTACAATGCTTTTACAAGAAACGGAGATTTAGCAATATATGGAGAAAAGCTTGAGACAACCGATTCCTACATTTATCTTGGACAGCAGATATCGAGTGAGGGTCACATTGATGGAGAAATTAATCGGCGTATAAAACTTGGATGGAGAGCTTTTGAAAGAAACAGTACAATTTTTAAGAGCAGTATGTCTCAAAAGAAAAGTGTTTAATCAATGCATCCTGCCAGTGCTTGCGTATGGAGTCGAGACATAGACCTTAACTAAAAAAGACAGTAATTAATGACTTCATGGCTTCCTCTTATTACTTTCAGTATTCTAAGTATTTAACGGCAGTTATCGAGGATAAATTTATTAAGGTACATTACCTCTCAAATTTTCGATCTAATCACTAAATCTTAGTCAGGAGTTCTTGTGTCCTACTACTTCCACAGGTCTAGTGACCAAGCCTGATGAATTTTCCATCCAGCATGGTCATTGATGTTGCCACCTTGTGTCTTGTAAATTTCCAAGGATTCCTCTAATTTCCAGATAATTGCATGGTATTGATGTTTGCTCACTTTTAAGGAGTCCCAGTCCATTTTGTGGCCAGTTTGTTGTATGTGCCTGTCTAATCCTGTTTTATTTCAGCTGTTCCTTATTGCTGCTTAAAGAACACAAAGCAGCAATAAGGAGAACAGCTCAAATAAAACAGGATTAGACAGGCACATACAACAAACTGGCCACAAAATGGACTGGGACTCCTTAAAAGTGAGAAGGTAGCAACATCAATGACCATGCTGGATGGAAAATCCATCAGGCTTGGTTGCCAGACCTGTGGAAGTAGTAGGACGCAAGAACTCCTGACAAAGATCTAGTGTTTAGATCGAAAATTTGAGAGGTAATGTACCTTAATAATTTATCCTCGATAATTTCCGTTAAATATTTAGAATACTAAAAAAGACATACAAAGACTGCAGACAACTCAAAGAAGCATGGAGAGAGATGCATGCTTGGTGTAAACAAAAAAGATAAGAAGAGGAACCTGTGGATAAGGAAAATGACAGGAGTGGACGACATCATGACCAGAGTAAAATCACTGAAATGGCAATGTGCTGGACATGTTGCCAGAAAAACGGACCACCGATGGACAACCGAAATTTTAGACAGGATTCCGAGGCACAGGAAAAGACCAAGAAAAAGACCCCATGGGAGATGGAAGGATGAAATTCGAAAGTATGGTGAAGTGACATGGAGATAGGCCGAAGACAGACAATTATGGAAGAAATTTGGGGAAACCTTCATCCAGCAGTATATTGATAATGGTTGAGGATGATGATATATATATAAATAGTAAAATTTTGCATTTTTGTGAAATTTTCCCAAAAATGTTAAAAAAAAAAAAAAAAAAAAAAAAGGAAGGAAGAAAGAAAGTGCACTAATGTTTAAAGTGGTGTGGATTCATAAATAGAATGATCACTATGATGACTTACAAAATGCCATTGCCAGGACTAAACGAACATGTTCCAGATATAGGAGCCCAGTGAAACGAAGTCAAATTTCAAAGAATAATGCATGAACCAAAACATGTCTAGTGATGATGATGATGGAGCAAAAAGTTTTAAACTATATTTATCGTCATTTTTTTTTTATCCAAACCACTTATTGCAAAATTTAGTTCCAATTTGCTTCAAAATTTTCTTCTCCCATTCTCCAGTTGCTGATTTCAAAAATTAAAATTGTAGATTTTGATTTTATTAAACACTATTTGCTGGTCATATTTTGTACATATTAATTCAAACCATATTTTTTCCTTTGTATAATCTGAGAAAAAAAATCCCATGTATAACACTGGTCAACAAAAAAAAAAAAAAAATTCTGACCTGGACTTTTGCAGCTGTTTTAGACTAATTTCGGGGTGCAGATTCCAAATGTGATCTCAGATTTGCTCTATCACTTGATTTTATCCGAAATTAACTCTTTGTCACTTATGATTGCAAGTTGTTGCGAGTCAGTGACTGCTTTAGTGTTAAAATATGGTGTATTTTTAGGATAGTGTGTTTATAATATCATTTTATGTAGATATCCACATTTATTTAATAATTTGCTTCTGCAGGTCGTGATCTAACAATGACTACAACATCCAAAAGAAAGAAATGCAGTAATGACCCAGATATCTTCTGCTACATCTGTGGCAGCTTCACTTTGCAGGATCAAAGGCGCCACGTCAATACCTTTGTCAAGAAGGTTTATCTTGCCTCCTTTAAAGTACGACTTGGAGACCAAGACAAAAATTGGGCTCCTCACAAAGTGTGTAAAACCTGTGTTGAAACTTTGCGGTCATGATCTAAAGGAAAGAATGCTAAGCTGAAGTTTGGTGTGCCAATAATTTGGAGAGAACCTACAAACCATTTGGATAACTGCTACTTCTGCCTTGTCAATGTAAAAGGTTTTAATAAGTAAAACAAACAACACTTACAATACCCGGATATCCCATCTGCCAGACGACCAGTTGAGCACTGTGAGGAAATACCTGTGCCTGTATTTATTGAGCTACCAGAGATTGATGTTGAATCCCTCAGTTTACCTGCTTCTACAGATGATGATGATCAGATCGAATATACTCCATCTGATGCAGATTGTGATAAAATTCCTCTGTTTAGTCAGCCTGAATTGAATGATCTTGTAAGAGATTTGTATTTGCCAAAGCAGTCTGCTGAATTGTTGGCTTCCAGGCTGCAAGAGAAAGGACTACTCAGACCTGGCACTAGTGTCTCCTTTTATCGTAACAGAGAAGCAGCACTGCAAAAGTACTTCCATGATGTTGAAGGGCTTCTTCTCAATATGGGACTGCCCGCATATGATTCAAGTGGAGGGAGACTTTTTATTGACAGTAGTAAAAGGAGTTTGAAATGTGTGTTACTTCACAACATAAATATATATGGTTCAATCCCAATAGGACACTCTGTAAAAATGAAAGAAGAGTATGCCAACATAAAGATTGTTCTGGATAGATTGGAATACCATGTTCATGGATGGGTAACACTGGTCGGCAAAAAAAAAAAAATTCGAGCCCTGACACCATTCCTGCTGATTCTTATGTAAAACTACCTCCTGAAGCCGAATATGACCCCCGTTTTCCACCATCACCCACCGTTTTCGGGGAGGCCCCCCACCTAATTTTATCACTTTCCGATAATTTGGAGGGATGAAAAGGATTATTTCAGCCTTTACATTTCTTCCGAGGGGCTACAGAGGTGAAAAGTTATAAAACATGAACATCTGTGGCAAGGATGTAGATTTGGGGGCTTTGCCCCCCTCATTGTAAAGAAATCGTTAAAAATGATAGATTTTTTTTATCAATTTTCAGTAATATGTTATATAAGGACATGAATTTTATTTGGAGGGGTGAAAAGGATTATTTATTTTAGCTGTAAAGAATAATATATAAAAAGTAAAATACAAATGTAAAGTATAATAAATAAATAAGTACCTTCATTTGGTGCTTGCTTTCCTTTTGTACCCTGAGGTAGAAGTTTCTCGTACCAAACACCAGCAGTACTCTGCTAACATGCTCGTATTCCACTTCCCTGAAAATCTCCTCTCGATCTTATTGATGTCTTAATGGAATCGTTCCCCGTGTTCATCGGAAACTGCTCCTAAATTTTCAGGGAAGAAGTCCAGGCGTGAGTGCAGGAAATGCACTTTAAGAGACATGTTGCACCCCATGGCCTTGTACGCTGACAGCAATTCCTCGACATGAGCGGCATAATCATCACTTTTGTTGTTACCCAAAAAGTTCTTACACACGTTTTGGAATGCAAGCCAAGCTCTTTTTTCTTTTCGATTCAGGTGTTCAATAAACGTCGAATCTTTGAAAAGTTGTCTAATCTGGGGGCCCACGAAAACTCCTTCCTTGATTTTAGTCTCGCTAAGACGAGGAAATTTATTTTTCAAAAATTGAAATGCATCACCTGTCTTGTCCATTGCTTTCACAAACTGTTTGATCAATCCCAGTTTGATGTGCAAAGGTGGCAATGTAAATGTTTTCCTTCAGGACCAGAAGATCATGAACGACATTTTTCTGACCGGGAGTAAAACTTTCTCGCAGAGGCCAGTTCCGTACGATGTAATGTTTGTCTCGTCCTCGGCTGTCCCATTCGCATAGGAAGCAGCAGTATTTTGTGAAGCCTGATTGCAGGCCCGCGAGTACAGCAACAACTTTTAAGTCGGCACAAAGTTTCCAATTATAATCATGATAACAGATTTTATCAAGGATTCGGCTGATGTTTTCGTATGTCTCCTTCATATCCACAGAGTATGCAACCGGGACTGATGGTAATTCATTCCCATTGGCCAACAGGACAACTTTCAAGCTTGTCTTTGATGAGTCTATAAACAGTCGCCATTTGTCTGAGTCGCATGTCATCTTCAGTTCTATTATCAATGCATTTGAATTAGGGCAGAACACTAAGCCTTCATCTTCCGAAAAAAGTAATTGCAGGGTTGACTGTCTGGTCTTGTAAGAAGAGATTTTTACGCCCTTTTCTAAGAGATTCCACTGCTGAAGTCGAGATCCAAGAAGCTGAGATTTAGTCTAAGGTAACTCCAAATCCCTGACGAGATCATTCAATTCCGACTGAGTAACGAGGTGAGGTTTTCGATGAGCTGAATCAGCAAAACACTTTTCATCATCGGTGGACGTATCATGTGATGGTCCAAGCTGTGGCTCAAAGTATGTCACATCCGTTTCTGGCTCTAGAGTATAGGTTTTTGGGGGCACTGGGATTGGCAATGATTCGTTGTGAGGAACTGGTCTTAGAGCTGAAGGGATATTAGGATACTGAATTGTATGCTTACTTTTGTTGCTAGATAACCCGACGGTCGAAGTCATACAAAAGTAACAATCTGTGAGATGACAGTGAGGTTCGTGCCAAACCATGGGCACAGCAAATGGCATTGATTTACGGGTACGTTTGAGCCATTTGGTCAAGCTACTGTAACAAGTAGTGCAGCAAACTGTGGGAGCCCAATTCTTGTCCTGATTGCTAACTTTGCAATCAAAGTAAAATTTATAAGCAGTTTTAAGAAGCGGAGAAAGGGGTTTTCGTTGCGCTTTAAAAGTCAATTCCCCGCAAACATAGCAGAATCTATCAGGATGATTTATACACTCGCGTGGCATAATTAAACAGTAAATAAATGCTCTATATTAATCACAAATTACACTAGCGTACTGTAATTCACTTGGGAAAGGCCGGTGTAGACAAATTTCTACCGTTTGACACAATTTAAACAACTTGGAAACACAGAATCCCCGCCTAGAACACCGACAAGTAGACTCAACGATCGCTACAGATCAACTGAGGGAAAATAATGCTTACAGTGCAGGATTATCGTGATAAGAGCAATGCAAGTTTGACCTTGTCAAAACCCTTGCAAACCTGTTCGCGACCCCCCCCCGGGGAACCTACTCATGCGAGGTATTGAGAGAGCCATCGTGGTAGAGTGAATCTTCCGAACTGTTGCTGTGTATATTTTTATTATTTGCGGTTTTTTTTGGGGGGGGGGATGAGAGGGGCTGGAAGCTGGAATATGTAGCAAATAAGTGAAAAAATTGCCAAAAAAATGGGAAAATCAATCATTTGTAATGATTTCTTTACAATTTGGGGGGGCAAATCCCCCAAATCTACCTCCTTGATACAGATGTTCATGTTTTATAACTTTTCACCTCTGTAGCCCCTCAGAAGAAATGTAAAGGCTGAAATAATCCTTTTCATCCCTCCAAATTATCGGAAAGTGATAAAATTAGGTGGGGGGCCTCCCCCGAAAACGGTGGGTGATGGGGGGAAAACGGGGGTCATATTCAGATTCAGGAGGTCGTTTTACATAAGAATCAGCAGGAATGGTGTCGGCCGATTTTCATGCCGACCAGTGTAATTTGTGTTGATTTGAAAATAGTTAATATTCTGCTGGGTCAGCAAGGAGGTCACACCAAATACCCTTGTTTCCTGTGCTACTGGGACAGTAGGGCTACGTTAGAACACTGGGTTAAAAAGAACTGGCCACCAAGAAAACAGTTTGATGCCTGGTGACAAGAACATCAAGAATGAGCCTCTGGTTGATAGGAATAAAATTGTATTTCCCCCACTGCACATTAAACTTGGGTTAATGAAGCAATTCGTCAAAGCTCTTGATCACACTGGAGACTGCTTCAGCTATATATGTTCTACCTTTTCAAGTCTCAGTGCCGAGAAGAAAAAGGCAGGAATATTTGATGGCCCTCAAATAAGAACACTCATCGGGGATCCACACTTTGTTACAACAATGACTGCAGCAGAGGCTAGAGCTTGGAATGCATTCTCTGATGTGGTGCGGAATTTCCTTGGGAACAGGAAAGCAGACAACTATCGAGAGATTGTGGAGGAGCTGCTTTTGAGTTTCCAAGCACTTGGATGTAGAATGAGCATCAAGGTTCACTACTTACATAGTCACTTGGCCCAGTTTCCAGAGAACATGGGTCACGTGAGCGAAGAGCAAGGTAAATGCTTTCATCAAGACATTAAAGTTATGGAAGAACGTTACCAAGGCCGATGGGACTCAAACATGATGGCAGATTACTGCTGGTCCTTGATGAGAGACATTCCACAAGCTGTACATTGGAGATCGTCAAAGAAGAGGTCGTTTATGCAGATGTAACATCACTATTGTTAATAACCTTTTTGTACATATTTTTCTTATCTTCACAATTCAATTCTTACATGGTAATATGCATTCACTCACATTGATATGCAGTCACTCTCACAACTTTGTGCTATGGCTTATTAAATGTTTGTTTCATTATTATTGTATATTGCATCTTATCTTATTCTTGTATGTATGTATGTCTGTTTAGCTATTCGTATATGAGCATAAATTTGCTGTTTTTATTGGAAATGCAATATTTGATATCTCAAAAACCTGATGTGATAGACAAAAACTGATGCCAGATTTGGAATCAGCGCCCCAAAATTATCTTATAACCGTTGGAATACCTTATGCCAGAAAAAGTGTGTTGACCAGTGAATCCTTAGATCACAAAATTTTGAGATCAAAAGTTTTTTCCTTTGCATAATCCGTGGCAATGTCACACATCATGAAATTCGAAAAAAAAAAAAAAAAAAAGATTTTTATAAACCACACCTGTTATGTTAATTGAGAACTGTAATTTCCAACAGAAAAGCCACAATTCAAAGGATGACCAACTCAGAAGTACAAATATTTAAGAAACAAAGGATCATCATTTTAAAAAAGTAACTGTTATTTTTAAGTACTTTTGTGTTTCTTTTAAGTAAATAAAAAGCTAAAATCTCTATCTTTTGCAGCATTACCATAGTTCATTAGTTAGATTTAAAAAATTGGTAGAAATTACGGACAATCTGTAGTATTTGTCTCTTTTCTATGTGCCTACTGAATAGCAAAAATAATAATAATAATAATATGATTTGCATCCACAAAACTAATGAATGCCATTCAGAACAAAGTGGTTACATGTCATGGAATAGCTCTGAGGGCTCCTCACAGCACATAGGCTTCTGCAAGAGTAAATAGTACCGCTTGCATTGCATCATATTTTCTGTCGGAATGTTTGTAAGTAACACCACCTCTGACAGTTACTTTGCTGGTTTTTTAAAACGCAGCTCCAACATTTTGTTTCCTTTACTGGTATGTGTAGTACCTAACTTTATAACTTTTTAACAGATAATCTACATATTATGCAACAGAAATCACTGTATTTACTGCAAATTACAAAATCTGAAGTAAAAAAAAAATGGGTGCAGGGGGCCGATTTCTAATCTCCTGGGTGACGTGGCATCTGGAATTTTTAGCCCTAGCCATGGCCCTGCAAGGGTCATCAAAATGATTTTGTCAGCATAAGAAGTTTGTTTGTCTGGCCGAGTATGTAAAAGAAAAGAAAAATGCTTTCAAAACTCCAATTGCCGTGCTGTGCTTTCAAAGCAAAATAAACAATATGGATGCAGAAAAAGCACATTAATTAAAAGCATGATATATATTCAAGATGTTGCTTGTAACCCTAAAATATTTGTTACACTTAAACTTTACTGAAAATATTTTTGTGAAGATACTGCCCAGCAGCATCAAAGAGTACCTTCACTGACCGATGATATATATTACCTTCTTAATTTCAATTTTTCTTGATTCAAAATTGTACTGTTTTAAAATATAAAAATTTAGATGCTTCAGTTCATGTGCTTCTTACCTGCAAGAAAATAATGAAGGTATCTGAATTATTCAATGCTTTTTATTTTACTTTTAATTTAGCATTATTAGTATGTATTTTACTAGTAGTATTCTGAAAAATTCCAACAGAGGATGTTACTGCTATGAAAAAAAGTGTCATTAAAGCACTTCTAATTAATATTTCACCATGGGAAAGGCACAATAGAGTATTCTGGTGACACAGTTCTGTTGGCAGACAGCAAAAATGAGTTGCAGAGTATGTTGTCCCTGATGTATGAAATTTGTGTAAAATTCAAACTGAATATAAATAAGGAAAAAACCAAAGTTATGGTTTTTGAGCAAAGAACTGTTAATACTGAATGCAAGATCAGTTTAAATGGGACAAAGATAGACCAGGTACATGAATTTGTGTATTTAGGAAGCATGTTTGACAGAGAAAACAAATTAGATGGTGAAAGCAGTAGGCAAGTGAATTCATCTTTGAAAGTTACAGCTGCTTTAGGAGAATTTCACATGTATGATGGGTTCTCAGAGTCTCGAATGGCTGCGTTTGAAAGTGTAATGATTCTGCCCTTATGTGCAGTAGTGAAACCTGGGAACTATACAAAAGACAAAGGAGTAGTTTATGTGCTGGAAAGATGTGTCACTTATGGCAAGTTTGTGGCAAGACATGCTGTGATCATGTGAGAAATGAATATGTGTAATGTGAAGCAAAATATTGCTAGTAAGGTGGAGATTAATATTCTTAGGTAGTTTGGGCATGTTGAAACAATGAGTGGTAAGATGCTTACTAAGATAATTTATTCAGCTCAAGTAGCTGGAAAGAAAGGCAGAGGAAGGCCAATGAAATCATGGGAGGACCAGATTCAAGAATATCTGCATGAGAAAAAGTCAATGAATATGAAGTACAAAAGGTCTTGTGTGAGACACATGATGGATGTCAGTGAAGCTTCAGTTGTGTGCTGAGATCACTGTCAATGGAAGCATTTGATACATCAACAGTAAGTAAAATCTATTAGGGGTATGCA
The DNA here is from genome assembly GCA_039090855.1 of Macrothele yani. Lineage (NCBI taxonomy): Eukaryota > Metazoa > Arthropoda > Arachnida > Araneae > Macrothelidae > Macrothele > Macrothele yani. Next base: position 96,315,654 of record CM077007.1, on the reverse strand, counting down.
AAAGTTTCTGCTGCCCATGCTAGTGGGCGCTGTAGGGGTCCAACCGGCCGACAACCTGTGCTTTCAGTTCGTACATGAAGCCAAGCATGGCGGTCAATAAAGTTCATTTGCGGCACTGTTTGTTATTTGTTTAATTTAGGGAAAAGTGCGAATGAAGCATATGGTTCAATATGTCGGGCATATGGCGAAACAGTTTATGGGTGAGCGGACGTGTCGAGAATGGTTTGCCAAGTTTAAGAAAGGTGATCTAAGCTTGGAAGACAAGCCATGTGCAGGTAGACCGCAGGAAGTTGCAGGCTAGAAGCTGGAATCGCTGTTGCAAGAGGATGCCACACAATCGACCATGCAACTGGCAAAATGTTTGAAAGTGGCTCAATCGATGGTGGTACAGTGTCTGCAGGCCTTGGGGAAGATCCAGAAGATTGGCAAATGGGTTCCGTATACTTTAATGGTGCGTAATATTGGTCAACGATTGGGCATCTGCACATCGTTACTGAAGAGGTTTCAAGGGAAGAATTTCTTGTGGACGGTTGCCACTCGCGATGAAAAATGGGTCTATTGCTACAACCCTGTACTCAAGCAATCCTGGGTTGACCCAGGCCAGCCATCAACATCCAGTGCAAAACAGGATATCCACAGGGAAAAGGTGCTGTTGTGTGTGTGGTGGGATTTGCATGAAGTGCTGTACTTCGAACTGTTGAAACCGGGTGAAACAATTGCTGCACAACGATATAGCGATCAGTTGATGAAACTGAATGCCGCAATCGAGCAAAAATGCCCATGGAAAGGTCGACGCCGACGCCCAGTCATCCTGTTACACGACAATGCCAGACCACATGATGGTGTCACCACAAAATCAACCCTTAAACAGTCGCACTGGGAGGTTTTACCACACCCGGCTTAATCCCCAGACATATTACACCCCTCAGACTTTCATCTGTTTCGCTCTATGCAAAATGCCCTAGCCCAACAACGGTTCACCACAGTTCCAGAGGTGGAAAATTTCATCGCTGCGTTCTTCAGCTCAAAACCTGAACACAGGGGCATTCATTTGTTGCCTGAAAAATGGCAAAAGGTCATTGATACTAACGGCTAATACTTCGTTGAATAAATGTGTACTGGTTTCCTGATTGTTCCTGTCTCTTCTCCTTTAAATGGCAGAAACTTTTGCATTCCCCTAATAGTTACATCAGTATTAAACTTTAATCTAGTAGATCAGATTTCTTTGAATAGCTAACCTCTGAATCTCAAAGTACAGCTTAGTGATATGTATATATGTGCCGTAATTTTCGTTGTATTATCTGCACCAGAAAAAAAAATTGCCGTATAATCAGCACATCATAGATGTTGAACCAGAAGTGGAATTTCCGACAGAAAAGTTGGCCACATAATCCGAAGAAATAAAAAAAAAAAATTATTAAATAAAGAAATTCATTTTTAAAGGTTACTTCTTTATATTTTTATCTTCGGACAGATAAAGCTCAGTGACATGGCATTCATAGATCACACTGATGCAGCTCCAGAGTATTGCATTACACCTTGCCAGTGATGAAACTCTGATACAGAACAAGTCATAGAAATACTGTATGTATTTGCGTATAAGTTAAAAGTTTTTGTAGGAAATCCTGCTTTCAGAGTTGGGAGATCAGCTTATATGTGGGCCGATGAAAAATAGGGCTAGACTTCCGTGAATTCACCCGCGGGATTTACCGGCGGATTTGTTTACATTTTAGACCGCGGCACAGCAGTTTTCCACGTGTCACTGCACGATTGTTTTCTGACATTCTAAAACTATCGTGCAGTGACACAATCATATCCTCAACTGTGCCCACCTCTTTTAAGTTTAAATTCGGCTGTGTAAGTGAAACATTTCCTTTTCAGACATCATGAATAGCAATGAAGGAAAATGTCAGCAGTAAAGACGGTGGTCAAAACTACAAAGGACAAGCTTTTTAAAAACACAAGGCACAGTGCACACGAGATCCGAATGGAGAATCGCATAGGTTCGTGCAGCGAGCGCTGTGCATACATTTTCATTGGCTGGTTGACAAAAACAGAGACAGCACAACAGTCAGAGTTGTCCTACTCAACAGCACAAAGTGACCCAATGTCCCTCCCCACAATTTACCCGATCTTTCATTATGGGGAACCCCCCCCCCCTCCCTTTCTTCCGTAACCTATATTTTAAACTTTTTTAGCAGATATTCTGCGAATTATACAACGAAAATTACAGTACTTTAAGGAACAGTTCGACACAAAGATTCTGGCTACATCATCCAGTTCCATTTTATCTATTCAGTCTTCATGGGAAGTTTTCAAATTTGCAAGGAACCCAAAATAAATAAGCAAAGTACTTTCTATTTAGTTGTTTGAGTGACTATAGAAGATTTGTAAGAATTGATGCATGATGTTTAAACGTATGTATCCTCACAAAGTTACCTCATTTGTATAAATAAAACAGTAGAAGCTTTGATATCATGCCATTATGGTCTTCAGACTTTCAGCATGGTGGATGAAATTATAGTCATAAAAGTCAGGCAGAATAAACATCAAAATCTGTTCCATACATAGGAATTGTGAACTAAAACTTAAAACATAGGGTGGTTAGGGGAAGAGCAGTTGATTCAAACTTTGTCGAAATCTGAGGGCATAAAAAAAAATGAGAGAGAGAGAAGCGATGAAGAAACTGGAATAGAAAGATAGCAGGAAGTAAAATTTAGCAATGGATGCCAGCGGTTGCACTGGCTTTTTTGGTTTTCGCCAACTTAAAAAAAAATTTAACTAAAGTATTGTAATAGTACAAAAAGGTAATCGCCAAAATTATTTCTTTTTCACAAATTGCAAAGAATGTGATCCAGCTCAACCCCTGAATACTGTGCAGCTGTGCTGTGGAACTTGCTGAGAAGACTTGGTGCAACAAAATAAAACAAAACAAGAAAAACTGTTTGAAGCAGTGTTTTTCAAAACTATTTTATTTTGAATTTAATATTTTATACTCTAAATACAGTAATGTGCTCCAGTTTAATATTTATATAAATTACAGTGAACAGTTCAATCCTACTCATGTTGCATTATTTATGTTAATACTTTTCACGGCTTGTTTTGGCTTTTCACCTGGTTGAAAGGTTCAGCTTTTCTTTCCCAGTCTCAAATATATATCATCATCATTGTCAACCATTATCAATCCACTGCTGGATGAAGGTCTCCCCAAGTTTCCTCCACAACGGTCTGTCTTGTGCCAGTCTCTTCCATGTCACTCCCGCATACTTTCGAATTTCATCCACCCATCTTCCATGTGGTCTTCTTCTGGGTCTTTTCCTGTCCCTTGGAATCCAATCTAAAATTTTGGCTGTCCATCGATGGTCTGTTCTTCTGGCAGTATGTCCAGCCCATTGCCATTTCAGGGATTTAACTCTGATCATGATGTCCTCCACTCTTGTCATTTTTCGGATCCACGTGTTCCTCTTCTTATCTCTCCTGGTTACACCAAGCATGCACCTCTCCATGCTTTTTTGAGTTGTCTGCAGCCTTTGTATGTCTCTTTTAGCTAAGGTCCACGTCTCTGCACCATACGTAAGCACTGGAAGGATGCATTGATCAAACACTTTTCTTTTAAGACATAATGGCATATTGCTCTTGAAAATTATGCTGTTTCTTCCAAAAACTCTCCAGGCAAGTTTTGTACGCCGATTAATTTCTTCACCAATGTGACCCTCACTTGATATCTGCTGTCCAAGATAAACGTACGTGTCTGTTATCTCCAGCTTTTCTCCATCAATCGATAAATCTTCATTTCTTGTAAAAGCATTGAACATCACTTTTGTCTTCTGAAAGTTCAATTTTAATCCCACTTCTTTACTCTTGTCAGCAAGTTCCTGGATCATACTCTGCAGCTCTGATGGGGAAGTTGCAAAAATGACTGTCATCAGCAAAACGAAGGTGGGTTAGATAATCTCCATTAATCTTTATCCCTTTGTTTTCCCAGTTCAGTGATTGAAAGACATTTTCCAATGTGGCATTAAAGAGCTTCGGAGATATGGTGTCACCTTGTCTCACTCCTTTTCCAATTTTCATGTGTGTTGTATTTTCAAACAGCCGAATCTTTGCACTTGCATTTTCATAGATGTTATTAATAATATTAATGTATGCATCTTCAATACCGCAGGATTTCAGAGCCATTGCAACTGCTGATGGTTTCACCGAATCAAAGGCTTTTTCATAATCGATAAAAGCCATGCACAATGGAAGTTCATATTCCCTCGCTCTTTCAATTAGTTCTCTCAGTACGTGGATATGATCTATTGTGCTGTAGCCACTCCTGAATCCAGCTTGTTCTCTCGGTTGAGCCATGTCCAGTGTCACCTTTAAGCGGTGTGAAAGAACTTTAGTGAAGATTTTATAAACCACTGATAGGAGGCTGATAGGTCTGTAGTTCCTGAGATCCTCAATGTCACCTTTTTTATGTAGCAGGATCATTGTAGCGTTGTTCCAATCCTCAGGAATTTTCCCTTCATTAAGGCATCGAGTGAAAATTTGGGCGAGTACTGTTTCGATTTCTCCACTTGCTTCTTGTATGATGTCTACAGTAATTCCATCTTCTCCTGGAGCTTTTCCCATCGCTTCATGTTCTTGATTGCATGTGCAACTTCTGCTGGGATGACTGGAAGAACTCTGGTACTGATACCTTTCATAATGTCTGGAGTACATGTATCATCCCTTTCATATAATTTGGAGTAGAAATCTTTCACTCTTGTCAAAATTTTGCCTCTATTTCTTGTTACAGAACCATCTTCTTTTCTCAGTGCCATAATCTGTTTTTTTCCCTTACTGAGATGTCCCTTTGCTATCTTTAGGCTTTGGTTGTTTTCAATTGCTTTCCTTACTAGTTCACAGTTGAATTTCCTTACGTCTTCAGTGATACTTTTTCGTACTGTCTTGCATAGCTCTATATATTCCACTTTGGAAGTCACATCTTCTTTAGTTGTCCTCATCACTCTTCTTTTTTGCATCAACATTTTGGTTTTTCCTGAAAATTTGTTCACATACAATTTGTTCTTAGACCCAGCTAATTTTGTTGCTGTTTCCATAAGAGCTTTGGTTACTTTTCTGTTAACTTCAGAAATATCCACTTCTTCCGATGTTAGGCCTTCTAAAGCAGAGAATCTGTTCTTCAGTTCCAATTTGAAGGTGTTATGGTGTATTTTAAGGTTGGTTATGTCAATACATTTTGTTTGTCTTATGAGCTTGCTACGTTCGAGTTTAGTGTTGAGGTGCATCTTACATCTCACCAATCTATGGTCACTGCCTGTGTTGAACTTGTTTAGCACACTGCAGTCTTCTATGACGAATTTTTTGTTACACATAATAAAATCAATTTCACTTGTCGTCCCATTTGGATGTCTCCATGTCCATTTCCTGTGTGGCTTTTTCTTGAAAAAGGAGTTCAAGATGAAAAACCCTTCTGCCTCTGCAAACTCTACGAGAGTATTTCCACGCTGGTTTCTGTTGCCGTGACCGAATTTACCTACTGAAGTTTCATTCTGTTGCCGTTGCCCTATTTTTGCATTGAAATCTCCCATAATTATCTTCAAGTGCTGCTTACCTTTATTATTTAGATGACGAATTTCCTCATAAAATTCTTCAATTTCTTCTTCAGCATGACTTGTGGTGGGTGCATAAGTTTGAATGATCTGAGCCTGGTATCTTCTCGAGAGTTGGATAACGAGTCGTGCAGCTCTGTCAGAGGAACTTTCAACTTCTACAACTTTATCCTTCAGTTTCTTGTTTATTATAAATCCAACACCACTAGTTCTGCCAGTATCTGTCCCACGATAGTAGAAGAGATGTCCACTTTTCAGTTCAATGAGATCTTCTCCTTTTCTCCTTACCTCACTTAGCCCGACGATGTCCCACTTGATCCTTTGTAGTTCCTCTTCCAATTCAAGAAGCCTTGAATCAGAAGATGGGGAGCGTCCGTTATACGTAGCCACGGTCAGCATCAGATGGCAGCCTAGTCTGGTCCTCCGGGGATTCTTAGCACCCTCTGCCTTCATGTCGCACTGGCCGCTGCCTTGGCCAGGTACATTCCAGCTGCTGGAGACTGAGGGCCAAGATTTAAGTTGTGGAGTCATTTTGTAGGGGTTTGGCCATAACTCACCACACTGGCCAAGCGGGTTGGTGAGTGTGGGATAGCATTTCCTCTAATCCCGATGGTATAGTTATACCGCTATTGGCGGTCGTCAGAGCCCCTTTAGTGGGAACAGGATGTACCACGAGAAGGCGGGGTTGACATTTGTCAAGGAAAGGCTGTGATGTTACGCATCACCTGACCTTACATCCCCAAATATATATATACACACACACGCGCGCACAGTAAATTCCAGTTAATTGGAATACATCAGGACTACATCATTTTGGCCTAGTAAAGTGGTTGCCCCAATTACATGAAACTGTATCCCAAAGAGCTGATTTCGGATGTTCTTCAAGAATCGTCCCAAGTAAGTGGCTGCTCCAATTAACTGGAATCTACTGTGTATGTGTGTATATACACTTTATTGACAAAAGTCACCAGACACCTAGAAGAGAAACACGACATACCATTTATTGACATACATTAGCACGGTGTTGGTCCACCTTTGGCTTTAATGCATGCACTGACCCTTCAAGACATGCTTTAGACAAGGTTTTGCAACACAGCGGTAGGTATGCGCTTCCATTCAGTATATAATGCTGCCACTAACTATTGCTTAGTAGTAGGTCTTGGTTCCAAACTTCTTATGCTGTGCTCCTATTCATTCCACAGGTGCTCTATGGGATTACGATCAGGGCTCTGTGCTGCCCAGTCCATACACGATACGGAATTATCGTCAAACCACGCTGTAACAGTCCTTGCTTCATGGCTCAGTGCATTATCCTGCTGGTACCAACAAGACCCGGTTCCATAGTATTGCCACAAAGTTTGTAGGGCATAATTGTCCAGAATATTGAGGTGTTGGTTATTGTGGACAAACCTGTTAACCAATGGGCCGGGACCATACCACGAAAAACACCCCCACACGAGTACAGTGCCAGCTCCAAACTTGACCGTAGGAACAGCACACTGTGGTAAATAGTGTTCCCCGGTTGCCACCATTCCCACCCACGGCCATCAGACTGTTGGATCGTGTATCTGGATTCATCAGTCCATAGCATAAGACCTGTGTCCATTGATCAACGGTCCACAATAAATGTTCTTTACACCATGCTAAACGACCACGGTAACCCATGGAATGAAGTGCTCTGTGAATGGTTCATGTACATACTGAGATTCCAGCATTTTTACTCACCTGTACACTGAGGTCTTGTGTTGTGCAGCAAGTACTCTATCGATTAGCTGTAACGACTCTCTTGAGGCTTTGACGTCCCCTATCACTCTTTGGTCTGGCGGTACGTTTTGTTGCTTCAGACACGCAATGTGTCTTCCACTTATTCAGTACATTAGACTTGGGTATGTTTAAACGCTTCTCGGTTTATCTTATGGACAACCCACTAATATAATGCCCAACAATCTTTCCTTTCTCAAAGTCAGTTCTCTCGTGCTGCAACATTTTCACTCAACCTCACAGTGAGATATGATCGCGGTCAGCTGCAGGCTTGTTTTTATACCGTTTGCAGCTGTACCGCGCATCTTAACAACCCAGCGGATCCGTTCATTTGCTTTTGAAGGGGTGTCCGGTGACTTTTGTCAATATAGTGTATGTATGTATAGATATATTGTACTATCAAAAAAGGTCACTATTGCAAGATGTATGCAGACCTTTTAGTACTTAAAATTTCCACTGGAAATGTTGTTAAAAAAAATTTGACTGCAGAGATGCCAACTATTATAGAATCTCCATAATTATTACAGATTTCCCCCCTGGATTACAGAGTTATGAGTCACTAACAAAAAATCGTGGATATTCAGATTTTCGCTGTTATTAAGAATGTTTTACTGGTTTTGTAACTAATCAATGTAAAACCCTCTGAACGAAGTTCATAACGCAGCTCTTCGTTTCCTTTTTTTCCGAGGAGGAGGAATTTGTTTTGCTGGATTTAGGGCTTTTGCGAGAACAATGCACAAACTGAGCAAAAATCTTGCCGGAATTGGAAGGGGGGTCATTTTCCATTTGAGAACGAAATTCCATCTTCCGGAATTGGAAGTTCGATAGAGCGAAAATTTCTCCCATAACCGTAATGTTTTCTTGCGATGTACCTTCTGCCCAGTATTGTTCTTAAATATCCTTTTATTCCATAAATACTTGCATTTCAGCTTAAACATGGAGGAAAGAGTTTCCATAAATGGAAAACGATCGAAGCAAAGATTTTTCTCCTAAATACATATTTTTTTTTTTTTTTTTTTTTTTTTTTTGCGATGCTCTCACAATCTTGTGTTGTTAAATGTTCATGTGACTATATTTTGAAGAAATTTCCAGTGAAAAGTTAATTTTCGCTACACACAGAGGTTGCTGATATATGAATTAGGAAGAAAGCTTCCTTTTCTTCAGTAATGTACTTGGCTAACATTTTCCCAGCTGCTGTTGTTAGTGACAGTGATCTGGTTAGGTTGGAATTGGAGTTTGCATGATATCAAGTTGATGAATTGGAAGGTGTTTCAAATAGTCCTACAATTGATACTACATGGTTAAACATTTTGAAAATGATTGGTGCTAAAAAGTAAAGTTTTGCCATGCCTGATATATGCTATTCTTGTTGTGCCACACAGTAATGCAACTGTAGAAAGAATTTTTAGCATTGTTCATAGGAGTCAGAGTGTTGGCCAAACCTAGCCACTGCAACTTTTTAGGGGTGCTGTTAGCCTTGAAGGTGGCATCATTTTTGAAGGTTTGCCATTCTGTCACATTTTCAGAAAAAGAACTGGCTGATGCAAAGCATGTCACAGTGGCAGCACTTACAGGCAGCCAACTAGTTTAGCTTAAAGGCTTGTAAGGAATTTAATATACAAAGTGTAAATATGTCCACAGCAAAAGTTGCCATTTATAAACTGTCAGTGTACAAGGACATATTTTTTTTTTTTATTAGTATTGAAGTGAAAGAAAGCATTTATAAGGCAAAACATAACTGAAGCTCCTGGCAATACTGAGAAGGTAAACCTAATTATTATTTTTCAGTTTCTTTCCCATCATACTGGTGATACCGGGAAAAAGAGGGGTGTGATTTTGTTTTTTCTCTTTATAAATATACCTTAATTTCTAACCACACTCATAATTTTGAAAAAGAAATTTACATGATAGTAAAGGATTTGTTAAAATACATTCTCATAATGGTGCTGTTGAAAGAAGAAATTTATGTGACAGTAAAGGACTTGTTAAAATACACAGTCATAATATTCTTAGATTTATTAATTTAAAACTTCTGTATTAAATATAATTTCTGTTCAACAGTTCCCATCAAATTGTTGAATTTAGAAACTATGAAAAATTCATTATAGCAGGACTATAATGAAATATTTTATGATAGTGTCCTGCAATTCATGTGAAAGTAAGTAATTGTGATATAGAAGTATTACAGTTTACACAGTAGTACTATAATATTGTTCTTATTAACTTTGGAAAAAGTGTTATATTACATTACTTGAAAATATTACTGGAAGTTTGTGTCCCATTACTGATAAGTTCTTTTAAAGGTTGGCATCTCTATGACTGGATTTTTAATTCTAGTAAATAATGACATCATACAGTGAAAGAGTTGTATTTGTGGGTTTATAGAGGTAATCCACTTTATATTTGATGGTCAAATTTTTGAACTAGAACCTAGTTCGTCATCGGGACTACATCAGTGGAGTAGTCTGCTCTCCAGCAAAACCTATAAATTCAATTCTTTCACTGTAACAATTTTTAAGTAGCATGGACAGTCTGAGTAGTTGGAATATCAGATGCTGCAATGACAGTACATACTTTCAGACATCATAATTTGATCATATATGGCTGGAACTTGTTTGAGTGCAATTTTGTCAAGAACAAACTTATGCTCATTAGCATTTTGATAAGACTTTGTGGGAATCTTTTTCTAGCCGTGTGACATTCAGTTACAAATAAAAGGAAAAAATTACAATGAAAATTTGTATCTGAGGTTGTATTACAGAAGAAAGAGTAATAGAACATTAATGCATCAGCTACTAAAAAAATCAAGGTGCATTTGTGAACAGTAATAGTAGCTGCACCAAAAGTTTTCTGTCAAGTGGCCTTGAACTATCTCTCTCCCCATCCAGACTGGTTAATTAGTGTTCAATTGAACAGTTCTCATTACTTCATGTATATGAACAGTAATGGAGATACCAGGAGCAGAATCATATATAAACACTTTGGGGGGAGGGGTGCTAAGTGGAAAAAATGAATAACATCTGAAAAATAAATGTGTGGCTGCCAGTGCTTAGACTCTTATGAGTGTGTGCATGTTTCCTAAATGAAAAAAATCAGCAACAAGTTTTAAATTAGTGCTGTTCACTAAATTTTGTGCTGTATTTTGTTTACTTGTACCATTACAACTCCATGTGCACTTCTTTGGTGATAAGCACTTACACTCTTCTTCTAGAATGGACAGCATTGTACTGCGTGAAGGTCGACTGATTGATATCACCGACTGTCGATGGAAAGAAGAACAGCTACCAGATGAGGTAATTGCTGTACCAGTCATGGAGCTGCCAGATCCAGAACCAGATAATGGAAATCCTCAAGAGACATTAAGAGAACAAGAACACAAATGGACTGATCTAGCATTAAATAAAATTCATGGTCAGCCACCAACTACTACAGCATCTTGAAAGTACCTTTTCAGATAACACTAACATTTTATTCAATTATTCAATTTGCCATTTTGTTGAATTTTTTTTCTTTTTTTGCATCACATATTGATCCTCTTGTAGCTACATATATAATGCATTCATGTAATATAAATAAATCTCTCTCTACTATAACAAGACTGTGTTTTATTTTGCCCTCTTTTCTTCAACACAATGTTTTTAAACTAACTGGTACAATAATTCAGTATATCAAAAATTTACATGGTGGATCAAATAAAAGAATAACAGTCCTAGAACTTTTATAAATGTGAAAAACAAAAATATCCACGTTTGATTTTTGCATTGAACTATCCAAAAAGAAAACTACACAGCATTCAGTTGTGAAACTCGTATTCCACATGAAATCATCAGATATTACCAAAACTTTCCATGTTATTTGTCTAATAGTTACTTCATAAATGAACCATGAAAATTTATTTTGCAATTTTAAACTATGTCAAGATATTTGTCCCTAAACCTCCCAGATTTAGCAAACCCTTAAGGGTTTCTGCTAATTATCTCAACTCTGGCTATTTAATGCTAACAACAGTGATAAATTACCTCAGCTATCTTATTTAATATAGACTCAGGAACAGTGTGAGAATCAGGGGAGGAGTTTCAAGGTCATAACACTGATTTTGCCTAATTTGGATATATTTTTATACCAAAAGGTTCATAAATCACTTTTGTGTGTGAGTGGAAAATCTGTACATGCTGCTTAAAATACTAGTAATTGTTTTTTTATATGCTCCCCCCTTTTTTTTCATAAAAAATATTTTGTAAGTGATATTTTTTTACCAAAATTACACTATCAAGAAGGGGAACAATTGAAAAGCTGTTATTTTTTTAGATCACCTACTTCAATTATTGCAAATGTAAAAGGACATCAAGTTTTGTTATGTGGTCCATTTAATTCAGGAGCTAATGGCTACTAGTGTAGACAAAATATTCATGTCCACGACATAATTAATGAATGGTACCTGCATGCATATTATATGAATTTTTTTATGAGAAAAAGTAGAGCAAACATGTAACCCATATGAAAACTTAGAATGCTAAAAGCAAAATTTTTGAATTCATGCCAATCTCACTGCAGAGTTACTTCGTATTAATAATAATAATCAGCAGTCGTTCAAAGTAGAAATGTTATTTACTCTCAGTAGATGTTGATATTTGTAGTAGTGTCAGAACTTTCAAAATGTTGGCTTATATGAAACCCAACTTGTGTCATTGTTTGCCAACAAAAATGAAGTTCTAGATACTGAGGTTTTAAAAAAGTGAATTTCAAAGTCCCAGTGCTCTTAAGAATTAGATGTTGGCTTCATCATCCTAAGCCACCATCTAAAGTTAAAGCACAAGCACCATAGTCACTTTTTAATTCATTTCTTGTGGTTCATCTGCTGCAATATATGTTGGCAACTATGTACTAAGTGGTACTTAAAACATGTTCAGGGCTATAAAAATACCATGCCCAGGGCATGTAAATTATTGGCCTGGCAGTGGCGGCCCGTGGCCAAAATTGCTGGGGAGGCAAACTACTTTTCAGCCTGGATTCAAATAAATTTATTCAAATTTTGAAGATGACAATCCGATTTTTGGCGTAAATGTGACAAGGATGGTAAGTCAGATAATATCCAAAAACTTGAAAATTTTCATCGTCTTGGGTGGTGTAGTGGTTAGCATACCCGGGCACTATCTGGGAGACGCGGGTGTCCCGCTCCAGGACGATGAAAATTTTCAAGTTTTCGGATATTATCTGACTTACCATCCTTGTCACATTTACACCAAAAATCGGATTGTAATCTTCCAAATTTGTATTATATGGTGTAATCCCATATTTCTTTCTTGATTTATCTGCTATTCCGGGCAATGACGGAATAGGATTCTTAACCTCCAGATGCGCTAAACATGAATGCCGGTTGCTTCGACTAGCGAATCCTGTGATGGTTATATTCAAATTAATCGGAAACTTGGTCGTTCTCGGTGGTGTAGTGGTTAGCATACCCGGGCGCTATCTGGGAGACGCGGGTTCGAGTCCCGATCCAGGACGATAAAATCTTAAAGTTTTCGGATATTATCCGACTTACCATCCTTATCACATTTACACCAAAAATCAGATTGTCATCTTCAACATTTGTATTATATGGTGTAATCCCGTATTTCTTTCATGATAAATTTATTCAATTTAATGCCATTTTTTTACAATATAATTTTTTTACTTACTTTCTCATGTGCGAAGTATGAAATAAGTAACGTGACCCGTGAAAAGATTTATAAATTTTTACCGGAAACGCACGTTTTACATGACTTACCAACACAAAACCTGTTTATGTAAAGCTCTGGCCCTTCACCTAAATATATTTTTTTCAGTCTGAATTGCCCTCTTGGACTATTTGGGAACTGTTAAGCCAGTTTGAATATGAAATATATTGCATCGAAGTAGATTTTTATTAAAGAGATCAACAGAAGATAAAAAGCAAAACTGAACTATACATCTTTTTCATCTCAAATGAAATTCTACTGTATGTACGCCTCTGCCTTCACTGACGCCAAAAGTAAAAAGTCTTGAAGACTTCTGAACACAGCGTTTACCTATAAAGCAAGAGATAAAGCTTACCTTACCCTTATATTGTTTTGTAATGAGATCTACCTTTCGTTCTTTCTGTTTGGCGAAGTGATTTATTATATGGTCATATCATGTCTGTTCTGCTTCCATCCTCTTCACAAGCGCCTTCTCGATGGACATAAGTGATAAACTTGACAACCTTTCTTGCCCAATGGAGTTTCTCTTGTAGTTTTTCATCCTCTTCATGCATGAAAAACTGCGTTCCACAGAGGCCGATGTTGCAGGAATTGTTACTACGAGGGAAAGGAGTCTAAATAGCTCTGGCAGTGCCTGTGCTAGATTATTATTGTATATGGCAGATAAAAGTTCTGTTGTACTTTTGGCATTGTTCCACAGATCTCTGTCTGAATACAGAACCTGCAGCTCACTCTGCAGCTTGGTGCTGTCAAAGTATTTTTCATACGTTTGAAGCAGAGCATTAAAACAGTGTTCAGGAAAAATTCTAGAATGAGCTTCAAAGCAGTGTACATCGACCAGCTGAAGAAATTTTAATTTCTCAATGTCAGAAAACCGGCATTTTAACTGAGTTGTAACATTGTCTATTACCTCATAATACAGTCTTCTGTATTGCACGGTGGCTGGAATATCATTGCTTCCTTTAAATCTTTTATTTGAAGAACCAACCTCACTGCACACGTTATGATAAAGATCATCAAACTGTCTCTGATCTCGAAAGTACAACAATTTTTCACATAAGCCAGTAATTCGTTTGTTGCAAAAAGTAACATCGGAACTATTTGATTGCAGTACAAAGAAAGTAACCTCAGTTAAATCAAATATTTTTTTATGTGAGAAAAACGAAATTAAATTCTTGGAGTCACCGTTTTAGTCCTGTTGCTTCGTGAATTGTCTCATCATCATAGTTGGAATCATCCTCAATTTTTTCAAATACTTCAATTAGCAGGCACCTGTGGTCAGCTATGGTAGACACTGAACAAGATTTGAACCTGGTCTGAGATACACGAGGTGGTCTGGATCCACCAACAGATTCTAGTAAATGAACACGCTTTGTCGATTTGGAAAAGAATGCACAAACTGCATTTAAATTTGCATAAAAAATACGTGATTCCTTCAACACTGACGCTGCTCTGCTCAAAACTAAGTTCAGCCTGTGTGCCTAGCAGTGAACAAATAATGCTTGAGGGGCATCACACTTCACTTTTGCTTGCAATCCATTCAGCTCTGCTGCCATCACTGCTGCGCCATCATATGTCTGTGCAACTAGTTTTTCTTCGTAGCTAAATCTTTCCAGCTCACGATCCAGTAATTCTTTAAGCGAAGTAGCACACCGATCAGAACTTACGTCAAAAAATCCCAAAACTCTTTCTACTGGTACTCCATCTTTCACCAATCGAACTATAATTGATACTTGTGCATGGGAGCTAATGTCTGTCGCTTCATCAATCTGCCAAGAAAAAAAACTAGACATTTTCAATATCTGCATTGATTTCATTTCTAACTATATGAGCAACTGATTCGATCAAATCATTCTGTATTGTTTTTGAAGTTCCTGAAAATGTTGTACTATTCTCCATAAACACTCTCAATGTTTCGTCACTCTTGAAGAGTAAATCATCTCGAGGTAATTTCCTTTATTTTCAGAGACTTCGCTCTCATCTTGTCCACGAAATGGGAGCTCTTGCCGCGCCAGTAGTGTTGTAATATCAATCAACTTCTTCATTACATCACGAATCTTTTTTACTTTTTCATTATGACTTGTTATCTTCTCTTTGTTGAGAGAGTAGTCTATCCTTGTTTTGCCTAGAAACTGTAATTTAACAACTGCCAGAATGTGATCTTTACACTTTTTGTGCCTGTCCAAAGCACGTGGTAAATTTTTCAAATCATTGAAGCCTTTCTCTTGCCAGACTTCATTGCCACTCCCAGGAAACAGCAAACATGGCCAACAATATAGTTTGTTCGTTGATTCACTACCAGTTAGCCATTGTTCTTTTCTGTACCAGTCAATATTAAACCCTCTGTTTGAAGTTTTGCCCTTTGAAGTCATCTTTTTTCATTTCAGGTGTAGGCTTACCATCATTTTTAATTTGATTCTTTTCTTCAAAATCTCTTCTACTGAAAGGCTTTTCCAGTAAGCTATCCACCATATTAGATATGTTTGAAGCACAGGCCATGGTCTGATAAACAACTCTTCATAAAACATAAATAAAATTAGTTACACAAACATTAGTGTGAAAGAAAAGCAACTAGGAAGAAGACGCTATGTAATGACGCTCGAAGCTGTCCGAATGAGGAGTTAACATAGCGGAGCTGCTGCAGCTGTTCCCATGAGGCAAGATAGCATCTGCCTCACGGGAAATCCACGGTGCGCGTACGCTCTTTGTATTGGCAGTTCCACCGCCTACCTTCGTATCTACTGATTCAGTGGGAGTAAACAGGTTTGGCGCAAAATCTACGAGAGGCAGTTTGCTTCCTGCCTCAAAGACGGATATCGCCAGCTGAGGACAATTCGCAACTACGCGCTACCAATTGTTTTCGAAAAGCGTCAATTTAAAAAAAACTGAATGAACGCATAGACGACATTTAATTCAAAAGAGTTAACTAGCATAAACGTTTGCTCTCCTATACCCAAAAGTACTGAATGAACAAGACGAATAATTCTAACAAAGAGTCTTAAAATTCTGAGGAGGCACTGCCTCCCTTGCCTCCTCCCAAAAGCTGCCACTGTGGCCTGGGCAGGTAAAAAAAAAAATCTAGTTGCCCAGTTTGGGCAGCTAAATTTTAAAATAAAGGTTTGGAATAGAATTTCCTACTACACAAGAGACAGTCGTCCCATATAGTCTTTAATTTCACTGCTAATCACCAGAAGTTGTATTATTATTATTACGCATAGATGCCAACCTCTAAAAGTAGTTCTCAGTGAAAAAAAAATTCCATAATCCAGTCTACAGCAGCAAATTTGGTTATTTAACACAGCAGCGAATTCCAGTTTGTCACAACAACTATTAAAAAAAAATTAGTATAATAAACAATTTTTTGCTAGTGGAAAAATTAAAAATACTGTCTACCAGAAAAAATTAATAGATTACCTCCGGACATGAAGAAAAATCATTCCTACTAGTGTAGACAAATATACATGCTTCTTTGATTCTGTGTGCCTTCGGCAATCATCCTGCCCACCAGTGGCACATCCATAATTTTATGGGGTGCCCCAAAATATTGAAGCTGCAAATGAAAATACCCTGGAGTAAACATCTCCCAAAATATTCAGAAGCAATGATATCTTCACCATTGTGCTTCTAATTATTCGTAAATTATATGTTTAGAAACATATACAAGTATAATTACATGTAAACACAAGAATGAAGGGCAAAGTATCGATACCTCATGAGGAGGACCCAGGCAGTGAATAAGAATTCCATTCCTTGATAGATGTAAGGGGGAAATTTTGGCCAATGACAGTTGACTTTCGAAAAGCTTTGGTAGTGACTCTTAGAATTAAAACATACCATTGTGATATGAATCACTTTTCACTACTGAACTCACCTATATACATATGCATTATATATATTTTTTGACCCAAAATAAATATAAGATTAAAACAATTATATAATTACAATTTGGGAAAAGCCATGTACAGGAGAATAAAAAATGTTATAGTTCATACATTAATTGAAATTTCATTACCTACCCATGACTGTAATACTAGAGGTAGATAGATCTCAACTGAGATCAATTTTTCCCAGGACTTTGTATGTTAAATAGTCACTAAGTTATACTGGGCCTCAATTTTGAAATTCTCTACCTCATGATCTATTCAATCTCTTTGAAAAAAAATTTCAAACTTTTGATGCAAATTATATTTATCAAAGCTATTCAAAGTCGATGGAACCGGTATGGAAAACAATAGTATCTGACGGAAGAAAGAAGTTTTTCAGTCGGGATTTTAATCCTTTAGATATTGCTGTAAACGGAATTGTGAGCTTACACCCTTTGGTTGCAGACTTGTGCGTTAAGAAAAACATGAATTTCTATGAGAAACATTTCGCACCGGAAACGTCCTCCAACATAGAAAGGATTTTTCAAATCGGACTCTTAGAAACAGAGATATCGATAAAATTAAGATGCGACTTTACGTCCCCTGGTGGGAAAACCATGCATTATTTTAGGAAGGAAGTATTCTCAAAAGGTTTTTTCCATATTAGCACTATCGGTCCAAGAAAAAAAAAATTTCGCCGAGTTTTCAGGAGCCCAGGTTTTGCTACAAATCTATCAGAAGCAGAAATTAACACTTATGCCCCCTGGTGGTCAAACCATTCTTTACCAAACATTAGAAATTATGTGAAAAATATTTTCCATCAGGTCTTGTATGGGATACAGGAAGAATTTTTCAAATCGGAGTTTTAGAAGCAAAAATAACGCAGAAAACGCATTTTACCTTTGTGCCCGCTAGTGGAAAGTCTACGATTTACTTGAAAATTTTGAATTTATAGGAAAAACATTTCGCATCGGAAACCGTATCCAACAAACTAGGAATTTTTGAAATCGGACTCCTAGAAGTAGAGATATTGACAAAAATAAGATATACATCTACGCCCCTGGCGTAGAAACCATGCTTTATTTCAAGAAGAAAATGTTCCTAAAAGGTTTGTTGACATGGGGTATCGGTTAACAAACCACTTTTTTTTGCAATCGAGATTTTAGAAGCTCATATTTTGCTGCAAATACATCAGAAGCGGAAATTGAGACTTACGCCACCTGGTGGCCAAACCATTTTTTTTTTTTTTCAAAAATTAGAAATTATGTGCAAAGGATTTCCCATCAGAAGTTGTATCCAGTGCAGAAAGAATTTCTCAAATCAGAGATTTAGAAGCAGAGATATAGGGGGAAAGCAATTTACCATCACGCTCCCTAGTGGAAGGTCTATGAATTAATTGAAAATTTTGAAATTATATGAAAAACATGTCACACTAGAAAAACTATCCAACAAAGAAGGAATTTTTCAAATCGGACTCCTAGAAGTAGAGATATTGACAAAAATAAGATATACATCTACGCCCCCTGGCATAGAAATCGTGCATTATTTTAAAAGAAAATGTTTCTAAAAGGTCTGTCGTCATGAGTACTATCTCTCTACAAACGACGAATTTTTTCAATAAAGAATTTAGAAGCTCATATTTTGCTGCAAATACATCAGAAGCGGAAATTAAGATTTACGCCCCCTGGTGGCCAAACCATTTTTTACAAAAATTAGAAATTATGTGCAAACGATTTCCCATCAGGAGTTGTATCCAGCGCAGAAAGAATTTTTCAAATCGGAGATTTAGAAGCAGAGATATAGGGGGAAACACAATTTACCCTTACGCCCCCTAGCGAGAAGTCTATGAATTAACTTGAAAATTTTGAAATAACATGAAAAACATGTCGCACTGGAAACACTATCCAACAAAGAAGGACTTTTTCAAATCAGACTCCTAAAAGTAGAGATATTGACCAAAATAAGATATACATCTACGCCCCTGGCGTAGAAGCCATGCATTATTTCAAGAAGAAAATGTTCCTAAAAGGTTTATCGATGTGAGTGGCATCAGTCCACGAAAAAATATTTTCAATCGATATTTTAGAAGCTCAGATTTTATGGCAAATACATCAGAAACAAAAATTAACACTTACGCCCCCTGGTGGCTAAAGTATTATCTGCCAAAAATTTGAAATTATATGCAAAAGATTTTCCATCAGGAGATGTATCCGCTGAAGAAAAAGTTTTTCAAATCGGAGTTTTAGAAGAAGAGTTATTGGGAAAAATGTAATTTAGTTTTACACTCCCTATTGGAAAATCTCTGCATAATTTGAAAAAGTAACTATATCTGAAATACTCTTCAACATAAATGGAATCGAAAGATAAAAGAATTATTTCAATCGAATGTTTAGAAGCAAATATGGGGAATAAAACGTATTTTTGAATTCGACATCATCTGCATTTACGCCCCCTAGCGCCAAAATTGTACATCGTAAAAAAAAAAAGTAATAGAGGATCATCATTCGCATATTTCAAGCTTCCCAACGAAAAAAGAATTTTTCAAATCAGACTAATAGTTGCAGAGATATCGTGGGTACAGACAGACAAACAAACCGGTAACATAAGCACGATCTTTTTTTACAAAAGACATGCTAAAAAGGGAAATAAAGGAAAAATGAAATGGTAAATGTAAAAAAAAATGGGGGCTGGGAGAAGCGGCTAAAAGGTCAAAGGGATACATTAGGAAAATGGGAACAGGAGGGCAAAGTAGTAAGGAAGTGGGGAAAGTTGGAAGGAGGGTGGGTAAAAGGGGGATGGGAAACAATTTTACTAATTTCTACTAATGCCTTTAAATGTTATGCACCATGCTTTCAGGTGTAGCTCTGACTTGCCTACTGTTGTATAGGGAGACCAGGGCCTTGTCAGGACATTCATGGCCTTTTCCCAGATCTCCCTTACTGTTACAGTTACATTGTTTCTGTATTGTATTGCATATTGTTTTCATGTAACAGCTAAATACACTGATTTGAATTGAATTGATCACAACAAACCTTGGACACTTCCTGGAAAGCTTTGTTAGCGTGATATTTGTGTTGTGGTATTCAGTATCTGAATGAAGTCTGATTTCATGTGTTATTGTTTACTCCGTCGGAATATGTGATCCTTAAAAACTTCTTCCCCCTCTACTTGTCCAGAGCTGTATAAAAAGACCTGAAAATATAATTTTTATTAAGTTTTCAAGCTAGTGAGACCTGCCTGTGTTGCATTCAGAGTTGTTTCCGGGGGGGGGGGAATACGAATTTTGAGGGGGAAAATTTGTTAACTGATTATATGTAGATATAAACACAATTTTGTTATTTATATATACATCAATACCTATAAGAATTTTAAATTGAGTATAAAATTTTTCATATGCTCCTTTATCACAAATGCAAATTTCAAGAAATTTACACATACAAATGATTAAAAATGTTACATACCTTTGCTTTAATTCAGTAATGCACCACAGATTTCACCATGGAGTGTTGTAAAATATTAAGGATACTATTGGGTTGTCGGAAAAGTCATGACGTATTTTGGCACCCGATAGCGGTTGGGCGGTTTTGGAAATACTAGAGATGCAGCTTTGTTATCGCTATGGCATTCGACAGGTGCCAGTTCTAGCTGCAGTCTAAAAGGAATAGTGAGCGATTTGGTTGATTTGCGGATATTTGACATCAAGTTGAAGATGGAAGACCAAACTGTGCATTTTCGCCATATTTTACTGTTTTACTTCTGTAAAGGGAAGAACTCACATCAAGCTTGTGAAAAGTTGCGTAAAGTGTACAGTGATAATGCTCTACAAGAATGTCGATGCCAGCGGTGGTTCGCAAAATTCCGTGCTGGTGATTTTGACGTCAACGATGCTCCTCGGTCCGGGAGGCCCACCGAGGTTGATGACAACCAAATCAAGGCATTGATCGAGTCAAACCCACGTTACACGACACAAGAGATTGCAGACACATTGCACATCCATCATTCAAGCGTTCACGACCACCTGAAGAAGCTGGGATACGTAAGCATGCTCGATGTGTGGGAGGTTCCTCATGAACACAAAGAACCTCAATTGACGGCGCGTATAAACATCTGCGATATGCTCATTAAAAGTGAGGAAAACGATCCTTTTTTTGAAGCGACTGATAACTGGTGACGAAAAGTTGATTATATGCAACAACGTGCTGCACAAACGGTGTTGGTCCCAATGTGCTGCGCAAATGGTCTTGGTCCCGACGTGCTGCTTCACCTCAAACGACATCCAAAGCAGACATTCATCAGTGGAAGGTTCTGATCTCAGTGTGGTGGGATTTTAAAAGTGTCATGTTTTTCGAGCTCCTACCACGGAACCAAACAATCAATTTGAACGTGTACTGTCGGCAATTGGACAGTTTGAACGAATCCATCATCCAGAAACGTCCAGAGCTCATTCATCGTAAAGATGTGTTCCATCACAACAACGCGAGACCACACACGAGTTTGATCACCCGCCAAAAATTATTGGAGCTTGGGTGGAATGTGTTGCCCCACCCAGCATACTCGCCTGACCTTGCGCTGTCAGACTTCCACTTGTTTCGCTCTCTTCAACAGTACTTGCGTGGTATAACATTCAATTCAGATGAGGCTGTAAATCAACACCTTGTACAGTTTTTCGCCACGAAAGATAGATCCTTCTATGAATGAGGCATTCTGCAGCTCACTGAAAGATGGCAAAAAGTTATCGAACAAAACGGGCATTATATCATTGATTGATCTTTGTTCTTTCTATCAATAAATGACCTTTGCAAAACATAGCTAAAATATGTCATGACTTTTCCGACAACCCAATAGTAAGATAATGCTGTGCTAGAGAAAATCCCACCCAAAACATTAGGAGTGGTAAAAATGTGTTTCTGATTACTAAGAAATCATTACAGTGTTACCTGAAAATGTAGGGTATAAACCATTCATATGCCATTTGGTTTCAGCCTCTTCAGTTATTTAGTTTAGGACATAGTAGCAAAAAAATTTTAATAATAAATAACTGTTTGAATGCCAATTTGAGCTGCCTTGATTTTTTGCTGTTGTCACAGGGTGTAAAACCACCCACTGCCAGAAAAAAAAAAAAAACTTTTTATGGGAACAATTTCTAATACTTTTCTATTGTTTAAAATTAGATAGCAAATATTTTGTTGTATTGAAAGCACTAACGTCATGTTAGCTACACTGAGGCTTAACCGCAGTGGTGCCCATATGAGTACTTTTAGGGGAGGGGGGGCTAAGAAAAATCCTTACCTCCTTCAAGGGTTTCAAACATTTTAGTAAATGTACAAGATACTAAAATACAGCAAAAATAATTGATACAATCAATCATTAATATCTTATTATTTTTAAAAATGCTTTAAAAAAGTTTTGCCTATTTTAGTGTGTTAAATTTATCAAAATTTTTGTTATAACCCCCTTCCCCCCTGCTTAATCGTGTACATGGAAAGTGGACATCCAGAAGAAGACTGAAATGAAGCTAAATGTGAGCTTCCAAAATATGATGTATTACAGTGCAAGCATCTCTACTCTATGGAATTGGGTATTTATTGCAGAAGTTGTCGGTGCTTGAAAAATTGTCCCTTCAGCAAGGACTGTTTAATGTTTTACTGAAGGATGATAGAAATTACAGATTGAAGTCCATGTGGAATTTTTTTATTATATTTTCCCTCATTTTCATAATTTTTTTTTTTAATTAATTTTTCCAAATATTCAGCTATAAACAAAAACAATTAGACTAAAATATAAAAGGAGATCGCCCAAAACCCTGCAGGGGGGATGAAGTGTTCAGGGATTTTGGGGGTGAGGGGCGACACACCTCTGAGAAGATGTCTGAATACATCACTGAGTGAAGCCGTAAGATGTCTGTCTTAAGAGTGACTTGCAAATGCCGTATACACTGATAGTCTCGGGAGGGAAACGAAACTTCTAAAAAAGTTAAAAAAATTTTTTAAATGTAATGTAGACCATGAGAAGACTTTCATCTGTGACTTATTTAACAGGAGCTATTTCAATTAGCTGTCTGTGTAATCAGAAGTTGTAAAGCTGATTACCATTCTAGCTATTTTTAATGGCCTTATTCCATGGAGAGCTACAAATGAATAATTTAGATGAGTGCTGTATTTTTTTTCAAGTTAAAACATTGCTGTAAAAATGTTTACAGAAAGTGATGGTGAATGTTAAATTATGGTTGACATTCGCCATTCTGTAAATAAGGGTATTTGTTTAAAAGAGTTTTTATGACTCCAATTATAGATGAATAATTATTGTAGTGTATAGTAGAGACAGATTTAAGGTTTTGCCATTCCTCGGCCTAGACAAATCTAAGCAAAACAAATGTAAATATTTAAATACGAGGGGGAGGGGGAGATAAGTAAGTACTCTTTATTAATATCCTTTCGGTGTGAACAGTAGTGCATTCTAGAAAATTGGGAATTGTGTTGGTAACAAGAGCAAGTTTCTTCCTAGCAATTCAAATTTATCCTAGAAATGCTCTCCTTTCTCCGAAAATCCTGTTTAGAGCACTTTTGGAACAATATTCTACTAAATACATTGATGTCTGAAGATCCACAAATAGTTTTAAAAAGCATTTCTCAGAAGCTTAAAAGACAAACTTGAATTTCCATACTGCACTTCACAGAAGGTTGTCAAGAAATCTTATTAATTTCATCCATTACAGATTCACATGGACGACATTTGGTGTAATCGTTGACACAAATGAGTAACTGAAGCAGAATTTAGCTGGCGGGCTGAAATGAGTAGTCTTCAGAAATAACTTCATATTTGCCAACTACAAGTTTTCAGAAAACTTTAAAGTTATTTTCAGCAAATCTGGTAAATTCAACATTTCATCAGATATTGCACCCACACAAGCATTACAACATTGTATTAAATGTGTACAATGAACACAATTCTGTGTGAGAAACTGAGCAAACTCTATGATTGAATGGAACCATGGTCTTGCTGAGGTGAAAAGTTTCTCCCCAGAACAAAATTCATGGAAATTTGAGGAATTGAAGCAAAATTTAGCTGGGGGAAACATCCTAGAAAGATGGTTTGAAATTGTGAACAGACCCCAAATTTGCTTTTGACAGATGAGTTATCAAAAGACCTTATAAAAATATGATGATAGATCTTAATATCAGGATGCAAAGTTTTTTAACAACCTGTGAAACAGGTTTTAGGTCTGTTCAATCCAGAGAGCATCTCAGTTAACGGTTTTGGGTTTTCCCCAGCAGTTTTAGTGACTGAACATACCTGGCTTAGTTTTATTAAGGACAAAAGGAATTTTATATCCCCCCACCCCCTCTCCTCTCCTCCAAAAAAAATATATAAAGACTTTTAAGAGTGAACAGTCACGTAACTCCAGGCAAAATCAACCTGAAAGAAAGTGCCTTGTGGAAAGAAAGCACTTATAAAGTACAAAACGAAAGAAAATTCCTCAGAACAATCCCCTAAATCAGAGGTTAAAACTTAGACGGGGTCACAGAAAATAGGCTCATGGTTGCAGTCAAAAGTCAGTGTTGAATATTCCATTCCCACAACATGCTGCTGACAGTTTCAAACTGTATGCTACACTTGCAAATAAATGAGAATTTGTCAGAAACTTCTAATTTTTGTAAAATATGAAGACTTATAAGGTCTCAGGTACTTCCTGAAAAAAGATCGGTACAACAGAAGTTGTTTATATAAAATTACACAAAATGAATGGGAGAAACTGAAATGTTACCTAATACCAACAATTTACATCTCTGAGTTAACATGTAAACAAACTTTAGGAGGTTTATGTCAACAAACGTGGTTCACCTTGAAATACTCCATGTAGAAAGGAAACACTAGTTTGCCTACAAAGCATACACATCACTTTATCTTGGTACACAACTTGAGTCTTGCTGATACATATTCTACCCATAATTTCCTGTCACTTGGGCTGACACAACATTGCCAAACCACCTAGGAACCTTACTATTTTACAGAATGTAGGAAGCAACCTCACTAAAATGACTAAATCTGAGGAAATATTAACAAAATCTCATTTAGTTTTTATCAAAAAATTGTTTCTAGTAATTCACTTTTTGCACCTTTTAAACCTACACATTCATCTAGAAGTTGAATACAAAGGTTTCTCTAGCCAAAATAGCTGCTCAGACATGGCCTTTCTTATAAAAAACCTGTTCAGCAAGAAACACTGTGGAGCCTCTGTGAAGAAAATCACCTGCTGAAAGAACTTTTGAAGTATATTTTGGGTCTGTTCACAATCAAAACATGGAAAACTTTCTAGGATGTCTAAATAAATGGTTGCTCCAAGCCAAAAATCCACCCATTGAGAGAGAACAAGTGATCTCTAAACACCTGACTACAACAAACCTAAAATGCATGCATGGGTAAGCTTTCTAGGGCTTTGCACATCAAATTTCATGTGCTGTATACATTCCAACAAGACATTTTGTGCTGATATCAGCTTCTGCAGCAGGAAAAGTGAGACAGTTTGTTGGCCAAGTGGCATTAACACCCTGATAACATGCACTTTATCTCACCAAGTGATTAATATATTGCAGGTGAAGCTTTCCCATGGACACCCACCTCGGCGGCTAGTTTGCTGTACACCCACCTTGGCGGCAAGTTTGCCAACAGACTTTGCCAAATACCCACCCTTTGAGCTTGCTCATAGGCTTAGGTGTAGGGTGGATAAGGCTGTCCTATGGAGAGATAGCTGAACACCAACCCCTTTAGTTTGTGCCCAGCAAATGAATGTTAACATGGAATAGCTAATACTTATAATGGAGAGCACGGCATAAACTAAAATGCAATTTTGTCACCAGTATGCGACAAAACATTGCATTTTAATCTTTGTCACCAGTACATGATGAGCACTGCATCGTAATATGTTTAGTAGAATATTGTTCAAAACAGGGTTTTCAGAGAAAGGAGAGCATTTCAGGCTTGCTGGGAAAAAACTTGCTCCTGTTGCCAGCACAACTCCCAAATTTCTGGAATGCACTACTGTTCACATTGAAATATTTATGAAGAGTACTTGCTTACCCCCCCTTTTTTTAATTTGTTTTGCTTCTGGATCTGATTTGAATGAGTTACATGTAAATGTAACAATCAAATTCCTTATTTTATAGGAGGGGGTAGCAAATTTGTCTAGGCCTAGGAGTGACAAAACCCTTAAATCTGTCTGCCTATAGCTAGCCACTACAATAATTATTTATCTATAGCAAAGTCATAAAAACTCTTTTAAACAAATACCCTTACTTACAGAGTGCTGATGGTGAATGTGAACCCTAATTTGTTAACATTCATCATCTTTCTGCAAAACATTTTTCGCACTAACGTTTTGACTTGAAAAAATTATAGCACTCACCTAAATTATTAATTTGCAGCTCTCTGTGGAATATGGCCATTCAAAATAGTTAGAATGGTAATCAGCTATGTCTTCTGATTGCACAGACAACTAACTGAAATAGCTCATGTTAAACAGGTCACAGATGAAGGTGTTCTACATAGTCCATGTGACCCTTTTTTTTTTAAATTTAAACTTATTTGGAA
Source organism: Macrothele yani (assembly GCA_039090855.1). NCBI lineage: Eukaryota > Metazoa > Arthropoda > Arachnida > Araneae > Macrothelidae > Macrothele > Macrothele yani. Next base: position 96,289,122 of record CM077007.1, on the reverse strand, counting down.
ATTTTGATTTTCTTCCCTCAATGTGACTGTGTTGTAACATAGCCTTCACAAGTCACTATTAAGATATAATAGTGACTTTTTTATTGAAGGTTTAACGACCGTCGTGAGCAACTCAATGGGCTATAAGCAGTTGCCTATCCCTAATTTAGGGCCACTGGTTCCAGGGAAGAGATAGATCTAGTGCCATGAGACAAACACAACATCCATGCCTCACTGGGATTCGAGCCCTGACCCTTCACGGACGAATGGAGACTATTTTCCATCTCACTGGCTTGAAAACTTTTTAAAACTATATTTTCAAGTCATTTTACATAGTACTAGCCTGTTGTACCCGTCGTTGATAGGCTAGTAATAGTATAAAGTAAAAGCTATATCGGCAATTAAATTAAGACTGGTAAATCAAGGTTTATACAACTTTGTAGTACAACTTCCCGGAATAGAATATTAGGATAAAATAGTCGTAATGGAATTATAAAAAAGAAACACCTAAAATTTATGGTGAACTACTTTTCTGCACGCCTTAACGTTCGGTGTGATCAGGTTGGTGTCAACAAAGCGGAAAGACACACTCAGATCGGGTAGAAACGCGTAACATTAAATAATTAAAAATCAAATTCAATTTTTTTTTTAAATCGCTTTGAGGTGCACCAGAAGATGTCTACAGGTACCTTCATAACAAATTTCGTCGCTCTAGGTCGCCTAATTCTATGTGAAATCCGACCAACAGACACACACACTGTCTGTTTTGTATATAGAGAGATAGCTCATGACAAGTATAGGGGAAGGCGTTTTCAAGGATAACATATATTGAGTAAACTAGAACAATGCACAAAATCCAACTTCAAAAATTTCGATACTTAATACCACAATACAAATTTTATGCCAACAAAGCCTTTCAGGAAATGTCCGAAGTTTGTTGTGGTCACGTGATTCTGTTGAAGCTATGCCCTTAAGCTTTTCAAAAGTCAGCTGGCATTGGGTAGAATTTCCGTATCCTTCTATCAAGGTACAGAATTCTTATATGCTACCAGGATTTGAACACGGACGAATGGTCAGCAGCCAGCATTTAGAACAGTGCCCCATTGGAGGCAGCTAGTAGGTTTCCAATCACTGTATTGACATTACTTGTCACTTTAATACCCTCACTGAAAAATACTCCCGTGCTTCAAAGAAGCGTGTAAATAAATTAAAAGAGCTTATTTTACCATAGACAGACATAATGTAGAAATCCAAATCCCTTCAAATTTGCATAACATGTCATTATGCAAACTGCATGGTTCAGACATACCACAGCAAAATAAGTGAGTCCCAAAATTGCTTGGATTACAGGATTTTAAAGTAAGAATTTACTTTTCTGTATGTCATTCTGTAGAAATTGAGAGTAAAATGGGTTGCATGTCTTTTCTTAGTACAGCACATAAATGCAAAAGATTGGAGAAAGCTGAAGATTACTTCACACAACAGAACAATTGTAAAGGAAATTAACTAAAGTGTGAAAGAATTGATGGCAGACATTGAAAAGCTAAGGAAATGTTAAAAGAGATTACATAACAACATAAAGGCTTCACTGGTGTTGCTGTGGTAACCCATATCTGAAATTTTGAGGCCTATGTGTCTCACAAAGAACCATCCATCAAATTCACTAGTTGTACTGCAAAAAGGCTGCTACATTCAGTATATTCTCTGCCCCTTGCTCTCATGGATTATCACCTCTTCCAGCATCTGGAGCATTTTATGGCAGAGAAGACCTTGCCAAATGACTAAGCTGTGTGTCAAGCCATTGCCAGCTTCTTTGTTTCGCAGACTAACAAAGTTTTATTGGTGTGGGATCCACAACCTCAGAACCCATTGGCATCAGTTTGTCAATGCAGAGTGGTATTACTTTGACTAGGGTAACTGTTTCCTATTTTAAAAGGGTTTGTAGGTGTCACTCTCATTTTGAACATTTCAAATGCACCAACCTAATATATGTTTACCAGTCCATGTTGTATTATAATTTTTTTCAATGTAATTAATGTGGGTTTTGAGGAAATTCTTTAACTTGGTGGATGTACCACATATATTGAATAGTTGCCACTTTTGAGATATTTTTGGATTCAGAAGATTGAAGTGATATATTGGAATAGGGTTTTTATTTTTGCACAAATATCTTTCAAATTTGAATTTTGATTTGGTTCTTGCTGTTGTGATGAGCAAAATGTTTCTTCCAAAGTTGACTATCATATACACTGACGGGAAAAAAAATCCCAACACCACAAAAAAATAGTTGTAGAGGAATGAAATGGCGGCAATACATTTGTATAGGTAACATATTTAATCGATTAAAGTTTCAAGATCACAGCTTACTGTAAGCGCGAGAAGAGCCATTTTAAATGTGAAATGCTGGTACATTAATAACCGGTGTAACCGCCAGAATGTTGAATGCAAGCACGCAAACGTTCATGCATTGTGTCGTACAGGTGCTGGATGTCAGTTTGTGGGATGGAGTTCCATGCCTGTTGCACTTGGTCGGTCAATACAGGGACGGTTAATGCTGGTTGGGGGTGACACTGGAGTTGTCGTACAATGATGTCCCATACGTGCTCGATTGGTAAAAGATCTGGTGATCTAGCAGGCCATGGCAACATGTCAACACTCTGTAGAGCATGTTGGGTTACAAAAGCGGTATGCGGGCGAGCGTTATCCTGTTGGAAAACACCCCCTGGAATGCTGTTCATGAATGGCAGCACAACAGATTGAATCACCAGACCGACGTACAACTGTGCCGTCAGGGGGCGTGGGATAACCACGAGAGTGCTCCTGCTGTCATAGGAAATTGCTTCCCATACCATAACTCCAGGTGTAGGTTCAGTGTGTCTCGGCCGCAGACAGGTTGGTTGCAGGCGCTCACCTGGCCTCCTTCTAACCAACACACGGCCATCACTGGCACCCAGGCAGAACCGGCTTTCATCAGAAAACACAACAGATCTCCACTCCGTCTTCCAATGAGCTCTAGCTTGACACCACTGACGTCGCAAACGACAGTGGTTTGGAGTAAGTGGAATGCACGCTACAGGGCGCCTGGCTCGGAGCTGTCCTTCAAGTAACCGATTTGTAACGGTTCATTGTGTCACTGTGGTGGCAACTGCAGCTCAAATTGCTGCCGCAGACGCGGTACGATGCACCATGGCCATACGTCGTACACGGCGGTCTTCCCTCTCAGTAGTGCCACGTAGCCGGCCGGAACCCGGTCTTCTTGAGGCTGTACCTTCCCTTGACCACCGCTGCCAACAATCATGCAAAGTGGCTACATTCCTGCCAAGTTGTTCTGCAATATTGCGGAAAGAAAATTCACCTTCTCGTAGCCCTATTGCACGACCTCGTTCAAACTCCGTGAGCTGTTGATAATGGCTTCTTCGTCTTCTTAAAGGCATTCTTGACTAACATCAACACCCTACGTCGAATCTCAATGATAACTAACGCTCACGAACGTTAGAGCGCGTATTTACAGCAAACCTGCTTTGCACGTTCCGAGGCGCTACTAGCGCCACACGTATGCGACGAGCGCGAAATTTGCATAGACGTCATCTTACAGATGTACTCTCACCGCCTACCAACTGTCGTTTATCTAACACAACCCCTTCTTGGTGTTGGGATTTTTTTCCCGTCAGTGTATATAAGCTTGTATACAAATCACTGTAATAACAACATCCCAATGTAATTTTGTGATATGATCTCTGTCTGAGATAGCCATTGAAATGTACCTGTGCCAAGGGTCTGATCATCACTGTTCAACCAAGAGAATGGACCACTTTCCTTTGCAAATCAGAAATGGAGATGTTCACCATAAGATGACTATTATCATCAATGCTGATCTGGAGATCTACAATGGCCATTTTCAATTTAGGAGTAGCAAATAGTTTTTTTTTTTTTTTTCTAGTGCGAGAAGGTTGTTTGTCTGAGGTAGTGCCATGAAATTTACATCTAGGTGGGCCCTCTTTTGGCTGAATTTTAATCTTTCCTGGGGCGAGTTGAGAAAAGTATAAAACACCATGGTGCTTTTTTTAAAATGACATAGGTACACTTTTATTTAACCATCCTTCTTTGGATGTTAGTAGGTAAAGGACTGAATATTTTGGAAGACGGAATGTTTGGCTCCGCTGAAGTTGTGATCATATGGATTATGTTTTTCCCTATGGCAACTGAATTGAGGTTGTACTTTATATAGTGTCCTTTTCATTGCTGTTTGCCAAAAAATCAGGAAATTTAAACCCTGTGCCCAAGTACAAATATTTGTGACATGAAAAAAATATTTCGACAATTTCCAAAAGCAATTTTGCAAATCTTTCTCTTTCCATTCATGGTGAATATAACTTTTTAGCACTTTTCAACTTTACTTTCCCTCTTTCCCTTTTCATGATGAGCTAGACCCTACAATTAATATTTCAAGTATTATTCATTTGACAATTCTTCAGAATTAAACAATAAACCTGAATAGTGGTCAAGTGAATAATTCTTAAAAAGATTGCTCTTATTCATTTCGTACTAAATTATTACTTCTTGTAATATATCATAATGGACCCCCTACAACAAACACTATGTTCGTTTCAGAATTCCCTTCCTCCTTCAAAGTTAAATAAAAATAAATTTTTATTTTTCCATATCTATCAACTAATGATGAAATTATCAGTTACCCCTTACTACAGGTGTTTTATGTACTTCATTCAAAACAGTTTGACAATTAAATCAAAAAATGCTAAAAGACATTAAACACACAGTCCACCTTAAAAAAATAAAACTACAAGATTATTGATAAACCTGGGAGAAAAAAATTATTTCCTTTGAAGATCATAGTTATATCTAATAAGTTAGATCTGATATGTCAAAGTCTAGAATGAATTTTTCAATATCTACACTGCTGGCCACCCAAAATGCAACACCAAGAAGGAAGCATCCGACTGGCCTGAAATTCGCAGTATGCATCGCCTGCGAGAGGACATGCAAATGATTAGCATTGCAGGTCATATGCAAATCATGTGCGCCCGGCACGCCACCGAGAAGCACTATAAGAAGGGTGCACAAAAGGCGGGGTGTAAATAGTGGAAGTGTGTTGTGCTGCCGGACCTGTGTGTGGGAAGCTTCCTGATGCCTCATCACAGAATACGGCAGTCATTCCAGCAATTTTCGGAGTTCGACAACGGCGAATAGTGGCTTATCGTGACAGCGGTTTATCATACCGAGACATCGCCGCCCGTGTGGGACGACATCCAGCCACGGTGAGGCGAGTATGGATTCGGTGGGTGCAGGAGGGACGGACAGACCCACGTGAGCGATTGCCGCAGCCACAGCACACCACCGAACGAGAGGACTGGCATGTTGTGCGGCGGGCATTGACGACTCGCACCGCCACATCACGAACGTTAGCGCAGGAATTAGGATGTGTTGCGCAACAACCTGTGTCAGCACGTACCGTTTGCCGGCGTCTGCAGGAGCGAGGACTTGTCGCACGGCGCCCATGGCTCCGATTGCCATTGGCGTCACACCACCGGCGAGTGCGGCGGCAGTGGGCCGTTGAACGCTGCACCTGGACTACGGAACAGCACGACATTGTCTTCTCTGACGAATCCCGCCTGGCGTTATGGTTTGGGGCGCAATTGGATGTGACACCCGCATCCCTCTGGTGCGCATTGCAGGTACACTCAACAGCCACCGTTACATCCCCGACGTTTTGGAGCCTGTAGTCCTCCCTTACCTACAAGATCTGCCAGCAGCCACATTTTAACAGGACAATGCGCGCCCGCACGTGGCACGCATCATGCAACAATTATTCACGGCCCACCAGTTGTCACTGCTGTCGTGGCCCGCCTGTTCTCCCGATATGTCACCCATCGAACACATCTGGTCGCCGATCGGCAACCGAGTGGCCCGGCAAGCACCACCCGCGGCTACACCTGATGAACTGTGGCAATGTGTGGAAGCAGCCTGGACAGACAAACCCCAAGCTCACATCCAAAGCCTCTTTCGTTCGATGCCGCGGCTTGTAGCGGCCGTTATTGCCAGCCATGGGGGCCGCACGAACTATTGGTGTCTTAGTGTTCCGCAAGTCACACGGGCCTGTAAGCTCAATCATTTCATCTTTTTATCTGTTGTTATATGTCCAGTAAATCTGGCTTTGCTATCTCGTGTCCTTCTTGGTGTTGCATTTTGGGTGGCCAGCAGTGTATATACATATTTCTTCATGCTGCTGTGAAAATACCTTTGTTCATGCTTTGATGTAAAAGTAAAACAGAATTTTAAAATGTTTTTCGTTAAAAATGAACTCTACACCTGAAAAAGTTCAATAAAATGGATAGAATAAATCACACAACACAAAATTCAGAGATGTCAATGTATAGATTTTTAACGAAGTATTTATACTGTGCTCTTTGAGGAAATTTCAACACCAAGAAAATCTTGAACTATGGCAGTGAGGTTTACGTGCCAGATGTGACTTGTGATACAACCCATAAATGATTAGAATTACATACCTGTAAGTGATGAGGAACAGTGGCATGCCCAGAAATTTTTTTCAGGGTGGTGTTATGAAATTTACTTTTTTTATACAATTAAATGTGTTATGAGTGCATTTACTAAATACATATGTGTTATGAGGGAATTTACTGACTTATCAAAAAAAAAAAAAAACCTGTCCCTTGGGCATGCCACTGATAAGGAAGACTTGTGTATATAAATATATATGTATACACAGTACAATGTATTCACACATTTATATATACACTCAGGGCCAGATTAACTCCCTATGCTCCCTGAGGCAAACAAAGTTTGAGCGCCCCTACTTTTTTTAGATCACTGAAATTAAATACACCAATTGCACAAATTTTGATAAAACTGCACTTTTAATTATTAAATAACTGCAGAAACCTGGATGCACACCAATAATCATTGATTTATCAGCTTAGTTACAATTTATAAATTATTTATGCCAAGTACAAATTATAATGCCAAATTCTGCTAGACAAAGACACTTAGACTTTTAAAAATAGCTTTTTTCTAGCCTTAGCTCCTGCAAAATCAGCTACAACATCAATTAATAATTGGTGTAAAATATTGTTCTCTATCAACAGTAAAATCAAAGCTGACAATCGAGAATCACCCATGTTTGAACACAACTCATTCTTGATCCTCTTAAGTTTAGAAAATGACCGTTCTCCTATGCAGTTGGTTGCAAAATTTGATAGGAAAATATGCAGCACAATATCAGTGTTGAGATAGGTGGACTGCAAACTATCACTTCTTATTATCAAAAGCATGTTCGGTAGACTATGGTCATCATGAACTCTCCAAAATGAACCAGTTTGTCTTCAAATGAACTTGTGATATCATTAGGATATTCTCTCATAAGATGCTTAGCACCCTCACAAATCTGATCTGCCAAAAGTGTGGTTAAGTTGTTCAAAAATCCAAACTGCGCATTAAACTCTTGATAAGCTGTAGACTGCATTGCCAATGCTAACTTCAGATTATCTAGAATCACATAATAGCTATTAACACGGAATTCGGCTGAAAGATCTTGGCTCAGATCTTCTTTGGGATTTTCATCAAAATGCTCTTTCCTTATTTTCTTCTGTGACGTGGATGTTTTATAGCTTTTGCAATTTGCAAACTGCACGGCTTTTTCCTCTATGTCAGCGAAGAAATTTTCATCATTAAGGGTATCAATGTAACCAACAAGCGAGTCATAGAGCTTCACTACTGTCCTAGAGTCGATTTCAGGTGTCTGAAGTGATAAGTTAGCTCTGTTTAAAAATGCTGTGGTATTCTATCCCACAATATTGCCATAAGTGCAACTTCAAGCACTTCAAATTTTGATGCTAGGTTTTCAGCTTCTACATGTGTTTCTGAATTATGATCAGTATCATTTGCGAGTTCCATAAGAGCCTGCCGAATTTCATAACTTGTCATAAGTGATTGAGCTGCATCTGCAGACCAACGAGTTACTGGGAGATTTCTAAGAACTGTACCTGCATCTTTCAAAATTTTTAGAAGACAGTTCCACCAATGAGATGTGGCTGAGAAGAAATTGTATAGCTTCTGGGTAAAATCGAAGTACTTCGCAGCCCAAAGTGCACTTTCAGCTGCACTAACCCCAACTAGATATAAGGAATGTGCTGCACAGGGATGAAACTGGCAAGCGGGTAGACATTCTTTATTTGCTGCTGTAAACCAGAATATTTCCCTGCCATATTGCTTGCGTTGTTATATGTCTGCCCTCTACAATAATCTATTGGAATGTCCAATTGTTTTAATTTTTCCATAACAACTGTAAAATAGATAATTGTGCTTTGTGACTTTCAATCGGAATGAACATTACAAAGAGCTCCACTGCTTTGCTACACTTTTCAGCATATCGTAATATAAACGTCAATTGATCCGTATGCGAAATATATGGCGTAAAGTCGATGCTAATGGCATAATACTTAAGATGCTTTCACTTAAACCACTATAGCCTGAGAAACCCTTGCAGTGAGCAAAGTTGAATGAGTTCTTAATACACAGTCGATGATAAATATGATGGGTTTCTTCGGCCCTTATTGCAATATCGTTCAAGGTACTCTTCCATGAATGGATCAAACTTTGCCAGCAATTCAATTATTCCTAGGAGATTTCCATTTTGTGGTGATCCAATGGACTCATTGTTTCCTCTGAAAGGCAAACTTCGCTGACATAAGAATTTTGTAACTTCAATGACTCGCTTCAGAACTTCTCTCCAATACCGATACTCCTTTTCGCACTGTCTTTACAAATGAGTGTACACTCCTGATTTTCAAGAACATCTCTTCGACTGCCGCCCCGGTGGCGCAGTGGTCTAAGGCGCTGGCCTCTGATCATTCGTCCGTAAGGGGTCCGGGTTCGAATCCCGGGCAGGCATAAATGTTGTGTTTGTCTTACGGCACTGGCTCTCTCCCTTCCCTGGAACCAGTGACCCTAAATTAGGGACGGGCGACTGCTTATAGCCCATTGAGTTGCTCACGGTGGTCGTTAAACCTCCAATCGGGAAGGGGGGGGGAATCTCCTCGACCAAGTAACAGCACAATTTCGATGCTGCATGCTGTTTTCATGCATTTTTAAATTCTGTTGAGCATACCTGGGAAGATATATTGCTGGTCTTTAGCTCCCTCCCAGGTACTTCCTAGAGCTGTGATCTGTATTTATGAATGATGGAGTTTATTGCTATCCAACCTCCTCCATGGTCTTGCCACTATTGTTGTGCAATAATAGGCTTGGCAATCAGTCAATCATACTCTCTACTGATTACCCATGCAACGCAGGGATTTTTTTTATGAAATTTTATTTTAATTTGTAGAGCTTTGAAATATTATTTATATCTTCTAAGGTTTTTTTTTTTATAAGATGTCAAGAAGCAATGTAATGTATCAAATTTCACTAGACTGTAGCAGTAATTACAGCCTTGAATATTAGGGAATTTTCGCTGTTTTCTGATAAAAGTCGAGAAAATCCTTGAAAATTGGAATCTACAGATTTTCAATTGTTTAATCTTTTTAAAAAAGCAATTAAACAAACCTAGTGCTTGAATTGTCCAGATGTCGTGGAATGCAGAGCCATGATGCCACATCAACCACGTGACAAGGATGACCATCCGAACGAATGCCATTGGCATCATGATGGTGCTGCAGTGAAACCTGCGTTGGCGGTCACTCGCATTCCGCAGTCATCAGCCAAAAGGGCCTGTTTTGTCTGGCATGGATGCTATCGCCCATAGAAATAATACACAAGAGACCTTTATTTGATGACCACGGGCAGCCATTTTTGAAATGCATAAGAAAATATACCTGCATTTCGAGGTCACCAACATGTAGGACTTGCAGAACATTTTTTATCAAAGTTCTAGAAAGATACAGTGGCTGGGAGTTTAAAAATTTCAAATTGCCATTCCTCTTTTTCTCTGTCCAGGGTGCGTATGGGTGCTTGAAAACCTGGACAGTCCTTGAAAATCAGGATAACATTTTCAAGGCCTGGAATATCCTGGAAAAACTGTGTTTTTTTAAAGCTGTCTTAAAAAGCCTTGAAATTAGTGCATAAAAATTGTTTGAATTTCTTTCAGAAAATCAGTGTTACATCTTTTTTAGAGTGTCTTTTGTAAAAAAGATTGTGCTTATGTTACTGGTTCGTCTGCCCGTCCGTTGTTCGTGGACACTATATCTCTGCAACTATTAGTTTCATTTGAAAAAAAATTCTGCATTAGGAAGCTTGAAATGTGTGAATGATGATCCTTGCACTCCAGGGGTTTTTTATGGTGCACAATTTTGCCGCTAGATGGTGTAAATTCAGAAGATATCGAATTCAAAATATATTTTATTCCATATATTTGCTTCTAAACATCCGATTGAAAAAATTATTTTACCTTTCGATTCCATTTATGTCGAAGACTATTTTAGGTATAGTCACTTTTTCAAGTTACGAAGAGATTTTCCGCTAGGGGGTATAAAAGTAAATCACGTTTTCCACGATTTCTCAGTCTAGAACTCCGATTTGAAACATTCTTTTTGAACCGGATACAGCTCCTGATAGGAAATGTTTGCATATAATTTCTAATTTTTGGTAAAGAATGGTTTGGCCACCAGGGGGCGCAAATGTTAGTTTCTGCTTCTGATGTATTTGCAGCAAAATCTGACCTAAAATTTCGATTGAAAAAATTCTTTCATGGACTGATACCACTCACGCCGATAAATCTTTTCGGAATATTTTCTTCTTAAAATAATGCATGGTTTCTCCGCCAGGGGGCATAGATGTATATCTTATTTTTTTCTATATCTCTGCTTCTAAGAGTCCAATTTGAAAAATTCCTTCATTGTCGGATAGCGTTTCGGGTACGAAATGTTTCTCATATATCTTTAAAATTTTCAAGTACCTTGTGGACCTTCCGCTAGGGGTCTATTAAAAAATTATTTGATAGTAATCAGTGCCATTGTTAATGATTTGTGGCCTGGATTTCATTCTATAAAAACTTTTGTATAATCAGATAGGAAAGCATTTTTGATGTGTGTCAGTAGAAACTCCAATGGCAATTTAAGCTTATCAGAAATACTAATTTCTATTTATGATTTCTAATGCCATAAAGAGCATTACTTATCTTAAACATTAAGCATAAAGTTGTAGCAGCAGTTTGAAAGATAAAGACCAAAATTTTAACAAATTAAACATTGTCAAGGAAGGCCAACCTTTTTGGTACAAATTGGATACAGTATCAAACCTAATTTTTTGTCTTTCTGTACAAAACAGTTTTGTGCTTTGTAAATATACTATCATTTACTAGCCTGATTAATTCAACATAAGTACAAATGAGCTTCATTTACCTCACATGAATCATGACAATATTGATATCAATAAACTATCCACAAATGTTACATAAATTCATGTGTAATTTTAGGCACTTGTAATAACACTGATTTTAAGAATAACATTTTTTTGGGGGATGGGGTGTAAAAGAAGGAAATGTTTCTCCCATAATTCAGTTAGCATTCAACATATTTTAAATCTCTTCTCTTAATGCCTTGATTCTCAAAAACAGTTTCAGAGGATGATTAGTCCTTGAAAAACCAGGCCATTCCACTCCCCAAAAAGACAATTTGAATATTACTTGTGCTTTCCAAAATGGAAAAAAGAAAAAAAAAAAAAAAAAAAAAAAATCAATCAAAGCACAAGTAGCATTCAGCAACTGGAAGTGTGTTTGTGCCACTTAGTAAACATTTAATGTATACAGCTAATTCTTCATCATCATCATCACTAAGCTCTTTGAAATTCAGAGGTTCCCTCCACAAACAAATTATGCAAACTACCAGATAATTTTTACTTACTGTTGCTGTATCTAACTTCTCCATTTACAGCGATCTTGACATACAATTTGGGCTGCAATGACATCCATCACATGCCGTACACAAGATCTTCTGTACTTCATACTCAATCTTTTTCTCATGCAGACACTCTTGAATCTAATCCCCCCATGACTTCCTTGGCCTTCCTCTACCTTTCCTTCCTGCCACTATGGGCTAAAAAGATCTTAGTAAGCATCTCATCACTCATTCTTTCAACATGGCCAAACCACCAAAGCATATTAGTCTGCACCTTGCTAACATTTTGCTTCACATTACACAACTGCAACACATCTTCATTCCTCACACAATCGGAATGTGTCTTGCTACAAAACCCCCATAAGTAACTATTTCTCCAGCACACAAACTACTCCTATGTTTCTTCTGTAGTACCCAGGTTTCACTGCCATACATCACAGTAGGAACAATTGCACTTTCATACACAGCCAAGCGTGACTCTCTTGAGAACCCATTATTCCTGTGAGAACCTCCCAAAGCAGCCATGACTTTCAAAGAAGAATTCACTCCCCTACTAATTTCACCATCAAATTTGTTCTCTCTGTCAAGCATGCTTCCTAAATACACAAACTCATTCACCTGGTCAATCACTGTGCCATTTAGACTTATATTGCATTCAGTGCTACCAGTTCCTCTCTCAAAAACCACAAATTTGGTTTTTCCCTTATTTATACTGTTTGAATTTCAAGCAACTTTGTGCATCCAGGACAACAAGCTCTGCAACTCACTTATGCTCTCTGCCAATAGAACAGTGTCATCAGCATACAGCAATCTGCACACACGGATATCACCAAGACATAAACCAGTATTATCTATTTTGGCATCACGCATGCATGCATTCATAAATATATAAACAGCCGTGGTGACATTACACAACCTGGTCTGACTCCTGTACTAATAGAAAACCATTTTGATAAAACACCATTCACTCGTACACAAGCTCTACTGCCAGCATACATGGCTTTTACACTATTAAGTAGATTCCCAGTAACACCACATTCATTCAATACCTTCCACAAAAGTGTCCTATTTACTCTGTCATAAGCTTTCTCTAAATCTATGAAGGCAGCAAAAACTTTCTTACCAACAGCTAGATACTTTTCAATCATCATTTGTAATGCAAAAATTTGGTTAGTGCAGCCTTTACCAGGCATAAAACCACTTTGAATATCCCACACATTCTCTGATGTAAGACCTGTACTTTTTCAATAATGACCTTTCCAAACACTTTTCCTGGCACACTCAGTAAGCTAATACCATGATAGTTCTTGCAGTCAGTCTGATCACCTTTTCCCTTATACTAGGGAACAATGATAACATCCTTCCAATCCCGAGGTACCATTCCTAACTACCAGCACAACTGGCAAATTTCAGTTAACCAGCCAATCACAGAGTCACCACCATATTTCAACATCTCGGCAGTTATGCCATCAACTCCCGGAGCTTTGCCATTCTGAAAAGATTTAAGAGCTTTACACACCTTCTCTTGAAATCCCTCCTGTGCTTCCATCCTTCACTATGACATCATCTGCTTCTGCCTCAGAATCACCTTTGCTTTCTTGTTCAAATAACTTACAGAAGTATTCACCCCATCTTTAACCTAACTCATTGGGCTCCTATATCATTTCCCCGATCCTATTGTTCACACAACTTAGTTAATTAGTGAAATCATCACCATAACATCAGGATGATGAAAATCTATAAGAAACAATGTCACTGAAAATCAAGACCTAAATCAAATGTTTTTTATTTTTTATTTTTTTTTTGTATGTCATATTTCCTTAACACAAAGAATTAGCAAGCTATTCCTTAAAAAACAGCTCCTCAAACAGAGAAGGCCATTCCGGTGGTGCAGTGGTCTAAGCGTTGGCTTATGAGCATTCATCCAAGATGGATCCCGGTTTGAATCCCAGTGAGACATGGATGTTGTGTGTCTTACGGCACTGGCGATCTCCCTTCCCTGGAACCAGTGGCTCTAAAGTAGGGACAGGAGACTGCTTATATTCCATTAAATTGCTCGCAGTGGCAGTTAAACCTCCAATGAAAAAATCATTCCCGATGAATTTATATTCTTAGATAAGACATTTGATGGCCCCTGCATTTCAGCCAAGTGTCATCTTTCAGAATTTATTTTTTAACCCAACAAAGTAAGTGCTAAATTCGATAATGAAGAAAAAAAAATTCATGCTATGATTTAGTATGTATTTGACATCAAAGGTTAGAAGAGAAAGCTTTCGTACTTCTGCTTTTTCTCTTTTGACAATTGAAGATACCTCTACCTCTCCAAACTGGACCAAAACCCAAAAGACCACCTTTCATCAACAAATTTTCTTTACGCTACAGGGAAAGCACTGAAATTCTCTTCAGTAAAAACTCTTAATTCAGATGCACCCTTCACTATTCTGATTATTTGAAAATCTCTATTGGCAACAGTTACAGAAACAATTTCCACCACGTGAATACTTGCTACTAGTGTGAATAAGGCTGAAAGATCTTACTAATCTTGATGTTAAATATGTAATAAATCATAGCATGAAATGTTTTCTTCATTGTATTAATTATATTGCATGAAATGCCATTTCTGCCAAAGTGCTTAATGTTTTTCATTAATGTAGGTAATAAGTTTTAGGTAATAAGATATAGGAATATGGAAGCACTTTCAACCTGACTTAGGTCTTGATCATTTGTAAACAATCAGACTAGACTGGTTACCAAATTTTGATTTCCAAGTTCATTTTAGTTGTTGCTAAATGATAGTGATAAGATAAGGACTGTTGGTTAATAAGTGTAGATAAAGAAGCCATCTTTTTACATGATGATCAGCAGGATTGAACACATATCTATACTAAATTATAACAAAGCATAATTTAATACTAAGTGCAGATATATATCGTGCAAGATCTTTCAAAATGCAGAGCATTTGATCATCAGGTACATCTTACATCAAGGAGAAAATTACTGGAACACGAACAAAACACCATAATTTAAAAACAAAAACAAAGAAATGTGTTCAATCCTACTGATCGTGTAAAAAGACAGCTTCTTTATCTACACTAATTATACTATACACAGGGTAGGATTAAGGGGGTCATGGGGGCTATAGGCTTGGGGCCCTTTTTTTTTTTTTTTTTTTTTGATTGGAGGTTTAACGACCACCGTGAGCAACTCAAAGGGCTATAAGCAGTCGCCCGTCCCTAATTTAGGGTCACTGGTTCCAGGGAAGGGAGAGAGCCAGTGCCGTAAGACAAACACAACATCCATGCATGACCGGGATTCGAACCCGGACCCCTTACGGACGAATGATCAGAGGCCAACGCCTTAGACCACTGCGCCACCGGGGCGGCGGGGCCCATCATGACCAAGGCCCACGAGGTAGGCCTGGGCAAATTACAGAGATAGGTTTATAAAACAGTTTTACTTTTGTTTTGCGATTTTCTTTTTTGATTGGAGGTTTAATGACCACTGTGAGCAACTCAATGGGCTATAAGCAGTCGCCCATCCCTAATTTAGGGCCACTGGTTGCAGGGAAGGGAGAGAGCCAGTGCCATAAGATAAACACAACATCCATGCCTCACCAGGATTCGAACTCGGACCCCTTTCGGACGAATGGTCAGAAGCCATTGCTTAGACCACTGCGCCATCGAGGCGGCCGTATGATTTTCACTTGTTCAGAAACAAACACTGGAAGACAATCAGATTTCAAGACAGTGACTCTCCAAGGGTAAAGGATTCATCTTGCTATGCACAGCGGGATCGGTGACACAGTCTCAGTTTTTTCACTACCACCTACCCACACCTCCAAGTTTGCACTTGGAACCATTAATGGTCGAAGTTCCCTGTGGCTTCACGTTGCGTAACAAAAAAGGTGCACTAAGAAAAGTACACAATGCTAAATCATTAGAAAATCCAAGACGAAATTTAGGAATATTAGATTTTAACTCTTGTTCTTATAAGAACAATGAAAAATACAGTGACTTATTCTGAAAACTCTGCAGCTAATTTAGTAGTTACTTCGTGTTTTAATGGATTTCAGTAATGATTCTAAGTCATAAGTTCTTTGGGGGCCCACTGAGATGTCTTAGCCTTGGAGCCCACTCAAAATGTCTTACTTAGCCTAGGGGCCCACTAAGGTCTTAATCTGGCCCTGACTATGCACAATAATTCTATCAAGATATCAGGACTGTTTGTACTAAAGTTTGAAGAGGTAGATACTATACTGTAGGATTTTAATTTATTGGTATCAAATCCAATATTACCATCATGAAACTTATCCTACAGGGCAGATCAAGCTGAAGACCTTACTTTTCCTAACATATACATAATTCTTACTTCCACTTCAGTTGGTACAACAGTTTACATTGGCAGCATGTTTGTAACATTACTAAACTTTTGGCTGAACACAAAAAGGATGTTACTCAAGGTAGACCTAATTCTTCCTTGGCTTTACTGACTCTGATACTTCAGTAGTGCCTCTCTAGAAAAATAGTGAGAAAATTGCTTTTTCATCCCCTAAAGGGCTTCAACATTTTAGTGAGAGCACTGAAATGTCTACCTTTACAAACTGCAATACCAACAGCCACTTTATCTCCATCCTTTGGAAATATCTCCTATCGTTTGGCAACAACTTAAATGAAGAACTTGGAAATCAAAATCTGGAAACCACTCTCACTCCAATTGTTTACAGGTGATCAAGACCTAGGTCAGATCGGAAGTACTTCTGTATTTCTTTAATATCTTTACATAACTATAGCATGCTAACAACTTGTTACCTACATTGATTTGTTATGTATGAATTGCTTATTCCATATTTTTGCACTGGCCACTCAAGTGGCAAGAGATGAGGTGAATTCATTCAATAACTATTCATACTGCCATGAAAATCATATATGCTTGACAGATTCACTTTCTTCTTTTTAAGATGACAAATCTACTCAAAGCTCTGCAATTATGTGGATACAATGCAGTAATTTATTTTTAGATAACTACATGGAATCATTATTTGAACATCTAAAAGGGAAAGAGTTGAGGTTATTGAAAAACAGAATTTGTTGGGTTTAAAATTACAGCTGTCGCAGCAAGCAGAAAATATTGTGCCAAATGAATCTGATATTTTCGAATGAGAAAGAAAAGTCATTATCACAGCCCTTTGAATATAAAACAAATTTTGGAACCCAACAGCTGTATTTGTTTAACAGAGAATTTGTCCAATTTTTCAAGTGCTACATTAGTAGATGCTGGACGGTGAAGGAAGTTAAGAAACTGGAAATATTATCTATTTCATTTTATAGAACAGATAACTGCAAATGGTCAAACTAAAAGACTGTTTGCATTTTATTCATTTTTCTGATTATTCGAAAGAAGTGAATACATACATTTCTCAAAAATCACTGCTTAGAAAATGGGAATGGTAAAGTATGTTAGCTGATCCTATTAACACTTTCAGTCTTATGTTCTCAGACTGCAGGAACGAATTTCAATTCCTCTTGTAATGCTTTTGCCAGCTCTTGAAGTGAAGCATGATGATTTCCCAAAGTCCTGATACAGTGCTCCAATTCACCCCACGGCTCAAATGTGGTACAAGTTAGGGTTTTGCAAAGACTACTAGAAACATGAAATCGTAGTTTTCATAAGCCAGTTAGCAACAACACATGTTGTGTGACAAAATGTATAGTCTTGCCGAAACCAAAAGGATTTTTCTCCGTAGTATGACCACAGTGTTTGAAGTACTGAATTGTCCAGGATGTCTACACAAGCTCCCGCATTAAGAGTTTTCTTTCTTTTTTTTTTTTTGCACAGCACCACCAATGGACTGAGTCCCTTCTATGAGAAACAACCCCACACAAGAACACTAACACCTCACTCAAAACTTGTGTGTGGAAACACTGCACTCCAGTAACAACTGTTTTTTTTTTTTTTTTTTTTTAGTGGTTTGGAGGTTTAACGACCACCTTGAGCAGCTCAATGGGCTATAAGCAGTCATCCATCCCTAACTTAGAGCCACCGATTCCAGGGAAGGAAAGACCCAGGGCTGTAAGACAAACAACATCCATGCCTCATCGGAATTCAAATCCCAACCCATCTCAGAAGAATGATCAGAAGCTAGCATTTATACCTCAGTGCCACCAGGGAAACTTCCCGTTATTCACATCCATACACAGTCATCTAACTGTTAAATCATGCAGTGCGATTAATTAGTTCATAAGACCTTTCACATTGTTCAAGTCCCCTAAAGTTACACTCTGTGCACCATGGTAAATGAACAGCTGCATTCTGTGGAATGATATGGGACTTGGGGTGGAGGTATTGTAAAATATGAACTTCCACGCACAAAAGTGCGGAATGATACATTAACAATTAATGACTTGAGCGTGTGGTGAGTGATGTAAGCGGAGTAGCGTGAGAGATATTGAAGGAGGAGGACATGCGGAGCTTGGTTAAGACAACAAGTTTAGTTTGTACCGTGGAGTGTATTCCAGTTTATGTTTTTGTGTGAAATAGTAAAGTAATAAATGTTCTGTGTTGTTACCAATGGTCTGTGATGTTACAGACAAAGAAAAGAATTGGAGGCACCGACAAGATCGGAACTTTGGCGGCGTTTTTAGGACCGTGGGAATAAAAGAGTTGAAAATCCTTGCAGCGTGAGAACGAGCAGACACGGCAGGGATATATTTTTCTTCTCTTTGTCTTGGAAAGAACAAGGATGGTGACTCTTGTTTTTCGAAATTAGTTAGTGAAAAAAAAAAAAAGTTCCGTATCGGATTTACACCTATGTTATATGTAAGTACTGTTTTTGTTGTCGTTCTTAGAGAATTATCCAAAGGAATGAGATATCAAAGCAAGTTTTTTAGAAGTTTCCGGGCACGGAATTAAATAGAAGGAAATAATTTCTGTCAAGAAATAGTACATTCAGATCAACTGTTTGAGCCTAGAGTATAGGTAAATGTAGAATATTGTTGTAAACAATTTCTGTAAACGTATACACATATACGATAATAAATAAACATTGGGTACACGTAGAACTTGTCTAAATTCGACATTGTTGAAATGACTTTCTTAGGAAGAGCTCGCAAAGAAGAACTTCTGCAGTTGGCGGAAGAATTGGGTACAGAAGTTACGCCAAATATCACAATTCTGGAATTAAAAAATAAAATTGTCAAATTTGAAGATTATGAAGAGGATTTCATGAAAGAACTTTTATCAGGATTCCAAATTTAGATGATCCACCTTAATCATGCTATGTGTCTGCTATTGAAAACATTTTTTTTTTTTTTTGGTTGTGGTATATAATACATAGAAATTGTTGGAAAACACATAAAGATAATTGTTAAATTAACTCATATTTCTCTTTGTAAATGGATTATGACTCATTATGTGAACTATAACTATTGTATTGTAATATGACAAGAACTTTTTACCACTGGAAAAAGTTCCTCTGGAGTGAGGAGGGGTTGTAAAATACAAACTTCCACGCACAAAAGTGCGGAATGACACATTGACAATTAATGACTTGAGCGTGTGGTGAGTGATGTAAGCGGTGTAGCGAGAGAGATATTGAAGGAGAAGGACATGCCGAGCTTGGCTAAGACAACAAGTTTAGTGTGTACCATGGAGTGTATTCCAGTTTATGTTTTTGTGTGAAATAGTAAAGTAATAAATGTTCTGTGTTGTTACTGATGGTCTGTGATGTTACAGTATAACCATAAAAACTCATTGTGTGGAGTTCCTTTCAAATGGGGATACCAAAAGCCTTTGCAACACCTAAACATAGATCTGCTGTACACCAGTGAAGAGTTTTCATGTCTGGCATTCAATTTTTAGAGCCTGCCAGTATGTTTCAAAGGTTGAGTGGCACCTTTACTCTGCCAGCAATGCATTTCCTGCAACACAGTTGACTTGTTAATGCTTAACTAATTTTCCATCTCTTATTGAAAGGCCAATGATATGGCACCTATAATTGTACCTCTCTTAAACTGTCGGTTCATGTCAAGAACATGTTTTGTGTGTGGGAGAGCAATGCCCCTTCTAATTTATACCATCACACAATAATTTTTATATCATAATGTGTGGACTGTTTGGTAAAATTTTTTTATGAATCTGGAGAAATGTGTGGTGACTCTTGTCCATGTTGTGTATATACATATCACAAAGCAAATTAAGTTTAAGCAGTTAGCTTCTCAAAGCAAGATCATCAGCCAAATTGAATGTAGCAAGTGATGCTGTAAGATTTTATTTACTGTTGGTGTATCACACACATATTCATTTACAGCATACTTGAGACACACAAAAATCTAATATTGTTATTTTGAAACACAGTTTAGTTTTGTATGATTAATATTTTATCTGACTCTAGGATTTACAAACATGCCAATATATATAAGTTACTACAATGTATGTATATATATAAGTTACTACAATGTATGTATATATATAAGTTACTACAATGTATGTATATATATAAGTTACTACAATGTATGTATATATATAAGTTACTACAATGTATGCTGATCATGAAATTTCATTCACCACTTCAGAAGTCTATCAGATTTAACCATTTTTCACTCTTAAATGTAGGATACTGTGAAAAAGCCTAGAAGAGCTGCCACTACTTTGCCATTAATCAGATAACAGAAAACAGATCACTATCTTTTACAATAACTATTTTCTTGCAGTATGGTTGATGATATACGAGGTAGATCTGTGCATACAATGTGAAGGAGCCCATATAAAATGTATTGTTTATTCTTGGATAATGGTACACTCAGCAAAAATACATACAAACTTTTATATTATAGTTACATCAAAGAGTTATTTACAGAAAACACATATCAAACATATTTTGTTTAAAAAGAAAACTAACAGCAGACTGCCAAAAAAAAAAAAAACTTTGGTGAAACAGACAACTATCCCATTCATTTCATTACTGAAACCAAGAAATACAGAAAAAATAGCTGTTATTAAGCCAAGTCATAATTGCTGAACTTGTCTTTTTGCATCAAGACAAAGGCATTTTATAACATGTTAACCTGCTCTTGCAACTTTCATAGATTTATATGATACATCTAGTACAACAGTTTTCAATAAATGGCCCACTGGTCAAATGCGGCCCTCCAAGGATGTCAGTCTGACCAGCAATAAAAATTTAAACCATAAAGATATGTATAAAATTCACCGGTGAAAAAAAATGTTTATAATATTTAAAAAATAAAACATTATGATTTTGTTTGATGTAGTTCTGTAACTGTGTTTAAAGGTTTCAGAATGTGAATTTACATGTGACAAATGATAAACTTAATTCAGTAGTTTTCTGTGGGATTCTCTGACACTCCTACACAACCCTCTACTTGGTGTAACAGGAGAAAGGAAGGATCAATATCATATCTGTGTGTTCGGTTCTCCACTCAGTGCGACATCTATGAATTCTTGCTGGTAGTGGTTGGAGCTATCTCCTCCCACAGTTAATTCAGTATCGTGCTTTGTGCAGTGACGAGCACAACAGCTCTAATTACTGTGATCATTCAAAATGTCATTTTTAACACTAAAGAGGAGAAAAGTTGACAGTGAAAATCGTGAGTTTGACAGTGACTGGACAGAGAAGCATTTGTTTATTTTACCATGGACAAAAGGGGCTATTCCTTTACGCCTAGTGTGTATGCAAAGAATACAATATGACGCGCCGCTTTGGTACTAAACATGTGAATTTTATTCAGAAGTTTTCACCTGAATTGGACAACCGGAAAACTAAAATATTTTTTCTAAGAGCAAGTTATTCGAAATCATCCCTTGTAGTTTTATGCTAATACAAGTACAGCAGAACCTCCATAATCCGAACCCCAAGAATCTGAACGTGCCAAATGTTTACATTGACGCATGTACGTACTTACAACATACAGAGACAGATGTTACATTGCAGCAAGTAAGAAGAACCACCGCTGCGGCGCTATGAATTATGGAGCAGGAACAAGTGGAATAACCACTTACGCGGCTACTTTCACAAAGAGAGGGGGATTGAAGCTTGTCGTCTGACTCACAAGCCCCGCTTTACGGTATTTTTCTCTCCCGTGCTCAGCCAAGTTTTGTCTGTCATGGTAAACATTGCTCTGTTGCCTGTTCTAAGTGCGTTTCTGTACGGCATTCTGCTTCTGTGTGTATTTGTGGGTTTTCAGTGTTTTTATACTGTACTTTAACAACGTATGAGTAAACTAAGGAGGCATCAACATATCTTAAAAGGAAACATACAACTTTAAATACACAGACTAAAATAGATTTTAATTCGACTTGAGAAGGGGGGGAGTGGAGCTTCTTTAGCCAGAATATATGGTGTAGGAAAAGCCACAACAGGTGACTTGAAAAACAAAAGGGGGAACTATATTGCAGTATGCTTCTAAACTGGATTCTGATGAAGGGCCAAAACTGAGAAAAACTTTAAAAACAGCTAAAAATATAGTCCTTGCAGATGTTCTATATTTGTGGTTCACACAAAGACAAAGCTTGGGAGAACCAATATTGAGCCTACTGATTTGTGAAAAAGCTCTAGACTTAAACAAAAGTTAAATGGCCCACCTGACTTCAAAGCTAGCAGTGGTTGGCTGCAAAAATTCAAAGTGTGTCATGGCATCAGAGAACTTCAAATTGAAGGTTAGAGTTTATCAGTCGATGTTATTGCATCAGAGGAATTCAAAGTAAAGTTTTCTGAATACGTTAATACTCAGGGGTATTCTAGAAACGATATGTACAGTGCTAATGAGACTGCTATAAACTGGCGTTCACTCCCCAGAAAGTCTCTTGCATCTCACGGCGAAAAGAAAGCCCCTGGCTACAAAATTCAGCAAAGACAGAGTTACAGCTATACGGTTTGTTGCAATGCAAGTGGTAAACACTGTATCCCAATATTGATTGGTAAAAGCAAGAAACCCCGGTGTTTCAAAAATGTGAAATGCCTTTCATCACCTACAAAGGGCAGAAGAACGTGTGGATGACATTGAATATTTTTTTTCATATGGTACTCAAACCTTTTTATTCCGAATGTAAAAGAATACCGGAAAAAGAGGGTAAGGTTGGTAAAGTCTTACTGATTATTGATAATGCACCTACACATCCTGCAGTTGAACAGTTAAATAAAGTTGATAATTCCATGGTTATGTTTCTGCCCCCTAACGTAACAGCACTTCTTCAGCCAATGGACCAGAGCATTATCGGAAAATGTAAACAAGTGTACAGAAAGCAGGGGCTTCAATGTTTACTTCTGGCAGAACGGAATGATGATAATGTCATTGCATTTTCAAAAAAATTAAATGTGAAAGACTGTTCCTACATGCTGGTAGATTGTGGGAAAATCTTACCGAAAACAATTTAAAAAAGAATGGAACAAGCTATGGCCTGAAGAAGTTATTGAAGACAACAATGAAAATGGTGCCAACACTAGAGAAATTGAGAACATGGCTGAAGAAGCTGCCGCTCTGCGTCAATCTATCCCTGGCTTTGAGGACTGTAATGTAGGGAATGCTAACGTATGGCTAGACAGGGATGTTAATGAACAAGAATGCCAAATTTATAATGACAACGAGATCATACACTACATTACTGAGGCCGATTACAGCGAAAACAGAAGTGATGACAACAAAGGCTCTGGACCATCCCATACAGATGCTTTTCACGCTTTTGATACTGCAGTGTCATGGTACGAAAAACAACCTGAGTGCTGTGCATCTCAACTTTTATTGTTGAAAAGACTTAGCAAAAAAAACGTTATTCAACAGTGGTGCAAAAGAAGATTGGAAACTTTTTTCGTTAAACGTTCTTATATGAAATAGTACATACTGTAAGTAATATAGAGTTTTGGGGCACTGTTTGTACTTTTTTACTTAAATAGTACTGTGTAGTTACTGTAAATAACATTTTGAATTTAACATAGGGTATGTATCTTTATTATAACTTGAGTCTATCTATTGAAATGGATTTTTTCTTGGGTAATTAAAGTTAACTAAACTGTTCATTTTATTGTTATGCTCTTTGTAGTTTTATTTCTTAAACCTTTTAAGAACTGTTATTAACGTTTTTATAATTTTTGACACTATAGAAATAGATGTTCGATAATCCAAACAAATCGATACTCCGAATCACTCCCAGTCCCAATTAGATTAGATTATGGAGGTTCTACTGTAACTATTTTCTGAAATTTGTTTTATTTTTTCATTTGCCTGCTACGTAAAATTCATTTTACAATTTCCACATTACCTTTAATAAATCTTAAAATAAAAATTTTTTATGTAAGTACCAGTATGATATGTAACTTACATTTACCAAATTAAGTGTTCGCGCGCCTCTCGCCCAGTTCCATGAAAAGGAAAATGTGGTCCCTGGTGAAAAGTAATTAAGAATCACTGAAGTACAATGTCAACATCAACAGACTGGTGTTATACTGCCATTGAAAGCAATCCATATAATGACACACAGTAATGGAAAAGACATATTACTGCAAGGAGAAAAGACAGTATGTGAAGAAAAGGAAAGTGAAGAGAGCACACAGATAAAGTAGAATGAAAACAAGTAGGAGCAAGAGGAATTTTATTTTTACTTTTTTAAATATACAGACCTCCAGATGCATTACCTGAGGAACAGTTATCTGTAATTAATTTCAGATAACTAGCACCCTAAAGGGGTAGGGCGAGGGCCAAGTAAAGAGATAAAATTACACCCATTATTCATTCGTGCTCATGGCTTGAGCATTTAGCATACTAACTGCTTAGCCATCATGCTATAAAGTAAAAAAGGGAAGTTATTGATATCACCCCATGAGCAAACTTCATTTTCTATGACCCTATTTGTATCTTTGATGGTATTGAACTTGTGTGTAGTTTTGTGGAGGTCATGGAAACATGTTAATCTGAAACCAAGAGCTTTTCATCCACATGGGATGTGAACAAAGCCATGTTTTGCTCTAATAATAACATATAGAACATGACAATGTTCAATATATTCTGTCCATAAATTAATGTGTGTGAACAAAGGATAGGAACTTGCCTATCTCATGTATTTCAAATGAAATTTTGAAACTAATGAATGTACACAAGCCTGCCTAGTACCTACTTAGCTTTAGTTTGCACATATTAATAATATAAGCACAGAGTTTATTGAACATCATCATGTTCAAAATTATATGAAAATTATATTGCCAGACTTGCCTCAGGCAAAAAACATTTATATGCATGTATTTTTTCCCTACATTTGTGTGTATCCAATATGTAAAAAAAATTTCTTTATTAATAAGATAGAAAGTTTAAGAAAAGTAATGTTTCTTATTTCCCAATTAATTTTCTTAGTACTGAAGAGGCTCCCTCCCTATGCTTTATTAAAATTAATGGGCTATATTTTGAAAAATTAAAGGTCAAAATGGATGACCTTGAAAATTAAAGTGTCCATAATATGATTGTGTGATGTTTTTAAATGGGTCCAGTATGAGCTGTGTTGGCCAATTATGCCTACAGTTATTGTCATTTGTAATGGGCATGGAAGACACAAAAATGCCTTTTATCTATTTATTTGTAAATTTCAAAGTTTGATAAGAAGTATACGTAGGAAGGTGAAATTTTGCACTGATTAGTTTCTCAATAATTGCTTGCAAGTTCACCAAATTTACTGAACATCAAAGAGTGTTCATGTCAAAAATGTTACTATTTTTTATGCTGATTTGACATGGAATGATACGGTTATAATCTACCCCTCATTAATTCTGAAATTAACGGTATGGTGGATGTATCAAATTAACTAGGTACTAATTAAGTGCGAGGTTTTGTTGGGGTGAAAAGAATGTAAAGAGCAAATAAGCAGAGGAAGTGTGGTTCATGGAAAGAGGGAGTAAAAGAGAAGAATTTGCACATGGTTTGGGTGGTCGGAGCTACTAACGCTTTAAGTCGTAAATAGCAATGTTTAGTCTTCACGCCGGTCACAGCAGACATGAAGACTAAACATTGGGAGCAGGGACAGATCAAAGCAAGATATTACAAGCCATTGATATGGGGTTTAATGGAAAAGGGGACAAAGGTTAGCAAATAATCGTAAATTTGTCTATTGTTTAAGAACATTTTCGAATACAACTATTTTTTTGTGTGGTCCAACTATACACGTGATCTCAAAGCTAACAGGAAGAAAAAGGCAGTTGCTGTTCTGGGTCTGACATAAGTAGACCTAAAGAAAACGAGTCTGCTACATCCAGGACAAATGGAGAGATTCCATGGCATTGTGATAATGCATAGCAACTAGTGAAAGGGAGGACAGGTGCATGGAACACCTGCCAAAATCAAGGTTAACCCACGGAAGAGGATCAAAAGTGTATGCCCATGCAAAAGATCATTGAAAGGTGCCAGGTAGAATGAGCAAGAGAGAGAGAGAGCAGAGCTGTAAAAGCGCTCAACTTCCCTCACCACAGTGGGGCTCGGGTGTGTGTGTTTAAATCAGGGAGAAATTATCCGGCTAAGAAACCTTCCGGCAAAATTCCCACAGAGGAATATTAATGCACGTTAATGTGATCTAATTGGATTAATGCACCCAAAGGATAAATTTCTAAGTACAGAATTTTTGTTAGTACTTCTAGTACAGTAGATAATTGATGAGGAACTGTTTGTCAAATATAGGCAGAAATTTTGCATGTGGAAGTGAACTAATTTCAATAACAGAACTTTGGAACAGAAATTAGATGTCTGTCGAAAGGACCTCTAAATAGCAGTCTATTACTAATCAAGAATTCTGTGCCTTTTTATTACCTATTAAATTATTTAAGTGTGGTACAGTAACAGTAATCTCTGGCCCTCTTTTGGGGGGTATATGTTGTTAGTTCAATTCGTATAAGTGTTTGCCCTAAAAATTCAGTTTTTGCACCAAGGACAACTTTTCTTAATTGTGGTTTCTATAAATAATTGCTCGGCCACGGTTACCACAATACATACGCAAGTTCATATTTCACTGCACAATTTATGAAATACAGGTGAGTTTAAAATTCACTGGGGGGGGGGGATTTATGAAATGCAGTAAAAGTATATATTGTTTATGAAATATTTAGAAAAAGTAATACAGAACGTGCATGATGTGTGTATTCGGGGATGTAGATTTTTTGTTTCAGTACATAATTTTTTAATGCCTTGCCTAACAGGGCATATTGCAATTTTTAAATTTTTTTTAGCCTGGTCTTTTATGCTATTATTGCTATTTTTTCTGGCCCTGGTTCAATATATTATTACTGAAAATTTTCTGTCCCTAGTTTAATATGCTATTACTGAAGTTTTTCTGGCCCTGGTTCAATATGTTATCATTGCTGCTGCTGCATAGTTAAAATCAGTAACTACACCTATTTTGGTTAATTGATGATATTAATCTATTCATCATATTCTGTTCTGTTTCATTTTTACTACACACTGTTCTTAATGAGACACACAAAACTGTTTTGATGCCGAAATGAAAACACTAAACCTACTACTTTATAAGAGGTTACAACTTACTATCCTGAATCTTCTGAAACATGCAATATGGATAATGCTTTTCGATAATGTTATTGTGTGTGTTCTCAATTTACATTTACTTTGCTCTGTTATCTATATGGAGAATCACCAATAATAATTCTTTGCATTAAATCTGTTCTGGTGTTGTCACCTTTCTTGGCTCCGATCTTGGAAAATCTTTTTGTATAGTCCTGCAACAGAAGAATCAACATCCTTTACACCCTTTGGGAAATGTTCTTTATGAACTAATAACAAGTGTTTTTGGAATTCTGGAAAATCATTGCATCCAAAGGAACAGAGCGTGCAAGGGTACATTTTTTCACCTTGGTGCTTTTTAGTCTTTAATATGTGTTTACGGATGTTTTCCTGATTGTTGCATGTGTAATCACAGTATGGGCATTTGTAGGGCTTGGAACCTGTATGAACTCTCATGTGGCGCAATAACTGGTGGCTAAGAGATGCAGAATATAAGCAGTGTTTGCACTTGAAAGGCTTTTCACCTGTATGTGTTCTCGTGTGTTTCTTCAGCTGGTGTGCTGTTTTGCCGCTGTACTCGCATATATTGCAAGGATAGGGTCTCTCATTTGTATGCACCCTCTGATGCTGAAGTAACTCACTTTGGGTTCTGCAGACGTGTTGGCAGCCGTCAAAGTCACACCTGAACTTACCTTCTGAATGCACTCTCATGTGCTGCATTAAAGCCCACTTGTACAACTGAGCAGATCCACACATCTTGCACACAAAAGGTCGAGGACGATTAATTCTGTGTGTTTGTTCATGCCTTTTCAGTAAGCTTCTTTTTGATGAGTGAAAATTGCATTTCAGACACTTGTGCATTACTTTCACACCAACATTCACAAGCATTTTCTTCTGTGGAACTACTTTTACATGTGACGATGTATCCATTAACTCACTGTCTCCATTATTAACAAATAACTGACTACTGTCATTTTTAGAAACTGGTTTGTCTATTAATGCACAGTCTTTCTTCCTAAAGCAATCAGTCCCAGGAACACTATAAATGTTCTTTACTTTTCCATAATTAAATGTAACATCAGAAATAGATTCTGCTTTATCTGCAACATGATCAGAAGAATCTGTAGAGTCATGGCTGATCTTCAAATGACCTTTTTTGGAGGCATTTTCTGACATGTGTTCTTCTTCAAGTAAAGACTGGCCATCACACATTCTGAGATGCTTTTTGTAGTCTTTCAATGCAAAGTCTTTGCTACAAAATGAACACTTTCTAAAAAACTTTTTCCGGCTGAATAACTTGACCTTGTAACCCATTCGTTTTTCAGCACCAAATTGCACACTTTTTTAGACACATGTTTTATGAAATGGCAAGTTCCAACACAAAAATTACAACAAAACTGCATTTTGTTTTTTGAAATAATAACAGGATGATTGATATTGGAGGTATTTTTAAAGCACTGTACTAGCTCTTTAGCTGTTTCTTCACTTGTTCCACATTGAAATCTCCATGGAAGGCATATTAATTTCTTCTGGGTGCTAATACTGTAACTGTGTTCTGCACTTTTCACGTGTGAAATAAAATTTTCTACATTGTTACAACAAAATGAGCATACACGGCACTGGAATTGCATTGTGTGGAATAACATATTCTCGTGCCTAAAAATCTCAGCAAAGTAATCTTTGGAATTCAAAAAGTGACTCTTATGTCTATTAGAAAACAAGTGTAATGTATATCTGAACTGGCTAGGATATGTTTCATTGCAGTAACTACAGTTCAAATCCTCAGCAGAAGGATTTACACTGGAATCAAAAATATTGAGGGAATCATTCAGCTGATTTGCTAGTGATGCTACACTCTGTAATTCAAGTGACCCAGGGCTGCAAGTACTTGCAGCAGCTGAAGTTTTCATAGCAGAATGGTATTCAAAATTCAAGGAATCTATCATGCTCTCATTCATACATGCCTGTAAGTTTTGCTCAGAGCATGACTTAACATTTTGATCAACATTACATACAGAGGACTGAGAATTATGAACTCCCCATTGCTGCCTGTTCCTTAAATGTGGCCTAGAACCTGGCTGCCACTTTCCACCCGTGTAAGTTCGAGGTGGATAGTACTCACTAGAGTTGGTTTCACACTCACTAAAAAATCCCTGATCACAGTCTTCAGTGTCATCGAATGGAGGGCAGTTCACACTACCCGAAGTTGATGGAAGTTCTAAAACTGGACTGCGCAACATTTTGGGTGAGCATGGCAGCTGCTGATTTGGAATACTAGGAGATGAATCAGTACGGGGTGCACTAACAGTGCTCTGGAGTTCCAGACATGAAAAGAAATCACTTGCTGTTAGTGGCACATCCCATGATGAGCTCTGTGGTGGACTTGATGAGAGATGTTCAACCACACATGATTCTGGGACATCAGCAGAAAGATCTTTTTCTTTAGATTCCTGTATAGACTGGCTGCCCAAACAGTGCTGTTGACGATGTGTTACATAATTATCCAGTCCTACAATAGTTTTACCACAACGTAAGCAAAGATGAGTATCGTCATCATCTTTCTCCATAATGTGCACCTGCAAAAATCAAACAAAAAAAAAAAAAAAGTTTCACATATATTCATATAATTGTGACCATGATATTTAAAGTAAATCATTCTTATATTATTATAAGTTATGAAGTATATAATGATATATTGAGATGATTTTGAAGTACATCTGTATTCAATAATTTTCCAAGCATCTAGAACTCTAAATTGACATTGGAAACACATTCAACAACATGGAAGCTGCAACACCATTATGAGATGCAGGACTGGCAATTTCAGTGACACAAAAGTATGACCAAGTGCATTCATTTAATACACACCTATCTTTGGTGCAATTGGGGGGGGGGGTCTTGTCCACTCTTGATAACTTGAACTTAGATAACACAAAATTCTTAAGAACTTGAAAAAAATAAGATTACCTGCAAATGTTTCCTACACATAATGACATGGTCATATGTTGAAATTTTACTGGTAGTACTGTTGGTAACTTGAAAAAAAAAAAATCTATACAATATATATATATATTGGCTTTTATCGATTATGAAAAGGCCTTTGATTCGGTGAAACCATCAGCAGTTGCAATGGATTTGAAATCCTGCAGTATTGAAGATGCATACATTAATATTATTATTAACATCTATGAAAATGCAAGTGCAAAGATTCGGCTGTTTGAAAATACAACACACACAAAAATTGGAAAGGGAGTGAGACAAGGTGACACCATATCTCCCAAGCTCTTAAATGCCACATTAGAAAATGTCTTTCAATCACTGAACTGGGAACACAAAGGGATAAAGATTAATGGGGATTATCTAACTCATCTTCGTTTTGCTGATGACAGTCATTTTTGCAACTACCCCATCAGAAGCTGCAGAGTATGATCCAGGAACTTGCTGACAAGAGTAAAGAAGTGGGATTAAAAATGAACTTTCAGAAGACAAAAGTGATGTACAATGCTTTAACAAGAAATGAAGATTTATCGATTGATGGAGAGAAGCTGGAGGTAACAGGTACGTACGTTTATCTTGGACAGCAGATATCAAGTGAGGGTCACATTGATGAAGAAATTAATCGGCATATATAACTTGCCTGGAAAGCTTTTGGAAGAAACAGCATAATTTTCAAGAGCAATATGCCATTATGTCTTAAAAGAAAAGTGTTTGATCAATGCATCCTTCCAGTGCTTACGTATGGTGCAGAGACGTGGACCTTAACTAAATGAGACATACAAAGGCTGCAGACAACTCAAAGAAGAATGAAGAGGTGCATGCTTGGTGTAACCAGGAGAGATAAGAACAGGAACTCGTGGATCCGAAAAATGACAAGAGTGGAAGACATCATGATCTCTGAAATGGCAATGGGCTGGACAAACTGCCAGAAGGATAGACCATCGACGGACAGCCAAAATTTTAGATTGGATTCCAAGGAACAGGAAAAGACCCAGAAGAAGACCACATGGGAGATGTGTGGATGAAATTCGAAAGTGTGCAGGAGTAACATGGAGGAGACTGGCACACGACAGACCGTTGTGGAAGAAGCTTGGAGAGACCTTCGTCCAGCAGTGGATTGATAATGGTTGAAAATGATGATGATATATATATTTCCCCAAACACTGTGTGAAAAGATAGCCAGTGCAAGAGTAGCATGTGCTTCACGAGCTGCTGCTTAGCCAATTGCTGTCGTCGGAAAAGTTCTAAAACATTGAAGGATTCTTGCATTGTCTACTTTGGAGGAGAAAACTGAGTTTGGTTATTATACAATAGTTAATCGTTTAAATTAGGTTAGCGTTAAAATATTATTCAAGAGATGAGTAAATATTCTTAACAAATCAAACTTTAGAACAGTTTTCCTAAATAGATTAATTTTTTTTCTGAGATATAATGGAAGAAAAATATTGATATATCTATAGTTTTTATTATCCCATCCCTTGAACATTGTTGTGACTCTTATTTGTGTCAGTTGCTTGTCATTTATCCCTCTACTCTATTCCAAAATAGTGCGATTTTCTAATATTAATGATCTCAACAGTTTTTGTTTGTTTTTTTATGATGGCACAGAAGAAACTGTCACTATTTTTGACTATTTACAATGACAATTTTTGACTGTTTACAACTGTTTGACTATTTATTAACTTTTCATTTTTAGTACTCTTTTAGTACTTATAATCTCTTGTGACCATGATATTTGAAAAATCAGCAGCTGTCAAACTCATCCAAAATATTGTGCGGTCTTGTAAATGATTCTTTATAAATGAACAAAAGCAAAAAATTAAAAAAGTAGGGAGTTTGAAACTGCTTTCAGGAGTATAATTAAGAATACAACCCATTCCACATGTCAGTATTTTTTTCCATCATGCACTATCATTTAACACTTTCAGTCTTTCACTGCAGCGCGACGCTGAACGGCTTCATACAACACTTAGCCCAGGTGCCGAACACCGAATGGCATCATGATTTTGGCTTAATATTTCTTTGTGGAATAAGTTATTTACGGGTCTTATAGAGGTTATTTAAACTTTGATGAAAAATAACCTCTATAAGACCCGTAAAAAAGCTATTCCACAATCACTATGAATAGAGGTGCCATAAATGCATTTACAACTAGGATTAATATTTCTGTTGCTAAAACCTTCAGCACTTGAAGAGAGGTATCTGGAGAATAAGTAAAAATTTCTGATTTGTTTGGAAACAAGATCTTTTATGAATATTTAATAAGAAAAAAATTAGCAATGATGTTAACTGACTAAAAGAGAGAGAGATTGAAGATTAAACCTTTATAACCATTATAACTTCAATTAATTACAAGAACAATTATTGAAAATGCATCAGCTATTGTAACATATCAATAGAGATACTTATGCATGCATAGATAAGACAGAAATAGCATTTAATACATTACACAATCTTCCTTTTAGTTTTTTTTCACTTTGTCACCCTTAGGACTGAACAAAATCAAAATATTTGAAGTCTATATGATTCATAATTTCTTTTCCATACCTGCCAACAGCCTTGTCAGTAGTAACTAGTATTATTGCGTGGCATATATAGATGCTTTTTACGAAACGATTCATCTCTTTATGAAAAAGAAATATATAAAAAAGAAATATGCTGTTTTACGAAACGATTCATCTCTTTATGAAAAAGAAATATGTGCCACAACAAAACGTTACAGCAAATGAGGACTCTAATGAAACAAACTTAACACGTGCAAAACACAAAGTTAATTTCCTGGCGAGGGCATGACAGACAATGTTGCGAGATTTAAGTTTGAAACTTTCAACAGTAAAAACATGGGAAATCCAAGCAAATGAACGGACAGGGTGAAAACCTCCACTTTACCATATGATTATTCTGCCACTCTGCATTCTGCCTCTAAAATTGCAGTTTATGACAAGATGAGGCCAAAGAAGAAAAAAATTGGGATATTTTAACTGGGTGAAAAATCAAAACACACAGCAAGAATGCAGACTACTGTCTGTCTTTTGTTGACTCTGCAGCTGCACAGCATCCATTGCTTAATTTTTCTTTCTGTTGCTATCTTCTCTCCCTATTTCTTCATTGTCGCTTTTCTTTTTTTATGCCCTCTGATGACAGTTTCATTCATCACGCTGAAAGAACTTTTAGCCTGAGGACCTTCAGTGCACAATATCAAACCTTCAACTATTTTAGATAAATGGGGTGTAACTGCGAGAATATTAGTACTTTTGAACACCATGCATCATTTTTTACAAATTTTCCAACTTTTACAACTTTGTTATTTCTGTTTTGGGGAATTTCCTCCCCTCCCTTATCAAACTTAAATGCAAAAACTTATGGGACAGGATATGCAACAATGCAGGAGAGTGGGAACATTATGGGGAAACTCTCTGCTCCATCCAATTTCTGAATTTCCTCCCTATTTTCAAGCCGAAAATACAAATATTTATTCAGTAAAATGATATTTAACAATAATACTGAACAGAGGCAACATTGCAAGAAAAAAGAAATTATGATTATGGAAAATATCTGAACTCTGTCGACCTTTCTTTTTCAACTCGTGACTGACCAAAATAACAAAAAGGCAGAATTCTTCAACTTCGCTGAAAAATCTCGTGCATGAAGATTACGGAAACATTTTCGCAGAGTTTAACTTTCATTTTCACAAATTGTTGCCTACAGTTTCAAACTGAAATACAATTAGTTATGCAATAAAATGATATTTAACAACAGGGTGCCCACTCTTTTTAAGGGAAAAAATTCAAGGACATTCAAGGACTTTTAAGGACCTTCAGGAAAAAATTCAAGGATAAATTTTTCAATGTCCTAAACTGCAATGAATATATATATATCAAGAATTATGTGTGTTGTATTATGATACTCATTTTCTTCATAAAACATTTATATGCATTGCATTAATTCTTTCTCTGTGTCTTCACAACTCCCAATTTCTCAAACACAAAATTATAACAATAAAACACTTAATATCTATTATAGAATTATGTACAGGTATGTATAGCACATTAAGTCACTTTTGTACGATTTTTAGATTTATGCTAATACCAAATTTTCATCTAATTATTTATATCATGCTTTATAATATAACATTTACCTTTTTACCATTAATAAAAAAATACTAAATTTAATGAATTGAAAAAAATACAAAAGATTTTAATAACATATTAGCTTACTTTCATATTGAAATTTCAACACAGCAAAATTAGAAAACTTACATGTTATTCAGAAATAAAATTCTTTCTTCACTTTCACATTAAGAAGCCTTCATATTCACAAGTCTCAACATAATTGATGGATTTTGGATGCATGTAATTTTTTAAATACTTCTGTGGGGTAACCAGTTTTGTACACATTGAATTAAATACCAGAATGAAAACAGATACTTAAAACATTTTAGAAACACAGGCATGGGGTGAGGAGACTGAATGATCTTATCTTTAGTGGGCAATATTTTTTGGACAATATGAAGTAGTCATATTTTATCATTAAATGTGAGAAATGACACACAATACCAGCATTTAAATTTTTCTTTTACTTTCGGTTTATCTTTAAGTTTTTACGATAGACAGTTTCAGTTATTAGTAGTTAGGCACGCACTAGAAAACAAATTATGGATTCGAAAATCCATTGAATTAGGTTTCCACCACAGAGAAATTAAAAAGATCCTATGGGTTTATCATTAAAATGGTTTTAAACACCTTACATATGACACAGTACAAAAGCAAGACCATGGTGTATTTCTGTTATTATAAGAAAACTGAACCAAAGAAATTAACATCAGTATTTGTAATTGGTAGCCAATTATAAAAAAGAAATCTTAGCAACAATGCACCTCTAAATTTTGCAAAATGTTATTTACTGAATGACAAACTTTCTTCAGGTGAAAATATTTAACAAATGAAAATACTGTAATCAATTTTTAAGTAATTAGAATTTTTCTACTCAAATGTCAGTACTTTTAACACAACATTATTATCATTGTTAAAATATAATTAACAAGTATATTAAAAAAATATTAAGCAAATGGGTGAATAATTTATTTACAATTATTCACTAAATCCATTTTTTTTCTTGAGTTCAGAATCTATTTCTTTTATCAATGATTGTTTGTCTTGAGCTGTCTTTCTAAAGCTATTTGATTTAACAATGCAGTTAAAATTATGAGTATCTTCTGCTTTTGTTGCCAAGTCATCAGCTGATTTTAATAAATCTAATACTTCATTTTCTACACGTTTTTCTTTTTTCATACTTTCTATTTCATCCAGTATTTGTTTCCTCTCTTTGGGCTACAGCAGAATTAGCCTTGTCCCGAGCTTTTTCTTATAAATTTATTACATATCTTTGCCTAGCACATCTGACATTACTCAGAAGCAATTTTGAAAACTCGACCTTTTCCATGCCACCAATGTTACTCAGATGGTCATATATTATTCTTTGTGAAACAATAGTTTTCTCTTTCATATTGTCAATTGTTAGTTCCTTATTAATGGAGAATCCTCTCTCCACTGATGCCTGTCCATGCGAGAGCAACAGCAGCTTTTTAGTTACTTCCCACAACAGATCATAGTTTTTACTTGAGGATAAATGTTCATAAAATAACACATCTATTCTCAATTCCTCATAATTGTTATCAAAAAGTTTAAAATCTGAAGTTACTGCTGCAACACTACTTATAAAATCCTTTAACTGCAGCATAATAGTGTCAACAACACCAGGTTTCAGACGATTTGCATCCACGAGAATTTCTAGAATAATCTTGAAACTTTTTAAGCAAGATTCCTTCTCAGCACTCATTAATTTAGGATCTAAACACTTTATGTGCCGCACAAGAGCATACTGTAGTGGGCATTTAGTGAGCAATTCCTTTGGCAAGGTTTTTGCAAAATTGATCTGCATTTCATACGAAATTCCATTATTTGCTTTTCACTTGCATTTGATGGCAAAGTCTTCACCTTCTTTTCGGCCTGGAATCCAATATCAATCATCCTATAAGTGGAACAATTTTTATTATCAGTTGTATCAATTTTTAGAAGTGCCGTAATGGTCTTTGTTTGTTCTAATACATCTATTTTAACAAAGCGACTCATCAGATTCCTAAACATTTTCTCTAAGTCTTTAGCCATGAATGGCAGCATTGGCTTATCTGCCTGATACTTTTTTAAAAAGGGACTCAGTTGCTTTGCAATAGAATTAAAAAAATATAAATTGGAAAGTGCCAATGGATTCTTCACCCATTTTTGGACATTAAAGGAAACTGTGCCAGGATTATTTACAATTTTCTGGGCTACCAAAGTTTCATACTTCAAAATAAAGGGCCAAATTTTTATAGCACCTTCACACAAAGGAGAATTTTCAACCCACCTGTGTGAACAGAACTTTAGTGGCATTTTTTACAGCATTACCCACATTTAAATAATCCTCACACCTTGCCGGTGAATCTTTAAATAACCTGTATAGGCTTGAGATAATTTTTTCTATTTCTCAATCGCTCAGAGTAGTAGCATGTCTCAATGCATTATGCACTATGTGCAATCCACAAGTACCTGTGTTTAAGAGAGATGCATTTGAATTGGCCAATAAATCATCTTGAAACAAAAAAGAAAAAAAAGCTTTAAATTAACATTCAACCAATCCATAGAAAACAGAACTGTATTTTTTAAAGGAAAATCCTTCAAAGACTGCTTGAGTTTGTCTAATAAATTTTCTGCACTTGTGGCCTAAGTCAGATACTGTGATGTTACTCTGTTCTTGTCCCAAAATCTTATATGGATGTCCATTTGTTTTTGTTGAGAGTATTTATTTAAACTCTCATCAAACAAAACAACAAAATCTTTGCTTTC
This sequence comes from Macrothele yani, assembly GCA_039090855.1. Classification (NCBI taxonomy): domain Eukaryota; kingdom Metazoa; phylum Arthropoda; class Arachnida; order Araneae; family Macrothelidae; genus Macrothele; species Macrothele yani. Next base: position 96,251,886 of record CM077007.1, on the reverse strand, counting down.
ATTAATTTGTTGCAACAAAAGTGATTCAAAATGAGGTGCCAAGCAAAGCAGCAAATATATGGACATTTTGTTTGCCCACAAGAAAAGTTGAGAGCCATTTCACTGTCTGGAAACATCAATCGAAACAACTTATCAATTCCAGCACATGATCTGTACGAATAATAGCTTTCTACCACTTTTAAAGTCCATAATATTTTGGCTTTTGTAGGATCTTTTCTGGGTAAACAACCTGCAGATGATGATGAAGATGGCTCTGGTGATGATGGTGTTTATGATGCTGGTTGCGTGTACTTTTTCAAACAGTCCATCTAAGGTGGAATTTCGACTTCTGCTTTCAGATCGGGTCACATGCTTTTTACTTTTCATGTGGCTTTGCAATGCAGACTCTCCCATTGACGAAATATTGATGCTCTTTAAGCATAACAAACATCTCGCAACATGATTATTGCCGCAATCCTTACCAACCCACATGGAATACTTGGGATTGTGCAACCAAAGATCACTGAAATTGCACTTACGACTCATATTTATTAAACATAAAAACAAGAAAACTCCAATATCTAACAATTAGATGACAACTAGAGACATCTCAAAGCAAAACACTAAGCCAACAAAGATCAAAGGTTGTTTTGTTTTTTTCCAGTCGCTACACGCACATCACAAAGAACTTTCTGGAAAAGCAATGTAAGGAATTCCTACTCAGTAATGCCATGAGAATTGTGTGTAATCCTATGCTATTGCCAGATACATAAGAGTAATTAATACTCTGTGGCCAGAAAAAAGTGCAACCAAAATAAGGAAAATGAACCAACACAAACAAATAATTTCAACTTTTTGTTCTCGTGGAACAACAGCAGCAAGCAGGACCTGTTGACATGCACAATTTGTCAATCACATCTACCATTTCATTTGCAGTTCCGTGCGCCACCTGTTGAACTGCCTCCTTCCCTAACTAACGATAAAAATGCAAAAAAATATACTTTTTCGAATTTTCATTTAATAGAGCCGAATTTTTGGCAGATGCCATAACTTTGTCTTATAAGGTTACCCTGCAAATTTCGCTTGGATCCAATGAAAAGTTTTTGAATTATGCACTTTTTTTTTTATTAACCCTCAGAGTGGTTTGAAAATGCTGTGCGCGTTCAAGGTCACCCCTTTCTAAAACTGCTCGACCATGGTGGGGGGGGGGCTGGTGAAATGCACCTATCAACAGCATCGAATGAACCCGCTTTGAAGCAGATAAAGAAGAAACAAGAAGGGGAAATCCCAGCCTTGCCATAAGGAAAATGAAAGAAACGATAAGATAGTTTTCCCGTCGCAGAACAAGTGCTCTGGGGTAGCAAACACTCAACTCCTCTCGCAGTAGAAGGGGGGAGATGTCCAATCTTGACCTACTTAACTCCCCGTCAGACTGCAGTGCACACTTTCTCCCAGTGACTCAGCTGCTTTGAAGTTTACTCTTTTTGACTTCCGATGTCAATGGGGGATTGCAGAAAAAAAGTGAAAAATAACAAAGGGAAAAAGATCGGAAATTCCAATCGAAATTTTTTGGCTGTGGGATTTTAAAATTAAAGGACTTTCCAGGCTAATTAAAAAATTCAAGGACATTCCAGGCCATGAAATTTTTTTTTTGAAATTCAAGGACTTTCCAGGTTTTCAAGGACGCGTGGGCACCCTGTAACAAGAATACTGGACACAAAAGCAACATCGGGTGAAGAAAAATTATGATTACAACAATATTTTTTACTCTAACTACCGTTTTTGCAAGTTTTGAAACACAAAATACCATCCCACCATCCCCAAACCGAAATGGAACCCCACTCCCATATTCTCAGTTTTGCATTGATCTAGAGAATAATCTAAAACCTAAATAATGAAAAAAAAAAAAAAAAAGAAAAAAAAAAAGCGGAATTCCACGAATCCATTTAAGAATCTCATGTATATCATAAAATAACAGCAAAAAAACATTTTAATTAAATGAAAATTTGTAGAATCCGTAGTTTTGAGAGCAAGTTCCATAGTACAACAACTGAATCACACAAACTGTGGACATTCCATAGTAGTTAGCAGGTATGCCTTTCTATAGTAATAGGTTCTTCCAACCAAAACTGCGATGACCCACTGAACAAATGAAACTAGCAGATCCATGAGGTGCCATGAAATATAACAGAAACATCACCTCATTTTGATACTCTCAACTGCACTTCATAATATATAAAAGCTACATCAAGGGTGGATCCAGAAGCTTACTTGGGGTGGGAGAGGGGAATTGCACTGATCTAGAAAAAAGAACAATGCAGAGACTTTTGAAGTCACACACTTTCATGCACAAAAAAGCTGGCAGGGCTGCCCCTTCCTGACACTGCATAGCATTTTATAAACTTTTTCAATATAAAAATTTGTGCTAAATGTTTGAATCACAAAGTTGCAAAAACTGAAAAATCAGCACAATTTACCTGGCATTCAATTGCTTGCTTTGCAAAGAAACTAGTGTGGTGATTTTTAAATATCAAGTCTAAACAGAATCTTTCAAAATAAATTTCAGCCCTTCTACTCAGGCGGATTAATTTAATAAGAAAATTTCCAGCTTGAATCATCGCATCATTCCTCAGCACAATATGACTGGCAATTTCTCTTTAAAATATTCGTTTATTTTTTCTCAATGCACAATTCTTACTTCTTTTGAAAGGGGAACTTCCATTTACTTCACTTCATCAAATCATTTCTGCGCCATTCACTGTCTTACTGGCGATTTTCTCTCCAAAGTTTGTGGAAATATTACACTAAGCAAAGTACAACATTGCTTTTCATGATCAGTCAAAATCTCTTTTGGGTAATTCCAGGTCAGATCAACCAGTGCATAAACTCTCTATGTCATGGATTTGGCTAATTTTTGGAATATTTGTTTCTTACCATCTGAAATATAAAAAATACTTCTTCGGGGATTTTTCCTGTCATTCATTCGTTTCTTAATTTTCAGAATTGCTTAAATTTTCCCAACACTGTTCACCTCTAAAACTTGAAATTTGATTTGCAAGACCTGTAGGTTTTTATGGTAGTTGAAAGCATGCTTAAAGTTACATATGTTTTTAAGGCAAATATATTTCAGCAACTGCTAGTGACACTGATGATTGCACTGATGAAGGCCATGGCAATGGCTGAAATATATTTGCCTTAAAAACCATATGTAACTTTAAGCATGCTTTCAACTACCATAAAAACCTACTTGTTTTTGATTAGGTGCATTGCCTACCACTCATTTAAGAGTCCTGCTTTCAGCTACAGAGCTGGGCATGGTCTCATTTTAAAGCTTATGAACAGAGCTTTCATTTGATATATAACACACATTGTTTACGAGTAAAAAAATATTTGCCAGTTTTTAAAAATTTGTATTTTAAAATTTCCAAAAAACCAGAATTTTTTTTTGATTTTCAAAAAATTCACACATATTGATATACATTTGCTGAAAGCTCTCAAAATTTCAAGATGGCATCTCTATGGTATCATGAGTTAGACACAGTTAAAGACTAATACACATGCATTTTCAAGTGTGAGTCACCCCTTTCATGAAGTGACATGTTCATTCATGCTCTCCCCTACCTCATTGCCCAAGTAGTTCAGTTGTGGTGTAGTTTTCAGAGTTGCACATCTCAGTTAACTCGTGTGAGGTGAATTGTTTATCTTTTAAACTTTATTTACTCATTAGTACTGTCATTTTTTTTTAATCGGATTAGTTTTAAATTTTACATTCAAATATGGATGGCAAGAAGTGGTCCTTTTACTATTGTAATCCTTTTTTTTAAAAAGGGACACTGGGTTAGTAAAAATCTGAGGAATGTGACAACTTGAAAGATCTTAAATTATGGAATTGAAGAAAACATGCAAATTTGCACTTCCTGTAGATTGCAATTAGGGAAGGAAAAGTGACATGAGGTGAGTGTTCCTGAAGAGGAAAATCCTTTAGAGCCAAGTAATAATGCTGATCCTAGTAGTAGTATTCATGCTTCAGAATTTATAGATGTAGATACAGGCTTAAGCTATTTGAATGCCTCTTTGATGCCTCTTGGTGACTCCAGTTAGTAGAAAGAAATGTTAAGAGTTTAAAAGGACAAAGAACTCTTAATTTTCTTGATCTGCAGAGATAATATATAGTGAAAAAAATGCATATAACACATCTTTTCTTAATGCAGAGGATGATAAAGATGAAGAAAATGAATGTCACAGTAACAATTTGGAATCAGAAATCCTTGAGCAACTTAAGAGAGATTTAAAACTGCAAATAAAAGTGAGAGATTGATGATTTTGTCTATTTTGCCAAAAAGCCGGTTATGTAGAATTAAAAATAAGTTTGGTGTGAGTAATTACATTGCTAGGAAGGCAAATAAACTAGAAGGAAATTTTGTCCTCACCTGACACTAAAAATGGAAAAAAATTACCAGAAGAAACTGCCTCCTTAGTTAAAGATTTTTACTGCATTGATGAAGTTAGCAGGCAAATGCCTGGCAAGAAAGGCTGTTTCCACAAAGCACATACACAGTAAATGTATCCATGTTAAAAAAAAAAGATTGATTCTGGGAAATCTGTGAGAAATATAGAATTTTAAAATCTAAATATCAGCTTCTGAAGATCGGATTTTCAAAACTTTCAGACTTACGACTGTATAATAGCAGCAGCCAGTGGTACCCAAGCTGTATGTATTTGTACAACTCATCAAAATGTTAAGCTAATGATAGCTAACATTAACTTAAATAAAGTAACACTCCCAGAACAAGAATACCCAGTTAAAACATGCCAAGCATTTCAAAATTAAAGTGCAATCCACCACAACAGAAATGCTTTTTTCGATGGGTGTGATTCCTGTCCCAGCATCATCAATTTCAAGGAAGCCTTACTAACGAGCCTTGAAGGAGAGATGATTGAATATACACTGTAAAGCAATTGAATTAGAGATACCTGTCTAGTAACATGTAGCACCACCTTTCGCCCTGATGACGGCGGTGATTCATCTCTGCATGGACTCGACAAGACACCAGAAGCGTTGGGAAGCCATATGGATCCACGACCCCTGAACAAGCTACCACAGTTTACGAAGATTTGATGGAGGAGGGTCAGAGCCTCGAGCATCTCTCTCGATGGCATCCCAGATGTGCTCGATGTGATTGAAGTCAGGTGACCTAGCTGGCCAAGGAAGCGAGGTCACGTCGGTGGAGTGTTCATCCAACCCTTCAGATACTATTCCGGAGAAATGGCACATGCATTGTCTTGTTGCAGGATGAGGTCCCCAGTGGGATGTTCAAGATGCACAAACGGGAGCAAATGGTCGTCTAGGATATCCCGGGAACGTTGACCTGTGCAGGATGATGTCACACGTACCACGGGTTCCATTTCAGTCCACGTAAACAGTCCCCAGACAAGAATGCCACCCCCACCAGCTTGAAGAGTACCCTGCTGGCAAGAAGGATCCATCGCTTCTTGTGGTTTGTGCCGTACTCGTATCCTGCCATCCGCATGTACCAACGTGAATCTCGACTCATCAGTCCAGGCAACATTTACCCACATGACTAAGGTCCCAGTGGCAATGTTCTCGCGCCCATGCTAATGTTTGCACCCAGTGATGTGCGGTCAGCAGCAGTACCCTCGTAGGACGATAGCTTCTGTAGGCTTCTGTACCCCATAGCGAGGAGATGGTTCTGGATGGTGTTGCTGCTTACATGTTTTTGTGCACCAGCGTTAAAATCCCTACTGATTTCTTGCACTGTGGCCCGTCCATCAGCTGTTACAATGAGATCTAGCCGACGATGACCCCGCTCATCCACACGCTGTTGTCCACGGCAGTTGGCCCTTACAGGGATGGTTTTACCAGATTCGATGTACTCACTGTGCACCCGTGACACAGTGGCACGTGAAAAGCACAGTGACTGCACAACTTCCAAGATGGAGTGACCCATTCGGCAGGGACCCGACAATTTGCCCACGATCAAATGATCTTAGATCCTTCGTCTTACTCATACTGCGTCTGACTCTTACTGATTCCTGTCGCCTCACTCCTTATATTGTCGGATCGCTGCATACATCATGTCGTTTCAGTTTACAGGGCCGCAAACAGCGCCGCATTTGCATAATGCCAGCTGTCTAATTCAATTGCTCTTCAGTGTATAACCTACATGCAATGGATTTCAGTGGATTGCTGTTATTTTGAGACAATTAGTAAAACCACAAAGAAATATGTCCAGGATTTTTCAGATAAGCTGATCAACCTACAAAAAGAGAAGATTTTATTCCCAAAATGCAATCTGCATTTTTTTCTGAAAAGAAAAGTACATTAGTGCTCAATGAAGCTGTGGTGTCATGCGATTTTGCTGAGAATTACTCATTTATTTTGCAAGATGAAGCAGCACAAGGTTCCACTGGAACAACTTAGTGGCAAAAGTTCAGCCACTTGTAGTTTATGACCAAGACAAAGATGATGTCCTAAACCATAGCAGTTATGTCTTCATTTCAGCCTGTCTGATTTACAACACAGTTCTCTTGTTCATGTTTTCCAAAGAAAGCTTCTAGATTTCTTGAAAAATAATTGTCTGCCAAACTTAAAGAAAGTATATTACTTCTCTGATGGTTCAGCAGTGCAATATAAGAACCGCAAGAACGTTGCAAATCTGTGTAATCATTGTGGAGATTTCAATAGCATTGATGCTGAATGGCATTTTTACGTAACAGCACATGCCAAAGGAATGTGTGATGGTGTTGGAGGGACAGTAAAGAGGCTGACAGCCAAAGTTAGCCTCCAGAACCCTCTTTCAAACCAAATCATGACACCTCTGCAGCTGTTTCAATGGCAAAAGGAGAACATTCCTTCAATAACTTTCTTTTATGTGACAAATGATGCTTACTTGGAAGAATACAGACTTTTAGAGACATGGTTTGATGAAGCTGTAACAGGGACACAGAAGTTTCATGCATTCATACCAGTAAGCACAGAGAAAGTGGAGATTTAAGTGTTTTCTGCATCTGAAGAAACTTTGGTACACTATACTAAAGTTAGTTCAGAGGTTGCAGATTGGCCTTTGAACACAGCACAGGTTTTTTAGCCAGTATGTATGATGCGAATTGGTGGGTTGGATGTGTACTTTCAAATGATGATGTAGAACATGAAGCGGAGATCTCTTTCTTACATCCTTGTGGGCAAACAACCTCATTTAATTATCCAAGAAAATTTGATATTCTTACAGTGCCAGGAAACTTCATCTGTTGAAATTGGATCCAGTAACAGCCACTGGTAGAGTGTATCGGTGAAGCAAGAGATGTCACAAGCATCATACAAAAAAAAATTGTGTTATTAAGCAGTTGCACAATGGTATGTGTGCATCTATATTAATAATATAGCTAGGTATCAGGGGCGAACATTCGGGGGTGTGCTAGGTGTGTGGTGCAAGCCCACACAGTTGCAATTTAACCTACATTATCGATATCATTTTTTTCGGATTTATTTCTAATAAAACTCGCCAGAGTTTGTTCTAAGGCCTCGAGTGGTGGTTAAAATTAATTTCCCCCATATAATGTTTTCATTAAGTGGAGAAGGTTCGTTCAGTATGCATACTGCATTCACGCCAAGATCTTCGGGTGTGCTATTTACCAAGCACACGTCGAACCATGTCAAGCAACTGTGATACAAGCGTTCCCCAGATGGTGCTGCAGGTCCCGTTTTTATTTCCCTGCGATTCAAACATTACAGCTGATCTCACAGGGTGTGCTGTCCAAAAGGAGCACCACTTGCAAGTGCAGTCAAGACTTTTTTTGTTGGCCTTGCTTACTGTTCTCCAAAGAGAAAAGTGTTCGGAATAAGAATGGTTATTCCGATCTTAATCATTTAGCAGCAGCAATGCAAAAACATGAGAGCTCCCAGTCACATGTGCAGTCTTTTCTGAATCTCAAGGTATTTGGAAAACAAAGAATTGACACTCTCATTGACAAGCAGAGAGAAATTGAAATAACCCGTCATAATGAAGAAGTGAAGAAAAATAGAGACATCTTGAAAAGAATAACTGATGCTGTATGCTATCTGGCTAAGGAAGAACTTCCTTTCAGAGGTCATGAAGAGTCTGAAGATTCATGTAATCGGGGCAATTATATCGAATTTTTAAATGTGCTCCGTGACCGTGAGCATGACCTTCTTTCAGAGTCATTTAAAATCATCGACTGTATTTTGAGGAACTTCTTCCACTGTACAGAATATCATTAACACTATATCTAATGTGGTTAAAGATGCTATAAACAGAGAAATTACTTCAACCACATTTTGTGGCCATTATCCTCGATGAAACTTCCGATGTCATGACAAAATCCCAGCTTTCAGCTATTTTACGTTTTGTTCATAATGTGCAAATACACGAAAGGTTAATCGGTTTTACCGACGTAAGTGATAACAGAACTGCTAGCATTGGTCTTTTTAAACATGTTTTAAATACAGTTGAGGAATTTAATATTAAGGACAAGTTGGTTGGCCAAACTTATGATGGTGCCTACGTGTAATGAGTGGACATATTAATGGGTTGCAGAGAAAAGTTATTAAGTCCTACCCTTTAGCAATATTTACGCTAACGTTTTGAATTTAGTTCTGAAGCAAAGCCTCTAGAATATCAAGGAATGTCGGGCATTTTTTGAAACTATGAGTGGATTAGTAAGCAGCATACTTTTCTAAATCATCAAAAAGAATATATGCTTTGCAAGATTTTGTTGCTAAAAAATTCCTTCAGTCGTACCAACCAAGTGGAACTTTACTTCCCGTTTAACGAACTGTAAAGTGTTACAGAAGTCAACTTACTGAAATTTTTTTAACACATTGTGGAGAATTCTGGTGAACGGGACGTGGATGCTGCAGTCAAAGCATGTGGGTTTTTGTCTTTCTTGCAAAATTTTAGGACCATTTTGTTTCTAGAAATATTTTTTAAGCTGTTTGCCTATACTGATGTCTTGAATAATATATTACAAAATTCATCGTATGACATATTGTACTGTTGTAAAAAAGTGCACGATACTGTGAAACAGCTTAGGAATGATCAGGAATATGGATTTGATGACATATGGGTTTCTGTAGCAAAAGAAAATCATATGATTGATAAAACAAAGCCTAAAAGACAAAAAACATCTGAAGAAGAGAAAAGCGCAAGTCTTAGATTATACCAGAAAATAGTAGACAGTATATGTCTGGAGATGGAAGAAAGATACTCTTCACTTTGGAAACTTAAATTTTTTCAAATGCTTTGTAGTGAAAAATATGATCAGTATGCAAAAACTTTTCCTGATGGAATCCTAGAAAAATTAAAAGATTTCTACGGGCCACTTTTAGACTACGTTCGGTTAAAAAATGAACTAAAAGTAGTCTTTTTTTCTGATAAATCTGCGAGGAAACCAGTGCACCAGCTTATAAAATTCATACAAGAAACTCAACTTCGGTGTGCATTCAAAGAAACTTACAAATTAGCAGAATTGGTCATGACGATTCCGAGTTCCACCGCTACAGTCGAAAGCTCTTTTTCTGCGATGAAGCGAATACACACCTGTTGTAGAGGAATGCAAACACAGGAAAGGTTATGCAGCTTAAGTTTACTCGCGTTCAAAAAAGCATTGCTGGTGGAACTGAAGAAAAGTCACTCGTTTTACAATGATGTGATCACGCAATTCCTGCAGCAAAGCAGATTAGAACTAGAATATAAGTAAGTGAGGTCAATAAATTTTTAAAGCCTCCTTTGTTGGAAATATGTTTTACCAAGTGATTAAAATGACAGTTTTTTTTTTACGAATTATGTGACTATTTAATAATCATTAAAAAAAATAAGAAATCTGAATTTCTTATGCAAATACTCACTCTAGTACAGTATTTGCATAGGAAAATTCTGATTTTCTTACAATGGAGTGTATGTAAAGATCTTTACCATGAGTAATTAAACAACCATTAAATAAAAAAATGCTTTCCTATGTTCAAAATCAATGCGTGAATTTTTCAGCTCTGATTACATGATAAATTTCTTGCGTGTTTTTGTGTTTTTATTTTCACGTAACAGCGCACACCCAAGGCAAATGGCCATGCAACACCACTGCTAGGTATGCAAAATATGTTAACTTAAATGGTTGCTGCATGTAAAGAAATTCAATTTTCATATGATACCACTTTAAAATTTTGACTGGGCCTTCAAAGTAAATGTGTAGGTTACTAATATGTGTGAATTTTTTGAAAATTATTATTATTTTATTTGAAAATTGTAAAATAGAAGTTTTTAAAGACTGGTAATTTTTTTTTTTTTTACTTAAGAACAGTGTGTGTAATATATCAAATGAAAGCCCTGTTCATAAGCTTTAGAATGAGACCATGCCCAGCTCTGCAGCTGATACGGGTTCTCTTGCAAGCTGCATTTAAAGTTTTGATGCAGAGAGGTTTAGAGGTAATTTTGGCAATTTTGAAAATTTAAAAATTCAAAAATTGGCAATAGGATTTCATTTTTTTTATTTTTTTTTTTTTTGTTTTACATTTGATGTCAATAAACAAATATCCCAAAAATTAGCCAAATCCATGACATCAAATTCCAACATTTATTTTTTGTTGGTTGATTTTGTATGGAATTTCTCTTCTGCTTTCACCTTCCTCTGTTTCTGAAAAAAAAAACTAGTTTCTCTCTATCTCTCTCTGAAGCTAGAACAGAACATTTAGTCACCAAATTCACAACAAATTTGAGTTGTGAAATTTTTTAGAAAAATCTGTGCATTTATAACTATAATTTTACAAAAATAAATACACTATTTACGATCTTGTCCATTTAAAAAGGAAAAGTCTGTTTCAAGGGGATGATCACTTAAGTTGTACTCACTGGATTTGCTACTGAGTTATAAACAGTACGTTAAATATTCTGTAGCAACTGTAGCTTTTTTTTTTTTTTTTTTTGCTGCAAACACTGAACTGCAACTTTTTATCAAAGCCTGTATATTTTGCAGTAACCTTAGTTGAGAGCTCACTTTAAAAATGGCAAAAATTGTGTGTACCAAGAGCATTCCTTCACTTGTATGGACTAGTATGATCAGGACATGAAAGGCACAAAGCACCAGGGTGCATTCAATCCTATAAATATATTTTTTTTTTTATGAAAGAAGAAAAAACGTTACAAAAAGAGCAATGGTTGTATTTTGCTATGGTAAGAGTTTTACTGGAGTTAAAGAACATGGACAAAAGAAATTATACAGTGAACAAAGCTAAAATTTTATTGTTTTATTTCTTCATGCATGCTATCTCCCTGCCACAGGGTACACAGGGTCTGGATCTGGACGGACCCCCCCCCCCCAATTTCATGGTCCCCTGTGAAGTCTTCTTACAAAACATCTTAAAAATTTATAGTTCACATTTTTTTTTTTTTTTAATGAAAGTTTCCTGGAGATTGTCACCACATTTCTCAGTTTTCTGGGAAATGCTTCAAGTACAACTTTGCAAATTGATTTTGCACAAATGAGTTGAACAGCTAACTCAATGTTGTGTTTTTCACTTTAAAGATTGTTGAAGAATTCTCAAATTGCAAAATGGGCTGGATATGTTGCTAGAAGAACTGATTACTGTTGGACAACTGAAATGCTAGCCTGGGTACCAAAGGTCAGGAAAAGACCCAGAAGAAGACTATGTGGAAGATGGGTAGGTGAAATTTGAAAGCATGCTGGAGTGACTTGGAAGATATATGAAGTCAGAAAATTATGGAACAGACCTTCATTCAGCAGTGGATTGGTGACAGTTGACGATTTGTATTGAGTACTTGCATATATATCCTACGGTTTTTTTCTCTTTTTTTATTGTTTTAACTCTCGGAGAAGTTGGTCCCCCTCTGAAATATTGGGTTTCACTGCCCATGCTCCCAGCTAAATCTCATAAAACTGTGGCGACACAGCCCGGTTGAAGTGACATGGAATGAATATTCCCAAGGTCTGCATGGGGCACATTGACAGCAAAACCAAAGTGCTTTTTATCTTTTTAATTACTTTATTTATTGCACCTACATACCTTGATTGACTTTACTGTTTCATCTAAATTCTGGTGTACAAAAGTAAAATGTTCAATCATTTTCTTCTTACTATTTCCTGTTTTTATACTATAGCATATAGCACTCGGGAGAAAGCCATTGCAATGATGAAGTAGACATTTTTAATACCCTAAAACCTTTTGGATGTTTGCATTTTGATATTTACATGATGACATGCTTATTTTTTTTAAATGAATGTAGCACAAATACTAAGTTTAAACCTATGTTTTATCTCATTTTGTTTATAATTTCAGCACAGAAAAGTTATGTGAGTGTGCATGGGGGAAAATGCTACCAAAATTTCATCTTGTACCTGCTTATTTTATTGGAGTCAAAACTACAGCAACCAAACCTCCAATTCAGTTGGTGCCTAGAAATATGATTCTTGTAACTCTGTGAACTGATCCTTCTCCACTAAGAACTTCATAATTCCCTAGCAAGTAATTGCTTCCATTTACCAGTCATTTTCTTACATCAAGAAAACGTTTCTTTTAAAGATAAGATATTTAAAAACGTTGTAGTACTTATGTAACTACAGAGTATTTTCTAGTCAGTGTTCCATTAAATGTTCAAGTTCTGCAAATTTTACCAGCACCATTTACTTTTCAAGCCCTTATTAAAAGCTTAAAAAGTTAACCACAAACTCATTCCTCCCCATTCACTCATTTTTGCAAAATTATCAGAATTCACAAAATAGGAAACAAATGGAAAAACCCATGAAAAAGTCATGCATATTTCTAATGGTATGATAGAAGTTATAGACTATCAGTAAAGCACTGAAGATTTCTTTATGGGAGTGGTCCAAAATATTGAAGCTGCAAATAAAAATACACTGGAGAAAGCATCTACCAAGATATTGGAAAGCGATAAAAATATCTCTGCTATATTCAAGGGCGATTCCAAAGACTTGTAAAATATATATTTAAGCTGAATTTCCGAAGAACTGCATGTCGGCGGGTTTATTTACGTTTGCCAACAATACTCTCCGTGTGCTACTACAAAATATAAATAGTTCCACAATGAAATGTAAAGTAATTTAGACTTTGTTTGTTTGGATGGTCTACACTCAGTTGAATTGATTTTCAAAACTTGCTTGCATTTAGGAGACACTTAATATCACACTTTCATACTGAAGCTCTTTAGCTATATCCTCAGCTGTGGATATAACTCATATCAAAATAAAGAATCTGTGGTCGATATTGTAAATAAACCCACCAGCAACTGCAGTGGGAGAATTATTGCAGAAGTGTCAACTACAGTAGGAGAATCAATGCAAAATGGCACTCTCAAAGCCAAGATCCCAAATATAAACAAATGCAACATACACATGCAGTACTTTGGAAGTACTTCCATATTTAAAAATACATCCAAATATATTTTAAAATAAGCAGCCAATAATAATGAATGAAGAACCAAGTAATGTCTCATGGGAAGGGCCTGGGCCATCTCCAGTGAGAATGTCACTGATCTCTTTTTTTTTTTTTTTTTTTTTTTGATTGGAGGTTTAACGACCACCGTGAGCAACTCAATGGGCTATAAGCAGTCGCCCGTCCCTAATTTAGGGTCACTGGTTCCAGGGAAGGGAGAGAGCCAGTGCCGTAAGACAAACACAACATCCATGCCTGACCGGGATTCGAACCCGGACCCCTTACGGACGAATGATCATAGGCCAGCGCCTTAGACCACTGCGCCACCGGGGCAGCGTCACTGATCTCTATGATATTCATTTGCTTCCATCCTCATTTCATTCCCAACACTTCCCCACTGATTGATCATGAATTCTGAAATGTTCACACTTCCCCATTGATTGATCATGAATTCTGAAAAGTTCACACTTCCACCTAGATCAGCAAAGGATCCACTGGATTTTAAAGAGAATATTACTCAATATTTCTGAATTATACAAATTTGTCAATATTTGCAACATGTAACAGACCTGAAAGTAAAATTAAAATATTTCCCTTGTTCATAAATTTGACCCCCTTACCAAAATACTGCTATCAGTACTTATTATATCCAATGACATATTATGGGTTGCAGCTTATGGCATGTTTATGCTCCAATGCAAAGTGCCACTTTGGTGCCCCTTTGTGAACTTTTCAAGAGAGAAAATTTACGAGGTTTATGAATTTAATGTATTCATATGCATTTTTTGGCTGTTCTGCCCCATTCCACTTCCAACAATTTAAAGGTAAGATGTTTTAGTATCTTTCAAGCACTTAGAAATGAAAATTACTGCATAAACAGTGATTTCATTCACATAAAAAAAAATGTAGGATAGGAACTGCTCCCCTCTCTCTCATAAAATTATTAGGTGTAATAAATTCACCTAGCTGAATTGGTGTTCCTAATGCTGCTTTGTACTCAGAATACAGAGATCAAAAACCCAAGTAATTCCTCAATGTCCTCTATATTTTATTCATGAGAAAAGAATGGCGCTTCATAAAATTTGTTGAGCAAAATTCCACCCCATCATTAACTGTCTCTCCCAGAGTTAAAGGGGAAGAAACTAAGATAGCCTGTGGCCAAAGAGTGAGGAAGGATTAATTTGCCAGTACTGCTTTCAGTAGAAAACCACTCCTTGTTCTCAGCTATAAAATTAAATAAGGCTACATGAGTCCCAGAAATATTTTTTCCCCACACAGGTTATTCAGTCAGCAATTTAAGTTTTTACAAGAGTTGCATTATCAAAGGTGCACCAATGTCTTGCTTACTAGTTTGAGCAGGACCTGTGGATATCCCTCCATAATCAGTTTATTTTAGGAATCAATATCTCAAGCTCTATAAATAACTCCATTTTTATTTATTATGTGTTACAGTGTTTCTGCTCTCAAAATGACAGTACTTCACATTATTTTGCTTACTTAGGTGTAATTTGTCGCTTCATGCTGTGTTTTGTTTCTCACCTCAACTATGACGATGATGGGCAAAACAGTAACAATAATAACAAATAATGGTAACTTGATCTTGCTAGCTACGTTACAAGAAAAGAACCTTTACAAAAAAGTTCGTAAGTTGGGAGCTTTCGACCTTATCTTACGTCTTCATCACGCCAATGGAGGACTAAGATTGTTGCCAGATTCTACATTTGAACTTTATTTTTCATTTTTTGTTGCCAAAACTCAGAATTGATCTCCAGATCATCGGGATGTAGAGAGGAGATTCGGAATTGCAACTCATTGGGTTGAAAATAATTTCCAGGCTTTCATGGTAACGGAGGGCAAAACGATTGCCAAAAGAAATAATTTGTTTTGCTTCGTTCCAGCGGGGAATTGCAGATGCGTCTTCCATTGTCAAAATAGACAAGGCTGTATTAGGATTGGCTTTCAAAACATCTTTTTTATGTTCTAAAATTCTGTGGTTAATGCTCCTGTATGTGCTTCCAATGTATAAGTTATCCCCTATTGAAGAAGAGATAGGAATACAGTAAACTCCTGGGAGGTCCAGATTTTCAACTTAGTAGAAGTTTCAAGATGTTGTTTGTTTTTTTTTTGGTGGGGGGGGGTTAATGGCAAGATGGTAGCCATAACTTCTAAAAAGAATCTAACTTATAAGCATAGGAAGGATAGTAAGAAAGAGAACCAGATAATTTCAGGTTTTCTTTCTTTTGAGGATGGAGGCATTCAATTTTTGATTTGTTTTCATATTTATTTAAGAGGGAGTTGACTGTAAGAGCTGGGAAACCATGAGAGAGGACTATTGTAGAAATTTTGGAAAATTCTTCTTGAAGGAAATGTTGGTTGTTGCAAATGATATGAGCCCTGTGGATGTAAGACTTCAATGCTGCAAGCTTACAGAGATGCAGAGTGAAAGATTTGTAGGGAATGCTGTTAGTGGCCGCAGAAGGTATACGATAGGCGGAATGAGTCATGGAGAGATCTGAGTTTCTGCAGATCGAGACATCCAGGAAATCAAATTTGTTGTTTACTTCCTTGGATTTAGTGAGTTTAATGGAAGGAAATTTTTCCGTGATAATGATTTTGATGGAAGGAAAAAATGTCCTTCTATCAAACTCACTAAATCTAAGGAAGTAAAAACAAAATTGATTTCCTGGATGTCTCCATCTGCAGAAACTCTGATCTCTCCATCACTCGTTCTGTCTATCATAAACCTTCTGTGGTCACTAACACCATTCCCTACAAATCTTTCACTCTGCATCTCTACAAGCTTGCAGCTTTTAAGTCTTACATCCACAGGGCTCATATCATTTCCAACAACCAACTTTCTCTTCAAAAAGAATTTTCCAAAATTTCTACAATAGTCCTCTCTCATGGTTTCTCAGCTCTTACAGTCAACTCCCTGTTAAAGAAATATGAAAACAAATCGAAAAAATTGAATGCCTCCATCCTCAAAACAAAGAAAACTTGAAATTATCTGGTTCTCTTTCTTACTATCCTTCCTATGCTTATGTTACAGATTCTTTTTAGAAGTTATGGCTACCATCTTGCCATTAACCCCCCCCCCCCCCCAAAAAAAAAACATCTTGAAACTTCTACAAAGTGATAGGGACAAAGTTGAAAATCTGGACCTCCCAGGAGTTGACTGCATTCCTATCTCTTCTTCAACAGGTGATAACTTAACTTACACATTGGAAGCACATACAGGAGCATTAACCACAGAATTTTAGAACATAAAAAAGATGTTTTGAAAGCCAACCCTAATACAGCCTTGTCTATTTTGACAATGGAAGACATCTGCAATTCCCCACTGGAACGAAGCAAAATGAATTGCTTCTTTTGGCAATCGTTTTGCCCTCCGTTACCATGAAAGCCTGGAAATTATTTTCAACCCAATGAGTTGCAATTCCGATTCTCCTCTCTACATCCCAATGATCTGGAGATCAATTCTAAGATTTGGCAACAAAAATAGGAAAATTCAAATGCAGAATCTGGAAACAATCTTAGTCCTTCATTGGCGTGATGAAGACCTAAGATAAGGTCGAAAGCTCCCAACTTACGAACTTTCTTGTAACATAAGTAGCGTGATCAAGTTACCTTTATTTGTCACCTCAACTAATCAGCTAGTGTTGCAGAGTAAGGTAAGAAGTAATACTGCTTCACTTAGATGAGAATTAACTGTACCCTGGGTCTAGGAAACATCCACAGCTTTTAAAGCTGAAATGTTCCTGCTTTGATTGGCTCCTCTACTTTTACATGTGTACCAAACTTACATTTCAGCGTGTGTTGTGCCTTAGCAAGCAAAAAGCCTTTTGCTTAGCTTGGCACCCTTCTGACATTTGAGAAGTTATTTCACTTCATTATTTTATTGGCGGGACATATGATAACTTACATATTATTATATTTATTTATTTTTTATGTATATATGGGTAAAAAATATCTTAATATCTTATTTTTGTGTTCAGGCAACACTTTTATTAGTGTATTTTTTTGGGGGGGGGGGTGCATCAGTGGACACCTGTCCTTAATTTAGGGCCACTGGTTCCAGGGAAAGGAAAGAGCCAGTGTTGTAAGACAAACATAACATTCATGCATCACTGGAATTCGAACCTGGAACCTTCTCAATGATTAGAAGTCCAGCACCTAGACCACTGCATGCTGTGCTGGGGTGGCTCATTAATGTTATCCTGCACTTTAATGTTTTTTTCTGTTTGGAAGAACAAAACTGCATGTTTTCCATTCCATATCTTTTTCTGCAGTTTGTTTTGATTTAATTCCTGCATAATTATTCTGCATGATAGAATAGTGGACACATTCAACGTTTCTGCACAAGAATTTCAGTGAAAACACGAATCTTGTAAAAACTTCAATTGAATCCCCAACCTGTAAAGAATTTGAACTGAATGCCACCACTGATTATGCTTCTTTAAAGGATATCTGGTCAAACAGAATTATTCAGAAAAGCTCAAGAGTTTAGTAAAGGTCACGATTTATTTTTAACTCAACAAATATTACAGCCCACAATTAAAGAAAAATTTCGCGATTAAAGCACGGCTTTTTATAATTTTTTAAATAATAAGAGAAATGAATTATTAGCCACAGCTCGAAAACTCTGACTCCGTTTAACTTTATACTTAACACACTTGTCTACTATCAAAAATCTTTATCAGATATTCAACAAGAAATACCTAACATTCCTCGTTTAAAGAAAACAGAAAAATGCCAACAAAGATTTAAACATTTTCTACAAAGTTGCAAAAAAAAAAAAAAAAAAAAGATCACATTCCTGAAAACCTACCTCACTTTAAATACAAAATACCAGCAACAGTTTTTAGCGTAGAGATAGTCCTCGGTAGACACAACAGACGACGCACAACTAGAGCGAAGTTGCCGAACTTATGGTTACGGTCTATTTAAACTACGACTTATAAAGTTATGCCAAGACCTGTTTGATGAGAAGGCCTACACATCGAGCAGTGTAGTTAGCTACCACCTAGCATGACGGCTGCTTAAAATTCTCACTGTGTAGCGCAAGTTACGCACATAGAAAAACCAATCTAAACACGAAACAATGGACCTTATTCGTCAGCTTCGACCTTATTCATGTGACGTCAGAAGTGGATTTCTGCGTACCAACATGGCTGTTGATTCAATGTTTTCGCTATTTGATTATCCCTTACTGTTGCCTAATTTTTACAATCCTAACGCCATGGATTCTGCCAAGGAATTAATGGAGCTACAGGGCGAAGAAGAAGAAATTAATTTCTTAGAAGAACAAATCAAGGTTGCAAAACTATACAAAGACAATTTTGTGTTCGATGTTTATTTCGCATGATGCAAGAAAGCATCGCCGTTAGTAATAATGAAGTTTTTAATGTAGCATTTATCGTACACGATATATTAAATTTTCATGTTCTTATTGCCAGACATTGGCGAAATATCTGAAACATAAAATTTAATACCTTGTTTTCTAAAATAAAAACATTTAAAAAGCTCAGACAAATACGTAATAAGGAAACAAACTAGGGTTCGCACGCTAGGCAATCTGCTTAAAAATTAAATGAATGCGTAACATTAAATAAAAGAGAAATTATAGATATGTTTGTTTTATTCTTTGAGGAAAGTAGAACTTAATTCCTAATTTACCGATCCAAATATTCCATCAATTTTCACCTACCTTTTTTTTTCTTTTTTTTTCTTTTTTGAAATTGAATTTTTTTTTTTTTTGATTGGAGGTTTAACGACCACCGTGAGCAACTCAATGGGCTATAAGCAGTCGCCCGTCCCTAATTTAGGGTCACTGGTTCCAGGGAAGGGAAAGAGCCAGTGCCGTAAGACAAACACAACACCCATGCCTGACCGGGATTCGAACCCGGACGCCTTACAGACGAATGGTCATAGGCCAACGCCTTAGACCACTGCGCCACCGGGGCGGCGAAATTGAAATTCGAAGGAATATTACGATGTTTCAACTGCCTATGATTTGTAGTGTCATAATATCCAAAAGCTTTTCCGTTAAAGTGGACAGAACATATTGGAGAGTGCACATCGGAATGGAAATCACCGCGTTTCATTTTACACAGACATTCCCTTAATAATTTCGTTTTTTTCAGCGGAAAATTAAAGAATCTTTTTCTTTCGCCTACACAATTTAGTTTGCAGGATTTATTAGCACAACCATACGATGAGCAAAAGTTATACATGCCGTTAATAAATTTACGAAAATCGCGTTTTTCCTGCACCCTTGCAACGTAACACCATGTTATAGCGTCTAGAAGGGAAAGTGTGCCGAGCGCCTAGCGTACGTAATGATTGGCGTGGATACCGAAATTTGTCCCCTTCGTAGATGGCGCTTCGATCGCCTTCCCTTCCCTCTTTCTTACTGTGATGGGAGCGGGAAACTAAATTCGTGTTGCTTACTGTGAAAAGAACGGTAATTTAGACGAAAACGTGTTATGTTTTAGGTTTTAGAAGGAATGTGGATTACCTAAATATTGTATATAAGTTATACTTAGCTCATTATGCGGAAGAGAAATAACCATAGTTTTGTGCCAGGTTGCAATACTCAGTACAAAAACAGTAAGCCGTCACTCTTTGGAATACCCAAAAATGATAAACTTTTACAGCAGTGGCAAAGATTGATTCCCGGTGCAGATGTGCAGATAAAAACTTACGACAAATTTAGTGCTGTATGTGAACTGCACTTTGAGAGATTTGTGGTTCGAAATTTTGTGCATAAAATAAATGAGGAGACTGTGTTAATACCCAGAGATCGGCCCATCTTGACACCAGATGCAATTCCAACAATATTTCCAAACCTTTCCCCATTATTTGTCAAAAACTCTGGCAAAATACAGGAAAGTTAGGAAACCGATGATAAGCCTGATGGTAATTTAAATAGCTTGGAATTCACTTCCCAAAGAGTTACACGGAACTGCCTTCTGAATATCACAGCCTTCAGTATTTTGGGGTAAGCAAATTCCTGCAAATAATTCAAAGTGCATAATTTTCCATGTTCATTCATTCAAATGTGAATTGTCAAATTCATTGACAACAGAAAAACTGGTTGTTGTTACCAAAAGTTAACCAGAGGTTACCTGTAAAGTGTATTTACGTGGAATAAAAATTAACTCAGTTTCTAATATTACTTCTAAAGATGAATCAAAATCCATTATTCGAGACACTGATAGGCTAACAGTATGTCATGGCACAGGCTCCATTTCAGAATTTGAAAATAACATGAAGTACCTTGAAAGTGGAGTTATTTTTTAGAATAATTTGTACAGCAAAAATTGTGTAACGAAAGGAACAACAAAGACTTGCCTCAGATGTAAGTATCTGCAGGGCTTACTTTTGCACAAAATAGCTTATCATAGAAGAAAGGCTACATTTAAAAATAAGTATCAAAATACAGTTCGGAAAATCAACAGGCTGAAGAAACTAGTTATTTCGCTCTCTAATTAAACTTAAATAAAAAAAAAAAAGGAATTTTACAGAACTTTCCATTAATGAAAAAATAGCAGAATTACGCATTAAGCAGCAGCAAATGGTTATTCATTGTTATAAGGCAGCAAAAAAGAAATCTGCAAGAGGTATGTCATATACCAAAGAATGGTTACTTGAATGCTTACTAATGCACATAAAAAGTCCAAAATTGTACGAGCACATACGGAAACACAAAATCATGATCCTACCTAATAGAACAACTATTAGAAAGTATATTTCAAATTACAACAGCAGTTTTGGATTCAATGCACTGACGTTTGAAACTATTTCAAAGAAAACAAGTGAAATGGAGCCTTTTGCAAGACATGGTGGTATATTAATAGATGAAGTGAAGCTTACAGAAAAACTGCATGCAAAATCATCTGGTGAAATATTAGGGTTTGTTCATATTGGGCCATACACTTCAAAAACTGTTAAGTATACCCCATGTAATCACGGACTGGTAATGGTGTTTCAGCCATTAAATGGAGATTGGACCCAAATAATTGGTGTTTTTGCCACAAGTAACAATATAAGTGGAACTTTGCTAGCAAAATTAATTATTAAAGCTGTTATTCTCACTGAAAATGCAGGTCTGTTTGTTAATTTCATTACGTGTGATGGGGCTTCTTGGACCAGGAATATGTGGAAGACATTTGGTATATCAGCAGACTGTTCTGGAACTAAATACAGCATTATGCATCCTACAGATTGTTCTAGTTTACATTTCATATCAGATTTTCGCCAGTCAAAGCGAGCCTTGCTTCATCGTAGCTCAGCTATTTAGAGTCAGGTCGATGCTTAGCAAATTCAGTTATACAGGTAAACACTGGGGAAGAAATATTTCTTCTTATTATACGTGGGAAATATATCTCTATAAGCAATCTGAAATCACATATTTACTGTTACGTAACTGAAATCAAACGATCGTCCATGGAATGGAAACATGTCACCTCCCCAACAAGGAAGACGTGAAAAGTCCAACTGTCTCTGTCTGCGGGAGTGGTCATGATGACTGTGAATCTGTTGTTTACACAGAATTTCTGTCAAAAGAGACAACCATCAAGTGACTCATATTGCCAAACACCATTAAATTTGCGAAATTCAATTAAGGACAGATGCCGGGGTAAGTTGAGCGAAGGTGTCACACTGATGTCCAAGAACATTACACAGCACGGAAAACTAAGGGAATTGCTGCATTAATTCAAGTCGGAATTGTGGCAGCATCCACCTTACAGCCCCAACTTATCCCCATGCGGCTACCATTTGTTCGGTAAAATGAAACAGGAGCTTAGTGGACAATGATTCCCAACGGATGAGGCTGTGAAAAGTGCGGTCCTTAACTAGTTGCACCAAACTGGACTTTTCTTGTACAGGTATGGGAAAGTTAATCGCACGTTCCGATAAATGTTTACAGTCCTTAGGCGACTATGTCGAAAAATGAATTAATGTTGTAAACCAACATACATCCCCTGAGTATATCCTTGATTTTTTTATTCAACAGTGTAACTAACTTTTTGATCCACCCTCATATTATTAAAGCACTTTGCTACAATTCAGAAATTAATTTTTTAGTTTGTTTTAAAAATTAGCATAAATACTACATTTGGATAAAGTATCAACTTACCTATTGACTATGAATTTGTCTTGTATCTTCAAGCGGAACAAAGTAAAAAATACTATTAAAAATAAACAAATGGGTCCATTCTTTTACATAAATGTACCTCAAATGTCTGTTTCAAATAGTTTGAAAGAAGGAAGTCATCACAAGCTAAACAGTATTCAGCTTCAGATTGTTACCCAAACTTCCTTTATGTGATAGCATCTGCAACAAAGTTATAGATACACACAACAAAATAAAAAAAGAATTCTTGCTAACCAATGGCAGAAATTAAGACATCTGTTTCAAATAGTTTGAATCATCACAAGTTACATCAAAATTATCTCAGCTTTAGATCCTCCAGTGTGTGTTACCATCTGAATATTTTATGTATGAGTTATGTCAATTATTTTCTTTACCTAAAATCTACTCTTGTAATGTTCATACCTGTGATCTACTTTTTTATAAAACATATTTGATATCACTTTTTAGATTAGACAACATTTTTAACAGTATAAATAAATATTTCCCACACATTTCTAAAGGAATTAAGCAGAATTGGTTAGTAGTTTTTCATAACACTAGGGAATTTATACATTTTACTAACATTCTTTACTAGAAGCCAAATTTGCTCATTATAGTAAAATTAAATTTTTACTTTCAATATACCTACTATAAATGTCAAGCTAAGCACTAGTACACACACACACCAGTGCTGAGACGGGCCGAGCCCGAACCGGGCGCTGGCTGTGTAATACTTACTGGAGTTCGGGCTTGGAGAGAGGGGAAGAATTTTCTTCCTTTTTCTTTTAATGTGATTTTATATAATTTAGCACACGAGACTTTTTTACACTTTCTAGTTGTGAAAGAGAATTCTTCAGCAACTGGGTCAAATGGGGAGTAGGAATTCTGCAGGGCTATCCATTCCGGGCTTGGATAACAAAATACCATAGGCCATGAATTACAGGATTTCTGCCAAGGATAAGTTTTAAGAAGCATAGATAGTAGATAGCAAGCTGACGGAATTTTGCTCCCTACCTCAAAGGGGCAGCTCCCTGCTAATTCTATTGAGCAACATACGACATAGTTTGTTGTGCCTCCAGATGTCCCCCCCTCCCCCAAAAAAACATTTCGGGAATAAATGAATGGTTAAAGGTAACTATAGAAATAGATAGACATCCCTTCTCCACTCCGCAGTTGAGAAAGACATCAGTTAATTGCATGGGTAGGAAAGAGTGGAAGTCTGGAAGACTTTTTTCAATGCTTAACAGGTTAATCATAGTTTTCGGGCTCGTTCGAGCTGACATACTTCAGGCTCAGGATCTTGAAATTCAGCCCGAACTCAGCTCTGACACACACACACACACAGTAACACTTCAGTTAATTTCTCACAGGTGTTTTTATCAAAAATTTTATGGCAATGAAGTCATAGTGGTAAGTATGAAAAATAAGAGAAATTTCCTGGAATTTTTTGGTACAGTATTGAAACATAAACAAAAATGCTACAATATTACTGCTAACATTTATTAATCTGAAAATAAGTGACATGGAACTCGTACGGGTATGGTGTCGTTGAGGGACTAGCCGGACCCCATGACGCGAAGGAGTACAGCATCATCTTCCACGGAAAGAAAATAGTCCATAGATTTTCAAATGAATTTTGACAGATGAAATCAAACCTGCTAGTAAATGAGGACCTCTGGTCCATTTTGAAGACGGGCAACCACTGCACAAACAGTATTAGTTCCAATTTGAAAAAAAAAAAAGACACCACCAAATATTAAATACAAATCTTCAGTACAGAATGCCACCAACCACTCCGCATCACTGTGTGAATATGTGATGAAGCAGAAAAAAGATTGGAAATATGTTACGAGAAGCTAACTGAAGTACTGCTTCCTGGTATACAAGTTTCAAATAAAATTAAACCAAATATGACGGATCTTTACTTTCCAGTTTCAAAGATAACTTTTCAGAAATGTTATCTTCATTTATTACAGAAGAAAAATACATTTCAATACTTTAACCAACCTGGCTATACACTTTTGCATATAAAATATTTGATAAGTTTGAACTCTTTTCCTATCTCAGGACTTACTCTGTGCACACTATGCACTAAGGAGAGGCACACAAAACTAAGCGTTCAGACTTTCAACTTCTTAATTTTCCTTTCACGTGATTTCAAATAATTTCAGTTGTCATGTTTGGCTTTCACTAAGTTGTTCAAGAGTATTTTCCAGCTGAGGAGAGTTATGTTTTCCTATTTAGTTTTCAAGCTACTCATACACAAACATTCCACGGAAAATGAACAAGGAAATCTAAAATCAGAACTTTGTCTGTTTAAATGTATGCAGCAGATTTTGTATAAGACAATTGGTATGGCAAAAGTTGTAAGTCTCCTTTTGACTTCTATAATTTAACTAGCAGCCACTAACACTGCAACACTGTGGCATGGCAAATTTTGGCAATTCCTGTAAAAAGAATTACACCTTTTAATACAAGTGAAGAACTAGATATGAAATTTTTAATCGAAAGTAGTTCCCTATGTTTTGTACAGTTAGAATAAAGTTGATCATGCAAGTTTTTCAACATAATCTGTCCACACTGTTCAGACAGCTTTAGTAAATTCAATCAGACAAATGCTATATCACAGTTGCATTAAGTTACGAAATTAAAAATGTACTCTTTAATTCAGAGACACATTACAATGCAACAACAGTTCAAGCATTAATTTCGTAAAGAAAGGGCTAACGATTGTTGGAGATGCAAATGTTATACAAATTACGAAGGCTAATTTCCTGAAAAGTTGCCCTGATTTCTGGTAATATTCAAGCTCTATGTGAATCGGCATTGGCAAAATATATTAATTATTCTATTTGAAATAAGAATTCAACACTACAGAATAACTCACTTCTTTATACTTCACTATTCACGAGACATGAACAGATTTCAACACGTGTGAAACTAAGATCTACTCATTAAACCTATAATTATTACTAAAACTAAATAAAACGTTTACTAAGAATTAACCTTACCTTAGAAATATAATAATACCTACCTTACAAAACTATACGTGTATCCAAATGGCAATAAACGGAACACTCACTCAATACAAACAAATGTGAACCAACAATGAAACGCAATGGCTGTTCAACCGATTGACTTAGCGACAGCACTAAGTTGTGCACGTGACTATTTCGCACCGTAGCCTGTCTTTTTCGTCAGATTCGACTCAGCTTACCACTAGCCGCTACTAAGTGACATACATTTAAATTTTCCAAACAGCACTTCTTTACTTGGCACATACAAGCCATTTGTTAGCCTTTGGTAGGCATTCTTCGAGGAGGTAGCATATCAATTTAAATCACGCATAATTATACTTTCAATTACATTTGCCGACGCTGCACTCTGCGCCAGACGTAGACATTTCACTGAACCATAAAATGTGTTTCCATAATCACACACTTAAGAAAATCGTACATATCCTAATCCAACCCCTGTTGTTTGGTTCACATTGCACAACAGTACACACAATCTTTGACACAGACGCCGTCTGCAGCGCCGCGATGCGGCGTGGGACATATTTCGAACGCAGATTTTGAGTTCGCACGGCACACTTCCCCTTTTAGACGCTATAACCATGTTAAACAATGGGAAAACGCACGTAAACAAACTCATGTTGGTCCTCGGCCACGGAAAGGCTTTCCCATGATGCAATGCGAGGTGAATAAGGTCCATATGTAGTTTTACGTGAGTCTCGGTACAGATTTCTTGGTTTCCATAAGTCGGTGTGAGTGAGAAAGGAGTTATGTGGTCTGATCGATCCTTATTTTATTTTATTTTTTTGATTGGAGGTTTAACGACCACCGTGAGCAACTCAATGGGCTATAAGCAATCGCCCGTCCCTAATTTAGGGTCACTGGTTCCAGGGAAGGGAGAGAGCCAGTGCCGTAAGACAAACACAACATCCATGCCTCACCGGGATTCGAACCCGGACCCCGTTCGGACGAATGATCAGAGGCCATCGCTTAGACCACTGCGCCACCGAGGCGGCGATCGATCCTTTACTGTTATCTGTTTTGTTTTTTTGTTTTTTTTATTGGGGTTTAACGACCACTGTGAGCAACTCAGTAGGCTGTAATAAGTCGCTCGTCCCTAATTTGGGGCCACTGGTTGCAGGGAAGAAAGAGAGCCGGTGCTGTGAGACAAACACAACTTCCATTGCTCACCGGAATTCGAACCCGGCCCCATCTCGGACGAATGGTCAGAAGCCATCGCTTTGACCACTGCGCCACCGAGGCGGCTGTTATCTGTTGAATATTGTAGATTCCACTGGAAAAACTTGAAGCCGTAATGTTCCTTATATAATGTTTTTGTGCTTAAACACTGCTCCAGCCTTTCTTTCATGGATATATTAGTGTGTTTCACGAGGAGTGTGAATACAGTGCTTAGTTCGGCAATGCTCTGTGCTAATTATCTTTTCCACGCGGAATCTGCAGAAGGCCTTGTATACTGCGATCTTATTTTATGTATGAAATCATATCTTAGCATTTATTTATTGCATTTTAGAAATATATACGCCCCTAATATTAAAAAAACCGCCCAAGGGTGAATTTTTTACGGTAATTCTAAAAAGGATTCTTTGCACACCTTGATTATTGTTCAAAGGTGTAATTTCTTTCTTTCTTTATTTTTCTTTGGAGGAGATGCGGACCACCGTGAGCAACGCCAAGGGCTATAAGAAGTCGCTGATCTCTCATTTGGGGTCAATGGTTCCAGGGAGGGAGAAAGCCAGTGCTAAAAGCAAACATACTACCCATGCCTCATCTGAGAATCAAACCGGACGGTGGCGGAGACAGGTGTGAAGTGTTTGATATAAAATGTGAATCCATGAAAAAATGCAGCTCTTTCTTTTAAAGAAGGTCAATCTTATTTTTCAAGTAAGCAAGCTGGTCAATGATGTCATCTTAAAACACCTGTTTAGCTAGAAGTTCGGGGAAAAGTTATTTTTGTATCGCGATATTATATAACGATGATAGTCTTTGTTGGGCAGTAATGTTCCTTAAGTAAATTTTTATTCGCGGTTCGAAACACCAAACAGAAAAGCCGCCTCGGTGGCGCAGTGGTCTAAGCGATGGCCTCTGGTCATTCGTCCGAAAGGGGTCCGGGTTCGAATCCCGGTGAGGCATGGGTGTTGTGTTTGTCTTACGGCACTGGCTCTCTGCTTTCCCTGGAACCAGTGACCCTAAATTAGGGACGGGCGACTGCTTATAGCCCATTGAGTTGTTCACGGTGGTCATTAAACCTCCAATAAAAAAACAAAAAAACAGAAGAACTTCTTTTTACTGGCAATGTGGATAGCCTTCACGTTGCGGGAGTGAAGTATTTTGAAACTGTGATTCGCACCTCCTCACATGGCTACACGCAGTTACAAGGTCGTCTATTCATCAATTCGTACTGCCATTTGAAACGGCGTGCTTCTCTCACCCTTCTAGCTTGCTTTTTGTGGGGGGAGGGGCAGAATTGGAGGTTTAACGACCATCGTGAGCAACTCAGTGGGATATAAGCAATCGCTAATCCCAAACTTAGGGTTGCTGGTTCCAGGGAAGGGAGGAGACAGTGCCGTAAGACAAACACAACACTCATACTTCACGGGATCCGAACCCGGACCTATCTCGGACGAATAGTCAGATGCCAGCGCTTAGACCACTTGTCACGTTACTGGTACTTGATAGGAGCATAAGAGGAAATCTAGAGACTGTGAGATGTTTCCTTGGAGCGCCTCTTCAGCATTTCCCTGTCCTTTCATGGGGATTTGCATATGGCTGGAGTGCGTATGCTGAACTCTTTGTTCGAACGTAATATAAAAGAACACGTAACCAAGAATCGGGGCTTCTTTTGTGCCATTTGCTCTGTCGTTGGATTGAACTGTTCCTAGAGAATGTGGCCTCTGTCTTTTCTTTTCTATTGTTCTTAGCATAGCAGTTGGAAGGAATGTTGGTGCCGGAATGACTGGCCTGGTCGTTCAAGTTATGACTACTGATTAGATGATTCACCTGATATATAGGGTTATGTGCCTGTGGGAGCTTGGAGTCAAAAAGAGAATATGCATGTGACGATTCCCCGATGCCGATTGGGCCGAGACGTTAAGTCAATGCCAGATACCGCCGGAGCTGTACAGTGACTTACACTGGACTGATTCTTGGTAGCCATTTTTCACTGGACTATTCCTATATGTTCAGTTGCACGAGTTTATTCCCCGATGCCGTTTGGGCTGATCCGATTTGTCCATGCTGGATGGAGCTGAGAAATGTCCTATGCAGTTGTCTGCTCCGAATAAGTACTTTCTTGCTAGATGATGGTTGTTCGATTTCGCTACGCTGTTGCTGATGTCGGCTATCATATCTCTTAAGGAAAACACATTTGAATTTTGAAGTTAAAATTGAGAGGTTTTTTGATTTAACAAATATGTAGTTGAGTTGAATGTCAATCCATTAAACTAAGGTAACCAGATTTTTTTTAGAACGAAATTGATGACAAAATGGCATGTTGTCCTCAATTTCAATGTAAAATTGAAGACAATTTAGTTTCAAAATGAGGACATGACTGAGGACAACGTCTGACACGTTATAGTAAAGCCGAAGATTTTTTTTTTTTTTTTTTTTTTTTTTTTTTTTGAGGTTTAACGACCACCGTGAGCAACTCAATGGGCTATAAGCAGTCGCCCGTCCCTAATTTAGAGTCACTGGTTCCAGGGAAGGGAGAGAGCCAGTGCCGTAAGACATACACAACATCCATGCCTCACCGGGATTCGAACCCGGACCCCTTCCGACGAATGATCAGAGGCCAACGCCTTAGACCACTGCGCCACCGGGGCGGCACCGAAGATTAGCAAAGAATATTATGATTTGAATCACAATTGTCCAGTTCCTTGGGAAAACATACGATGAATCTGAAGGATGATTTTCACGTGAAATAAGTGTAAAATAGCAGTAAAATACTATAGTGCAGAAAATTACTCCCAATAAATTTTAAATGTTACTCAAAGGGAGCAGCACATGCAAACAAAGCTGCATTTTGATTTTGTACCAAAATTTCATTGTGATTCTGTATAGGAAAATATATCTGAAACCAGAAAATTACTATACTTAGCGGACAGAAATCATGGAATACCTGTAAGAAGTCTTAGAACTCTCAGTGGAATCTATCAAATACAACCAAATTTAGCGTCATTACTTATTTAATTGCAAGAAAGTTGATGCTAAAACAGATAAGATGACCTATAAATATATTAAAGCAGAAACGAAATAACACCATGATTATCGAGATGGCTGGATTGGATGCTTCGGCATGTCTCCCATTAATATTGTAACTTCTAACTTAATTCATGGAAAAATTCATCCACTTCGGAAAATAGTTACCTTTGAGTCATTTAAATAAGTATTTGATGCTAAATTTGGTTGCATTTGGTCGTGAGTTCTAAGACCTTTTTTTGCTTTCTTTTTCCTTTTAACTTTTTGGGGAAATTTCAAAAATTGAGGACAAAAAATAAGAAATTGGCGACATTTGGCGTCCTGATTTTGTACGGAATTGAGGACGAAGCATTGAAATTAAGGACTGTCCCCAGAAAAGAAGGACTTCTTGTTACCTTACATTAAACAGTTAAAATGAATTCAATGTCTAAGTTTTTGTGCACTGTCGCTACTTAACTTAATTTAAGAATGACAACACTTTTAAGACAGTCCTCCCTGCAGGGGTTATTGAGCTAGCTTGGGTCGCGCAAAGAGATAGTTGCAGGTTGGACCGTCGCACACTACACCACCAGGGTAGCTAGCTTTAATTTCGAAACGGAAGAGCTTTCGTTTCAAAGCCACATTTTCCAGAAATCATTCTGGTAAACGAAAACGTGACTAATTTTAAAAATCCGCTAAATCATTCGAAGAATTTTTTTCATAAATTTTAGGTGAAGTGGCACTTCACATGACGAGCTACCACTGAAACCAGGGCATTCTGGGACAAATGGTTCGAAGCCAGCGCTTAGTCTACTGAACCACAGGGAAGGCGAAGTCCAGTATTCTGAATGTCCGTTCGTCTTGGTGAAATTTATTGAGTTATTTCTGGTGAAAAAAACTGGGTGTCATTTTTTGAGCTGATCGCGCTGGCCGAATAGTCATAGGCGAAGGTTTCTGGCTATTCGTCGGAGCTGAGCTCTACTATAGTCCCCGATGAGGCATAGGTGGGCCGCCCCGGTGGCGCAGTGGTCTAAGGCGTTGGCCTCTGATCATTCGTCCGAAAGGGGTCCGGGTTCGAATCCCGGTGAGGCATGGATGTTGTGTTTGTCTTACGGCACTGGCTCTCTCCCTTCCCTGGAACCAGTGACCCTAAATTAGGGACGGGCGACTGCTTATAGCCCATTGAGTTGCTCACGGTGGTCGTTAAACCTCCAATCAAAAAAAAAAAAAAAAAAAAGAGGCATAGGTGGTGAATTTGTCCTACTACCCTCTCTTCCCTGAAACCAGTGGGCACAAGTTCGACGGTCCACTGCCTAAGAGTTACTTTTAGATCTTTAAACTTTGATACCAAAAAATCAAAAAGCAAAAACAACTTTGTTGATACATATTTATCGGTGGCGTATATTCGAGGCTAGCTAGGCTAGCTGCGAAGCCCATAGAATACACGAATAAAATTGAATTAAATGTACACAAATAAGTCGATTATCAACTGTATTAAAATATGTCTATGCTTTCGCTGCGAAAAAAAAACGCGTACGGATTCGTTTCTTTGATTTAGTCTGGCGAACGAAAACCAACGTCATAACGCAAGCAGCTCTTCCAGTCTTCGCAATTCTGATGCAAAAACCTTCCGTACGATCGCCTGCTAGCGTTTCCATGACAACATGAATCAGCTGGGAGAGTGAATGGGCCATTGCTTTGGCATACGGTTAGCTCAGAAAAATGACTTAGACTATTTCAGTCACTTGCATACTCCCGCCCCCATAACTGTTTCGCAAGAGTTGTTTCAGTTTTTGTGAAGTGTCAATGAATTTAAATCTTATTGTTCGAACGTAATATTCTAAAATAATCACAAACAGTTTTCCGGAAGTAATCACATACAAGCTGTTCTGGAGTAATCACAATACCGCGGGAAAAAAAGGAAGAAGAAAGGTACTCAAGAGGTATAATACATTTATATACATAATTCCACTATTTACACTTAGCATCACACTCACGGTTCAGCCATCATGAGGAACCCCGACTCTGAAGGATACCAGATATCCTTTACAATTAATGAAGCTGTAAGTAATTGCGTCCTCTGGCAGACTAGCAGCAAAAACCTAGAGGAGTCACTTAAATCATAACACCCCTCCTCCTAAGTTATGAAGTCCTCGAAACGTTTCGGTTTCACAATTTGTCGCTGTGGTCTTCTTGGAGTCAATTCAGCATCAGAATCTTTAGACACTGGTACAACAGGAAGTTCAGTAACAGTATTTTCCAGAGGAGAAAAAGCACTGGAATCTAAAACTTCTGGAACGGTTACAAGTGTTTCTACTTGTCGTTGTCGCATCTGATCCACATGGCGCTTCATAGTGTCGCCTGTAAGTGTTATCGCCTTGTAGGAAACAGGACCGATACGTTGAGAAACGGTAGCAGGAATCCACACTGGCTCATCTCGATGATTCTTGATGTACACAGGATCATCTGGCTCAAAATTACGTAGACTATGTTGTTCGAACTGCTTCCTCGCATAAACTTCTTGCTTAACTTTACGATCAGTAGTAAGGTCTGGATGGAGGCAGTCTAAGTGTGTCTTTAGTCGCCTAGACATTAATAGTTCAGATGGACTGAACCCCGTAGAAGATGGAGTGATGTGTTGGCGTGGCAGAAAATTAGCTAAGCGCTTCCTCCAAGACCCGTGTGTTATTCTTTTGAGAGAATCCTTAGTAGTCTGCACCATTCTTTCTGCTTGACCATTAGCAGCAGGACGGTAAGTGGAGATCAAGACTCGTCGAATGGCATTATTACGTAAGAAGGCTTCATAAGCAGAAGATGTAAACTGAGGACCATTGTCAGTAACCACTACATCAGTAATACCATGAGTACTAAAAATTTCTCGCAGGACATCAGTAGCAGCACTGGTTGAAGTAGATGGCATGTGTCTTACCTCCAACCACTTTGAGTAGTAATCCATAAGGATTAAGAAATTTTGTCGATGGTATGGTCCCGCGAAATCAACGTGTAGACGAGACCAAGGTTTAGTTGTAACTTCCCAAGGATGAACAGGAGCACGAGGAGGAGAATGTCTAGTTTCTTGGCATTGGACAATCTTTCACGTGATAAGCAATACGAACTTCCATGTGCGACCACCACACATATGAATGTGCAAGAGCTTTCATTCGCTCAATACCTGGATGAGCAAGGCAATTCTTCGGGAACGCGCTGGTATCCACATGTAGGTATAACTACACGATTTCCCCATAACAAGCAATTTTTATGAACAGAAAGTTCATTTTTCTGGGAGAAGAAGATACAGAAATCTGGAGACGGTTTTTCTTCAGGACATCCCCTCAACACCCAGTTGAGAACACGTGATAGAATTGGTCCCGAAGTGTCATTTTAGCAATTTCACTAGCTTGTAATGGCGGATTGTCTAAATCTTCTGTAAACAACACTTCAAGTGGAGGTGGAATTTCACAATCTGGAATTTCTTGAGGTAATCTACTTAATGCATCAGCATTTTGAATTTTCTTGCCAGGTCGATGTATGAGTATGAAATCGTAAGCATTGAGCATTATAGACCATCTCAGCATACGAAGAGAAAGAATTTCTGGAGTAACTTTTGATCTGGTGAATAATCCTAGAAGTGGTTGATGATCAGTAACAATAGTAAATTGGTGACCATACAAGAAACGATGGCCGCCCCGGTGGCGCAGTGGTCTAAGGCGCTTGCCTCTGATCATTCGTCCGTAAGGGGTCCGGGTTCGAATCCCGGTCAGGCATGGATGTTGTGTTCGTCTTACGGCACTGGCTCTTTCCCTTCCCTGGAACCAGTGACCCTAAATTAGGGACGGGCGACTGCTTATAGCCCATTGAGTTTCTCACGGTGGTCGTTAAACCTCCAATCAAAAAAAAAAAAAGAAATGATGAAATTTTTTAACTCCTTCTATAATACTCAGTGCTTCTTTATCAATCTGAGCGTAATTTCTCTCAGTAGAAGTTAAAGTCCTTGAAGCGAAAGCAATGGGTGCATCTCTCCCATCTAGAAGTTTATGACTTAACACACAACCTACACCGTATGGCGATGCATCACAAGTAAGAATCATTGCCAGCTTTTCATCAAAAGGAATTAGCACGGCGTCAGAAGATAACAACGCTTTTACAGACTTAAAGGCATTGTCATGAATCTCAGTCCAAGACCATGTATAATCTTTCTTGAGAATTTTATGCAATGGTTCAGCCCCAGTAGCTTTAGACTTAAGGAAACTGTGGTAAAAATTCAAGAGTCCCAGGAATGCTTGTAGTTGTTGCTTGTTCTTAGGAACAAGCGTTGCCTGAATTGCCTCGAGTTTGGTTTTTGACGGGTGTATTCACAAGCATCAATTCTGTATCCCAAGAACTCCACTTCTGTGACGCCAAACAAACACTTTTCTTTTTTAGCACGTAGTCCAGCCTTTCTAAGCTGAGCGAGAACTTTACGAAGCCTAGAAGCTAGTTTATTGAGAGATGTTGCTCTAACTAGCACATCATCATCAAAATAGGGTACGACTCCCTCTAATCCAGTAAAAAGTTAATCAATGATGTTTTGGAATATTCCAGGGGCTACATTTATTCCATACTGCAATCGTTTTACCTTAAATGCTCCCCGGTGTGTAACGATAGTCTGTGCTTCCGCAGACTCGTCATCAACTACCAGCTGTAGGTATGCTTGAGCGAGGTCAATTTTTGCATGAAATCCACCCCTTTTCAATGTTGACAATAAGTGATTTACTGCAGGGATAGAATATGGATGTGCTTTCATAGCAGTATTCAGTGTCACTTTGTAATCACCACAGAGTCTAACCTCCCCGGAAGATTTAATCACTGGTACCACGGGTGTAGACCACTTTGGATTTGAGATTGGTTCAATTACATCTTCAGCTAACAGTTTATGAAGTGTTGCATCAATCTTGGGACGAAGAGCAAGTGGAATAGTTCTTGCCTTAAAACGCATGGGAGGAATTTGAGAATCTAGGGGTAGCGAAACTACTGGCCCCTTGTATGAACCAAGTCTTTCCTCAAATACATCACTAAATTATTTCACCACATCAACAGGGTTTGTTGAAATAGTATTTACCCCTGTTATTGTAATTCCAAGTGGCTGGAACCATGCATAACCTAACACGTTGGTGCACCTTCTCTGAGAGATCAGAAGCTGCAGTTCAGCACCATGCTGATTATGCTGTACATTAACAACACACATTCCGCGAAGGGGTATGGCATTTCCTTGAAAATCAGTTAAACGTATTGATGAAGGCTGAATTTCTGGCTTATTTGCACGCCAGAGCCTTTTGTATGTATCATGTGACATGATGGAGTGAAAGGATCCAGAGTCTACCTCTAAGCTGCAGTCTTTACCTTCGATGCTTAATGTAACGGTTTGTTTCCTAAAAGAATCTGTGCGATTACGTAATACATTAACGCAATATTCAGAATTTATTTCTATATTTGGGCATTTTAATCTTGGCTTTGTTAGAATTAGGACTAATGCCTTGCTGTTTGCCTTGTTGTTGTTGTTTTTTCTTGCAAACAGCTTCAATGTGACCCATATTCCTACAAAATCTACACACTGTATTTCTGAATTTACACATAGAACAAGTGACTCAGCCACTCGATGTCGAATCCCATGACTCGTCGCCAGGTGTTCGAACGTAATATTCTAAAATAATCGCAAACACAGTTTTCCGGAAGTAATCACATACAAGTTGTTCTGGAGTAATCACAACACCGCGGGAAAGAAAGGAAGAAGAAAGGTACTCAAGAGGTATAATACATTTATATACATAATTCCACTATTTACACTTGGCATCACACTCACGGTTCAGCCATCATGAGGAACCCCGACTCTGAAGGACGCCAGATATCCTTCACAATTAATGAAGCTGTAAGTAATTGCGTCCTCTGGCGGACTAGCAGCAAAAACCTAGAGGAGTCACTTAAATCATAACACTTATCTTAAATTCGTAGCTTTATTGGATTCGAACTGTTTTGATAAATTTTGTGAAAGTTTCCCTGAGCATCTGCTGTCAGAACTTTAAGAACTCTATGCTTCAAATTTTGATACAGCTAGATTAAAAATCGACTGAAGGTGTTTTATTCCTTTGTATAAAAAAACAAATCGGTAAGACATTACGTGTTACATAAAGTTGATTAAATTGGACATAGTGTTTAGTGAGGTGTACAAATTAGACCTCATATTAAACTTTCCACCAGCAACTGCCTAAAGACGTTTTTCAGCATTAAAAAGAACCAAGATATATCTTAGAGACACACAAAAACATGAACATTCGAAAAACTTGGCTGTTTTGTCAATAGAGTAAAAATTATTTTTAAATATGAAAAAGTACTCGGAAGGAACATTTTATGAAAACGTAGCATTCAAGTTCACACAATGAGAATGGAGTTCATGTACAAATAAGTGTTCAAATCGTAATCCTCGTAATTATTTAGCATATCAGCAATGGCGTGTACCTAAAATTTAGAAAAAGTTACTTCAATTAAACTTCGCAATTTGAAAAAACATTGCCGCCCCGGTGGCGCAGTCGTCTAAGCGATGGCCTCTGATCATTCGTCCGAAACGGGTCCGGGTTCGAATCCCGGTGAGGCATGGATGTTGTGTTCGTTTTACGGCACTGGCTCTCTCCCTTCCCTGGAATTAGGGACCCTAAATTAGAGACGGGTGACTGCTTATAGCCCCTTGAGTTGCTCACGGTGGTCGTTAAACCTGCAATCAAAAAAAACTTGACTGGGGGAGGAGTGAGATAGCCCAGGTCTCGGACCCAAGATACGCCGCTGATATTTACGGTACTGAAGTTTTCATATTTAAGGTCTGCAAGACTGCCATTCATTTCTCTTGAATTGTATGCATTTGGTTTGAAGAGAATGAAACAGGTTTCCAATATGAGATGTAGCACGTGACTTCATGGAGAAGTTTAAGTGAGGTGGCAATAGTATCTGCAAGTTCCTGAAAGACAAGCCTAATATAGCTGGCTGTCCTGCAGTTAATGTGTAAAGTGCGATAATTAGCGGTCTGTGTTTATAAACATTTTAAAGCCAAAATGCCTAGATTTTGTGACTTTATTAATTGCGGTAGTAAAGTTCTTTTTAAGGCTGCCAGCTGCTGTCTCTAAAGGCAGTACCGAAAAGATTCGCTTATCTGCCAAACGAAGGGAGATTTCTTCCCAGAACTTAGGAAACACTTTTTGTTGGAGTTAGATTCTTCAAAGGCAGAACTTTTTAAAGGTTAGTTTTATCCAGAAAACGGTGATTTCTAGTAAGGCAGAGAACCTGTCTTTATATGTTCAAATGTTGTTGGCGTGCAGTGCTTGCACTCATTGGGCCAGGAGTTTCACTCGTGGATTCAAAGTTTTCAAGTTGAATTTAAAAGGTGTGGATGTTTTGTTTTTTGCGTAGGTTTTATTGCTACTATTTTCTTATTGAACACCTTTTTAGAGTTTGCTTTTTAGTCAACATTTTTTAAATCAACGCTTCCGTGCCACGGGGTTTTTCACCTCCAGGGACTTCTATTCAGAAGGTTCCTGGTTGATCAAGGGGAGGGGGTTGAAACTTCT
The DNA here is from genome assembly GCA_039090855.1 of Macrothele yani. NCBI lineage: Eukaryota > Metazoa > Arthropoda > Arachnida > Araneae > Macrothelidae > Macrothele > Macrothele yani. The sequence continues at coordinate 96,214,527 of CM077007.1, read as the reverse complement.
TGTAGAGATAAGTTAATTTGTTAGCCAACCTGAATTTAAGTCAGAATCAAATCTTTTTGGCTGTTCTGGATTTCTCAAGAGAGCTCGAGCAACAGTCCCCCTGACTTTTTGCGAATTTTCGGCTTTTCACTTAGCATTTTCAACTAAAGGTTCTTCGGCTGTCCGTGTTCAGGGTTTTTACTTTGCTAGTTTGTTCTATATATTTTCTCCCCAAACGACCGTTGATTTTATTTTTTGTACTCCTGGATATTTACCTGGAGCACACTTTTGAGGAAAAATGCAAATAATGGCTAAAATTATTGTCCAAATAAATTCTTTTTTGGTGTCTAGGTTTGTTTATAAACCGGTATTATGCTACTAAATTTATTTACGGATAAATTAGGGCGTAAATCGCAGAAAAATCGGTCTCTTCACCATAATTTTGCGTGAAAAACCAGATTTTGGTCTAAATTTTTTCTAAGTCTTGGAAACCGATTCCCAAAGCTTAAAAATCACTTTATTAAAGAGTTAAACTCCCCAAAAGGCAGAGAACCTTTCAAGGGTCAGTTATGTTTAGAAATCAGATTCCTGGAAAGGCTTCTTTACCCTGGGATTCGCACCTGGGAGGACGGAGTACCTTTCTTGTTAAGGCAGCATACCTATTTTCTCACTAAATTACTAATTACTCCCTAAATAGTGATCTTACTAAATTACGATGTAAAAGAATATCCACGATCAGCAATTGTTTTATGCTTAGACTTTTATGCTTCGAACTGTTCTGCGGCAAATGCACTTCCACCAAACACGAAGCAACATAAATTATTTACTATTTGCACTCTCGGAAAACTTTTCGCGTTACCTTCAAAGACACTTGCATTAAGCAGATAGGAGTCTCTTTCTTCAATCTCTTCGATTTTTTTCCAAATACCACATTTTGTGCTCGGAAGTTTTACTTTTAAAGTAAGACGCCATCATTTCAATGGGTACTGGTTGTCCTCTAAAGTTACCAAGACTCGTTGCCATGCTGAAAGTCGCGTGTCTGCTGCATTCTAATTCGGTGGTCGAAACCTTTCGGACGAAATAAGGCATGCCGCCCCGGTGGCGCAGTGGTCTAAGCGATGGCCTGTGATCATTCGTCCGAAAGGGGTCAGGGTTCGAATCCCGGGGAGGTATGGATGTTGTGTTCGTCTTACGGCACTGGTTCTCTCCCTTCCCTGGAACCAGTGACCCTAAATTAGGGACGGGCGACTGCTTATAGCCCATTGAGTTGCTCACGGTGGTCGTTAAACCTCCAATAAAAAAAAAAAAAAAAAGAAATAAGGCATATAGTTGTGGCTTCCTCTGCATGAAGTGAAAGCATTTTTCTGGTTACAGAACAAACCAAGTACATTCCATTAAGCTCAGTGAATGAGAAGAACGTCATAGCGTGTGGTGCCGGAGGCTCACTCGAGATTTTCTTACACCGGGTCTAATCCTGCGGAAGCCGCCTCGATGACAGTGCTAGCTTCTGAGCACTATTCCAAGATTAGTCGGGGTTCGAATTCTTGTGTGGCATGGATGGTGTGCCTGTCAGACGGCTCTGTATCTTTCCCTTACCTGGAATCAGTGGTATCAAATTAAAGACGGGCAACTGTTTATAGCCCTTTTAGTTGCTCACGGTGGTCGTTAAACCACCAATTAAAAAAATAGAAAAATAAGACTGTGCGGTACTGCTGCTGTGGTCGTTTAGGAACTTAAAACCGTGGAATGGATTAAGAAGGGTATATGCAAAACCTACTTCAAGTTCATCTTTTGAAAGACCACATTACCTACGTCAGAAACCAAACATCCCGGGTTTGAATCCCGGTGAGATATGGATGTAGTATGTCATACGGCACTGGCTTCCCCATTCACTGGAACCAGTGATCCTATATATTAGGGATGGGCGACTTCCTGTAGCCCATCGAGTTGCTCACTGTGGTCGTTAAATCCTCTAACAGAAAAAAGAAACTTACGAACTTGCTCTCGTTGAAATAGTAAAAACAATGCTCCTGGATGCAAGCATTGTAGAAAAATACTTCAAAAAGGTTACTTACCAGAACCGAAAGGAAAACACAATACGAACTAAGAAGCGGTTATTAATCCTCTTAGTTACATAGAGATGCTTGGGTGCAAAGCGTATGCTAAAGTAAACCAAGAATTTCGGCAATCGTGCACAAGAGCCAAAAGTTATCGTATCCTAATAACAGGAAGTCAGTTGTAAATAAGCCGCGGTACAAAATTCGACCAAATTTCAAATATACGTACATAAAATGTGCCAGCCAACTTCTAGAAAAGGTAAAACTACACAAGATAGTACTTTTGAGAGTGAAAGTCCTGTTGTGGAATGCGATGAATCAAGATATGAAAATACCAGTCAGCAATCAGATGTCTCTAGTAGAACCACCAAAGGAAAACCATCAATACAAAGACTTAAGGCTTTTTCACCCCTAGGCCTCGACAAATTTGCCGTCCCTACTCCGCTTTAAAGCAAATAACTTGAATTATTTTTAAAGCAAAGAAAATTCCTTACTTTTGCCACAGTTTTATCTAACACATTCGGATCCGATCCAGGAGCAAAGCGAAATGTTAAGGGGAGGTAGGAGGGAGAAACGTAGCCTGTCCAAAGCTAAGTACAAATAAAAATAGTAATTTAAAGCTGAAGTGTGGTGAAACTACAATATAAAACAAAATTTTTCGTATGACAATAAAATTTCGTCTATCATTGCAAAAAATCCTTAATTTTGACTTTCGCCAAAAACTCCTAAATTGGTGAAATATTTGTAATTAATCAGTCGCTTTGGTAGAAGTTTCCGTCTCGTTTCTTTCTTTTGCCTTTTTGTTTTTCAACAACTTTAAATGTTTTGAAGTGCAAACCTTTCAGGCAGGACAATAGGACGTATGCTTGGCCATAGTTTTCGCTCGTTAGCTAAGGACACCGCTTGACTGAAAACTAATTGACTCTTTATCTCTTGAATGCTGATTTTGTTTGCAATTTCATTACATACAATTAGTTGTCATGTTTCTTTTTAATGAAGTGAAGTTATAAATCTTGAATTTGAAATAAAAGCGAATTTTGGAATTCCTGCACAAATGTTACATTATTTGAAATTTTAACAGTATCGAAATTTTGAAAGTTGCCACGTTTTAAGAAAGTTCTAAAATAAACTTTCCTTACAACCGTTTTAGTCTTGACTTTTCTGTTGCAAACGCTTCGATGAGCTCACTCAAGTCCAATGAAATCAGCACTTCGCTCAATAGTCATGATTGAAAAAGCATTAAGCATATCCTCTTCCATCCGTGATCGTAAGTATTTTCTGCTTCTCTTTGAAACAGAATGATCGCTCAGCTAAGCAGTTTGTTACGGAAATACAAATACGTATTCTAAGAGCCACATCGATATTTGAAAAAATAAATTACATTTCTTTCTTTTTTAAGTTTGCACATTCGTAAACCCAATATCTCTGCTCTCCGAGTGACAGCATTTTCAATTTCTCCTGCCTCGTGACCAACATTTTTTAGGAAATATAGAAAACGTTCAACAGGATTTCCTGTTCCCTATCGTAAAACAATCGATAACCTATCAGTGAGAAAATTCTGGGGTTCTATCTATACTGATAAAAAAATTTTTTGGCATTTTTAACTTCACCCACAATTATGGTGATGACATATTTTGCCGTTAGACGAATGAATTCATTACAGATCACTGTTGACAGATGTTTTTCCCGAACCTATGGAACTTTAACTGGCAACATGGTTTCAAAGAAAGGTATCGAACTGTTATTAATTCGAGAGCCATCATGTAGTTTCCGTTATGTAACGAACCAAATTGTTCATCTCTACCTCTAAACGTTAAACCGCGGCTGCTGGGTTTTTTAATTACTGCAACTACCCTTTGCAATACATCTCTCTAATAAACTATCCTTTTAGATTGATTCTTTTAACTGAGAATCAACTTTACCCAACGAATTACTTCTAGCTAACATCTGCACCACACACGCATTATCCTCTTTGAAATTTTCATGTTGTGGAAAACAAGCGTTTGCATTTTTCCAGTCTGTATGTCCATCTATTACTAGATTTGTAATTTCTCCAAAAAGGCAACATGGAGACCAAGACAGATCCCATTTATGAAGAATGAACTAGATGTCCTCTCAACCGCTTCACCATTCATCAATGTAAGTTTAACAAAGTATACTTGTAAAATAACGTTCCTTGTTATCTATAAATCATAGAAGTTGAAAAGTCACTATCCTTGGTTTTTGTATATCTTCAGAAAGTACAGAATCAGTGGTATGGTAATTTATCTTCCATTCTGCAGGATCAGCACTTACACAAATACTGTCAGAAGGCTGCTCTGCATCGTGACAAATAAAAAAACAAAAAAAAAAAAAAAAAAAAAAAAAAAAAACATGCATTTCGATCAGTTCAAGTAAATTCTTCGTAGCATCAACTGAAGTGGTTTCTTCGTTGGTCGATGTAGCTGATCCAACGCATTTAAGTGAAGTTTCTCAATTTTTTGACATTTCAGTAATTTTTCAGCAATTTTCACTTTTTTTTTGGCAGTACGTAATTTTTCGTACTGAGCTTCACTCAGTCTCTTCCATCCACCACTCAGATAGATTTGTCTTGAACAAAAATTATCATTTTCTTCTGATGTAAACAAACGATTCAGTACTCAATACATAAACAGTGGGAATTAGGACCTCCAGAAAAAGTATCTGAAGCTTTGGGGCTAAGATTGTCATTGTAAGGAGAGTATCAGCCAATCAAGTACTTCTCTCTATCCCCTTAACTTTTCTTGGAATATTTACGAGATGCCTGCAACTTCTAATGAAGCTGCTGTGCACAGAAAAGCGAAGTGGTCAAGGGTCACCTTCACCGAGGTTGGTGTGGGAGGAACGAAACAGCTGATGGTGCTAAAAATCAGCCCTTGCGCTACCCGTTATCAATACATTCATTCTGAGGGGAGATTATCTTCCTTTAAGCCAGAAAACTTTTATCGGGCTCCAAAGAGCAACGTTAACACCCCACTCGTTTCTACCACTACACGTTTGTATTCATTATGCAGTTAAGCATAGTCAAACAGATAAACATGTTTATCAATATTTTCTCAAGGCGAAGAGGATTACGGGAATTCAGATACAATCTTGTATACAGCAGTTTTCGGACTACATGTTAGTTGCCACTTATATTTAAAAATTTTCTTTCATTTTTATGGGCTTTTAACAAATTAATTTTTGCTATCACTAAAATTTGCCGCCCTAGGCCCGGTTCTAGCCAGCCTATTTGAAAATTCGTCTCTGCATCAATAGGTCAGCATGAATAGGAAAGCGTAATCTAAACTACACTGAGAAAAACGTTTTGTTAATTCAACAAAAATTTTTGTCGATATAGTCAACAAAAATATTCTGAATTTGCAGAATTATTCTGTTGAAAATTATTGTTGATTTAACAATTTATTATCAGGGCAAAACGTTTTGTTCATTTAACAAAATGATTAGGTCGATTTTGGGGAATTTGTTTGATCCAACAAAACATTTCGTTATCATGACAATGTTTTGTTGCTGCAAAAAAAAACATTGTTATAGCAACAAAGTCATAACAATGTTTTGTTGGATCAAACAAATTCCCAAAAATCGACCTAATCATTTTGTTAAATGAACAAAACATTTTGTCGTGTTAACAATAAATTTTGTTAAATCAACATATATCGACAATGTTTTGATTCAACAATTTTTGTTGAATTAACAACACCTTATTCTCAGTGTAGTGTGCAAAAGTGCAGAGAATGCCATGAAAAGGAAAAAAAAATCCTGACCAATATGCAAGACATGTCTTCGAAAAAGCAAATATCAACTATTGTATCGTAACTTAGTATCAGCTGTACCACCAATTCCTCACAATGAAAGTATTATAGTTCCTACGGCACTAAGGAATTGGACACTGGACGAAGAATATCGCGCAATAGGAACTGAATGTAAACCTCCAGCCAAAAAAACGAAACACCATGATGTTGAAAACAATTCATATCCATATCAATGCCGTTGGTATGTCACAAAAATTTTCATACGGAGATGGACGTCATTTGTGATGTTTCTACCAACTATTTCTGGTCTATCAGCACAGAGAGTGCATACACATCACACAGCGCCCATTTCTACGCTCAATGGATTGTAGCTAAAAGTAAGTAGATTCTCCAGAGGCCGCTGCGGCAGAGCAGTGTTCTAAGCGCGGCCTTCTGACCGTTCGTCCGAGTGGGCCCGGATTTGAACCACGATAAGGCATGGGTAGTGTGTTTTTGTATTACGACACTGGTTCTATCCCTTCCCTGGAGCCAGTAGCCCTAAATTAGAGCAGGAACGTGGCTAGACTTCGAAATCAGGATGGGTGGGCGAGCATCATTTTTGGTGGGGCAAGCTTGATAGCAAGTTTATTAAAAAACACTGAAAGAATTGTTTTCCATTTTCTACAGGTTGCAAAAGTATTCGCAATATCCCCCCTCCTGGATACATACTCATTAATTTTGGGACTGTCTTTAAGTTTTTGCACTATTTGGATTCTAAAGTCTGGAGTCATTTATTGCTCATGTTCTGTCCATCCATTTTTAATAAAACTAGTAAATCCTATCCTAAGGAGTTACATACCCGTATAATAAACATAACACACTGCCACCTGTAACACGCCCTGATTAAAAGAAAATTTCATGCCTAGGAGAAAGGACTTAAAGCAAATGTTTTCGTGGATTAGGATTGAGGGCAAATGTTGGTCAGTGTGATTAACATGTACATTCCTCCCAACAGTTCAAGCTAATAAGATTCCAACACGCAGACAATACCTTTACCTTCCTTAACTCATTTCCTTCAAGCCAGCAACCTTGTTTTGCATTCATCTTTTCCAAAGTAGTCGTCATCTACGACCTGCTACGTCATTACCTATAGGGCTGGTTTAAGAACGTTGGTATAGCTTTAGGCTCCACTTTCCACGTTGAAATCCCTTACTTAGTAGCACAAACAAATAGCGGAGCAATTACTGATGACCTAAGTAGATTCCTATGCAGCCTCTTCCTTCGCCCGTGATCATACTAACTTGAAAAAAGGCTTGAATTTAGGATTTCGACGAGTGGAAAAACTGAATTTTCATGGCCCTCCGAATGCTGATACCTTTTTACGTTAAAGGAAAAACGCCCTTTCTATAGAAATAATTAGTTACACGACGAAAAACACGGGAGTCACTAAACCTTGCCAAATTCCAGATTGTTTTAAAGTTACAAAAAAAAAAATGTGGAGCACATCTTGAACTATGTGGGTAAGACAATTTTAAGGGTGTGCTAGAGCTCACTCTCGCACCCCTTTGGCGACGTCTCTGAATTACAGGAGAGTGATTACGTATAGCCCATTGAGTTGCTCACGGTGGTCATTACCCCCCCCCCCCCCCCCCCAAAGTTTCTCCGGAGTCTAGTTTCGTGCTTTTTGTTTTTTCACATCGGTCTAAATGAAAGTGGGCTTCATTGGAAAACCAAAGGCAGTGGCGATAAAAGCAGTAATTTTACTGCCCAAAATTAGCCTCTGTCATAACTTTTCTCAAGACAGAATATTTCAAAAGAACCTGCTGTAGATTCTCAGTTTTTCTGCTATCACTTCACATCAAAGTAGCAGACAACTTTGTTGAAAATAAAAAGCGAAGCTTTCGCGCATTTGACAGAATAAGCAAAGAAAAATGAAAGAGGAAATCTTCATCAGTCCGCTGAGTCAAACATTTGCGAAAGACTCAGTTTTTGACAGTAAATCTGCTGATACAGAATCAGTCGCTTCGACGCCTTTTAAATTAGTGTGTTCCAATTTTTATTGACACTGTAAAAGAAATGCTAATGTACAGGGTGTTTCAGAAAATTTAATATCATTTGAGATGTAAATATCTGAGTAACTAATAGTCGCGGCAAATGAAACTAAACAGGCTTAATGTTGAGCAAAATAAGATTTATTCATCAAAATTTAAATGAGAAATTCAAAGGTATGTGGATTTCATGAACGATTTCACAAGTTTTCAATATGCGCACCGCCTGTGACACGTCATTCGGTAGTCCAGCTCCTGCCAAACACGATGCAGCATTGTCTCGTGTGCTCAAATGCACCAACTGCAACGCGGATTTGGACATGGCACAAAATGTTCAAAGAGGAAGGACCTGGACGACCACCAGTAGCGGAAGAGACGGTCGAGCGGGTTCGGGAAACATTTCTGCGAAGCCTCAGGAAGTCCATAAGAAGTCTGGAAATCCAGATTCCCCCAAAGACAGTTTGGCGTGTCGCAAGGAAACTCTTGCGAATGACCCTTACAAGCTATACAGCTCGTTCAGGCCTTAAAGACAGATGACAAGCGTAAACAATTCTGTGTCGATATGCAAGAGAAACTTAAAGAAGACTAGTTTGAAAATCGTCTTGTTTTCAGTGATAAGGCCACATTTCATACGAATGGCAAAGTCAACAAACATAATGTTCGCATTTCGGGCGAAGAAAATCTCCATGCCACATTTGAGCACATGAGGGACATGCTGCATCGTGTTTGGCAGTAGATGGACTACCGACTTGATGTGTGCTGTGCCACAGGAGGTGCGCATATTGAAAACTTGTGAAATCGTTCATAAAATCCACATTCCTTTGAATTTCTCATTCAAATTTTGATGAATAAATCTTATTTTGCTCAACATTAAGCCTGTTTAGTTTCATTTACCGAGACTATTAGTTACTCAGATATTTACATCTCAAATGACATCAAATTTTCTGAAACACCCTGTATAACAAATTATTGGGCTGTAAGGTGGCATTTAAATCAGTGACGCACCCATGATTAACTTATGAGAGTGGCCCAAAATACACTATCTACCAACACGTAATCGGACACCCCAGAAATCGACGATATCTGCGGTCCTGATACACGTCACTGCCGCCGCCGTTAAATATTGTGTGGGAAACAACGCAACCAGTCGCATGCGAGATGCCACGTAGTTCGGAGCTCTCTGATTTCGAGAAAGGTGTAATCGTCGGGTTTCACAGAAATGGCCGATCCATACGTGACATATCCAACGAGTTGAAGTACCTAAAATCGATAGTGGCCTACGTGATTGGCTAGTGGAAGATGAGAGGTGACTGTCGGAATGTGCCCCGACCAGGCAGACTCACAAAACTGGGAGTTAGAGACCGACGGGTGCTGGCCACAGAAATTCGGAAGAACCGCACCAAATCGATGGGCCACATCCGCGAGGAGTTTCAACAAGTATCCGGGAGTGTTCTTTCGATGAATACCATCCGTAAGGAAGCCCATCTGCTCGGTTATCATGGACGTGCTGCCGCCCACAAGCCTTTGATCACCAAGTCCAATAGCGCTGCTCGGCTAACGTGGGTCAAAGAACATCGACAGTGGACCGTTGAACAGTGGAAACAGGTTTTCTGGAGCGACGAATCAAGGTTCACCCTCTACCGTTCGGATGGCAGGGTCTGGGTTTGGCGTCGGCCTGGAGAACGCCTCCTGCCGGAATGTAGTATGCCAACTGTGAAGTTCAGCGACGGTGGAATCATGCTATGAGGGTATTTCTCCTAGTATGGCACGGGACCCTTGTTCGCAATTCCTGGTAGACTCAACGCCGAGACCTACTGCATATTTTGGATGACCATGCGCTTCCTACGTTGTGGCAGTTTTACGGGGTGGACCCATGTTACTTTCAGGATGGCAATGCCACCTGTCATGTTGCGAGGACCACCATGGCTTGGTATGGTGACAATGGGGTTAATCGAATGGACTGGCCTGCGCAGAGCCCGGACCTTAACCCTATCGAGCACCTCTGGGACGAGTTGGAGCGTCGACTTAAGGGGTGCCCCCACCGTCCGAAATCGGTGAAGGAACTGACCTGTCTTCTCCAAGCCGAGTGGAAGAAAATACTGCTAGCCGTCGTACAACGCCTGGTTGAGAGTATGCCCCGGAGGGTCGCAGCTGTAATCGACGCTCGTGGAAGCTCCACCAACTATTGAAGGTGAATAAACTTAGTTTTCCTTTGCTATCACAGGTGTCCAATTACTTGTTGGTAGATAGTGTATATTGGAGACGCAAATAAAAAATAAATACAAGAAAGAAAACATTTCCTGAAGTATTGAGAAGGGACAAAAATATCGCCGCCATATTGAAATGCGTTTCAACTCATTTTTAAATTATGTATTGAAAAAATAAGCAGCAGTAACAGAGCGAATAACCAAGTGATACCACATGAGGAAGGCGTGAGCCACTGGACTAACCCCACTTAGTGCGCCACTGATTCAAATTGCCATAAATTCAAATTTAGATTTTTCCGCCCCGTGTGGGTGAAGTTAGTGACATAGATGGTAACCAAGTTTTAGACATTTCCACAGCGGAAGAAACTGTTCACAGGAAGCTGGAATTGCGGCGTTCTTGCTGAATATTTGATTTAACATCCGGGGAAATTTCACAGAGCGTATGAACAAAAAAGTATAAAAACCTGTGCAGTGTTGTAATGCAAACAGATCTGTATCGAATCGAAATTGTGACGTGCCTGTCCCGCAGGTTACACATGAGAAAAGCAGATAGCAGTGAGAGTGCATGACGGCGTGGTATATTGGATACCGCTCGGGAGCTGAAAGTTGTGGGTTCGAATCCCACCTCCGGCATAAAAATGGAGAAATTTACTTCATATTGGCGCCCAAACTTCCAGGATGATCTGGCTGTTAGGTTTCTCGCAATGGTGTGATGTTCTTTCTACACCCCGAGACAGGAAAAATGAGAATCCCTTCAGTGCTTTGAAGAAATAAATCAGTGTGGTGATACGTTCAACACCCCACATTGTCTGTGATTTCTGAAACGCACGTTCTTCATGGGATGACTACCTACAGCGACACATGGTCACGGTTGACCCGTGGGCCATGCCCCGGCCCTCTTTCGGGGGAAGATAATGTGACGTGCCTGTCCCGAAGAACGCATGTGAGATAAAGGCAGACAGCATTGAGAGCACATGCCAGTGTAGTATAGCGGATAGTACTCGGAGCTTCGGGGACGAGAGTTGTAGGTTCGAGTTCTGCCCCTGGTATAAAAATGGAGGGATTTACTTCGTCATAAAATATTTTTTAATCAAATTTTATTTGTTTACTTTGAAATAGTGCGCGATAGAGCAGTTTGGTTTGCAGATTTAAATTCAGCTACCTTCAATTTTTAAAAATCACCTCGTATCATGTAAAGGACTAAATAAATGAATTTTGCTGTGCAATGTCATTTGCCACAAGTTTTAAAAATGTGGAATACGAAACATTTGAGCCAGTAAATGAAAGATACAAGGCAGGAGAGTTTTCTGGTTTTCATGAGAAGAGTAACGGTGCTCGTTCTTAAGAAAAGTAATAGTTAGGATTGTAGTCATTTCACGTAATAAGCATAATCATCCATGATTTAGAAACCCACCTGGATTAATGTTCATAAAAACAGAACCTGAAAGAATTCGAGCTGCGACTTTGATTTTTACAGGATATGTTCGTTAGGCAAAACAAATGATCAGCATCTCGGTTTTTCAAAGAAATATCACGGGTCATCTGGTTTTTTGTTATATCCGAAGCTTGTAGTGGGAGGCTTTTCATCCACCAAAAACTGGCCAACCAACTGGGAAACTCCAGCAAATTAGTTCTGGAGGGAAACAACGAGTGCGAGGTTTTTGTTAATAACTTCAAACAGCATATGGTAGGGCTAGGGCCTGATAACATACTTGTGATCAGTGTTTCTTTTCTCTTAAAATTTTATACATCTTGATCAGGCCGTCCTTTCTGCACTTAAAAAATTTTTTAATGCACAAGTGGACATTTCAGCACCCGCAGCCCCGGCACTAAAATTGTTTTCTGTCTTAAGATCTGTAGCAAAACAATAATAAGTGCATTACGGATTTCACATACCACTCATAGAACTCCAATTCCTCGATATCTCCACCATCATTTAGCTTTGCACCAGGCCAATGTGCTTTTTACATCAATTTTCAGCTTATGTATCGTTCAAAGTTTTTAATATAGACTTCATTTTACCTTATTAACGTAAACAAAAATGATAAGAAATTTAATTCGTTCTTGTAAAGAGTTATATAACATTTCTTGAGAATCCCTCTTTTCCAAACCCTGCTGACAGAAATTCTTCCTAATTTTGACTTGTCCCTGCTCAATATAATGAAAAAAAAAAGTACAAAATTAACAAGAGAACACAAAAAAAGAAAAAAAAACTTCTCCATTCATTTTCTGATAAGAAATTAATGTGAACTTTTTGTCAGCAATAAAAATTATAATGGTAATAATTAATAATAATATGATGATAACAATGTTCATTCGGATGAATTCCTGATCAGTGTACGTATTTTATAAAAACTCTAATATACTATCCCCCCCACAAATCGGAGGGGGTCATCCATAGATGGCTTAATCCTTGAGATGTAAGGTTCATGAGCTTGTACCCCCTAAATCAAAAGCGTTCCTACGCCACTGTTGAGCTGCGTACAAAATTCATCAAGTCTTACCACTGTACCTTTCGTTTCAGCAGGTCCCAGAGAATTTCTATGGGTATTAAATCTAGCGATCTTGCCAGCACACTGCAAGAGTACAACGTTGTTATCCCTGAAGAAGGCACGCCTTGTCGCTGAAACATGCGGTGTGGCGTGTCCTGCTAAAATATGGCCCCGAAGACTCCCTGCTGGTGCGGAAGGCTGACCTGCCGTAAAATGTCATTGAAGTCGTTATCATGGTATGGACTCTCACGAGACACGATCTGCTTTCGTACCTGATAGCACCCTATGTCATAATGCCTCGTGTTGGAGCTGTATGCCTGGGGCGAATACTCCTCCCGACGACTCACCCTGTCGTCGGCGGACACAAATGCGGCCACCATTTTCGCCTAAACAGAAGCATGTTTCGTTCGAGATCACGATACTGTGCCATTCGTCACGTCAATCCCTTCGTTCGTTGCACCATTGCAGCCCATCTGTCCCTTGCTGGGGTGTCAAAAGGAGCGTGAGAAAGGCCGACAAGCTTGCAGTCCGAACTGGAATAACCGCCGAGGTGCCGTTACAGCTGACATGGGAAAATGCGTCATACTGCGTCATTGCTGCCGTTGAGGATGCAGAAGGGTCACTCAAAGATATCCTCATGAGATGACGCTTGTCACTCGGCGTTGTCTGTGTACGACGTCCAAAACCTTCGCTTCGTGTCCTATGCCCTTCTTCGTACCATTCCCTGCACACAACTTGTCACGACGGTTACACCGCGCCCCACACGGACGGCAGTCTCCCGGAGGGAAGCATTACGGTCGCTCATGCCTCTGTTGAACTCGCTGATGTGACTAAACGATTGTCTTACACGATGACGAGGCATCCTTACTCACTGCTGACCAAGCAGACATGCCGACCAGGCCGCGCGGCGCTTCTAACAGAAAAGGGCCGGTTTCCGTTCTGTGACGTTGTACGATCTGATTTGCCTAGACACAGTACGCATGCGCCTGTGACGTCGAAATGCGAATCATTTCTGCGACATTGCTTGATTAGTATCTCCTGTAAGAATCAAAGTAGCTCGACTCCTTTCAGGTGTTCATTTTTTTATGAACATGAGTGTACGCTGAAGAGCAATTGAATTAGAGACAGCTGGCGTTATGCAAATATAGCGCTGTGGGCGGCCCTGTAAACGGAAACGACATGACGTATGCAGCGATCCGACAATATAAGAAGTGATGCGACGGGAATCAGTAAGAGTCTGACGCAGTATGGGTAAGACGAAGGATCTAAGCACATTTGATCGTGGGCAAGTTGTCGGGGCCCAACGAATGGGTCACTCCATCTCGGAAGTCCTGCAGGCACTGGGATTTTCACGAGCCACTGTGTCACGGGTGCACCGTGAGTACATCGAATCCGGTAAAACCATCCCTGCAAGGGCCAACTGCCGTGGACAACAGCGTGTGGATGAGCGGGGTCATCGTCGGCTAGCACGCATTGTAACAGCGGATAGACGGACCACCGTGCAAGAAATCACTCGGCAATTTAACGCTGGTACACAAAAACGTGTAAGCAGCCGCACCATCCAGAACAATCTCCTCGCTATGGGGCACAGAAGCCATCGTCCCACGAGGGTTCCGCTGCTGACCGCACATCACAGGGTGCAAAGATTTGAATGGGCCCGGGAACATCGCCACTGGACCCTAGACATGTGGGAAAATTTTGCCTGGACTGATGAGTCGAGATTCACGTTGGTACATGCGGATGACAAGATACGAGTACGGCGCAAACTACATGAAGCGATGGATCCTTCTTGCCAGCAGGGTACTCTTCAAGCTGGTGGGGGTGGCATTCTCGTCTGGGGACTATTTACGTGGACTGAAATGGGACCCCTGGTACGTGTGACATCGTCCCTCACAGGTCAACGTTACCGGGATATCCTGGACGACCATTTGTTCGTCTTCAACATCCCACTGGGGACCTCATCCTGCAAAAAGACAATGCACCGTGCCATCGCTCCCGAATATGGTTGGATGAACACTCCACCGATGTGACCTCGCTTCCTTGGCCAGCTAGGTCACCTGACCTCAATCCCATCGAGCACATCTGGGATGCCATCGAGAGATGTTCGAGGCTATGACCCCCCCCCCCTACCCCGCTCTATCAAATCTTCGCAAACTGTGGGGGCTTGTTAAAGGGTCGTGGATCCGTATGGCTTCCCAACGCTTCAGGTGTCGTGTCGAGTCCATGCCGAGACGAATCGCGGCCGTCATCAAGACGAAATGTGGTGCATCACGTTACTAGATAGGTATCTCTAATTCAATTGCTCTTCAGTGCATACTGTATATATATTTTTGAGGTTAATGACTACTATAATGAGGACAATAAGCAATCTGCCGTTTCAAATTGGGGGGCCACTGTTTCCGGGGAAGGAAGAGACCCAGGGCCATCGGACAAACTACCCATGCACCTTCCGGGATAGAACCTCTGCCTGTCCCAGACGAAAGATCCGAAGTCGGTGTTTTAGACTATTCTGCCATCTGGACGGAGGGTAATATTGAAAAAAAAAATAAGAAGGGAAATTAAACAACGTATTCGAGATCAGTATGAATTCAGGACTAGCAGAAGAGTTGCAACAATGCAACTGTCCATGAAGCAATTAATATTCACAAAACACCGAACATGGGATTTGTGGCCTGAAAAGGCTTTTGCCGGAGTTTATAAGGTAAAACTTATGTTGAAAAAGGATTAGATGAGAAGCACTAAAATATTACAAAAAAAAAAAAAAATCACGGACGGAGAGGAGCTTTTAGAATAAGTTATACATGAGGGCTGCGATTGGTCAACAGCCTTTTCTACTTATTGCTTGTTTCTGAGGTTTTGGAAGACACTGAAGGTGGAAAACATAGGAAGATGCAACTTCAAGATAATAAGATTGCTGTTAAAAAAAGAGCAGAATTAAAAAGCGCTATGAAGAATTTGTACACTCAGGGGCTGAACTACGGCATGCATAAAATGAATTTGCGTAAATAAAGTAATGGCAACTAGTGGGAACAAAAGTCCTAAATTTACTATCAAATTTAAGTTAGATTAGAACCGATTGAGAACTTAAAGTGTTTTTGCAGCCTCATAATTGAAGACAGTAAAAGTAAAAGAAAAATGAAAACAAGAATGGCAATGTCGCAGTTTCGTGAATATAAAGAATTATCCAGATATGTTACTAAAGAACCGGAATTAAGAAATAGGTCGATCAGAAAAAAGGCTACACGTGCTATAAAGTAAATGCGGGATGTCGTACGAGTGGCATAGGTGACATCTCCGCTCGAGAGATGGCGCTAGTGCTCCAGGCACCTCTGAACTCCTGTGCCCAGCGTGAGATGCGCAATGACATTTCGAAACGGCGACGCGATTGGAAACGTGCTCTCAGGCAGAAGTGAGAGCAGTGATAAGGTCTTTATGGGCCAAGAATTTGCCGATAGCCGAATTTAATCGGCAGTTCGTCGAAGTTAATGGTGACAACGTGATGTCTCGACAACACCTGGCGAAATGGTGCCGTTCGTTTCAATCCGGCAGGGATGATGTTGGGAACCGACATCCTACAAACAGTGCACGTCCAAGTTCGTCGACGACAAAGATCAACACTTCACGCGTGGACGAAATGATTAAAGACGACCAAAGGGTAACTTTGCGCCATATTGCGTACAAGATGGGATTGAGCTATGGCGTTGTTCAATATCTTATGGTAGGTGTTTTGCAGTGTTCCAAGGTTTGTGCCAAATGAGTGCCAGATTCATTATAATTCGATCACAAAGCAGCACACGAATGATGGCATGTTTGGCGTTCCTGCAGCGTTACGCTGAAGAGGTACAGTGCTTTCTTGACCATATTGTGATTGAGGACGAGACGTGGTTCCGCCACTTCGCACCCACCAACAGGAGAGCTTCCATGCAATGGAAACACGCTTCTTCACCGCCGGTTTGAAGTCACACCGTCTGCTGGAAAAATCGTGGTATCAGTTTTCTGGGATTTCCTCGGGTGTGCTTTCGGTGGATTTCTTAGAGCATGAACAGCGCTGATCGGTACTGTGCTACCCTGAAAAAATTGCACGAGAACATCCAACGAAAACGACCAGGTCTGTTAAGCGATGGTATCATTCTCATTCATCATAACGCGAGGTCGCATGCCGCTAACACCACGCAGCATTTGTTCCACAAATTCAGGTGGGAGGTGTGGAAGCACCCGGCCCACAGCCCGGACTTGGCTACTAGTGACTTTAACCTCTTTCCTTCCCTAGAACAGCGCCTGTCTGGTACTAGTTTCACGTGTGACGATGACCCGAAAACTGCTTCAACAAACTTCCGACATCAGCAGGAACATGAGTTTTTTTTTCTGTCCTAGATGAACAAGTTGGTCGTGCGGTCTGACAAATGTTTGAATGGTTACGGTGATTTTGTCGAGAAATAGTGCTTCATGTCCTTTGTCGCATAGGACAAACACTTCTTGGTTGGTAAGTTTTCATTTCTCCTGCTCGAACGTGTAACGTTTCTCTGACTGACCCTCGTATATACAGTTTGGTACCCACTTTACTGGTTATGTCGGAGGCGGTTTGTTAAACAATATCTACGGATTTATGCATAGCTACCATGGAAAAAAATTGAGAAGAGAAAAAAACTCGGTTAAGATTATTTGTGTTTAAAAAAAAATTTCGATGGGTGACGATTGAATAAATATTGAAATTTAAAAAGTTCGTTAGGTGAAAAGTAGGCTGTCGCCGCTAGACCTTGAGAAAGACTTCTTAAGAAAATTTAATGTATGGTGTGTTAGATTAATACTAAAAATAAAATGAAGAAATTTGGTCAAAATGAAAAGACATCTCACTGAGTGGTGATTACCATCCTGGTGGGGATGGGCAGAATTAAAAAGAAAGCCAAGTTGTCCAGAAGGGGGTAATGGATAATCTAGTCTGTCATCAGAAAATATTAAGAACCTAAGTCGAGAGCTCATAACTGGAAGCTTTATTAGTCCAGGAGTGAGAAACTTTTCTCCGGAGATCGACTCCATGAGAATGCTGCAACAGCTAATAATTTCTACTTTAGCACTTGCTCGCAGTCCGTGTCATAAGTATTTTAACATTAAAAAGAATTATTTGAAAACATATGTATATTTGTTTCTTTTGACATAATCAAGTTCATGAAAATCAGACTACACTAATTGCAAGTTCATTTTTCCTCCAGTCAGTATAAATAAATAGCATACTTCAGTCTTATGCTCCATCTTTCGATTTATTGTCCGTACATTTCGTAGCTTAATGAAGCATTCTTCGCTGGTTTTTAATAAAATATTTTTGTACGATTTCCTCACAGACAAAACAAATTCACACTATGAAATTATTGTTATTGACGTTTGAAACGCCTTCGGTTTGTACCTAGCGTAAAAACAGGGGTTTAACGGCCACCGTGAGCAACTCTATGTTATATAAACAACCGTCCATCCCTAATTTAGGGCCACTGGTTCCAAGGAAGGGAAACAAACACAACTATGCCTCACGTGGATTCGAATTCGGATCTGTCTCGTACGAATGGTCAAAAACCAGCGTAATTTAGGACACTGCGCCGCCGGGATGGCAGCAAATGCGAGAACTTAATTTCACAACTTTCATCACTACACTACACAAGGTAGTTTCTCACGTGATCAGTTGTGGAAAAGTTAGGTTTCATCTAAAAAATGATAAAAACTCTCAATTATAATTCAACCTCCTGCCTCCTTCTTAACAATAACTAGATCTTCATATTCATTTTTAAAATGTCTTTAGTTTCTGTTTTAGAAAGGTATAAATGAATGCGCATACAGTCATGGAATAATTAAATCAGGATACCAAAATTTTTGTAAAGGTGACCCGCTTCGGCATTGTCCTAAAAAATAATAATCCTCAAGAGGACCTCTTAGAAGGCGTGCGTCCTAACTTTTGTTATAAAAGCCACCTAGGGCGGTACTCTTACGTGACGGACAAGAAATGATTTAAAGGTCAACGATTCAGTGATTGTGCTATTGTGTTACAGGGTGTTTCAGCGGGAAGTCCCACTTTTTAAATAGGTCAATCGTTCGGCTTAATAACTAAACAGTAACGTAATTAGGTGTAAACGAGTGGTTAATAATGGGAGAACGAATTTCCATCACATCAAGTGCTGAAAACGTCCCCCTCTTCCAGACACATCTGCACACGTTTCACCATGTTTTCTCATCAACATGTCTGTGTCGATATTGTTTATTTCGGTCTTAATGTTTGCCCAGAGATCCTGAATGGTTCGTGATTTGTTTTTGTAAACTCTCCTTAAGACAGCCCCAAAAGAAGTTACTTCACTTCGGAGAACGACTCCATGACGATTCTGTAACAGCTAGTCATTTCTACTTTAGCATTTGC
The DNA here is from genome assembly GCA_039090855.1 of Macrothele yani. Taxonomy (NCBI): domain Eukaryota; kingdom Metazoa; phylum Arthropoda; class Arachnida; order Araneae; family Macrothelidae; genus Macrothele; species Macrothele yani. The sequence continues at coordinate 96,195,598 of CM077007.1, read as the reverse complement.
TCACAGTCCATGTCATAAGTATTTTAATAATAAAAACAATTTTTCGTAAATATATATATTTGTTTCTTCACTATCTCAACAATAAGTTCATAAAAATCCGACTAAGCTTTAATTGCATTTCTATTTTTTATGTATTACGCTTTCATTGCGTTTCTATTTCCAAAGACCAGGTCTGGAAACGGGGGAGGTCTTTGAAGATAACAGGACCAACAAAAAGAAGCTGAGCTCTCTGAACTCATTGGAGGTGTGGCACTATCCTGCTGGAAGTACCCTTGCGTAAGCTCGATGTCGTCTAGCTGCTCCACGAAGGCCATGAAAATATCCTTTCACACAGCAGTGTTAAGTTCCATCAAAGAAAATTGGTCCAATGACTCAGAGGAAACGGCACACCACACACCCACCTTTTGAGGATGAAGCGCTGTCTCGTGGATCGCATGAGGGGTCTCTGACGCCCAAATCCTAGTGTTTTGAGAATTTACATATCACGAGAGATGAAACCAAGCTTCATCGGTAAAATGTCATCGTCAATATTACAGGGTTTCTCCCCTGCCAATTGCAATAGCGTACACGCTTGATTTCGTCGGGCCCCATCAGCGGGTGTGCAACTATTATCACTCTATAAGGTCTGATTTTTGCGTGCTTAGCTGCTCTATGGCGCACAGTGAAAGAGTAGCTTGTCTCTTGTGACAATCGGAGTAATTTCCGGGGTGAGCGAAACAATCTGTTTTCGAACATCTTCTACACACTGCGGCACCCTTGACGACGGGTTGTGCTTCCCTTTCTTACTCTGTAACGGACCTGTCTCTTTCAGCTTCTCCACGAACCTTAGAATCGTCTTCCGGCGGTGCTCGTGTGGGTAAACCTTTTGTATGGCAGTAACAGAACTGGTAAGCCAGTAATTCTTAATGATAAACACGCGCTGCTGCACTGTGTAAGGCACCTTACTGCCTGAGGTGAGAACTGACTAGTGAACTCGGGACCAGTAGCTAAAGAACTTAAGTACGCCATCTGTAGAAAATTTGATGTGGTGGTAAGTCATTCCCCCTAGCTACGTTACTATTTAGTTAAGTCGAACTATTAATCTATTTAAGAAGTGAGACTTGTCGCTGAAACACCCTGCATATGCAAGCGTTATAACACATTTTTGTTATCATATGCAAGCAATGTTTGTTATTCACGATCATAGCAATTGAAATACAGTTTTTCACATTATTTTATTTCCAAATAATGACTAAAGACTGCTTTCAGGCCGTTTATGTATTCATTTGTTCCTGTAAATAAACGTCAAAGGAAAAAAACTTACGCTTCCTGTAACAATGTTGTGAGCCAGCGTTAACGGTACTTAATGATTTGAGGCGTGCGCATTTTTTTTTCTTTTTTGGAACGGAATCCTCTTTCGGTGATCTAAATTTTGTACGTTTAGAAATTGTTTTTAAATAATTTGAAGCATTTTATTGTTGCAAAAGTAACAAAAAGACTAGAGCAAATAAAATGATTTAACTGTTATTAAATATGATTACAGCAGCATAAATGTAACAAGTCTTAAGGCGAAAAGGGAATGGGATATATAGAAAATAACGGATTCATATGTTCACTACCACAGCAAGAGAAACATTAGTATCGTCACAGTAATTAAAATAAATAAATAATTCATTAGTCAGAAATTGTACATGCATCTCCAGAAACTTCTGTTCATCGGATAAGCCAATGTAACTTAATAAGCGGATCAGCAGTCAAAAGTACATTATTTCTCATTTTATCCTATTTTGGTTTCAGTTTCTATCTCTTTGCATCCTTCTTATAAATCGTAGGGGCTGATAAATATGTATTTATTTCCATCTAACGCTTCCTTCTGTCTGTATCCGGTTACCGGTCTCGTGGTTTCACTTTACCTGCACGATCCCACTGCAATTATTTTTGCAGATGTGTTGACATCGCTTCCAGTACGGTTAAAATGCTTGTTTTTCCTTCGGCTTCAGTATTGTATTTTTCATAACAATCAAATATTTTCATTTGTCCTGTTCTGCAAAACTGGCAATTTCTGCGATTTTTCTAAACGGCTATCCTATCAGAATCTATTCTTCATCAAAAGTTTTCTAGGGAAATTTTACAACTACTTAGGAGTTAGTAACAATTATTTACTTTTTCAAGCCGACCATGGTTTCGCTGGGTGTTGACCTAGCTTAATCAGGACAAATGGCACGCAAATATTCAAATTGTATGACATCATAAATGGTGTTTACAGTCACGTGTTTTGGTTAGAGCTTCCACGCGCTTGATAGAAATGGCGTGGATGCCATGTCATTAACAAGTTGCGAAGACTTTTGATATGTATGGAAAGCTTCCAAAATATCAAGTTGGGTGGTTGAATCTGGCTTGTCAATTAGTTTTGCTTCAAAGAAATGTGTGGTCCCTTCGTAAGTGTTTAGTCATCGATGACTTCTTTGTCACACTTCCGAATGTAGGTCTTGTGCTCCTTCAATCGAAAACGCAAGGCTCTACGGGTCTGTCCTATGTACGAAGCGCCACATTTACACGGAATTTGATAAATTCCTCACGAGTTTGTCTTTAACATAGTTCTTTTATCCTAAAAATTTCATTTTGTTTATGGGTTTAAAATCACCTTAAAATTAAAGGTTTTGAGAATTTTTGTTATTTTGAAGACAATGTCACGGGAAAATGGAATAATGGCAAAATTCTCTCTCAATGGGCGCATCACAGGAGTTAATGTGGAGATAGGCTTCGATTTCCGGAATTTTGTTAGAGCCTTATCTATAATGAAAGGGTTGTATCCTCGCTCTACTTCTGTCCTATATACGAAGCGCCACATTCACACGGAATTTGATAAATTCCCCACGAGTTTTTGTCAGACCCGTAGAGCCTTGAGTTTTCGATTGAAGGAGCACAAGACCTACATTCGGAATTGTGACCTAAAGAAGTCATCGATGGCTAAACACTGTTACGAAAAGGACCACAAATTTCTCTTTGAAGAAGCAAAACTAATTGATAAGCCAGATTCAACCACCAAACTTGATATTTTGGAAGGTATCAAGCGCGTGGAAGCATCTAACCAAAAACACGTGACTGTAAACACCATTTATGATGTCACATACAATTTTAATATTTACGTGCCATTCGTCCTGATGAAGCTCGATCAATACCCAGCGAAACCATGGTCGGCTTGAGAAATAAAAAAATAAACATTTGCGACAACTACGTTGTATTATCTTAATCTATATATAATCGTCACAAGACTGTAGTCTTTGAGATAAAGAATACTTAGGAGTTATTTGGAAAAACGGAAGCCGCATCGTTCGAATTTCGAAACAGTAGATGAAATATAGAAAAGGTCAGGGGCGGAGTGGGGTCGACGAAACAAGGCCGGAAATTTATCTTGTGGTCCACTACAGAAGAATGCCTCATAAATTTCTTCATGAAAAATATTCTGTTAACTCCTGGATCAAAGAGTACTGTTGAAATATGCATTGTAAAACGAATTCAGTCGTGAACACATTTTAGCAGTAATTTAAGCGCGAAAGGATCTTAAAAATCTTCTCTTGACTGAATCCTGTATACTAATCCATGCTCAAAATGAGGTGTTGTACCAGATAATTATATTTATTTGGTCACTGATCTTCTACTGCGCAACGGTATTCGTACCAGTGTACCCATTATGTTGATTCATGAGCTACCATTTTGATCCACGAACCAGTGCCCGGAAGTCGTTGCTTCTTTTAACCCTTGAACCGGCTGGAACGAATTAACTTGGGGTTAGAAAAGTAGGCTAAAATCAGCTCGAACGAATATATTCGCTGTCTGACAAATGGACCGAACGCGACAGGAACGACTGAAATGACGCATCAAAAAGCGTTGCTTAAACGTTAAGTTTGTCATTGTAAGTGGTCTTTTGGGGGGTATGATCGTCATTAACCCTTGCTGTGTGATTGTCTTTTTCGTTACGAATGCTAAGAAAAGGGCGACGAAGCCAAGAAAGAAAAGATGTTTGTGTAACTTGTTTCTAACAAGTGGCATGATATCCGCGTTAGGGGAACTATTTCTTCCGAATTATTCCTTGGGTAATGGAACAGGAAACAAAGGACTAAGGGAATCAGATTACATATTGTAATGGAGCATTTACAACCAGCGACAGTTATATAGTCGGTACTCCTGAAATGAAAGAAGGAAATTGTTTTACCGTAGCTTTTGGCTTAACCCGGTTCACTATGGGAACACTTCTATTTGAGGAGCGCAGGAAAATTTGGGCAGCTTTTCGTTCAGGTGCATCGGCCGCTTAAAGGGTTAAGATATATGTGGATGGTACACAGCTTACGAAACATCTCTTCTGGACAATCGCTTTGTGCTGTCTGTTCGTGAATAAGGGAGTGAGGATGATTTACTATCAAAATTGTTACTAGAGCTTCCTTTAAAAAAAAATAATAAAATTGAAACAAATTGTTATTAATGCTTCCTTCAAAGAAATATAATAAAATTGCTATTAAAATTGTTACTAATGTCTCCTTGAAGACTACAAAAGGAGGGTAGGGACTACCAGTGACCCTTTGGCTCAAAGAACTTACACTTAACCTTAGATAGCTTAATTGATTTATAACATGCTTGTTCCGGCAGCAAAAGTTTCGCTGAAGTAGGGAGCATTTTGCTTTGGCATGTTAGAGGAAACTCCCAACACATACACTGAGTGGCCACTTTATTATGACCATCCCCTCAGTACTTCGTTGGGCCACCTTTTGCCTTTAATACTGCGTCGATTCTTCGTGGCATGGACTCCACGAGATGTTGATAGGTGGTTTGTGCGATCTGAGACCATGCTTGATTAATAGAACTTTCCAGGAGGGATATTGCAGGGTTGTGGATCCAGCTGTCTGATGGCTCGTTCAACTTCATCCCACAAATTCTCAATGGGGTTGAGATCTTGAGATTGTGGGGAGGCCACCTAAACAAAGTAAACTCCCCAGCATGTTCCTGAAACCAATCCTGTACAATACGAGCACTATGGCAGGACGCATTATCTTGTTGAAAGTAACCATCGCCATTGGGATAAACCATCCACATGACAGGATGCACTTGGTCCGCAACGATGTTTAGATATGATGTTCCAGTCAGACGATAATCAACACGAATTAAAGGGACCAAAGCGTGCCAGGAAAACATTCCCCAAACCATAACGCTGCCTCCACCAGCTTGAAAGGTTGTAGCAATGCATTTGGGGTCCATGCTTTTGTGCTGTTTCCGCCAAATTCTCACTCTGCCATTGGCATGGTGCAACTGAAAACGTGATTCATCGGACCACATAATTTCTTTCCAATTATAGACTGTCTAATCCTTGTGCTCATGTGCGAACTGGAGATGTTTTCTCTTGTTAACTGCAGACAGCAAAGGTGTTCGAACAGGCCTTTGGCTGCCATATCCCATCCGATGCAGTGTACGGCGAACAGTGCATGCAGAGATCATTTGAGGGGATCCTTGATTAAGATGGTATGTAATTTCCTGCACTGTTGCCCTTCTGTTGTCTGTTACCAGTTTGGACACACTCCGTTCCACCCGAGCAGTCACTAGTCGATGACGACCACACGTTGCACGTAGGGACCCAGTTTTTTGGCTGACAGTCCAGTCTTTTAACAACACCTGCTCTGCAACATTTCACGAATGCGGTGGTTTAGGTGATACTCGCTCCATGGCTCCGAGCTCCTACATTCATCCCACGTTGAAAGTCCGTCAAATCGCATTTTTTACCCATCTCGTCACCAAAAATCACCTACTGTCGCAAGCACTAAGCTTTACCTATTTTATACTAGCCTCGTCCTCGGGCGGCAACAGCGTGCACCCATAGCTCATTTGTTTAAAACTGTCAGGTGGTCAGGATAAAGTGGCCACTCAGTGTATTGATAGAACGAAACTCCAATTTATTTTAAAACAACGTTTTACACAAATGATATGAATGAGAATCGTTAGCTTGATTTGAGCTTTATAAGTACCAAAATAGTTATTCGTTCTATGCAAAGAGGATACAAGAAAGTGGACCATTTCTCGAGTGGTCCACTGGAAAATATACGTGTGTCCCGTTGGGCAAATCCGCCGCTGGAAACAGCAGATATAATCATAAGAAAACTGAAATTTAACCTCATGATGGAATTAACTTCTGTTGGAGACAGTAACTTCGCTGTCGTAGTCATTTAGAATAATTAATTGTGCCTTTGAAGGGACGCTTATCTTTTAAAACACGAGTAGCAACACCTGCTCTCTTGAATGGGTACTGGTGATCGGTTGGTATGTTACCCAAAAATGTAACAAGTAAATAAGTTTCATCCGAGTAATCCCCGTAATATTAAAGTTTTAATACATATTTTATTCAAAATGAATACTTCTAAATGTTTTTTCGTATTTGTTTCAGTAACAGAAAATATTTTACTTTCAACGAAATAACGTGATCTTTTAAGTCTCGCAAGAGCAGTCCCTCAGAGATCTTGCTCAGAATGCTTGTTTACCCCTTGTAAAATGACGCCCCAACTAGTATGCAATTATAATCCTTCTATTTTGATGAAGTTTTTCATTTAGATACGGATGTTTCTATCATAATTGCAGAAGTTATACGGTTATTGCAATTATATTTATTTTGTCCGGGTCAAAACCCAAACGTTCCGAAATTTGTGCAGCGATTTGTGTAGCCAAGAAAATGTCTTACATTCTTTTCTCCCATTCTCTAGCAGACTTTCATTCCAAATACAATGTATCTTACAGCATAATTATTTTAATTTACGTTCAAAGGCCGTATTACTGGCATAAATTAACTTCCGTTTTAAAGAAAGCTCGTATCTGCATTGTACATACTCTTGTTTTCTCAATGTGTAGTTCAACCAGAGTCACTGTAAGGGTCGCCCGCAATCGAACTGTCAATTATGAATTTATGTACTTTTAATATTGTGATGAACACGTGCGGACGAACGTTTCATTCCGCCATTTTGTTGTTTCAAATAAGAACTGATATTCTTCACCACCCACGTGGTGCAATTTTAATCCTATGGGGATTAAGAGAGGGGTGCATGAACACCTGGGGCATCTGACCTTGAAGAGTCAGCTGCTCGAGTGCTTCTGTTAAACAAGTTGTCATACTGCTTTTGTATACGTGCAAGGTTGTAATCCCCTGCGGGTATCCGACGACATTCCTGAGTACAGGTATTTCACGTGCTGACCGGGAAAACCAGTTTTTCTTGCGCATGCGTGATAGAGGACAGAAAGGGCGAGGAGGATTAAGTGAGACAGTTGAGCTTCGGTCGTCAAGGAGAGAGGGTCCTGGTTTGGACACCAGTTTCTGACGGAAGGACTGCGGTTATCGCAGACGTGCAGCGTGGTGAACGGGAAGGAGGATTCCTTCGTCCACCGGGTATCGCGGAAAGAATTGTGGAAAGGTAGCACGTGGTCAGCACGGGAACCTGAGCGGAAAATCATCGGAAACCCGTGAAGCAAATGTTATCGGAATAATAAAGTCTTGTTGTTGTTTTTATTTCCGTGTACTGGACTGTGTTTGTCGAGGTAATTATTCTTCTACGCAAGGACGCCTTCAGCCGCCTTGATAGCCAGATTGTATAGTAAAGGCGAGGCGGTAGCTCGCTATACGGCGGGAAACAAAGGTATTATCTAAGAATTGATATGTCTGGCCCTACAGCCAGATAAAGTGGCGCAGTCGGCAGGATCAGCCTGAAAGCGAGCTCATGAATGACGTGAATGGCGACACGTGTGAAGAAGGAACAACGGACTTTTTGTGAAAATTCCTGTGACCGAATGACAGAACTCTGACGACGTGCCGACCGGAAGAAAGAGACACCAGCGTGCTAGCCGAGATAAGGTATCCATCGGGTCGACTAAGACAAAGACAGTGTGCACCTCAGCGTACGGAAATCCCAAGCAGGACGACGACTTACAAGCAAGAGAAGAAGCCTGAGTGCTCCGGTAACGTACCACATTTTTTTTTTCTGAGATTATTTCTGTGTCTTTGCCTGTGCATTTGGTATAATTTAGGGTTAAGAGTAGAAGATCTCATCATGGTACTAGAAAGGAAAGGGAAAGCTAATAATTAGATATTCTCAGAGTAAAGCATTGTAAAGTAAAATTTTTTAACAGTTAATTTTATGTCAGTTGCTAGAGAATGTTTTCATGTTTACGATTTAAGAAATTTGAAGCTAAAATAGCGTAGTGATTTTTTTTACGTGTAGCGAAAGAGGCAGAAGGAATATAAGTATTCTGAGTAAAACAGGATAATAGATGTTCGGGTAATGCATGAAGGTAGAGATAGGTTAGAAACAAAACAAGAAGCAGATTAACCTTCGATGATTTAATGCGGAAGTTTGCATGATTTCTTTTCTTATTTCTTTGCATGAGTGTATTTTTTGAATGTGTATTGTAGTGTATTATCATGACTGAGCTTTTGGAAGGGAAAGTTGAGGATAATTTAGACGCGGACAACGAAGATAATAGTATTCTTAGCGATTCAGAATTAGATTCTAGTAAAGAAGTAAGCATTAATATGGAAGACAAGAAGAATAATCCAGCTAGAATGGAATGGGAACTTCAATTTAAAATGCTTGAGATAGAAGAGAGAAAGGCTGAGAGGGAACAAAGAATGCTGGAATTACAATTAGCGGATAGGAAAGAAGAAAGGAAATTTGAGTTAAGAAAATTAGAATTAATTAATGAGAAAGAGAAGGAGTCTATTAAAAGTAAAAATGAGGGTAAGTTGGCCGACTACATGAGAATCTTAGAAAGAACTTTACCCAGAAGTCCCAGTAAGCCGGAAGAAATTCTGGACTTCTTTGATTCGTTAGAAAGGGCATTTGTATTACACTCAGTACCGGAAGAAATGAAAGGTCGTTTGGTGATAGCCTTATTCAATTCAGAATGTGTGAACCACTTATTTCGTCGTTTGACTATAGAGCAGTACGATAAGTACGAAATAGTTAAGGAGGCAATTTTGGTGGAATGCCATTTGACTCCGGATATTTATTTGAGACAATTTGAGGAGATTAGTAAGAACAAAGGGGAAAGTTACTTGCAGTTAGCCGGACGTATTAAGAGGACCATAACATACTACATTAACAGTAGTGAAGTGAAAGAGTTCGATCAGTTGGTCAATTTGTTGGTATGCGACAAATTTAAAACTTTGTTGTCCCCAGAACTGAAGACCTACATTCTTCAAAGAGGTTCCGTAGGGAAGTTAGTTCCTTCGACAGAATTAGGAGAACTTTGTGATTTATACGAAAGTCACGTGGGAGCTATGGGAATAGAAGTAGGAAGATGTAAACCCAGTCATCCCTTGGGAAAGTATTTCAAAGGAGGTCAATCAGAAGCCTGGAATGGAAGTTTTCAGACAGGCGGAAATCAATTGAAAGGAAAGTTTTACGGGACAGATCAGAGCGTCGGACATAAGCCAGGTTATTCAGCAGCGAGGCCTATCGTAGGAAATTCTAGTTTGGATAAGGGAATTATATGCTTTAGATGTGGAGTAGTGGGGCACCGTAAAGCAAACTGTAACCAGAAGGCATCCCAGAGTGCTCCCAGCTCTTACTCTCAGAATTGGAGGAAAGACCCCCCAAATAAGGTAAACAGAGTAGCGATGGGACAAAAGAGAGCCGAAGATGTTTCAGAGAGAAGGATAGAGCCGGTAGAGATAAGTGATGATAAAAGAATGACAGCTAAGGTAGATAGAGTTTTAGGCCAGGAAGGAAGTCAGAACGAGGTAATAGGAAATTCCGGTAGGAGAAGTGAAGAGGGTTAAGTCGGAATGCGGAAAGAGCACCGAAATCCTTATTGACTCAGGCGCGGAGGTGAGTTGTGTAAGAGGAGGGTTACTTGGCGAAGAGCTGTTGGAACCAAAGGGTAGAATAATTTTAAGAGGCTTCGATGGTAGTAAGGGAGAGTTTGTTATTAAACAATTGAATCTCCGATTAGATGAAGAGGGATTAGAAACAGGAGAAGTGCCAGAAAGTTTTTGCGAAGTGATGTGTGCAATTGTTCCTAATCTGGTGAACAGGGTAATTATAGGAACGGAGGATTACCAGCGCATCAAAAGTTTAAGGGAAGCTACTCCGATGTGGGCAACCTCGTGTGAAAAGGCGTTAGAGTTAGGGAATAGGTCGGATGTGCATCCAGAATCTGAGACTGGCGAAGCGCTAATCGAAGAGGAGGATATTCTAGGAATGGAAAGCCCGGCGATAACAGATACTTCAGCGGAGGAGGAGCAAGCGCGCTTGGTAGGTAAAGCGTGGCTTGAAGGGCAAAATAGCCCCAGGATATTAGCGCTCAGTACTGGAGGCGGCGAGGAGAATCACCGAGGGCAACCGCAGGTCGACCAATCAGGAGAGGCAAAGAGAGCTAGCGAGGGAACAGGAGATAGCGTTACTGATTCGGATACGAGTGAAGCTCCAGGAGAGTTCAGACAGACGCTTGTTTACAGAGCAACAAAAGAGGTGTATGACGTTAGCAGCCGCTAGGAATGAGGCGGAAAATGGGAGAGGTGGATATCTCTATACGGATGGAATGTTGTATCATCGGGAGCAAGTGTTGGGACAGGTTACGTTACAGTTGGTAGAACCTGAAGAAATCAGGATAGATAGGGAGAGGATAACTCGGGAGAAACTTAGGGAGTTACAGGAGCTGGTGAACAGCTCGAAGAAGTTCTTTTCGGGAGAAGTGGGAGAGACGTCAGTGGGGAAGCACGCAATTACACTCAAGCCGGAAAGCGTACTTCGTACCCAGCACAGGTACAAGGTGCCACAATCGATGCAGAGAGCAGTGGAGAGCCAGATCCAGGAGTTGTGGGATCGTGGGATGATTGAAGAATCAAAAGAAGAGTATAGTCATCCGGTAGTATGTGTGGCTAAGAAAAATGGAGAGGTTCGGATGTGTGTAGATTACAGAATGTTAAATTCTCACACTGTTCCGGACGCATTTCCGATGTCTCATATCCCAGATTTGTTGGCGAAGGTGGGGGCAGCCCGGTATATTACTACGCTTGATATGTTAAAGGGGTACTATCAAATCCCAATGGACCCCGACAGTAGAAAGTATACCACTTTTGCAACGCATAAGGGGCTCTATCAATGGAAAGTAATGCCCTTTGGGTTATCAGGAGCAGCGGCTACTTTTCAAGAGAGCCATGAATAAGGTTTTGACCCCGCACCAAGACTATGCGATAGCGTACCTGGACGACGTGGCTATTTTTTCTGGCTCATGGGAGGAGCATTTGAAACATTTGAAAGGAGTAATTAAAAGTTTGGAGGCGGCAGGCTTTACGGGAAATTTGAACAAATGCTGTTTCGCCCGTACGGAGGTGAATTACTTAGGGCACGTGGTCGGCTCAGGGCCATCACCGGCCGGACCCCGAGAAATTGCAGGCCATCAGGGACCTTTTTGCCCCCTCAGACTAAAAAGGAAATACGTAGCTTTTTGGGATTATGTGGGTATTACCGTGATTACGTACCTAACTTCGCAAAGATAGCTAAACCTTTAACAGATTGCACAGGAAAAAGGGCGGCAGATAGGGTAGTTTGGTCGGAAAAGTTGGAGGAATCATTCAGGACTCTGAAGGAAAATTTGTGTAAGGCACCGGTATTAAACACCCCGGATTTCAGTAAGCATTTTATCTTACACACGGATGCGAGTTCCTTTGCGGTGGCATGTTGTTTGAGTCAGAGGGATGAGGAAGGCAAATTTAGGCCAGTGGCCTATGCTAACAAAAATTAAGTGGGACGCAAGCCAGATGGGCGGTCAGCCATCAGGAGGCGTACGCCATAGTATGGGGTTTGCAAAGGTTTGAAGGGTGGATTTTCGGTAACCGGGTCGAAGTTATGTCCGATCACAACCCCCTTACTTTTCTCACCCGTTCCGCATCGCAAAGTTCAAAATTACAGCGTTGGAGTTTGGCTATTTCCCAATTTAATTTATCCATATCTCATGTCGCGGGCAAACTAATTCCTCACGCCGATGCGTTGTCAAGACTCAGTTTTAAAGAGTAGGGCAGCGCCATGGTGAGAATGTTTCACGGCACAGGTGGAGATCCACAGAAGGTCTCAGGGTGGTACAAGTGTATATGTTACATAACGTGCGAGAAGTGAAAAAGTGTATTATGTTGTGTCACCCAAGATCTGCAGGCAAGGAAGAGACTGACTCGAGAATACGGCAAAAGACCGTATCTCTCGTTCATTTGGTGGGGGCCTGTAAGGGTCGCCCGCAATCGAACTGTCAATTATGAATTTATGTACTTTTAATATTGTGATGAACACGTGCGGACGAACGTTTCATTCCGCCATTTTGTTGTTTCAAATAAGAACTGATATTCTTCACCACCCACGTGGTGCAATTTTAATCCTATGGGGGATTAAGAGAGGGGTGCATGAACACCTGGGGCATCTGACCTTGAAGAGTCAGCTGCTCGAGTGCTTCTGTTAAACAAGTTGTCATACTGCTTTTGTATACGTGCAAGGTTGTAATCCCCTGCGGGTATCCGACGACATTCCTGAGTACAGGTATTTCACGTGCTGACCGGGAAAACCAGTTTTTCTTGCGCATGCGTGATAGAGGACAGAAAGGGCGAGGAGGATTAAGTGAGACAGTTGAGCTTCGGTCGTCAAGGAGAGAGGGTCCTGGTTTGGACACCAGTTTCTGACGGAAGGACTGCGGTTATCGCAGACGTGCAGCGTGGTGAACGGGAAGGAGGATTCCTTCGTCCACCGGGTATCGCGGAAAGAATTGTGGAAAGGTAGCACGTGGTCAGCACGGGAACCTGAGCGGAAAATCATCGGAAACCCGTGAAGCAAATGTTATCGGAATAATAAAGTCTTGTTGTTGTTTTTATTTCCGTGTACTGGACTGTGTTTGTCGAGGTAATTATTCTTCTACGCAAGGACGCCTTCAGCCGCCTTGATAGCCAGATTGTATAGTAAAGGCGAGGCGGTAGCTCGCTATACGGCGGGAAACAAAAGGTATTATCTAAGAATTGATATGTCTGGCCCTACAGTCACTATATTTAATACTTTTCGAATGTTACTCAAAAAGAAAGTGGGTAATCACCTGAAACACAATTTTGGGCACCTCATTTACGTAAATTGTGATTCTTCTATCCGAATTATGTCAGACTTTTCTATCAAGACTGTTCGAATTTCTGCCTCGGGAATCGTGCTTTACTGCAAAACATATTGACTGTTAGCCTAATATCTTTCACTAGGAGTTGTACTTTCACTTCCATTATTTTAAATTCTTGTGTAGTCTAACAGATACTTTTGTATAAAATGATTTCTCTTACATCAGCTTCTGACCGTTCGTCCGAGATTGGTCCGGATTCAAATCCCGGAGGAGTATGGATGCCGCATTGGCCTTAAGACACTGGCTTTCTCCCTTCCCTGGAGTCAGTGGCGCTAAATTAGGGACTAGTGATTGCTTATAGCTCACGGTGGTCGTTTACCACCCCAAATAAATCCGGTGGCTAATTGGTCTGAAGTGTTAGATTCTAACCATTCGTCCAAAGTGAACCCGGGTTCAAGTGCTGGATAAGGCATCAGTAGTGCGTATGTCCGGTGGCGCTGATCCTGTTCCTTCCCTGGAACTAGTGGCACTAAAATGTTTTTTTGATTTGAGGTTTAACGACCATCGTGGCAACTCAATGAGCTATAAACAGTCGGTCTTCCCTAATTAAGGGCCACTGGTTCCAGGGAAGGGAGAGCCAGTCCAGTAAGACCAACAAAACATCCGTGCCTCACCGGGATTGGAACCCGAAACCATCTCGGACGAATGGCCACAAGCCAGCGTTAAAACAACTGCGCCACCGGGGAGGCTAGCATTAGAGGCGATATTGTTTCTAGCACTTAGCATTGGTCATGGTGGATGTTAAACCCCAAACCCCAAACAAAACTTTTAAAATACCAAACGGCGGCAGTTATCAAGGCCAATCGTATTATATCATTGATTTTTGTACGTACCTTAATTCTGGTATTGCCACCCCGGTGGTGCAGTGGTCTAAGCGATGGCCTCTGATCATTTGCCCGAAAGGGTCCGGGTTCGAATCCCGGTGAGGCATGGATGTTGTGTTTGTCTTACGGCACTGGCTCTCCCCTTCCCTGGAACCAGTGACCCTAAATTAGGGATGAGCGACTGCTTATGGCCCACTGAGTTGCTCACGGTGGTCGTTAAACTTCCAATAAAAAAAAAACTCTGGAATTTGGATGCGTTGGTAAAACAGTGCGAGAAGGAATAGTACGTATTATAAAAGGAGGAAAACACTAGTTGAAGAATGTGTTACTAGGAATCAAGGATAGATACTAACTGGTTTTAGTTGGCATAAACAGGAAACGTGCACTTTCAAAAACTCGAGTTACTGATTTAGTTAAGACTTAGAAATAGTCATGAGATATTACTAAAGTAATTTTTTGTTTACCCTCCGTATTGGTTTCGACGGTGCCAAATAACTTCCACGTGTCTCACGTGGAAAATATTTTTAGAAATGATCTTCACAAGCTTTTCAGTACGGAAAAAAATTACACAGGAAAATGCTATTTGAGATAATCTAAGTTGTAAGTGAAGTCATATCAAGAAAAAAAGAAAGGGGAAGTTCGAAACGCTTATGGCGCAGTATAAACTTTTTTATTTAGCGCTATAATAATGTAAGGTATATACAAAGTCGGTTTGGAAAATAATGGCCGATTTGGAGGGTAAAACTGAACCTCATAGCCGAGAACCTTGTTTTATTTGAAGTAGACAACTTAATCAGCTACACACCTCTGCCAGTGAGTGACAAGTACTTCAATGCCAGTCCGGAAGAAAGCTGGTTCCCTGGATGCAAGACAGTCCCGGAATGCAATTTCGGCCTCCTCCTTGATTTCTGAATATCCTGTCTTTGAGGTAATTGCTAATACGCATGAACAGGTGGAAACCGGTAGATACCAAGCAGGCGAGTAAGCTGGATGTTGGAGGGTTTCGAACCTCAGTTTGTTTCGTTATTTGTGACACTCTTGGCCTCGCGTTATCATGGAGGAGGATAGCACCCTTCCTGATCATCAGAGATGGCGTTTAGAACACAACTTCTGGTGCATTTGGTCAATTTCTTCACAGTATGTGACTGAGGTAATGCTTTCACCAGCATTCAAGAACCTGTAGTGTATGACACCGTGAAAAGTTCACCACACTGTCAACAAAACCTTCTTTGGATGTTTGGAACACAACTTCTGGTGCATTCGATCAATTTCTTCACAGTATGTGACTGAGGTAATGCTTTCACCAGCATTCAAGAACCTGTAGTGTATGACACCGTAAACAATTAACCACCCTGTCAACAAAACCTTCTTTGGGGTCAACCTTGATTTAGGATATTTTTTTGTGGTTCACCTTGTTTCAGCCACTGTCCAGATCGCTTACAGTTGTCGTATAGCACCCACTTTTAATCCCAGGTTACAATGCGATCAAGTAGGGGGCTTCTTTTTGTTGCGAAGCAGAAGGTTACTGCACATCTCAAACCGGTGTTGTTTCTGATACTCAGTTAGTTCGTGTGAGACCCACGTATCGTGTTTTTTGACCTTAGGTAATTTGGTGGAGATGTTCGGAAATTGTTTACACCAACACATTGTACTGCTTGGCGAGTTCTCTAGCTGTGACGTGAGGATTCCACTTCACATTTACTTTCAGAGCGTCGTTATCAATCATCTGTCGTCGTCGGCCATCTTCATCTTGTAGGTTCGTGTCACCGGAACGAAACTTTTCAAACCACTGAACAGTACGTTCAGATATTGCCACCTCGCCCCGTGTTTCGACCACATTATGGTAGGTTTGTGCCGCATTACGACCTAATTTGAACTCGTGAGGCAGAATCATCTGTAACTCACTTCTTCCTAATATGCTGTAGACACCTCTCACCGAGTAGAAACGACTGCAGCTCGACCGATTATGGCTTGTATGTGGTGTCCGAGTCGCCCTTTAACTCGTATGAATGGCGCTGCGGGAGGATTAGACTGCAGGCAGTGGGAGAGTTGAATGGTACCTCCGAAAATCGGCCATTTTTTTCCGAGAACGACTTGATACAACCACCAAGCTTTCTCTCTCCACTGGGAGGCTTTTTTAGTAGTGAGGTTAGACATAATATTTTTGTCTAGTCTTGGCTTTGAAGAAGCCTCTCAGTGAAGAGTGAAAGCTTGGTGATTTGTACATGTCATATTACATCACTAATTAAACTGATTTAAACTACGCTGTAAGTATTTTGATCTTACACAATTTGGTGCGCTCTTATTAGAAACTGGGAAGTTTGCGGAAAATTTGATGTTGGAGAATAGTGTTTGTTTTCCTTAGAACGTAAAGAACTGCAGTATTTATTTTTGTGATTTGTGCCAGGGCCGTGGAGAGAGAGCTCGGGCCCCAGTGCACACCCCCCCCTCAGCTCCTCCACTAACCACATAATGCATATTTCAGTTACCTCACCTAACCCCACCCATCATTCCCCTAATTCAGGACAACCCGATCGGTTGCAACTGAAATTTTGTATTGTATTTAAAGCAAGTTTTGAATTTATTTATGACATAAATTACGCATTTTTACGCGTCACGTAGAAAATATTTTTTTACGCGTAACTTCTCAACCCTGGTGACTGTATAGCTTGAAAAATATTCAGACACCATAAATTTAGAAAAAAATTACTTTAGAAACGGGCTCTGGGCCCTCAGCCGAAGAATTCATGGAAACATTAGGCCCAGGCACCGGTGTCTCGTCAGGCCTTAGCGGCCCGGGCACCGTTGCCCCCCCCCCCTCGTCAGGCCTGATTCGTGCACTTCCGAGATCAAAGATTTCTTTCGGAAATATTCCATTCTGACTAGGAGGACTAGGTCCCCAGGAGGACTAAAAAAAAATGCTGCAACACTGGCTTGCCTATCAATGGATCACAGAAGTAATTATATGTATTAAAAATAAGTGGACTGGATGATGGGTGGTATTCATTGCTAAAACGGAACATGGAAACACCAGCCCATCGTACGAGATATTTGAAAATACACTAATGCAAATTAAGTGCAATATCCTGAGAGCAAAGTCATTTCATTAAGTGCGATGGTAGTTTGAATTTCTTTATGGCCCAAGAGGAATATATGATTGGCTGTCAATGATTTAGAACTAGGAGACAGAGGGCACTGATGTTTCGAAAACCGAAGAATTCATGTATGGAAATGTTCAATATTGAATCTAATAAGGGTTTTGACCAGAATTTTGTGTCTTTGTTCAATAAATTTTCGTTCTATTTCTACACATGATCATATCACCTAAATTTTTTCTTGATTCAATGGACTATGCGCTGTTTTAATGACTACCATCTAAGGTTAACTATCTGGATGTCAGATCACAAATTATATTTTTGTTTTACAATAGAAACCTCTAATACTATGCCCAGTGGTGCAGCCAAGAATTTTTTCGAGGGGGGGGGGGGGGGCATGAAGTCAAATTTCGACAGAGACCTAAAGATTGTGGTTGATGTGATATATATCGCAATTAGGCCTATTTAATAATTACATGTATTTTAAATCAATACTACAGAACAAATTACGAAATATTATTGGATTTCAAAATTATATGGGCCCTGCAAAGTCAAAAAAGTCATAAATTTATTAGTTCCTTAGCTGTACTAAATAATGCACAGTATATGCTACACTAAACAATACACGACTTTCCAAGTAAATTAGATAAAACAACCTTACCAAGTAAAATATTTCTTCACGTGCTTGATGGATACAAATGTCAAATATATTCATATTTCACATTTTACAATTGCTATTGTCTTTCCTTGTTTATAATACAAACCCTAATTTTTGAGGTTTTTTGATATTTTGTTTGACATTTCTTCGAGATCAACCATAGCTTTTGTGAATGGACTGTAAAGCCAGTATGTTCTGTGAAGTGGAATTTCGTAAGTAACTCTTAATCGCCTTAATCAAGACGTTTCTGCTGGGGAAGTTGTTATCGGTAATGTCGCCGTTAATATAATAAAGTTGTGTACAGCTGGAAAAATAATTTTTGACATTCATTGAGAACACGTGAAGTCAGAGGTAGTCAGATCTTTTTATCAATGTTCTTTTCCACTTATTCGATGAACTTTGATATCGATGATGCATCATTAAACCACTGATCCGATAAAGTTTCACAGCTACTTATAAGCTTTACCAAAACATTTTTGTGGTTTAGAAATCTGTCACATTTCTTTAATAAAAAAGTCCAGAAATAGTATATAAAGGAAAACAAATACTCTTGGAAATTATTCATGCTAGAAGTGTAATTAGTTTGCCTACTACAAAGTCAAAGCATCTGAATTGTAGCTCTCAAACTTTCAGCATTTTGCTGGGTTTCATAGTAAATTGCCTTAAACGAGATTTCGGCATCAGCTCTCATTTGTTGAATTTCTTTCTTTAACAAGTCAGCAGGATTTATAGCAGAAGCAAAACCTAACTGTTTTGATTGAAGAAAAGTGCATAAACCACGCGCCAAACCCAAAACTTTGCTTACCACACACAGTGACATCAAAAACTGGCTCCTATTCAAGGCTTCAATTAATACAAATGATTTGGAGGATGATTCTGCATCCCTGAAGTTTTAACTTTCGCTCAAAGCTTTCAATATTGGTAGTCAAAGTTCCTTAAAGAGAATAGAATCAAGGGTGTTCAACCCAACGAGTTTCGCAGAACTTGAGAAGGCATGTTCTCCGTGCTAACCGTTTACCAGTGTTTTCTTTGAGAATGTTTTTCGACACTGTGCCACGTTTTACTGAAAAATTTATTCTGGGGAATTTCGGGTAGGGATACATCTCGATATACCCCCCCCCCTTGACTACGCCCCGACTTATCACTGGTGTTTTGCCTTTTTCATGGAAATAAAACTATTTTTCTTTGGTTTAACATTTTTGTTTATCTCGCGAAGAAAACTATAGTACCCTGGTGTGCAAAAATTAAGGACGAAGAGGAGAAATTAGCATAGCAGCGGAACGAGCAGGCAGGACGGACCAAAAGACCACTCAGGAGATAGACTAGGGTCCGGTACGGTAGGGCATGCGCATATATGCAACATGACTTATAGGGGGGGGTCGGAAGGGTTTAAAGCACACGGGCGGTGTACGCTCAGCAATTCGGTGAAAATTGTTGCACGGTGTACATCGGTTTGAACGACGTCGAGTTGTTGCCACCGTATGACATGGCCAACAGGCAATCTAGTAGACATCTGGATGACTTTACCCGAGGTCGCGTCATTGTGAAGTTGGAAGAAGGTCGAAGTGTGACTAGTGTGGCCGAAGAGTTCGGGATCACTCACAGCATCGTTTCACGAGCTTGGAGATCATTTCAAACGACAGGAACAGCTGTCCGAGAGTTTAGCAGTGGTCGCCCACGAGCAACCACGGTGGTGGACAACCGGTATATTGTCCTACAGTCGAGAAGAGACAGACGGAAGACAGCGGGAGAAATCGCAAGGTACATGCAACAGACAACTGGGCGTCCGTTATCGCGTTTTAGCGTGGCCAGGGGGCTGCACAAAGGTGGTCTATTTGCACGACGACCAGTA
The DNA here is from genome assembly GCA_039090855.1 of Macrothele yani. Taxonomy (NCBI): domain Eukaryota; kingdom Metazoa; phylum Arthropoda; class Arachnida; order Araneae; family Macrothelidae; genus Macrothele; species Macrothele yani. The sequence continues at coordinate 96,176,017 of CM077007.1, read as the reverse complement.
CGGTGTGCGCCATTAACACCTGCTTATCGGAGACGGCGATTTATGTGGTGCCAGGAACACAAGAACTGGACACATCAGCAATGGGGTTGAGTTCTTTTTACGGATGAGAGCCGATTTAGTCTGACGAGCGATTCTGGACGTATACACATCTGGAGAGAGCAGGAACACGCAAGCACACCTCCAACATCATCGAAAGGGATCGGTTTGGATGTGGCGGAGTTCTTGTTTGGGGCGGTATCATGCTTGATAGCCGTTCTGACCTCGACATCTTCCAAGGAGGTTCAGTCACTGGTGTCCGCTATTGTACCGCGGTTCTCCTGCCTCACGTGCGTCTGTTTAGAGGTACTGTGGGTTCTGAGTTCCTCTTCATGGACGACAACGCTACACTTCATCGTACAGTGGTTGTCGCAGAGCTGTTGGAGAGTGAAGATAGTCAACGCATGGATTGGCCCGCAAGGTCCCCGGACCTAAATCGAATCGAACATTTGTGGGGTCCTTCTCGGGAGACGCTTGGCAGCACGTCACCAGCCGCCAGCAACTATTCCTCAGCTGCGATTGGCGCTACAAGTGGAATGGGCCGTGATGCCTCAACAGCTCCTTAACAACCTCGACTTCAGCATGGGCAGACGTTGTAAATCCGGCAACGCAGTCAGGGGTGATCATATCCCCTACTAAAGACTGGATTTTTCTTGGCAGCCGCCTGTCACATGGACGTTTCTGTCTTCTGTCCAGTTGTGCTCGAAGCTACCTTTTCAATAAAGTGCCTTTGTATCATTTGGATTCCTTGTTTGAACGGTTTTGCTCACTTGTACCATATTCTTATATCTTGGGATCTTATGGTATGATTTGAGTCGATGTGGAGCACTTCTGCACGACGTTACATTCGAAAAACCGTATTGTCCTTAGTTTTCGCACGCCAGTGTACCTTATCTATTGAAAAATATAGCCCGCACAGTATGGACCTCGGCAAGCATGTACCTGCGTTTGTGATATAAAAAGTTATGTATACCAGTTTTGGTGGAAAAAATGTATTACTAGCCTGCTGAGGAATTCTTAGCTACGGCTAACTGGCAACAGAATAGGTAACAGCTAGGAAGAGCAATGTCCAGAGTTTCTTTATGCACAGTCAGCTGTCAGAAATTTTGCAGCATATATGTAGTTAACTGGTACTTGTGTTTCTCCTAATAATATTACACTACTTTCAGCAATTGGGATGTAATATATTCTTTGGCAGGAAAACAGAATGAATATATTAAATCCCTTGTAAGCTGTACATTTGTTTTAGTTTAATGTTTAGTTCAAAAGACAACACTTGATTACTGAAAGCAAAACGATTTCACTTCAATAACTGGAATAAGATTCGATTGTTAGATGGGAAATCTTGAGTTTTAATCCCTCTGTATATTTCTGTCATTGTCTAGCGTTTTCCGCTTTTTTCTCTAGATTTGTTTCTTACGTTAGCACACACATACACCCATTCACTTAGGGGATATCATATCTCATAAAGTCTTCAATGGCACATTGCAGAATGTCTTTCAATCATGAAAATGGAAAGACAAATGGATAATAATTAATATAAACAGTTTTATCAGTCTTCATTTTGCTGATGATATAGTAATTTTGCAAGTTTCGCCTCAGCTGCAGGGACTCACTGGCAAGAGTAAAGACGTTTGATTAAAGGCGAACTAACAGAAAACAAAATTGATGAAAAAAAACACCCCTGAAGATTTTAGAGGTTAATGAAGCAAATTTAGAAGTAACTGATGGATATTTGTACCTTGGACAATAGTTATGAAGCGAGAGGCACATTGAAGAGAATTGTAGTGGTTGGAGTACATTTAGAAGAAACAGAATTTTCAAGATGTGTTTGCCATTACCTCTTAAAAGAAAAGTGTTTAATCAGTGCATTCTTGCAGTTTTTACCTACGAGTCAGACATTAATCTTAACTAAAACAATATATAGCGGCCTTGGAACTCAAACATGGGAAGATGTATGCTTGGTGTAACCCAGAAAGATAGGAAAAGGAAATCCTGGATCAGGAAAGTGACAAGAGTTGGTGACATGGTCATAGAAAAAACCCTCAAATGGCAATGGGCTGGACATATTGTTAAAAAGAATCAAACGCCGTTGGACAACTAAAATACTAAACTGCACATCAATGGACAGAAGATCCAGAAGCAGTTCACGTAAAACATGGGTGGATGAAATTCAAAATCATTCGGGAGTGACATAGAAGAAATTCCTCATGATAGTGTTGTATAAGATATTATGGAAGGGTGGACTGCGAATGGTTGTTGATAATGATGATATTCACTCACTCACCTCGTCAAGCAATATCGTTCTTGCTGTTTTCCAAAATTGCTCAAAATAGAGATTTGTGGAAGAGATTATGTAAGGTTGGATCGCCAATGGTTATTAATGATATTCACCCTCACCTGGTCAAGTAATAGCGTTTTTGTTCGGTTTTCCAATCTTGCTATGTAAAAATACTCTGGAAAAAAAGTGCTCCCTTCCCGAGGGTTTGACAAGGCCAAAAAGGGCCTGATAAAACAATACGGTAGAGAGAAGAAATAATACTGTCTTCCTAGAGTATTTAATGAGACCAAAGGACCTCATCATAGTATGAAGGGAGAGCTAGCAATATCACAGAAGTGCTCCAAGAGGCGTAGGTATGTAATAAGCAAAAATAGTTTTCTAGTCACCATGAAACCCAAAGAAATTTGTGCATTGGCAGGAAGCAGACAAAATTTTAATGCAACGTTCTTTCCTGTTGGCGACACTTTCCAGTTTTTACCTTTCGTGCAGGTGCTGTCATTTTAGCGATGCGTATTTTACAACACGCACATCAGGCATCCATTTGCTTTGATTATGCAGAACTCCAGTGTCGCTTTGCTGAAAACCCATTGGTGGAAGGAATGATTTAAGGAACGCATAAAAACATAAATGGTTAGGAGGTAACAATCCAACAAAATTGTCTACCAAAGTTTACGTCATAAATTAAATTTGAAAAGTGTGGCTCTTCGTCATGATCATCCACGTCGAGTTGCGTGCAGAAATGTCTCCAGAAATAGCGGTAGCTTTTGAAAGGTGGCTTTCGATCTTGCTTGAACAAAGTGGTACACAGTATTTCGCACTTCCGTAAATTGCACCAGAGTTTGATTCGTCTAGTCTGAGAGCTCAGTAACACTTTGCTCATGATTGTGTTTTAAATCTTGAGTATTAATGCATTATGTAGTGCCCAAAATGAAAAAAAGGAAGGGGCACTTCATAGATTTATGCATATTTTTATTTAAAATTCCGTTCTGATTTACCGTGTGAAATATTAATAATTTTGAATGCTAAATACATGCACATGTATGCTATATGTACTCTCTCTTATTCCCATTTAGTATCCGAAAATCACAAGCCCATTGATTAGGGAAATTAAGCAACCTTATCTTTTTCCGTTTTGCTTCGAGTTTTAAAGACTTCCGTGAGAACCAAAGGTTGTAACTAGCAGTTCGTTTCTAATTTAGAGAAAGGACTTCATGTTCATTTGTTTGAACAGTATTTAGTTTAATTTAGACGGATTTTCTTTCCATAAAATGTAAGTCTAACATTCAAGACGTCAAATAATTTTTTTTTGCTAGGATGGACTTCCAGCAATACTACCAATAATTAATTTCCTGTCATAATTCAGGAGTTAACTTCTCTTTTTAAATGCCATCATAAATCACAACGTAAGAAAAAAGAAACACGCTTCCCTATTTTGAACTACAGTCACGTAAACATCAGCCCATCTTTCCTGTCTCGCCTTTTGGATCCTGGCGCTATCAGTTTTTATGTAAATAAATTTAAACCACATCATTTACCGACTGAGAAAAAAAGTTTATAGCCACTCATATTTAAACCAGTAAAAAAATTTTTGGCACCGGGACATAACAGTGCTTAGATTCTCAGCGGTATATGGTGGTTCTGATCCCAACATGGAGTTTTGGTCAAAATACTTAAAAAAACATGTTGCTTTTGCGCGATTATTATACATGCAGTTAATGTAATCCAAAGGTGGTGAAATACCTTTAATCATAAACTTAAAAGTTAATATATATATATAGCGTTAAAAACCGCATAAGATCTTTCGACCCTCTCACAGAGGTCATCAGATGTAAGACGTAGTATCCAACAGCGGAAGTCTTATATACCGTAAAACATGATGCCACAGATAAAACCGAAAAACTAAATTGAACAGTACATACCAAACAAAGTTCCAAGGGGCGATGCATGTGGTCAGGCAAAAAAGTAGACTGGTCAAACACCAATACAGTAATAAACCCATGCTACGTAGAATTAGAGTTCAAGACCATCTTCAAAGCTGGAGATATAAAGCAAGGAGGTTCGTCGTTGCAACTTGATTGTCAAGAGGAATAAATATGCTTTCCGTGAAGAGACAGCCAAACTTCGAAGAGGGGTGTTCAAAACTGTGGTGTCTTTCCAAACGGGAAAATGGGGTTCCATTTGCAACACATCTTCAAAGAGCCGTCGAAGTAGAACCAACTTTAACGTTGTATCTATGTTAGTTAATACGGGTTCTTAATTTCCTGGAGGTAGACCCTATATAGATAAGATCCATGTCATTTTGGTCCACCGCTTTAAGGGGTACGTAGTAAACCCCAAATTTATGCCACAAGTTCACTGGGTCTCTGTCACTCTTAACACACGAAAAAATATTGGAGGTTTTTAGGCCAAAATCGAAGTTGTATTTGGCACAAATATTCCTCAAGTTGAATGCCAGTGGAGGAAAAGTTCAGGGACCGCACAAACTTTGGTTTGCCTGTGTTGACAGTCAAGGCCGAAAGCGTCAGTCTCCTAATTTTACGGATGACCCGACCGCAAAAACGGTCACCTCTTTGAGCAAACTACGTAACCACGATGCCTTACTCGAATGCATCAATTCTATGCTCCCTCCTCCTGGCCCTGGAGTACCAGAATTATTTGGTCGCTTGAAGCTGCATAAAGTTGGCCACCCTTTGAGACCTCGGGGTTCGCCAGCCTTACTGGACCATTGTAGAAGGCCCTTGCACCGTTTCTCCCCCCTGTTTCCTCGTCTTTATTTTCGGTTTCCAGCTTCACACAAAATATTCAAAGAACTCAATCTTTTTCACAACCACACAATTCTTTTATTTTCACCTTCTTAGATGTTTCACTTTCCCCAGTGTTCCCATTCCCGTGGTTCGTCAACTTATTGTTTCTAAACTTACTTCCATAAATTCAGCTTCCTCTTCTGAAATTCAAGCTGTTTTACGAGCCCTTTGTTTAGTTCAAAAGCACTCGAATTTTCGATTTAACAACCAAATTTATAGTCTATAAGGCGACCCCATGGGGTCTCCACTTTAGCCCATATTGGCTCAAATTTTACTACAGGATTTGGAGGAACGTGCTTTGAACACTTGTTCAATCAAACCCCTCCTGCACGTTCGTTATGTCGACGATATACTTATTTTTGGCCATCTTCTGTTTCTGATCTGAATTCTTTTGTCACACCTTTTCTCCTTTTTATCTTTCTATTTCTTTCATAGTCGAGTTAGAACAACAGTTCTCACTTCCTTTCTTAGATTTTAAGTTGTCTAACTTGCCTAATTCCAACGCAATCAGTTTTTCAGTGTATCGTAAGCATACCTCTAGTTATTCCATTATTCATTTCGCATCAGCCCACCCAAAAGGTTATAAACTTTCTTCCATCCAATTTTTAGTCAGACGGGCCTTCTCTCATTCGTCCAATAGAAAAGTTCGTTCGAAGGAACTCAAGCAAATTGTCCACATTGCTGCTACTTGTGGATACCCTCCCTCCACCGTCCCCTCAATCATCCGTAAATTTAGGAGACTGACACTTTCGACCTTGGCTGTCGACACAGGCAAACAAAGTTTGTGGGGTCCCTGAACTTCTTTCCTCCACTGGTATTCAACTTGAGGAATATTTGTATCAAATACAACTTCGATTTTGGCCTAAAAACTTCGAAAATTTTTTTGTGTGTTAAGAGTGACAGAGACCCAGTGAACTTGTGGGATAAATTTGGAGTTTACTCTGTACGGATCTTATTTATATAGTTTACCTCCAGGAAATTAATAACCCGTATTAACGAACATAGATACAATGTTAAAGTTGGTTCTACGTCGACGGCTCTTTGAAGATGTGTTGTAAATGAAACCTATTTTCCCGTTTGGATAGACACCACAGTTTTAAACACCCCCTCTTCGAAGTTTTACTGCCTCTTCACGCAAAGCGTATTTATTTATTCCTCTCGACAGTCAAGTTGCAACGACGAACCTCCTTGCCTTATATCTCCAGCTTGGAAGATGGTATTGAACTCTAATTCTACGTAACATGGGTTTATTGGTGTTTGGCCAGTATATATATATATATATATATATATACTAAAGAGCAAAGCCGAAAACATAAGAAAAACTTTAGAATTTAAAACGAAAGATGCAAAATAACCTGAAGATCAAAACGCGCAACGCAGCAGTTATGAAAATTTAGAATTCACATTCGATTAAGAGACTGAAGCAAAAAAAAATTTTTTTGACTCACACCAAGTACAACATAGAAAAGGTTATGTATTGACCGGTGTGAGTAAAAAGAGAAAAATAAAACAACTGAATGTAGAAAGTGTCGAGAATACTGAGCCTTGGCTTTATCAAGGACCAGCAAAAACTCTGCATTTTCTTACTTCCACAAAGACCTATTTGGAAATGGGTTTCTGCAAAGTCATAGATGCAAGTAATAAGCCCACCAAAAATTTTTTTTTTAAATATATATTTTAAAGAATATATATAAATGTCATGACCTCCGCAGAGTTGCATGACCAAGCTTTAGTTAACAATTTAGCTAGCATCCATAACTTTCCTGGCCCGACCCATGCTCTTCATCTGTTACTATTAAACAGAAAGAAGAAGATTATAGAAAACTCAAGTTGTAAGAGTGACATAATAAATCAGAAATAATGTTCAGCAAAAACAAATTACCAAGTTCGCCTGAGAGAGAATTTAAACCTGAATAGCAATACAGAAGTATTACAAATTCTTAACATTGCAATAAAAAAGGAGATATTTATTTTTTTAAAACACAGATTCTTGAAAGAAAACTGGATTATAAAAACCCCTACTCCACAACTTCTGACAAAACAAAAACGAGAATATAATAAAGACAATAATTAATTAAAGAAACGCATTGTGAAGGTTATATGACATGAACAATTAGTTGCAATATGTACAAAGTATTTCAGAAGTACTTTAAGTGCATAATTAAGTAGTTATTAAGAACTTAACTACATTGAAAACACAGCGCAAATTACAAGAACAATGAAACGGCCGGCTGTTTTGGCCTTAGTTCCCTAAAAAACGCGCAAAGTTACCCAGAAAAGAAAGAGTTAAAATCCGCAAAAAAGTTAATAGACTTGCCAGTGCCTAAAAGCTGAAAACAAAAAAGAAAAAGAAAGTTTGACATGTAAATCTGCGGATCCTAACGTGTATTCTTCTATTGCGGATAATTGCTCCAACAAGTTTTGCAAAGCCTACAATACCATTTATAAGCTCACCTGTACTATCTGCAGCCTTAGCTATATTGGCCAAAGCAAAAATCCTCTTCATCTTAGGATAAATGGTCACAGGTCTCTAGTTAACAAGTTCTCTACTTCTGGTGTGAACCCCTCCACTAATGCTAGCCAGTACTCTACCTTTGAATTAGAGCATTTCCATAATCATGGTTTTGACAAAGTGAAAATAGAGGTACTGCATATTATCCCTGACTTCTATGCTCGACTTGAAACTGAATCCCTTGAAATTTTGCAGCATCAGTCTCTTTATCCCTATGGTCTTAATTCCACTCTTTCTGACAATAAGCATAATCCGCATAAATTTTCTGTACGTGAACTCTTCTTTCTTGTTAACAACAAGAGCTGCACTAGAGGTAATAGAGGACAGAGGTTATTTCGCACTTCAAGCAAGGTTGATTTTGCTAACTTGCAAATAACTCTGGAAAGTTTTAAAAATGGTACTAGTTTTGTTAAAAATTCTTACAAAATACTTAAGTCCTTAAAGCACTCTGTCCTTAAAAGTTTTTTCAAATTCTGGAAAGAAACAGCTAACCATGTTGATAAGCATGTTTTTGCATTGGTGCTAGACATTCTTAAGCATATTCTTAAAAATAAAATTTCTCATAAAGAAATTTCCAGTAATTATGTGACCATCAGGTTTCTAAATAAGACCTATGATCATCTCAATGTTAGGAAGCTGTTCTACAATAATGCAATTTTTTTCCCATCCACAGGCACCAGTCTATTGTAAGTTTTAAATATGTTAAGACCTTAGGGTCAACAGTTAAAAACTACAAGCTTAATTCTTCGAGTTACATTCCTGTAGTTACTACATGTTCTTGTGATGAACATAAAGAAACAGTTCACTATGATAAGAATTACAAGCATATTATCACTGGAAACTTGAGTTTTGTTGAAAATGACAAGCTTAGGAATTTATTAGAGTATGGTTCTAAATTTAGACCTTCCTTCCAAATCTCCAAAGAGAGGATTCTTGAGAGCTTCACTCAAGATGTTAATAGGTACATTATAAAAACCAGTTTAACATACAATCAGCCTATTGAGGCCTTCGCAGAATGGAAATATCATGTAATCAATAGCTTCTCTTATGAGTTGGCAGGTCTGGATATTTGTTTTGATAGAAATATATTTTTCTCTGGAGATGCTAAAAGGTCACTCTCCAAACTACAAGACCTATTTATTTTTACCACTACGGATAAAGCTAGCAATAATTTTGCAATTATCTGTAAGAAGTTCTATTTTGAATTGTTAACTATGGAACTCAATAATAGAGTAACCTACGAGCCCGTAAGTTATTCCACTAAGCAGTTAGAAAATCGTTTTAAGGCATTCTTCAAGAAGCTTAAAATTCCACAAATAAGAAGATATGAGCCTGAATTTCCTTTTCTTTTTGCAACTGTTAAGTTTCATAAAGATCCAGTGAAGTTCAGATTCATAGCTAATGGAGTCAGGAGTCATAAAAAGAAAATTGATCTAGCTTTTGAAGAAATCTTGAAGAGGGTTTTGAAACACATTAGTAACTGTACTAATTTGAAGTACAGAGATTTTTGGATAATTAATAATAATGCAGAAGTAATTTCCACTATACTCGAAGTAAATCCCTTAGATATTAATAGTTATGATTTTGAGAACCTACATACCAATCTGCCTCTGTCAGATATAATCACTACCTTTAAAGAGCTGTATGCAGAATTTAAACTTAACCAATTTGTTAATGTAGGAGCCTGGAACTCTTATCTCAATTGCTGCATTAAAAATAACCATATCTTATATAATAATACTCTCTATAAGCAAATAAACGGTATCCCCATGGGAACGTCAATATCCACGAGTATTGCAAATCTATTCCTGTTCTTTAAGGAATATAAATTCATTAAAAATCACTCCACCTGCTCCGATAACTACCTTTACACATTTAGATATATTGACGATCTACTGTGTATAAATAATTCAGAAGTTATAGAGAGTGATTTTGATAGTATCTATCCTAGCTCTCTTAACTTATGTAAAACCAACCACAGTAATCAGGAATTAGAGTTCCTAGACTTAAGCATTAAACTTAACAGAGGTAACCCATCTATTAGCCTCTTTGATAAAAAGTTAGTTTTCCTTTCAAAGTAATTAAATATCTACACTGGAATAATAACATATCAACCAAAGTAATTGAGAATGTACTAATTTCTCAGGTGCTTAGAATTTCAAGAATTTGCAGCAACAATTTGGACTTCAACTACCACATTAATATACTATTAGACAGTTTTCTAGAGAACAAAATTCCTACTTCTTTCATCAAAAGAACTTTAAGAAAAATTATTCTGAATAATAGAGTAAGGTTGGCAGATCTGCTTTAATTTTCTACGCAGTTAATAATATGATTCTGACCAATGAAAGAGTTTAGGAAGTTGGCTAGAGGATGCCTATTAACTACAAAAAGGAACCTTAGTGCTATGGATAAGAAGGTCCTATTAAAAATAAAAAAATAAATAATATAGACAAAATCACAAAAAAAGCTTAAAAATCTGTTTATAAAAGAAAATAAAAATAAACATAAAAGAAAACTAGTTATTCGCTCACTAGAATAGCTATACTAAAAATAGTAAAACTAACATTAAAATTAATAGGATTCTGAATAGTCAACAGAAGCTCACTAAGGTGATTAAATACATGCAAAGATTATTAAATACACTACTTGTGTATTTCATAATATTTCTCATGTATTCTGGAGAGTTAATTCTGCTCTTTCTGATCATACAGGTCCACAATCTTAATTATATATTTTTTTCTCTAGTTAAAATCTCCGCGAGTAGGATTTTTCAGTGTGTGGAGGCTTACAGCCCCACCCACACTGCCCCCAGCGACTAGGGAGTGGCAGGGGGTTTAGAAGTTTGGGTTAAAAGGTCGGCCATGTTTCCTCAAGAAAGGAGGAAGTTCAGTTGCATAAGAGGTAAGCTCTCTTCATTGTCTTTGGGTTTTGGGATTTCCAAGTTCAATGATTGAACTTGTACTTTTTTTCTTTTTTTGTTTTCAGCTTTTAGGCACTGGCAAGTCTATTAACTTTTTTTGCGGATTTTAACTCTTTCTTTTCTGGGTAACTTTGCGCGTTTTTTAGGGAACTAAGGCCAAAACAGCCGGCAGTTTCATTGTTCTTGTAATTTGCGCTGTGTTTTCAATGTAGTTAAGTTCTTAATAACTACTTAATTATGCACTTAAAGCACTTCTGAAATACTTTGTACATATTGCAACTAATTGTTCATGTCATATAACCTTCACAATGCGTTTCTTTAATTAATTATTGTCTTTATTATATTCTCGTTTTTGTTTTGTCAGAAGTTGTGGAGTAGGGGGTTTTTATAATCCAGTTTCCTTTCAAGAATCTGTGTTTTAAAAAAATAAATATCTCCTTTTTTATTGCAATGTTAAGAATTTGTAATACTTCTGTATTGCTATTCAGGTTTAAATTCTCTCTCAGGCGAACTTGGTAATTTGTTATTGCTGAACATTATTTCTGATTTATTATGTCACTCTTACAACTTGAGTTTTCTATAATCTTCTTCTTTCTGTTTAATAGTAACAGATGAAGAGCATGGGTCGGGCCAGGAAAGTTATGGATGCTAGCTAAATTGTTAACTAAAGCTTGGTCATGCAACTCTGCGGAGGTCATGACATTTATATATATTCTTTAAAATATATATTTAAAAATTTTTTTTTTGGTGGGCTTATTACTTGTATCTATGACTTTGCAGAAACCCATTTCCAAATAGGTCTTTGTGGAAGTGAGAAAATGCAGAGTTTTTGCTGGTCCTTTATAAAGCCAAGGCTCAGTATTCTCGACACTTTCTACATTCAGTTGTTTTATTTTTCTCTTTTTACTCACACCGGTCAATACATAACCTTTTCTATGTTGTACTTGGTGTGAGTCAAAAACTTTTTTTGCTTCAGTCTCTTAATAGAATATATATATATATTAATTTGAATGTTTATAGTGATTAAAGGTATTTCACCACATTTGGATTACATTAACTGCAAGAATAATAAAAAACAGCATGTTTTTTATGTATTTTGACTTCTGTGCACGAACCTCACAAACTGTATTGCTGTCAATGAATTTTAGTTTTTCTCACAGTAATAACTCTTACAAGATTCCAAGCTAAGCTTCCAAAGTCAGTGTAGGTACTTAAACAGGTAGTGATAATCCCTTAGTATTTAAAACGGGCAGTAATAATTCTTCAGGCATTTGAAGCATGTCGAATTATTCTCTTAGTCATTTAAAACTGGTACTAATACCTAATTTAAAACAGGCGGTAATAATCCCTTAGGAATTTAGAGCTGGTAGTATTTCCTTAGGTCATAAAGTTCCGGAAATTTAAAGCTTATCATCAGATGAGATTAAAAAAAATGCAAGTATATATAATGCAAAGAAACCAAAAAATTAATGTATTTAAATAGTATTTCACAGTATAAACAACAAGAAAAATCTTGTGTACCCCAGACAAAAAAAAAAGATAATAATAATCCATCCTCTTCTCTGATTTGGAGGCTGGAGTCCAACTAATACCGCAATGTTCTATCTCTTGTTCTTGGAAAATATTCTGTATCAGTTATGTTCCTCTCTTCAGATTAACTATTCATCCTTTTCTTCCTCTTACCTTCGGTTTCTTCTAGCATCAACTGAAACATTGAATGGTTTTCATTGCTAGGCATTTGTCCTCAGTATGCTATTTTACGCTTTGGAGAGTTTGGGGAAGTTGTTACACCATATATGAAAACCTTTTTTCATTCAAAATCTTGTCAAACTAATCCTCATCATCCTTTTCGTGCATCCGAAGTAGAGCGCCTCTGGCCTCTTTGCCGCCTCCTTCTTGAACGCTTCTTACAACCACACAGCAGTATGGACCAAATGTATTATTTCATAATCTTAAATCTCAAATTCAAATCAAAATTCTTCTCACACGCATTTTCCTCAACTGATTGAATTTTCTCTTGGAGTGAGCAGTCCTTTATTTCATTTATTTTGTTTGGACATCACTGGAGACGGTTTCTTCCTAAAGAACAAACTGTCAGTTTATTCCGCATTTCTGTTCATGTTCTTGACTTTTACTATTATTTTATCTCTACTGATACGCATAGATGTTTTCTGCTTTGTGTTAATTGTACCAGTCCAATCTCCTGTCTTCTCTGTAAAGGTTTGAAGAACTTCTAAAGTGACTGTTAGAACGGTGTTATATGCATAAAATTTGGGCGTTAGTTGATGCCGAAGGTGGAGCATGGACGGTACTACTACAGAAAAAAAAATCGCAAGAAAACCGCACAAACTCATGGACGAGATCCAAAGAACTCTGTTAAGGAGAATCCGAGAACCACGTACTACTTCAATTAGAAGCAGAACTCTCTGCAGAGCTGGAAAATGTTAAGACGTCTGCCAGTAGTAGAACCATTCACAGAAAGTTGTGTTCCCTAGGTGTCCATGGTACCGCAGTTGCGCATAAGCCTAATATCACTGCTGTAAGCGCTGAACGACATTTAGTCTTGCCCAGCCCTTCCAGAACCGTAGACTGCTTGAAGAGGGTTCTATGGAACAATAAATCAAGCTTCAGGTTGTTCTGCTCCAAAAGAAGTGTCTAGGTTTGTCAACTGCCCTAAAAAAAGGCTCTTTCAAGATTGCATCGTTTCAGCTGAACACTTCCTCATTACTTCGGTATAAACCATTGCTTGTTTCAGTACCATATGCTCCATGCCACACAGCACAACGTGTGTGCAAGATTGGTTTCTGAAGAACAACGTTAAATGTTTAAACTGGCATTTGGACTACGGCGGCTATCCTCCAAATCAGCTTTAACAGTAGATTTGCAGTAAATGCGAAGAAATATTCGAATCGAGACTTACCTAAATTTAGTTGGAAGAAAACTCAGGACTACCTCTGTCATAAAAGCTATATCTGGTCCTTCAATAATATTTGAAAATGAAAGCGTTAGTTACAATTATGGGTAGGTGTCCGAATACCTTTAGCAATATAAGAATGTACATACAGAGGAGAGCAGGGCTCCGCGGAATTGTCCCCTGCAGAATGATGAATAACAATCACTGTTCCTTTCCCTTCCGAACTGAAGTCATTTGCAGCTCCGTGGATGCTCTGGAGCCAATAATTCGGCAAGTGCTCAGTCCATGTATGAATTTTTCGGATGAGGGTTTTATGAGCTTTATTGGGGAAAAGGCAATCATCGCCCAAAGTACGCAAGTTTGTTGGAAGAATCCACTGACGAAAAATAATGATCCTTTCACATCAGCTAGTTTGTCAAGTAACGCAATAAATGCATCATTAGGGTCAGGCCCGGATTAAGGTGGGGCTAAAGGGGCTATATAGCCTTGGGGCCCACCATTACCAAGGGCCCAGGAGGCATGCTTGAGCAAATAATAGATACATTTATAAAATATCTTTTCTTTTGTCTCGTATGATTTCCACTTGGTCTGAAACAGAGCCTGGAAGACGAACAGATTTCAAGACAGTGACTCACCAAGGGTAAAGGTTTCATGTCGCTGCGTACATTGGGGTCGGCGAGACAGTTTCAACTTTTTCACTACCTCAAGCTTGCGCTTGGAACCACTAATGGACAAAATTCACTGCGCCTTTACGTTGTGTAACAAAAAAGATGCACGAAGAAAAGTATACAGTGTTAAATCATTAAAAAATTTAAGACTTCTGGGAATCTTAATCTTTTGACTCGTGCTCTTATGAGAACAATGGAAAATACAGTGACTTATTACGAGAACTCTGCAAGTAATTTATTAGTTTGAAGATTGCATTAATTACGACAAGCTTACTGCTACAGCTTCGTGTCTTAAAGGACTTAATAATTATTCCTCGTCATAAGTTTTTGGGGGTCCACTAAGATGTCTTAGCTTAGGGATCCACTAAACCTTAATCCGGCCCTGATTAGGGAGTGTAAGTTTTTTGTTTTAACCACAGCAGAAATTTGAACCTAGGCATTACACGGTATAGCATAACGCCAAATCTGAAAATGTGTGCCATAACTGATTAAAGTAAAAAAATCCGGTGTAACGAAAATCAGTAACGGTGCGTCATTGTCAAACCCATTGTTTAAATCTTTTATAATATAAACTTTTTACGTTATACGACATTTGTTGTTATGCTAAGCTCCAGATGTCCGAGCTGAAGAGATGTTGAACTAAGGGTGAATGTGAGGCATTAATTGCACCGGATAGCTCACTTTAAATTAAGGCTTTTAGGGCCAGAAGAAACATATACAGAAAGCAGAATCAATTGCGTAACTTTACTTTTATTGGTCCAGCAGCTTTAGACTTCAAGCAACTTTAGAAGAAATCACATAACGCTATCTATTTACGAAATCAAAAACCTACCACAGTGAGGAACACCACAACTCTTCACAACGTAGTTATGCGGACTGTAATAAAAATATAACTTCACATACATTATAAGCTCTCGTACAATCAATAAGCTCAAAGATCTAACATCTCCATCCACAAACAACTGCGTTGCAAAATATACATCTTTTCTCATCCTTATCAACATCCATACGTCACTTACGTAATGATATCAGGGGTGTTGTCAAACCTACATTTATGTGAGAGAAGATATCACGTTAAGTTTGGAAAGTGCAAAAGAAAACAAACTCAAATTTACATAGGAAAAGGAACCAAAAATGAAACTTAAAACAGAATATACGTCACAATCTGATCGTGCAGTATGATGTCCCATGAAGTGAAGCAATAATAATAAATTTCAACTATATACTTTAGAAAACTATCGCTAAACATTATTCCGTCACATGTTATATAAGCGTAACTATCTCATTACAATTTGCGTAAATTACGAGAACCTGATGCTAAACGGGAAAAAAGCTATTGCGAACAAGTTAGTAAAATCATGCAATGCATTCATTATAATACGCTTTCCAACATACCAGAAATCATTACTCAAGTTATCCCTCAAGTTATGAGGATAATGGCTGTGGAATAAATCTCGGTCCTGTGCCCTGACCTTCGATCCCATTTCGATTATATTCAACAGAACCAGTTCAGTACACCTCCGAAATAACATGATAAAGTTTTGTCGCAATCGAAGCATTTTTACGTAAGTTATGATGCATAAGGGCTATGGAATAGATCCCGCTCCTGTGTCCTAACCTTTGACCCCATTTCGCCAATTTCAATACAGTTCGTCCCCAGGCATATTAACATTTCATCTAAATCGAAGTATTTTTACGTAAGTTACGACTCATAATGGCGATGGAAGTGATTCCACTCCTATGTCCTGACCTTTAACCCCATATCGCCCATTTTCAATAGGGTTTGTTCCCAGGTAGTCCCCTACCACATATTAAAATTTCATCGAAATCGAACCTTTTTACGTTAGTTATGACTCATAAAAGCAGTGGAATGGATCCCGATCTTATGTCCTCACCTTTGACCCCATTTCGTTCGCTTTCATTAGGGTTCCTTCCCAGGTGTTCCCCTACCACATACTGAAATTTCATCGAAATCCAACGATTTTTACGCGAGTTATCGTGCGAACGGACATACGCACACAACACGTGACGTAATGAGGCAGATGGGAATCGCGACCATCTGCTCGCAAGAGTGTGACGTCATAAAACTTTAATAGGATCCACACACAACGCGTGACGTAATGAGACATATGGCGTGACCGCGCGCCGACATCTCGATCGCGAGATTGTGACGTCATAAGATTTCTAAGCATGGGTAACATAAATGGGACGACGCCATGACACTAAAAACGTGGTAATTCGGATTAACCCAGTAAACGAATTTTCCTAAAGTCGAGATCAAGCTAACTCGATTTCTAGTACCAGAAAACCATAGGTTAACGACTTTCATCAAAATCCTTAGAGCCGTTTTCAAAATAAAATTTACATACATACAAGAAGTGCTCCTTTAATAGTATGGGATAAGGGCGTGGAACGGATCCCGATCCTATGTCCTGACCTTTGACCCCATTTCGTCAATTTTCAATAGGGTTCGGGTTCGTCCCCAGTTGTCCCTACCACATACTAAAATTTCATCGAAATCGAACTATTTTCACGCGAGTTATCGTGCCGACAGGCAGACGGACGGACAAAGCTGGAGCATATACGCTTCCTCATTCCTCAACCTACGGTTGGAAAGCGTAAAGACATTTTGATGAAATTTGACTTCTTTCGACCCCTTTACCTGCTGTTGACGAAACTTTTAAATGATTTGTAACACAATGGGGTGCAACCATAGTAGATGTTGAAATAAATATTTAATTATGAATAAACGTTACAATTTTTATTCTATCTCAATATCATGATTCCAGGGACTTTGGGGTCCACTGGATGATTCCAAGGACTTTGGGGTCCACTGGATGATTCCAGGGACTTTGGGATCCACTGGATGATTTCAGGGACTATGGGGTCCACTGGATGATCTGTGGATCTGCTGTAGATGTCCTATACCAAAAGTTACCAACCCTCCTCACTAACACACTTGGATTCAGCTTTCCTTTCTATCTTGAGGTCAGATTTTAACTTCTGCATGCACAGATGGTCTTTTGTAGCTACATAACATTTTACTAGTGCCAAGGTCTTTTCTTACGTTCGTCTGAATTACATATAATAGTAATAATAAAATTAAATGCTTTTGAAAAACTAAACAGTCGAAATACTTGCTAATGCCGCTGCCATAGTTCAGCAAATATTTGAGCGAAGCGAGGCCGAATGCCGAGCGAAGCTCTTTACGTGACTGGAGATAATTAGTTGTTCGGGCATAGGTACGCGATGACACATCCGACAACCATGATTTTTTGCGTGCGATTGGACATCGTACATGGTCGGGTTTTGACGCCTTCAGATTCCCGAAATTCCGTGTCATTGAGGAATAATCGTCCAAAAACTTGCATTTTTAGGGGTTTTTGAGAAGGGGTCGTTTGTTACCTATATCTACCTCAAAGATCTTTAGCCGATCACGGTGACACTTGCCACAGAGAAAGGAAAGGACATGGTGAGTGACACGGGGTTGCTATCATGGTGATTGGTCGTGCCGTATAAAAATGACCATTAAAAGCCGACCAATTATAATAATTGAAAAAATCCGCTCTCTATACGAGACTCGGGACAATTAGTTGTTCGGGCATAGCTACGGCATGACACATCCCATCACCGTGATTTTTGGCATGCGATTGGACATCGTCCATGATCAGGTTTTGACGCCTTCCTATTCCCGAAATTCCGTGTCATTGAGGAATTTCAATTGAAACTACATGGCCTTTTACTTGAATCGTTTCTCGAAAGTCGGCTCACAGTATAACATTAATTTAAAAAATCGTTTGAATTGAAAAACGAAGAAATGGAAAGACTCAGTCTGTTAGCTCAACACTTGCTTAAATGTATAATAATAGGAAGTCTGTCTTTCGCGATACAAATCGAAAAACGTGGTTCCCGATCTGAGTGTCTTTCCACTTTGTTTACATGCAACCTGATCACAACCAACGTGAAGGCCTGAAGGAAAGTAGTTCATGATAAATTTTAGGCATTTCGTTTTAGAATGTTTCGTACTTTTGTTCTGGAAGTCATAAATTTTACGCGGTTTTTTAGAATTTGTTATAATAGACGCTTCAAAGAGCTTAGATTTCGCAATAGCTTCGCTCAAAATTTGTCAACTGTACCAGAGTTATCGGTCACAGTGGGCGGTTTGTCATAGTTATTACTTTTGAGTCACATCTTCTTTCATTGGTTTTAGGCTAATAACATTAATTAATCCATTTACCTAAGTACCGCTTCATGTCAGGAATAAGTAAACCTTATTGGCCGCCCCGGTCGGTGGAGCAGTGATTTAAGCGATGGCTCCTGATCGTTCGTCCGAGATGGGTCCGGGTTCGAATCCCGGCAACTGCTTATAGCCTATTGAGTTGCTCACGGTGGTCGTTAAACCTGCAATAAAAAAAAGCCATATTTTGATTTAACCCATTTAGTACGTACCGGACTGTGGCTCGGCGTGGTTGTCAATACAGTTTGTTGCACATAAATGTACACTCACGAATCACTAGTTTTATCATACACCCACAAAGGCCTTGGCATGCGAAAGATGCATATTATAAATTGTGTACAAAGAGTACCAGGGTACTCTCTCGTTTTTTGTTTCTGGTCATAAATGGAAATGAGAAAGGGTTGTTTTGGAGTCTAAAGAAAATGCGAAGACAATTTATCGACTACAACAAGGCAGCACACATAAAGACATCATTCGCTCATTGCATTTGTTTTACTTTTCCTCTTTTTCTTTTTTTTAGATCTTGTCATCATTTCAGGCGAATTGTCCGGGAACCAAGTTTGTTATTTTATTTTTGAACAAGTATGCATATATCATAAAAACCATGACCGATCATTCGCCCGTCTGGCATTCCGAGGCCGATCATGTGCTCACAACATGTAAACTATGATGGATTAGTCATACTCCTGATATTGGAAAATTGATCACATCGCCACATAATTAAAACAACTGCGTCTTGCGTATCTAGCACTAGATTAGACATTACGTTTATATGTCATGAAGACCAAGACGGTTCTCTCACAACCGTTGCAGTGACGTACAGCGACTGATGTTGGGATTGTTACACAGACACAACCCCGAGCTAGAAACAACTAAGAGACAAATTAGAATTCATCGTACGCACACGACTCACCCTCTATATATAAAGCTTGCTGAAAATCACGCCTCATTGCCCCTCCTGCGTGACATTTATCTGTGCGCTATTGTCCTTGGCAACAGTGATACTAAAACGACTTCAGTGTTGAGTCTCGTCTGGCTTTGCCTGCATCACAAACTAAATTGAAACGAATTCACCAAACAAATGTTCAAAATATACAGCTCGCGCAATCGAGATCACAGTTCTGTCACTAGAGGATTCAAAAGAGAATTTCTCCGGGCACACGTAATAAATTATTTTTAGCATTTCTAAATATTAATAGGTGTACCAGTTCTTTTTATTTTAATGTAAATTGTCTGTTGTTTTCTTGTTCTCACGCGTGTACAATTTCTTACGTAGAAAGAATAATTGTAAGAATTTTTCCCATTAACAAAAATGTTTGTCCTTGCACATTTATTTAACGTTCCAGCTGACTGGAAACACCAGACTAAACTAAGACAACTAAGATTAAACATTAGACTAATAATTCCTCTCCATTTCAAACGCTATACGCTTATGGCCGTTCGACCGAGGTAGAGCCCGATTCCAGGCATGGAGGAGGAGGGGGTCTTACGGCTCTGGCTCTCTTCCCAGATACCAGTGTCCCTAAATAAGGGACGGGCGACTGATTCTGATAGCATTTGTTTTGTTTCGAGGGGTTTAACGTCCTTCATGGACTAAAAACAGTTGCCCACATCTAATTTGGGATCACTGTTTTCGGGGAAGAGAAAACGCCAGCGACCAATCCTCATCCGGGACTCTGAGCTCGGATGACTAGCCAGAGGCCAGCGCCTCTGACCACTCGTCCACCAGGGCGGGAGAAATTGAACTGCAGCAGCACCTGTTACGGTAATGCAAGATTGCGCATTGTCACCACGAACTTTTGTCGTAAAAACATAATATTTTTGGTCGTTGATCGCTTTTGATTTGATTAACTAGGGACAAGCCGCCAACAGTAACCGATAACTCGAGTACAGTTGGCAAATTTTGAGCGAAGCTATTGCAAAATCTAAGCACATTAAAGCGTCTATTACAAATTTTAAAAAACAAAAGCGTAAAATTTGACTTCCAGAACAAAAGTACGAAACATTCTAAAAAAGAAATGCCTAAAATTTATCATGAACATTTTTCACGCTGGTTTTGATCAGGTTGCATGTCAACAAAGCGGAAAGACACTCAGATCGGAAACCACGTTTTTCATTTTGCATCGCGAAACAAAACTTCCTTTTATTGTTATAGATTAAGCAAGTGTTGAGCTAACAGACGGAGTCTTTCCATTTCTTCCTTTTTCAGTTCAAACATTTTTTTTAAATTAATGTTAGTGAGCCGACTTTCGTGAAACGGTTCCAGTAAAAGGTCATGTAGTTTTAATTGAAATTCTTCAATGAAACGGAATTTTGGGAATCGGAAGACGTCAGAACCTGACCATGGACGATGTCCAATCGCATGCCAAAAATCACCGTGATCGGTTGCGTCATGTGCATGTCGTAGCTATGCCCGAACAAATTGTCCCGAGTCTCGTACAGAGCGGATTTTTTCAATCATTATTAAAATTAGTCAGTTTTTCAATGGTAATTATTTTTATGCGATACGACCAATCACCATGATACCAATCCCATGTCACTCACCATGTCCTTCCCTTTCTCTGTGGCAACTGTCACCGCGATCGACTGAAGATCTTTGGAAGAGATAGGTAACAAACGACCCCTTTCTCAAACCCCGGAAAACCCCTAAAAATGCAAGTTTTTGGACGATTATTCCTAAATGGCATGGAATTTCGGGAATCTGAAGGCGTCAAAACTTGACCATGGACAATGTCCAACGGCATGCAAAACATAACGGTGATCGGATGTTTCATCTCGTACCTATGCTTGAACAACTAATTGTCTCGTAAAGAGAGCTCCGCTTGGCCGTCAGCCTCGCTTCGCTCAATTAGTGTTTTCAATTGAACTGGTTGAATACAGAGCACTAAATACTTAAGCGGGAATAAAACGGACTGGTTGAAAGAAATCAGCACTTACATTAACACCAACAGTTTATTCTTCAAACGTCTAAGCAGCCACACTAATATCAAACTTGGTATGCAGCATACCAGAATGGTGTGCAGCAGCAATAACACTTTCGTATGTTGCAATATTTAGAGCAGCAATCAATTAATCATCTAACAACAACACTCTACACAATCTCTAATTTCTACACGTCATATCACACACTGACTATTTGCTTTCTTCTAACTAGCTATCGCCTTTGCCGAAATGTACAAGCTGTTCGGAGAAGAATTGTGCCTTTCAGTGAGCAACTAAGAAGTATTGAAATATATTGAGTGATAACTGAATTATGATCACCTACCTAACACTTCGTAGGTCCTCCTTTCGCCCTCAGTACAGCAGCTGTCCGACGTGGCATCGATTCAATAAGATGCCGGAAGCAGTTGGGAGATATGGTCAACCAAGCTGTGTGTAATGCGGCCTTCGATGCAGCTATGGAGATTTGATTTATTGAATATTTTGCCATATACCACAGTAATACCATACATGACAAAGTTTAACACGAACAATACATTATTACAATGCGACTGTGCTAAGTAGCTAACCAAAATACTGTAAAATACATCGGTAATGCATCCTTAATATATCATAACCCAACTACAATAAACATACCATTAACTACAATTAATGAACTTGCACAATTAAACCAAAATTTATAAAGCAGATGGTATGAAATGTAAAAAAGAATTATGTCTACATAAATCACTGCAAGTGGATGATATGGAGCCAGGGAAAATGGCTTTAATAAAAACAGCCTGACGAGCCCCCGATCCCCAAGAAGTGTCAGGCTAAGAACACTGCACAAAAAATCACAGTAAGACACAAATTACCATAATAGTACAGGGAGGTGAAGGATACATGATTGTAAACAACTGTAATTAAAATGTAGATGGCATATAACCAGTACAGTTACAGTATATAGAAATCTTAACACATGCCAACATAACCACTGATAAACATAGTATAAGAAAATCAATGAAAGATTTAAATAGGACATCTATGTACAGTGTACCAAATTAATGTAAACGAAAAATGTACATCACGAGAATATATGTACAGTACATTAAACAATCATGCAACAATAAATAAACCGAGATCAACGAGACAAAGCAACAAAGTTAATCATAAGTCACACCATACCACTAAGTACAACGATGATATATGCAGAAAAAAGCAAAAGGAGTACACCAATAGCGAATTGGTACAGTCACAAAATTAAAAAAAAGCACAACATAAAACAGCAATACACATCCTCAAAATAAAAGTATAATAATGAATGCAATTAAGTTAAACAAAAGAAAAAAAGTCCTACTCCCGACCGTTTTATAACTTCAGGTTAAACACTAGTAAGCAATTACAGGATCAAGACAGACTTAGTATAAATACATGTGCAGCGCATAGGAATGATACCCAATATGACAGTGAAGGTTAAAAATTAAACAATGAAAGTTAGCCATCGAGTCCTAAACACAAAACAGTATTCAAGAACCAAAGCCAGGAAATATAAACATCCATCGTCTTACTCACTAAGGTAAAGTAAATATGAAGCAAAGTAATAACAAGAAAGATGACACCGAATTTTCGGGTCTAATAAGCACGTCTTTTGAATCCGTTTTGACGCAAATTAAATTTATCAAAGCTATTCAAAGGCAATTGAACCGGTATGGAAAACAATAGTATCTGACGGCAGAAAGAAGTTTTTCAATCGGGTCTTTTTTCCCTCAGATATTGGTCTAAACGGAATCTTGAGCTTACGAACTCTTAGAAACAGAGTTATCGACAAAAATAAGATGTCACTTTACGTCCCCTGGTGGGAAAACCATGCATTATTTTAGGAAGAAAGTATTCTCAAAAGGTTTATCCATATGAGCGGTATCGGTCCTAGAAAAAAAAAAAATTAGTCGAGTGTTTAGGAGCCCAGATTTTGCTACAAATACATCAGAAGCAGAAATCAACACTTATGACCCCTGGTGGCCAAACCATTCTTTACAAAACATTAGAAATTATGTGAAAAATATTTTCCATCAGGTCTTGTATGCGATACAGGAAGAATTTTTCAAATCAGAGTTTTAGGAGCACAAAACGCAATTTACCTTTATGCGCCCTAGCGGAAAGTCTTAAATGATTTATGTGAAAATGTTTAATTTATAGGAAAAACATTTCGCATCGGAAACACTATCCAACAAAGAAGGAATTTTTCAAATTGGACTTTTAGAAGTAGAGATATTGACAAAAAGAAGATATACATCTACGCCCCCTGGCGTAGAAAGCATGCATTATTTCAAGAAGAAAGTGTTTCTAAAGGGTTTGTCGACATGAGTAGCATCGGTCAACAAAAAATTTTTTTTCAATCGAGATTTTAGAAGCTCATATTTTTCTGCAAACACATCAGAAGCGGAAATTAAGACTTTCGCCACCTGGTGGCCAAACCATTTTGTTTAAAAAAAATAGAAATTATGTGCAAACGATTTCCCATCGGGAGCTGTATCCGGTGCAGAAAGAATTTTTCAAATCGGAGATTTAGAAGCAGAGATATAGGGAGAAACGCAATTTAGCTTTACGCCCCCTAGCGGAAAGTCTATGAATTACTTGAAAATTTTGAAATTATATGAAGCACATGTCATACTGGAAACACTATTCAACAAAAAAGGAATTTTTCAAATCGAACCCCTAGAAGTAGAGATATTGACAAAAATAAAGTATACATCTACGCCCCCTGGCGTAGAAACCATGTACTATTTTAAGAAGAAAATGTTCCTAAAAGATTTGTCGACATGAGTAGTATCGGTCTACAAACGACGTTTTTTTTTAATCGATAATTTAGAAGTTCATATTTTGCTGCAAATACATCAGAAGCGGAAATTAAGATTTACGCCCCCTGGTGGCCAAACAATTTTTTTACAAAAATTAGAAATTATGTGCAAACGATTTCCTATCAGGAGCTGTATTTGGTGCAGAAAGAATTTTCCAAATCGGAGATTTAGAAGCAGAGATAAGGGGCAAAACGCACTTTACCTTTACGCCCCCTAGCGAAAAGTCTATGAATTACTTGAAAATTTTGAAATTATATGAAAAACATGTCACACGGAAAACACTATCCAACAAAGAAGGAATTTTTCAAATCGGACTCTTAGAAGTAGAGATATTGACAAAAATAAGAAATACATCTACGCCCCTGGCGGAGAAACTGGAATATTTTAGGAAGAAAATATTCCGAAAAGGTTTATCGATGTGCGTAGCATCAGTCCACGAAAGAATTTTTTTAATAGATATTTTAGAAGCTCAGATTTTATGGCAAATACATCAGAAGCAAAAATTAACACTTACGCCCACTGGTGGCCAAAGTATTTTTTACCAACAATTTGAAATTACATGCAAAAGAGTTTCCATTAAGAGATGTATCCGCTAAAAAAAAGATTTTTCAAATCGGAGTTTTAGGAGAAGAGTTATCGGAAAAAATGTAATTTACTTTTACGCCCCCTAGCGGAAAATCTATGCGTAATTTGAAAAGGAAACTATATCTAAAACACTGTTCGACATAAATGGAATCGAAAGATAAAATAATTTTTTCAATGTTTAGAAGCAAATATGTGGATTAAAACGTAATTTTGAATTCGACATCATCTGCATTTATGCCCCCTAGCGGCAAAATTGTACATCGTAAAAAAAACGAAATAAAGGATCATCATTCTCATATTTCAAGCTTCCGAACGCAAAAAGAATTTTTCAAATCGGACTAATAGTTGCAGAGATACCGTGGGTAGACGGACGGACAAACCG
Organism: Macrothele yani; assembly: GCA_039090855.1. Lineage (NCBI taxonomy): Eukaryota > Metazoa > Arthropoda > Arachnida > Araneae > Macrothelidae > Macrothele > Macrothele yani. The sequence goes on along the minus strand of CM077007.1, from coordinate 96,150,898 downwards.
ATAACAGAAGCACGATCTTTTTTTACAAAAGACGTGCTAAAAATTCATATGTACCTGGAATAATGTGCTACTATATTAAAAAAATAATCAAGACATCAGTTCAAATCATATCAACCAGCCAATAATTCAGTAGTTATTATTTTGCTGAATGCTCTGAAGTTGACAATTGATTTAATGTGCAAGGGCAATTAATTCCATTGTCGCAAACCGGCGGCAATAGCACTGTAATGCAAAAGATTTAGATGTGCACTGGGAATAACGAAGTTTGCATTACCCCTGGTATCATGAGAATGCGAAAATTGGTGTACTTCAAGAAGACTCAAATTTATTAGCATAAATTATATTATGCATAAAAAGTAATGATCGAAATGTATGAAGTTTATTAAAAGGGAACAGCAAAGGGCAGCATATTGATACTATTCGCTTACTGGTATCCAATATGCGAATGTAATTCTTTTGTGGTTTTACAAAAGAAATTTGGTGTATTCAGATGCCTGATATGCCGTTCCATATGTTCCACAAGTGCTCTATGAGATTGATGTCGGAGGAGTGCGGAGGCTAACTGATATACTGGAAGCCTGAATTGTGTTCCTCAAATCAATCCTGCACAACACTGGACTTGTGGCTCGGGGCATTGTCATCTTGGAAGACACCTTCGCCATTCGAGGAAAAGTACAATGTTGATCTGGGTGTACAAAGACAGCAAGCAATTCACGATAATGGGCACCAATCATACGTTGTTAGGTAAGCATGCACCCCCCCCCACACACACACACCATACAACCGCCTCCACTGGATTGCACTGTGGAGACCATGCAGGATGAATCGAGTGCCTCATGTTTGCGTCAAATATGTACACGACCATCCCAGACGTGGAGTAAAAAACGCGACTCATCAAACAGGCAGTTTCCCCAGTCATCCGACGGCCAACTTCCATGATCTTTTCAACAGGCGAGTCTTTTGCGTCGATGCACCGTGTTTAGGAGAGGGTATCGTCTGGGCCGTCTGCTGTTGTAGCTCACACGTTCGAGCGTGCGACGCATTGTCATGACGGATATTGTTCCTGGTTGACCACCGTTGTGTTGGGTAGTTAACTGCTGAACAGGGTTGCATCTGTTGGTCGGAATAAATCTTCTGACCCGGCGCTCAACTTTCTCTGTCCTGTGTAGTTTCACCTGAGTCGTTTGACCATTTTCACGCCAGTCCTGATACACTTCAACTAGGGCGGTTCACGAACAACCCAATTGCGGGAGCTCGGAGAGCGCGTGTCCAGGTACCCGCTCTCCGATCTCCCTCAATTTGTCCTTTCTCAGTCCTATAAATACTTCAGTTTACCCATCACGCTACGAACTTTAATACCTACTGCTCCATTCACACCTAATACATACTACGTCGGTCGACTAATCGCGTCCTCTTGGAAATCCTGTGGTCAACGGGCCACATCTACTTTTGATAGGGGTGGTCATAATTAAGTGGTCATTCGGTGCACATAAAACAGAAACTGAACAGGAATTTAGATTAAATTAGAGGTATGCGCCAAATGATGCACATTTTGATGCATTTCACCTGCTGTGAGTAATTCAGCACAATGAGTGCATTTTATACGCTCTTACGAAGAAACTTTCGCGAACTACTACCAGTTACCCATTCTTTGGACAATGCGTATCCCATGATATAGGAGTTAGACAGAATAATGTGAACACCTGGGAAATAGGTGATATGTCTTTATTTACCCTTTCCAACCGTAGGTTGAAAAAGCGTATATGCTCCAGCCTTGTCCGTCCGTCCGCACGATAACTCGCGTGAAAAAGGGTTTAGTTTCTATGAAATTTTATGTGGTAGGGACCATTGGGGACGAACCCTATTGAAAATGGGCGAAATGGGGTTAAAGGTAAGGACATAGGAGCGGGATACATTCCATTGTCCTTATGCGTCATAACTTGCGTAAAAATAGTTCGATTTTGATGAAATTTTAGTATGTGGTAGGGGATTATCTGGGGATGTACACTATTGAAAATGGGCGAAGTGGGGTCAAAGGTCAGGACATAGGAGCAGGATCTGGCCTTATGCGTTATAACTTACGTAAAATGCTTCTATTGCGACGAAACTTTGTTGTTTCAGAAGGTACACTGAACCGGTGTTGTTGAATATCATCGAAATGGAGTCAAAGGTCAGGACACAGGATCGAGATTTATTACACAGCCATTATCCTTATAACTTGAGTAATAACTTGAGTAATGATTTCTGGTATGTTGGAAAGCGTATCATAATCAATGCATTGCATGATTTTACTAACTTGTTAATAAAGTGTTAGAGAACTATTGCCTTTAATTCAGCTTTCATTCTTCTTGGAGCAGATTCACACAGCTTTTGAATAGTCCCCAGTGGAATGTTGTGCCATTCGTCGATCAGAACATCAGCCAGTTGCTTCAGAGATGTCGGAGATCTTCCCACTATGCTTTCCAAAACTGCCGACAGTGGTTCAATGTTATTCAAGTTAGATGATTGAGCTGGCCAGAGAAGATATTGAAATTCATCTTGGTGCTCCTCAAACCAAGACTGAATTGTTCTTGCTGTGTGTATGGGTGTATTATCATCTTGAAAAATGGCGTCATTATTGGGAAACAACACTTGGATCATAGGATGCACCTGATCACCTAGAAATCATAGGATGCACCTGATCACCTAGAAATCATAGGATGCACCTGATCACCTAAAGAAGGTAAAAATACTCGCTGGCATTAACTCGACTATGTAGGGTAAAGATAGGGCCAGCTGAATACCAAGATATGGCGGCCCAAATCATTACCGAACCATCTCCATGTTTGAGAGTTGGAACCATCATTCCGAATTATACGCTTCCTTGGGGTTTCTCCATAAATAAACAATATGGGAATAATGTAAATGAGGACTCATCGGACCATATCACACGTTTCCAGTTATCAAATATCCAGGTTTTATGCACGTGATACAATCTTTTTCGCGTTGTAGCTTTGGTTTCTGTGATGAAATGTTCAGCGATTGCAGCTTTTTCATGGATGTTGGCTTTGTGAAGTTCTCTGTGGACTGTCTTTGGGCAAACAGGATCTTCCAGATATATGTTGAGCTCTGCTGTCTCTTTTGCTACAGTAGTTCTGGGTTTTTTGGACACAATCTTTGTTAGTGTTCGACCGTCCCTCTCATTGAGTATCTGTTTTCGCTCACTATTCTTCTTCGCCGATGAAGTCTTGCAATGCTTCGTTTGCGCAAACACAACTGTGGAGACTTTGCTATTGAAACACCAAACAACTTGGCTGTTGTCTCCTGCTAAACGGGTTGCCACGATTTGTCCTCTTCGGAAGTCCGACAGGTCACCAATTTTTCAACGACCACTCGTACGAACCGCTGCTGAACACAACATGCATTACACTGGCACGAAACCTAGAGAATATACAGGGTCATTCAGCTAAGCGTGTACAAACTTCTGGGAGGGGTATGTTGCACAAAGGCAAATCGGAATCATATAGCAATGCAGGGTCAAAAACGCCATCTTCATGCGGTAGATGGCATTGTTCGGCCGAAAGACTGCTCATACGTTCTTTCAGGATACCGTCATTTGTAAACCGCCCGTAGAGGTAGTAGGTTGGCTGAGTTCACGAACGCGGAAATGACTGATATGCACCTCGTATACGGAGCAGCGGACTGCAACGGACAAGCCGCCGTGAGCCTGTAATAGGAACGGCACGCGATGAGAAGACTGCTAAACCACCAAGTGTTTGCACGGCTGCATCAGAGGTTATGCGACACTGATTCTTTCCAGGGGACTACCAGGTGTCGGGAACGATGGACACGCACTTCTGCCATCAAATAGAATGTACTAAGTCATACAGCAGACACTCCAAGTGTCAGCACACGAGAAATTCAATGAACCGTGTGGAAGGTTCTGTACGAAGTCCAATTGCACCCATATCATGCGCAGCACATTCAGACACTAAGCCCTGAGGATTACCCTCAGCACATTGCATTTTCGCAATGGTACCTGAAGAAGAGTACGGCAGAACCCCAATTTCCTGCTTCTGTGCTGTTCAGAAACAAATCGTGCGTTACACGGGAAGGTTGCTTTAATGCACATAACGCGCATGTATGGGCGGTGGAGAACCCCCATGCTGTACGACTACGTGCAGCGCCAAACCGTTTGCTGTTAATGCTTGAGCCGGCATTGTCAGGTACCACTTAACTGGCCTATACCTCATGCTTCTTCGTCTAGACGGAATGAGTTACCGGATATTTCTGGAGTATGTTTTGCCAGAGCTATTGAACGAACAGGTCCCTCAGTCGCTGAGCCGTGCAATGCGGTTCCAGCACAATCGGGACCCCGCCCATTTCCGCAGTGAGGTTCGTCGTCACTTAAACATGACATTTGAACATCAGTGGATCGGGCGTGAGTGGTCCCGTTCATTGGCCTGTAAGATAGCCGGACTTAACATGCCTTGATTACTTCTTCTGGGGTTACATCAAAGGACTGGTGTACGACACCCCTGTTGAAAGTGATGAGGACCTTGTAGCACGCATATCTGTAGCTGCTTCGGAAGTCCAAGACACACCAGGAATTTTCCAAAATGTACGTGATTCCATGCGCCGACAATATCAAGCGTGTGTTACAGCTCATGTTCGCAATTAGAACACCTTCTGTAACCTCGATGCATTTCGCAAATGTCTTGTGAGTAATAAGAAGCATTTTGTTCTCTTACGTGCTGCTCTTTCATTTCTCGTCCTCTCTGTACACTAGCACATGAAGATGCCGTTTCCTACCCTGCATTGCTATGTTATTCCGATTTGTCTTTGTGCAACCTACCCGTCCCAGAAGTTTGTACAAGCTTAGCTGAATTACCCTGTAGATATTAGCTGTAAAACTCCTTCCGCTGTCCTCATGCTATATCATCTCGCAAGTTCAGAGATTTTTTAGCTCGACTAGGACATAGGCATTTAATATTTTGCCGAATGGTTTGTTGTTTTGGGATCTAGTATGGCCCTTGCGCTCCAAGAGTAATATCAATTTAATAAACAGGAAAACAAACGGCAAGCCAGCAGACAAAGTGTGAGAAATATTCTGTACGTGGCGTATTTACTTCCAATGCACTGTAGCTTTTAAAAAAGAAATCCCACAGGCACAACGCAAGTGATTGCGAATGAGTGAATCCATAATCTGCAAGAATCCAAATACTTTTGATAACACAGTGTACAGATACACCAAAGAGGCAAATTATTACGAACAACTATATAATAACGAGTTGGGCAGCCCTTAGCCTTCCAAACAGCCTCGATTTGAAATAGCATGGATTCAACGACGTGCTGATTTAGTTTTACAAATATGTTTAGCCAAGCCTTTGTCTTTGGGTCCGTCAGTTCCCGAATGTTCACTACAGGACGATCTCCGTTACGAATGGCTCTCTTAATCTCCTCTCGCAGGGGTTCAACTAGATTAAGATGTGGTGCTTTTGAGGGTAATTTCAGTACTTCGAAGTCACTATTGTGCTCCTGGAACGACTGTCTGACGATCCCCGCATTGTGGAATGGCTGGACCATATGGGCAACCGGGGTGGTCGCCCGGGCCCCGCCAAGACGTACACTCCCTCCCCCAGTTTAGAAAATAAAAGCAATCATTTTTTGCAAAAATTACCTACATTTATTATTTTTTACAGTGTTGGGGCATGAGGCCCTTAAAAAGATATTTTTGCCGCCCCGGTGCTGCGAAGTGGTCTAAGCGATGGCCTCTGATCATTCGTCCGAACGGGGTCCGGGTTCGAATCCCGGTGAGGCATGGATGTTGTGCTTGTCTTACGGCACTGGATCTCTCCCTTCCCTGGAACCAGTGACCCTAAATTAGGGACGGGCGACTGCTTATAGCACATTGAGTTGCTCACGGTGGTCGTTAAACCTCCAACAAAAAAAAAAAGATATTTTTATGTTTTCTTTTTTTAGTTTACAATCCCCCACCACTTTCAAATCGTCTTTCCCTGTACAGACACTTAGATTTGCAGATCTGACGTCGCCTTCCGATCTCCAAGAGCTTTTTTCCATCTTTCTCTGTCCAATCACCGTTCTTCCATCAGGCCATTTTTGACTACGTGCTCTTATGCCATCAGACCATGTTCTTCTAGGTCGGCCTCTATTTTTTCGTTTGTTTGATTTAAATTTCGTGGCATATTTGGGAAGTCTTTCATCGGTTATTTTTTTTTTTTACATGACAAAACCAACGCGATTGTCTCTTCTGTAAGACTTCTGAAATTGTTTCTTTCACTTTCATCACTTCCTTAATTCCTATTATTATAACCACCTTACACTTTTTCCACATTCAACAATTTGTGTGTAAACCAATTACTTAAATTAAAAAAAATAAAATGAAAAGACCAATATAAAAGTTCTTTCGGGGCTATATATGTATAAAGGCCAGTTGTTCAGTGACTTTAAAAACAGCACTCGAAACAGAAAAAAAAAGCAATTTTCATACACAAGCGCGTATAAAAGACTAGTCATTACTTTGTCAGATATTCCATCTTGCATCAAAAACCAGTCACTAAAACATGAGCCAGTGACAAAATGCAGAAAGTTTTTTTTGAGGGATCCTTATTATTCGCTACCCAAGAATGTTTGCTATGCAAAAATTATTCGATGCACAGGTTGAAGTTATCTTTTTATTATTTTGTGAGAAATGTTTTATAAAAATCGCAATGAAATCCAAGCCCCCTTCTCTCTGAAAGAAAATCGTAGATTTTAGCACTTTTTACTCTTTCTCCAGCAACTTTCAATCCATGTCATAGTCCTTTTGTTAAGCTTACAGGAATTTGAGATAATCACCTTTCTTTATGAAAATTTTCGTGTGCTGTCATTTTCATTGTAATCTATATGTATAAAATTGAATGTTTTTTTTGTTTGTCAGCTATACAAAACTGAAGTTTTGAATTTAGAACCACGAAATTTGGTATACTATCTCATGGTACCGTACCTTAGACAGTAGAAGATTTTTGGAAGGGGTCGGAGTTCGGTGTCAAGGGGCCCACACAAAATTTCCATAAAATCTATAGTTTTTGATTTAGTACTACCAAATTTGACATACTATCTCATGGTACTCTATGACCGTACACGGCTTTCGGATGGGGTTTGGAGCCCGGAGTCAAGGGGCCCCGATACAAAATTTTCATAAAAAGTTCCATTTTTAAGAACTGCAACTCAATTCAACACTCCAATAATCGATCTATGGTCTAAGTTAGAGACGGTAGATAACAATAAAGCGCAAAAATATCCATTTAATGGTGTATTAAAAACAAAAATGAATAAACGTTAGCTTTCATCAATAATGGGCGGTTCCATCGGCAGAAACACAATGTAGTTAGTGTAAATAGGGTTCCAGATATTCAAAACGGTAGGCAAAAGGATGATCAATGCCAAGTCGCATGCACGCGACATGGCATAGATACATTGCATTTCAGTGTCGTGGGATTCTCAGAAGCGCACGCCAGATGTACGGTAGTTTTTTTCAATTGGGGATTTTACGATCACCGTGAGCAACTCAGTGGGCTATATGCAGTCGCCCGTCTCTAATTTAGGGTCACTGGTTCCAGGGAAGGGAGAGAGCCAGTGCCGTAATACAAACACAACAGTAGTGTATAAAAGCCCGGTTCTGCACCAATGGAGGGTCTATGGTAACCCATGGGATCCTCCCCTTTGTAGGTGGAGGGTCATGGCGTGGTGGAGGGTCACATCGTCCGCCATCTTGGATGATTGCGTGGGACTGATAACGTCATATGGGTGCAGAATGGGGGTTGTGAGATAAGACTACACCACCTTAACATGTGGATGGATGACATCGTAGGGGTGGGGAGTTGATTGTGTGGAGTTAAATTAATATTTCGCAATACTATTTCGGTACGGAGGATGGATGACATTACAGATGTTTCAATTTCTTTTTTATTTAACACATGTCTAAACTTTTCTTTCAATCCCTTGTCTTGTGAATTTTTCTATTTTCTTCGGTTGATTTTTAAATTTTGAATGTTTCTTTTCAAAGAATTTATTTTGCTTAAAGAGTTTTTAATATTTTTTAAAATTATTCGATAAATAGTTATGTACGTTCTGGTATTATATAACATCACTATTCTGGTGGGTGACATGTTTCCCCGACCAGCTTCATTTTCCCCTCAGGACATTTTACTGTGTGTGTGTTTTTTTTTTTTTTTTTTTTTTTTGCAAATTCTTGTTTTATTATACCAAAATTTTTCATTACTTTTTCCACTTAAAGAATTTTTATTTAACGATATTCGGAGGAGACTTTTTGTTTAATGCATGTTCGTGAAGGAATACTCGATCAGATATTATTTCCCTGCGTATGATTTTTTTTTCAATGTAACTTTCGCTCGTGATTCATACATTTCTTCTATGTCTTCATCCTCTACTAAGGAATTTTATGGAATTTTTTTCGCAAATGGTCCCCTTTTTTTATTAATTTATTTTCCCCACTTAGCAAAGTTTTGTGTGTGTGTTACTCTGACTGCGACAACAAGATTTACAGCAGTGATTTTATCGGGCAAACGACTACTTCGGGTCATCAGCAGGAAACTGTATGATTTACAGCCGAGGCCCTCCCAACAGAGGATGCCCTTACGTAGTCGCCCATATTTTCCTTTTCGGCCTCTCCTCCTGAAAGGATATTAAGTATATTTTTCTTTATTTTTTAAATTTTAATAGTGTATAAAATGTTTTTTAAAGATTTTACCATCATACACTAGACATGAATTTATTACAATAAGAATGATTATGCTATTCTTTTTTCAGTACACTTCCCACCATTTTAGGTTTCAGACATGTTCACAGATATGACACATACTTGTGATTCACTTGTATGCATTGAGATTTACGGAGCAATTAAGCCCACGCTAATGACCTCTACTGAGGTTTACGGAACAATTAAGCCAACGCCAGTGACCTCATTCAGGTTTACGGAGCAATTAAGCTCTCGCCAGTGACGCTTTCACCTCCTACCATCTTTAGGTTTTAATTGCCGCCATCTTAGGTCTCGGACAGATTCAAAGTTATGACACATACTTGTGTTTCACTTATATACATTCAGGTATGCGAAGCAATTAAGCCCACGCCAGTGATCTGCATTCAGGTTTACATGGGTTTTACGCCCACGCCAGTGACCTTCATTCAGGTTTGCGGAACAATTAAGCTTACGCCAGTGACCCCCATTCACACACGCACACATTCGCTCTCTAGATTCACAAACAATTAAATCATTATGTTACATTGAAACGCATACGTGTTTATATAGAAATTTTAACGTCTAAGCAAACAATCATATCCTATTTTAAATTCACATACCATATATAACGGCAAAATACGAAAACTTCATACGATTCCGAGATTTATATTTTCTGGCTAGTTTTAAATATTTTCAGCTTTTCTTTAATTACCAATCAGAATATTTCACTTAACATCCTTTATACTCACCACATAATATCTTTCTTTTTCTCTAATTATCTTCAGAGTTATCTCTATAGGCCAATGTGTCACATCCGTTTGAAAGAATATATCTTTTATCATCAGCGGGACATAAACTTTGCTTTTTTATCCTCATACTATACAGTTTGATCCTTACTCTGAATTTGCTGTATGTTGGTGAAGCACAACTTATTCTGAAATAAAGAAGTTTTATGTTTCATGCCTGAGATTTTTCTTAAGAGCAGCTTTTACAACACCTTTAGCGGTTAATTTTTCAGCGCATTCGCTTTTTAAGCTATACATCTTTGATCTTAAACTTACAAATTTCATTAATTGCTTCCCATTCATCTCGTCCTTCATCTTTCCAATCACTTTCTTGTTTGGGTATACAAAAAGTGGCTGGTGGGATAATCAGATGTGTCAAATTTGTCTAGTTCATACAACATTATAAGCATATGTATTTCATATGTCAACGAATCGGTATCAGTAAACAGAAGTTTAACACGATCTCCATATTTTTTCTGATGTAGTTATAATGAAAGTCGTACATCAGTGTTTTTGCTGATGTCTAAAATTGTAAACCCAACATAAATGGGTGCTCCAAATGCAGGTTTACGTGTTTCATAAGAACAGCAACTAAGTCTTCACTAAATATTGTGAATGAATGAAACGATGGTGATGCTATTAACTTAAGTAATTGCTCTTCTGTTTGCACTAATTTTACATTAACCAGTTTCCGCAAATTCTCCATGGTTTTGCCGAAAACAGCGTTGTTTAACAACTTAAAAAATCCCGTTCAAAGCCATTTTTCGCATGTGGTCTTTTTTCCATATTAAAATTTATATATTCCCTCAACCAGGGACTTTGAACAAATTCAAAAACTCCATGCATTTTCCCTAATTTCATACCAAGCTCTAAATATAATTGCAAATTTCTATAATGTAAAACATTTATTTTTATCGTTTTAGCTGCTTACAAGTTTCATATTTTGAGTTATTAACAAGATTTAGCTCTTCCATTATTTCTTTTGAGTAGTCAAATAACATATCATAATTAATATTCATTTTTGAATATTAATAGGTAGTCATTGTGATAATCATGAAGTGTTCTTTAGGGTAATGAAGGTCAACTTCTAAAATATACCCCAGATCATTTTCCTTAGGGACATGTGTAACGTCCAGTGTTCGGACCTCATCATCACTTAACCGTCTAAACTTTTTAACAGCTAAATATTGACTCATTCCATATCCATAAAGGTTATTAGCATCAAAGTACATTATATACTTCGAGGGTTCTGAAGGAATATATGCCTCAAGATACTTATTATTTGCTTTACTGTACCTAATCATCGACGCGCCCCCCATACCTTTTCGATAAAGATACATATCAATATCAGTTAGAAGTTCAAGTTCAACACCTGTCATTTTTAAACAAGCCTGAAAAGCTAATACAAGTGCTGTATACATGTGCAGACAATCGAGACGGTAGCACTTTAAAACCAAATCACGGAAATTTTCAAAAACATCAGCTAAAAGTAGAACATCAGTTAACATATACAAATCATGGTATTCACAAGGATTGCATATTTCAAAACAACCCCATACCTTTTGCGCATGAGCATAATCTCGGAACTTAAGTTTTCCTCCGTAAGGCTGTTTTGAAAATATCGTTTTTCAGGAAGTTGTGTAACTTCAAATTTCTTCTCACAATAAACATAATCATAGGGATAAACACCTTTTCTTAAAAGAAGCCCAACCTTATCAGAAAATTTTTGACTTAATGTCTTTAACTTATCCCTTCCTTCTTGTGCCAAATTATTCACAAGTTTTTCTAAAGAAGTGTTTAAAACTTAAATAAATCTATAAAATGCAAGTGACCTAATGAGAAAGAAATATACTTTTCAGTATTAGACTGAATACAACCAATAGCTCTATCCTTAATTTTCTCTATCTCCTGCATAATTAAGTGTGAATCATAACCCTGTAGATTATGAAAAACCACAGGGATTTTAGCTGTGTAACTACTATAATTTAAGTTGCAACTGTTATGTGCAGCTCCACGATAAAACTGAAATCAGGTGACAGTGATCACGGACTTAATCTCCATTTAAAGGTTTGTCACAAATATGACAGGTGATCGCTCACCAAATGCAATTTCATCAACTACTGTCATCTTCAAAGGCTTATTAGTTTTTAAAAGTACCTATATCATCTTTTCTTCCTCTAACAACGAGTTTAAGAAACGCTCCACAACATTAGCTCCTCGATAAATTACAGGCTTATTAACACACTTCCCGTCATAGCCAATAACAGTATAACAATATCCAGAAAGGATATGTTGAGCAAGTTTAACAGTTCCTCTGTGTTCATCAGTTTCGCCAAGTTTTTGAACAAAACATTCAAAGTCCGCATAAATTACATACGGGACTCTCAGTTGCATGAAATAATTTATAAATTTTAACTGGTTATCTCCTTCGCTTGGAAGTTTGACTTTTTGTGCGCCATGGATACTACTTAAAGTCTTGTGTTCTTCGCACAAAGACTCTCTACTATACCCATGAATATAGTAAGGACAAAGATATCGGCGCTTCTCATGTTTTGTTAAAGAGCCTAGAAGTCTTAAGATCTTTTATCAAACAAAAGTGTCTTATCACCATCTTCTATATACAGAAGATCAATATGCGTGGGAAATTTCTCTTTCGTTATATATAAACAGAAAATTTAATTTTCATTCCCGAAGACATTGATGGATTTTGAATTAAGCTTTTCAAATTTACCAACTTGGACGATTTGCATAGGGAAATTAATGCCTTCAACCTTTAACTCATTTTCATATTTCATATATTTTTCAATACGATAAGAATGTTGTGTCCTTGAAACTATGAACACGATATACATTTAAAAACACAGACCAGAGAAAACACTTTTGATCATTTTTACATTTATTATGGCATGCTTTAATTTAAGCTCCCTTGGAAGAGGGATACAACTGGATCCCTTAAGAGGAATAAATCTACCAATTTTCATTTCAAGAAACTGCACCCTATCAAACACCCACCCACTACCATCTCTCTGAAAATCCTGAGAATTTATTTTGGTAAAAAAACTAGAAATACCATTAGTGATTTCAGTGTCTCAGAAGGTTAAATATTGCATTTACTTCTAAAACATGGTATTACTTCTTGTACATCAGCATTGATACGTGTATATTTAACATGAATTACAATATACCATTTCAAACCCTTTTCACTATGTAGCTTATTTTTCAGTTTGTTTTAGTTTTTGACGATGTGCATTTAAAAACATAGATCTTGATTTTCAGTTTTTTTACCCGCAAACTTATATGTAACAGCAGCCTTATTTAATGCCGGAGCAAACTCGCAAGTTTCATCAATTGCACTTGGATGACATGGTGAATCATTTTTCATTTTGCAACTTCATTTTCTTAGTGCATACACCTTCAGACTTTTCATCGTCAAGAGAACGTTTTTTTGTTGTGAACATTTAAATGTTTCTGTAAAACATCCTTTCTCGCAAACGTTCTATCACATATTTCACATTTATAGGAATCTTCACTATGACTCAATGCGTGCCTTGCCAAATCATTTTTCTGTTAAAGGTTTAACCATATCTTTTCAGTTGAAATTTTCACTTCCAGCTTTATGATTTATCTTACGATGTCGAACGGAGATGCGTCAACACTTTCCACACTCTGGGCAAGAATGAGACATCGCTAAATACAGAATGCGCGTGAAGAATCAAAATCAATTTAGAAATTAGGCTAACCAAAATTATGATAATAAACGAACATCAACCTTCACTGTTACATTTAAGGACTGAACATTTTAAAACCCTTTAATTTGAAAATTAAAAACTACTGATGATTTCAAACAACGTGGAAAATGATTACATTAATACCACAATTTACAGAAAATCAACCCTTCTTCTTCACCTAATTATGGTATTTAAGTCAATGAGAGCAAGAATATTTGCACGCTGAAAGCTGAAAGACTAACAAAAAAAAAAAAACCGATACCAGGGTAGTTTTCTTCAACTGCTTATGCAAACAGTGATAGTAATTATACAGCTCGGTAAATATAGTTTAGATACTCAACCATTATTAATATTAAGCAGAAATTGATACTTTTCAATAGAAATAACAACAAACTCTATTAAAATTAGAAAAAAAAACTCAATTTAACTTGCAATTCAAGAATAAGATGTAGCTATATCGCAGAAATAATGTATCTCTAACAGGCAATGCAACAAAATTCAACCGCCGTCATCAACAGCTGACTGAGGAATGAAAATTTTGTTTAAGGAAGAACCTTTTATAAAAGGAAGAAAAGACGGTTATGGTTATTTTCCATTTAACATTAATTTAATACGAAGCAAAATCGGTGTCATTGTGTAACACTATGAACTTAAAATGGCCTAAGTACGTTAAGCGAGCGCAAAAACTTTTCTTTGAAAAGACTCAACATACCACAAATTACTGTAAAAAGATATTAAATTGTTTATTACAACGATTAGATGGCAACACGATTATGATTTTAAAACCTACCACATCACAGATGTATCCCTTCAGATGTATCCATAACTCTTAAACCAAATATCGTATATGTGGAAGTCCGGACAGTCACACATGTACGGAGATACCTACCTCTGACTCGCTACAACAGGATTTCGCTAGCTCCATGGAACGATAACATCACCTGTGTATGACTGATACCTAGCAATTTCCTGACGCATAGAGGGCGACCTGCTGTATGACCTCAGATGACGACACTGGTGCTAGCGTGAACTTTAAAATTTGTTTCGCAATGATCCGAACCCTCGAAGGGAGAGGGGGGGGGGGGGGGAGTAGGGCAACGTGTCGTCAAGTGGGGTGAAGAAAGATAAGAATGCGGGACTGATTAACCTGAATAACAGAATTGAGCTTTCACGGTTGAGACGCACATACAAAAATAAATAAAATTAAAAATCAGTGATTTCTCTCTTCTGACACATGTCTATTCAGTTTGAGATAAGCGTTTCTTAATTACATTCATATAATTAAAGTTTTACACGTCGGACAAACAGCATGTTTAAACAAATGTTTTTATCAAATGGTTTAATTTAGAATCAAAATCAGGAAATGTAGTTTTTTTCGTTTTCTTGACGTTCCCTAAAATTGTTGAATTTTTATGTTTCACTGAAAAATATACCTCCTTTGGAAGGATGAAAAGAAAAAAAACATGAGGTGTGGATGAATCACAATAAAAAGAGCCACATTTACGCAGAAAATAATCTTATAAAGTATGCATAAAATGTTTACAAACGGAAGAAAAAAATCTAAGTTTTTTTTTTTTAATCTATATTGAAAAGAGATCTCTATGAAATCTATATACACCGGGGAAGAAATAGAGTGGGTACCTCATATAATATGCGCAGCATATTCAAATAACAACGTTGATTTTCTCGATTACAATACCGGCCAATGTAAATTTGCAATGCGGAACTCGTTTTCCATAATGAAGGCTGTTTTAATAATCCGCGTAACTTTGGGAAAATTTGAGATTTCTTCTTCATATCGATGAGTACATATATTTTTAAAACTCTTTCGACATATTTTTTCAATTCTTCCATAAAATATTTTTTAATTATTAATGTTAAAAATTGGTTGCATTTACTATTATTAAAAGAGAAATATTTAATGAAATAGCATATGGTATTAATTTAAGTGTTCCACTGATTTCTCAATATCTTCCGAGCGGGAAAAATATTTCATGATCAAACAGGGAACATACATATATATACCAATGTCAAAGGGAAGACGGAAATGAGCATTTCAGCAAATCCAATCTATTACACAAGTTGAATTCTTTAGGACTAACGAGGGATTCCGTAGTTATTCTTTTCAGCTTTAACATTCCTTCAGTTTATGGGGAAAGCCCATTAGATTCGTACACATCATAGCTTCTTATATTTCAATCTCAAGTGGGCTCGATTCATTTTTCACGAAATCACTTTCTTCATTTTTTTCAACCTTTTCTGGTAGAATATAACACCCCCCCCCGCCCTTTCACAGCAGCCTATTCTAATTATGATAGAATTTTCTATCAAAACTACTGGATTACATAACAATCAATTTCTCTCAAATCAAAAAAGCCGTCCTGGTGGCGCAGTGGTCTAAGGCGCTGGCCTCTGATCATTCGTCCGTAAGGGGTCCGGGTTCGAATCCCGGTCAGGCATGGATGTTGTGTTTGTCTTACGGCGCTGGCTCTCTCCCTTCCCTGGAACCAGTGACCCTAAATTAGGGATGGGAGACTGCTTATAGCCCATTGAGTTGCTCACGGTGGTCGTTAAACCTCCAATCCATCAAATCAAAAAAAAAAAAAAAATAGACATCAAACTTTCTTATTCTTACATTGACCCCGTCTGGTCCCGCCGCAGGATCAGGTCCGAAGGAGCCGAAGGACAAGGAGTGTGGCAGGTAGGGAGCTCCTTCGAAATGTATAGACCCGAAGGGCAAGGGGGTTTGGAAGGTAAGAAACCACAGAAATGTGTGCATTGCCAGGAAGCTCCTGTCGGCTTCCTGGCAATGCACACATTTCTGTGGGTTCCATGGTGACTAAAAAAAATATATTTTTGCTTATTATACTGCATGGTTTTTCCACCTGGGGGCGTAAAGTCACATCTTATTTTCGTCGATATCTGTTTTTAAGAGTCCGATTTGAAAAATTCTTTGTGTTGGAGAGTTTCCGGTGAGAAATGTTTCTCATATAAATTCATATTTTTCTTAACGCACAAGTCTGCAACCAGAGGGCGAAAGCTCACGATTCCGTTCACAGCAATATCTGAGGGATTAAAAACCCGATTGAAAAACTTGTTTCTTCCGTCAGATACTATTGTTTTCCATACCGGTTCCATTGACTTTGAATAGCTTTGATAAATTTGATTTGCGTCAGAACGGATTCAAAAGACATGCTTATTACACCCGAAAATTCGATGTCATCTTTCTTGTTAAGTCTACCCATCGTTTGGACCTATGAAGCCAGTACTGGTGAATCATTGTTCCTTTCAAAATAATTGTGGATGGAACACGGATTTCGAAATATCTCTGGGGGAAGGGGGTCGATTTGTACTGTGTCAGTCTCTGGATGAGAAACAGGGATGATGGATTGGTCATCACAATGAGAACTAGTGTCACCTTCAAGATTACAATAAGTGTGTAGGGCATGCCAATGATCCTAGACTCCAATCCAACGACCTACGTCTACTGTAGTTTTTCACTGCCACATTTCGTCCTTTCCATAGCTTATCGTTATCGAGCAGTGTGACCCCTCAAGAGACTGGGACCTACGTCTAACTCTACCTAGGTAGTTCTTCACTGCTACCGTTCGTCCTTTTCGTATCTTACCGTTAGCCGGCAATAAGCCCCTCAACCAGTGGCGTAGCTGCAACAGGGCTAGTGGTGCAACTGCACCACTCGCCGTGGCATTTTGTTAAATGAACAAAAG
Source organism: Macrothele yani (assembly GCA_039090855.1). Taxonomy (NCBI): domain Eukaryota; kingdom Metazoa; phylum Arthropoda; class Arachnida; order Araneae; family Macrothelidae; genus Macrothele; species Macrothele yani. The sequence continues at coordinate 96,133,917 of CM077007.1, read as the reverse complement.
TTTTGTCATGATAACAATACATTTTTGTTGTTTTGTCATAACATTTTTTTTTGTTTTCACCTCCAATACATTTATGACATAGAAACCCGTGTTCAACTATAGGCCTTTGTAGAAATGATTAAATGGGATGTTTTGCTGGTCTTTTGAAAAGCCTAGCTCACTATTTACAATAATTTCTGTATTATTTGTTTGTTTTTGCTACTTGCTTGTATTGCCTTTTATTTATTTCTGCAGTTTTTATGGCTCTGTGTATTTTAATTGTCTTTTATGTTTTGCTATATATATACACTATCTACCAGCAAGCAATTGGACATCCCTGCAATCGACGATATCTGCTGTCCTGATACACGTCACGGCCGCCACCGTTAAATATCGTGTGGGAAACAACAACCCAACTAGTCGCATGCAAGATGGCACGCAGTTCGGAGCTCTCTGATTTCGAGAAAGGTGTAATCGTCGGGTATCACAGAAATGGCCGATCCATACGTGACATATCCAACGAGTTGAAGTACCTAAAGCCGCCCCGGTGGCGCAGTGGTCTAAGGCGTTGGCCTATGATCATTCGTCCGAAGGGGTCCGGGTTCGAATCCCGGTGAGGCATGGATGTTGTGTTTGTCTTACAGCACTGGCTCTCTCCCCTCCCTGGAGCCAGTGACCCTAAATTAGGGACGGGCGACTGCCTATAGCCCATTGAGTTGCTCACGGTGGTCGTTAAACCTCCAATCAAAAAAAAAAAAAAAAAAAAAAAAAAGAAGTACCTAAAATCGACAGTGGCCTACGTGATTGGCAAGTGGAAGATGAGAGGTGACTGTCGGAATGTGCCCCGACCCGGCAGACCCACAAAACTGGGAGTTAGAGATCGACTGGTGTTGGCCAGAGAAATTCGGAGGAACCGCACCAAATCGATGGGCTACATCCACGAGGAAATTCAACAGGCATCCGGGAGTGTTCTTTCGATGAATACCATCCGTAAGGAAGTCTATCTGCTCGGTTATCATGGACGTGCTGCCGCCCACAAGGCTTTGATCAACAAGTCCAACAGCGCTGTTCGGCTAACGTGGTGCAAAGAACGTTAACAGTGAACCGTTGAACAGTGGAAACAGGTTCTCTGGAGTGACGAATCAAGGTTCACCCTCTACCGTTCGGATGGCTGGGTCTTGGTTTGGCGTCTGCCTGGAGAACGCCTCCTGCCGGAATGTATTTTGCCAACTGTGAAGTTCGGCGGCAGTGGAATTATGCTATGGGGTGTTTCTCCTGGTATGGCACGGGACCCTTGTTCGCAGTTCCTGGTAGACTCAACGCCGAGACCTACTGCCCCATTTTGGATGACCATGCGCTTCCTACGTTGTGGCAGTTTTACGGGATGGACCCATGTTACTTTCAGGATGACAATGCCACTCGTCATGTTGCGAGGTCCACCATGGCTTGGTATGGTGACAATGGGGTTAATCGAATGGACTGGCCTGCGCAGAGCCCAGACCTTAACCCTATTGAGCACCTCTGGGACGAGTTGGAGCGTCGACTTAAGGGGTGGCCCCACCGTCCGAAATCGGTGAAGGAACTGACCTGTCTTCTCCAAGCCGAGTGGAAGAAAATGCCGCTAGCCGTCGTACAACGCCTGGTTGAGAGTATGCCCCGCAGGGTCGCAGCTGTAATCGCCGCTCGTGGAGGCTCCACCAACTATTGAAGGTGAATAAACTTCGTTTTCCTTTGCTATCACAGGTGTCCAATTACTTGTTGGTAGATAGTGTATATCCAAGCCAGTCATATTTTTTCTTAACTCGATAATAAAAATACATTCTGCGAGACTAGAATCTTAATTTCCACATTTAAAATATTTTACCACTTTTGTATACAACAAAACCAATTCACAAATGAGGGTTTGTCTAACACCAATTTTATTATAAACGGAAAAATAAATGTTAAAATTGCAGTATTTACTGAACTTGAAATATTTGGTTTTGCACGGTCTAACAAAATAATGTAGTTGCATTTTCCGTGCGCTATCTGGGCAACATTCTTCTGAAACATTTTCGTAACACTCTTGACGGTTTTTCCACTGTACCTTCATTTCTTCCTCCTCATCTTGTCATACTGATTAACATTCAAAATTTCAGCGTCGCGTATCATTTCGGTGTGTCACATTTTATTTGCTTTTTTTTATGTTTGCAACTTTTCGTTTTGTGAATAGAGGACAGCACTGAATTGTTAAAATATTAATTGGTAATGAAATAAAGGTACATTGAGCGATTATTAAGCCACCTGAGAAGATAGAGAATATACAAAGATAAATTGCACGATCGTGGTGAAAGCAGCAGTAGAATTTAACACGCACGTGCTTCAAGAAAGTCAGATGTTGGACTTTGCTGTTGCATTTTCTTTAAATTCTTAATTTTCTATTGACACTTTATTTCAAAATCAGTCATTTGAGTTTTACTTTAAAATCGACTCCCCTTTTGGCATTTAATCACGCAAGAGGTTCAAATGAAAGACTTTGACAAGAAATTGGGGGAAAAAGAGCAATTCCAAATGGTAGAGTATCAATTTGGACGGTTTAACGAATCTAGTCTAGTGGAAGTCATGAGGATGGGGCCATGACCTCCTGCGAGAGCACTGAATCGTTTCCTTCTCTTTTTCTAGTCTTCAACAAACAACTATTGCCTTAAGTTGAAGGTAATGTCTTATTAGGACATTACCTTCGACTTAAGACAACAGTTTTTTGTTTGTCGGAATGAAAAGATATATACCTAAATATCTTAACGCGCTGTACGCCTAAAGTACACTGTGAAAAATCTTTTAAATTGAATTCATGCTGAGCGAAAGCAGTGGTAGAAACTACGAAAGTACACTGCTGTTAATAGAAATTGCAACACCAAGAAGGAAACAAGCAATCACAATAAAACATATGGGAGTGATTAGCTATGGTACAAGCTGCAAACGATCACAATTACATACCGATTCGTGATAAGGAAGACTAAAAAATTAGTAAAAAGTAAATCCACCCTGCACTGTTAAAACATTTTGTGGTAGGTTGCCCCAAAAAGTGGTGTTACACCAACTGCACCACTTTCCGAGAAAAGATACACCATTGTGTGATCCAAACAAAACCGAACAACATGGCGCTACCTTGTACCATAATGTGGCACAACCTTGTACTGTAACGTTGTGTAAAGTTGCATCATGTTGTTGGGTTTTGTTTGCACCACAGAATGGTGTATCTTTTCTACGAAAGTGGTGCAGCTGATGTAGCACCACTTTTTGGTGCAACCTACCACACAATTTTTAACAGTGTGGGGGATAACCGACAGCACATGCCGTAGGATCGAACGAAACAGAGTTTGGGTGGTCGTCTGTGGTATTGAATTCCATTCTGCTTCTACACGCATCCACAGTTTGTTTGTTACAGGCGGTGTGGCCATGCGAGCCAGTCGTTGTGCAATGACATTCTAGACGTCCTCTATAGGCGACAAATCTTGCGAGCAAGCAGGCCAGGGAGACGAGCGACTTGATGTGTACAGAGTACGTCTTGGACAGTACCAGCAGCATGGAATTGGGCATTGTCTTGTTGGAAGACGGATCCCGGGAGCGTCTGGAGGAAGGATAGAAGTTCAGCTTTCAACATTTCTGTGTGTAGTATTGGCTGTTCAGTGTGCCTGTGATGCATAGTAGGAGAGTGCGTGAATGAAATGCAATAGCGCCCCAGACCATCACGATCGGCGTAGGACCGGTATGGAGCTACACACTGCAGCCTTCCAGATGCCGTTCACCCTGGTATCTGCGAACAAGGATTCTCCCGTCGTGATGCATTAGATTGAATCTGAACTCGTCCGAAAACACAATGCTCCCATTCAGAACTCCAGTTTCGACGTTCGGGGCACCACTGCAATCGCTGGCGCCTATGGTTCAAAGTCAAGGGAAGTCTCAGCAATGGATAGCGCTCAACGAGACCTCTCTGCAGCAATCTGTGATGAACAGTGCTTGCAGACATCGGACGATGTGTGACCATCCTCCATTGCTGCGTAAGTGTCGTGGATAGTATTGTGCGCGACGTCACTGCCATACGGTGCAAGTTCCTGTCTTCCCGCTCGTTCGTATGACGTGTGATTTCGAGCTACAGACCCTGCACGGCGATGCGCAGAACCTTCTGCTGTTCATTGATGCTATGTACGCACAACGGTAGTTGCGTTACGCCAAACGCGTGCAGCAATGTCACGGTATGATAAACCACCTCCTGATTCCAACGATTCTACCTCTTTTAAACTCCTCTACGTGTTCGTATGGTTGTCTCGTCCTCCTATGCAGCATGTTTGCATGTTAAGAACAGCGTACGGTCGAGTTAAGCAATAGCAAGTTTAAAAACCTGCTCCATGTACGTTTTCTTTCATACCCCTATGCGTGACATTTCCGATGGCGTTGCGCGTGTCTCACATTTGCACGTGCGCTGGAATTTTAATCATTTGTATCTCTCATGTGCCTATCCATCCCGCAGATTTCGTGCGAATCTGAGCATTTCTGCTTGGAGTTGCAATTTCTGTTAACAGCTGTGTATACACTGAAGTGCCAGAAAAACTGGTACATCAGTCTAATACCTGGTAAGTCTTCCACGGGAGCGCAGGACTGCAGAAATACGATGGGGCATGGACTCCACTAGCTTCTGGAAATATGCTGTAGGCAATGCACACCATACTTCCTGCAGAGCGTTCCACAATTCGGGTGTATTCCGAGGTCTCGGATTCCTGTGTTCGATAGCGCGTTGCATGGCATCCCAAATGTGTTCTATCACGTTCAGATCCGGGGACTTGGGTGGGATGGCAACACCGTAAACTCAGACGGATGCTGCTCTAACCATAATGTGGCGTCTCGACATTTGTGTAGACCTGTTGGAACAGGCCCAACCCTTCAGCATGAATGCAGGACATGAACGGGTGTACCTCGTCAGAAAGGACGCGCACATAGCGTTGGCCGGTCACAGACGTTTGTAGTCGTACCAAGGATCCCAGTGAAGTCCAGCTAAACACATCCCATACCATTACGGACCCCTCTCCAGCCGGTTTATTTCCCTGTTGACAGGCGGGATCCATGGCTTCATGGGGTTTGCGCCACACACGAATCCTTCCATCTGCCCGATACAGTTGGAAACGCGACTCGTCAGACCAGGCTACTCGTTTCTAGTCATCCAGTGGTAGTATTGCCGTGCCCAAGCGAGGCACATAGCTCTGGGTCGTGCACCCATCAAGGGGACTCGAGTTGGGCGTCGGCTTGCACAGTCCGGACGCTGATGCTTGTTGAAGCTCCAGAATTGAATTCCGATTATACCTGCGAGAGTGTTGCACGCCTATCGCGTGAAACGATTCTTGACAGTCGACGATGGTCACGTTCACCCAATGTCTTTTTACGGCCATACTGGTATCGTAGTTTGGAGGTTTTGCCGGAATTCTTGTAGTCACGGTACACCCTTGCAATGGTAGTCCGTGAAAATCCGAACTTCGTTTCTACCTCCGAAATACCATGGCCCATCTCACGAGCGCCAACTATGACACCGCGTTGAAAATCGCTTAAATCGCTATTACTTGTCATTCTCATGCCGAAAACAGCTCTGAAAGCTGTCAAGGATACGCACTGGCGGACGCAATCAAGTACGCGCATAGGTGATGTTGCTATGTATTTTGCATAAGCTCGTCTGTACCAGTTTTTCTGGCACTTCAGTGTATATATAGAAGGTAAGCAGAAATCCATCTATCAAGTACCACAGGTATGTTACTGTTTTTGTGCAGTATACCTCTATGTCGGAATATGAGCCGTTTGGTGTTGACGCATCGGCAAAGCAGTCAAAAGTTCCTACTTTAGGAAGAAAGCCGTATTCGCGCGTAGGGCAAGTTGGATAATAGGAAAAGTTTAGCTCTAGGATATGGGTTATTAGGAGCACTTTTTGCACGGAATGGAAGAACGGATAAGTTAAACACACACGCACTAACACACGCACATACACACATGACGAAAGAGATGAGTTGCGTGCTCTGAGATTTCAGAGGAGCAGGGAGAGCCGAGCAATCCACATTTGTCGTTCGGTGGCCAAGTTCAAAGACCACGAAGCGTGCTAGTATAGACACGGCTCGAGATACGAGTCATAAGACTTCTTTTTATTGGAGATTTAACAAGAAAGATGTCACCGAATTTTCGGGTGTTATTACACCCGAAAATGCTTATGCTTATTAGCACGTCTTTTGAATCCGTTCTGACGCAAATAAAATTTATCAAAGCTATTCAGAGTCAATGGAACCGGTATGGAAAGCAATAGTATCTGACGGAAGAAAAAAGGTTTTCAATCGGGTTTTTAATCCCTCAGATATTTCTGTAAACGGAATCGTGAGCTTTCGCCCTCTGGTTGCAGACTTGTGTGTTAAGAAAAACATGAATTTATATGAGAAACATTTTGCCCGGAAACGTTCTCCAACATAGAAAGTTTTCAAATCGGACTCTTAGAAACAGAGATATCGACAAAAATAAGATGTGACTTTACGTTCCCTGGTGGGAAAACCATGCATTATTTTAGGAAGAAAGTATTCTCAAAAGGTTCTTCCGTATGAGCGCTATCGGTCCAAGAAAAAATAAATTTAGTCGAGTTTTCAGGAGCCCAGATTTTGCTACAAATACACCAGAAGCAGAAATTAACACTTATGCCCCCAGGTGGGCAAACCATTCTTTACCAAACATTAGAAATTATGTAAAAAATGTTTTCCATGAGGTCTTGTATGCGATACAGGAAGAATTTTTCAAATCGGAGGTTTAGAAGCAGAAATAACGCAGAAAACGCAATTTACCTTTGTGCCCTCTAGCGTAAAGGTCTATGATTTACTTGAAAATTTTGAATTTATAGGGAAAACATTTCGCATCGGAAACACTATCCAACAAAGAAGGAGTTTTTGAAATCGGACTCCTAGAAGTAGAGATATTGACAAAAATAAGATATACATCTATGCCCCCTGGCGTAGAAACCATGCATTATTTCAAGAAGAAAATGTTCCTAAAAGGTTTGTCGACATGAGTAGTATCTGTGAACAAACCACTTTTTTTTTTAAATCGAGATTTTAGAAGCTGATATTTTGCTGCAAATACATCAGAAGCAGAAATTAAGACCTACGCCACCTGGTGGCCAAACTTTTTTTTTCAAAACTTAGAAATTATATGCAAAGGATTTCCCATCAGGAGCTGTATCCCTTGCAGAATTTTTTTTTTCAAATCGGAGATATAGAAGCAGAGATATGGGGGGGGGGGGGGGGCAATTTACCATTACGCCCCCTGGCGAAAAGTCTAGGAATTATTTGAAAATTTTGAAATTATACGAAAAACATGTCACACTGGAAACACTATCCAACAAAGAAGGAATTTTTCGTATCGGACTCCTAGAAGTAGAGATATTGACAAAAATAAGATATACATCTACGTCCCCTGGCGGAGAAACTGCAGTATTTTAAGAAGAAAATATTCCGAAAATGTTTATCGATGTGAGTGGCATCAGTCCACGAAATTTTTTCAATCGATATTTTAGAAGCTCAGATTTTATGGCAAATACATCAGAAGCAAAAATTAACACTTACGCCTCCTGGTGGCTAAAGTATTCTTTACCAAAAATTTGAAATTATATGAAAAGATTTTAAATCAGAAGATGTATCCGCTGAAGAATTTTTTTTTCAAATCGGAAATTTAGAAGAGTTATCGGAAAAATGTAATTTACTTTTTACGCCCCCTAGCGGAAAATCTATGCGTAATTTGAAAAAGCAACTATATCTAAAATGCTCTTCCACATAAATGGAATCGAAAGATAATAGAATTTTTGGAATCTGATGTTTAGAAGCAAATATGTGGACTAAAACGTAGTTTTGAATTCGACATCACCTGCATTTGCGCCTTCTAGCGGCGAAATTGTACATCGTAAAAAAAAAAAAGAAAAAAAAAAACGAAATAAAGGATCATCATTCGCATATTTCAAGCTTATCAATGCAAAAAGAATTTTTCAAATCGTACTAATAGTTGCGGAGATATCGTGGGTACAGGCGGACGGACGGATGGACAAACCGGTAACATAAGCACGATCTGTTTTTACCAAAGATCTGCTAAAAATGATTTATTGGACCTGGTGGTACAGAGACATAACAAACAGGCAGACATATGTTTCACATCAGCAAGTACATATCAAACATGGTTTTTACAGTATGCTGAATGACCAATGTACACAGAGAGCCAGTGCCGAAAGACAAACAACCATGCTTCACCGGGATTCGAACCCGAACAAAACTAGAGGAAATGGTCACAAGCCTGCGCCTTAGATCACTGCGCCGTCACAAGACTTGGAGAAATAAGTAATGTTGATGCATTTTCAAAGGAACACTATAGAAAACCGACTCTCTACCGGTTGGTCGTCCTAGTTAAGAGCGATATGCATAACCACGCGGAAGACATGCTAATGTGCTATTGCTATGACACGTATTTGTTGTTATTCCAAAGTTGACCCTTCGTTTGCATTTATCATTATCTGAAGTTGAGAACGCCTTTCTTTTTTTTTTTTTTTTTTTTGATTGGAGGTTTAACGACCACCGTGAGCAACTCAATGGGCTATAAGCAGTCGCCCGTCCCTAATTTAGGGTCACTGGTTCCAGGGAAGGGAGAGAGCCAGTGCCGTAAGACAAACACAACACCCATGCCTGACCGGGATTCGAACCCGGACCCCTTACGGACGAATGATCAGAGGCCAGCGCCTTAGACCACTGCGCCACCGGGGCGGCGAGAACGCCTTTCACTCGCCTTGATAGTCAAGTTTCATGTCAAATGGGAGGGGTCGAGCTCAGTCATGAAGAATGTTAGTATATATATATATATTTTTTTTTTTGATTGGAGGTTTAACGACCACCGTGAGCAACTCAATTGACTATAAGCAGTCGCCCGTCCCTAAATTAGGGTTACTGGTTCCAGGGAAGGGAGGGAGCTAGTGCCGTAAGGCAAACACATCCATGCCTCACCGGGATTCGAACCCGGGCACCTTTCGGACGAATGATCAGAGGCCATCGCTTAGACCACTGGGCCACCGGGGCTGCTGTAATTTTTTCAAGTAACTTATTAAAGCTGGCAGGACAAGCATTTTAAGATTCTGTAAGCCAAGTGAAAAGGAGGGGATGGTTGGTTGGTTGGTTGTTCGATTTTTATGGCGCAAGGGCCATGGTTGGCCAAAGAGCGCCAGAAACAAGACAAACAAATAGTATTAAAAGTGTGGTAAAAAGCTTAAAATCTGAGTGATCATGTAAAACTGAAAAATGAGAACGATGGAAGGGCTAAAAAAGATAATGGAACAAACAGTATTAAAAACATGATACAATGATTAAAATCTAGCTGATGCAGTAAAACTGAGAAATGAGGATGATGATAGGCTAAAATCTAGATACGTTTAAAATAGTCAATTTCTTTAAAAAAATGAAAACACGGCAACAGAGTCACAGTGGTCATTGAGGAGCCGCTGCAGTGTGGCGGCGTCCTCGGTCAACAAATGAGAATGAAAGAAATGAAAACGTACATCACGAAAACGAACACAGGTACACAGAAGATGAGTGACAGTGAGTCGGCAGTTGCACGCCTCACACATCGGCGCAGTGTCGCCACACAGCAAAAAGCGGTGAGTGAAACGACAATGCCCAATGCGGAGACGCGCAAGCACCACTTCCTCCCTACGGTTCCGACGATATGAGGATTTCCAGACTTCAAGATTAGGTTTAATACGATGCAGTTTATTTTCCACCTGTTGGTCCCACAGACCTTGCCACGTTCGCTTAATATGGTCGCGTACCAGAAAGCGGAAATCCAGGTGAAACAGTGGCAAGGGTGTGACGACCAAAGAGGAAGCAGATCTAGCAGCCGCATCAGCACACTCGTTACCCGAGATTCCAACATGCCCAGGAATCCAGCAAAACTGAACCTGAAAACCGGCCTCGAGCAAACGACGAAGTAACTGTCTCACATTCACGAGAAAAGGATGGTCACGGCAATCTGCAGATGACAAAGACTGCAAGACACTCAAGGAATCCGTATAGACCATAGCACGATGATGAGAACTCGACTGAACATGAAGAAGAGCGAGATACACAGCATGCATCTCCGCCGAAAACACCGTGGCCTCAGCTGGGATCCGCGCTACTGAAACGTCATCTACACAGACAGCCGCGGATCCAACGACTCCGTGCATTTTGGAGCCATCAGTAAAAATAGGAGTGTAATTAAAATTTAGGTCACGGTGCTCAGCGAAGAGCTGCTGGTACACTGACGCAGGGGTTGAGGATTTATCGAAAGATGTAAAGGTGGTATCAACCATGACACCAAGTGGGTGCCATGGCGGATCCCCAAAGCCCCTGGTCTCTCCAACAAGTGACAAGTCGAGCCCTACATCACGGGCTACGGCCGCCATGCGAAGACCGAAGGTTGAAATGCACGAGGGCCGGTTCCCGAATAAACGAGCATGCTGGGGATGAAAAACTGCATCGTATAAAGGATGGCCTGGAAGAGATCTAAGTTTCAGGTAGAAATGAATAGACAGCTGCAGACGGCGTAATTCAAGCGATGGTTCGTTCGCGTCAGCGTATAGGCTGGGAATCGGAGATGTTCGAAATGCTCCCGAACAAAGACGCAGTGCTTGATGGTGAATAGTGTCCAAAGGCCGGAGAACGGAACGACGAGCAGAGCCATACACGATACAACCATAATCCAGTTTCGACCGGATTAAGGAATGGTAAATACGAATCAAAGACATCCTGTCTGCGCCCCACGAGACTCTCGAAAGGATCTTAAGAATAGATAGAGCCCGCAGACAGGAAATCTTGAGCCGCCGAACGTGCGCACGGAACGTAAGCGCACGGTCGACGGTCAGAACCAAGGAACTTGGTCTCCGGCAAAACTGGTATGGCTGCACGGTCTAAAAACAGCTCTGGGTCAGGATGGAGGCCACGCCTCCGGCAGAAATGGACACACGCTGTCTTGTCGGGAGAAAGAACGAAACCATTGCTATTCGCCGTTTTAAAGATCTGATTAATTGCAGACTGCAACTGCCTTTCAATAAAATTCATGCTGGATGACGAGCAGAAAATGTGTAAATCATCAACATACACAGGTAGCCGAAACCGCAGGAGGAAGATTTGTGAGGAGACAATTAATGCGAAGGATGAACAATGTGACAGATAAAATGCAACCTTGAGGAACACCTTGTTCTTGATGGAATGTTGCAGATAGCGTCGTACCCAGGCGCACCTGGAACACCCGATTGCGAAGAAAATTTAAAATAAATGTCGGAAGATTTCCTCGCAATCCGCATGCGTGGAGGTCACGGATAATACCGTGCCGCCACGCTCGATCATAAGCTTTTTCAATATCAAAAAATACAGAAACCAGGTGCTGCCTACGCACGAACGCCTCGCGCACAGATGTCTCAAGGTGCAGGAGATGATCGTGAGGTGAACGATGACGGCGAAAGCCGCTTTGTGATGGTGAAAGTACTTGATGATATTCTAAAAAATGAATTAACCGGGAATTAACCATGCGTTCAAGAACTTTACACAGACAGCTAGTGAGAGCAATTGGACGATAACTAGAGGGAGACTTGGGATCCTTGCCAGGTTTGGGAAAAGGCAGAACAACTGCTTTTCGCCAAGACTCCGGGAAACTGTGCTCCGACCAAATACGATTGTAAAGGATTAAGAGATTCTCGAGAGACGACTGCGAGAGATGACGGAGCATGTCATAATGGATGCCATCGGGACCGACCGATGTAGCGCCGGACCGATGCAGAGCCACCCTGAGTTCAACCATGCTGAAGGGGAGTTATATCCCGTGTCGAGAAAAGGCGCAAAGGAGATTCTCTGGCGTTCCGCAGTGGATTTCATTCTTTGAAAAGAAGTAGGATACGCCAGGTCACTCGACACGGAGGCAAACGCCTCCCTAAACAATCAGCAATCTCCCCGACTCCAGCATATGTGCAGCCGTTGCTCTCGAGAATGGAGATCTGGTGAGAGCTGTAGTTACCCCGGATCTTTCGGATCTTTTCCCACACACTTTTCGAACTGGCACGTGAAGTGAGAGATGACACATACTGGATCCAAGACTCCCTCTTGCTACGTCGACGCACCAACCGAGCATAGGATTTTGCTCGTTTGAATTTAACGAGATTAGCATCGGTCGGATAACGCCGAAACATAGACCAGGCCTTATGTTGAGCTCTCTAGCCGCTGCGCATTCAGGGGGTCCACCAAGGCTTCGGACTTCTGGAGAGTGTCGTCGATGTTTTTGGGATAGAAAGATCAGCTGCCTGAAGAATACAATTTGTGACTTCAAGAACCGCTGCGTCGATTGACTCTTGGGTCACCATCGCAGAAGAGATCAAAGCTGACGGCGTGAAGACCTCCCATCTCGCACGCTCCATCCTCCAACGAGGGGAGCGGGAGGCAGAAGTTGGCAAGTTGGCATGATGCGAGAGCAAAATCGGATAATGGTCGCTCCCGTGGAGGTCGTTACACACCGTCCACGACCAGTCAGCAATAATTGATGGTGATCCCAAGGTCAAATCGATCGCACTGAAGGATCGTGTCGGTTCATGGAAGTACGTGTCAGCACCGGTGTTAAAAAGGCACAAAGAGGCCGAGGACAGAAGAGACTCTATGCGACGACCTCTCGTGCTGATGCTGACACTACCCCACAAATGATGATGGGCATTGAAGTCACCTAGTATTAGAAAGGGTGAAGGCAGCTGATCAACCAATCTCTCCAGTACCGGGACGCTCACGTTCTCGTCCGGCGGCAGATAGACACTGCAGACAGTAAGAGGTACAGGCATAGAAATACGAACCGCCACGGCCTGCACAGTTGTGGAAACCGCGACGGAAGATACCGGAACCCTGTGAGGGACGAGAATGGCAACTCCCCCACAGGCTATATTTCCAGACGAGTTATCTGTCCGAAATGCACTGTAGCCTCGAACTGAAAGCAGGTCCGATGGTTTAAGCTTCGTCTCCTGTAGACAAAGGCACACCGGAGAGTAAAATGAAAGCAGATGTTTCACTTCATCAAAGTTCGTCCGAAAACCTCGACAGTTCCACTGAATGATTGAAGCCATGGTTATAAGTGAAATGAAAATGAAAATGATCAAACAAAGTCCGGCTCCATCGCCTCTGCTGGGGTTCCCCCAGATCTGGAGGCGTGTGACCAGGGGCTAAGATGGGAGAATGTTTTGTCCCAAGTGTCTTACCGGGGAGGCGCACGACGTTGAGTCGTTTCCTGAGATTTTGGAGGAGAAGAAATGCTTTTCTTATCCTGGGCTTTGGTCTTTTGTTAGAAGAAGTGGCCTGACTTCCCTTGTTGGTGGTGGGATGAGTCTGCTTCGGCGAAGTGGTGGGTGGCGCTTTCAGACCCCCTAGCTCGAGACTGGAGTGCCTCAGTCCGACTGCGATGATGTCATTAACATTGAATGGACATTTAAGGGGGGATCTCAATGTCGGTCTGAGTGGCAACCGTAGATTTGGCAACCACCACTGAAGCGTATGATCGCCGATCAGATGTAACAGGAACCACTTTTCTTCTGGCCTCAGGATAGGAAATATTTTCCACCGTTTTGATCCTTTGGATTTCCTTCTCCTCCTTCCACTTGGGACAATCTTTGGCTGATGCTGCATGTGAACCCTTGCAGTTCACACAAAACTCAGCCTCGGCCACACATTCCTGCAGAAGATGCTCTGTGGCACCACAGCGTGCACACCTAGGATTACTCCTGCACGACTGCTGAGAATGGCCATAAGACTGGCACCTAAAACATCTCAAAGGGTTAGGGATGTACGGGCGTACCTCGAGGTGGAGATACCCTGCCTTGATGGATGTAGGCAGGGAAGGGCTATCAAAAGTTAAAATGATGTTCCGGGATGGGACGGACTGCCCATTCCGCCTGAATAGAATACGCCGCACACCCGTAACGTGTTGACTCCTCAGTTCTTCAAGTAATTCTTCCTCAGCACACTCAACGAGGTCCTGAGAGGAGACAACACCTCGAGATGAATTTAGGTATCCATGAGGTGTTATTTTGACCGGAGTCTCAAGCAGCGTGGTGGTGTTAAGAAGTGTAGAGCTGTAGGCCACAGTGGACATTTCTACAAGAAGATCTCCAGATTGGAGCTTCTTTACGCTCTTAGGAGAGCTTGCGATGGATTGAAGAGCTTTATTTATCCAAAATGGACTTTTGGCACTCAAAGGCTTTGAAGGGTCCAATGAGTGCACAAAAAAGAAACGAGCATTTGAACAATCAGGGACATGTTTTTTGGCAGAAGGGGATGAGCCTTCCTCTATACCTCTTTTGCTTTTTGGTTCTTGGGAAATTTTGTTTTCATCCATAGAAGTTTTAAGAATTCGTCCGCCGACTTCCCCACCCACAATCGAGCCCAACGAGGGAGAGCCGGAGGTCCGCAAGCCCAAGTGGACGCAGGACACGGCTCTAGGGATAGCAAGCGGATATAGCAAGTTGATAGGGCAGACATGCGCTCGGCATGCACCCAGACTTTCCATGCCTGGGGAACACCCCTTTGGCATGCCCACCCTATCCCCAGACTCACCCTGTCGTACGAGACGACAAGCCGTTAGAGGTCTGGGCTCCACTCGGCCACAGACCTCATTGACTAGGAGTGGGTTAGTTCCCAGCCGCCCGTTTAGGGTGAAGCAGGGGAGCAAGAGGAGTGTTGGCAACTGGCGACAACAACACCCAGGCCTCCAGAAACCTCAGCCTCCAGCATCCCCTTTTCCACCTTACGGGTCACCGCACACGGCAAACGTGCAGGCAGGTCTAGCTAACCAGCTCGGAAAAACAAAGAAAGAAACATGAAATGGAGAAGACAGGAAAGAAAACGAGAAACTAAAATCCTGAGCTGGCGCATAATCACAACCTCAGCAACCTACAACTGAGGCGGGTTCATGTAAAGTGAAAAAACATAAAAAATGTGAAAATCATCACATATAGTACATGTTGGCTCGGGCCGTGGGGACGCCATCCCCCATCAGCTGGATGAACAGCTGTCCCTTCGGTGATGTAATCGTTCAAGACGAAATGACAAAATGATCCGTCACAAGGTCAGCTCGGGCCGTGGGGCGCCGCTCCCCAAATAACTGGAAAACCAGTTATCCCCGTGCGGGGGAGGGGGATGGCGTGTCTCACAGTTATAGCATCAGTACGTCCGTCAATACCTCTGTCTGCGTGTAGGTCTTCGCTCCTATTCGTCCGATGTATATTTTTAGCACGTCTTTTCTAAAAAAGATCGTGCTTATGTTTCCGGTTTGTCCGTCCGTTCGTCTGTACCCGCGATATCTCTGCAACGATTAGTCCGATTTGAAAAATTCTTTTTGCATTGGTAAGCTTGAAATATGCGAATGATGATCCTTTATTTCGTTTTTTTTTTTTTTACGATGTACAATTTCACCGTTAGAGGGCGTAAAAGCAGATGATGTCGAATTCAAAAATACGTTTTATTCCACATATTTGCTTCTAAACATCCGATTGAAAAAATTATTTTATCTTTCGATTTCATTTATGTCGAAGAGTATTTTAGATACTTTTTCAAATTACGCATACATTTTCCACTAGGGGGCGTAAAATTAAATTAAATTTCTCCTGATAACTCTTCTTCTAAAACTCCGATTTGAATTTTTTTTCTTCAGCGGATACACCTCCTGATGGAAAATCTTTTGCATATAATTTCAAATTTTTGGTAAATAATACTTTGGCTACCAGGGGGCGTAAGTGTTAATTTTTGCTTCTGATGTATTTGCCATAAAATTTGAGCTTCTAAAATATTGATGGAAAAAATTATTTCGTGGACTGGTGCCACTCACATAGATAAACCTTTTTGGAACATTTTCTTCTTAAAATATTTGTTTCTCCGCCAGGGGGCGTAGATGTATCTTATTTTTGTCAATATCTCTACTTCTAGGAATCCGATTTAAAAAATTCCTTCTTTTTTGGATAGTGTTTCCAGTGTGACATGTTTTTAATATAATTTCAAAATTTTCAAGTAATTCATAGACTTTCCGCTAGGGGGCGTAAAGGTAAATTGCTTTCCCTCCTGTACCTCTGCTTCTAAATCTCAGATTTGAAAAAATCTTTCTCCACCGGATACAGCTCCGGATGGGAAATCCTTTGCACATAATAAAAAAAATAAAAATGGTTTGGCAACCAAGTGGCTTAAGTCTTTACTCCGCTTCTGATGTATTTGCAGCAAAATATGAGCTCTTAAAATCTCGTTTGAAAAAAAACATCGTTTGTTGACCGATACTACTCATGTCGGCAAACGTTTTAGGAACATTTTCTTCTTGAAATAATGCATGGTTTCTACGCCAGAGGGCGTAGAACATTTTCTTCTTGAAATAATGCATGGTTTCTACGCCCTACGCCAGAGGGCGTAGATGCATATCTTATTTTTGTCAATATCTGTACTTCTAGGAGTCCGATTTCAAAAATCCCTTCTTTGTTGGATAGTGTTTCCGATACGAAATGTTTTCACTATAAATTCAAAATTTTCAAGTACACCATAGACTTTTCGTTAGGGGGCACAAAGGTAAATTGCGTTTTTTGCGTTATTTCTGCTCCTAAAGTTCCGATTTGAAAAATTCTTCCTGTATCGCATACAAGACCTGATGGAAAATATTTTTCACATAATTTCTAATGTTTGGTAAAAAATGGTTTGCCCACCAGGGATCATAAGGGTTAATTTCTGCTTCTGATGTATTTGTAGCAAAATCTGGGTTCCTGAAAACTCGACTAAATCTGGTTTTTCTTGGACCGATACCGCTCATATGGAAAAATCTTTTGAGAATACTTTCTACCTAAAATAATGAATGGTTTTTCCACCAGGGGACGTAAAGTCACATCTTATTTTTGTCAATATCTCTGTTTCGAAGAGCCCGATTTGAAAAATTATTTCTGTGCTGGAGATCGTTTCCGGTGCGAAATGTTTCTCATATAATTTCATGTTTTTCTTAAAGCACAAGTTTACAACTGGAAGGCATAAGCTCACGATTTCGTTTAGAACAATATCTGAGGGATAAAAAACCCGATCGAAAAACTTCTTTCTTCCGTCAGATACTATTGTTTTCCATACCGGTTCCACTGACTTTGAGTAGCTTTGATAAATTTAATTTACATCAGAACGGATTCAAAAGACGTGCTTATTACACCCGATAATTCGGTGTCGTCTTTCTTGTTTTTACGTTGAGTTTGAACTGTGAGAAGGATAATCCATACCTTTCGGTCTTTTCCCTATGCAAAATGTGCCGTAAGAAGACATAAATGTAGATATTAATTACTTCGAAAATTCTTTCTTGCGTCCGTAATTTTCACCACGGTGAATATTTTACGTATATTTTAAACTTTTCATAACGTATAATTGTCCTTATGATGGGCGTTAGTGGACTCTTCCAAACGTCCCTCGGCCTCTAAAACTCCGGTTGAAAGAAAAGTAATTTTTGCACCGGATACTGTTCAATATGAAGAACAGTGCACACGTTGTATGTTTTGAATACAGTGCGAACTAAAATTAACCACCGATTTAAAAAAAAACAATAACTTAATAATGAATCGCATAAAACAAATGATATTGTATCGGTAGAAAACTAAAATTTTTTTAACAACCATGTTCGGATGTCACGATCTGAAACAGATAATTCCAGTGCAGTCAAAAACCCAAAATGGCAGACCTCACTGGCAGCTAGAGAGTAGCATTCCTTTTGTGGTATGAGTAAGTCATTCTGCTACTGCCATACAGCGGTTCTTAAAGGAAAATATCAAAAGAAGCCTCTTGTGCTTTCTTCAATCACGGATTGACATTAACGCGTTGCATCAGCAAGATGCATTAACGCGTTGCATCAGAAGGATGCACAACGCACCGTGAATCAGGCCGTGGCCGGTTAACTCTTTCCGAAGCTAATATGTTACGCACCTAATATGTTATGGGAGCACTCTTGGCATTTAAAACTGCTTGAATCCTCCTTGGAACGGACGCATACACGTCTTGGATGGTGGTAAAGGGTATGTTGTACAATTCTTCTTGCAGAAACTGCTCCAATTTCTTGAGAGACGCCGGAGGAGGATAACGGGATCGCACTCTGTTTTCCAACAGAGTGGAAAACAGAGATCGCACTCTGTTTTCCACAGGGGCTCAATGATGTTTACGTCCGGTGATTGTGCAGGCCAGGGAAGGTGTGCAACTTCATCCTCATGTTCCTCAAACCATGATTGAACAGTTCGACTTCTGTGAATCGGGGCATTATCATCTTGAAAGGTGCAATCCCCTGACGGAAACAATATATGCGCCATTGAATGCACATGGTTGGCCAAAAGGGTGACAAAGTCAATTGTGCACTATTTTGGAAAGAAAATACACGCACAATTTGCATAGTTAATAGTATCTGACCAAAGAAAGGTTTTTCAATCGGGTTTTTACTCCTGCAGATATTGCTGTAAACGGACACGTGAACTTACGCCCTCTGGTGGCAGACTTGTGCGCTACGAAAAATTTGAAATTATATCAGGCACATTTCCCCAAGGAAACGCTCTCCAACAAAGAAATATTTCAAATCGGACTCTTAGAAGCAGAGATATCGACAAAAATAAGATATGCCTTTACGCCCCCCTGGCGGAAAAACAGTACATTATTTTAAGAAAGTATTTTTAAAAGGTCTTTCAACGTGAGCGGTATCGGTCAACGAAATAATTTTTTCAATCTAGTTTTCAGGAGCTCAGATTTTGCTACGAATACATCAGGATTTTGCTACAAATTAACACTTACGCCCTCTGGTGGCTAAACCATTCTTTATCAAATATAAAAAATTATAGGAAAAGAATTTCCTATCAGTAGCTGTATCCGGTGCAGAAAGCTTTCTAATCGGAACTTTAGAAGCAGAGATATCGAGGAAAATGCAATTTACTTTAACGTTCCCCTAAAGGAAAGTCTATGTGTTACTTGAAAATTTTGAAATTATATGAGAGCATTTTACACCGGAAGCGCTATCTGACAAAGAAGGAATTTTTCAAATCTGACTTAGAAGCAGAGATTTTTACAGAAATAGGATATACATCTACGCCCCCGGCGGAGAAACCATACAAGATTTTAAGAAGAAAATATTCTCAAATGTTTATCGACATGAGCGGTATCGGTCCACCAAAGAATTTTCTCAATCGAGATTTTAGAAACTCAGTATTTGATGGAAATACCTACGAAGCAGAAATTAAAGCTTACGTCCCCTGGTGACCAAACCATATTTCATAAAAAAAATTAGAAATTGCAATCAAAAATTTCCCACCAGGAGCTGTATCTGGTGCTGGAAGAATTTTTTCAAATCAGAGTTTTAGAAGCAGAGATATCAGGGAAAGCGCAATTTACCTTTACTTCCCCTAGCGGAAAGTCAATGAATTAATTAAATTTTTAAATTGTATGAAAAACATGTCGCACCGGAAACTCTATTCAACAAAAAAATTTTCATATTGGATCATTAGGTTCAGAGATATTGACAAAAATGAGATATACATATACGCCCCCTGGTGGAGAAACCATGGATTATTTTAAGAAAGAAATATTCCGAAATGGTTTGTCGACGTGAGTAGTATCGGTCCACGAAAGATTTTTTCAATCGAGATTTTAGAAGCTCAGATTTTGTTGCAAATACATAAGGAGCAGAAATTAACACTTGCGCCCCCTAGTGGCCAAATCGTTTTATACCAAAAATCAGAAATTACATGCGAAAGATTCCCATCTGGAGCAGTATCAGCTGCAGAAATAATTTTTCAAATGGGAGTTTTAGAAGCAGAGATATCGGGGAAAACTCAATTTACTTTTACGCCCCCCTAACGGATAATCTATGCGTAACTCGAAAGAAGTGACTATATCTAAAATAATCTTCACCATGAGTAGAATCGAAAGGCAAAAGATTTTTTGAATTGGATATTTAGAAGCAAATGTATGGAATAAAATGTATTTAGAATTCGATATCATCTGCATTTACGCCATCTAGCGGCGAAATTGTACATCTTAAAAAAATCAAAATAAAGGGTCATCATTCGCACATTTCAATCTTTCTAATGCAAAAATAATTTTTCAAATCGGATTATTAGTTGCAGAGATATCGTGTCTACGGGCGGACGGACAACCCGATAACATAAGCACGATCTCTTTTTTTACAAAAGACGTGCTGAAAATAAAGCGACTCAGGATTGTATTGGTTTGAATTTCATTCCAGTGTTTAATAAAAATTCGTGGTGAACTGGCATTACTTGAAATATCAGTGATTTAAGTGTTCCTTCGTATTGAGATTATTTCCAATATTACATTACATTTGTAAAGTGGTGTGGTCTCTGGCAACACTGGTACCCACGATGACGACCAGTCATCTGGAGTAATGAGTTCCGTTTTCTGCTGTACCATGCTGATGGTCAGGTTCGCATATGGGGTAAACCGCATGAAGCCCTATATTCCCTGGTTGCACAGTTGGGATTCAACAGACCGGTGGAGGTGATGTTCTGGTGTGGGGAGCTTTTCCCTAGAAAGCCCAAGGTCCGTTGGTTATCATCCCACAAGCATTGAATGGTGGACGCTACAGGGACCTGTTAGCCGAGCATCTCCACCCATATCTGCAGGAGATTTAGTACCATCCTTCAATAGCACAACGTACCGTGTCATCGGGCTTATATAACTACTGAGTGTTTGGAGGAACACGAAACAGTGCAGCCCCCGGTGACACAGAGGTTTAAGACATTCATCCGAGTTGGATCCTTGTCCAAATCCCGGTAATGCATGAATGTCGTGTGCGTCTTGCGCCGCTGACTCTCTCCCTCCCATGGAACCAGTGGCCCCATATTAGGCGCGGCAGACTGCTTATTTCCCATTGAGTTATTCACGGTGGTCGTTAATGGGGGGATTCTCATTTTTTAGGCTAAAATTACGGCTTTCTTTTTAGTGTAAATTGGCGAAACTATGCAATTAATTGATCCAAAGTAGGTACATCTATTTATTATCATTTCAGGTACCTACAAAACAATTTTTAACAAGTTTCATGAAGAATCACACCAGTAAATCCCCTCGAATATGACACAGCGCGAAGACCGGCGGTCACTGGTTGGCATGATTTCTCCAATCCAGGTGATCTGAAATAAAAAACTCGAACTGCGTTTTACTCTATACACAAGTAGTTATCGTTTGATGAACCAGAAAAAAAATATATATGTTTCAGGAAATGGTGACTTGTCAAACTCAAATTATCAATTTAGCTCAAAAAATTGTCAATGTTTTTTGCTATTAAAAATATACGCAGCCCCGGTGGCGCAGTGGTCTAAGGCGCTGGCCTCTGATCATTCGTCCGTAAGGGGTCTGGGTTCGAATCCCGGTCAGGCATGGATGTTGTGTTTGTCTTACGGCACTGGGTCTCTCCCTTCCCTGGAACCAGTGACCCTAAATTAGGGACGGGCGACTGCTTATAGCCCATTGAGTTGCTCACGGTGGTCGTTAAACCTCCAATCAAAATATATATATATATATACATAACGTATCGCGTTTCTGGTTCATCAAACGATAAAAGGATGTTTGCTGAACATGCAGTTTTACATTTGAAGTCGATCGGTCCAATAGTTTTTGAAATATCATGCCAACCCTTCGCGAAATTGCTGTTTCGAGAAAAACACGTTTAAAGTTTCAAGCACAGTTTACGGAGGCATATCGAGTACTTAGTCTTCTTCTGCTAATCTGCTATACCAGGGTCATACAGCGTTTTTACCCTCTGCTACGCAGAACTCTTTTAGAGATATTTGCTCGCTTCTACGCCTTGTACGAGCCTCTTTTGTAGCCTCGAGGCTGCGTCTCGACTATCTCTGCAGACGCTGTTGGTCCCGCGCGTTCGTTGACAAATATCTTTGTTTGCTCGCCAATAACAATTCCTGTCGTTGTCATCATTTTCAGGACGGCAGAAAAGCCTTCATTAAAAATGCCTGCTGTTACATATGCTGCCATTTCGATGGTTTTGAGCCACAGTGAAGATGTTTGGGCGTGAACCGCCAAACAGTAGAATTGAAATTTTTATTGTTGTTTTGAGTGTCACCACCCAAACACCTTTCCAGCAACTCTCTTGATGACAAATCGTTGAAGTGGCGGTTCGTGATTGAATTCATCTAGAGTTTTCTCAGCTTCGGCTTTGCGCCAGTTGCACCAATTCTGTGACCCCACTGGACAATAATAGATTATAACTTGGCCACTTTTGCGAATTTCGACTTGAAATTTGGTACACATATTCTTAAGACTTGAAATAACAAAATAACGTAAAAAAAAAATGAGAATCCCCCCTTAAACCCCCTAACAAAAAAAAAAAAAA
The DNA here is from genome assembly GCA_039090855.1 of Macrothele yani. Classification (NCBI taxonomy): domain Eukaryota; kingdom Metazoa; phylum Arthropoda; class Arachnida; order Araneae; family Macrothelidae; genus Macrothele; species Macrothele yani. The sequence continues at coordinate 96,111,501 of CM077007.1, read as the reverse complement.
AAAAAAAAAAAAAAAAAAAAAAAAAGAACTCTACAACGAATTCACCACATAGCTTTGGCCTCCAAACTCCCCTGATTGTAATCCAATTGAACATTTATGGGGTATGCTAGAACGGGTTGTGAGAACTACTGATCCTTCTCCACGGAATGAGCGTAAACTGAGGAAGCTGCCGCAGCGAACATGGTTCAAGTTACGGATAGAGAATGTTTGACACCTTGTGAAATCTGTTCCTAAGCGTCTGCGAGCCGTGATTTTATAGAAAAGTGAACCAAAGCGTTTTTAGGTAGATGTTCCTAATGTAAAGATAACTCAGTGTATGTTGGGAGTGACATTTTTCTTCGCTTAGGACATTTTTTTTAATGGCAGAAAATAAAATAAGTATAAAAATAGAAGAGAGGGCCTGGGACAACCTCTACATCAGGACCTGTCATAGATGTCTGTAAAGCCAGGGTGGCATCATTGGTCGCTCGATCCTTTTGAAAGATCGTCTAACACTTTTGAATCAATTCTGCATTTCATTATTTCCAGAAGAATCCTCTATGTTTGAGTAACAAGGCAGTTAAGAAAAAAAATCAAAAAGGCAATTAATAAAAAAGTAAGAAGGCAATTAATAAAAAAGTAAAAAGGCAATTAATAAAAAAGTAAGAAGGCAATTAATAAAGAAATTCACTAAGACAAAGCATTGTTATTAAAATAGATTACATATTATAGAAAACTTTGGCTACTTTGCTTTGAAATATGACTTGATATTATTCCGTTTATTTTAAGAAATTTAAATTCTTACAAGAAAAACAAATATTAACAGCATGGGAAAGAAACCCACTTCTCTAGGTTACTGCGAGAATAAAGTTGACATTTATGTGACAGCCCCAGATAAAACCACACAGAATGACTCGTTTATTCCAGTATTTCAAAGGATTTCATTTCTTTAATTTTAACTTGAAATTCTCAGTTTCTCCCTTTTAAAATAATTTTTGTAGTTAATTGAGTTTCCTGTGATATTACGAACTTTATCCTAAATCATTCTTCTTTTGTTTTTGTCAAATTGTAAACGTTTTGTTTTACTTTAAAATATTTCAGCTGCACTTCTTAGGTTCTTCGAAGGCAGGGGTGAGAAATAAGAATTTAAATTGCATCGAACATTTGATTTCTTGAAATATGTGTATGAATCTATCTTTCTGTCTGCTAGATCACGTTCATAGAAAAATTTAAAAATGAAAGTTATGAACTTACTCAAAACCTTATTGTATTGTAAAAGATTTTAAAAAATCTTACCAATTTTTTATTGCAAATATACAGGTAACAGGCCTTTGAAAAAAAATTGCGCCATCGGTATTAGTGTCAAATAACTTCTTTCCCTAATGTGTTAATCATGTTACATAAAACTGATGTAATAAAAATGAGCGTTAAGGCAGAAGTGATTACTATTCGGCGTGTTCTTTTCCTTTGATTTCTAAAGTATTAAAAACACTTCTCGGAAAACTTTTACACGTACAAAATGTGTCAGTTATAATTTTTGGTACGAATAAAACTGTCACTGCTTAACAAAGGTAAAATGTCACTGTTCTATTAGCTTCTAGAAAAACACAATGACAGACAAATAACTTCTGAAATGACTTTTTCATGCAAATGTAAGCTTGATATTGTAAGCGGGACTTAAATTTTCCGTTCGGATTCGATATTTAAGCTTAATGCAGAAAATAAAGAAGGAAGAAACAGATGAGAAAAGTTGCAGTTTCAACGTATTTATTATTAGCTAAAACTTATAATGTTGGTTGTCTCGGAATTATTTTAGTGCATATTTACAATTGATTCTTAACACTCTGTTTTCTACTTTCGTTTCTGTTTTCTACCAATTTCTTCACTGTTTCATTTCCTTATCTTTTTATTTCTCTTGCCACCTTTCGCTGCTTGACAACTTCTGTTTCTCACTCCTTCTATTCGTAACCCTTAGCTGCCTGCCAACCTCTGTTTCCCACTACTTCTCTTCGCAACTCTTAGCTGCTTGTCAACCTCTGTTTCCCACTACTTCTATTCGTAACCCTTAGCTGCCTGCTAATCTCGGTTTCCCACTCCTATTCATCTCTTAGCTCTGTCTGCCAACCTCTATTTCCCACTCCTTCTATTCGTAACCCTTAGCTGCCTGCTAATCTCGGTTTCCCACTCCTTCTATTCGTAACCCTTAGCTGCCTGCTAATCTCAGTTTCCCATTCCTTCTATTCGTAACCCTTAGCTCTGCCTGCTAATCTCAGTTTCCCACTCCTTCTATTCGTAACCCTTAGCTGCCTGCTAATCTCGGTTTATCACTCCTTCTATTCGTCCCTAAGCTCTGTCTGCCAACCTCTGTTTCCCAATCCTTCTATTCGTAACCCTTAGCTGCCTGCCAACCTCTGTTTTCCACTCCTTCTATTCGTAACCCTTAGTTGCCTGCCAACCTGTTTCACACTCCTTCTATTCGTAACCCTTAGTTGCCTGCCAACCTCTATTTCCCACTCCTTCTATTCGTAACCCTTAGCTCTGTCTGCCAACCTCTGTTTCCCACTCCTTCTATTCGTAACCCTTAGCTGCCTGCCAACCTCTGTTTCCCACTCCCTCTCCTCGTAACCCTCTATTTCACTCCAAAACTTTCCTTTGCTTGAAAACCAGGCCTTGTCGCCAAGAAAAGCAATAAAGTCATTACGTAGTCTGCCTCCTGCGATCACAAAGTACTGATCGATTCAGAAGGAAATAAAACAAAATAAAAGCATGTAGCTCATGAACTAACATCTTCTAATTCTTGTTGCCGTCCTGACAGATAACATCTTAAGGGCACCGTCGAAGTTTTCTCACGCCGATTGCCGCGATGATGACTGACAAATGAAGACCCGCTGTTGAATATTCCCTATTTGGAAAGGAATTAATTCTAGAACCCTCGTAGCACAAAGCTGTATTGCAGAAAAATTCAGTTTTGCAAGATATACTACGGTTACTTCAAGTCGTGGCTACATTTGCTGTAAGGCTCAAAATAAAATAACTCAAGAAAACTGGTACATAGGTTCAAATATCCGTGGCTTTTACATCCTATCGTCTGTCATGTACATGCATTTCGCGTGCGAACATCATTGGGAACCTAAATTAGAAATGTAAGTCAGTTAAATAGAACTTTCGTACACTGAAATAGCATTTATCTACAGTAGAAAGGAATGAAGATTACGTCGAAAATTGAGTGATCGTGTCTTACCGTATCGGACAGATACCCAGTGGGTACAGTCATTTAAAAATGGAAGGATTTACTTTGCCTATACAGGGATAGCGGTAGCAGTAATTAAATAGTGCATCGTTGAATCCGCAGGAGTGTTGGTCTGGCTCGTCGTCCAAATTCAAATGTTGTAACGCCACTTTTATTTGTCGCGCAACAACTCTGGATGATTTGAACGTTTCTGTTTTCTGCGATATTTCTAAATTCAATTTTTTGTAGGGTTTTTTTTTTTATGTCTACCAAAAATGCAAAATCCCGCAGCCTTGTGTTTGTCACGTTATTTCAACAAGTTAGTAAAATCATGCAATGCATTGATTATAATACGCTTTCCAACATACCAGAAATCATTACTCAAGTTATCGCTCTAGTTATGAGGACAATGGCTGTGGAATAAATCTCGGTCTTTGATCCCATTTCAATTATATTCAACGGAACCGGTTCAGTATACCTCCAAAATAACATGATAAAGTTTTGTCGCAATGGAAGCATTTTTACGTAAGTTATGATGCATAAGGGCTATGGAATAGATCCCGCTCCTGTGTGCTAACCTTTAACCCCATTTCGCCCGTTTTCAATAGAATTCGTCCCCAGGCAGGCCCCTACAACATACTAACATTTCATCCAAATCGAAGCATTTTTACGTAAGTTATGACGCCTAATGGCGATAGAAGTGATTCCGCTCCTGTGTCTTGACCGTTGACTCCATTTGGTTCACTTTTATTAAGGTTCCTTCTCAGGTGTTCCCCTACCACATACTAGAATTTCATCGAAATCGAACGATTTTTACGCGAGTTAACGTGCGGCCGGACATACGCACAGAACGCGTGACGTAATGAGGCAGATAGGAATCGCGACCATCTGCTCGCAACAGTGTGACGTCATAAAACTTTAATAGGATCCACACACAACGCGCGACGTAATGAGACAGATGGCGTGACCGCGCGCCAACATCTAAAACGCGAGATTGTGACGTCATAAAATTTGTAAGCATGGGTAACATTAATGGGGCAACGCCATGACACCAAAAACGTGATAATTCGGGTTGGTTATTTAACCCACTACACGAGTTTTCCTAAAGTCGAGATCAAGCTAAATCGATCTCTAGTACCAGAAAACGGTAGGTTAACGACTTTCATCAAAATCCTTAGAGCCGTTTTCAAAATAAAATTTACATACATACAAGAAGTGCTCCTTTAATAGTATGGAATAAGGGCGATGGAATGTATCCCGATCCTATGTCCTGACCTTTGATCCCATTTCGTCCATTTTCAATAGGATTCGTCCCCAGTTGGTCCCCTACGACATACTACAATTTCATCGAAATCGAACCATATTTACGCAAGTTATGACGCATAAGGGCAAAGGGAATACATCTTGCTCCCATGTCCAGACCTTTGACCCCACTTCACCGATTTTGAATAGGGTTCATTCCCATGTGGTCTCCTACCACATATAAAAAATTCATCGACATAGAACTATATATACGCAAGTTATGACGCATAAGGGCAATGGCATTGATCCAGCTCCTTTGTCGTGACCTTTGACCACATTTCGTCCATTTTCAATAGGGTTCGTCCCCAGGTGGTCCCCTACCCCATACTAAAATGTCATCGAAATCGAACTATTTTTACGCGAGTTATCGTGCCGGCAGACAGACGGACAGATAAAGCTGGAGCATATACGCTTCTTCAACCTACGGTTATAAAGCGTAAAAAACGATATAATCGCTGGCAACATCTCATTGAAACGACATATAACTTTTCTTTTACTACGCCAACGTACCTCTCCCTCTACAGGGTGAGTGAAAAGTCGCAGGACACCCTTGTATTTCAGAAACAGGTGGGAAAATGAAATATCTGAATACCCCAGAGAAGGACAGGTGAGGGGGCCTATCTTTTTGGCTACTTCCGGAACATGGCCACCCTTTTGAAATCAGCCATACTGAATCCAGATTAAAATGGTAAGGGGGTCATGTTGCATATCAAACAAGACCAGCATTTTCTCAGAAATTGATTGTCGTAATCGTATTTGGCATAGGTGTTGTGGTTTACAAATTATCAACACAGAAACTTGAAATAACAACCTCTAAAGTACCCTGCGACGCACAGCAATTTGATGTGTTCAATGTGTTGTCCCTGTTGCTGAACACAGAGCTGAAGGCGTTTGATCCAGTCGTTATGCACCCATACGGGAATATCGGGAGAAATGTGGTTACAGGCCTCCACGATGCGTTGCTGAAGGTGGTGTTTGTCACGGATATTCTCAGCATACACCAGGTATTTCAGATGACCCCACAGATAAAGATCGAGTGGTGTGAGGTCGGGGAATCTGGATGGCCATTCCACAGATCTTGAAGGATGCCAGTGAGCGTTGTGAAGAATCCTGACAATGGCTGGCTGACTAACTGATACCACATTCTACTGAGAGACGTCGTGTGCTACGTTGTGTACACTTTGCAAAGGATGCCAAGACCATTGTTGAGGTTTCTTCGTCTGTAGAAGTTTTCGACCGACTACTACGTGGCCCGGTTTCTCACTCCACACTCCCAGTTTCTCGGAATTTGGATATCAGGTACGCGACAGTGCTGTGTGAAATTGGCGGTCTTTCTGAATATCGATTCTTGAAGACTGCGGCTATGATATGGCAGCTGCTTTGCTTACACATTAGCATCACCTCAATCCTTTCCTCTTCCGTCAATGCAGTCTTCAGTTACCTGCAACAAATAATGGGTATTTAAACTTTCTGTGTTGATAACTTGTGAACCACAACACATATGTCAAATCTCATTACGGCAATCAAAATCTGAGAAAATTCTGGTCTTGTTTGATATGCAACATGACCCCAATATCATATTACAAATTTGACCTGGATCTAATATGGCGGATTTCAAGATTGCTTCCATGTTCCTGAAATGGCCTAAAAGATAGGCAACCCTCATCGATTATTTGCTGGAGTATCAAGATATTTCATTTTCCCTCTCATTTCTGAAATACAAGGATGTCATGCGACTTTTGACTCACCCTGTATAAGCAGAAGCAGATATCTAGACTCACAATTCGGGAGAACTGTAATGGTTTAGAACAGTATTCTTTGAGAAGCAAGCGGACTTATGGAGTTGGGAATCTGTCACGACAAGCTCATTAATTTCCTAAAATTTCAAAAAAAGATCAAAACCTGCTTTTTAGATGAGAATATTTTGTTATGAAATAGATAATCCTTTTGACAGCAAGCAATAATTCAATTTCTGACACTAGTGAAATCTGAGGCACTGTCTGTTGTAATTTCCACGAGCTTATGTAGAGGAACATTTTCAGTAGAAAGGTGTTTCCTGAACTCCGGATGAGTTTTCTCACCACTGGTACTTTCTTTCAATGGAAGACTTTAAAAATTCTTCCTTAACAGAAAAATAACTGAACACCCTAACAATTATATCTAATTAAGATATGTTCCTCATACCTGTTGATTCGTCCAACTGAAGTGAAAGATGGCAGCAAGAAACCATATGGTCTATCAGTGGTTCCCAACCTTTTTCATTCACGGGCCGGCAAAACGTTGGGGAAACTTTCGTGGACCCGCGATGCCGAAACAAAAACTTCGAGCATTTAATCTCGTAATATTCTTTAATTATTAATACGTGAAATCCATAATCCGGAATACCGTTAATATATTTTTTCTGGGGTCAATGCGATGTGTGTTGCTGCTGCTTCGCGATAATATTCTCGAGCCGAGGTCGCAGCGTCGTTCCTGCAACGCGCAGTGCAGCATTAATGCCCGTTATGGTGAAAATCTTCCAAATACGTGGAGATAATACAAATAGACAAAGTCATCGCTCTTTCCACGTTTATCTTTAATTAACACACAACAACAGAAAAAATATTCCGACACCGCTGGGATCGAACCCCAGATCGGATAACAATTTTTCGGTTGCTGTGTGTTAAAGATGAAAGTGGAAAGAGTGATATCCATTATGGTCATGTGCTTTGTTTTGATTGCCGAAACGGGAAAAGTTTTTTTCGCAATAAACACATTGTCGAAAAAGTTACCAATAATTTTTGACTTTGTAGCTGAGACTTGGATATTCTTTCACCATTATACCCCAAAACAGAGTCAGAGATTTGGATCTAAATATTGATACCAGACTCGCATCAAAAGGAAGTTCAACAAAGCTTTGTTTCCTTGTGAATTAGCCTGCAGGAGTTCAGATCTTCTGTGAAGAGATTAGAGATCCAAGCTTCCTTTAATCTTCCGTGACAGCTGTTCTAAAAAAACAAGTTAGTAAAATCATGCAATGCATTGATTGTGATACGCTTTCCAACATACCAGAAATCATTACTCAAGTTATTACTCAAGTTATGACGCATAAGGGTAATGGAATTGATCCCGCTCCTATGTCCTGACCTTTGACCCCCATTTCGCCCATTTTCAGTTGGGTTCGTCTCCAGGTGGTCACCTACCACATACTAAAATTGCATTGAAATCGAACCATTTTTACGCAAGTTATCGTGCAGACGGACAGACAGACGGACAAAGCTGGAGCATGTACGCTTCAACCTACGGTTGGAAAGCATAAAAAAAAAAAAAAATCTAGCTTCCCTCTTACTTTGACTCCATTTCGATTCAAAAGAAAAATTCATTCGTTTCTCGCAGACCGGCAGTTGGGAAATCCTGGCCTAGTGAAAAGCTTCCGTGATTTTGAGATAAATACACTGCTGGCCACCCAAAATGCAACACCAAGAAGGACACGAGATAGCAAATCCAGATTTACTGGACACATAACAACAGATACAAAGATGAAACGATTGAGCTTACAGGCCCGTGCGACTTGCGAAACACGCAGACATCAATAGTTCGTGTAGCCCCCATGGCTGTAAATAACGGTAGCTACATGCCGCGGCATCGAACGAAAGAGGCTTTGGATGTGGACTTGGGGTATGTCGGTCCAAGCTGCTTCCACACGTTGCCACAGTTCATCAGACGTAGCCGCGGGTGGTGCTTGCCGGGCCAATCGGTTGTCGATCAGCGACCAGACGTGTTCGATGGGCGACATATCGGGAGAACAAGTGGGCCACGGCAGCAGTGACACCTGGTGGGCCGTGAAGAATTGTTGCACGATGCGTGCCACGTTCGGGTACGCATTGTCCTGTTGAAACGTGGCCGCCGGCAGGCCATGAAGGTAAGGGAGGGCTACAGGCTTCAAAACGTCGGAGATGTAGCGGTGGCTGTTGAGGGTACCGGTGATGCGTACCAGTGGGGTACGATTGTCATATCCAATTACGCCCCAAATTATAACGCCAGGCGACGGACCGGTATGCCGATGCATAATACAGGCGTCATACCGTCTCCCGCCGCGGTGGCGCCACACACGGATCCGACCATCATGGTGTTGCAGGCAGAAGCGGAATTCGTAAGAGAAGACAATTTCGTGCCATTCCGTAGTCCAGGTGCGGCGTTCAATGGCCCACTGCCGCCGCACTCGCCGGTGGTGTAACGTCAATGGTAATCGAAGCAATGGGCGCCGTGCGACAAGTCCCCGCTCTTGCAGACGACGTAGAACTGCACGTGCTGACACAGGTTGTTGCGCAACACACCCTAATTCCTGCGCTAACGTTCGTGATGTGGCGGTGCGAGCCGTCAATGCCCGCCGCACAACATGCCGGTCCTCTTGTTCGATGGTGTGCCGCGGCTGCGGCAACCGCTCACGTCGGTCCGTCCGTCGCTCCTGCACCCACCGAATCCATACTCGCCTCACTGTGACTGGATGTCATCCCACACGGGCGCCGATGTCTCGGTACGATAAACCGATGTCGCGATAAGCCACTATTCGTCCTCTGTCGAACTCCGAAACGTGCTGGAATGACTGCCGTATTCTGCGACGAGGCACTAGGAAGCTTCCCATGCACAGGTCCAGCAGCACAACACACTTCCACTACTTACACCTCGCCTTCTGTGCACCCTTCTTATAGTGCTTCTCGGTGGCGTGTCGGGCGCACATGATTTGCACATGCCCTACAATGCTAATCGTTTGCATGTCCTCTCGCGAGCGACGCGTGCTGTGAATTTCAGGCCAATCGGATGCTTCCTCCTTGGTGCTGCATTTCGGGCTGCCAGCAGTGTAGTTTAAGATCTCTCGCCTCTTCTGCTGGATTTGATGTACAAATGCTTGACACTATCATCTGGAGAGCTGAAGCTATTAATCGCATTCCAATATTATGCAAGGGCGATTTGAGGCAGCAGAAATGCAATTAATAGCTTACGCCCTTTGCACTGTATTGGGTCACTCCCCTACGTTCCTGGATTTTTCACGCTTTCCAACCTTAGGTTGAAGAAGTGTATGCGCTCCAGCTCTGTCCGTCCGTCCACACGTAACTCGCGTAAGAATGGTTCGATTTCGATGAAATTTTAGTAAGTGGTATGGGACAACCTGGGGAGGAACCCTATTGAAAATGGGTGAAATGGGGTCAAAGGTCAGGACATAGGAGCGGGATCCATTCCATCGCACTTATGCGTCATAACTTGCTTAACAAGTTAGTAAAATCATGCAATGCATTGATTATGATACGCTTTCCAACATACCAGAAATCATTAGTCAAGCTATTACTCAAGTTATGAGGATAATGGCTGTGGAAAAAATCTTGCTCCTGTGCATTGACCTTTGACCCCATTTCAATGATATTCATCAGAACCGGTTCAGTGTACCTCCGGAACAACATGATAAAGTTTTGTCACAATCGAAGCATTTTTACGTAAGTTATGACGCACAAGAGCAATGGAATGGATTCCGCTTCTATGTCTTGACCTTTGACCCCATTTCGCCCATTTTCAATAGGGTTTGTTCCCAGGTGGTTCTTTACCACATACTAAACTTTCATCGGAATCGAAGCATTTTTACGTAAGTTATGACGCATAAGGGAGATGAAATGGATCCCGCTCCTATGTCCTGACCTTTAACCCCATTTCGCCCATTTTCAATAGTTCTTTGCCAGGTGGTCCTTTACCACATACTAAAATTTAATCGAAATCGAACCATTTTTACGCGAGTTATCGTACGGATAGACACAGACAAAGCTGAATAATATACGCTTCTTCAACCTATGGTTGGAGAGCGTAAAAAATGACAAAACTCCATGTTGTTCCGGAGCTATACTGAAGCGGTGCTGTTTGAATATCATTGAACGAGGTCAAAGGTCAGGGCACAGGAGCGAGATTTATTCCGCAGCCCTTATCCTCATAACTTGAGTAATAACTTGAGTGATGATTTCTGGTATGTTGGAAAGCGTATCATAATCAATGCATTGCATGATTTTACTAACTTGTCTTATTTCCTCAAGAAGTGTCTCAAGAAATTTGGCTTCAGGATCGGAATAAGAGCGGCAAGGTCAATATCGAGTTTGTTCACCGTAAATGGAGACCACACCACACTGAATACGGATGCTGGTGTGTACTCGTTCCCTTTGGCGTACTCTGATGGCTCGGTAAAGTATTATATTGGCATGACCAAACGGCAGTTTAGGTTAAGGCTTCTTGAACACAAGCGTGATGTGAAGCACAAGGCAAACTAACAACAGCTTTAGCAAGACAAATTAAAAATCAGAGTGCTGTTCTTAAATGGGATGAAATCAAGATCATTTCGTATACAAACGCGAGAGTCCCTGCGTATAGGGAAATGATTAAGATTCTTTCTAACCCAAATGTTTGAAACAAGGATATTTCCACCGACCTTCCTATATTCGGCGCGCGTTTTTGTGTCTTCCGCGCTCTTAAATCTAGCACTGATGTAGCCTGCGCGAGGTTTAATCTAAGTATTTATCACGTTTCGTAATATTTCGGTATTGCATTCTTAATTAGAACCTTTCATTTTTTTTTTTTTTTTTTTTGATTGGAGGTTTAACGACCACCGTGAGCAACTCAATGGGCTATAAGCAGTCGCCCGTCCCTAATTTAGGGTCACTGGTTCCAGGGCAGGGAGAGAGCCAGTGCCGTAAGACAAACACAACATCCATGCCTCACCGGGATTCGAACCCGGACCCCTTTCGGACAAATGATCAGAGGCCATCGCTTAGACCACTGCGCCACCGGGGCGGCCCTTTCATTTACTTCAGACTTAGCTGCTGCCTGATGCAAGTTCGCAGAACCTGCAAAGAAAGTCTTCCCAGATCCTCAGATGTTAGCTGATTGGCTGAAAATGCGTGACGTATTTCCATCTTTCTCACTGCTATTCAAGTCGGTCGTTGAGTTGCTCCCGGTGGTCGTTAAACCTCCAATCAAAAAAAAAAATAAAAATAAAAATAAAAGTCGGTCGTAAACATGAGAAACCACATCGGCAGCACTACCAATGATGCAATTGTTGACCAGGGATTTATTTAGGTGGTGGGTTTAAAATGTGAAATGTTACTACTTTTTGCTGTTTGGATGTGTCTTCTATGCAATATAACGGATATTAGTCTCGTGCTCGAAAGGTGTACTGATGACATTGTGATAAATCTAAATTCTATGGCATGTCAACACAGATGCAGCTTTAAATCACTTATGATATTTTATTAATAATTTGTTAAAGTTATCGAATTTGGGACGTATTACGATTTAATATGTGCGTAAAAATGTAAAACTGTTGCTGTTAACAATCAAGAACGTTTTTCCATTGTAGGTATAACTATAATTTGTTTTATTACCGAGTACTGCAACTAAACAAGGCAATCCTTATGTCTTTAAGATTTAAATGCAGCAACTAACTGACTGACTGTTACTTTACATAGTATTTCTTATTGCCGTATTTTGAATGCCAATTGGGGCTCAGATATAGGGTGACCTGAAGTCCCGATTTTAACAGGACTGTCCCGCCTTTAGTTCCAAAATGAGCTTTTAAAAATTCGCAAATGTCACGACTTTTCAGTATTCCTCTATGGAGGTATTTCTTCGCTGCTCAGCCAGGAAAGGTTCTCACTTTTATGACTAGTAGCGAAATGCTACCCAACAAGGCATATTTTAAGGAAAAATCACTGGTGGAGCCCAGTGTCTCACGAAAAGAAAACTTCCTGGGTTTGGGGGCAGAGCCCCGAGTGGGGGCTATGCCTCCCAGAAGCTGAAGCATTATTGGTGTTGAAATACTCCTCCGGATTCTCTCGTCAATACCTACCATTAAAAATGCGTATGCGTATACTATTTGTATACATATATTTTTATTTATATTCCTTATGTTTATGTACTGTTTACTTGTGATACGGTAAAAAAATTTACTTACTGGTACAGAAAATTATGCAAATAGAGTTATTTCTCATAGTTTGGATATTTCTGATTATCGTATAAGATGTAGAGAACGAAGAAAATTGATATTTCAAAGGTAACCTTCACGTTTCACATTCTTAAATAGCTTAGGTGTTGTTTATTTACAACATTGAAACTGCTCTACTCACCTGGCTGGCTCTCTCAACTGTTGATTTGGCAAGAGTTTAGGGACAGAAGCATGCCTAATGCTTTTGGACTTTGAAAAAATTGAAGCATGCGCAACTTGTGGCTTAACTAGTCGATTGGCATCTCAACGGTCCGCTCTTCCTCTAGAGACCAAAATTAGTGTAATCGTTGCTTAGGTTTGGTTGGCTTGTTTTGGGTTTTTTGTTTTGTTTTGTAATATTTCTTCTGGAATTACAAGGTAGTATACCTGGATCATACTCTGCAGCTCTGATGGGGTAGTTGCAAAAAGGACTACGTCATCAGCAAAACGAAGGTGGAGATTATCTAACTCACCTTAGTTTTCCTGATGACGTAGTCATTTTTGCAAGTACCCCATCAGAGCTGCAGAGTATGATCCAGGAACTTGCTGACATGAGTAAGGAAGTAGGATTAAAAATGAATTTTCAGAAGACAAAAGTGATGTACAATGCTTTTATAAGAAATGAAGATTTATCGATTGATGGGGAAAAGCTGGAAATAACCAATACCTACATTTATCTTGGACAGCAGATATCAAGTGAAGGTCACATTGACGAAGAAATTAATCGGCGTATAAAACTTGCCTGGAAAGCTTTTGGAAGAAACAGTATAATTTTCTAGAGTATTATGCCTTAAAAGAAAAGTGTTTGCATCGTCCCAGTGCTTACGCATGATGTAGAGACTTGGACCTTAACTAAAAAACATAGAAAGACAGCAGACAACTCAAAGAGGCATGGAGAGGTGCACGCTTGGTGTAACCAGGAGAGATAAGAAGAGGAACTCGTGGATCAGAAAAATGACAAGAGTGGAAGACATCATGATCACAGTAAAATCCCTGAAATGGCAATGGGCTAGACATGTTGCCAGAAGGATAGACCATTGATGGACAACCGAAATTTTAAACTGGATTCCAAGGGACAGGAAAAGATCGAAAAGACCACATGGGAGATGGGTGGATGAAATTCGAAAGTATGCGGGAGTAACATGGAGGAGACTGGCACAAGACAGACAGTTGTGGAAGAAACTTGGGAGACCTTCGTCCAGCAGTGGATTGATAATGGTTGACAATGATGATGATACTGGAGAATTCCCTGAAGAACAGTAATTCGTATTGTTGCATCCAGCAGTGATGTTCCCAAGGGTGCAGCTGTGGTTTTCACAACTGAGTAAAAACGTTTGTGTTTAAAAATTTGTATTTCACCAGGCTGTGGGAAACAAGTAATTGGCCTTATGCACATAAATTTAAGCTCAATTAAGGAGCTAGATTTTCAATGCTCTGTCGACAGTCACCAATTCAACAGAATGTACAAATTTGAATTTGTTATTGTTAAAAGAGTACTAAAAATGGTTCCTGGGAAACATTAAGTGAACCGAAATGTCAGCCTTTAATAAAGAACATTTAAAAGTGTTATCACAAATGAAGCACTTATTTTCCATATTTTTAAGTTCCCAAATTATTATAAAGCACAGCACAAACTACTAAACGTTCATTCACAAGCACAACACGGACATGGAGATAGCGTGGGGTAAACAAATATTATAGAGTACTTACGCCAACTAAACTTGAGCATGCGCACGACGGTCAAAGGGAGCACCCAATGTTTTCGAAGTCCAAAAGCATTAGGCCATCCGTCTGTCCCTAGACGCTTGCGTAGATTTGAGCATGAGCTGTAGAGAGTGTAGACACCTGCTGTGCTGCTTTATTGATCTTTGATTCCAGCCAGCGCCATCTATGAATGATGGTGGTAACTTACATTAGAAGGTTATCTTTTACATAACAGCCAGAACGGGGTTAACAAACGGGGCAGGAAGATTTTCATTCGGCCAGTTTGTTTGTAATTAAACATTAATTTAAAAATATCTAGGAATATACATGATTTTTATTTTTATGGAATTTTAAAGTTTTCCCAATTTATTATCTTATTGGTGGGCTAGATTTTCACAACTGGTAGGCCAGATTTGTTCACTGGTGGGCCTACGGGCCCACCAGTTACTACAGGGGCGTATGCAGAAATTTTTTCGGGGGGGGGCGAAGAATTAGAAGTTTCTGAAATCCACCAGGATAAAATGGAAGTTAATAAAAAAGAAAAAAACATGTTAATAATAAAAAAATGGTATTTCTTTTTAGTTTTTTTAGGTATATAACATGCATATATACCTACATTGAGCTGATGAGTACATATTAAGAAAAAAAAGAGTGACAGAAACAAATTTCTCCTTGAGAAATAATGAAATTGATTAGACTCACCTAATTCTTAAAAACTGAGGTTTTATTCTTCTAGGCACATTTCCGAATTTGTCAATGACTTCTTCAACTTGAATGTCTCTATGAATAGATAATAAAGCTAGCCCATTCAGTCTTGACTCTGATGTACTGTTTCTCAAATAAGATTTCAATCGACGAAGACTGGAAAAGCTTCTTTCCACTGACGCTGTGGTTACAGGAAGAACCATGATTGATACTCGCTTTCTGTTACATCAGAATATCCTAAATCAGATTCATACATTTTCTCACTGCAGATAATATTTGGGAATAATCATTCTTCACAGCGAAAATTGGTAGAATGTTTTGCAATGAAGTTAGTGTTTCTTTTTACGATTAAAACCTTTCTTTTAATGTTTCAATTATATCATTCACAAAGGGTATAAATATACTTCTGCGGAAATATTCTTCTGGAGTTGAATATGGGACATTGCATCTATTTTTTGTATACTGCATCTACGTGGAACTTCTGCTACTCTGAGGCCTACAGCCAATGTTTTTACAGCATCATAAATTAAGCTGAAGGATTTTTCTGCTTCAGTTCTCATGCTGTTTAGCAGTGTTGTAACTTCTGATATTTTTTCTAATGCATCGACTAAGTCGATTTGCTTGTTTTGGAAGTTTTCAGACAGGTTGTATGTGATGGACAATATTTTACTACGGACAAAATTTGCCACTAGAAATGAAAACTGACATATAGAGTTGAGCACAATGTGTGCTTTGACAGATGATTCTGCTGACTCTTCTTGCTCAATCGCTTCTAAGGATGATATAATAGGATGCAGACCTTCTTTAAACATAAGAACGGCATCATGCCTTTGGATCCATCGAGTTTCACATAGTTTTCATCTTAACTTTCTTGCAATCAGGTAGCAGTCGCTGGATACTTCCTTTCAAAACACTAGTACGTTTAGCAGAAGCTTGGAAAAACGAACATGTTTCTGATATAACTCCCATACAGTTCCGTATGCTAGGCATTTTGCTAGCATCCGACAAACATAAGTTCAAGGAATGGGACATGCAATGTGTATATATTGCTTTGGGATATTTTTTCTAATACAGGCCTGCACTCCACGAAACTCTCCTCGCATTGCTGCAGCCCCATCATACCCCCGCCCTCTCATATTGTTCAAATCAAAACCCAATTTCACTAAATTTTCCATTATTGTTGTTGCAAGAGAACAACCTGTTAAATTTTTCACTGGTAAAAAAGCCAGAAAATCTTCTCTTAATTTCAGTTTTCTTCATCAAAATACCTGACGCACAGTGAAAACTGTTCTATTTGACTAATGTCAGTTATTTCATCTTCCAATACTGAAAACATTTTTGAATGCTTTACCTTTGCTACAATCTTCTGTTGAATAAGCTCCCCAAAGATGTTTATTATTTCATTTTGTATTACTGAACTTGTATACATGCTATTACCTCCACTAGTTTCTAAGTTTTCTTTTAAAATGGCATCTCCAGAATTTGCACGATATCTTAATAAAGTGCGAAAATTGCCATCATTATTTGCTGGTTCTTCAAGCGAAATTCTTCCAGAATCAACTTTTCCCCTAAGAGGTATCTGCTGCCTTCCACATAATCTACTTGTTTGCACAAAAGGAATCAACCTTTTCAATTATCTCTTGATATTTCTGTTTATTCATTTGTAAAATTATACTATCCTGTTTATTATGAATTATTGATGCAAAATTTTCAGCTGCCAATACAGCGTCTTTGGGATGTTTATTCTTTTCATGTTTTTGAATATTTCCCTCGCATCTTTTAAATCGGTACTAGGCTTTGTAACGAGGCTACCCAAAGTCTGATGTTTGCCTTTACCAGCAACATCTTTTTCGCAAAATAAAGCACAATATTTACAAAATGAACCTTCTTTCAGACGTGAATATGATATCCACTTAATTTGGAATGCTCTCATATGATTTTATTGCGACTGGAACTGATTTTTTTAGAGAATCCATATTTCGCAGTAGGTTTCCATATGGTATGTAACAAATCCACTTTTCTCGTCGCTGAAAGAATTAACAAGCTCACTGTTACCTGCATACAATCCCATGTCGTTCGAATCTGAAATGCTTTCAGACTTTTCATTACCATCTGCATCTCCGTCATTCGTCATGCGTATTGGTTGAAGCTCATAATTTTCCGGATTACTCCGCTTTCAACGCATTGGTTTGGAACTTCAATATCAGTGGGTTCAGCTAGCGTTTGTTTCCACAGCTCTTTTTTTGTTACAGAAAGTCAACAGACTTTTTTTTTTTTTTTTTTTTTGTTGATGAAATCGTTTCATTTTTGAAATAACCTCAACACTCTATTTGAAGCAGCTGCGGGAAAGAGCGAATAAATACTGATTTTGAATTACAAGGATACAGAGAATAAACAGAAACAGAAGTTTTACTTTCTCACTCCCTTTGAAAATGAAAGAATCCACCCACATGACCAACGCACAGCTCGGAATCATTAAAGTATCAGAACAGGTGGCTAGGCAGTGAAGTGAGGTGTCAAGTGTCACTGCACGTGTCCTAGTAACGACCGGCACCAGGCATAGAGGAGCGGTGACACGTGACACCATCCCTGGTCCGGTCAATTAGGAGTTGGCGCCGCAAAAACCTACATCCGTCTTCCTGACCACGGATATGAGCCACCCTTCTTTCTCTGATCTCTGTCTCCTTCGCGCAATGATCTTTCACTGAATCCGTACATAGCAGTTGGATTTTTCTAACAGTAAATATTCATGATTCAGAAACTTTTCTCATAACACAAATTTTGATTTAACATACATATATAAAAAATTATATTGGAAAGCACAGTTTGATTATTTAACCTTATTTTGACAGATGACATAAAAAATGAAACAGATTTCGGGGGGCGGCCCCTCCCCCCTCTAAATACGCCCCTGAGTTACAATGTTAAAATATGCACTGCCAGTCAGGACTTCTTTATTATCTTCTTTCTCATAAATTTTATATACTTCTACTACAGTAATTTGGAATTTCATAATTTCTATTTTTACGGTAACTTTTGAGTTACGCAGGAAAAGTGGTACAGGGGAATTTCCATAAACTGGTTCCACTAGTTTATCCAGGAATTTCATATTAGGAAAATGCTGAATCCTTTTTTGGATGGTGAGGGGCTGAAAATATTCTAACACTCAAAGTCCAGAGAGAAAGCCCATTTGGGCGGAACCACTGAAAATATTCTCTGCATTTCACTTGTGTTGTCTAAAAATGCGACCTAAGAACGAAAACACGCTAAGGAAAAATGTTGAGATTCTGTGGGTCTGAACGCTTAAATTCCCTCGACACGGATTATTTGAAAGCGTGATGTGATTCCTGCTAACTTAAATAAACCTACTTTTGCGTATTTTTCAATTATTTATAATTCCAATGAAAAACATCACTACTATTCCAGGCCTTGTCACTAGCAACCAATGTTGACATACCAGCTTACCTTCTCACTTCTCCAATTTGTCCCTTGGTTACGTAAGCCAATCACGGAACGTTGAGCAACCCTCCGAATAGTTTCTTTGCATGTCTTGTGAACGTGCCTTCCTGATAAAGCCACCCGTCTGGTAGTGAAAGCTCGCTTTTGTGATCTTACATGTACACAGATCAGCCATTACATCATGACCCCCCCCCCCTCCTCCCCCCAGACTACAAAAATGAGCGCGCCTATAAACCGAACGGTGGCGCATTTGAAGTTCACAGAGCAATATATATATATATATATATACAACCCGAGGACCGGCTTTCGGTTAGTAGAGTGTTCGGAGTCAGAATTGGAAAAGCTGTCGATTTATCGGAGTTTGATAAAGGACAAATTATGATGACACGGTGCCTCGGAACTACGATCTCGGAAACGGCGTGACTTGTGGATTTTTCACGTGAAGCTGTAGTGAGTACGTATCAAAAGTGGTGCAAAGATGCCCAAACGACGAACCGTTGTCCAACTGTGTGTCGTCCGC
The DNA here is from genome assembly GCA_039090855.1 of Macrothele yani. Lineage (NCBI taxonomy): Eukaryota > Metazoa > Arthropoda > Arachnida > Araneae > Macrothelidae > Macrothele > Macrothele yani. The sequence continues at coordinate 96,092,607 of CM077007.1, read as the reverse complement.
AGCTCATTGATGCCAAAGGGAAGCGGAGACTGTCGCGCATTGTTCACAGCGACCGCAGGGCCACAGTGCGACAGATCACCCGCAGCTACAACAGAGTTGATTAGGGTAATGTGTCACAGCACAGTTAATCGCAGCCTTCTGCGCATGGGCTTGCGTAGTCGAAGACTCAGCCGGGTCGCCATGCTCACTGCACGTCACATCGCCAACAACACATGAAATGGTGTCAAGATCATCGACATCGGATCGTGGATGATTGGAAGAAAGTAGCCTGGTCTGACGAATCAAGATTCCTGGTACATCACGTAGACGACCGATCGTGGATACGCCGATTACCAACGAAGGCTATGGCACCTGGGTGCGCTTTTGGGCGGGAAAAGGTCGGCGATGGAGGTGTTATGCTGTGGGCGATGTTTTCTTGACACTTTAGGCCCCATTTTCCAATAGCACAATCCCTGACAGCTGTCGGGTATCTGAACGTCGTTGCGGACCAAGTTTACGAATTCATGATGACTGTGTTCCCTGCTGGTGATGGACATTACGAACAGGATAATACGCCACGCCACAGTGCCAGCATCGAAGGAGTGATTGGAGGAACACGTTGGTGACTTTCTGTCAACGCCCTGGCCTCCAAATTTACCTGACATGAAACCAATCGAACATTTGTGGTTCGACTTGGAATAGCGTGTTCGCGCTAAATCCCCACCACCCCGAAATGTACGGGAACTGGAGGACCTGCTGTTGACATTATGGTACCAAATACCCCAGGATACCTATCGCCATCTCATCAAATCGATGCCTCGCCGAGTGGCAGCTGGTTTTCGGGTTAAAAGGGGATCCTGTAGTTTCTTAGATAGGTGGTCATAATGTAATGGCCCATCAGTGTATTTAAACAAATAAACGGACATCTTATTACATTACCGCTATTGCCTCAGTGTATTCTAACCGGTGTATTACAGTTTTTTTCTCTTTTAATAATAATCTACCAGACACGGTAAAACGTGAAAATGTTACCTTTGTTTTCAGCAGTTGTCTTTGTGAACACAGACTGCTGCCCAGTAAGTTGATCTTTCAACTTCTTCAGTTCCTCTTTTCTAATATCACTGTTGAGTGGTAAGTCATGTTGATATCAAGATGTGCTATTTTGAGATGTCTTTGATTTACATTTTTAACTACAGAAACACTCCGCATTACACCGCAGATAAATTCATTTTCTTCATTTATCGATCACTGTGAGCATCAAATGCTATTAGCAATTTCCCTTTCCTAAGTTAAGGCAACTGATCCCAGGCAGGGGAAAGACTCCGAGCCATAGAACAAACGAACCAACCCTGACTCATCAGGGTCTGGAACCAGGGCCCATCTCAGACAAATAGCCAGAAGCGCGTGCCTCCGACAACTAGGCCACTGATACAGCAACTCCATTTTTCTTGAACGTGGGTGAATTCGAGTAAATAGCCATGTAACAATTATTCATAAAAATTACACGTTTTTCTGCTTTAGTTCGCATTAATGACTTCATTATAAGTACAACGACAATAAAAAATGCTGCACAAAAACAGAATGATTACTTGAGATAGCATTTATAGTCACAACTTTCATCAGGTTATACACCGATGAGTTATTCCATTATGACCACCCCTACTAGCCTAGAGAAATGAGCGCGCCTGGAGACTGAACGGTGGCGCAGGTGAAATTCACAGAGCAGTATATATACAACCTGAGGACCGGCTTTCAGTTAGTATGGTGTTTGGAGTCGGAATGGGAACAGATGCGAATTTATCGAAGTTTGATAAAGGACAAATTGTGACGGCACGGTGCCTCGGAACTACGATCTCGGAAACGGCGCGGCTTGTGGGTTGTTCACGTGCCGCTGTAGTGAGTACGTATCAAAAGTGGTGCAAAGATGACCAAACAACCAACCGTCGTCCAACCGTGCGTCGTCCGCAGCTCATTGATGCCAGAGGGGAGCGGAGACTGTCCGGCTTTGTTCACAGCGACCGCCGGGCCAGAGTGCGGCAAATCACCCGCAGCTACAACAGTTGTGATCAGGGCAATGTGTCACAGCACACAGTTCATCGCAGCCTTCTTCGCATGGGCATGCGTAGCCGAAGACCCAGCCGCGTCCTCATGCCCACTGAACGTCATCGCCAACAACACATGATATGGGCCCAAGATCATTGACATTGGACCGTGGATGATTGGAAGAAAGTGGCCTGGTTTGACGAATCAAGATTCCTGGTGCGTCACGTAAACGGCCGAGCGCGGATACGCCGATTACCAAAGGAGTATATGGCACCTAGATGCACTGTAGGGCGTAAACAGACTGACGGTGGCGGTGTTATGCTGCGGGCGATGTTTTCTTGGGACATTTAGGCCCCAAATAGCACAATCTCTGACAGCTGTCAGGTATCTGAACATCGTTGCGGACCAAGTTTACCAATTCGTGATGACTGTGTTCTCTGCTGGTGATGGCCATTACCAATAAGATAATGCGCCATGCCACACTGCCACAATCGTCAAGGAGTTGGTGGAAGAACATGCTGGTGACTTTGTTTTAATGCCCTGGACTCCAAATTCACTTGACATAACCCCACCGAGCATTTGTGGTTCTACTTGGAAAGGTGGGTTCGCGCTTTATACCACCACCCCAAAATGTACAGGAACTGGAGAACACGCTGTTGATCAAAATGTTGTTCCTCCTCTGATGCCTCGCCGAGTGGCGGCTATTTTGCAGTCTAAAAGGGTTCCTACTGCTTTTTAAGTAGGTGGTCATAATGTAATGGCTCATTGGGGTAAGTTAAACGACAAAAGAAAATGCTGTGCAAACACAGAATGAATACTTGAGATAGCATATATACACTGGCGGAAAGTGAAAAAGAACACCAAGAAGGAATTGGCAGACGATCATGAAATTTACATATGTTAATGGAGTAGAGTTTACGTAGGTGTGATGTTAATTTCGGGACCAACCGGTCAGCACTTACGCCACAGCACGGCATAATATGAAAATTATCTTCGGTGGTATGTAAGGAGTACGGCGAAGTGAATGTAATCAGTCGTCGGCGTACGGACACGTGTGAAGACCCTGAAGAAGCTGCAATGCCTGGACATGGAAGACGTGTACGATTTCAGCAGTTATCGGACTTTGAGCGAGGTCGTCTAATCGGACTCCACGAGGCCGGGTGATCGTATCGTCGTATTGCGGAGCGAATTAGACGGGAAGTATCGGTGGTGGTACGATGGTGGCGTAGATGGTCCGAGGAACATTCCCACACGAGAAGACGTGGAACCGGGAGTCACAGACGGACTGATGAGCGAACCGATCGACGCATAAGAAGAGCGGCGTTGTCAAGCAGAACATCCACTGCGACGCAAATCCGAACTGCCGTTGCACCTGAGGTGACTGTGCGAACAATCCGCAACCGTCTACTGGATGCAGGACTACGTGCGCTTGTGCCTCTGGCATGTGTACCTCTGACTCCAGCCCACCGTCAGGAACGGCTGCAGTAGTGTCGCCAACGTCTGCACTGGAGAACACAATGGCGATCTGTCGTGTTCAGCGATGAAAGGAACGCAATGGCGATCTGTCGTGTTCAGCGATGAAAGCAGATTCTGCTTGGGAACCTCCGATGGCCGTATGCGTGTTCGCAGACGCACAGGGGAGCGTTTCCACCCTTCTTGCATCAGCCAGCGAAACACATGGCCTACACCTGGTCTCCTGGTGTGGGGAGCGATCAGTAATCGCTCCCGTACACAACTAGTGTTTGTACCGGGTACGTTAAACAGCACCTTCTACATCAACAACATCATACAGCCCGTTGTTGTGCCATTTGTAAGGTCGGTCCATCGTGGTGTTTTCCAACAAGATAACACACGCCCACACACAGCACGTGCAACGCTACTAGCACTTCAGGGCGTGAGACAACTCCCATGATCTGCACGTTCACCGGATTTGTCCCCCATTGAGCACGTGTGGGATTTTATGGGACAACGAGTTATCCGATATCCACGGCCAGCCACGAGCATCCCCGATTTACGCGTCCAGGTTGAGGATGCTTGGAACACAATACCCCAAACGTACATCCAGCATCTGTACGACAGACTCCATGCCAGATTTGCACAGTGTGCCGCAGTTCATGGCGGTTCAACCTCGTACTAACCATGTTACATGGAAATGTTATTTTTCAGTTTACCAGCAAATACAACTGTATTTTGCCATAATGTTTTGATCACGTTATCCTCTGTATTCCGTTATTATGCTGTATAAATTTCGTTGGTATCAGACGTCTCCTTCTTGGTGTTCTTTTTTCACTTTCCGCCAGTGTAGTTCTACTTCTAACATAAGCAAGACACAACTTTTCATCACGTTGTATACGCGACGATTGGGGCTATTTTTATAGAAATGACCTTTGTGCCCCGAGACGACGGTAGTTGTGGTTTCGTCGGCTAGCTCGCATCATGCGACACAGTCCTCTGAGAAAAGAGGGGATTTTTTTCTTTTTCTGTGTTGAAATAGCTCTGAAAATGATATTTTGGATGTTGGAGGAGCAAGAAGTATTTATTTATATCGACAAAAAAGACAATTCGTATCCTACGAATGTAACATGATAGCCCTAAGACTCGTTACTTCTTAGGTAAATAATCACGAATATTATGACTTGACTGATCTCAGTAATCCAGTTTCAGAAAACGCACGATAGAGGTGATACTGTGGTCACGTAGCAGTGACGACGAAAGCCGCTCAGAACTGGGTGAGCTAAGCATGATGACTACAATTACAAAAATAGTGTGTTTTTACTACTCTTAGAAATTCGCTCAAAGGACTTCCTCCATTTCCCAGAAGTACAAACACTAAAGTTAACAAAAAATTCATTTTAAATAACAAAATTTCTGGTACGTTTATCCAAGTTCCCTAAAATCTTAGACGGTTTCACCAGCCAAATGTTTTAATAGCTTAAATATCTTTGGTTTTATTTGGAGGAGGTAGCTAAAGGATGGGATCAATCAAATAAAAGTTGGGTGGACTGGAACCCACTCCAGCCCAGCCGTAGGGTCGCGCCTTTCACGTGACATCTCTTAAACACAGCTTTCGCACCGGAAAGGAAAATAACTTGATTTCGCAAGACTATAGCTACCAGGGACTGGAGGGGACTCAGCCCCCCCCCTCTTCAAGGGAAGCAAGCCCTACCAGTGGAAGACAGACGTTGTAAATTCATATAATTTTTTTTTCAGGGGTTGATGAAAATTACCCTTTTATTTCATAAGCATAAATGCCTTATTTATTTACATATTTAACTTTTTAAATAAAGCAAAATTAAAATGATACTGTACGATCGATGGATAACCAAAAAGAAATTACTTCTTGGGAAGAATCAGTTGGAATAGATTCTAAACTACACAGGATTGTTGAAATTGAGAGTCAGAGAAGAGAGAAATGTCCCTTTTTCGATGGAGCTTAAAATATGGAAGAAAGTTACCCCTTTCTCTTTTCTGCCCCTCCAAAAAAAAAAAAAAAATAGAAGGAAAAAAAAAACAGAAACGCGAAGTTATTGATGTTGTATTTTTACTCTTTCTACTCCCCTTCTTCAGTTGCACTTTTTTCTGCACCTCTTATCACATATTCTCCTTCGCTCGTGTTCGGAGATAGGCTCTCCTACTAGTGGTAAACAGCCATATCCCCTCCATCCCTTCCTCCCAAAAGCATTCAGATTCACGCCAAAAAACTCCTTTCCTCTCGTTCACGCATATCGCAAAAACACTCTTACTGATCCCAAGGCAATGAATTGGATAAGCAATGAATACTTTCTCTCCCTCCCTCATCTCCTCCACTCCACATTACTTTTTTGAAGGCAACTAACTCTATGGAAGTTTCTTAACAGCAGTTTAGCATCACATAATCACTTACTAACAGAGTGTCACCTTCCTGCGTACACAACCTTGTTTGAGCTACCATTTTCTGTAAATTTTTTGACACGTTGTGCATTTCTATCTTTTACGCCCCTCAGAGCATGAATTTATACCGTTGTTATGAGCATTTTGGGTGGGCAACCAGCCTTCCTTCTTTTTCTGCCCCGGTAGCAACCCCACTGGACTTGCTTGACTTAGAAAAGTCTAGGCGTGGGTTTGTTACGGCATCAAAAAGTTGAACGTCACTTCCGAAACATTTCAGAAATGTATGTCACCTTCAAAGCCACACAATTTACTTAGCACACATTCAAGCGAAAAACTCAGTGCATGTAAAATGTATTTGATGCCAACTATGCACATATTTAAAAAAAAAAAAGGTTCAAAAGGACTGACCGGGCCCTACTTAGAAAACAGCTTACTTCGTGGCGGAACTGCAAGTACTTCGATTCTTCATCTGGCGCTCAGACACCCACTTGGCCGAGAGCTTATTCACCCTCCGCCTCATGGATGATGAATCCAACAAGTTTAGAGGACATCCTCAGAATCTCCGCAATAGTTTTGGCAGATATTCTTCAGTTTTCCAAAATCATATTGTGTACAGCATTCATATTTTGTGAAACAGTGACCACAACAAAGCTTCGTGGACGGTCTTCATCCTCACTGCTGAAATGTTCTGTCTTCAATTTGATAACCCAGCTTTTAACAGCGAAATAGGAAGCACACTAATTACAAGCGGGATTTTAGGTACTTAAAAACGAAAAAAATATTATTTTATGTGCTAATAATTCCAAAAATATTTGCTAAAAATAAAAATATATTTACTAAAAATAAAGTATTTTCTAAAATAAAAATGTACTTTCTTCAACGATAATGATAACTAGTTATTTTCTGTGATAAAACATAATGTTAGTACTCAACTTACTAAACACAGCTATACATTTGATGGAAAAAATTATTTGGATTTGCAGCGGTTTTCCGTCACAAATCTATGCATTGGGGGCTTCTTGGTCCCCGATTTTTTCATTTTCGCACATGGACCTAATATATCGTAATGCTTCTTCATGATACTTTGGAAGATAATTTTTCCAGGGAATCGATTCGTCAGAGGGGATCAATGTTCGTATAGCAGATATGAAGTTTTCTGAACTTCCGATTGTTAACTTTCCGAAGAAGAATATCAGCTGAAACCATTGCCTTACATAAATCTGAATAATATACGGAACACTTTGAAACGCTGGAATACGAGGATGGAACTGGTTCTCCAATGAAGGGGTTGTCTAGGTGCCACATGCGAAGTAGAGATGATATGCTTATTGCTAGCTGTGTTACTTGGGAAAGCTGATCTGCGTTTATAGATTCCCCCACGTGGCTGGCAAAGTAGTACTTTCCCGTTAAACGTGTTTTAAATTTCACGGCGTATTGCTGCAGATTGAAACTTACAATTGATGTGATTTTCGGCATTTGACTCTCCGCAAAATGTTTTCGTTTTCTCTGTTCACTTGCACATGAAGATGGCGTTTCCGACCCTTCATTGCTATGTGATTCCGATTTGTCTTTGTGCAACCTACTCCTCTGAGAAGTTTGTACACGCTTAGCTGAATCACCCTGTAGAAATTTATTCGGCACAGTGTACAGTTCTTAGAAATATTCAACTTAGTGCTCTTTACAACTGCGCTTTAGCACTTAATATAGTAACAGAATGCATCGCAGAAAGAAAAACATGATGACAGCAGTAATTCAACAGAACCGCATCAACAACAACAAGAATAATGCGGGTGGCGTACATATACTCTCCGTGTTGGTGTTTAAGCAATATCCATGTTACCTAAGATGTCGTGGGTACGGGAGAACTTCCGGTTTCGCTTCTCCGAGCGGAAAGAGAAGACTTCATTCGCCAGTGCGTCAGCGCCGATGAAAGGAGTCCTCTTGGAGGGGAGTAAATTCCACCCGCTCGTTATAGCTGTTCTTTTTTTTCCGCTGAATTTTACACTAAAAATAAAAAGGAAACATGCAAATTTATGTAATTAATACGGAATTTTGTAAAATATGTACACTGGCGTGCAAAAATTAAGGACGAGACGGTTTTTCGAATGTAACGTCGTGCAGAAGTGCTCCACATCGACTCAAATCATACCATAAGATCCCCAAGATGTAAGAATATGGGACAAGTGAGCAAAACCGTCCAAACAAGGAATCCAAAGGATACAAAGGCACTTTATTGAAAAGGTAACTTCGAGCACAACTGGACAGAAGACAGAAACGTCCAAGTCACAGGCGGCTGCCAAGAAAAATCCAGTATTCAGTAGGGGATATGATCACCCCTGACTGCGTTGCAGGATTTACAACGACTGCCCATGCTGAGGACGAGGTTGTCAAGGAGCTGTTGAAGCATCGCAGCCCATTCCTCTTGTAGCGCCAATCGCAGCTGCGGAATCGTTGCTGGCGGCTGGAGACGTGCTGCCAAGCGTTTCCCGAGAAGGTCCCACACGTGTTCGATTGGATTTCGGTCCAGGGACCTTGTGGGCCAATCCATGCGTTGAATATCTTCACTCTCCAACAGCTCTGCGACAGCCACTGTACGATGAGGTGTAGCGTTGTCGTCCATGAAGAGGAACTCAGGATCCGCAGCACCTCTAAACAGACGCACGTGAGGCAGGAGAACCTCGGTACAATAGCGGACATCAGTGACTGAACCTCCTTGGAAGATGTGGAGGTCAGTACGGCTACCAAGCATGCTACCGCCCCAAACGAGAACTCCGCCACCTCCAAACCGGTCCCTTTCGATGATGTTGGAGGTGAAGTGGCGTGTTCCCTGCTCTCTCCAGATGTGTATACGTCCAGAATCGCTCGTCAGACTAAATCGGCTCTCATCCGTAAAGAGAACTTGACCACATTGCTGATGTGTCCAGTTCTTGTGTTCCTGGCACCACAGAAACCGCCGTCTCCGATGAGCAGGCGTTAATGGTACACACCGTACTGTTCGTCGTACAAATAAACCACCTTTGTGCAGCCTCCTGGCTACGGTAAAACGCGATAACGGACGTCCAGTTGTCTGTTGCATGTGCCTGGCGATTTCCCCCGCAGTCTGCCGTCTGTCTCTTCTCGCCTGTAGGACAATATGACGGTCGTCCGCCGCCGTGGTTGCTCGTAGACTACCACTGCCAAACTCTCGGACAGCTGTTCCTGTTGTTTGAAATGCTCTCCAAGCTCGTGAAATGATGCTGTGAGCGATCCCGAACTCCTCGGCCACACTAGTCACACTTCGACCTTCTTCCAATTTCCCAATGACGCGACCTCGGGTAAAGTCATCCAGATGTCGTCTACTGGGTTGCCTGTGGGCCATATCACACGGTGGCAGCAACTCGACGTCGTTCAAACCGATGTACACCGTGCAATAGCTTTCACCGAATTGCTGAGCGTACACCGCCCGTGTGCTTTATACCCTTCCGACAACCCCCACCCCCACGTCATGCTGCATATATACGCATGCCCAACCGTACCGGACCCTAGTCTATTTGCTGAGTGGTCTTTCGGTTCGTTGTTCCTTCTCGTTCCGCTGTTATGCTAATTTCTCCTCTTCGTCCTTAATTTTTGCACACCAGTGTATTTACATACAAAATGTTCGAAAATATGTGTTTTTATGAGAATATTTATTCCCCTAAAAATCCGTTCCCTACTTATAACGCAATGTCTCAGACATTTCACTGTGGATATCTTTCGCTCTGTCTTCCCTTTTAGGAATAAAAACGTAATTACCGCTCTGCTCTCCTTCACTGCGAAATTTATTTGAGAGAATGTCATCTGCACTTCAGATATTGAAATGAATTGATTATTCATGTCATAGTGGGATCAAAAATGGTCAAAAAATAGTACAAAATATATACTTTCATTTTATATATGTTTCATTTACCGGGCAAAAAAAGAGGGAGTGAAAGCCAGACTCTTATCAGGATCTTCTTGTAGAAGGGTGTTTTACACCGCCTGACAGAGAAAATGCCACACCATTCCATGTGGAATGCTCGAAAACAAAAGAAACTGCACACACAAATAGCCAAGTAAGTCCTGAACGTTTTAATTGTCACATAGACTAGCCTCTGGTGGCTGAATATACAGGATGATCAATAAAAAGTGTGGCCTCCATTTCGGGAGATACAGCGTTGAATCCGATGTGGCATCGAGGCAATGAGAGTCCGAATAAAGTCCTGGGGTATCGTGGACCATGTGGTGTCGATCCGAGTCCACAGTTCATCTTCATTTTGCGGGCGTGGAGAGGGTACTCAACCGACGTCCAATCGTGTCCCACATATGCTCGATGGGCGAGAGATCGGGGGATCGTGCTGGCACGGAAGCATCCGCACACCGTGTAAAGCATTCAGGCTGATCCGAGCGGCATGGGGCCAAGCATTATCCTGTTCAACAACGGCGTTTGGGATGCCCTGAAGATACGGTAGTGCCACGGGCCACAGCACCTCGTCTACATAGCGGAGTGTCGTCAATGTGCCCGTAATGCGTACCAGCAGATAGCACCCCACACCATGATTCCACGTTGCCGGGCCGTGTGGCGCTCCACAATGGGGGAGGAATCCTCCCCGTTGAAAACGTCGCCTCCAGACTCTCACACAGCGATCATCCTTGTGCGACAAAACCGCGATTCGTCGCTGAACACCCCACTGCTCCATTCGGTACCCCACTCAGATCTGGAGCGACACCACGCCAAGCGGTGAGGACGATGGTTCGCTGTTAAGGATAGCCTTCGCAACAGACTGCTGGACAGCAAACCAGACGCAGCCAAACGGCGCGGCACTGTCCGCGTCGGTATCGAAGCATCCAAGCCTCTCTGGCCACTCCGCAAAATGTCGCCTGTTGTTGTTTATGGGTCCGCTACTGCATGACGTCGGATACGACGATCGGTGCGCTCGGATGTCCGTATCCGTGATCCGGTCGCCCTACGACGTAGCATAGATCCTTCCTGGGACCACTGTCTCCAAATGCGACCGACGGTTGTGGCATCACGTTGCATTTCTTCCGCAATACGACGCAAGGACCATCCGGTGGTACGAAGGCTTACAATGACACCTCTCATGAACTCATCCGTTTGACGAAATTGTGTACGACGCCGTCTTAACGGTATTGTCAGCCCTTGCATGGTTACAGAAGAGCCACTCACTTCCCGCGGTCGTGACGGTTGTGAGCTTATATCCGCCGCGGCGTTTCGTGTGATTCGCCTGCAAATGCAATCATTTGCATAACTTCTACGTGTGCATCCACCCTGCAATTTGCGTGGCGCTGCGTTCACGTCTTCGTGGTGTTCCATTTTCTCTATCAAGCAGTGTATTTCAATGGAGAAATGCTTTATTTGGCTGTTACCATGCAGTGATCTCCTCGGAAAAACTTGAAAAGTGCACCAATCTGGAGCGGAAATTGAAAGTTCTTCTACAGATTTCCTCTCGATCATACCAACTGTACACCGCCCAGGACAAGTTACCATAAAGAAGTGAAGCATACTCACGGCCTCTCCAGTAGCCAAGTTCTCTGATGCGCTTGCTTCTTACCATTAGTCTGCGATGAGCCCGGATTCGAATCTCGGATGCTTGGGAGTTCTGGAAATGGACTTTTCCCCTATGGGTCTGTTCCTTTCTTGGAAACTGTTACGGTGATTTTTCGGTTTTGGTATTAATTAATTTCCAAGTAGGGTATTTCCAGCAGTAGATATTTTTTTTATTGTAGGTTTAACGACCACCTAGAGCAACTTAGGCTACAAACAGTCACCCGTCTCTAATTTAGGGCCACTGGTTCCAGGGAAAGGAGAGAGCCAGCGCCGTAAGACAAACACAACATCCATTCCTTACCGGAATTCGAACCCGGACCCATCTCGGACGAATAATTAGAAGCCATCGCGTAGACCACTGCGCCAACGGGACGGCATCTTTTTTACAGTTCAGCTTAGGAAGCGGGGTGGGCAATATATTGTATATTGAAAGCTGTTTTAAGTGAACATTTACTGTTTATTGATTTGCTCGTATTTAGCATTGTGATCCGAGAGCGCGGTCCCTCCAGCAAATTGATTTTATTGTTCTTGAAGCCAAAGGAGACGGGGGTAGAAAAGGGTTGAGAGAGGACATGTAGGTCACTCTAGAAAGGGGGAAGTCAGGAGAGAAGTTTTTTTGAAGAGGGAACGGAGAAGGAGCACTTTCTCGGGACTATGTGAAGGCCATCGCAAAAAGATGAAGAGCTACGTAGAACGAGGGTAAGTACGAGAGGCGATTAACTAGAGAATAAGTAGCGAGAGTACTGAAACTTTAGGATTAAGCAACTAAAACAATTCCAAGACAACGTGCACTGAAAGTTTAAGCAAATGGTAAATTAATTGCACCTGCAGCTTTCCTCATCTATTCCTTCGTTATACAGGGTGAACCAAAAGTCACTGCACCTGGGAAGGTAAGCACGTACAACAACTACAAGCGTACCAGCTACAATAAATGCTGGAAATGGCCCCCCTCCTGTGCATACACGTGTCTGAACATGTTATCAGACTTGTGACAGGTCCAGCGGAGAAATGTTGCCGATTACTGTGGTGATGGTCTCCTGTAGTTCCGGCAGAGAACAGGGATTATTCTTGTAAACAGAGTTTTCCAGTAAACTCCACAGATAATAATCTGGAGGCGTCAGATCGGGTGAACGTGGCGGTCATGTCTTTGGAGATGATTCCGTCTCCGAGCACATAAGTCAACAACGCCACGAAGACATTAGCTGTATGGAACGTAGCGGAATCCTGCTGGAAGTATGTCAGGTGCACAGGTACTTTGGGCTTACCCTGTACATTTCTTGAAACGAGCTGCAATTGGGCTTAAATATCGAACCCGAACAGGGCTTATAACAGCAAGACAAGCATGATGGTACTACTCTCTTAAAATAAATTAAAGAATAGGAATATGAACACACATACATCATATTTCCGCAAGTCATCCGATCTCTCCTAGTTGCCACAACAGTTTTAATGCCGGAACACATCCATACCAAGAATGGCCAGTTCTTCAGATATCGCAGAAGTTAAAGATAAATAAAACGGATTTGCGAATATTTATATTCTTCATTTACATCTATGTCGCGTTATTTTACAAAAAATAATCACCTTTTGTGCTTGAAATTGAACGAATTTTTCCGGTTTTATTCCCCCCCTACCCCTGACACTTAGAAAGAATAATATTTTCGAAATTGAATTCTTCAGCTCAGGCACAATCTACCAAACAGATGAATTTTTGCGCACGATTTTTTGTTCAGTGAGGCTCTTCCTTTCTCAAGCAAAGATATTTTCTTTAAGTTCCTTTATTTGCTTCACCAAACTGTTAAAAGTCAGTGCAATTCACACCGGCGGAAAGTGAAAAAATAACACCATTTAAAAATTGCAGCTGCATCCATGAGATTTATGTCGTAGCAACAACTTGTTAAGAAAGGAAAGATCACACGTGTGAAGTGATTCAATGTTTATTTTACCTTTTAATGCGTATTACAGTGCACAGATCGAACATTTTAATAAGATGTTGCACATACTCCAGCAAAAATACAAGCTTCCAATCTGGCAAGCAATCGGTTACACAAATGTTGAATATCACGCTGGGGATCGCATTCCATGCTCTTTCAACTTGGACGCGTAATTCAGAGATGATCGCTTCTTGCCGGGGTCCGCGGAAGAGTCTTTGTCCGATCCAGTCACAGACGTGCTCGATTGGAGACAAATCCGGAGAGCGGATGGCCAAGGGAATTGATGAACAGCCTGAAGAAATGTTGAGTTGCCCAGGTGTAGTGGGCGGGCGTTATCCTGCTGGAATATGGCATCGGGGATCGCCCTCAGAAATGGCAGGACTACCGGCTGCACGATGTCGCTGACGTACGTATTCAGTGTACCCCGTACAAGCATCAGACTCGCACGAGAGTGATAGCTTATCGCTCCCAGCACCATGATGCCCGGCGTGGGGCCTGTGTGTCGTTGGCGGATGCACGATGGCAGAAGTTGCTCACCTTGTCGCCTTCTGACGTGTACACGACCGTCAGACGCTCCCAAGAAGAATCTGCTTTCATCACTGAAGACCACTGAACGCCATTCTTCCCTCCAATGAACTCGTTCTTGACACCACCGCAGACGTGCTCGATGGTGACCTAAGGTCAGTGGTAACCGTGCCAGTAGTCCTGCTTCCAACAAACGATTCCGTATTGTTCTGGTAGACACCCTTGGTATGACACAGGATCGAATTTCTGACACCGTAGCCGTCAGCTCTGCCAACGCCACCCTCATGACACGCAGATCCTCTCGTGCGTCCGTAACTCTGTGTTGCCCGAAACCACGTCTGCAAGTGTGCGAATACTCCTCTGACCACTGACGCCACCATCTCACGACGGCCGATACCTCTCGTCCCACTCAGTCCGCAAGTTGACGGAAGGACATCCTTCCCGCAGACCCACTTATACCGCCTCCATCGAACTCCGATTACTGAACAAATGTTGTGCGCCTGCGTCGTCCAGGCATGGTAGCTTCTTCAACGAACACTGGAAAACACACCAGACGAATGACTTCGTTCTGCACGCCACAGTCCTTAAATACGCGCTGCGTACATTTGCATGTTGTCGTCCGCAGTGACGTCATTATTTCATCTAATGACATTCCAACTTATACCACAGTTTCTACTTTCCCTTAATAATTAACATATTATAATATGACGTCACTACCAGCATTCCTCCTGGGTGTTCTGTTTTCACTGTCCGGCAGTATATTTTGTTCTAATTTTTTTTTCATGTGTTAGCGGATATCAATTACGTAAAGTCCGTCCCATATACATATATACATGGAAACATAATTTTGTAAATGAAAACAGTTGCATGCAGAAAATAACGACTTCTAGTGGAACATTATGCATTGTGACCAGCAACATAATATACACACGCCAAACGTTTTTTTTTTTTTTTTTTTTTTTTTTGATTGGAGGTTTAACGACCACCGTGAGCAACTCAATGGGCTATAAGCAGTCGCCCGTCCCTAATTTAGGGTCACTGGTTCCAGGGAAGGGAGAGAGCCAGTGCCGTAAGACAAACACAACATCCATGCCTGACCGGGATTCGAACCCGGACCCCTTACGGACGAATGATCAGAGGCCAGCGCCTTAGACCACTGCGCCACCGGGGCGGCCACGCCAAACGTTGTTGACAACGTATACTTAGCATAATAGTTTAGCTTTATGAAATCAAACTATGTAACATTGTCCCAGAATTATATGGAAAAAAAAAAAAAAAAAAAAAAACAGAAGACTGTTTAAATGGCAAACACAGTTAATAATTAATTTACTTTCCTCAAAGCACAATAAGCTAAAATATGAGTTCTGGTAATACTGTATATTGAATATGCGTAATTGTACCGTCAATATTATACCAACAGTTCAGGATTTTGGTTTCCAGATCTTTAACGCTTGAAAACTGATACTGATTGGCATAAACACTTGGAACCAAAATTCCCCAATGAGTTTCAATTGGGTTGAGATCCGGGCTGCGAGCTGGCCACGGCAGTAATTTGACATTTTTCGAACTCAGCCAGGCCATCGTAGAGGTTACTCTGTGAATGGTCGCGTTGTCCTGTAGAAACCCAATCAGGACCACCTCTTTCAGCAGCAGCTGGGAGCAAACTGTCTTTTAAAAGTTCCTGATATGTTACGACATTTTATGTCCAGACAAAACCCAGATATTACCTTGCCAATTAATTCCAAAATAGGCCCATACCATCGCGAAACCCCCTCCACATTGTTGGCTGAATATTTGTCGTTTTTCTGTTCTCATATCCTGCTATAATATTTCACACCGTCTGGGTCATCTAAATCAACATTTTTCGCAAAAATAATACTTGGAGCCATTCGTTCTTCCATGACATATGGTCTTTGGCCCAGTTTAATCGAACAAGTGTGTGGTGCGCAGTTAAGGGCGGTTTCTTTAACAGTCTTGCATATTTCACGAGGGGTGTCTGCTGCAATACTCTGTGAACCGTACTTTTCGACATTTTCATGTTGACTTATATTCTGTACTGAGAGATTATCACGCACAGCGAGCTTCCGGATATGTCGTTTCATTCGACGCGAAACATTACTATGCCTTCCAGTTAGTTTCTGAGCTGGACATTTTTTTGTTACTACTTAAAACGTTATAAAGAGAAGATTTGGATCATTTTAATTTGTTTGAAACCGTACTTACATTCATTCCTTGATCGTGTAACTTCGAGCGTGAATTTTAATTTCTCACCACTGAACTTTCGTTCTACAAAATGAATTGTAGAACGAAAGTTCAGTGGTGTGAAATTTTTAACAATTTCACAGTGAAATAATTTTGAAAAGGCGCTCATGATAGAATGAAGCATCAAACCACACTCAAAACGAGGTGTTCTATCAAACAATTATTTTCCTTTGAAAATTTTGGCTCAACCTTAGAAAGAAAAAAACAACAACAACCAGGTCTCATGTTTCTTGAAGACTCCATTTCCAACTCAATCACATGAAGATCATTCTGAAAGTTGAAATGTGTACATGTCACATGCTAATTTTCCTACATATTTAATTTCCAGATTTATTTGGCCACAGATAACCTAGTGACCAATGGTATTAGTTAATTACTTTAGAGTAGATGCCCTTTTTTTACACTTTCCAACCGTAGGTTGAAGAAGCGTATATGATCCAGCTTTGTCTGTCCGTCCGTCCATCCGTCCAGACGATACCTCGCGTAAAATGGTTCTATTTCAATGAAATTTTAGTATGTTGTACGGGACAACCTGGGGACGAAAGCTATTAAAAATGGGCGAAATGGGGTCAAAGGTCAGGACATAGGAGCAGGATCCATTGCATTGCCCTTATGCGTCATAACTTACGTAAAAATGCTTCGATTGCCACAAAACTGTAACATGTTGTTCCGGAGTATACTGAACTGGTTCTGTTGAATATCATCGAAATGGGGTCAAAGGTCAGGACACAGGAGCGATATTTGTTCCACAGCCATTATCCTCATAACTTGACTAAAAATGCTTCTACTGCGACAAAACTTTCTTTTTTCCGGTCGCACCCATTTCCATCTCCTGATTTTCTGCCTCATTCTGACGGAATAGGTCGCCTTGCCTCATGTGAGTGCTTTTCTCCAGCATCTAACGCTCGCGTCTATCATTCTTGCTACCTGTTTTGCCTCATTAAGTGCCAATATCTTTCATATACGACGTATTTTTCTGTCTTGTGCTTAACTCTCGTCGTTCATTCCGGTAAACATCGTGACTCGCCTTGACTATCTTCAGTTTCCTCATCAACGTTCCTAAGCGCTGCCTTCTGTGCTTCTGGTCCTGTGCATATCCCAACACCTCCCGTATCACGTGGCCTTCTGCTAGTGGTCCTCGAGTGACATTTTCTAATCATCCGTTGTGCACCACCCGTCTCTAGCAGTTCTTATCGTGACGTCATCGTTCCACTTTCTACCTTCGTGCACCTACTCATTGTGCTTTCCTCATCTTCAACGCCTACCATCTTAGTGATTGTGCTTCTCTCTTCAAATGCTCATGGCCTGTGCTACATTCACTGATTATTTTCCATCACTGACGCCTCCCCCAGATGTTCTGTTTCAAGACCTACATCATCTTTCTTCGTCTACTGCCTGTCCCACTCCCTCAGTTATGATGTCATATTCATTGGAATTCCATATTTCTCGTCATGGTTCAGTTCTCACAGCCCACATTACGGAGTCTTCCCCGCGAGGTTAGTGTTCGCTTGCCTCTTTAGCCCTTGGGGTTAAATATATTGCACTTCCGAATACTAAACTTACCGCCTATATTTCTGCTCTACACTTGCTTGTTTCCCCAGATACAATTACACACATCGCACGGAAACTCCGCTTAGTGCTTGTTCATTTTTCTAATCCTGCGCAAGTTGCGCAGGTCATGTCTTCTCCGATTTTGGTTGGCGCCCAGAGTTTGTACGCCCTTCCTTTAGCACACTGCCTGAATCTCGTTAGTATGTCTCCGGTTCCACCAGAAATTTCAAATGATCTACTGCATGCTTTTCTTTCCCAATGCGGCTCCGTTATAGGTCCAATTCACACTTTGTCCGCTGCCTCTGACGATCAAGGGGATCGTCCATATTTAAGTTCCCGACGGCCGCCCCGGTGGCGCAGTGGTCTAAGCGATGGCCTCTGATCATTCGTCGGAATGGGGTCCGGGTTCGAATCCCGGTGAGGAATGGATGTTGTGTTTGTCTTACGGCACTGGCTCTCTCCCTTCCGTGGAACCAGTGACCCTAAATTAGGGACGGGCGACTGCTTATAGCCCATTGAGTTGCTCACGGTGGTCGTTAAACCTCCAATAAAAAAAGTTTCCGACGTCAAGCTCTCGTCGTTTTTTCTGATGAAAAGTCCCTTGCATCTTGTCCAACCACTTTCAAGATCGTCTGTGGTTGGCATACTCGTACCGTAAATGTTTTCACTGCTCTACATTTTTTTACGTGCAAATCTGCAGATCACCATCGTGCCTCCTGCCCAGCCCGTAATACTACTTCTCATCCGTTCACATTATCTCGTTCTACTGTTCTCGAGAGCTAATTAGTGTTGCTCTCGCCATCTACATCTCTGCCGTTTAATCCTTCTGATTACTCTGGTTTGTTCTCGTTTTTGGATCCTCATTCCCTGCTGGTTTCTGCTGACCCCGTGTCGCCTAATCATCTTCTACCGTCTTCTCTTCTGAATGTTACTTCCTCTAGTACTACAACACCACCGTGTTTGCCTCCATCTAGTCCCTCTTCCGTCATGATATCCATCAAGCGCCCAGTGTCTTCATCATCGTCGCACTCTTCTTCTCCTGTTGAGTTCTCTGTACCTTCACCTCTGGACGCTGCTTCTCTGCCTGCTTCCCAGCCTTCCGGATCTTCTGTTGCATCTCTTCTTAACTCTGCCTCGACAGTCGTCACTGCAAGTTCTGTTTCTCGCGCATGATGTCCTGCCCCAAGACCTTGTCTTCCAGCTTCCAGCGTGTTCCTCCGTCTCCAATTGTGTTGTCTTTTGCCGCTCCGCCCTCTGTTGTTTCTCACTCACCTTCTACGACTGTTCTTGGTTCCTCCGGGACCTCACCTCAAGACGGTGTTTCTCCGCCTCTTACTCAGCCTTCAGATGCTCCTGCTGCCTCTCTTCTCAGCTCTGTCTTGCCAGTCATCTCTGCCAGTTCTTCGCTCATCTTGCCTGTCGCCGTTCCTCTTAACCTAGTATCTTCTAGCATCCAGTGTGGTCCTTCGTCTTTATCAGTGTCATAATTTACTGCTCCATCGTCTGCTGTTTCCCCATCAACTTCTGCGTACATTCCTGATTCCTCGCCTGTGCTTCCTTGTGATGCCTTGTCTGTCCATGGTGATGCTCAGATGTCTTCATTCTCGCCTTCCTCTGCTGCTGCTTCCCACACTCGTTCACATCACCTTCCACGGCGTAAGCGGAGACTGCGCAGGCCTGTTTCTGTTGATCCTCCTTTAACCCAAGACTTCGACTATCCTGAAGCCTTTCTCAAGGTTTATACGCGTTGGTATAAATGCCGGGCGTTTTCGGTTGGACGGTCTAGCGGCATTTCTTCTGGGTCACTAGCCCATGGTGTACGTCATCAGGTGCCTTTAGAGCAGCTCATGTTTTAATTCTCCTGCCTATTTATAGTATATTTCGTGTTCTGCCTGCTCCCGGGTATTTTTCATATATTGCTCCTGTATTATTGAGTCGTCTCAATAAAGCGATTTTGAAAGACAACTTTAGTATGTTGTTCCGGAGGTATACTGAACAGGTTCGGTTGAATATCATCGAAATAGGGTCAAAGGTCAGGGCACAGGAGCGAGATTTATTCCACAGCCATTATCCTCATAACTTGAGTAATGATTTCTGGTGTGTTGGAAAGCGTATCATGATCAATACATTGCATGGTTTTCCTAACTTGTTTTAGTCTATCCATTATTTTGCACCATGAACCAATACTGATAAATCGTTGTGTTTTTTAAGTTAAATGTGTCTGGGAGACGGATTTTGGAATATCTCAGGGGAAAAATCGTTTTGTGGTGTGTCAGTGTGCGTATAAGCAAGTGAGAATGATGGTCAATCACAATGAATACTAGTGTCTTCTTCAAGATTACAAAAGAAGGGTAGGGCATACCAATGACCCTGGGATAAAGTCCCCAAACCTACGTCTGACTGTAGTTAGTTTTAGCTTAATTAATTTATAACATAGTGCTTGGTCCGGCGGCATATTCTCACAGAAGTACGAGATAATTTTGCTGTCATTTTAACGCCCAACATACAATTAGAAGGAAACACTTCCCCTTCCCCTAAGGATATAACTTTTCAGACAGTAATAAAGCTCAAATAAAATTTAGGGTTATTATTTATAAGCAGCAAAATAATTATTCGTTTGTCTAAAAAAAAAGAAAATCGAGACAAAAATGATACGAGAAAGGCATCCATTTTTCCAGCTGTAAGACAATCAACCTCTAACGCCTGGTAAGCAGGAATTCTGCTGCTTATCTGAGTCAATCGTAAAAGCTTAAGGTAGCAGTCTTATAAGCAGGATAATTAAAACATTACGCAGCTTCCAATGAAGTGAAGAACTTATTTATTGTATAAGTTAAAAGATTAAAAATAAAGCCATAAGAACTTTTGGTCTTCCTAAAAACCATCATCAGATGGAAGTACTGAAGGAGCATGTTTGGTGGGGAGACATATAAGTAACCTACATGCGTGACGTACAGATCAGGTGATCATGTCGTCAATCCAAATATGATGATTTTAAATCGATAAAAAGCAATTGAATTAGAGATACCTGTCTAGTAACGTGTAGCACCACCTTTCGCCCTGATGACGGCGGCGATTCACCTCGGCATGGACTCGACAAGACACCGGAAGCGTTGGAAAGCCATACGGATCCACGACCCCTGAACAAGCTCCCACAGTTCACAAAGATTTCATGGAGGAGGTCAGAGCCTCGAACATCTTTCTCGATGGCATCCCAGATGTGCTCGAAGGGATTGAGGTCAGGTGACCTAGCTGGCCAAGGAAGCGAGGTCACGTCGGTGGAGTGTTCATCCAATCATTCGGATACAATTTGGGAGCGATGGCACGGTGCATTGTCTTGTTGCAGGATGAGGTTCCCAGTGGGATGTTGAAGACCCATAAACGGGAGCAAATGATCGTCCAGGATATCCAGGTAACGTTGACCTGTGAGGGACGATGTCACACGTACCAGGGGTCCCATTTCATTCCACGTAAACAGTTCCCAGAGGAGAATGCCACTCCCGTCAGCTTGAAGAGTACCCTGCTGGCAAAAAGGATCCATCGCTTCATGTGGTTTGCGCCGTACTCGTATCGTGCCATTCGCATGTACCAACGTGAATCTCGACTCATCAGTCCAGGCAACATTTTTCCACATGTCTAGGGTCCAGTTACGATGTTCCCGCGCCCATGCTAATCTTTGCACCCTGTGATGTGTGGTCAGCAGCGGTACCCTTGTGGGACGATGGCTTCTGTACCCCATAGCGAGGAGATGGTTCTGGATAGTGTGGCTATTTACAAGGTTTTTGTGCACCAGCGTTAAATTGCCGAGTGATTTCTTGCACTGTGGCCCGTCTATCAGCTGTTACAATGCGAGCTAGCCGACGATGACCCCGCTCATCCACACGCTGTTGTCCACGGCAGTTGGCCCTTGCAGGGATGGTTGTACCGGATTCGATGTACTCACGGTGCACCCGTGTCACAGTGGCTTGTGAAAATCCCAGTGCCTGCACGACTTCCGAGATGGAGTGACCCATTCGTCGGGCACCGACAATTTGCCTACGATCAAATGTACTTAGATCCTTCGTCTTACCCATACTGCGTCCGACTTCTACCGACTCCCGTCGCATCACTTCTTATATTGTCGGATCGCTGCATACGTCATGTCGTTTCCGTTTACATGGCCGCACACAGCGCCACATTTGCATAACGCCAGCTGTCTCTAATTCAATTGCTCTTCAGTGTATGAAAACATACAATCAAATGGTCAAATTATCATATAATTAACATACAAGACAAGTAAGACGTAGAAAAAGAATAAATGAAAGAAGTGAGGCAAATACGGACAATAAGGAGGCAATCTTACGCAACTTACCAACAATAATCGGATAATATGCATACTTAAGTCTAATAACAATGATTTTTTTTATATATGTATTAAATATTTTCATTCTCCTCAACTGGAGGGGAAGGTTTTAATAATTGTGTCCAAGGTTTTGGTATGTAGACTGGAGTATTGTCATTGCAACATGAAGTTCCATGTTCAACAATTATCAAACTTTCGGTGAATAATAAGGAGGAGATAGTACGTGGTGTTGCAATGATTTTTGCCTCTTTCCAATTAGGATAATGTTGTCCTTCGTTCACTAGTCTTGCAAGGGCAGTATTTGATAGGCCATTCTTAACAGCTATTTATGTTCATTGAGCCTAATTCCCAATGATCTGTTGGTTGGCCCGATGTATTGGCTGCAAGGGGGATTTGATTCAAACTATCAAGTGGGATAATGTATGCACCAAATTTTTTTAACCTCTGGAACCAGGTCACGATCTTTCTTGATTAAAGTAAAAATATTGGTGGTACGTATCCCAAAGTCAAGATTGAATGGTTTACAAATATTTTTAAGGATTGAGGAGACAGTTGGGAAAAAATCCATTGAGCCCACATAATTTCGACAGGGGTGTTCGGCCTGAAGGGCAGTCAGACGTTGACGACAGATTTTTCCGAGTACAGCTTTAACAATAGATTTTTTGAAACCATGGGCACAATCAATGTCGAAAACCTTATTAGTTTCGTAACGCCGCCTAAATCCACGAGAGGAATGATTGAACGCTCTTCTTAGCATGGAGTTAATTGATGCTGTAACTTCATGCTCTTCTTAGCATGAAGTTACCCTCGCCCTTCCCCCTGTTGCAATTATGTGGGCTCAATTGATTATTTCCTAACTGTCTCCTCAGTCCTTAAACATATTTGTGAACCATTCAATCTTGACTTTGGGATACGTACCACCAATATTTTTACTTTGATCAAGAAAGATCGTGACCTGGTTCCAGAGGATAACAAATTTGGTGTATACACTATCCCACTTGATAGTTTGAATCAAATTCTCCCTTGCAGCCAATACATCGGATCAGTGACGCCGTTAAGGGTGTGCGGGGTGTGCAACCACACACGGCCTCGCGCTTTGATGGGCCTCGCGCTGGTGGATAAATAAGATGAAATAAAACAAAAGAGAAAGAAAGAAAAATATAACATTAAGTACACAGACAAAAAGGAAAATCCCACAGTTCAAAACATATGAATTACCATTCCAGTTCTACGCTAGTCTGCATGCACATGCATCACAGTGATCTCATACATACGGTCCCTCTTCCTCATTCAAAGTGCAGCGCCGAGAGCAATATATTTTCTTCTCGCCGCTGGAAACCCTGTGATTGACGGGTGTGAGTGGACATCACGTCGCAACATTCTTCGAGTTTTACCGTCTATCTTGGGATCCACTTTTTGTGGATTTTCCCAAGCTGTTTTTCCAAAGCAAAAACAGTTGTGTGTGTGTGCGAAGTCAACTGGACGCAGTGTTTGGCGATCTATTAACTTTCTTCGGTTGCTCATTCGTACTTGTTTTAACCAGGTTCACTTTTCTACTTCGAATGTAACTAATAAACTTTTTAAGAACAGAGTTTGCGTTAAGTGAGTTTTAGTTGCGATATGTAGAGAACGGGATAAGTTCCTTAAATTCGAATCAGGTTATCAAAAAGCAAAGAAAAGGGAAAGAAGATAAATGTTTTTCCGAAGTCAGTAAGGTGCCTTCGATAAATTTTTATTACCTTCAGTTTCTGTGGCCAGCAGTTCATCGTTTGCTTCTAATTGCATTGAAGATAAAGAATCCAGTGATAATAACGTAGATGTGGTTCAAGTCAGAGCAAATGATAACAATGTTGTAAGTGTCTCTGGCCAGTTTACACGAATGTCTGATGTGAACGAATGTGATTCATGATCCAAACAAATGAAGAATTTGTTCTACTGTCAGATCCAGGTGAGTGGCCACTTGTTTTATACAACACACAGTTTGGTGTAATCTTGCAAAAGGGCCCGATTTGTGTGATAAACTATGATTACCCTAATGATGACGAGAAGCGGCACTTTTCGCCAGAACACTATAAGCGTATTTTACACAACGGAGAAACCGTAGACAGGAGGTGATTGATTTACTCAAAGAAAAAAAGATAAAGTTTTCTGTTTTTGCTGTAAATTATTCGAAAACACAAATGCGGGCATGTTAGCACATGACGGGTTTTACGACTGGAGACATTTAAGTCATAGTTTGAAAAGTCATGAAATTTCCCAAAATTACGTAGAATGTATCAAAAGGTGAATTGAGTGCGAGCTTAGATTTACGAAAAACCTCACCCATTGACGACAAACAACGGTCACTCAATTTTCAAGAAAAGCAGCATTGGCGCGAAGTCTTGAAACGCATTTTATGTTATTCAGTATTTGGCAGAACATAACCTTGCATTTAGGGGTGATAACAACACTCTGTACTCACCCAACAATGGCAATTTTCTTGGGTTGATACAAATGATTGCAAAATTTGACCTTGTTTTACAAGTGCATTTAAGAAGCACCAAAAATAGCGAAATTCACGACCATTATTTGGGTAGCCAAATTCAGAATGAACTCATTAATATAATGGCATCTAAAGTAACAAAATCAAATGTAGACCACGTTAAGAAATCAAAGTACTTTTCAGTTAATTAATACAGAACATTTAACGTGGACCAGAAACATCAAACAAAAGGTCTTCGCTCTTTCCACGTTCATGAAAATTTTTCCGTGACTCACTTATGAACGTGGAAAGAGCGAAGACCTTTGTTTGATGTACTTTTCAGTTATACTAGATTGCACTCTCGATTTCAGTCATTAGGAGCAAATGTTGTTGGTCGTTAGATTTGTTAATATTTCAGAGGAAAATTTTAAAGTTCAGGAACACTTCATTAAATTTATAGAAACTGTGTCATCTACTGGAAAAAATCTCTCTGACCGTCTCTTGGTAGCCCTGGATGAGCTTGGTTTGAACTTAAATGACTGCAGTGGCCTGGGGTATGATAACGGCGCTAATATGAAGGGTGGAGATAATGGTGTCCAAGTTCGAATTCTCCAGTTAAACCCTATTGCATTTTTCATGCCCTGTGCATGCCACAATTTAAATTGTCTCTTAGGAGACATGGCTAAATGTTCTGCAAAGGCGATTACTTTTTTTGGTGTAATTGGAAGAATATATTCTGTATTTGCAGCATCTCCTACTCGATGGAATATTGTGCTCAAATATGTTTCTTATGTTACTGTTAATAAGTCCTGTGACACTAGATGGGAAAGCCGTGTAGAAAGTGTTAAACCCTTCAGATACCAAGCAAAAGAAGTAAGAGACGCACTTCTTGAAGTTGCGGACACAGTAATTGATCCTAAAATCAAATGGGAAGCTCGCTCATTGGCAGTACATGAACTTCAGAGTTATGAATTCTTATTGGGTATTGTTATGTGGTATGATATACTGTTTTCTGTAAACAGTGTGAGCAAACCACTTCAATCAGAGAGCATTCAGCTTGACATGGCAGAAAATATGCTTCAGGGGGTTATTAAATTTTTGAACCAATTTCGAAATGAAGGCTTCAATTCAGCAATTCTCGCCGCTCGTGAAATTTGTGAAGTTAGGTGTTGAACCAAAATTTTCTGAGCATAGAGTGGCTAAAAGAAGAAGAATCTTTGATTACGAAGTAGACGATTGGCCCTTGAGAAACACAAAATCTGCACAGGAAATCTTCAAAATAGAGTATTTTTATCCTATTTAAGCACTGCTTTACAGTCTCTGAAATCTCGTTTTGAACAATATAAGAAATTCAATGACAAGTTTGGGTTTTTGTACTCTCTACCGAAAATGAAACAAATGAATGACGAAGATCTAATGAAATATTGCAAAACCTAGATTTGACCCCTTCCTTCAGGAAATCCCCGCGATATATGCTCAGAAGAGCTATTTACAGAATTGAAAATAGTCAGAAAACTAGTTCCGGACGACATCAATACTGCCATTCAAGTATTGCAATTTTTAAACGGAATGCAAAATCCCTTCCCTAACGTAGTTATCGCGTACAGAATCATGTTAATTGTGCCGATAACTGTCGCGTGTGCGGAAAGAAGTTTCTCTCGCTTGAAATTATCAAATCGTATATGAGGACAAGAATGTCTCAAGAAAGGTTAACTGCACTTGCTACATTGTTATTAGAACGTGATGTGACATCAAAACTAAATTACGATGATATTATTGAAGATTTTGCTGGACAAAAGGCGCGAAAAGTCTCCTTTGCGTGAGAGGTAAAACGTGAAGTTTTCCTTTTACATAGCAGTATATTCATGAAATACAGCTGTACGATGACTATTTCTCTAACTTTTAAAGGACATTTTCTTAATGTGTTAAAAATCACTACGAAATTGATATACCTATTTAAAATATTTTTTTTTCCGCATAGGTTTCATTTTTTAAAATACACAGCTAGAGTAAAACAGATTTAAAAAATTCATACTGCATAGTGTATAGTATTACTAACATTTACCTTTTTTTTTAATTTTACAAAGGAGAACGACGGTTGAGCTTAACAATAATAGCAGTTACAAGTTTAAGAAAAATATCAGTTCCTTCAATAACAAATGAGTGAAAAGTTTATCTTATCAGAAAATAAAAATATTCTATTGCGTACGTGCGCAAAATACCGTTAGCCAGGTTGATTTAGGAAAAATTATTAGTTAGCCAGAGGGCCTCGCAGGGAGGGTTTGCACAGCGCCTCGCTTACAGCGTCACTGCATTGGATCAACCAAAAGATCATTGGGAATTAGGCTCAATGAACACAAGTATGCTGTTAAGAATGGCCTATAAAATACTGCCCTTGCAAGACTAGTGAACGAAAGACAACATTATCCTAATTGGAAAGAGGCAAAAATCATTACAATACCACGTACTGTCTCCTCCTTATTATTCACCGAAACTTTTATAATTGCTGAACATGGAACTTCATATAACTTGACTGACATTAAGTGTCCGTCATTACTGTTTCACACGTTACGCAAGTTCTGCAATCGGGAGATTATTAAATGATGTTAGATACGTATGGGGCATAGTGTCGACAATTAAAATCAAGAAACAATAAACTATATATGTTCTTACAATATTCGTAGTGGCTGTCAGGGCTTCATATGTACGCCTTCAAAGAATGTGAACTTTTTTCAATTGTGAAGTTTAGAATAAAATCCGTGATATTGTAAAATCTGCACCAGATAAAATTGAACAAGATGAATTTTTACAACGAAGGTAAAAAATTCCTTTAACAACAACGAAATATGAAACTGAATTAAAACCTTGTCGATTTTTTTAAAAAACGAACTATAATCTTGAAGAGGAAATCTTGATTGCGAAGCACCACGATAACAACGAAACAGGAAAACGAATTATAATTTTGCTGAAATTTTAAAAAACGAACAGTTTTGAAATAGAAATAATCGTCTTGATTGCAAAACATGCAGAAATAAATCTCCCGACTGCGAAGCACCAAACTAGTTTCTGCTTATCTGCTAATATTCTTAGCTATCATCAGATGTAGGTGCACGGACGTTGTAATTACCGCACTCATTCGCTCAGGTATGCTGCTCAACCGGAATGTATGTTCAACCCTGTCATGTAGATATTTACGCATCATGGTTTGGATTTTATTGCGCACATCTATGGTGTCGCCATCTGTAGTTAAACAAAATAAACAAGTAGCATTTATGGAGTAGAAATATGCACCTGTATTTTTAAGTATTATTTGATGTAAGCTGTTTTATGTTATTGTTAGCACGTCTTTTGTAAAAAAAATCGTGCTTCTGTTATCGGTTTGTCCGTCCGTCCGTATCCATGTTATCTTTGCAACTATTAGTCCGATTTGAAAAATTCTTTTTGCATTCGGAAACCTGAAATATGCGAATGATGATCCTTTATTTCGTTTTTTTTTTTTACGATGCACAATTTTGCCGCTAGGGGCGTAAATGCAGATGATGTCGAATTCAAAATTACGTTTTAATCCACATATTTGCTTCTAAACATCCGATTGAAATCTTTTATCTTTCGATTCCATTTAAATCGAAGAGTGTTTTAGATATAGTTTCATTTTCGAATTACGCATAGATTTTCCGCTAAGGGGCGTAAAAGAAAATTACATTTTTTCCGATAACTCTTCTCCTAAAACTCCGATTTGAAAAATCTTTTTTCCGCGCATACATCTCCTAATGGAAACTCTTTTGCATGTAATTTCGAATTTTTGGTAAAGAATACTTTGGCCATCAGAGGGCGTAAGTGTTAATTTTTGCTTCTGATGTATTTGCCATAAAATCTGAGCTTCTAAAATATCGATTGAAAAAATTCTTTCGTGGACTGATGTCACTCATATCGATAATCCTTTTCGGAATATTTTCTTCCTAAAATATCCCATAGTTTTTCCGCCATGGGGCGTCGATGTATATATTATTTTTGTCAATATCTCGACTTCTAGGAGTCCGATTTAAAGAATTCCTTCTTTGTTGGATATTGTTTCTAGTGTGACATGTTTTTCCTAATAATTTAAAAATTTCAAGTAATTCATAGACTTTCCGCTAGGGGGCGTAAAGGTAAATTGCGTTTCGCACTATTTCTCTGCTTCTAAACCTCCGATTTGAAAAATTCTTTCTGCACCGGATACAGCTCTTGATGGGAAATCCTTTGCAGATAATTTCTAATTTTTGTAAAAAAATGGTATGGCCACCAGGCGGCGTAAGTCTTAATTTCCACTTCTGATGTATTTGCAGCAAAATATGAGCTTCTAAAATCTCGATTGAAAAAAGTCTTTTGTTTACCGATGCTACTCATGTCGACAAACCTTTTAGGAACACTTTATTCTTGAAATAATGCATGATTTCTACGCCAGGGGGCGTAGATGTATTTCTTATTTTTGTCAATATCTCTACTTCTAAAAGTCCAATTTGAAAATTTTCTTCGTTGTCGGATAGTGTTTCGGATGCGAAATGTTTTTCCTATAAATTCAAAATTCTCACGTAAATCATTTAAGACTTTCCACTCGGGCGCATAAAGGTAAATTGCGTTTTCTGCTCCTAAAACTCCGATTTGAAAAATTCTTCCTGTATCGCATACAAGACCTGATGGAAAATATTTTTCACATAATTTTTAATGTTTTGTAAAGAATGGTTTGGCCACCAGGGGTCATAAGTGTTGATTTCTGCTTCTGATGTATTTGTAGCAAAATCCGGGCTCCTGAAAGTTCGGCTAAATTTTTTCTTGGACCGATACCGCTCATGTGGATAAACCTTTTGAGAATACTTTCTTCCTAAAATAATGCATAGTTTTCCCACCAGGGGGCGTAAAGTCACATCTTATTTTTGTCGATAACGCTGTTTGTAAGAGTTCGTAAGCTCAAGATTCCGTTTACACCAATATCTGAGGGATTAAAGATCCGGTTGAAAAACTTCTTTCTTCCGTCAGATACTATTGTTTTCCATACCGGTTCCATTGCCTTTGAATAGCTTTGATAAATTTAATTTGCGTCAGAACGGATTCAAAAGACGTGCTTATTACACCCGAAAATTCGGTGTCATCTTTCTTGTTTTTATTCTTGAAATGCTTTTTCTCCTGTTCAATAAGGTACTTCCATGCAAACTGAAGCTCTACTGGACTATTAACGTTACAGTTGTATCTTTTGGTTTTCTCAATGACTACAGGCCGCCCCGGTGGCGCAGTGGTCTAAGCGATGGCCTCTGATCATTCGTCTGAACGGGCTCCGGGTTCGAATCCCGGTGAGGCATGGATGTTGTGTTTGTCTTACGGCACTGGCTCTCTCCCTTCCCTGGAACCAGTGACCTTAAATTAGGGACGGGCGACTGCTTATAGCCCATTGAGTTGCTCACGGTAGTCGTTAAACCTCCAATCAAAAAAAAAAAAAAAAAAAAAAAAAACCTCATACAGCCTCGGAGGTCAGCATGCGATCTATGCGATGTTATAATTTTAGTGTTAGTCCAATCAGGAGTTATGATTTCTGATACAATGTTGTATTAGTGAAGTTTTTTCATCTTTTGTTGTCCAATTCGTAATATGTTCATTTAATCTAGTCAGAAGTCTTCTACGCGTACTTCCGATATATACTTTGTCTTTTTGTTTATCATCTTTAACTGTTGGTGTGACATAAACGCCAGATTTATTTAGAACTGATCTATTATTATTACCATTATTATTAGTAGTAAGTATAACTCCATTATCAATGACTGTTTCTGCAATGTTAATATTGTGGTTGTAACATTCTTTTTTTAAAATAGTACTAATAGGAGGTAAGTATGGAAATTTTCCATAATATTGCTTTATTTATTTTTCAATATTATTTTCGGAACGATGCATACTGGCTGTAATGTTGCTATATAAAGATTTTACTAATCCTTTATTATTTCCAAACTCTTCTGCAGTGTTTTCAATCCATTTTAGCTCTTTGATATCTGATATTTTATTGGATGAGTGTGTAATGGCTCTTTTAATATGAAAGCGGAACGCTGCAGTCTTGTATTTCCAAGGGTGTGTAGAATCCTTTGGGATAATTTGCCTGTACATATGACGGCTTCCGGTAAACTGAATATTCTATGAATACGTTATCTTTGTGTATAGAGATATCCAAAAAGTTTAACTCGTCATTAACTTCAATTCTTTACTCTGTATTGATGGATAACAACTGTTAAATTTATTAATGAAGTTATCCAGTTCAAGATTGGAGTGCTGCCAAATTAGCAGAATATCATCTACGTATCGGAGATATACAAATGGTAAGTTTATATTAGAATGATCCAATATACTGTTTTCAATGTCTTGCAGAAAAACTTCCGCCAGTAACCCTGAAATTGGGGACGCCATTGGAGCGCCATACTGCTGTTTATAAATTGTCCCATTAAATGTGAAAAAAATTATTATTTGTAACAAACGATAATGCAGTTATAATACTGTTTCTGACATTATTTGTAAGATTTTCATCTTCTAATCTGGAATTCAGTTGATAGCGATATCGGTTGGAGTATTGGGATATAGAGAGATGGCATCTAAACTGGCCATTGTGAAATTGGAGGTTTTAATTGTTTTTAACTTGTTGATAACTTCAGTAGCATTAGTAATACTGGCTTCATGGCTATTGTAGAATGGTTTGAGATAAATAGTGCTCTCTCCAAGTTAATGGTTGGAGATAAATTCTTATTAACAATAGGCCTAATAGGTCTGTCTGTCTTATGCGTTTTTATTTTACCAAAAATATTTGGTGTACAGGCACCTACTGGTGGAATACGTTTGCTTTTAATAATTGTAAGCAAGTTACTGTGATTTTTTATATTAGCCAAGTTCCTAATTATACTGTCAACGGTGTCTTCATTGACGATGATGGCATCCAACTTATTGATTGCATCTGTCATCTTGTTATTATATTCATCTCTGCTTAAGATGACTATCTGCTTAGATTTGTCCGCCATAATACACTTAACCGTAGGGTTGTTTCTCAACTTCATTAGGGCTTCACGCTCATATGTGATTCTTGTATTTTCATTGGTGTTGTACATGTTGTTGATGGCACGGACCATTTTAAATCTTGTAGGATCTTTTTTTGCGTTAGGCAATCTTTGGATGACGTTCTCAATTTGCGGAATGAGGTATTCCGTTTTTGGCACTTTTTGCCGATACGCAAACCTTATACCTCTTTCAAGTACCTTCTTTTGCAGACTTGATAGTTCTAAATATGATTCATTAATATAAAGATTTCTGTTATTAATCTCTGTTTTTTCTTGTGCTTGTCATTTATTAAATTTTCAATTTTACGAAAGTGTTTTAGTTTACACTTTTCTTGCTGTCTGTCCAAAATTGCATAAAGTTTTATAAACTCAATCATGACCTTGTTGTCCTTATCTTCATACTGTATACATTGATCGTACAATTCAAAGTTTTTCACTCAGTTTATCGATATCCTTGCGTTTATTGCGAATTATAGCTCTCATTTATTTCTGTATGCTTTGCAATCAAGATGAGCCGCCCCGGTGGCGCAGTGGTCTAAGCGATGGCCTCTGATCATTCGTCCGAACGGGTTCCGGGTTCTCATGCCGGTGAGGCATGGATGTTGTGTTTGTCTTACGGCACTGGCTCTCTCCCTTCCCTGGAACCAGTGACCCTAAATTAGGGACGGGCGACTGCTAATAGCCCATTGAGTTGCTCACGGTGGTCGTTAATCCTCCAATAAAAAAAACAATCAAGATGATTATTTCTTTTTCAAGACTGTTCGTTTCTTAAAATTTCGGCAAAATTATAATTCGTTTTCATGTTTCGTTGTTATCGTGGTGCTTCGCAGTCAAGATGATTTCCTCTTACAGATTACAGTTCGTTTTTTAAAAAATTCGACAAGGTTTTAATTCAGTTTTATATTTCGTTGTTGTTAAAGGAATTTTTTACCTTCATTGTAAAAATTCATCTTGTTCAATTTTATCTGGTGCAGATTTTACAATATCGTGAATTTTATTCTAAACTTCACAATTGAAAAAAGTTCACATTCTTTGAAGGCGTACATATGAACCACCGACAGCCACTACGAATCTTGTAAGTACATATATAGTTTATTGTTTCTTGAGTTTAATTGCCGATACTATGCCCCATACGTATCTAACATCAGTTAAAAATCTCCCGATTGCCATAATACCTTCAAGTTGGAACTGAAGAACAGGTTCTCTGCTTTAGAAGGCCTAACATCGGAAGAAGTGGACATCTCTGAAGTTAACAGAAAAGTACCCAAAGCTCTTATGGAAACAGCAACAAAATTAGCTGGGTCTAAGAACAAGTTGCGTGTAAACAAATTATCAGGAAAAACGAAAATGTTGATGCAAAAAAGAAGAGAGATGAGGACAACTAAAGAAGATGTGACTTCCAAAGTGGAATATATAGAGCTATGCAAGACAGTACGAAAAAGTATCACTGAAGACGTAAGAAAATTCAACTGTGAACTAGTGAGGAAAGCAATTGAAAACAACCAAAGCCTAAAGATAGCAAAGGGACATCTCAGTAAGTGAAGAAAACAGATTATGGCACTGAGAAAAGAAGATGGTTCTGTAACAAGAAATAGAGGCGAAATTTTGACAAGAGTGAAAGATTTCTACTCCAAATTATATGAAAGGGATGATACATGCACTCCAGACATCATGAAAGATACCAGTACCAGAGTTTCTCCAGTCCTTCCAGCAGAAGTTGCACATGCAATCAAGAACATGAAGCGGGGAAAAGCTCTAGGAGAAGATGGAATTACTGTAGACATCATACAAGAAGCAAGTGGAGAAATCGAAACAGTACTCGCCCAAATTTTCACTCGATGCCTTAATGAAGGAAAGATTCCTGAGGATTGGAACACCGCTACAATGATCCTGCTACATAAGAAAGGTGACATTGAGGATCTCGGAAACTACAGACCTATCAGCCTCCTATCAGTAGTTTATAAAATCTTCACTAAAGTTCTTTCACACCGCTTGAAGGTAACACTGGACATGGCTCAACCGAGAGAACAAGCTGGATTCAGGAGTGGCTACAGCACAATAGATCATATCCACGTACTGAGAGAACTAATTGAAAGAGCGAGGGAATATGAACTTCCATTGTGCATGGCTTTTATCGATTATGAAAAAGCCTTTGATTCGGTGAAACCATCAGCAGTTACAATGGCTCTGAAAACCTGCGGTATTGAAGATGCGTACATTAATGTTATTAATAACATCTATGAAAATGCAAGTGCAAAGATTCGGCTGTTTGAAAATACAACACACGTAAAAATTGGAAAGGGAGTGAGACAAGGTGACACCATATCTCCGAAGCTCTTTAATGCCAGATTGGAGGGTGTTTTTCAGTCGCTGAGCTGGGAAAACAAGGGGATAAAGATTAATGGAGATTATCTAACCCACCTTCGTTTTGCTGATGACGTAGTCATTTTTGCAACTACCCCATCAGAGCTGCAGAGTATGATCCAGGAACTTGCTGACAAGAGTAAAGAAGTGGGATTAAAAATAAACTTTCAGAAGACAAAAGTGATGTTCAATGCTTTTACGAGAAATGAAGATTTATCGATTGATGGAGAAAAGCTGGAGATAACAGACACGTACGTTTATCTTGGACAGCAGATATCAAGTGAGGGTCACATTGATGAAGAAATTAATCGGCGTACAAAACTTGCCTGGAGAGCTTTTGGAAGAAACAGCATAATTTTCAAGAGCAATATGCCATTATGTCTTAAAAGAAAAGTGTTTGATCAATGCATCCTTCCAGTGCTTACGTATGGTGCAGAGACGTGGACCTTAACTAAAAGAGACATACAAAGGCTGCAGACAACTCAAAGAAGCATGGACAGGTGCATGCTTGGTGTAACCAGGAGAGATAAGAAGAGGAACTCGTGGATCCGAAAAATGACAAGAGTGGAAGACATCATGATCAGAGTTAAATCCCTGAAATGGCAATGGACTGGACATACTGCCAGAAGGACAGATCATCGATGGACAGCCGAAATTTTAGATTGGATTCCAAGGGACAGGAAAAGACCCAGAAGAAGACCACATGGGAGATGGGCGGATGAAATTCGAAAGTATGCAGGGGTGACATGGAGGAGACTGGCACAAGACAGACCGTTGTGGAGGAAACTTGGGGAGACCTTCGTCCAGCAGTGGATTGATAATGGTTGACAATGATGATGTCACATAAATAACAACTCCGTCCATGTACGATATTTAATGCTAAAAGATGAAGAGTATTTACAGTTAAATTGTATTATTGAGGCTAAACTTGCTGATATTCATATTCCCACCTCTGAAATATCTGCCATTATGAACGCACTTCATTTAGTTAAATGGCGTTGATATTTAAAATTTCTTGACAAAATTTGCATGCAAACTGAAGGATTACTCATGGGCTCCCCTATCTCTGAGCTATTAGCAGAGATTCTGCAGCAATGCATTTTGAAAACAAAGTTCCCAATGAATTTCCTCTAGTCCCCAGCTTATATCTTAGGTACGTCGACGACATCCTCGTGTTTTGGCCTCACTCAAAGGATGACTTAAATCAATTCGCCGACGCACTCTCTTCAGTATTTCCCACTAGCGGGCTCACGATAGAACTTGAATCTAATTTCTCACTGCCTTTTCTGGATCTTTTTCTGTTTATCGTAAGCCAACTGATTGCAATAGCCTTATTCCCTTTAACTCTTCACATCCAATTCCACAAAAATTATCTGCCATTAACTTTCTTATCAAAAGAGCCTTCACGCATTCTTCAAGTGAAAAATATTTGCAGTCTGAGATAAAGTTCATTTTTGAGTTGGCGGACAAAAATGGATATCCAAGAACTTTGGTCAACAGAATATACCACAGAATAATAAATAAATAGATCCACAAGTCTGAAGCAAGACCTAAAGCCTAACAAACGATTCGCCCACACATCGCCAACATACTATCACGTATGTGCTCAAAACATGATATACAGTTTGGTACCCGATCAAGGAATCTTATATCGTTTATTAAAAAAGATCGGTCAACAACTGATACAATGAGCAAATGGGGAGTGTAGAACATTTCAATGTTGGACTCCTCAACAGGTGAACCTGTCAGCAACTACTTGGGGTCCACAAGAAGCTTGGGAATTCGTGTACAGGAACACAAATATGATATCTGAACCAACCGCAATAATACGGCATTATCTAAAAATGTTGCGAATGGAACATTGCAACCAGACTGGGTGAATATCAGACTGTTGGACACTCCGGCG
Source organism: Macrothele yani (assembly GCA_039090855.1). Taxonomy (NCBI): domain Eukaryota; kingdom Metazoa; phylum Arthropoda; class Arachnida; order Araneae; family Macrothelidae; genus Macrothele; species Macrothele yani. Next base: position 96,056,746 of record CM077007.1, on the reverse strand, counting down.
TACGTACACTCACTACGCCTTGTTGAAAGCCTGTACATTGAAGCCCTAGGGGATAGACGCTGTAATGACGATACACATGTGGACATATCAAAAATTTGGAAAAACCACGTAGTTAACTTGAACTTTAAATAACAGTAATTAAAAACATGTAAATTTGACAATAAACTTTTATGTAACAAAAATGTTGGTCTAACAAAGTGAATGTTCTGATGTTGGAAATTACATGGGTACGTTTACTCGGTTGAGATGGTAACAATCATAACCTTGCGACGCTTGAGAGCTTTACCCGTGATGCATTGCTGAGTGGCCACTTTATTATGGTCACCTTCTCAGTACTTCGTTGGGCCACCTTTTGCCTTTAATACTGCGTCGATTCTTCGTGGCATGGACTCCACGAGATGTTGATAGGTGGTTTGTGGGATCTGAGACCATGCTTGATGAATAACACTTTCCAGGAGTGTGAGATTGCAATGTTATGGATCCAGCTGTCTGATGGCTCGTTCAACTTCATCCCACAAATTCTGAACGGGGTTGAGATCTGGAGATTGTGGGGGCCATCTAAGCAAAGTAAACTCACCGGCATGTTCCTGAAACCAATCCTGTACAATACGAGCACATCGCCATTGGGATAAACCATCCACATGACAGGATGCACTTGGTCCACAACGATGTTCAGATATGTGGCAGTTAGCCGTTGATCAACACGAATTAAAGGGCCCAAATCATGCCAGGAAAACATTCCCCAAACCATAACGTTGCCTTCACCAGCTTGAAGGGTTGTAGCAATGCATTTGGGGTCCATGCTTTCGTGCTGTTTCCGCCAAATTCTCACTCGGCCATCGGCATGGTGCAACTGAAAACGTGATTCATCGGACCACATAATTTGTTTCCAATTATCGACTGTCCAATCCTTTTGCTCCAGTGCGAACTGGAGACGTTTTCTCTTGTTAACTGCAGACAGCAAAGGTGTTCGAACAGGCCTTCGGCTGCCATATCCCATCCGATGCAGTGTATGGCGAACAGTGCTGAGATCATTTGAGGGGATCCTTGATTAAGATGGTATGTAATTTCCTGCACTGTTGCCCTTCTGTTGTCTGTTACCAGTTTGGACACTCTCCGTTCCGCCCGAGCAGTCACTAGTCGATGACGACTACACGTTGCACGTAGAGACACAGTTTTTTTGGCTGACAGTCCAGTCTTTAAACACTTTAACAACAGCTGCTCTGGAAAATTTTACGAATGCGGAGTTTTCAGTGATACTCGCTCCATGGCTCCGAGCTCCTACAATCATCCCACGTTGAAAATCCGTCAAATCGCATTTTTACTCATCTCGTCATTCAAAACTAACTTCTACTACTGTCGCAAGCACTAAGCTTTCCCTTTTTATACTAACCTCGCCCTCTGGCTGCAACAGCGTGCAGCCATAGCTCATTTGCTTAAAACTGTCAGGTGGTCATAATAAAGTGGCCACTCAGTGTATATAAGTGCGAGTATCACATAACCTCTGTTCCACCTAATAACGGGGTGAATGTCACCCCGAAAGTACTAGTGGTGTTTTTAATTGTAAATACTCTTCATCATTTAATATTAAATATCGTACATAGACGGTGTTATTTATGTGATCTGATCTTCTTTCCTTTAGGGTGACTGTGACGACTTCCACTGAGCACTCTGACGCTTCGTTTAAGGATCATAACGAAAGAACTATGTCTCGTCACCTGACACAATGCTTTGGACAAAAATTTGCATCGTTCCTACATTCTCTAGGATGTCCTTTTCGTACACCACTCGTGCATGTTTCTGGTAGTCTGACAAAACATGCGGAACAAAACGAGCAAAATCTCCTCACGCCCTAAATCTTGCACTAAAATTTGACGAATCGTCTCCTTATTAATGGCGAGCTCACATTCCAGCATCTTCAAGGTCACAAAATGATCACTTTTTATCCTTTCGCGAATTTTTTCAATGAGTTTAGACGTGCGCACTGGAAACGGGTATCCGGGCGTTTCGTCATTTTCCAAATCTTCCTTCCCATCCTTGAAACGTGCATGCGATCGGAATATTTTTGCACGAGATAGGTAATTATCCCCATATACACATTACGCAACAGTTCAACTGTCTCAGATGCAGTTTTACCGATTTTTAAACAGAATATTTCCTCTCTGCTCCATGACAGAGCCATGACAATGTTCTTCCACTGAATGACGTCATGCGCAGCTTAAATAATCATCTCCGCAATGCTTACGCTAATGCTCTTGCCATTGCATAGCTGACTTATCAAGAAACTTTTCCTTCCCGACCGGTGTGTTTTACCGGGAATTTTTTTTAAATCAGCCTCTTTACTAAATTGCCGCACTGTGTGTCTGAGAATCTTGATTTATTCACCTCGAAAGTTTCTCACAAATAGTTTTTACCGACATTATTACGTGCAGTGGCGTAACTACAAACTTTCGGCTTTTATTTGCAAACAAGACTTCTGCTCTGTTTGGAAAACTAACAAAGAAAATTAAAATCCATATATTCCGAACTTGTAAAAACATTTATTTTCATTAAAAGAAATTCCTATATTTTTATAGATAGATTATAGATACTCAAATAAAAAAATATTTCTTCCTAGTTTTAGCATTGACAACATCTCTAATTAAATCTTTGGTAATTAATTTATTTGCCTCTTGAGCTTCAGCGATAATTAGGGAAGATATTGCAGTCGTTCCTGACGCATGATATTTCACACATAATTTTTGATTCCTTTCAGCTTCGTGAATCATGTCTCAAAAGTTGCTACTGTAATAGGCAGCGTTAGATATAAAATTAGCGGTGTAAAGACGTCTGAGTAACTACATGACAAATTGTTAAACTTTCTTATTAAAATTTCTGGGAGTTTTTTTTATTAAATTTATTGATTTGACTTCTTTTATGAAGCTATTTGAAATTGTTTGCAAAAGCTGAATGGAGAAATCGTACTTAGATCATTATCATATATCAGGTAACCACAAAAGTATTTTCCGTTTTCGGAGACCGAGACAAAGTATAACACATACGTAATAGAAAAACAATGTATTCATCAAAATAATTACCATGGTCACAACAACGTTCTGCCAACGTGTTAACAACTTATATATACCCCTGCGATAAAATACCGGGTCATGGGCAGAGAAAAAAGTTTGGGGGGGGGGGCAGCGTGCAATTCATCAAAGTTGAAGTCGTGTCCACGCAAATGATTGTCGAGTGAAAGAAATAAGTGATAGTCTGAAGGAGAGATATCCGGTCAGTAAGCTGGATGACATAAAAACTCCCACCTAAGTTCTTTAATAGTGTTTCTGGTCAATGAAGCGGAGTGGGCACGAGAGTTATCTTGAGGGAGCACAGAACTCTCTTTCTATTGACCAGTGCTGTTTCCTTCTTTTTCTAGTCCTCATACATATGTTTCAGTTGTTCACAGTACATTACAGCAGTGTTCGTTTGGCCGCGTTGCAAGGGTTCATAACATAGGCGCCGACTTCGTGGGTTCGAGACAATTTTTGAACCCCCAATGATTTTGTTGTGGGTTCCTCGAACCCCAAATATTTTTGCGCGTATTTCGTGGGTAAAAAAAGCACGTACGCATATGTGCATACGTTCTGTTTTTCGTTATCAATTTTTCAAGTTTTTTATTATTCGTTTCCCGTTTACTATATATAGAAAGTGTGTATAGAAATTTACCTCTCAGACTGTTTATTGTGCCTCAAAAAAGAATTAGTGTTTGTTCGTGCTCATCAAATTTCACCTGACAGACAATACCTCAAGTACCGTTGTTTAAGATAATTTAAAACTGCCTAATTTATAAAAGAAAATTCTTCGGTTTGTCTGGGTTCCCACAAAATACAAAAAAGTCTAGCTCTACATTCGGAGACGAGAACCTATTCGAAGTCATAGTGATAAAGGTGGAAATATTTTGTACAGTCAGTTGACCCACCCTATCTTCGGGCAGCCGGGGACCAAGGAGGTTAGAAGAGAGAGAAGATGGCATCAGCATCCGCTGGTGAAGCCAAATCTGATCATCTGGTTCCTTGCGCCCTCTGGGTGGGGAGGGTTCAGTGACGTGACGTCACTAACTGAAGATCTGTGATGGAGCACAGGTTGATAGCGGCCGTTTCTTACTCTCTGCAGTAGTCCCTGAAGGTCAACAAGGCTCCCACATCTTTAGCAAGGCCGTGATTGGTTAATAAGCAATATGCACTTCCGGTCGACGAAGCATAATTTTGTTTAACTTGTTTAACTTTTTTAGAAAATACTAAACAGTATTTTCGTAACTTTTTACAAATTTCTAGTTATGTGCATGTATATTTCGGTCTCATTTTTTCCTGACTGTACATGATGCACAAGTGCCTCTAAAACCTCTTCAAAGTCAACGATTTCTCTTTAGAAAAGTACAGAAGGAGCCCAAGTTGGGCATACTGGGCATACACAGCTGATACGAGGTAGAACCCAAGGAAAACGCAGGGCATGCCATGTCCTTTCCCTTCTAACCCCCTATTTTAAATCAGAAATCAGTTGAAGAAAAAAATTGTTGTTGTTTTTTAAAATTGGTAAAAAAAAAAAAACCTAAAATAAATTTTACATGTTTTTGTTACTTTTATAAGACAATTGAGTTGGAAATTCACACAATATCTGTGTATTGTATATAATAATGTCGCGCCTACGAAAGCAAAATAAAGGAAATAAATAATTATCTAGTAAAAAAAAATTACGTAATTAACTATAGTTTACTTCATTTTAGCATTTCATGCGTTTTATTGTGCCAGATAATCTGACTGAATGAAGTTTAATTAGACTTTAATACTTTGAAAAATGCATGGGTAATTAGATTACAAATTTCTGGAACCCCCAATAATTTTTCAAGTCGGCGCCTATGGTTCATAATGAACAGAACCATGGGGTGTCCACCATACACACAGCATGACTTTACGTGAATGCAGTTCTGGCTTCGATCTGTGAGGAATTGGTTACTGGTGGACAACCAATGTCTGGAACGTTTTGCGATACTGTATTGGACCCACTTCTCATCATATGTGAGTACCCTATCCAAAAGTGGTTCCTTGTCATAGCGAGACAGTAATGCAAGACGAGCTGATACACGTTGCTGTTTGTTCACAGCAGACAATTAGTGGTGGAACCACTTAGACAATTTGTATGCCTTACCTATTGCATGCAGATGTCTTCTGATGGTTTCATCACTAACATCAAATGATTGGGCTAGTTCCTGGCATGTTTGGCTACTGTCCTGCTCACTAGCAACTTTCATGGCTTCTGTGCCAAGGCTAACAGGACGAACAGTCCGGGACTTGTCTTAAAGGGATTCATCTCCGTCTCTGAACTTTCGAAACCAATTCCGTGTTGTGCGTTCCTTCACAGCATCTTCCCCGAATGCTAAGCAAATGCGACTACTTGTTTATGTAGCAGATGAACCGAGTTTAAATTCCTAAAACAAACACCGAAGAATAATTTCCACCGCCATTGTAATCGCACGTCTTTCCACTGTCAAACTGCTTACTCATCTGATGCATATGCGCAAGGCATCTTGGGATTTCAGCTGACGATATACGCGGGCGGAACGCCATCTCTCCGCAAATTCAATCATTACAAGGTGCTTGCTTTGCTCTCTTGAAAAACGGCAAATACTTTTGTGGTTACCTGATATTTTTTTGCAAACTATCTGCGTATTTTAAAATATCACTTTCCAATAGTGTAATGGAATTTTGCGGCTTCAAAAATGCGAAATTATTTACAGTTTTTTTGCATACCGTTAAGACTGACGACTGAACCCATTCTGACATGAATTTTGGCTCTACAGAGGTTAATCAGACTCCTTTAAGGTTTGTGACGTATATTCTAGATTAACTTTCTTTTTTTAGTTTCTTTCCCTATGTAAATCTTGAGTTTATTCTCAGGATTCTTCACGCTTAACGAAATATCTTTTCTTCAAACGAATACGTTTGGCAACACAATTGAGGTTGAATGCACGTGACGTATGCATGTAATAAGATAAGAACAAGAGATAAAAAGCGACGACTGATCTGTTGTAAGAGAGAGAGCGATTATTGAGAGCTATTATTGTGAGCGATTATGATGAGCGTTGTTAAGAAAGTGCTGTACGAAAGAATTGAATAGTGTTGAGATAAATGTGTGGAGAGTGTTGTGATTCCATTCCGAATAAAGGACTGTTTCCGTAAGTTGACTTCTGGTTATACGTTTTGTATGGCCGTTAAGGTTTGTTTCATTTAGGAACAATTTATTAGTATGTTGATATTTTAAGTTAGCGTAAAGGTCAAAACTTCCTTTACGCCACAGGTTTTATTCGGCAATGGCGTTGCGAGGGTTTTCCTACCCGTGGATACGAGTTAGAAGTGATGTCGGAACCGAGGGGGCAGAAGGGGTAGCTGCCCCCGTACTCATTTGCTTACAGAGGCAAAACAACACATTTGCCCCCTCACTTTTTCCCTTTTAATTTTGTCCGTATTCGGAAATCACATAAATGATTGGGATTTTTTATTTCCTACATTTAAAATTCCTTCTGACAAAATTAACATTTTTTCTATTAATATTTTAAATATTAAAAGTCTAGAGCTATTAATATTTTGATGCCATTCATGAGATGCGGCATATAAACTCTCCATGCTTGTCAAGTATGAGAAAAAAGTTTCACGAAGTACCAGTCTTACAGTTATCAGTATGAGAAAGAAAACCGTCTCAGGAATATTTTATTTCTGTGATTAAACGACTCACCGTAAGCAACTCTAAGGGCTATAGGCTATCGCCCATCCCAGATTTTGGGACAGGTGATAGCCTGTGCTTAGAAACACTGCGTCAGGGGCGCCAGCCTCACGAAATTTCCATATATTAATTCTATAAGGTTTTTTACTGTGAGTCCTACGTATTTTGAGAGAACGGCTGAACGTATAGATATGGTTGAGGTATCAAAATAAAGATCTTACCATGTAGATGTGACAGTCTAAGAGAAAAATGAGAATGGGGCAACGGTTCGGGCGTTGTGGGGCGGTAAAGTTCTCTTGTAAAGTCTATGGGAGAAGCGTGCGGTTGACATTCGATCGCCTGCGGTTGACTCACGCTCTGTTGAAGCCAAGAGCATGGAAGGACTGAGATAGTCCAAAGTCCGAAGTCTCATTCGTATCAAAGTTCTCATCGGAACAGCGAACACTCTCGAAGACCTGATTGCGTTACGTTATGCCGTTGGACTGTGTTATGTACATATACAATTTAATATTCATTCGATCCAGTTTATTCACGTAGGTAAGACGTTTCCCATTACGTAAAGATGTAAATAAATATTCCGTTGACCGTTGTTAGTGAAAATATTTAGAATGTACATATTGAGTTGCGCCATCTATATCTTCATTCTGTAAGGTTTCTTACTTTGGGGCCTATTTTGAGAAAACGGTTGAACGTAAAAATATGGTTCAGGTATCAAAATAAAGGTCTTATCATGTACGCAGATGTGCCAGTCGAAAAGAAAACTGAAACTAGCGGGGCGGCAATGTTCCCATGTAAAGTCTATGGGAGATGCGTGCGGCCCTTATCTACATCAGGCGCTCAGTTCAGTGTCAGACTTAGGGTGTGCATGGTGTTCTATGATCAGTCCTAAAGTAAGTAAATATTTTATTGCATACTTACCCTTAACAGAATGCTCCACTCGCAGAATAAAAAGAAAGAAAAGAAAACGTAAGAGCCTTACTGGAATGCGTGAGCGATCAATGGGTGGCAACTACATGTCTCAGATAAGAGAGAATGAAGAGTATTTGCAACGCGAATCTCATTCCAACAACATTTACAAACACAGTTGTGACTGAAGATGAGAGTGAAAGAGTGGGCTATCCAGTTGAATTTTTGCACACGATCGAGATGAGTGGACTTCCGCCTCACATTTTACGACTGAAAAATGGGGCAGTCGTGATGCTCACCGCGAACCTGGCGGCCCCGATGCCGCAGTGGTCTAAACGCTGGCTTATGATGACTGATTCGTGAAGGGTCGGGGCTCGAATCCCGGGGAGGCACGGATGTTGTTTGTCTTACAGCACTGGCTCTCTCCCTTTCCTAGAACCAATGACCCTAAATTAGGGACGGGCGGCTGCTTATATAGCCCGTTAGGTTGCTCACGGTGGTCGTTAAACCTTCAGTCAAAAAAAAAAAAAAAAAAAATTCACGAACCTGGACTTGTCTTTACTGAAGTGGTTGAATGAATTTTTCAATCAAATAAAGGTTACATTTGTTGTTTCATATGAGTTTATTATTTTCAAAAAAAAAAAAAAAACAAAAGAAAAACAAACAAACAACTAACCGTCGATTCTGACGGGTTTCGTCTAGTCAGCGTAATTTAAAAACAGTAATGCGAGAATTCCTGTGGAATGTGTGTTTTTATAAGAACAGAAACGTTTTCTATTTAATATAAGTATAATAAAATCAATCTTTCTTTACAGAAAGAAAATGCAAGGAGGTGGGGAGAAAGGAATGAGATATATTTCACATGTATGTTTTTTTATGTACATATAACGTAAGGGCTACGGTCCTTGTGGAATTTGTGCTCATGTGCAGGTGTCCACAAATCAATACAGTTTAATATCGTTTATAATATGAATAACTTTTTTGGCTCAAAAATCCTAATATTATAGATATAAAATTCAAGTTTTATGTTTATTAAAATTTTATGATATAATTGATAAAAAAAAATTTAAATCTAAATTTTCATAAGATTTCATTTATAGCATGTTCAAATGACGTCATTGCGTCCAGTTTCAGAACATCACAATGTCGTTTTATGATCTGACCAACAAATACATTTCCCGATATCTCATCCGCTTTTGTCAAAAAAAAAAAAATACACTGACGGAAAAAAAAAATCCCAACACCACGAAAAAATAGTTGTAGAGGAATGAAATGGCGGCAATGCATTTGTATAGGTAACATATTTAATCGATTAAGGTTTCAAGATCACAGCATAATGTAAGCGCGAGAAGAGCCATTTTAAAGGTGAAATGCTGGTACATTAATAACCGGTGTAACCGCCAAAATGTTGAATGCAAGCACGCAAACGTTCATGCATTTTGTCGTACAGATGCTGGATGTCAGTTTGTGGGATGGAGTTCCATGCCTGTTGCACTTGGTCGGTCAATACAGGGACGGTTAATGCTGGTTGGGGGTGACGCTGGAGTTGTCGTCCAATGATGTCCCATACGTGCTCGATTGGTGAAAGATCTGGTGATCTAGCAGGCCACGGCAACATCTCAACACTCTGTAGAGCATGTTGGGTTACAACAGCGGTATGAGGGCGAGCGTTATCCTGTTGGAAAACACCCCTGGAATGCTGTTCATGAATGGCAGCACAACAGGTTGAATCACCAGACCGACGTACAACTGCGCCGTCAGGGTGCGTAGGATAACCACGAGAGTGCTCCTGCTGTCATAGGAAATTGCTCCCCAGACCATAACTCCAGGTGTAGATCCAGTGTGTCTCGGCCGCAGACTGCTTAGTTGCAGGCGCTCACCTGGCCTCCTTCTAACCAACACACGGCCATCACTGGCACCCAGGCAGAACCGGCTTTCATCAGAAAACACAACAGATCTCCACTCCGTCCTCCAATGAGCTCTAGCTTTTACACCACTGACGTCGTAAACGGCAGTGGTTTGGAGTAAGTGGAATGCACGCTACAGGGCGTCTGGCTCGGAGCTGTCCTTCAAGTAACCGATTTGTAACAGTTTGTTGTGTCACTGTGGTGGCAACTGCTGCACGAATTGCTGCCGCAGACGCGGTACGATGCGCCACGGCCATACGCCGTAAACGGCGGTCTTCCCTCTCAGTAGTGCCACGTGGCCGACCGGAACCCGGTATTCTTGAGGCAGTACCTTCCCTTGACCACCGCTGCCAACAATCATGCACAGTGGCTACATTTCTGCCAAGTCGTTCTGCAATATTGCGGAAAGAAAATCCACCTTCTCGTAGCCCTATTACACGACCTCGTTCAAACTCCGTGAGCTGTTGATAATGGCTTCTTCGTCTTCTTAAAGGCATTCTTGACTAACATCAACACACTACGTCGCATCTCAACGATAACTAACTCTCACGAACGTTACAGCGCGTATTTACAGCAAACCTGCTTCGCATGTTCCGAGGGGTGCTACTAGCACTACACGTATGCGCCGAGCGCGAAATTTGCATAGACGTCATCTTACAGATGTACTCTCACCGTCTACCAACTGTCGTTTATCTAACACAACCTCTTCTTGGTGTTGGGATTTTTTCCCATCAGTGTAGTTCCGACACCCCACACGTGAGTCGGAACTATTTTTGTTCAGCTGCCGGCCGGCTGCTGCCACTCTGCTGGACAAATACCGAGCATCTCGAGATCAGAGCTGCCACCCCGCTGGGCCAACACCCCGCTCTTTTGATCCAGCTACCCGCCTGCTGCTGTACCACCCGCTGGGCCAACACCCCGATTTCTTTGACCGAGCTACCAGCCGGTCGCTGACCCCCTCACTGGGCCAACATCGAGTATCCAGAGGTCACAGCTGCCACTCCAATTGGACCAGTATCTTGCTTTTTTGATCCAGCTACTGGCTGCTGCCACCACGCTGAACAAACACCGGGCATCCCGAGAGCAGAGCTGCGACCCCCGCTTTTTTAATCTAGTTACCGCTCGGTTGCTGCCACACCGCTGGACAAACGCCGAGCATCCCGAAGTCAGGGCTTCCAACTCCGCTGAACCAATATCCCGCTTTTTTCATCCAGCTACCAGCCGGCTGCTGCCACCCGCTGGACCAACACCGAGTACCCGAGATCAGAGCTGCCACCCCGCTGGACCAACACCGAGTACCCGAGATCAGAGCTGCCACCCTCGCTAAACCAATATCCCGCTTTTTTTATCCAGTTACCAGCCGGCTGCTGCCACCCTCTGGACCAACACCAAGCATTCCAAGATCAGAGCTGCCATCCCCGCTGAATCTCGCTTTTTTGATCCAGCTACCAGTCGGCTGCTGCCAACCCGCTGGACCAACACCGAGTACCCCGAGATCACAGCTGCCACCTTCGCTGAACCAATATCCCGCTTTTTTCCAAATACCTGCCGGCTTCTGCCACCCCGCTGGACCAACACCCAGTACCTCGAAATCAGAGCTGCCACCCTCGCTAAACCAATATCCCGCTTTTTGATCCAGCTACCAGTCGGCTGCTGCCACCCCACTGGACCAACACCGAGCATCCCAAGATCAGAGCTGCCATCTCCGCTGAGCCAATATCCCGCTTTTTTATCCAAATACCGGCCGGCTGCTGCCACACCACTGGACCAACACCGAGCATCCCAAGATCAGAGCTGCCATCTCCGCTGAATCTCGCTTTTTGATACAGTTAACGGTCAGTTGCTGCCACCCCGCTGGACAAACACCGAGCATCCCGAAGTCAGAGCTTCCAACTCCGCTAAACCAATATCCCGCTTTTTTGATCCAGCTACCAGCCGGCTGCTGCCACCGCTGGACAAACACCGAGTACCCCGAGATTACAGCTGCCACCTTCGCTGAACCAATATCCCGCTTTTTTATCCAAATACCGGCCGGCTGCTGCCACCGCTGGACCAACACCGAGTACCCCGAGATCACAGCTGCCACCTTCGCTGAACCAATATCCTGCTTTTTTAATCCAAATACCGGCCGGATGCTGCCACCCCGCTGGACCAACACCGAGTACCCCGAGATTACAGCTGCCACCTTCGCTGAACCAATATCCCGCTTTTTTTATCCAAATACCGGCCGGCTGCTGCCACCCCGGTGGACCAACACCGAGTACCCCGAGATCACAACTGCCACCTTCGCTGAACCAATATCCCGCTTTTTTATCCAAATACCGGCCGGCTGCTGCCACACCGCTGGACCAACACCGAGCATCCCGAGATCAGAGCTTCCATCCCTGCTGAACCAATATCCCGTTTTTTTTTTTATCCAGCTACCAGCTGGTTGCTGCCACCCCGCTGGACCAACACCAAGCACCCCGAGATCAGACCAGCGTCGCATGACGTATTATGGGCAAAAGTCTAAAATTGGGTGTACTTAGAGGCTTGGTGTCCCCTCGAATAATTTGTTTCCCCCCATCGAGACCGTTCTTACACAAAAACATTATTACAGTTTTCATGGTTATAGCTAGATTAAAAAGTGTAACATCTCATTAGATATTTAGAAAGCGATGAGTATGTACATTGATGAAAATTATTTGTACCATGCGAAATGAATATCTACCGTGGAATTTTTGCCTCATCGGCTCTCATGGAGAAGATCCAACTTCCTGGTGCAGTACACACATGAATTCTTCTCTAATACATATGTCTAAAATTCTGGAGAAGATCTTCCTTCTAAATGCATGTTAAGCCCTTCTAAATCGGGAGTCCAATGCTGGTCATCATGCCAAGGCAGTGACGTAGTCAGAAATTTCTTAAGAGGAGGGGGGGGTCCATGGGTTTGGTTCATTGGTAAAAGTCCCATATACAGTATACATATATATCACTTTAAATTCATACTAAATCTTCCCTCAAGGGGGGGGGGTCGAACCCGACGACCACCATCACCTTGGCTACGCCTATGTGCCAAGGACATCTCCGGCACTGCTAACACCATAGCAGACGAGCGAATTGATGAGAGCTCCTCTTTCACTCTTACTTGCTGTTTGTAGTTATTTTTCTCCGATTTTTCTTTATTGTCGGCAAATTTTTTGTTAAAAATTGCATTTCTTAGTCCTCTTTGAGATCCCTAACATCGCGGGCCCTTAAGCACAGCGTAATCGCGCTTATTTGTAGCTACGCCATTAGTTACGGCACATGACTTTCCGTGAACAAATAGGTGTAAAAATCTGTAAAGAAAATACTCATAAGTATTCCTGCGAGTAAAAAGACGTTTTTTTTCTGGTTATCGCAAGCTACTGAGAAGAACATAAGCTTCATTACACACATATTTTAAAATGACTCCGAACTTAATTTCTGCTTTGAAATACGCACGTGAGCGAAAAATGAAGAATTAGAGCTGGTTATTGAAGGTGGACCATTACTTGATATTGGTTATCGGTGAATAAACTAGAAGAACTACTGAATATCATGGATTGTTCACATCACGATTATGTACTTCGCATTTTGTTAAACAAAAAGAAAATGGTTAGCTTTAGTTTTGTCGCTAGAACTTTTCAGGTGGCCTGTAAGGATGCACCCCTTGTCTGCTATCCGAATCCCCTTTCTGGGTCCTCTTCCCACTAGGAATTTCCACCTGGCAATCGGATTCAGCAACAGATGGCAGCACTAAGACACTTTCCGCGTTCTTCGGGTCCCATGATGCAACTGCGGAGCGCTGTCTATCTTTCTGACGTCACAGAACACACTCTCAGTTTACTGAATGGAAGGTCAGCAGCGGGAAGCGCTCTGTGATCTCCCCGCTTTTGGAACGCTTTTTAGCGTAAAAGGCGACCGCCCCTCAGTGGAGTTGTATTGTAATCCATCGCAGCATGCCGAGACGGAAGCAAGATCGCCCCAAACGCATGAAATGTGAGTAGATTTTTGTATTTTTAGACGATCGAGAGGCTCGGCGTAGGCGCGCTTTGGGGGCTTTCGGAAGGCGAGGCTTAGTGAAACGCAAGAGTGTCAAATCGAGTCTCTTACCTGACAGGGATCTTTCGGGATGCCATCAGCTCGTCAGCGGGAGCGAAATCTTCCTGCCGACAAGTCGGCTGACATTTTTTGCAGGGGTGCTCCGAGGGTTGGGATCTCTACCGATACAACTGGATTTTTCGTAGAAGTGGTTGCTAACGGGGAATGTTCCTTCGTAGGCGCTGCTCCTTGGCTCCTTCGACCATCTGCTGTTTATTCTTTTCTATCAATCAAGGCGCACTAGTGCGCGTGTCAGTCAACTGTCACTCGGTCTTTGTATGCCGCTCTGTAATCTATCCAGGTCGTATCATCCATCATGGAAAGGCTATTATACAAATCACACTTTGTGCTGGCTGCCCAAATAACTCCCTCCGTTCTTTCCAAGGACTTAGAATGTCAGTTGTTGTACTAGTAGCGCTGTGGTGTAATAGTAACACTACTGGCAAAGTGCTGCGTAAACGAGTGATAACTCCAGCCCCCTCTTCCGTTATTTTTTTTATTTTTTTTTTCTAACTGCGGCTTTTCTTATGTTATTCGGGCTTTCGCAATCTTGATATTCGCTTGTAATGATCCATCAAAATTTAGAGGTCCGTGCCAAACTCCCCAGAAAAAAAAAATAAACAAAAAATTAAAGACTGTCTCGAATAAATTAATGGGTTTTGGCGCAAACGTTTCGAGGAAAGACTAAAATATTTCTCACTAAAAATCTACAGATGTTTAATAACTGAGACTTGGACGAGATCAACCACCGTCACTTTTCTTCTTAAAACTGCGATAGTAAATGGGAGTGGAGAATAAAACTTAAAAGCATAAAAAGTATGCCGTCAACACGTAATGCTTATTTTCTACCTTCTCCAGAATTCTCAACCATGGTGAGAAAGTTGTCCGCCCATTCTAGCTATCGTCTATTTGGGGGCGTGGTAAAAGTAGAGAACACGTGGTCTGTGATTTCTGGGTATACCAGTTCTGCGAGGCTTTAGATGTTTTGTGGACATTTGTCAAGTAGGATGATTTTAGGAAGATAACCAACAATCGGATACGGTTATTGGTTGAAATTAAAATTTTGGAAACAGTTCAGTTTTCATTATATTTAGGTTTCTTATATAGCAAAAGGAATCTTTTAAAAAAGCACAAACATGTAACTTTCGCAAAAAGCGCAAAGAATTGTCACGCTACTTGGAAAGGAATGACAATAAATTTTATTTACGTTTTTTATTTTTATTTTTTTACAAATTCGTGATCTGCTTCGTTTTTTTCCCGTCTGCTTCTATCTGCTCTATTCCAAGGAAAGTGTCGAAATGATTGAAAATTCGGTTTTCAGACATCAACTCCAAAGCATACAGGAATCTGTTTGCGGTTTCACGATTTCATTTCGAACAATTAGAAAAAAAAAAAAAAAAAAGAAAGAGAGCGTGAAAGAAGACGGCGTACAAAGTTTAAAAAAATAACGGCAATAAAAATAAAGAGACTAAAAAAGACAGAGAAACAAGAAAAACATGAAAAACAAACAAATGAAAGAAAAAATATTTATAGAGAAAAAACAAACCCGGAAGTGAAACGGGAAAAAGTTTTCGAATAAAAATTATTCACAATAGCAACATACATAATTTTAGGTAAAAACACTGGAAGATGAAACCTAAAAAAATGTTTTTGTGAAACATGCGGTTTTGTAAACATGTGAATCAAACGAGTGTTTTCATAAAATTAGAAATAGAAATAAGAAAACATAGGGAAAGGCCAGAAATATTAGTAAACGTATTATAAATACATGAAAAACAATTTTACAGTTTTTTGAAATTTGCATTCTTTCGCGTGACAAACAGAAAATATGTAACAAATAAGATTCTGACTACATCATTAAAATACTGTTGTATCCACTTTCAATACACAACCCAGATGATTTAGCAAACTTGAGTTTTTTTATATCCAAAAGTTTGATGAATCGTGATTAACAACAGGTAAAAGTACCACAAAATCTTGCTAAGTAAAATTTTAAATTTCGCATTTGAAACTATTCCAATGAAGAAAAATCCGCAAATATTAGGATTACTTTCATGTAGATATTATACTAGGTTTATTGCAGCTCTTGTACGGTAGAGTTTTCGTGTTTTAAGAATGACTTTCACACTTCAACTGTTAACAAAACCCTAACGCCTATAATGTTACAAGATGAATATCAGAAAATTTTGCAGTTTTTCAAGTATAAGGCCCGTCATCAGAGTACATGCAGAGCAATACTTTCCAATGCTGTGCATAGCTGCTGCATTTTCTGTGACGTGAAACTGAGTTTTAGATTTTATTTAGAAGGGCCAATGAGGTGTTTGTTCTTCTGACCCCCCCCCCAAAAAAAACAGGACAATATCCTTTGTAATTTTCCGAACTTAGGGAATGCAAAATAATTGTTTTTTTTGGGGGGGGGAAACGTTTGCTGTCTGTACGGGGAGTGGGGGGGATTGGAATGCTTTTTTGAAGAATCTCATTTAAGAACATTTATAGAGGAAAAGGGTATCAAATTGTACATCTATTTTAAATAGCTAGAACCTAGAAGAATCTTATTTAAGAACAGAAATTTATACAGTCAAATCCGTTTTGAGGTGACGTATTTAAAATACACAGATTCAAACTTTTCGCTCAACTGCAATGGGGCGTTCTTAAGAATTACTTCCTTCGCAACGAAAAAAAAAATGGATCTTAAGATTTCCAACAATCGGTTGGCATTCAATAAATAAATGAACAAGAAGGTTGGCATTTAGGAGACACTTAATTTACTTTTATTATTATGTGTGACTTTAAAAAGCTGACAGAAAATGTTTTAGTTGTAATGTCCGTGGACGTGGTCGTACTGACGGAACTGCTTCGCAAAGAAGTAAAAAAGAAAGAAAGAAAAAGAACCAAATTAAGATTCAAAGAACAAAGTTAAAATTTGTCAAATTTTGAAAACTTTTAAATTAGTTATTTTTAAAACCAACGAGTTAAAGGAACAGAAGCGTACATATAATACAACGAAACATCCATAACTGAAACCGTCGAAAATACTCATAGAACTCGGTCGAACCAACGACGAAGTTTCTTGCTAGCTCTCTCGTGAAGAAGACACCAAACTAAACCGAAACCAGGAACAATAAAATCAGTTATTCCTTTGTCAGTCCTTAAAAAAACCCTGGTTGATATTCCAGTACTGGTGGTGTAATGTGGCTATTGAATGGAAAATCGCTTTTTTTTTCAGTTATCAATCTGAATATTAACTAGGTTTTGGAAATTATTCCTGAGAAAGCTCAAACGTAACTGTCTCAAGTTTGGAATTCGTACACTTTAAATACGTCGCATTCGCGCTGATATGCTGTTTTTAGTTTATGCTATAGTATGATTTAGTACGAAAAAATTAATTATCACTGGTTGTTATTAGAATTACCTCTTTTTCTTTAAAATCGGAAAAAATAGCTTGTTGAGCGCCTGTTTCTTAAGCAAAATCAGCTTTGTCAGTTGTATTGAAACATATATGTGCATCCTGTAGGGACGCAAATGAAACAGCTTTCTTAAAATGCTAATCCCACCACAAACCCTTAGCCAAGAATTTCACGGAAGTGATAGACCGCAACAAAGATGTCGTTGTTTCTCAAATGGTACTTACTACATGTTCTTCTGTAATTGCAAAACCTACTGAAAAAATACATAATCTCCATCGTCAAAATTAATTATTAAATAATAAATGAAAGCTAATTTGAAAAATTGAACAAATCGTTCGAAGTCATTTAAAAATGGATTGCTCCTATGATTTAATAATTTTGCGGATTTAATTATTGGAAATATTACAATAAAGAAAACCATCGGACAGCTTTGAAGTTTTATATACATGTTATTATTATATGTCAGTGCATGTGTTATTAGGGAAAAAAATATTAAAATTTTGGGCATATATTTGTATTGTATCAGTGTCTACGTAAGAAGCAAGGTAATTGCCGACTGCACTTGTGTTAGTCGACGTTTGCTCATTCTAATTTCTTAAACTGATTTTTTTACTGTAAAAAATGAAAAACAAACAAAGTAAATTTATAAATTCCTCGTTTAAATGCGTTTTTTTTAACTTTTCTTCGAAAGGGTACGAACAAATCTTTCATATTTCCTGTCAGTTCAGTTATGTAGGACGTGTAGCGTGTTGAAATCCGTGTCCATCACCATCAACTATTCTTAATTCACTGCTTCATGAAGGTCTCCCCTTAGCCTCTTCCACAACTCTCTCTCTCTCTCTCTCTCTCTCTCTCTCTCTCTCTCTCTCTCTCTCTCTCTCTCTCTCTCTCTCTCTCTCTCTCTCTCTCTCTCTCTCTCTCTCTCTCTCTCTCTCTCTCTCTCTCTCTCTCTCTCTCTCTCTCTCTCTCTCTCTCTCTCTCTCTCTCTTTCTCTCTCTCTCTCTCTGTTTCGAATTGCATCCACTTACATCCTATGAGATCTTCATCTGTGTCATTCCGTGTCCTGGGCTATATAGAAAAGACGCAGATGGTATCCAATCTAGTATTTTAATTGTCCAGCTATGGTCAGTTCTTCTGGCAATCCGTCCAGCCCATTTTTCATACCTTTTTTGAGTTGTCTGCAGCCTTTGTATGCTTTTTTTTTGTTTAAGTCCATGTCTCAGATCCACAAATAAGAACTGCAAGGGTGCATTGATTAAATACTTTCGTTTAAGACACAATGATGAATTGCTCTTGAAAACTGTACTGCATTTTTCGAATGCTTTCCAACAAATTTTTATAGGACTGTTAATTTCCTCTTTGTTGTGGCCCTCACTTGATAACTATTGCCCAAGATAAATGTAGGTACACAACTCATAATTTTTTTGTGTGTGTGTTCAAAAGTATTTGCTATGAAAAGTTAATAGTTAAGCAAATCGCTTTTAGTAATAATTTGGCCCCTGTAGAGCTGTGTGTTTGTGTATTATATACAGACAACATTTTTTAAATTACATCGTACGTTTCTTAATGCGGCGTAAAATTAAATCAGCAAGCTGCTGATCTTTGTCTATAACTGTTTTTTATTCTCTTTTTTACAAACACTTAAATAAATATTTTTCATTCTGATATTAGTCAACAACAAGGCACATTACATGCTTAAAAATGTAATAAAATTTATTGATATTAGAATTTAAAAATCTATTTTCGTTTTAACTTTAGTAAACATCTTAGCGCTCTTTCTGGCAAATTAACACATGACTTGTTCGAATCTTTTATTCTGCAAAATGTCGTATACGAGGTAGGTTCAAGCCTGAGTAAATTCATTCCGACAGCATCTGTGCCCTTCTCCTCTCTCTTCCATATTTTAGCCAGGCTACTGGATATTTTATAAGACAGAGTATAAATCATGGATGTACTTTTCGAGCTTTCACAACGCCGTCACTTGAAATATAATTCATGCTAAATTTAGATACTTCAGGTATTTTTCCGGTTGTTTTTCTTTATTGTCGGCGAATTAAAGAAAAACAATTGCTTAGTTTCAAAAATTTAGAAGTTTTTTTCGCAGGTAGATTTTCCGGTTGTGCATTTTTCTCCCGAAAAGTTGTTTGGAATGTCACTGAGCTCAGAATACAACTTGCCCATAGAAATAGACTAGGGTTTTGCCACTCGAGCTTTTTTAAAAAAAGTAAAACCTTCAGCCATAGGTGAAATGTAAGGGTGACCAAAGATAAGAACTGTTATGTGAGAGGTAATTCTCGTTTTTTTCTCAGTGGTAAGCAGATGAGCGATTATTGTCAATGCTAAATAAAGAGAGAATTATTTGTACCTTATTTTCATCTTCTGGAGCCAACCCATAAAAGTCGTCAACCATACAGAAAGCTTACCACCGCTAGTGGGCTCTGCAGAAAGATTTTAAGATTTAAAACCCTTTAACCGGCTGGAACGAATTAACTCGGGGTAAGCAAAATGGGCTGAAATCATCTCGAACGAATATATCGCTGTCTAAGAAGTGGGCCGAACGCGACAGAAACAAGTGAACCTGCGCATCAGAAAGCGTTGCTTTTACCTTACGTTTGTCATTCTAATTGGTCATTTGGGAGGTATGATTGTCATCAATCCTTGCTGTCTCATTACCTTTTCCACTAAGAATGCTAAGAAAAGGGCGACGAACCTAAGAAGGAAGAGAAAAGATGTTTGAGTAAATTGTTTCTACCCAATGGCATAATGGCCGTGTCAGGGGGACAACTGTTTCCGAATCATTTCTTGGGTAATGGAACAGAGAACAAAAGACTACAAGGGAATCAGACTACATACTGTAAGACTAAGGACTGTAAGAGATCTTTTACAACAAGCGACAGATTTATAGTCGATACTCCTAAGATGAAAGGGGAAAGGAATTGTTTTGCCGTAGCTTTTGGTGTAACCCGGTCACGATGGGAACACTTCTGTTTGAGCAGAGCAGGAAAATTTGGGCAAACTTTTTGTTCAGGTGCATCGGCCGCTTAAAGGGTTAAAGATATGCTGTGAAGTACTGTAAATCATCTTTTATCAGAATTTCCGACTAAACGCATATTCGATTGCCAGTAACTTTACTTTGCAAGAATGTTGTCTAACTCTTGGACAAAATATTTTGCTCTGCTCGAAAATCACATATCCGATTCTTCAGAAGAAAGCTTCGCATAATTGGAGCAGCTGTTAATTGGTCCGATGTGTTCTGGTCCCGATGTGTCGCAATTAACCGGAATGTACTGTACTTAATTCCATTTTTTTTCTGTAGAAGAAAAAAATATATTGAAAATATCTATATGTACAGCTATCGAAGCACCTGAAAAGAAGTCTTTTAAAAATTTTTGACAGCACTCTAACTATAGCTACTGAAGTATTGGGGAAAAAAGCCCTTTCAATATTTGAAGACACCACTATGCAGTATGTATGGGCATGGCTATTGAAATATTGGGAGAAAACAAAGCAATTTAAATATTTAACAGCATTACAACTATGAAATCACAGGTATTGATATATTAGAGAATTTGAAATATTTGAAGACAGGATAGCAGTGGAGTGTTACTAGGAAAAGACGAATAAATATGTAATGAAAGTATTTCTCATGTCTCCATAAATGCGCTTCGTAAGACCGAACGGCCTACACCTCTATTTAAATGGTATCGATTAAAATGAAATACCTTTTGAAACAAAATATATATCTTTACATCATTCGATTCTTTGAATCTCATTCTTAGTTCCAGTTATTACAAGTAACCGGTGCTGCACCTTTCTATACTCTAAATCAGTGGTCACTAAAGTTTTGAAGAGAAGGACAAAAGCTCGGGTATGTGTGTGTGTGTGTGTTGGGGGTGTGGGGGGGATTGAAAATCAATTAGTAAACCGAAGATCAATCAATGCAGATATTGTAAACTTTCATTGAATTAATACATTAATATATGTCAAGGTCTAAGTAATTTTATATGATCTGTAATTTAACGCGAAAGTTTTTAAATATTTAAGATATTTATACACATCTAAAATAAATACAAAACTAAACTTACTGAAGATTAAGTTTAGTCTTTAGTAAGTTGATATCATGACATAAACAAATTGACTTCAAGACATTTAAAACTGAAAAAAAAATGAATGAGAAGAATGGCATTGTTTCTGGAATGATTTAGCGACATTTTCGATATTTGTATTCAGATTGGACAACCCAATTTTTGAAAAGTCAGACAAGTAGTTGTCGGTCGATTGTGAACGAAGCTTTAATTTCACGTATTTAATTTTGGAGAAAGCTTCTTCTCTTACATAGCATATGTGCTAACAAACACTGAAAGCATTACCCTGGTTAAACTTTTCAGCTTTGTAAAACTATTTCTAGGTAAAAGAGAATAAAATCTTATCGAACTTTGACTCTTAAACAAATTATTATTAGATTGCAAATCTAACAGTTTCGACTGTAAATTCTCCATCGGCATCACCAACCGTAAAATCAAATGGGTCCTGCAATAGCTGGAATGGTTTTTCATGCTTGTAAAACTCATGAAAACGTCTTTCAAACTCAGCTTTCAACAAATTAATATTTGTGACACAGTGCTCAACATCAAAAACAAGCTTATCAGACATGTTCTCCCACATGTATCACAAGATGGAAAGTGTAAAAATTTTTGACCTGCTAATTGGCGCTTGAAAACTTCAAACTTCGATTGGAAAGACTTCAGATAAAAAAACAACTCATCTTGCAAATTCAAACTGAGTTGATTGAGATGGTCAGCAATATCTGTTAAAAATGCAAGGTCCCACGAGAAGGAGGCGTTACCTCAGGCAGAATCACAGCTTTCCGCTGGCCGGATCTGGCCCGCAGGCCGTAGTTTGGGGACCAATGCTCTAAACAATTACGAGATAGTCCTTTCCCAAATTTTTTGGAGCTTGATCTTTAAGTGCAGTAACTTTTGAAATAACACTTTTTCACGAAGGCAATTCGTGAATACCGTAGAATCTATCGTAAGCTATGCTTTACGTACAAAAAAAAAAAAAAAAAAAAGAAAAAGAAAGGAAACAAGTGCTTTGTTTCCTCCAAAGGGACATATAAGTTCGGAAATCACATCTGTTTGTGGCGAAGTATCCGTAGTGGGTAGATAATCTAACGAACCTTACCGAAATCGCAAGATAACGACAATATATATCTTATAGCTTTCTATTTTGCACATTTCACATTCTCAAAGCCCAAAAAACTTGAGACACTCATGTGGAATCTAGTCAAATTTGTTAAAGTTCATTGTTTTATTTTAATCGTTGTTTTATATTCAAATTACAAGAATGTGAAAATTTAAACTTTTAAACCTTTTCCTGGAAATATTTTTTGTTTTAACGTTTGATTTTAAACCAGACATTCGCGTTGTGTGTACAAGTCCGTTAATATTGATTGAATTCATACAAATAATGATTTTACATAAATCTGCATCCATTTTCATCAAATTTAAACTAATGATCCATAAGGAGAAAGAGCAAATTTCCGAAATTGAATTTTCTTATTCTTATGGTTTGGTAAATAAATCCCGTTAAATTCGAATGCTTTCGTAAGATACATTCGATATCTGCTTATGTTGTTGGGTGCAGTGTTTTCAGGAAAACATAAATTAAATTTTAAATCTGTCTTTCCGCAGTTTCAATGTGGGATATTACTCACGTTTTGTGTAAACATCAGCAACGTCCACATAAAACAGTTATATCAGTAACGTATTCTCTCGAATGCAGTGTTGGCAGCTTTCGGTATCTACGACCATATTTTACTGCGGCACAGTAGTATACCACTTTTATTATTATAATACCATACCTCAGAACGTATTTAGTAATTAATGTCCTTTTGTAAAACTTGGAAGTTATTCAAAAAGGAATGCTCCTTTAAGTCTTCCAATTGCTTTCTGACTGTGGTAATCTTGTGGAACTCTGGTCATACGAAGCAGAAAACAAAAATCTCAAGCTAACTCTTAAAATTTTATCTTTAAAAAATTTATTAAATATCTTTTTTTTTTAACTCGACATGAACTGTTAGTTTCAAAATTGTCACCAGCTATTAAAGAAATTCCACACCTACATGGAATTTCCACTATCTTTTCTTTACCAGGATTTCTTGATTTCAGAAATATACATACAAAGGCGGATCCAGAACAAAGGCGATAGGGATTTCATCGATAAAAAAGACGAAATTTAAATTTGAGATATTTACATCCCCATTGCAAACAATTATCGATCCACTGCTGGACGAGGGCTCCCCAAGTTTCTTTTGCTACTGCCTATCTTGATGAGCCAGTTTCCTCCATGTTATTCCGACATGCCTTTGAATTTCAACCACCCATCTCCCACACGGTCTTCTTCTGGGCCCTTTTCTGTCCCTTGGTATCCGATCTAATATTTCTGTTGTCCATCGGTGGTCCGTTCTTCTACCAATATATCCAGCCCACTGCCATTTCAGGAATTTTACTTTGATCACGATGTCTTCCGCTCTTGTCATTTTCCTGATTCACGAGTTCCTCTTCTTATCTTTCCTGGTTACACCCAGCATGCATCTTTCCATGCTTCTTTCAGTTGTCTGCAGCCTTTACACGTCTTTTTTAGTTATAGTCCATGTCTCTGCGAGAATGTGAAATTCTGTGATTTGTGTATCGGATACCCCCCAAATTAAAAGGGAATGAGCACCTGTAGCTAGTAAAAAAAAAAAAAAAAAAGGAGTGATCACCTGACTTATACTAAAGATGTCAGAACAAATGTTTTAATAAGGAATCTGGTCGTGTTAAGATAGCATGACAACGATAGTTCAATTTGTGAACGCGCCGTGAATTTTCGAAATTCCTGAAGGCTCAAAAGGAGGTTAAATAAACGGAAATGTGTAAATGTCACTTTCGTTTTCGCTCTTTATTTTGTGATTTACAAATGAATGAGACTGCTCTTATTTTAAATACACCAGGTCGTGAATACGCAAGGAACGCTTATAGCGCAGTAAATCCGTTTATTTTCGTGGTGTAAATTTTTAAAAAGCTTCTTTTAAAGATTTTATGTCCACATTGCCTTGAGAAAGCCTCCCAGTGGAGTATGAAAGCTTGGCGAATCTTTATACAAATTTACACCACGAAAATAAACGGATTTCCTTCGCTATAAGCGTTCCTCGTATAAGAATGCTCATAAATAATGGATTTTATGAGCCTGTGTTCCTCAAACCCCACTTTAACAGGGGTTCTGGTTAGGGTAAGATTGGATAATACCAGTAATCAGACTAGTAAAACTGTTACTTCGATGATTAAATTAAACAGAGTAGATGGCAGTTTATGTTTTTCCTGTTACATAAACGTACGTAGGAATTTGCGTTTGGAGGGAGAGAAATTTAATGACATGTAACCCCATAGGAATATATACTTTACAAGTTTAGGGAAAGTTTTGAAAAAAAAAAAAACCGCTCAACATTTCAGTGAAGAGAGAAAAATACAGATTCCATCCTTCAACAGACTGTTTCTGCTTGACCTTAAGAAAAATTTTAGTTTGCAGTTAAATCGCTTTAAGGCACGTTTCAATAATTTCCCTTCAAAAGGTTGTCACGTCATTTTAGTTTATGCTTTCTTTCTAAATGAAGATTGTATGCATAAATATTCAGACCCTTAATCCAAGAGCTACTGATCGTCTCCTCCCCTCCCTTCATTTTTATGTTACGAATCCGGACTTTGATGGAATCATAAAGCGTGTGTAATTTACATTATTTGTTTTCATTTTCATTTCTCAACGTACATATTATCGTGATATGTAGTGTTTGAATTTTTCGTTCACCAAAACTTTATTTCTTTTCTTAGCGACGAATTATAAGAAATGATATAATCATAAATATTGTAATAATACATTTATTTTTTAAATAAAAATTATCTTATTTTAAGATTTTAATTCCTAAATTCTAAAAAATCAGTGCAAACAAATTTATGGAGTACACCAAAATTAGCATGAAAAAAACGTGTCACTTCAAAATTCTGGATCACATATTTCTTTTTTTCCGGGGGGGGGGCAACGGCTACAACGAGCAGCTACGGGTTATGCAGTCGCCCGTCGCTGATTCGGGACCTCTGGTTCCAGGAAGGACAAAGAGCTAGCGACTTAGACAAACACCTTACCTGTGCTTCATTCGGTTCTTAAACCTGGCTGGGCCCGAATCGGAAGACTGACCAGAAACCTACGATTCTGACCTCTCGGCCACCGAGGCGACACCATAGATTTTCATCTATTTTTGTTCTTTGAAATGATGTACCAGTCGAAAAAGCTGTGAATCGTATTCAATAATGAAATTTCAATTTTAATTGAAACCACTTGTCACGTGCTTCGAAAAATAAAAAGACTTAAAATGAGAAAAAAAACCGTATAATTTCGTGATATTTTTTATATTTGCTATTTATCATCATCATCATTGTCAACCATTATCAATCCACTGCTGGACGAAGGTCTCCCCAAGTTTCCTCCACAACGGTCTGTCTTGTGCCAGTCTCCTCCATGTCACTCCCGCATATTTACGAATTTCATCCACCCATCTCCCATGTGGTCTTTTTCTGGGTCTTTTCCTGTCCCTTGGAATCCAATCTAAAATTTCGGCTGTCCATCTATGGTCTGTCCTTCTGGCAGTATGTCCAGCCCATTGCCATTTCAGGGATTTAACTCTGATCATGATGTCTTCCACTCTCGTCATTTTTCGGATCCACGAGTTTCTCTTCCTATCTCTCCTGGTTACACCAAGCATGCATCTCTCCATGCTTCTTTGAGTTGTCTGCAGCCTTTGTATGTCTCTTTTAGTTAAGGTCCACGTCTCTGCACCATACGTAAGCACTGGAAGGATGCATTGATCAAACACTTTTCTTTTAAGACATAATGGCATATTGCTCTTGAAAATTATGCTGTTTCTTCCAAAAAGCTCTCCAGGCAAGTTTTGTACGCCGATTAATTTCTTCATCAATGTGACCCTCACTTGATATCTGCTGTCCAAGATAAACATACGTATCTGTTATCTCCAGTTTTCTCCATCAATCGATAAATCTTCATTTCTTGTAAAAGCATTGAACATCACTTTTGTCTTCTGAAAGTTCATTTTTAATCCCACTTCTTTACTCTTGTCAGCAAGTTCCTGGATCATACTCTGCAGCTCTGGTGGGGTAGTTGCAAAAATGACTACGTCATCAGCAAAACGAAGGTGGGTTAGATAATCTCCATTAATCTTTATCCCTTTGTTTTCCCAGTTCAGTGATTGAAAGACATTTTCCAATGTGGCATTAAAGAGCTTCGGAGATATGGTGTCACCTTGTCTCACTCCCTTTCCAATTTTTATGTGTGTTGTATTTTCAAACAGCCGAATCTTTGCACTTGCATTTTCATAGATGTTATTAATAATATTAATGTATGCATCTTCAATACCGCAGGATTTCAGAGCCGTGGTAACTGCTGATGGTTTCACCGAATCAAAGGCTTTTTCATAATCGATAAAAGCCATGCACAATGGAAGTTCATATTCCCTCGCTCTTTCAATTAGTTCTCTCAGTACGTGGATATGATCTATTGTGCTGTAGCCACTCCTGAATCCAGCTTGTTCTCTCGGTTGAGCCATGTCCAGTGTTACCTTCAAGCGGTGTGAAAGAACTTTAGTGAAGATTTTATAAACCACTGATAGGAGGCTGATAGGTCTGTAGTTCCTGAGATCCTCAATGTCACCTTTTTTATGTAGCAGGATCATTGTAGCATTGTTCCAATCCTCAGGAATCTTCCCTTCATTAAGGCATCGAGTGAAAATTTGGGCGAGTACTGTTTCAGTTTCTCCACTTGCTTCTTGTATGATGTCTATAGTAATTCCATCTTCTCCTGGAGCTTTCCCCGCTTCATGTTCTTGATTGCATGAGCAACTTCTGCTGGGAGGACTGGAAGAACTCTGGTACCTTTCATGATGTCTGGAGTACATGTATCATCCCTTTCATATAATTTGGAGTAGAAATCTTTCACTCTTGTCAAAATTTCGCCTCTATTTCTTGTTATAGAACCATCTTCTTTTCTCAGAGCCATAATCTGTTTTCTTCCCTTACTGAGATGTCCCTTTGCTATCTTTAGGCTTTGGTTGTTTTCAATTGCTTTCCTCACTAGCTCACAGTTGAATTTCCTTACGTCTTCAGTGATACTTTTTCGTGCTGTCTTGCATAGCTCTATATATTCCACTTTGGAAGTCACATCTTCTTTAGTTGTCCTCATCTCTCTTCTTTTTGCATCAACATTTTGGTTTTTCCTGATAATTTGTTTACATGCAACTTGTTCTTAGACCCAGCTAATTTTGTTGCTGTTTCCATAAGAGCTTTGGTTACTTTTCTGTTAACTTCCGAAATATCCACTTCTTCCGATGTTAGGCCTTCTAAAGCAGAGAATCTGTTCTTCAGTTCCAACTTGAAAGTATTATGGTGTTTTTTAAGGTTGGTTATGTCAATACATTTTGTTTGTCTTATGAGCTTGCCACGTTCCAGTTTAGTGTTGAGGTGCATCTTACATCTCACCAATCTATGGTCACTACCTGTGTTGAACTTGTTTAGCACACTGCAGTCTTCTATGACGAATTTATTGTTACACATAATAAAATCAATTTCACTTGTCGTCCCAATTGGATGTCTCCATGTCCATTTCCTGTGTGGCTTTTTCTTGAAAAAGGAATTCAAGATGAAAAATCCTTCTGCCTCTGCAAACTCAACGAGAGTATTTCCACGCTGGTTTCTGTTGCCGTGACCGAATTTACCTACTGAAGTTTCATTCTGTTGCCGGTGCCCTATTTTTGCATTGAAATCTCCCATAATTATCTTCAAGTGCTGCTTACCTTTATTATTTAGATGACGAATTTCCTCATAAAATTCTTCAATTTCTTCTTCAGGATGACTTGTGGTGGGTGCATAAGTTTGAATAATCTGAGCCTGGTATCTTCTCGATAGTTGGATAACGAGTCGTGCAGCTCTGTCAGAGGAACTTTCAACTTCTACCACTTTATCCTTCAGTTTCTTGTTTATTATAAATCCAACACCACTAGTTCTGCCAGTATCTGTCCCACGATAATAGAAGAGATGTCCACTTTTCAGTTCAATGAGATCTTCTCCTTTTCTCCTTACCTCACTCAGCCCGACGATGTCCCACTTGATCCTTTGTAGTTCCTCTTCCAATTCAAGAAGCCTTGAATCAGAAGATAGGGAGCGTCCGTTGTAGGTAGCCAAGGTCAGCATCAAATGGCAGCCTAGTCCGGTCCTCCGGGGATTCTTAGCACCCTCTGCCTTCATGTCGCACTGGCCGCTGCCTTGGCCAGGTACATTCAAGCTGCCGGAGACTGAGGGCCAAGATTTAAGTTGTAGAGTCATTTTGGAGGTGTTTGGCCATAACTCACCACGCTGGCCAAGCGGGTTGGGGAGTGTGGGATAGCATTTCCTCTGATCCCGATGATATAGTTATACCGCTATTTGCGGTCGTCAGAGCCCCTTTAGTGGGAACAGGATGCACCACGAGAAGGCGGGGTTGACATTTGTCAAGGCGAGAGGCTGTGATGTTACGCATCACCTGACCTTACATCCCTTGCTATTTATATATATATATATATATATATATATATATGTATGTAAAGAAAAATCACAATCATAAAGCAAATATTGGGAACGATTGCAGTTCACGATAAATATGTGGAATTATAAGCAGCCACCATGCCCCGATAAAGTGTCTCTTCTTTAAGGATTGATTAGATAACTGTCCTCAGTCAATTCAGCAGAAACAGCTGGATCAGTTTTAACGCAATTGTTTTTTTTATTTTTATCATCTGTTTCTTTGCTTTAAATCCCTAAATTGGAATTCTCATTTCGCTGCAGCTTTATGTAAATGAGCCACAGAAATCCGCAAAGGAAGCTCATAATGTATCGACTTGTAAGAGTATGAGTAGGTTAAACATGTTTTGATATGGCAACATTTTCCAATAATATTCTGCGTTAAACAAATATGTGTGGTGTGCGCTGTTGGAGCACAGTGATCCTAAATTGAAAATTTGCCCTTTTAGCTGCGTGAAATTTTTTTCCGGAACTTGGTTTGACTGACTGCAAATTGCAACAATGCAACACTTAATATGAGGCAGTCGCATGCATTGCAGGATTTGCTTTTTGTTGAGTTGCACATATTTTGCATTCATGCTGCTTCATTTGAATACATTCAGTGAGAGAAGGGGTAGTTGTGCTTTTCCACGTATGAAAAAATAGTGTGATGACAACTTAGCAAGCGATATTTTTTATTTCATTTTTCTGTCTGTTCTAAGAAAAATTATCAACTTTTTAACATTTTATGAACTGTAACAGAAGAAAACCTTTGAACTAAATAGAATAGCAAGGTTTTTATTAAACCACGTTTCATTTTGAAATATGGCAGCTTAAAATGCTTCAGAGCTGATTACGTATCAGATCAACGACTTATGTCCTTCCTGGTTGTGCTGTGTGTGGTGTCCATTGGCTGAAGTTTGCAATCAGTTTAATAGACTCTGCTACATCTTCAAAGAATCTACTCTGAAGATATTTCCCCATTCTTATTTTTTTCACTTTAACATATCTCATTTCATAAAGTTTTTCATCGCCCTGCAAGAAGCACGCCCGGCCAACATCCATGTTGCCGTCATGGTAGCACAGTTGTTTGAGCGATGGCTAATGACCATTCATCCGAGATAGGTCTGGATTCGAATCCAGGTGAGGCATAGGTGTTGTGTTTGTCTTACGGCACTGGCTGTCTCCTTTCCCTGGAACCAGTGGCCCTAAATTAGGGACGGGCAACTGCTTATAGCCCACTGAGTTGCTCACTGTGGTCGTTAAACCCCCAATTAAAAAATAAAAAACAAAAAACAAAAAAACATTCATGTTGTGTCCAGCTGAGTGAACGTCATCGCCGTTGCTCCCTGTGGTCAGTAACGGTAGTTACTTCAGAAGTTCCGGAATTCTTATCAGGTTTCATTTTCCCAGGAGGATTATAGCCTTCAGCGGCTTTCACGCAGATGTGTGTTTTATAAACGAAAAGCAAAACTAACATTGGCACTGTAATTTTTGCCTTCCATTATCATCAGTTCTCCATGATGTGTTCCGAGAGGAATGTGGAAGATACCTACAAACAAAATTTGGTTCTTAATACCGTTGTATGATAAAAACTTGGAATCTGGAGAAACAGGTATTACTCCATTGGTTATTGCAGTGTTATTTTTACTTAGACATTTCTTTAGTGCTTTTCTCCTCTTTTCGTCATAAAAATGTAATTTCAAATTTCTTGGCATAAATAAATTAGTATTATGCTACTAATAATTATTATTAGATAAGGACAGTCATGCTATACAGTAGTTTCTTCATCAGTATTCAACCCACTGCGCATTTTGTTTATCGTGTCTGTGAGTGTGTTCAAAAGATATTAATTCGTAATATCTCAGAAAAAAAAAAAGTTGCTTCACGTTTTTTCCACTGATTCCTCAGATTCTGGAAAAACGGAATTTTCTTGGGTGGAAGAATTAAGAATTTGATTTGAGGGAGAGAGAGAGAGAGAGAGGTAGAGGGGGGGGAGAGAAATAGCTCCTTCTTTCTGATAAGTGTTGCTAATTTTCAAATTGAAAAATCAGTTACTTTGAATTTTGTGTTTGCTGTTACTTACTGTAAAAACACTAGGTTGTAAATTTCAAATTGAAACTTGTC
The DNA here is from genome assembly GCA_039090855.1 of Macrothele yani. NCBI lineage: Eukaryota > Metazoa > Arthropoda > Arachnida > Araneae > Macrothelidae > Macrothele > Macrothele yani. Next base: position 96,025,906 of record CM077007.1, on the reverse strand, counting down.
CGAAACGCTGGAATTAAAATGAGTTTCTCTATCAAGTAGATATTTGAAAAGTTGTTGAATTTTTCAACTACTTAGCACATTTTTCTACAACTTAACAAATTTTTCACCAGAAACGTCAAGATCATGAAAAAAAAAAAAAAAAAAAAAAGAAAAGAAAAGAAAGAAAGATTAGGAAAAAATGGAATTTCCGAAGGAAAATTCCAGAACAGAAATTTTCTTCTACATGTAGTCAGCCGCAGAGAAATATTGGGTTGGAACAAAAGTAATGTCTGCAAATGCTAAGCAACAGAAAAGTGCTATTACCGTATATACAGATGCAAATCAGTCCAAAATGTAGCGTCATCGTTTGCCACGAACTGCTTCCATCGTCTGGGTAGCTGTGGGATACCGTTCCTGTGGAATTATGGCGACTTGGACGCAAACAAATGAACTTTTGACATCGTCCCGGTTGGTGAACAACTGTACGTCCAGGAAATCCTTCCAGGACCGGTAAGGGCAGTAGTCGCTTGGGGCAATGTCCGGGAAATAGGTTAGGTGCGGCAGCAGCTGTCAGCCCAATCCCCTGATCTTGTGACAGTCACTCGTGCTGTGTGAGGACTCGCTCCATTCTGCTGTAGGAGGAAGCCCTTGCGGTTCATCAATGCTGGTCGTTTCGACGTGAGCAATGCTTGTAGATCCTCGAGCTGACGGCAGTTCACATCAGCGGTGATTGTGGTGTTGTCCGGCAGCAACTCAAAACAAGACACTCCGCATATCCCACCAAACAGACAGCAGTACCTTATTTGGGTGTAAGCCGGCTTTGAGGGTCGGCCTGGGCTTTTTTTTTTTTTTTTTTTTTTCGTCCTTCTACTGTTTCCGGGAGCTGACATTGTCATACAGGACCCATTTCTCGTCACCTGTCACAGTGCAGTCTAAGAACAGTTCAACTTTGTCACATGCAAGCAGGGAAACGCATACACTCATGCGATTTGCTTTCTGTTCAACTGTGAGTTGATGGGGTACCCAAACTCTTCTCTTGTGCACTTTCCCAAGTTGACGCAGGTGCGTGATAATGCTCGTGTGGATAGTCCGCAGCTGTTCGACTAACTCCCACGTGTTCAGTCTCCACTAAGGTCTTCAGTATGTCCGTATCCACTGTTGTGGGTCACTAAGGTCTTCAGTATGTCCGTATTTACTGTTGTCGTTTTCAGTATGTCCGTATCCACTCTTGTCGTCTTCAGTATGTCCGTATCCACTCTTGTCGTCTTCAGTATGTCAGTATCCACTGTTGTCGTCTTCAGTATGTCCGTATCCACTGTTGTCGTCTTTAGTATGTTCGTATCCACTGTTGTCGTCTTCAGTATGTCCGTAACCACTCATATGGGTCCTGTATGACAATATCAGTGCCCGGCTTTGGGATGGTCTGATAGGTCAAAATTTCCCTCTCGAAACCGTCCGAACCAACGACAGCACTGTGATTGTGATATGGCATTGGGGTACACAGTACTAATATTCCTTACAGCACTTGCGGGGTGCTACCGCAACGAAGCGTATACAGCATTCAATGGCGGATGTGTCCAATTCCATGTTGGCTGGCGCTTACACTCTTCTCCTTCTAACGGCTAACTGCCACTGACTTAAGCCACCTACCTGCTGATGTCATGCCGGTGTGCCTGCGTAGTGACAGTGGCCAATGTGTGTCGTGGCCAGGGCTACGACTTCGGGAACTTCGTCATAGGACATTAATTCCTTTCCAACCGAATACAATTTTTTAAAGGCTGGAATCTGGTCAAATACAGGATATAATGGTAGAAGTGGTCGGAGTGTCTCAAAGCCTCGTCAGCAGAACAACAAAAAATGGATCTGAACATGCAAATGAATAGCATTGGCGAATTTGCGCTCTTTACCGAAGCGCAAAGCAAACAGTTTACAAGTATCGCGCTCGATAAGTCGTTCTCATTCAGCAGGACGTTTCTGCTTCTGGTGTGTTCCAGTTGAACAATATCTCAGCAATGCGATGTACGAAAATTGATAACATGCTCTGTAAAAAAAAATCTGAAATTCAAGAGACATTTTCCTTGATTCCTTTCGTACATTAAAAAAGCATATAGAACTTTTTTCCGTTAAATGACGGATAAACACTGCATTTCACGTATTTTTTGTACGCCAGGAAAATTCTGAATTTACAGAAGCCTTTCAGCAATTCCTTTCGTATATTAATGGAAAAATTATGTTATTACTTCTTCCGTATCCACATGACGGAAAATTCTGAATTTACAGAAGCCTTTCAGCAATTCCTTTCGTATATTAATGGAAAAATTATGTTATTACTTCTTCCGTATCCACATGACGGAAAATTCTGAATTTACAGAAGCCTTTCAGCAATTCCTTTCGTATATTAATGGAAAAATTATGTTATTACTTCTTCCGTATCCACATGACGGAAAATTTTGAATTTACAGAAGCCTTTCAGCAATTCCTTTCGTATATTAATGGAAAAATTATGTTATTACTTCTTCCGTATCCACATGACGGAAAATTCTGAATTTACAGAAGCCTTTCTGCAATTCCTTTCGTATATTAATGGAAAAATTCTGTTATAACTTCTTCGGTATCCACATGACGGAAAATTCTGAATTTACAGAAGCCTTTCAGCAATTCCTTTCGTATATTAATGGAAAAATTATGTTATTACTTCTTCCGTATCCACATGACGGAAAATTTTGAATTTACAGAAGCCTTTCAACAATTCCTTTCGTATATTAATGGAAAAATTATGTTATTACTTCTTCCGTATCCACATGACGGAAAATTCTGAATTTACAGAAGCCTTTCTGCAATTCCTTTCGTATATTAATGGAAAAATTATGTTATTACTTCTTCCGTATCCACATGACGGAAAATTCTGAATTTACAGAAGCCTTTCAGCAATTCCTTTCGTATATTAATGGAAAAATTATGTTATTACTTCTTCCGTATCCACATGACTGAAAATTCTGAATTTACAGAAGCCTTTCTGCAATTCCTTTCGTATATTAATGGAAAAATTATGTTATTACTTCTTCCGTATCCACATGACGGAAAATTCTGAATTTACAGAAGCCTTTCTGCAATTCCTTTCGTATATTAATGGAAAAATTATGTTATTACTTCTTCCGTATCCACATGACGGAAAATTCTGAATTTACAGAAGCCTTTCAGCAATTCCTTTCGTATATTAATGGAAAAATTATGTTATTACTTCTTCTGTATCCACATGACGGAAAATTCTGAATTTACAGAAGCCTTTCAGCAATTCCTTTCGTATATTAATGGAAAAATTATGTTATTACTTCTTCCGTATCCACATGACGGAAAATTCTGAATTTACAGAAGCCTTTCAGCAATTCTTTTCGTATATTAATGGAAAAATTATGTTATTACTTCTTCCGTATCCACATGACGGAAAATTCTGAATTTACAGAAGCCTTTCAGCAATTCCTTTCGTATATTAACGGAAAAATTCTGTTATCACTTCTTCGGTATCCACAAGATGGAAAATTTCCGGTAATAAGAGCGACTCGCGGCAATATATACATGAGATTTGATGAACTACCAAATTTCAGTCGTCTGTCGGAGGACCTGATTTTCAAGTTCTGTAGCAAGATCGGATATTGTGGATATCATATCGCATGAAATTTTGGTTATTATAGCACGGAATTTTTCTCCCCCTGTCCCCAATTCTACGCACCAGCTATTGTGTTCCCGTAAGAAACTGGTTATTAAATTATTGTACAGGTGACTATATGATATATTTTTATCATTGTGGACCCCTTAAGGAAAACGCTATTAGAGCTATCAAGAGTAAAATTTGCATTTAGGAGTTTTGTGAAACAATACTATAAAGCAGTACATTTAACTTTTTCTTAAAAACAGTTGAAAGTCATTGTCAGTTTAAGATCTCAAGTTTCAAAGCAATCTGCTGCTTCGAAAGATCATTATTACAAACTTATTCAGAAAAATAATAAGCACCAACAGAAAATAAAATGACTAATTCACCTACATTAATAACAAAAAAAACATTTCATCATTGCGCTAGTAGAGTTCTACCTTATGCGCGACTATGAGTTATTGGTCTTTCTGGATCAACGGCAGCACGGGCGGTTCCAGTCGAAATGGTCTCTGGTTCGAAACCCACTGGGACAAAGGAAAAGGATTCGCAAAAGGGCTGAAAAAGTCAAAATTGAGGATTTTGCGAAATTTCTGTATAAATACGGAAAAGCCCGAAACGGACTTCTCCGAAATAAACGGAATCACTGATTACGAAATTTCTGTGAAAATACGGAAGTTTAAAAAAACGGAAACTTTCGAAAACGAAAATTTCTTTGAAGGACGGATACCTACCGGCAACACTGCTGCACGTTATTTTTAGGAATTTTCCGTGAATACAAACCACTTATTTTTTACAATGTGGAGGGCAATCAGAAGGCTGTAAGCTGGTGAGTTACAGATGATAAAGGCAGAAGTGGTTGGAATGTCTCAGTGAGTCATCATCAGACTGTATAGAGGCGCTTCCAGGAGACTGCTATAGTACGAGAATACTGGGGCAGGATCGACCGACATGAACAACAGCACAAGACGACAGGTGTTTGAATCTACGGGCTTGTGCAAGAACGAGGTGCTGCGGTGGTAGTGGAATCTCGTGCGTTCAGGTATCAGCCCTGACGGCAGTCAAATGCCGAGATGAGATCCTGCGACCTATAATTGTGTCCCATTCCGCAGCAGTCTGGGATACGTTTTTCTTCATGGATGATAACGCACAACCGCATCGAGCTCGGTTGGTGAAAAACATTCTTCAGGAAGAGAGCATCGAACGTATGAACTGGCCTTTGGGCTGTCTGGATCTCAACCCCGTTTTGCATGCGTGGGGTGTACTAGGCATACGTGTTGCTGCTACCCGTCCTCCCCATAAAGCTTCAACAGCTGGAGCATGCTCCAAACGAGGGGTGGTGGAGATTAACTGCCGGATAACATCACCCTTTCGATGCTTCAGCAGTGTGCCAGTGTTCTAGTGATCGCTGGTAACCATACATTTTACTATAGGTCAATATGCACCCCTTTCATCCGTTTGTTCATATTTAACTTCATTACCAGGTGCTGCGTGTTGCCACGATATTGTCGCCCGTTTGTTCGGATGGCTTGTGTGTTGTTTGTTTTGTCATTTTTCATGGTCCGACTGTCACACATTCATGTTCCGAGACTAATCTGTCACGTGTCTTTCTGTGCGTGCATGTCGCTACAGCAATGCTCCCTTATTTTTTTAGGCACAAGTGTGTGTGTGTGTGTGTGTGTGTGTGTGTGTGTGTGTGTGTTCGATTTATATTTTTTTCCATTTTCGCCAGTCATAAAAGGTTAAACACTTATTTATTCACCCCATTATGTTCATCATTCCAATGCAACTCTGACTTCTAAATTGCAATTCAAGTAACTATGCCATTGTTCCATTTCCTCCTACAATTTTCTCCTAAACAGAGACTTCAAGTACTATACCATTTTTTAAATATAATGTACGGATTTGGGGTTTCGATCGACAAGAATATTGATGTCCAGACAAGAGGAAACAAACACAAAAAAAAAAACAAAAAAAAAAACCAGAAAAAGAATCTTCCTTCCTAATGATGAAGTAATCGCTTTTCACGTTCCCTTCAAGCAACAGTTTAGAGTTCGACAAGAAGAATTAAAATGTAGGTATTTTAAAAACCAATGTTCTTTTTACTCAGGTCATGCACTTCAAGCTATGCACTCGTATATTAGGCTGTTGCTGATGAAATGTATGCATATCAACGGAGCCTTCGAACACCCCAAACACGGTGCAAAATATATTTTATTAATCAAAATTATTACTCTAAGCAGGAACACACTTTTTCCAACCAGGTAGAAATTTCTGTATGCTGTCGTGAAAAAAAATATCGAGCTTCGGGATGCGACAAACTCTTGGTATGCGGTTTCAACTGATATTTGATTGGAAAACGATTTACCGCGAAGAACAGTGTCCAGCTGCTTGAATACGTGACAATCCGTAGGGGACAGATCAAGTGAATAAGGCGGTTCGGTAAGGTTTTGTACCTCATCTGGTGCAGCTTCTGGATCATTTGCTGTGCAGCGTGGGATGTCGTGTTATCATGGGAAAATACGGGTCCATGGCGATTGACTAATGCCGGCAGTTTTCAATGCATAGTATCAAGTTCTTGACAATACCTGTCCGCTGTGTTGTTTTGACAGAGTTGTAAGAAGGGGAAGTGGATCCCAGCAATTGAAAATAAGCAAACATAGACGATTGTGTTCCTGGGATGGAGTACTGGCTTTGGGACAGTGCCGGATTGTGGACGGTTCTATAGGGGCTATAACCTTGGGACCAACCATTGCCAAGGGCCCGGGAGGCATGTCCAGGCTCTTAGGTAAATAGATTGATAGATAGAGAAAATGAGAGAGAGAGACCGTTAAAATTCGGGAAATGACTGCATAGTGTACTCTGAGTTTCTTGCCAAGTTCTCATACCGTCCGACTGACATATGAATCGAATGCAGTCAAGGCCTCCAACTCGGTTTCATCGATAGCTTCTTCTGGTCTACCGCGTGATTCATTTTCGAAGCTCATATCGCCGGACAAGAATTTAGCAAAGAAACGTTGTGTCTTGCGTTTACTAAGGATAATGTTGTATTGATGTTGTGAGCTACCTTTTCCTAATGTTGTATTGATGTTGTGAGCTACCTTTTCCTAATGTTGTATTGATGTTGTGAGCTACCGCCGATACACTGTGTCTAAATCTAAACTCATGTAATAAAAATTACTCGAATTTGGCTCTGGTCTATCGTCGTCTTCACTGCAGCACTATCCTTTTAGAACTGCTGTCACTGAAGAAACGACGGTCTACCGGTCCAGCTCTTTCTAGTCCACCGCGGTCTAGCCCCTTCTGGTCTACTGCGGTCTAGCTCCTTCATGTCCGCTCCTTCGGGTCTACCGCAGTCTAGCTCCCAGCTTCTTGGTGTACCGGTATAACTCCTAGCACCTTTAGATAACAACGGTCTACAGGTCTAGCCCCTTCTGGTCTACTAGCTCCTTCTGATCTACCGCGTGATTCATTTTCGAGGCTCATATCGTCGGACAAGAATTTAGCAAAGAAACGTTGTGTCTTGCGTTTACTAAGGGTGCCTTTTCCTATTGTTGTATCGATGTTTGGGAGCTACCTCCGATACACTGTGTCTAAATCTAAACTCATGTAATAAAAATTACTCGAATTTGGCTCTGGTCTATCGTCGTCTTCACTACAGCACTATCCTTTTAGAACTGCTGTCACTGAAGAAACGACAAATATTTTACAGCCTTCACGCTTTAAATTTACATATGACAAGTTATAACCTTTTCTTCTGCGGACAGTGGGATTCGAACCCTCATCGTCCTACTTCATGGCGGTTGTTCTATCAATTGAACTACACTGGCAGGCTTATCTTTGCTTCACTGTCCATTTAAGTCATACGTCACATCATCCTCCCGCCCCCTTCTTCGGCGGGGGCACAAAATCGCCCAGCAAGTTTCAATCAACCGATAGCACCACGCTGCGACCATTTCATTGCAGAATTATGTATTTATTATTTCCGTAAGTTGTGGGGAAAGAAACGTCACACATTTGTTTTTTCAATCTCCACGTCTACGAAATCCGTTTTCGTTCGGGCTCCTACTATAATCTTTCTTTGGTGACAGTGGGATTCGAGCCCACATTTTCGTACTCAGGAGCGACTGTTCTTCCAGCTGAACTACGCCGGTAGTCTTAATTCTGCTTCATTGCCCATCTGACTCATATTTCAAAAAGTCACATCCGGGGATGTGTTTGTCACTAAATTTCCTGCCAACTGCACGAGTCTGCAAATCCAACATTTCATCGGCAACAACTTAATGTGGAAAGGTAATGGCCATTGAGATGCATTTGTATGAACAAATATCTAACCACGATTATTTTTGTTTGTAGCAAAAATCATGTCTTAGTATCTCGTGCTAAGTCAAAGGTAAATCGCACGTGGCGATTTTTGTTTGACGGTACATCTTGTTTGTTTCATGCTACAAAAAGCTTTAAGTAAAACTGGGATTTAAAGGGAAGATTTTTCCGTTTTTCTTTGAGCCAGCAGTTTATAATCGGGAGAAAAACTCAGTACGCAGAGTGTTGAATAGAGTAAATAGGTGGAACCCCATGGTCTTTTATGACTAGGAAATCTTGCATTTTTTGTCGTTTTCCAGTTCTTGTCACTATGGCGTTAGCGAAACTGAAAGACATCAACAAGAACAAGTAAAAAAAAAAATGAAACGTATCAGTTCTTGAAATCAGAGACTAAAATCTTGTGACGATTATACACTATACTGACAAAAGTTACCGGACACCTAGAAGAGAAACACAACATAGCATTTATTGACATACATTAGTACGGTGTCGGTCCACTTTTGGCCTTATTGATGCTTCGAGACATGCTTTCGACAAGATTTTGTAACACAGGGATAAGTATGCGCTTCCATTCAGTACATAATGCTGCCGCTAAATGTTGCTTAGTAGGTTCCAAACTTCTTATGCAGCGCTTTAATTCATCCCATAGTTGCCCTATGGGATTAAGATTAGGGCTCTCTGGCCAGTCGACACACGATACAGAATTATCGTTAAACCACGTCGTAACACTCCTTGCTTTATGGCTCGGTGCATTATCCTGTTTGTACCAACATGGCTCGGTTCCATAGAAATACGTAATCTAAACTTTGTCAAATATTAAGAAATGTGCTTTTGGTAGAGCATAATTGTCCAGAATATCAAGGTAGACGTGGTGGTTAACAGGTTTGTCCACGATAACCAATGGGCCTGGACCATACCACGAAAAACACCCCCACACGAGAACACTGCCAGCTCCAAACTTGACCGTAGGAACAGTACACTGTGGTCAATAGAATTCCTCCGGCTGACGCCATACCCACACACGGCCAACAGACTGATGGATCGTGTATCTGGATTCATCAGTCCATAAGACCCGTTTCAATTGATCCACGATAAATGTTCTTTACACCATGCTAAACGACGAGTAGCATTCCGAGCGGAGATGAAAAGCTTATTTGCAGCCGCACGACCACGGTAATCTGTGGAATGAAGTTCTCTGCGAATGGTACGTGTATACATACCGAAGTTCGAGCATTTTTACTCACCTGTATACTGAGGTCTTGTGCAGTAAGTACTCCGTTGATTAGCTGTAACGACTTTCCTGAGGCTTCGACGTCCTCTATTACTGATTTTCTTTGGTCTGCCGGTACGTTTTGCTGCTTCAGCACGCCATGTGTTTTCCACTTATTCAGTGCATCCAAAACAATTGACTTCGGTAAGTTAAACGCCTCTCGGTTTCTCTTATGGACAACCCACTAATAATCTTTCCTTTCTCGAAGTCAGTTTTTTCCCGCAGCGACATTTTCACTCAAAACCTCACAGTGCGATATGATCGCGGTCAGCTGCAGGCTTGCTTTTATACCGTTTGCAGCTGTACCCCGCAACTTAACAGCGCAGCGGATCCGGTTTTTTTTTTTTTTTTGCTTTTGAGGGGGTGTCCGGTGACTTTTGTCAATATAGTGTATAATTAATTTTTATTTTAGAAGAATGTTAGGCGGTAATGTTTCAAGATGTTTATTACGTTATTAAACATAAGTAAAAGTGAAGCTAACAAGCACATTTTGCTGTAAAGAAATTATTAATACACATCAAGTAATATTGCGTGAATTAATAATTTTTGGCACTTGCTTTTGCATTTATTACCGTATCTAATAAATAGGTCAATAACAGTTATTTCCATCGGGACTATCTAAATTAATTTTTTCTCATCCGAGTACACAACACTCTTCCATTTTTCAGACCATGTCATTCCATTTTCGGCCCAGTCCAATCTTCTGAGTTTATTCCACCAGTGAGTAAAGGCTTTTTCTTCATTTTAACGTAAGAAATTTTTTTTTAGAGTTTTTGCGTATGACACACGTTTTTAAGCAAAGATCGAGCAATTTGTCTTGTAGAAATATTATCAACCATGGCTATTAAATTAATAAAAAATAAGCAAGAAAATAAAAACAAGTCGTTTAGCTCTTGGTCTCAGTGATGGCTTCCGTCCTGTCCTTGTTGTTTTACTGGGTTTGTTCGTATTACCCGCAACATTCTGCACGGCTCTTAAAAGATCTTTCGATTAACTTGCCAATTCCTCTATAAGATTTGTTTTTAAGATAAAATAACACTTTTATGTCCTCTTCCTCACGTAACTCTGTACCCCTCAGCATATTAACGCAGAATGTAGTAGAAGCTGACCAAAAGGAATGAGGAGATCTGCGTACTAAAAGTAAAGTAAGCTACGTGTGCAAAATTTGCGTATGTCGTTCTTTAACACTGTTTTCTGAATTGCATTTGTAATTGTTTTACAGTGACTATGGACTGAATTTTCTATTTTTAAAAATTAAGTACATTGTTTTGCCTTATTTGCTTTCAGCTATTGAACACTCGTTTTCTAATTAAAATAGAGAAATCCCACACTGTTTTTTTTTTTTTTTGTTCTGCTAATGACCCTTCTATTCGGCAATAGAAAAACGTCAAGGTATTTATAATTTCTTTACACAGTAGTAAACGCCAGACATGGTGTTATTGGAGATTAAATTATTCAAGAATAGGCTCAGCAATTTGGAGTACTGCTGGAAATTGTCACTAATAATGAAATTTTAAATTGTTATCACTGACCATTGGCGGATTGGGTTGCTCATCATTGTCGAAATGCTATGCAAAATATTAATGCCTTTCTTGTTTTTCCAGATTTTGTTTAAAAGAAGAAAAACATTAAAAGCTACTGTCCGAAAAGACTTTTTAAATATATGAGAAACAATTTTTTTTATCCGTTCGATATAAAGATGAATTTTAATTCAGGATAATAGATCTCCACTCAATATTTTTAAGAATCGCCGCCATTGTCAATCACCTTTTTACCTCCACACTAGTTTAACTTTACAAAAACATATGAAACAAATTTGGTGGTTTAAAGAGGTTCCACTGTAATTAAAAAGTGTGCACATTTAGCTATTAGCCGAGTGGTCAGAGCAGCGGGTTTCCTTGGTTAATCATCCGGGTTAGGCTTCTGTTCGAATTCCAGATGAGGCATAGACGTTGACTTTTGATGGTGGCTCTCTTGCTTCATTGGAACCAGTGGCTCACATTTAGAGACCGGCAACTCCTTACACTCTTTGCTACTCATTGGAATTTTTGAGCAGCAAAGAGTGTAAAGAAAAAACAAAACAAGGGGAAAATATTACAGTTTTAGTTCTAATGGAAACATTGCTTTTAACTTTTGATTTAGTTTCTAATAAAAAATGTAAGATGTTGAGAGGGAGAAGTGAAGCGTGGAACTCGCAAATTTGAAATTTATACAACATGTTAATAACAAGGAACTAACTGTACACCAATTACACTTAAGATAGTATAACTATACTAGTAATCCGAATTTCTTGGCATAGAATATTAATAAAAGTTTCCAAGCTTTCGCACATCAACCAGATGGCTTTTTCAAGGGAAAAGCGTTGACTTTTGGTGGTGAGCACATCAACCAGAAAAGCCATCTGGTTGATGTGCAAAAGCTTGGAAACTTTTATTTATATTCTATGCCAAGCAATTCGGAATACTAGTATAGTTATACTATTTTCAGTTACACAACATGATTTGATGATAATGATTTGTTAAAAAGCATTTATTTATATGAGGAAAGTTCAAAGATTTAAAGTAAGCAGTCAAATTCTTGAACATCCAACAGATAGGATAAGAGGACGCTGATTTGAAATTCGTTAACTATTTTAAAAGGGTTAATACTAATCTTAATTAAATTAAAAGTGTATTCTCTACCTATGATTTCTTATTAGATTATTAATCTATGGGGGAAATACTTTTTATTGGATTGGAAATGAATTTTCTTCCGTTGGTTTCATTCTGCCTAGCCTAATCAGACTACAGGAAATTACTTGTTAATTAATGCATTTAGCGTGCGTTAGAGAACAGAACTTTGAAGAAATTTGGTTCAACGGAAAAACTGAAAATCTCTTTTTTTCTGACATGGCGCTCAGATCCCCATGGAACTTCCTTTGCCATTCTGGACTACTTGTGCGAAACAGACTTGTTCGTAATTCAAAAACGAAGAAAGAAATTACTTGGAAATAATGCTTTAGTCCGATTTGATATAAATTACAGAAATTTGGTCATTAAAAAAATATCAGCTGTTCATATTCATTCGCTAGCATTTTATCAAAAACTTTTCTTGTAATACCTCTCGCAGCAATTCTTTTGTCATATAATTTCTTTTACCGTAATTATACATTAAAAATATTTCGGATTTCTTATGATATAACAATGAAACGCGATTTTTGAGATAAAAAAAAATGTTTTTAGTGTTGTTTTTTTCAAGTGAAATTAGTGAATGTTCAGTATATATACACGGTCGAGTCACATAATTGTGACCACCAGCTAATATCCAGAGTAACCGCCGTGCGCAGCGCGGACATCAGCTAGTCGGGCTGGGAGTGACTCAATAAGGTGCTGGAAGGTGTTCACAAGTATGTGGAGCCATGCTGACTGCAGTGCATCTGACAGCTGCTGGAGGCTACGTGGTGGAGGATCCATAAAGCGAACAACACGATCGAGGTGGTCTCACAGATGCTCAATTGGGTTTACGTCTGGGGAATTAGGGGACCAGGGAAGTTCTCAGAAGTCTTCATCGCGGCCTTCCAACCACTCTTGGACATCTCTAGCTGTGTGACACGTCGCATTGTCGTTCTGAAAGATCCCATCCGCCTCAGGGAAGACAATCAGCATGTATGGGCGTACGTAGTTTGCAACGATGGATTCATAACGAATTCGATCCATAGTGCCTTCCACAGGTATGAGTGGACCCAGAGAATGCCACGAAAACATTCCCCAGACCATAACGCTGCCCCCACCAGCTTGTATTCTTCCAGCAATGGTTGAAGAGTGTTCGTTCTCCGATGTTTCTTGCCTTATACGCCAACGTCCATCCGTTCGATGAAGCAGAAAACACGACTCATCGGAGAAGGCAATCCTTTGGCAATCAGCGGATGTCTAATTCCAGTACTGCCGTGCAAATGTAAGCCTTTTCTGCCGATGCACTTTCGTTAGCATAGATGCAGTGACCATCCGTCTGCATCGGAGCCTCATACGCAGCAGGGTTCGCTGAAGTGTCGATTTACACACACTTCCGGTTGCCCCATGGTTCATTCACCCAGTGAGTTGCTCCACTGTAGCGTGTCGATCGGCCCTCACGCACCTTCGTAGCCGACGTGCACCTCTGACATCAATGGCACGTGGTGCTCCGCAGTTTCCACATCGCTTATTCGCAATGGTGCCATGTTTTCAATCACGATACACTTTAACCACAGCGGCACGCTAAGAGTTCACAAACTGCGCAGTTTCAGAAATACTCCCACTCTTGGCCCGAAAGCCGATAATCATCCCTTTTTGCAAATCTGATAAATCTCCTCCTTTTATCCGTGACAGCAACCAGTGAAATGTTTTCAGAATGCCTGCAGCACGCCTCATATACCCTCCAAGCCAGCTCACGACACGTGCCTTCTTTCATTGGCTATGCGCTGTTGATGTCAAAAGTAGGTGGTTACAATAATGTGACTCGACTGTGTATTTATACATATTATTATAATTATTGGCTTTGATTTTAGCGAAGTGGAAATTAAATTTATTAAACTGATGATATGCAATGCATAAATTCTGGGTTTTGGACTTAACTGCGTAGGTAGATCTGGAAACTTTTGATAATATTTCTTATTTGATGCAGTGCATTGTTATGAAGATTTCGCAGTGTCAAATAAGCATGAAATGTTGTCGTGTATCTAATACTTTTGTTCCGGCATGTACGGTAGTAACATTAATTTGTTGTTATGCTACTTGAAACATAGCGTATCTTTTGAGGACGTGTACACTGGAGCAGCAAGAAAGTGAAATAGAATTTTTCAAGTCGTATAATATTTCACTAAATTATAGTTATTGGCTGTACTCGATTTTTATCCTGGCCAGGGAGCATTTATATACGGATATCAACTTTCATGACAGTTGGTGAGACATTCTGGAATAAAGAAATATTTCCTGTGGCATGAATCAGACTCGGTGTTAACTTTAGTGTGTTCTGAGACATTCATTATTTTCGTATCAATGCGAAAATGAGCTATTTCGCTCGGATACAATCATCAGTAATAAAATATTTACTTATTTTCCTGACCATATAAAAATAAAACAGTAATTTTTCTCTTTTCTGTAAATTAATGAAAAAAAAAGCAATTTTAAAATTGCTCGTCTAAAATTTTTTTTTTTAGTTTCAACTTATTTGGCCTACATGCTATGCATGAAGCGGTGGTATGTAAATTGCGAACCAAAATCAGACCGCCATTAAAACTCTGTATGCAAATTGCCAACCAAGGCCGATGACCGCTATATGTACATTCCGAACACACTTCCCCGAACATCTGAGGAAATTCAACATTTGAAACATTGCAGAGGAAATTGACTTGGCCCCTGCGCAAGAATGACAAACTAGTTTTGATGTTTTCGAGAATACATTGCTTTACAATGTTTTACATTGGTTTCGTCATTATTTAATTACTTTTGATACTGTTTAAGTACATATATACATTGAAGAGCAATTGAATTAGAGATACCTGTCTAGTAACGTGTAGCCCCACCTTTCGCCCTGATGACGGCGGCGATTCGCCTCGGCATGGACTCGACAAGACACCAGAAGCGTTGGGAAGCCATACGGATCCACGACCCCTGAACAACCTCCCACAGTTCACGAAGATTTGATGGATGGGGGTCAGAGCCTCGAACATCTCTCTCGATGGCATCCCAGATGTGCTCGATGGGATTGAGGTCAAGTGACCTAGCTGGCCAAGGAAGCGAGGTCACGTCGGTGGAGTGCTCATCCAACCATTCGGATACAATTCGGGAGCGATGGCGCGGTGCATTGTCTTGTTGCAGGATGAGGTCCCCAGTGGGATGTTGAAGACGCACAAACGGGAGCAAATGGTCGTTCAGGATATCCCGGTAACGTTGACCTGTGAGGGACAACGTTACCGGGATATCCTAGACGACCATTACACGTACCAATGGTCCCATTTCAGTCCACGTAAACAGTCTCCAGACGAGAATGCCACCCCCACCAGCTTGAAGAGTACCCTGCTGGCAAGAAGGATCCATCGCTTCATGTGGTTTGCACCATACTCGTATCCTGTCATCAGCATGTACCAACGTGAATCTCGACTCATCAGACCAGGCAACATTTTCCCACATGTCTAGGGTCCAGTGGCGATGTTTCCGCGCCCATGCTAATCTTTGCACCTTGTGATGTGCGGTCAGCAGCGATACTCGTGGGACGATGGCTTCTGTACCCTATAGCAAGGAGATGGTTCTGGATGGTGTGGCTGCTTGCACTTTTTTGTGCACCAGCGTTAAATTGCCGAGTGATTTCTTGCACTGTGGCCCGTCTACCCGCTGTTACAATGCGAGCTAGCCGACGATGACCCCGCTCATCCACACGCTGTTGTCCACGGCAGTTGGCCCTTGCAGGGATGGTTTTACCGGATTCGATGTACTCACGGTGCACCCGTGACACAGTGGCTCGTGAAAATCCCAGTGCCTGCACGACTTCCGAGATGGAGTGACCCATTCGTCGGGCCCCGACAATTTTCCCACGATCAAATGCGCTTAGATCCTTCGTCTTACCCATACTGCGTCCGACTCTTACTGATTCCCGCCGCATCACTCCTTATATTGTCGGATCGCTGCATACGTCATGTCGTTTCTGTTCACAGGGCCGCCCACAGCACCACATTTGCATAACGCCAGCTGTCACTAATTCAATTGCTCTTCAGTGTACTTACTTAACACATTGGTTGTTTTCGTTAATACACTGAATTAAGTACATGTACTAAACATGGAACATTACAGAGAAAATTAACATGGCCCCTGCGCAAGGATGACAAACTAGTTTTGTTGTTTTTGTGAATACATTGTTTTAAATTGTTTTACATTGTTTTGATCATTATTTTTTCACAGTGGTTTATTTTTTGATATGGTCAGAATGAGCGCAGAAAAGTTTGTTCGCAATTTACGCATAGGGGACGTAGGCCTTAGTTCGCAATTTACATATAGGGGTTGAGGGCGGTCCGGTTTTGGTTCGCAATTTACACGCTCCGGCATGATGAAGCAGTGGTTTCCACTCCATGGGTCCTCAGTCACATCGTGGAGTCCGAAACACTTTCAAAAGATTGCTTTCAAACTTTTCGTTAAATGTTCTCCAAAAAATGTAATAGCGCTCTCGAACCTTCCAGGAAATGATTTTAATGAATTACGAATTAAATGGACAAACATTTTTTTCTTGTTCTTTTTCTCTAAAATCCCACTTTCGGGGATTTCCCACCAGAAAATTGATAAAAGTGGAGTTGCCAGGGTGTGCCTTTAAATGCTAAACCCTAAGGTTTAATAGTCGAAGAGGAGCAATTCTTTGATATGTATACACCTCGCTGAAACTCAAATTTTAAGCAGTGTCTTTTCTTCCTAATTTTTCGATCAGTGGATAAGCTGCGTGGAAACATTTAAGCAGAGAGTATATAGGATAATACTGTTCTCCATTTCAGCATTCCATTTGTGTGAGTTAAATGTTTCATCAGTTGGGGCTTTAAGGAGCAAATCGGATCAGATAAAAAAAATGCGGATCATGAAATAAATAATTAGAAGTGACATTCTCGCAGATAAATTCCAAATACAAAAAGCAAGGTAGTGTCCAGGAAGGTTATTTTCCTTCTGAAAATTAAGCTTGTTCTTCCTTTTTATGCGAATGTGTTGCTTTCAGCATTCTGAGGCAGTGGCGTAACTACCACCCCCCGTAGCTGCGGGGGGGGCATGTAACGAAAGGGCGTACTGCAGCTGCCAGTTATAGTTTCATGAAAAAATTCGAACACGCACAATAATTAACCAAAAGATTCATATTTTGCTTTTAAGATATATTTAACTTTGCCTAAATAAATGTCTAGTTTCACTTTTAAAACACTGAATGTCCTACAGATTGAAAGTGTTTGGCTCTTTGGCTTCGGGTTGTCATACGATTGCTCTGCAATAGGTTGTAAATAATACGATCGCTCTCCAATCGCCCTCTTTCTCTGCGCTGCTGAGGAAAAGTGCGAGGCCACAGTGGGATTCCCCGTAGAGGATGTGGGAAAACAGTCAGTTACCTACGATTACGTGCACGACAGGCGTCAACATTTATTCACAGCAGCCGCAGGTCTGCTATATGTAAGAGGGTGATTTCTTCTTTATTTCTTCATTTTAGTTTTGGACGAAGCAATTACACGTATTTTCAAATCTATCACTTACAAATTTAAAACTACATGGCTTTAAGTACTACCATAACTTTTACAGACACTCTCCCTGACTTTCTAACCCCCACACACCGCAAAACCTTCAATTCAATCACCACACACACCGCAAAAAATAAATCCTCCATCGTGTTCGAAATCCTGGGAAAATGACTGTGCTTAGGGGTGCTGAAGTAAGTCTTGCGGGGGGCGGGGGGGTGCACGTTGTGCTAGTTACGCCACTGTTCTGAGGTAAATGTTTTATTCAGCTTTTACTTGATAAATGTTGATAAGTTCCTTAGTATGAAGTGATATTTCAGTTGCTTTCGTAATTTGATATTTGCTCTATAGTTTTCAATATTTTTGCCACCTTAATTTTTAGTTTTGTGATGAGTCGACGTAAACATATACATAGGTCGAACTCTGAAGAATATCTCTGAAGTTCTGAAATGCTCCTCAGAGTAAAGTTTATTCTAATTTCGTCAATAAAAAACTACTTAAGTGGCTGAAACTCGTAGTGTTCTAGAAATTTCATAATTATATTGCATCAAGAATGGAGGGGCTATCAAAGTAAGCTCTACGACGCTTAAGCAGTTTATAATTAATATAGCTTTTAACTACTAAGCAAATGTTGTAGTAGTAATTAAGATGAATAAAGTCTTATGCTGGTTGTTAATAATAATCACCTAATGAAATAAACCTAACAGCCAGACAGAGATCTGACAAAACTATGAACTGAGAAAAACGTACTTACAACAAATTCTTTATTAGTGAAACTTCTGGCTCTCACATAAACGAAGATCTCTTTATACAACAACAGCTTTCTGACACATAAACCACAGCTCACTCTACGCACATCAACAAAAAGCTCTCTCACATAAACAAACGCTCTCTCTATACAACAACAAACGCTCTCTCTATACAACAACAAACGCTCTCTCTATACAACAACAAACGCTCTCTCTCGGTATTGTTGAACGCGCCTATTTATACTGGCTACCATCACGTCATGACTTACACTCATTGCCAGATCTCATTCAGCGGGTGAAATAACATCTCGTTCAGTAAGAAGATAATTTACATAGTAAAATAAAATAACCAGAGATAGTAAAAATCAAAAGGAAAGTGAATCGAGAGTATACGTTACAAGTTGGACATGCCAATCCTGAATGATGGAATTCTATTTTAGATAGGACAACTGCAAGTAGTTTCCGAAAAAAATGGGGACCGTGAAAATAGCTGTAAACGGATAGCTTCCATTATCCACCTGTGTGTTGGGAAATGAAGAGAATCAGTGAGTGTCCAGCGTCAATCTGACGATTTCGTCGGTTTCTGTTGTTTCAGAGGAAAAATGCCATCCAGCTCGAGAGTAAAATTCCGCTTTTTTGGTGGAAATTTACCGATGAAAACGAAAGTGACTATTGCAAAACATGTTGAAAGAAATGCTAATAACTATAATTGAGAATGTGGTACTTCATTCAAAATGTTTTCTAGCGTGCTAAGGTCCGATCAAAAAGTTCCGAGACTAGGCCGATATACAACAAAGTACTTACGTTACTTAAGTCTGGCTATGATCTCCTCAAATTAGTTTGCCAGCGTTATTGCCACTGTTGGAACGCTCCCTGGAAGTCCTGTCCGCGAATCGTGTCAAGCACTGCCTGCGATTCGCGCTGGATCTCGTCCACGGTTTCAAAACGGCAACCCTTGAGCTTCAGCTTCATCTTCGAGGACACAAAAAAGTCATTGGGGGCGAAATCCGGCGAATAAGGCGGGTGAAGAAGGGTAGTCATGCTGTTGCAGCTGCTAAACTAGCGTGTTGCTAACTCTCTGTGTGCTGCTGCTTTGTCGTGATGGAGCAGAAAATCGCCCCCGAGTCACATTTCAGATCGTTTGCGGCGAATGTCCTCCCTATGACGCCGCAGAACATCGCAGTAAAAAAAGGCCGTGACGGTCTGGCCCTGGGGGACGAATTCACGGTGAACAACCCCACGAATGTCGAAGAACACGATGAGCATGCTTTGTGTTGCGCTCTGGACCTGTCGGGCGTTCTTCTGTAGTGGAGATGCCGGGCTCTTCCACTGCGACGACTCTTGTTTGGTCTTCGGGTCGTAACCGTAGACCCAAGTCTCGTCTCCAGTGATGACCCGCGACAGGGACGTGGTTCATTCACCACCTGCTGACGAAGATCTTGACAGAGTTCGACACGGAGCGCCTTCTGTTCGGGGTTCAGAATCTTTGGCACAAACTTTGCTGCAATGCGGTGCATGTTGAAAACTGACGTGAGAATTTCTTGCACTGTTCCATAGGACACATTGACGATGGTAGCAGTGTCTTCAATGGTTCTCTGACAATCCTCATGCATCAGTTCCCTAATTTTGTACACATTTTTGGGGGTTTTGCTCGTGGACGGTCGCCCTGACCTCTCGTCGTCTTCCAGTGCCGTTCTACCGCCCTTGAAGCACGAGTGCCACTCAAAATGCCTCGCACGACTCATTGCTTCATTGCCATAAGACTGCCGCAACATTTCATACGTCTCCGTTCCCCATTTGCCGAGTTTGACGCAGAATTTGATGTTTGCTCGCTGCTCTAGTTTGCAGTCCATACCGAAATCGCAGCAGTGTTCTGCACGTGGTCACCACATATCGTGTAGCACAGCTCCCGATGTTCACAGAACAACGCCACTCGGCACAATGACTCATGAAGGTCACTGCCCTCGACCGCTGCTCGCGCGTCTGCGTACTGCCATCTGTTGGCGCACTACGTACCTAGTCTCGGAACTTTCTGATCGCACTACGTATAAGAAAGAAACTGCGGGATCTACACTGAACAAGGCTGACCTTATACATCACTACATCATTATTATTACCAACAATTCTCAATCCACTTCTGGATGAGGTTCTCCCCAAGTCATTTCCTGACCACTGTCGGACGCTCTGTTTTGAGCAATTCTTATCCACCCATTTCCCACGTGGTCTCCTATATTATGCCCAGCCTATTGTCACTAGAGTGTCTCTGCTTCGATTATAGTGTCATCAACTCTTGTCATCTTCTTGATCCATGATATCCTGTTCCTGTTTTCTCGGTTGCAAAGAGCATGCATCTCTCTACGCTTCGATTTGTTGTCCGCAACTTCTGTATGCCTTCTTTAGTTAAGATCCATTTCTCTGAAGCTTAAGTAAGAACTGGAATGATGCATTGGTTAAACACTTTTCTTTTAAGACACAATGGCAAATTGCTCTTGAAAACTGTACTGTTACTTCCAAATGCACTCCAGCCAAGTTTTATGCATAAAATAATTTCTTCTCCAAGGTGGCCTTCATTCGATGTGTTGTCCAAGGAAGATATAGGCATCAATTACTCCTAAATTTAATTTTCCTCATCATCCCCTAAATATCCAGTTCTTGTGCATTCTGCTCTAATTTTGGTTTCTGCGATTTCATAATTACGTTGTTTCATTTTACTTATGTAAATACAGTCCGCTTCGTCTTTTCATTTACCCTCTAGATGCTATTCGAGCGTTTTTAACAATTACGATTCAATTGAATAAATGTGGATAAGGTTCTGAGTTGCTCCCACATTTCACGAATACTGCTCCCGCAGACAACCAGACATACCTCACTGCATGCGCAGAAACAGAGAGAATCTTTAAATACATACCTTTTAGACAGATTTTACTGGTTCTTATATTTTCGCACTTATTTGAAGTATAATATTAGATAGAGCTCAGGTGAACCAGCTGCTTTTGTTCTTGCGCTAAACTCGGAATCTATGTGGAGAGAATGGCTGAAGGATAATACGATAGCAAATTACAACGCAAGTCACACAAAGACGGTTTCAGGGCACCCGAGAGATTGAAAAACTGATACACAAATCGTCATCACGATGAGAAGAAAATCTTCGAGAAAACGTAACAAGTTTTTATCTCCCCTTGTAAAATAACAGTTAATTAATTGTTTGTAGTAAAAACAATTAGGAATGAAACATATAGTCTGAGACTTTTACTGGGAATATAACAGACTGTGATGGGTATGCGAAGTAACGCATGACCGCATGATGACACGCGTGTGACGTTCCAGTTGCCGTTGCATATAGATTCGAGGAGCCAATAGTCATGAAGGGCGGAAAGGAACAAGGGTATAAAATAACTTTGCTATTGTCAAACTGCAAGTAAGGGCCTCCGCGGATAACCTAGTGGAAAATGTTCGTGACTGCCACCGAGGAACCTTAGGTTCGATCTCGAGCAGGTACGAACGCTCGAACCAGTAAATATCCGCCGTTAAACCGTCGGACCTCAGGTACTGCCCCCCCCCCCGGTAATAAATAAGGGCGTCTTCCTCCCTCTTTCTACCTCGCTTCCGTGTCACTTTCCTATCGGGCACTCTAGCCCAAATCTCCTAGCTTCTTATTTCTAAGGGTTGTTTGAGACCTGGGGTTAGACATTCCTTCATAAAATCCTCTACATATGATCTGATCTGATCTGGTCTGATCAAACTGCAAGTAGCTAGCTCCACCACTCCACCGAAGAAGCTTCCTTACAACACTGCACAAAGTACTGCTTGTACGAGATGGTCGTCAGGCAGGCCAGTGCTTACCAAACTGCAAGTAAAATACATATCTTGAAAATATCACACAGACACCATTTTAGCGTTGATATGCGATGTCGAGCGATTGGGAGACGGGAGGCTGGGCAATCCCAAACAGAGGTGGCAAGTTGGCTTCGTGTGTCTCGAATGGTTGTCAACAGACTCTGGACACAGTACCAAAATACAGGAAGTGTTCGTAGACGACCTGTACCAGGTCGTCCAAGGTCAACTTCAGTCCTCGATGGCCGCTTTCTTGCCTTAACTTCAAGACGCAACAGAAGCATGACGTCTTGTCAGCTCGCTTCACGGCTGATAACAGTAATTAGACATTCAGTATCCTGTTGAACAGTGACCAGAGGGATTCAGGAAAGCGGCCTCTATGAAGGAAAGAACGATTTCGTTGTGGTCGGGAACATCTGCACTGGTCACGTGAACAGTGGTCTAATATTCTCTTCACCGAGGAGTCGCGTTTCTTACTGCAAACGAATTCCTGACGTGTATTCATCTGGAGAGAACGTGGTATGCGTTACCATCATCAAACATCCGAGAGAAGGATACATGTGGAGACGGTGATTGTATGGTGTAGGCAAGAATAATGCATAAAGAACGAACTAACCTTCACCTGTTTTTCAGGGGTTCCATCAATTCTATCCGCTATCGAGATGAAATCGTAGCACCATATGTTCTCAGCTGCTGTAGGCGCAGAATTCGTTTTAATGAAGGACAATGCCAGAATCCATACAGCTCGACTGGTGTTGGAATACCTATAAAGTGAAGATGTTGCGGTCATAGAGTGGCCAGCAAGGTCTTCGGACCTTAATCCTGTATAACTCCTGTGGGACGCTTTAGGGACACGGGTAGCTGCTCTGAGACCCTGTCCAAGAAACGTACAGGAGCTGCGAAGTGCTCTTGTAAAGCAGTACGACAGACTGCCCTTAGAACTTATTGGCTCTCTTTTGGACAGCATGCCGCAACGCTGTCAGTCATGTGTCACCATGAGAGGCTATCACACACCTTTTTAAGGCTAAAGAATGTCCTTCCAGTATGTTTATTAATTTGTATATTTGTGGGGTTTTTTTTCGAATAACACGGTTTATTTGAAATGCATTCAGTGCTGTATCTTCATTTTGGATTATACACTATCCGTCGATCCTCTCTACCGGCGGTCCTCCTGGTCCGTCCGGAGCCGCTCCGTTGTGTGGAAGTGCCGTCACGTGTCCACTGCTTCCAACACAGTCTGACGGTATTGACCAGAACGATCCACGTGGTGGGCTATACGGCGCGCCGACTACCCTGAGGTTTTCAGCCCGATGATCAGGTCTCTCTCAAAGTCCGTAAGTTGCGTAAATCGACGTCTCTGGCGTCTACCCGGCATTCTTGTCACTCTGTACTCTTGCTTGCGTTGACCGGTGCTTTTCCCTTTCATGGGGCATCGACTACACGTTGGTTTATAAGGCTGTTCGTGCTTGCAGCGCCACCTTAGGGTGTGCGGTCATGCGCACTCGCACCAAACGGGGATAATTTGCATACCAACACGGACTCTAGCAATTTTCAAAGTTTC
Organism: Macrothele yani; assembly: GCA_039090855.1. Taxonomy (NCBI): domain Eukaryota; kingdom Metazoa; phylum Arthropoda; class Arachnida; order Araneae; family Macrothelidae; genus Macrothele; species Macrothele yani. The sequence continues at coordinate 96,002,332 of CM077007.1, read as the reverse complement.
GCGGTTGTAGCGTGTTTTCTTTAGGTTCGCAAATTTCATTGTCCGTGAGTGTATTACGCGTTGTTGTTCATGTAATTGTTCTGCCGCGTTTCGATCTAATTTCTCTAACTGTTTTCTCACAAAGTTGGTGGCCGCCCCGGTGGCGCAGTGGTCTAAGGCGCTGGCCTCTGATCATTCGCCCGTAAGGGGTCCGGGTTCGAATCCCGGTCAATCATGGATGTTGTGTTTGTCTTACGGCACTGGCTCTCTCCCTTCCCTGGAACCAGTGACCCTAAATTAGGGACGGGCGACTGCTTATAGCCCATTGAGTTGCTCACGGTGGTCGTTAAACCTCCAATCAAAAAAAAAAAAAAAGTTGGTATTTGTGTTTGTAACAACTTTTGCACATGAGTGTATTATCTTAATGGTAAGTTTGTTTCCTTGTAACTCTAAGCTCTGAGCTCGTTAGGTTTAGCTTTGAGGTTTGACTGATAGCTTCACTGTAATACACTTACGACTTACTGAATTAGTTTTAAGTCTTATAGCTTCTTTTCGTTGAACCCGGATCACTTCAATGCTTGCTGCAGCAGAAAATCTTAACTAGGCGGTAATATCTAATAAGACACTTCCAACTAACGATCCGCTTGAATAACAAAACAGTACTTACTGTAAAATCCACTTCTTTCTTGTCTCAAGTAGCACGTCAACTTTGTAAATCTTCACTCAAATCAATACAAGGATGGTTCATAATAACATTCAGCTAGAACAATCCTCTCTGCCATTCACAGTCAGTAGTACACAACTGTTCGCTCGCTTTTAAGCAATTGTAAGACGCATATAAACTTTTCCTCAGAATATCGAACATTAGAACAACAAAGTAGAACATTAACCTAGCTACATTGCCTCAAAACATCGTGCGTGATAACTTGTGACTAGAGAACATAAAGTGTAGCAAAAACAAATTGTACTTGAAATATTGCAACAATAGCTCTTATCTCTATTACGTGTTGTCTAATGATCTGATATTATGTTGTTGCCAAAATTAAATTCATCGAGAGAGAAAATGTGGTGCTAAGCTTAGAAAAACGTTAACGAGAATAAACCAAATTTACATAACAATACAAGAACTCAAAAGGATTTTCAAATTAGTAGCTCACACGATTCTGTCTATGCGCATTAGAAAACGCGCTAATGTTTTCTATATCCTTACCATCGAAAAGTGTAAATGTCCTTATAACATTTGGCGATGTAAGTGCGAAGAAGAGAAAAATGGGGAGAGAAATCGTGTGTAATATTCATAAGCATTGTCGTTTGATTTAAAATTGATAACTCCCCGGGTGGAGCCAGTTGGTACAACAGCATCGACCTAAAACTTGCCGTGAGGGCTCGTACTTAAGTGGAACTCGTTGGCATGCACCATTTGCTGTTCTTATTCAGAGTTCATAGCAGGAACGTGGGAAAGGTCTTGCGGAGAGCAAGATGAAGAACTGAACTTTTTCTGTGAGCGTTTTCCTAAAATCTTTCTTCAGCTCATCATTTTCTGACTTTGTCCACTGTGCTACCTAATTTACGATATTAAAGAAAAACGACAGCCGTGAGTTGGAGAGGGGGTGCAATGAAATGTTGGGGGAAGGGGGGTTACGTGGTTGTTTTTTAAGCCTGCTGTCGATGTCCGTCAGCTAAGCAGCATATTGGTTGTAAGCGTGATAGGATCACATCACAGAATTTGGGGGAGGGGCGAAATGTGTATTCTGGATGGGTTGCGGGGAGGGGGGCTTCGTAAGATTAGTAAAGGGGGAGGAGGTATGAGAAGTTTTTAGCCAGAAGCTGCAAAGAGAAAGAGAGAGAGAGAGAGAGAAACGGGGACAAAAAATTTGAGGGGAAGACGATGATTTAAGAGCTTTGTTGAACATATAATGGCCACAGCGCGGAACCTTCTCACTGACGTGTTTTTCGTGCTCTCCCCATAAATTATCCGCAGAACAATGTCAAACGTGACCTGCTGCCAGACAGCCCGCTTCCTTCAATCATTCTCGGTTGCGTAAACGTCCAAAGAAATGTGGCACTTGGCAGGGAGAAAGGATTCACGACCCCCCCCCCCCCCTCGTTCCTCCTCCATCCATCCAGTAGTTCCTATCCCTCTGCTTTTCTTTCTTTTCCTTTATTTCTTTCTCTGGCTTTACCATCGTTCTCTCTTTTCGGCAAAACCTAGCCATTCCTTGAGAGCCTTCATAATTCTTAGCACCAGCATTGGTTCGTTATCTGGTGGACAGAAAGGACTATTGTTTACCGGAATCGATAATGGGCTGAAGAGAAGGGGTTTAAGAGCGAATAGCCCGGAAGGGGAATGATAGTCATCCCGGGAAATGCCTTCTTTCTTTTTTTTTTTTTTTTTATTCTCTTTTTCTTTCCTCAAAATGCTTCATTTTCTTCACATTGTCTTCATCGGCACCAGCGCGTGCGCGCGCGGTTCGCTCCGTGCTGTCTTCTGTGTCACAGCTCCAATTCCTCTTCGTTCCCTTCAGTGCAGTGGGTCCCCTGTTTTGTTTGCTTTAAACTTTCCGTGCGTCTTTCTTTTGATAAATGAATGCGGAGTTTAAAGGATCTTTTGTAGCAGTTTAAGGAATTTTTCTTTTTATAAAAAAAAAAAATAATAAAAGAAATCGAGAGAGAGAGAGAGTATCCTTTCAGTGCCCTGAATTCAATCGTAATTATTTTATTAAAAGGCGCTTCCTGAGAACGATATCTTTCAGTGTACAAAACTTTGTAGAAATGCATGCTGTCGTTGAACAGGGAAGATCAGTGCCAGCCAGTAAGCCCTAATTTTTTTAAAAATACAGTCGATGTCTTGTTCATCCGCTCGTGGTTCCACTACAGGTTTTGAGGTTTCTATTGGATTGATACCTTTCGCAAAGAAGTCTTCTGTCTAGACGGGGTTAGCTGGGAATTTCACTCCCTCTCGAGTTCGTTTGCTGTTGCAGCTTTTACAACACGAAAACAGCAGCAAACGCACTTGCAAGTTTTAATCTACAGTTTATTTCTAACTAAAGGTTATTACTAGGCGGAATATTGTATGTCTTGAGATTATCTTTGCTACTTACTTACACTTTCACTTATTTTGCTACTCATTCTCTTTTTAAATCATCGCCTTATGTATTTCCCAGTTTCCCTTGCATCAACTCATTCTACCGCGCGTCTCTAGTCCCGAGACTCGAAAAGCACGTCTGCCTCCTAAAACTTCTCTGCCTGACTCGCCAGATTCCTTCTCTGTTTTGGCCCCTCATTCTCTCCTTTTGTAAAGAAAATTGGCACCACAAGAGCAATGAAATAACTAGGTAGTCTGAGATTACTTTCGTTCACCGTGTTACTATTTCTTGAAGGCATAGTTAAAAAAGACAGCAATAAAACTCTTAGCTGAAAGGGCTCCCCTAACGAACAAAGTTCGAGTGCTCCGAGAAAAGCGTTAGAACGGCTACTAATGATCATTTGCTATGGTGATATCTCCATGATGGCGATGTGAATTTCCTCTAATTGATTGTAAGATGGTGACAAATAGACCTACTATTTTATATTACATCCTCGGTGACGAATAATTCGCAGTATCAGTGCAGCAATAGATACGCAGTGAAATACTCTATGATCACATGCACTTCCTACGTAACGGAATGAAAAATCACATGAGATTGATAGTTAAAGTAATTAATTTAAAAAAAATAATGACATTTTGAAGTTTGGCAAATTGTAATACTGATACTCGTTAAGAATGTTTAATAATAACTTTTAGTTTAATATCATAACAGATAGTGATGTTAATTTTATTAATCTTTAGTGTCATGCAAATACTCAAACCTTCATTTTAATGTTTTTAATGCTGGAAATATGTGGTAACCTTCTTTAGAGTACAGATATTCTTTTGTTTCATAGGGTTCCAGTATGTCTTCGTTATTAGGCTGGTTGCGGACAGGATCTTTTAGGAGACGAATTTCAGTGAGCGCTGTGCGCCGGAGTTTATGGCACTTCTTTTTTATATGGCCTGTGTCTGCGCTCGAAGTTTGAAAGTGTGTTCAACGGACAAAAAGTTTATTGGTTTGAGGAGATCGTGTTTGCGGAGGTCAGCGTCCGGGGGCTAGAGAAATGGAATACGTCGAAGAGGCGAAGAAAGGGGTGGGGGTGGGGGTTGCTTAGGTCATTTATTAAAATGAAAGTTTCTAAGTATTTATTTATAAGACACTACATATTAGTAAAAATTAACATCGTTTTTCTTTAGTCTGTGACATTAAAATTTTTAATTAAACATTATTAACAGGTATCACTGTTACAAAAGTAAAAGCATTAATATTTTCGCTATCAATCCTAATAACTTCGTACACGTGGAAATGAATAATTCCTAGTTAATGTACTTTTAGAAACGCCTACATCATCAGCCACGGGGTGTTTAATTCGAATGCCCTCCTGATATCTTTGCGTTTATTTATCACATTCGATATACCTACCTTTTTTATAAACTTCAATTTTGTCTACCTTTATATACCTACCTTTTTTATAAACTTCAATTTTGTCTGTTTAGCATTTTCTGCGCATCTTCCAAAGAATTCGAATGGACAGAACCCTACGTATCATTATTTTATCTACAAAAGAAATGAAAATGTGAGAGGGAATATATTTATGTTGTTTTTGGATATTTTCGACAGCCTAATGATTGCACATAAGTTTGAAAATTAGGATCTTCTTATTTCTCTTCGGTTTATTAGGGGAAAGACATTTGAAGTCAGAAATTTCGACATTTTATTGTAATTTCTATCTTTCTAAACTTAGTTTTAAGTTTTCTTATTGGTATAAGTTAAGAAGTATGACATCCACGTATAGTGGAAGCTGAGTTATACGATTTCCAGTTACACATTTCTCAGTATGATACATATTCTGCTCTAGTCTCGATATTTTACTTTAGTTTCTACCGCTTTTTCAATTCAGTTATACATAATTCATTTACACGCTTTTTTGCGACTATTCGTTAAATTCTGAATTAGATAATAATGAAACGCATATATCGTATTAAATCCATTTATTTTTGTGTAGTCAGCACAAAGATTCGCCAAGCTTTCGCACTCCACTGGGAGGCTTTTTCAAGGCAATGGTAGACATAAAAATTCAGGGAATTGGAACACGTAAAGAACGAAGACGATTTTTGAAAATAACGTGGGTGACATCACGAGCATATTACATGAATTTTTATCACGCAATTATACGGTGCGTCGCAATATGTTTTCATCTTTTAATAACGCCTGCCAAACCATTGGTAGTTCAGTAGAGACTATACCACTGCATATCATTTTGCTGGATAGGATTTCCACTATTTCCCTGATGACAGGCGCTTTAAAATTCGTGTAAGGGGCAATCTTTCTAATATTATTCCATACAGGAGCGGCAGAGCAATGCATGACTTCTCTGGCGAGGGCTGTATTCTACATGTCCTGGTTCACACTTCGTACGTGTTCTTTACATCTAGGGTCCAAGGATCGCTTTGTCATTCCGATATATATCTTTTCCGTGTTGTATAATGTTTTATAGCGGATTTAATACGCTATATGCGTTTCATTGTTATCAATATCTGGTGTATTGAAAATAAGTTCTGAATTACAAATTATCAAAAATGCACCGCTCTTTGAGTCTTTTATACGTATCCCTATATGTTACAACTTGGAAAGAATTGAGATAGCGTTTTTTTTTTTTTTTTGAACCCCCCATGAAATAGATAATGCAATTTAAAATTTACTAAATATCATTCATTCACAGTTCTCCATCTTTTCTGAATTCAAGAAATTTGAAACAAACAAAGATCAGTGAATGTTTTACTCCGTAGTGAACAATCTGCTTGAAAAGAGAGAAATCAACTAGTGAACAATCTGCTTTGAAAAGAGAGATGCTTATAAGTATAGAATGTGTATGTAAGGGCATTAAATATTAAACAAAATCGAGCTCGGGTTTACTTTTTCAAAGGGAAGGCTTTTTTTATTATATTGAAAATATGAAATCGTACACAATGTCTTAACCTAGTTAACATAATGAAATTAGAATAAAAAAATAATACAAAAGTTAAAATACACTTAGATTTAAGGTATCAAATAGCTCATTCCTCTACATATGTATAAAATGTCTTACATTATTAATGAGCGTAATCTAAAATTACGTTTCCCTTTTTATTTTCTCTTTGGAGGCATTCGAAATTCTACAATAGTATTTAACATTTTGAAATTTCATTTTTACGTTTCTTAAGGCCACGCCCTAGAAAAACGCATAACCAATGCTTCACTGTATGTGGTGTTTAAAGAAAAACAAAATTCTCCTTTAATTACGTAGTATATTCTAATTTGAGACAAGTTTAACGTATTTTCGTTTCTTTTCTAATGACAAAAAGTTTTGCCATTACTGGTTTGGCATTGTTTGTGAAGTTTGAAGATTAGTTTCAGACGGTGTTTTATGCGTTTCTTTTTCAATGATCTGTTTGCATCGGAAGATCATACTTACTGTTTCTCCACTTAGTAATTTCCGGTTGATGAATTGCAATAGCAAACTGCCATGGCTGAATTGAAAGAAAAACCCGCGTGGTAATGAACTCCAGCACATTAGACCAAGGGTCTGTGTGGGTTGAAACGTATCATCGGCTACATCACGAGTGGGAAGCCGAAATTCCAATGAATACTTGTATTCATGACATTTATTCTCACTCCTTTATACCCTACTTTTGTCCGATTTATTTTCCCATTTATCCCTCATTAGCTGCAAGCTGTGAGTGCGTTTCGGTGTAAACTACAAAATGGCGTTACAGAAATGATAATTAAAAGCGCTAGTTTAAATGGTTTTACAATAAATCTTGTATATTTTCAGCAGTTACTACTCTAAATTGAGTTTTAACGTTTTTATTATATTTTTTTCCAGGCAGAAAGTCTGGGCCACATTTTGTTTTTCTTACCGTTATTTGTTTTCTGTTTAGGGCGCTTTGTTTCTCGTACCGTTGTAATGTCATTGTGTCTTCGTTTAGATTACGTGTGAGTAAAAGAAAATAATGTGTCTTCTCATGTAACATTATACATTCTAACATTTTGACCACTTATCTAATAGCGTGTTGGACCGCCTTTCGCCGTTATCACCGCTTGCACCCTGGGTATCATCGATTACACATGAACGCAGAAGGTGTCCTTCGTATTCCGGGCAGAATGACATGCCGGAGCTCGGTGGCGAAGCGAGACACTGTAGTGGACCAAAAACAGTTTCGTTCACTACTTTCCACAAATATTCGACGGGATTCAAATCGAGTGAATCTGTATGTCACGGGAGTACACGAAATGCTTGTACATGATTCTAGGGCAGCCCCGGTGGCCGAGTGGCACGAGGCGCTGGTTCGTAACCAATCGTCCGAAATGGGTCTGGGTTTAAATTCAAGAGGAGGCATGTTTGTCTTACGGAACAGGCGCTCTTCCTTCTTTGGAACCAGTGGCACTAAATTAGGGACGGGAGACTGTTTACACCCCATTCAGTCGCTCACGGTCGACGATACCCTCCGCCCCACCAACCGCCTAAATTGATATTCTTATCTGTTAGCAGGGTCTTTTTTTTAATATAGTATGTGAAAGATAATCACGAAGAAAACAGTAAATTCACTTGCGTTATTAATTCTATTAATACTATTTATTGTCAGCTAAAGCTTTTTATGTTCGTTGTCCTGGTTGTCTTAGTTATGCAATTATTTACTAGTACTTTACTTTCAGCAGTTGCGCTACTTATTTATTTCCCTATTCGTCGTCCTTCGCATCTCCCTTGCATCATATCTTTCGCGCTACAGGAGACCGTCCTCTGTCTTTTAACCTCCTCTCGCGACTCCTGTGTCCGATTAACCATGGCATTCCTTTCCGATTTCGCCCCTCGCTAACCTCTGCTTTGTAGGAAATGCATAGTGACGCCTCAAAAGCAATAAAACAATTTCGTAGTCTGGATTCGCTTTCCTTCCACGTGTAACTGATCGCTGCTGAGGATATCATTTTGAAAGAGTGCATTAAAACGCTTCACCAACATACAATGCTCAGATACTATATACGAACGATGAAGAAACGGGTTTATGTACGCCCAATTAATGTGAAAGACGATAAAAAGTGAACTCCGTTTATTAGGCGTATAAAATAAGGGTATCAAGAGATCCTTATTTTTTTATCCCTTTATTTTATACGCCTAATAAACGGAATTCACTTTTTATCGTCTTTCACATACAATGCTCGATTGCTCTAGAAACGCTGTTTGAAACCTTACTAATGATTATTGCCTCTGCCGATTGGCCGTTGACTGGCGTCGTCGAGAAATTCTCCTATGCTAACTGCAAGGTGATAACAAAAGAAGAAAAAAAAAGATATACCATTGCGTATTTGTACGAGTGTTCATTTAACGAATAATTTCCAACTTCTACGTAACAGATCATTACCGTACAGAGTTCAGTGCCATCCGATATACAATATTGCGCTGCGCTCTTGGGCCCATTGACGCCCTTGCGCTGATAAACACATATCAACCAACCAACACTGGGCAACACGTGGTCCGAAACAATGCCTAGGTAAGATCTGGGTGTAAGAGCGTGTTCAAAGAGAATGAGAGTACCCAATGGTGTTCACGAGAACAATTATCATGCCATGATACCTCCGCCGCTGGCTTGTTTCCGTACAATCCTTGCAGTCTTTCAGTTGCTCACCGCACGGCGTCGCATACGGACCCGTCCATCGGCATGCTTGAGAGTGAACCTGGACTCGTCGGAGCGAGGGACTCCTTTCGGTGTTAATGCTCCAGATCTGTAGAAGACGGTTGGTAAACACGGGAACATGCAAACTTGAATGGGTTGCCAACTGCAAGACCCCATCCGCAAGATTATGCGCTGGATTGTGTGCTCGGAAATGTTTCTCTTTGTATCGTGGTTATAGCCGGTTGTTGACTAAGTTAACGCGACCCGTTTTTTTGTACCCAACAATACATGCCAATCAGCATTCATCTCAACCGGTAGTGGTCACCCCTTTCCGGCACGTTGGGTTGATGTGTGCTCCTCTTCGGGCTATTTACGTCACACCTTTACTACGGCGACCCTCGAACGGACAACAATGCCTGCGGTTGCTGAGATGATGGTCCCTCCCGGAGATAATCATTCCATCCTCCCGCAGATAATTATTCTCAGTTGAAATTCTGTCGCATGGGCATCGTATTTGCTAACTGACACAATCTAAATAAAATAAATAATCACGATAGGCTTAGAAAGTAATTCCCGTTCAGTTGTATAGTTTGAAAAATTAAATAATTAGAAGCCGGTGAGAGTGAAATAATGGGGAAAAGTGTGAAATTAAATCGTAGGGATATGCTACAAAGGGAAAGGGGGATGTTTTATTCTTGTCCTTTATAGTTAAGTAAAAATCACCTTTCAACCCTAATAAGTTTGAGCAACACAATGTACAACAAAGAAAAGGAGCAAAGGCGGAAGAGGAATAATTAGAAGAAGTAAAAATCCTTTAATTCAAGTATTAATAGCCGCCCCGGTGGCGCAGTGGTCTGAGCGATGGCTTCTGATCATTCGTCCGAGATGAGTCCGGGTTCGAATACCGATGAGGCATGGATGTTGTGTGTTTGTCTTACGGCATTGGCTCTCTCCCTTCCCTGGAGTCGGTGGCCGTAAATTAGGGAAGGGCGACTGCTGAGTTGAGTTGCTCACGGTGGTCGTTAAACTATCAATCCAAAAAAAAAAAATTAAAAAAATCCAAGCATTAATAAAATTTAACTGACACGTTCTGCCAGTGGCGTCTATATAAATTCTGCGCTGGTTGGTGACGTCAGAGCTACGTACTGTAGAACGCGTCTACTAGTGCAGACAGGGGTGGTCATAAGGATCTAATCCATGATGCAATGATTCTGTTATGTTATATTGTCCCGTACGGGATAATACTTTTTCATGCGTTGTTCTTCAATTGGAAAAGCTCAGTTCCAACCAATGAAATTTTAATGAAGCACATACACTGTCCAGTCAAAAAATTATGACCATCCCTGATGTAAGAAGAAACCGTAACCAGCAACCAGGTGGCGTGCGTTGCAACATACGCAAATCATGTAAGGCATTTAAAAGGGCACGAACTCGCAGACGTTATGCAGTTTCGCGTGAAAATGGGAAAAGGACGTGACGTGACCTAACAGAGTTTGATAAAGGAATTATTGCTGAATGGTGGTAACCATTACAAAAATGGCCGATATTGTGGGCTGTTCACGTGATGCAGTTGTTAAGGGGTTCCAAGAATGGAAGGAAAACGGCAAGCCCTCGGTGATCCAGGTAATAGCGGACTCCCACGGAGCATTGACGACCGTGGGCACCGACGGATATCCCGACCAATATGATCCAACAGACATACCACAGTAGAACAACTGGCCAGAGTATTTAATGCATGCACATGGAGGAGAGTATCGTAGACCACAGTCCAACGAACTCTATAGGTCTCCAAAGCTGCCGTCCATTTAAGGTACCCATGCTGACGGCCAGACATCCACGATTACGGCGTGACTTAGCATTCGAGAGGAGGCATTGGACCATCGAATAGTGGGAGAAAGTCGCCTTTTTCAGACGAATCACGTTTTCTGCTTTGTCGTGTGCATGGTGGATGGAGAGTACGGCGAATCACTGCTGACAGAAATCACCCCGACACGGTTCTCGAGAAGAAACAGGGAGGAAGTGGCAGTGTGCTCGTGTGGAGTATGTTTCCCTGGAATCTATTGGGAGCAGTCCTCTTTCTAGATTTCACGATGAACTGTTGAGGCTGCCTGTCCATTATGGCGAATCAGGTGTTCCCATTCATGATGACTGTCTATCCCGATGGCATGGATTGCTTCCAGCAAGATAATGCTACTTGCCATGTAGCTATGCGTGCGCAAGAATGGTTTAAGGAACATTCCAATGACTTTAGCTTACTCTCCTAGACACCGTATTCGCCGGACATCAATCCTATTCAACATCAGTGGGACTATCTTGACCAACAGGTCCGACGTATGGATCCACTAGGAAATCATGCCAAAAATACATTCATCGTCAGATTATATTTTTGTCCGACCTTCCAGCAAGATAATGCCTCTTGCCGTGTTGCTATGCCTGTGGAGACTGTTTTGAGGAGCATTCCAGTGACTTTAGCTTACTATCCTGGCCACGGCACCACCCGGACGTTAATCCCATTGAACATCTGTGGGGCTATCTTGACTAACAGGTTCGACGTATGGATCCACCACCAATGACTCATGATGATTTACGAGAAGCTGTGGTGTCTTCATGGTATAGCATCCCTATTAAAAAGTTCAGAGGTCTCATTGAATCAATGCCACGCCATATATCTGCGGTACTGGCGACACGAGGAGGTCATACTTCATACTAACAGGTGGTGATAATCTTTTGACTGGATTGTGTATTTACATTCATTGCCCCTTTACACTATTTAATCAGATTTTCAATATGTGTAGACAAAATTGGTTGTGAATCGAAGGAGATGGAAGAAGTTTGGGTTTTTACAGACTTCTAACCTACAATATTTGTCCAGATCATCTAGTAAACTTTAGGAGTAAAGTTACTCCGACGTTGCGAGTACTAGCTAGCGAATACGAGCATTTCGTCGGAATAAAGTTACTCGATTATGGCAGTCATAATCTGAACCGCACGCGAGTGCGTGTTTTCCTCATTGAGCACAACCAGTGGTGCGTGTAGGTAGATATTAGGTCTGATAACCAGTGCCTTTTTTCATGAGATAAAGGTACGGGAACTCTTAACTATAAATTGTTTGGTAAAGGGATGGGGGTGTCAAGGGGGTTGACTTAATAAAAAGCAACTGAATTTCTTAAACATTGTTCTTTAAGCCTTGTTATTGTTGCGCGGTACAAAACGCAAAAGCATGATTTACATGAGTATATTATATTAAATTATTATATTAAAAAACAATATTGCGTAATTGTATAATTCATAGCAAATGCTGAAATTAAAATCTAACCAAGCTGGCATTAAAATTACCCACGAATGAAAGTTAAATTTGCACTAAGGATTACAATACACTGAGGAAAAGAAGGGAACTGCATTTTAGTCCAAATTTCGTTCAGCTCTTGAGATATTACTGCTTTCTCGCTCGCTCCTTGCTTTTGGTATTCTCTGCCGAATGGTGTGCTCGAAGGAACCACGATCGGAAGTATAAGACCAAATTGAGTTAGCGGAGGCCCAAGAGAGTTCTTATGAATAATAATGAGGTTATTTCTGTGATTGAAAGAGAACTAGAGTATATATGAAATTCGTCTGAGAATATCCCCTTTCACATTCGTTAGAAGATACAACAGTGATTTGCAAAGTTCACTAGAGATGAGTTCAGGCTCAATTTTAGGAGCCCGGGTCCAAAGGCCTGGGGCCCTGGTCCCCTCGCTTTCTTTGATTACATGGTTTGCGGGCACGGGTTCTCAGAAAATTTTTCTTAACAAGGCTTGCATTATGCACAATCCAAAGCTATGGCCCAATCAAGGATTAGTTTAAAAATCATTAATAAAAAAGTTTAAAAAGTTTACTTCAGCTAATCCACTTCATAATATTAATATGTTCTTCGAAACACTATACATAAAAGCCAATGTTCTGAAATGTGGACTAGAAAATAAATAAATAATCGATGCACATGCCGTTCGACTATACCAGGGGAATCAGCGATTTTGCCAAAAGCTAAAGATAAGAAAATCTTTTGCAAACACAAAATATTCCATTCTTTATTTCTTTTAGATTTCTAAATTTACTTTTATTTTGAATAAATTGCGTTACAAAACATACAACTCTTTACAGACAGTCGCACGTGTTTTAAATTTTGACTCTAGAATGCTAAACTTTGCAATATAATTTACATATATTCTAACTGGTAAAGATAGTTTACAGTGATGTAGTAGAACATAAAAAAAGCATGTAAGAAAATTTCCAAAAAAAAAAAAAAAAAAAAAAAAAGAAACGTATGAGCGTTCTAAACCAGATTATTCTGCATTTTGTAACATTTACACAGCTTTGTACTTAAGTGTAATTACCACGATATTATTCTGTGTGTGTGTAGTTTCCAGCAAGTTCATCATGAAAATTGCTTACTGTTTAAGCCTCTCGAAACTCCTTAAAAAAAAAAAAAAAAGAATTACATCTAATGTTTCAGCGCCTTGATCTTCTTTCCTCTAACTCTTGACCTGCTGCACTAAACACACTCACTGGCTGGTATACATAGTACACGTCTCGCAATGGCAGCTAGCTTAGGAAATTGAGAATTCTTCCACCACGGTAACTAATCCACAGCTTCAAAGTGTGTTTCTCCCATGCGCAATTCTACATAATTACAAATTTCATATGAATCAGGATCATGAATTTCAAACTCATCTTCCAAATCTTCAAATAAGCATGCTGATTTTTTTTTCCGGAAAAAAAAAATCAGAAAAATTAAAAAAAAATCATTGCTGAAGAAATCAAGCTGCAGATCTAGAAGTGGCACCACCCGTGTTTTTAACACTAGAAATTCTTTAATTTTTGGTAGCCAATTATAACAATAATATCCAGGGAATTGTTTTTTAGTTACAGTTTTTCGTGAAGGTAACTTATAGACAATGAAGGATATATATATAAAGAATTCAGTAATGAAATTCAACATGTGTAATGCCAAATCCGAGCCCGGGTTTTTCGGCTCTTAATTATTCCTGAGCCCTCCCGAGCCTGGGACGCGCCCGGTTTCCGTAGAAGAGCCCGTGCTCGAGCTCCTCTCTAAAGTTCACTTCGGGTGTAAAGGTTGCTTAGGTTTTTTTTTTTTTTTTTGAGTTGCAAGTATTCTCTAAAGTTACGAATCATGTCTCTTACATTGAGCTTAAACCTGTTAGATAACTTCTTAATTTCTTGTTAACTATATAGTATATTTCCCTTTTTATATAATGTATCACTGCACAAAAGTTGTACAGGAAAGAAACTTTTTAGTGCACAACTTGAAAAAAAATCAAACGCAAAGGGTAAACTCCTGACATCTCTCTACCATCCATGTTACGGTTGTTATTAATTAGACTAAATAATTACATGTTGTTACATGTTACGGTTATGAAGGTACTTTTAATTAACTAATTACTCTGAAACTTTAAACTAAAAAAAATTTCGTGAAAAAAAAAAAAAATGGTGACAGAAAAAAAAATGCCCAGGTGACATGATTAACGATTTCCTTGAGGAACTCGATCTGCTATAAGCAGTTTAGGACCGTTGGTTCCAGCGAATGGAGGGAGCCAGTGCCGTACGACAAAAACAACATCCATATCTCACCGGATTTCGAACCTGGAATACATCAGGGACGAATGATCAGGAGCCAATGTTCAGACCACTGCGTCACCGGGTCGGCTTGCGAACACTTCCCTCAAGCTTGATGACTATCATTTCGTGTGGAATCCCTACTCGTGCTGTATTGATTCTAAAACTTTAAGCTACTAAGTGACATATATCAAGTACACTGTATGATCAAAAGCGTCCGGAAATCCCTTCAGAGTAATACATTTGTCCATATACGTCAGAGCCATTTCCCATATGGGTATAAAAAGATGCACATGGCAAGGCAAATTCATACTCAAGCATGAACACTAGAATGAGCCATAAGGCATAACTCATTGACTTTCAACGTGGAGCCGTCATGGGATGCCATCTTGGCAACCAGTCAGTTCAGGAAATTTATTCCCTGCTTGCTGCAGTTGCCATGATGAACGATAAGGGATGTTACTGTGAAATGGAAATGTCTAGGGCCGACAACAGTGCAGTCGTGATCTGGTAGGTCACATAAAATGACAGAGCGGGACCACCGAGTGCTAAAGCGGGTGGTACAACAAAATCGCCTGTCCTCGATTACAGCACTCACCACCGAGCTCCAAAATGCTTCTGGAAGAAACGCCAACACCATAATGTTTCGTCGACAGCTGAAGCGAATGGATTTCCATGACCGAGCAGCCTGACACAAGCATAACATCAGCAAGATCAACTTCAAGTGTCGGTTGGACTGGTGTAAAGGTCGGCGCCAGTGGACTCTGGAGTAGTAGAAACTCGTTCTCTGGTGTGATAAATCACGCTTCACCATCTGTCAGTTCGAAGGACAAGTCTGGGTGTGGAGGATGCCAGGTGAACCATACCTACCCAACTGTGTTGTGTCAACTGGGAAGTTTGGTGGAGGAAGCATCATGTTGTGGAGCTGTTTTTCAAGGTTTGGGCTGGTTCCCCTAAAATGACATTCTCGGCAATTCTGTGCTTTCAACATCATGGCAACAGTTTTGTGCAAAGCTTATCCTATACCAACAGCACAATGCCCCGTCCACAAAACGAGGTCCGTGCAGGAATGGCTTGATGAGATGGGCGTGGAAGAACTTGACTGGCACGCAGAGAGCTCTAATATCAGCCCCACGGAACAGCTTTAGGGTGAATTGAAATGCCGACTGCCAGCCAATCTGAACACCCCAACTTCGGTGATCGACCTGACTAATGCTCTTGCCTCAGAATGGAACGCAATTCCCGCGGCAACGTACCAAAATGTAGCGGAAAGGCGAAAAGGCTTTCGAGCAGAGTGGAGGCTGTAATAGAAACAAAAGATTAACTATAACCATACTGATTCGTTTCCTATTACAGGTAGTTGGTGGATATTCAAGTGTCCGAATACCTTTGATCAGATAGTGTGTATCTCTGTTTGAATTGATAACTTCAAAAGTCACAACTGGAAATTATGACTTTCTATGATACATCTGGTCAAGCCTGTATTGAACAGCTCTGCGTGGCTCTGCAAAAGAGTTGAGCGTATTTGCGAAAGCCCCGCATTTTTCTGAAATTGAGAATGGGTGCTAGTGAAAAATAAACCTGTTTTCCCAACGGTTCAAACATGATTTTTTTAGAAACATGGACGCAGAAAATACTTAAAATTCCCTGAAAGGACGAAATTCATTGGTAAATTTCTTCAAAATCGAGTGCTTCTAATTTCTAAATAACTATAAACCTGAACATTGATGACCGTGATCAACCAATAATTTGAATTCTTGGATGCGAATAAGCTATTAAAATTCCTCAGCTTTATGAAAAAACACATGGAGATTAAACAAGTAAAAGAGAAGTATTAATGCATTGTTTGTAATTAAAGTATTACCGTAAAAGTGTTGATTAAGTTTACGTAGCTCATTAATTTGTTTTCGTTTTGTTAAAAATGCTCTTGTAAATCTAATAATCTAGCTATTTTTAATAAATGTGTGGAACAACCAAGTTTCAAATTATATTTCAGATCTTAAAGAGGCATTTTGTTAATTAATGAATAACCATAGCATAAAATAAATGCAATTAAATGTTGTGGTTACGTAAGATTAAAAGCTGCTATAAAAAATAAAAAACGTTAACTCAGAGATTGAAGTAATAAAAAATAACTTTAATATTCCACAGCCGGGCCTGATAGTGATTGTAAGACCCAAACCTGATGCAGTCAATTGAATATCCAAAACTGACTGCAGACAGTTTATAAAAATGTCACCTTTTCCAGAAATTTCAGGTGTCGATGGATTGTGAAATGAGTCACAATTGAGTTTGTGGAAAAGTTCTTTTAACTACAGTTGTGAGAATGTGGCTCTCAGTAGTTTGGTGCTAAATTCCACAGGTTGTCTGGCCTTGCATCATTTGACAAGTTGTAGTCGCTATAGACCAGACCTGAGCAACAACGATCACAATACATTGCACTGAGATCTGTTCCTCCATTGGCAGTTTTGAATGTATTTTCGTCTCATTTTCATCCTCCTTAGGTTCCGTTGAGTCGAGGTCGACTTCTGCTTAATATACAAAGGTCGTTCCATAAAAACTGAGAGTATTGAGTTGGCAACTGTGTGAAGGGAAAAAATAACCAAGCAGACGACTAACTGAATTAAGAAAGTATCTATGGCAACAATTATTAGCCGTGGCAGACGATTCTGGTTTTGTTATTGCGCAGTTGTTTAAGGTACGTCTGCATTTCGCCATACAGCTATGGAGCTGAGTGATTCAGAGTTAAGAAGTGAAATGCGTTGTGGGAAAAATTTTTGCTATCCTTTGGGTAAAACAGCTCCACAAACAGTTGATTTAATGAAAAAAGGTTACAAAGACAAATGTTTGAGTGAGTAAACGATATTTAGATGGCACTATGATTTCAAAAAAGAGCGTTTGTCGGCAGAACTCGCTCCTAGGTCTGGTCGACCTGAAAGTGTTGTTACGGAGCGTATTGTTAACACTGTTTGGGCAATCCTACAAGAAGATTGACGAATGACTTGTGAAGACATAGCGGCGTCAACTGATATTTCAAAAACGTCGGCATTCCGCGCGACAAATTATTGCTGCATCGTGTGTGTTCCAGATGGGTACCTCATCGCCTAACGAGAGAGCAATTGTTAGCCAGGGTTCAGGTGTGTCATGAGTGGAAACAAATGATTGCAAAGGATCCAAACTTTCTAAGCACAGTAATAACTGGCAATACGACATGGGTGAACTATTTCGACCACCTCACGAAGCACGCAACGAGTGTCTGGAAACACACAGGCTCGCCTCCTCCGAAAATAGTCCGCCAAACCAAATCAGCTGGGAAGGTGATGATGATAATTTTCTTTGATCATGAAGGTGTAACCTACCAGCATGCCATTATTCCACGAATTACTGTCAATGCTGAGTGTTACATTTTAGTCTTGAAGCGTCTGCGATGACACAAATCAATTAAACGATCGGAACTGTTGGGCAAGTGGACCCTACGCCATGATAACGCCCGCCCACATATAGCTGCTTGTTCTCAACAGTTTCTTACAAAATGCAGTATTGAAATCATGCCACAGCCTGCCTACAGTCCTGACGTCGCCCCGTGCGATTTCTGGTTGTTTTCAACAATGAAGGAGAAGTTCCGTGGCACAACATTCAACACAGATGCTGACGTTTTTCAAGCTGTACAGGGGTCGCTAAAGGAGCTTGCACAAAATGCCTTCGCCACATGCTTTGAAAAGTGGACTCAACGATGGGACCATTGCATACCATCCAAGGGAAGAAGATACTTTGAGAAAGAATAACATATATTTTGCTGTACCTATATTTCTTCATTTTGTGGGATTTTATTTTCAGTTTTTATTTAACGGTTGTTGTATTAACAGCAGTCCCCCTCCCCCATGTCAATCTGTTGATCTTCGAGCTTTTCCAAGGACATTCCGCAGGTATGTTTAATTCCATCCATCCATCTTATTCTGTCTGCACCTTCTTCTGCTTCCTTCAAGTTCTCCAAGCATGACTAATTTTTCTAATTCCGTCATTAGTATTATCTTTTCCTTAAAGTCATAAAACATGATATTCCTATTGTGTTCCTTTGAAACTCTATGGTTGATAGCAGGAAAACTCAACCTTCACAAAACAACATATTGATGTTTTTTACCCCTCAGGCATCAGGAAAACGAGGATGCTGGAAACCTGTGTTAGTAGTCACACGCATTCCGCTGTCACCATCCAAAGCGGACAGTTTTTCTGTCACGGATGTTATCACGTATATAGAAACAATGCATAAGAGACCTCTATTTGGTTGCCATCTGCAGGACGCAGGCACGGCAGCTATTCTTGAAACGGATATACCATCAAAGGTTGTTGTAACGCGGCTGTACGGGGACAAGGCGATAATTGCGTTATAGAAATATGCGCGGTATATCAGAATCTGAGCGTGTATTTTATTTGTCTGTGTATGAATTTCGTTTGGAGGACACGATCGAATCCGCGTTATATCCGATTTTGTGGTATAACCGACCGCGTTATAACCGGCTTCCACTGTACCTGCATTTTACGGTCACCAACATGCGGAACTTCATAGAAAAATCGTGTTTGCGAAGTTCTAAGAAGATAGCGATAATGCTGTGAGTTTAAAAATATGAAACACCTCTCTCTCTCTGTGTCACCAACCTTCGGGAGATTGTAAATGGTGAGGCTCTGTAAAGTTCTTAAAATTTTATTTGCAGATTGTACGGTTTTCTCTTAACCAGGGTATTTGTATTTAATATTTTATTGCCCTAAATAAGAGCGCGAAGCCCACGAAGGAGTTGATCCCTCTCATCCCAACAAACCTAGCTTTCCCACATAACAGCCGTATTGTTTGAGCTGGCTTGATGGTCTTCTCCAGATGACAGAACAACACATCGGTGACTGTTTTTTTGTTTTTGTTTGGGGATGTGACGACCACTGTGAGCAGCGCTGACTGTTTTTTTACGCTTTCCAACCGTAAATTGAAGAAGCGTATATGCTCCAGCTTTGTCCGTCCGTCCGTCCGCGCGATAACTGGCGTAAAAATGGTTCGATTTCGATGAAATTTTAGTATGTGGTAGGGGACCACCTAGGGACGAACCCTATTGAAAATGGGACAAATGGGGTCAAAAGTCACGACGTAGGAGCGGAATCATTCCATTGCCCTTATGCGCCATAACTTGCGTAAATATGGTTTGATTTCAATGAAACTTTACTATGTGGTAGGGGACCACCAAGGGACGAACCCTATTGAAAATGGGACAAATGGGGTCAAAGGTCACGACGCAGGAGCGGGATCATTCCATTGCCCTTATGCGTCATAACTTGCGTAAATATGGTTCGATTTCAATGAAAGTTTACTATGTGGTATGAGACCGCCTGGGGACAAACCCTGTTCAAAATGGGTGAAGTTGGGTCAAAGGTTAGGACATAAGATCCGGATGCATTCCATTACCCTTATGCGTCATAACTTGCGTAAAAATGGTTCGATTTCGATGAAATTTCAGTATGTAGTAGGGGACCACCTGGGGACGAACCCTATTAAAAATGGACGAAATGTGGTCAAAGGTCAGGACATAGTATTGCGATCCTTTCCATTGCCATTATCCCATATTATTAAGGTGGACGTCAAGTAATTTTGCTTCCTACACTTCCAATGGAAAAAGTTTTGTATACATTTCCTTCACAATTAATGTGTTCCCAAGGATGAAAATTTGAACATCGATTAAAATAACTTCATATTATAACTTGGAAAACTTAATATGTTCTAAAACATAACCATAATCATATTAAAAATCAATAACTTTTCCTTTGGTTTTGTTGAAACCAGAGAAAAGATGGCACGACCTGTACTTTGATGACGTCAGTGGTCAAAAAAATGTTGAATTGCATAATTATGATTATGTTTTAGAAAATATTAAGTATTGCAAGTTATAAAATGAAGATATTTTAATCGATGTTCAAATTTTCATTCTTGGAAACGCATTAATTGTGAAGAAAATGTGTACAGAAATTTTTCCATTGGAAGTATAGGAAGCAAAATTACTTGACGTCCACCTTAAAGTAGGAATTCTTCTATGTTTGTATGTACATTTTATTTTGAAAACAGCTCTAAGAATTTTGATGAAAGTCGTTAACCTACCGTTTTCTGGTACTAGAAATCGATTTACCTTGATCTAGACTTTAGGAGAATTCGTTCAGTGGGTTAAATAACCACTCCGAATTATAATGTTTTTAGTGATGGCGTTGTTCCATTATTCCATTAATGTTACCAATGCTTAGAAATCTTATGACGTCACAATCTCGCCGCGTTTGAGAATGCTGGCGCGCGGTCACGCCATCTGTCTCATTACGTCACGCGTTGTGTGTGGATCCTATTAAAGTTTTATGACGCACACTTGCGGCGAGCAATGGTCGCGATTCCCATCTGCCCCATTACGTCACTCGTTGTGTGATTGTGTCCGTCCGCACAATAACTAGCGTAACAATCGTTCGATTTCGATGAAATTTTAGTATCTGGTAGGGGATCACCTGGGAAGGTACCCTATTTAAAGTCAACGAAATGGGGTCAAAGGTCAGTACATAGGAGCGGGATCCATTCCACTGCTTTTATGCGTCATAACTAACGTAAAATAGGTTCGATTTCGATGAAATTTTACTATGTTGTAGGGTCTTGCCTGGGGACGAATTCTATTGAAAATGGGCGAAATGGGGTCAAAGGTTAGGACACAGGAGCGGGATCTATTCCATAGCCCTTATGCATCATAACTTACGTAAAAATGCTTCGATTGCGACAAAACGTTATCATGTTATTTCGGAGGTATACCGAACCGGTTCTGTTGAATATCATCGAAATGGGATCAAAGGTCAGGGCACAGGACCGAGATTTATTCCACAGCCATTATTCTCATAACTTGAGTAATGATGTCTGGTATGTTGGAAAGCGTATTATAATCAATGCATTGCATGATTTTACTAACTTGTTTTGTTTTTGTTTGGGAATGTGACGACCACTGTGAGCAGCGCTGACTGTAAGGAAAAGAAAGAATGGAATGAGTGGAAGTGGTTTCAAAGCTCAACCTCAGTAGTGATGCTATTGCGTTTGGCATCTCGTTACCTTCCCCTTTATCCGGTAGAACATGTAGTAGGAGCGCCCTATTTATGCCATTGAACACCTTACTCCATTCCTTAGCCTTACTTTTGGCTCCTAGTGAGAGATTTAGTGAATAACATTTCGAAAAGACCAAATGGTAGTGAAGAAAGAAGGTCAAGCACTCCAGAACAAGTGATATCAAAAGCGATAAATCTTTTTAATTTTATTTTCAAGTAGGGAGGAGAGATATTTTGACTTTTGAACCACTCTATTTGGCGGTCACCTGTCAAGACGATCATCTTTTCATAGAACCGTTGATGACTTTACTGGACAGGTTTTACTGTATATCTTTTGATGATATATTACAGCAGTAAAGCACGTTTTCGAAACTAGATCGCAGATATTTGTTACATAAGCACGTTTTTGAAAAAACATCACTAATATTTCCAAAGTTTTGTATGTTTCACGGTTTTTAAATTTTCAGCAAGGTATGAGTGAATAGCATGTATAATTAAAGAATGAGTAGTGCACAGTTTTTTGAGTAAACCTGTCGTTTTAAAAATGGAATAGTCTTCTTCTCCTAAAAGTGGTTCTTTGTACGTTCACTAACCAGAACGAACGATAAGTAGTAACAGTGATATCTGGAATGAAAGAAAATTGGCTCCTTGCAAAATTGCTGAAGAGATTTAAATTTTGTATGCAGTGCAGCGTTCGAATTACCCAGTGGTCCGCTGGCCATTTGCCAGAAAAAAATATCAATCGGACCACTAAACTATTGATTTTAAGTTGTTGTTTTTTTTTCTTCTAGTTTGTCACCAGTTCAAAAATGAATATCTGTTTCTTTTACCTTGCTGTATGGTTTTCTTTTTAGGCTGCAAACTAATGATAGGTTTAAGAACAAATATTGCTGATAATTCCATTGAAATGATACGTTATTTTCTACATACAATTGTAAATGTCTTGAAATTTATTATTATTATTATTTTTACGGGCCAGTGGGCATTTTGGTGGACCAGTAGTTTGCAAATTCTAACGGTCCGCTGAGCCAGTAGAAGATTTATTTCTAATTCTAACACTGCAGTGTCAATGTCAGCCTCTCAGAACTGGGTGGGCTGTTAGGGTAGCTAAGCATGATGTGAGGGTCGCAAATTTCGCAGTGTTGGGCAGAAAATTTGGCAGAAAAACCTCCGTTCATGTGCATTTTACCCGACGCTGATAATGTTATCCCTAGTAAAAAAATCAGTTTTCAATGAATACTATACGTAGTATTTATTCAATGTACACAGTCGTATCAGAATAATATGACCACCTGTGGAATCACAGTGTACCCGCCCAAGCGCCTCACAGTGTGCACGTGACAAGGTCGACCACACGGAGATATAAGGGACCGACCAGACTGAGGAGCCACAGTGCGTTACGTGAGTACAATGGGCAGAGATAGTGATTTCATGGACGTTCGAAAAGGAATAATCATCGACTACCGCGCCAAGGGTGGAAGCATCTCAGAAACAAGACTTCGTGGGGTGTTCGCGAGGTGCTGTAGTAAGGGTGTATGAAAAATGGACCGTTGGCACACTGAGTACCTCCCGACGTAATAATGGATCCCCAAAGATCATCGACCCCAGAGGAGAACGTCGCCTTCGTCGACTGGTAAAGGGCAATCGACGCGCAATGGTGACCACGCAAATGAACCCTGGGGCACCCAGGTATGTGTCCCCGTTAACAGTAGAGCGAACCCTGTCTGTTACGCATGGGTCTCCGGAGTCGACGCTGAGTCAAGGCACCCATTGTAAACCAGGTCCATCGGCAACGACGCCTGCAGTCCGCATGGGACTACCGTCATTCGACAGTGGAAGAGTGGGAAATGGTTGCCTGCTCCGACGAATCGACGTTTCTAGTCCACGGAAGTGACAGGCGGTGGCGGATATGACGTCAGACACACAAGAACCAACACACGGACACGCTTGTCGGTCACATATAAGCAGCCGGTGGCAGTGTTCATGTCTGGAGGATGTCTTCCTGGTATGACCTGTGACCTCTGGTACCACTGGATGGGCCCCCAAAACGCCAATGGCTACCTGTTCATCCTCGCTGACCACACGCATCCCTTCATGTTGGACGTTTACCCTGGTGGTGATGGTGCTACCAACAGGACAGTGCGCCCTGCCATGTCTCTAACGGGGTGCGTAACTGGTTCCAGGAACACGACAGCGATGCCTCTGTTCTCCCTTGGCCGGGGAAATCTCCGGATCTCAGTCCCATACAGCACTTGTGGGGCTATTTGGATCTACAGGTTCGACGTGCCGACCCACAACCACGTCATCTCCGTTACCTCCGTGTTCTGCTTCAGTTCGAATGGGCACGTGTGCCTCGGGCAACCTTCCATGGTCTCATTGCGTCCATGCCACGCCGTCATCATTCGAGCCAAGGGTGGTTATTCCCATTATCAGGCAGGTGGTCATATTATTCTGATACGACCGTGTATGTAGTATGGGAACCCTGGATAAAAATCTCTATGGCAAATTACTATTCATTTCTTCGCAATTTTAGTTTACTTAAGTCTCTTTTTTTTTTCTTTCATAAGGCTGTTTATGAATTTTAGTTTGCAACCTGACAAGGTCTCTCTCTCTCTCTCTCTCATCGTTTAAAACTATAATTACAAAAATGGTGTGTTCCTACTACTCTGAAATTCGTTCAGAGGACCCCTCCATTTTCCATCGATACAAACAGTAATTGTTAACAAAGAATTCATTTTATGTAACAAAATTTCAGTGAATTCGAGAAATTCACATACATTTATCCAAGTTCCCTAGAATCTTTGATGATTGCCCCCCCCCCTCATATGTTCCAAATGGTTTAATATTTTAGGGGCTAAAAGATGTGCTCAGAGAAGAGTTGGGGGAGAGCTGCTGAAGCCCACCCCAGCCCACCTGTAGCGTCGTGCCTGTTTCTATGGCCCTCACGCGCTGCATCTTTAATCAAAAGTATGAGAATGATGCAAAGAGTGTGGTAGTAACAGCGATACCTGGAATGTGTTCATCTGACGAGAACAGAGGAAAGAAGATTGTTTTTCTATTAATTTTTACTTCCTTGAATAAGAAGACGTCAATGAAAACTTTTTAAGAATCACCACAGCATGATTTGATTGTTCACTTATAATTTACTTTTTTAGGATAAAAGGTGAAAATTCGAAAAATGTGTGATATGGAAACAAATAAAAATGTAACGTATACCTGGTGGAGATTTTAACATAGGAATTAGAGAAATATTCCGTCATCTGGCATATTGAATGTGTTCGTAAAGTTCCTGTTAAAAGAGATTAAATTCCGATACCTGCCAATAAATTACTCTAGCTTTCACAGAATCAGTCGATTAGTTCTCCTACAAGAATATATTTATGTAGGCAAATATTCATGCTTATACATATTTTTTTGCATTCAGGATACCATTGTCGTAGTACGTCATTCTGTCAGAAATCACTGCTTCAAAATTTTTCTATGTTCTCTCGGAAGAAGTGATTTAGACTCTTCACAGGCTTCAAGTCTTTCAACAATAGCACTTTACTTCATATCAAACAATTTTTCATTTAAATAATGCCCAGTAACGTGTGGAGTTTCAGCCGCTATCATCACCTGCCTTCTCCTCATGGGAAAATCAATTTAAAAATCTAAGCATTACTTTTAATGGGATGAGAATCCGAAATTCCATAATGGAAATTATAGGATTCCTATAAAACTTAACTAAGGTGCTTTTTTTATTTCATTCATTCTTTTTTTTTTTTTTTTTTTTTTTTTTCAGTTTAACAGAGAGTTTATGTATTTCACGTATTTATATTACTTTTTGAACATATGATTGGCGGTGTTTTTAATAAAGCAGAGAGGTTGTCATCAGAAAATAATACTACAGATATAATATTTGAAAGACAGGATAACTTAAATTGCACTTGCGAAATAACCCGCTCAGCTGATTTTGCGATGAAAATAAATGTTTAACTCAATGCTAGATGAAGTGATGAATAACGTGTTATTTTTAGATGAAGACGGTGAGAACAAACAGTAAAGTACGAAAATGATGCAACCGGATATTTAGATAATTTAAGAACAAGATATTGCACACATTTAAAACATTTCACTATATTCTAGACTAATCTGAAGTGTTTTTGGAAATGTCGAAGTCAACGAAGATTCCCGCATACACAATACCTCTTTTTGCAAACGTCGAAGACAACGAAGGTTCCCACAAACACAATACCTCCCTCCGTTGCCTTGGATTTTTTTTTACTATGAATTGCACTATATGTTGGCGGTAGAGAGCTAAAAGAGCCTTATTTGGGAAAAACAAGCCATATCTAAATCCAATTGTCCATTCAGATTTGTAAACTTTATGCTTGGCTGGTTCACCGACAGACAAAAAGAAAATATTCAAGATGTAGATTTATGTGGGAATAAAGGAAGCGTTCATGCGCTAACTCAAAATTATGTTGAAGGGTACGCTTCTCCCCGAGTACAGTGCAATTACAGTGTTTTCTAATGGCGTGTACGCCTCTCCTTAAATTACAGTGCAATTACAGTGTTTTCTAACGGACTGTACGCCTCTCTCCAAATTAAAGTGCAATTACAGTGCTTTCTAGCGGAGTGTACGCGTCTCCCCAGAATACAGCGCCACTCTCGTCACCACACCAAGATTCAGAGCTTTTTAAATGGCATGTATGGGATGCAGATTTATGCGGAAATAAAGGAAACTTTCATGCGCAAACTCAAATTTGTGTTATACTGTCACTAAGGGGGTGTAAGCCCATCCACAGTAATTTGTGGAGGATCTTACACCCCCTTAGGGACAGTATAACAAAAATTTGTTACCACTCTAAGTTTCAGAACTTTTAAAGGGTATGTGTAGGATATCAAAGTTTACGAAATCATTTTATAAGAGTTTTCTATTGTAGTTGAGTTCTGGGAAATAAAATGAAAGTAATTTTCTTCAAGTTAATAAGACAAAGTCATGCCTGTTCTTGAGCGGACGTGTTGTTTGCCCCATACTTTTCTACCTTACTCCAAATCACCCCAAGAGTGTACTGTTGTTAAAGGCTGGGGAGACTTATCACGACTCGTCGTGGAACGCAGGAAGGATATTCATCCGCGTTACAGTGCACTCCTTCTGTTTCCTTTCTGTCAAGCAATAAATCTAGCATTGACCCCCACCCACTCACACATCCGACAAGCAGTGAGGATTGTGAATGTGGAGTGTGTTGGGGAGTCCAAACTTCTTTCCGCTATTGCCTGTTTTAAGTTACCTTCCTCTCGAGTTTCTCCAATTGTCAATTTATTGTGTCTCTGTTGTGAATGTTCGGGAGATGTCTTCGTCCCGTCCCCTCCCCCTCTCCAAGTTATATCCCAGCTGAACAGAAGCAGCTCTTGATTGAATAACTTCTCATATCAAATTTATTTCTAAAAGCGTTCTAACTTTTGGATTTTTTTTTTATATAGCAATTGTGTCCGATAAACTGCTGAGCAAACAAAAATGAATTCTTAGCGATAATTCTGCTGCTTTCCGCTTTAAACGGGAGTACTAGTCGAAATCGACGATCAGTTTTTTTTTTTTTTTTTTTAAGAATAAACTCATATCAAGCAACAAATGCAAACTTTACTTGATTGACATAAAAATGCTACAAATTGATTCAAACACTTCAGTGAAGACAATATTTTGAGTCCATATCCATTTTCGACAGGTAATCCAGGTGCATCTTCGTGAGTGATCTTTACTGCAACAGAATCCTTTGATCTTGCTCGAGATAGGGCAACGTAGAGGATACCATGTGAGAAGACTGGTTCTGGCAGGTATATTCCGATTTTAGCAAGTGTCTGTCCTTGACTCTTATTGTCATCGCAAAGAACAATATGATCGGAAATTGAATCCGTTTGATGGTAAAGGGAAAGTGCTGTCGCATGTAGTCAGCGAAATGCGTGGCAAGGTGTGCAACGACCCCTTGTGTTCTCCGCACAAAATTTCCACAGAAATTGTATTTTGGAAGAGCGACTTTACAATCACACGTGTGCCATCGACTAAACATTTCCTTGTGTTCAGGTTAGTGATTTTTTTTTACTATTTAACGACCACCGTGAGCAACTTAACCGGCTATAAGTAGTCGCCCATCCGTAATTTAGGGTCAATCGTTCTAGAAAATGGAGAAAGCCTGGATAGCGCACTCTTTTACTCTCATCTTCAGTCACAACTGTGTTTGTACATCCTGTTGGAATGAGATTCGCGTTGCGAATACTCTTCATTCTCTCTTGTCTGAGACATATAGTTGCGACCCATTGATCGCTCACGCCTTCCAGTAAGGCTCTTATGTTGTTGTTTTTTTTTCTTTTCTGCGGGAGAGACATTCTGTTAAGGGTAAGTATGTAATAAAGTATTTACTTACTTTAGGACTGATCATAGAACACCATGTACACACCAAGTCTGACACTGAACTGAGCGCCTGATGTAGATAAGGGCCGCACGCTTCTCCCATAGACTTTACATGGGAACTTTGCCGCTCCGCCGCGCCCGTACCGTTTGCTCCAATTTCAGTTTTCTCTTCGACTGGCACATCTACATGGTAAGATCTTTATTTTAATACCTCAACCACATTTTTACGTTGAACCCTTCTCTCAAAATAGGTCTCACAGTAAAAAACTTTATAGAATTAATATATAGATGGCACAACTGAATATGTACATTCTAAATATTTTCACTAATATTGGCCAGCGGAATGCTTATTTACATCTTTATACAATGGAAAACGTTCTACCTACGTGAATAACCTCGATCGAATGAATATTAAATTGTATATATACATCACACAGTCCAACGGCATAACGCAAGCAGGTCTTCGAGAGTCCGCTGTTCTGATGCGAAGAATTTCGATACGATCGCCTGCTTGCGTTTCCATGACAACATAAATCAGCGTATGGAGGTAAATGGACCATTGCTTTGCGCAACGGTTCGCTCTGAAAAGAGAAGACTTCGGACTATCTCAGTCCCTCCATGCTTCCGCCTTTAACAGCGCGTGTTTCGCGAGAGTTGTTTCAGTCAACCGCACGCGATCGAATGTCAACCGCACGCTTCTCCCATAGACTTCACATCGGAACTTTACCGCCACACAACGCCCGAATCGCTGCCCCAATCTCATTTTTCTCTTCGGCTGACACATTTACATGGTAAGACCTTTATTTTGATACTTCAACCATATTTTTATGTTCAGCCGTTCTCTCAAAATAGGTCTTACAGAAAAAACCTTATAGAATTAATATATAGATTTTTCGTAGCTGACATCGCTGTTTCGTACCCTGTAGAGTGGTACACTCTTTGGTTGACTCATAGAATATATCATTTTCCCGCTACGCCAGAATTTCAAGTGCAGCTACGGCATCGGAGAAAGGAACGCTTGCTACCGAACGGCACTTTTCAGATTGTCCTACGAAGTAGGATACTAGCTGTCAGTAACCTGAAGGACATGAGGGTAGATTCCGGTGTGTTCGTTGGAGAACGCAGAATAACATTCCTTTGACTTTTAGTGTCATTTCATGCTCACGGAAGTTAACGAGCTGCAAATGTTTTGCCAGAAGACAAAATGAAACATTGTGGTTTGTATTGCTGCAGTGTTTCAAATTATTTGTATTTGAAACGGAAGGAGCAAAAGCTTGCATATTTTATCATTTTATACTTCATATTGCAAATTTCGAGAGAAAAGCGTACGGTCGAAGAGTTTGATTTATGTATTTATGGGCCGCTCATCGCCACCTATTCTTCCTTAACGGTTTACTTGTAATTCTTTAAGAAAAATTAAAAACTGATGCCGGCCTAACCTGCTTGGGCGTTATTCGTCGACGGGCTGCAAGGGTTCAAGCCAACCTGACCGGGCATCTGAGCTGTATACTTCTATGTTGTGCCGCATAGCAGGAAACTTTATAATAGCAGCCTATATAATAATATATAATTGAGCTAAGGTTGACCATGGTTTAACAAACCATGGCCAACCTTAGCTCAATTCCATATAACAAAACAAAGACCTGCAGCATGTGTTCGAAATTTTGAACCTGCTC
Organism: Macrothele yani; assembly: GCA_039090855.1. Lineage (NCBI taxonomy): Eukaryota > Metazoa > Arthropoda > Arachnida > Araneae > Macrothelidae > Macrothele > Macrothele yani. Next base: position 95,972,847 of record CM077007.1, on the reverse strand, counting down.
AACGCTATATTTACACTGAAGAAGGAAATCCGTTCTGTAAAAACGGAGACATCATGACAAATGCAAATTTAAATGGCACGACTCAGAGTGGCAAACTTCCCACCTATAACAAATTTCGTTGGGCATCGTGGAATGACTTCATTTAGAGTAGCAGTAGCTGCTACAATCGGTTCTTTGGTATTTTTAATGGCAGTTGGTAGTGGGGATACATACGCTTTAACCTTAATGTAGCTCCATAAGAAAAATCAGGTGGCTTCAAATCTGGGGACACTGGAGGCCACCCCAGTTGTCCTTCTCGACAGATCCCAGCTGCACGCTCGCTTCCAGTGAAGCCTGCAGATTTTGGATTTCTAGCTGCACTAACGCCATACAGAAAATTGCGCTTCTGATGGCTATTTCTGAAAATATGTTAATTTTCCTTTTTTCGTTTCAGGGTTTAACAACCACTTCAGCAACTCCAGTGGCGCTTGTCCATTAATTTGGGCCACTGTCCTTATAGTGGAGAGAGAGCCAGCGCCGTAGGACAAACACACCAAGCATGCCTCATCTAGGACTCGAACCCGGACCCACTTGGACTAAAGATCAGAAGCTTGCGCTGGCAGCAGTATTATTTTTCACGTGCGGTATATTTAAAGGCTATGCCGAGTGCTTAGGCAGGTGGGCAGGAAAAAACTATGCAACATAAGCGCATCTTTCTTTCCCCTCTGGACAAAATATTGTGTCTCGAAAAAGATACAATATTTGATACTGAAAAAGCATAAAACATGACAAATACTCTTACATTAAAAAAATAGATACATAAAAAATATCTTCGGGGCTTAAACATTTTTGATAAGTATTTGATTGTTGACTACTACGACAGCTATGTGAAGGTAATTTTAACATTATTTTGCAATAAAAGGCTAATAAATAAAATGGGCCGAAATAAGTGCTGTCGTGCAGTTTGCTGTTTACCTTCCTTGAAAAAGCCATCTGGTTGATGTGCGAAAGCTTGGAAACTTTGATTTTTATTCTACGCCCAGAAATTCGGATTACTAGTATAGTTATACCATTTAAAAAAAAGATACGTTGTTTCACTTGGAAACTCGAAAAAAAAAATAGTTTAAGACCGGTTTACCGAAACTTCATGGCTTATGATGCCCTGAAATCTCGAGCAACAAGGTGAATAGAATAAAATGAAAGAAATACGGGATTACGCCATATAATACAAATTTTGAAGATGACAATCCGATTTTTGGCGTAAATGTGACAAGGATGGTAAGTCAGATAATATTTGAAAACTTGAAAATTTTCATCGTCCCGCTCCAGGACGATGAAAATTTTCAAGTTTTCAAATATTATCTGACTTACCATCCTTGTCACATTTACGCCAAAAATCGGATTGTCATCTTCAAAATTTGTAGAATAAAATGATTTGCAATGTGGCTCTTATTGAGAAGAGTAAAAATAATGACAACAATTAACGGTAAAAGTTGGAAAAGAATCTGGTATAGCTAATAATGTGAATAATAATTGCAAAACATAGAAAGCTAAAACTTTAACGTTTCTTTCGCAGGTGTTCATTCTAAGGTGATAAAAGGTTGGGCAGTGGAAATAAAGAAAGAAAGGAGGAAAAAAGAATGAAAAATAATTAATTTGTAAAACTTCAGTGTAACTATTGCTCTATGAAAAAAAAAAAAAAACACACAGGACGACTGCTGCTGTTTCCTGATTAGGCGACGACTGTCTTCGCATGGTCTTTAATATCCGGAACACTTTAACATCAGTCGTTAAGTTTTTTTTTTCTTTTTTTTTGTTTTAATGATTTAATTAACGTCAACAAATAGTTCTTTCTTGTGCTGTCTAGAGGGCCTCCGAATGACGTGCAGTGAGAACATGCCTTTTTGTTTCCTTTTGTGTTTCGTATGTTCGGAGCTATTACGTCTTTTCCAGCTATCTCACCTGGATACGCTGATAAGTCCGAAATTAAGTGGGATAATGGAGAAAGTCGACAGAAAATTACGCAATAACTCACTGCGCTGGGAGGCCCTGCCGCTTCAAACAAAATGAAAACCAAAGTTTCACAATCAGATAGAGAGCGAAAGAGAATTAATCCGTCTGTCCGTCCATTTGTCTATCGCTCACATAGTTTTCTAATGGAGATCCCGCACTTTTAATTGCTCGTGTGACCCTTGTACGAAAGGAAGGGAGAGACAGAGAGAGAGAGAGAGAGAGAGAGAGAGAAATAGAGGGAGACAGAGATGGGGGATGCTGGGGAGCAGATTCCAAGGGGTGGGTGTGCAAGTCTCTCTTCTCTAGCTGTCGAACTATTGATTCTCCGCTGATGCTACTAAGAATGTCAGGAGCGCAGGTATCAGTAGCACTATTTCTGCTGCTCCTCCTCAAGTCAGCTGTCTTGGGGCATCGTGGCTGTGTACCCTTTTAATTAGTAGCTACAAGATGAGCTGTACACAGAATGTGGCAAGGGGGCAAACAAACTGGTTGCAACTGATGCTCTCCCGCTGCTGCTCCTGATGAGAGATGAGGACGAGGAGGGAGGAAGTCATCCGTTGTTATTGGTAACAAGGCTTAAGTTTGGCAGCGTCGTTTCGAAATTTCATTCTTTCAGTGTGTAGAACGAACTGATTCCGTGTATTTGGTCACCACATGCTTTTCTTCTGCTCCCCTTTCTTAACGTAATCCTCTAGAGATTGTATGATTGGTTTACATGTCACTCGCGTCCGTGCACGTTGCTGTTACCGCCTGCTTCATTTCTCAGCAGCGAATTGTGAGAGATGATATAGTATAAATATTCATAAATGAATAAAAATATCTGTCTAGGGGAAGTGAAGCTTTCGCGTGTTATTGTGCTTGGTTCTAATTGCTGCCCTAATCAACGTGCTATATTGTGGTTGGTTTTAATCGTTGACCGATGTACGGTGCTTAATGGTCGTTGTGACTACTTGTATTTGGTACACGTACAATAGGTGGTCAGCGATTGTTATAGTTAGTTGTCATCGTTGTGAAACTATGTGTGCAAATCGAGGATGAGAGTGTACGCTCAAAACTGTGTGCATGTCGAGGATGCGAGTGTGCGCTCAAAACTGCGTGCATATGGAGGATGAGAGTGTGCGCTCAAAATTATGTGCATATCGAGGATGAAAGTGTGCGCTCAAAACTGTGCATACCAAGGCTGAGAGTGTGCACTGAAAACTGCATGCATGTCGAAGATGAGAGTGTGCGCTCAAAACCGTGTGTATAGCGAGCATCAGTGTGCACGCTCAAAACTGCATGCATGTCGAGGATGAGTGTGCTCTAAAACTGTGTGCATATTAAGGATAAAAGTGTGCATTAAATACTGTGTGAAAATCGAGGATGAGAGTGTGCGCTCAAAACTGAATGCATGTCGAAGATGAGAATGTGTACTAAAAACTGTGTGCATATCGAGGATGAAAGTGTGCGCTCAAAATTGGGTGCATTGCGAGGATGAGTGTGTGTGTGTGCTCAAAACTGCATGCATGCCGAGGATGAGAGTGTGCACTGAAACCTGTATGCATATCAAGGATGTGACTGTGCACTACAAACCGTGTGCATGTTGAGGATGAGTGCGTTCGCTCAAAACTATGTGTATATCTAGGATGAGAGTGTGCGCTCAAAACTGCATGCATGTCGAGGATGAGAGTGTGCACTAAAACTGCGGGCATTTCGAGGATGAAAGTGTGCGCTCAAAATTGTCTGCATAGGGAGGATGAGTGTGTGCGATCAAAACTGTATGCATGTTGAGGATGAGAGTGTGCACTAAAAGTTGCGTGCATATCAAGGATGAGAGTGTGCACTACAAACCGTGTTCATGTCAAGGATGAGAGCGTGCGCTCAAAACTGTGTGCATGTTGAGAATGAGAGTGTGCGTTCAAAATTATGTGCATATCGAGGATTAGAGTGTGCTCGCAAAACTGTGTCCGTATCGAGGTAGAGGGTGTGCGTTCAAAGCTGTGTGCATGTCGGGAATGAGAGTGTACTCACAGAACTGTAGGGCAGGGTCCCTTTTGCAGTTTTTACCTCCTAGTTTTAAAGTAGAATATATTATATTTAGGCCCTTTTGATTGTGGTTGTAAAAAAATTTGTTAACAAAAATTTGAAGAGAAAAAACATCTCAATATTTTTCCCTGTTCTTGGACCAGAATCGACAATCAGAGATGTATCGGCGAATTTATTTTTAATCGTGGTATTAGATTTGTGAAAACTGTTACGAATTAAGTGCAGCATATTTTTTTTATTTCCCCTGATCAAAACTTTATAATAAGCAGCGAGCGCCTTTTGTCACATGGTGTATTCTTTTTACACGATTTGGATTCCAGTAGCGGATCATTTCTTTTTTTTTTTCTGTTATGGGCTGTTTTATGGCCTCAACCTCTATGTAGCAGAGGTGACATTGGAAACCAGCTTCAATGCCCGCTGATGCTTGGAATCTATGATTTCCTGTTAGAACGTTAAGCGAGCATTCTTAACGTGTTAACTGAAAATGATACTTTCTGTTGAATCTGAATGAAGTTGGTATTGAACATTCATTTATACTTTCACTCAGGTGCTGTCCCTAGTAGATTAAACGCTTGAACCGAAGGTTTATGGATCAGGGTTGTTACTGCTTCGATACGCTGTAGACTTTATTTTAGTCGAAGAAGCAAAGAACCCTTCATGTCTTGAGTACATGATTCTTTTTTGTCAGGCTCGCAAATATCCTGTCCCCCATCGCCCGGAGCGATGAAGGAATTTCAAATGGCGACTGAATTTTCCATGTTTTATTTACTTAGACTGCGCTTTTTTTTTCCTGAAAGGGAAAAAAAATGCAAATTCTATTTTTTTTTTTTTTTTGTTAGAATTTTCCCCTCACTAAAAGATCAGAGTATTGAAGGTTGGCAGAAATAAATTGTACTCCTACTAGTCAGGGAGTGGGGTCGAGTAGAAAACTTGCTACAGTTACAAGAGTAGTGTATTTCACCTAAGTATTGCCTGAATTGTAGTCTGACTTAAGAGGATGTAGTAATTTTTCTTTTCGTAAGAAAATTCAAAAGTTATACTTTTAATTATAATGAGGAATAGGGGAATTAATAAAAAGTTTCGTCAAAAAGAATTATGAAATTAAAAGAAAATCAAACACGAATTCCCCTATTCCTCATACAATCCAATGCATACATTGGATTGTAGTGCATATTTAAGTATTTTTATACCACATGTTTACATTTATTCCCTCATAGATGTATGCTTGTTTTACCAACTTTCACAGTGTATAGATTTGGTGTCTAAAACAACACAAAACTGACTAGAAAATACCTACAAAAGACCATGAGAACCTGAAACAGACATTGAAAATCAAATTGCACAAAAGCTGCAGAGAGGAATTAAAAAAAATGTTTTCAAAAGACAAAATGTAAAAAAGCAGGAACAATACCTCTCAAAACATGTGCCATATTTTCCGTCTGAAAAAGGTTGATTTTAATAAATTCCTACCATATGAATTAAAGAAAATTTTGAGAAAAATGCCTGGAAGAAATGCAGAAAATATTGAGAATTTTCATTTGTGAGTTCTAGAAGGAGCAGCACATAAGATTACTCCCTCATTTTCACCTAAACCTAGTTAAAGTGGGCTTCGTATATATCGCATTTGTAAAACCAATATGAAAGTAATTACATCATAACACCAAAAAATGTGTAAGCTACCTAAGCTTCCAGTACACAACGGTCTAAAAACAGAAACAGGCCGAAACCCATGAAACTTAAAAATCTTTAAACAATCCAAATATCCCATAACATAATTTTAACATAAAATAATTTTAAAGAAACTACAGATGCAATATTCTGACCCGAGCCCACGTAAAAAGAACAGATTTGAGAATATTCATTTGTGGCTCCTTGTAAGAAATCACAAATGGATATATGCTCAATATTTTCTGAATTTCTTTCAGGCATTTTTTGCTCAAAATTTTCTTTAGTCTTCATGGTTGGATATTTATTAAGAACAATCTTTTTCAGAAGGAAAATATGGCACATGTTTAGGGTGGTATTGTTTCTACTTTTATGAAAACGCTAAACTTGAAACATAAACCAAAAAAAATCAAAGTTATAATTTCGCACAAAACATTTTAAAGATGTTTCGGGAATTTGTTCAAAAAAAAAAAAAAAAAAAAATGAGAGGGAAACTGCTAAAACCCAGGATTTAAGAAAGTAACCAAGAAATCCCAACACAAAGGGTTAGAAAGGCAAACCTTAAGAAAGGAAAATATACAGTATATGAATATGCAATGTAAGAGGAATTCTGAAAAATAATTTTAAATTACCAGCAAAAGTAATTGGCAGAAGCTAAAAATGCAAAACATGACTGTTCCAGAACAACATATTGCCGCTCGGTGGCGCAGTGGGCTAAGCAATCGCTTCCGATCATTCTTCCGAGTTGGGTCCGGGTTCGAATCCCGGTGAGGCATGGACGTTGTGTTTGTCTTACCGCGCTGGCTCTCTCCCTTCCCTGGAACCAGTGGCTCTAAATTAGGGATGAGCGACTGCTTATAGCCCACTGAGTTGCTCACGTAGATCGTTAAACCTCCGATAAAAAAAAAAAGAACAACATAAGTGATTAAGCAAACAGCAAAAACAAAAACTGGAAACTTACTTAGGAGCATTTACCTACTGGTATATTAACAGATGCTTCATTGAATAGAAAATGCCAGATGGGAATTTTGAATTGGTCTCTATAACAACACGAGCGCAACCTAGCTGCCAAAACTACTAACGAGAACACACATACTAAATAAATTAGAAGTTACACGAAATAATCTAATATTTGGATTAATTAAAACAGTATTGAAATTTTGAATGCTTGTTAAAGTAAAAAAGATCGGGATGGGATTTTTCTGGTATGTGGTGATTTTCAATTTTGTAGGCCGCTACGATTTCAGTGGGCCACTAAATTTTAACTGTTAATTGCATGACTGCTTTATGCTAAACATTCAGATTTGCCCCTGTGCAATATTTATTTGTGACCTCCCTTTTGGGTCTTTCATTTTCGACCGTAGACATATTGAACCTTCTGTTTTATTAAAGCTTTCTGGCGTGTTGGTACGAAATAAGCCTCGTGTGTTGGTACGAAGTGTTTAGGTCAAACTTTCTGAAACCATATTTTCACGTCTGGGTTTTTGGGAAGTCCGTTTCCACCTTACTGAAGAAGTTCGCATGTCGCTTGTGCTCATTCCAGCGCAGGCAGTATATCTGGTGTTTTTGTAAACCCAGTGTGAGAGTATTTTTTCTCATCCCCGGTATTACCGCGTTTTCCCGCCAACACATGAGGATGCGAATGAGTTGTTGGTTACCCCAAGAATTTGGCACGGTAGTCACATTTGTTACTTATTTGCACATAGTGTGATGACATCATTCTGCTGGTCAATTACCGCTAGCTATACAGTGCGCTAGTAATACAAGTGATTTTTTTTGTGTCTGTCACTCTCATCTTGACAATTTGGCAACCCAAAACATCGAATTTCAGTTCTGTGCAACTGTGAAGTCTCCAGAATCATGAAGTATACTTTGATGGAGTAAATTTTAGGAATGTCAAACACCTACGCAATTGCTTTAGCTAGACTGCTTCCGGCAGAATCACTTGCGCTCACTCCCTTTCCAATTTTTTATAGGTGCTGTATTCTCAAATAGCCGAATCTTTGCATTTTCATAGATGTTATTAATAATATTAATGTATGCGTCTTCAATACCGCAGGATTTCAAAGCCATTGTAACTGCTGATGGTTTCACTGAATCAAGGCCTTTTCATTATCGATAAAAGCCATGCATAATGGAAGTTCATATTTCCTCGCTCTTTCAATTAGTTCTCTCAGTACGTGGATATGATCTATAGTGCTGTAGCCGCTCCTGAATCCAGCTTGCTCTCTCGGTTGAGCCATCCATGTCCATTGTCACCTTCAAGCGGTGTGAAAGAACTTTAGTGAAGATTTTATAAACCACTGATAGGAGGCTGATAGGTCTGTAGTTTCTGAGACCCTCAATGTCACCTTTTTTATGTAGCAGGATCATCGTAGCATTTTGCCAATCCTCAGGAATCTTTCCTTCATTAAGGCACCGAGTGAAAACTTGGACGAGTACTGTTTCAATTTCTCCACTTGCTTCTTGTATGATGTCTATGGTAATTCCATCTTCTCCTGGAGCTTTTCCCCGTTTCATGTTCTTGATTGCATGTTCAACTTCTGCTGGGAGGACTCGAAGAACTCTGGTACCTTTCGTAATGTCTGGAGTACATGTATAATCTCTTTCATATAGTTTTGAGTAGAAATATTTAACTCTTGTCAAACTTTCGCCTCTATTTCTTGTTACAGAACCATCTTCTTTTCTCAGTGCCATAATCTGTTTTCTTCCCTTACTGAGATGTATCTTTGCTCTCTTCAGACTTGGGTTGTTTTCAATTGCTTTCCTCACTAGTTCACAGTTGAATTTCCTTACGTCTTCTGTGATACTTTTTCGTACTGTCTTGCATAGATCTATATATTCCACTTCGGAAGTCACATCTCCTTTACTTGTCCTCATCTCTCTTCTTTTTTGCATCAGGAATTTGGTTTTTCCTGATAATTTGTTCATATGCAGCTTGTTCTTAGTACCAGTTAATTTTGTTGCTGTTTCCGTAAGAGCTTTGGTTAGTTTTCTGTTAACTTCAGAGATGTCTACTTCTTCCGACGTTAGATCTTCTAGATCAGTTTTGTTTTCTTAAAGTTCATTTTTAATCCCACTTCTTTACTCTTGTCAGCAAGTCCCTGGATCACACTCTGCAATTTTGTAGGGGTAGTTGCAAAAATGACTACGTCGTCAGCAAAACGAAGGTGCCTTAAATAATCTCCATTAATCTTTATCCCTTTATTTTCCTAGTTCAATCACTGAAACACATTTTGCAATGTGCTATTAAAGAGTTTGGGACATATGGTGTCACCTCGTCACTCCCTTTCCAATTTTATTGGTGCTGTATACTCAAATAGCCAAACGTTTGCACTTGCATTTTCATAGATGTTATTAATAATGCTAATGTACGCGTCTTTAGAGACTTACAAATAATGCAGACAACTGGAAGAAGCATGGAGAGATGAATGCTTGGTGTAACCAAGAGAGATGAGAAAAGGAACTTGTGGATAAGGAAAATTCCAAGAGTGGAATACATCTCGATCTGAGTAAAATCCCCAAATTGGCTGGACATATTGATTGGATACCAAATGACAGGGAGAGACCCGGAAAAAGACCACGTGGGAGATGTGTGGATGAAATTCGAAAGCATGCGGGAGGGTCATGGAGGAGACTGGCTGAAGGCAGACCGTTGCGGAAGAAACTTTGGAAGACCTTCATCCATCAGTGGATTGATAATGGTTTACAATAATTATGATGATGTATATGTATTGTATATATGTATCATCATCAATGATTGACAATGATAATGATATATATATATATATATATATATATATATCATTATCTCTCCCATGTGGTCTTCTTCTGGGTCATTTTCTGTTTCTTGGTATCCAGTGTAAAATTTCGGTTGTCCATCGGTGGTCCGTTCTTCTGGCAACATGTCCAGACCATTGCCATTTCAGGGATTCTGTCTCCCACTCTTTTCATTTTCCATATTCCCGAATTCCTCATCTTATCTTCTCTGGTTACTCAGTTGTCTGCAGCCTTTGAATGTTTTTTTTAGTTAAGGTCTGTGTCTCTGTTTCATACTGGTGGGATGCATTGATTAAACACTTTACTTTTAAGACAAAATGGCATATTGCTCTTGAATATTGCACTGTTTCTTACAAAAGATATATATATATCATCATTGTCAACCATTATCAATCCACTGCTGTATTGGATGAAGGTCTCTCCAAGTTTCTTTCACAACTGTCTATCTTGAGCATGCCACCATATAACCATATATACAAATGCATATATCTAGTATATACTGTATGTGTGTATGTTTGTGTGTGGGTGCTCACGATGCCTCCTTTGCGAAAATTTTAGTGATTGTTTAAGAACGAGAGCATTTCTAAACATAAATATTGAAAAGGCATTTTTGTAGCGCTGTTGTATACAACATTTCGTCTGAATTTTACTGTACAAGTCATTAATTTTTCTATGATAATTTTTTCTTTGTGATCCTACCTGTCGTGAAGGAAGACAATCCGTTGGCGTATCAGGGTCCCTTAATCTTTTTTGATGTTTTGCCATGCTTATTCTCTTCGGCCGGAAGTGCACTTTCCAGACTTTTCCATTGTGCTCAGTCAGGAACATACTTCTATCTGGTTAGCTCTTTATGACGAAATAATCTCTGCTAAGTAGCCTAGTTAGTTAAATCGTACCACGACTTTCGGTTTAATCATCTGATGCGATAAAAAAGTACAATGACTGGCTGAACTAATCCTGCGCCAGATAGGAACCCCTGCTCCAAAGCATTTTATTTCATTTGGTGATCCGTCACATTTACGCGGATTTTGACAGATGACCAAACAAAGTTCGTTAATGATAAGAAGTGGCATGTTATAAACATGTTTCAACACTTCACAGAATCCTGAGAACAGGTCCGTCACTCCATATTATATTATATTTATTAACAGTCGTTAGTCTTAATTTCAAATGGTGTTGCTCCGTCCGTTTAAATTAATGGCAATTTTCTCTAGTTTACACACACCCTAATTCTAGTCAAGAAAACTTGGGCAATATTAGAGAGAAGTTTAAGTAGCGATGAAGTGAAGAAGCCTGAGAACCCCCGGTTGCTCGCTGGAGATGTCTCTGCTCTACCCACATAAAGTGCATCTAATAAATATGTGCACGTGACTGTAGACGTCGATGACAGCGCTTCTGTAACTTGCTCTTGAACGTCTCAGCAACAGAACAGGCAAATAAAGATTACTCTATTTTTGTTTTCTGTCATTTTCTGATTCTTGTTATCCTGCTCAGACGTTAGTACCTAAATTATATTGAGGTTAATATTTGGTAGATAGTAAGTCTAATTTTCTACAACAGTATAACGTGTCTTAATAAAATTTGAATGGGCAATTTTTAAACATTAATTTGGTCTTACAAGCAAATTTGTAATAAAGCCCCTTTTGGTTTAAAATGTGTAAACCAAAATACTTTGATTTAAAAATTAACTATTTAAACTGAACGCTATTGATTCGGTCATTTCACTGCTGTACATAATTTTGTCACCTATATATCTTGGACACTTTAAAAAAATAACTTTAATTTTTAATTAAAGTTTTTCTCTTTTATTAATTCGAGAGTGTTTAGTATTTATTACGTATTTTTTTATAACGATGCTTTCGGAAATACCAAACGAAACGCAAATAAACCGTTAACTGCGAGTAAACGATCGCAAATTCACTACGATGGTAGTGCTTGCTTGATTAGAATATTTGTACCGTAAAGTTCGCACTCGTAGAGTTGCAGCAGCAGGGTTGCTAAGCAACCAGTTCGGTCCGATTCTCGCATACCGTTTGTTAAAATTATGACTGTTTGTTAAATTTTGTAGCAGACATTCCGCAACTTAATTCTGAGTATTTCTTCTTCCTTTACGTTCACCTATTGGGATTCTGATTAGCATTCTTTTGTATTAGCATTTTTTTCCGGGAAGCCTGGGCATTTTGCCTTCTTTGACTTAACAACCGCTATTATAATGTTTATACCGACAGAGAGTGTTCAGGTTCGTCGAGCTATGCCTCTTACCCAGGTCCGTAGCTAGGCCCCAGAACCAGGCTAAAGGGTCATCTGGAGACAGGGTGACCTCATGACTTTTTGGAATAGGATATTTTCGTTAAAAAAGGACATTTCAAGAAAAAGGAGGACACAATAAATCTGTACAAAAAAAAAAAAAAAAAAGAAAGAAAGAATGCACCACACACTGTATTTAAATTTTACAGTTTGAGAGTGTATATGTGTAAAACTTTAAAAAAAGAAAGTTTTTGGTCTGCTGAACATTTTTACTAATATTTTTCACTGGAAGAGATTTCCTTCAGTAGATCGGGTTTCTTGAACACATATTTGTGAAATTCAGATCATGACATGTCTTCAAATTGTATTTAATTAGCAGTTTACTCCTCACTGATTAAAGAGCTTGAAATATAAATAGGAAAAGCTCACAGCAACGACTCACAACACACAAAACAAGCAGTATGAGCTGACTGTTTACACGACTACACCACACGGTACAGTCCACCGTCACGTGCGATGAACGATAGACAGACTAACGCGCACTGGCGGGTTTTTTCTGCTCTGTTGACTCAGATGTGACCCACTGCAGCAGGCATAAACTGACCGAGTAGGGATGGGAGGGGGGGGGCTCGACGGAGAATCCGGAAATGAAGGAATGCATTTTAGCGGTGGCTTGATAGGATATCTTATAAGAATAAAATAATTTGATCACAATGTATTTGAATTATTTCTTACTGAGAAAGCTGGACATTTGGGCTATTTCCCTTGATACCTGGAGGACAGGGGGACATGTCCTCCAAAGGCCGGACGTCTGGTGGTGGGGGGGGGGGGGGTCTGCTTTCAAATACAAACTGCATTTTCCCACGAATACAAACGCAAGTTTTCTTTTGGTTTTTAATTTTGTTAATTTACTTCATTAGGGAATAATTAGGCCCAAAAGTAAAAAAAAAATACGTTAAATATAATATAAAAACGGGGAGAAATAAAACAGAACTCTTTTGAAATACAAAAATAAAAACACAATATATCAGATTCTTTGAATTTGCTTGGTGGTGGCTGAGCTGCGTGCTCTTTATCGCTGGTGTCAAACTAACTCCAAACTAGCGTGAATTTCTTAAGTATACTGTTCAAATCTCTTTTCCGTGGATCCACGCAAAGACATAGGGAATTTACTGATGTGCATGAACTTTTTTCTCAAAACCTCGGCGGACGTTTTGGGAATAAGTTGTGTGTCTAGTGGATTGGAATTACAAAATGGAATTACGAAGGTATAATCTACTTTGAGCTCATTCCGAATGGTCGGTCTATCAATGCTGAACTGTATTCTCAGCAGTCGGACAGGATGTATGACTAACTTCATCGGAAGTAGCCTGCCTTAGTCAACCGAAAGCGATCACTGCTGAAACAAGGAACAAGGTAATTCAAAACCTCGTACCTCTAGTCGAACCCAAGTTAAACTTGATGAATTCGAACTGATGTCTCATCCAGCATACAACAACGACCTTGCCCCTTCACACTACCAGTAGCGCAATCAGAAATTTCCGAAGAGGGGGAGGGGCGCGTGGGCCGTGGCACACAGAATTTTCCTAAGGTGGGAGTTACCCCCTAAATTTAATGGGGAAAATAGTCAGGTGCTATAGCAATTAAGGAGATTGACTTTTGTACATTTATTCGTATCCAATTACTAGTAATGTTACAGTACAAGAAAGTTAGATGATTAGAAGAAGCAGTAGATGAAATTCTTTCCCTGGTTAGATTTTTCAAAATTTGTTTAACAGAACTACTCCCTTATAATAATTGTTTGTTATAATTATACGGTACATGATGATTAAGAAGTATATGTAGATCGCTTATAGTGACTTTTTGTTTCAAACTTCGACGTAATAATTTTTTGCTCTGTCAGCCCAAGGAGGGGGCCCGGGCCCCATCGGCCACCCCCATGGGTGCGGCACTGCACTACCACCTGTTTCGGGCGATGGAGCATTTCCACCCAAGGGCGTAAAGATAGCACCCGCAAACCCCGCGTCTGGGGGGTGGGGGGTTAGGGCCCCCAGATCTACGCATGTATTTTTTTTAATTTTTTTTTTAATTTAGCAATTTAATTTTAGACAAGAGGTTTTCTGCTTGCTCTAAAAAATTTTGTTTCACATTTTCTGTCTTTTGGATTCGAAAGTTTTTGAACTAAAGAGCCCCATTGACACAGACATTTATCTGTGCGCCGATTAGAGATCAGATCAGATCAGATCCCATGTAGAGGATTTTGAGGATTTTAGGAGGGGGGGGGGGCGTCTGACACCAGGTCTTAAACAACCCTTAGAAATAGGAAAGAAGGAGATATGGGCTAGAGAGGCCAATAGGAAAGTGACACGGAAGCGAGGTAGGAAGACGCCTTTATTTATTACTGGGGGCCAGTACCCGGGGTCAGACGGCTTAACGTACCCAGCCGACGCACAGCGGATATTTAGTGGTTCGAGCGTTCATACCTGACTGGGATCGAACCTGAGGTTTCTAACTTCGATCATCGCACACTCAAAGTAGGCTTGATGGACTTGCGATGATAAGCATTGAAAATGACCGAGCCAGAAAACTAGACGTGAGGAAACTGATTGAAATATTCGCTAAGAAGAACGTCAGAAGGGAATCCAGATTTTAGTAACGTAAATTTTCTTTATTTTGTAAAGTGTGCTTGCTTCTTGAATTTAAAAGACAAGACACTAAAAAGAAACAATATCGCTGAAGTATTTAAAAGTAGAAAAATGTAAACACACTTGTTTTTCCTCTTTCTCAAAAATTATTGTATTAAGGACTTAAAGAGCTTCAAAGGAAGTTCGAAACCAGACACTCGAAGATCAGTATTTGTTTTTACTTGATTTGATATCGTCAACATTTGTCATTTGAAGATTTTGCACTTTTCCCCCTGAGTATTAAATTTATCGACGATACTTACCGGATTAAGTGTTCACATAATTAAAAGCAATACATAAGTGATCATAGAATCAATATCTGGAAAAATATGTTTTTACTACGGCGAAGTAAAATATTTACCCTCAATTTTTGCATTAATTTTTACTATGTTGGAGGCCTGTTAGGAAAATTTCGCAGAGGGGAGAGGGCGGGTGCAGAGATTTTGCGTTACGCCAATGTTTCCACCGTGGCAAGCAGTAGATTACTTCCAACAATGTCAAACGCGAATACCAAGAGTTCTTTGCCTCTAAACCGAAAACTTGGTACCGTACAGGAATCGAACAACTGGCAAACAGATAGGTTCAAACGATTGAACATGATAGCATATACTTTGAAATTTAGCTTAGATTCTTCCAAAGCTATGGGGAAGTGAAACTGTTGTATCAAAAACACCGTTTTTTTACGAACAACCCCATGTTTACTGGCGTGGGCCCCTAGGCTAAGCCATTTTAGTGGGCCCTAAGGCTAAGACATCTGATTGGGCCCCCAAAGAACTTATGACGGGGAATCATTATGAAGTCCGTTAAAACACAAAACTGTTACTTCTAAATTATCCGCAGAGTTTCTATAAGTCACTGTAGTTTTCTTTGTTCTCATAAGAACACGAATTAAAAACTTGAGGCTCCTAGATTTTGTCTTGGAGTTTCTAATGATTTAGCATCGTATAGTTTTCTTGGTGCATCTTTTTTTGTTTTGCAATGTGTTGCCACAGGGGACTTCGGCCAGTGAGTCACTGGCTTGAAATTTGTTCATCTTCCGGCCTCTGTCTCTGATCAATTGGAAGTCATACGAGACAAAAAGTAAAACTATTTTATAAACCACCCCCCTCTCTCTCTCTCTCTCTCTAACTATATATATATGCAATTTTTCCAGGCAACCACCTGGGCCCTTGGCTTGCACCTATAGACCCCCCCCCCCCTAATCCGGCCCTGGTGTGGATGTATTGAAGTTCCCACCTTCTTTTTTTTTTTTTTTTTTTACTTTATATTTGGTTTGTTTGTCTGTTAAGCGAAAAATGAGGAACTGCTGTAAATTATTTTCTCTGCATTTAACATGTTCGGCACATTTCGTAAAACCGGTCTTTTTTTTATTTTTTAGTTTTTTTTTGCTTTGTGATTTATTTACTCATTGTTTGTTCCGTTTCATAATATTTACACCATACCCGTGAGCATTCCCGTTTTCCTCCTTCCTTTTTACGTATGTTCACAGTTTTACGAGAATTGCATCTTTGGATCTCGTCTCACACGCATACATAGATGCGCATACTCACACATACAGGAAACCCATCGATCGTGCAGGCCTTTAGCCGTCAAGGTGCCAATTAGTGAATAGTTTGAGAGGCAGAAACCAGACAAACCCTATTAGCCCATTGAAAACCGTCACCGATTCAGAAAGAGCAAATCTCCTCCTCCTCCTCCTTTTTGCCCCCTTTCTCTCTCTCTCTCTCTCTCTTTCTCCCTGTGCTGTTAAGGCGACGGTTAAAGCTAATCCTCATCAGTTTAACAGGGTAACTGAAGTGATAGACATAGCGGCACTTGATTCTTTTCGCAGGTTGCCTTTTGTCAAGGTGTCATTCATTATTTCCCCCGCATGACAGAGAGCTATTGTGCGAAAAGGCGTTTCTTCTGAAAAAGGTTACACAATGCCTGCACGAGTAGAGACCATAGTTAAGTGTTTTTGTTTAAAAAATAAAAGCACATACAACAGTGTTTTGTAATTAAATATTGTGAAGGGTGGTACGGGATTGACAGACAGGTGCACGCATATGTAAACAGTCGATTGAAAATTTCCTGTATCCTTCCACGTCACTGCTCATGTATCGATTGAGAGAAGCATCGTTATCGTTAAATGATAAGTCAAATTAAACTGAAAAAGTACGATGTCAGAATTAACACATAAGGTTTCCTTAGTGTGTTTCAGTATTTTTTCTTTTTTCACAGCGTATTATCATGGGCTCTTGCGCTTTATTTATTCAGAAATGATTAGGGTTAGCTAGAGAGAACCTCGAAAAAGAGTGAAAACACACCATTCTTGCCTAAATCCTGTTTGTCGAGCCCCGTGTACTAAATTTGCAAAGATTTGCACGAATGATAAAATGATATTAAATTAAATTCGGTATGTCCGCGCTGCTGATATAATGAAGTTTATTTATTTATACTCTATCTAACTTTCCTTTCACGCCCATACACTTTTAGCTACAGGAAATGTCGCAAATTGTTTTAGTCGAAATTGAAAGGTGTTGCAAGAAGTTCTCGCGAACTCGATGCAGTGTGTATTGACGTCTTTGTTTTCTAGGTTGTTCTGGTAACAATGTAAAATAACGCAAGTAGGAAAAGTTGATAACAGATATGGAATAAAGGAACCCTATTATAGTTTGGGTTACTTCAGAAACAAATCATTTTAAAATGTGTCTCTTCTTTTGCTGTACGTGGAAGCTTATGTTGTATATGCTAAAAGATATATTCCTATCAAGGGGAATGAACTTAACAGAGTGGATCGTGGTTGTAAAGCGGGACAGTATCGAGTGATATCGGATACGTGTCCGTTCAAGCTTTGATCGGTGTTAACCTGGAATTCCGTTCAAAGAGAATCATTTTAACATTTGCTGAAGAAGGAGAAAAAAAACAACAACATTTTTTTAGAACCACGATAATATCATGCTGTAGAAAATTTCAGAAAAATGAAAATGACTTTGAAATTCCTTAACTCAATCAGTAATTGTAGGGTTTCCTATATACTGCATAAGCCGCCCTTAGGTTCTCTCCACTGTATTCCTTATATTTGTTACTACCAATCGTACGAAGTGACAGTAAGAAGTTTGAAATAGTGCTGTTCACGGATTTGGGGATAACCGAATATTTTAGTATTCGAAAACCTGATTTTTAGCATTCGAATAGTTTGAACTCCGGATTTTGGGATATCCGGATATTTTAGTAACCGAAAACCTGATTTTTAGCATTCGAATAGTTTGAATTCCGGATATACGGATATTTTAATATCCGAAAACCTGATTTTTAGCATTCGAATAGTTTGAACTGCGGATATCCGGATTTTTAACTTCGGATATCCAGATTTGGAATATGGAATATTCAGACATCTCAACAACATAGATCTATCTGGCCATAATAGGCCGCATGCCACAGGTTGTTGAAACCTTACGGCAGCAGTTTGTGAACGTGCATTTCTTTGCTGTACGATGTCCGTTTGATTAGACAAAGTGATCTTTCGTGACATTGATATTGTACTAAGTGAAGGGATAATAAATAAAATTGCAGGGTTTTATCCTGTAAAAACTCATGCGGCAATCCGGATTTCGGATTTATGATATTTCGGATATTTTGAAATCCGAAATTCAAAACATCCGGTTTTCGACAGCACTAGTTTGAAACAATAATTCTGTGGCATAAATGTACATATGGGTAATACAGCAAATTTTTATTGCTCAAACACCGCTTCCGATATCTTAGTTTTACCAACACAGGGAACTTGTTTGCTATGTCTAGCCATTACATCGCCCAGTTATCTTCTGTTTGCTTCGGGACTCAGTGCCCGAGAGCACCCACGCTCCCCGACCCGCCAATCCGCTTTTCACGTCCTTGAAGGAGCGATCATCCCCTTAGACAACTAGGGAGGTCAAGCAAAATAGATACCACGTCCATATTTTTGTTGTTCGGGTGTAGCTATTCCGTTTAATCACTTCATAATACAATATAATAATAAAAAAAGAAATCATGTTGTTGTAATGAAACCCCTACAGTAATTTCACAGGACATTCTTGAGGAACGTAAAATGACAAACGAAAATAGGTGGGCTGAACAATAGGAAATTTGCGATGACCCTTTGCGGCGGTTTAGCGATATGTAAATCGATGTCTTCCAGCGTCATTGCACTTTCCTGACTAGAGGGCGTTGTTCAGCACAGGCGTTTGAATAAAAAGACAACGTTCTGGAGAGCAGATTCCTAGAAAAATGACGACCCGCGTGGAAACATGGTCTCATTCGGAGGTACGCGCTGTGATTAGATTTCCCTGAGCGTGGAAAACTCCGACAGCAGATATCCATCGCCAGCTGCAAGAAGGAAGTCTTCAAGTCATGAGCGTTCGGTTGTCAGAATGGTGTTCGAAACTCGCAGGGGCGCAATGCTTTAACGGATGAAAAACGTAGTGGCAGGCCCTTCAAGCTCTGCAACATACAACAACGTGGCGTATGCGGAGGCTCTGGAGTAAGCAGACAGACGCGTGACTCTGCTTGAGATTGCTGCGAATGCAAAGTTTATTTTCGGTATCGCGCGTTACATCGTTCAGTCCAATCATCACGCGTCGCGTCGTTCAGTCTAATCACCGGGCATAACTCCGAGTGAGACTGTTTCAAGGGGAGGGTGGGTTAGCGCTTTGCCTTTTTATTCAAACTCCTGTGCTAAACAACGCCCACAAGTGAAGAGAGTGTAATAATGTAGGGAGACACCGATTTACATATTCTTGATCCGCCGCCAAAATTCATCGGGAGCTACTTATTGAACAACCCTCGCGGAATTTAGTGTATCTGGAGGGATGGCAGTTGTTTAGTGTTCATGCCTAATGCTATGAAACCAACCCGGAGACTATATTTAATTCAATTCAATTCATTTATTTTGCTGAGCCAAAAACCAGTATTAGAAAATTATCAACTGAAACAAAGCACAGCAAGGAAGCAGGGAGGAAAGGCCAGGAAGGCCTGATAGGGTCCCATGCTCCCTAAACAAATTTTACACTGAGGTCACCAGTTAAAGTAACAAGCAAGTCAGTGTTTCAGAGCGAAAAAGAAAGTTAATGATATGTAAAAAGATGATAAAAACTGCAGGTAATAACCATTGAAAATCAATTTACATCGAGATATACAAGTCATAGTACCCCTTCACTGCAATCGTCAATTTGAGGAGCCGCAAATTGACGATAATGAGTTCCAGTAGTGTGCTTCATGGTCTCCGTCTTCGGATGAATAGGCCGAATATGTGATTTAGTGCGCGTGTCATGTGAGTGTATCTGTGTTACAATTTGTATGATGTCAGTGTGTAAATTATTCTTAATTCGCTTGAACATAATTTTCCCATTATTAAAGTAATAAAGTTGGTTAATCGTAAGAATGTTGTTTTTGTTTGGGAAAACTCTTGTGTTATCATAAATTGTAGGTCAATTAATCTTATATATATTTGTTTTGAAGAATTTGAAGTTTTTTGAAATTATATTAGTCGTCTGTCCCCACGATAAGATAGCGTAATTAATTTGAGTCTGAAACATGGTATAATATAATTGAATTAGTGTTTTATAGGAAGTATTTGTGCACATCGATCAATAAAAGAAAAATATGCGGAAAATATGGCTATAACCGTGCTTGTAGAACGAGTTAAACATTTTAATCCACGAGTGGTTTGATACCTTTGGTGAAGTTAAAAAACAGTCGGCCATTTAAAAACGTACACATGCTCTTGCACGCACGCGCACTCCAAAAAAAAAAAAAAAAAATCGGTTATAAAAAAGACAAATGTCATAAAGTAGCTACAGAAATCAAAAATATTTATTATTCCAGCTTATTATGAATTCATGGCTGGTTTTTATGAAATATTATTTTCCCATAACTATATCGTTTCTTTATGGACGATACGTTTATTATTAGAGCTGTAAGCTAACGAGAAAAAAAAAGAGGCAATTTTTTTTTAACTTCAAGTATAAGTTATTATTTTTTTATTTCTTTTCTGCTCTTTCTTTCCACTGTGTTGCAGTAATATTACGGCATGCAAATAAAATCGATTTCTAAGCTGATTTATATCGATATGACGTGGGAGTCGTTTCAACCCTGTGTAACCTGTTGTGTCGGTCATGTACAACACATCTTCAAATTTTGTTCAGGGTATTTATTAAATTTGAAATGCTGACTTATTTTCCGACAAAAAAAAAAAAAAAAAATCGGTCAGTAGCATGGGATTAGAAGATCAGATCATATGTAGAGGATTTTAGGAAGGGAGCGTCTGGCCCCAGGTCTTAAACAACCCTTAGAAATAGGAAGCTAGGAGATTTGGGCTAGAGTGCCCGATAGGAAAGTGACACGTAAGCGATGTAGAAAGGGGAGGAAGACGCCCTTATGCATTACCAGGAGGCCAGTACCCGGGGTCCGACGGCTTAACGTGCCCATCCGATGCACGGCGGGTATTTAGTGGTTCGAACGTTCGTACCTGCCCAGGATCGAACCTGAGGTTATCTCCATGGCCCTTTTGACTCCATGGCAGTCACGAACGCTGACCACTAGGCCACACGCGGCCCAAGGGATTAGAAGATTAAATTTATCTATTTCCCTTTTGACTCCATGGCAGTCACGAACGCTGACTCTATTTCCCTTTTGACTCCATGGTAGTCACGAACGCTGACCACTAGGCCACACGCGGCCCAAGGGATTAGAAGATTAAACCTACTGGCTTAAAGAAAAGAAAAGAAGTAACTATTGTTTTTGTAAGCAATGCACAACTGGATTACATCTGGTGCACAATACTTTCCCCCTAATGCCATAGTGAGTCGTAGGCTGGATTCGAGTGCTGTATTCTTCCTTGATCTTTTCATTCTTGTAACAACTTAAAAAATACATTTTTATTCTATTTTTTCAGTTTTTTGAAAACACACTGATCTTCCGCAGGGCAAGTATTTTTTCAGTGTCTGTCAAACAAAATATGCCGCAGTTTCACTCAGAGTGATGCTGAGTGTGCTATACGAATATTCAACTCAAACTTCTCTCGTTGTAAGCTTTTCTCTCGAAATCCGCGATCTCAAGTATAAAATGACCACACATTCAAGGTTTTGCTCCATCCGTTCTGAAGCCAAACATTTCAAGGTCTCTTCTTCAAAATTTATTGGTACTTATTAAATCCAATGAACGGCATATGCAACTCATTTCTAACGATATATTCTCTGTTGTCCTGAAGTCACCTCACACACTCATCTAATTTCCTTCATGCTGCTGACAATAGAACGAGATTAGCATTTTACACAGTAGAACAAAGCAAATAGGGCCACTTAATAGAGCGCATTCCACTATGGTAAAGTTTCAGTATCTATTTATTTTAATGTGAATACAACATAAATTTAACGTAGCATATGACGGTTTTTCGTTACTCCCATAAAATCTTGAACGTCAATATTTCCCTTTTGACTGCTGATGAACAAAGTTTAGACTAGGCTATAAGTTCTCCAGTCTGAAACGGGCCAAAACTTGTACGTTCGTGTTTTTACCATGCCGAGCTTGCTCGAATAAGGCCGTTCACCAGTTTGAAATAGACCAGTCCTAGCACGTTTGGGTTCGAATCAGGATGGGGTTGCTCTAATGAGGCTCTTTGCACAGTATGAAAGAGACCAAGCCTTGTCTGTTAGGTTCTGGATCATGGCGGGTCTGTTCACGTAAGGCCATTTGCCAGTCTGAAACAGGCCAAGCCTTGTACGATAGGGTCTGGATCATGCCGGGCTTGTTCATATCAGGTCCATGTTCCTACTGCAAGACTTCGCTGTCAACCCACATTCTGAAGAAAGTAGCTCGGGCCACGGAATACCTACCTTGGCACAGTGCCGAATTTAAAGGAGGGGGGGGTGCTGAATCTTTAGGGGACGAATTTAAGGGGGAGAGAATCTTTGAGGGGACGAATTTTCCCATTGATCTGTGCAATTATACGACTGCAAAATTTTGTAAAAATTAAACATTAATTATTATTTTGCAGTACTACATTATGTTCATTACCGAAAATTGTGAGAGAAGTCCCGGGGTTTGAGATTCCCTGCTATTTATTTGAGAAATGCTTGTAGCTTGTCACCTCAGCCAAACACCCGTGGTTCGTTTCCTTTCCATTGCTAACAAAATTCCAGTGCTATGAATGGAGGGACGGCAGGGGGACAAATATACAAGTTCAGGTTATGACATATTGAGATGCAACCTCAGTCATGATTACGTTCGTTTTAAAATTTCAAAAATAATAAGCAATAATAGAAATAGAGGCGCTTTTTAAAGATTTTATCAAAATAAAATACGAAATTTGATTTTTGAATCATCCGAAAATTTCTAACAAAATATCAATAAAAGAAAAATAATGAGTAGCAAAGGGGTGGGGTGGTGGTTGGGTACAACTTTCAAAAAACAGCCCAGTGGCAAATTTCATCTACATCCGGCTTTGCCTTGGCAGTTTGCTTGGGTCAAGATAAGTGAGCAAGACCCAATTCTCTGTGTGTGGAGAAAAATCTTGAACGTCAATATTTCCGTTTTGACTGCCGATGAACGAAGTTTAGACTAGGCTGTAAGTTCTGTAGTCTGAAACAGGCCAAAACTTGTACGTTCGGATTTTTACCATGCCGGGATTGCTCAAATGAGGCCCTTTGCCAGTATGAAAGAGACCAAGCCTTGTATGTTAGGGTCTGGATCATGTCGGGCTTGCTCACGTTGCCAGTCTGAAGCAGACGAAGCCTTGTACGTTCGGGTTCAAACCAGGCCGGGCTTGCCCAAATGAGGCCTTTTGCCAGTCTGAAACAGGCCGAGCCTTGTATGATAGGGTTTGGATCATGCCGGGCTTGTTCATATCAGGTCCATGTACCTACTGCAAGACTTCGCTGTCAAACCGCATTCTGAAGAAAGTAGCTTGAGGCACGGAATGCCACCTTGGCAGATGCTTAAATCATGGAGTGCCATCTTTTTTAAAAGAAGTGAAAAAAAACTAATTCTCAGTGTGCGGAGAATAATTTGTCACGTGCTTATTGTAAATTTATTATCCACTAAAAAAAGTGTTTTGGAGAATCAGAAAGTAGCTAGACTGTCCTTGCCGTAAAAACGAAAGAAAGTTTATAAAATCATTCATCTTAAGCTGAAAACGTAATGTAAGGAAACATTCAACGTTATAGTAGTAATCAATGGAGACATCGTTTTGCTGTTTTTTGTTTGCTGGAAAGATCCTAAGTGGCCGGAAATTCAGGGTTTCGATGGCACGATTATGTTTTTTTTTTTTTCTTTTCTTTTTCTATTTTTTTATCTTTTACTTTCCCAAGCTACGTGTCTCGTGTGCTCCTCCCCTCTTAGTAGCAGCTTCCAGTTTCAGATGAGCGCGTTTCAACCTACTTTAATATGCAGGAGTGATCATCTTTCTTGGGATGGTATTACAAGAGCGGTCAATCATTCCACGACCAGGTTCAGCAAAGCGGTTGAAATGAGTGTACAAAATTCCGTTCTTATTCTGCATATCTTTCCTTTTTGTACATAGTATTCACTTAAATGTCCACGTCAATCGAAGAACTCGGATTTCTTGGTCAGCAAGATAGTATAGAACAATCTTCTCCTATATTTGGTCTTCAGACGTATTTCAACCGCTACATTTTTTTCGACTTAGTGATGACTGCTTTAATACGCAAAAACATTGCAGTTAGCAGTAAGGAAAAGGTCTCCGAATTTTTCATTTGCCATGAAGTCGACCAGGAAAAAACAAAACAGAAAAAAAGGGCTGTACCAAGGCTAAGGACAACCCATCTTTTTATTTCGTAAAAATTAGGTGTATATATAATTTCGATTTCACACTTTTTCCATCTAAATGTATTTTATAGACACCGCAGAACGCAAAAGGATCATTTGATTTCCCTGAGATAAAATTTTCCATTTTCGACAAAGATTTTCCAGTTTGTCTTTCTATTTGAAGGGGCAGGTGCACATGAATAAATATTATAGTATTTATCGCCACAAAACAAAGCAAAGGAGACTGTAAATTGGAGAAAGCAGAACACACACACACACACACACACACACACACACACACAAAATGCTTCAGTGGTCGAGTGGTCGGAAGTGCGGCTTTTGGCTAATCATCCGAATTGGGTCTGGATTAGCATCCACGATGAGGCTGGTATGTATTGTATATTTGTCCTACTGCGCATGTTACTTCCGTGAAATCAATGGCCAATAATGTAGTTACGAATGAAAAACAGTGCCTTAGCGCGAGAGGATTAGGTGAAAAGAACCGGAAAAGAAGACCCTCAGAATCGTAAAAAATCATGTGGCATCTGTTTTGTTGGTTTTATCATATAGCATTTTTTCTCAAATTTATTATACTAATTACTTTATCATTTCTTTTTAATTTCAACCGATTTTAACTGTAAAATAAAATGAGCGTTGTAGGCCACAGCCTCAGTTTCTTATGTTCTTCTATGTGAGTCTGAACCCGTCCTTTCAATCTACTCACGTGCAAAGTCTTTCTTTAGATACTACTGTCATTCCACACGATTCCAAATACTCAGTGTGAATAATGAAACTGAATATGTGCAACTTACACAATCACATCTCTTCAGTGTGACAAATACGCTAATTTTTCGTAAGATTATTGGGTAGTTGTCTTTGATATCCACAAGGAAATATGAAATGAGCTCATGGGATTATCTTTTTTTTTTTTTATTGCAGCTTGTCGACGATGGCCAATTAGTACACACTTCGAAACCACAAAACTCTTGTCTCTCAGCCTTCAGGCGTGTACAATTTTTTCTGCCGCTTTCCCTCCGAGTAATGCAGTTTTTTTCCTATGGAGAAGTTACCTCCTATAACTTTACACCGACGAGCCATTACATTATGACAACCCCCTCCTAGAGAAATGAGCGCGCCTGAAGACCGAACGGTAGCGCCGCTGAAGTTCACAAAGCAGTATCCAAACCGTTAACTGGCTTTCTGTTAGTAGAGTATTTGGAATCAGAATGGGAAAAGCTGCCGATTTATCGGAGTTTGATAAAGGGCAAATTGCGATGGCATGGCGCCTCGGAACTACGATCTTAGAGACGGCGCGGCTTTTGGGTTGTTCACGTGCCGCTGTAGGGAGTAGGTATCAAAAGTGGTGCACAGATGGCCGAACGAAGAACTGTTGTCCTGTCGTGTGTCGTCCACAGCTTATTGATGCCAGAGGGGAGTAGAGACTGTCGCGTATTATTCACAGCGACCGCAGGGCCACAGTGAAACCAATCACCCGCAGCTACGACAGTGGTGATCAGGGCAATGTGTCACAGCACACAGTTCACCAGAGCCTTCTGCGCATGGGCCTGCGCAGCCGAAGACCCAGCCGCATCCCCATGCTCACTGCACGTCAGCGTAAGCTAACAACGCATGAAATGGGCCTAAGATGATCGAGATTGGACCATGGATGATTGGAAGAAAGTGGCCTGGTCTGACGAATCAAAATTCCTGGTGCATCACGTAGACGGCCGAGCGCGGATACGCCGATTACCAACGGAGGCTATGGCACCTGGATGCATTGTTGGGTGGAAACAGGCCGGCGGCGGCAGGCCTGTTTCCACCCAACAGGAATATGGAATATGTTGGTGACTTTCTGTGAATGTGGGCAATATTTTCTTGGGGCACTTTAGGCCCCACTATCCCAATAACACAATCGCTGAGAGCTATCAGGTATCTGAACATCGTTGCGGACCAAGTTCACCCATTCATGGCAACTGTGTTTCCTGCTGGTGATGGCGATTACCAACAGGATAATGTGCCATGCCATACCGCCAGAATCGCCAAGGTGTGGTTCGAGGAATATGCTGGTGACTTTCTGTGAATGGCCTGGCCTCCAAATTCACCTGACATGAACCGAATCGAACATTTGTGGTTCGACTTGGAAAAGCGGGATCGCTCTAAATTACCACCACCACAAAACGTACGAGAACTGGAGGACCTGCTGTTGACATTATGGTACCAGATACCACAGGATACCTATCGCCACCTCATCGAATCAATGCCTCGCCGAGTGGACGCTGTTTTGCGGGCTATAGGGGGTCCTACAGCTTATTAGGTAGGTGGTCATAATATATTGGCTCACCGGTGTAGAGGTAGCGCAACAAGTTGAAAATTTGAGAGCCAGTAAAAATGTTGGTTTCTTAGATGACGTAGAAAAAAAAAAAAAAAAAAAACGAAAAGAGAGGTTATTGCTAAAAATCCTTTCAGTGCTTCAGACAAATTGTAGAAAAACAGCATTTATTCGCCAAGGATGAACTGGGGGTTCCAAACTTATTTATTTTCTCATTGATTGGCAGCTCGTTCAAAGGACTGATTGTCGTAAAGAAACTAACAAAGACAAATTCGAAGTCTCTCAAAAGACGCAGACTTCTCTGACATAGAGTTTTCTAAAAACTACCTAGGACAGATGGGTTTGGGTTATTGAAAAAAAATCGAAAGTCAGAATTATTCAGGAAATCAATAAATAAAAATTTATATTTATTAAAACTAAGATGGGGAAGTTTTTTACTAGAAACAACGCTGGAAGAAAATAATAATAAAATAAAAATGAAAAAAAAAAAGAAAGTGCTATCGTAGCGGAGAGGTAAGATGCGGTGAAAGGGGGCATGCAATCACTAATTTTTGTAAACCTTTTTTTATTAATATCTCACACAAAATGCACATTTACAGCGGTTGAAGTTTCTTTTTATTTCTTGCTCCCGGTGAAACAGTAAGGTGACTCAGAGAAGTGAAGCAGAAACTTCCACATCATAAATTTAAAAAAAAAAAAAAAAGAAAAGAAAAAAGAAATCCAAAGCGGTTCGTGGAAAATATGCTTTAAATAATTTTTTTAAAAGATGCTTAGACCCTGTCACTTTTGTTTCAAGAATTATAAATTCATTTAAGAAAACTAAGCAAAACAAATATTCCTTTTGGGGGGTGGTGGTGGGGGGGGGTCCACGACCATTGTGAGCAACTCGAAGGGTTACAAGCAGTCGCGCGTCCTTGATTTAGGGCAACTGGTTCCAGGGAAGGGAGAGAGACAGCGCCGTAAGAAAAACACCGTATCATGCCTCACCCAGATTCGAACAAGGACTCATCTCGGACAAATGGTCAAAAGCCAGCGCTTATATTCTTTTTGCAGGGTAATAATTTAAACCACAGCAAAATGCTGTTTTAATTGATTAATTTGAACAGTATGTTTTCATTAGGCGAATTTTCAAGCATAATTTTACATAAGGGATGCTAATGTTTGTATGTCATCATCATCTTCATCCACTGTTCTCAATCCACATAAAGGTCTTTCCAAGTCTTTTTCACAACACTACTCGTTGCTTCCATTTGGCACATTACCGCTTCCGTAAGTCAGACTGGAAATATCCTTTGCACTTCTAAGTTTGGCGATTCGTAATTCTGATATTTTTCTTATAAAAGTTTTCAGTTAGTGGGGTACGCTCATGTTGGTGGTAAGCCATGGTGTGCACATAACTTCCTCAAATGAGGGTCCAACAAGAAATCCACGGGACAAACATAACGCGTCACATTATCATCACCATTGTCAGCCAATATCAGTCCACTGCTGGATAAAGGTCTCCCCAAGTTTCTTCCACAAAATTTTGTCTTTGGCCAGTCTCTCCCATGTCACTCCGGCATGCTTTCAAGTTTCATCCCCCTATTTGTCACGTTGTCTTCTTTTGGGTTTTTTTGCTGTCCCTTGGTATCCAGTCTAACATTCACTTCCTCAACGGAGGTCAGTTCTCCTTGCAAAATGTCCAGCCCATTGCCATTTCAAGGATTTTGCTTTTATCATAATATCATCCACTTTTGTCATTTTCCTGATCCATGAGTTCCTTTTCCCCATTTTGTTTAGTTGCACCAAGCATGAATCTGTCCGTGCTTCTTTCAGTTGTCTGCAGCCTCGGTATGTCTTTTTTAGTTAAGGTCCAATATCTCTGCTACTCAAGTAAGAATGGAAAGATGCATGGATTGAATACTCCTCTTTTAGGACAAAAATGGTAAATTACTCTTGAAAATTGCACTGTGTTTTCCAATATATGTGTTTCTGTGTGTGTGTTTTAAACGAATGTTAGCATAAATCAACATTGATGTACACACAGGTTAAAAAAGCATTTGAACAAGTAACAAATTTGTATTAATGTATCCATTAATATAACTTATGTTTGTTGTAAGACCGTAAAACGCTCAGAAAAGCAATTGATGACAATAAAAATATTAAAATTACAAAAACATATGCAGACAGAATTATTATTCAAGTTAGCCGTAGTCTGAATAAGGTATTTTGAAAGAACATCATTTGTTTGCTTCAGCAGATGAATGAAGGACAAGGGCATTATTGGAGGGGTGGTGGTGTGGGGGGAGGGGTCCGTATTTGCTCCACTGTTGTTAACACGCAATATACTTTAGTAGACGGAATGAAACGGGCATGTCTTCAATTTGTAGTCTGCTTTTGAATTCAAACGTTGTTAAAACGCTTAGAAATGCCGTTACGATATCGAATTTGGTTAAAAGGCATTCGGGTTTCAAAATAAAAAAATAAAGAAAAGAAAAACTTACTGTGGCAGCATTTTCGTTTAAGCTTATTTTGTGCTCGACTTATATGTTAAAAGGGTGCAAAAGTTACAACTTACGTCATTTTGCGAATAAAGACATATTGAACAGCACTTCAAACAATAAGATTTTTCTGCCCAATAAAGAGAGGCCTCCGGCTTAGAATACTCAGTGAAGTTTGTCCGTGTTTTCATATTTAGGTAGTATAGTACCTTTTTCCATGGCCTTGAATTCCTGTTGAAACTTGAAGTGGGAATAAAGATGTAGTGAATAGCTCTGTGTGTGTGTGCGCGCGCGCTTTGAAGAATGGGATTTTCTACAAATTGACGTATAGCTTAGAACATTCAGTGAAGTAAGTTGAGAAGTAAATAATTTAGTTCCGTTGTTTTGGTCTTAAATTCCAGTTGAAACTTCAAGTGGCTTGATGCAAACGAAGCGTCATTAAGAAATACATAGCCATATAATATGTGCGGTAGAATCTTCATAACAAAATTTCAGTATCATAATACTGAATCCACTTCTTTTTGCTGGATTCGTAATTTCCTTTGTCAAGTATTTGTGTTATTCAGTGAAGTTTTGTTGTGGCGTGTTGTGATGATCCTGTTGGAAAGCAGAGACTGCCGCAAGAGGCTCTGAGAAATGGAAAGGGGCTCTCATGTCATCATGCAATCATGGATATCTGATTAAGTACAAGAAAACTAACGAACAAAAATGCAACCGGGGTGAATCCGTGGGTGGGTGTGTGCGCGCATAAAGGACCATGAAATACGGCATTCAATATTCTCTTATAAGGGCACTAGTCATTTACTTCCATAACTCACTCTAATCGAGTGGATGGAAGAGTTTGATGGGTTGTGGGAGGAACAGGAGAGGGATGGGGTTTCGTGTGTGGACTGGTTATGAGGGGGGGATGATCTCGGCAATATTCTCGCTTCCTCAGAGTCCTCATGAGACGAGTCTCCGTCAGTGAAATGTCAAGATTGAACTGCAGGCCCCCAGCAGCTCACCCGCATTGTCAACACTGAGCCGGGATGACATAAATTACGCCGACCGGGCCTTTTATTAATGCTCGCTCATTCGCTCGTCGTTCGTTTTGAATTCGGATTCTGTCCTTCATTGAGCGCGGGGACAAAAGATGGCTCTGTGGCGCGGAATTATTGACGAAGAAACGAGCGAAAAAGAGATGCCGACGAAAGGGGAGAACTCCATTTTTTTTTTTTTTTTTGCTGACGTCGTTTCTCATTTTAAATAACAAGAACAGGGGAAAAAAACAGAAAGCAAAATCAACGATGTGTGGTGGAGAGCTTTGTTTTAATTTCACTCATCAAGCAAAAATTTATTCGTTGAGCTCTCATTCGTGTGGAGCCGAATATACCGTAATACACCCTCAGTATACATTTTAACTTCTTTCTATTGCAATTATTTTCAGGTCGTTTAAACAGATATGCGACGACGCAAAAATGAGAAAAACAATCTCCTAGATCAATAATCTCCTAAACTTATGAGCCAGGGAGCGTTACTCTTTGTTTGTGGGGTGTAATGACCACCGTAATAAATTCAAAGGGTCATAAGCAATTGTCCGTGCATAATTTGGGTCCATTTGCTCCAGGGATCGGGGAAGGCCAATGTTGTAAGACCAGCACGCTATCCATGCCTCACCCGGAATTCTGGCCAGGACCCATCTCGGACGAATAGTTAGAAGCCAACGCTTGGTGCCACTGGGACCGCTATGCTTTGTAACATACAATGTAAAAAAATTAATAATAAGTGGTGTGAATTCACGAAAAATTCCTAAAAATAACGAAATTTCCGTGTTTTCTAACTTAAGTATTTTGACAGAATTTCCGTAGTCAGTAATTCCTTCTTAAGTCCGTTTCGCATTACACAGAAATTTCTCAAAGTCTTCGATTTTTACTTTTTCAGAACTTTTACAAATTCTTTCCGGCTGATGGGTTTCGAACCAAGGATCTTTTCTACGGGAACCACGCGTGCCACCATTGTACGAGAAAGACACATAAAGTACAGTTGCGCATGAGGCAGATCTAATCACGTGACGATAATTGCTTTTTGTTATTTACGTGGGTGAATTAGTCATTTTATTTTCTATTGGAGCTTATTATTTTTCTGAATAGGTTTGTAATAATTTTATAGCTTTTTAGGAAAAACTATTACAAATTGCGCATTTATTTCAATCGTGATTTTTCGAAGCTTTGGAACTTGAGATCTTATTAAACCGACAATGATTTTCGATTATGTTTTAGAAAAGGTGAAACCTACTGCTTTAAAGTATTATTTTGCAAAACTCCTAAATATAATATTTACTCTTGATAGCTATAATAGCTTTCATCTTAAGGGGTCCACAGACTGATACATAGACATCATGAAATCACATGTACAATAAATTAAGTTGCAGGTTTCTTACAGTATCACAATATACACTATATTGACAAAAGTCACCGGACACCCCTTAAAAAGCAAATGAACGGATCTGCTGCGTTGTTAAGATGCGCAATACAGCTGCAAACGGTATAAAAACAAGCCCGCAGATGACAGCGATAATAACGTACTTTGAGGTTTAGTGAAAATGTCGCGACGGGAGAGAACTGACTTTGAGAAAGGAAAGATTGTTGGGTGTTATGTTAGTGGGTTGTCCATAAGAGAAACCGAGAGGCGTTTAAACATACCCAAGCCAACTGTTTTGGATGTACTGGATAAGTGGAAGACACATGGCGTGTCTGAAGCAGCAAAACATACCGGCAGATCAAAGAAAATCAGTGAAAGAGGACGTCGAAGCCTGAGGAGACTCGTTACAGCTAACCGACTGAGTAGTGCACAAGACCTCAGTTTACAGGTGAGTAACAATGCTGGCATCTCGGTATGTACACGTACCATTTGCAGAGAACTTCATACCATGGGTTACCGTGGTCCTGAGGCTGCTCATAAGCCTTTCACCTACACTCGGAATGCTACTCTTTGTTTAGCATGGTGTAAAGAACATTTATCGTGAACCGTAGTTCGACGGTAAAGGGTCCTATGGACTGATGGATCCAGATACACGATCCATCAGTCTGATGGCCGCGTGTGGGTATGGCGGCAGCCTGGGGAACGCTATTTACCACAGTGTATTGCTCGTACGGTCAAGTTTGGAGCTGTGGGTGTTTTTCGTGGTATGGTCCCGGCCCATTGGTTATCGTGGACAAACCTGTTAACCAGCACGTCTACCTCAATATTCTGGACAATTATGACCTACCAACTCTGTGGCAATACTATGGAACCAAGCCTTGTTGTTACCAGCAGGATAATGCACCGAGCCATAAAGCAAAGACTGTTACGGCGTGGTGTGACGAACATTCCGTATCGTGTGTGGATTGGCCAGCACAGAGCCCTGATCTTAATCCCACAGAGCACCTATTGGATGAATTAGAGCGCCGCATAAGAAGTTTGAAACCAAGATATGAAGAAACAGCGAACTTCGCCATCGGTTGACAGGATCTTTTCTCAAATAAACGTCATAATGAGAAAAAAAAAAAAAAAACTCATCACTTTGCTCTAACCATGAGAATGAAGATATTGCCCAGCTTTCCGTGATAAGCTCCTTTCCGTTAGATGGTGTACTTGCTTTATAAATCCGAAAGATTCATCTAGCTGTGGTGAAAATAACGTGAAAAACACCACGCATCATTATTTTTGCCTAGATGCATCTGCATTTTAAAGCGTTTTTGTGTTCATCTGTTTTCCCGTCAGATGGTGTGCATGCATTATGGACTACAAATATTTCCCGGTGTTTTTGTGATCAACTATTAGCCCGTAAGGTTATGTACATCAGTGCTGGGACGGGCGGAGCCTGAACCCGAGCCCAGGCACGAACCGGGCTCTGAGAGAGAGAGAGGGAGGGGGAGTAGGAATAGAGAGAGAGACAGAGAGAAGAAAGGAGGGAAGAGAGAGAGAGAGAGAGAGAGAGAGAGAGAGAGAGGAGATAATTTTCTTCTTTCTTTTTTAAAATGTAATTCTGTATGATTTAGCATACGAGATTATGTAACGTACTATAAAGGGTGACACACATGACAAGACGGCAAGCAGCAGTGATAACCCTTGCCGGCGTGGCTTAATTGGGAAAGCATTCAGCTCCGGAGCAGAAGGATGCTAGTTCGATTGCCGCCACCGGTATATTTGGGCTCCACATTGGCGCCGGAACGTAAAAATGGATCTACTCGCCGTAGGAACTATAAACAAGGGATATAGTTATACGACCAACACAACGTTCATTCCGCACATCCTTTGGAATTAATGAGAATTCCTTCGTGGCTTCTGTGATGCTTCTTCCACACATTGTCTGGAATTAGTGAGAATTTTTTGTTCTACGGAAAGTTACCTCAAGCATGATTTGCAGCTGACCCGGAACCTGCGATTTCGTGCCCATGCCGTTCTCGGGGGGGGGGGGGGGGTATATATGTTACGTACTACAGAGGTGACGCACATGTCAAGACGGCAAGTAGCAGTGATAAGCCCTTTCCGTCGTAACTTAATTGGGAAAGCATTCAGCTCCGGATCAGAAGAATGTGAGTTCGAGTTCGGCCACCGGAAAATTTGGATTTCACAATTCTTACGATTTCTAGTTGATAAAAATAATTTTTCGTCTACATGGGTCTGGGCGGGGAATGGGGACTCTGGAGGGCTATTTATTCCAGGCTTGGGTAGCAAATGTCATGGGCTTCGTATTAATAGATTTCTGCGGAGTAGGAAAAGCTTCTTCAAGATTATAGATTCTAGATAACAGATAGCACGCCGATAAAATTTTGCCCCCTACCTCCACGCAGCAGGTTATTCTGCTGAGCAAAGTACGTAGATTGCAGTGCCTCCCGAAACATTTCAGAAAGGAATGAATGGTAAAACAAATTGTGCAACTATGCTATAGAAATAGATAGAAGCTCCTTCCCTACTCCCCGGTTGCAAAAGACACCGGTTAATTGCAGGGGAGGAGAGAGTGGAAGTCTGGAAGAAGAGATTTCTTTTTATTTATGCCTGAACTGATTATTCATTGTTTTAGGGCTCGTTCTGACCCGGGCTCTATCTTACTGTATAAAATTCTGGCCCGTGCTGACTTACTTCGGGCTCCAACGGGTTCGTTGAGTCCGAACTCAGCACTATCATACATGCATTACGAACAGAAGGGTTTTCCAGTGTTTTCGAGATCAACTGTCTTCGGGTAAGGTGGTATACATGCATTATGAGTGGAAGTATTTTCCACCGTTTTCGTGATCAAATATTTTCCCTTTGATCACAAAAACGCTGGAAAATACGGGGTGTGCATGTACGTATATTGAATAGAAGCATTTCCCAGCTTTTTCGCTATCAGCTACAACCGTCAGGTGGACTACATGTAAACGTATATATGTGTAATACGATATCCCTGCTTCTGAATGTCAGATTGTAAAATGTTTTTTTGAATCTGAAAGCTACAGCTATGGCTCGCGCTTTTCATGCATTTCCCAAAATTTTCTGATGCACAGTTCTCGTGCTTTGCCCAGCATCTCCTCTTCTCCATTTCAGAGAGCAAATCGTACCCCCTTCATGTATTATTTTTTATTCACAGTTTTCTCGTGAGATGGCGCAATATATCAATATACACTGTTAAATACTTCTACGTGTCTCTATAGGCAACAACCGGCAACTAAGGAGCCATATACAGGGCAGTTACACAGCCTGTAATCTTGGTAGCCTCGACAGTTAATGATTGCTGAGCAAAATGTGTGTAGTACAGTTGGCAATAAAATATGTACTCGGTATGTATATTAATAAAAACACGGTGAAATGTCCATATTAATGCATGACCAACAAGACCTATATCAGCATAACCAACAACACTTATATCACTGGAATTTGTGACAATAATCTCATGTTTAAGTTTACATTTATACTTGATATCCTAATATAGGAGTTATGTTGGAATAAAATAATTTTATCTCGGATAGCTGTAACCGCTACCCGAGTTTGCTGCATGCTTTCCCATTTGCAAATTTCCAGTGTTGGGATATTTGTTATACGCACTGCATAGCTCCCTTAAGAAAAAAAAAAAGTGGAAAGAAAGAAAAAGCTTAGAAGATTTTCAGATGCTGAAATCTAATGCTAATAAATAAGATAACTTAAGTGTTGCGAACCTGAGCCCTCTTCTCATGACCCCTTCGTTGCACTCGGAAATTCAGTAGCTACAAGTGTTTGAGAGAAATCGTATAGGTAAGTGTTTCGCTTTATGACTTATTTTTAACTTATGAGGATCATAGAAATTGACTAAACGTTGGTGCTTTCAACGTATATCAAGATTTTGATGAGGCAGAAGTGTATGGAAAAGGAATGAAATCACGTTCGTTATTCACACATTAACTAAATCCATGTTAGCAATAACGTTATAGACGATGAAGTCAGGGACGTATATAGAATTTTTTTTCGGGGCGGTGAGGGACGACTGTAAATGGAAGTTTATGAAATCCATCAGGACAAAGTAAAAGTTAATGAAAAATAGAAGAAAAAATTAAAGCAAGTTGATGCTATTGTAATTTGATGCATTTTTATTAAATTAAAGCATTTTTTAATGTAAGCCGCATTTTAACAAAGAAATTAAACACTTTCGGGAGGTGGGGTCTAGGCTCCCTTTGCCTTTGCTCCACACCCCTCTAAATACTCCCCTAGATGAAGTACTTTTTCGGAAATATAAATTAAAACTACACTGGGAAAGGTGGATTTATAATGACTGTGATGTTGATTGTTCTGACCACGAGATTTTTGGCTCACGGAAAACTTAGTAAAACATCGGAGACAGTAAAAGTCAAACCCGCTATCTTTTGTTTTGCGATGGCGACGTTGATCACTTTGTTGCATAACAGAGCTTTTGTAATCAGAAAGCGTAACTGAACGACAGCAAACGAATACAAAAATAAGAAATAAAAGGAAATATTTAATGAAATTTTGGCATTCACCTGAATAGCTAGCCGAAAATTAAATCACAAATTATAAGTGAATAAAAAACAACAGTCGTCTGTTGACAGTAGTGATCGACATAAAATTGTATAATAGCATGTTGAGAAAGGCTTGTCATTTATTAGTGGAAAAGGCAGATTTTGATGTATACTGTAAGCGAAGAAGCAAACAACGGTCATTCCTTCAGAGTCAGCTAACGCTGATTAATGCTGTTTGTGAAGGCAAACTGATATGTATCCCTGAAAACCCATAGGTCAGCGGCGTACAACGCTAAATTCTGCAAAACTGGAGTTTAAGCTTTGACCGTTGAGCTGTAGTGGGTTTTAAAACTCACTGAGTTTTAATTATTCTGCACTTTAGAAACTTTCAAACTTCCCTACGTGTAAAAAAACATGTTGGCTTTGACAAAAACTTATTCACAAGAAAAAAAAAATTCAAAAACCTGATCTGAGATAAATTGAACCTATCCATCGAAAGCCCAGAAATATAAAGTTAGTTATATACAAGGTTTTTGCACAACAATTTATTTAATTAAAAAACGTAATTTTTTCAATTAAAATAACGTAATAATATCCACAGAGTGATCACTGAATTATAACCACCCGTATCAACAGTAGATGCGGCCTGTTGACCGCGTGGTTTCCGAGAGGGTGTGATTAGGCGACTGATGTAGCATATATAAGGTGTGAGTGGAGCAGCAGGTACAATTTTCGGAACGTGATAGGTAAATGGAAGGATTTATCGGTCCTTGAGAAAGGACAGACTGGGAGCTGGGAGAGCTGGTGCCTCGATTTCGCAAACATCTGAACTGGTGGGTTATTTTGTGAGAGGTGAGTGCCGGGTCCGACGACTCGCACAGTCCATCAGACGCAGTACTGTTCAACAACTGACTACCCAATACAACAGAGGTCAACCTGGAACAGTTCCTGTCATGACCATGCGTTGCACGCTCATACGTATGTTATATAACAGCAGACGACCCGACGACATCCTTTTCCTCACCACGGTTCATCTACGCAAAAGACTCCTGCTGCAAAGATAATGCAAGCTGGACCAAATGATATCTAACGCTTAAAGAAGGTCACCTCTCATAGAGATAACGTAAAACAGGCGGACGCAGCGCCACCACATCTTAAGAGATAATATGCTCTGCGGGAAAGTTAACATTCAGGAGAAAAACACGTTAGGGGGAACTACGGCAGTGAAGCTTTTCTTTGATCCACGATGATTTCCTTCGATCTGACGACTATTTGCTTAGAGCAGGTTTTTTTTTTTTTTTTTCTGATTTCCCGCCCATCCCTTATTTTGGTGAGAAAAATATGCAATAACATTAGTATTACTATTTAAATTAAATTTCAGCGAATATATTACAGTTAGGCCTAAGGATCCGTACAAAATGCAAACATTCCCTAGTATTTGGCATTACTGAAAATATTTCTGATAAACTGAAGAACAAATAAAAGCCTTAACAAACCGGGTTAGCGCAACAAAACTAACATATCCGATTTGCGAAGTGATTATGCTAGCGAGAAGGTTACAATCACGTGCTGTGAGTCTGAGTAGCTCGGCTGACGGCTGCCTGTTCTTTACCCAAAGAATTCAAGTCAACAGAAATACGCATGCGCAGTCTGCTCCGGCATCAACCGATCAGCCTGTATGTTGGCTTCTGTGCACTGTATTTTTTCCCTGAAGATATAGCTGCGCTAGTTACTTTGGAATATCTAACTGAGAAGAGGTCAAGGCTCGGCGAGAAGTAACTAGCGCCACCATATCTTAAGAGTTAAAATGCAGTGCACGGAAGCCAACATACAGGCTACTACCGGAGCAGACTACGCATGAGTATTTCTGTTGACTTCAATTCTTTGGGTAAAGAACAGTTAGCCGAGCTACTCACAGCACGTGATTGTTACCTTCACGGTAGCATAATAACTTCGCAAATCGGATATATTAGTTTTGTTACGCCAATCGGGTTAGTTAAGGCTTTTGTTTGTTCTTCAGTTTTTCAGAAACATTTTCAGTAATGCCAAATACTAGGGAATGTCTGCATTTTGTACTGATCCTTAGGCCTAACTGTAATATTTGCTGAAATTTAATTTAAATAGTAATACTAACGTTATTGCATATTTTTCTCACCAAAATAAGGGATGGGTAGGGTATCAGAAAACAGCAACAACAACAACAACAAAAAAAAAAGGAAACTGCTCTAAGCAAATAGTCATCATATCGAAAAAACCCATCGTGGAACAAAGAAAAGCTTCACTGCCGTAGTCCCGCTAACGTGTTTTACTCCTGAATGTTAAGTTTCCCGCTGAGCACATTACCTCTTAAGATGTGGTGGCGCTGTTGTCGCATGTTTTACGTTATCTCTATGAGTGTACCGACGCAAGCGAAGTATTTGTCATTTTCTTGTAGGACTTCCGTCCACAGTGAGTAGAGTTAGGTCCCAGCCACCTACAGCGAGATCGCCTTTTGGGCAGGACACAGAAACGGAAGGAATGAGAGCAAGTCTAGCGACTTTGACAGAACAGTTTGTAGTGAGATTAGAGTACAGTAGATGGCGCCACCGTACAATTACGATATTGCACATTGAGGGGTGAGAGAATTTCAGGGGGGACATAATAAAGGATACCCATTTAAACAGTGGGTCCACCCTGGGGGCAGTCACTTAACGTGCTCGTCCGATGCACGGCGGATATTCAGCGATTGTTAGTAAATCACACTATGTCCGAAAGATCAGCTCAGGCTTGAACCTGGGGACCTTGCATCGATAGTCTGAATCACTAACCACTAAGCCATCCGCGGCTCCTCTATGAGTGTTGTCCGTCTTTACGCGTTATATATTCTTTGGCTGGACGTCGGATGACTGGAAAAAGTGTGCTGGTCTGACGAGTTCCGTTTTCTACTCCAATCCGTGGGTGGTCGTGTACGTATTTGGCGCAGACAACATGAGGCACTCGATCCATCTTGCATTGTCTTCACAATGCAGGAAGCGGTTCTGTGGTGTAGGGCATGCTAACTTGGCAGGAACTTGGACTCCTGGTACATATGGAACAACGCATGACTGGTGCCCACTACCGTGATTTGCTTGCTGACCCTGTACACCCAGCTATGTTCCACTTTTTCCCGGATGGCGACGGTGCCTTCCAAGGTGACAATGCGCCAAGCCTCGTGTCCAGCATTGTGCAAGAATGGTTTGAGGAACACTGTTCAGATTTCCAGCATATCGATTGGTCTCCGAAATCCTCCGACATCAATCCCATAGAGTACTTGTGGGACATTATGGAACGGCATATCTGGCGTCTTGGTACACCAATCACTTCCATTAGAGGTCTCCACAGGCCGAATTTGGTGAGCCCGGCCCGTCCCGGCCCAAGCCCGTTTGTTTAAGGCCCAGCCCGGCCACGGCCCGTCAATTGCAGCTTTTATTTAGGCCCGGCCCATGATGTGCCATTTGGTATTATTTTGTCTTTCCATTGTATTTTATCAAAATGTGAAAATTATTTAATGAAATGATATATTTTTGAAAATATTTAGTTGAATGTAAGGCTAAAAATATTAACTAAACTTTAACAATTACCGAAAAATATAACCTTTTAAAGAGAGAGAGAAAAAGGAAGACTAAGCGCGTTCTGAACCTTCCTTTCTCTGAACTAGTAATAGGTAACACTACAAAAGTCAATCCCTATACAGATTAGGGATAGAAGAAAAAAATCCATGTCGTCCCACTCTCTTATACACACACACACACACACACACACACACACACACACACACACACACACACACACACACACCCTCACCCCACTGCAGACATCCTCCGACCTCCACTCTACACAACACCCACACTCTCTCGGGGTCGAATCTTTTTGTTGTCAACAAGCCCCAATATGGTTTTACCATCTTAATACCTACAGATTGGTAAAAGCACTGTGAGTGCCTCTAGGAACAGTTAGATAAACAGTTCATAGGAACAGTTAAACAGACTAGGAAATCGGGGGAACATGACTTTTCTTTACCATTGCAATAAAAAGAATGGGTCGACTTGGCCCGGCCCGGTCAGTGTCTGGAAAAAAGCCCGGCCCGGCCCGTGCAGACCTCTAACCTCCATACCTGCATTGAAGGCCGCATTGCACACAGCTTGGTTGACCATACCTCCCAACAGCTACCGGCATCTTGTTGAATCGATGCCACGTCTGATAACTGCTGTACTGAGGGCGGAAGGTGGAATCTACGAAGTATTAGGTAGGTGGTCATAATTCAGTGATGACTTAGTATATAATTGATATTAAAAATTAAAATAACATAATATCCGTACTATGTAATTATTTAAGTAACGAAATAACCTTAATATGAGGGAGAAAAATGGCAGGAGTTAAATGTAACGCAAGAAAGATTACTCATCAATCTGCCCAAATGCATTCTATAAGAGTCTCAAAAGGTCTATTAAGAAAGGTTGCTTTCCAGTGAAGAGGTTGATCTGCCAAGCTGTTGTGAAGTGTTGGATGCAAATAATTGGACAGGAATGTATAAACAGAAGTTCAATATATAGTGAAGAAGAAATTAGAAGTTATCTAACGGGTTTCAGCTGAGTGAAAGGGACTTGATTAGTTGTTTTACAGAATACCTACAACTTCAAGGAAATATTAAAGCAAGCTTTACATCTGAAGCGAACTTTGCTAACCATTGCTGCATCTTCAAGCAAATGAGAAATGGGATTTTCTCATATGATTTCGATAATATTCCGATCTAGGTCTTCTCTTTCAATCATAACAGTAATATCAATATTTATTATTCATAAAAATTGTTGGGCCTCCACTAACCCAGTTTAATCCAGCAAAATACGTCAGATCGTGGCTCCTTTGAGAGCACAATTCGTTAGTGGTTACGAAAAGAAAGGAGCGGACGAAACACGAAGTAAAATCTCAAGAACTGGAAAAAATTTCGAATATATTTTAGAATCAAACTGCTGTTCCCTTATGTTTTTCGGCGTAATATAATCTTTAGAGCACATTTAAATCTCATTTTTGGATAACATTTCCTATGTATTTTAACACTATTACGCAATACCAGTTTTCTTTAAATATCGGAATAACATAATATGAGTATGCAAATTATGATTTTGCATTTTGTACCGTGTAACAGTTATAAAGATTAAAGAACAATGTTCAAGAAATTGAGTTACTTTTTTAGACCCCCTTCCTCCAAGCAACCTTTGTTTAAGAGCACCTGCACCTTTATCTCCAGAAAAAAAAAATTCTTATGATAAATCAAACCATAAGCAGATATGTTTTGAACAAGTTAGTAAAATCATGCAATGCATTGATTATGACACGCTTTCCAACATACCAGAAATCATTACTCAAGTTATTACTCAAGTTATGAGGATAATTGCTGTGGAATAAATCTCGCTCCTGTGCCCTGAACTTTGACCCCATTTCGATGATATTCAACAGAATTGGTTCAGTATACCTCCGAAACAACACACTAAAGTTTTGTCGCAATGGAAGTATTTTTAGTCAAGTTATGAGGATAATGGCTGTGGAGTAAATCTCGCTCCTGTGTCCTGACTTTTGACCCCATTTCGTCCATTTTCAATAGGGTTCGTCCCCAGGTACATACTAAAAACCATTTTTACGTGAGTTGTGCGGACGGACTGACAGACAGACAGACAGACAGACGGACAAAGCTGGAGCATATACGCTTCTTCAGCCTACGGTTTGAAAACTTAAAAAACCGGGTGTTATTGATGAGAGAGGTAACGTATTGGAATTCCGCTGTTATGGTTTTATCAGGATTTTTAGTGGTCACTCGTGTGAATTCCTAAAGACGGTCTTAGGTATAGTTTTTGATGAGTTGCTAGAGGCGGAGGAGTTGGCATACATCAGTTTGCCTTAAGTTCAGTTCTTAATGTCGTGTTGACGACAATTGAAATCCTAATCAGAAAACGTTATTAAACAGTTGAAAAATATATGACAATTAAT
Source organism: Macrothele yani (assembly GCA_039090855.1). NCBI lineage: Eukaryota > Metazoa > Arthropoda > Arachnida > Araneae > Macrothelidae > Macrothele > Macrothele yani. The sequence goes on along the minus strand of CM077007.1, from coordinate 95,930,909 downwards.
TTTCAAGTATAAACATTTATGAAATGCGTTAATTTTGTGAAGTTATTAATCTCTTAGTGCACTATTATGGTTTTCGTATTTTTGAAATTGTATGAAATATATAAAATTAATAAACTTTACAAAACTACGAAATTTTATAAATAAACAAAGTGCAATGGATCAATATAGATAGGTTAATAGGTAAATAAAATGAATTTAATAAATAATAAATCAGTAAAATTGAATTTTTAATGTCTGAAGTCACCATTAGATATCACAACTTTTTCTTATTAGCCAAAGTTGTAATTTGCGGTTATTCTGTTGGAATTATTTTCCGTAATTTTTGCGTAAAATATTTTTTTAAAGTGATTTGAAAAAAAATGTAGTTTTTTTTTCAGTATTAAGTAACAAAATTTGTAAAAAATATGTGGTAAAGTTTCGCTGGTTCCGCTGGTAGAAATCATTATAAAACGTCCTGAGCTGTTAAATAAAAACATTTTTCATTAAAATAGTCGAGCTTTGAAGAATAATCTGGGAGGTCACACTTTGGTTTTGTAGGGCATTGTGTGTTTAAAAAGCTTAGTTACTCATTGTGTCTGGGTCAGGGACGTACTGATAGCTCCCGCAGACCCCGCATTGAGAGGAGGGGGGGGGGGGGGGCTCACGACTAACAGTCCCCCTAACCTCAGGATAAAAATTTTATAATTGTTATTTTCAGAATTGCATATGGAGCTGCTTAAAACTCTACTATAAGTAGTTGTCATTTTCTTGTAGGACTTCCGTCCACAGTGAGTAGAGTTTAGGTCCGTACCACCTACAGCGAGTTCGCTTTTTTGGCAGGACACAGAAACGGAAGGAATGAGAGCAAGTCTAGCGACTTTGACGGAACAGTTTGTAGTGAGATTAGAGTACAGTAGATGGCGCCACCGTACAAGTTCGATATTGCACATAGAGGGGTGAGAGAATTTCAGGGGGGGGGGCATAGGAAAGGTGGGTCCAGCCTGGTGGCCGTCACTTAACATGTTCGTCCGATGCACGGCGGATATTCAGCGATTGTTAGTAAATCATACCATCTCTAAAAGATCAGCCCAGGATATCGAACCTGGGGACCTTGCATTGACAGTCTGACTCGCTAACCACTCAGCCATCCGCGGCTCCTGGAGCTGCTTAAAGAAATAGCCAGTAACGTTTAACGGCGTCTTTGAATAAAGTACGGGTATTAAAGAAAAATGTATTTTTGTCATTTTTCAATAAATAAGTAAAATATTTGGAAATCATTTTCACGGTTTCAGTTTGCAAAACCTGGATGACGGGAAAGCAGCTATTCTAAACGACTTGATGCCTCTTTTCACAGCCATAACAATAGTCGTTATACATGTACAGAAGATGTTCACACATTTTTAGAACGATTTTCAAGCAATATAATTAATGTTTAAAATAAAATCATTTCTCTCTTAAATGTTTTGTCTGATAGCCCTTTCTCTGGAATATGAACCTACATCTAGATTTCCAAGATAACAGGGCATTTCTTAAAATTGGTAGTGGTATCTTATTCCACTCCTCTACCTCGGCCTTCCGTAGTCCAATCATTGTTTTAGGTCTGCCTTTAGAAAGCACTATTTCTAGCTGTCCGAAAGCACAAGAGCAGGGCCGGTGCTAGGGTGTTTGGCGCCCTAGGCAAGCCATCAGCCTTGTGCTTCCAAAAATTTGTTATTCTTCGTGTGGCCAAACATATTGCATTTATTCAATAATTATTTCAAGGTGCAAAACTACAATGTCAACTAAATGGAAAGAAACTAATGGAAACTACATTCATCTACTTACTGGTCCAATGAAAATGAAAGCGAAATTAAAATTTCATTTTGCGTGCACTATTTTTCGCAAAATTACCAACACGGTTCTTTCCTCCTGCATCCCCCGATGGAGAGAGGAAAACAAAAAAAAAAAAAGAAAGAAAAGAGAAAAGAATTCAAGCGGAATGAATCTACAGTAGTAGCAGAGCCTCTCGTGCTCTTGCTCCTGTTCTTACTAGAAAATAGTCTGAGTGAGACAATTACTAACCTTTAGGCAAGCCGCTCCGGTAACGCAGTGGTCTAGGCACTGGCTTTTGACGATTTGCCGAGATGGGGCCGGGTTCGAATCCCGACGAGGCGTGTATGTTGTGTTTGTCTTACCGCACTGGCTCTCGCTTTTCTCTGGAACAAGTAGCCCTAAATTAGAGACGGGCCCATCAAGCTTATACCCATCAAGTTGCTCACGGTTATCGTTAATCCCCCTCCCCCTCCCCTCTGCTCCCAAAGAACTTTAGACGTTGCGCAATGCTACTATTTGTGATCGAAGAAGTCGACGGTCTAGATATTTCCATTGAATGCCGGATAATACAGAATCCATCGTCTTAAAAAAAAAAAAAAAAAAAAAAATCTTGTGCCGCCCTCAGGCGTCGCCTAACTTCCCTGCTGCATGGAGACGAGCTTGGTTCATGGCAGTTTTTCGACAGATGCGCGCTTTCGTTTCGTAGTAAGGGGAGGGGGCGAAGGGATTTACAGCAAGCAGACTTACTCATTCTATAAGAACAGGTCTCCTGTTTCTCAATGAATAAAAATTCACAACTTATATCGAATGGACAACAGAAAAAACTGAGTCTATAATACCTTACCCAGTCCATAAGAACAGGCATCCGTTTCTCAGTGAGTAAGAATTCGCAAGTTATATCGAATGGACAGCAGAAAATAAAATTGTCTTTGTTTTTACCTTCTTTTTTTCTCTCATTTATTAACTCATTTGATTTTATCAACTCGAAATCTTAGCGCCCCTCAAATTTTGGCGCCCTAGGCAGCTGCCTTGTTCGCCTAATGGTTGAACCGGCCCTGCACAAGAGTCCATTTGAGGACACATCAGGGGACTTTGAAGGGTTATGATCAAAAGGTATAGACTTGACACCTGTCTCTTTTTACATTTTTTCAAGAAACAGAGGGGTAGATTTGGATGTATGACTGGTAGCCTTATCCTGATAAAGTTCTACTCTTTGAAGGCTCTGTGGATAAGGGAATGGTATTTCCTCTTTGAATATAGAAGCAAAAACATTACTTTGGTGATATGTAGAATTGATTGTAACATTCCTTTCAACTTTTCTTAACTTACGAGAAACCAGCAATATTCATGATTCCTTTACTGAAACTTTCTTTGGATTCTTGGAACCAAGTTTGCAAATCTTTTTCTATTCTTTTGAAGTTGTAAATCGACAATTTTTTGTTACAGTCGTTTAGGTAGATCCATGCTTCATCAATAGTCAATAAATTTCCATCTGTTCCAGCTAAGTGATTTTCATAAAGAAGTCTACACCGTGTTCTGCGCGCAGCCACTTACCTAGGCAAAACGTGGTAAACATTATGTTTTATTTTTTCTCAGATTTAAATCTTTGTTTATTTTATTTCTTGTTTATAGTTGACACAGAAAATTTTAACGACTTAACGATTGCTCTCTGGGTTGGGGAATTTTCTTTTAAGATCAGTGACCTTACTTTTGAAATAGTCGTAAAATTACATGCCTTCTTTGAATATTCGGTTGGTGTTCTTTTTCGTGTCAGAAGCGATGCTTGACGAATTTTCCCTCCATTATTAACAACATTGCTTATCGTGGGCGCCGACAGGGGGTGGGGGTGTCATAGAGAACACTTGACCCCCCTGTAGAATATTTTTCCCTTTATTTTATATATTACTTTTCTTTATACACTCACAGAACTGGACCACAAGGAAAAGATGGAATTTGGGGCGTTTAATTTAATATCCCAATTTTATTGGAAATTTGGAATTGGAAAACGATAACGCGAAAGCGGAAAACCTAGCAAACCGTAAGGTAGTGCGCCCAAACAGGTTCCGCTCAGGGTGGTGTGTACTGAACTTTTTAAAAGGCTTGGCGTGGCCCTGCTCGACGCTGTGGGCCGTGGGTGGCCTAGTGGTCAGCGTTCGTGACTGCCACGGAGAAGACCTCGGGTTCGATCCCAGGCAGGTACGAACGCTCGAACCACTAAATATCCGCCGTGCGTCGGATGGGCACGTTAAGCCGTTGGACCCCGGGTACTGCCTCCCCAGCCCCCCAGTAATAAATAACGGCGTCTTTCTATCTCGCTACCGTGCTACTTTCCTATCGGGCACTCTGGCCCAAACCTCCTAGCTTCCTATTTCTAAGGGTTGTTAAAGACCTGAGGTCAGACACTCCCTTCTTAAAAATCCTCTACATATGATCTATCTATATAGATGATCTATGATCTTTGCTCGGCACTGTACATTATTTTGAAAACAGTTACCAATGTACATGATAATACATGATTATTACTAACATACACTTTTTTCAAGAGCAGCATCAATGAATAATAGTAGTAGTAGTAGTAGTGTTCTAGTGTAGTAAGTAGTAGTATAGTAATAGTATTAATCTTTCATTTTCACAAATTACTGTTTTCTACTTATTATCCAAACCTTAATTAATTAAAGTTGACCCCCTTGAAAAATTTCCTGCAGGCGCCCATGTTGCTTATGCAAGACAATAAGAATCGGGTAGATTACACCAAAATAATCACAAAATTGAATTCTAAATAAGGATTTAGAATTCAATTTTGTGATTATTTTAAATAGGTGTAAACTAATAAAGTAAACAGACAGCAAGCTTTCACCACTCACGGGTGGCTTCATCAGACATAGCTGAGATAAACACCGTGAACTGAACAAACAGAAAGTAAAGAAATTCTGAGTAATTCAAACTTAAATATATAATCAAAGTTGATAAACGCTTATGTCATGCCTCGTGAAATCATCAAACATGGTACAGAACCCATATGCTAGCATGGGTGATGACGTGGATCTTTCATTAGCATGCGCCAGATATAGGGGAGATCAGTTGATGTTTCTTCATTGCAGGCATCCGTGCTCGTTATTATTTCTACTGATTCTCGTATTGCTGTGCAGGGCTTTACAGAGGAAAGGGCTAGTCCGTCCCTTTGAGGAACTGAATGCCGACCCGTGTCTGAAAGGGTGGGTGGAAACCGGGTTGGCGACTTGTTTCTACGTCATCGCGCTGGCCTGCTCCCTCAGCTTCGTTTGTAAACTTCCCTACAAGTCCAAATTTTCCTCTGTTATGTTTTTGCACGCCCGCGCCTTTTCTTGGTTTATATATATAGCATTTGTTTCACGTTGTGTTTTGCTTAAGTTGTATACTGAGTGTTGATTTTTATTTCCGTTTTTTTTTTTAACGAAATGTCATCATGTGCTGAAATACGCATATAAACACGAAAGGACAGGGCATTGTTTCCCACGTTCTTTCGTGTTTATAAAAAGGATCTGTGTCGGGTTCCGATAAAGATCCTTCTTTAGGAACTATTTCAAGAAACTTTTCCGGAACAAATTCTGCTCAATATAATTGGGTAAGACTAATATCTGCTGGCTGTTTGACAGTACCATCATGTTCTTGGGATAATATTATTAAACAGTTTGAAAAAATTTCTGCGCAGTTCACGACAGGACCTATAAAAAAGGGAAAGGTGTTGTTAGGAAACTCATAAATGATCTAGAAAGACGGTTTTTATCTGCCAACAAAGATGCTATTTGTCGGTTTTGCAGAATAAGAATATTTATTCGAATTCGTTTTCTGAACAGAAATTCATTATTAGTGCGGCTCAGGAAAGTTCTGAAGAAAAGGAAGAAATAAATTAATTGACGCAAACGCAGTAAGAAAAAACATGTTTTTTTTTTTTTTTTTTTTTTTTTTTTTTTTTTTTCATTTGGGCAATGAAGAAAACAGTTTTACATTTTGTACAATACAAAAAACATTTTCCAGTGTGTGCAATAACGAACATACCTTCAATTAATGAAATAAATTTTTTTTTTTTTTTTTTTTTTTTTTTTTTTCACCACTTTTTAAACTCGGTGACCTTCAGAAATCATGACAGATGCAAAATGTAAGTAAATAATTTTTAATTTATATATTAATAGAGTGTTTGAACTACTTTTGCGGAGTTTGAAGAATTCCGCAAAAGTAGTTTAAAACTTTTAAGAACTTTCTGTGTCTTGAAAGTTTTAAACAACTAATTTTTGTGACAGAGAGAAAAAGGTTGTAAACAAACCACTAAACTTTTCTAGGGAACTACTAAAAAAAAAAAAAAGGAACGATACACTGAGTTTTTGAAATCAGAAAAATATAGTTAGTATAGTAAGCAAAATACTTTTTTACGAAAAAGCATTCATGACAGAAATTGTTCATTCAAAAAGTTATCGCATTTATACTATTACATCAACTTTTTCTGATTTTAGGACCCAAAATCCTTAACTTTTGTTTTCGAAAAACACAATTTCTAATAACTGAGTGCGCATTGCAATAGATGACACACTGTAATATGTTAAATACGGCAAGAACTTTGACTGAAAGTGCCTTTCCTATGGTGCTCCTTTAGAGCACAGCTACCCGTGGCTCTTGGCTTCCGAAGGGCCAGCTACGTCATCAAGCTCGGCGGCGTGTCTCAGTGGGTGAAGCGCTAAGGACTAGCCCTTTCTTCTCAAGCCCTGATTGCTGTGGCCCTGGGATTTGTGTAAGCAGCTATTTTTCGAATTTCTTTTCAGTCGGGTTTAGCTGCATTCAAACTGGGAAAGCTTACCACAGCTCTAGCAAGAGAGGTCAAGAACAATGCAGCTAAACGCTACTGGAAAGAAATTCGAAAAATAGCTGCTTTCACAAATCCTAAGACCACAGCAATACGAGAATCAGTAGAAATAATAACCATCACGGATGCCTGCAATGAAGAAACATCAACTGATCTCCCCTATATCTGGCGCATGCTAATAAAAGATCCACGTCATCACCCAGGCTAGCTTATGGGTTCTGCATGAGACATATCTACCATGTTTGATGATTTCACGAGGCATGACATAAGCGTATATCAACTTTGATTATATATTTAAGTTTGAATCACTCAGAGTTCCTTTACTTTCTTTCTGTTTGTTGTTTACGGTGGTTATGTCTGATGAAGCCACCGGTGTGTGGTGAAAGCTTGCTGTCTATTTACTTTATTATTTTACACCATTAATATGAATTTATTATTAATTTTTGTGAACATTGCTTATTTTGCATTTAGTAATGCTGATTCCATGATTTTTAGAGCGTTTTTAATTGCAGAATACGAATATTTGTCTTCGTAAAGAGTAAAAACATAACTTTCTATCCACAGCCTGTTTACCTGCGCCTTTTTCTTAGCAGGCGATATTCAGCTGCAGCAGATGTTTCTTTCGTGTCCATCGAACACGCTGTTGCCAGTTTCAATACTTTGAACCTCCTTTTATTTCCTGTTATTTCTTCAAAAAGTGTGTAAATATTCTCTCTATGTTAACAAGTGAATGTCAAAACTATATCACTTCAATGAATGACATTTTTCTACCAATGTGGTTAAGGTGTTATGTATTACAATTATTTGCGCACAACTACGCATCCTTCAGAATATAATGCACTGCGAAGTATATATAATGCACTGTACCCCCCCCCTTTTTTTTAGAAGACAGGCAGCAAAAAATTCCGTAATGTGCAAACATTGTAACATTATTGTTAAGTATACTTTTTATACCTTCAAGAGTAAATAATTTAAGTGATTTTACTTTTTTGTGCCACAATTCTTAATTGTTACTCATTTATTTATTTACTTATGTTCTGTATTTCGTATAAATCGGAAAAGGTCATAATTAAAAAAAAAGCTGGCCTTAGTTCTCTAAAGAACGAACGTTGCCCACTAGGCCCGCGAGTGGCCTAGTGGGCAACGTTCGTAACTGCCACGGAAAGGACCTCAGGTTCGATCCCAGCCAGGTACGAACGTTCGATCCACTAAATATCCGCCGTGCGTCGGATGGGCACGTTAAGCCGTCGGACCACGGGTACTGTCCCCCGGGTAATAAATAAGGGCGTCCTCCTCCCTCTTTCTACCTCGCTTCCGTGTCACTTTCCTATCGGGCACTCTAGCCCAAATCTCCTAGCTTCCTATTTCTAAGGGTTGTTTAAAACCTGGGGTCAGACACTTCCTTCCTAAAATCCTCTATATATGATCCTATAAACTTTAAAAGAGTAAAATTTGCATGATATGGTTAACTTTGGCATAACTGTTTTGTAGCAGCCTTAAGCATTGGTCCCCCGTGCCCGGTGCGATCGGCTTCGAGGACAGTGCCTGGCGTGGAGTTTAACTGGGGCGGTACATCTGTCAAAAGGCAACGCGGGTGTCCTAAGGCGAGCTCAGCGAGGACAGAAACCTCTCGTGGAGGAAAAGGGCAAATGCTAGTTTGATCTTGATTTTCAGTATGAATATGGACCGAGAAAGCGAGGCCTATCGATCCTTTTGATTTTAGAACTTTTCAGCAAGAGGTGTCAGAAAAGTTACCACAGGGATAACTGGCTTGTGGCGGCCAAGCGTTCATAGCACCGTCGCTTTTTGATCCATCGCTGCTATAAAACTGGGGCAACCATTTCAATTAAAACCTGTGCATTTGTATTACACGTAACAAAGGTGTCTGTTAAACATAAGACTCAAAGATAAAATCAAAAATGAAGAAACAAGAGCTAAAACAAAATTTTTAGATATTGGAGAAAACACACTTCAAAAGAAATGGAAATGGGCTGGACACATTGCAAGGCTGAAAGACAATAGATGGACAAAAGCTATACTGGAGCGGCGGCCATATGAAGGTAAAAGATCAGCTGAAAGACCTGAAAGAAGATGGTCAGATGGTCAGATGATATAAGGAAAACAATTGGAATTCTTTGGCACCAACAAGCTCAGGATAGAAATAAATGGAAATAATTGGGAAATACCTATAGACAGAAGTGGCTATTAAAAGAATTAAAAGAAAGAAAGAAATAAAGGAAGAAAATTTTGTATATTAAGAGAATACAAAGTGGTTTTTCACAAATATTTATTTTTTCAAGTCGACCATGGTTTCGCTGGGTATTGAATTAGCTTCATCAGGACGAATGGCGCGTAATGAAATAATAATAATAATAATGGCACGTTGATGAAGCTAGGTCAATATCCAGGGAAACCATGGTCGACTTGAAAAAATAAATATTTGTGAAAAACCACTTTGTTATTCTCTTAATATATATAATCGTCACAAGACTGTAGTCTTTGAAGAAAAGAAAATTTTGGTTTTACGAAAAATACCTGTAGGATTCACAGAATTTGAATTATTAAAACGCCCATAAAACCGAGTTAACCATATGGACTCGAAAAATTTCGGTAATCAAAGGATAACTGATTTTCGCAAAAGGGCCTCGAAAATGTTTTTTTTTTTTTTTTTTGCCGCCCCTGTGGCGCAGTGGTCTAAGCGATGGCTTCTGATCATTCGTCCGAGATGGGGCGGTGTTCGAATCCCGGTGAAGCATGGGTGTTGTGTTTGTCTTACGGCGCTGGCTCTCTCCCTTCCCTGGAACCAGTGGCCCTATATTAGGGACGGGCGACTGCTTATAGCCCACTCTAAGTTGCTCATGGTGGGTGGTAGTTAAACATCCAATCCAAAAAAAAAAAAAAAAAAAAGATGTTTTTTGCGCTTTTTTGGGGAGGTGCAAATTTTCCTGGTGCGCTGGAGTGATATGTCAACGTTATCGTAGCGTTTTAAAGGTTGAAAAAAAAGTTTGTTTTAAAGGTGTCAGTTCCTTGTTTTAAGCGTTAAAAAACAACGTACTTTTGTTCCGAAGTGATATGTCTGTGGAGCGAATTCTTGCGGATGGATCTAATGTTCCGACGCGCATAAAAATACGAAGCCCGCTCGCTTGGGGAACGTTAAGACATTTCTCGGTCTATTAGTGATATGCGGTGCGCAACATATTCCGCCGAGTTTCCCTGCACGAAAATCGTCTACTCCCTGCGAAGAGTAGCGAATCGTCGGTAATCTCGCCCTGGCGAGTTTCTTTCGCCGCCAGAGCGACAACAACAATCGATGGTAAATCATTTTCGCGGGAGCGCACGGGGGATTCGTCCAACCCCTTTGGGACCCTTTGTTACGTCGGCTAACAATGTAACGGCTATCAGCCAATCATCGGGCAATAACTTATCTGCTGCGATAAAGTGAGCTTCGATACTCCGAGCAGAGCCGAGCTATCGGTCTTCCTTCTTCCTTGCTACTGCGTCTTGAATTATGATAATATTCGGCGAAGTTCGCTACCGTTTAAGCCCGGCAACTTTACGGGGGTTTCCTCATAAAAACGAGCGGTGGTACATCACGCGATTCTTCTTGAAGGGATCACGTGCTATATTCTTTAAACACCCTTGACTGTAGAAATTTATTACGGGAGAAGCATCTTTCTGTGCGGTAAAACATTGAAATTCAAAGGGAAAAGTGCGTCATACTCTGTTATTGTACTTTTCAGATTTACGTATTTTAGTTCAACCGAGTTACAAATAATGTACTTTGAACGTACAGGAATTCCAGGATACAGGTATTCCAAAACCAAATAAATACTATAGACATTAGAGATTGTATTTATTTTTATGCCACTGAGACAAGGATTCTACAAAATTATTGTTGATTTTGTAACTAGACATTAGAGATTGTATTTATTTTTATGCCACTGAGACAAGGATTCTGTTGAAAATTATTGTTGATTTTGTTAAATCAACAATAATTTTCAACACATTTTTTTTGTTAGGACTGTATATCAACAAAATTTTTGTTGAATTAACAAAACGTTTTTCTCAGTGTACTGTTTCGAGAGTTAAGATTAGATTTAATTCAAGATTTTTGATTAGATTTAATTCTTTTCCGTGTAAGAAATATTTAGCGCTAAATCTTTATCAGTCAGCATGGGAATGTTCGAAGACCTTATCTACGGCGGCAAGGTAAGTTACCTAGAGTTGTAAAAGCATTTTCCCAGGCAATCATTCTTTGTGTTGAAAAGCTTGTTCGGGAAACGTTAAGTGCTTTTTATCATTTTATGGGCCTACGTTGCAATTAGGTACAATGTAATCCGAGAAGCACATCGAGGTGGTTAAATGAGTTTATTGCTGAGGGGGCGTCGCAGAAACGCTTTCCCCTTCGAGCTAGGGTTCCAAAGCGGGTCGGACGGTCAGAGAGGTCTAAGGAAGGGAGTAGGACAGAGGAAGGTCGCGAGATGATGGTCTCTGAATGAAGACTTTTTCGGTTCTCCAGACAACGAAAGCGCAAGAGAATGAAAACCAATCCGGGACAACCAGCACATGTATAAGTTTAAACAAATAATGAATTAATTGAAACAACAACTTTCTCAACTACCCTTTTGCTATTTATTTTCTACAAAGAGCTGCAATTAGGCTTAAATATAGAACCCGAAAGGGCCAATGAACGAGAAGATCCCTCTTACACTGCATCTTCTTTTTGTACATGCCCTCGCTTTCTTTTCCGATGATCACCTTTCTTTTTCTATAAATGGCATATAACCCCTACATAAATTCCGGACTGTCTTACATGGAGAATACTTCAGAAATATGCTAAAGAGCTCTGCTGTTGTGTAAAAAATAAAATGAAACAATGGTTAACATGATAAAGAGATTAACATTTACTCATACACTATGAAACATTTCACATATGGGAAGGGGATAGTGCTGCGTGCAACATTTGCGCTAACAATAATTATGAATTACAGTTTGCGTGCATATTTTTTTTCTTTGTGAGTCAAACGTTCCGTTTGTACTTCACCATGTAAGTCAGATGTGAGCATGTGCCACACGCAGAATTTCCGGGGTAACATTTAACTCATTCCAAGATTAGGATGGGACCCTATGATTGTGGGCGCATAGTTTCTAGGCGAGCTGCTAATATAAGTTAAAGAGCTTTGTGCGCCATATCGTTTGCAGATACGATATACGAGGCAAAGGCGGATCCCAGAAATTATTATTATTATTATTATTATTTTTTTTTGGAGGGTGCGTCTTTCTTTTTAATCGATTAAAAACTTTTATTAATAGCAGTTTTACTGCTATTAATCCCGGAATAAGTATTATAAGGCTTTGAAATAAAAATGTGATTTTCATATAAAAACCTTTCTTAAAAGGTAGCTGGGTCGCCTGCTACCCTGAAAGACAACACTTCTCCCGGGTATAAACCTGTCGTAAACCCGAGACTGACCGTCCCGTATGAAGGAAAGTTCGAATACCTCGTCGAGCAAAATACTCTTACCCTAATAAAACTCCAGTCGCTTCTCGCATGTTGCCGAGAGCAATAAAATGCTGTCGACAACGGGCAAAGCCATTCAAGTGCAATGACAAGGCGCCCGTTAGACAAGGATAATTCCTACGTACAGCTTACAAAAATTTCATTTATCTTCGACTTGTAACGTATACTCTATATTCACTTTCCTTTTGATTTTACTATCTCTGGTTATTTTATTTTTCTATGTAAATTATCTTCTTACTGAACGAGATGTTATTTCACCCGCTGAATGAGATCTGGCAATGAGTGTAAGTCATGACGTGGTGGTAGCCAGTATAAATAGGCACGTTCAACGATACCTAAGGAGAGCGTTTGTTGTTGTATAGGGAGAGCGTTTGTTGTTGTATAGGGAGAGAGCGTTTGTTGTTGTATAGAGAGAGCTGTTGTTTATGTGTCAGAGAGCTGTTGTTTATGTGAGTAGAGCTTCGTTCATGTGCAAGGAGCTACGTGTTATTTGAGTAGCTGTGTGTGAAGTGTGTGTGATGATACCAGTAGAAGTTCATAATAAAGAGTTTTAAGTAAGTACGTCTTTCTCAGTTCATAGTACTGTCAGACCTCTGTCTGGCTGTTAGGTTTATTTCATTTAGTGTTATTAGTAACAACCAGCATAAGACTTTATTCATCTTAATTACTACTACAACATTACTACCAGTTATAAGCTTGTTCAATATTATTACTACACTACTAGCAGGAGACTTTATTCATGATCTTAATTAACAAACAACAACCATTACTAGAAGAAACTAGTAACAACAACCATTTGAATTCACTATTAGAAGCTTAGTACAAGCATTGAATTCATTATAATTTAGTAGAAGAAGTTTTATTCATTATAGACTATCTAAGCTATATGGATGAATTAATAACAAGCAACTGTACACCAACTATACTTAAAATGGTATAACTGTATTACTAATCCAAATTTATTGGCGTAGAATAGAAATCAAAGTTTCCAAGCTTTCGCACATCGACCAGAAGGCTTTTTCAAGTAAGGTAGACTGCAGACTGTGTGAATAATAGAACACAGTTTGCTGTCTACCTTCCTTGAAAAAGCCTTCTGGTTGATGTGCATAAGCTTGGAAATTTTGATTTCTATTCTACGCCAATAAATTCGGATTACTAGTACAATTATATTATTTTAAGTATATGGATGAGATTTGAATCATTTTATAGTTGTTTAAACTTTGGGAAAACGGGGAACTTGGATGATGCACATGGAATTAAGCATCTGGACAGAGGAAACTAAGGTATGTGTGGGTTACATACGTGCATCCTCGCAACCCCCCCCCCCGGATACGCCACTGATACAAGGATTCTGCATAATAAGATGATGCATCATACTGTTATCAGCGGATGAACTTGCCTTGAAAGATGATTATTGAACAGCAGATGATCCTGTACCTTGATCTGTTTATACAAAATGCCCTTTAAAGTACTAAATTTAGGGGAGCATGACGGAAATAATGTTATGGGCCACACTCGACTCGAATGTAGACGTTTTACATGTAACCACTATGGAGAAGGGTTTTCTTGAACGTTTCGCATTATTATCGAGAAAACATTTGGACATTCTTTTATGTACCGTAACCAAATCCGATGTCATCTTGCTGTGTGAGGACCCGAAGCTGTTAGGTACAGATGTAGTCGGAGTTCTGACCCGGAACTCACGCCAAGTTTTTTTTTCCCTCCTGTGGTTGAATGTTTTTCTTGCGGGTACTTGCAGTGTAAAAAAATTGTAGTAGGTTGCACCAAAACTTGGTGCTACAGCAGCTGGGGCAAAATTAAACCATAGTGTGATACCTGAAACATACTTGTACATAAACATAGTGCAGTACATGCATGCTATTTCGTACCACTCCGATTGGATATCATACCATGATGCATAACTTCATCATGCTTTGGTGTTTTTCATGCGGCACACAACGGTTTACCTTTGAACCAAAAGTGATACAGCTGGTGTAGCAACACTTTTTGGTGCAACCTACTACATAATTTTAACACTGTGTCTCTGGATTTTCAATGACTATCTGACGCTGTAAAAAGTCGACTACGGCTTATTTAGCGTTGAAGGAACCAACGCCAACAGACAGATAAACACCATATTTTTATGTGTTTCCAGGTACTTGAACATTGACCGTAAACCAGAATCAGGCACTCTAGACTAAGCTACTCTGCCATAGATACTCAGATGTATTACTTTGCTGGTTACTGAAAGTTTGGGTGAAACCCCACGTGATAAACTGAATGGGCAAATTATCAAACACCTACCTAATAACGTGTTGCTCCACCCTTTGCCCTCACAGCAGCAGCCTTGGTAAAGGCTCAGTAAGGCATTAAGAACACGGAGGTGGTTCTGCCGCACATGAAGCGAGGATTGTCTGGCGTACAGCCTCCACAGTTGCCGGTGGGAGTTATCGGGCTCGAATAAGTCTTTCCAATTCGCGTCACAAACTGTCAGTGGGGTTGAGTTCTGGCAATTGAGTTTTCAGTTCGAGTGTAGTGAACTGGTGAACTCGCAGTTTACCGCTGGAGCCAATTGTTCGTCACTTGGAAAGTATGCGGTGAGGCGTTGTCCTCTTGAAAGATAGCGTCATGGTGCAAAAAGAGAATACATTTTACCACAGTGTAGATGGTCGGCGAGGATATTTACGTACCTTGTGCCAGTGACAGAGGTCCCGACGTTCTACAATGAGCCCTAAGGAAGCCCATGTAAGCGAATCCCAAACTGTTACGCCTCCTCCAACTGCTTGTATGACTCAAACTTGGCAAGCTAGATCCATCTCTTCGTGTGGTTTATGCCACACACGCACCCACTCATCAGCGTGGTAGAATTGAACCGTGATGCGTCAGATGAGTTTGTTTAACGACCCCCGTGAGCAATTCTATGGATTATGAGCGGTCTCCCTTCCCTAAATTAGGGACACTGTCTCCAAGGAAGGGGGAGAGCCAGTGCCGTAAGACAAACACAGTATCAATGCCTCACCAGGATTCGAACCCGGACCTATCTCAGACGAAAGATCAGAAGCCAGCGATTAGACCACTGCGTCACCGGGGGTCGGCCCAGATGAGTTGACGTGTTTCCAGGCCTCCGCTCTATAGTCGCGATAGGCCTTTGTAAATTGCAGCCTAATCTTTCGGTTCCTTGCAGTCAACAAGAAGACACCATGTGGACGTCGATTGCTATATAGCCTATTTTTTCCACGGTACGAAGGATAGTCTTTGTGTATAAGTTTGTAGACCCGCCCTCATTAAATTCTGACGTCACCTGCTGCGCGGTAGCCGTGTGATTCCTTGTATCGATGCTGGACAGTCTACGCTCTCCTCGAGAGTCAGCTGCTCGTTTATGTCCATAATTCTCCGGTTGGTTGGAAGTTTTGCCATATTTCACGTAGTTTTGGAATACACGCACTACTCTCTGACGTGGAAGAGCTAACAGTTTTTCACTTCTTCACCTACTATCCGCCCATGGTCATACTCCCTCTTTACGTTGCTGTATTTACCGATGATTACCTTTCCGTGACGAGTTTCCACACAAAACTAGTCACGGAAGGGTAATAAGGCAGAAGAGACAGAGCTTGAGCTCTCGTTTCTTTACTAGCTCCCCAGTAAATGGACGTGAAACTACGTTATCGGCTGTCACGTGATATGATACCAGTTGCTATATAAGCAGCATCGCGGAGAGAGTCGCAACTCTTGGGGCCACGGATGGCCTAGTGGCCAACGTTCGTGCCGGCAACGGAGAAACCTGAGGTCCATCCCAGACAGGTACGAACGCTTGAACCACTAAATAATATCCGCCGTGCGTCGGATGGGCACGTTAAGCCATCGGACCCAGGGTACTGACCCCCCCCGGTAATAAATAAGGGCGTCTTCCTCCCCTTTTCTACCTCGCTTCCGTGTCACTTTCCTGTCGGGCACTCTAGCCCAAATCTGCTAGCTTCCTATTTCTAAGGGTTGTTTAAGACCTGGGGTCAAACACTTCCTAAAATCCTTTACATATGATATGATAATCTGAGTTGAAACTCTTGAAAAAAATAAAATTAAGGGAAGACTTTCCTGCTACGGTTATGGCGTATTAATTCCATGTTCATCCACTGGCGCGCTGCTCTATTTCAAACTTCTGGGCCAACCTTGGGTCAACTTGGGCCTCGAGTGGCCTAGTGGTCAACGTTCGTGACTGCCACGGAGAAGACCTCAGGTTCGATCCCAGTCAGGTACGAACGCTCGAACCACTAAATATCCGCCGTGCGTCGGATGGGCACGTTAAGCCGTCGGGCCCCGTGTACTGGCACCCCGGTAATAAATAAAGGCGTCTCCCCCTCACCTTTCTACCTCGCTTTCGTATCACTCTTCTATCGGGCACTCTAGCCCAAAATCTCCTAGCTTCCTATTTCTAAGGGTTATTTAAGACCTGGGGTCAGACACTTCAATCCTAAAATCCTCTACATATGATCTGATCTGATCTTGGGTCAACCTGTTTCCACAAACCTGTACAGCAGATGTGCCTATGATTATCCTGCTCTGTGGGATACCCATATATACATGTATTGAGATCTACTCGCTTATAAGCATTGCCAGAGACAGCCCCATGTGACTGGACGTGATATTTCTGCTTTGCATATTGTTATCGATGTGTATATAATAATTTGTCCATTTAGTGTATTTTGATTTTTTTTTTCAGCAGATCCTTCGTTTTAAGATACAGATGTAGCGATGAATTTTTGTTCGAATTAGAGCTTTCATATCTTCGTACATACGTGTCTGACATTGAACTCTAAGCGTTGGCTATGTGAAAGAGGATTAATACCCTTTCCTAAAGTTGTTACCCTCTCAGAATGAACCGTTCATATCCATTTTGAGGACGTTCTGCTGTTCGGGGTGTGCATATGTGCGCGCGTGCGTGTGCCTATCTGCGTGTGTGCATCAAAAGCTTCCGTTGAAAAAAAGAGGAGTCTTTTATCGTTTTTTGTTTCCGCTTGTTAGCGACCGGTTCAAAACAATCAGTCTTCGATGAACTTGACGACGAATGCCTTTGTGGTCCCATTCCCACGATAATTCTAAAAGAGGGCGTTCCACTCGTACATACCTCGGTTCTCATTGGCGGATGCTTCAAACAATAGGAACTCTTGTCTGAAAAATGTGATTCCAGTAAATCGAAGATAAATACCGTAAGTTGTGTGGCACTTTTTTTTTTTTTTTTTTTTTTTGTCTTTTTTCAAGGGATTGACCAAGGATGAAAAATCATTCTAGAACAGTTTTAAGCATGTGAAAAATGAATTTTATATAATGCTTTCATTCCCATTCATTCCATACAGTATAAAATAAGAGAGTTGGAATAATAAAAAAAAAAACCTGCCTGCTTTCATTAACCTAGCAGAATTTAAGATTTGCTTATTGTAATAGAAAATTGCTCACACTGAGAGCATATTAAGAGTTTCACTTCCGTTGTGAAAATTATGATTGCTAGAATGTGCTGCTGCAAAATGCTTTAGTTATTCCAAATTTAAACTTCCCTTCCGTGTGTACTTCTTTTGCTACTTTTGCAGAGAGACTTTTCTAACTCTAGCATGGTAGTCTGGAAGAGTTTTTTTTTTTTTTTTTTTTGTATAACTTAAAAGAACAAGCTGTGCTTTTCTTTTTACAAATTAACGAAAGGAGCCCGGCTTTCCATTTTTATTTTTATCTATGAATTGAAGTTAAACACGCAAGACCGACTAAGCGACGGTGAGTGCACCATAAACGCTCAACGCTAATCCTCCCGCCATGAGGCTTTAGTTTGAAGTTCGTGATGTGAAGCATAAACTGAACAGATGTTAAGGATTTTGCTTTCTCTGTCTCAAAACCAAACAGTCAGAATAGCAAATAACTTGAAAAATTTCAACCATGACCTCTTCTTTCTAATATAATTTCATCTTGTTATCTTCAGCGAGCGGGACAAGTCATTAAAAGCAAAGGGGGGATCTCATACAAGACTAACCCTCATTTTCTGCAGACTATGGGCAACCCGAACGAGATTAGCACTCTGCGTAGAGCAAGCCAGAAAGTGGATCATAGCAAGGAGCATTGCTTTTGTCATTGTGTTGAGGCACCGTGTTCTCTAGATTTTAAGGTGAGGGGCTGAGAACTTTAAGTTACCATAAATTTCAAGAGGTATATTATCATGTTACACACCTCAGATTTACCCCATTCAAATGAAAATAACACACACATTCGACTTAGTGGATGAAGGTTCCCTCATTCTCCCATATGAATCTGTGACTTCGAAGTTCTTCCCCTTGGAATGCTAGTGAACGAGCCAAACTGTAATTTTCAAGTCTAAATGAGGCTGGGATGAGCTATAAGTTTCAAGTATGAATGAGGCCAGCGGGTTTGCAAGTTTCAAGTCTGAATCAGGCCAGCAGGTCTGTAAGATTGAAGTCTGAATCAGGCCGAGATGAGCTGTAAATTTCAAGTTTGATTCAGGCAGGGCCGAGATGAGCTGTAAGTTTCAAGTCTGAATCAGGCAGGGCCGTGATATATGTATGTTTCCAGTCATTAGGCCAGCGGGTCAGTAAGATTCAAGTCTGAACCAAGCGAACGGATCAGTAAGATTTAAGTCTGAATCCGGCCGGAATGAGCTGTAAGTTTTAAGTCAGAATCAGGCATGTGGGTCAGTAAGATTCAAGTTTAAATCAGGCCGGGATGAGCTGACTTTCAAGTCTGAACCAGGCATTGGTGTGATATACGTTTGAATCAGCCAGCGGGTCTAAAATATCCGAGTCTGAATCAGGCCGGGATGAGCTGTAGGTTTCAAGTCTGAATCAGGCATCGCCGTGATATACGTATGTTTCAAGTCTGAATCAGGCATCGCCGTGATATACGTATGTTTCAAGTCTGAATCAGGCATCGCCGTGATATACGTATGTTTCAAGTCTGAATCAGGCCAGAGTGTCTGTAAGATTAATGTCTGAATCAGGCTGAGCCGAGCAATATGTTTCAAAGCTTAATTACGCCAAACCGGTCTGTAAGTTTTATTCTTGAATCAGGCCAAGCCGGGCAAATAGTTTTATATCCAAAACGGGACAGGCACAGGTGGGATCTTGGACTGCTGGTTTTAGGCCGGGCCGACGTTTCTCATTTAAAGTCCGTGCAGATATCTCTACTCTACTATTACAAAGACTCTAGGATGCACTACTTGATGAAAATCTTCCTCGCTATCTAGTCCCACTGAAGCAAGCATGAAGAAAAATATATTAACCATCGTGATATGTGTTACTGGCTTCTTTTACCAAACTTCTGGGTGTTTTGAGTGAAGTACGGATTTTGCTCTTCTTACTGCGATTGTGATTCTCCTGTCTTTCTTAGTATCAGTAGCATTCATTTAGAGATCAGTAGCATTATTTTAGAGATCAGTAGCATTATTTTAGAGATCAGTAGCATTATTTTAGAGATGAGTAACTCTCTCATCTCTCTCTCTCTCTCTGTCTCTGTCTCATACACACACACCCGTATATATATATATATATATATATATATATAAGTCATGTCCTCCGTAGAGTAGCATGACCTAGCACTAGTTAACAATTTCGCTTGCATCCATTAACCTTCCTGGCCCGACCCATGCTCTTCATCTGTTACTATTAAACAGAGAGAAGAAGATTAAAGAGAACTCAAGCTGTGAGAGTGACATAATAATTAGAAATGATTTTCAGCTATAACGAAATTCCAAGTTCGTTTGAGAGAGAATTTAAACCTGAAAAACAATGCAAAAGAAATCCAAATTTTACATTGCAATTAAAAAAGGAAATGTTAATTTATAACGAACAGATTTTTGAAAGAAAACTTGAGTCTAAAACCCCCTACTCTACAACTTATGACAGCACGAAAACGAGAATAAGTTAAAGATAATAATTAACTAAAGAAAACTTTGTGAAAGTTATATACCTTAAACAGTTAGTTGCAATATGTACAAAGTATTTCAGCAGTGCTTTAAGTGCATAATTAATTAGTTATTAAGAACTTAACTACTTTGAAAAAACAGCGCATAGACAGCGCATAGAAAAGGAACAAGCTTAGCCATCTTCTGTTCCTAGGTACCCCAAAAGACGCTCAAAGTTACAAAAGAAAAGTAAGAGTTAAAACCCGCAAAAATGTTAACAGACAAACCAATGCTTAAAAGCTGAAAAGCTAAAAAACGACAGAGAAAAGGTACATGAAGTACAAACATTGAACTTATAAAACCTAGAACCCAAAAACAAGGAAGAGAGCTTACCTCTTGTGTGACAAAACTTTTCTCCTCACAAGAGAAGAACATGGCTGACCTCTTCCGCCACTCCCTAGACGCTGGGGGGCAGTGAGGGTGGGGCTGATGGCCTCCTCATACAGCAAGAAACCAACGCGCGGAGATTTTAACCAGAGAAAAAATATATAAACTTAAGACTGTGGATCTGTATGATCAGAAAGAGCAGAATTAACTCTCCAGAATACATGAGAAATATTATAAAATACACGAGCAGTTTATTTAATAATCTTTGCATGTATTAAATCACCTTAGTGAGCTTCTATAGATTAATCAGAATCTTATTAATTTTAATGTTGGTTTTACTATTTTTAGTATAGCTATCCTAGTGATGAATAACTAGTTTTCTTTTTTATTTGTTTTTATTTTCTTTTATAAACAGATTTTTAAGCTTTTTTTGTGATTTTGTTTATATTATTTAATTTTTTGTTTTAATAGGACCGTCATATCCATAGCACTAAGGTTCCTTTAGGTAGTTAATAGGCATCCTCTAGCCAACTTCCTTACGGTTTTGATTGGTCAGAATCATATTATTAACTGTGTAGAAAATTAAAGCAGATCTGCCAACCTTACTCTATTATTCAGAATAATTTTTCTTAAAGTTCTTATATATATCTCCCAGAGTCTCCTCCCTATCACTCCTGTAAGTTTTCTTCGAATTTCATCTACTCATCTCCAACGTGGTCTTCTCCGTCTCTTCCTGTACGTTAGTATCAAGAGTAGTAGTCCAACGGTGATCAGTTCTTCTAGCAATATATCTAGTCCATTTACCCTTGAGGGTCTTTACTTTGATTGTGATGTCATGAACTCTTTTTTGTCATTTCCTTAATCGGTGCACCTCTTCCTATCATTCCTGATTATATCGAGCGTGCATCTCCCTATGTCTCTTTAAGTTATCTGCAGCCTCTGAATATCTTTTTTAGATAATGATCCATGAGCAAGACTTGGAAGGATGCATTGAATAAACACTTTTCTGTTAAGGCATAACGACAAATTACTCTTGAAAATTGTACTGTTTCTTCCAGCCAAGAGAGAAGAGTGCTCATATTTGATCGCACACAGGCAGGTCAACGTTTCCCTGGAACAAAATAAGCTTTATGTGTGTTTATGTTTACCGTTACGGAGGGTTTCTTTAACTTTAAAATTATCGTTCCATGTTTAATGACATCACATTGTAAAGCAATTCCCGAAATTCACGGGCATTCTTTTTTGTGATTCCTTTCAGAAATTAACGAAGAATGTTTCTGATACAACGTTTTCGGTGAAATGAGGAGGGGAAACCTGAATGTCACGGATTTTTCGTACACCAAGAAAATTCTGAATTTTCAGAAAGCTTTTCGCAATTCCTTTCGTATATTAACGGTAAATTGCAGTTTTTAAAAGGTGTTAATGGGAAATTCTGAATTTCCAGAAACCTTTCGGCATTCCTTTCGGATATTAACGGAAATTTCTGTTCTCGTTTTTTTTTTTGTATCCCTATGATGGAAACTTTTCTGTAGTAGAAGCGATTCCAGGGAATACTTGAAGTTTGGTTAACTATTAAATTGATTGTATGATGCCTATGAGTCAGTCTGTAGACCCGTTAAGACAAAAGCTATTATAACTATGAAGAATAAATTTTAAAATTAGAAGTTTTGTGAAATAATGCTATAAAGCAGCACATTTCAGCTTTTCTTAAAGATAATTGAAAGTCACTATCATTTAAATAAGATCTCAAGTTCCAAAGCATTCTGTTACTTCGGAAAATCACGATGAAAAAAATACGTAATTTGTAATAAGATCTCCTACATAAAAAAAGGAAATTATTACACACTTATTCAGAAAAGTAATAGTCCAACAGAAAGTAAGTTGACTAGTTCGCCCACATTAATAACGAAACACATTTCATCATCAAGCAATTAGATTTCTACCTTATACGCGCGACGCCTTTACGTGAATTTTCGAGAAACTCAGCGGTAAGACACGCGCTTTCGTTCAGGAGGTCGCAGGTTCAAATCCCACCAAGGACGAATAAGAAAGGTCTCGTTAACGTAATACGCCGGGAAAGGAAAAAGTCAGTCGAAGATTTTGCGAAATTTCAGGAAAAATACGGAAAAACTCGAAATGGAGGTTTCTGAAATAAACTGAAACTGTCAAAATACTGAAGTTAGAAGAAACGGAAATTTTTAAAAAGGAACTTTCGTTAAAAGACGTACACTTACCGGCTACTTTGCTGCACGTTATTTTCAGAAATTAGCCGTGAATTCACACGACTTATTTTTTACAGTGCAGATTCTGTTTGATGTATTGTGTCCTTCCCAGCAGAACACGAATGATTAATGTATAGAGAACGACGAGCTCACAGTCATGGTATAATAGCGGTATAATGACACTTATAGCGTAACACAAATTCGCCGGTGGCGGGAATCAAACACTCATTCTTCTGCTCCGGAGCCAAAAGCTTTCTCAATTAAGCTACACCGACGAAGTTTGTCGCTGCAACTCTGCCGTTTTGACATATACCTCACCTCTGAGGTAGGCTCACATTTGTCTTCCCCTTGGGAAAGGGCTGGAACGGAATCGTAGGTTTCCGGGTCATCCGGCAAACCACGCTTGAAGAAGGTCACCGAAGAAGAAGGAATTCTCATTGATTCCAGATGATGTGTGGAACGAACATCAAACATTTTTCAAAGAACCCAACGGGCAGTTCGTGCGCCAATCTGAAACCGAAATTTTTACGTTCGGGCGTCAATGTGAAAACCCAAATTTGCCGGTGGCGGCAAACCAAACCGCATTTTTCTACTCCTGAGCCCAATGCTTTCCAAGTTAAACTACACCGACGAAGTTTGTCGCTGCAACTTTGCTGTCTTGACATGGCGTCACCTGTGAAGCAGGTACGTCATAATCTCCATATCGGGCGTTAACTTCATGCTAGGAAGCACATCGCCATTCCACTTTGCCGCGCAGGCGCAGTTCTTCCCTTCACCGGTAAATGTAGTTGTGACGTAGAGAATCAGACTATTAGTCTAACAGGATCTTAAGGTTATCGAATTTTAAGTGGGATGAAAGATTCCGAAAGAAACTGTACCATATAGATACCGCATACTGTCTTACTATGAATTTCTTAATACTTCTGGAATACAATTTGTGGGCGCTATTATACACTGAAAAGGTGTACGATGTACTTAATTTGAAGTAGTGTGTTAGCGATTTGTGCGTTATATATATCGCAAGAGACACCGGCGTAAGTTGCAATAACTTCCTTTCAGAACGTCATGTCATTTAAGACGCTGCCGAAGGAAAATTATCCTGCATTTCTCCACACATCCATTTAATAACGATTAATCTGCTATCAAGTTTTGACAATAATTCCGTTACTCCGTTACTTATGGTGAAATAATTAAAGTACTCTTCAGGCTATTTGCTTGAAATTTCAACAAAGCACAAAACACGATGTATCTGATATCTTGAATTCTGGAAGCTTTGAATAATTAGTCGCTCAAAACGCCGAAGTAAAATTTGTTTACACTGTTTGTGGCATAGAAATTCAAGGAAATCGCTCCACAGCACACCAATTTAAGCGAGAAAGTGAATCACAGACTGGACATGTTTCTTTGAGATAAAATTAAGTTCTACATTAGCATTCACCAAAATCTTTCGAATGTACTATTTTAAGATGGCGAGGGAATTCCAGAAATTTTCCTGCTATTACAGCGAAGACCGTAGTGTAATTTGTATTAATAAAGTACATCCAAAAAAGGGATGTTTACTTCTGGATGTACAGTTGATATGATAAGAAAAGAAAAAAAAAAACACACCCTGGGGCAGGGAAATTGGACAAGGAGCATTGTATATGTACTTCGACAATATTTTGAAACAAAGGCAACTTAAAGGTACAACCACCAGTAAGTGAAAGCTAGAACACACTAGAGGAAAAGCACCGAGGGGAAAGAACACACTTGAGGGAAAAAGCACTGAACGCACAATTTATTGTATATACCGCCCCCTCCCCATCCGCAAACTTCCCCTACCCCAGTCAAAATGTCAAGACTAATGATATCAATTAAATCCGACGTTTTACATACTATTAGCCATTTTATAAATTGTTCATTACTGGAAAAAAATTGCCAGATTTTTGAATTTCCGCGACTGAACACACTTGTTTTCTAGTAAGGTAGAGAACAAAATGCCTGAAGCATTCGTGTAATTATTGATTTCCCAAACGGTTTTTCAGCAAGTGTTTTAAACAATCATGCTATCTGTCATAAGAACACTGGAGTTGCGCACATGCTCTTCGCCAGAAAAAATATCTCAAACGCCAAACCATCTGTTCGTGTCAACGTAGTTCTGTCTTTTCTCACTAGGAGGTGACCGCGCGGTTCAGTCTGTTTTCCTCCATACAGGTACGTTTCAAGAATATAACTCGTGTTACGTAAGAGTCATATTAAAGTCCTCTAAAAACTTAACTCGGTTGTTATGTAACATGAACCCTGTTATGTTAGAGGATAGTTGGTAAGGGTAAGTAGGTCCTTGCTGTTTAATGTACGATCAAAGATCGAGGTCCATGAAACCACGTAACACAGAACGACGATGCACTTTAAATAAAAACACGTTAAAACTATGTACACAAGCTTAAAAACCTCATGAGATCTTTCGAACGCCATAGGAGTTCGTTCTCAGATGACAGTGACCGCAGTAGTGGCTATGTGGCTTTTACATATACGAAGTGTTGCCAAGAAACACTTTGCAACAAGAAACACTTTAAGGATGGTTGCTGAAACTTTCTACCGACACAGAATGAGTGAAAACAATTTCCTGTCATCTATCTTTGCAAACTTTTAAAAAACATGATGCATGCGATGACCTTTTATAAATAGTTGCATCGTACTCGAAAGATACAGGGGTTTGTCGAAATAATGGAAATACTGATTGCGATTGGAGTGCACGCAATGAGCCGTATACAAATCATAAGGAAAACGTCACCGGCGATGTGAGGCATATAAAAGGGTGCGGTATAATGTGGGCTATTACGCCGCGGATGGCTTAGTGGTTAGCGAGTCAGACTATCAATGCAAGGTCCTCAGATTCGATCCTGTGCTGATCTTTTAGAGATGGTGTGATTTACTAACAATCACTAAATATCCGCTGTGCATCGGACGAGCACGTTAAGTGACGGCCCCCAGTTGGACCCACTAGTTAAATGGGTATCCTTTCCTATGCTCCCCTGAAATTCTCTCACCCCTCTATGTACAACATCGTACTTGTACGGTTGCGCCATCTACTGTACTCTAATCTCACTACAAACTGTTCTGTCAAAGTCGCTAGACTTGCTCTCATTCCTTCCGTTTCTGTGTCCTGCCCAAAAGGCGAACTCGCTGTAGGTGGCTGGGACCTAAACTCTACTTACTGTGGACGGAAGTCCAACTAGAAAATGACAAATTAAGTTCTGTGTGCTATTGCGTAGCAGTGCCACAGTCGCAGGTGAAAGAGGTGCTGTGTAGAAATTGTCGACAATCTGAGTGACTTAAGAAAAGGCTTAATCATTGGTGTGCGTCTTGCAGGAGCTTCAGTAACTAGGACGGCAGAAATAGTAGGTGTAACACCAGAAGCTGTATCAAAGATTATGACTACCTATAAAAAAGGACACGGTGTTGTCCCCAAAAGTGCAAAATGTGGACGTCATACGAAGATGTCAGATAGAGATAGGCGAATGTTGACATGGACTGTGTGACGAAAGCAGAAAACCACGGCACCGCAAATAGAACACAGTTAAACACCAGTCAGAATGACCCCGTTTCCGTCATTGCAGTTCTTTGGGATCTCCATCGTGCCGTTGTTTATGGCCCTGATGCAATCCACAAACCTCTGATTACCAACATCAATTCAACACAATGTGTAAGTTGGTGCAAAACACATAAAAACTTTGATACTAAAGAGTGGCAACGTGTCATCTCGAATCTTGCTTCACATTGTTTTCCACCGTCGGTAGAGTATTCATCTGGCGAAAACCAGCTGAAGCGTACCATCCGGACTGTTTGGTTCCTACTGTGAAGCATGTTGGTGGATCCCTGATGCCGTTGTGTGCCATATTATGGCATTCCTTAGGGCCATTGGTCGTGTCACATCTGCAACGTACAAATCAATTCTTGGCGACCACTGGCAACCAGGCACTATTCCCTAATGACCGTCCGTTATTTGAAGTAGATAATGCATCCGTGCTTTATGCGAAACGCGTCAAGTTGTGGTTTGTAGAGCAGGAGAATGAAGTACAGCAGCTACCCTGGAAACTTCAATCTCCAGACCTCAGTATTATTGAACATTTGAAGGAATATCTGGAGCGGAAGGTGAGATTGTACCTTCACCTCCAACATCACTAGCACAGTGGTTTCCTATTTTACAGGAAGAATGGACCCAAACTCCATTATGGTATACTGTTAAAAATTTTGTGACAGTTGCACTAAAAAGTGGTACCACACTAGCCGCACCACTTTCTGAGAAAGATACACTTTTATGTGGTGCAAACAAAACCACAAAACCATCAACAGGGTGCAAAATTGCACCATAATGTGGTGCAACTCTGTAACATAGCGTGGTGCAAAGTTGCACCCTGTTGTTGGGTTCTGTTTGCGCCACGCAATGGTGTATTCTTTCTCAGAAAGTGGTGTATCTAGTGTAGTACTACTTTTTGGTGCAGTCTACCACAAAAGTTTTGACAGTGTGTATATATGACTTGCGTAAGTCTATTCCAAGCCGAATTACTTCTGTCTGTAAGCCCAAAGTGGGCCTACAGCTTATTAACAAAAAGTTATCCACAAACAGTAAGTGTTTCCATTATTCTGATTATAGGGTGTTCCATTATAGGACTTACCTTGTAGACAGTGATGTAGTGGGTACTGAAAATACATGCCCCGGAACGCTACTTCTTTTTCTAGCCGGCACGCGTTCCGGTGAACCTTATGCAGCGTAATTTGTTTTCTTTTTGAAATGCGAATGTCCTATAATTCTTTTCCAATCAAAAAATGCAACAGAAAAACTGCACAGTTAGTGGAACTAGTGCCCCATGTTTGTTTGAAGGTAGAGTTAGTCTCTAAATCCATTCTCACCTAGCAGTCCCAAATGATCAAACTTGCCCTTAAACGCCAAAACTTGTAAATCCGGAAGACTCTTTTCGACCGATCACTATAATTTCTTATACTGTAAATATAAGAAAGTAAAAAGGGAAGAGGAGGCATAAGGGAGGAGGGGTAAGAAGGGAAAGCTATTGAAGATGTAAAGGCATCGCGTACTTTTTCAATTAGTACTACACCGCTGCCAGTAGATAAAACGTTTAAGACAAACATAGGCATTATCGAAAGTTTTGTTTTTTCGTTTTTTTTTATTACAGGTTTAACGACCACCGTGAGCAACTCAATGGGCTATAAGCAGTCGCCCATCCCTAATTTAGGGTCACTGGCTCCAGGGAAGGGAGAAAGCCAGTGCCGAAACACAACATCCATGCCTCGCCGGGATTCGAACCCGAACCCTCTACGGACGCATGATCATAACCCAGCGCTTAGACCACTGCGTCACGAAAGGCTTATTGAAAGTTCGAAAACATTCTAAAGCAATAAGGTTACATTGTGTCCAGATAACGCTTAAAATATTAACTATTTCAAAGGTTTGTGGTGGTAAGTTTTAAGCTGTATCTGCAGTTGTAAGATTTTCTTGCTTAAATGTTAACACTGCTCAAGTTATGGACTTTGTCTCTGAATTTGTGAACATAACATGCACTAGTAAATATAGAAATAATTTATGGCCAAGGTTAATAAATCAACTGAAACAACTTACATGCATCCGCTTCTTTTCCCATCAATGGCACTTCATCGCAGATTGGTCATATTAGCCAGAATACGAACTTATTGGCTTCAATTCGTATAGCATTCACAATACATTCGTTTCTAACAAAACGCTGTATCAAACTGCACTTCTGATAAAAATGGTGAATATATATCAAATACGTGGAAATAATGTAAATGCATGATGTCATCGCTCTGTCCACGTTATTTTATAAACAACGCATAGCAACTGAAAAATTGTGTTCTGACACCGCTGGGATCGAATCCCAGATCTCTCGATAACTAGTCGAGTGCGTTCGCATTTACGCCACGATGCCAACACTTCTCAGCGCCACGCGTGGTTTATCAATACGGATATGTGTAGTTTGATGCTGACTGATTCTCACAATTCTCAGTGCCCTGCGTGGTTTATCAATAAGGATATGTGTAGTCAGATGCTAACTGATTCTCACAATTATCAGCTCCATGCGTGGTTTATCAATACGGATATGTGTAGTCAGATGCTGACTGATTCTCACTATTATCAGCTCCTTGCGTGGTTTATCAATACGGATATGTGTAGTCAGATGCTGACTGATTCTCACAATTATCAGCGCCATGCGTGGTTTATCAATATGGATATGTGTAGTCAGATGCTGACTGATTCTCACAATTCTCAGCGCCATGCGTGGTTTATCAATAAGGATATGTGTAGTCAGATGCTAACTGATTCTCACAATTATCAGCGCCATGCGTGGTTTATCAATACGGATATGTGTAGTCAGATGCTGACTGATTCTCACAATTATCAGCGCCATGCGTGGTTTATCAATATGGATATGTGTAGTCAGATGCTGACTGATAAACCACGCATGGCGCTGAGAATTGTTGGCACCGTAGCGTAAATGTGAACGCACTCGATTAGTTATCGAGAGATCTGGGGTTCGTTTATAAAATAACTTGGACAGAGCGATGACATCGTCCATTTTTCACTTCTGATAATTCAATATATCAATTGCTTTTATCAAAGTACACTTCTCTTATCAAATACACTTCTAACGAGTCTCTCTCATAATCTGCCTCTTGACAGTTCTTCTCACAAATGCACTTTCGACGAACAAGTCTCGTAAATGCAAACTTGCTACATTCCGCGTTGAAGTTATATTGCCCTTTGACACACTCTCAGTTTTGCCAAGCTTAGAAAGCTCTTCTGAGAAAATAATGTGTCGGTAAGTCAGGAAACCTTTAAAACTAAATTTACACAAGAACACAGGAACTCAAAGGGAAAAAATTATAGGTATACGTTACAAACGTATTGTACTTTTAAAAAATAATTATGGTCCTGCAGTGTCACAATGCTTGACAAATTAGCCTACAGTGGCACATACTCTTTAGTAGGCGTCAGTCTTATTGATTACGCCGAGAAATCATATCTTGATTCCATTTAAAAACGTTTTGCTGAGCAAACATCGCAATTACTCGCTTTGTGCAGGGCAAATTTTACCAAAGAAGTTACATGTTTGAAATTTTTTATTACACTCTCTGCAAAAAAAAAAAAAAAAACCCCGAAGCACTCCGAGAATGTCATTCGATCCTGATGGAACTCCGCGTGCAAGTACCTCAGGACCGAATATGCAAATGATTAAAAAATAACGACCAATGACTAAATAGTGGCTCGCGATAGCGCATGGGAACTGCGCATCCAGGAGGGTATATCAACAGCAATGCTAACGCGTAGGGACAATTGTGACAGCGGATTGTGGTTGCATTAGCCTCCACGGACTGCGAAAATGCCTGAACGTCGGATCCGTGCACAAGATGAGCAGTTGAGCGAGTTTGAGAGAAAGAAGGTATAATTGGGCTGAGAGAGGCCGGTTGGTCAAGTCGCCGTATTGCCAGGCATTTGAGTTGGAAAAACGCAGCAATCGGACGATGTTGGCGCCAATGGGTCCAGGAGGGCACATCCCAGCGGTACGTGGGAAGTGGACGGCCGAGGGCAACGACAGAACGCGAGGATTGAGCAACTGTTAAAGCCTCACAAACGGAACCGTATTCGTCGCTCTCAACCATCCGTGACCATGTAGCGCCGTCTACAGGTACGGAAGTGGACATCCGGACCGTTGTCAGACTACTTGTGGTACGGGGACTACATTCGAGGAGGCCATTTCGCCCCCAACCACTGACAGCGAGAATCGCCAGCACGGGTTGCGGTTATGTCGGGCCCGATCAACATGGAATAGTGTACAGTGGCGTCGTGTTGTCGCAAGTGATGAGTCACAGTTTGTACTTTGCCCCGATGACCAGCTCATACGTGTCTGGAGACGGTCAGCGCACGGATCCTGCCTTTGCCTTGGAACGGTACACGGCTGGCACACCGGGAGTGACCGTCTGGGTAGCCATTTCCTACGATAGCTGAACACCCTTGGGAGTTCTCCGTACAACGCTCACGGCTCAACGGTACGTCGACGACATTCCATTCCTGTCGCAGCATCACCGAGAAATTTTTCAACAGAATAATGCCCGGTCACACACGGTACAGCTCTCCCAGGCCTACCTCCGTAATGTCGACACACTTCCATGGTCAACCCGATCTCCTGACCTCTCACCGATCGAATATGTTTTGGACATGGTGGGACGCCACCTACGTCCATCAGGGAATATTGGCGAACTGCCTCGCAATTTGGAAACCATCTGGCATCTTATACCTCAAGACAGTATTTGTGAACCGTATGCGCGTATGCCACACCGGGTAGCCGCTTGTAGCCAAGCCAGAGGTGGCGCTGAGCAATTTTTAAACATGATAATGCCCGGCCACAGACGGCGCAGCTCTCCCAGGAATGCGTACTGACTAGTTCCACTCGTGCTGCTGTTTTAATCGATTAAATGGCGCAACTGCTCTGGAATTGCAATCATTTCCTTTCCTATACATGTATATCATCCCGATTGGATGATTCTTTCTGGGTGCTTCGTTTTTTGTTTTGTTTTCATAAGAGTGTATATACCTGTGTGAACAAGGTATGAATTAAAACATACCTGCTGAGAGATATGTATTGTTAAAAATATTTTGCTTATAAAATTGGAATGTTATTTCCGGGAAAAATTTTTTAATATTGCACTTGCATCGCTTAACGTAGTGCCTTCCTAGGGGTCACAATTCTTTGGTACTTAGGAAGGGAATGGGAGGGAGGAGGTTAGTCATAATTTTTGGAATTTTCTTTTACCTGGTTCCTTGCGAAATTGGTTTGGTCAAAATTGTTAGGTAGGTTTCTAGTAATTTTGTTTGCGTTTTTTTAGTTTTTAACTTTTATTTTTTTGAGACATCGGAGCTCACCGTCTAATAAATTTCATTCTTCTGGTGCAGAGAGTGATTTCGCTAGTTCCTACCTTGAGCCAGCTTCATTTAAATTTAGTTTTGATTAATCTTTTATGTTGACTTTGGTAGGTTTTTGTTTCAGAGGGTGGGGGACAGTTATTTATTTTATAAAATTTTCTCAACTTTAATTAAAGTCCATAAGTTTTTGTTTCGTTTCGTGTATTCCAAATTACTATTTTTTTTATTTTCTTAGGAAAGGCCTGAATGTTTCATAACTGTAGATATACACAATCCGTTACCGTACTTTTCCCCAATGTCCTGGGAACGACAATAATTTTGTGAGTTTTCCGCTAGTTAACTAGTTTTTTTTTTTATGTTCATCATCATTTTCCTCATCTTATCGTCCTTGCGAATGGCACGACTGCTCTGAAATAACACAACTGCAATGACAATCTAGACGAATTTTTAATCTATGAAAGTTGTACTATCTTCGTCATAACGTTCAACATTTTAAAACTTTTATGGCGTGCCTACATAAAGAGTTATTTTGCCAAATGCCGGTTCTATTTAGAAATTAAAAAAAAAGTGTTATGTTTATAATCGGAAATATGCAACGATTTTATCCTTTGATTCTGTTCTTTGAAATCTGGTTCTGCAGTACAGATGGGTATAATAAACATTGATCACAATAATTGGCACGCACATTGTTTATTTCCTCAAAGCTTCTTTGTTGTTGAGAGAAGGTTTTCCTTCTTGAAGCATTCGCCATTTTTCTCGCTTGTTCTCGCTAAAGTAAATATCATTTTATTCTATTGACTGGGGTGTTGCAGCGAAGTGTCAACACAGTTAAGTGCTACATAATGACGCAATGTTACAATATCTCTGGTTTTCTTTCTTTCTTTTTCGTTCCTCTTGTCTTCCGGAGACAGTGGTGGTGCTGGTATCAGCCGTAGATTGAAAGCTTGGGTTACACGAACCACTTTGCAGCCACTTGATGAAATTTACTTGTTTATTTTTAAAGCTCTCAATACATTCAACAAACTGCGTTCCATTAAAGCGCAAACATATTTTTTGCAGCACCTTAATGCAAATTATGTTCTACTTTACGCATTCTCACCCTCAATGATGGAAACTTAAATCACATATGTTTCTGATATTTTAATAGAAATTTAACTGCAAAGGCGATTAATATTACTTTTGTATTTTAAATCGTGGAATTAGTTGTTTTTTTCCGGTTTGGGTCTGTAATGACCACCGTGAGCAACTCGAGAGTGTATAAGCATTCACCCGTCCCTAATTCAGAGCTTCTGGCTCCAGGAAGGGGAGAAAGCCAGATCCGTAAGACAAATACACATCCCTGCCTCATTGTGACTCGAACGTGGGTCCGTCACGTTTGAATGGCCAGAACTCAGCGCTCAGACAACTGGGCTATCGGAGCGCACGAAACATCTTGTTCGCCTTTAACTTAAAAGTTGCGCCTTGTATGGTAATATGTAGTCGGCGGGGAAAAAAGAAAGAAAAATAAAAAAATGGGTACCAAGTTATAATGCTTTTGTAATGAATGGAAAACCTAGGCAGGAAAAGGCTTACAATTCTTGAGGGCAATATTCGCGATAGTTTAGGCGAAAAATTAACAAAGCCACCACGATTTGCGTGCGCGAGAAAAAGAACGAAGGGAAGTAAGTAGTACCACTCAGTTGATCAGGCACACTGTATTTTTTTGCATGTTAATAAAAAGTTTCTGGATTAATTTGGAAGTATGGAAACAGTACTGTAGGATTTATATTTAAAGTTTGTTTGTTTGGAGGTATGACGACCACTGTGAGCAACGCAATGAGCAATCGCCCTCCCTAATGTAGGGTTACTGACTTCAGGGAAGGAAGAGAGAGCCAGTGCCGTAAGGCAAACAAAACATCCATGCCTCACGGGGTTCGAACCCGGACCACCTCGGACGAAGGGTCAAAAAGCCAGACCATTGTGCCCACCAGGTCGGCCTTGAAAGTCCAAAGTTATGCAGAGCACAGTTAGCGCGTACCTTGGAAGAGACAGACTATTTTTGTTTTTAAAGAAGATTTGGTTATGGAGAGTAGCTGGTAATGCCACTTTTAAAAGGTAAGATAGAGATCTAGTTACCTAATGTGACATAATGCTAAACCCAGAAAGAAACCACTTAGTATGATATAAAGCTATTGTTCGAAAGAAAGCTACACTGTAAAAAATAAACACGGAATATTACTGAAAATAACTTGCAGCAAAGTTGCTAGTACGTCTCCGACTTTTAACGAAATTTCCGTTTTGAAAATTTTCCGTTCCTAATAACGGAAAGTTCAGTATTTTGATTGATTTCCCATTGTCTTTCATTTTGTTTTCGGAATTG
Source organism: Macrothele yani (assembly GCA_039090855.1). Taxonomy (NCBI): domain Eukaryota; kingdom Metazoa; phylum Arthropoda; class Arachnida; order Araneae; family Macrothelidae; genus Macrothele; species Macrothele yani. The sequence goes on along the minus strand of CM077007.1, from coordinate 95,896,963 downwards.
TACGTTTCAGTTTTTTTTTCCTTTTTGTAGAGATTTCGCAAATTCCTCAAAACTACGATATTGACTTTTTCAGTCACTAAACAGTAGTAGTAATTTATTTTCCCTCTTTTATATTTAGCCTAAGTGTCCCAGTCGCATTACAGGGCTCCTCCTTGCGTACGAAGTGAAGGAGTCCTTTCTCTTGCCCGAGGCCAGGGTTCGAGTCCGTAATGATTTGCACCCCAGTGAGGAGCCTTACTCACTGGTCTAGAAAGACAACACCATACCACGTTTAAGGTAGAAACGAAGAGTATTGCAACCGCGGGAAGATTAAATGTTTTTCGCTATAAAAGCAAGTTAATTAGCAATTTTATATTGGGTAGAATCTTCTTATTTTTCTGAATAGGTTTATCATGATTTTATTTTTTCAATAGAAGGACTGACTTATCACAAACTACATTTTTTTATTTGCATCATAAAGTTCTGGAACTCGTAATTTTTTTAACTGACAACGGCTTTAAGTTATGTTTGAGAAATGGTGAGGTGTACACTCAGTAGACAAAACATTGCAGATGCGGGTGTGGGCAGTTGACATTAGCGTCCCCCCACGCAGTGTGGAACAGACCCAAACCGAACACAGGCGGTAAACAGGCGAACTTCCTAAAAGCGTATCGCAATATACACTATATTGACAAAAGTCACCGAACACCCCTTCAAAACCAAATGAACGGATCCGCTGCGTTGTTAAGGTGCGCGGTACAGCTGCAAACGGAATAAAAACAAGCCTGCAGCTGACCGCGATCATATCGCACTGTGAAGTTGAGTGAAAATGTCGCGGCGGGAGAGAACTGACTACGAGAAAAGAAAGATTGTTGGGTGTTATATTAGTGGGTTGCCCATGAGAGAAACCGAGAGGCGTTTAAACATACCCAAGTCAACTGTTTTGGATGTACTGAATTTGTGGAAGACACGTGGCGTGCCTGAAGCGGCAAAACCAAATAAATCAGTGATAGAGGACGTCGAAGCCTCAGGAGAGTAGATACAGCTAATCGACGGAGTACTACACAAGACCTCAGTGTACAGGTGAGTAAAAATGCTGGAATCCCGATATGTACACGTACCATCCGCAGAGAACTTTATTCCATGGGTTATTGTCGTCGTGCGGCTGCTCATAAGCCTTCGATCTCCTCTCGGAATGCTACTCGTCGTTAGCATGGTGTAAAGAACATTTATCGTGGATCGTAGATCAATGGAGACGAGTCATATGGACTGATGAATCCAGATACACGATCCATCAGTCTGCTGGCCGTATGTGGGTATGGTGGAAGCCGGGGGAATGGTATTCACCACAGTGTACTGTTCCTACGGTCAAGTTTGGAGCTGGCAGTGTACTCGTGTGGGGGTGGTTTTCGTGGTATGGTCCAGGCCCATTGGTTATCGTGGACAAAAACCTGTTAACTAGCACGTCTACCTCGATATTCTGGACAATTACGCCCTACCAACTCTGTGGCAATACTATGGAACCGAGCCTTGTTGATACCATCAGGATAATGCACCGAGTCATAAAGCAAGAACTGTTATGGCGTGGTTTGACGATAATTCCGTATCGTGTGTGGACTGGCCAGCACAAAGCCCTGATCTTAATCCTATAGAGCACCTATGGGATGAATTAGAGCGCCGCATAAGAAGCTTGGAACCAAGGCCTACTACTAAGCATCAGTTAGCTGCATCATTATGTACTGAATGGAAGCACATACCTATCACTGTGTTCCAAAACCTTGTCGAAAGCCTGTCTCAAAGGGTCAGTGCATGCATTAACGCCAAAGGTGGACCGACACCGTACTAATGTATGTCAATAAATGCTATGGTGTGTTTTTCTTCTACGTGTCCGGTGACTTTTGTCAATATAGTGCATAACAGGCGAGCTTTCCAACAGTGTATTTCAATCGACGAGCATGGGTACTCGTGGTGATCTGAGCGACTTTGATCTTGGTCGCATTGTCGACGCAAGACAGATGGCTGATTCTATCGCTCAAATGGTAAGAGCTCTAAGACTCTTACAGATCGACCGTTTCGCTACGGTGGCGGAAACCACATCCAATTTAAATGTCGTCGGAATGAGCAGCGTCAGCTGGCTAGAGGTTCGGCCACGCTTAAAACCCCGAGGTACGGGAGCAAACGCTAAACTCGTGTGCCACTGTTGACTGCTCATCATGGGAAATCACACGTCTCCTGTTGCCAGGAACATCAGAACTGGGCCTCTGGAGAATGGAGCAGCGTCGTGTGGTCAGATGAATCCCGTTTCCAGTTGTACCGAGCTGACGGGAAGGTGCGGGCGTGGCGTCGACAGCACGAGGTCATAGCTCCGTCGTGCCAGGTCGTCGGCTCTGTTCAAAGCGGTGGCGGCTGTGTGATTATTTAGGGAGCCTTCTCATGGAACACATTAGTGCGTCTGGAGAGGTTGTTAACCGCTGCGCACTGTCATCATGTGCTGGCTGATCACGTACTCGCTTTCATGACCTTTGCGCATCTTGCGGCCGGTGGTCTGTTCCAGAAGGACAATGCGCCGCCCCACCGGGCAACACTCATCTGAGTTTGGAATCATCAAGTGGGCCCCAAAGTTCCCGGGATTTAAAGCTCTCTGGAAAGCAGTGGAGCAGAACATCAGATCCATGGGTCCAGATCCGACGTCTAGGGTGGAGCTGTAGACAATGCTACAACAGGCATTGCTGGCATTACCTCCGGAAACCCTCCGGCATCAGGTGGAGTCGATGCCTCGACCTGTACAGGCAGTTATTAGCGCTAGAGGAGGACCAACACGCTATTAGTTAGGTATCTTTAATGACTGTACTGCTTCTTAGTATGTAACTCTTTATCGTCATGTCGTTTCCGTTTACAGGGCCGCGCACAGCGCCACATTTGCACAACGCCAGCTGTCTCTAATTCAATTGCTTTTCGGTGAAATAGCTAGTGCAAAAAATGGGAGAGAGGACAAGAATATCCGCAATAACCAAAATTCATGCGATATGCTATCCACAATATCCGATCTTGCTACAGAACTTCAAAATCAATTTCTTCGACAGATTATGGAAACTTAACAATTAATAAAACCTCAAGTATTTTCGCGAATCTCTCCTATTGCCGGTAAGTTTTCGTCATATGAATACGAAAAAAGTAAGAACGGATATTTTACGTTTAAATGCGAAAGGTATTGCGGAAAGGTTTCTGAAAATTCAGAATTTTCTGTTAACACATCTTAAAAATGCCAATTTACCGTCATGTAAGAAAGGAATTGTGGAAAGGTTCCAAAAAATTCAAAATATTCCTGGCGTACAAAAAATCTGGAAATTTAGGTTTCTTTCCGTCATTTCACGGAAAAGTTTATGTCAAAAATATGTTTCGTTAATTCATGTAAGGAATGACGTAAATGACGTAAAAATGGCTCGTGATTTTCAGTATTTTTTTTACAATGTTCAGCAAAACACGGAGATGTTAAATTTATGGAATATCAGTTTATGGTGAGATATCCTTTTTATGTTTTCTTTTTCTTTCTCTCTTTCTTGTTTCCTTTTTATAAGTTGAACACATGAAAGCCTTACCTAAATAAAAAAAAAACCGGTAAAAAAACTACAGCCGCAACAGATGGCACAAATCAGGAGTTAATTCTAGTGCACAGGATTTCAGATCAAAAACGGGTAGGTTGTGTGGGTAGGTTCTCCCTTTAGAATCTGACGAAAATTACAGATTCTAAAGGGAGAACAATCTTGTTTGTTGTAAGACTAATGGAAAAAGAACAGCGGTGATATACTTCATGAAAACGTCTTTTACTTTTCATTGGAATCGCCGACATGTTACTAAAAGTTCGACTTTGCTCGCTACTGGAAGTTCACTTTTTGTACTGTCAACAAAAGGACAGAAAGAACAGGAATCGTCATGTTTATTTTTCAGGGTGTCTGTGCTAGTTGATTGCTTTGTCTTACGATATTTTATTAAAATTCCACTTCTTCCGGATATGTCTCTCTCTTTCTCTGAGAAGGAAAAAAAGAACAAACATAGAAAAGGGAAATAACTGATTCCCCACGCCAATGACATTTCTAAATTTTTCATTTTAATTGTTAGATTTTTATGTGGAAGCGTTGAAAAAGTACTGAGAAAGAACGACTTTTGACAGCCGTGAAGTATTGATTATTCTAAGTTACCTTTGAAACTTTCAGTAACCCGAATGAAAAAAGTGGTACTCATATTCATGAGGTTTCGATCTAATGTTATTAAATGGCTAGTTTACAAATACAAATTTGTTTTCCGGATGTCATAAACGTATGAATACCGCTAACTGAGCATTCTATAATACCACAATTTAAAGATCTACCAGTGGAATTTGAAGGAATGGAAAGTACGCTTCATTTAGAGCAAATCTTAAACTAATTTTGTTTCCAGGTGAGTATTATCATTTCATTTTTTTTCAAAATTAAATGGAAATTTTACACTCATTTTGTTTCCTGGAAATATGCAATTTAACAGTAGGTAACTTCATTTAACTAAACATTTAATGACGTCATTTAGTTATTAGTCATCCGTTGTGCCAACAACACCAATAACGCATAACTATTATATCCATAAAGCTTAACATCAGAACGAGTATCATCATCATGTGACTTTGTCTTATCAACGGCGTTTAAATTAAGAGAGACAGTTAAAATGTTATTTCTAATACTTGACGTGTTGTTGAAGTCAGTTTTCGAATCTCACCTAGGTAGCATACACTCACGGGCAATGAAATTTGCGCACCTAGAAGAAAACATGTTACAACCGCGAAACTTTGCAAATAGCTAGAGTGCGTGCTGATATGCAAATGATCCACGTTTGGTGCGAGTGCGCATGACCGCACACCCTGTGGTGGTGCTGCAAGCACGAACCGGCAGTCTTATAAACCATCGTGTAGTCGATGTCCCATTAAAGCGAAAAGCACCGGCCGACGCTAGCAAGAGTACAGAGTGACAACAATGCCGGGTAGACGCCAGAGATGTCGATTTACGGAACTTAAGGACTTTGAGAGAGGCCGGATCATCGGGCTGAAAACCGCAGGGTGGTCGGCGCGCCGTATAGCCTGCCACGTGGATCGTTCTCACCATACCATCAGACTATGTTGGGAGCAGTGAACACGTGACGGCGGACGGTCCAGGAGGACCACCGGTAGAGAGGATCGACAGATCGTGCCCCAGGCACGAACGGATACCACGGGACCCGGTCCACTATACAGGCAGATGTAGCGGCTCCTGTGTGCCCACGAACAATTTCCCGACGTCTCGCAGAAGCGAATCTTCGATCCAACGCCCCTTACGTGTGCTGCCATTAACACCGGAACATCGCCGGCTCCGTGTGCAGTGGTGCCAGGCCAGAACGACGTGGAAACGCTACAGACTAGCGACGTGTGGTGTTTAGCGATGAGTGCCGCTTCGTTTTGGAGACAGATGACCATCGTGTCCGGGTGCAGAAGTCCCCGGGTCAACGGCACAATCCCAACCTCGCTATCGAGCGCCACACCTCCCCCACTGCAGGCATTATGGTCTGGGGAGCCATTGCCTACGATAGCCGACCAGCTTTAGTAGTTGCACGTGGATCATTGACGAGCCAGTGGTATGTGGATGAGATCCTACTGCTCATGTGCTCCCATTCCTGGGCGGGATTCCAGGTGCGCTGTACCAACAGGATAATGCCCGCCTGCACACGGCTCGGGTTGCCCAGGACTGCCTACGTCATGTCCAGACACTTCCATGGCCTGCCTGCTCCCTAGACATGTCTCCTATTGAGCATGTGTGGGACCAGTTGAAGCGCCGGCTGCCGCTATGCCGCACTATCCGAGATTTGGAGCACACCGTCCAACACGTGTGGGCCAGTCTGCCGCAGGATAACATCAGGCGTCTGTTCGCCTCCATGCCGGACCGTATTGCAGCATGTATCTTCGCACGAGGCGGTGCGACGCGCTATTGAAGATGATCGGACTGCGTGCCACAGATCCCTCTGTAATTGTCCTGCAGCTCTGTTTTTGACATCATGTGTATCATTCATCTGTATCATTACGTCCATAAAATTTGAGTTCAATCCGATGCTTCCTTCTTGGTGCGCAAATTTCATTGTCCGTGAGTGTATTACGAATGAGCCAAAGAGACATCGAAACATTCTGTAACATTTGTATCCCTCGACAGCAGAATCACTTCTGTGGAAGCGAAGTCCACATTTCTTGCAAAGAACATCATCTGTGCTCAGGAATTACGATACAACATCTGTGACTGAGAGCAATTTCTGCTGCAGCGCTAAATTCTGAGTCCCACGTTCTCCAGCACGGTCGTCGTCGTCGTAAAACATCAGTTGTCTTTATTTTTTATTTTTGTTCAGAAAGCCACCAGCGCTCATTTTAGCTCTCGAGTTTCTTTTTCTCTATTTTTTTCATTCTTCTTTACTTTTTTTTTTTCAAATTACCCTCAGTCTTTTCACAGGATGAATTTGGATTAAAATCATAAATTTGACTTTTACATGTTTTTCATCGGCATATTTAATATTAGAAAGTAATTTGTTTTCTTTTATCTTTTGAAACGCATTTCTTAAATCAATGTGCCACTTAAAGTTTAATACACGCAACAATCAGAAAATCGTTTATTTGAAATTCGAGTGAAAAACCAGGAATGCGACTCTTCACAGCCCGAAAGTTGTAACTTTGACCGTTCACCGCTGCTGACAGCCAAAATGCTTGTGTATAATAGATGGAAAGATTACCCCACATACGCGTGATTTATAATTGGTATATCACCATCAAACAATATCAATCCACTCCTGCATGTAGATTATCCGAAGTCTTTTCCACAACTTTATGTCTTGAGCCAGTCTTTGCCAAGTCACCCCAACATGCTTTTGAATTTAATTTACCCTCCTTCCACGTGGCCTTCTTCTGGGTCTTTTCTTATCGCTTGGTATCCTGTCTAGCATTTCGGTTGTCAAGGGTTGTCAATTCATCTAGCACAAGGATTCGCAAACTTCGGCCCGCCTGTGTGTTCAACCAGGCCCGCGAGATAAATAATTTAAAAATGTTTCTTCTCTTAGGCATGGCACACTATTTAATTCGGAAAACATTGCTTGTTCTATTCTGAAATGTTCCTCATTAATTTCTGGGTACAATTTCAAGATGGGATCTACTTCGCTTTTGAAAGTGCGCTTTCCAATTTGCTTTCGACACGTGCTGCAACCCCTCTTTATTTAATCTCGAAAAAGACACAAATCACGTTGAATCAGAAGATATCCACTGATGCCTAGGGGATGCGGGTGTTGGGACTCCGACATCGTGACGACGTATGCTCATGTAAAAAATAGGGACTTGGTTGCTGAGCCTCCTGAACTTTTCGAGGTGAGGGATCTTATAAACCAAATTAATAATGAGCATGTCTTCTCTTTTGAGAATCACCCAGATTACGAAAAAAGCTGGAAGCTCAATCACAGTTTCACTCATCTCACACCCCATCATATAAATCGTCTGAATAAATTTAAAAGCGATTTAGTAGGTATATATGACTGTTTTGCATTCTCAGTGTATTTAAACTTCTTCATGTCAGTCTGTTATGTGTGTTAATCATTTTTTAAAAGGAATTTTGAAGAAAATTTCATGAAAAAAATCTTCGGCCCGCCGATTTTTTTTCTTTCATTTGCCCTTCCTGTAAGTAAGTTTGTCCATCATTGGTCTGGTAGTATGTCCATCACATTTCCACTTGAGCGACTTTACTTTGATCTTGATTTATTGCATTTTTGTTATTTCCCTGATCCTCCTCCTATCTTTACTGGTTATTCCAAGCATGCATCTATCTCAACCATGCTTATGTCAGTTGTTCGCAGCTTATGTATGTCTTTTTTAGCGAAGGACCGTGTCTCCGAATGATAAGCAAAAACTGGTACAATGCATTGATTGAACACGTTTCCTTTAAGTCGTAATGGTAAATTGCTCTTAAAAATTGTACTAATTCTTCCAAAGGCTATACAGCCAAGTTTTATATGGCTATTTAGTTTTTCTTCGATGTGGCCTTCGCTTGATATCTGTAGTACAAGGTAAATGTAGTCACATTGGTTACTTCTAAATTCGCTCCATTGACTTCCGAATCTTCAGTTCTTGTAAAAGCATTGTACATCCAGTGTGTTTTATGTAAGTTTCTTTTCAAACAGACTCTTTTGCTCTTGTCAGCAAGTTCCTGGATCATACTATACTGCTCTGAGGGGTATATGCCAAAATGATTATGTGGATTAATTTTGGGGAAAAGTATTTGGCCGTAACTCACCACGCTAGGTTGGTGCCTGCGGGATAGCATTTACTCTAATTCCAGTGTTATAGGTACACAGGTACTGGCCAGTCGGCATAACCCCCCCCTCTGTAGTGAGAATAAGGCGCACTAAGATAATGCGGGGTTAACGTTTGTCTAGGAGAGTCTGTACTTATAATACCCTTCTCCCAGATTGTCATTTCTTATCGCTTGGTATCCAGGTCTAGTATTTCAGTTGTCCAACAGTGGTCAGTTTTTCTAGCAATACGTCAAGTGTATTGCCACTTGAAGGTCATTACTTCGATCATGATGTCATCCACACTTGTCACTGAGTTCCTTTTGTTGTCTTTCTCGATTACATTCAGCGTGCGTCTCTCCGAGGTTCCTTTAGTTGTTCGCAGCCTGTGAATGTGTTTTTTAGTTATGGTAAGTATTTGTGGTCCATAAATAATCATTTATTTATTTATTACCATAAATAATAACTGAAAGGATGCGTTGATTAAACCCTTTTCTTTAAAAAAGTGACGGTAAGTTGTTCTTGAAAATAGTACCCTTTGTTCCTGAGACACCGCAGTCAAGTTATTAAGTTTTAGTTTTAAGCGCCTATTAATTTCTTCTTCGATGTGGTTATCCTTCTCGTATATATGTATACGTGTCTTGAGAAAGAAAGTTGTTTAGACAGAAAATGAGTGGTAGGTCGTTTATAATGGTGCGAAACATTTAGTGTATTTAAGGATGGGATGGGACATAAAGAGTAACCGACGCCTTTCTCTCATGGGCAACATCCTTGGCCAACTAGGTAGTTGACTATTGGAATAATCATACGCTTGGTATAGAAAAAGGACACATTTGGTGTTAATGTTCTGTTTTACGTTTGTAAATTTCTTCCTGGAGGGGCACTTTAATTCAGCGGGAAATCTTCATAAGGTTAGACTATTCAGAAAACGCATTCAACGTGCTGCTTTTGAATGAGAAAGTGGTTTTACATTTCCGGTAATTTTGTTTGGGGGTGAGGGGTCAGAAATTTAAAACACATTGCAAACCAAAGGAAATAAGTTCATTATACGGAAAAATCTTCTTTTAGAGCTGTGGCATGCTAAAATTGCCAAGTGGTCGTAATGTTTTGAATTTTCTGAATTTAAAATACTACCGATACCTGTTTTCTGCAACACCCGCTCCCGACCATGAAAACACGATTTAAAAAACAAAAAAGAGATAGAGAAAGAAAGAAATAAGGCTGGACGACTGCTCAAATCCTCGCACTTAGGCATTTAACAGATGGTTCCATTAAGAGCTTAAAAGCACCGCTTTATTTTTCGGAGTTGAAATTTGTTTACATCCCATGGAAAATTGTCTCATTTTATGTGCTTTAACAGATTCCATATTTAACGTCTTAGTGGGCAAAGAAGTTGAGCAGTCATGAAGTAAATACCGCTTAAGGAACCCACTTTCTCTAGACGATACCTCCTTACAAATAAATGACTTCTTGAAAATAAGGAAAATGACGAGAACCATCCAGCGGTATCGATTTCGAAAAATGTTCCAGAACACCACGGGCCGAGACGAAACATATTAAACCACGTTTAAGTGATAAATACTTAAACCAGTGCGTGCAGCAAGAAATCGTTCGGCAAGGCTGGTATAGCGCAGCAAATCTGTGGGACTCTTGAGGCTGGCTGCGTAAGTGAACGACTAAATTGAAATATCGTTAGAATTAGACGCCGATATTACGACGACGGCAACGATCGTGAAAAATAGCGTCAAGTGGAAAGCTGGCAATGATATTTTATCTTGTGATGCTCTCCACAGCGGAACATCAGCCGTTCGTGTCGAAATGAGAGAGCGAGAGAAAGTGCGAGAGGGGTCGGGACCAGATGGATTAAAGATTCAGTCATCTGGATGATGTCAGGACACACTAATTTCCCATCCCAGCTATGCGGTGCGTGCTTTTGAAGTGCGAACAACCTCGGATGGCAGGAATATAATATCTTCCTTGTACCAACAGATGGCGCGCTGGAAAATACTGTGAGGAGAGTTAAGAAGACTTGGGGGAAATGTAAAGGAGAAGAGAAAAATCTTAGATCCCGCCGTGTACGAGAGGATGAAGAGCAGTAGGAAGAGCATCCCCGTTGGGGAAAGGAGGATGTACAGAAGGGGAAGAAGTATCTGATTGAATATGGGACTGTTGAGAAAGGGATTGCAAGATATGGAAGCGTTTGTTACAACGGCACCTGCTCGTCCCTTGCTCACTGGCAGATGCAAATGAGTTCGTTTCTGATTACGAGGATGGGGGAGAGCAAATCCCTCTCTTCCATATCTGATTCGATGCTCAGCTAACAAACGAAATGACAGCAGATTTGAATCGATCAATAGAAGAAGGAAAGTTAAAGCGCATATAACTAAATTCCTCGTCAGGTTGGGAAAATGTCTTGCCTTCGGGATGACCCAGAGTTTAAGAAAAGATCCCAAACATCTTTTCTTCCTCAACGAAATATGAAAGTGGGGATGTAATCGCTACAGACGTAGAGTGAAATTTTCCCGATTACAGTGACGCCACACTCTTAAGCTCCCAGTTGCTCACATATCAGACGAAGGGTTGAGAGAGGGGAAGGAAGAGAAATCATGCCAAATGGGGATCGTTCCCTTTAATGCCTTTGTTGGGATAACTTGCGAGGAATGCATGACTTTAAATCATTGATTCTAAAACACCGCGAAAGTCATTGCAAAATTTATTATTTTCGAACTGCGGAGATGTTAAGGATTGAGGATGCATTACTGTGCATGCAAAATTTACCACGAACTTCAGAAAACTTTGTCCTGCTGTATGTGCATCACGGTGCGGAAAAAACGTATGTTTCAAACCGTAATGTATGCGTTAATATCATATGAAATGTTTGCATTTGGAATTTTCTAAACAGGGAAACGAAATTTACTTCAAATGCGTAAGAATTATATAGTCATTATCAAAATCTGGATTCAAGCATTCGCGAATAAAACATTTTTACCCTCTGCGATGGCATCTTAAGGATTATATTACGCAGAACGACACGTGAAGATAATACCTAAACAAATGTTATGTAATCCATATATAACTTAGTCGAAATGTTGTAATATAACAACACTAATATATGTTCTTTTTTGCGCTTTCCAACCGTAGGTTGAAGAAGCGTATATGCTCCAGCTTTGCCGTCCGCACGACAACTCGCGTAAAAAATCTTCGATTTCGATGAAATTTTAGTATGCGGTAGGGAACCACCTGGGGACGAACCCTGTTGAAAACGGACGAAATGGGGTTAAAGGCCAGGACATAGGAGCGGGATCCATTCCATTGCTCTTATCCGTCATATCTTGCGTAAAAGTGCTTCGATTTCGATGATATTTTAGTATGTTGTAGGGAACAACCTGGGGACGAACCCTATTGAAAATGGGCGAAATGGGGTCAAAGGTCAGAACATAGGTGTGGGATCCATTCCGTCGCCCTTATGCGTAAAAATACGTAAAAATGCTTCGATACGCAAAATGCTTACTTACGTAAAAATGCTTCGATTGAGACAAAACTTTTTCATATTGTTCCGGAAGTATACTTAACCGGTTCAGTTGAATATAGTCGAAATGGAGTCAACCGTCAGGGCATAGGAGCGAGATTTATTCTACAGCCATTATCCTCATAACTGGAGTACTAACTTGAGTAATGGTTTCTGGTATGTTGGAAAGCGTATCATAATCAATGCATTGCATGATTTTACGAACTTGTTATTTCTTAATAAAGGCTGATTCTGAATTCATTGTTTCCTGGACCTTTGAATCTCTGTACTCACGTTGTGTTTTTGGTTCATTAAATGGTCCTAATAGACATTAATTATCAAGCGTGCCCTATTTTTAAATCCAGCTTTTTAAAACCTATGGTGTTACAATTTATTGTTAGAGTGAATATAAACTCGCTGAGTATCATTTCTCCAAAATCCATTGATATGTAACAAAAAGTTTTTACTCAGTTCCTTCTTGCAGATGCATGAATGTAAAATTTTCTATATAAAACTGCTTCTCTGTACGGTTTATAATATTTTGTTTTCCTGTCAACAGTACCAGTGATTTTGCGATGCTATGCCTCTTTCTCGACAGCAGTAAAGTACATCCCTTGCAAAAAATTTCGATGTACTGAAAATGGGTAACGGAAGTATTGTCAAAACCATTGTTGAAATCTGATTTCTGAATGCTGTCCCACGAATCGATGCAACAATAGTTAATTTCATTTTTACTCAACAATATATTTTACTAAACTATCGCCGAACATTATTTCACCGCGTTTTACATAAATGTAACAATATCTCATTGTAATCTGCTTAAATTACGAGAACCTGATGCAAAATGTGATAAAAGACATTACGAAAGATGTCTTTTTGATGCTATGAAAACGGTGTGTCGTAGTGAAATTTGGCTTTCTTCTGACCCCTGGACGAGAGCTAAGAAAATTTGGCTTCCTTTCGACCCCTGGACGTAGTGAAATTTGGCCTCCTTCCGACCCCTGGACGTAGTGAAATTTGGCCTCCTTCCGACCCCTGGACCAGTGCTAAGGAAATTTGGCTTCCTCTCGACCCCTTTACCTGCTATGAACGAGAGCTTTAAAATGATGTATAACACGATGGCGTGTAACCTGCAGACATCCTAGACCAAAAGTTACAAATCTCTCTTACTAACACACTTGCGATTCAGCTTTTCATTCTGTGTTGAGGTCAGATTTTAGCTTGCGCACACGCAGATGGACTTTCCTAGTTACATAACATTTCGTCGGTGTCAGGGTCGTTCCTCATGTTCGTCTAAATCTGAATAATTTATATAATAATAAATATTGTTTTTGAAAAACTAAACAATCATAATACTGTTGCCGCCACCATAGTTCAGTAAATATTTACTTTTATGACTTACATATCTTCTTTCATTGGTTTTAAGGCAATAAAATTCATTAATCCACTTATCTAAGCATTGCTCAATGTCAAGAAAACCTAAACCTTATTACTAATCGTTATGATTTAATTCAACTTAGTATATACCGGACTGTGGCTCGGTGTGGTCGTGAGTGACGCTAATAAATGCAATGTGTTGTATGTGAATAAACTTATACTTTCGAATCATTCGTTTTATTTCACACTCACAAAGATCTTGGTATACGAAAGATGCATAGCACAAATCACCTACAAAGGATACTTTTGCATTGGACACTTTGAATAATCATTATAAAATTTTCCCATGTATATCCCACGGCTTTTACACACAGTTTGAAAAATCCTTTCTGCATCAGTTTGTAAGAATGACCAAACTCTCCTCGCATTTTCTTTTGTTGCAATATTTCTCCGTTAGATGATGTACGTATTTGCATTTTGTGTCTTCCTAGATGATCGCAGTTGAAAAACACCCTTTTATCATCACATAATCAGAAAAACACCCTTTTTATCATCAGATGATCAGTATTTCCTAATTATTTTGTGTAATTTTTCCTGCTTGGTAGAACAGCTGCATTTTTAACGCTTTCCAACCGTAGGTTGAAGAAGCGTATATGCTCCAGCTCTGTCCGTCTGTCTGTCTTCCCGTCCGCACGATAACTCGCGTAAAAATGGTTCGATTTCAATGAAATTTTAATATGTGGTAGGGGACAACCTGGGAAGGAACTCTATTGAAAATGGGCGAAATGGGGTCAAAGGTCAGGACACAGGAGCGCGATCCATTCCACCTCCCTTATGCGTCATAACCTACGTAAAAATGCTTCCATTGTGACAAAACATTATCACGTTGTTCCGGAGGTATACTGAACCAATTTTGTTTAATATCATTGAAATGGGATCAAAATTCGGGGCTCAGGAGCGAGATTTATTCCACAGCCATTATCCTCATAACTTGTCTAAAAATGCTTCTATTGCGACAAAACTATAGTATGTTGTTCCGAAGGTATACTGAAACAATTCTGTCTAATATCATCGAAATGAGGTCAAGGGTCAGGGCACATCTGCTAGATTTATTCCACAGCCATTATCCTCATAACTTGAGTTATAAGTTGAGTAATGATTCCTGGTATGTTGGAAAGCGTATCATAATCAATGCATTGCATGATTTTACTAACTTGTCTTTTATATCAATGGGTCTAAAAGTCTGATATATTGCAACAGATCGCTCTAACTACGAGCAAAACTTTTGATGCATTTTGCATTTTTCTGGTGCCAAATTTGTTTTTCCATGTGGAGTGTGTTAGTGGTCTGCTTCAATGGCGTTCCATTTTCTGCAGGTTAGGCTAGTCATATACACTATATTGACAAAAGTCACCGGACACCTAGAAGAGAAACACAACATAGCATTTATTGACATACATTAGTACGGTGTCGGCCCACCTTTGGCTTTAATGTATGCACTGACCCTTCGAGACATGCTTCCGACAAGGTTTTGGAACACAGCGATAAGTATGCGCTTCCATTCAGTACATAATGCTGCCGCTAACTGTTGCTTAGTAGTAAGCCTTGGCTCCAAACTTCTTATGCGGCGCTCTAATTCATCCCATAGGTGCTCTGTAGGATTAAGATCAGGGCTCTGTGCTGGCCAGTCCACGCACGATACGAAATTATCTTCAAACCACGTCGTAAAAGTAATTGCTTTATGGTTCGGTGTATTATCCTGCTGGTACCAACAAGGCTCGGTTCCATAGTATTGCCACAGAGTTGGTAGAGCATAATTGTCCAGAATCTCGAGGTAGACAAGCTGGTTAACAGGTTTTCCCACGATAACCAATGGGCGGGGACCATACCACGAAAAACACCCCGACACGAATACTGTGCTAGCTCCAAACATGACCGTAGAAACAGTACACTGTGGTAAATAGCGTTCCATCGGCTGCCGCCATACCAACACACATCCATCAGACTGATGGATCGTGTATCTGGATTCATCAGTCCATAGGACCCGTTTCTATTGATCTACGGTCCACGACAAAAGTTCTTTGCACCATGCTAAACGACGAGTAGCATTCCGAGTGGAGATGAAAGGCTTATGAGCAGCCGCACGACCACGGTAACCCATGGAATGAGGTTCTCTGTGAATGGTACTTGTACATACCGAGGTTCCAGCATTTTTACTCACCTCTACACTGAGGTGTTGTGCAGTAGTACCCCGTCGATTAGCTGTAACGAGTCTCCTGGGGCTTCTACGTCCTCTATCACTGATTTTCTTTGGTCTGTCGGTACATTTTGCTGCTTCAGGCACGTCACGTGTCTTCCACTTATTCAGTACATCCAAAACAGTTGACTAGGGTACGTTTAAACACCTCTTGGTTTCCCTTATGGACAACCCACTAATATAACACCAAACAATCTTTCCTTTATCAAAGTCAGTTCTCTCCCGCCGCCACATTTTCACTCAAACTCACAGTGCGATATGATCGCGGTCAGCTGCAATCTTGTTGTTATACCGTTTGCAGCTGTACCGCGCATTTTAAGAACGTAGCGGATCCGTTCCTTTGCTTTTGAAGGGATGCTAGGTGAGTTTTGTCAATGTAATGCACTTTTAACATCGATTGCGCCGTAATTAGGACCACTATTTTTCGTGTTATTCTGTCTGTTCTGTATATATACATATCATCATCATCATTGCCAACCATTATCAATTCACTGCTAGATGAAAGTTTCCCCAAGTTTTTTCGAAAACGGTCTGTCTTGAGCCAGTCTTTGGCAAGTCACTCCCGCATGCTTTCGAATTTCATCCACCCATCTCCCATATGGCCTTCTTCAGGGTATTTTCCTGTGCCTTGAAATCCAGTCTAAAATTTCAGTTGTCCATGGGTGGTCTGTTCTCCTGACAATATGTCCAGCCCATTGCCATTTCAGGAATTTTACTCTGATCATAATGTCTTCAACTCTTGTCATTTTCCTTATCGACGATTTGCTCTTCTTATCTTTCCTGGTTACACCAAGGATGTGTATCTCCATGTTTCTTTCAATTGTCTGCAGTCTTTGTATGTCGTTTTTAGTTAAGGTCCACGGCTCTGCTCCGTACGTATAAGCATTGGAAGGATACATTGATTAAACACTTTTCTTTTCAGACATAATGGCATATTGTTCTTAAAAATTGCACTGTTTCTTCCAAAATCTCTCGAACCAAGTTTTATACGCCGATTAATTTCTTCATCAATGTGACCCTCGCTTGATATCTGCTGTCCAAGATAAATGTAGGAATCGGTTGTCTCCAGGGATAGAGGTTAATGGAGATTATTTTACTCACTTTCTCTGGTGACGTAGTCATTTTTGCAACTATTCCTTCAGAGTTGCAGCGGATGATTCAGAAACTTGCTGACAGGAGTAAAGAAGCCGGATTAAAAATGAACTTTCAGAAAACAAAACTGGTGTACAATGCTTACAGGAAATGAAAATTTTGCGATTGATTGGAAAACCTCATGCTAACCGATACCTACATTTTTCTTGAACAGCAGATATCAAGTGAAGGTCACATTGATGAAGAAATTAATCGGCGTATAAAACTTGCTTGGAGAGCTTTTGGAAGAAACAGTATAATTTTCAAGAGCAATATGCCATTATGTCTTAAAGGAAAAGTGTTTGATCAATGCATCCATCCAGTGCTTACGTATGGTGCAGAGACGTGGACCTTAACTAAAAAAGACATACAAAGACTGCAGACAATTGAAAGAAGCATGGAGAGTTGCATGCTTGGTGTAACCAAGAAAGATAAGAAGAGGAACTCGTGGATCAGAAAAGTGACAAGAATGGAAGACATCATGAATTGGCAACGAGATGGATATATTGCAAGAAGGACGAACCGCCGATGAACTACTGAAATTTTAGGCTAGATACCAATAGACAGGGGAAAACGCAGAAGCAGACCACGTGGTAAATAGGTGGATGGAATTCAAAAGATATGGAGGACATTGGCTCAAGACAGACCGTTGTGGAAGAAAGTGGGGGAGACCTTCATCCAGCAGTGGATTGATAATGGTTGATAGTGATGATTATGTATATATATATATACTGTATATATATAGGATTATATATAATATTTAATATAGATCAGAATTCCCATCAAAATTCTCATAATGGCATTTCGCACTTTTTTTTCTTTTTACTTCGAAGAATGCCACAACTACTAAATGGTAGAACGGCGCTACCATTTGATTTTCGGAATTTTACATTGTTTTATTTCTCTAAATCGTGTCAGCATTGTTTTCTGCACCATATCTTTTTTTTTTTTTTTTATTCTTTTTTTTCACTTCTTATTGCAGGCTGTGGAAATTTAGTGCTTACTTGTGTAGCTTTATTTTGCTGCAATTTCTCGTAAAAAGTTATACTGAAGAACAGTGGGGCACCCAAAATTCCTTAACGGGGTGGCCCAAAATTTTGAAGATACAAATAAATATTCCCAAGAGAAAACATCTGAAATATTTGAAAACGACAAAAACACCCCCGCCATATCAAAATGCATTTCCAGTGATTCGTAAAATATACCTGTTTAAAATCATATAGAAATATATTTGAAAATTAATAGCCAATAACATATACGCATAGGACCAAGTATTACTTTACGGGGTGAGCCAGGGCTCCTGAGCAACCTCCACTGAGTACGACACTGCTGAAGGTACGAGGGAAAAGTCGAGGCACAGAGGCCCCCTGAATAACCGTCGGATTGCTATCGTTATGAATTAGAAAATCGTACACTGCGTAGAAGGTTTTGTCTTCTTCTTCAAGTAAGATTAAATAAATAATTTCCAGGAATATAATTTTGTTTAGATATGAAACACAAGGTTGATTACGGCCGATTTATGGTAAGACGTGAGCAGGATAAATGTTGTCCTGTCTTCTTTCTTTCATATTATTTTTTTACAACCCCACGACTGTTATACTTCAGCATTGTGGGTTATCTGTCGAAAGACATCGTCCATCGGAGGACGTTAACCGTGGCAGTAAAATACGCCGACAGTTTACTTTCCCGTGAAGCATTATACTGGATCAAATGTTGGGGGGATAATCCCTAATTACGATGTGTGTGTCGCCTCAGGACAATGACATCTGGAAATGCTATCACCGGTCGCACTGTGGTACGGTAACCTCAACCAAGGCGGTAATTAATAAACGATATAGATGCGTCACGTGGTGTCCGATGCAAGGAAACCAGAGCACGTGATGATTTATCGTGATGTAGTGTCGCAAAATGACCGTGAGATGGCGTTCGTGGACCATATTTTCATATTTCGGGAGCGTCGGACCGGGGGATTATGGAAGCAGTTGCGGGTGGAATTGTGGCTGCCATAAACCACGCTCAATGGCGTCCCTCTGTCATCTAGCTTTAGGTCCAGCTTAAAGACACTCTCGCTCGAAGACGTGAGAAGGATGGATATGGTGTGTTCCCCGAAGCCAGTGTTTGGAAAACTTGGCCCTAGTTTTTCCCGTAACTTTTCCCCCGGCCCGTACAGATGAGACATGGCGCTATCTTGAAGCTTTTCGCATGATGACTGGCGAGGGCAATATTGTCGAGGCTCGCTGGATGTCACACTTTATTCTCCCCGATGAAAGGTATATCGCCCGCCGTTGTGACCTTCGTCGTGTTGTCGACTCACTTCTTGGAAGTCTTTAATTTGGTGGAAAGAGCAATTTATGTTGGACATTCACATAACGAGCCCTGGACGCGAATAAGTAAGGAAGGACGAGGTGCGTGGTTATTACAGTTGTGAGTTATGAAGACTTTCGTTAATGTCTTAACGCCAGCGGGACAACTTGCACACCACCGCAGAATGATGTAATACACGAGGTAACTAATGCTCGATTCGCTCTTAAGGCTTATCAGATTCTTTCTTTCTCTTATGCTCTTTAATTTAGATTTATAAAAAAAGAAAAAACAGTTTGACTTTTTCATTTTTTAGGAGCATAGTAATTTTTGGAAATTTCTATGGGCTTTGGTAAGAACGAAATAGAGCTGATACAGTCTCCAAGAATAAATCTTAAATAATTTCTCAAAGCGCGTTATGAAAGTACAGTGGAACCTTAGTTACACGTTCCTCAGTTATACGTTTTCCACTTTTATACGTAACTAACAAAGGTACCCGGCGTTGTCCGGGTTTAACAAAAATGCATGAATCAGCTTTTGGGCGAGCGCTTTCCGAATATTTTTATTGGATTTTGGATTGACTTGTCCAATAGATTTTCGTATTTTCGATTTAAGTTGAAATTACATAAAAAGCATAGAAGTTTATAATAATTAACAGAAATTCATTTGGTTGTTAGGAAAATCTCGTTAGTTCCCTTATGGCGGCAATTATATTAAAATATAATATTTTAAAATTAACTGGCGCCTTCAGGCACTAAACGTAAATTGACACAAAGTGTGAAGGAGATGAAATAAGGGGGAAAGAGAGTGGGGTGTCCAGGTTTCATGTAGCTTACATTTTCTGCTGGGTCCTACAGAGTTATTATGCAAAATTTGGTCGAGATCAGTCAAAGGGTTAGACACAAAGTGTCAAGGCGATGAAATCATGGAGAGGAATGCAATCAGAGGAAGTGGGGGTGTGCAGCTTTCGTGGTAGCCTATATTTTCCGCGGCGTTTTAGAGAGTAACTATGCAAACTTTGGTCCAGGTCGATAAAAGGGTTTAGGAGCCCACATGAAACATACAGACCGACTTTCCATTTTATATACATAGAAAATTGTGCGTTAGTCCTGGAATTCTACTGTAGTTTCTGTGACTTTTTTAATTCAGTTATATGTAATCCGTTTATACGCTTTTTGCGATTATAAGTTTAACATTTGGATTTCAAATTATCAAAACTACAGGGTTCTTTGATTCTTTTATGCGTAAGCCGGTATGTTATAACTTTGAGAGAATCGAGACAGCTTGCTTTGTTCCTTCTTGGAACAGCCAAAGTTGAACCATGATTCCATCAGAAAAGGATTTGTGGGTTTGGATGAAAAATTAGTTTCACATTTCACTACTCACACACATATGCGCTATTTAAAAATTGCTAAATCTGTGGGACGTAACTTTGTGGATCGTCTGTTTCGTGCCGTATCAGAAGAAAATCCTAGATGTGTCGTAAATATCCGATATTCTGGTTTCAAATGGATGCACCTAGGTTCCGAAGAAAAACTGCTGTTAATTCTTGTGTTGCACATCAAAGCACTGGTCCAGATTCTTAATTGTGAAGACTTTACTTAATCTGGAGTCAGAAAATTTATAGACGAATAGAGTTGTCGCAGGAGAAGTTTGATTTTTCATAGGTTTTATGATTTTTGCAATGCGATAAAATACACTGTATTGACAAAAGTCACCAGACAACCTTTCAAGAGCAAATGAATGGATCCTCTGCGTTGTTAAAATGCGCGGTACAGCTGCAAACGCTATAAAAACCAGCCTGCAGCTGACCGCGATCATATTGCACTGTGAGGTGGAGTGAAATGTCACTGCGGGAAGGACTTTGAGAAACGAAAGATTGTTGGTTGTTATATTAGTGGACTGTTCATAAGAGAAACCGAGAGGCGTTTAAGCTTACCCAAGTCAACTATTTTGGATGTACTGAATAAGTGGAAAACAATTAGCGTACCTGAAGCAGCAAAACGTACCGGCAGACCAAAGAAAATCAGTGATAGAAGACGTCGAAGTCTCAGGAGAGTCATTACAGCTAATCAACGGGCTACTGCACAAAACCTCAGTGTACAGGTGAATAAAAATGCTGCAACCTCGGTATGTACACGTACCATTCGGAGAGAACTTCATTCCATGGGTTACCATGGTCGTTCGGCTGCTCATAAGCCTTTCATCTCCACTCGGAATGCTGCTCGTCATTTAGCATGGTGTAAAGAACATTTATCGTGGATCGTAGATCAATGGAAACGGGTTCTATGGACTGATGAATCCAGATACACGATCCATCAATCTGATATGCCCTACCAACTCTGTGGCAATACTATGGAACCGAACCTTGTTGGTACCAGCAGGATAATGCACCGAGCCATAAAGCAAGGACTGTTATGGCGTGGTTTGACGATAATATCGTATCGTGGGTTGACTGGCCAGCACAGAGGCCTGATCGTAATCCCATAAAGCACCTGTGGGATGAATTAGAGCACCGCATAAGAAGTTTGGAACCAAGGCCTACTACTAAGCATCAGTTAGCGGCAGCGTTATGTACTGAATGGAAACGCATACCTATCTCTGTGTTCCAAAACCTTGTCGAAAGCATGTGTTGAAATGTCAGTGCATGCATTAAGGCCAACGGTGGACCGACACCGTACTAATGTATGTCAATAAACGCTATGTTGTGTTTCTCTTCTAGGTGTCTGGTGACTTTTGTTAATATAGTGTATATTATAATTTGAAAAGCTTTTTTCTTTCTGCGCCAATTCGACTTTAGATAAATCATTATTAAGGAATATCTTACATTCAAAACATAAGTTTTAGGACAGTATTAATGATTTTGAAATTTCGTTTATACGGTTTTCGCATTTATACGTTTTTTTAAGGCCGTCTCCTAGAAAAACGGATAACCGAGGTCCCACTGTATCTTGTAACTTCCTACAAATAAGTTGCTAGATACAGGGCGACGTCACATCACGATATTTTTTACCTGTTTAGATATTCTGTCAGTTGAAGACTGCCCATATCTCAATTTAATGTCAAATTTTCCCGTGCCGTCCCGGTGGCGCAGTGGTCTAAGCGATGGCTTCTGATCATTCGTCTGAAAGGGGTCCGAGTTCGAATCCCGCAAGGCATGGATGCTGTTTTTTTCTTACGGCACTGGCTATCTCCCTTCCCTGGAACCAGTGGCCTTAAATTAGGGACGGTAGCCCATTGAGTTGCTCACGGTGGTCGTTAAACCTCCAATAATAATAATAAAAAAATTCCCGTTCTTAATTGATCTGTAAGATACAATAATTTTTCGTTTCTGCATTTCAAGAAAGAAAAACATTTTTATGATTCTAAGGTATGTACACATTATTGTCTTGACATAACCTATTTTCGCAATTTGAGTTATACATGAAACTCTTAATCTCCCCCTCCCCCTCCCCTCGTCCTAAATTAAGCGATGAATTCTACATTGCTTTCGCAAACTTCTTTGTGATTGCTTTATGGGGCGTAGCAGGTTTTGACACGAAACATTTCTAAGTTTTTAAAACAGTACGACTTTTTCTAAGTTGCATTATTAAGAGAAGGAAAATTTTACTATCGAGTTCAAAAACTCACCAAAGAAAATTAGGATACGCGAAAGCACCATTGATGTTCGTGTTCCCTTTATCTTTTTATTTCCAATAGTTTTTGCAATTATACGTAATAATTAAAATACCGCCTAACTTTGACGATTATAGTTTAGAATTTAGAGGTGTGTGCCCATGAAATATAACCTTTCATTGGTGAAGACATATCGTAATCAGATATATATATATACACTGGCGGAAAGTGAAAAAAAGAACACCAAGAAGGAATCGGCGGACGATCCTGAAATTTACATATGTTAATGGGGTCGAGTTTACCTAGGTATGATGTTAATTTCGGGACCAACCGGTGAGCGCTTACGCCACAGCACGGCATAATATGCAAATTATCGTCGGTGGTATTTAAGGAGTACGGCGAAGTGAATGTAATCAGTCGTCGGCGTACGGACACGTACGAAGACCCTGAAGAAGCTGCAATGCAATGCCTGGACATGGAAGAAGTGTACGATTTCAGCAGTTATCGGACTTTGAGCGAGGTCGTCTAGTCGGACTCCGCAAGGCTGGGTGGTCGTATCGTCGTATTGCGGAGCGAATTGGACGGGAAGTATCGGTGGTGGTACGATGGTGGCGTAGATGGTCCGAGGAACATTCCCACACGAGAAGACGTGGAACTGGGAGTCACAGACGGACTGATGAGCGGACCGATCGACGCATAAGAAGAGCGGCGTTGTCAAGCAGAACATCCACTGCGACATAAATCCGAGCTGCCGTTGCACCTGAGGTGACTGTGCGAACAATCCGCAACCGTCTACTGGATGCAGAACTACGTGCACGTGTGCCTCTGGCATGTGTACCTCTGACTCCAGCCCACCGTCAGGAACGGCTGCAGTGGTGTCGCCAACGTCTGCACTGCAGAACGCAATTGCGATCTGTCGTATTCAGCGATGAAAGCAGATTCTGCTTGGGAGCCTCCGATGGCCGTATGAGTGTTCGCAGACGCACAGGGGAGCGTCTCCACCCTTCTTGCATCCGCCAGCGACACACAGGGCCTACACCTGGTCTCTTGGTGTGGGGAGCGATCAGCTATAACTCCCGTACACAACTAGTGTTTGTACCGGGTACGTTAAACAGCACCTCCTATACCAACAACATCATTCAGCCCGTTGTTGTGCCATTTGTAAGGCCGGTCCATCGTGGTGTTTTCCAGCAAGATAACGCACGCCCACACACAGCACATGCAACGCAACATGCATTTCAGGGTGTGAGACAACTTCCATGGCCTGCACGTTTACCGGATTTGTCCCCCATTGAGCACGTGTGGGATTTTATGGGACGACTTATCCGGTCTCCACGGCCGGCCACTACCATTTCCGATTTACGCGTCCAGGTTGAGGATGCTTGGAACTCAATACCCCAAACTTACATCCAACATCTGTACGACAGACTCCATGCCAGAATTGCACAGTGTGACGCAGTTCATGGTGGTTCAACCTCGTACTAACCATGTTACATGGAAATATTATTTTTCAGTTTACCAGCAAATACAGCTGTATTTTGCCACAATGTTTTGATCACGTTATCCTCTATATTCCGTTATTACGCTGTATAAATTTTGTTGGTATCAGACGTCACCTTCTT
Organism: Macrothele yani; assembly: GCA_039090855.1. Classification (NCBI taxonomy): domain Eukaryota; kingdom Metazoa; phylum Arthropoda; class Arachnida; order Araneae; family Macrothelidae; genus Macrothele; species Macrothele yani. Next base: position 95,872,857 of record CM077007.1, on the reverse strand, counting down.
GGTGTTCTTTTTTCACACTCCGCCAGTGTATATATCAACAAAGTTTTTTTTTTTCGAATATCATCTAGAATGTTTACCTAGCGACACATTCTTGACAAAAAGTAAATAAAGGGAGTTGGCCTTATAAGTACGACTTTTTACTTGACTTGGATGTATTTCTTAGAGTGCTTAGTTAGCTCTTTTCATGTTTAATTAAGGATTATAGCAACAACGAAGTGTAGTTATCCGGGATTCAACTAAAGTAATTCAGTAAGCTTAAAGGCAGCTTTACAGTGAAGCACGTTACTTCGCCAAGTCTCAGCCTTATTGTATAAGCGTGCTGCTCGCATCAACAATTTCCATGCTTTTCAAGTTTTCAGGGTTTTCAAATTATCTTTTCCTACCGCCGGACTCGGAATTTACTTAGGGCTTTTCTCCGGAAGCGATTTTTTCGCGAAAATCTTTTTGTTTTCTTAAACTCCATAATAAGTATGGAAGAGTATTTATCAGCAACATTGAACTGAGCATATGCTAAGGGAAACAACGACACACTGCCCAGCTAACCAGTGTCACAGAAGTTTTGAAAATGGCTGGGCTGTGATACCTAAGGGCTCATTTGCATTTGCTCACTCCCTGAGAGTACAAATGGGAAAAAGACGGCACAGATTTATACACAGAAGTAAATTTCTCCCAGCCCATTTCTCCCGTGCCATTTAAGACAACTTAACAGCTTTTCACACATCTAGAGAACAAAGTGCCGCCGACCAGAACAATAAAAAATATCGTCTGCGAACGGGTGGCTCGGTTTATAAATGCTGCAGTTAATAGCCTGCCCTGAAGCATGAGAGGAGGGTGGAAGTTAGAGAGAGAGAGAGAGAAGGGACCACATTCACATTGAAAAACGAAGAGAGCTGACCCACTCCAATTGTTTTGTAGGAAGGCAGGATGTCGTAAAACTTCTATTTTTTCCAACAGCGGAAATTATTCAATCTTATCCTGCTGCTGTATGTTGCGAGTTTTCCAATCGCGAAAGGCACCGCACAGCGATTGTTTCGCTCATTAAAAAGAAAAAAAAAAAAAAAACCCCTGCTCGGCCCGTGTCTGTTTCACATTAATTATTGAAGGCCCAGGCTCGGCCCGTTTTCCCAACTTAGAAATGAACAAAGGCCCGACCCGGCCAGGGCCCGTGCAGACCTCTACTGTTCATATAATATTTTGGGTCATGGGACAGGGAATATAGGGTTAGAAGGGAGAGTTCATCGCATGTGACAGGTTTATTTTCGGTGTTCCTGAGATGATAGGGGATAGATGTAAGATACATAATTTTGACGTAGCTTTCGTAAAACTCCGTCGCTATGTGAACATTTCTTTCTGGAGACAGCAAAAGTTTTGGGCGCCGTTCGTTTACTTCAAGTAGATAGGCCGCTTGAAGAGTTAAACGTCGTGCGCTCGCAGTTGCGACGAAACGCTGCACTTAAGCTCTGTGCGTTTTAAAGAGGTATTTAATAAACTGTAAAAAATAAGTGGTGTGAATTCATGGAAAATTCCGGAAAATAAGACGCAGCAAAGTTGCTGGTAGGTGTCAACCTTTTAACTAAATTTCCGTTTCTAAAAGTTCCCGTTTCTTTTCACTTCCGTATTTTAACAGATTTTCCGTAGTCAGTAATTGCGTTTGTTTCAGAAAAGTCTGCTTCGGGGGTTTTCTGTATTTATACAAATATTTCGTAAAATCAAAAATTCTAAATTTTTCAGCCGTTTTACCAGAGAAGAGATACCTTTTCCTTTCCACCGGTGAAATTCGATCCGTCTGGGTTGGTTCAGCAGAAGCCGCGCATGTCACCGTTGAGCCAGAAAACACGTTAATCCTTCTCACATTCAAGGTAAATTTTAAAGCGCGATGATGAAATGTTTTTTTGTCATTAATGTGGGTGAGTTAATCATTTTATTTTTCTTTTGTGTTGGAGCTTATTATTTTCCTTAATAGGTTTGTAATAATTCTATTTTTTCTATAGGAGAACTTTTACAAATTACTTATTTTTTTATCGTGATTTTTCGAAGCAACAAAAGGCTTTGGAACTTCAGACCTTTAAAAATTGATAATGGCTTTCAAATATTTTTAAGACAATGTACTGCTTTGTATTATTATTTTATAAAACTCTAATAAATAAAACTCATCCTTGTTGGCTATAATAACCTCTGTCTTAAGGGGTTCAGAGAATGATACGTAGACGTCATACAATCACCTGTGCAATAATTTAAGTACCCGGTTTCTTACAGTAACACAATATACAATAGCTAGTGCACAAAATTGGGGAGAGGAGAAGGAATATCCGGTCTCACAAAGACTGAAGTTTAATGCGATATGCTACCCACAATATCCGATCTTGCTACCGTTCTTCGAAATCAGATCCTCCGACCAGAGATGGAAACGGGTCACGAGTAAACGGGTCGACAATTTCTTGCGGGTCCAACTGGTCGGGTCAAGGTGTTCATGACCCGATTTTGACCCGGTTTTATTCCTATTTTATTTTTGAAAAGAGAAAAATATATTCCAAAGAAAAATGCGCGTTGTGGAATTCTGTAGTCGATACTGGTGCCCACGGAGTGAATAATGATTTGTCATGCACAAATATTGTCGTCTCTTTCTTAAAGCAACGAAGATTTCCACCAAACGACGTCAGACAACACACCGACTCCATATCGGAAAAAAATCCTTCCTTTGCTTTCCTTTACAGTGAGATTGTCCAGCGCAAGGTACAGACAAACGCCATTCGCCTGCTTCTCAGCTGATTCACTTTCTCTGTGCGAAGTTCACTGTATGACTAAGAGTTACTTTTCACGTAGCATCTTTTACATTGAGCATTCTGAGGCTTTCGATTGATGTGCTAACATCCCGTTCTCATGACATGTCATGTTGAAATTAACTCCTTATTTGTTAATATGGATGGATTTAATATTAAGGAGGTTGAGAAAGGCTTCGAGGCCAGCAAATACGTGCTTGTTGAAAACCACAAGGCGAAGAGTGAATGCTGGAAATTGTTTTGTCTCATTAAGGGACCGGTGAATAATTCTGTGTTGTTTGGTTTTGCTTGTTGTTCAAAATGTGGAAAGTGTATAATTACAAAGAAAGATGTCGACAGTGTAATGAAAGATTATGGAACCAAAAATATAACGGGCCATATGAAAGTATGCGCACTTCCGTCGAAGCGTGGCAAGAGCGAACAATCTAAATACATTAAAAAAAATGCATTTGTGTAATCGTAAATAATGATTCCCATTTGTAATATACTCCATGGTCACGGTCATAGTCAGCTATTACTTCTGGATTACGCAAAATAGTGGCACTAAAACTTAGCAAGTAACCAAATTTTAATATTAAAGGATTTCAGTTATTAAATATCAAGCAGGTATTGGGATGAATACATACATTTCGTTTATATGTACATATATATAAATTGAGTTTCGAATTTATAGTTCAAAGCATATTTGTCCAGGTCATTTACGGGTACGGGTCGGGTCCAGTTATGGGACGTCCGGGTCTGAAATTTTTGACCTGTTTCCAACTCTACCTCCGTCAGATGGCTGAAATTTAATAGTTAATCAGACATCAAATATTTCTGCGAATCGCTCCTAGTACCGGAAATTTTCCATCTTATGGATACGGAAAAAGTCAGGACAGAAGTTTTCCCTTAATATACGAAAGGAATTGAAAATTAATTTCTGAAAATTCAGAATTTTCAGTTAACCCATTTTAAAAACGGCAATTTACCGTTAGTATAAGAAAAGAATTGCGGGAAGTTCAGGAAAATTCTGGATTCTTCTGGCGTACGAAAAATCCGGGAAATTCAGGTTTTTTCTCTTCGTTTCAGGGAAAAGATTTTGTCAGGAAATTTGCGAAAGTAATCACGGAAAGTGGCTCTTGAATTTCAGAAAATTTAGTACAGTGTAGGTGTATTGATGTATTTACCGTTGTGTGTTCTAAAGATGTATTTTGTAGCTTTTAGGAATTTTCATCTCTTCAGAAGTGTACCAGCTGCTTTAATGGAAAACAGAATACGGATTTCTTTTTTTCCTCTTACTTTCTAATGTAGTGCGGCCGTCAATATTTGGCAGCATGTCAGATTGATTAAACGATCTCTAGAACTCGCTTCAAGCAAGTCCCGCCTTGAATTCAAGGTGCTGTTAGGATTGTCATTTTCCAAGGACAGTGGATAATGGTTTTTGTGATTTCGTGCAGCCCAAAAAATTTATCTATATCCTGGATCAGCATGTCAATCGCAGCTTTATATCATCGTAATGCTCTTCTGCCGATGAGTTGTTACGCTTAAGTATACGTCTCTCGGCATTCGCACTTTACCTCAGTCGTCTTCTTTCATTTTGTATTCTTGCATCTGTTTTGCCTACCAACGTCTTTTCCAGTTTCTTTTAATTTAATTTCGTAACTGTAGTGACTGTTTAATTTTCTAATTTTTCGGCGTTTTCACACAGAAGTTTCATACAACATACTGCAATCGGATGCCATATGCAGCCGACCGAAAAACAAGTATTTAAAGTCAGGATAGGACTGATGTCTTCGAATCCAACAAGTAAAGTACTGGGACATCTGCTACTTCTAAATACAATGTAAAGAAATTTATTTTCAAGAATAAGGGATTTATTCCTTGCCAATTTTTCAAGAATGACTCTTTAATCCTTCCTTTTTTTTTTTTTTTTTTTTTTTTTTTTGGCATGTCGTTCCGTAAACATGGACGATTTTATGGATCAGCATTCCGTTTCTGTGTGTCTGTGTGTGTCTGTGTGTGTGTGTGTGTGTGTGTCATACACTGCGGATTAACAGAGTAAGAACTGCTTATCGAGTTTATTTCAGGAATCGGTATCAGAATTTCTTAAATAGCTCTCTGTGCTTCTATACACATTCATTTTGCTTTCTGCTTTCAAAATTACCGAAGCTGTTACCATATTTTTTTCCCTCTTTAAGCTCAACTTGTCTTTCCTATAACACGTGTCTGGTTGTTTTGTTTCTCACATCACTTATTTGCCGAGATAGGTAGCTGCTTTGCTTCCGCGCGGCGCATCCGCACCCACCATTTCGTCCGATATGGGCCCGGGCTCGAGTCCGGAATCAGATATGGGTGGCGTTTTTTGCCTGATGGCGCTCGCTGTGTCCCTTCCCTGGAGCCAGTGGCCCTAAATTTGGGACGGGAGACTGCTTATAACCCACAGAGTTGTTCACGGTGGTCGTTAAAACTCGAAACGGGGGAAGGGGTGGGGTGGAGGGAGCACAGCATAATCATGATCATATGTAGAGGATTTTAGGAAGGGAGTGTCTGACCCCAGGTCTTAAACAACCCTTAGAAATAGGAAGTTAGGAGATTTAGGCTAGAGTGCTCGATAGGAAAGTGACACGGAAGCGAAGTAGAAAGGGGGAGAAAGACGCCCTTATTTATTACCAGGGGGCCAGTACCCGGGGTCCGACGGCTTAACGTGCCCATCCGACGGACGGCGGATATTTAGTGGATCGAGCGTTCGTACTTGCCTGGGATCGAACCTGAGGTCACTCCCGCAGCCGTCACGAACAAGGAGCACAGCAGAAAGCTGCTGCTTAACTTGCCTCGACTAGCGGGTGGTTGGCGCATGCTCACCGAGTTCGTATGTCTGGTAAACAGAAGTTCTGTTCTGCTGTTTAAGAAAGTTACTTTTCTTTTTGATTACCTTTTAGGCGGGAAGTGTGAGAGCTTATAAATCATTATAACATGTCTTAATGGAATTAAACAAGTTATTTGATGTGCTTGAATAAAATAAGTATTCTCACGCACATTGTAACAATTTCGTCCTCCGTTGAACCATCGTACTTCGGTAACGCTGTTTTCCACTTTGATCATGCTTTTACACTTAAATCCAACAAAAAAATGTATTTCGTTTCCCACCTTTTTTGTATTTAACATAATATTTGTGAATCTTGATTAAAACTTCTGGAAAATGTCTCTGACTCTATTGTTTCATTCAGAATTTTTCAATTATACGTGAGTTTATTTTCATTAAATTCCTGAATAATGATCAAATCAACTTCTGAGACAGAACAATTACTTCAAACACCGTTTCAGCGCAAGGGTTTCAGCGAAGAAATAGTTGTAAAAAACTGTAGAGATTTCGAACCGTCCCTAACTCCCATTTTGGGATGATATTTTTTGTGAATAGAGAAACATAAAGATCCGTAAAAAAAAAAAAAATCCTGAGTGCACACTTAGCTACAAAGTCTACCGCGCTCCACCGGTGTGCGCATTAAATTATTACGCATGTGTGAGAGCGTATTAATGTAACCTTACAAATTTTTAGAAAAAGAAATAAAAAAAGGAGAGTTACGTTCAGTAGCATGTTCTCAACAGACCAGAAAGTTTAGAGAAAAAAAAAGGGAAGCTAATTTTTATTTCGCTTGGGGATCAATTTCTGAACTGCTAGAAGAAAAAAGTAGGGACGAAAATAAAAGGGGTATGGCATTTCGCATTTTGTTTGTGGATCGGGCTAAGTGGCCAGAAGAAGAAAAAAATGTTAACGGCGGGAGGGAGGAAGGAAAGGCATTTTCTGTTTTATTTGTGGATCAGCCTTAAGTGGCCAGAAAAAAAATTTTGCGAAAAAAAAAAAAGGAAATAAATTTCATATTTTGTTTGTGGATCGATCTAAATTGCCGTAAAAAAAAAAGTGAATAAAAACGGGGGGGGGGGGGGGGGGCACATCGGATTTTGTTTGTGGGTTGGATTAAATGACCTGTAAATAAATGTTAGCGAAATAAAAGAAGGAAACACATTTCTTGTTTTGTTCGTGGATCGGGCAAAATGGCCAACAGGAAAAAAACACAACGAAAAACGAAAATTATGTTACACTTTGTTTCTGGATCTGGAAAAATGGCAAAAAAATAATAATAATAATAATAAAAATAGGAAGAATATTAATTAACACAGTAGAAATTGTAGCTTCGCAGTTGTTATAAGTAATTCACTTGAAAGTGTGCAACAACGTGATTTCTGCAACATTTGGAAAGGATTTGACAGGTTGCGTACCAAGATTTAAAAAAAAAACAAAAAAAAAACATGTCTAATACATTGTGCGTATTATGGGTCGCGCGATACGTCCGGAATTTCTACTGATATAATTTATTGTTTGAGAAATAATTATTATCGACAAAAATAATTTTTTCAGCCAGAAATTATTTTCGGGGAGAACATTTTTTCTGAACATCAGACATCTTGAATAGTTTCGACTAAGATCACTGTAACAGTAATTTGTGTCCTGGTACTGCATACAGTACTGATGCTTGATCGAAAATTTTCAACTAGGACTTCGTCGTTTACATTTGCACCTTTATAGTAAATAATTAGGTGAGGTCACAATAACACTGAAATAACAAGCGATAAATTTCGGTACAGTTTTGTCATTCGATGAGTGCTTAAAAATCTAGTCACAAAAATCCATTTTTTAGGAATATTAAAAGCCCGCCTAACACAACGTTTATTAATTGAGCTAGTTAAAAACAAATAAGTCTGGCAAAATGTCTGTACCTTTTTACAATGCAGGCATATTTCTTGGTGATAAAAACTTAAAGGAGTGATATGAAGTCTCAGTGAATCAAGTCGAAATCTTTTTTAAGGATGAATCTGCCCGGGACTTTTGTTAATTTGCTGGAGACGAGCCGTATTCGGCAAGGTGCGGACTCTATATTGCTTTCAGCTACAACCAATATAAGGTAAAATACAATGTTTTTAATTTTGTATGTGCAGTCTTGCTTATTTGTACGTTATAAATGCTTAATGACTTATACCGAAGTGCGAAAACATAATGAATGACCAGCGCGTCTTTATGCAAAGCGAAGCAACTGTAGGTAAATGACGGCGAGTGGTATACATAACAACCGATACTGAGCTCTATTGAGCATGGGCCGCGGATGGCCTAGTGGTCAACGTTCGTGACTGCCACGGAGAAATCTCAAGTTCAATTCCGGGCAGGTGCGAACGCTCGAACCACTAAATATCCGCCGTGCGTCGGATGGGCACGTTAAGCCGTCGGACCCCGGGTGCCGGCGCCTCTGTAATAAATAAGGGTGTCTTCCTTCCCCTTTCTACCTCGCTTCCGTGTCACTTTCCTATCGGGCACTCTAGCCCAAATCTCCAAGCTTCCTCTTCCTGAGGGTTGTTTAAGACCTGGGGTCAGACAGTGCCTTCCTAAAATCCTCTACATATGATCTGCTCTGTTAAGTAGTGTTATTCTTGCTCTTCAGATGGGAAAAGCAGCGGACTTAAGCGAGTTTGACAAAGGCCAAACTGTAATGGTCAGACGAATTGGTCAGAGCATTTTCAAGACGGCAAGGCTTATGGGGTGCTCAAGGTCAGCCATGGTTAGTACCGTCAAAAGTGGTCCGAGGAGGAAAAGCCACGAACCGCCGGCGAGGCGTGGGCCAACTAAGGCTTATCAGTGCTAGATGTGTTTGAATCTATCCCGTATGGTATGAGCCAACAGAAGGGATACTGTGGCGCAACTGGCCGGTTATTTGAATGCTGGTGACGAATGTAACACATAGCACATCGAACCCTGCTGAAAATGGGGCTGAGTAGTCGCAAGCCGCTCCGAGTGTCCATGCTAACCTCGGCTCACCGTCGAAAGTGCCTACAATGGGCAAGCGATCATCAAAACTAGATCTCGGATGATTGGAAGAAAGTCGTCTGGTCCGAGGAGTCTCGTTTCCTGTTGCAGCCTCTGGATGACCTGGTACGTGTAGGTTTTTTACCTGGGGAAGCGTTGCCACCAAGATATAACGCGGGGCGAAAACAAGCCGGTGGAGGATATGTAATGCTTTGGGCAATGTTCTTCTGGGAAACCTTGGGTCCAGTCATTCATGTGCAGAAAACTATGACATCTATCACTTAACTTATCATCATTGCAGGCCAGATACATCCTTTCATTGCAGCAGTATTGCTCTCTACTAGTGCCTTCATTCAGCAGGATAATTGCCTTCATTCAGCAGGATATTACGCCATGCCACACTGCTCGGATTGTTCAAGAATGGTTCGCGGAACACGAGGAAGACTTCCAGGTTTGGCCGCCAAATTCCCCAGATATCAATCCAATTGAGCATCTGTGGTTTGTGTTGGAACAGAAAATCCGATCTGCGGCCGCTCAATCACGTGACTTACTGGAGTTAAAGGATCTGCTGGCAACGTGGTGGAACCAGGTACCATAAGACACCTTTAGAAATCTTGTAGAGTCCATGCCTTGCCGGGTAAGAGCTGTTTTGGCTGCACGTGGAGGTCCAGCGTCATATCAGGCAGGTGGTCATCATGTTTCGTCGGTGGAGTGTTCATTCAACCATTCGGATACAATTCGGGAGCTGCATTGTCTTGTAACCGGGGCTTACATATTTATCAGAAGCGAGATTCTGTAGCCATTTTTGTGATACTGAATTGGAATCATTTCCTTTCAATTCCCGCCATTTGGACGAAAGGCAAATGAGTATTTCCTTTCCCACGCGACGCAGCAGATGGCAATTAGGGAATCTTGCGATTTTCGGAGAAGAGACATCTTAGGGTGTAGCCGGAGGGAACGCGGTGGCAATGGGTCGACGAAGCAAGATAGTTTTAGCAAGGGAGGCAGTATGCTTCGGGTCGAAAGGGACGGAGGAAGGAATAGTTTTTGAGTGGCCGGAAAGAGAGAGAAGGATTTTCGGCGGTGTAGAATACTGAGGGAGAACGGAAAGAATGAAAGCACGAAAAGGACAGAAGCTTGGTGACATTCCCCGTATGATCTGAATAAACGTTTTCCTCACTGCAAAATTTAGCTTCAGTCGATTCACTTTTTTACGGTTTGTATTGCTTTTATCTGCTCCAGTTGGAAGAATTACGGATTGAACCACCGATACCGAACTTACAGCAAAGGAAGCACAAACGAATCCTCCACACAGGGTGCTGTTATAGAATTCAGCTCCAAGCCCTGTAACAGTCTTGTTGCAGGGTGACGTCCCCAGTGGGATGTTGAAGACGCACAAACCGTAGCAAATGGTCGTTTAGGATATCCCGGTAACGTTGACCTGTGAAGGACGATGTCACACATACCAGGGGTCCCATTTCAGTCCACGTAAACAGTCCCCAGACGATAATGCCACCCCCACCAGCTTGAAGAGTACCCTGCTGGCAAGAAGGATCCATCGCTTCATGTGGTTTGTGCCGTACTCGTATCCTGCCATCCGCATGTACCAACGTGAATCTCGACTCATCAGTCCAGGCAACATTTTTCCATATGTCTATAGGGTCCAGTGGCGATGTTCCCGCTCCCATGCTAATCTTTGTACCTTGGAATGTGCGGTCAGCAGCGGTACCCTCGTGGAACGATGGCTTCTGTATCCCATAGCGAGGAGATGTTTCTGGATGGTGTGGCTGCTTACACGTTTTTGAGCACCAGCGTTAAATTGCCGAGTGATTTCTTGAACTGTGGCCCGTCTATCCGCTGTTACAATGCAAGCTAGCCGACGATGACCCCGCTCATCCGCACGCTGTTGTCCACGGCAGTTGTCCCTTGCAGGGATGGTCTTACCGGATTCGATGTACTCACGGTGCACCCGTGACACAGTGGCTCGTGAAAATCCCAGTGCCTGCACGACTTCCGAGATGGAGTGACCCATTCGTCGGGCCCCGACAATTTGCCCACGATCAAATGCGTTTAGATCCTTTGTCTTACCCATACTGCTTCCGACTCTCACTGATTCCCATCGCTTCACTCCTTATATTGTCGGATCGCTGCATACGTCATGTCGTTTCCGTTCCAGGGCCGCCCACAACGCCACATTTGCATAACACCAGCTGTCTCTAGTTCGATTGCTCTTCAGTGTAGAATTTAATGCAACTTTAATGGCATTATGCTGCGAATAAAGATGAAAGTTTTTTAAATATATATTTGAAGGCAATAGGATCTTCTAATAACGATACAGCAAACTTTGATCTCTTAATCGGGTTTAGCTTTAGAGAGTTAGTGCTGTAGAAGCTGTTTATCTTCAAAGGTTGGTTGCATGCGATTTACTGCCTTCTGTCACGCGATTTCTCCCACTCAGTGTTATAGTGTAGTCAAATAAAAATTGCTGCACCAGAAAGTAATGTTGCGATTTGAATGCAAATTGGCAGTTAAGATTGTAAAGTACAGATACGCAAATGAATTCACTATCGAACCGATCTCGTGAAAACTGAAACTGTTGTAACAGCTTGCATGTGGTGATCCGCGAGTAAGAGATCGACGTGTCTTTCTTAGTAACTGCTACAAATGAAAGTGACTACGTCACAGGTAGATTGTCCAGACCCTGTCAGCCGAATGATTCTAATCAGCTAACGGGTTTCCAAAGAATGCGTTATTAGCCTGTATGAAGCCGGCTGGTCGACTCGGTGTATTGCGTCACATGTCACATGGAATGTCACATTCCACCATCGTTGCTGCACATAGTAGATGACACAAGACATCCGCAGCCGTCGGTTTGAAAGCTGTCGACTTGAGGACGAGAAAACTTTAATTCGGCAACATGACCTTACAGAAGCCAACAACCAAGCTCTCAGGTATAAGAAAACGTGCGATGTCGAACAGCAATCTCCCTATAACACGGCAAACCATTTCAAATCATCTGTGGAAAGCACGCACGGCAGCATTTGCGTCACATGCCTTTCATCCCCACCCATCGTCGTCAGGGTAGTATTCCCTAGCAACTTGGGTTGGAGAATGGCGTTATGTACTGTACAGCGATGAATCTTGCTTCTGTTTTCAACCAGATAGTCGCAGGATACACATGTGGCGCTGATGTGGTCGACGCAACAATTCAGCAAATGTCATTTAACGACACACAGCCCGAACAGCGAGCATCACTGATTTGAGAACTACGATTTGCGCTCGAGTTAGTGTTTATTACAGGAACGGCTCGTCGAAAAAATTCTCGAACTCGTTGCGATACTGTTCATGGCAAGGTTAAAGAACGCTTTGTTTCACCACGATAATGCCCACCCTCATTCTGCAAATGCTTCCTGGCAGTGTCTAAAAGATATGAACATACTACCTTCCCCAGCCCGATACCCAGACTTATCGTCGATGGAGCATGTCCCAGACATGCTGGAACGATACCTCCCGACTCCACGTTAACTCCCTCCGACAGTAGATGCCCTGCGATCCAATTTCGACGAAGCGTCATTGTCTCAAGACTATATAAGATGTCTGCTAAAACTCTACTCAGCGGAGGGAGGCCGAACGGTTTGTTTATCAGAGAGAATTTACCTCATGCTAGCTTTGCGAGACTACTTTTCTAGCATTACTTTTGTTTCTTTTTATCTGAAAATGTAATAATTTCTTAGGTATTTACTGTCTTATGTATCCAATAAGTTACATGCCGTTTCCGGCGCTTCTTTCTGGTGTTGCATTTTTATTTATTTATTTATTTATTTTGGGCGAGTGTGCTTTCACATGCTTCTGAAAATATATAAATCTCATAGAGTAGCTTCTTTTCCTTTACGGAACTAGCAAAGCCAACCAGAGCACCCATGCATTTTATTTAAAAATTTAAAATTATATTAATCATGAACTTCCAGCTGAAAATAGAAAAATTGCCGTCATCTGAAAAACTTTTATAGAAAAATAGAAAAATTGCTATCCTCTGAAATACTGTTATCATGCATTTATAAAATTGTTTATGGTTCTCTAACTACTGTAAAGTACTTTAGAAAACGATGTCTGGTGAGTTCGATAACTCTACTTTATTTGTTGCCTCTGACAATTGTCATGCAATATTTTGATATTTTACATAAAAGTGGTCTTATTTACCGTTTCTTGCGGCGCCGTTTTCTTTAAATTTTATACTATATATCAAATATTTATTATTTTTAATTGGTGTCTGTGTCTGAGGAGAAATAAAGATTCTTGGTCACTCGCAAAAAGAAATAATAACAATTCACGCGGGGGAGGCTCTTGCTGTGGGATTTTTAAAATATCGAGCTCACAATCTGTTAGCTTAGTGTTCACACACACACACACACACACACACACACACACACACACACACTCTCTCTCTCTCTCTCTCTCTCTCTCTCTCTCTCTCTCTCTCCCTGTCTCTCTCTCACACACACACACTCTCTCTCTCTCTCTCCCTGTCTCTCTCACACACACACACATTCCCTCCCCCTCCCCTCCCTCTCTCCCCCTCTCCCACCTCTTTCTCTCTCTCTCTCTCTCTCTCTCTCTCTCTCTCTCTCTCTCTCTCTCTCACAAACACACACACGTGCGTTTGTGTATTTTATCTGAAAACGATTGATTGGGTTGAAAAACAAGATTTTGGCAAAACAAAATAATGTCTTCCAACATATTTACGATATGACTTCCAATCTAGCAGTAATCAGTGACAACACGCTCTGAAAAAGGCCAACAGATGTTAAGCCGAAAGACTATTTAATGTCGCTGAAGCAAATGCGAGACGATAGAGAAGCTGCAACGCGGAACTAAAAGAAGAGAAGCACAATAAGAAAATTATTGAGAAATCTCAAGAGAGTAAGATCGCGAAGTGGAAAATTAAGTTCCTGAATTCATTGGGGTCAAACGTAAAGAAGAAATGAGATGCCTGTAACACACGAATTTGTTAAGATAAAATGCATTCTAGTAGATGCATCTTCAATATTCCAAGATAACTTGTAAGATTTTTACTAGTTTGTTGGTTATTTTGCTGTTATCAAATTGCCACTACAACTTTAGCACTTAAATAATGGTGCTGATAATAATAAGAATAATAATAGTTATTATCATTATTACTGTCCAGTTCCTCCCTCAGTCATAACATAATTCGGACACACTGAAGAGTTGGGAAGGCAAAATTCTGCACTGAAAATGTCCAAACTTCTTAGATCTTGAAAACGTTGACAAAAGTTCTTTACAACAATGATAAAAAAAAAAAAAAAAGATTAACTCTATTCAGAAACAGAGGGATTCCTCATTGGGATTCAAGAACATGTTTCGCAACCCAGAACTACAGGAAACACATGATGAAAGTTGCAGATGATGACCCCTGTGGTATGTCTGGAAAAGCCAATGAATCCATAGAACACATTTTTTGTTGCAGAGGTATGGTGTCCGCAGACGGACGGACGGACAAAGTGATACTATCTGCACGTATTTCTTTTTTTTTTTTTTTTTTACAAAAGACATACTTAAAATAATGATATACGTAACAAACTTTTTAAACCAAAGTGCGATGATAAGCCACAGTGATGAGAAATTTGGGGCTTATTTTACATTAAACATTTCTGACTCAATAATTGCCATGATTGCGTGAAATTAATGAAGAGAATCCCTCCTTGAGTCAGTATTAAAGCACTGATTTAAGGGGGGGTAATGACATGTACTACATTACCTTCAAAGTGAAGTGAAACCTATGGCAACGGATAAGACGCTTAACAATAAATGTACCAAACCTGTAAAGATGAACTCAACTGTGACGGAGTTTCTAACTGTAAAAGTCATGCTCTCTGTTTTAACTGATGGCACAAAATTACCTTTCTATGTTATTCCTTAAAGAAAGACATTGCAGGGAGAAACATTGTCAGACGGAATTACACGTAAAAGCTATAAAATTAGTACCATCAACTTAATAGCGTGTTGGGCAGCATTTCACCGCCATAACCTCTTGCACCCGATGCGGCATTGATTCCACGAGACAGTGGAATCAATGCCACGTGGAGTGTCAACTCCACCAGACGCATTTCCTCGCCTCTAAAGAAGTTCCATGTTGCTCCGTTGGGCAGGGATCAGTTGCGCTCACCCTAACCACTTCTTCTTATCTAGTGGGTCAATTGCCCTCAGAAAGGAGACAACAATAGCCATCTACTACACTCACCCAGCCCTTGCTTAGTAGAGGAATAAAGTCCAAGATCAGTAGGCGTATCACAGAACTCTTGTAAGATCTGTGCTGGGCAGTGCTTGGCCGATATCCTGCCAAACTTTGGTATCATTGTATTATACTTTAATATGGGATGTTTGACGTAACATTGAGTTTATGTACAGCGGTAAAGGTGAAAAACTATTGATACATTCAGGATATAAATTCCATACAGCAGCACTCAGTGGTCTGACTATCACATCGAAAAGAGGTGAGGAAATGTTGCAAATAAATGACAGTATCTGAAATACGTAGCGTGTTTCTTCACAAATTCTAATTTGGAGTAACTTTGCAAAAGAGACAGATTTTCGTGGACGATTCACTGCGTTCAAAAGTGCACATTTTTTAGAAGAGGGAGTCGAAGAGAAACCTTGAAGAAGTATCTGAGTGCGATAACCCCATTCCAATGAGAAACTCTGTGGGAAAAGGGGTCTCTTAGTGCAATTAGCTCATGCACCGGGAAAGACAGTGAGTGCAACTGACCCATTTCACATATTTTTTAGTGCGATTGATCAACACGTGCTCTGTCAGCCGGCAAGGTAATTTCCTCAGTTTTCTGAGATGCAGGAGCAGCATTATGATTGACAATCTTAAAACGGACACCGTTGTCAGTGCTACATTCTATACAATCTCATAAACCAAATTCATGCAGCTATCAAGTGCGTATGCAAATGTGGGACGAGATGTATCCCTTCTTCAAAACAATGTATCAAGCCACGCCTACCAGATTGCGAAGACCGCTATAGAAACTACGAAATTTAAGTTGCGTCATGACTCACCCTTTTCTCCTGACCTTGCCTTTAGTGACTTTCATTTTTTGATGAAAAACATCCCTGGGAACCGATTTACTTTCGAATCTGTGGTTGTCTCACCTACGGTTGTGTCCTTGGAAGGCCAAGATAAAGATTTATTTTTCACTGGTATCCAGGCACTAGAGAAAAGTAAGTTGCAGTGGTCGAGGACTATGTTCAAAAGCCAAAACATCCGACCTCTGGTGGAGTGCCAACCATACCTGTTGCAGCATTGTCCACAACTCCGCCCGAGACATCTTCCCAGGATCCATGGATCTGATGCTCCATTCCACGGTATTCCAGAGAACTTCCACAAGGTTTAAATCAGGGGCCCTTGGGGACCACTGCATGGTTTCAAACTCAGATGAGCGTTCCTCGAGCCATGCTTGGGTGGATGCTGCCCGGTGGGGGGGCGCAGGAACAGGCCATAAGCCGCATGCTGCGCGAAGGCTTTGAAGGCGTGTAGGATATCATCCAGCACATACTGGTAGCGCCCAGCGGTTAAGGACCTCTCCAGACACACTCAGGGACCTAATGTGTCCCATGAGAAAGTTCCCTAAGCCATTATATAGCCACCACCGCCTTGAACACAGCCGACCTGGCACGACCGGACTATTGCTTCGTGCTGTGGACGCCACACCCGCACCCTTCGGTCAACTCGGAACAGCTGAAGACGTCATTCGTCAGACCACACGAGGCAGCGCTACTATGCAGAGGTGCAGTTTTGATGTTCCCGGCACTAAGAGAGACGTAATGTCTAATGACGAGCAGCCAGCAGTGGCACATGAGTATGGCGTCTACTCCCGTATCCCAGGGAGCCGACGTGCAATGTGCATTTTACCGTTCGCTCGCTGACGAAGCTTGGGGCTCCGAGCATGGGATTTGCGCCGCCGTTACCAAGCAGTCGGTCTGTACCATCCTGGATAGTCTACGTCTGCCCTGGTCATCAGCGGCGTGTGGTCAGCCACATCTTGTTCTCTTGGAGCTGGTACGTCCGTCGTTTGTATACTGGCGGTCCACTTTTGATCAGGTTGCTCACGACAGCCATAGTGTTCTTACCACTTGGGCAATAGAATTACCTAAGTAGTATAAAACTGCGGGTCCGGCGCCAAGTAGTGGCTCCTAGCAGAAGGAGAAGGAGTCCTCATAGACTTAACATTAGGCTGGGGGCGTGGCCCGCAAGAGAAGGTGCCGTTTCTCCTTGCGTCCCCTCCCAGATGCCGCTGCTGTCCACGGACCGAAGAGGGTGATTATCTCTGGAGATAGCAGTAATTATTGGACTTCGTTCAGGTTGTTGCTGCGATGGCGTCACGCGTTTTCTTTGAGCTCTTTGTCGATGCTGTTGCCCTTTGGTGACAGTCTGAGGAATTTTTTATTTTAGAAATTCCCTGGTTCCATACGTCCGCCATTTTTTTCCCTTCGTGGTCGACTATGGCGGTTGCGATAGTCCCGGAGCCAACGCTGCTGCGTTAAGTGAGTGTTCTCTAAGAACGAAACGAAGTGAACATTGCTTGCATTATATCATCGTGACAGTGCAATTTTAGGATCGGCCAATCTGGTGACTCACAGACCATGTGTTGTTAACTCGTTGAAGAGATTTCGCATCTGACTGAGATGATTAATATGTGGAACTGATTGTCCTTATTTCGACTACAATTTTAAATCGCGAGAGTCCTTCCCATTCAATTTTATTGATTCCTCCATTCGCTATTGTTTCTGGAAATTTTATTCTTTCAATTTATTTTTAAGGACAGTGACTTCGCAGCATTATTTTGTTCTTTCAAACTAACGACTCCTTTTATTCTGACTTCATTTCAGCAAAAGTTTGTTGTTTTAAGATGTACCCAAACTTCTGATTTATTTTGTTTCTTCATTTTGCATAATATTTTTTGCAGAACTCCCTTTTAAATACTATTTTTTTACTTCATTTACGCTATTTTCTCATGTATTTTTTTTATTATTTTATTTATTCCCAGCCATGTAATTATGTTTTACCCTGGAGTGAAGTGAACATTGTTTTGCGAGTCTGTTATTTCATGGGATTACATGACTTTTTCAACGGATCGTTTTTATTTTTCTGTAGGGTGACTTAAATTTCTTCATGATTATTCAACGAAATGCGACTTTTATTGTATATGTTAGTCTCTCTCGCTTTTTCGTGAATGTTCAAGAAATATACTAATCTACAGCAGTTAAAATTCGATTGTAACAGTATTTTCTTACTTTATTTCTCATATCATTCTATATAACAAACGTTTTCTTCCCAATTTCCCCTATTTTACTTAATCTATTTTTTGAAATTTTATTCAATGTTTACGTATTCGTGCATTATTTTTTCAAACTTTCAATCTAACGACTACTTTTATTCAGACTTTATCTTTTTTCATTTTATTTCAGCAAACGATTCTTAACGACTTCATATTTTGCACGATGTAGCAATTTTTTCAGATTTTTGTTTCCTTATACAGCATATTTTCCCACTTGCTTTTAAGTATTCTTAAAAGCTTGCATGTGTGCCAAATATGCATTTTTTATTGTTTCCTAGTTTGCTATACATTTCATTTACTGCCCTAACAAAAAAAAAACATTAATTGCCAAGACATACATTCTAAAACATTCATTCTTACGCTAAAATTCGTATTCATTATTTTTTTCTCATTTTACTAACTCACTATAAAATCAGTTATTCCCCCACACACTTTAGCGAAAATTAAGAAATTCTGGCTTCTTTTCCCTGCATGTCGACTCAATTGATTTCTTTTCGAAATGATACTCATGACATTTCAACTAAAATTTCATACTTTCACCAAAAATCATATTTTTAAACGAGCTATTTTTTACTTTATTTCATGTTTAACTAAATATTTATTGTTTACTCACCTCGTCAAAGTCAGTATGAACTCCAATATCACATTCCTTTTCCCCATTTAGTTTGCTTTACATCGAGATGTTTCAAAACTTCGCGTATATTTTTATTCACTCAATGTCCAGTTCTACCGTGTCTAACCCTTAATTTCTGTGTCTTCTGCATTTTCCCCTTAGACGTTTAGTTTCATTGTCCCTTACTTTCGTTTTAATTAGGTTTTCCTTATCGCATTTTTTATTCATTGTCTCGGCAGAAAAACTTGCGTTCTCGGGACATACCAAATTTTTCTTCCAGTAAAAATTGTATTATTTGCGATATATAACATTCATTCCCAAGACATTCAATCTAAAAATATCGTATTCCCCTAAACAAAGTTAAACTTTTAAGAAATACTTACTTCTTTCCCCTTATTTTACTTATTATATTTTTCCTTCTGTTCAGTGTTTTACGGATTCTTCAAACTTTGCTTTGTTTTTATAAAACTTCTTTTTTTTTTCTTACTTTTTTTTTTATTCAACCAATCAATCTTTCCTATCGACTTAATTACTCTCATTTTTCAATAGGAATTTCCTTTTCAACAGAAATGTATAAAAAAAAACTTCAGATACATGTATTTTAGTCTCCAAGGCCGATTCTACCCTATTTCACAAAAAGACATTTTAGGATTTCAGTGTAAATGCCCCTAAATTTTTAGAGCTTACTTACTTTTCGTAGTTAGATACTAATTCCTCGAGGTTTACATTAAAACATGAAAGAGGAGTGTATTTTACTCTCTCTCCAGTGTGTGAGCTTTCCCCAAGAAATAAAATTTGGAATTCCCCTTTCTGCCGGAAAGTGTCTATCTCCTGCGAGTGTAATCACACGTCTACTGCTAGCTGAAAGACCTCATATGACATGAAATCATCTTGCTTGAGAGGTTAAACTAAGTTCTGGTTTTGAACTTTGAACACAAACTCAAGCTCGCACAAGCATAATTTACTGAGCGAACTTAAATTGTCTAAGATGACAAAAATGCAAAACTGATGACTCAGTAACTCAATGGGGCAGAGCGTTTGAACTTTGCCGTTCATTCTCCATTTCAGAGATAAGACGTCCGCCATGAACCACTCGAAGGTAAATAAGCAGACCCTAGGCTCTGATTTAGACCACTGATTCCAGGGAAGGTAGAAAGCTAGTGTCGTAATTCAAGCCCAACGCTCAAGCCTCCCCAAGATTCGATTCCGGACCCATATCGGACGAATAGTCAGATGTCAAAGTCTAGACACTGAAAAAATACTTCAGACAAATATTTTCTTACTTAAACTGCATCAAGTCAAAATCTGCGTTGCATAAAATTTCCCTTGGTCAATATTTTTCTATCTTAAAAACTTCTAAAGTGTTGATTTTTGAAAAAGAAAACGCATTTTCTCAAAAACGTAAAATTTCCCCAGAATTATATGAGGAACAAAAAAAAAAAATAAAAAAAAATAAAAATAAATGCTGAAGCTTCAATGTTAAATCTTCCAAATCAATTCTTTCGCTTCATGTTTTATTCCATAAACTTTCTCCAAATTCCTATATCTCCAAGAAGTTTGTGAAATGTCCAAGTTCTAATCACACAGTAATTTTCTGAAAATGTTAGTTTCTCTTTTTAAAAAATCCCAGAATAAGAATTCCTTCACTGAAACAAGAAATTCCTATTCAAAGCATTCCCTGCCTCTTTTTACTTCAAATACTATATTTGTACATCGAAGAAACTTTTTTGTATATTCATATATTTTTTCTATAACTTTAGAAGACATTTTCCCAAAATGTATGCACATATTACGATAATAAAACATCTTACAACAACTTGATGTTCAATCCACTTCACTTCACACTGCCTTAAGGAAATTCTTTCATTTTCTCATAACATAGAAATGTTATTTTTTTCCCCATTCACTTCAAAGGCTTGAGATCAACTTAATAGAGTCCTGCACCTGCTCCTTCGGGCCGCGCCCCAGCCTAATGTTAAGTCTATGGGGACTCCTGCTTCTTCTGGTAGAAGGAGCCGCTCCTTGGCGCCGGACCCGCCCTTCTATACTACTGACCCATTAGTCTTGCGCCGACAAGGCGTCCACTATCAAAGCCGCTCAGATCACCATGTTCACCCATGTTCGTCGATTGCGATGCACTGTCAGGAAGCCCTGCTGTCCGCTTATTTATCGCCTGCGCTAGGTTTGGGTCCGTTCCACTCCGCGAGGGGGATGCCCCTGTCAACTGCCCATCACCTCTGCGTCTAATGTTTTGCCTACTGAGTGTATATATATATTCAACTCAAACTTTGGTCGTACGCGTCAATGTTTGCACTATGGAATCAATAATACGAATTTTTTTTCATCACGTAGTTGAAGTTTGAAACATTGTTATACTCACACTGTTGAATTAAAAAAATATCTCGCGCATTTCTATGGAAATTACTTTCACATTCTCATTTGAACGAAGTTTAGCCCTCTATGTGTTTTCTTGCTTTCTTTAGCTGTTTTTTCCCTGTATTCGGGCGTCGCGATGAAATTTCATTTTAAGACTTAGGTTATAGCTTGGAAATAATTCCCCAAACTATATGAAAGCATATTTCAAAATATTTTTGGAATGGAAAAGTAGTCTTATTTTTAAGCTTCCGCTATCTTCCAATTTAAATGAAATTTAACATGCAGTCTCTCGACTGAGTTGTTTGTGTTTCACACTTTTGCGAAGTCTACTTACTTAATAAAGCTTTCATACTAAAAGACTACAGCTCTTGGAGAATTGTTCTTCATGGCCTTCAAATGAAGTGCCACTTTTCTGACTACTTTTCTGTTTGGCTGATGAACAGTAAGATAAAGCTGTGACTTTTTTTTTATCTTGAATTTCTTTGATTCCTATCTGGAACAGATTTCATCTACGATATTTTGTATTACAGTTCGTTTCGAAGATCTCTCCGGAGACGAAACAATTTCTTGTCTACCTAAAAGTCACTGTGCGTATTGCCATTTTCACGTCCTGTTTTGTGTTCATATGGGTTTCACATTCGCATTCCACTTTCAGATTCCCGTAACTGCTGAATCTTTTTTTTATATTCTTTGGTATATATACTTGCATTGCAGGCTCTTATTTTCTTTTCTTCGGTAGTGAGTAGCTTTCAGTTTTTGTTAAATTACGCACAGCATCTGACAAATTTTGAACAGAAAAAAGAGGAGACAGAGAAAAGGAGAGTAAAAAGTGAAGGGAGGGTGCGCAAAACAGAGATCGAAAGAGAGTAGGAGTGCGAGCAAGGCAGAGAGAGAAAGAGGCAGCAAGAGGGAAACGCAAAGGGAGTCGGACACAGAGCAGAGAGAAAGAGAGTGAAGGATGTGAAAAAGAGTGGAAGGTTGTGAAAGCGAGTAGAAAAGAGGGAGCAAGAGAGGAAGGACGTGGACGAAAGAGTTCGACGAAGGGAGAGCGAAGCGAGAGAGTAGGAAAACGAAAGAATAGAACGAAAGAGTGGAGAGAATGTGAAAGAGAGTAAAAGGGCGAGCGAGTGAGTGTGTGAAACTTGGTTGGGAAAATGAGAAAAGAGATATAGAACGGAAGAGAGGGACAGGGAACTGCAAAATATAGTAAAAAAGAGTGGGGGAGAGAGAGAGGAAGGGTAGAAGAACAAGCGGAGAGAAAGATGGAGTGAACAGAAATGTAAGAGCCGGTGATCGAGAGAAAAGGAGCGTAAGAGGGGGCTTAGGGAGGGAGGGAGAGTGAAAGACTTTTCTTCTACAAAATATTTTTCTCTCGTTTTTGCGAAACATTTCTTCTCACTTTTCTTAGTGAATTACTTTTTCTTCTACTTTCGTATTAATTATCTCTGTCACAAGAAGTCGCGCATTCTTCATTCGAGGTAAATTACTCCAGGGAAAGGAGGTAACCAGATCAACAGCAACGAAATATAACACCTATATCGCGCTGTTGGTACCTAACCCTGGCCAACTGGGGCTGCCACTGAGTTTTTTGTCCGCATTTCGCCCCCAAAAACTTTTCCTTAGAAATGTCATTGCCGGTCCAGTGATGTAAAAGCTGGTGTCTAGTACTCATGGGCATAGCTTAAATTTCAGTAATATGCT
Source organism: Macrothele yani (assembly GCA_039090855.1). NCBI lineage: Eukaryota > Metazoa > Arthropoda > Arachnida > Araneae > Macrothelidae > Macrothele > Macrothele yani. Next base: position 95,850,195 of record CM077007.1, on the reverse strand, counting down.
GTGTTTGTTTTTATGTCGCTGGCTCTTTTCATCCTTATAGAAACAGTGACTTTGAATTAGGATAACTGGTTCTTTGCAGCCTGAGGTGTTCACGGTGTTTTTCAGTATAAAAAAGAAACGAAGGGCAGAAAAAAGAAAAGGGAAAAAAGAAACATCATCTAAAACGGCTATTGCTGTACAAAAGCCGAACTCATTGCGGTTTAGTTGCAGTTCATCATATAAATTATCAAACTATCTCTACGCTGCAATTGCATTTATGTTATTCTCCAAAACACTTGACACCTTGCCGTTAAGTCAATAAAATTCCATCTGAAGCCAGATAATTTATCACTAATTTACCAAATTTTGATAAGAATGTGGACACTGAATTATGTGTTCTATTCTTTTTTTTTTTATGAGGTATGATTTAGAATTACGATTTTTTCCCGCATATTAAGTGCATTATTTATTTCTTGTTTAACAGGGGTTTTTTTTGTTTTTTTTTTTTCGTGTTTGGGGCTAAACGACCACCGTGAGCAACTCCATGTTCTATAAGCTGTCGCCCATCTCTAATTTAGAGACACTGGTCCCGAGGAAGGGAAAGTGCTAGTGCCATAAAACAAACACAAAATCTATGCCTCACCGAGATTCGAACCCGGATCCATCACGGGCGAATAGCCAGAAGCCAGAGCTAGACTACTGCACCACTGGGGGGGGGGGGGGGGGCAACCGAAATCTGAATACAGATGGTTTTGGGATGACGATTTTAATCTTATATATTTTATGAATCTTCACGATTTATGAAACAACTGACAATAAATTCATGTGCTACTGAAATGAACAATTTCTCTTGTGAAAACTTTTCGCATGAAATGCGGTTGCAAAAATCATTTGATTTCCGAAATGATCCTTTCCATAAAAGATATTTTAAAACACCATTTCGACATCACTTCGGTTTAGTCTCGAGTGCAATTCTATTTATTCTCAGGTATTTAATGTTTTCCATTTGGCCTGATTTTGTTCATGAATTTTTAATTATGTGTGCTTGAACAAACAGCGCACATTAAGTCTATAGATCGCAGTATTATAATTATTTTCTTAAGAAAAATTGCTATTTAGTTAACTATAAGTTTAAATGTTTCTATTCCTAATCATCTTTGTTTATTTTGTAAAAAATCACTTGTTCATTTTTGTATTTAACCTTCTTATTTTACTCTCATTCCATTTTCTTTTGTTTCTCTCTGATGCAGCGCTAATAAAGTGCTGATAGTTCGAAGTTGTTTATTTTAAAACCGAACATTGCAGTGTTCTTACAAAAGCTCAGAATTTTTTGGTCCCGTGAATTGAAAATTAGCAAGGTTCTAGTACACGCAATTACCCTAGATGTAGTCATTTACATCCATGCAATTACCCCAGTCGTAGTCATTTACATACACATTATTAGCCGTTGATCTGGCAAGAACAAATTTAAACACGGCTGTTTGAAGACGAATTTTTTGTTTCGCATCTTAACAGAAACGCACCGAAAAATGGAGAAAAGCTTAGCCGATTTTTTTTTTTTATCTTGGAGCTTTGCATTGAGTTGCTTTAATAATAAAGCACAACAAAAACAGAAAAGATGTGCCTTTCAAGCATGCAGTGAGTGCCTTGAGCGTGAAGAAAAAGAAAAACGCTGATTTATTGAGCGGAAAATAGTTGTTCCTTTGCGTTTGTGGCTGTTACTTCGCAGAAGTCATGCACAGCGCACTGGTGCAGCCTCGACGATTTTACGAAGGCACCGTGACCATTGTTGCGTGTATCTCACGTATATATCTTACGTCATCAGACAAGCCAGAGAAGCAAAATGTTAAGCATTGTTACCTGAAGCTAAAACTCATTGTTGCTGCCGTGCGCAGGTGCAGGATTGTCGGCGGCGCGGGGCGGAAGTTACTCCCGATGCCAGCGGACTTTGAGATTCTAAATCTTCCGGTAGATGGCGCTACTGATCTCTTTGCCAAAAGTCTGCCGATGGTGTGTGTGTGTGCGTGCGTGTGTGTTGTGTGTGTGCACACGACACGATGCATCGGCTGCGACTTCCACTGCAAAGGGTGCTAATTATTTTGCTTTGTTTGCGCTAGTTTCGGCAAATTGGTACGGCTAATTATTTCTAATGAGCACTAACGGGAAATTGTGATTCCAAAGAAAAATGGCTTCTTCCTTCCTTAGTTCTCGTCGCGGGTCTCATCATCCGCGATTGTTGCTGGGAGTCGCGCCGTCCGATTCGGTAGCTAATCTGAAGGGCGATAAAACGAAGGTGTTTGTCTTGAAGTTTGACGTACGGAAAAGTTGCGTCTATCAGACGTGCGGTGTGTAATTTTGTTTTGTTTCCGTGAAAGCCGGAAAGATAATATTTCTAGCCTGTCGGTATAATCTTCTCTTATGAGCATCGCAGATGCAAATGTTGATGTTACGGTACAGTTGAAAAGGGATCCCTCTAAAAAAAAAAAAAAAAAAAACTCAACTTCGAATTTTCACTTTACTGAAATTTTTGTGTTGTTGTCATCCATTGCGCTAATATGTGGCTGCTTCTCTCAGATTACTTTATTATTTTTACAAGATAATTTTAGAATTACAAATGCAAACATACTGTGTATTTAAAGAATTAGGATACATGAATCAAACAAATATTGTGGATGAATTTTTTGTTTAAACTGGCTAAAAATAATCTCTTGCAGAAATTTTATGTGAAACTGGTTAGGGATATAGCCAGGAATTTTTTGGCGGCAGCCTTGAATGAAGTATTAAAAAGAAAAGTAATTTTTTTTTTTTTTGCCGGGTTTTAGTTTATAAACACTGAATAACGGAAAGCAGCTATTCCAGAGGACTTGAGGCCCCTTTTCACAGTAACATACGTGCATATTAACTAGAGAACGTGAAAGCAATATTCTGAAATTTTTATACCAATCAGGATAATCACATAACTTCCCATTTTTTAGAATATAATGAAGTAAAAGCTATTCATCGCAGAGACGGAGAAACAGAGACCTGTGTGATTTTTTTTATAACAGAATCAAGAGAAAAATGTTTTACAATTTTTAAAGAATTCTGGTATTACGTTAATTGCATTTTCTTATATTCAGGGACAAATAATTTAAGTAGTTTTATATGATCGACTTTGGCGTAACTATTTTGTAGTACTTTCTATTAATATAAAAAAAGATGGTCATTTAATTACCACGTGTGGTTATACGCAATAAAGTGCAGTAATTTTGATTTTACGAAAAACGCCTATAGATTCCAAAGAATTTCAATCATTAAAACGCCCATATATAAAACCTAGTGAATAATATGAAATTTAAAAATTTCAGTAACTGAAAGTTGATAGATTTTTGCAAAAGGCCCTCAAAGATATTTTTCGCGGGGTGGCGCCGAGTTTTTCCGGTACGCCACGCTATAGACTAAATGCTCCTCAACATTGGCAACAGAGACATTTGACGAAAGTCAGCAGATCGGAGGTAAATTTAAACACATCTAAATATTATTAGATACTAATACTGAACGATTTCTGCTTAAAATATAATCCATTTAATAAAATCAAAGCAGCGCTGTTTGTTATCTCTAGGAAAGGGATCATTCATATTTACTGACTGATATCACAGATAATAAACACCAGTACTTCGCATAGTTCTATTATCTAAACGCAAATTCAAACTAATACGACTTCAATTTAATTTTTTTGCGGAATATTACTAGTAATGAGCTTTGTAAAATAATACGCATCATTAAACCAGAGTCCTGATCGTGGAAATCTTGGCTCTAAACGAGTCAAATATGTATTAGACCCGTTTGTTCGCTTCACAAATATTTATAAACTTACACTTCATACAGGACAATTCCCAAACGTTCTTAAAACAGGTGAAACAACTCCTGCACGCAAAAAACAGAACGCCATCACAATACGATCATATGTAGAGGATTTTAGGAAGGGAGTGTCTGACCCCAGGTCTTAAACAGCCCTTAGAAACAGGAAACTAGGAGATTTGGGCTAGAGCGCTCAATAGGAAAGTGACACGGAAGCAAAGTAGAAAGGGGAGGAAGACACCCTTATTTATTAACGGGGGCCAGTATCCGGGGTACGACGGCTTAACGTGCCCATCCGACGCACGGCAGATATTTAGTGGATCGAGCGTTCGAACCTGCTGGGATCGAACCTGAAGCCCTTTCCGTGGTAGCCACGAACGTTGCCCACTAGGCCATTCGCGGTCCCACGCCAGCACAATTATCAGTGCCACAATTTGTAGAATTTTTTTTAAGGAAAATACTGGAGAGAATCTTTTATTCTTTGCTAATTATAAATATAGTTGATAATAAAAATAAATTTACATAACAAGTATTTTAAAATGGCTAACTACCTAATACAAAATGCAGAAATCTGGTAAGTTAACTTTTGGTAAATCTTACCTAAGGCATTCGATAAAATAAACCATAACGTACTGCTTGAAAAGTTATGTAACTTTAGCACGAGAGGTTCATCACAAAAATTATTATAGAGCTTAAGGCAAAATGATTCTCAAAAACCTAAAAACAACACTAAGTCAAAAACATAGCTTTATCAGTGTAGCGAATTCTAGAAACTGTTTTCAAACTAGGAAAAGTAATAAGATTTCTGCGATTTGTGAAAACCCATCAGCATATCAGTAGACAAGTCAAAATCAGTAGGTAACACTGATTGGCAATATCTTTAAACTTATTCATCGTATCCCCACATAATTTACTTATTAACATTTACCAAGTATTTTTAGACTGAATTTCAAGGACACAGTAGAAGACCACATGGGGTATGAGTGGTGGTGATATTCGAAACCATGCAGAAGTGATATGGAGGAGACTGTCTTAAGACAGGCAATTGTGGAAGAAACTTGGGAAGATTTTCATCCAGCAGTGGACTGTAATGATCGATGATGATGATAGTTGTACAACATTGCGGTTTAAAGTTTCACCATAATATGGTACAGAGGTGCACCATATTGCATGGTGCAGGAGTACATTACTTTTGAACTTTTTAAGTACAAAGTTACACCATGTTAGGGAGTATGAATGCACACTTTTGTTGAGTTTTCACTGCACCACATAATTGCTGTACCTTTCCCCAAAAGGTAGTGCAGCTAGTGTAGTACCACTTTTAGGAGCAACATGTTACCAAATTTAAGGGCAGTTATAAAACTTTTCTCTCTCCACTACTGATTTACAGAAAAATGATTTTCAAGACTGGGTTTCTATACTGCAGTTATGAAACATTCCTTTCTACATCGTCAGTTTAATGTAAAAAGAAATGTTCTGTTGTTTTGTGCTTTTTTTTTCCCCACCTTTTTTCTCACATCCTCGGAAGATTTTAATTTCCATCGTTTATATTAGCACATGGTCACAATCTCAAAATTAATACATATGACCAATTAATGTCTCAGTTTGGGCATGTTACACATCATTTCAAGCTATTTCTATGTGAACAACCTCCTCAGAAAACTTTAAAATTGGGAGCAGGAAGGGAGATGCAATTTGCATTTGTTGTCGGTTTGATATGACCTTTGCAACACGAACTTTTGTTAACAAGCGAATCTCATTCCAACAACATTTACAAACACAGTTGGGACTAAAGATGAGATGTGAAAGAGTGCGCTATCCAGTTTAATTTTTACACACGATCGACATGAGTGGACTTCCGCCTCACATTCTACGACTGAAAAAGGGTGCAGTCGAGATCACGAACCTGGCCGCCCCGGTGGCACAGTGGCCTAAGCGCTGGCTTATGACCATTCGCCCGAGAAAGGTCAGGGTTCTAATCTCATTGAGGCATGAATGTTGTGTTTGTCTCACGGCACTGGCTCTCTCCCTTCCCTGAAACCAGTGACCTTAAATTAGGTATGGGCGAATGCTTATGGCCCATTGAGTTGCTCACGGTAGTCGTTAAACCATCAGCCAAAAAAAAAAAAAAAAATCACGAACCTGGGCTATTTATTGTCTTTACTGAAGTGGTTGAATGAATTTGTCAATCAAATAAAGTTTACACTTGTTGTTTCATATGAGTTTATCCTTTTGAAAAAAAAAAAACAAAAAAAAACAAAACTGACCGCGTCGATTCCAACGGGTTTCGTCTATTTGGGGTTCAAAATGAAAGTTTTCTGCAAACAGTTTTTTCTCAGGAAGTAATACAAAAGACCCATCCGATGACTAATACGGAAATTGGATTTAAAACTAATACCAAGATTAATTTAAAAAAGTAGGAAACGATGATGTTGTTTGAGCGGGTTTGAGCCTCAGACGTGGCATAAGTAGTGCGCTTTCGTTACGACCCTGGAAACATTGTCCCCAAATTACAGAGATTTATGTAGAGGATTTTAGGAAAGAAGTGTCTGACCCCAGGTCTTAAACAACCCTTAGAAATAGGAATCTAGGAGATTTGGGCTAGAATGCCAGATAGGAAAGTGTCACGGAAGCGATGTAGAAAGGAGGAAATCGCCCTTATTTATTACGGGGGGGGAGGGCAGTACCCGGGTTCCTACGGCTTAACGTGCCCATCCGACGCACGGTGGATATCTAGTAGCTCGAGCGTTCTCACCTTCAAGGGATCGAACCTGAGGTTCCTCCGTGGCAGTCACGAAAGTTGACCACTAGGCCATCTCCGGCCTCGAAGCGAAATGGAAGAAGACGTTATTTATAACCTGGGGAGGGGGGGCAGTACCCGAAGTCTGATGGCTTAACGTGCCCATCCAGTTTACGGCGGATTTTTAGTGGTTGGAGCGTTCGTACCAGCTTGGGATTAAACCTGAGACATTACCGTAGAAGTAACAAACGATGACCACTAGGCGACTGCTTAGAGCTACTGACGGTGGTCTTTAAACCTCCAAACCAACCCCTTATGATGACAAAAATCAAAATCCACTAAGAAGCGTAGGAGTGCAGGAGATTTTGATTTTTTCGGATTCTTTTATTTTTCAAGGGAAATTTCCCAGAGAATTAGAAAAGAAATTGTAGAAAACACCGACCGCACTGTCTCTCTGCATTTGTTGCTAGTCTTTTGTATCATGCTTTTAATATGTTTTTTTTTTTTTTTTAAGATTCTTGGGGTGAATTCAGTTCATTTGCAAGAGTCGTTTTCATATCCACTTGGCTCTGATGGAGTAGGTCTTAGCGTGACGACAAGAACATGCTAGTAGTTTGATACGTTCGACGCATTCCTACGTGGGTAATCGAATAGAGCGAGAAATGTAGCACTGGAGACAGAGGAAGAAAGAATCAGATTTTATTGACAATAGAAGCATCAGTGGTCATAGTACGAAGGTCATGATCTGGGATTCTCGCAATGCATGCTGTAGCTTCTTCGGAGCCCTCCGCCTGTCTACAAAACGCTTCCTAAAGTGAAGAGTTCCTTTATACGTGTGAGGGGTACTGGGGCTGGATGTCGTAGGATGAAAGGACAGTTCTCACTCTTCTCTCGGCATCTACTGATAGCCCCCTGTTGTCAAGGTAACCATAATGATCAGTTGAAGTGCACAGATGTTTCAGAGCACCCCCTCCCCCAACCCAGCTCCTCTTCCTCCTCCTCCTCTTCGCTTCCCAAACTACCTTTCACCGAAAAGACAACCCCCATCGCATGGTGACGGTTTCTCCTTCTTAATTTGCCGAGGTTTAGTCACGCCAAATAACCGGGGACTCCACACGAAATAACTTGTCGACTTGATTAATTTTAAACGATCTTGGTTAAATTATCTCGGAGCCTGTGTTAGTGAAATATTACATCAACATGTTAAGCAGCGCCGGCAGAACTTTCTCTGCTGTAGGGCTGACAGATTTAACTGGAGCTGCTGTCTTTCTGTTTGAAATTGTGCTAATATCCAACATCTTTCTTGCGTCGCCTTCGGAGTAATTAAACGTGTTGAGCCCCTATCTTACTGACAGTGTCCCTTCGTTCGAAGAATGTACAGGAGCAATCCGGATCTAATGATTATGAGTTTTGCCGGATTCAGCGCATCAAAGCGGCGATGATTCTTAATTGCCCCCGCGGCTGATCCTCGTTCATTTTATTTTCACCAGTGAGTATTAGCTTCCTTTAGTTTAGACCAGGAGAAAAAGTTTGGGAGCAGGCCAGAACTAGAAGATGCAGAAAATTGAAATCCCTGTGATAAACATAAAAATAAGTGGAAGATGCATAAAAAAGAGAGAGAGTGAAAAGAAATGAATCGTGCATGAAAAAATTAATATGTATATATACGCATTCGAATGTTCAATTAAAATGACTCATTTCAATCATGCTGAATGATGAACTGGCACCAGAGTTTTACTTGTGCAATGTATCACTTGAAAATCAAGTAATATTTGAAAGAAATATGCGATTGAGAAGCAGAAAAAAAAAAAATGTGCGTTTCAGAGTCTGATGAAGACGAATCGCTTCAGTAGTTCAAATAACTAACTTTTAACAGAAGTTTACCTGTGTAATGTGCTCTGAGAAATGAACGAACGATATATGCAAATGCGCAACAGCAAAAACATTTCACGTTGTAATAATAAAAGTAATATGTGTTTCAGATCTGCGCAAATGACTTATTTTAATCATCCGAAAAATAATCTCAATTATGCTTTAGTTACATTAAAGAAGCAAGATACCGTTTTTGTTATATACGAATACAAAAGCATTTGTATTCCATTGTATGGCTGAGTACACAATACAACGTTGTATAGTGACAAGAGAATTAGTATACATATTTAAATATTCCATGAAGTTAACAGTCATATTGAATGACAAACAGTTATCGGAACCGTTTCTCTTTAATATGCCATCTGAGAATCGTGATATTGAAGAACAGAACGTACCGCTGCAAAATTCGTCTAAATTTATATATAAACGTTAATCCTTCGATGAAAGTAATCAACTTCAAATATATTAAAATGTAAATTGCTATCTAAAGTTCTCTTGTATAAGGTGCTACTGAAACTGAATTATTGCCAAAGTAACATTTTCTTGTGAAATGTTTACTGAAGAAAATTAACACGAAAATTCGAATCTTCAGTGAAGATTATTTAATTTCGTTAAATCATTTGCTCTGGAAAATCTTCCAAGTATTGCACGAGTGGAAAACTGCGGGATATTTTCAGCTTAATGCGCGAAATTAACAAATAAAATTTTGTGGTGTAATTTCTGCAGAATAGCGAAAGAGTAATGAATCCCGTACAGGTAGATACATCATGTTATATTTCAGAAATTGCTTGCATCTTTGCAATTATGTTTTGCTGGACGGATCAAAATTTTTGTCCTAAAGCAGCTCAGTTTTGTGGTCTATTCTAAACTGTAGCAGTGGAAAAGCTGCGAGAATTCGAATTACTTAAAGAATCAGTTGAAATGCAACTTTAAGCGCATGTTCCGTTGTAATACTTAACTTAAGTACTGTTATATGGAAATGAGAAGCACTCGATGTAGTGTTTACATTATAAAATAGATGGTGAATTTTATTGTAAGTTATAGAGTATTGTTTCCACGTCTTTGAGGTTCAATGAAATCAAATTTACGAGAGCTGATCAATAAGTAACTTTCGATTATATTTGGCGATGGGTTATATTCAGGAAAGCACTGAAGATACTTTTTTCAACCCTCCAAAAAGTACAGAAGAATTTACGTTACGTGGGCTCATTACCCTTTATTCCTACTCTGACTAACTCATTAGGAAATATTTGACAAAAATATAACTTGGGATTTGGTGTCAAGACTAGAAACAATATGAATGTGATTGTGAACGACAAAGATACAGTTTCAGTTGGTGATCGATGTAGGGTATACGCCATTCCTCTCTTAGCCCTGGACCCTTACAATAACAACAGTTTATATGTAGGTTCTACACTTAGAAATACTAAAAAGAGTGTCTATGAACATAAATATAATGTCAGGACCAACTCATTGACTACTGCCTTATCAAGATGTTGTACGGAAGGAACTTTCACTCCCTCTTGGGAAGATACTGTGCTATTAGACTCTCACAACACTCGGACCGAAGTTCTAATGGCGGAAAGCCTCCACATATACAATCTGGGCAGTGGGTACTGTAACGACGATACACCTGTACAGATCCTGTTGCCTTGGAAGATACTGCTGAACCTTGTCAAAAAGGGATAACTCAATTTGAAAGGCCTTGTTTTAGGAGGGATGTGGGGAGAGGAGGTGTGTGCGTGTGTGTGTGTGTGTGTGTGTGTGTGTGTGTGTTGTACTTTTCTTTTTCTGTCTTGGTCTTAGGGGGTTTGTTATTTATTGGTAGTGGGGGAGGGCGTTGAAAGGTTAGTTTGTAGAGGAGGTGGGTGGGTTACTCTTTATTTATTTGTCGAAATTTCTTTTGTTTTGTGTAATTATGCTGTATGTGTTGTGTCTCTAGTGTTGTGCGTGTATCTTATTTTCTTGCACGCCCTTGCGTCTGCGTACATGAGCTAAAAGTCTGTTTGTCAACTATATAAGCTAGCACGCCCATATTGTAGTAATAATACATCTGATGAAGTAGTAATAATACCATCTCATATATATATATATATATATATATATACACACACATAAGGTCAGCATACTGCCAGAAGGCACAGACCATCGATGGACAGCCGAAATTTTAGATTGGATTCCAAGGGACAGGAAAAGACCCAGAAGAAGACCACATGGAAGATGGGTGGATGAAATTCGAAAGTATGCAGGAGTGACATGGAGGAGACTGGCACAAGACAGACCGGTGTTTAGGAAACTTGGAGAGACCTTCGTCCAGCAGTGGATTGATAATGGTTGACAATGATGATGATGATGATGATATACACACCCAAGAGCGCAGTCAAAGACAAAATTTTACACCTAAGAATTTAAAACTAAATTTGCTTAAAAAACAACCTGAAGATCATGAAGCGCAACGCAGCAGTTATGAATATTCAGAACTCACACACTACTAAGTAGATGCAGTAATAAAAATTTATTTAACAAGTACTAAAACAACATAGAAAACTTCAAAGCATAACAGGCATGAGTAAAAAAGAAAATAAAGGAATAGTAAACCTGAATGTAGAAAGTGTCGAGAATGCCGAGCCTTGGCTTTATCAAGGACCAGCAAAACTCTGCATTTTCTAGTAATAATACATCTGATCATTGTAGTAATAATACCATCTGATGAAGGAACTCGCGGAGTTACGAAAGATCTCATGGGGCTTTTAATGTAACTTTTATTTTTAACTGTTTTTTTAAAGCTCATCAAAATTTTATTCGTCTCGTGCTAAGACGGTGTATATAGTTATTGGAGTTGGGTTATACGTCTTCTTCTTCCAAACCTTTTTATAGACAGTTTCACGCATCTCTTTCTAAATGATCCTGTTTTGGGCTTGTCTATTCCACAGCTTTCTACAGTTTTGTTTATCTCATCCATCCATCTTCCGTCTGCTCTTCCTACTCCTCTGTCTCCTTTATATGGTCTCCATTCTGTTATTATTTATTTTAATTCATGTATTATTTCCTATTTTTGTTATATGCCAGCCCATTTTCACTTTAAATTAAGTGTCTTTTCATCTATGTCTAAAAATTTTATTCTGGATCTTATGTACACTGAAGTGCCAGAAAAACTGGTACACCAGTCTAATACTTGGTAGGTTCCCCACGGGAGCGCAGGACTGCAGAAATACGACGGGGCATGGACTCCACCAGCTTCTGGAAATATTCTGTAGGCAATGCGCACTATACTTCCTGCAGAGCGTTCCATAATTCGGGTGTATTCCGAGGTCTCGGATTCTTGTTTCGGTAGCGCGTTGCATGGCATCCCAAATGTGTGCTATCACGTTCAGATCTGGGGACTTGGGTGGGAATGGCAACACCCCAAACTCAGATGAATGCTCCTCTAACCATAATGTGGCGTCCCGGCACTTGAGTGGAGGTGCATTTTCCTGTTGGAACAGGCCCAACCCATCAGCATGAATGCAGGACATGAACGGGTGTACCTCGTCTGAAAGGATGCGCGGCCGGTCAGAAAGGATGCGCGGCCGGTCACAGACGTTTGTAGACGTACCAGGGATCCCAATGAAGTCGAGATAAATACACCCCATACCATTACGGAACCCCCACCAGCCGATACAGTTCCCTGTCGACAGGCGGGATCCATGGCTTCATGGGGTTTGCGCCACACACGAGTCCTTCCATCTGCCCGATACAGTTCCCTGTCGACAGGCGGGATCCATGGCTTCATGGGGTTTGCGCCACACACGAGTCCTTCCATCTGACCGATACAGTTGGAAACGCGAATCGTCAGACCAGGTTACTTGTTTCAAGTCATCAAGTGTCCAGTGGCGGTGTTGCCGTGCCCAAGCGAGGCCCAGAGCTCTGTGCCGTGCACCCATCAAGGGGACTCGAGTTGGGCGTCGGCTCCCAAAGCCCATATCGTTCAGGGTGTGTTGCACAGTCCGGCCGCTGATGCTTGTTGAGGCTCCAGCATTGAATTCCGATGATGCCTGCGAGAGTGTTGCACGCCTATCTGGTGAAACGATTATTGACAGCAGATGATGGTCACGTTCACCCAATATCTTTTTACGGCCACAATGGTATCGTAGGTTGGAGGTTTTGCCGGAATTCTTGTAGTCACAGTACACCCTTGCAATGGTCGTCCGTGAAAATCCGAACTTCGTTTCTTCCTCCGAAATACTATGGCTCATCTCACGAGCGCCAACTATGACACCGCTTTGAAAATCGCTTAAATCGTTATTACTTGTCATTCTCATGCCGAAAACAGCTCTGATAGCAGGCAATGATGTTTATCGCTTTATATACGCTCTGGCGGACGCAACCGAGTACGCGCATAGTTGACGTTGCTATGTGTTTTGCATAAGCTCGTCTGTACCAATTTTTCTGGCACTTCAGTGTATGTATTATTTACTGTATCTTGAAGTGTTATATTTAGTAGGGAACTTTCCATTTTACGTTGTGTTTTTGTGCAATTTGTCTAAGATGCTTTTCTTGATAGGCCAGGTTTCAGTGCCATATGTATGCCATAATGGGTATTTTATACATTGATTGAAAAGTTTTACTCTGTTTTCCGGCTTTATTTTACTAGATTTATAGGTACACTGTAGAAAATAATATTTAGTTCAGGAACATTCTTAAAAATAACGTGCAGCACAGTTAGGTGCTCGTCTTTTGACGAAAATTCCGTTTTAAAAAACTTCCGTTTCTTCTAACTTCAGTGATATGACAGAATTTTGGCAGTCAATAATTCCGTTTATTTCAGAAAAATACGTTTTAGGTTTTCCCCTATTTATACAGAAATTTCGCAAAACTTTAATTTTGAGAATTTCACAGCTCTTATGCCAGAGATTCTTCTTCTGCAGCGAGCATAGTTAAATAATTTTTCCTTTCGTACTGTACGGGATTTAAATGAGAGACCTCGGTAATGGGAGGTGCACGTGCGGTGTTGAGCCAGAAAAACACTTAGTCGGATTGTCTTATACGGGGAGTCCGTATAAGGCAGAACTCTAATTGCTTGGTGCTGATATGCTTTTTGTTATTAATGTGGGTGAATTAGTCATTTTATTTTCTGTTGGATCATATTTTTTTTCTGAATACGTTTGTAATAATTTTTTTTTTTTCTGTAGGAGGACTTATTACAGGTCTGCACGTGCCGGGCCGGGCCTTTTTTCAGTTTAGAGGACAAAGCAACGGCCCGGGCCGGGCTTTTCCCCATACACTTACGACCAAGTCGGCCCATTCTTTTTATCGCAATGGTAAAGAAAGAAAAAAAGTCGTGTCCCCCGAATTCCTGGTGTGTTTACCTGTTTTGCTGGCTTTACGTACTTCCATGACATAGCCAGGGCGTAATCACAAAGGGCAAGAAGAGGCACTCACAGTGTTTTTACCCAATCTGTTGGTATTATGTGGGTAAAACCACTTTGAGGCTTGTTGGGAGCAAAAAGATTCGACCCCGAGCGAGTGTGTGTGTGTGTGTGTGTGTGTGTGTGTGTTGTGTGTAGAGTGGGGAACGGGGAGTGTCTGCAGTGGAGTGGGGTGTGTATGTGTGTGTTTGTATGAGAGAGTGGGACGAGATGGATTTTTCTTCTATCCCTAATCTGTATAAGGATTGACTTTTGAAGTGTTACCTCTAAAGTTCAAAGAAAGGGAGAATCTGAACGCGCTTAGTCTTCCTTTTTCTCTCTTTTTAAAGGTTATGTTTTTTGATAACTGTCAAAGTTTAGTTAATATTTTTAGGCTTACATTCAACTAAATATTTTCAATAGTATCTCATTTCATTATTTAATTTTCCCATTTTAATAAAATACAATAGAAAGACAAAATAATGTCAAATGGCACATCACGGGCCTAATAAGAGCTGCAATTGACAGACCCGGGCCGGGATAGGCCAAGTGTCTAATATTTGAAGCGGGCTATGCAGAGTTGGGCTTTAAATCTACGGGTTTGGGCCTGGCCTTGACGGGCTCACCAAATTATGCCCGTGAAGACCTCTAGGACTTATTATAAATTCCCTATTTTTTTTCATCAGGATTTTTCGAAACAACAGAATACTTTCAAACTTGAGACCTTTTTGAACTGACAATGACTTTCAATTATCTTTAAGAAAAGGTGAAATCTGCTGCTTTATAGTATTATTTCTCAAACTCCTAAATATAAACGTAATTATAAATACATCACACTGTGAATACTGAAGAGACGCATATAGCGTATTAAATCCTAATAGTTCACGGAACATCCTTGAAAAGAAAAAGCCTCCCAGTGTAGTACGAAAGCTTGGCGGATTCCTAAATATAAAATTTACTTGTGATGGCTATAATACACTGTAAAAAAAAATTCTCAAATTCACGAGCCACGATACGTGAATTAACGAAGCGTATTTCTGAAACCTTTTCCGTGAAATGACGGAAAGGAACCTGAGTTTCACGGAATTTTCGTACGCCAGGAAAATTCTGAATTTTCAGAAACCATTTCGCAGTTCCTTTCTTATATTGACGGTAAATCACGGTTTTTAAGACGTGTTAATGGAAAATTCTGAATTTTCAGGAACCTCTCCGCATTTCCTTTCGTATGTTAACGGAAAAAAAAAATCTGTTTTCACTTTCTGCATATCTGTATCACGAAAAATTTCTGGTAATAGGAGGTGTTTGTGGGAACACTTGAGGTTTGATTAACTGTTAAACTTCAGTTGGATGTCCAAGGATCTGGTTTTAAAGTTCTGCAGCGAGATCGAATAATGTGGATAGCATATCACATGCATTTTGGTTATTATGTCATAGGATATTTCTTCTCTTCTTCCCCATTTTGTACACTAGTTGTTATATATTGTGTTGCTGTAAGGAAATGGGTACTTAAATTATTGTACAGGTGATTGTACGATGTCTGTGTGCAGCCTTTGGACCCCTTTTGCCAAAAGCTATTATCGCTATCATGAGTGAATTTCATATTTAGGAGTTCTGTGAAATAATACTAATGCAGTCGATTTCACCTTTTCTTAAAAATAATTGAAAGTCACTGTCAGTTTAAAAGATCTCAGGTTCCGAAGCTTCGAAAAATCACGATGAAAAATATATGTAATTTGTAATAAGTCCTCCTACAAAAAACATATTGCAAACCTATTAAAAAATAATAAGCTCCAACAGAAAATTAAATGACTGAAACACTCGCATTAATAAAAAAAAAAAAATCGCGCAATTTGTTTTACCGTGCACGTGATTTAGGCTTCCGAGTCTCTCTAGCACAGTTGGTTAAGACGTGCGTTAGATAGATACTGAAACAACTCACGACCAACCCCAACGATATCGGTTCGGTTCCTACCGCTGCGAAAGGTTTAACTGGTGTAACGGCTAAACAATTCAGCTGTATTGGTGAATCATTAATCCACATATTTTTTTTCTCTCGTGTTCCAGATAAGAGTTCCAGCCTCGATCTTACACTTCCATCGTATAAGTGTAAGGATTCCAATCTCGGATATCCGACGCAGTAACTTTCAAGCAAAAAAATACCTATTACATTGTGTATGAATTCTCGGGAAATATTTACGTTTCCTAGAAATAATTATTCATTAAAATTGCATACAAGATTTTAAAAAGGGCAGACTTTTTGTTTTATGTAGACTTGAAGAAAATAAAATACTGTCTCATTTGCATGCCACATTCTTCAACCATAGATCGATACAAAGTTTCGAAATAGCAATATCTGAGGTCGAACTTCGAATAGTCGTAATACAATTTCTCTAGTGAATGAATTACGAACACGAAACCTAATCTCTATGTTATGGAATTTAAGGAATATTTTGTGATGAAACCTCTCTCTCTCTCGCTCTCTCAAGCTTTCATTACGAAACAAGATTAGTGTCTTTCGACAGGAAAAAAGTAGATTGTTACAATCATCATCATCATCATCATTGTCAACCATTATCAATCCACTGCTGGACGAAGGTCTCCCCAAGTTTCCTCCACAACGGTCTGTCTTGTGCCAGTCTCCTCCATGTCACCCCTGCATACTTTCGAATTTCATCCACCCATCTCCCATGTGGTCTTCTTCTGGGTCTTTTCCTGTCCCCTGGAATCCAATCCAAAATTTCGGCTGTCCATCGATGATCTGTCCCTCTACTTATTGGTAAAGGAAATGTATCCCCGCATCGATGGCGCAGTGGTCTCAGTGATGGCTTCTGATATAATTCGTCTGAGTTGGGTCCGTGTTCGAATCCCGGTGAGGTATGGATGTTGTGTTTGTCTTACGGCACTGGCTGTTTCCCTTCACTAGAACCAGTGGCCCTAAATTAAGGATAGGCAACTGCTTATTAGCCCACTATTAGAAAAAAAAAAAAAAAAAAGGAAATGTTTCTGGATTTTGTTTTCGGCGTAGATTGTACGAAAAGTTACCGTATGGGATTTTCTTGCATAAGACTTAATTACTACTACGTGATAGTAATATTTAAGAATAATTATAATGAATATATATATATATTATATTCATTATAACTGTTCGTAGAATGCGCTATTCTTGCTGCTTTATTATTTAGTGATATCTGTAGCCACGAAAAAAAAGGAGCGAGTGTGGTAATTTCGACCGCAAACACTCGGGCGTTAGAGAGAGAAAAGTGAGAAAGGATAAGTATTTGTTTCGCTAAATTTTACTTCGGAAAATTCAGTACATACATGCGCGAATCAAAAGAAGAAATTGCGATTCGTATTTTGACCAACGGAACTTTTGTTTTTTTCAGTGTGTGTGTGTGTGTAAAAGAATTGGAAAGCAAAAGATCTTCAACCTGCTCCCTTAGAAAATAAAAAGAGAGAGAGAAAGAAGGTAGTGTGACGTACTACAGAGGTGAAAACATGTGTCAAGAAGACAAATCTACAGCGAGACATTCTGTCCGCGTAGCTCAGTTGGGAGAGCGACTTACTCCAGAGTGAGGGGGTTCGATGCCCGTCGCGGACAAACTTGTGTTTTCACATTGCACCCGATTATGGAAAATAGATCTACTAGCCGTTGGATTCTTCGAAAAATGTGTGATTTTTTTTCACACATTGTTTGGAATTAATGAAAAATTCCTACTTCGCTTCAAAAGACAAAAAACAAAACAAAAAAACATTAAGAGGGAGATGGTGTGACGTACTACAGAGGTAAAAACATGTGTCAAGACGACAAATCTGCTGCGAGACTTTCCGTCCGCGTAACTTAATTGGGAGAGCGACTTACTCCGGAGTAAGGGTAGAAAAAATGCACCAGAGGACACTCTCAAAACATCTAACATTTCTCTTCATTGTGTTATACCTAATGCCCTCTTCATTAATCCAATCGCCGAAATAAGTTCCATAAAAATTGGCGAAGAACTTTTGTTAGGTGTATGCATACGTTCCCGGCGCTATAGCGGACTGTTAAAGCAATGCGGTTGAATTATTTCCAGAATTTTGTGCTTTGGAGGTAAAGTGACAGCCACTACGTCCAACGACACGTGTTGACGTAGAGCCTACCCTTGCAGTTAGATGAACTAGGACATGGCTATCGACAAGGGGCGTATTGGTCATTGTCTGTTGTTCAAGTTTAATCTCGGGAAAACCGTTCCAGAAGCGTGAAAGTAGATTTGTTCAGCATACGGCGAGAAAGCTTTAAGTTCATGCTCATCTATATAGGGGATGGTTTCTGAAATAGAGCTTGCAGCTTAGAGGGCAAGCAGCGTTGCTGACGGCCGAAGGAGATATGGAACGCAGATTTGCATCATCTTCGGCCATGCAAAAAAACTTACTGTACTTTGCTAATGATAAAACGCGACCTGCTTGTACGACATTTATTCGAGTATAAAACGCTAGAAACTTATGCGAAAACGGAACACTTTTACCCATTTTATTTCAGCAAATACGAAAAAACGTTTCTTAATCTATTTGCTCCTCTTTGCGGAGCTAGAATGACATGGATCAATGCGAATTGGGTGCCCGTACATGATGTAAAACCCCTTGAAAATATCATTATAGTCCACCAAAATTAGAAGATTACGGAATGTTTTTCCTGTCTTACACAACCAGTTTAAAAACGCCCTTTATAAATTATCTCGGTATCAATTTCGGTTTAATGTCAGGCTGTGAAACTATTTTATTATTTCTCGTTCATCTTGCATTTTTCTCATAAAATAAATATAGATACCGCTTCCTTGTGATGCCCACACGCACATATCTACGCATATTACATATACATTTCAGAAGGCTTGCTGATGTACGGCTTGGGACCGGAAGATTCTGATTTATGTCTTAACAGATCGAAAACCAGTTTCTTTCCCTTGTCACCTTTTTTTCCCGTAACGTTGGAAGCGACGTGCCGCAGTCAGGAATTCCTTAAGTGGCAAAGGTATTCCACAAATTAAAAGTCAGACGAGCTTTCGCTTGAAGTAAGTGGTCGTCATTGCTCAACAGATTGCATTGATGCAACACACATAATTCAGCGGCTTTGTAAGTCGTGTTGATATTTCGTTGCAAAATTTCCTTGTTTTATTCGAGTCCAGGGTTCAACTTTATGCACTGAAACGTAATATTTTATTTTATCTGTCTGTTTTGTGCCAGTAAACCCCTCCCACTGTTCTTCTTTGAAAACTCCATATTAGCGGTCTCGTAGTACAGAAGTTATAGACTATAATTTAAATTTTCGTCGAAAAACAAATTATTTAGTAGAAACTATTAATGTTAAACTGTGACGTACAATACAGAGGTGAAACACGTTCCAAGACGACAAATCTCCAGCGATACATTCCGTCCGTGTAGCTTTGTTGGGAAAGCAATTTACTCCGAAGTGAGGGGCCGCGGACAAATTTGTGTTTTCACATTGGCGCCCGAACGTAAAAATGGATGTATTGGCCGTTGGGTTCTTCGAAAAACGAGTGACGTTTGTGCCACACATCGTCTAGAATTAATCAAAATTCGTTCTTCGCTTAAAAAAAAAAATACTAATTTAGAGGGAGATGAACGTGTTAAGACGACAAATATGCAGCGATACATTCCGTCCGTGTAGTTTAGTTGGGAGAGCAACTTACTCCGGAGTGAGGGAGCGCTGATTCGACCTCCGTCACGGACAAATTTGTGTTTTCACAAAATTTATGCTACTACTGAACTGAAAACTATTTATAGACATAAAAATTTACTTTGTTACTATTGTAAAAAACACTGTCGTGAATAATTGTTCTTATCGAAAGCAGCAAAATCTGTTCCAAGTAATTTAATTTGTAACATTAGTTGTACTCCAAACTGACAAAAAAACGGGAAAATTCTTGTAACTTAATGAAAAATGTAAATAAAAACCGGTATTCATATTCTTTGTTGAATATAATTTTCCAAATTTCTTCTCTTGAGTCATTTCTCGCTGAGTTCACGTTATCATTAGGGCAGTTTCCTTGCGAAATTATTTAAAATGTAGCAGTTTCTTGGATTTGATCTTCCTATTGTAATACCTAAACATCACATTAAGAATAGATTACTCTCCTGTGACTTTAACATTCAACGCTCACCATACAAACTCATAGCAATAACTTCTACATATGACGTGACTGTATCACCATATTCTTCTTCAGTACTTGAGAAGAACCTTTTTCCTATTACGGACATAGGATGTTAAAGAGTTAAACTTTGATCGATGATTGCGTACATATTCACCTTAAATGCTATGAGGCGATGTGGAAGTACGTCTACATCTCTGGAAATCTCTCAGTGTGAGAAAACGTTTCATGCAAATAAGGTAGAAAGCAATTATGCGGCGAAATTCAGAATTAAATACATTATTCTAACAGTAGTTAAATCTAGCTATAGCGAATTTCTACGGACAACAGGTTTTCAGTGTCACTGAAATTTCGTTAAACTGTAATTATAAAAAATTATAATACACACACGATACAAGTATAACACAGTAAAAGGTAACATAATAAAGTAATAAACATTTACAATACACTATCAGAGGTTGCGCTGGCTTTTTAAAAGTTTTCGCCAATTTAGTCGCCAAATTCAATTTGTTTTCGCCAAAATGTTATAACACTATTAAAAGGTAATCGCCAAAGCATTTTTTCCATCGCCAAAACGATTTCTTTTTCGCAAATTGCGAAGGTGGCGGTTGGCAGCGCGACCCCTGAATTGCAAAAAGCGATGATTATCAGCTTTCGGGCCAAGGGTGGCAGTATTTCTGCAACATCGCAGTTTGTGAACTGTTCGCGTGCTGCTGTGGTTAAAGTGTATCGTGATTGGAGAAATGGCACCATTGCGAATAAGTGACGTGGAAACTGCGGTGCACCACGCGCCATTGATGTGAGAGGTGAACGTCGGCTGCGAAGGTGCGTGAGGGCCAATCGACACGGTACAGTGGAGCAACTCACTGGCCAAATGAACCAGAGGGCTACCGGAAGTGTGTCTAAAACGACAGTTCAGCGAACCCTACTGCGTAGGGGGCTCCGATACAGACGGATGGTCACTGCACCTATGCTAACGAAAGTGCATCGGCAGAAAAGGCTTACATTTGCACGGAACTATCGGAATCGGACCTCCGCTGATTAGAAAGTGCCTTATCCGATGAATCACGTTTTCTGCTTCATCGAACGGATGGACGTTGGGGAATAAGGCGAGAAATATCGGAGAGCAAACACTCTTCAACCATTGCCGGAAGAACACAAGCTGGTGGGGGCAGCGTTATAGTCTAGGGAATGTTTTCTTAGCATTCCCTGGGTCCACTCATAACTGTGGAAGGCACTATGGACCGAATTCGTTATGAATCCATCCTTGCAGACCACATACACGCATACATGCTGATTGTCTTCTCTGGGGTGGATGGGATCTTCCAACACGACAATGCGACGTGTCACACAGCTAGAAACGTCCGAGAGTGGTTGGAAGAGCACGATGAAGACTTCAGAGTACTTCCCTGGTCCCCTAATTCCCGACACTTAAACCCATACTGAACAACTGTGGAACCACCTCGATCGTGTTGTTAGCTCTGTGGATTCTCTACCACGCACCCTCCAGCAGCTGTCAGATGCACTGCGCGCAGCATGGCTCCACATACCTGTGAAAACCTTCCAGCACCTTATTGAGTCACTCTCAGCCCGTCTAGCTGCTGTCCGCGCTGCACACGGCGATTACTCTGGATATTAACTGGTGGTCATAATAATGTGACTCGACCGTGTATATATATCGCTTTACAGTTCGGTTATACGTAATTCATTTACATTATACTTTAAATTTTGCTATTATACTTTAAATTTTGAATTTCAAATTGGAAAAAGCACACGCGTTTTTCTATTCTTTCGGACATAACCCGGTACGTTAGAACTCTTGTGACAACGTTACTGAGTTCATTCCTGATGCAGCCAAAGTTTGACCTTGATCTCTTCAAAGAAGTGTATTTTGTTTACCTGCAGTTTGGATGAAAAAATAGTGTCTCGCACTCCAAGCTCTGAATAAAAACTGACACCAACTTTTAGGGAAGCTATAGTTTTTTTGTTTTTTTTTCTTTTGCAAAATTTATTAAGTAACGTTCACAAGTCTCTCTTTTTTTTCTCTGAATTTAAGAAATTTTAAATAAGCGAAGATTATTGAATATTTTGCTTGTCATTAATGCTGAATCGACTAATCGGCAAACTGTTTTGAAAAGAGCGATGGTTATAAGTAAGTAATGTGTAATGGGGTATTGAATATAAAACAAAATCGTATTCGGATTTACAACCAAGTTTTTCTAAGGCCGAGACGTACTTCCGCATCGGCCCAAGTTTTTTTTTTCTCACATATTAAAAATATAAAATCGTACCGAATTGCTTAACCTAGTTTTTCTAATGAACTTAGCATAAAAAGTTTAATACGAAATTCAAAATAAAAATAAGCCGACGGTAGCAAACGAAGTTTTTATGTATGTCTTACATTTATAAATTAGCTTTATCTAAAAATACGAATTTTTCCTCCCTTTTTTTCAATTTGAAGGCATTCAAAATTTCACAATAGTCTTTAACATTTTGAAATTTCTTTTATACGTGTTTTTCATTTATGTGTTTAATAGATTCACTATATGTGGAGAAAGGGAGACACATTACGTGTTTGGTGTAACAAAGATAGGTAGGAAAATGAACTCATGGATCATGAAAACCATAAGAATTAATGAAGACATAATCATACTCAAGTGACAAAGGGCTGGACATATTGCTGGAAAAGCTGATCACAGTTTAACATCTGAAATAGTAGAATAGACCCCAAAGAATAGAAAAAGATAAAGAAAAAGACCACATAATAGATAAATGCATGAAATACGAAAGTATGCCGGAAGGAAAAGGAAGAGAATTGCTCAAGAGAGAGAGAGAGAAAGAGAGAGAGAAAGAGAGAGAGAAAGAGAGAGTTGTAGAAGAGACTTCATCCAGCAGTGGAGTGAGAATGGTTGATGACGATGGTGATCATAATATTACACACACACACACACACACCCACACACATCTTTTACGCCGAGGTGTTAAGGCTTTATGTATTACCGTTTCTTCAATTTAAATAAGTTTTTTTACGCTTTCCAACCGTAGGTTGAAGAACCGTATGTGCTCCAGCTTTGTCTGTCTGTCTGTCCGTCTAGCTTTGTTCGTCTGTCCGCACGATAACTCGCGTAAAAATTGTTCTATTTCGATGAAATTTTAGTATGTGGTAGGGTACCACCTGGGGATAAACTTGATTGAAAATGGGTGAAATGGGTTTAAAGGTCAGGACATAGGATCGGGATTCATTCCATTGACCTTATGTGTCATAACTTGACTAAAAATGGTTCAATTTCGATGAAATTTTAGTATGTGCTAGGGGACCACCTGGGGACAAACCCTTTTGAAAATGGGCGAATTGGGGTCAAAGGTCAGGACATAGGAGCGGAATCCATCCCATTGCCCTTATGCGTCATAACTTACGTAAAAATGCCTCGATTGCGACAAAACTTTATCATATTGTTCCGGACGTATACTGAGCCGGTTCTGTTGAATATCATCGAAATGGAGTCAAAGGTCAGGGCTCAGGAGCGAGATTTATTCCACAGCCATTATCCTCATAACTTTAGTAATAACTTGAGTTATGATTTCTGGTATGTTGGAAAGCGTATAATAATCAATGCATTGCATGATTTTACTGGCTTGTTTGAAGATGGGGGTAGTGCTGAAGGAACTATGCCAAATTCGTTTGCGATATTACCTTTTCTATTCTGAAATCAACACTTTGCATATTTTATTACCTCCAACGGGAAGATTTATCCTTATATACTATTTTTCCTCCATTCCTGAAGCAAAATAAAGACGGTAAAACTAGATTATTTCAAATGACAGTAGACCAGATAGAGACACTAACGTCTCAGTGAAGCGGTAGCACTTTTAGCATAACTTCAAGCACAGCCGTGAGCCTCGACTTCCATTTGATGTGGCGCCGAACTTTGTTAAGTCCTAAGCCATGCAAACACGCAGAGTCCGAGTTTTTTCGTTTGGGGAGTTTAACGACTACCGTGAACAACTCGATGGGCTATAAGCAGTCGCCCGTCCCTAATTTTGAGCTACTGGTTCCAGGAAAGGGAGGATCCGCCCCTAACTTTATGGTCACTGTTTCCAGGGAAACGACATCCATGCCTCACCAGGATTTGAACCCGGGCCCATCTCGAACGATGGTCAGAAGCCAGTTGGATTATGCCTCTCCTATAGATAGATACATTGGGATGAGAAGTTTTGTTTTGCCGAGCAATATACCTTTATGTGTGTGCATATGTATACGCGATTAAATCAAAATTGAATATAACTAATTTATAAGATAGATATGGGGGGGGGGAGCAATATTTTGTGCTTTGCCCTGGGCACAGAAATGCCTAGTTTACGCCTCTGCTTCAAGAGCCTTAAAAAAAAAAAAAAAGCTCGGTCGCCAGGCAAAGAGTGCAGAATGCGTATCGGTACTCACGAATAAACAGTACGCTAAGTATAGCCGCAGCGTCGTAATGCGTTCAGTGACCACGTGATGTGAAGTGACCTGTCTCATTGCGGTTCATCTTTTTTCTGTGTGCTTTGGGTAGTTTGAGGCGGGAAGAAAGCGGTTTGATTGTTGGCTCTATTTGTACAGGTGATTTCCAGTTTCACCTGCACTTTCACTTCTCTTTAACAGCCACTGGAGGAACCAATGAAACTGGTGGAATAGATTCTTTTTTCGTTCTCCAGGCATTAAAAATCAACCGTTCTTTAAGCGATCTCAAAATAGGTGCTTCGTTATCTCGTATAAAATGTAGATCACAGTGTTCATTCTACTTGAAATTTATGGCATTTTCGTATCAAAGCAGTTTTTATTTTATTTATTTGTTACGGAAAATCACTCAGAAATATGAAAAAGACTTGTTATACTAAAAGTATCGTTGCTTTCGAATACATTACGTCGTGAATTCACCTGTACGTTAAAACTGAGGTTTGAACATAAAAAAAAAAAGAAAAAAATCATATGAGGAAAAAAGAACCGCAAACTGAGGTTTTGTTTCAGAAGGTCTTTGGTAAACCAAGATAAACTACAAACACATTTCCGCCGCTCGATGGTCAAGTGATACTAAGCGTTGGCCTCTAATCCCTCGTCCCAAATGGGTCCGGGTTCGAACCTGCATGAGGCATGGATGGTATGTTTGTCTTATCATCTCCCAGGATCCAGTCGGCTTAAATGAGAGACGGGCGACTGCTTACAGCTCTTTGCGTTACTCATGCGAGGCATTAAACCCCCAAACAAAAAAATCGAGAGTGTACCCTAGTACTCTTAGTAGGTAATTAATACTATGCAACTTTCGACCTGCGAAGATTGGGGGTGTGGAATAAAACGACTGATTCGAGAGTATATTTACGTGAAACATATTGACTACACGGATCCACAATCTAGAATATACTAAGTGGAAGTAAATCATAACAACAAACAATAAAATTTACTAATTTCTTACATTGTGCAGTACTTAGGTAGGTGGATTAACGAATGTTATTGTCGTAAAACCAATAAAAGAAGATATGTGAGTCATAAAAGTAAATACAGTCAAACCCCTCTTTAACGAACTGCAATTTAACGTACATTTTTTTTTTTGTCCGGACGGGACTACCTTGAAATTAATGCTTGGCGCTTCCCGATTTAACGAACACATTTTCTCTATTTAACGAACATTTTTTTTAAACCACCAAACTATGTTAACCAGTATTTTCACGTTAAAAGTGTTCGCGCAACAGGGAAATTTTTCACATGCAGTTAACCAGTGTTTCAAAGAACACCATAGCTGCGACACAGCTTAACGGAATGACAAATCAGTTCGTCCTTCCTCCAACTATCAAGCGTAAGCTTCTTACAGGAGGAAGCAAATGACCGACAAGTTCCAAATGACCGCAACGTTTTCTTGCATGTGTGGGAAGCAGGAAAAAGAAATGCGGTGTGAGGGAGGAAATCTAGAGTATCCTGGGGATTCTTGTTTTCAGCTACAGGCAGAATAAAAGCACTCTGTGAAGTCAGGTCCACACATGGTAGGTACCCATCCCTGAACATCTGGAATTCTCCGCCAAATCGCGCTTTTTTCTTTCCTTCTCAGTGTTAAATCTACAGCTCAAATTAAACAACACAGCTCGTTTACGGACAAAGTTTTGATGAACACAGGTAGCACTACCAAAGTTAGGCACTGAAAGAAAAAGAACATGTTACGTATTCTGTTATGAATACTAGCTTAATTTGAATGTTTCATTCGAAATGTTTACTCGCTTTAGCGAATTCCGCGATTTTACGTACAAGACTGTTGGTCCATTGAAGTTCGTTAAATCGAGGTTTGACTGTATTTACTAAACTGTGGCGGCAGCAATAGTAAGTATTTCGATTGTTAAGTGTTTCAGCAAAATATTTATTTTTATTATTCAGATTTAAACGGACAGAAGAACATTACTCACAGATTAGACGAACCCTGACCGATGAAATGTGATGTGGCTACGAAAGTCCATCTGCGCATGCGCAAGCTAAAATCTGACCTCAAGATAGAAAGAAAAGCTGAATCGCAAGTGTGTTAGTGAGAGGATTGGTAATGCTTGGTCTAGGATATCTACAGCTTACACCCCATTGTGTTATACACCATTTTAAAGCTCTCGTCAATAGTAGCCCCCCCCCCCACCCACTTTGGGGGAATCGAGAGAAAAATCAAATTTCGCTACGACGCACCGTTTTCATTGCACCAAAAAGGCATTTTTCGTAATGGCTTTTATTACATTTATCATGAAGTTTTCGTAATTTACGCAGATTGCAATGAGATATTGTTACGTTTATGTAAAACGTGATGAAATATTGTTCGGCCATAGTTTCGTAAAATATTTTGGGGAGTAAAAAGGAAGTTAAGCATTGTTGCGTCACTTCATGCAGCTTTCAAAATTCAAATTTCAGCAATGGTTTTGACTACTTCCGTTACCCATTTTCATTACATCGAAATCTGTTACGTGGGATTCACTTTGCTACCGTCGGGAAAGAAGCATAAAAAATTGTGTTCTTAGAGAGACTCCGCCCAACAGCTTAATTAAAAGAAAAGTCATTGCGGCGTTCGATTGTGC
This sequence comes from Macrothele yani, assembly GCA_039090855.1. Lineage (NCBI taxonomy): Eukaryota > Metazoa > Arthropoda > Arachnida > Araneae > Macrothelidae > Macrothele > Macrothele yani. Next base: position 95,823,160 of record CM077007.1, on the reverse strand, counting down.
ATTGGAAATAATTTACTTTGTACACATCTTCAGTCCGCTAATCCTTGTTTACATATTTTTTCGCATAAATTTCAGGGAAATTGGATTTTTTTCATTTTATGTAATGTTATGTATAAAACTGGGATAGAAAATATTTATTATGCTAATTTTCACACGATGGTGTGGGTATGTAATTTGCGGCGTTTCTCCATATTGCGCTGCTTGTATCCGAAAAGCATAAACTGTCTCTTTGCCATTTCGTATGTCAATTACTCCGAACATGCTATCAATCCACTCCATGCAGAAACTCCACGTTTTACTTCTATCCATCAGCTTGGCCATATCTCTTTTTCAGATCCAGTGATTTATATTTAGCAGCTCCCAGAGAACGCACGTATCGTGGGTAGAAACTAAATGTCTTCCAACCTCAGATATAATAAGAATGCAGAGTTTTTATGAGAAGGGGGGGGTCAGAAGAGTGAGATTAAGAGAGTGGGGGAGTAAAAGGAGAGAAAATGAGGAGATAGAAATCATCCAGCTGATGCCCAATACGTGTCGCATTGGAAACAGCCCAGGGGTTTCGGAACGAACGTCGTCGAAGGAGGGAGGGTAGTGCATGTGGGTAAGGGGGCAGGCGAGCATGAAGAACTCCGTAAAAAGAAACGTCAAAGCTCATCAAAGAAGCAGAAATTAAAATAATTAATCACTGCAGTAGAAATGACTGCGAAACGAAGCCCAGTCCGATTACTCCGACATTTCAAACTTAATGACGTAATTCATTCTGGTAATCATAAAGCGCCCTAGAGTCGAGTGCTTTAGAAGAGTGGCGTAATGGTCTGCAGAACTCAGATTAGGGTGCGCAGATTTGTTCATGCCGCATTAAATCACCCGAGGAGCAAGTTTCCAGCTAGAAGGAGAACAAAACACTCGCATTTCAGATACAGCTAAGTGAGTTTTCCCGGTGTTGACTCCTGGAGAAACCTCATCAAGCAATGGTGCTTAGAGTCGTGGGTAGGCCCCGGATTAATATCATATTGCGAGCATTCACATTTACGCCTTTCTTGCTCATTCTCCCTGCCCCACTCTCTCTCTCTCTCTCTCTCTCTCTGTGTATCTCTTCGTTTCGCTTTTCCCCCTTTATCTGTGTAATCAGTGATACAAACTGATTTCGTCTCTTAATCCTGGACTGATGGAACAAATCCTTTCGTTTATCTATCAGTGACAGCGATTCAGCCCCGCTTCATGCGTATGCCTTGTAATTTATCGTTTCATTTGTTTGTGAACTTTGATCTTATTTGGTTCAGTTGTTAACTCTGGCTTTTATCTTTTGGAAGTTTTGGATTAGATGTTCTGCTTTTTCAACTCGCTCATTACGCTCGAAGTAAATTTCTGAGATGGAAACACGAAGATCTCACACGTGGTTGGTGCCTTGTTAGGAAGTTTTTACCGCATTAAAAAGTAATCCTTGCGCTAGTTTGTTTGGTTACGTATGCAGTCTGTTTGACTGCATATGCCGTATTTTAATATATCCTCTCACTCTCTATTTCCTTGCAAGTTTTTTCACTTATTCAGTGTGCGCTGTCATTGATTGGTTCATTTATTACATTTTCCAACTCGATGAGCATTTTTCTGGGCTCTTTTTTATCTAGTAGAGTTTAACGACCACCGTGAGCAACTCAGTGGGCTATAAGCAGTTGCCCGTCCGGGCCACTGATTCCAAGGCAGAGAGAGAGCCAGTGCCGTAAGACAAACACAACATCCACGTCTCACCGAATTCGAACCCGGACCCATCTCGGTCGAATGATCAGAAGCCATTGCTTAGAACTACGCCACCGGGAAAGCTAAGTCCATTTTCTCTAATTTAGAAAAATTCGTTACGGTTACCAGCATGAGCGTAGATGCCCATAAAGTTGGGGAGAGAGGGAGAGGATTGTTATCATTAAACGTAGTTTTTAAAGTACCCTGTATGTATATATTCTCACTCTATAAACATATATACATACCAAACGAGGATCTAATTGAATAAGGTGCCATATAATAGGAGGGTAAATCTGGGTATGTAGATTAGAGCAAGCAAGAAGAATTAGATAGGGAACATTGCCGGAGGGAAGATGATCAACTGTGCCCTGCTCACCCACATCATCCAACACATCCCATTCCCATGCGTTTGCATTACACATATTGATATAAAGATAAAAATACCCTAACAAATATTTATTTGAAATTAGAAAAATTTAGTATTCAGTTATTCTGAATTTTAACTTAAATTCTAGAAATAAAGAGCTTCTGAAATTAAAAAGTAAACTAAACCCAGAAGTTGAGATGTCGGACCCTACTTAAGAAAAAGTTGAAGGTAACTTGTAATCCTCGTCTTCATACCCATTCTATGCCGGTGATTACAGGAGTCGAACTAGTTTTCTGATTTAAGGGAAGCGCGAACGGAAGTGCAGCTAAAACTTCGGCACAACGGAAAAAAAAAAAAAAAAAAAAAAAATAGAAAATCCCACAATCAAATATTCTGTGTTTTAGCTGTGTAAAAATAAATTATATAGCGATCATTATTTATTGCGGCAATGCAAAGAAACTGAGCTTGTGAATAATTCCGCATTAGAACGTTCTGTTTTTGAGTCAGTGTTGAAACGGTAGTACACTGTCCTTGTTTATTGTGATTTTATGGAAACCAGAATGTATAGTCACTTGTGTTTCGGCAGTGTAAATTAGCATGAAATATATAAGCACGCTACATTTTGACATCCTTTATTGAAACACTGTTAAAAATGATGTATAAGAGACACAACATCCAAAAATTGCGTTCAATTAGTGTGAAAGAAGAGAGTGCAGTGCATTCCACCATCGGATATTCTTTGTTGTAGCAGTGAAAAAATGGATAATAAGCAGTTATTCAGCTTTTCAAGTACAGAATGAACAATTCTGCAGTACTAGAAGATGAAGAAATTACGGCACTCTGTGGCAAGAGATTATTCTTCAACAGCGTGAAAACGAAAATGTAAAGCCCTACCATTGTCGAGTTTTGTCTCCTACTTTTTTTAATGGTACTGCCTCTTTTATGCTATCAGTAAAATGTTGGTATTTTTTTGCAGTTCGAAAAGTTAAGTAGAATTTACATCAGTTTCACATTTTCAAAGCTTCTATGCTTTTCTTATTTCTTTGTTAATCATATATATATGTATGAATCTCTGGTTGCAAACTCTATTCAGAGTGTAATATCAAAACGCTTTACAGACCACAGGTCGAACGAAAATGAAAGAACATTAGTGTGAAACATCTGCCAACATTTCCTGAAATTTTGGGAACTTCAATATCATTCATTTATCTATTTCATGTGAAACAAAAAATAAATCAGAGTCGAGTATTTAAGATTGAGGACAACACTTGACATCAAACCGCTTGTCAAGGAAGCGAATACGAAATGTGCGTTGAAACAGGTCATTTCAATGGACGTTGGATTTTTTTTTACTAGCTGTTGTATTATTTCTATTGTACATACTTTCAGTTTACCGTAAAATGTCTAGAAAATACCATTTCTTTCTTAAAGACAGGCACTACAATGTCCAGGCACGAATAAAAGGAAGTTTACCGAATTGAATTTTAATATACCTTACTTTGTGAAGCATATATTATAGCTATACTTGTTGGATTGATTTCGGTTCTGATAGTTCTATTCAGCTTTGTTAAAGACAGATTTTTTATCTGTACAATTTTTTATTCAAGAGATGTGTTTTAGTTACCTCTCAACATCATAATTTCATTTCTGTAAGTTTAAGGTACATTTTATGGCCTCCATGTTGTAAGTTTCCTTTATCCTCCCTTGGTAACGTTCTATATTATATCATTTTATTTCGCTGTTGGAGATGGTACATGTTTTGCTTGAAATTGGAATGACTTTCATGAGTTTCACCAGCACACTTTATACAACTTCACGAACAGGATGCAAAAATTAAAGAGTACGAAAGGAACAAAAAGTTTTCAAAAGTTTATCGTTCAGTTAAAAATTTGAAAATGAAAAATACATACATGAAAAAAATGTATAATACAAGGAAAAGTTGGTCGTGAAACATCTTGAATTTTGCTTTAGTTTTTCTCACGTTTTAGTACTTTAAAACATTTTTATAGGCCACGTTGATAAATTGAATTTTAAAAGTGAGTATTCATGTTGCAAAACCCAAACTGAGTTGCATACATTCAAAGAAAAAGTGAAGTGCAAAGCGAAACTTTGTTTTTAGTGTTTCTTAATTTTGTACTTGGTACGGCATACGATAATTTTATGAGTGTTATTTATGTACAATACAGTTCACAAAATAGCTGAAATGTGTACCAAGTATTAACCTTTTTACGACGGCTGATCATTAGGGATTTCCTATACCAAATTACAAAGATTATATTGTAGTCACAAACAAAAGCGTTAGCGCAATGCATATCGAACACAAATGTTATTTTTTCGCATAATCGGCTAATACAGTACTTGTCGGAGCAATGCACCATCCTTTGAGAACCTTGCGCGAAGAATCGGCAAAAACACTGTCAAAAAATCGGCTAAGACGAATCACCGAATAGGCTGAAACACTTGTCCCACCGGTGCACCAACTTTTGGAAACCTTCCTCGAAGAATAAGCTAAGACGGATCACCGAATTGGATGAGAAGCTTCTCCCACCGGTGCACCATCTGTTGGGAACCTTTACGCAAAGAATCGGCTAAGACGAATCACCGAATAGGCTGAAACACTTGTCCCACCGGTGCACCAACTTTTGGAAACCTTCCTCGAAGAATAAGCTAAGACGGATTACCGAATTGGATGAGAAGCTTCTCCCACCGGTGCACCATCTGTTGGGAACCTTTACGCAAAGAATCGGCTAAGACACTTGTCGCCGAATCGGCTAACAATGAGCACGGAATACGCTAAGACATATGTACCGATGCACCAACTTTCTAAAATGTTACGCGAAGGATTCAGCGTTGAGTGTTCGCATCAAACTGTTCATCTCAGCTACCACTTCGGAGTCATTACCAGAATGTTTTCCTTCAAGGTTTCTTTTTGAGCTGCCGAACAGGTGGACATTCTAGGATACAACATTCTAGAATACAACATTCTAGGATACAACATGTACAAGGGATGGGTGATTCACGACCAACAAAAAACTCGACGAGCTACGTAGTCACGCTTGCGGTATGGGGTCAAGCGTTGTTATGCAAGTTGATCACACCCCCATTTGAAAGTCTACGGATTGCTGCTTTCAAACACCGGGGAGTGGTGCAATGTTGTTTTCCTGTGATGGTTGTTCCGTGGTCCAAAATATCGAAGAGAAGAATAGAGAAGAATGTCGTGTTCATCACAAAATGCGTCAACATCCCCTTCCCAACGAATCACTCAGTCTTCAACTTCTTTCTCACGAGAGATGATGTGCGCTTCTACTCCTTTGTCGTTACCTTTCACGTCACACAATTCATGGCCAATAACAATGCGGCTAAATAATTCATGGCCTTCTTCCACGTAGTGTTGCAGTTGTGAAAGGCTTAGTCCTATTTGCAATGCTTTCTGTTCTAACGTCAGTTTTGTGGGCGCCCATCTCGTTGAAACTTTTCAATACCCCAGCGCATTGTGAACCATGTGACTCGCGGTAGCGGAAGAAACTCCTTTATTACTAGCAGTCTGAGGGAAAATATCATGTTTCTGCCTTCTTGCACCAGAGACTTCACACACGCCTTATTGCTGCCTGTTGGTGATGTTGCAGGCCTCTCACTGCGTTTTTTTGTTCTCCCACGCATTGCTCCCGTGGCATTTTCTAATACGCTGGTTATGACTTGCTGATCAGACTTCTTGCGATTGGCTATGGACCTCCGCTGCCGGAGTTTCTGGGAGCGCACACCTCCGAGTGAGACCATATTGCTAGGCGAGTCATCATTTTTACTGGAATTTGTTCTCCAGCTTGTTGCCATTCTATTCAAACTCCAGTGCCAAACAAAGCTTTCTATTCAGGAAAGTGTAATGATGTTCGGGTACACGTATTCGCATATCCCTCATCTGCCGCCAAAAGTAACCGAAAGTTACTTATAATCAGCCTACGTACGTACTCCCTCAGGCGTGTTGACATGAAAAATTTACGGCCCCAAGATCTAAATTTGCACATCTTCACCCCATTAGAAATTGAAATTTTCGAGTTCTTAGATTTCAGTATTCCATTTATAGTAATTATCCTGTGAAAACTCACTTAGTACTTCTGACTTTAGAGAAAAGGAGTGAATCAACACGCACGAATAAAATGTAATGTCCATGTGTTACGTTGTTGCAGCCAGATACTTGCTACGAATATTATATTATAATACAGTAGTTGGTCCCATTGTTGCCATACACCGACCATCAAGGGCCCATCATCTGCGCCAATGATCATTAGTGACCCTTCGAAAGCCTTTCCCAGAGCAATCGAGTATTGTACTTTAGGGGCTCTTATACCTAAGATCTTCTTTTTTTATGTACACAACTCAATGTAAAAACGCGACATGAAGTGTTTAACGCGCTGTTTGCATTCCTGGTGTAGGCTTCCTACGCCCAACACAAGGTGTTAGCAATATCTTGCGAAGCGAGGTGATTTCGCCGCAGAACTTCGAAGAGAAAATACAAGAAACGGGCTTGAAAAGAAGTCTCTATCAGGAGCTCCAGTGAAAGCAGAGCTAGGGGAAACTTGATAGCAGCAGGTCGCTGACTCGGTATATATCACTCCTAGCTGTTGGGGGTGGATATACCGAGCCAGTGTAGTTTACGGTATGAATATACGAATAAATTGTGGATTTTCACGAAAATCTGATCATACAAAATGAAGACTTGGTCTTATTCGTGGCACAGCGATTTCTTGCTTCCTGAAACGTAGTATTCAAAAGTTAGGAAGAGCTAAAAGGTAGAACCTATAAGAAACCTGAGCATCAAAGTACCTACAGCGCCAACAATCAGTAATAATTTTAACTGCGTCTCTAGACACAGTAGCACGGAGTGAGAAAGACTACGTAATTAGTTTACATCTTTTACGGCGTCACTAACAGCTTCCAAGGGCGGGTGAGGGGTCCGGAAGTAGGAATTAGGGGAGACAGACAACGGTTACGAGACACAGAGAGAGAGGGAAATAGAAGAAGGAGAAAGAAGAATTTGAGGTCTCACGAAATAGGATGCACGAAAGTATCAAAAGGTCCGAGAAGAGAAAATCGTGATGGACTAATCGGTTGAAAATAGAAAGTAAAATAATTGTAAATTAACTGCATGGCTAAGGTAATCTTGGGACAACACCTGATCGCCTAACTTAATTGAAAATCACAAGTGTATCTGTTGCCCATTTTGTGTCATAAAGGAGTTGCAAACAAATCGAACGCAATGCAGAAGAGAGAAGTCTTCTATTGAATTACGCAATGTCATTATACTTAAAACGAATATTGAGGGCAGCTGACGTTTGTATGCATTTTTTCGTCAGGAAATATCAGAATTATAAAATTCTCCACAAAGAAAAAAGTGGATGAGAGGGATCAAGTCAGTGCTTCATGCTTCTCTAACTTCATCTGCCGTCATCACACGAAAATGTACGGTAAGCCATTCAAAACACGTTTTGAGGTTTTCACAGTTTTTTATTTGAGCTGCTCCATTAAAAGAAAGCGTTGAGTGCTATATGAAATTGCTACCTTGACCTAACCGCAGATCAGAAGGGATGAACTTTCTGTACTCAGTGTACGCCCCTATAAAAACTAGGGAGAGAGAGAGACAAAAGAAAAAAAAAAAGCGAAAAAGATGTACCGATCCAAATTGTAGAACCAAACTACGTGGTTAAGGAACAAACTTGCGTTCAACGTTTTCAGCGAAGCGTTTTAATTGAAATTCCCAGAAGGTTTTCTACTGACAGGGAGGTGTTTTTTTCCTGCTAAGATAGACAGCTCACTGCAGCTGTAGAGGGAAAAATTGACACTCCATCCATCAATGCGTTATTGTTTCGTGGAAATCTGGGTCTCCTCTTACGTTCGTCGAAAAGGAAACACCATAAAAATTATTTTTTTAAAACATCATGCTCGTAGAATGTTTGCTGTGATCACGTCCTAAATAATTCATTGCTGGTGCTACATTTTTTTCCATTTTGTAAAATTTCTTTATTGTTAAGTAAAAAGGTTTAATCCTGCATGTGCAGAACAATATTTTTTCCGCATTAGGTGCAGTATTGAAACATCGTGTTTAAAACAATGTAACCGAAATCTACAGCAAAGTTTTTAATTCTGCGTTTTAACAGAACTAATTACAGTTTCTAGTCGCGTAACATTAGTTTCCTTTGTCTTCCCACTATTTCTGTGAGCTTGTATTTGTCTTTCTTCGGGCAGATTTTGGACAGAAGGATATGGCAATTACTGTAAGCTTGTTCTGTAAGCTTGTATTTGTCTTTCTTCGGGCAGATATTGGACAGAAGGATATTGCAATTACTGTCAGCTTGTATTTGTCTTTCTTCGGGCAGATATTGTACAGAAGGATATTGCAATTACTGTAAGCTTGTTCTGTAAGCTTGTATTTGTCTTTCTTCGGGCAGATATTGGACAGAAGGATATTGCAATTACTGTAAGCTTGTTCTGTAAGTTTGTATTTGTCTTTCTTCGGGCAGATATTGGACAGAAGGATATTGCAATTACTGTAAGCTTGTATTTGTCTTTCTTCGGGCAGATATTGGACAGAAGGATATTGCAATTACTGTAAGCCTGTTTTGTAAGCTTGTATTTGTCTTTTTTCGGGCAGTTTTGGACAGAAGGATATTGCAATTACTGTAAGCTTGTATTTGCCTTTCTTCGGGCAGATATTGGACAGAAGGATATTGCAATTACTGTAAGCTTGTTCTGTAAGCTTGTATTTGTCTTTCTTCCGGCAGATATTGGACAGTAGGATATTGCAATTCCTGTAAGCTTGTTCTGTAAGCTTGTATTTGTCTTTCTTCGGGCAGATATTGGACAGAAGGATATTGCAATTACTAGTTTGTTTCGTATTTTAAAACGTGTTTTGATTTGTCCATCGCTATGAATGCATTTGCATAAGTTGCATTTCTTTTCAGAAAATATGGGGCTTTATTTAATAAATAGGGAACTTAATAATTAAAACGGTTGCTTCGATCTGTCCAACTGCCCGTCTGTTTCTTGGGGTTTTTTTTAAATTTTTCTCGAATCTTTTATAAGAAATTCTAGAGACATACACTCAATGGATAAATTATTGTATAACAAATAACAATATGTTGTAAAGTAGAATGATTGCATGCAGTCACATAGGACGCTGAAACTGGCAATGCATAGAGCTGGTCTCTATGAATTGGAAAGCAGTCACGGAAAAGTAATCACGGGGAAAGGCAGCAACGTCAGTCAGTTTGACCGTGGCCAGAGAGTAGCTGCGAGGAAGGTCGGTTATTTAATCATTGCAGCTACTGAACTGTTGGAGTTTTCACGTCAGACATTTGTAAAAAACGTGAAATACGGCGGAAATTCCAACCAAAGATAGAAATGTGGCCGTAACCTTGAGATTAGCACAGGCTGTCCCCCATCGTTACAAAAAATTGCACGGCTACCGCTGAGCAGATAACGTCGGAATTTTATGAGATGTCCATAAGCTTATGCACAAAGACTATCCGTCGCACCGTTGAAAAAAAATAGGCTATATAGCAGTAAACGTCCACATGATCTCCCCTTGTTGACTGCAAGGCACTGAAGGATTGGGATGCAGTTTGCAAAGGCCTATTGCGAGTGTAGAGCGGAGTACAAGAAACACGAATCACGTTTTCAACTCTATCATGCCGATGGGAGGATGTTTTTGTGGTACAAACCACACATAGCGATGATCTCAGCTTGCCAAGTTGGGGTCATACAGGCAGGTGGTGGCGGTGTAACAGTTGTGTGTGTGTGTGGGGGGGGGGGGATTTACATGGGCTTCTTTGAGGCTACTTGTACCCCATCTTTGAGACTTCTGTAACTGGCACAAGAAATGTGAACAACTCCACCGACCATCTACACTTGTCCATAATTACGTATTATCTTTCTGAACCATGATGCCATCTTTCAACAGGACAACGCCACACCATGACTTCCCGAGTGACGACCAATTGTCTTCAGAAGCATTCAAGTGAGTCTACCATACTTCAATGGGCCTCTCGGTCGCCAGAGCTCCGTCCCATCGAGAATTTGTGGGACGGATTTGTGAAAACACAAGTTTGTTCGCGACGGTCAGCGAAACCGTGTCCCCCTCACTCCGGAGTAATTCACTCTCCCAACTAGCAACTCGGACAGAATGTCTCGCTGCAGATTTGTCGTCTTGACACCTGTTTTCACCTCTGTATTACGTCACAAACACTGGCGTCAACTACGGGGGTGCTCAGGGGCTTGAAATCACTGGGGAGGGGTGCACCCCTCCAGATTTTTGTTATATGTACTGGATTCATACTTAAATATATATTTAGTTCCACTTTACAAAAAATTAAATAAGATAATCGGAATATAGCGCAAATATTTGGTTTCTATAAAAAAAAATTATATCTTCAAAAAATCGTCTTTTAACTACCGATGCCGAATAAACACTTAAGAAACACAGCCAAGCAAGCAAAAAATGTGTGTGTGTGTGTGAGATGTGGTTTGTACCCTGCCTTCCTAATTGTTTAAAGCTACCGATTTGTTTTTTCGCAATCACGTTCCTCGCACATCAGTAAGTTGTCAGCAATTCACAATGCACGCACTAAGCTTCGGTAGGGTCATAAAGCCATAAATGCCAGAGCGGGAGTAAAGAATGACCGTCCGAGAGCAAAAGACACACATCAAGACTGCGAATGGTCTTTTCTCGCTCAAAGGATAATTTTGAACGTTTTTTTTTTTTTGATTTTGCTGTTGTTGTTGCAGTTATTGTTTGTTTGACATAATTATGTTGAGGCTTTTTTTCTCCCTAGCTTTATAAAACATATAAGCAGTCACCAATAGTGACACCAATCAATCCACGCAAGGGTAATATGTCAAATTGATAGCAACCGGTTCACATGGACTACAAGATGAATTGTTACAGTGGACACCCCCCCCCCCATCCTAAAACCTGAAGAAAACTCTAAAATTTGTCCGCCATGTCGCGTATGGTATGAGGTAGCTAGGAATCACAGTTCGGCAGGCTCACATGTTCTTTTACAGTTCAGTTTTTTTATTTATTTCTCATTTACGTTGTTTTTTCTTTCGGATGTTCTCTAAATTAATTAACAAAATTGCGGGATAATTGGGAAGTCGCTCCAATGCTCTTGAAGGCAAGAAACGCAATATTTTTGCCATTTTGAATTATTTCTACCTGTGGGAAAAGGTAGCACTCAATGGTTGCTCTGGAAATTGATAAGAGCAAAGCGATAGGCCCAGAAGAGGACTTCTAGATTTCTTGAGGAGGGGCCGATGTTACGACCCACCCCGCCATTAATTTAGTAATTAATGGGCGTGGTTGATGTGTGAAATTAATTAAGTATTAATTGTTCGAGGCTTGATTGGAGTTTAAAAGTGTAAACAGCAGATAAAGTTTTATCTGGGGGTTTGGAAAGAAAAGAGGCGAAGAATTCTCTCTCTGGCTGGGTGGTCTCAGAATAGCTCTGTTAGGTCATAAATATCAGGGCGCAGCTGACGGGCAGCCTATGCAACACGGAAAGGGAAAGAGGAATACGTATCGAATGAGCCACTTGAGTAGGAATGAATGAAGATAGGGGACGAAAGGTTTAGCGAATAATCGTAAATTCGTCGATTGTTTGGGGCATTTTCGAGAACAATTGCTCTCTGTGTGGTCCGTGCAGAAAAATAAGAGTTCGCACTTGGCATGAAAATAAGGAAGAAAGTTTAGTTGTCTGTGCGCTCTCCGATGTGAAAGGCTGGATGCCTTGGATCTGCAAAAAAATGAATTGGGAAAAATGAAGCAGCAAACCTCCCCGCATTTGGTAAGAAATGGAGACAACTCGAGGCAGCTGGAGATGCCAGTTTGCCATAAAGACAGCAGAATGCCTAAATCCGCAGGATAAAGCAGAAATTTCTAGGCTGGAGCGTAATGGAACTCAGCGACTGTTTGGCCTAATGAAAGCCAAGTTACAGGGGAATTAAGAAGTCTGCGAGTGGACAGTGGTCATTCCAATGAGAAGCGAAGCCAAGCAAAAGTCGGGTTCGGATGCCAACCACTGCAGTGTGGAATCGTCACCCCCATTCATCCCCTACTGTGGAGGAAGTGAAGAGATGCGCTTGTCTTACGGGGCGAAGCGAGGCCCCATGTGTGCGTGTGTGTGGTCGCGTAAGGCAGCGAAGCCACTACGTGTAAGTGCGACGGGATAAAAACATGTCGAAAGAAAAATATGAGCGTAAGAGCGGTGGCTTCGATACCTAACAAATATACAGGTGAAATGTTGAGTTGCCGATATACGCTTAAGGTAAAAGCACGTCTGATTTCGCTCGGCCGAGAAAATTAATCTTGGAAACCGCAACATCAGATGTGAGAGGGCCTATTTTGCTTAACGGCCACCTTCAAATCGTCACGAGAATAGATCAGTGTGCACTCTAATCATTGCAACAAAGTGCGGCGTGATATTACCATTTTTAATTGTGTGCTTCATTTACATCAAGCGTCAAAGTGAAGTGTTGAATCATCGGTGCTGCCACATGGTGCAAGTGTCTGTGTGCGTGTTTTTTTTTTTTGTCGAGTGATATTATGTGATGCACAACGGATTTGCACAGTAAAGTCACGAAACTGTAAGTAGATGAATATTTCCTTTTTCTTTCTTCGCACATCTGCGAACTTGTGCCATCCCGACACCCAAAGCTGCATGGACATAGATGCAGTAATGCTGAGTGACTGAACCTCAGAGGAAATACCTGCACATACAGATTTCAATTTCTTACAGGGCCCATTTCCTGATTACTTTTTACATGAATAAGGGAGAAGGTGTGGCCACAAATTCCGCTGGGCGGGACAGTTTCTTTTAACTTTGGTTCAGGACCAACGTCAGCGGGGCAGGGTTCTGCATGTGCATGCTTATTAGATTTAGTTAATTAACTTTGGCAGTATTTCGCACCTATAATCTTATACAGCAAATTAACGTGCTTGTGTATTTTGTGTCGCGAGTATTTTTAATGTGATCGTTTGCATATAATTTTTTTCATTCTCTAAGCAATTGTATATGAATATCACCTGCAGCTCTATTTAGTGTGTAAACGAGTAGTATCTCTTGTTCAGATAGTCCGGTGGAGACTCAGTCGGCTGCGTTATCCGACAGTAAAGTGTGACACCGTATGCTGCCCACATATGAGGGGCAATTGTCTATGCGCCTAGAGAGCGCCGTATCTGTTTAAATCTCGCAGAACGTTATTAAATGTTGTGTTGTGTATTTGAGAATCATGTGTTATTTGCGAAAGTGAGTGCTGTACTGGCTGGTTGGGGATTGAATGTACCGGAGTAAGATCCGGACCACTACACTCAGTCACGAATTGGTGATTGCGGGTGAACCTCATCACAACTCTGATCCCAAAGTATCATTTTTTTTTAGATTATTTTATTTTTTTATTTGTTGTTGTTATTTTGTTCACAAGGTGGATTCACCCAAGCCTTATGCTTCGGGTCATTCTTCAACTTTTCATTTTTTATGTTCTGGTGTGAATCTTTGAGTGCAGCAGTGCACCTGAGATTCTCACCTGGTGCCGTGGCCAACTAAATTGTACTTCAGGTCTCAAGCACCGTTACCGGCAGACTCGGCAGGAACACTGCTAGTGCCGTGTAACATTAATGGTGCCGTTGTCCCAGGATCGATACCTATATTTTGCAGCTAGCGGAACAACACTCATGTTCGTAAAATAAGTGCGAATTGACTGCCATTACTATTTTTATTTAGTTTTGTTTGGTGCGAATTTTGTATAATTTAGCATTAAGTAAGCCTTAAGCTGTTTTCTAAGAACTGCCATAATTTTAGTGGGTAAGAAAAACAAAATGGCTAACACAAAAAAATCGTCATCTGCGAGTCACATGGATTCAGATGATTCTGGTGGTCACTCTGACGGAGAACATGTGAGCACTGGGGCTGCAATTGTTCCGGAAGAGAGTACACCTGTTACAAGTACAGCGGGTACATCACAGCTGAGACAAACAGCTTTAGCCGCACCTATGGTTTACGGTGAGCAAATAGCGGGATGCATAAACATGTTGAGGCTATTTACAGGCACTGATCCGCTGTATCGTGCTAAACACTTTTTTCAGGATGTCGAAAGTGTAGCGATGGTGGGTAGATGGAGTGAGCAAACTAAACTCGCGATTGCAAAATCTAAATTTCGGGAGAGAGCTGCTGAATTTCTATCTGATAGCGATGAGCTGAGGGCAGAAACCGAACCCTTTGCAGCGCGAACCCGCATGATTGTGGATCCCTTACGAGTGCAGGGAAGCCAGGTCAAAAGTCCTCCAATCATTTCGCGGGCGTAGGAGCATCGAACGTGAGAGATCTGTGGAACTCGTGGATTCTCGAAGCTATGCCTCATATTTAAATTTTTTTCCTCCTATCTCGACGGGTAGCAATGAACGTGTGATGAAATCCTTAAACTTTCCTTCCACTCCGGGCACTTAAATCCGGAATTAGGTGCCTTGCGACGGTGGGAAAGGGTTGAGTGTTTACAGTTAAAAAAAAAAATAGAGTGATTGGATGAATAAACTTCATTCAGTCATCCCTTTTTTTTTCTTTCATGGGGGGATGGAATGTTACAGTGGACACCCCCCCCATCCTAAAACCTGAAGAAAACTCTAAAATTTGTCCGCCATGTCGCGTATGGTATGAGGTAGCTAGGAATCACAGTTCGGCAGGCTCACATGTTCTTTTACAGTTCAGTTTTTTTATTTATTTCTCATTTACGTTGTTTTTTCTTTCGGATGTTCTCTAAATTAATTAACAAAATTGCGGGATAATTGGGAAGTCGCTCCAATGCTCTTGAAGGCAAGAAACGCAATATTTTTGCCATTTTGAATTATTTCTACCTGTGGGAAAAGGTAGCACTCAATGGTTGCTCTGGAAATTGATAAGAGCAAAGCGATAGGCCCAGAAGAGGACTTCTAGATTTCTTGAGGAGGGGCCGATGTTACGACTCCACCCCCGCCATTAATTTAGTAATTAATGGGCGTGGTTGATGTGTGAAATTAATTAAGTATTAATTGTTCGAGGCTTGATTGGAGTTTAAAAGTGTAAACAGCAGATAAAGTTTTATCTGGGGGTTTGGAAAGAAAAGAGGCGAAGAATTCTCTCTCTGGCTGGGTGGTCTCAGAATAGCTCTGTTAGGTCATAAATATCAGGGCGCAGCTGACGGGCAGCCTATGCAACACGGAAAGGGAAAGAGGAATACGTATCGAATGAGCCACTTGAGTAGGAATGAATGAAGATAGGGGACGAAAGGTTTAGCGAATAATCGTAAATTCGTCGATTGTTTGGGGCATTTTCGAGAACAATTGCTCTCTGTGTGGTCCGTGCAGAAAAATAAGAGTTCGCACTTGGCATGAAAATAAGGAAGAAAGTTTAGTTGTCTGTGCGCTCTCCGATGTGAAAGGCTGGATGCCTTGGATCTGCAAAAAAATGAATTGGGAAAAATGAAGCAGCAAACCTCCCCGCATTTGGTAAGAAATGGAGACAACTCGAGGCAGCTGGAGATGCCAGTTTGCCATAAAGACAGCAGAATGCCTAAATCCGCAGGATAAAGCAGAAATTTCTAGGCTGGAGCGTAATGGAACTCAGCGACTGTTTGGCCTAATGAAAGCCAAGTTACAGGGGAATTAAGAAGTCTGCGAGTGGACAGTGGTCATTCCAATGAGAAGCGAAGCCAAGCAAAAGTCGGGTTCGGATGCCAACCACTGCAGTGTGGAATCGTCACCCCCATTCATCCCCTACTGTGGAGGAAGTGAAGAGATGCGCTTGTCTTACGGGGCGAAGCGAGGCCCCATGTGTGCGTGTGTGTGGTCGCGTAAGCAGCGAAGCCACTACGTGTAAGTGCGACGGGATAAAAACATGTCGAAAGAAAAATATGAGCGTAAGAGCGGTGGCTTCGATACCTAACAAATATACAGGTGAAATGTTGAGTTGCCGATATACGCTTAAGGTAAAAGCACGTCTGATTTCGCTCGGCCGAGAAAATTAATCTTGGAAACCGCAACATCAGATGTGAGAGGGCCTATTTTGCTTAACGGCCACCTTCAAATCGTCACGAGAATAGATCAGTGTGCACTCTAATCATTGCAACAAAGTGCGGCGTGATATTACCATTTTTAATTGTGTGCTTCATTTACATCAAGCGTCAAAGTGAAGTGTTGAATCATCGGTGCTGCCACATGGTGCAAGTGTCTGTGTGCGTGTTTTTTTGTCGAGTGATATTATGTGATGCACAACGGATTTGCACAGCAAAGTCACGAAACTGTAAGTAGATGAATATTTCCTTTTTCTTTCTTCGCACATCTGCGAACTTGTGCCATCCCGACACCCAAAGCTGCATGGACATAGATGCAGTAATGCTGAGTGACTGAACCTCAGAGGAAATACCTGCACATACAGATTTCAATTTCTTACAGGGCCCATTTCCTGATTACTTTTTTTACATGAATAAGGGAGAAGGTGTGGCCACAAATTCCGCTGGGCGGGACAGTTTCTTTTAACTTTGGTTCAGGACCAACGTCAGCGGGGCAGGGTTCTGCATGTGCATGCTTATTAGATTTAGT
Organism: Macrothele yani; assembly: GCA_039090855.1. Classification (NCBI taxonomy): domain Eukaryota; kingdom Metazoa; phylum Arthropoda; class Arachnida; order Araneae; family Macrothelidae; genus Macrothele; species Macrothele yani. Next base: position 95,806,436 of record CM077007.1, on the reverse strand, counting down.
TAATTAACTTTGGCAGTATTTCGCACCTATAATCTTATACCGCAAATTAACGTGCTTGTGTATTTTGTGTCGCGAGTATTTTTAATGTGATCGTTTGCATATAATTTTTTTTTCATTCTCTAAGCAATTGTATATGAATATCACCTGCAGCTCTATTTAGTGTGTAAACGAGTAGTATCTCTTGTTCAGATAGTCCGGTGGAGACTCAGTCGGCTGCGTTATCCGACAGTAAAGTGTGACACCGTATGCTGCCCACATATGAGGGGCAATTGTCTATGCGCCTAGAGAGCGCCGTATCTGTTTAAATCTCGCAGAACGTTATTAAATGTTGTGTTGTGTATTTGAGAATCATGTGTTATTTGCGAAAGTGAGTGCTGTACTGGCTGGTTGGGGATTGAATGTACCGGAGTAAGATCCGGACCACTACACTCAGTCACGAATTGGTGATTGCGGGTGAACCTCATCACAACTCTGATCCCAAAGTATCATTTTTTTTTTTAGATTATTTTATTTTTTATTTGTTGTTGTTATTTTGTTCACAAGGTGGATTCACCCAAGCCTTATGCTTCGGGTCATTCTTCAACTTTTCATTTTTTATGTTCTGGTGTGAATCTTTGAGTGCAGCAGTGCACCTGAGATTCTCACCTGGTGCCGTGGCCAACTAAATTGTACTTCAGGTCTCAAGCACCGTTACCGGCAGACTCGGCAGGAACACTGCTAGTGCCGTGTAACAGAATGATGGCGGGGTGGGGTTGGAGATTTCCAAGATAACACTTGTTTTTTGTTTTTTTTTATTGAAGGTTTAACGACCACCGTGAGCAACTCAATGGGCTATAAGCAGTCTCCCGTCCCTAATTTAGGGTCACTGGTTCCAGAGAAGGGAGAGAGCCAGTGCCGTAAGACATACACAACATCCATGCCTCACCGGGATTCGAACCCGGACCCCTCTCGGAGGAATGATCAGAACTTCAAAAGAGCATTTATTTACAAAAAAGACAACATACAAACACAAATTTTCACCGGGAAAAAAATTGCACGATAACTCACCGGCAACGACAATAACAACACACAATCAATATCGCAATAAACAGAGAGTACTCTACAGGAAGAAGCAGACGACATCAGAGCAAGTTGAAGAATAACACACGGCAAGATAAAAAGAAAACAGTTGCACAACAAACAATACATACAGGACAGACCACTAATGAAGCAAGGCGGTAAAGAAAAGTCAGCCGAGTTTGTCAAAACTGTCAAGGGAAAAAAAAAACACACGCACGGTCCGACAACAAGCTGCAGCCGGAAAAAAACAACACCTGGTAGTTCGGAGAAATGCGTTGACAAATAATGGCTGTAAGCCGACGAACAACAAAAATTTACATTTAAAGCGTATCTCGGTCACTAAGACCGACAGCAACACAGAGAAAAAAACAACCACTAGAAACTAACACCCCGTACCATTAACACAACACACAAAGCACAATATTCAAATAACACCAAGAAATTAACACACAATGCACAATACACAAATAGCACCATGAACACAATAAAGAATGCACAATACACAAATAGCACCATGAACACAATAAAGAATGCACAATAGACAAATAACACCATGAAAACTTTGTGAAAAAGAACACAGGGGTTAAACTTGCAGACAAGCATCACCACCAAATAAATTCGGGTCGAAACAGTGAATTCGCACTGTATCCACAGCACTAACCACAAAAATAAACACCGATTACACAAGACAAAACCAAGAAACACGTCGGTAAGGTTCAGAACCAACACACACAAAAAAACCATTCGGTACCACGCGCCAGCAGTACCCGTTCAGCAAGAAAAAAATTAAAACAAAAAAATAAAAACAACCACAACATAAAACACAAAACCGTGCGACAGTAAACTGTGTGAAACCGACGAGTAATAAATATAAAATAGGTGAACGACACCAAAAGCAAACTAGAAAAAAAGCCGACACTTAACAAAAAACAAAACAAAAACACATCAGACAATGTGCATGCCACAGCAAAAATGCAATCAACATCAACAAAACAACATAAAACACCTTGGTAACAGTAAACAATAAACAGAAAATACCAAAACGCTTAGCCGGCACACAAAAAAGTTTGTCGACCAACGGCTTGAGGCCGACGGAAAATAAAAAAAGAAAAAAAAAGTCAGTAAACGCTACCGACAACAAATTAACGGGAATGTGTGTGCACGGAAAGCAACAAGAAGATAAACTAAAGGAGACACTAACCCACTGACACAGATCTACGGTATGTACAAAAATTATGCACTAAACAAAAAAACACCAATCAAAAAAATAAATATAAATATAATAAACTCTGGCTATGGGAGGAGAGCAATAATGCCTGCAGAAACATGAAACCATGACAAATATGGAGACCAGAGAGAGAAAAAGGCAGGCACATCCTGCCGAACCCGCGCCATGTCATACTCAAGTTGGAGGACCGATCTGATGGATGATCGGTACCTCCTGCACAAAAACACCCGGGCCGGATGATAACGCCGGAGAGAAGCTCGATCCACGCTTGAGTGGTAAAACAAATAAATCGTCAACTTCGCTTGGAGAATGATGAATGCACAAACAGAACTGTGGACATCTACAGGGGGAGAATGGCGTCTGAGGAAATAAAAATGGAACATTGTATGAGGACAAGGGCAAACTTTGGAAAGAAGGGAAAACATAATCGAAAACAAGGGCTGCAACACCAGACAAGAATCATAGGAATGTGACACATCACCAAGTGTAGAACAAAAGAAGCAAAGCGGGGAAGCCAAATGACGAAAACGATGAAGGGTACGCGGAGTGAGCAACCGACGGTGTAGGTGCAGCCAATGAATGTCCCTGGCTTTCGGGGAAGCCAGGAAGTCGATGGATCACTCCACGTACCTGGAAGATCTGTAGCTGAAACAGAAGGAATTGCGAATGGAGCTGTGAAATTGGTAAGAAAATGCGAATAAAGAAGCTTGGCTGTAACTTGATGGGGTAAAAATGGAGAATCGTTTAAGTAGAGAAGAAAGGGAAGACTGAGCGACGGGGCGGAAGACTGAATGAGGCCAATAGAATTGACAAGTAAAGGATAAAGACGAATAAGACAGGATTGAATAAGACAGAACTGTGCACGATGCTGAGGGGTATCAAGTAATAGAGGGGAAAGGCGATCAAAAGATTTCCAGTGAAGAGAAGAATCAAAAAGTTGAGAAACCTGAACGACGCCACTTGCAAACCAAGTGGAGAAGTTCAGGTACTGAGAATTTGGAGAACGAAGGGCAGAGGAGAAGAAAAGTGGTTCCGCAAGGAGATCGTTAGTCGAAGCGGGGGAGGCGGACTGGACATAAGGAGTGCCAGAGGGAGAAAACGGTACGGTAAGTAGCGGGAAAGTGATTGGGAATGAGTGGAAAGAGGTCCATGCGGATAAAAGTAGCCAGAGAAAGAAAAGGACTTCGTGGAAAGAGCAAAGTGTCAATTATAGTAATCGAAGAACCGCAAGGAAGGGAAAAAATCCTAAAAAAATGTTGGAGATGGAAAGCGTTCGATTTAAGGGACAAATCCGGAAGGGCAAGACCACCAAAAGAAACCGGAAGGACAAGCGTGGATCGATGAACCCAATGTACGACATCCCATATAAAATTTGTAAAAAGACATTGAACGTGACGAAGAAAGAGGGGAGGAGGGAAATGAGCTAACCAAGTATGAGAAAGGGCCGGAAGAAGAAAAGCGGAAAGAAGATGCGACCTGCTAAAAAAAGAAAGAAACGGTTTCAAACGGCGAAAAGGGGCAAGGCGTCGATTCATGTCCTGCACCAAAGGGGACCAAGTGGCGGCAGCAACCGCCACCGGGTTCCCGATGAACACTCCAAGAAGTTTGATGACCGTGGTCGACCACCGGGCACCCCAAGGGCGGTCGCCGCGGGACGACCACGAGCCAGCCCACAAGCCAACAGATTTAGAGGTATTAAGGGCCGCACCTGAAATTGAAGCATACTCAGTATAGGTAGACAAAACAACACCAAAAGCCTGTTGGGAACGTAAAAAAAGAGTAAGGTCGTCGGCATAGGCCGACAAAACCACGCGATGGTGCCGTGTGGAGGCCACACCACGCGGAATGCCTGCCAGCAAACGAGATCGAAGGGAAATAAGAAGTGGTTCAAACGTGAGGGCAAACAGTTGACCCGACAGGGGACAACCCTGCCGGATACCGCTTGCAAAAGGAATAGCAGCCGTCATAAAAGAAGAGGTCCGAACACGAAAGGAAGAATGGGAATATAGATTGGAAAGTGCCTGACAGAAAAGGGAAGGAAAGCCAAAGTGACGAAGAACAGAGAAAAGATAAGAATGATGGACAGAATCGAATGCTTGTTTCTGATCTAGGTTAAAAATAGCGAGAGGTTCAGAAAGACGGGAAGCAAGAGAGTGTAAATCACGGATGGTAGTGATGTTAGTTGCAATCGAACGGGAAGGGATCGTATAAGTTTGGTCAGGATGAATAATAAATTGTAGAACAGGGTTAAGGCGAAGAGCCAGAATTTTTGCAAAGATCTTGTAGTCGGTGTTAAGAATCGATATGGGGCGCCAGTTAGATAGAAGACCAAGATTACCAGTTTTAGGAATTAGGCGGAGAAGAGCAAAAGCAAAGTCAGAAGAAACGAAAGTCGAAGAAGAAAAGATCGAGTTGAAACAAGCAACGAGAAGAGGAAGCAGAGCAGGAAGAAAGGTTTTATAAAAGAAAGTGGAAGACCGTCAGCCCCAGGGGCGGAGCGGTCATTCAGACTAGAAATGGCAAAACGAACCTCCGAGGGAGAGATCGGTGAAACCAAGGAGGGGGAAAAAAAGACGGGACCTGAGGAAGATGTGATAATAATGGAGAATTCTCTGCAGGCGGCAGGACCCGCAATCGAAACCGATCAGTGAAGTACTGAAAAGTTCGATCACAGATCTGCATTGGATCAGAAACAGTTGAGCCATCTGGAAGCGAGAGAAAAGAAATGTTGGAACTCAGAGCACGGTGGGATTCAAGATGTCGAAGGTGTTGAAACGGGTCATCATGAAAATGTAACTTGGAAAACTTTAACCGGGTAAGAGACGAAGAAGCAAAGGAAGATAGAATGCTATGAAGTTGTGATTGAAGAGCTGCAAACGATGGATCTGAAGGAGAAAGGAACTGTAGTTTACGGTGAAGAATAGTTAAATCATGAAAGCGGTGAAAACGGGACGAAAAAGAGAACTGACGTGCAAACGATAGGATAGAAAGTTTGGTGGAAAGCCACAGAGCTGCTGGGTCAACCGTGAGAGGAAGTTCAGAAATGGATGAAGAAATAATCGAACGAACTTCGGCCTGAAACGTGGGATCGGAAAGGAGAAAATCATCGAGAGACCAAACCGGGGAGGGGGGACAGAGAAAGAGGACAAAAATATTTCCAGAAGAACAGGACGATGGTCGGAGGAAACAGAAGGATGATGGGTTACTTCAACAAGGGAGGAGTGGAGGAAACTAGAAACATAAAACCGGTCGAGACGAGCCGCAGCATGCGCTAAGGCGGCCGGAGGAAACCATGTGAATTCACGGGACAGAGGGTGGATGGTACGAAATGCGTCAATGAGACAAAAATTACTAACTAGTTGAGACAGTTGGGAGGAAAGGTTAAGGCGACTCTCCCCGGAACCATCACGGTCAAGACCCGGTTGGAGAGTGCAGTTGAAGTCACCACCAATAAGAACGATTTCAGAAGGAGGAATTTGGGAAAGAAGGGAAATCAAATGCGAAAGAAGAGCATCAGCATCAACCGATGATTGTGGCATATGCAAATTGAAAACATGAAAACGACGGGAAAGATAACTAAAGGAGATACCTTGAAAGGAGCCCAGCAGACTCTGTGACTCAACGATATCTGAAAGAAGAGAATGAAACCGAGTACGGAATGCAATCGCTGTACCGGACCCAATGTGCGTCCGGTAGTTGTGATAAAAAGCGTAGGGCCAGCGTCTCCAGCAGGAATACCCGGTCGCCAAGGAACAGTTAGTCTCCTGGAAGAGGAGGATATCTGTCCTCAGGAAACGAACGTCCTCGAAGACCAAAGCATTCGCGGCTGAAGACGCAAGGCCTCTACAGTTAAAGCAGAGCACATTTAGGGAAGGCATCACTGGGGTGGCTGCATCCAACCTTCCAGTTCTGCCTTCAAAACTTTAAGTAAATACGCCAACCGGCGAGCGTATTGCTCTGTCCCGGATGGCAGATCAGCATTTAATAAGAACTCATGCAGGAACGTCAGTTGGGTTAGCATCTCCGGAAGGTGAGAGAGTTTACTCGCTATACAAGGGAGAGTAATCAATTTCGCCCGTCTGGGGCGAGCAATCAAGGCATACAGATCTGTGAATGAGAGGGGAGTTAAGGGCACCTCAATGTCAGCAAACATAGAGGTGATGTCAACCAGAGAGGGGGCAGGAGAGTCGTCATCAGATTCAGCAAATAAAGTTTCTTCAGAATCGGGATCGGCAACGTCCATGGAATCATCGTTCGGCAAACAGGTAAAACTGTTGTAGATGGAAACTGAAGAAGTAACAGGAGCCGGTCCAGGTGAAGGTGACGAGGATGTAGCCGTCTTCCTGGATTTCTGGCGGTCCGAGGAACTCGCACGACGGTTCGCTGAGCCAGGGGAGTTTTGCCTCTTGGTCCGCTGAACCTTGGGGGTGGAGGCCCCTTCAGACGCTGGCAACGGTGGAAATTCCTGCAGGTCAGTGGATGCCGAAGCAACACGGACCACTGGAGGTGATACGACAGAGGTGGAACCAGGAACAGCAGCTGGAACAGATTCAGTGGGGAGGGTGGGGGAAGAATCCGGAGCGGTGGGCAGAGTCTCCGCTGGAACAGCAGCATCAAGTGATTGAGTTGGAACAGTAGCAGCTGTGGAATGTGGGCATGCCGATGCAAGGTGACCTTCACCCTTGCATCGGAAGCACTGGACGCCAGCAAACAGATTGAAAATGTAGGTCCGGGTTTCAGTTATGAGTTCCAGGGTGGTTGGCCGGTTAACTATTGCTTGTGGGGTTGGAAAGATGACTCGGTATTGACGACGACCGCCCTGAACATGTTTCAGGGGGAGTCGCGAGCAGCAGCTGGGAGGTACTTTGTGGTATCAACCACTCGCCCCATGGTGTTAAGGGCATCAATTAATACAGAGTCAGGCACAGCTGTGGGTACTGGAGACAAGGTGACAGTAACTGGTCTTTGAGCTGCTGCAACTGGTTGGAGATGTACGGAACCAATGTCCAAGCCAAAAGCAAGGATTTTGTCCACCGCCTGTTGATGAGTGAAGTGCACGACAACACCCCCTCCCAAGCGGATAATAGACACAATGCTTTCTCCGGGTACAACTTTAGAAATAGCATTTAAATATTGGGGGAGGGGGGTGTCGCGCAGAGCAGGAACAAATACACTTAAAAGTAAGGCAGACGAAAGTTCCTTACCTTGAGGAGAGTCGAGTGGTAATGTTATCCTTAAAGCGGAAGCAACACGTGTAAACTCTGGTCGCGAGGACACAGAAGCACTTTGTAAAGTAGAAGTCGCACTCACAGCCGCGGCGAACGAACGAGACGCAGGAATAGAAGACCTGGGTACCTCTGACCCAGCCTCCGGCACATTTGTAACCAGCGGTACAGTTGGCGACGAAACCACAACACTATTTGACTGAACATCATTCATGGTGGTCACGGAAGATACAGACGACGAAGAAAGCGCAGAGGAAGGAGATATAGACGGGTATATGGCACTCATGCTGGTGGAGGTAGTAGCCAGCCCGGCTACTAACCCTCACGGCTCGAGCGTTGCAGCTTGCAACACTCAAAAACAGGCGAAAAACGAAAAATAAGCACGTACAGCTTGTACGCCTCACTACTTGCGAGGAAGGAACTCAGGTAATAACAACACACGAACTGTCAAAGAACAAACGCAAAAAACAACAACACAAACTTCACACGAAACTTCTAATACTGGCAGGAGCTCGAAAAAATGCGACTGATCAGTCAGAAGCCATCGCTTAGACCACTGCGCCACCAGGGCGGATGATAACAGTTGTTGATCAAAGCAAAAATTTCACTGTGATATGCACTGCGTTATACGCTAAATGCTAACAATAACAAGTAAGGAAAATGATGCAGATGATGAAGCGCGTTCCATTCCAACACTTTAGACGATTATGAAGCGCTTTCCATTCCAACACTTTACACGCCAGTTTGTTTGCAACTGCTAGAGCGAGCTCTTCAAAGGTAGCACTATTAGCCTACTGTCTGTTTTGACTAATGATATATACTGCCAATCTCAGCCTTTTTCAACAGGTTTGGTTTTCTGGTAGTAGTCCCCAACAAAATGCTCAAATTTTGTCCAAAAGAAAAAATATTATAGGAGCTCTTGTGCGCACATTTCAGAAAATTAAAACGGAGGAATTAAAACGGGGTTCAAGAATTTGGTTGCTGTAAAAAAAAATGTAAAATCTTTATCATGAAATCATGTGTCGGTTTGTTTGCGTTTACACTGAAAACACGATCCATTTCAACATCTAAAATTTCAACACTGGAAACGGTAACTGCCTTTTGAATTTCAGCACCCCTCGAAATTTTCAGAAGTCGGCGCCTATGGTCACAGATTGTGAAAAATCTGTTCAAGCCTGCCAACTCTCACTGGCAACTGTGGATGCTATACGACAAGTAGTCCTCTCTTCATGTACGGCAATACCACCTCCGTGTTTTTAACACCTAATTGAGTCCTTACCGAGATTTCTGGCTGCTGTTTTGGGTAGGTGTACATGGCAATTTGCCCATTTTCTTTAGTTAAAACGTGTAAAAATGCTTAAGGGTTTCGTACCTTGAACAGTATTTGATGATTTCATCGCTAATATAATGGATCTTTTTTTTTTTTTTTTTTTTTTATTGGATGTTTAACGACCACTCTGAGCAACTCAGTTGGCTATAAGCAGTCGTTCGTCCCTAATTTAGGGTTACTGGTTCCAGAAAAGAGCCAGTGCCATAAGACAAACACAACATCCATGCCTCACAGGGATTCGAACCCGGACCCCTTTCGGACGAATGATCAGAAGTCATCGCTTAGACCACTGCACCACCGGGGCGGCATAATGGACTTAGTCATGGCATGTGAAAACCTTTCAGGTTTTCGTTCCTCAAGTAGTATCGAAACGGATTTTCTAACAGTGGAACTGTAACGGCTAACGGGGAAGCTGCTCCCGCACCCATTTGCGTGCTGGAGCAAAGCATCCCACTTACCCCCCTCAGTTTTTTTATTTTTTTTTAATTACGCCAGTAATCCGAATTTGAATAAATATTTGGAATTTTTTTTTAATTTTCTGTCATTTAAAATTACTTCCGTTAAAACTAAATATCGTTTTCTGTTTTGAGTATTAACCATAGAGAAGTGTGAATATTTTAATGCCATTCCTGAGATGCGGGTTAAATTCTCCTCGCTCTGTCTAGTACAAAAAAAAAAAAAAAAAGTTTCACTAAGTACCAGCATTTAGTCACCAGTATGAAAAAAAAATATTGACAAAGTACCACCTTTAATAAAAAGTACTGAACCTGAAACAGACGGTGGCGCAGTGGTCTAAGCGATGGACTCTGATCATTCGTCCGAAAGGGGTCCGGGTTCGAATCCCGGTGATGCATGGATGTTGTGTTTGTCTTACGGCACTGGCTCTCTCCCTTCCCTGGAGCCAGTGACTCTAAGTTAGGGACGGGCGACTGCTTATAGCCCAATGAGTTGCTCACGGTGGTCGTTAAACCTCCAATCAAAAAAAAAAAAAAAAAAAAAAAAGAACCTGAAACACCTTGGAGGTATTGCGTTTTTATAAGATCAGCAAGAAAGTTTTCCATTTCATTTAAGTTTAGTAAAATAGTTTTTATTTAAAGAAAAGAAATGGAAGGGGACGGCGATAAAGGAATGAGATATATCTTCATACATATGACTTCTGCATAACGCCAAGACTGCGGTTGTGGAACATACTAATGTGGTGGTGTCCAAATCAATACAGTTTATCATCATTTATAATATGAGTAAAATGTTTTATATCGATATAAAACACAAATTTTATTTGCCTTAGATTTTATCTCTATAATTGTTTTATATATAGCATTTTCCAATGACGTCAACATGTCCTATTTTGCAAAAAACAGTACGATGAGTTTTATGTTCTGATCAATAAGTACATATCATGATATCTTCCCCCCATTTTCCGACTACACCCCTGGCAACGGCCTGTAATAATTATTCGCTTTGAGTTTGATTATAAATTTGGGCAGAACAATTTGTTTTAGCATATTATAAAATCGCTAACTTTATTAGAAACTTTCATGTCTTCGACGCAGTGTTTTAAAACATCGACACCTTTAATGTCGATGTTTTCTTTAAACTCGTATAAATTGATAATTTGCTGAATGGCTCTTACATGTTGCAAGTTAAAGAGGTTTCGTCTGTAGATTACAGTGGTGTGGTTGAAGGAGACACATGGTGTCTTTCAGATATTTTCCAATCATTCATAATCTGTGTCTATCCCGATAAGGTTCATTTCAGATCTTGTTAATCACTTTTTAAATCTGACACGAAGTTAAGCTTCCTAAATGAATTAGATGCTGTCATTAGAGTACAGAACAATGAGATTGCAAAGGAAACTTGTTTTTTTTTCACATATCTAGCGTAGCATCAAGCAATTTGCAGTGTGTTTGCGAGGAATCTGGAACATTTTGCAGCTGAAACTAAATCTATTTTCTTATTTCTATTTTGTTATACCTTTCCTCTGGAACTTTACGTGGGTAGTTTTAGCTTACTATCACCCGGTAGACAATAGTTTGAGGAATTTTCAGCTTCGTTACAAGCAGTGGTACGCCTTTCTCCCACAAATGTCTTTAGAAAGTATTTTTGTGAAAAAATTGCCATGTAGCCCACTGTTTTATGCTAAGCCAGTCCCTTGCCAGATGTATTTGACGAGTCTTCCGATTTTTTAAAGATTAACTCAAAAGAACAAGGAACCTACATCACGATTTGTTTCAAGCTTGTTAAAACAGTTTCAGAAACGCACTGTATATTGCAAACTGACTTCAGAGAAGATATTTAGTGAAAGCTGAAACGTACAGATGGTTGCCACAACTTAAAGGTGGCCAGTCTTCTGTTGTAGCAAAGGAATGTTTCTAAAGACCACCAAAGTTTCAGCAATTAAATTTTAATAAGTATACTAAAGGTTTCACTGGAAAATGACAAAAAGTAGACAATATAGCACATTCGTTTGGAAAGCGAAGCGTGTCTAACACTGCAGTGAACCAGAATTTTCGGTCAAGATTCAACCAAAACTCCCTGACGCTACCACAAAAGAGGAAATTTTTGATTCCTGCTATCGCCGGATTGTTGGATTCAGTGTATCAACACCGAGAGAAACTATGTCATAAGGGATATGTCGAGACAATACGCAAGTTGGCGAATTTGGGTTTTCTTCTATTTTTGCTACAGTTAGAAATCTCCTGCGTATTACTCGTCTGCCTTAATCTAAATTCTATAATAAAAGATATGTCTTTCAGTCGTTCATAAATTGAGCATAATGTAAGGTAACAAGGCATTATTTTGTACCAGCATGTTTAACCCTTTAAGCTGCCGATGTTCCTGAATCAAATGGTGTCCAAACTTTTCTGAGCTTTTCAAACAGAAATTGTTCACATAGCGACTTAATTCTACAAAAGCTACGAAAAAACAATACCTTTACTCCTCCCACGTCAGCAGTACCGAACATAAATCTGTCGCTAGTGATAAGATCTCGCTTCTATAGTCCTATGTTTATTGCTTCATAACTGTCGACATGATGGGGAAAGGCTTGTTTCCTTGACAGGGACAACGTACTGCTGGGTAGAAACAAGTACTTCAGATATCTTCGTTCTTTTCTTAGGTTAGTCGATAGCTCTTTTAGCAGATAACCGGTTAGAAAGGATTAGTGTCAATCCTCCTCCTAAATGTCCACTTTGAAAAACAAAGTGGTCATTTAGAGATGGTCATTTACTGTCAATCATCATCCTAAATGACCACTTTAATAAGCTAAGGAGAAAGCATTGCTCTCTGACGAGCTAGTTCACTCACTCCAGACGCGTTGGACACACTTATTTTAAAACAGCGAATATATTCACTCGAGCTGATTGCAGCCAATTTTGTTACCCTGAGTTAATTCGTTCCAGCTGGTTAAAGGGTTAATATTTTGAATCATCATTGTCAACTATTATCTATCCACTGTTGGATGAAGATCTCCTAAAGATTCTCCCATAACCGTCTGTCTTGATCCAGTCTCCTCCATGTCACTCCAACATGCTTTTTAATTTCATCCACCCAACTACCACGTGGTCTTTTTTCTTTCTCTTGGTATCCAGTCTGATATTTCAGTTGCCCATTGGCGATAATTTTTTCTGTCAAAATGTCCAGCCGATTCTCATTTCAGGGATTTAATTGTGATCATGATGTCTTCCACTCTTGTTCTTTTCCTGATTAAGCAGTTCCTCTTCTAATCTTCACCGGTTCACCAAGCTTTCACCTCTCCATGCTTCTTTAAGTTATCTGCAGCCTCTGTATGTCTTTTTCAGTTAAGGTCCGTGTCTCGGATCCGTTAGTAAAAATTGGAAGGATACATTGATTAAACACTTTTAAGATATAATGCTAAATTGCTCTTGAAAATTTGATTATTTCTTCCACGTGATCGCCAACCAAGTTTTATACGCCCAATTTCTTCTTCAAAGTGGCCCTCGCTTGATATCTGCTACCCAAGGTAAATGTAGGTATCGGTTACCTCTAGATTTTGCCCATCAATCGCTAAATCTCTAATTCTTTTAAAAGCATTGCACATCAATTTTGTTTTATGAAAGTTCATTTTTAATCCCACTGTTTTACTCTTGTCAAGAAGTTCCTGGATCATACTTTGTAGTTCTGAAGCGGTACTTGTGAAAACTGTGTAGTCAGTAAAACGAAAGTGGCTTTAATAATCCCCGTTAATCCTTATCTTTTTGTCTTTCCAGTTCAATGATCGAAAGACATTGTACAATATGATATTGGAGAGTTTTGTAGATAATGATGCTACCTTTGGTCACTCCCTTTCCAATTTTTATTGATGCTTCCAACCTCGAATAGTCGATCCTTTGCACATGCGTTTTCGTAGACGTTATTAATAATGCTAATGTATGTATTTTCAATACTGTAGGATTTCAAAGACATTATAACTGCTAATCGTTTTGCACATATATTACTTTGTACATCCTATTCAAATGCTTTGTATAGGATATGCAAAATAAGACTTCATTTATGCGTTACTTTTCAACGTCATGAGAAACATTTAGGAAATTCCCGACGTACGTGTTATGAGAGGCAAACAAAATTCTATTCGCTTTTGTTAGAGCCATGATTTGACAGAAATTTTCGCTTCTTCATTTGTGGAGACCGGATTTCCTTTGCCGTTATCTTTCGGTAGTGGGTATAATGCGTCGAAGATTTATATGCCTGTCAGTGAACCATTTCTTCAGTTCTTAATTTCCGTTGAATGACTGATTGGAACGTCCATTGTGATTGTTGTGCGTTAGACTTTCCTTTTCACCTGCAAGCGTTTGGCATCATTCAGCAGCGTGTTAATTGGACCTCATACATTCTCCATGCATTTCAGTAAGTTGTCGAATGGATATAAGCCATGGAAACTTTTGCTTTACCCTTTAAAATCGAATTACACCTCACACCTCACAAGACAAACGTTCTACCCTAATCGCCATTTTGATTTTTTTTTATTACACCCAGCAATTTCTCATTGCTCTTACACCCACAGGAAAGATTAAGACGCGACTCCTTATGTTATTAGATTTGAACCTAGAGGCTCAGATACAACATAAGGTAAACAAATCAGAGACGTAGGAGTGCCAGATTGAAAGTGCTACTTGACATAATTGGGAGTGCCAGACTGTGACGGCAGAAAGAATAAAGGACGGAACAGATGAAATTATTTGTAACAGGGTTCCAATACCCCACGGTCCACGTCTTAACGCGCCCATGTGACGCACGGAGAGTACTATTCAATGGCTCAAGGCAACTCAACCTATTTGGGATCGATCCCGCGACCATCTGATTGGAGGGCAGTTGCTCTAACGACTAGCTCACTCGCTATCTGCCATTTTGAATTGCCACAACATAGCTATGATATACCATATTTCTTCACTTTGTATCTTGCCGTTTGAGAACAGTTTTATCTGTCCTCATGGTTTGCCGCATTTCCAACAGGTGTGTTCGTGAAATAGTCGGACTTTTAACATTATTTCTTTTATTTAACACCCGCATACGTTTCGACGCAGTTTTCATACAAGAATATTCCATTTTTGCAATTGCTGGATATGTTTTCCATTTTACAGACTATGCCTAAAAATCATATTTAAGAGGATTCAACAGCAGTATATTTATTTTCTGGATTAATTCAGTAAGCGCTAAAATAGAAGAATTTGTTTCTTTCAAAAACGGGGGGAAATACGTATTTAATGTACTTAACAGGTAACTAATATTAATCATGAATGAAATACGGGATTACACCATATAATACAAATTTTGAAGATCACAATCCGTGTTTTGGTTTAAATGTGACAAGGATGGTAAGTCAGATAATATCCGAAAACTTGAAAATTTCATCGTCCTGGAGCCGGACCATTAGCATACCCGGGCGCTATCTGGGAGACGCGGATTCGGGTCCCGCTCCAGGACGATGAAATTTTCAAGTTTTCGGATATTATCTGACTTACCATCCTTGTCACATTTACACCAAAAAACGGATTGTCATCTTCAAAATTTGTAACTAATATTAAACTCGTCCTCATATAAATTCAGGTTTGCTTTCCAAGGCTTTACGTCTACTGCTATAGGTTTTTCTCTTTAATATTCGGTTCAGTTATAGCTATGATGTTGCCTAAACTTCTGTCAATTCTTGCATTGGATAGTTCTTTCAATATTTTCTGCAAAAAATAATTCGAAATTAGAATTTTTCTTTTCAAATATTGTATGTGATTGTAAAAAGCGTTTCATTAAAATATGATATTTTTTTTCTTGTATTCAATAGTTTTCTTTTAAAGCGAGTTATGACAATTTATTTTTCGTTAAACTGTTTTCTATTCTTCGATTTTTATTTTATTATTAATATCTGCTGTTTGCCATACAGAAGAAGCATTAGGAAGTTTTTTTTTATATTACTGAATAAAAAAAATAAAAAATGATGCCTTTAGTTGGAATGCTTTCTTAGAGCAGAAAGAAATCATTGAAAGTGGGCTTATTCAGAAAGTTTAATACTTCAGCGTCATGTTTAGCGTTTAGTGGTGTTTAAAAAATCTTATGTTATTGGGTTTCCAAGAGTCGTTTTGCATCAGCGATACATTATCACCACGCTATCCTATTCAATACTCTTAACCGTGGTTTTATTTATTTCTAATAAATAAATGGTTTAAATATTATGTATAAATTGCTTCATCATTTCCGCATGAGTTTTAACAATGTAAGTCTCCGTAGGATGCTAATCCGTCTTCGGACTCCCCTGCCATCAAGAAATTTTGCTTCGTCTCGCTCTTTAAGTTGAATTATGCGCAAAAGAAATGCATAAACCATCTTTATCCGTTGCTGTTTGTGACTGCAAATACGAATATAAAGGATCTAATGATCTTTAGCATTGGGAATTATTCATCCAGTGACGATCTCGCCAAATCGATACAGCATGAACGCTCCAACTTCCACCCCCAAACCGCCATCAATCAGGGGTTGATGCGGCAGACACTAATTATCGAAACACCCCCATCGGCCTCGATTTGCCCCTTCCGTTGAGTAGATTAGGTGGACTTTTGAATTTTAAACATCCCCCCTCACCGCTGGGTGACATTAGCGAATGATAGAGACTGGCACCTCCTTCCAAAGTGAATCGAAGGAGAATCGCTGAAACAAGAGCGGAAAATGAAAGTGAGGACCGGGAAAGGCTTAGATGTTTTGATAGCTCAGTGGAGCAGGTTTTAAAGACATTTAAGTCAGGCGCCGGCGACTCTCTCTAAATGGTCGTTTCTGCTTTTAGTTCGTGATAACTTTTTTTTTCATTCTTTTTTCTCTTTATTTTATTTCCCTTTCTTCATATGACGGCGTCATCAACTGGAGCAACTGATCGATGCAGGAGGGTGGAGAGAAAGATGGAGAGAGAGTCGGGAGCACTCTCAAATCACGTAACTTCTTCTGCTCTTCTTTTTAGCTATAATGGCGTTTGACACCGGATCAAGAGCGCCGTTCCACAGGGTGTTGATCGCGATGTTGCGTATCGTCTCACTTGGATCGCAGAGTTTCTACTTTCATGCTGATGTAAAACGCCGAAAACACTCACGGGTGGAGGATGAGGAATGGCCGGCAGAAGTTCGATTCTGTTCACGTCACTCACGCGAACGTATAGACTAATGCCATATTTTTTGATGCTTTAAATTGTAAAAATTTGTAGTATAATTTCTGAAAACTGTTCAGCATACCGTTTAAATTCTTGACCGACGATTGCAAAAGTGAAGATCATCTTCCCATCTCTCAAAAACTTCTGAAAACAATAAAATTCATAACTTTTTTTCCAAAATAACAGAAGCAGGGTTCTTGAACCATAACTACAGCAAAAATCAAAATTTTCTTAAAGTTTATAAAAATAAAGCTTCCAGATGCTGTTTTGCGTTGTTAGAAACGTTAACAGAACAGTTATATTGCAGTTTTATATAGTATGCTGTATATTGTGGTCTAAACGCTCTCTTCAGACCATTCTTCAAAATTGGGTCCGGGTTCCATTTCCGGTGAGGCATGGGTAATGCGTTTGTTTTACGGAACTAGTTCTATCCCTTTCCTGGAACCAGTGGCCCTAAATTAGGGACGGGCGACTGCTTATAGCCCATTGAGTTTATCAAACAGAAGTCATCGCTCTTTCCACGTTTATAAGTGAGTCACGGAATTGAGTTATTCACGATGGTCGCTAAACTTCCAAATAATAAAAGTATTTTGCGAAATTTTTCCAAAAGTAACAGAGACAAACGTGTCTATAATTTTAGAAATTCCTCTAGAAAGGATGTCACGAGTTGCCTAACATCTGGAACTTTTTTTTATATCAACAGAGACCACATGAATAAAACTTGCTACATTTTTTAAGAATGATTTTGAAATGAATTCAGCTAATCTAAAATATCTTTTCTGCAATATTTTGAGAATGTACGAGTCATTGCCTTGCGTTTTTAGAATCATTAAAAGAACAAAGAAAAAAAGTTGCAGAGCTAGAAATCTCTACGTTTATCTCTGTAGAAAAAGAGAACTTGATAAGCAAAGCCAAAAGTTAGAAAAATTTACAAAAAAAGAGAAAAATATGCACAGTTAATATTGTTTCACGTTTTCAGAAATATACGTAAAAAAATTCATTTTATAAACAGATCAGATGATATGTAGAGGATTTTAAGAAGGTAATGTCTGACTCCAGGTCTTAAACAACCCTGAGAAACAGGAAGCTAGGAGATTTGGGCTAAAGTGTCCGATAAGAAAGTGACACGGAAGCGAGTTACAAAGGGAAAGGAAGACGCCCTTATTTATTACCGGGGAACCTGTACCCGGGTCAGACGGCTTAACGTGACCATCCGACGCACGGTGGATATTTAGTGGTTCGAGCGTTCGAATATGACGTTTCTCCGTGGCAGTGGTGGCAGTTTGTTTTCTAGGGGCCGCGGATGTCCACTAGGCCATCCGCGGTCCCTGGAAAACTAAGTGAAAAGTGACCTTTTACTTTATAGAATATATTTTGAAAACATAATCAGACAAGAAGATATTCTACATCTCTGAAACTTCTTCAGAAACTGTTCGACAGAAAATAGCTTTTCATTTTCAAACTATTTCTGAAATTTATTCAACGAAAAATTGCATTACATGTAAAGAAACATTTCTAAAAATAGAAAGGCCAAAAGGTGTACATTTCTAGAGAATATTACAAATTAAAGAAAGGGCTACAAAATGCTTTAAACATTTAGAAACATTTGTAAAGTGAAAAAAAAAAAAAGAAAAAAATAGCAATCTTCTACGACGGCGTCAGACTACTTTACATAATGGGAATGATAGATTGTTCACCGAAGCGTCATGTCGGAACATTTTATTTTCATCAGGTAAATAAACGAGAAAGTCTGTTGCCAAATATGGAGAAAACAAAGCACGCGCTTCGTGTGAAAATAACATAAGGCCATTTTTGCAAAAAGTGAAGAAGAATCGAACGTACAACCCGTGACGTACCTACCTCAGTGGTGACGCACATGTCAAGACGGCAAAGTTGCAATGACAAAACTTCGTCGGTGTAGCTTAGTTGGGAAAGTATTCGGTTCCGGAGCAGAAAGATGCAACTTCGATCCTCGCCACCTGCGAATTTGTGTTTTTATATTAGCGCCCGGGCGTAAAATGAATCTCCTGGCAGTGGGGTTCTTCGAAAAAGGTGTGATGTTCGTTCCACACATCATCTGGAATTAATGAGAATTTCTTCTTCTGCAGTGACCTCCTTCACGTGTGGTTTGGCGGTTGGCCCGGAAACCTACGATTTCATCCCAGCCCTTTCTCATGGAGGGTAGGGGTTATATGTGAGGTATCTATTTCAGAAGTGACGCACATGTCAAGACGGCAAAGTTGCAGTGACTAACTTCGTTGGTGTAGCTTCATTGGAAAAGCATTACGCTCCGGAGCAGAAGGATTCGAATTTCGACACCAGCGAAATGGCTTTTACGCTATAAGCTATTTAAAAAAACCTTTTAGAGGAACCAAATATCTCCTTATAGAAGAGCCTTATAGAAAAATCGAATTTCTCCTTATAGAAGAGCCTTATATAAAAATGGAATTTCTCCTTATAGAAGAACCGAATTTTTCCTTATAACAAAATAAGTATAGCAAATAAGCCTTGTAGAAGAATCGAATTTCTCCTTATAGAAGAACCGAATTTCTTCTTATAACAAAATAAGTATAGCAAATAAGCCTTGTAGAAGAATCGAATTTCTCCTTATAGAAGAACCGAATTCCTCCTTATAGAAGAGCCTTATAGGAGAACCGAATTTCTCCTTATAGAAGAACCAAATTTCTCCTTATAGAAGAGCCTCATAGAAGAATCGAATTTCTCCATATACGTAGAAGAGCCTTATAAAAGAATATAATTTCTTATAGAAGAACCGAATTTCTCCTAATAGAAAAAGCCTTATAGAATACCGAATTTCTCCTTATAAAATAGAAGAACCGAATTTCTTCTTATAGAAGAGCCTTATAGAAGAACCGAATATCTCCTTATAGAAAAGCCTTATATAATAACCGAATTTCTCTTTATAGAGGAACCAAATTTCTTCTTATAGAAGAGCCTTATAAAAGAACCGAATTTCTCCTTATAGAAGAACCGAATTTCTCCTTATAGAAGAACCTAATTTCTCCTTATAGAAGAGCCTTATAGAAGAACTTAATTTATCCTTATAAAAGATACTTATAAAAGAGACTTATAAAAGAACCTTATAGAAAAATTGAATTTACAACTTTTTCCCGATGAGTGCATTTTTTTGTTAGCAGACTATTTTTTAGTTACAACTTTTTCCCGATGAATGCATTTTTTAGTTAGCAGTATGCGCGGTTTACACTTGAACTTAGCAACGCTATTTTAATCTCCCTGTCAGTATCTTTGCTTGTTACTTATTTTGCTTTGACTCTCTCAACCAGTTGTGAATCGTGAAGGCATGCATGCAGCGTGATTCAGAAAACTGCCCGTTAGCACTGCGTACCTCATGTTAGAAGAAAGAGTAAAAGAAAATGTAATAAATGTTTTCAATTGTTACTGAAATTTTCTTATTACTGCAGTATGGTAAATAAGAATATTCTCAGCAGCCGTAAGAACCGGGAGTAGGAAAAGTAAACTGTTTTGATTATGGCTGATAGTTCATTGTAAACTCCGTTTAGTTTAAGTCAGCGGTCTTCAAAGTCTGGTCCGCGGACTCCGGGGTCCCTGAGACCTTTTCAGGTGGCCCGCGTGGTCACAATTGTTTTCATAACAACATTAAGACATTATTTCTCTTTTTCACTCGCAATCTCTCACGAGTGTACAATCGAGTATTTCAGTGGCTACACAACGTTTGATGATGTCATCACTCTGACAGCTAGTGAAATGTATGCTTGTGTAATCTCGAGTTTTCGAGATTTTCTAAGGTAGTAAATATGTTTTCAAAGATACTTTCAGTTTGTTCTCAGTACTTCTTCTGTGATCTTTCCAGCTGATGAAATCGGTGGTGATATCAACGAATGTGGTTTTTAACATTGCATAATTAAATGTGTCAACATTTGGAAGATTCGCATAACTCACAGAGCAAATATTTTCCCAATGACCAATGTATGATGGTACAGAATCATGCATGGGTAAAAATCCGTTACAAAACCAAGTAGAACAATGGAATTTAATGTAACAGAGTACGAAAAGTTCTTTAATGTGGTTTCAGATTCCATATTGCAACTAACCTTTAGAAAACCACCATTTTTCCAGTTTCAGGCGTAGTATCAAGCAATTTAGTAAAATCATGCAATGCATTGATTATGATACGCTTTCCAACATACCAGAAATCATTACTCAAGTTATGAGGATAATGGCTGTAGAATAAATCTCGCTCCTATGACCTGACCTTTGACTCCATTTTGATGATATTCAACAGAACCGGTAAAGTATACTTCCGGAACAACATGATAAAGTTTTTTCTCAATCGAAGCATTTTTACGTAAGTTATAACGCATAAGGCCGATGGAATGGATCCCGATTCTATGTCCTGACCTTTGATCCCATTTGGTCCATTTTCAATAGGGTTCATCCCCAGGTAGTTCCCTACCACATACTAAAATTTCATCGAAATCGAACCATTTTTACGTAAGTTATGACGCATAAGGGCAATGGAATGGATCCCACTCTATAACGAAGTAAATTTCTCCGTCATTTTTATCCGCGCCGGGGTTCGAACCCGGGTCCACTCATTCCGGAATAAGTTGCTCTACCAATTAAGCTACGCGGACATTTTATTCTGATTCCTATCTGCCTTTATGTCGTGTGCGTCCTTCTGGCAGGTACGTCACATCTCCTGGTACGTTACATCATCTTCCCCTTATTATTTTTTTTTTTTTTTTTATTTTTTTTTTGTCGAAGTGCTGGAGAAAGGATTCTCTTATTTTTCCTATCTCGCGGTGTGGAAATAACATCACACCAATGCGAGATTTTGAACGGTCGGGTCATCCGGATAGTTCGGGCGCCATTATAACGAAGTGAATTTCTCCGTCATTTTTAGTCTACGCCGGGGTTCGAACCCGAGTACGCTTATTCCGGAATAAGTTGCTCTACCAATTAAGCTACGCGGACATTTTATTCTGATTCCTATCTGCCTTTATGTAGTGTGCGTCCTTCTGGCAGGTACGTCACATCTCCTGGTACGTTACAACTCCTATACCGTGACCTTTGACCCTATTTCGTCCATTTTCAATAGAGTTCGTCCCCAGGTGGTTCTCTACCACATAATAAAATTTCATAGAAACCGAACCATTTTTACGCGAGTTATCGTGCGGACAGACGGACAAAGCTGGAACATATACGCTTCTTCAACCTACGGTTGGAAAGCGTAAAAAAAGCAATTAACTGAAAAGGCATGGCTATATGAGGGCCTTAGAAGACGGATTTTGCAAAATCTTTTGCAGGAAACTTCATATGAAACTGGTTGAAGAAATAGCCAGGACGTTTAATGGCAGCTTTGAATGAAGTATTAAAAAGAAGAGCAATTTTTTTTCCCGCGGTTTTATGTCATAAATACCTGATGCGGGAAGGCAGCTATGGCAGAGAACTTGATGCCACTTTTCACAGTCATAGCAATAATTCCTATACGTACATATTCATAAGAGAATGTGTAAGAAATATCTGTTTGAAATTTTTGTACCAATGAGGATAAGGTGTTATGTGTATTACAGTTGTTTGCACATAACTACGCATTCTTCAGAATATATAATTAATTAAAAGGTGTTCTACGCGGAGACGTAAAACCAGAGACCTTGGGGTTTTTTTTTATAACAGAGTCAAGTGAGAAAGCTTTTACTAAGTGCAAAATAACGTGGCATTATGTAAATTGTTATTTTTTTTTAAATCAAGAGTATATATTTTAAGTAGTTTTACATCTTTGTACCGCAGTTTTTAATTACTACTTATTTTTTTGCTTACTTATGTCCTGTATTTTCGTACAAATCGGAAAAGGTCATTAGACACTGTCATACGGCAGTTACATGTTTTGTGCGTGTGATCGTGAGGCATTTCAAAGAGGCTGGCCTTAGCTATCTAGAAGAATAAGATTTTCAGGATGTGATTAACTTTGGCGTAATTTCTTTGTAGTACTTTCCATTAGTGCAAAACAAAGGCAGTAATTTCAATTATCACGTGAACATTGTGCTTTATGCAATAAAATGCAATAATTTTGGTTTTATGAAAACTACCCGTAAGATCCAAATAATTTTAATTATCGAAACGCCCATAAAACCTAGTTATTAATATGGAATTTTAAAATTTCAGTAAATGAGAGCTAATAGATTTCCGCAAAAAGGCCTCAAAGATACTGTTAGCGGGAACCGAGTTTTTCCGGTATACCAATGGCAGCAGATTGAATGCAGAAGCAGATATGAGAATCCATCTGTCTTCTATACGTATTAAGCGAGACATTAAAGATATCTGCAAGAATGCAAAGCAGTGCCACTCTTCTCATTTTTTGTTTTTTCGGTTTGGAAAACAATATTATTTTTCACGAAAAAAGTTTTTTTTGTAAACATGTATTGGGTTCATTATTGTTGTTTTAAAATAAATGAATAAAAATATTTTAAAGATTTCTTAGTTTTAAATTCTAACGGAGTAAATATCGAAAAATAAACCCAATAAATAAAATCTCTTTGCGATCCTCAGTAATTTTTAGGAGTGGGGTCCTGAGATCAAAAAAATTGAGAACCGCTGGTGTAAATTGTCGGTAATCATCCAACATTTCACCTTCGCAGGAAGTTGGTCGAACCAATATTTTGATTTTTACAGGATTTTTGTTTTATCTCTACAGAGACACGTTAATCTATGCTAAAAAAAAAAAAAAAAAGGGCTCTTTGAGGTAAAGTCCGCGTGTTTGAACATTTGGGGCTGTGATTTGTTGACTGTCGTAGAGAATTCAGGAACAATGGGTGACTGTCTAAGCTTCTGAATAAGTGGCAAATTCGTGTCACTTCGTGTGCGTTCTGATTTTGGAAGTAAAGCTGTATTTCCACGATGAGACCCGGAAATGACTTTAGCTGCCAGGAAATTTCAGTGCGATTCTTTAACAATGGTGCAACCTTTAATAACGAATTAACTTTTTAATTACTTCTCTTATCACACCACGGAATCTATGATTCGTGATGAAATAGGAATTTTAATCCGAATGAAAATCGTATCGAATACATTTGAATTTATTTTAATGTCCATGCATGTTTATATTTATTGAAATTTTAATATGTGCATTAGTCTTTGAATATACACGGTCGAGTCACATTATTGTGACCACCAGCTAATATCCAGTAACCGCCTGGTGCAGCGCGAACAGCAGCTAGTCGGGCTGTGAGTGACTGAATAAGGTGCTGGAATTGTTCACGGGGATGTAGAGCCAAGTTGAATGCAGTCCATCTGACAGCTGCTGGAGGGTGCGTGGTAGAGGATCCACAGAGCGAACAACACGATCGAGGTGGTCCCACAGATGCTCAATTGGGTTTAAGTCTGGCGAATTAGGGGGCCAGAGAAATACTTTGAAGTCCTCATTGTGCTCTTCCAGCCACTCTCGGACATTTCTAGCTGTGTGAGACGTCGCATTGTCATGCTGGAAGATCCCATCAGCTCTAGGGAAGACAATCAGCATGTATGGATGTACGTGGTTTGTAAGGTTGGATTCATAACGAATTCGGTCCATAGTGCCTTCCACAGGTATGAGTGAACCCAGAGAATGCAAGGGAAACATTCCCCAGACCATAACGCTGCCCCCAGCAGCTTGCATTCTTCCAGCAGTGGTTGCAGAGTGTTTGTTCTCCGATGTTTCTCGCCTTATACGCCAACGTCCATCCATTGGATGAAGCAGAAAATGTGACTCATTGGAGAAGGCAATCCTTTGCCAATCAGCGGAGGTCCAATTCCGATACTGCGGTGCAAATGTGAGCCTTTTCTGCCGATGCACCTTCGTTAGCATAGGTGCAGTGACCATCTGTCTGCATCGGAGACCCGTACGCAGCAGGGTTCGCTGAACTGTCGTTTCAGACACACTTCCGGTAGCCCCCTGGTTCAATCAGCCAGTGAGTTGCTCCACTGTAGCGTGTTCATCGGCCCTCACGCTCCATTGAAGCCGACGTTCACTTCTCACATCAACGGCACGTGGTGCTCCGCAGTTTCCTTATCGCTTATTCGCAGTCGTGCCATTTCTCCAATTACGATGCACTTTAACCACAGCAGCACTCGAACAGTTCACAAACTGCGCTGTTTCAGAAATACTGCCACCATGGGTCCGAAAGCCGATAATTATCCCTTTTTTTGCAAATCTGATAAATCGCTCGTTTTATCCATGACAGCAACGAGTGATATGTATTCAGAATGCCTACATCACACCTTATATACCCTCCAAGCCAGTTCACAACACGTTTCTTCTTTCATTGGCTACGCGCTCTTGTCGTCAAAAGTAGGAGGTGGTCACAATAATGTACTTGACTGTGTATAAAACGTGCATGTGCTTTGCTTTCAAAACGATGAATTTCATTTGTAATTGTTTGATTTGATTACCTTGTCTATGTCCTTTCGAGAACGCTCACAAGAATCACGTGGCACGTGTGACGTACTGCAGAGGTGACGCACATGCCAAAACATCAGGTAGCAGTGATAAGGCCTTGCCGGCGTAGCTTAATTGCGGAAGTATTAGGCTCCGGAACAGAATGATGTGGGTTTGATTTTGCTACCGGCAAATTTGAGTTTCACAGTGGCGCCCGAACGTAAAATGGCCGTTAGTTTCTTTGAAAAATATGTGATGTTCCTTCCACACATCGTTTGGAATTAATGAGAATTTTTCCTTCGCTTCGAAAAATATGTGATGTTTCTTGCACACATCGGCTGAAATTAGTGGAGGGGGGCATGTGACGTGCTACAGAGGTGACGCACATGTGAAGGTTGCAAGTAGCTGTGGAAAGCCCTTCCCGGTGTAGCTTAATTGAGAAAACATTCGCCTCCGGAGCAGAAGGATGTGCGTTCGACTGCCGCCTCTAGCAAATTTTGCAAAACTTGAGCGCTCACAACATTTTACTAAGAGTTATAACAATTTCTTTTCTTTTCGTATCTCTCTTTTTCCTTTCGTGAAAAGTGTCTTCAAAAGTTCTTAAACGGCGCACTTCAAGTGTTATGAATGTATCGTTCTGCAGATATCATCATCATCATTGTCAACCATTATCAATCCACTGCTGGACGAAGGTCTCCCCAAGTTTCCTCCACAACGGTCTGTCTTGTGCCAGTCTCCTCCATGTCACTCCCGCATATTTACGAATTTCATCCACCCATCTCCCATGTGGTCTTTTTCTGGGTCTTTTCCTGTCCCTTGGAATCCAATCTAAAATTTCGGCTGTCCATCTATGGTCTGTCCTTCTGGCAGTATGTCCAGCCCATTGCCATTTCAGGGATTTAACTCTGATCATGATGTCTTCCACTCTCGTCATTTTTCGGATCCACGAGTTCCTCTTCTTATCTCTCCTGGTTATACCAAGCATGCACCTCTCCATGCTTTTTTGAGTTGTCTGCAGCCTTTGTATGTCTCTTTTAGTTAAGGTCCACGTCTCTGTACCATACATAAGCACTGGAAGGATGCATTGATCAAACACTTTTCTTTTAAGACATAATGGCATATTGCTCTTGAAAATTATGCTGTTTCTTCCAAAAGCTCTCCAGGCAAGTTTTGTACGCCGATTAATTTCTTCATCAATGTGACCCTCACTTGATATCTGCTGTCCAAGATAAACATACGTATCTGTTATCTCCAGTTTTTCTCCATCAATCGATAAATCTTCATTTCTTGTAAAAGCATTGAACATCACTTTTGTCTTCTGAAAGTTCATTTTTAATCCCACTTCTTTACTGTTGTCAGCAAGTTCCTGGATCATACTCTGCAGCTCTGATGGGGTAGTTGCAGAAATGACTACGTCATCAGCAAAACAAAGGTGGGTTAGATAATCTCCATTAATCTTTATCCCTTTGTTTTCCCAGTTCAGTGATTGAAAGACATTTTCCAATGTGGCATTAAAGAGCTTCGGAGATATGGTGTCACCTTGTCTCACTCCCTTTCCAATTTTTTGATATATTGTCTAGTTATAATACTACAGCTTTGGGCCATCTTATATTTGCGTCTAAGATTTGTTTATCGCCCATACGTCTGACACCCGCTGGGGTATAAAAAATGTAGTTTGAAGCCCCGATGGACAAGTGATCAGAGGTGCAGGTTTCTGACCAGTCGATCGAGCTAGGCCTGGGTTCAAGTCTCGGATGACGGCATGGATAGTGTGCTTTGAAACTAGTGGCCCCAAATTACGTAGGGGCGACTGCTATTATTTTACGAGTAAGGTCGTAGCTACCGAAGGGCACGGAGGGAGGTTTCTATCCCATAATGGTCATATTAGGGGCTTAAATTTAGGCTCTGATAGCGTGAAAAGTAGAAACGATCAACGTATGAATAAATTTACTGAAAGTTGTAACTAAGAAAGAAAATTATACACTTCTGTATTTTCTTTTTCGAAACTTTAGTTATCCGCATATAGTATTCTGTACAGCTAACCATGGTACAGAGTAACCTAGTATGTGTGGACTCTTCATATGCACGAAAGGAATTGTCCGAAACAGCTGAGAGAGGCATATAGAATAATACGTAGATATATCTATCCACTGTGACTTTTCCGAATACGTCCTGGAAATGAGGACCTAATTATCAGGTCCACAAAGGTATCTGCCGTTTTTCGAGGGAACAAAAGAAACACCTTGTAATGATTGAATTTGCGGAGAGATGGTGTTCTGCCGCGGTATATCGTCTGCTGAAATCCCAAGATGCCGTGCGCATTATATGATTTAGATAAGTGAGCAGTTTGGTATCGAGAGCCGCAGATAGACTAGTGGTCAACGTTCGTGACTGCCAAGGAGGAACCTCAGATTCGATCCCAGGCAGATACGAACGCCGTCGGACCACGAGTATTGGCCCCTCAGTAATAAATAAAGACATCTCCCCCCCCCCCCTTCTTACTTCGCTTCCGTGTCACTTTCCTATCGGACACTCTAGCCCAAATCTACTAGATTCCTATTTCTAAGGGTTGTTTAAGACCTGGGGTTAGGCACTCCCTTCGTAAAATCCTCTACGTATGATCTGATCTGATTTGAGTTTGGTAGCAGAAAAGCGTTCGATTACAATTTGCGGTATCAATGGAGATTATTCGTGGGTGTTTGTTATGCAAATTTAAACTCGGTTCTTCTGCTGCAGAAACAACTAGTCGCATTTGCCGCTAGAGGGTGTAAATGCAGATGATATCGAATTCAAAATACATTTTATTCCATATATTTTCTTCTAAACATCCCATTGAAAACATTATTTTACCATTCTATTCCATTTATGCGAAGACTATTTCAGGTATAATCACTTTTTAAAGTTACGCATAGATTTTCCGATAGGGGGCGTAAAAGTAAATAACGTTTTACCCGATATCTCTACTTCTAAAACTCCGATTTGAAAAACTTTTTTTTCAGCGGATACAGCTCCCGATGCGAAACCTTTTGCATATATTTTCTAATTTTTGGTAAACAGTGGTTTGACTACCAGGTGGCGTAAGACTTAACTTCCGCTTCGGATGTATTTGCTGCAAAATCTAAGCTTCTAATGTCTCGACTGAAAAAAATTCGTTTGTGGACCGATACTTCTAACGTCGATAACCTTTTTGGAATATTTTCTTCTTAAAATAATGCATGGTTTCTCCACTAGGGAACGTAGATGTATATCTTATTTTTGTCATTATCTCTACTTCTAAGAGTCCAATTTGAAAAAATTCCTTCTTTGTTGGATATCGTTTCCGGTGCGAAATGTTTTTCATGTAATTTCAAAATTTTTAAGTTACTCATAGACTTTCTGCTAGGGGGCGTTAAAGTAAATCGCGTTTCCCCCGTTATTTCTGTTTTTAAAATTCCGATTAAAAAAATGATTGCTGTATCGCACACAGTTCCTGATGGGAAATGTTTTTCATATAATTTCTAATATTTGGCAAAGAATGGTTTGGCCACCAGGGGGCATATATATTAATTTCTACTTCTGAATATTAATTTCTACTTCTGATGTGTTTGTGGCAAAATCTGAGCTTCTGAAAGCACGACTGAATTTTTTTTTTTTTTTTTCCTGGACCAGTACCGCTCACATCGAAAAAACTTTTGAGAATACTTTCTTCTTAAAATAAGGCATGTTTTTTCCGCCAGGGGGCGAAGATAAATATCCTATATTTGTCCATTTCTCTGCTTCTAAAAGTCCGATTTGAATTTTTTTTTCATTGTTGGAGAGGGTTTTCGCTGCGAAATGTTTCTCATATAATTTCAAATTTTTCTTAACGCACAAGTCTGCAACCATTGAGCATAAATTCACGATTTGGTTTGCAGCAATATCTGCGGGATTAAAAACCCGACTGAAGAACTTCTTTTTTCATTCAGATACTATTTTTTCCCGTAGCTGTTCCATTCACTTTGAATAGCTTTGATAAATTTAATTCGCGTCTGAACGGATTCAAAAGACGTGCTCATAACACCCGATAATTCGGTACCATCTTTTCCGTTTTTTAGTCTTTTTACGTTTACATAGTTTTGGATCTACCTTTCCTGTACGCAATTTTGGTTAATTGTAGACGCATATATACGCTGGTGTGCCATCATGTCGTTGTAAATCTGCCTGTCGTTTACAGCAGGAGCGCAACCACAGGGAGTGCTCACAGAGCTTGAGTCCACACCAGGAGTGCTATTTCGTGTTCCTCTTCTTTCATAAAACTGAACAAATTTAACACCGCTTAGAACAACCCAAAATTTACCCAAATATATATATTAAAAAAATGATCAACACATATTTATACCTAGCTTACGGTTTGTACTCTTTGAAACAGCCTCCCCTTCCCCCTTATAAGCGTTGGTGCTTATTGCTGTGATGCCTTCACGCAGTTGTTTTAAGTACACAATGCATGCAGAAGGGAATGCCCCGACCCCAGAGGATTCAGTTATAGGGCTGAATACATTGCTTGTCGCTTGTCGAATGTTTCAATTTACATCAGCAGATGAACAATACGCTTGGGAATTTTATTGTTTTACAATCAACATATATAGGCGCCGACAAGTCAAAAGCTCATCGCAACTTTGGAAGTTTTGGATATTTTCCTCAGATGTCCTTCTCAGTAGTCATACTGGAAGCACACGCAGGAGCAGTATAAGCCTGGTGTGAATTCTTCTTCCTTTGATTCTCGTGCTGCTTTCGAAAAGAAACTATTTCCTTTTCAGTTGCAAATTTTTTAGCACGTCTTTTGTAAAAAGAAGATCATGCTTATGTTATTGGCTTGTCCGTCTGTGGGCACCATATTTCTACAACTGTTACTCCGATTTGAAAAATTCTTTTTGCATTGGAAAGCTTTAAACATGCGAATGATGATCCTTTATTTCCTTTTTTTTTTTTTTTTTTTTTTTTTTTACAATATACAATTTTGCCGCTAGAGCGCGTAAATGCAGGTGATATTGAATTCAAAATACATTTTATTCCATATATTTGCTTCTAAACACCCGATTGAAAAAATTATTTTACCTTTCGATTCCATTTATGTCGAAGAGTATTTTAGATATAATCACATTTTCAGGTTACGCATAGATTTTCCGCTATGGGGCGTAAAAGTAAATACCTTCTAAAACTCCAATTCGAAAACGTTTTTGTTCGGCGGATACAACTACTGATGGGAATTCTTTTGCATATAATTTCTAAGTTTTGGTAAAGAACGGTTTGGCCACCAGGTGGCGTAAGGGTTAATTTCTGCTTCTGATGTATTTGCCTCAAAAACTGAGCTCCTGAAATCCCTATTCAGAAATTTCTTTCGTAGACCGATGCTACTCACGGCGATAAACCTTTTCGTAATACCTTCTTCTTAAAATATTTCATGGTTTCTCCGCCAGGGCGCGTAGATGTATATCTTATTTTTGTCAGTATCTCTGCTTCTAATGGCCGATATGCAAAATTCCTTCTTTGTTGGATAGTTTCCTGTGCGAATTGTTTTTCATATAATTTCAAAATTTTTGAGTAAGACTTTCAGCTAGTGGGCGTTAAGTTAAATTTCGTTTCCCCCGATATTTCTGCTTCTACAACAAAACTCCGATTTAAAAAATTCTTCCTGTATCGCATTCAGCTCCTGATGAGAATTGCTTTTCATATGATTTCTAATATTTGGTAAAGCATCGTGTAAGTGTTAATTTCTGCTTCAGATGCATTTATTTGCCTCAAAATCTGAGCTTCTGAAATCTCGATTGAGGAAATTCTTTCGTAGAGTGATGCTACTCACGTCGATAAACCTTTTTGGAATATTTTCTTCTTAACATTTTCATGGTTTCTCCGAAAGGTGGGCGCTGATGTGTATCTCATTTTTGTCAGTATCTCTGCTTCGAATGGCCGACTTTTTTTTTTTTTTTTGAAAAATTCTTTCTTTGTTGGATAGCGTTTCGCTGTGAAATGTTTCTCATATACGCTGCTGGCCACCCAAAATGCAACACCAAGAAGGAAGCATCCGATTGGCCTAAAATTCGCAGCATGCGTCGCCCGCGAGAAGACATGCAAACCATTAGCATTGCAGGGCATATGCAAATCATGTGCGCCCGACACGTCACCGAGAAGCACTATAAGGAGTCTGCACAGAAGGCGGGGTGTAAGTAGTGGAAGTGTGTTGTGCTGCCGGACCTGTGCGTGGGAAGCTTCCTGATGCCTCGTCGCAGCATACAGCAGTCATTCCAGCACGTTTCGAAGTTTGCCAGAGGACGAATAGTAGCTTATCGCCACAGCAGTTTATCGTACCGAGACATCGGCGCCCATGTGACACGACATCCAGCCACAGTGAGGCGAGTATGGATTCGGTGGGTGCAGGAGGGACGGACGGACCGACGTGAGCGATTGCCGCAGCCGCGGCACCCCACCGAGCAGGAGGACCGGCATGTTGTGCGGCGGGCATTGACGGCTCGCAACGCCACATCACGAACGTTTGCGCAGGAATTAGAGTGTGTTGCGCAACAACCTTTGTCAGCACGTACCGTTCGGCGTCGTCTGCAGGAGCGGGGACTTGTCGCACGGCGCCCATTGCTCCGATTACCATTGACGTTACACCACCGGCGAGTGCGGCGGCAGTGGGCCGTTGAACGCCGCACCTGGATTATGGAATGGCACGACATTGTCTTCTCTGACGAATCCCGCTTCTGCCTGTAATACCACGATCGTCGGATCCGCCTGTGGCGGCACCGCGGCGAAAAACTGTATGACGCTTGCATTATGCATCGCCATACCGGTCCATCGCCTGGCGTTATGGTTTGGGGCGCAATTCGATATGACACCTGCACCCCTCTGGTACACATCGCTGGTACACTCAACAGCCACCGCTACATCTCCGACGTTTTGGAGCCTGTAGTCCTCCCTTACCTGCAGAACCTGCCAGCGGTCACGTTTCAACAGGACAATGCGCGCCCGCACGTGGCACGCATCGTTCCACAATTCTTCGCGGCCCACCAAGTTTCACTGCTGCCGTGGCCCGCCTGTTCTCCCAATATATCGCCCATCGAACACGTCTGGTCGCTGATCGGGAACAGAGTGGCCCGGCAGGCACCACCCGCGGCTACGTCTGATGAACTGTGGCAACGTGTGGAAACAGCCTGGACCGAGAGAACCCAAGCCCACATCCAAAGCCCTTTTCGTTCGATGCCGCGGCGTGTAGCGGCCGTAATTGCCAGCCATGGGGGCCACACAAACTATTGATGTCTGCGCGTTCCGCAAGTCGCACGGGCCGTAAGGTCAATCGTTTCATCTTCGTATCTGTTGTTATGTGTCCAGTAAATCTGGCTTTGCTATCTCGTGTCATTCTTGGTGTTGCATTTTGGGTGGCCAGCAGTGTAATTTAAAATATTTCTTAATGCGCACGTCTGCAACCAGACGGCGTGAGTTTGTGATTCCGTTTACTGCAATATCTACGGGATTAAACACCCAATTGAAAAACTTCTTTCTTCGGTCAGATACTATTGTTTTCCATACCGATTCCATTGACATTGAATATTTTTGATAGATTTAATTCCCGTCAGAACGGATTCAAAGGACGTGCTCATTACACCCGAGAATGCGACGTCATCTTTCTTGTTTTTCTTTTGCAGTGCATCCACCTGAACAGTAATAAGGAAAACCCAAACGAAATTACACCATACTCATACTTTCAGAAGAAAAATATTTTACTGTACTCGTCCTCCATGATTTTTGAGATACAGGTGCCTAACAGAGTGAAAAATGAGGAGGTAAAAATAAATTTAAGTTATATGTTTTGATATATCTACGAGTAAAACGTAACACAAAGTACAGTATTTCAAGATCTTTAAGATTTAATTTTCGCTTCCAGTTTTAGTGATAAAATTTCTCTTAGTAGTAATAATAAGAATAGTCAACATACCTCTTTGGCATAGCCGTGCCCAACACGTGCGACATCCAGAAGACGCACGGAGAGAAGCTGTCAAAATATAATTACCTAAGATACGAAGTCAAGGAAATGTGGCATATGGAGAAATTCACCACCGTCCCCATGGTAATATCAGCCACATTAGTTGTACCTAAGACCATTCACAGCTGTATACAAACACTAGACCTTTAATCTAACAACTACATGGAACTACAGAAGACAGCTATTCTAAACACTTGTGGGATAGTAAGGAAATTCCTGGACAATTGAGAGAAAAGAAATACCACTTCCCAGAATTGGTACGTCGTACCCGTCCCAGAAGGAAGAGAAAAACCTCAGGAAGAGGTGGAATCATCTCTATTATTTAATAATAATAATAATAATAATAATAATAGCGTGCCATTGTTTTTATCTGTTTCGATTGTAATCGAGCGGCCAATCTGACACACTGGCTCTCTGCTCACAAAGCATGCTGGTTGCGCCGCTGATTTAGTACGTTTACATATTTGTAGATCAGCTATTTGCTTCCATGCCTTTACACAGTGAATCTATCTTTCGTTCCTTTTTGTTTTAAACTTGTTTTTCCTGCATATGTTTCGCTGTTGCAGATGCTCCTTTTTGTACGCGTTAACAAAACTGTAGATCCGTTATTTGCCTGCAGACTTTACGATGATTGTGGGGTTAAAACCCTTCTGAACACCTGTAAATGTACCTGTAGGTTATACCTTTTTACATAGTTATATATATATATATATTCCTTTCATTTGTGCATTTTTTATGCGTGGCCGTTTCAGTATTTTCTTCTTATATGCTCCTTCGTTTTGCGAACTTCTTCTTATTGGTACGTTGCTTTACGTTCAATTCTTCACTCAGCTGTCATTTTATCCATAACCTGTAGTGCAGTTTTGTTGTGGTTAATGGAGGTGGTTAACCCGCATTCGTTTTGCTGACGGCATACTCATATTTACAAGTACTCCCTCAGAACTGCAATGTGGGAGATGCCATTTTAATGTGAACTTAAAAAAATCTGTGTACTGTTACGGGGATTTTGGTATTAATTTATTTTCATGTAAGGTCAGCCGGCAAGAGAGTGCTCGAGGAGGCTTTCAAAGTCGGAATCGGTAATTAGAGTCGTAAAAATGTGTTTCCCACGGAATCGTTCTTTGAATGCAAAAGCCGCTTTAGAAAAATTAAGTGCTTAAATCGTTTTGTTGGCATGGGTGCATTCATGTGCATTGTCATCATTAAAGTGATCGGGACGGCTAAATTGTTTTATTGCAACAGAGGTGTACGTCGCTTCTACCCGTTGGGCGTGGACAGACACAGGGGTCAGAGAGCGAGAGAGAGAGAGAGAGAGAGAGAGAGAGAGAGAGAGAGAGAGAGAGAGATTCCAGGAAGAGGACAGAGATCCAGAGATGGCGGGCGTGATGATGGGAGAAGAAGCATATAGAGAAGTAATATGAGATGTGTGGAAATAGATGGTAAATACGGAAGAGCGAACAATCCAGGAATAAAACAGGCAGCGAGAGGACAGAAATATCAAGTAATAATTTTCATCTAAGATCAATCCGGAACAAGCTGCACGTATGACAAATAAGTTTATAAACTATTTAAGACTACAAACTTTCTCAACTATTCATTTACTTCGTATTTTCCGCTGTAAGTTGCAACAAGACATAAACAATCGGACTCCGAAATAACATCATAATAGTACAATGTTTTTACAAGTACTGAAGATTGAAAGACAGGAGCATATTTAGAAGCAGTCGATGCCTACACTGCTTGAGCAACAGATGTCAAGAGAGGGCCTCATTGTAGAAGAGATTAATAGGCTTATAAAATGGGGTGAGGCTGATAAAACTGGGCTGAATGCATGCGGAAGAACGGCTCTATTTTCATAAACATAAAATATTTTAAGATGTTAGTTTATGTGTTTTCAGATTGGTTGTTGTAACAATAGTCTCTTAAATACTAAGCGCTTAAACAATTAATAAAACGGCCAGAGTTCATTTGACTGAAAAGAACTTTTGTATGAACTTCAAGTCCTTTTTATTTCCCGGTAACATCTCGAATAACTGCTTGCAGACACAAACCCACGATAACATCAAAAATTTATCTATTATCATGAGATAATACTTTAACACTTTTTCGGCTTACAGATGATCTTTGTCTCTAGCAATATCAAGATAGAATGCAGTCCTACTTCAAGCAGTATGGCGTTTTAAGTGCACACGCACCAGCCCATTTCTTTACACTGTTGTGGCTTTTAATTTATCTTTTACTCACTGTCAGCCGATGTGGAAAGGTATGAAGAAATTCGGATGTATGTAAAAATACCCCCGGGAAAAAATACCCCCTGAGAAAATACCCCTGAAAACTGAAAAGCGGAAAAAATACCCCCGGAAGAAATACCCCCAGAACAAACGGTTCACTGTAAACTGCCACACATCTTCATCAACTTGGCTACAAAAGTTCAAAGGGGGGGGGGGGTCTATAAAGATTGCCGTTTCTGAGACTATATTAAGAACTGAATTGGGAACCCCAAACGAATTTCGCGAAAACGTTCCATGTAAGCCAAGCTAGAATTGTACTTAAATTTGAAGAAATAAATTGCCGAGGATACGAGGTACACTTGGTTGGGGAGGGGGGAGTGCTCTACCCTGAACTTCCGTAATATTATATTCTGGGCCGCTGGAGTCTGCCAGTGTATCCAGGAAGTTCCCCTTGAAGTGTCCGCGAGGTCCATGAGCTTTGGGGGGAGGGTCTTTCCCCCAAAATGTTAAAATGGACGTAGAGCTGTAGACATTAGTACCATGCTTTATATAATGATTTGTACACGACCATGAATTTTCAGGAGGGTGGTGTAACCCCCCCCCCTAGTTTCTAAGAGCTATTCAGGGGTAACATCGAGGATACACTGACCTACTCTAGAGGTCCAGAATATAAAATTGCGGAAGTTGGGGTTAGAGCCCTCCAAACCAAGCACCTCGTATCCCTTTCACAGGCTTCACGAAATTTCTGGGGGAGGGGGAAGGGCATACATAGTTTGCCATTAAACACAACATGAAGCATAGAAATTGCCACCAAATCCCTTACCTTGAACACTTGTCTGCGCTCTTAGAAACTTGGCGGAGGGTGAATTCACCCCACCCTCCTGAAAATTCGTGGTCGTGTACAGAATCATTATGTAAAGCATGGTTCTAATGTTTACAGCTCTACGTCCATTTTAACATTTTGGGGGACACCCCCCCCAGCTCACGGACCTCGCGGGCGCTTCAAGGGGAACAGCCTGGATAAACTGACAGACTCCAGCTGCCCAGAATCTAATATTACGGAAGTTGGGTGTTGATCCCCCCCCTCCCCAAGTGTACCTCAGTTCCTCGGCAATTTATTTCTTCAAATTAATGTACAATTCTCGCTTGGCTTACATGGAACGTTTTTGCGAAATTCGTTTGGAGTTCCCAATTCAGTTCTCAATATAAGCCCAGAAACGGGGCAATCTTTATACCCCCCCCCCCTTGAACTTTTGTGGCCAAGTTGCTGAAAGATGTGTGGCAGGGTTGCCTGTAAATTGCCACACTGGAACACTGCCACATATCAGTGTTCCTGTGTGGCAGTTTACAGTGAACCGTTTGTTCTGGGGGTATTTCTTCCGGGGGTATTTTTTCCCTTTTCCCAGGGGGTATTTTTACCGTTTACCAAGAAATTCGAAGGTTTTGACGTACCGTTCATAAATAAATATAACGAAGCAGTAACATAATTTACATAAGAACAAAAACTCAAAAACAAAGGTTAATTTACAGATATAGATAGGAAGCAATTTACTATTATATCTTGACAGAAAATTGCTTAATCATTGCATCCTTCCAATTCTTACTAATGGATAAGAGACAAAGATATTTATTGAAAAAAAAAAAGAAAAAAAAAGACCTACAGTGACTACGGAAAACTCGGAGGAGAATGGCGAAATGTATGCGTCGTGTAACCAAGAAATATACGAAAAGGAACTCGTGGATCTGAAAATGACAAGAGTAGATTACATCAAAACTAAAGATCCTCAAAGAACCAACCGCTGTTGGACAACTGAACTACTAAACTGGATATCAAGAGGCAGCAGGA
This sequence comes from Macrothele yani, assembly GCA_039090855.1. Taxonomy (NCBI): domain Eukaryota; kingdom Metazoa; phylum Arthropoda; class Arachnida; order Araneae; family Macrothelidae; genus Macrothele; species Macrothele yani. Next base: position 95,769,457 of record CM077007.1, on the reverse strand, counting down.
GAAGACCCAGAAGAAGTCTACGTAGGAGATGGTTGTAGGAAATTTAAAAGCATGCCAGAATGAAATGGAAGAGAATTTCTTAAGACAGAGAGTTTTGTGTATATATTTGAGGCAGCTTCCTTCGTTGCACGATGCTTTAAAACCTTAAAAACTTAAAAGAGTTAAAACCCTCACAAGTCCAAAACGATTTTATTTGATTGCAGAAAACTAAAACATTAAAAGATTAGACCTTTCGGGCTTCCACTAAGTCCATCTTCAGATGAATGAAACAGTAGCACAAAATGGGATAAACTATATAAGTATACATTTGTCAGTGTAACTCATGGTGTAGTAAAACGGGCAGGTTTTGGGTGCGTCGTAGACATAGTAACAAGTTTGTAAGTCCAATAAATCGTTGTCTTATAACGAAGAGACATTTCGGTGGAAATTAAATCAAAGTTATAGCTAAACCAGTCCTGTACACAACTGAAAAAGACTGTTTCAATTAATACAAAAGAAAAATATAACAATTCAAATTGTTTCGTATTTAAAGTCCATATAGTATTAACGCATAAGGGAAGTATAGCCGTTTAAATTGTTTAGTATTTAAAGCTCATGTTGTATAAGGAAAGTTCAAAGACCTTTGATATATTTCACCCGCGTTCCTCTGACGCCTCGAGGAACAATAAACTTACTTAACCTGGGGATGCCTTCGGATCACAACGTATGGACAATAAAATAATCAGAACACTTAGCCCATGTAGTAAGTTCGAGTTGCCTCAGAAAACGCTGTTTACAACTCTACGGATTACCTTTTCCGATAGCATCTTCGAAGATTCCCATGCTGATTGACAAAAGAAAGACCAACTGCTAAATATTCTCTACTATTCCTGGAAACGGATTGATTCTAAAATCTTTTTAAAAACCTTTGTAACATAGTTAAGAGATTAGGTGAGTCCTTCATCCAGCAGTGGATTGAGAATGTTTGTTGTTGTTGTTGATGATGATGATGATATATCTACATGTGCCAGCTAACGTTTACGCAGTTGCAAAGCTGGATTGGTGCGTGATGCCAACCTATAACCCAAACCGTGAAGGGGAAAAAAAGAAAAAAAAAAGTTTTATTGACACAATTCGGTATCTGTCTTTCATTTCCAGATTGCGATTTATTTCGGTGTTGAACGCCGCCATTTGTTTATTCGTTGTCTAATCTTGCAAGAATTGCCTCCGCGGCAAGTTCTGAACTGAAGCAGTAGTATTGCAGTAGCTACCTGAATCCCTTGAGGTTACTTCGTGATTTAGAAGAAGGAAAAGTGCAACAAAGCTCTTTAGTGTAAAAACTAACGTGCGGTACATTAATGTCTCTCTCCCACGACTACCTTAGCCTAATGTTCAGAAAAGCGTCATTTCCAAAATCGCGTCTCTCTCTCTCTCTCTCTCTCTCTCTCTCTCTCTTTCTCCATCCGCAGTTTCCCCACAGCATCTCTCTCGCTCTCGCTGTTCTCTTTCTAAGCGACTATTTGCCTTACAAGCTCTTGATTCCCTACCAGACGGGTGGGTGTTACTTTAGGCCTAATTACATAACTTCCCCCTCTTTTACTCCATCTGAAGGCCTTGTTCCCCCCTTCTAGCGGCTCTCCTCCCTTGAATCCTGCGCTACAAGAGCGCTGATAACCAGTGTAATGGGACTGTGGCACACAAAGTGCTAACGACCGTCGTTGGGGTAATTAGATAGTTGTCGAAACACAAATAAGGCGGTTACGCAGGTCACACCGAGTGATTATTCGAGTCCCTCCCCCACTTCTGTGTCCCAACATGTCCCCCTTTCGCAGGCTGTCCGCTCCTCTCATTTAAGCAAAGGGGAAGGCGTTCGGGGAGTTTAGAATAGCTACGCTGTGTGCGAGTGTAGCAATTGCTAACACTTTCCGATTGTCTTTTGAATCGAGCCAACGTAAGAGCTTCCTCTCGGACTAAATTTACTTGAGAAAGACCTACTCAGCTGCATGTTTATAACATGTATGGCCCGCTAATTGCTCTGTCCGTCATTACACTGCCGTATAAATGGCAGGAACTATTTCCGATATGGGGACTGATAGACGTCCAATGAAATGTCAACGTTAGATGGCTTCCAAATTTACCAAGTCATTTAAAGCTGGAAAACTGTTCGCTTTTGATGGCATTTTCCAGGTAGGGGTTTCCAAAACTTCTCCGTTTTTAGTCCTTTCTCCTGTTATTTTTTAAAGAAAAACATCAACAAAAATATAAAGAATGCCCATTTTTGTTATTCCTCTTTCTTTACCCATCTTATATTCATATACCACTATCTTTGAGAAAAATGTAAACTGCCCAATTTTAGATTTGTTATGAAGAAAATGTATAAATACCTAAATTGACTGCTGTGTGGTTTACAGATTTAAAAGTTAGTCGGTGTGAAGAATGCTTTGAAGCATGGCAGATTTCCTTTAAATATCAAAGTTATGCAGTAACAGATCATGTACTACGATCAAGCTGATTTAAATAAAACACCGCAAATCATCAACTCACCAAAGTGTTCTTTTGTTTATGTTACCCCACTGCGACAGAAATATCTTTCTCGCAAATTTCACAAAGGCCTGATTACATGCTATTTAGAAGCGACGATACAGATCCTTATTTTTGAGTATCATCTACCGCCACATAACTTTGCTTCTTGACGGAAAATATTACCAGACGTCCCACCACCTTTTATAAAACAGATTGGTAGTAACCATGTAATCCTTAATGGCATACAGAAAATTAAAATAAAAAAGAATTAATCAGTGCGCTGACAAAAAAACAACATGATTCTGAATAGTGACAGTGCAAAATGGCATATATCTAGAACATGTTTGTGACTGAAGACATGTTCGATATTGTATCTTTATGCTAAACAAACAGATATTGTGAGGAAGAAACAAATGAATTTGTGATATTAAGCACGATATTAACATGAGATCAGATTATTTAATTTAGCTGTAAGCTCTAACGTAGTACTTTAACATAAGTGTAGATATCCTTGTGTAGTGCAAGGTGTGTTTCCTGAAATTATATCCGGCATGCATTCCTCCTGGGGAGAGAAAAGTTAAGAAACATTTATCGCATATGGAGCAGAGGTTGAAACTCTTAATGTGACATTAGGTGAACAAATCAAACAGAATTTCGTTTCTTACAGGTCAAACGCATTTCGTTTCGTGTCAAAAGGACTGGGACTTGAACGTCATGTCCACGCTTTCCAACCGAAGGTTGAAGAAGCGTATATGCTCCAACTTTATCTGTCCTCACGATAACTCGCGTAAAAATGGTTCGATCTCAATGAAATTATTGTATGTGGTAGGGAACAACCTGGGGACGAACCCTATTGAAAATGGGCGGAATGGGGGAAAGGTCAGGACATAGGAGCAGGATCCATTCCATCGCCCTTATGCGTCATAACTTACGTAAAAATGCGTCGATTGCAACAAAACTTCATCATGTTGTTCTGAAGGTATACTGAACCAATTCTGTTTGATGTATTCGAAATGGGGTTAAAAGTCAGGGCACAGGAGCGAGACTCATTCTATAGCCATTTTCCTCATAACTTGACTAAAAATGCTTCTATTGCGACAAAATTTTAGTATGTTGTTTCGGAGTTATACTGAACCAATTCTGTTGAATATCATCGAAATGATGTCAAAGGTCAGGGCACAGGAGCGATATTTATTTCACAGCCATTATCCTCATAACTTGAGTAATAACTTGAGTTATGATTTCTGGTATGGTGGAAAGCGTATCATAATCAATGCATTGCATGATTTTACTAACTTGTTCAATTATCCTTTTAAACAACGTTTCCCTTTCAGAATGGGGAAAACCCCAGCTCCGTACGAACATACAGCTTCTGTATATCGTCAGCGCTTGATAGTATCACAACAGCACTGCGTCATGTGAAAATGAATAGCTAAAACTGTGTTTGATATTTGTCGAAGAATAGAGTAGAAACAAAATAGATTCACTTAATGTGAAGTGTGTACTATACTTACAGGAAAGTTAACCGGATTATGGAAGTACAGATCGTTACTTAAACTTCATAATATAGTTTCAGTCTAAAAGCTCGTATTCGAACTTGAACTGTGGCTAAAACAGCACATAGTTGTTTTAAACGTTGTGCTTGCGTACATTAAAAAGAACGAAGAACATAGCTGCGATCAGGTTTCTAAAAATATACTCGTACACTGTTAAAAATTTTGTGGTAGGTTGCACCAAAAATTGGTGCTACACGAGCTGCACCACTTTCTGAGAAAAGACACACCACGGTGTGGTGCAAATAGAACCCAATAACCTAGTGAAACCTTGCACCATAGTGTGGCGCAGCCTCGTATTTTAACGTGGTGCAAAGTTGCACTATGTTATTGGGTTCTGTTACGTCTATACACATTCTGAGGAAAGATACACCACACAGTGGTGTATCTTTCCTCAGAAGGTGGTGCAGCTCGTGTAGTACCACTTTTTGGTGCAACCCATCGCAAAATTTTTAACAGGGGTAGATATTCGCGTTTTGTCGCTGTCATTGTCTTGTGTCTGTTGACTATGTGCGTTAAAGAGGCTGCTGTATACCCGGAGAATATTTGCTGCAGGTGGGAGGTAATTGGGCAGTCAAGTGTTTTAGGGAGCTAAACGTTACTCCTTTCTTCCTGAAATTGCTCATAGCACAATGAGCGCGAAGTTTACTTTTGCTTTGACTTCCGTCATGGTGGCTCCCCCCCCCCCCGTCATAGTGAAATACTGCATCTCATTAGTGCGGAGAAATACTGAGAAACCATGACACCTTTTGGTAAATCGGTCGTTTCAGCTTCCAGCCCATAATCAGTTTAAGTTTGTCCAGAGTATAGACGTATTTGATAATTTATTTGTTGACATTAACTAGTATAATTTACCACAGTAAGTCCTCACACTGGTAAGGTTACATATAGCTGTAATTTATGTCATAATATTTGTAGTTCAAAACATTCTGGCCTGTGTCTTTTCCGGCTAACAAAATGTTGAACCGATTTCTCGTGCGGAAAAGCCTCATACAAAGAACAAAATTTCAACTTAAATAATTTTGTCTGTTCTTAACCACTTGTTCCGACGCAAAATACGAATTGCTTCTTCCCGATTTCTCTCTCGTTTTGTAAGGTTTGTAAGTAAAATACAGCGTTATATGATTTTATATTTGCGTACGTATTTCGAAATTCACGTAAGTAAATGATATCTGTGGGCCGCATGGACTTTCACTCATAAAAAAATCAGATTTTCAGGAGAAACAGTTTAAAGATGTTGACCCAAAGCTTTTAAGTTTAACATTAGAATTAGATTACGTGTGTACTGAATCTCTGAACAACGGAGTTAAAATTCATTAGCAAAATCCCTAAGGGATGGCAGGGGTGTGTGGTCCTATAATCCCCCCCCCCTTCAAATTGTAGTGTCACCCATGTCGCCACTCCAAGACTCTAAACTTTTTAAAGGGCATATTTGAATTTCCGAAATTGATGGAACCATTTTGCATTTTTGTTTTATTCCGTAGTTGAGTTCTGGGAAATATTAATAAAATAGAGATTTAGCTTTTAAAAATTGGATTGGCTGTTTATGGCTTTTGTAGTTTTCTTCAACTGTTAATAAGACGAAGCTTTTTAAACTGGTATCTGCTAATCAGCTTTTTCTCTACGCCACGCCCGGATGGTTACGTCACTGAAGGAAAACGTCTAGTTACATTACTGAAAAAAATGTCTAGTTATATCACAGAAAAAAGTCTAGTTATATCTCTGAAAAAAATTCTTGTTATTTCTCTGAAAAGCAGTCTTGTTACGTCACTGAAAACAGTCTATTTACATCACTGAAGAAAGCCTTTTACGTCTCTGAAGAAAAAGCTTAGCAACTGAAGAAAAAGCCTAGTTACGTCACTGAAGAAATAGTCCAGTTATGTCACTGAAGAAAAAGTCTAGTACGTCACTGGAAAAGTAGTTACATTACTGAAAAAAGTCAAGTCGTGTGACTGAAATTCATTCCAAAGAAAGTGCATTTGGTTTCGATCCTGAACGCTCTCAGTTTTTCTAGAAAAAATGTGCTACATATCCATTATAACACTGAAGAATTAAGAAATATAATGAGGGTTCTCTTGATTACTGACGTTATGTATTGACAAAAATGATTTAACTATCTTATTGTGAGCAATGAGATTGAAATTGCTTTTAGTTCACTGCTCTTATTATGTAGCATGTCGTTGAGAAACTTAAAAATCAAATTCACCTGGAACAGAAATCGAACCTGCATTGTCCTATTTCCGTTCGAGCACTCTACAATTGTACATATTGTATTATAGCACCAAAGACAAATTCCGACTGACTGAAGCTAACATAGTTTGGGAATCTAAACCATTTACAGATTTGAGCTGGTGGAAATATCCTATGCGTTCTCACAGCAACGACGACCCTTTGAAATCTGGAAGCATACATAGATCGCAAATCACCAATGCATCCAGTGGTGTAGCGACTGGGGGCGGGGGGATTTCCTCCCGGGCGCGAGTCTATGAGTGCATCCGAAAGGATTGGAATGATGTTGCTGATAAGATGCAAATACACCTCGACAAGTAATTTTGTAGTTATGCCCTAGTGAGTTAGAACAGCTAGTGGTAGGGGTTCATACCAGAGCTGAGTTCGGGCTCAATTTTAAGAGCCCGAGCTCGTCCGAGCCCGAAGTATGTCAACCCGAGCCCGAATTTTATATTGCAAGATAGAGCCCGGGCCTGAACGAGCCCGAAAACTATGATTAACTTGTTTAGGCATTAAAAACAAAAAGTCTTCTCTTCCTGACTTCTACTCTGTCCTCCTCGTGCAATTAACCGATGTCTTTCTCAAAGGGGATGTCTATCTATTTCTATGGTTTCTTTGACCATTCATTTCTTCCTGAAATGTGTCGAGGGGGGGGGGGGTTAACAGGAAATCGGGATGCTTTACAATCTACGTCGTACGTTGCTCAATAGAATTAGCAGGGAGCTGCCCCTTTGAGGTAGGGAGCAAAATTTCGTCAACTTGCTATCTTCTATCTATAGTTCTTAAAGCAACTTTTCCTTCGCAGAAATCCTGTAATTCATAGCCTATGGAATTTTGTTACCCAAGCCCGAATGGATAGCCCAGCCTAATTCCTACTCCCTATCTAGACCCAGTTGCCGAAGAATTCTCTTTAAGAACTCGAAAGTGTAAAAAAGTCTCGTGTGATAAATCATGTAAAATCACATTAAAAGAAAAAGGAATAAAATTCTCTCCCTCTCAGTGCGCGAGCCCGGTTCGGGCTCGTCCCGTCTGAGCTCTGGTTCATACCTGTTCCCGACCCTGATTTAACGGCTTCACCAGGACAAGTTTACCCCACTTTTTGTCTCAATGTGATACATAAGCAGTATTAAAAGTCGAGTAATTGTTCTGTGTTTGCTCTAGAGTCAGGTTGCAGATAGAAAATTCGAAAATTCAGACCCTATGGGAAAGAAAACGTTGACGATTTTGTCTTAGGAATGCTTAGCAGAGAGCAAAATCGAATAAAACTGTGACAGAGACATATGGAATAGCACAGTAGCACTGCTAATGCGAATCCTTAAAAAAAAAAAAAAAAAAAAAAAAAAAGAATCATCTGGGCGGTGCTGAAGTCCTAGTTATGTCCCAGTCGGGGACCTAAAACTGGCCCAACTCGGACAAATTGGCCAGAAGCCAGCGCCTCAGAACCCTTGGCCAAAGAGTCGGTGAAAAATGCTCTATTTTGTGCTTTGAATTTGCCAGTTTGTTAGCTGCGATGCCTTCGGGTAAAACTGACTTGACCGAAATATCACTTCACCAAAAATCTATTGGTCGAAAGAAACTGGACCGAAAGGTACATTTCACTGAAGGGTCACTTGATCGAAAGATACGTTTTACCGAAAAACCGCATCACCTAAAATTCATTTCACCGAAGGGTCAATTATCGAAAACTTGGATTGTATTATAGGACCTGTTGAAGTATGTAAGGATTCGGGAATTGATCGCCAAAACGCTCGGGGATCGTACAGAAATCGCACTTTTGATTTCTCAGTGTCCACTTCCTCATAGGTCAGTCTTCCGAACCCTAACATTAATTTTAACGGCCACAGGGTAATTTTAAGGCCATTAGTTTTAAGGCCTTATAATTAAAGTTTTGTGCCTGAGTAAATGTGCATCATTATTAACTTGACGGAGAAATCTAAAAGCTAAATTTTTTTAGTACCCCCTAACATTTTAGTCTTCGGTTTTTCGAACTTATTCTACACTTCAACAGATCCTTTAAAAGTCCAAATTTTTCAATAAATTGACCCTTCGATCTTTCGATGAAGCTAACTTTTCCGCCCCTGTGACGCAGTTGTTTAAACGCTGTCTTCTGCCTCTTCGTCCCAGATGGGTCTAGTTTGAATCCCGGTGAGTCATGGATGTTGGTGCTGTCTTACGGCATCTCCCTTAACTGGAACCAGTGGCTCTAAGTTAGGGACGAGAGACTGCTTATAGCCCATCGAGTAGTTCATGATAGTCGTTAAAAAAAAAAAAATTGATATTTTATGAAGCAACCCTTCGATGAAGTGTATTTTCGATCAAGTGACGCTTCGGCGAAATGATTGTTTTGATGAAGTGACCTGACATTTCGGGAAAGAATCTTTTTGGTGAAGGGATTTTCGGTCAAGTAACCGTTCGGTGAACCCTACGTGGTTTTGGTTCCCCTTGATTCGGTCCGAATCTGACTCACGCCATTCACAGCTTTTTTCTGGCTGTCTAATGTAGGTTAACGTTAATCATTTTAAGTGTATTACGATATGAAATTAAATTTACTTTGAATGAACTTTCAGAATATATTCAATGTAGAAATAGAACACTTTTTTCGGGTAAGTGCTTACCGACACTCATAACACTTCTCGGAACCACTCTCTCAATCGCCTGTGTTGTTGTTTCCTGAGGGGTGCTAATTACGTATATATGTTTGCTGCCGACGCTAGTCACCTTCCCTGCGTCACTGATTGCTACAGATATCACCATAGAAAGTAAGGAAAAATATTCTTCATAAAATTCTTGCACATTATTTTCAACAATCAATATACAGGGGTTGGACAAAAAAAAAATGTGAACACTTAGAAAAAGAAGGTTTTACGTACCTAATAGGGTGCGGGACAACCTTTGGCATTCGAAACCGCCTGAATCCTCCTTGGAGTTGACGCATTCAAGTTCTGGATGGTGGTTAGTGGGATGTTACACCATTCTTCATGCAGAAACTTCTCCAGGTCCTTGAGAGATGCAGGAGGAAGATAACGAGATCTTACTCTGTTTTTCCAACACAGACCTTCAGAATATATTCAGGCTCGTTGATGTTTAAGTCTGGTGATCGGGGAGGCCAAAGAAGGTGTGAAAGTTCGTCCTGGTGTTCCTCAAATCATGATTGGATATTCCGAACTCTGTGAATAGGGGCGTTACTACTTGATAGATGGCACCCCTGCAGGAAACAATGCCCGGCCATTGCATGGACTTGATCGGCCAAAATGGTTTCATATGCCCTACCAGTCATCCGTTCTTTCAAGTTGATCAGGGGACCTGCTCAAAACTACGACACGACAGCCCAAAGCATGATATAACCACCACCATGCTGCATTGTTGGGAAGAGACAGTTTGGGTCGTACGCTTCTGGCGGTGTTCTCCACACGTAAGCACGTCCTGCGGGGGAGGGGGGATAGTGTGAATGTGGATTAATCCGACCACATTACACGCTTTGACGCATCGGCAGTCCACGTTCTATATTCCTGGCACTACTGCCGTCGCCGTTGTGCTTTGTAATTGCAGCTCTGTCGTGAATATCTTGTTTATGAAGTTCCCTGCGCAATGTTTTCGTTGATACTGGAGTCTGAAGATGCAGATTGAGGCCCGCACTAGTTTTTGGTGACGTGGTCTTCTTATTACGAGTAATAATCCCTCTTTAATGCTCTCCTATCTCCATCCGTCAGGGTCGTTTTCCGGAAAATCTTGTGTTTGGAAGACGAGCATTTGCCATGAACACAGTATGATGTCATGACGCTAGACACAGTAGCTCACAATACCCCCACTACCCTGGCGACTGTTGTCATGGAGGCACCAATTAGCCCTATTTCGAAGTCCATTAGGTCGCTCATTTCGTCGTCACCCTTAAAGAAATTTTGCAAAAAGACACTTTAAATGCACTTAAACAGGACCTTGAGGTTCTAAACAAAGCTGTTACAACCAAAAAGTGGTAGATGCTTTTGCGTATTGCGACTCACGCAGCTGCGTTAAAAGTCACGTCTCTGAGCAATACAGGGGTTGGACATTATTCTGTCCAACCCCTGTATTTTTAAAGAACTGAGAGCTATTCAGTGCTTCAGTCTGATTATAGAAACAATGATACTATAAAAGCTATTCAATGCTGCAGTCTGATTATACAAACAATGATACTATAAAAGCTATTCAATGCTGCAGTCTGCTTATAGAAACAATGATACTATAAAAGCTATTCAATGCTGCAGTCTGCTTATAGAAACAATGATACTATAAAAGCTATTCAATGCTGCAGTCTGATTATAGAAACAATGATACTATAAAAGCTATTCAATGCTGCAGTCTGATTATAGAAACCATGATACTATAAAAGCTGTTCAATGCTGCAGTCTGATTATAGAAACCATGATACTATAAAAGCTGTTCAATGCTGCAGTCTAATTATAGAAACAATGATACTATAAAAGCTGTTCAATGCTGCAGTCTGATTATAGAAACAATGATACTATAAAAGCTATTCAATGCTGCAGTCTGATTATAGAAACAATGATACTATAAAAGCTATTCAATGCTGCAAGCTGATTATAGAAACAATGATACTATAAAAGCTATTCAATGCTGCAGTCTGCTTATAGAAACAATGATACTATAAAAGCTATTCAATGCTGCAGTCTGATTATAGAAACAATGATACTATAAAAGCTATTCAATGCTGCAGTCTGATTATAGAAACAATGATACTATAAAAGCTATTCAATGCTGCAGTCTAATTATAGAAACAATGATACTATAAAAGCTGTTCAATGCTGCAGTCTGATTATAGAAACAATGATACTATAAAAGCTATTCAATGCTGCAGTCTGATTATGGAAACAATGATACTATAAAAGCTATTCAATGCTGCAGTCTGATTATAGAAACAATGATACTATAAAAGCTATTCAATGCTGCAGTCTGATTATGGAAACAATGATACTATAAAAGCTATTCAATGCTGCAGTCTGATTATAGAAACCATGATACTATAAAAGCTGTTCAATGCTGCAGTCTGATTATAGAAACCATGATACTATAAAAGCTGTTCAATGCTGCAGTCTAATTATAGAAACAATGATACTATAAAAGCTGTTCAATGCTGCAGTCTGATTATAGAAACAATGATACTATAAAAGCTATTCAATGCTGCAGTCTGATTATAGAAACAATAATACTATAAAAGCTATTCAATGCTGCAAGCTGATTATAGAAACAATGATACTATAAAAGCTATTCAATGCTGCAGTCTGCTTATAGAAACAATGATACTATAAAAGCTATTCAATGCTGCAGTCTGATTATAGAAACAATGATACTATAAAAGCTATTCAATGCTGCAGTCTGATTATAGAAACAATGATACTATAAAAGCTATTCAATGCTGCAGTCTAATTATAGAAACAATGATACTATAAAAGCTGTTCAATGCTGCAGTCTGATTATAGAAACAATGATACTATAAAAGCTATTCAATGCTGCAGTCTGATTATAGAAACAATGATACTATAAAAGCTATTCAATGCTGCAGTCTAATTATAGAAACAATGATACTATAAAAGCTGTTCAATGCTGCAGTCTGATTATAGAAACAATGATACTATAAAAGCTATTCAATGCTGCAGTCTGATTATGGAAACAATGATACTATAAAAGCTATTCAATGCTGCAGTCTGATTATAGAAACCATGATACTTTTGCAAGGCATGCTTCTTTCTTAATTTCTGTGATAATTCAACTATGTTTTTCAAGGGTTTGACATTTTATTGCTGCCCGAGGTTTAACAGTCATGGCAGCTGTCACACGTGAAGCGAAATTTCTTTGACAAAATTATTCAGTAGCGGTAGACAAATTTAAGGCTCCCAGTCGCCATGGCACTTAAAAATTTCTACCTGGAATCTGAATTTCCAAACTCTATTCTGAAAATTTTGGATTTCTGTCATTAAGCTTTCATCTCTTTAGTGCAGCAACGAATACATTATATGAATTTCTTCTGTTTGCTTTTTTTTAACAATATGTACCGTAAACTGAGAATAATGATGATGCCAATATCAATTTTTGGCACTATCTTTAAATGGATCGTCAGTCAAAGACTTTGATCCAGCAAAATATCTTTAACGTTAATATTTCAGTGCAAAGTCAAATTGGTACTCATAGTGCTGTAGCTTAAGAGAGACTGGAAGTTGATTGATGACTGTTTGGTCTGTATACTATGCAAACACCATATAATTTTAAGTGACATAGTATTTATGAGTGCATATATTTATTAGTGTTTTCATTGAATTTGGTACATCATAAGACAAAGCTGAACTTTCTGAAATTGAATCCTATTAATTTAATACAAACGCACATGTTCCCTAGTTTTAATTGTGAATTTTTCATTAATTCATTGCACAATATCTGAGAAATAATGGATTCATTTAAAAATAATGAATTAATAATGGATTGTGTAGCGTTCTTGAATGTTTAAAACGTGTATGTGGCTTAGGGAAGACTTCGTAAAGTTTGTTTTTCTTATTCGCTCACTTTAAGTGCAACAGGAGCCACTCAAATAAAGTTCAAGAAATTTACTTGCGATTCTCTTTTTATTCCGCCAATGCCTCACAGGCACTTCGCTCGATATCAAATACTCAGTAATAATTTAATCTAATTATATCATTACTCAAACACGTAAACTTCAAGAACAGATCGCTTTACCGTAAGACAGCATCCACGAATACTACACCCACACTTTGTCTGCTGACTCCAGACATTATACCCCGTTCTTAGCTTGTCAAACATGTACACGTTATCATCCTTGACCTCAAGACTGCTGCCAGCATAACATTCAGTGAGTAAGTGTATAACGTTAAGGTTGAAATACTAAAAGAGGACAAACTCAAAATGTACATAGCGAAAGACAACTAAAAATGAAAGTTAAATTAGAGTATACGTCATAATCAATGCGTAGTTTTTTATTTAGATTGATCGTGGATCTTCTAAATTTAGATTTAACTTAGATTTAGATCTAAATTTAGAATTAATTTGATTTAGATCTTCGCATCTTTTGAAAAAATGTGCTGGCTTCTCAAAAATTTGGGAGATTGTCTGTCCCGGTCATCAGGATTTACTTCAATTGAAGTGCATTTTCAGAATTGACATTGCAATTTTTTTCCAGCAATTTCCTGCAGTTGAAACGCCACTAGTATGCATTTGAGCCGATATTTCATCTGATCGCCAAACATGTCAACATCATCGTGATGTTGACATGTTTCTCACTTGCTTCACACTGCGGAAAAGAACTGTTAAAAAAGACCTCTTAAAAGTTTTCTTTGTATTTTTACTTACCAGCAACAGCAGTTTAGTTGTTTTAACAGATTTTTATAATTACGGAATTTGAGATATTTATTGAGAATAAGAGATAGTAATGTTCTGATAGTGATTCACTTGTCCGTTTAGCTATTACATTGTAGTTTAGAAAGATTAGTTAATAATTTTCTAATTTTTCGGACTCGCATGCTAGTTGATCACAGGCGGGAAGTTTGTGATGTTGATGTACCTTACAAGTGAAGACTGCCACACTGCTCATAAATCACTTCGTCCGGCCTTCGGCATAACTTTGCATCTATACTTTGTATTCAGAAAACTGCTTTTGTACCGGAAAGCCATTAGAATGATGATTCGTGAACTTCCGAATTTCTGTGTTGCACTTTTCCTGCTACTGCGCGTAAACGTACTTTTAAAATCACTATATTTTGGCATTTAAATGTTTAATTTGAAAATATTTTTACTCCTATCCCATAACTATAATGACGACCAAAAAGTTTCATTAATTTCCCGGCTTTTTGTTGTCTACGATACTCTAGCTTGAATGGTTAAACTTAGTTCTTCATTTCGACGATGCTTTTAACTATGGGATTAGAAAAAAGAATTCCCTTTCGCATTAACTTGCTCAAACTGCGATCAAGGTAATCCATACACAGTTTGATTTGATTTTCCAGATACACTATTTGTCCCCTTGGGGAGGGGGTGGGGGCTTTTCTCTCCTAAAAGTCCGACCTGAGCATGTGGGCAAGTGCAATAGTAACGGCTTCAAACACAAAGCGATTACCTTGCTGACAGCCGAATTCATAGTGACAGTATTTAGAGTGGGTTATTGCTTTTTTAATGGGTTTATTATGTTTTGTTATTGCTGACAAAGAAACGGCACTAAATCAATATTATGCTGAAATTTTACTGACTCTGACACCAAGGCACACATGGCGACAGTGTGGATCAAACGGTTGTACACGTGGTACTTATGATAACTGTAGACTTACTGTTTTAAGCGAGATTTCTACTTATCTTTTGGTTTCGATATTTTAGCCTAATTGCAGCTCCCTGCAAAAAATATGTAAAGAATTAATGGATGAGAAAGGTTGCAGTTTCAATTAATTTTTTATTATTATCTAAACTTATTATGCTGGTTGTCCTGGAATTGTTTTGATCTTCATTTCTTAAAGCTGTCACCTCTCTCGCTAGTTATTTCGTTTCTTAATTCCTCGCTCTTTCTTGTCCGCTCCAGTTCTACGCAACTTTTTAGAATGTCTTTTGTAAAAAAAGATCGTGCTTCTGTTATCGGTTTGTCCGTCCGTCTGTCCGTCCGCCTGTACCCACGCTATCTCTGCAACTATTAGTCCGATTTGAAAAATTCTTTTTACATTGGGAAGCTTGAAATATGCAAATGATTATCCTTTATTTCGTTTTTTTTACGATGTACGATTTTGCCGATAGAGAGCGTAAATGCAGATGATGTCAAATTCAAAAATACGTTTTGTTCCACATATATGCTTCTAAACATCCGATTGAAATTTTTTTTTACCTTTCGATTCCATTTATGTGGAAGAGTATCTTAGATATAGTTACTTTTTCAAATTACGCATAGATTTTCCGTCAGGGGGCGTAAAAGTAAATTACATTTTTTCCGATAACTCTTCTTCTAAAACTCCGATTTGAAAAAAAAAATTCTTCAGCGGATACATCTCCTGATGGAAAATCTTTTGCATATAATTTCAAATTTTTGGTAAAGAATACTTTAGCTACCAGGGGGCGTAAGTGTTAATTTTTGCTTCTGATGTATTTGCCATAAAATCGGAGCTTCTAAAATATCGATTGAAAAAATTATTTCTTGGACTGATGCCACTCACATCGATAAACCTTTTCGGAATATTTTCTTCTTAAAATATTCCACAGTTTCTCCGCCAGGGGGCGTAGATGTACATCATATTTTTGTCAATATCTCTACTTCTAAGAGACCGATTTGAAAATTTTCTTCTTTGTTGGATAGTGTTTCCCGTGTAACATGTTTTTCATGTAATTTCAAAATTTTCAAGTAATTCATAGACTTTTCGCTAGGGGGCGTAGCAGTAAATTACGTTTCCCCCTATATCTCTGCTTCTAAATCTCCGATTTGAAAAATTCTTTCTGCACCGGATACAGCTCCTGGTGGGAAATCGTTTGCACATAATTTCTAATTTTTGTAAAAAATAGTTTGGCCACCAGGGGCGTAAATCTTAATTTCCGCTTCTGTTGTATTTGCAGCAAAATATGAGCTTCTGAATTCTCGATTGAAAAAAGTCGTTTGTTGACCGATACTACTCATGTCGACAAACCTTTTAGAAACATTTTCTTCTTAAAATAGTGCATGTTTTCTACGCCAGGGGCGTAGATGTATATCTTATTTTTGTCAATATCTCTACTTCTAGGAGTCCGATTTGAAAAATTCCTTCTTTGTTGGATAGTGTTTTCCGTGTGACATGTTTTTCATGTAATTTCAAAATTTTCAAGTAATTGATAGACTTTCCGCTAGAAGGGCGTAAATGTAAAGACCTGATAGAAAATATTTTTCACATAATTTCTAATGTTTGGTAAAGAACGGTTTAGCCAGTAGGGGTCATAAAGTGTTAATTTATGCTTCTGAAGTATTTGTTGCAAAATCTGGGCTCCTGAAAACTCGACTAATTTTTTTTTCTTCGACCGATACCGCTTATATGGATAAACCTTTTGAGAATACTTTCTTCCTAAAATAATGCATGGTTTTCCCACCAGGGGGCCTAAAGTCACATCTTATTTTTGTCGATATATCTGTTTCTAAGAGTTCGTAAGCTCACGATTTCGTTTACAGCAATATCTGAGGGATTAAAAACCCGATTGAAAATCTTCTTTCTTTTGTCAGATCTATTGTTTTCCATACCGGTTCCATTGACTTTGAATAGCTTTGATAACTTTAATTTGCGTCAGAACGGATTCAAAAGACTTGCTTATTACACCCGAGAATTCGGTGTCATCTTTCTTGTTATCTTTCGCAGTGGTCATTGGGAAGCCCATGTCCTTCTCGCTCTCTTTCCACAACACTATTGATAACAGTTGCCGTCCTGGCAGATATAAATTTGAATATCCCCATGCTGTGACTGACAAAAAAAGACCCACTGTTAAATATTCCCTACTATTAACGGAAACGGATTAAATCTAAAATCTTTTAAAACCCCCGTAGCATAATAATCTAGGTCTTGTACATAGTGACAGTGTGGAGGATCATTTTACTTACGGCTGTACATATGGGAATAATGCAAGCGAGTACTTTGCTAACGGGTACGCACTGAGTGACAGGATTCTAACCGTATGCGTAGTGTGGGCGAATTTTTACTAACTACCGTAATACTCATGGTAACATAGAGGGGAAAATCGAAGAGGAGTGTGGTTTGGGGTGATATGCTGGCAGTTTATACACATAAGGCTTGAGACTGTTAGAGCTGAAAACCGAAACGGCGCTAATTTATTGAAAAATCTAACTGATACCAAAACCAAGTAAACAGATGATTTTTTCCCAGTTAGATCCATTTTAACGGTTATGTATTTTCCATAAGATGACTTTGAAAGTATTAAGGGGATTTTGGAGATTTTAAAGCATTTTAGTATTAATTCCTTTTCTTGTGGGGTCAGCTGGCATCAGAGTGTCCGACGGGACATTAAACGGCGGCATTGGCAATTAGAGTTGTAAAAATGTGTTTTCCAGGAAATCGTCCTTTGTATGGAAGAGTCTTTATAAGATGCTTTAAGTGTCTAAATCCTTTTGTTATTCTACGCGGCAATCATGGGCATTGTCATCAGCAGAGCATTGCGTCCGGTGGATCTGCCCTTGGAGCCAGGACGATACACAGGGGGACACATAGCTAAGAAATCTAAGAGAGGGCCAGAGAAAGAGAGAGAGGGAGTAAGAGAGAGAGAAAGAGAAAGAGGGATGGAGAGAGAGAGAGAGAGAGAGAGAGAGAGAGAGAGAGAGAGAGAAAGAAGTCTAGAGGGGACAGTAGTTGCGAGAAGATGCTTTGAGGAGAGAGAAATTTTCGGACAGGAAGCAAGGAAGGTTGAGTGAAAGATGGTTTCGGAAACTGGAAGGAAGAATGGCAAGTAAATGAATCAGAAGAAGAGTTAGGTGGAATGTGCAGATGACAAGTAGAAAGTAAAGTAATAATAATTAATTGTGTTATTCAGTAATCAACGTAACTTTAAGACATACCCAAAAGGGAAATTAGATGGCAATAAAGAAATGGTTTAATATCACAAATGCTCTTGATATTTTTCGTGAAGTACAATTCTTTCGTAGTATCCGCAAAGATTTACAATTCGGCATATATTACCAAACCCAAACGGGTAGAAAGAGTCCCGTTAACAACTTGTGACGTATATTCTAATTTAACTTTTCTTTTTAGTTACTTTATGAAAATTTGAGTTCATTCTTCTTCGTATTTTTCGAAATTAAGGTTATATCTTCTCTCTCACAAGAGTATGGTTGGCAACATCTTGAGGTCGGAACGTATGACATGTGTATACGTCAGATGAGAACTGGACGATATGTAATGTTTGAGCAGCAGCAGTAAGTGGAAATGGTAGTATGATAGTAGTTGCGGAAGTTGAGTTACTTGAAGTTGTGATTTCTTGACGTCTGCGTATTAAATATTTAGTGTTTGTGTTTTGTTATTCGTTAAACGTTCTCTCACAAGTAATTGAGATTACTTCACTAATATTGTAGAAGACTAAGTTGTGCTAAAGGAGTTTTGGCTGAATAAAGACTAACTCTAAGTAACTTTTCCTGGACGTTTCCTTGAACGACTCCTGTTTCACTGTAGGTGAAGTTTTTGAGAACTGATTTACGTAGTGTTCAGTCAGCTACACTTACACGAACATTACAAACTATGCTACACATACAGCCTCACTTTAAGAAAGTTACACTTGCCACTCGAGGCCGTCGAGATGCGTACATTGAAGACCACTAGATTCAATCTGCTGATAGTACAACTCATTACATTTTGGGAGGTCATTCATCATTCACGAAAAAGAGTCATTCACGATGGTCATTCAAACCTATCACCATTCAATTTCCAGGCTGTCACTACGTGCACTGAGTAAATCGTTCTTGTCAGGGATCTCGTGTTGGTGTTTGTCAAACGGCCCCAAAGTCAGGGATCTCGTGTTTACGACCAAAGCACTTTCCAGGCAAAAGGCTTTTGTCAAACTACCCAAAAGTCAGGGATCTCGTGTTTATGACCAAAGCACTTTCCAGGCAAAGGCTGTTTGTCAAACTGCCCCAAAATCAGGGACCTAGTGTTTACGACCAAAGCACTTTCCAGGCAAAGGCTGTTTTTTTTATCAAATTGCCCAAAAGTAAGGGATCTCGTGTTTACGACCAAAGCACTTTCAAGGCAAAAGCTTTTTGTCAAACCGCCCAAAAGAGCGCGATCTCTTTTCCATTCACCATTCACAACAAATGATGCGTACAATTCCGACACATTATTCAAAAGAATGGCTTTCACATATCATTCCCATTCTTAAGTTTCATTATTATTTCCCATGGCTTCATTCTGCTAAAGCCAAAATTGAGTATATATCGTAATTCATCTGACCAACACACCTCCTTCCATTTTCTGTCCCCCAATCCTCATGCGTTTGGAGCCGGAAGAGTCCTCTACGTATATGGACAGTTGCTAGGGGAGGGCGGCGCATAGGACGTCTACACTCATGTCCACTCCGTGCCAGCGTGCAATACATCGTCCGCGGGATTTTCTTTCTGGTTGACCCGTGTTGCATTGGTCTGTCAATTGCGAAACTATATTGTGCCGATTGTCCTGCACAAGGCGACACACCAGTTGTCCAACTCTGGAATCGATCTTTTGTCGCCCTTTGCAGTTGTGTCGCCGGTTTGCTGTTTCGACCTTTTGGTACCACTCCTGGAACAACCCACAAGTGTCGCCGTTTCCGAAATGAACGCACGAACCCTTCGTGCGCTCACAATTTGGCCTTTCGTAAAGTCTGATAAATCTTTGTGCTTATAAATCATGTCCGGAACTTTGCTGTCCAATGTGTTACCTTGCGGTTGTAAGCGGGACTTATGCTTCCCGTTCGGGTTCGATATTTAAGCCTAAATGCAGCTCATTGAAGAAAATATAAAGATCGCAACATTCCTCATCTATAAAGAATAAATTGATAAGGAAAGTTGCAGTCTCAATTAATTTATCATCAGGTAAAGCTTATTATGCTGGTTGTCTTAGAATTATTGAGGTGTCCTGAAACAACAACAGCACAGCGATTTTGCGTAGAACAGTGCCACTACGTAAATATGCATATTTTCTGCGGGGCTGATTTCCTGTTTTGCAGACGACTGAAAGCGCGAATTTTGGGTAACCAAACTAAATGTGAATGAAGCACATGCAGCGACCCATGCGTTGAATTTGTACCGCGATCAATTGCAATGGTTACAAAGTTTGATATATTGGTTCTATTGCGACGATACTGGAAATAGGGGTTTAAAGCTGCTGCTGCAGTCCGAAAAATTAAGAAGTTGAAGGTGACTTGCGATCACTTGGACTGCGCAAACATCGTTCAGTAAATGCGCGATCGATGACTTTTTTTTTTTTTTTAATCTGATATGAGGTTTAAAAAAATTATTTATTGGTCCCAGGTCAAGTAGTATTGGACCAATAAAAAAATTATTTATTGGTCCAATACTACTTGAATTCATACATTGGCCATGGTTAACACATACATCTCGAATTCAGACAAATACAGTATTGTGCCTCACAGGGTACGAATATTACGCAATACATTTAAATCATCAAAGTACAGATCGAACATGTGATACAGCATGCCAGATTTGCAAATAACAGCGAGAGCCAGTGCCGAAAGACAAACACAGACATCCATGCCTTACAGGGATTCGAACCCAGACCCACCCGTTTTGCGAAGGATCAGAAGCTATCGTTTAGACCACTGCGCCACCGGGGCGGGGTGTCTCGGTGACATGAACTGGAAAACTAAGGAAGTTTCTGGTCGGCCCTCTGCTGTTGATTTGTACATCCGGCCCTTAACGTGGCTGCCGAAGACAATCATCGAACAAGCGGTCGCAGATTTTCAAAAGAACTGAGAGTTTCTAAATCTGTCATTGTTAACCATCTGCACGAGATCAGAAAAGCTTGCAGACGATGCCATGAGGTGCCTCATAAGCTCATTCCAGCTCAAGCTCAACGACGTGTCGAGGCATGCAAAGAAATGCTCAGAAATCCACGCGATACTCGTTTAACAAACAAATATTTACAGCGGATGAAAAGTAAATATATCTACATAATCCAGATTCTTCACAACAGTGGTTGAATAGAGTTGAACCAGCTTTACCCCTCCCCCCGCCTCCGCCCCAACGCCGACGTTATGAGAAAAAGTTCATTCTGTGTGTCTGGTGGAATTATGTAGGTGCAATCTACTTTGAGATCATTCCGTATGGTCGGTCTATGAATGCCGAACTGTATTCTCAGCAATTGGACAGGATATACAGTATAACAAACTTCAGCGGAAGTATCCTGCATTAGTCAACCAAAAGCAAGCTCTGCTGTAACAAGACAATGCAAAACCTCATACCGCTAATCGGACCAAAGTTAAACTTCAAGAACTGCATGGAATCAAGCTGCTGCCTCATCCAGCATACAGCCCCGATCTTACCCCCTTCAGACCACCACTTGTTTCGGGCGATGGCGCATTTTCTCCGTGGCAAGCAGTTAACTAATTTGGACGAAGTCGAACGCGAGTTCCAAAAGTTATGTGCCTCTAAACTGAAAGTTTGATGCCGTGCAGGAATTGAATAACTGGCAAACAGATCGGTTTAAACTATTGAACATGATGGCTAGTACTTTGAAATTTTGCATGGATCCTTCTGATGTTTTCGGAAAGTGAAGCTGTTGTATCAAAAACGCAGTTTTTTTCCAGACACTCCAATGTCTTAATTATTTACTTTTTAAGGCTTTCAGTCCTCTCGCTACTTAGATACATATTCTGTTTCTTAATTATGCCTCTCTCGAATCAACTCCAGTTCTTCGTAACTCCTTATTCTTTCGCATTGGCCACTCTGAGGCCCATGTCCTTCTCGGTCCCTTTCTCAAAATTTATGAGTTCCACTCCTTTCTCCGCGTAACCGTGACTCCCTGTCCTCTCCCTCTGTCTCGACCCCTAGATATTCGTTGCTCGAAGGCCTGGTCTTGTCACCAAGAAAAGCAATAAAGTCATTACGGCTACTCCGGTGGTGCAATGATCTGAGCGATGGCCTCTGATCATTCGTCCGAAAGGGGTTCGGGTTCGAATCCCGGTGATACATGGATGTTGTGTTTGTCTTGCGGCGCTGGCTCTCTCCCTTCCCTGGAACCAATGACCCTAAATTAGGTACGACGGGCGACTCATTTTGCATAGGGATGTTGCTTATAGCCCATCGAGTTGCTCACGGTGGTCGTTAAACCTCCAATAAAAAAAAAGTCATTACGAAGTCTGGGCACCTCTTTGGAGCACATATATGCAGGCAATAAAATAATAAAAGCACTGTCACTATACTAAGCTCAATTGCTTGGGAATTTACAACTCTACTAATGACTGTTACTGATAAGCATCTCTTCATCGACGTTTTACATGCCGAGTGTCAAAGAAAGATCTATTACTGAACACTCCCTACTATTCTTGGAAACTAATGAATTCTAAAATCTCTGTAACAACTGAACGAACCAGCAATCATTTATACATCCATTTTCACTATAGGCCACGACATACTCCTCATTATAGGGGGTAACTCATTTTGTATAGGGATGTTGGTAATTCATTGTATGTACATATATACATATCAAAGAAACATTCCACAAAAGGAAAAAAAAAAAAAAAAAACGATTGATGACCGTAATTCTAGTAGTAGTTAAGTACCATTGCTCTGCTGGAACTGTGTACTGTCGAAAACGAGAGCTAGATTGATTCATGTATGTGCTTTTTATATTGCCATCCTAGAATTTCCGATTGTAAGTAAGCTAAAACTGTGATTCATATTTCACTTTTATTACTCTGAATGCGTAGATTTTCCTCTTTGCCTTTTGTTTCCGTGACCCCTCAAGTCTTCGGATGGATTACAGTTGAGTTCCGTGAGTTACATTACGCAATTTGTATGGAAGATATTATGCATTTTTGTTCTGCTTTTAAATGTGTGTGAGGAACATTTGCTTTTGCATAGTATTCCCGCAGAATATCCATTTCGGTACCTTTTATTCTTTTTCAGCTACTCTTTGACCCGGAAGAAAAAAAAAAAATAAAGAGTAATTTCCTTTCACATTTTTGAGCAATCGAAATTAAACGTAATGAATTCAAAAATAAATTTTAACTGCATAAAACGATGTGACTAAGCTAGCTGACTAGTGTGAACCTTGGTATTTTGCAGTGCAACAAAAGAAAAAAATTTTGACATGCGCCAAAAAGGAAGAAAAAAAAGTATATATATATTTATGCCAGACGATAGATCTAACACACACACATACTTTGGATGCAGAATTTAAGGATCCAAGGACGTAATATAATTAGGAATAAATGCGTCGTTTCGCATTTTCTGAACCGCGTTTTTGCTTGGGAAAATGTGCGCCCCAACGAGTAATTATAAATCTCTCCCATCAACTGCAGCCGAAACTGCCCTAAATCATTTAAACCCGGGAGATATTAAACGATACCCCCACAGCTTTCCCGCGTGCATATCCTAGGTTGAGGAATATTGTTTTAGTCAGTTATTTTTTCCTTCAGTGAATTAAATTTCTCTTTTTATTTTGCCTGTGGAGGGCAAAATCACTCCGTCGGTAGCGTTACAAATGAGTTAAATATATGAACGCAGCCTTTTACGGATTGCCGCTGGTTTTTCTCACATTACCTGTGTTTCATATTTATGTACTTGACAAGCTTAAAAAAATTTTCTGGAAGAAGAATTTAAAGCACATTAAAAATGATTCATGGCGGTGTTAATGATAAATACCTATCGGTACGGTTTTGGTCAAAGTGGGGGGCGGGCCTTTTCTGGAAAAGCCGTTAAATTTTCCACTGAGTTCTGGAGAAAAACTGGCATATCTGACTACTGAGGAAAAGCGTAGAACGAAGAGAGACTTTCCCGTCTTCCCAGCCACGAAGCACATATTAGTGCCATAATTCAATCATTTGCGTCCAACACTAACCAAGGAAAAAAAATACTAAAAACAAAAGAGAGAAAGAAAAAAAAACGGGTTCTTCCTTGTGCCCGAGGCTTGCTGCTGGTCAAAAAGTTGCTACCACCCCCATTCCATTACGTCACGGATAATTAAGCTTATGCCACCTTCTCACAACGTAAAAATAATCCAATAATCTGCCGCTCCTTCCTAAGGGAGGGAGAGCCAGCGTATGAGCACTGTGATTAGCGTAATGATCGTACAGGAAAGTGGGGTCTTACAACACCCAAGTAACAAAACTACGATTATCGACAGCTTGTTTTATCTTGTTTGAGCTCGCTTTTTTCTCCATTTTTTGTTTTTGTTTTTTTCTTCTCAGTGCCTCCTGTATCTACAGGTTTGTTTTTTTTTTCATTCTTTTCCAATGTTGCATTTTTTTATCTTTTGCCATTAAGCGTCGAATTTCTGTCACTTCTTACGAGGTTTCCCCTTTAAAAGGTGTCCGGTCTATGGTAAAAAAATACGTTTTTAAGCATACCTCGTTGGAAAATGTTTGCTGAGCTATTCATTTTGATTCAAATTTGTACTGTCGTTTTTCTTTATTAATCAAAATCGAAACTTTTTTTTTTTTTATTGACGGCAGCTGCTCTGCTGCTTTTCACATCTGCTTTCAACAAGCAGGTTTAGGACCCTGCTTGATCGAATGCTAGTTACTTAAAGCACAGAAAAGAAAAAAAAAAGGGGGGGGGGGGGTATAATCGCAATAAGAAGATATTACTGCAGGTGATTTCAAATTTTACTTTTTTGTCTTTTCTCTTTCGTTCCATTTTATTTTATTCTGTAACACTTAAGAGTGCAACTGAGAATATTAGGAATTCCCTTTCTTATATTTCGAGTTAATCGCTCCAGGAAAATCACGGAACCCGAACTTTGAAAGAGAGTTTTTGAACTGCGTAGTTCAGACTTTCAGAACCATCGTCTCGTAGCAGACAAAAGATTAGCTAGTTCAAAAAATTGTACTTATTACTTACTAGAAGTCTTTTCTTTTCTAAAAGTGATAAATCATAACAATTCAAATGTCACTAAATATTTCCATGACGAAGAATGTAGTTCAGACCTTGCTTGTTAAAGTGATATACAGGGTGATTCATAAAGAAGTCTACATTTTCCAGATGCTGTAAAACAGTAACAGTTAAAGACACGGGCCACAACTGCAAACCGTTAGGTAGATGTTCTAATAAAGTTTGTGTCCCGCTACTGAGGGAATTGACGTGTAGGTGATAGCGCGCGTGTCACGTGACTAGTCAGTCGATGAACATCTTCCACACCGATGGATTGGACGAGCTGCAGACTACATGTCACTGACCCAATGGCCACCCAGAAGTCCTGAATTCACACCTTGTGACTCTTTCTTGTGGGCGTACGTAAAGGACAAGGTATTCGCTCCGCCCCACCCCTTCCTGTTGATCTAGCGGAGCTGAAACAGCGTATCACAGCCACTATCACTGCACTTGATTCAGATATCTGAATCAAGTGCAGTGATAGGGGAAGAGAGGGAGTGCCGTAAGACAAACACAACATCCATGCCTCACCGGGAGGTGAGGCATGGATGTTGTGGATTCGAATATTGAGGCATGGATTGTTGTGGATTCGAACATTGAGGCAGGGATTCGAACCCGGACCCCTTTCAAACCAGGACCGAACATTGAGGTATGGATTCGAACCCGTACCCCTTTCAGACGAATGATCAGAAGCCATCGCTTAGACCACTGCTCCACCGGGGCGGCAAAGTCAGTTCTCTCCCACCGCGATATTTTCACCCAGTGCAATATGATCGCGCTCAGCTGCAGGCTTGTTTTTATACTGTATCCAGCTGTACCGCGCATCTTAAAAACGCAGAGGATTCGTTCATTTGCTTTTGAAAAGTATGCTTGGTGACTTTTGTTAATATAGTGTATATTGTGTTGTATGTTGCTGAAGTTTTTGATCCTTGTACTTTTGTCGGCTGCTCCACCTGATTACGAAGTGATTTTTTTTTATCACAGTGAGCTGTGAAAGAAACGTTCTTGAAAACTAACTACGGCTGTTTCTTTATCAACGATGGTAAAAGATTTTAATTTGGAGTTATTAGATCAATGCATAAGTATTTCAGCGTTTTGTGGTGAAATAGACGTCGTCCATACAATAGCAAGTCGCATTGAATCATCATCGAAGTATCTCTGCACTGCCAGAGAAGATGCAAGTATGTGCTCTGCATTTCCTTCGGCTGTTCGCTACGCTGCTTGTCCTTCAAGCTGCAATCACCATTTCTATACTTCACAAATCACTTACGACATGTACTTGCACCTACAGTTTTCTCGCAGTACGCCAGACAATTTCACTCTCGTGCTTTTGGAGTGGTTTTCCCAATGTTAAACATGAACAACTGGCTGTGACAAATGTGTCCTATGTCGGTCGCTGTCCTCTAGATCAACTGACCGCCAACAAGTGTCGCTTGTGCTCGACGCAATGTTGCCACCTTTCCCCCACAGCACGAATTTATGACAAAAATGCAACTGTTTTATTTTTATATCCCGCTACAGAGGCTCGTAGCCAGGGAAGTGCCATGTCGAGCGGTGCGTATCTGTTAGTCCGTTTTTGCGATTATACTTTTAATAATGAAACGTCTGATCTTTTGTCTTTTGCCCGACCTCAATCATCTGCCTTCCCTACCAACTTCTGTATCAGTCTACGGGTCAGCCGCTACATGGGAGAGTAGGAAACATGTGCATAGACCTAAAAAAAAAAAAAAAAAAAAGAGAGTGCTTATGCATAGACCCAATAAAAAAGAAAGTACTTATGCACAGACCTAATAAAAAAAAATTCGTGATGCATAAACCGAATAAAAAGAGAGTACTGATTCATTGACCTAACTAATAAAAGAAGAGAGTACTCATGTATTGAGCTAATAAAGAGAGAGTACTTATGCATAGAGCCAATAAAAGGAGAGTATTTATGCATATACCTAATAAAAAAAAGACAGTACTTATTCATAGACGTAATAAAACTTGCTGCCGTTTGATCAGTCTTTCTTTCTTTAGTACTGGAAAACAAAACGATGAGCAAAACAAAAAATTAACATAAGTTAAATTCAAAAACTTTCTTAAACTTTTAGTATAGATATCCTAATTACGCACCGTACAGGCTGTTATTGTCTTGCCCAAAGTGAATGCTGTAGCAAGTCACGGGTATAAAAATATCATTACTACCAGCATGTACATTCGCTGCTCATTTCTCAAGTTGGTCTGTGGTTTGGTCGTACAAAGGGCTATTTTCTTTAAATATTGAACCTGACTGAATAGGCAGTGGTTCTGTATGTTCAAGCATAAATCTTGAAGTGTCCTCTGCTAATTATAGATTTAGTTTAACTATTAATAGAAGGTGGCCAAGTGTGAAAAGTCTAGAAACAGCAAAACAAAGGTACTTTACGGATAATGAACGAATAAAATTTGGCGTACATTTCAGAAACGAAGTTTCTAAAAAAATGTTCTATTATAGAGGAGTTAAACGGACAACAGTTGTTAGTGTCAACGATATGTTAACATCTGCTGGACAGAAGATGTTGGATTGAGGGAAGGTCGTGTCTCCTAACCTTTGTGTTCTGTTTAACCGACCATCTGCATATAAAACTGTTATTCAAAGATGTGGCTATTACATGAGCGTTCTTGAATTTTGTTCAACAGAGAAGCGAAGAGCTTCGTCAGAGTTGTACAAACTGCTAATGACCCACAATTCCGGCGTATAAATTTTTCCATTCCTTCCGTCTTTTTATGGAAAGAAATTTTCAGGGGATTATTCGTGAATAGCTCACAGCCCACAAATATTAAGGTTGACATGAATTCTCTTTCGTGAGAATGTACAGAACTTAGGCAATAATATTCCTAATCCTGTATTGGAAAATGCAACGAATTCACAGACCCTTAGGTTCTTAACCGCATTCATATAATTTCCAAAATCATAGTACTCTTAAGATGAATTGTAGTTCTCAGAAGTCCCCAATTACGTGTGCCAGATGTGCATCTTCTTACACTAAACCATACGGGTTATGATAAATAAAAAAACTCCACACAATAGTTATTCGTGTGCAAAATACAGCGAATGTTTCCAAGGAAGTCTTTTTAGGTATTTTAACATAGTACCAATAAAACCATATGTTATGGATCCCCGAGTATCGTCGAGTTTTCTTGGGACAGGAAGCTATATTAACACGATGCTGTGTGTCAGCCGACTGGATTTCAACATGAAGGGATGTAAAGGCAATAATTGAGCTAAGTAGAGTTTCGAAAAAGTGCTGCGATGTGACGTTTTCCCTGAAACACATGATGCTGTGTTACTACACTATTGATGCTGTACAATAATTTTGACTTTTCTTGGTTTCTTCGAAGGATCATTTGCAATGAAGGACGCGAGTAGTGTTGTTATTGGCTCATTATGTTTGCGAGAAAGGAAATCGATGTATTTTTGAAATCTTCATCGACCTTAGTGTAACTCATACCAGCATTTTCATTTGTCAACACACAGCATATGTGAACATATATGATTATGAGAGAGTGAGCAAGTTCAAATTATAGAATGAGACGCGGTGAAACTTTACAGCAAAATGTCATTTACGGGTGAAAATTGATAAGACAATTATTCTTCGCGTTTTGAGGATTTTCTAGGAAAAAATTAGCTTACGAAAATTCTTTTCATTTGCTGTTGGAAAAATCTCGTGCTTGGACTACAGTGGCATATATATATAGGCATATTAGTGAGTTTTGTTACTACACTGGTGATACTTGCAGTTGGATCAAGGTTTTTAACCCATTAAGCGACCGATGTGTCCTGAATCAAACAGTGTCCAACATTTTCTGCGCTCCTCAAAGAGGAGTGTTCATCTAGCTGCTGGGTTTTACCAAAACTGCGGAAAAACAATCCCTTTCCTCCTCTCATCTCAGCAGCAGCGACAATAAACCTGTCATTGGTGATGAGTGCTCACTTCTAGTACCACAACCAAAGGCATGGTGAGGAGAGCTAGTCTCCTTAACATAGACATCATGCGAATGGGTAGAAACTAAAACATTTTCAACATTCTTTTTTTTTTTTTTTTTTGGAGTTACTCAAACATTTCTCTTTCTTCTTGCTTAGGTTCCGGCATTGTTATAGCCCATTTGGGGGTAATCAGTCAGGATATATTAGTGTCAGTCATCTTGCTAAATGACCACTTTGAATAACAACAAATCTAAAAGGAAAACAAAACTTCTTGATGCGCAAGTTTACTCTCACCAGCCGCTTTCATCCCACTTCTTAGACAGGGAATATATTCGTTTGAGCTGATTTTAGCCATTTTGCTGAGCCCGAGTTAATTAGTTCCAGTCGATTAAAGGGTTAACCGTGAGTATCTTACTGATAACTGAAGAGCTGGTCAATTGACTTATTATGCTACATCTGATGCCACCACAGTTGTTAGTACACAATTCATTTTCTTCCTCTTCTTTCGCAATCCCGTCCAGGTTCCAGAAATAAGATAGTGTGGTACACCAGTTTCCAGATAACATTCCATCTCAATTTAAACAAATGTTAAAAGTCTTCCACTTAATGATCATTATTCTGGAGAGGGGAAATCAGAAGGACTAACAGGGAGTGATTCAAGTCGATGTTGTATCTGGGACAAACTATAATGACCAACAGACCACAATTCAGGTTGAGCTTGTGATTCGAGCCAGAATACAGTCACTCACGGGCAGCATCTTTTCTTGACCATATGGAACATATTCAGATTACAACCGGCAACAACTTAAGTTGATCATTCGCGCGGTGCCGCGATATAGACTAGCACGACATCAAATAACTCAATTTGATCACTCAAAACAATCCGTTAAGGGTAACCAACTTCAAGAGGCTTTTTACCTGATTTTAGCAATACTACGAAAGCCAAAATGACAGGATTTGTACTATGCGATTTTGAAGGATAGTTCAGAATACACATAAGTCTACGTTAGACAAACACAGAATCCCATTTCCCACAAACTAGACCAAAACCTCTACAAAGGTCCGTGTTCTGGGTTCTTCATTTAATCTGACATTTTTTAACCTTTGTTCATTTCTTGTGATGTATTCACTTCTGTCGAAACCAGTCTATGTCCAGATGAGAACTTGGCCCGATATCTCGCTTCCAGGAGCGCATGCAGTGACTCTTTGTCTCTTCGTAGGTCCTTCCAAACAATGAGAACTTGTCGCACAGAATTTACTGGACATCACTGTCGTTCCTTAAAGAGACATAGCGAGGACGTTATATGGAGCTTCACAAAATACGGAGTCTCCTCCAGAAACTGGCATTACGGCGAAGATAAATGACAGTGTAACTTCCGTTTGATACAATGCGTGTTTTCTCCTTTGTTTTCTAAAGCTTAATCCGAGATAATTCATCCCACGTGCACATAAGGAACACACTCTGCTGACCCTGGAGTGGTGACCAACAATGACGGAAGAACTCATTACAATTCCTGACTAGTTCATTTGGAAATTCTGTCCATTGTTTCCTAGGATGCGAGACGGCCGGGATTCGCTATTGATTGAACTGTTTATATTTTAATATGTAATGCCGTTAGCGTTTATCCAAAATTGATGATGCTGTATCGATGTTTTTGATCACGGATATTCATTCCTCAGTTTATAAGGCTGAATTAAGTAAGCCACAAATAAAATAAAATAAAATAAAATAAAATAAAATAAAATAAAATAAAAAGTCAAGCAAGAATTGAAGGTGGTGGTTGTAATGCTGTAATGTCACAACGAAATGTTGCTAATATGGTAATGCCAATTTGACTGTCTGTTGCATACGTTTGTAACAATTGTTTGGTTAATTTACAGATTCGACAGCGATTTTGCTAATTTTGCATTGCTTAATGGTAGCGTCATCTTTCTGTTTGTTGCTCGCTGCTTGTGATGTTTTTCTACGCCTCCTCCATTTTTATATTTTTCAAAAAGTATTTGATGTGTGTAAATACTTTTGATGGATATTTCTGTATGATTATTGTTTCATTACTGAAGCTACGAGCTGTTTAGTTAACTATATATTATCATATTCAATAAAAAAACCTCTCTCTTCTCATGCGTTTCTTTTTTTCTGGCAAATGGGGAGGTTGATCCTCTAACTATTTTCTACTGACACATGTTGCATTCTTATGAGACTCATGTGGTTGTAACGAACAAGTCTTTCGTGTGCCGGAGGAGGAAAAAGATTTTTTGAATGCACGGTAAGATATCAAGCCAGTTAGATGTAAACACTTCATTTGTTTATTTATTGGCTTTATTAGGCAGCCTTTCTTAGATTAAGGATTACTTCATGCACGATGGTAGCCATTGGACTTCTAAGACAGCTCCGTGAATCTTGGGTGTCCTACGGCTCAGACACTCGGTGCTGTCTTCGATGTAGGTACCTAAGACGGCTCCAAGAACATTTAAGACAGTTACCAAGATATCTAAGAAAACTGCAAAGGACATCTAATGTACGTGCAGCTGCAGTGACGCCTAAGACAGCTACGGACAGACAGCTCTAAGGACACTAAGACAGCTCCGGACAGACAGCTCTAAGGACACTAAGACAGCTGCGGTGGAATCTAAGGCTGCTCCAGTGACATCTAAGATAGCTCCAGGAGTAGACAGCTCCAAGAACACTAAGATAGCTCCCGTGGCATATAGACATTTAATATAGCTTCGGGGATAGACAGCTCCAGTAACATCTAAGACAGCTCCGCGGATAGACATCTCCAAGGATGTTAATACAACTTCAACGGCATTTCAGATAGCTCCAGTGACATGTAAGATAGCTCCGAGGGCAGACGATTCCGAGAACATTAAGACACCTCTAGTGGCATCTAAGGCAGTTCCAGCGACATCTAAGATAGCTCCTGGTACAGACAGCTCCAAGAGCATTAAGATAGTTCCTGTGGCATCTGAGACAGCTCCAGTGACATCTAAGAAAGCTCCGTGGAGAGACAGCTCCAAGAACATTAATACAGCTACAAGGACATAAAGACAGCTACAAGGACATCTAAAACAGCTTCGAGTTCCGCAGAAGAGCTGTCTTAGATGACCATGTAATCGACAAATTTGCATTTGCGGAAAAAAGAAAAAGGTTCAAACATTTCGGACATGTTCTATACTCGTGGAACTCTTCATCCACTACTGAAGAGGAATGTTATATGTGTGCTGGACTACGTTGCAAATAAATTCACATTCTTATCATTGTGTTTCTTGATTTTGAGGATGGCCGAATTTGTATAGTCACTGGTTACCCTTAATCGGTAGATTATTGAACTTTGTTTCTCAA
Organism: Macrothele yani; assembly: GCA_039090855.1. Classification (NCBI taxonomy): domain Eukaryota; kingdom Metazoa; phylum Arthropoda; class Arachnida; order Araneae; family Macrothelidae; genus Macrothele; species Macrothele yani. The sequence continues at coordinate 95,737,298 of CM077007.1, read as the reverse complement.
ATTTTTGCTTATGGTTAACCCGCAATCATTTGATAAGAAAATTTATTTATTTGGAACGTATCATTCACATGTAAAATCTTGTAAAATGCTGCAATGTGGCCTTGACAAGACCAAATGCACAAACCCTCGATTAAAATTTTAAGAATTATTATAATTTTCTTTTGCCGTTACATGCGAGTTCTTTGCAAAGTAATGGGAGCGACTATTTTGTTAATCGCTTTCACAGCTGATCAACATTCTCTTGTTTTTGTTTTGTTTTGCTTTTCCTTCACACTTTGCTAAAATATGTAATGTTTCCGATTTTTATTTGTAAAGAACTGCTCGCATGTAACGGCAAAAGAAATTCTTGAAATTCCAATCGTCGATTTATGCATTTTGTCAAAGCAACAGAGCAGCATTCTACAAGATTCGGCATGTGAATGATATGAGTGTTGTTTTAAGTGATATATTCCTATTTTACTGAAACGCGAAAGAATACTCATAAAACAAATTTACAATATTAAAGAAAAAAATGAAAAGATTTCTTCGGTTTTGCCTGGCAGACGGCTGTCGTAATCACTGAGAGAGAAACACAAAATTCATTCATGGAATCTGAGGAAATATTTAAGTTGCCGAAGTTAAAAATATAACATGACATCTCACATTCTTATCATATGATCATAAAGTGTGGTGGGTGAAAGAGAATGCGGAATGTCTTTTTACAGTTTCGAGGGTCAAGCGATCTCATTATGCTGAAGTACGTAGCTATCAAAAAAGAAAATGTCAGAAAATTGGTATACAAAAAAATGCTATCTGTCAAAAAGTTTGTCAAACTGCCTTATATTATGAAGTACAATTTCGTAGTAATTTCCAGGAGGTTTAAAAATTTGCCGTTGGTTTAGGACTTTATTTTAATGTAATTCCACTCCGCAGGGTTTCCAAAATTGTCCCTTCAGTTATTTTTCCTTTTCCCGAATAAAATTAAAAAAAGAAATGAAAAGAAATGCAGTTGTAAGCTCAATATTTAACGAAATTATTTTTCTCCAGCTTGGCAAAAACAGGCTTTTACAGTACTGTTACTGCTATTAATGACTGAAAATGTTCGATGTTAGCAGATTTTGTTTCCCAGCCGGAAAATAACATTTAAATGTTATTTTCCGACTGAATTGTCACAGTTAAAATTTTGATCTTCATTTATTCCATTGTAAACGGTTCACTGCAATTTCCGTTGTAAGTCACTTTTTATTTACTTCCTAAGCAGAGTTCTTGAGTAGATGTTGGTTTAACACTTATTGAAGACCTCCATTTGTTAGACTGATAAACTTTCAATAAATTCGTAATTTTTGGACGTGTTCACTGTTCCGTTCTCTGAAAAATAAAATCAGAATTGAAATTAATACTCGATCTTGAAGGTTCAAAAGAGAAAAAAGTGTTTTAAATTTCAAAGTAAAAATGAAAAAAAATAAAAAAATAAATAATTTAATTAATTAATGAGACTGTATCTTGTCCAAGTGCTGAAAGATAATGGAAATTTCTCAGACTTACTCTAGTAATGAGCACAGGAGAAATACAAAGGGCGTCCTGAAAGTAATGCCTCGTCCCTCATAAGATTTTTACTTGTAGCAGCAAAAATGTGAAACTTGATGGTACACTGCTGGCCACCCAAAATTGAACACCAAGAAGGACACAAGATAGCAAAGCCAGATTTACTGGACACATAACAACAGATACAAAGATGAAACGATTGAGCTTACAGGCCCCTGCGACTTGCGGAACACACAGACATCAATAGTTCGTGTGGCTTCCATGGCTGGCGATAACGGCCGCTACACGCCGCGGCATAGAAAGAAAGAGGCTTTGGATGTGGGCTTGGGGTATGTCGGTCCATGCTGCTTCCACACGTTGCCACAGTTCATCATATGGACGACATATCGGGAGAACAGGCGAGCCACGGCAGCAGTGACACCTGGTGGGCCGTGAAGAATTGTTGCACGATGCGTGCCACGTGGGGGCGCGCATTGTCCTGTTGAAACGTGGCCGCTAGCAGGTCCTGCAGGTAAGGGAGGACTACAGGATCCAAAACATCGGAGATGTAGCGGTGGCTGTTGAGTGTACCGGCGGTGCGTACCAGAGAGGTGCGGGTGTCACATCCAATTGCACCCCAAACCATAACGCCAGGCGACGGACCGGTATGGCGATGCATAATGCAGGCGTCATGCAGTCTCCCGCCGCGGTGCCGCCACACGCGGATCCGACCATCGTGGTGTTGCAGGCAGAAGCGGGATTCGTCAGAGAAGAAAAATGTCGTGCCATTCCGTAGTCCAGGCGCGGCGTTCAACGGCCCACTGCCGCCGCACTCGCCGATTGTGTAACGTCAATTATAATCGGAGCAATGGGCGCCGTGCGACAAGTCCCCGCTCCTGCAGACGACGTCGAACGGTACGTGCTGACAAAGCTTGTTGCGCAACACACTCTAATTCCTGCGCTAACGTTCGTGATGGGGCGGTGCGAGCCGTCAATGCCCGCCGCACAACATGTCGGTCCTCTCGTTCAGTGGTGTGCCGCTGCTGCGGCAATCGTTCACGTCGGTCCGTCCGTCCCTCCTGCACCTACCGACTCCATACTCGCCTCACTGTGGCTGGATGTCGTCCCACACGAGCGCCGATGTCTCGGTACGATAAACCGCTGTCGCGATAAGCCACTATTCGTCTTCTGTCGAACTCCGAAACGTGCTGGAATGACTGCCGTATTCTGCGACGAGGCATTAGGAAGCTTCCCACGCACAGGTGCGGCAGCAGTACACACTTCCACTACTGACACTCCGCCTTCTGTGCACCCTTCTTATAGTGCTTCTCTGTGGCGCACATGATTTGCATATGCCGTGCAATGCTAATCTTTTGCATGTCCTCTCGCGGGCGACGCATGCTGCGAATTTCAGGCTTATTGGATGCTTCCTTCTTGGTGTTGTATTTTGGGTGACCAGCAGTGTACTTGGACATATTGTTAATAATGCTAGCCTATTATATCCATCACTTTCTATACATTTCTGCCATCAGCTAGTTCAAAAGTATTGTACTTGCTACCAGAAGTCTTTCCAAAATTGTACTTATACCAGAAGAATTTTTCCAAAATGGATTTTACCATTTTTCTCCCATTTTGGAAATATTCCTGAGGCTGTCGTTTCACTCGTTACTTCACGGCCAGTTTAACGTATGTCACATCGTCGCAACATTCCCCACGAGGGGTGTTTTTCAAAGGGGCTAACTGGAAAAAGTCTGAGGAAGCCAAATCAGGACTGTAGGGGGTATGGTGCATCACCGTCCACCCCATTTCGGCAATAGCCTGTGAAGTCTCCATTGAGGTGTGGGGACGTGCGTTATCATGGTGTAAAACAACACTGTGAAGTGGAATGTCGCGTCTTTTCCTTCTGGTAACTTCCTTTAGCTTCTTCAATGTCTGCACATAGTGAGGACTGCTTATTGTTGCAACTCCTGAATGGTGACACGACGATCAGCTGTGATGAGGTCTTTCACTCGTTGCCTGTTGGCATCTGTCACTGCAGTTGCGGGTCTTCCACTCCGTTGTTTGTCCGACACTGAACTTTCTTCTTCTCGAAACCTTTTCATCCATCTTCGGACATTACTGATATCGATTGTGGCAGCTCCATATACCGCTAGGACTCTTCTGTGGATCTCAGGAGAGTCAAATCCCTCTTTTTCTAGGAATTCAATTACGGTTCGCTCCTTTTCTCTGTCGTTCATGATTCTGTTTCTGGAAAAAATTTTGTTCCCACGTTGATAATATATCATAGTACATGTCAGTGCAGTTTCATTAAAATCATTTCAACATTTCAAAAGTTATTAAGGAGGAGACATTACTTTAAGAATGCCCCTTGTACCGTGACTGAATTTGACAATTTGAAAATTCGACTGAAACTGGGAATCTTATTTTGCCACTCCAATGGCCGAGTGGTTTGAGGTGGTGGCTTCTCTGATCATTCGTCCGAAGTGGGCCCAGGTTTGAAGCATGGGTAGTGTGGTCAACTGATGACGCTGGCTATGCCTTCTTCCTGGAGCCAGTGACCCCAAATTAGGGACAAACACCTGCTTACGGTTTATTACGAATTACTCGTGGCGCCCCCCCCCCCGCTCCTAAAAAATCTTATTTCGCACAACGCAAAATTATGCGCTAAGCTGCTACGTCTATACATGGAAATTTCCCCCCTCTTCGAATCCTATAAGATTAATTTTTAATTACAGTAGTACCTCTCAATAAGGAACAGACACGGGACCGGATATTTTGTCCCTTAAATAAAGGAGACCTTTATTTGGAGGTTTTTAACGAAATATGTATTAAAGAATGTAAATTTTTATGTAAATAACAGTAAATCTTAAATACAGTAAAAATATAAACTACATATGTATAAAACAGAAATACAATGCACGTATAAAAGTACAGTAGCTCTATATGAAACAGTGGAAGGTATGGGTGGTACGTATTTGTTTGAAATAATCCGACAAAGGGGTTTATTTTGAAACTTTCAATTTACAGGCACTTTTCTCTATCTGAATATTAAGTTCACTAATTCAATTGAGTCCTTTCATTGTCACCGACATTTAAAAGGAAATTATGCTACTGTCCGCCATATTTTAAGGCTCCCTTAAAGTTTTTGATTCTACAGCTTTCCTCCTCCTCTTCCTCATAACTTTCCGGATCTTCCAAACACGTTTCTGTTATGTCTGCAGTATCAGGTATGGGAATAAAAGCTCTGATGTCTTCATTAGTGTCGCCGGTGCACAGCTGTTCATCGATCATAATATACTCCTCTGCCACTGTATTTGACAAGTTCACACACAATTCTGTATTTCCTTCAGTGAACTCATTCAGTTCACTTATACTGGAAATTGACACAGTGAAGCCTGCCTTTTTAAAAGATATTTAACACAGTTTAGAACTATAGATTTAACAGCTCTAGTTATCCATTGTATTGCATTCAATACATTGACAGATTTGGCACGCTGTTCGCTGTTTTCACAAGAAGAACTTTGCGAAAGAACATGCCGTAGAAACAGTTTTCCATATGCGATCTTGAAGCTTCTGATGACGCCTTGATCCATAGGCTGCAATACTGATGTTGAACGAGATGGAAAGAATACCAATTTCACAGATTTTAGTTTTAAATTTCTAATTTTTTAGTGGAATTTCTTTTTAAGAATATCCCTAGTTAGCTCTTTGGGATACAGCTTCGTATAATTGGGGCAGCCGCTTTATTGAGCCAAATTGTTCTAGTCCCAATGTGTCCCAATTAACTAGAATCTACTGTGCATGTTTATTTTATATTTCTCCCTTTTTAAGTTTGATTTCAACGCTTTGCATATTTTCTCATTTTTCCTTGCTTCCTTCTGATTTTTTGCTCACAATGGGCTACAAGCAGTCGGCCGTCCCTGATTTGGGGCCACTGGCTGTAGGAATAGGAGAGAGCCAATGCCGTAAGACAATGACAGCATCCATGCCTCACTTGGTATTGGAACCCAGGCTCATCTCGGTCGAATAGCTAACGCTTAGACCACTTCGCCACCAAGGCTTCCCCTTGATTTCTGTTAATGTTTCAGTGTTTAACATTCTCTACTGAGAAACGTACTTTTGCGAACATTTACAACCTTTCTTTTTGCCAACAGTGGGATTCGAACCCACCTTTTCCTACTCTGAAGTGGTTATTCTGCCAATTGAACTGCGGCGGCAGGCTTATAGCTGCTTCATTGTCCATTTGACTCATGCGTCATAACCCCTCTGCCCTCCCTTGAGAAAGGCGGCGGCACGAAATGAGCTTTCGCTCAACCGACGGCAACACTCGGTGGCCATTTCATTGTCGAAGTATTTATCTATTATTTACATAAGTTGTGCAGAAGAACCATCACAAAACTTCTCTTCTTTCAATCCTCGCATCCAGCAGCTCCTTTTTCGTTCTGGCGTCAACATAACTTTTTTCTGCCGACAGAGGGATTCGAACCCACATCCCGTTACTTCGGAGTGCCTGTTCTCCCAGTTAAACTACTCCTGCAGGCTTATCGCTGCTTCATTATTCATTTGCCTCATACGTCACACGCTTTGATTTTACCTATAAGACGATTATAAAAAGTGCACCCTGCTGCGTATGAAGATTAAAAGTTATAAAACAGAAGACCCCTTTCTTCCCTTCAGGTATAACAACACCACTGAAAAATGGAGTAATACTGTAAAATAAGTAGCGCCACTCCTGTGGCTTAGTGGTAAGAGGTGGAGGCTCTTGCCTAATCGTCGTAGGTGGGCCCGGGATATGGCGTTTCTCTGTGGCACTGTATCTGTCGTTTCCCTGGGATCAATATCCCTAAATTAGGGCTTTTCTATGCTCTTCGGATCGTTCAATACGGAAAAAAATAAACAATAAATAAGTAAATAGTATTCACACACTAGCTATGACCGGCAATCTTGGCTACACTCAATAACTGTCCGAAAATTTGTTCTGGACACAATTGCTTGAGTGCTTAAAGTGATTGTGCCTTGCGGAGAGATCTTCTCTGCGATTCCTTACTGTGATAAGGGTATTGTATTTGTTCTCTAGTTTAGGCGCTTTATTTCCTGGAGTCCGCAGCTGGATGGGTAACTGAACCCTTAAGCTGCGATGTTACCAGCATTGCTATATGAAAATTAAAGAAAAAGTGACGGAAAAAAATGCGAAAGAAAATTCTAAGGTTAGACAACTTTGTGCTAGAGAGAGCTGTTCGTCAACTGTCATTTCGCGGAATTTGGCCTTAAATTCACAAAAGCCAGGATCCACTTTTCTCGTTTGCAAGCGATATCGTGTCTTTGATCTTCGCATTGACCCTGTCATATCGGCAGAGAAGGGAATTCGTTGTGCAACACTTAAACATGACATGTGAGAGAACATTTACTGGAAAAAAATAAAAGGCCGTATGCCACTTGTCAGTGGCTTTAAAATAGAATCATGAAATTGGTGTATGCATGTGTATGTGTGTGTGCTTCCGTCCGCGATTCATGACAGTTTATCTGCAGCATCGATTCTGAGGTCCTTTTCGCTGTCTCCCTTCCCGTAGAAACAGACGTCAGCGAAAGAATAATAGCCTGCTGATTCTGCATATTCTTCACAACTACCGGAAGGAACCAAGGCAGCAGCTTTATTCCCCTTCTGTTTATCAGCAGACCCCCTCTTGTATTCCCTCAAACGTTGCATCTATTTCTAACGTAACTTCTGGAGAATCGTTTGCCTATTAACAAGCCAACATTTTCGCTGATAAATTTTTCTCATCATTCATCACATAAATGGTGCCCATTTACAGGTGTTTTCAACTGAAAATCCTTGGAAAAGTTCACTTTATCAGATTCAGTGCGTTAGAATCAGTAAGTATTCTGAGAACGAGTTAACATTTGCTTACGATTAAAAAACGTGTAAGATAAGGTTTTAAGATAGATGATAAGAAATTGCACCTGAAACTTAAACAGCTTCTTAACGAGTTCGTGATGAAATTTCGCTTGTATATTAACACGCAAGCCCATAGCAATGTATAGGGACGTAATTAGCTCCAGGACTTTTAGTGTACCGTGTCTTTGACAACGGAAGCGAAAAGGAAGTCTGTCTTGAGATTTTATCAAGTTCTGGGTTTTCTTTAATGGAGACCAGGGCGTTCTCTCCAATTTCGGGGGTGCAGTTTGTATGATACCCTTATGTGGAAGGACGAATGTCACTGAAACGTCCGTACTGAAGAGCAGAAGGAAATCAAGGAAATTTAAGCGTTTAACCGAAGCATAAAACCTTTCAAAACGATTTAAAATGTAAAAATAATAATTCAAAGAATATTACAGAATTATTAAAGAATCACGATTGAACACAATAACAAGTGTAGTTTGAAAATTCTCTGAACAAAGCTTTTCGAAGATGTTTGCTATTTTTAAATTAAGACTTTGTCTGCTTTCAGAATACACTGACGGACAATGAAATTTGTCCACCTAGAAGAAAACATGTTACAACCGCAAAACTTTGCAAATAGCTAGAGTGCGTACTGGTATGCAAATGAAGCACGTCTGGTGCGACTGCGCATGGCCGCACACCCTGTGGTGGCGCTGCAAGCACGAACCGGCAGCCTTATAAACCGGCGTGTAGTCGATAACCCATGAAAGCGAAAAGCATCGGCTGACGCAAGCAAGAGTACAGAGTGACAAGAATGCCGGGTAGACGCCAGAGACGTCGATTTACGCAACGTACGGACTTTGAGAGAGGCTGAATAATCGGGCTGAAAACTGCAGGGTGCTCGGCGCGCCGTATAGCTCGGCACGTGGTTCGTTCTGACCATACCGCCCTACTGTGTTGGGAGCAGTGGACACGTGACAGTACTGCCACACGGCGGAGCGGCTACGGACGGACCAGGAGAATCATCGGTAGAGAGGGATCGTGCGCTAGGCACGAACGGATCCCACGGGGACCCTGTTTACTATACAGACAGATGTAGTGGCTGCTGTGTGCCCACGAACCATTTCCCGACGCCTCGCGGTAGCGAATCTGCGATCCCAGCGCCCTGTACGTGTGCTGCAATTAACACCGGAACATCGCCGGCTTCGTTCGCAGTGGTACCAGGCCAGAGCGACGTAGAACGCCACTGACTGGAGACGTGTGGTGTTTAGCGATGGGTGCCGCTTTGTTTTGGAGACAGATCATCATCGCATCCGGGTGTAGTGGTCCCCGGGTCAACGGCACAATAGCAACCTCGCTATCGAGACCCACACCTCCCTCACTGCAGGCTTTACCGTATGGGAAGCCATTGCCTACGATAGCCGATCAGCTCTAGTAGTGGTACGTGGATCATTGACGGGTCAGCGGTATGTGGATGAGATCCTACGGCCTCATGTGCTCCCATTCTTGGCCGGGATTCCAGGTACGCTATACCAGCAGGATAATGCCAGCTCGCACACGGCTCGGGTTGCCCAGGACTGCCTACGTCATGTCCAGACACTTCCATAGCGTGCCCGCTACCCGGACATGTGCCCTATCGAGTATGTGTGGGACCAGTTGAAACGCTGGCTGCCGCCGTGCCGCACTATCCGGGATTTTGAGCGCACCGTCCAACACGCGTGGGCCAGTCTGCCGCAGGACAACATCAGGCGACTGTTCGGCTCCACGTTGGACCGTATTGCAGAGGTGCCACGCGCTGTTGAAGATGGCTGGACTGCGTACCACAGATCCCTCTGTAATTGTCCTGCAGCTGTGTTTTTACCATCATGTGTATCATTCATCTGTATCATTACGTCCATAAAATTTCAGTTCAATCCGATGCTTCCTTCTTGGTGCGCAAATTACATTGTCCGTGAGTGTATAATTAATATTCAACATGTTTACTAGGAAACTGTCAGAGAATTTTTCAACTGCTCTGCAGAAAGTTAGCTACTTTCACATATTTTTCTGTTATCTAACAAATTGAACACTCCTTTTTATCTGCGGAATAATTTTTCAGCCAATACCTCTCCGATCCCCACTAAGCTACCGCGTTTTTCAATAGATTTAAGCGTGGATTACGCAATTTAAGACTTACTTATTTTTTAAGAAAAAAGCAATGTCCAATATACACCAAAGAGCAAAAGCATTATGACCACCCACCTAATATGATATTGGTCCTCCACGTGCAGCCAAAATGGCATGAATGCTACAAGATTTCTGAAGGTGTTTTGTGGTACCTGGTACTAACACGTTATCAGCAGATTCTTTAACTCTTGTAAGTTACGTGGTTGAGCCGCCGAAGACCGAATTTGCTGTTCCAACACAAGCCACAGATGCTCGATTGGATTGATGTCTGGGGAATATGGAGGCCAGGGCAATACCTGAAAGTCTTCCTCGTGTTCCGCCAACCATTCTCGAACAATCCAGACAGTGTGGAATGGCACATTATCCTGCCAAAAGAAGGCATTATTGGAGGGAAATACCATTGGCATGAAAGGATGTACCTGGTATGCAGTTATCTTTAGATAGACGTTAGACGTCATAGTTACCTCCACATGAATGACTTAACCCAGGGTTTCCCAACAGAAGATTACCCAAAGCATTACACTTCCTCCGCCGGTTTATTTTCGTCCCACGGAGAATCCTGATGTCAACATTTCCCAGATAAAAACGCACACGTACCCGGCTGTTCACGTGGTGCAACAGGAAACGAGATTCATCGGATCAGACGACTTTCTTCCAAACATTCAGTGTCAGCTTTTAATGCCCGAGTGCCCATTGTAGGCGCTTTAAGCGGTGTACCGATGTTAGCATGGGCACTCGGAGTGGCTTGCACCGCCAGTATGCCTAACCGCCAATATGCTGGCTCTGCAGGAATATAAACAGCCCTTTTAAAATGTGTTCAGTGAAGGGCGTTGCGAGTCAGTCCTGTCTGGATCTGACGGGTCTTCACCTGGAGAGGATCGGTTGGGGGACTGGTCAGTATTAACTGCCCAGCGGGACCAACACTTCCCGCCCCCACCTCATTACTTGTGAAGTGCTGAATGGGTGTGGATTCGAATATGTCACTTGCTGATAATTCGAAATATGCTACTCGGAGATTTTCCACCATCGCGAAAACTAGTATGGGACCCCCGTTCCTTTTTTACGCTTTCCAACCGTAGGTTGAAGAGGCGTATATGCTCCAGCTTTGTCCTTCTGTCTGCCCGTCCGCACGATAACTCGCGTAAAAATGGTTCGATTTCGATGAAATTTCAGTATGTGGCAGGGGACCACTTGGCGACAAACCTTATTGAAAATGGGTGAAATGGGGTCAAAGGTCAGGACATAGGAGCGGGATATATTCCATTTCCCTTATGCGTCATAACTTACATAAAAATGCTTCGATTGCGACAAAACTTCGTCATGTTGTCCCGAAAGTATATTGAACCGGTTCTGTTGAATATCATCAAAATGGGGTCAAAGGTCAGGGCACAGGAGGGAGATTTATTCCACATTTATTATCCTCATAACTTGAGTAATGATTTCTGGTATGTTGGAAAGCGTATCATAATCAATGCATTGCATGATTTTACTAACGTGTGTATTTAGAATACCAGTTACAGGCATGTTTGAAACAGTTAGATGCTGATGTTTATGTGAAATTCATCCTTTATTTTCATGAGACCCTTGATAGCATTTAGGAGACATATCGGGAAAACTGCATTCGATTTTTATGCCCTTCAACGGAAGGGCATAAAAATGGAATGCAGTATTAAAAAAAGGAATTTTTTAACCGGAATTTTAGATACAATGGTATGGAGTAAAACGTGTTTTAAATTCGATAGAATTTTCATTTACGCTCTCTAGCTAGCAGCGACCTATTGCATCGAAAAGGACAAAAACGAACAACCATCGTTCTCACTGTTTAGGCTTCACAGTGGAAATGTAGAAGGAATTTTTCAAATAGAACTAATAGAACTAATGCAGAGACATGATGAACAAATAGAACTAATGCAGAGACATGATGAAAAAATAGAACTAATGCAGAGACATGATGAACAAATAGAACTAATGCAGAGACATGATGCCCAAGGGGCGGCCATATCTTAGTTTTCAGGAGCAGGCAAACAGAAATTTTAACTAAAAATAACATGTACAGACACCATATGAAAAATACCCTATGCCTTTCTGTTATCGAACAATTTTGACAAGATCCTCACATATATTTTTAATAGCAAACCAGAAGATCCGAAACTACACAAAAAAAGATGGTTAAGTGAAATTCAACCGCACGTTAGGACAATAAGGAAATTTCTTTGTCGTTACTTTTATCATTTTGGATACTTGTGTTAAATGCGCCCCGAAACCCCAGAGATCAATCCATTGGCCATCAAGAATTGTAAAAATACCCTTAAGACAATTTCTGGGAAACATTTCAAGATATCTTTGTCCAGCAGTAATTAGCTGCTGCAGAGGATTATATATTTTTCATTTATTCGCCTTTCACACTTTTACATACTGTAAGCGTGTACGAGGTTCTCTAACATGCAATGGGAAGCTTCATTATTACTTTTTACTGTAATTTTCAGCTTCTTCTACTGGAAATTTCCACAGGTTTTCCTATTTTTACTTCATGCATACGCATCGGGAAGTTCTACGAAAAAGTTAGCAATCAAAATCAGTGTTACCGCAAAAATCTGTGTAGTACCTTCCAAGGACAGAAAAGGCATGACCCTATTTGCAGGGTAGGGCAAATGCCCCCTCTTATTATGAGCATAGGGACCCAGCAGCTTGTGATTGAATTGATTAGTCTTTCTTCTACGTCTGTGTTCTCACTTATTAAGTCTCCTATGCAATTGTTCAAATTCCGCAGTGTTGTTGTTTAAACTTAGAGGGTAATTAATGCTACATCTTCCGCGAGTTATACTGATTAGGACATAAATTGACGTTCAAAGTTTGTTCACTCAAGAAAGAATAAACCATCTTGTTTTTTTGCTACTGGTAATTTAATGAGATCATCACAAGTTTTGCGATTTATTCTTCCGAACTTTCACCTAAATATTCCGCCAAATGTATGATAAAATACTTAGTTTCTGTAAAAAACAGTAACACTTATATTTCTTCAATGTACTTCGTGTGTTTTTAAACTTTTTAAAAGTGTTACTTGGGTCTGAATTTGCACGGGTTATTTTAAAACATGAGGAATTGCATTCACTGTAAGCAAATAACTGCTTTTTCCAAATTGATATCTCTGCGTTTTGTTATACCGCCAGGGTCGTTTTTTCTTTAGAAAATTATTTCAAGAGCCTATGCCCTCGGGAACGCATTTCAGTCCATGATAGCATTATGTCGTGTTTGTCTGCAGCTTCCAGAAGAAAACAGAAAATTCGTGTGTTTTTTTTATTTCTTCTTTTTATTTTTTATTCCCGCTAATGCCATAAACTGCGTTTGTTGTCTTAAGATAAGTGGCATTTGCGCATTGTAATTCCACGTGGAATTCTTTAATTAGTTGTCATGCAGTTTTATTTTGTTATGTATGATTTTTACTGAACGCTAACACCAATGATTGACATTTCCTAGACACTAAATCTTTCGAATCTTTTTCTAGTGTTCTCAAGTGCTGTGCCTGAAACCATTTTTTATTATGTTCCAATTAAATTCACTGTTCTTTAATGCATAAAAACTAATTCCCCCTGAAATTAATTCCAAAATGAATGTTCTATGATTTGTTTGTCACGCGAAAAAATTGCAAAAAAGTTGCGCTGTTTTTCATAAAACCCTTTTGTTTATGCTAACTTCTCACACTTTTTTTCTTCATTTTTAGGTAAGTATAAAACTGATGTTCTCGGAATCCCTTTGCACCCAGGGTTTTAGTTTATCTACTTATTCTTCGTTCAATGAAAGACAAGATGGAAGCCCTTTCGGGATTTTTCGCTTTGGAGAAACTTTTTTATGCAGAGCGTGCACCTAGCAAATTTAGTATTTATTTGCTAAATTTCCCAAGTAAGCGTTCCATTATTTTACTGTCGCATATTTCGTATACTGATGAATGTTGTCTTTTATGAAGTATTTCGCACTGTCTATGTGTGCATGCATACGTGACACACTCGTAATATGAAAAAAGAAGAAGATAGGAATGAGAAATATAGTAAAAGTAAATAAATAAAACACAGCATAAATGGCTTATTTTTTTCCAAGTTTCCTTTAAGCTTTTTGCTTTGCCCTTCAGAAGAGAAAACATTTTGCCTTCGCTTACTATTTTCAGCTAAAGTTTTAATGTCTAATTGGAAGCAGTTTTCTACCCTGAGATAATTATGCTTTCGCCGTTACTCATCTGATATAAAAAGAAGTGCTCATGGCTAAAAAATTTAAATTGCTATTTCTATGCCTTTTCCTGACATAATCATATGTGATTTTACTTCGTACTGGAACGAAGTAACGTTTACACATTAAAAAAAATGCATTGTTGTACGAGACTTAGAAGCGTATTTCAAACTCATGCGCTATATCAGAAATAGCTTCTTATGCTACATGCAGCAATTGACTGCTGCATAGAATCTTGGATAATTAAAACACGGAGAAATATTCTAGATAGCGACAACGTTTCACACACACACACACCCGCGCGCGCGCGCACACGCACACATTAAAAAATGCTTTATTGTAATGCATAAAGGCGGTGCTTAGCATGTGTGTATTTATAATGCCCTCAGATGACTGAGATTGAATTATGTTATTAAAGTACATATTGGCGTTAAAAGTTTATAAAATATTACGAGAGATAGTCAAATGAAAACTTTGAATAACTTTTTTTCTCACAATTTATTGAACAAAAGTGGTACAGACCTGTATCACTTTTCAATGTACTCCATTTTGTGCAATGCAAGTCCTCCAGTGCTTACAAAGTGAATAGATTCCTGTAGAAAAAAATATTTCGATCGCGTGTGCAGCCACTCATGCATCACCTGATGCACCTCTTTATCGGACTTGAAAGTCTTTCCTTCCATCGCATCTCTGAGTGGTCCAAAGATATGGTAATCACTTAGGGAAAAGGCTGGTGAATACGGCGGATGTGAAAGACACTCGAAGGGCAGGTCTTGTATGGTTGCAATCGCAGCACGGACAGTATGAGGCCGAGCGTTGTCATGTTGCAACGTGACACTAGTACTCAGAACTCCACGTCTTTTGGATTTTATGGCAGGTCGAAGATGATTCCTGATAAGATCTGCATACGCGTCACTGGTTACAAGTTTCCCCGGGCATGTAGTGCTCCAAAGATACGCTTCGTTCATCACAAAGGACAGTCAGATTAAACTTTCCTACAGTTGGCTGCTTGAGGAACTTCTTCGGTTTTGGTGAGGAGGGATGGCGCCGTTCCTTGCTCGCTCTCTTGGTTTATTGTTGATGATAGTGAACCCAAGTTTCATCTCCAGTAACAATTCTCTGTAGAAAGCCATAACCTCCTGCTTCAAAGCGCAGCAAAAGTTCTTGACAGGCATCAACATGTCGTTGTTTCAATTCTGGAGTCATCTGGCGTGACGCCCACCTTGCAGACACTTTGTTGAACTGGAGTACATCAAGGATGATGTGGTGCGCAGAACCATGACTGATGTCCAAAACTGCGGCTATTTCATCCACCGTCACTCGGCAATTTTCCATCACAATGCCTTCAACTGCTGTAATGGACTCTGCTGCCACTACCCTGTGCTCCTGACCCGGTCAAGGAGAATATTTCACAGAATTCACTCCGTTTCGGAACTTCCTAGTCCATTTATAGTCTTGCTGGAGTGACAGACATGCATCACCATACCGCATCTTTATTCGACGATGAATTTCAATAGGTTTCACGCCTTCTTACTCAAAAAACGGATGACAGAACGTTGTTCCTCTTTGGTACATGTCTTGAGTGGGGCGGCCATATTTACTCAGCTACTATGACGTCATTAAGCCAGTCTTCACCGTCCTGTCACGTTTAAGAAAATATTTCAGTCATTGGTAACAGTATTGCCATTGCAGGACAATGACACTGCATTTTATTTTTTTATCGCACTTTTAAGGTTTTCATTTGACTCATGTGATACTTTCAATGATCCGATGCGAGAAATTCCATGAGATATGTTTGGTAATGCTATTATTATCAAGTTGAATTTCATTTGAGATTAAAAAAATATATATCGTACCTACATTTGTAGATGTGTCATACACGATATTTTGTTCATTAATCAATTTTGTGGTGGTATTATTTTTGCTTTCGATACGAAAGGAAAGGAATTTTTATTTTATGCTTTTTTATGACCTTTTCACTTTCTTTTTTCCACTAGAGATATAGGCCAAACACCTTAGAAGTATTAAAAAAAAGAATTTCTTAACGTTTTTGCTAATATTTATTAAAGTTTTGTATTATCTTCTGTGCTGTAGATTATTGAGGTGTCATCGGAATTTTGAACTAAGGTTTTTCGACCATTCTTACTTTCGATACTTTGTAAAACGAAAAAAAAATAAAAAATTCAGGCTTCGGGGCTGTTCCTAAATGACGGCCCGTCCCCTGTGTCGTCAGTTATCATATATTATAAATATTCAGCCCTCATGATAGTTTTGGAATAAGGAGCCCGATTTTTTTGCCTTCTCCATTTTTAAACTATAAGCGTTGATACTTCAAACGGTACTGACAGTTTTAAGGTAAAGAGTCTGCATGGTTTCCACACGTTCTTAGCTGATCTATTTTTGCAATAAAAAGCTCAAACTTTCGGAAAGTTTTTAAGTGGGTGTCTATACCGTTATCATTTACTATAACCGTTTATTTTATAAAGGGGGGTTCATGCGTCATGAATTATCTCTTAAAACTGATTGTCCTCCACTATTCTTGCTCTCTTTGATTGCTTCTATTGCACTACTCCTAGCTGACCTGTTTTTAATTTAATTTCTATTTTGCATGAATGTTGTTTTGGCTTTATTTAAGTACAATCATTTCCTTAGGCTGAAGTTTCGAAAACAATTTTTTTTGGAATGATGTTAATTGAGATAGTTCGGCAGTGCAAAAATGAAGGATGTGTTAGAAAAGTGAGGAATTCTAAATACCACTGGATATCTTTAGATAGGCTATATAGTTCAACATGTTTGTTCTTAGTAAAAATACGAGGCACGTGACCACCTGCCAACTGTTAGCATTAGTCTCCTGCCCCTTGGTATCCAACCTAATATTGTGCATCTTTTCCTGCGCATTGGTATCCAGTCTAGTATTTCAATTGAGTGTCCACCGGTGGTCACATGTACAGCCCATAGCCACTTGAGGGTCTTTACTTTGATCATGATATCATCCATTCTTGTCACTTTCCTGGGAGAAAGGGGCTTCAGACAGCTCAGAAAAGCATGAAAAGTTGCATGCTCGGTGCAACCAAGAAATATAGGAATAGAAACTCATGGATAAGAAAAATAGCAAAGTTTGATGACATCACGATGAAAGTTTAGTAGTGTTGGCGTGGTTTTTATTTTTCCACCACGCGAATTCGTGCTTGTTGCCTGTTTGCAACTCTTAGTGTGCGAAAGGCGGGAAACGCTGTTTGAACCTTACTAGTGATTATTGGCTCTTCCTGTTAGGATCTCACTCTCTCTCTCTCTCACTCTCTCTCTCTCTCTCTCTCTCTCTCTCTCACTTTGTCTCTCTCTCTCTCTCTCTCTCTCTCTCTCTCTCTCTCTCTCTCTCTCTCTCTCTCTCTCTCTCTCTCTCTCTCTCTCTCTCTCTCTCTCTCTCTCTCTCTCTCACTTTCGCTTTCTCTCTTTCTGCAGACAATAAGATGATAGCAAAGAAAGACCTGCTACTCGAAATAATATTTTCTATAACGAATAATTTACAACTCTCCCTAACAGAAGACCCCCATGTGGCAATGAACTGGATAGCTTGCTAGAAGAACTGACAACCATTGGAGAAATGAAATTCTAGACTGGGTACCAAGGAAAAGGAAAATAACTAGAAGAAGATATGTCGTGTACCTATAATTTAACCGTACTTTTTAATTCCCGTGTTCTTATGTAAATTTTGTTTCTCCTTGTTAAAGGTTTTCTAACTTAACGTCACAAAGTTCCTCCCGACGAGCTAAAAGTTGGCGCTCTGACACTGGGTCAAAGGGCAATAAACGTAAATGAAGTCTTCTGAGATAAGAGCTGAATCAGCAGTTTCTGTAATCTTCATATGAATAGAGAGCAGAGCGATTCTTGTATGAGCAATGTTGATATAAACTGGTTGTAATGAGTGAGCAAATTGTATTGAAAAGTGATAAGGGTCCACTTTTATTATGAGACATCATTGATTGAGTTTTATTCAGCGTATTGTGTTACGAAAGACTGGTTTATAGTAGTCTGCTTTGACTTGCTTGTATACTAGTCAGGATTTGAACCTCGTGTGTAACATTCTGTTGTTGAACTCCGGCAGTTATATTGAAAGTTGTATACTTTATGATTAATCAAGTTTCAGGTACAACGAATAAGTTGAAGAAAACCGGGTTTTGCATGAATTTGTCATGAAATCAAGATTCGGAATTGGTTTTTCATTATAGCTGGAACTGAAATTTCACTTAGGAAGCCGTCGAGTTTGGGTTCGATTTTGATGTCGAATGAACAAACAGCCAGGCTAGTCCCAAAACTGAAGATACAGCATTTCTTAGATTGTAAAATAATAATAATAATTCTGGGAAAAGAACAAACTGCGACTTCGGAAATCCTTAACCGCGAGTGTTGTGTGTTTTTCAAGACACTATTATCAGGAAAGAATTGATGCGTGAGTCGAGGTTAAAATGTCCTTAAATATCCATCTAGCTTGAGCTGAAACTTGCATTAAGCACAAACTCCATTGAATGCTTCGACTTGATTTGTCGACATATTTTGTATATTTTATTTCAGTGGGACTCAGATTTTGTTGTTATTTGTCACCCACAAGCACAGGTGATAAAAACTAAGGAGTGTAATTTCCGAGATGACTTGGAAAATGTTAAAATAACTAAGAAATTTTCCCATATTTTTCTCGTTGAAAATTTTGCTGTAAACATGTCATCCATTTAGAAGCCTACCTCTTTTCTCTCTAATTAATATTCCAGTTATTAGTAAACGAATCGAGAAAGTCACGAACCGGAATTCATAAACCATGGACGCATTTAGGAAATATTTTTGTCTGGAAATTGAGAAGCCCTTAAAATTGGAAATAAACAAACTGTTTTGTGCCAGGCGAGCAGGGTATGTTATGATCGACATTTATTTCGGAGAGATCTCATACCTTGACGGTTATTATTCCCAATGGAGAATACTCTGAGAGTCAAAAGTCTTTTGAAACGGCGCGACATGAGTTCAAATTGGTGAAACGAGCTCTCATGCGCAGCCAGTATAGCCTCGTTTCTTACTCCATTTTGGTCGTTTGTGCCGTCGCTCGAGTGACCTTCTCTCCAATTTTCAAATGGCAAAGAAGCCGTATTTTGGATCATGAGGTACACATGGAAACATAACGTAAGTTTTCAGGATTAGCATATTTCTGGTTGTTTTTTTTTTTTTTTACGTTCTCTAAAAGAACGTAATACAAACTGGCATACGTCCCAAAATGAAAAAAAAATAAATAATAAGAATTAAAGAAAGGGCTTGTGATTTGAGGCTACACATATTGGTGCAAATTATCATAAGTCGCACATTTATTTCGCACTCTTCTTCAGTGCTCGTATCTTCATTATTTTTCAACTATGCTTTACTTCAGTGGCTTGCCATAAAAGCAGTGGGAAGGCTTTTAAAATAATTACGCGTGAGAACTTGACATAATGAGAAAGCTAAGAAATATCTGGAGTTATATCTGTGAGAGAAAAAAAGCATGCTCTGAGCTTCGCAACATTTCAGAAAGATTTTTGATGAAATAAATTGTAGTTAACGGAAGTTACAGAACTCCGCGAAACTTGTTATAGAATCCGTTATTCCTTTATGCTTACAAAAAAAAAAAAAGACATGTTTCTTTCTCCCTTTGTACTTCCACTAGAAATTTCCTAGGCTTGTTAATATTTTCGACGCACATAACCATGCATCATTAAACTTGTCATGCAGTGATGATAATTTCAGAAAAATCCATTTATGAACTTGATTCAAATAAATTTCAAAATTTGCCGAACTGACTGAACTGATGATTGGTACATGCAGGATTTACACCTATTTTATAAAACAAAAGGAGTGAGAACTTCAAATGATTGGAATCTTAGTAGTGTAAAAAAAAAAGATTATTTACAAATAAAAAGATTATTTAACTCACATTTTGAAATTTATTCAAATAAAAAAAAAAAAATCCCATCACTCACGATCATACCGAGTCACAGTCCGGAACATACTAAGTGCAATTAAACCATAACAAAAAACAATAAGGTTTACTAATTCCTGACATTGAGCGGTACTTATTTTGGTGCGCTAATGAAGGTTATTGTTGTGAAACCAATGAAAGAAGTGAGTGATAAAAGGAAATACAGGGTGATTCATGAAGAAGTATACAGTTTCCAGATGCTGTAGAACAGTAACAGTTGAAGACACGGACCGCAACTGCGAACCGTTAGGTAGATGTACTCATAAAGTTTCTGTCCCGCTACTGAGGGAAGTGACGCAGGCGATAGCGCGCGTGTTACGTGACTAGTCAGTCAAAATGGCAGCGTCTGCAGTGGAAAAGGCGTTTTGTGTTCTTGAATTCAGCAAAACGGAATCTGTAGCTGTTATGCAACGGCATTTTCGATCACGATTCGGAAAAGAACCTCCAACGAGAAAATCGATCTACGATTGGCATAAAAAATTTGAAACTGCGGGCTGTTTGTGCAAACTTAAAAGTCCTGGACGACCGCATGTATCGGAAGAAGTCGTCGATAGTGTTTGCACCGCCATTCAACGAAGCCCGGAGAAATCAACGCGGAGGGTGAGTCGTGAAGTGCAGATTTCACAGCCCACTGTCTGGAGAATTTCGAGAAAGAAACTGAAAATGATTCCATACATTTTCAGCTTCTTTCTCAAAATTCAGATATCTTACCTCGCGTTTGAGCGGAAACGGATTACCGACTCAATGTGTGTCGTATGACTAAGGGTGCACACATAGAATATCTGTGACTGTCTCTAAAAAAACTTTAAACATTCCCCTACAATTCTGTTACAGGTAACATAAAATATCTTACATTGTTCTTGTTTTATAGTGCGTTGAAACTGTATACTTCTTTATGAATCACCCTGTACTTACTAAACTATGGCGGCGATAATAGTAAGTATTTCGACTGTTTAGTTTTTCAAAAACAATGTTTATTTTTATTACTATGATATATTATTCAGATTTAGATGAACGTAAGAAACGACCCTGACGCGGAATATATGTGATGTAGGTACGAAAGTGCGTCTGCGCATGCCCTAGCTAAAATCTGATCTCAAGATGGAAAGAAAAGCTAAATCGCAAGTGTGTTAGTGAGGGGGATTAGTAATTTCTGGTCTAAGATATCTGCAGGTTACCCCTCTTTTGTTATACACCATTTTAAAACTCTGGTCAGTAGCAAGTAACCACCCGTTAGAAGAGTCGAGAGGAAGTCAAATCTCTCTACGACGCACCGTTTTCGAGATATTTGTTAAAATCAACCTAGGACTACTTCCGTTACCCATTTTCGTAACATCGATTTTTTTTTATTTGGGATTTACTTTACTAGTCTCATGGAAAATGCATAGCATCAAAAATGCATTTTTTTTGTAATGGCTTTTATCACATATAGCATCAGGTTCTCGTACTTCCCGCAGATTGCAATGAGATGTTATTATATTTATGCAAAACGTGATGAAATAATGTTCGGGGATAGTTTAGTAAAATATATTGTTGAGTAACAATGAAAGTAGCTATTGTTGCGTAACTTCCGTTACTCATTTCCGTTCCATCAAAATGTTTTACTTTACTAATGTCGGGAAAGATACATAGCAACAAAAAGTTAACTTCTTTTTCGTGCTTCGGTGAAATTTATATATTAGGTTTATTTGGGTGCCATGTTAAGTAGCTTCCCTTAAATATTCGATGTTAAATTCTACAATACTTAACACGTACTTGACCTTTTTAAATGTCGTTAAACTTATGACAACAAACCAGTTTTCTGAATTTTTGATGGCTCCTGCAAATACACCCGTCGTCAGAAAAACAGTTTAACCCGGAAGGAAGCAACCGGCAGGAACGAAACTCGGTGGGTAGGGTTTGACATAGTGAGCCATGCAAATGATTCAAGTATCATGCTCGGCCACGCATGTGACGCCAGCAAGGTGGGGACATAGCGCTGTGCCTGGCCGGCTATATAAAGTCGTCCCGTACCGTGTGCATGCCATTCTGATTCGGCCTGTTGTGTTGGTTGCATCTTTTGTAAGTGAAGTATGCCTCGGAGAAAAGTTCGGAAGCAATTTGAACAGTTGGAGGTGTTCCAGAGGGGCCGCATCGTCGGGCTCCGGTAAGCGGGATGGTCTTATCGCCGTAATGCGCGCCATACCGGTCTTGCGGATATTACCATAGCATGCTGTTGGAGGCAGTGGATAGAACAAGGCACGCGGCACCAACAGGAAGGGTCTGGGAGACCTAGAAGAACCACGGAGAGGACCGACGGCTTATCCAACATGCGCGGAGTGACACAACAGTCACAGTCGCTGATATTCAGCGAACAATGGTGACCTTCATGCATCGTCCGATTAGTGCCAGCACCATTGGCATATGGCTGCACGACGTAGGACTACACGCACGCAGACCGTTACGACGACTGTCCTTAACAACTGTGCATCGTCGCCAAAGACTGCAATGGTGTCGTGCTAGACTATCAAGGAGCCACTCAGAATGGCAACGGGTGATCTTCATTGACGATTCCCTTGTTTTTCTTGCAGAAGACGACCAACGAATCCGTGTGTGGATGAACCGTGCTCAGCGCCAAGATGAACGGTTTGTTGTCGAGCGTCACACGTCCAGAAAGCCTGGTGTCATGGTGTGAGGTGCAATTGCCTACGATTCCAGATCACCTTTGGTGTTCATTACAGGCACTTTGGCAGCCCAACGTTGCGCTAATGAGGCCCTGCAACTAGTGGCCCTACCTTTTCTGAACGCTCACTTCGGTGCGGTTTTCCAACAGGACAACGCTTATCCGCATACTGCTGCTGTCTCGAGAGCTTGCCTTCAAGGCACCGACACTCTGCTATGGCCAGCCGCATCGCCAGACCTATCCCCGATTGAAAATGTGCGGGATGTTATTGGGAACGCTATCCACACTCCACCCCTACCGTACAATCTGCAAGAACTGCGTGAGAAGATTCAAGCTGAATGGCATGCCTTACCGCAGGACACCATTTGGAGCATGTACAATTCCATGCCAAGACGTCTGTCATGCTGTGTTAGCAAACATGGCGACCCGACGCCATACTGAGAGACACTACTTATTGGCGTGTAGCTCAATAAATATTGCCCATATCAGTCTCAATGTTTAATCATTTATTGTTCCTCGTAACCTTTACCTTTCTCCCGAATAGCATTGCAATCCCACACGTCATTCTGGGTGCAGCTATGTTTTGATGATGAGTGTAGTTATGAAGTGTGATAAAGTAATAAAACTACTGTCTCTTGGGGGACGCGATACCTCTGTGACGACTCAATATGCTGTAAGGAGTCGGACTTCCCTAATTTGGAGCCAGTGGTTCCAGAGAAGGGAGAGAGCCAGTGCCGCGTAAGACCAGCATACCATCCATCATACATCATACCTCAGCCTGAATTCCAACCCGGACCTACTTCGGGCGAATGCTTTGAAGCCGTACCACTGGACCACCGAGACGGTCATTCATCCACGGGTACTGCAGATAATTGGGTCAAAATCATTTTTCATTTTATTGCTCATGCGCATCATATTTGCTAAAATAAAAAAAGCTTGTGAAATCAATCTTTTACGTGATTATCATCTGTCAGAACATTTTATAAGTTTTATCCCATTTGTGGCGCATCACCGTAAAATTCGTGGCAATGATGGAGACCTATCGTTTCATATAGAAAATGTAAGCCCACTGGACAAAAAATTAGTCACCCCTAACAGAAATGACAGTAAGAAGTTACCGGTTGCAGTGAGGGCGCCGTGATAGCATTGTTGAGAGATAAACAGCACTGACGTGGTCTACATGATCATTTCTGTTTCGTGTAGTGGTTAAGAGCAGCATGTGTGGTGAATTTAGTCTGCATTATGGGTCATAAGACAGACGTTACTGAATGGCAAAACGGAGCCATCGTCATTGGCCGTGCCCACGGACACAAAGTGAACGAAGTCGCCCGATTTGTTGGTGTGTCGAAGCCTACTGTCCAACGGATCTACACACAGCGGTGTAGTTCGCAGTGAACTGAAAATCGGCGACGTAACTGTAGTCGGAAGACGATTCTCACCAACAGGGACCGTCACCATGTTTCACACCTGGTAACTGCAAATCGGTTTCAAATCAGGAAACAGTTGCTCCAAATAGTCAATGAAAGTCCACTGCAACCAGTTTTCGAAAGGACATTGCGACGAGACCTGCATGCGATGGACATCTGGAGCAGGGTACCCACGGAAGAGGGCTCTTTTAACAGCAAGTCACAAAGTCACACAATATCAATCGGCTCAGAGGCACCGAAACTTTATTGTGAAGGATTGGAAACGAGTAATTTGGTCTGATGAGTCTCGTTTTTGTTTGTACTCCAATGATGGAAGGCGACGGGTGCGTCGCAAACCCAATGAAGCCTTTAATCGTGATTGTGTCGAAGGTGTTGTTCAAGCAAGAGGGGGATGTATTGATATTTTGGGGATGTTTTTCGTAGCACGAAATGAGCCCTATCATTGCAGTGACGATGAATTTGAACTGTCATACGGACCTCCGCATTCTGAATGACGAACTTTTGCTTTTTGCCCTACATCTCCAGGAGCAGCCACTCCTCTCTTCCAAGACGACAACTGTAGTGTGCACAGGGCTGCAACTGTGTCTGAGTGGCACAACGAAAAATCAGCAACATTGTCCCACCTCGACTACACCACTAAATCCCCAGAATTAAGTCCTATTGAAAATCTGTGGGATAATTTGGAACAGAAGGTGAAACGCCGGAGTATACGCTCACGTACTCTGGCGGAACTTCGGAACCAATTGACGCACGAGTGATTGCAAATCGATGTTCAATACATCCACAACCTCGTGGAGTCTCTACCACACCGGATGCATGCTGTTATCAAGTCAACAGGCGTCGTCACCCTTTATTAGGTAAGTTCTGCCAGGGGTGACTAATATTTTGTCCGATGTGCTTATTATAAGTGAAATGTACCTTATGAGGGTTCGCGCAGTTTGAATATATTATCAAAAACGAGGCATTGAGTTTTCTAGATCTTTTAGTTTCAGCAAGATGCTTTTTCATGCTTGCACATTTTCAAGATTTCCAATATGTTGTCTGGTTCAAATATCTTTGGTTTTAAAGTCCGGACATATATGTTAAAGAGAAATCTTTTAGACATATTTCCGAATGTATTATCAAACCGAGTGAAACTTGCATTCATCGTCTAATATGAAACGCAATGCTGGTCGGCGTTTCTCATAAGAAAGGTTGACATTACGATTATAGTATCTGTAACTTGGAATATCTGCATCGCGTGATCTATTTGTTGGTTCTACCTTAAAATACCGTATGTCTTAATTCTATGGAAATAGGCCGTCCGTCCCGTTAAAGAGTACCTTTCTATGTAGAATCAGCGATAAGAAGGGAGGTCAAAAATAAAAGTTATGAAGTCGACCATTTCGCGAGTTCAAATCTTCTTTGTTCTACAATGCAAAAGCATTAATACAGATGATGTATGACGAATATTTACAAAATGAGTATATTACATTTGAGATGGAGGGAAAAAAAGATTCTTCGAAATTTAAAACATGATGGGGTAACGATTTTTCTCAATCTGGTACTGGTGTATTTCATGAACAATAGAACACGTGACTTGGATAAATGTTAGTCTAATGCAGACATAGGTTCTAAATAATCAAAAATTGTTCGCTGTAAAAGGAAGTTGAGAAAAAAACATAAGACAAAATACACTGACGGAAAAATCCCTGCACCACGAAAAAATAGTTGTAGAAGAATGAAATGGCGGCAATACATTTGTATAGGTAACATATTTAATCGATTAAGGTTTCAAGATCACAGCTTAATGTAAGCGCGAGAAGAGCCATTTTAAATGTGAAATGCTGGTACATTAATAACCGGCGTAACCGCCAGAATGTTGAATGCAAGCACGCAAACGTTCATGCATTGTGTCGTACAGGTGCTGGATGTCAGTTTGTGGGATGGAGTTCCATGTCTGTTGCACTTGGACGGTCTATAAAGGGACGGTTAATGCTGGTTGGGGGTGACGCTGGAGTTGTCGTCCAATGATGTCCCATACGAGCTCGATTGGTGAAAGATCTGGTGATCTAGCAGGCCACGGCAACATGTCGACACTCTGTAGAGCATGTTGGGTTACAACAGCGGTATGCGGGCGAGCGTTATCCTGTTGTAAAACACTCCCTGGAATGCTGTTCATGAATGGCAGCACAACAGGTTGAATCACCAGACCGACGTACAACTGTGCCGTCAGGGTGCGTGGGATAACCACGAGAGTGCTCCTGCTGTCATAGGAAATTGATCCCCAGACCATAACTCCAGGTGTAGGTCTAGTGTGTCTCGGCCGCAGACAGGTTGGTTGCAGGCGCTCACCTGGCCTCCTTCTAACTAACACACGGCCATCATTGGCACCCAGGCAGAACCGACTTTCATCAGAAAACACAACATATCTCCACTCCGTCCTCCAATGAGCTCTAGCTTGACACCACTGACGTCGAAAACGGCAGTGGTTTGGAGTAAGTGGAATGCACGCTACAGGGCGTCTGTCTCGAGGCTGTCTTTCAAATAACCGATTTGCAACAGTTTGTTGTGTCACTGTGGTGGAAACTGCTGCTCGAATTGCTGCCGCAGACGCGGTACGATGCGCCACGGCCTTACGCCGTACACGGCGGTCTTCCCTCTCAGTAGTGCCACGTGGCCGGCGGGAACCCGGTCTTCTTGAGGCAGTACCTTCCCTTAACCACCGCTGCCAACAATCATGCACAGTGGCTACATTCCTGCCAAGTCGTTCTGCAATATTGCGGAAAGAAAATCCACCTTCTCGTAGCCCTATTACACGACCTCGTTCAAACTCCGTGAGCTGTTGATAATGGCTTCTTCGTCTTCTTAAAGGCATTCTTGACTAATATCAACACACAACGTCGAATCTCAACGATAACTAGCGCTCACGAAAGTTACAGAGTGTATTTACAGCAAACCTGCATTGCGTGTTCCGAGGGGCGCTACTAGCGCCACACGTATGCGCCGAGCGCGAAAATTGCATAGACGTCATCTTACAGATGTACTCTCACCGCTTACCAACTGTCGTTTATCTAACACAACCCCTTCTTGGTGTTGGGATTTTTTTTTCCGTCAGTGTAATTAAAGAGATTTTGTTTAAGGAATTTTTAGTTTTTCAGTTTAACACGATGGTTGGTGATGTACCAACGTTCAAGTGGAGTCCAGTCTGTATCGAATTGTGGCACACAATTCTTACGCAAAGCTTCAGTGTATTCTGCTTGCAGTCTGGCTGTTAGTCGGCAGTGGAAAAACATCAAGTGTTTGAGCTGAACGGATTGAATTGTAGAAGTTGGTCAGGTCCAGTCATCGTGTAAATGGAACGAGTAAATGACATACTTGAGTATAACATAAAAATGACCATTCTACGAACTCACGTGCGGAAAGTGCCACAACAGGAAATATAGAGTAGTGTATCCAGATGACATGTATGAAAGACACATTAGTGCATTCTTCCTGAGTTTCGACAGTTCAAAACGTTAGTCTCGGGTCGAAGTTTAAGTTTTGTTTCGGGTCGAGGTCTAAGTTTTGCGGAAAAAGAAAGGTTCGCGTCGACCGATATTCATCGACATCTTATTGAAGTGTTGGAGAGCGTCAAACGCAGCGGTGTTTAATGGTGTCGAAAGTTTGCTGCTGGTAGTGATGCTGTAATTGAAGCCAAACACAGTGGGAGTTCATGCAATTCCTCAACAGATATCAACTCGGAAGTAGTTGACGAACTGAAAGGTTGCACATAGCGGTTTTCTTATCTTGTGGGAAAAAATCTGAAAAGATATCTCTGTACCACACATGATAAAGCGAAAACTGCTGTCAAAGCATGGATCCATCAACAGATAAAAGAACATTTTTGTATGGGAAGAGAAGAAGCTCATTACAACGTAGAGTAGAACTTGCTTATAACAACGAAATTCTCGCTAAATCCGTTTTGAGGTGAAAAATCCTATTATGTAAAAATATGCACGTACATTTATGTTATACATCCACCACAACCGGACTTTAAAGGTTTAATTAATTAACTACTGCAGTACAAGTTAAAATAAAGTAAGCGCTTACATGAAATTGTAAGCGGGATTTACAGTTCCCGTTCTGGTGCGATAGTTGCGAATCTTAACGAGGGAAATATGTCACGAAGAAAGTATCAACAGCACTTGCGGTATTAAATCTGTTCTTTGTTACTATTTAATTCTCACTTGTTGTTTAATCCATTACCTTGGGCAGCGGGTGTCCTAGTGCTCAACGTTCGTGACTGCTACGGAGAAACATAAGGTTCACGCGTTATCCCAGGCAGGTACAAACGCTCGAACCACTGAATATCCGCCACGTGAGTCTGATGGGCACGTTAAATCGCCGGACCCCGG
Organism: Macrothele yani; assembly: GCA_039090855.1. Lineage (NCBI taxonomy): Eukaryota > Metazoa > Arthropoda > Arachnida > Araneae > Macrothelidae > Macrothele > Macrothele yani. The sequence continues at coordinate 95,709,067 of CM077007.1, read as the reverse complement.
GTACTGGCCCCCAGTAATAAATAAGGCCGTCTTCCTCTCCCTTTCTACCTGGCTTCCGTGTCACTTTCCTATCGGGCACTCTAGCCCAAATCTTCTAGCTTTATTTCTAAAGGTTGTTTAAGACTTGGGTTCAGACACTCCCTTCCAAAAAGCATCTACATATGATATGATATGATGTAATCCATTATCTTATTACCTATTTACAATTTATTTCTGCAGGGTGGCGCGCGTAAAACAGGTCCTAAATGCAAAAGACAGTTGTACAGTTTTATTTCGACGTAATGTACCGTGCATTTCAGTTACATTTGATATGGTAAATAAATAGTATTAACATACCTTTTCAAAAGTCTGTGTTTGGAAGTGGTCGCCACTTGCCTGGATGCATTTTTCCTCTCGCCAAAGCATGTTCAGGAAAACGCCCCGCTGTTCAGTGACTGAAACATGGTCGATCTCTTGCTGTATGTTGGTTTTCAACTCTTGCAACGTTCAAAGGATGCTGCGGTAGACTTTCCCTTTTAGCGAGTCCCACACGCAAAAGTCACACGGTGATATTTCGGGATATCGGGGTGGTAATAGGTCCTTACTGAATGCCCTGTCCTAAGTACTATCACTGTGGATTCGAGATTCGAGCGAGTAAACGATCAGAGGTATGGCAAGTCGCTCCATCTTGTTGGAAGAAGGCCTAAGGGAATTCATGTGTTTTTGGAGGTGTGTGTGTGGGGGGGGGGGGGGTTAATGACCGCAGTGAGCAACTCAATAGGCTATAAGCAGTCATCCGTTCCTAATTTTGTGTCACTGGCTCCAGGGAAGGGAGAAAGCCAGCGCCGTAAGGCAAATACAGCATTCATGCCTGACCGGGATTCGAACACGGACCCCATCACGGACAAATGGTCGTAAGCCAGAGCCGTAAGGCAAATAAATACAGCATTCATGCCTGACCGGTATTCGAACACGGACCCCATCACGGACAAATTGTCATAAGCCAGCGCTTAGACATCTGCGCCACCGCGCCGGTAATGTGGAATCAACTGGCTTTCAAACTCTTCGTAGATCCGTAGGCAAACTTCTGTATTCACGTTCTCTTTGTAAAAAATGGGTCCGATGATGCGTTAGCCTGACACTCCACACCGAACAGCGATTTTTAAATCATGGAGTGGTTCTGTCGGAACACTTGTGGATTTTCAGCAGCCCAGTTTCGTGTGTTCTACGAATTGACATACCTCGAAAGGTGGAACTAAGCTTAGTCTGTTGAAATGAAGAGGAATGCGTCGAGCAGTCCTTCAGAAACCATTTCTAAGAGACACTTGCAGTAATGGACACGTTTTCAATTACCAACTGCTCGTGATTCCTGCACAGCCCTCACACGATAAAGCTCAATTTTTAAGTCATGAAATATGCGCTGAATTGACCTATGAGTAATGCCTCTCTGCTGGGATAAACGGCATGTTAACTTATTGGGGCATCTTTCGATACGATTCCCTATCTCAGGGACAGCTTCCGGTGTGAGTACAGTTCGATGTTTTACTTTCTGTGGTTTGATTACAGAACCAGTTGTACGCCATTTCTGCACTAAGTCCTGGAATTGTTGATTTCTCAGGAACATTTGCACCGGGATATTTTGCTTTAAATCGTCCACAAACCAAAACGAAAGAGCATCTGCAAACATACTGCTCCATAATAAAAACGCATTGTTCAATTGAATACGGTATGACTGACACGCAGACAGCTTCAGACTGTCTCCCGGAGCGTGGAGGATCACGGAATTCAAATGCGCATGCGCGACAGCGTCGAATAGAATCCAGCGGCGAACTACGAAATATAGCTGTACAACTGTAACCCAAACCGTGTTTGGGGCTGGTTTTATGTGCGCTACCCTGCATTACTCTGTTTTCTACCTTCATCTGAATGTTCTACAAATCTTCTTACTGTTTTATTTCGTCATTATGATTTTCATTCCCTTTTCGCCTTCTCACAAGAGAGTCGCTCCATCCAAATCCTTCTGACCTCTTCGTGACCCCCTGTACTTCTCAGACTATCGCTATTCCTTCCCTCGTTCCTCTGTCGCCGTGAAGAGCAACAAACTCATTGCGTAGTCTGGGGACGCTATTTTTTCTGGTTTCTCCTGCATGCTGCCAGCTGCAGGCAAAGTTGAATTGGTGCAATAAAATATCAAACTTTTACTGTGGAAGGAAGAGCTCTTCAACTTACAATAGTCGATCGATCTGGAAACTGGTGTTTTATAATTCCTGCTACTTTTTATTGCCGTCTTGACAGACAGCATCTTGAAGACAGACGCCTTTGAAGTTTTCCCACGCCGACTGCCTTGATGACGACAAAAGAAAACCTATTGCCAATTATTAGCATACTTTGAAAACAAATGCATTCCAAAGTCTTCTAAAATCTCAGCAAACAATACATACTCGCAGCCAGTCCTGAAACAGCCACAATGTGGAAATATTAAAAAGAAAAATACTCCCGAAGCATATCTTATTTTTAACGTTTGGAGTGGATTGCAGAGAGTGTCTCTTGCACAACTTACTTGTTGACCATTTGATGCAGTCCCTCCCGATTGCTTTTCTATCAACATTTTTCCAACCAAGATTTTCCTGCGATACTGGAATTTCGCCCTGTATAACAGCATTCCTCGTATTCCTACATTCTAGGACAGTGTGCAGAAGATTTTCTTTGTCTCGTTAAATATAGAAATGTATTTAATTTTGTTACTTCGCTTGTGATCATCGTAGCTTTTCTCTCCCTCGGTAAATCCGGTGAGTTCATTCAACTTTATTCGTTAAAAAACGATCAGATTAGCTTTGAATTAACATTATGCCAAACAAAAGTTACTGTTTTGCACGTTAAATCCTGGATCTCGCTAAATACGGACACATTTTAAACTGGTTCTACTGTAGTTACAAGTGCTTGAACGCTTTTTTTATTTTATGGATGGATACGTGGCTTTAAATTTCCAATTCAAAGCATTCAAGGTATTGGTACAAAACGCAAGCAAGCCTTGTAATCTTATTTTTCTAATCAACCTTGGTGTCATTACGTTGTCTTGTATTGTGTATCATCGATATCTTCTAACGGAGCATTTGCCACAGCCATCATCGTCCTGATAGGAAGAATATGAAATTGTTAAAATAATTTTCAAAAGGTCTCAAGTTTTGGAAATTAAAAATAAGAAAAATGCTAAGATAAAGCTTACAAGACAAATAAATTTTCTTGGATATTTTAGTTATTTTCATTTTCTTAGCATAATTTTCTTCGGCTGTAATTTTTATGAAATACTACTGAACCACATAATGAAAAAAGTATTAATATATGTTGCTGTGAATGTAATGATATTGGTATTTAGAACGCATGCGTACTCCTACGATGCGTATCTCTCTCTGTCGACGCATATATGTAACCTATGCGAAAAAGAGGAGTTGGGTTACTGCACATGTCTACACATTTTTTTTTATATAATGTGCAATCTTTTCAAGCCTTTTAGAAATGAATTATAAAGTTTCCACTGGAACTCTTAAAAGCATCTTAGAGTTATGCGAAAATAACATATGCTTTATATATATGTGCAGTCGATTGTACAGATACACACTGGTGTCCAAAACCTAAGGACGGACTACATTTTAACCTGTATGAGAAAAAAAAACGCAATACATGATCGCAGGCAAATGGGGAAATATTTATGTTATCAGCATACGAACATATGAAAAGACACAAAAAATTGTTTATAAATGACGCAAAAATTTCATTGTATTTACGCAAATGTTACAAATTTCCGAGATGAAGAATGGATGTATAGTGCCTACCGATAATCAGGTGGAGAGACATTTCAGTATTTAATATATCCACCCCGAACTGCGATGCAGCTCTCACAACATCGTGGGGTGATGAACACCAAGTGATCCAGGAGTTCTGGAGGCAAATTCGCCCACTCTTCCCTCAGATCACGGATGAGGCCCTGCTTGCATTCTGGAGGGTAGCTTCGAGCACCAATACGTCTCCCCATTGCATCCCAGACTTGTTTGATGGGGGTTGATATCTGGGAAGCATTCTTTCAAATCGATGCTACGAATATGCTCGGTCTCCAGAAGTGTCTGTACTGCTCTAGTAGATGTCGCGTTATCATCCATGAACAGAAAGTCTTCGGAATAATAGAACATGACGTAGAAGAACTTCGTTTTAAGCATGATACCGTCCTACACCACAACTCCGGCCCCATCATATATGTCCTTTTCCACGGATTACATAATTCACTTAATTTGTCACCCAAAATGAAAAATATACACTAAAAACAAATTTCTGGGGAAATTTTCGAGAGATCTTTGTTAAGTAGTGAATAACTGCTGCACAGGATGATATGTTTCTCATTTCTTTGTCTTTCTTACTTTTCCGAACTGTACGTATGTAAGCTGCAATGTGCAATGAAAAATTTCATTATTACTTTCTATTGTAAATTTCCGTATTTTTTACTGGAAAGTCAAAACGTTTTTACGTTATTTACTGCCTACACTTGCATCCAGAATTTCTACACAAGAATTAGCAATGAGAATTAGTGTTACCGCGAAACTATCTGTAGTGCCATCCAAGCAAGAACACAAAAAGCGTGGTCCGATTTTCACGTGGTGGCAAATGACCTCTCTTGACCCCTGTATAGGCGCTCATGTTAGTTTACATCTCGTTATTGGTCCGACCATTGCTTTTTTCTAAAGTATTCTATTCCACAGACTTGCACTGTTCCCACTTCCCTTCCTACACATCTATCATTCTATGACATCAATTTGAGTAGTATTTTGTTTTTGTATTTAATGACCCCCGTGAGCAAATCTAAGCGCTGTAAGCAGTCTTCCGTACCTAATTTAGTGCATCTGGTTCCAGGGAAGACAAAGGAACAGATAAATACACCACCCACGACTTATCCGGGACTCGAACCCGGGCTCACTTGGACGAATGGTCATAAGCCCGAGCTTAGAACGCTGCGCAACTATTCTAAGTATTTAAACAGTGCCACTGTTTTTATCGCATCTTTATGGATATCAATGCCGCCAGTTTTTTTCCCATTCCTCATTGCATAATATATACTCAATTTTAGTTTTACTTATACACTGAGTGGCTACTGTATTAAGACCACGTGACATTTTTAAGCAAATGAGCTATGGCTGCACGCTGTTGCCGCCAGAGGGCGAGGCTAGTATAAAAAAGGAAAGCTTAGTGCTTGCGACAGTAGTAGAAGGGATTTTTGGGTGACGAGATGGGTAAAAAATGCGATTTGACGGACTTCAACGTGGGATGTTTGCAGGAGCTCGGAGCCATGGAGCGAGTATCACCGAAACCTCCGCATTCGTTAAAGGTTCCAGAGCAGCTGTTGTTAAAGTGTTTAAAGACTGGACTGTCAGCCAAAAAGCTGGATTTCTATGTGCAACGTGTGGTCGTCATCGACTAGTGAGTGCTCGAGCGGAACGGAGAGTGTCCAGACTGGTAACAGACAACAGAAGGGCAACAGTGCAGCAAATTACATACCATCTTAATCAAGGATACCCTCAAATGATGTCTGCACGCACTGTTCGCCGTACACTGCATCGGATGGGATATGGCAGCCGAAGGCCTGTTCGAACACCTTTGCTGTCTGCAGTTAACAAGAGAAAACGTCTCCAGTTCGCACAGGAGCACAAGGATTGGACAGTCGATAATTGGAAACAAATTATGTGGTCCGATGAATCACGTTTTCATTTGCACCATGCCGATGGCCGAGGGGGAATTTGGCGGAAACAGCACGAAAGCATGGACCCCAAATGCATTGCTACAACCCTTCAAGCTGGTGGAGGCAACGTTATGGTTTGGGGAATGTTTTCCTGGCATGCTTTGTGCCCTTTAATTCGTGTCTGACTGGCACATCATATCTAAACATCGTTGCGGACCAAGTGCATCCTGTCATGTGGATGGTTTATCCCAATGGCGATGACTACTTTCAACAAGATAATGCGTCCTGCCATAGTGCTCGTATTGTACAGGATTGGTTTCAGGAACATGGCGGTGAGTTTACTTTGCTTAGGTGGCCCACACAATCTCCAGATCTCAACCCCATTGAGAATTTGTGGGATGAAGTTGAACGAGCCATCAGACAGCTGGATCCACAACCCTGCGATCTCACACTCCTGGAAAGTGCTATTCATCAAGCATCGTCTCAAATTCCACAAACCACCTATCAACATCTGGTGTAGTCCATGCCACGAAGAATCGACGCAGTATTAAAGGCAAAAGGTGGTCCAACGAAGTACTGAAGGGGTGGTCATAATAAAGTGGCCACTCAGTGTTTTTACTCTCTGTCTCTCAAAACTCTTCTCCAGCTCTCTCTCTCTCTCTCTCTCTCTCTCTCTCTCTCTCTCTCTTGTGTGTGTGTGTAGCTTCGGTACAAAGTAATACAACATCTTCAAACAACGTGATCTGCAGTGCTCTTTCCTTTAATCCTGCTGATAGCATACCCATAACTACTTTAAATGAGAATGGGCTTAAAGCTGATTATCGGTACTCTCCAAATTTTTCATTAGATTTCTCTGATTGCTATGCAACATCAAGCACATGCGTTGAAAGCTGTGCAGCTTCTTCCTCTTCGCTGAAAAGCTGTGCAGCCTTCGGATAACATTCTACCAGTTTTTGCAATAAAAAAAGCTATCTGAATAGAATATTTCTTTTTTACGAGTTATGTGAAAAGTAATCCATCTGGAGTGAGTATGGATTCATACTGAAATATGCCAGAGTAAAACTGTAAACCATCTCTTTTGCACACGCTATCCAGTTCTTCTGTGTTACTTCGTGGTACGCAGTGGAGAAAGGTCACTGTATGAAGTACATGGGTAAGCTGTATTAAAATTATTCTAGAAATTGAAACAAAGAATACGTATCCTGACTTATTTGTGCGTTTCCATTTTTGCATTTTCACTTACCGATTTCTAATTATCATGCAATCTCATGCTTAAGCTCGAAGTTCGTTATGAATCATAGTCTGTAACACTTTTGCGTTGATTCAGGATTTTTAGCTCACTAAGTGAAAATACCTCTGGTATTGTGCTTCAAATGAAGGAAAAAGGGTAAAATGTGTGCACAAAAAAAGGGAGTCAGTGAAACAGAGTGAAATTTAAATTGAGGTTAGCCGTGTTGGAATGAAATGTCGGGTTCCGGCAGCCCTTATTACCTATGCATTGCTAAAAAATTCTTATTATTGCACTGAACCTTCTGGTATACGAGCGCCCGATATTCTTCCAGTGACCTTAGAAAAAGAGATTGACCAGTTTCACCTTTATGGAATGCGTAATTATCCAATGATTGGATTCTTCCTTGTCTCATAGATCCATCTGCCATCGGGTAATTATACCATTTATAAGTTTTTTCATTTTCTTTTTTCATTTTTTTTTCTTCATCACCTTTTTCTACTATCTGCAAATTTTTACAGCACATTTATACTAAGTTCCTTTCACTCTTCATGTGAAGGATAAAACCAGAGACCTTACCACTTAGTATGTTAAAAATAGCGAACCAAAGGAAAAGTGCTATGACTACGATTTTTAATGAATATTCAACTTAGAAACGATATCAACTTGAAAGTGAAAATGAAGAAATAGATACGAGAAATAAATCAAGTTACATATATATTCCTTATTTCAATTTCAACTTCTACAATAATTTTAGAACAATTTACCGATACGAGTTATGATTTATTGTTTCACTTCTGCATGTTTTCATCTGAACAGAAAACCGTACTTCAGATGGACTACATATCCTTCATCATTATTTATTGCTAGGTTATCAAAATTGAAAACCTGTCTTGTTATTTTATCGTTTGGTGGTGGAATTAAGCTGTTTCTCATGAAACTCGGCGTTTTGTTTTGAAATCAAAATCCATGTGTGTTTTTTTTCTTTATTATGTGCAGGGAACCTTTGTATCATGTAGAACAAAAAAAAAAAATAAATAACGGATGCAGATTTCTAATAACATATTTTGTCATTAACACATTTCACCTGAAAACAAAACATGAACGAAACACCCACCTGTGACTACTTGTATTAGTAATTTAGAAAAGCTGGAATGCTGCAATACGTGAAATCATTTCTTGCAATAAAAAATACTAAAATTCTTGTTTACGATATCGACTGGTACTTTGTATAACATGTCAAAAGGAAAACTCCTTCATAGTTACTTCTTGAAAAAATCTCCCTTTGTGTGTTAAGAAAATCTTCCTGCAACTAATACCTTACTGTACTAGCTTTTCAGTCTTTTGATTTCTTTCTTTCTTCTGTACAGCGCACAAGAAATTTACGTTGTGACATATATTACACATTCACCTTACCGTTTTTGTTCACTGTCTCCTAAGCAAATTGTGGTTCAGTTTTTCTCATACTGAACGTCACGTCGGAACTCTCTAGAGATTACTTCTTTAGGTTAACGTGGCTGGCAGAGATTTATATAGAAGATTTTAGGAAGAGAATATCTGACTCCAGGTCGTAAACAACCCGTAGATGTAGGAAGCTAGGGGATTTGGGCTAGAGTACCCGACAAGAAAGTCACGCGAAAGCGAGGTACATGGAGACAGTACCCGGGATCCGACGGCTTAACGTGCTCGTCTGACGCACAGCGTATATTTAGTGGTTTGAGCGTTCATACCTGCCTGGGGATCGATCTTAAGACTTGGCAGGCAGTCAGATCAAGGAGACGTTGATATGAACGGGGCCTTTTGCCTAATCCTGTGTGTTAGGTGTGGAAGATCTGCGAGTTATCAACGATATTCATGAGATAAGGTAATTATCATTGAGTCGAATTGACTTCGAGCTAATTGAGTTTTAAACTGCAGTTTCAAGTTGAGTTTCACTTTAACTTTGTTGAGGGTTTTCGCATTAGATTTGTTTCTACTAATCCTAGTGTAAAAACTGGTGTCGGAGTTCTACTCTTTCTGTTTATTGTGAAAATTCGTCTTTCCAATTTGGATAGGGAGCTTCTAACGAGAGCTTAATGCGTAAGTGGCTTCTTGCCTATCAGTTTGCTCTAGTAACAGCGTATTTAACCCTGAGTAACATTATAACGTGTTCTTTTATATTGTTCGTACGTCCATACGAAATTCAATGTCTCCAGTAATGATCACTGAACGGCGAATGGGAATCATTTTAGTTTGTGTGTCGCCACGAATGAAAATAATAAAAACATGTTATTGCTACGTGTAATTAGCATGTGTCACGACTCTGTGCCAGGTGCTCAGATGACGAATAAAGACGATTCCTGTTTCTCCATCTGTCTGGGCATTGTATGCGGCTCCCGTTCTTTTATTTCATTGTTAAAAGTTCTCTTTATTCAAAACGCAAGGTTGTATTTTTTTTTCACTCTTATTCTACTTCTTTTACACTAACAGTGTCATTAAGTTTGCTAGCCCTCCCGACTGGGTTGTTTTGCAGTTGCAGTAATAAATTACTGCGAACCATTAAATGGGAATGGTATTAGAATGATATCTAGCTCAGTTCTGTGAATCAGGCTTGCAAAGACCTCTTTTCTGATTGTTCGTTTAACTTGTCAGTATCTGCAGCACCAACAAAAATGGCCCCAAGAAAAAGTCTTCTAACAATTTCGATCTTATAATAGTAATTCCTTGAGTTTGCATCCTAGATGGGACATGTCTTATAATCTTGCTTTACTAAGCTTAACCACACTTGCAGATTCGCTTATTTCGATGTAAACGCAAATTATTATGTTGCGTCATGCACTCAAAAATTTACCCATGGTTTATATATATCACAAGACTTCAAAAATCAGTAAGAAGCATACAAAATGTAACATGATCACTGTAAAAACCGCGCTTAGCTGCAGGTTTCAAACATAATCAGTATAGCAATACAGTCAATCACAAGTAATTTACAATCCTAATGCAATACTATCGAAATAACACCCTAAAAATCCTGAAAAGAGAATTAAAATGGTTAATTACAAAAAGATAGAAATTAGAAAAATCCACACTTTTTAAGGCTAAAGCACTCCGGAGCACCAGACAGTTCATCAGGGAAAAACGTCTGGAGCCCCGGTTCCTATGGTTCAGGTTTCGTGAGAGTCCTGAATTTCTCTCTGTCTTCCTTACCTGAACCGTTTAGTAGAACTTAAATAACATAAAAATGGGTCTCCAGACATTTTCCCCCGATGAGTGGTCTGGTGCTCCGGAATGCTTCAGCCGTAAAAAGTGTGGATTTTTCTATCTTTTTGTATTTAACCATTTTAATTCTCTTTTCAGTATTTTTAGGGTCTTACTTCGATAGTATTGTAATACAATTGTTAATTACTTGTGCTTGACTCCATTGCTATATACAGGAGATGTCCGAAATAATGGAAACACCTTGATAAAATAGGTGTTACGCACCTAATATGGTGTGGGAGCACCTTTGGCATTTAAAACTGCTTGAATCCTCCTTGGAATGGATGCATGCAAGTCCTGAATGGTGGTAAGTGGTATGTTGTACCATTCTTCCTGCAGAAACTGCTCCAATTCCTTGAGATACGCCGGAGGAGGATAACGGGATCACACTCTGTTTTCCAACACAGACCACAGGGGTTCAATGATGTTTAAGTCCGGTGATTGTGCAGGCCAGAGAAGGTGTGCAACTTCATCCTCATGTTGCTCAAACCATGATTGAACAGTTCGACTTCTGTGAATCGGGGCATTATCATCTTGAAAGGTTCAATCCCCCACTGTAAAAAAAAGTTGTAGTTTTTACAGAAAATTACTGTAAATCGCTACAGAAAAATGCCGTAACCACATTTAACAGTTTAAAACTGTAAAATCTACAGTTTTGGGGATGGCAACGCGCCGAGCTACTGAACTACTTAACGCGCATGCTCAAACACTTAGCCTCGCGTTTCGAAGTAGTTTGGTAGAACTTAGCAAAATAACGAGCAAACGGGATTTGTAATCTCAGCATTACAAGACATATTAATCATTCTCAGTTCCACTAAATTATTATTACGAGGTTAGAATTTCCGTGTTCCACTTCCGAGATTTATCATTCTTTGTTTTTCTTTCAATTTCAGGTAATTTTATTTGGCGTTGAGCTCTTCGCCGGATTGTTTGTATGTTAGGCTTAATTTCTACGTTAAGTTCGCTGCATATCACTTCACTTTATTCCTATTCAATATCTTTCCCTAACGTTTTGTATCTGTTTGTCCAAAGTTTTTTTGTACTGTAGGAGACTAGTGCTTTTTTTCATTTGGAAACTTTTTGATTACAGTTTAACAGGAAAGTTCATGTGGACATATGCTAACTATTCGGTTACACGTTGGTCTAGGCATGAGTTAAGACTGGGCACTTATCTGCTTTTAGCGTATGTTTGCCTCTAACAGATATAAAGTACTTTTAACGACTACCTGTACTATTAATGGTACTATCGTGTAAGTGATGGAATTTTACGATAAATTCATAACTTTTGGACTGGTGACATTTTGGATTGTATGTGAGAAACAAACGAATTCTACTACGTAACTTTGCAGGACGCTAAAGTATACATTTACCCATAATTTTGTTGCTTGGTTAATTCTCCAGGATGCAGTGCATTTGTTTATGGGATGCATGATCATCTGACAAATTGCTTCATCCAGGCAACTGGCTTATTCAAGTAAAATTGAAAAAAACAACTTGTTGATCATTTGTATTTACTTCTCATAACCTTTTTACATACCACCCAGTAAAGACGGAAATTTACTTTTGCTCTGTCCGAATTTTAAATTAGTCTCAAATATCAGCTTTGTATAATAACATGACCATGTAGTTTTGCTTTCTACGTGACTCATTAGTTGAATGTGAAAATTATTAGAAGAAGAAGAAAGCATGGAATACCTTCCAAAAAAGTCAAAGCCTGGAATAATGATACAGGTAAGCATAGTTTTTGCTGCTAAACTTTTGAAATGTTGTACAGAATGTAGTTACATGCCTAAAGTTTTGCTGAATGAAAGTTTCTGAAGAAAGTACTTAATCCATGCCTTAAAACAATTCTAAATTTTAGTATGCTTGTCTAGTAACCTTTTAAAAATATACCCTTATTAAAATAGTTTCTTTTAGTGTTTTTTTTTTTCAATATCAAAATTATATGTTCAGTTCCAAACTAAGAAAAACCTACTTAACAAAATACAAAAGGGTTATAATGCAATTGAATAACATGCACCATCTGAAAAATGGTTTTACTCAGGTGATAAATTTATTGAGAACAATATTTCTAGATATTGTGACCACGATAGCAGATGCATACACAATTTGTACTACTTGACTCTATTTCTGTTTTCACTGCCCCGGTGACGCAGTGGTCTAAGCAATGGCTTCTGATCATTCATTCGACAGGGGACCGGGTTCAAATCCCGGTGAGGCATGGATGTTGTTTGTCTTACGGCACTGGCTCTCTTCCTTCCCTGGAACCAGTGACCCTAAATTTGGGACGGGCGACTGCTTATAGCCCATTGAGTTGCTCGCGGTGGTCGTTAAACCTCCAATCAAAAAAAAAAAAAAAAGCCCACCAAAAATTTTTTTTATTATCATAACTTCCTCAGAGTTGCATGATGAATCACTTAGTTTTGCATGCATCTATAAGTTTCCTTGCTCAACCCACGCTCGTCATCTGCCACAAAAAACAGAAAAACAATTACAAAAACCACAAGTTGTGAGAGTCTGAATAAATCATAAGATATATATATATATATATATGATCAAATGTAGATGAGAATTTAAACATTCAAAATGCAATTTTACCTTGAAAAAATGTAGGCACAGAGAAAAACTATCACACTTTAGAAACACTCCTGTTTTACTTCCCGTTTGACACTACCATGACTGAAAGTTACAAGAATTAGAAAATAAATTTAATTTAATGAAATAAGTGAATAAATCATACTTTCTTACTCTGTTGTGTAATCATTATGAAGAAAGAAAAACATTGGTTTATAAAACTTGATTGTTTAAATAAAGGAGGCCCACAATAACATAGCTGATTAATATTTTTTTTTATTATTTTTCCTTGTTATACTTTTAAAACATAATTTAAATCTAAAAAGCTTAATAAAGGTATCTGAATACAAATACATGCGTGCAATTACTTAGACATTTACCCTTCATGGGGCACGTAAACAAATATTTACAAAGTGAAATAACTGTTCCTTAACTGACATTTTGATCAAGGAAAAAATGCCACCATTTGCAGTTTCTTTTCTACCTTACAGTCTGATCATTACTTCCTAGTGCTAGGACTGTATTTTTTTTCAACTACTCTGTTGAAAAAATACAGGGTGTTTTGAATGGGGCTATACAACTATGCATATCTGGAATAACTGTGGAATGAGGTGGCTATGCTACTGGCTCACCTCTACCAATCCACCCATCTGGAAAACAGGTGTTTGGGTACGCCATCAAATGACGAATATAACAGCCCGTTTCCACAAAATTATTGTGCCACACACACAGAATGTGCCCCTATTCAGAGGTTATTTGCCATATTGTGTGCGAAAATTCCTTTGAACTTTGTGTCGCAGACATTGTTTCCTCAAACCAAAACACACAACATGCTTGCTCTGCACCTTCGAAAGTAACCATTTCGCAAGCGTTTGTTGTGGAACAAGTGCTTTAATGCCAGTCCAAAAGATATCTGGCTCCTGGATACAAGAAATTCCCAGAATGCAATTTCAGCCTCCTCTCGGTTCCTGAAGGTCCTGTCCTTGACGTAATTGCTAAAATGCATGAACAGGTGGAAATCCGTAGGTGCAAAGTCAGGCGCGTAGGCAGGATGTGGGAAGGGTTTGAACCTCAGTTCGTATCATTTCTGTTTTGTCATATGTGACACATGTGGTCTTGCGTTAACATGGCGGAGAAAAGGACCCTCCCTGTTTACCAAAGATGACTGTTTGGAACACAACTTCTAGTGCATTGTCAATTTCTTTACAGTATGTAACTGAGGTAATGCTTTCATCAGCATTCCAGAACCTTTAGTGTATAACACTGAACAATCCCACACACTGTCAAGACTTTTTGCATCAACCTTGGTTTAAGATAATGTTTTGGTGGTTCAACAAGGTTCAGTCACTGTCCAGATTGCTTACAGTTGTCACATAGCACCCACTTTTCAACACAAGTTACAATGCGATCAAGTAGGGTCTCCTTTTTGTTGTGAAGCAGAAGGTTACTGCACTTTTTGAACCATTGTTTCTGATGTTCCATTAGTTTGTGTGGGACCAACTTATCGAGCTTCTTGGCCTTACCAATTTGATGGAAATGATTGGCACCAACACCTTGTACTGTTTGGTGAGTTCACTGACTGATGTTGGAATTTGCCTTCAGAACATTGTTGTCAGTGACCGAATGCCGTACTCACTCCTCAGCCCTCCTTATCTCGTTGGCTAATGTCACTGGAATGAAACTTTGCAAGCATTGTGGGAAAGTTGAATATGGCATCTCAGAAAATCTGCCATTATTTTCTGAACAACCTGATAATTAGTATTATGAGTGAACTATCAATTAGCATTATTAGTAAACTTCATACTGGACCACCAGATTTTGTTAATCAGTGGTACACAAAAATCTTTATTTCCCCACGGGTGGAAAAAAAAGGGTAAACCTTCAGAAAGTGGCCCAAAAGTAGTTTCTGAAGCGACGATAGATGGCGACACGTTATCGCTAAATCGTGAAGCGTAGCGTAACGTAACGTTATGAAATAGGCAAAGGAAGTGAATAATATGGATTTTAGGTGGCCCTTAAAAGGGCCTTTATGAATGTACATTCTTGCATATGTGTAAAATATTTATTACGACAGAAGAGTGAGTTTTCCTCATGAATCTGAAACTGTCTACTTAGCAGAATAAAAGCCAGAAAACCTTTATCTGCCGGGGAAGAACTGCCTGATCGCACGAATCAGGACTTCAAAGCAGTGTTCTGAGGAAATTGGGCAATTCCGTCGGAATAAATATTCCATAATATGGTCTGCCAAGTACATTTTGTGGTTGCCCTGTGTTAACTGATGCTTAAGGGGACGCCAATTGCTCTCTACTCCTTGTGTATGCGCCCCTGTGATGGGATCAATGAAGTTGAGGGAGTGGTTGACTGTGAAATGTGCGTAGCCAGAGCGCCATCTATCGGAGCGGGCCACTTTCGGAAGGTTAGCCAAAAAAAAAAAAAGCTTGTCCTTAATGTACTAGCTCTGAAAAAGGGAACCATTGATTTTTGTGTATAATGGGGGGGGGGGAGAGCCCTCTCTGTATTTATTCTTAGTGAGCAATCAGACTGTGAAGTTAGAGTTCACTGTAAACTTAGCCCTGTGGCACAAATTGGGGCGAGGGGGGTAGAGGTCTGCACAGGCGAGATCAGGCCTTTTTGTAGTTTAGAGAACAAAGCAACGGGTTGGGCCAAGTCGACCCATTCTTTTATCGCAATGGTAAAGAAGAAAAAAATTCCTGGATTTCCTGGTGTGTTAAACTGTTTCGAAGGTTTTACTTACTTCCATGACAGCCCAGGGCGTCGTAAGAAAAGCAACAAGAGGCAGAGGCATGCAGTGTTTTTACCAATCTAAAGTTAAGATGGTAAAACCATTTTGGGGCTTGTTGACAGCAAAAAGATTTGCCACACTCCGTGAGTGTTCTGTAGGGTGGGGGGGGGGGGGGCTCAGAGGGTGTCTGCAGTGGGGTGAGGGTGTTTTTCTATGACGGTGGGACGGCATGGATTTTTTCTCCTATCCCTATTCTGATCTTTTGTAGTGTTACAGCTTACTAGTTCAGAGAAATGGATATTCTGAATGCATTTAGTCTTCCTTTTTCTCTCTTTTTAAAGTTTATGGCTGTCTGCTTTCCTTGAAAAAACCATCTGGTTGATATGCGAAAGCTTGGAAACTTTGATTTATATTCTAAACCAAGAAATTTGGATCTCTAGTACTATTTTAATTGTAATTGGTGTACAGTTCCTTGTTATTAATTAATTATATTTTTTGGTAATTGTTAAAGTTTAGTTAATATTTTTAGGCTTACTACATTCAACTTAAAATTTTCAATAATATCCCATTTCATTACTTAATTTTCACATTTTCGTAAAATACAATAGAAAAACAAAATAATACCAAATGGCACATCACAAGCCGAGCCAAAACTAAATAAGAGAGGCAATTGATGGGCCCGGGCTGAATGTCTGATATTTGAAACGGGCTGGGTCTTGAATGCCAGTGCTTGGGCCAGGCTCACCAAATTAGGCCCTTGCAGACCTCTAGAGGAGGGGTATTTTTGTCTACGTCTGGTGGTGCCCTAGGAAAATCAAATCCTATTTCTAGATGAAATTGACCCAGGAACCTCCGATATGGTATCCTAGTGCCTTAACTATGTTTTATAAAGATTTGACCACGTGCAAATTTGAATAGTTAGAGCAATCTGTTCCTTTTTATAATGTAAACTTAGCAGGGGTCGCACTGCCGATTGCCATCTTAGCAATTTACGCAAAACGAAATCATTTTGGTGATGGAAAAAACCTTTGGCAATTACCGTTTCATTATGTTATAACACTTTGGTGAAAAAAAAATTGAATTTGGCGACTAAATTGGCAAAAACTTTAGAAAAGCCAGTGCAACCCCTGCTTAGTAATAACATAGTTGCTATATATATGTATATCCATACTTGACATATCCTAGGTGCCAGGCACTTAGTTTTTTGTCCCTGGCAGCAAATATTATTTATTTCAGACTTTACAATTTCTAGTAAATAATGTAATTTGTGTTGCATAATTTGCAGATTATCTGTTAAGAAGTAATAAATTTAGGTACTGCAAATACTGGTAGAGTAAAATAATTTAAAAAAAATTGGTACAGCATTTAAAAAAATATGTGAGGGTATTGTCAGGAGAGGTGTGATTGGAAAAGTACCAAAAATGTAACAGGAAAAACGTAACACAAACGCCGCAATAGAGGACCGCCAAGAGATGCAAGATTTTTTTTTAGTTACAAGCATTCTGACATAAAATATGATGCAACGAAGTCTATATATTTTTGCATGTGGGAGTCTGTGTTGTGAGCAGCACACAGAGCTATTCCATGGCACTTAACCATTTTGCAATATTACATTCTCATATATTTTTTTTTATTTTTTATTTTTTTATTTTGAGACATATAAAAAAAAGATAAATACTACAGATTTATTAGGTCTAACTAATGAACTACAGTAATGTTGCAAAACCCAGGTATATGAGTTCCTTTGTTTATTTAAAAGTAACTCAAAAGTACTTAAAAATTAGTTACTTTTTTATAAGCTGATAGTTTTTTTTCTTCATCTTTGGACTTTTGAGTCAGTCATCCTGTGAATCGTGGCTTTTCTGCCGGAAATTATGGTTCATGATTAACACGACAGATGGTGGCACATTTTCTATGGATTATATGTCACATTTTTTTCACAGCCTTGTGTATTATATACCACCGTGGATCTTAGAAAGAAACTTTTTGTGTGAATTTTGTGGTCTGCAGGTTACACAAAGGTAAAAGTACAGTACTTTGAATTAATATGTACAAAATATGACTTCTGCAAATAGTATTTTAATAAAATCAAAAAAAATTTAATTTTTTGAGATCAGCAATGGATGAGTGGGAAAACAAAATTATGAAGCAAATTGAAACTTTGTTTTGCAAATAAGTGCTTTGGGTTAAAAAAAAAAAAAAAAGGAAATTGACAACAGATGTAGTTATTATTTTTTGGCTTAGCTTCATCAACAGACATCATGCATTTTTTTTTTTTAAATTTGACTTCATTCATCTGGCTTCTAGATCTGGAACATATTTGTCAAGTGCTGTATGTATATATATATATATATATATATATATATATATATAATATATATACATACATACATATATATCTCAATTCTAGTTAAAAAATTCTATACATACCTCAGTAAAATACTGGGGTAGGCATTCAAATTTTAGTATATCAAGTAGTCTAACATTTGCATTAGACTTCTACACACTCACAATCACGGGCCACAGAAATTAGCTCCACTGTTACACTTTGTGCAGTGCATTTGTTAGAATGATATAATTAAGGTGCTGTTATGTGTTTTTTAAACAACAAAAAAAGCTGTTCTTTTTTCAAATAACAGCATGCCCCCAAAACATCATGTTAAATTGGAGAGCTCTAAAGCAAGCATTGGGGACATTTGCACATCAAAACATTTGGCACACACAGCCTATGCTTCCTCATGCCTCAGGGGTTTTTTTTTTCATTTTATGTATTTGTTTGTAATAGCTCTATTTAAAAAATTAAAATAAAAACAATTTCGAATTGCGTTTGGCCATATTTTTTGACATTCTTTAGCTGCAAAGTAGTTTGTTTTCCCCTTTAATAGTAACTGATATAGATTTGTGAACTATCAGTTATATCCTCAGGGCACCCTACCTCTGCCAGCCATGAATAACACCTGGAACAGGTGGAAAGCTCTTGAAATAAAATTATTGGTGAATAACATAGTTCAGTAATATTTTTTTTAATGTGCAGCAGAAGATAAGCAGCAGGCTGATGGCTAAAACCAAACTGTTCTATTATCATTCGGTATTTCCTTTGTGTAAAAGAACTTGCATTTCTATTTATAAAAAACGGGTAGCTATTAGTTTCCTTTAACGGCTTTGTGTAATTTACCCGAATTTCTTTATAAAACCCATGTTTTCCCATTATTTGTGGCCATATAATAGCACATGTTTCTGCAGAGCACACACTTTTGGTGTTTAAAATTGTCAAAATGAAATTTGAAAATTGGTACCTACACGCAGCGGCAACCATCATTTGCTATATAGCACATCAAGTTGTTTTCACGGCATAGGTGTCTTCTGCTACATGGAACTTCTGGTTACCAACTGATAAGCAGTGTATGGGTAAAACTCGAAGCTCCATGTTATTGCAGCAATTTCCACGAACAACCTTGGCAAGATGGCATAATGAAGCAGAATTTCGAAAAGCTCAAAACAAAATGTAGCTGAATATACAGCCCACAAAATACGAAGCTTTTGGTGGGAAGCGAGAATCGCCCAGTCAAACTGCGCCACATAATATCGCAAATCAAAAGACTTGAAGATGATCTTTTGCACAGCAAGAATTCCCAAAGCAACCAGAACTTCCAGTATTTCAACTTCCACGCATTTTCTGCAGTCGAAAGGAAATATTTACTGATTTTTAAAAGCATTGATCCTATCTTATTTAAACTTCGCAAGATCTATTCGTAAAGTAGAACAGACACGCGTGGCAAAAAGATGAATATATAGATTAATATTCAGCTGGGAGAAACAATCCATTTTCCTGTGACCTTTGGTAGTTGAATGCTCTTTCGCTGCCCTGGTGGCGCAGTGGTCTAAGCAATGGTTTCTGATCATTCGTCCGACTTGGGTCAGAGTTCAAATCCTGATTAAGCATGGATGTTGAGTTTCTTATGGCACTGGCTCTCTCCCTTCCCTGGAACCAGTGGTCCTAAATTAAGGAAGTGCGACTGCATATAGCCCATTGAGTTGCTCGCAGTGGTTGTTAAACCTCCAATCAAAATAAAATTAAAGAAAAAAAAGCTCTTTCTGCTCAGCTGTAATATGACAGCATGCGGCTCAGAGGTTTACATATCCACAGCTGATCGGTTGGCAACCAGCAATTGAATTGCCAAGAATTACCTGTGCTGTGAAAACAACTTTACGTGCTATTGCAAATGGTGGTTGCCGAAGCATCGCAGTGGGTAAGTACCGATTTTCTTTCATTTTGCAACCAAATTTAAACTCCAAAAGTGCATGCTCTGCAGAAACATAGTATCATGAGATCACAAATAATGGGAAAACATGAGTTTTATAAAAAAATTCAGATAAATTATATGGAGCTGCTAAAGGAAGCTAGCACTAAAAAATGTTACGACAGCATTGAAATTTTTTCTAAGTACATAGCATAAAATTTACAGCTGTCCCAGTGACGTAGTAGGCTTAGCGCTGGCTTCTGACCATTTGTCCACAATGGGTGCAAGTTCAAATCCCGGTATGGCATGGATGTTGTGTTTATTTTACAGTACTGGCTTCCTTTCCTGGAACCAGTGGCACGAAATTATGTAGCTCATAGCCCATTAAGTTGCTCATGGAAAAGTTGCTCACATTTACTGCTTATTCAACTTTCTCATGGTAGTTGTTAAACCTCCAAACAAACAAAATTCTTATGAAGCATGCATGCAAGAATTGATACATTAAATTACGTGTTACATTGAGATTCAGAAGTCCAGCCAAAAACTGCTACCTAATTTCTGGATGAGAAGAAAAGTTATAGTTTTACGTAAATAAACAACTCTCCAACAGGACCAGTAAAATAAGTAGTTTAGTGGTCCTGTGCAGTATTTATTTACTAATGCCAACAACAGATCATTAGCAAATCCAAAGTTCAAACCTCTGATAGCCTCATGCATATGTAACTGAATATGTATAAATTTCCTTCTATCAAAAAGTGTCAAATTATTTAAAATCAATTTTTGTGTCAAAATTATTGTAAGTGGTGCTTTAAAATAAGTTCCATGGTGGAAGCTTTATTTTTAAAGAATCATTTACAATAGATATTTCTCTCTTTCTTGTGAGATGTATCTAATGCATAAAAAGCTAAGATAAAGAACACTAAGAAAAATACCTTGTAGGATATTTTTGTCAACTTTTAACAGCTTTTTAAAAATTCTTATGTTTAAGATTCTTGTTTTAATCCATTTCAGAAGAAACTTGTACTCTCACCCAACACTCATGCTCAGCATTGATCAAAAAATAATAGACAGAATTTCAAGTTCTGAAAAGGAATTTGCTATGCTGCTGCCAACTTGGAATTCATTTAGAGGTGAGGCTTCAACTTAGTTTTGAATTGTTAGTTTTGTGTGCATGGCTAGTTTAGTGCTCATCTTATTATAGAATGAATAGTTCATTGCCAACTTCATATGAAATTGTTTTCGGAACTTTTGTTTAAATAAAATATGTTCAAGGTCGTTTGGAAAATTAAGTCTTAAAAAGTCTGGTATCCTTCTTGCAAAATTGCAATAAATAAAACTAAAATAGCTCTGACATTTAAAAAAAAAGCGAAGATCATTCAGCATTTTTTCAAAAAACGGTATCTCTTGTTCCTGTAGAGAAAGCCAAGACGAGCAAAGGTTTTGGTGTGGAAATAAAATTCCATTATAATGTGAACACTAAATTGGCTTCAAACTTGTGTAGTGAGCAAACAGCATTTTCATCTAGGTTGGCAATCAGATTGCAGAAATATATGCTCTATGCACACTGATGTGTACATCAGTTGTGGAACCGGTACTAAAATTTCTCGTAGTTTTATCTGCTAGCAAATTTATTTTGCAAGTAATGTGTGTGTGTGTGTGGGGGGGGGGGGCTTGAGTTTTAAAAATGTTCTAAAATTCCATTTAGTGAACAGGTTTTCTGTGTTTAAGTTCTGCTCATTTTATTTTTATTTCCTATACTCAAAATTGGTAATAGATTTTGCTGATGAAAACATTTTACAGTGTGTTCAGAAAAGTTATTTCTGATGAGTCTGAAAAACGTTTTGTGCTTCAAGCCCCCCCCCCCCCACCAAAAAAAATTCTTCAAAATCTTATCTGTAAAATTCTCTTAGATAATATTGTTGTATTTTATATAGGTTTGAAGTCTTAGAAATGTACATTATCTATGTTTTCTAACAGTACTGTTATACAAATATATTAAATTACTTAAATTGAGAATGGTATCAATGAAATTGACTGAAGATTTCAATGAATGTTAATAAGACTAACTCTGTAACTGTTAAAGTTAAAATCTTTAATAAAGACTGGCTTTATAGTATTAAAAATTTTCACATGTTTAAAATAGTGTAATAATCAGCTGTTTGACAGTATCAACAAAGCTTGTTCTGTATTGTGTGGGGGGAAGACATTCCACGTTGGGATTTTTCTGTACAGCAATATTTTGTAATATTACAAATACTGTGCAACTTTTTCACTAAGAAGAGCTTTCAGTGTGTTAAATATCCTCTCAGTAGACAAAACATTAGAGATAAGGGTGATGGGCAGTTGACGTAGGCCTCCATCGCGCGAAGTGAAGCAGTTCCAAACCAAACGCAGGTAATAAATAGGTGGTCAGCGGGGCTTCTCAACAGTGCGTTGGAATTGATGAACGTGGGTAAATGCGTAGGTCTAAGCGCTGGCTTATGATCATTCGTCCGTGAAGGGTCCAGGTTCAAATCCCGGTGAGGCATGGATGTTGTGTTTGTCTTACGGCACTGGCTCTCTCCTTTCCCTGGAACCAGTGACCCTAAATAGGGATTTTTTTGGATTGGTGGTTTAACGACCACCGTGAGCAACTCAATGGGCTATAAGCAGTCGCCCGTCCCTAATTTAGGGTCACTGGTTCCAGGGAAGGGAGAGAGCCAGTGCCGTAAGACAAACACAACATCCATGCCTGACCGGGATTCGAACCCGGACCCCTTATGGACGAATGATCAGAGGCCAACGCCTTAGACCACTGCGCCACCGGGGCGGCTAAATTAGGGATGGGCGACTGCTTATAGCCCATTGAGTTGCTCACGGTGGTCGTTAAACTTTCAATCAAAAAAAAAAAAAAAGTGGGTAAATGAGGTGATGTTTGGCTCATACATACTGACCACTTAATGATTTAAAAGCAAATCACATCCAGGTTAAATATCGAAGGCCCAAGCATCCTGAGTAAGCAAATGGTACGGCGCATGCCCTGGGCTACAGCAGGAA
This sequence comes from Macrothele yani, assembly GCA_039090855.1. Taxonomy (NCBI): domain Eukaryota; kingdom Metazoa; phylum Arthropoda; class Arachnida; order Araneae; family Macrothelidae; genus Macrothele; species Macrothele yani. The sequence continues at coordinate 95,686,304 of CM077007.1, read as the reverse complement.
GGCCAAGCAATGGTGTAAAAACAGGAACTCCAGCTAAAGAAACACAAGGGCCTTAGATGTGCGGTACTAGCAATGAGCTTTTGTTGTGATGGTAAATTTGTAAACTGGAAATTAAAGTTGGCAGTGAAATGTATAAAAACTGCCCCGGTAGCGCAGTGGTCTAAGCGATGGCCTCTGATCATTCATCCAAAAGGGGTTCGGATCCCGATGAGGCATGGATGTTGTGTTTGTCTTACGGCACTGGCTCTCTCCCTTCCCTGGAACCAGTGACCCTAAATTAGGGACAGGCGACTGTTTATAGCCCATTGAGTTGCTCATGATAGTCGTTAAACCTCCAATCAAAAAACAAAAAAATATATTATAAAATGCAATCTGCATTTTTATTTAAATAAGCACAGTAATTATTTTGTTGAATTTCTTACATCATAAGACTGTAGTAATTTACAATTCATGTTATTTGCTCAAACAATGATTATTGATTGAATTTTATGACAATATAAGTGATTTATTGATTGCTTTGCATTGGAAAATATCGTCAATGCATACATACCTTAATAATAATATGATATTCAAAACATGTAAAAATATTTTCATGAAAAAGGACATTAATTTTCTATTACAGTATATTGGATGGAGACCCTATTCGTGCAAAGTGCCAAATTTGTCACCAACCTATATTTCATAATCTATCGACTCAATAATGATTTTCAGAATTTCGTGTGATTTTTGTAAGCATTATACTGTATGTACACATTTAGGTTAAAAAAATGGGGGGGGACTAATGTATGCAATGTAGGGTTAAAAACCTTTTAACAGATGCTCTGTGGATCATATGACAAAAATCATGGTATTTAGTGCACATTACAGAACTTTTAAAAAAACGAATGTGAGTGCCACTTTTCTAGGCACCTGGGATTTGTCAAGCCCTGGGACCTAGAGAGGGGATTATTTTAGGTGAAATTTCCAAGAAAATTTTCAACGATGACTGCAAAGTAATCTGGAAAAAGTGTTCCTTGCACACTGGAAGGTCAGGTTTAACTCACTGGGTCTTTGTGGGGCCGTGATGACATTGTACTTGTGTAATAGTGAATTCAATTCTATGTTTTAGAATTTTTATTTTGAAATGTTAAAAAATACACCGCCTGGACCATTCTGACCATATCATCTGACTGTTGAGAGCAGTGAACACGTGACTGCACTGCCACACGGCAGAGTGGCTCCGGGCGGACCAGGGGGACCACTGGTAGAGAGGATCGACGGATCATGCGCCAGGCACAAATGGATTCCACGGGGACCCGGTCCGCTATACAGCCAAATGTAGCTGCTCCTGTGTGCCCCCCCCCCCCATTTCTTGAAAAAATTGCTGGTGGTATTGGCAATTTAGGAATGGTTTTGGCAAGCAGTGCACCACATAATAGTCTTGTCATAATTTGACTTTAGCCAATTAAATGTTTTTATCCAAGATTCCTGAACTGTCCAACGGTGTTTATTTGCGTACACTTTATCATAGTCCGCTTGCGTAAGTTTCAATTCTGCCAACGACACAGATTCAGATTCTGAAATTACATCACTCAACAATGCAGAAGACGAATTTGTAACAACCGCTGACAGATCGGAAATTCCACATAATAGCTTACCATGAGATATGCTCTCATTGCTGGATTCCCCCCCCAAATCATATCCATTTATAAATAAAACTTATATCCGCAGCTAACACAAACTACTGTTCTCTCAGACAAACTAGGTAAGCTATCGGTGTCGGTAATTTTTGCTCTTCTCCCGGCTAAGTGTACAGGCTCATTCTTAAATCTTAAACGAAACTTAGGCTTTGTTTCAGTAGTACCGCTGTTCTTTGTGTGTGTGTGTGGGGGGGTGGCTTCCATTATTTCTCCTCCCTCACTCGCGTAAGTTGTATCAGAAATCCAACCCCACCCGGGGCTGTGCAATAAATATTCTGTGGTCACTTCCTCCTCATAAAGCACGGCTTTTTTGCCCATCAGTCTGCGTCCTCCTGTTTCAGGGCAGTTTACGCATTTTGTCACTAAACACCGGAGGCTAGTTTCAATCCAGGCATGCATCCTGTCGTTAACTGTAAACGCCATCTGGAGCAAAACTATGTATGGCCCCAATTTCTGGATGTAGAGCATAATATAATTGAAGAAGCACTTCCTCCCATAATAATAAAACAAATTCTGGTGATTTTTGCAGTAAAATAAAAAACACGCGACGACAGTCTTTTTTTTTTTTTTTTCTAGAGTAGAAAATTCTCCATTCCAAACTTTTTTTCTTTGAACCTAGTTGCCCAACCGGGCTACTAGATTTCATTTTTACTTACCCAGGCCAATAATTTACATGCCTCGGGCATCTCTGGCATGGTATTTTTCAAGCCCTGCTAGTATATGGATCATTGACGTGCCAGCGATTTGTGGATGAGATCCTACCACCCCATGTGCTCCCATTCCTGGCGGGGATTCCAGGTCGGACTGCGTGCCACAGATCCCTCTGTAACTGTCCTACAGCTCTGTTTTTGCCATTTGTATCCATCTGTATCATTAAGTCCATAAAATTTCAGTTCAATGCGACGTTTTCTTCTAAGTGCACAAATTTCATTGTCCGTGAGTGTAGTTGCAAGGGTATTGTATTCCTGAGATTTTCTTATTTTTTGTCTTTCTTTAGTATATAATTGGGCATAAACATTTAAATATTTGTTAATTGACCTTGATAAACAAATTCATTTTGTTATCAAGTGTGCAGCTCAGATTGCAATGCTTATACATTTGCTAATGTTTTATGTGCTATTTTCCTAGATGTAAGCATTTAGATATAAAATAAATGAATATATATTTCTATATGTTTCCTAAACTTGATACTTTTTTTTGTATAGGTGCCTTCTCAACATCAACCCTGAGCATGGAATCAAAATTGAGAGATAAAATGACCCATACAGTCCAAACATTCTTTTGTTAATGAATGACTGACTTTGAGTGGACAAAACAATATTGTTAAATGAGCACTAAAACAAATATTTCAGCTGTGTACCACAATTTCTTTACCACTTATTTAATAAAAACGTTATTTGTAAAAGATAGTCTATTTCATGTTTAATATCTAGTCTGCTTAGTTACTGATGTTATACGACTTCTCTAAAAGAGAAACTATTTTGAATCTGTGGTCTACGTCTTTATTGTGGGAATAAAAACATACCTTTGACAGCAATAAAAAGCAATTATCCTTGCTGATTTCTTGGGCCTTTCAGCATTGTCACCTTTTTAAAATTGTAACCAATCAATGTAAAAGTAATTTTTAATGCATAATCCTTTGAACAAGCTGTACTGATGACAGGTTGAAATTCTGGAATTCTACTGTGCCTCGTGGTATAATGGTTTGGATGGTAATCACAAACTTTATGATTTGGTGATGAAAATTCAAAAGTATTTCTCAGTAAAGAGCCATTTTTAAAAAAAATAAAGTAGCCCTTTTATTGCTCTTTATGAATGACAGTATATAAATAAGAAAACACAGCTTAACATCTTATTTTGTAAAGAGGGAAACCATTGGGACAATTTTTTTAAATATTTTCTTTAACTTTATGTGGCAGTAAAATATGTATGAGGCTCTTATAGCCATGCCTATGTGGCTTTCTTGAAAAGCTCTTTATCTTTGAAACATTCTGAAAGGTAAGTTGTGGCAAGGTCTGGAGAATAGAAAGGATGAAGTCCCTATTACCATAAAGCAGCCTGTGTTATGTTGTCGAGGGCCAACAATTCCCTATCATTCCTGTGTTATTTTGTGAAGAGGGAAACCATGTTCAGGCTGCCAAATTGTAATGCAATACTGACCAGATATGTCTATTATCTTGTGTTATTGCATCATGCTGTGACTGTGGTCTATGTAGCAAGTTAGATACTTCTAACATTTCAGATGTAATCAATGATCATCCTTTGGCAGCTCAATATTCGTTTGTGCTTTCCCTCCATGTTGTCTGAAAATCTGAGCTTCAGCTGTTTTTTCAACCTTTGTGTGTAACGTACCAGGAGATGGACGCACACGACATAAAGGCAGATAGGAATCAGAATAAAACGTCCGCGTAGCTTAATTGGTAGAGCAACTTGTTCCGGAATAAGCGGCCTCGGGTTCGAATCCTGTCGTGGACAGAAATGACGGAGAAATTTACTTCGTTATAATGGCGCCCGAACTATCCGGATGACCCGACCGTTCAAAATCTCGCATTGGTGTGATGTTCTTTCCACACCGCGAGATAGGAAAAATAAGAAAATCCTTTCTCCAGCACTTCGAAAAAAAAAAAAAAAAAAAAAAAAAGGGGGAGATGATGTAACGTACCAGGAGATGTGACTTACCTGCCAGAAGGACGCACACGACATAAAGGCAGATAGGAATCAGAATAAAACGTCCGCGTAGCTTAATTGGTAGAGCAACTTATTCCGGAATGAGTGTACCCGGGTTCGAATCCTGGCGCGGATAAAAATGACGGAGAAATTGACTTCGTCATATGTGTTTTTCCAGACCTCGCCACACTGACTGCAGTTCTCAGAGAACACATTTTTATTGCTTTTATATCACACATATCCTACTTATAAGACCACTTTCACTGAATCATGTTCAGAACTGACTGATGATGCTGAATTTGCCAGCACACAAAACAAGTAAGCTTATAAGTAGCATTTGTTTAATATAAGCACAATAAAACAAGTGTGTATTCATTGTTATACATTATCATTAAAGTTTTTTTGTGAGCACACTGTTTACTTCACCTGTTTCACAAGTGTTTGTATTAAAATAACACATTATTTAAAGCAAGTTTTACTATTCATTCAGCTGAAGATGCGTTCTTCCCTTATTATGTGGAACAAGGTCACAGGATTATTAACCTAGCTATCAGATATGCCTGAATTGCCTGTTTTTTACTGTTCAATATGTAATATCATGTACGAAAACTTAGAAATTGTCACCCTGGATTGAGATGTAATATTCAAGTTTTCTGATGTGATATTACATATTGAACAGTAAAAAATCACACGATTCAGGTATATCTGATTGCTAGGTTAATAATCTTAAAACTAAGATTTACAGTTTGACTGTTTCTTCTCTCTGTAAACAACAGTATAAAATTGTAAGAATTACTGTTTGTAAATCTTTCTTCACAGTTCTTTTATGTAAATAATACAGTACAAAACAAAGCTGTAAAAATAACAGTTCCTGACTGTTCCTTCCCATAAAAAATACGGTACAAAACTGTAAAAATTAGTTGTTTCCGTAAATAATACAGTACAAAACTGTAAAAATAACGGTTTCTGACTGTTCCTTCACAGTTGTTTTCTGTAAATAATGCAGTACAAAACTGTAAAAATAACGGTTTCTGACTGTTCCTTCACAGTTTTTTCCGTAAATAATACAGTACAAAACTGTAAAAATAACGGTTCCAGACTGTTCCTTCGCAGTTGTTTTCCATAAATAATACGGTACAAAACTGTCAAAATAACAGTTCCTGACTGTTCTTTCGCAGTTGTTTTCCGTAATTAATACAGTACAAAACTGTTTTTTTTACAGTCAAAGGATGGCAACCTTATTAACGGTCCAAAACTGTGAAATTTACGATAATTTTTTTTACAGTGCTTCTGTGAATCGGGGCATTATCATCTTGAAAGGTTCAATCCCCTGCCTGACTGAAACACTGTCTGCGCCACTGAATGCACATGGTCGGCCAAAAGAGTGACATAGTCACCCTTAGCGATCCGTTCGTGGAAGGTGATAAATGGGACCTGCTGCAAACCACGAGATCATGGCCCGAACCATTACGAAACCTCCCCCATGCTTTACTGTGGGAAGGAGACAGTCGGGGTTCTAGGCTTCTGCTGGGGTTAACACGTAAACCCGTCCTTTGGTGGGGAACAGTGAGAAACTTGATTTATCGAAAAACAAGACAAGTTTCCATTGATCCGCAGACCACGTTTTATGTTCCTGGCACCACTGTTGTCTCCGCTTCATATTCACCTGTGACACTAGGGGCCTTGCAATCACAGCTCTGCCCTTAATATTGTGCTTATGCAATTCCCTTAGCACGGTATGGGTCGACACTGGATTTTGGAGATGTACATTAAGCTCAACAGTCACTTTCGTCGCCGTGGTCTTCCTTCTTGCGGTCACAATCTTCTTTAATGTCCTCATATCTCTCGCAGTCAGTTTGGTTATCTTTCCACTGTTGTGTCTCGCAAATGATGTTGTGCCGTGAACATTGTATGGCCGCCCCTGTGGATCAGTGGTCTAAGCGATGGCCTCTGACCATTCGTCGTCCGAAAGGGGTCCGGGTTCGAATCCCGGTGAGGCATGGGTGTTGTGTTTGTCTTACGGCACTGGTTCTCTCCCTTCCCTGGAACCAGTGACCCTAAATTAGGGACGGGCGACTGCTTATAGCCCATTGAGTTGCTAACGGTGGTCGTTAAACGTCCAATAAAAAAAAAAACGTATGCTGCCATGACCTTCGACACGGTACCTCTCGATACCACCAATACCTGTGCCACTGAGGTTACCGACGTACCAACCAGACGGGCTCCTACAATCTGCCCTCTTTGGAACTCCGACAGGTCACTCATTGTGCCTTCGCCTTGGACAAAATTATGCAAACACCGATTTACAATGCAATCACACAGACCCTTGAGATTATAAGCAACGCTTTTTTACAAAAACAAATTGTAACTACATGTTCGTTTTACTCAAAAAGCAGCACATGCCAAAGTCACTGTTTTCAGCGAGGTGTTTGCATTATATATATATATATATATATATATATATATATATACACTATCTACCAACAAGTAATTGGACACCCCTGCAATCGACGATATCTGCGGTCCTGATACACGTCAGGGCTGCCGCCGTTAAATATCGTGTGGGAAACAACAACGCAACCAGTCACATGCAAGGTGTCACACAGTTCGGAGCTCTCTGATTTCGAGAAAGGTGTAATCGTCGGGTATCACAGAAATGGCCGATCCATACGTGACATATCCAGCGAGTTGAAATACCCAAAATCGACAGTGGCCTACGTGATTGGCAAGTGGAAGATCAGAGGTGACTGTCGGAATGTGCCCCGACCCGGCAGACCCAAAAAACTAGGAGTTAGAGACCGACGGGTGCTGGCCAGAGAAATTCGGAAGAACCGCACCAAATCGATGGGCCGCATACGCGAGGAGTTTCAACAGGCATCCGGGAGTGTTCTTTCGATGAATACCATCCGTAACGAAGCCCATCTGCTCGGTTATCATGGACGTGCTGCTTCCCACAAGCCTTTCATCACCAAGTCCAATAGCGCTGCTCGGCTAACGCGGTGCAAAGAACGTCGACAGTGGACCGTTGAACAGTGGAAACAGGTTCTCTGGGGCGACGAATGAAGGTTCACCCTCTACCGTTCGGATGGCAGGGTCTGGGTTTGGCGTCTGCCTGGATAACGCCTCCTGCCGGAATGTATTGTGCCAACTGCGAAGTTCGGCGGTGGTTGAATTATGCTATGGGGGTGTTTCTCCTGGTATGGCACGGGACCCTTGGTCGCAATTCCTGGTAGACTCAACGCCGAAACCTACTGCACCATTTTGGATGACCATGGGCTTCCTACGTTGTAGCAGTTTTACGGGGTGGACCCATGTTACTTTCAGGATGACAATGCCACCTGTCATGTTGCGAGGTCCACCATGGCTTGGTATGGTGACAATGGGGTTAATCGAATGGACTGGCCTGCGCAGAGCCCGGATCTTAGCCCTATCGAGCACCTCTGGGACGAGTTGGAGCGTCGACTTAAGGGGTGCCCCCACCGTCCGAAATCGGTGAAAGAACTAACCTGTCTTCTCCAAGCCGAGTGGAAGAAAATACCGCTAGCCGTCGTATAACACCTGGCTGAGAGTATGCCCCGGAGGATCGCAGCTGTAATCACCGCTCGTGGAGGCTCCACTAACTATTGAATAAGACGCGCCGACCACGCTGCGGTTTTCAGCCTGATGATCAGGCCTCTCTCAGTCTCCGTATGTTGCGTTAATCGGCGTCTCCGGCGTCTACCCGGCATTCTTGTCATTCTCTACTCTTGCTTGCGTCGGCCGGTGCTTTTCGCTTTCGTGGGGGCACCGACTACACGCCGGTTTATAAGGCTGCCGGTTCGTGCTTGCAGCGCCACCACAAGGTGCGAGGTCATGCACACTCGTACCAAATGTGGATCATTTGCATACCAGCACATACTCTAGCTATTTGCAAAGTTTAGCGTTTGTAGCATATTTTCTTTTAGGTGCGTATTTTGTCATATATAGAAGAAGACCACATGGGAGATGGGTGGATGAAATTCGAAAGTATGAGGGTGTGACATGGAGGAGACTGGCACAAGACAGACCGTTGTGGAGGAAACTTGAGGAGACCTTCGTCCAGCAGTGGATTGATAATGGTTGACAATTATGATGATGATGATGATGATGATGATTATGGTGATATATATATATATATATATATACACAGTGTTGGTCCACCTTTGGCCTTAATGCATGCACTGACCTTTCGAGACAGGCTTTGGACAAGGTTTTGCAACGCAGCGATAGGTATGCGCTTGCATTCAGTACATATGCTGCCGCTAACTGTTGCTTAGTAGTAGGTCTTGGTTCCAAACTTCTTATGCGGCGCCCTAATTCATCCCATAGGTGCTCTGTGGGATTAAGATCAGGACTCCGTGCTGGGCAGTCTACACACGATACGGAATTATCGTCAAACCACGCCGTAACAGTCCTTGCTTTATGGCTCGCTGCATTATCTGCTGGTACCAACAAGTCTCGGTTCCATAGTATTGCCACAGAGTTGGTAGGGAATAATTAATTGTCCAGAATATCAAGGTAGATGTGCTGATTAACAGGTTTGTCCACGATAACCAATGGGGCGGGTCCATACCACGAAAAATACTCCCACACGAGTGCACTGTCAGCTCCAAACTTGACCGTAGGAAAAGTACACTGTGGTCAATAGCGTTCCTCCGGCTGCCGCCATACGCACACACGGCCATCAGACTGATGGATCGTGTATATGGATTCATCAGTCCATAGGACCCATTTCCATTGATCTACGGTCCACGGTAAATGTCCTTTACGTCTTGCTAAACGACGAGTAGCATTCCGAGTGGAGATGAAAGGCTTATGAGCAGCCGCACGACCACGGTAACCTATGGAATGAATGAAGTTTTCTGCGAATTGTACGTGTACATACCGAGGTTCCAGCATTTTTACTCACCTGTACACTGAGGTCTTGTGTAGTAAGTACTCCGTCGATTAGCTGTAACGACTCTCCTGAGGCTTCGACGTCCTCTACGTTTTGCTGCTTCAGGCACGTTATGTGTCTTCCACTTATTCAGTACATCCAAAATAGTTGGCTTGGGTAAGTTTAAACGCCTCTCGGTTTCTCTTATAGACAGCTCACTAATATAATACCCAACAATCTTTCGTTTCTCAAAGTCAGTTCTCTCCCGCCGCGTCATTTTCACCCAACCTCACAGTGCAATATGATCGTGGTCAGCCGCAGGCTTGTTTTTATATCGTTTGCAGCTGTACCGCGCATCTTAACAACGCAGCGGATCCGTTCATTTGCTTTTGAAGGGATGTCTGGTTACTTTTGTCAATATAGTGTATCTATTTATATATGTATGTACGTATATACACTGCACATGAAACCGCAGGAGGAACAAAAACCACACTTACCCAAGTTTTCACTTGATGTCTTAATGAAGGCAGATTCCTAATGATTGGAACAATGTTACAGTCACCTAACTACGCAAAAATACGGGCCCTGAGGGTCTCAGAAACTACAAACTCATCAGCCTTCAAGCAGTTGTTTAAAACATTTTCACTCAGATACTCTTGTAAATTGTAAATCATGCTTTATCAGACTTGAAGAAATTGGTGAAAACGATCAGTTCTTATGAAGCATTTTTTATGATTTTAGACTTTAACCACCACGTAAATGAACCAAAATGTTGGCAGCAAGAATTTTTTGTAATTTGTCTCACAAAAACATGCACCAAGAGAGAGAGAGAGAGAGAGAGAGAGAGAGAGAGAGAGAGAGATCCTGGGATGTTTAGCTATGCTTTTTGTTATGTCATGTAATGCACTAAGAAAAGCATTTTATTCTTGTAAAGAATCACCACAAATTGTTCTACTTATAAAGGCAGAATGAAGACTCCATTGTAATACCGAAACAAAGATAAAATGTTATTGTTTGTGCATTACATGACATAACAAAAAGTTCTGTAAATATTTGCCAGGGGTTTTCATTATTATACGAACTCCATGGCAAGGTGTGTGTCAGTTCCTTGTTATTCCCACGCTAACCAAAGACTTCAAGGAAAAAGTTCCCTCCAAAACATCACGGCGTGATTTGATAAAATGGGAAAACTGCTCACATGATGTCACTTTTCCTTTCACCACATAAATCATATCAAGCTTACTGGCCTAAGTAGAAAAGGGGAGCAGACTTCGCGAAATCAATCGCACGTACATGAACATACACAATTGTCTTTCATTGAAACAAGCTCTACAGAAATATGCCAGAAACACCTTAAATTAAGATAAGTCCGCGGTCAAAATAAAGGAATGTAGAAATTTAGTAAGTCCGTACTGTATCTTGAACTAGAGGATTTTATGTTTTGAATTTTGGTATGAATCGACAAAACAGTGGCCACTTACTCATGCTTCTGCACTGAAAGAATTCGTCCAGACAATGGGGTCGTACTTCTTTTTTCTTTCGCTAACTGAATTTTCGATATAAATGACCTGTATTGGTTGGCGGATATGTTACCTCTGTGCTTTCATATTTCTAATATTACAAAAAAAATTGATGATGACGTTTTTAGGAGATCTTTGGAGTGTGCTGTTACATAGTTGATTCTTGTAAAGAACATGCTATTTTTCTATACCTCAAATTTTGTAATTATCTGCGTATTTGAATATGTCTGTCCTACCGCTAAAAATCAGTTTCTAATCCTGGGATGTTTTTGCTATGCCGTAGTGCGGAATGAAAGACGTCTGTGCTATGCATATGTGGGTCTTTCCGCTTATTTATTTCTGTTCCTTGCGTCCTAAAAAATAATTCTATGAAAAATAGCCTAGTAGTCTGAGAAACAGGTTTGCTCAAAGTTAACGTCAAGTTGCCGACCCGCAACCTAAACCATCAAGGTGCTTGCCCTTAACCCAAACCCGAAAAACCCATTTCTTGCTGATACTTGGCAGTTAAGCAGTGTCAGCAAAATGAAGTTTTTCAATAGCTAAAATTTCCCATCTTAGTTTGAGGCTTGTTTGTCTCAGACCAGATTCATGGTTGAGCTTTAAAGAACCTTCCGTTTCCTTTTTTATTCTTTCAGTGCGGTATCCCACTGAGTTTCGTCCCAACACCTGACAAACTTCATAAGCGTAACGGTTCATAAAGAGATAAAAATCACAATAAGCCTTGAAAAACTCCAAGTAAGCCGGCGAGCAAGGCGACTATTTCCGAGCTACTATTTGTGGTACGAGCATGATAAGTCTATTCAGATGCAATTTGCTTGGACTCAGAAGCACTGGTTTAGATCAGTATCATGGGGGGGGGATAGAACTACAGACGTACGTGCGTAATGTGGATAAATACGCACATAAGATTTTAAAGAAAATTCCGAAGAGCTGCTAGATTAAAATGCAATCTGATGTGATATCCTCTGAACAGATGGCTGGCAAGAAATATTGGACTTTAGGAAAGGCAGAGACCAGATTCACAAATGCGCATCTAGGCCATGTCATTTCCAATAGACTGTAATCAGCCGGCGCTCCTGTAACGCGCACTGTATCCCCCCGTGCTTGCCATAAATTCAAATTTGCTCCAAGGTCCCACGGCCAGACAGAATATCAGATAAAATGCGATTTTTCTCAGGAGATTGTGAGTGGGCTCTTCTGTAATTCTAAATTGATTCGGGTGCCTTGCACCTATGGAAGCACACGCCACACACTTGAAAGAACAATCCCTTTTGTTTCGCTTTCCCCCTTTATATCGAAGAATAAACAATGGCAGACAAAATGCATATGCGCTATTCTTCCGATATGAAAAGCAAGGGAACGGAGATATAGGACTGGAAGGGAGGGCGGGAGGGTGAAAGGTAAGAAATGAGTGCCTCACGTGTTCCACCTCTTCCTCATCTTCCCACCTGTTTCCCTATTTCACTCACTTATGTAGAACACGGGCGATAGGATATCTGCCTGAGCCGTGTTGTTTGCATATTGTGTTCGACAGGAGGCCTTCTGCCAGAACTCAGCCAACACACACACACATACAGTCCGCTCCGCGCATTTCGTAATGGACAACCTCTGGAGATAAAATAGCAATCAGTATTCATATCCTAACCGTAGTGCGATAGGATGACGGAGCCGAAGTTTCCGATTCCGATGGAATTCGACGCTATTATAATATTACAAAATTTGAATAAAACGCTTAGGTGCAGCATTTTGGCGTTGCCCGCTTCATTTAGCCAATAGCGTGGCGTTGGCTGTGCGTGTTTTCCACTTCGCCCCCTTCGTTGCTGCTTTCGTGGGTTCTCCTCTCTACTCAACCATTAGATCCCTTCCGCATCCGCCTCTATCTCTCTCTCTCTCTTTTCCTTTCTGTCTCTTTGTGCATCCCTATTCTCTCCCTCTCTCACTGGATGGAGAGTTAGCATGCAGTGGTAACTGCTACTCAATTGCAGGATGAAAAAATAATGAAAGAAAAGAAAGGGGGAGGGAGGCAGTGAAGCGCGTGCATAGCTACACTCGTTTTATTTCTCTGCTCATTAATAGTCTGCTGTTTCTCTTCTTCATCAAGGGAGCACGGGGAGGTTGGCGGCTCCATCACAGTGGAAAAAGAGAGAGAAGTAGATGGAGGGAGTGGAGGGACTCTGAGCTCACGCACAATGATGGTAGCGGTGATTTCGTCTGTAATCTCGTTTGAAGGCTTGCTGCAGACTATGCGAGTGACACAGACCAGCCGTCCTCCTGCAATTCTCCTTATCTGAGAAGCCGAACACACGTTGATTGAATGGGTTCTCCGGGTATAGCTGTGCTACTCTTCCAGCCAGATTTGCATGTTCCTCGTTAAGAGCCGTCAAACATTCGCAACCTGTTCTATTTGATTAGAGATGAGCTTCTGCCACCTGACCCCCTCCCCTCATCTCCAACTTCTCCTTAGGATGCAACTTCCACCCATTTTTCGTTCCACCCCACCCTCTCTTCTTACACCCCCCCCCCCCCCCATTCCTTCGCGGCAGCAACCACCCTTTTTCGTTCTGCTCTTTTCTGCGGATCAGACAAGAGAGCGAGAGTGACTGTGTGTGTGTGTGTGTGTGTGTGTGCGCGCGCGCGCGTGGTTCTGCTGCCAATTAGACGAGATTGGGGCACACTTGCCCCAAGGGTGGCTAATTTGTCAGGGGTGAGACAAATGTTGTTGTCAGCCCAGCTACCATGGTTTCGTGACAGAGAAAAATGGACTGGCGTGGCCCTGGACTATGTGAGCGGAACGTGGACAAAGCTTCGATTCCTTGCTAATAACCAGGCTCAATCCACATCGTTTCGCGAGACTTAGGATAGGGGGATGACACAGGGGATGCAGGAATTCCTCTTAAACACCTACGTGCATCAAACACACATACATACATGCCCCTCTACTTTCTTCTCCGAGACGTAAGTGAATCACTTAGTGCGTAATCCTTACTGCTTTTATATCGCTACTGCTCTTGCAATCACCATCGCGCCACTCAGAGGCGAACACACCCCCACAAACACAGGTTTCTTGTAAATTGAGATTGTGGCTGGGTTCACGTGGAACTCGTCTCAGCCGACATGTTGCCACCGGAGTTCACTTGCTCTTTATTATCCCTCTTAAGACGTCTTAATGGCCCAACTGCAGATACAGCTATTTTCTTCAAATTATATCAGCCCAACAGACATTAATACTTGTTATAATTCCATCTGTACTGAAAATGCACCGTTCACTCTTCCGGCCCCTCACTTTTAGAAATTAAGATCTAATGGTTTGAAAGAGCAGCGAATTAAAGAAATTAAACGGTGTAGGTTGTCTAAAAAGTCACTCGTGACACGATGAATCAAAATGCTCTTTTTTTTATCGAACAATTTGTTATCGATATTTCAGAAATCTAAATGAAAAATCCCACAGCACATGCATTTTAAATATCTTTTTCCGAAGCAAGTGATTGGCCATTTTGCGAATAAACGGGTGTACCGTAGCAGCAAAGGATAAAACCGGTCTGGTAAGAGCTAATCGGACGTAATTTGACTCGTTTTAATTAATGTTTTTAATAAACTTCTACAAGAAAAAAAAGCCTAATTTTTGCTCTATATTATTTTAGGCGGTATCTTTGAAGTTTTCCGCAAAGGTATACGTGGTGCTCTTAGAAGGGGGGGGGGCAAGAGGAAGCGTTTGCCTCTCCTGGAAATCGGATTATCCTTTCAGTTCTTGGTACTACAGAAATATTGGCGATAACACTGATTCTGATTGGTAATTTTCCGTACAACCTCTGGATGCATGTGTATTAAGTACAGATAAGGAAACCGTTGCGAATATCCAGTAGAAGGTAAGGATGAAATTTTCCATTGCATGTTGGTGAACAGCGTTGATACGTACAGTATGGAAAAAAAGTATGAAAGATGAAGAAATAAAAAATATATCAATCATCCTCTGTGGCAAATATTCATTACTGAATAAAAATCTCTCGAAAAATTTCCCAGAAATTTGTCTTGAGGGAATTTTGTCATTCTTGATGACCGATTGAGTGATCTCTGGGGTTTTGTGGCGCATGTGGCCAACAAGATCAAAAGAACGACGCAAAAGTTTCTCATAAAAAAAATTCCTCATTGTCTTAGTATGTTGTCTAATTTTTTTTACATCTGTTTTACGTGCTTTTTGGGTCTTCTGATTAAATTTTTGTTGAGAATGTGGTAAACACGGTTAGATAACAAGAAGGCCCAAGGAAATTTACGAGTCGCCCAGGTGAACCAGTGGTCTGAGTGCTAGCTTCTGACCATTCGTCCGAGATGGGTCCGGGTTCGAATCCCTGTGAGGCATGGATGTCGTATGTTGTGTTTGACTTTCAGCCCTGGCTCTCTCCCTTTCATGAAGCCAGTGGCCTTAAATTAGGGATGGGCGACTGCTTATAGCCTATCAAGTTGCTCACGGGGATCGTTAAACCTCCAATCAAAAGAAAAAAGAAAAAAAAAGAAACTTGCATATGGGGTTTGTATGTGTTATTCGTAATTACAATTTCTCTTTGCCCTTCCTGAAAACTACGCTATGACAACCATGAGCACCAATATCCAGTGATTTCCTATGTTGATAATAAGCCCCGTGCTAGATTTTATTCCTAACATCGGCAATTCTTGTACATATTTTTAATTTCATAGCCCCCTTTTAATCTTACGTAGTTGATAATATTCGCCAACTGAGGTGATGAATCCATGACTCAAACCCTGGCGCACTCGGATGAACAGTCAGGAACCAGCGCTTCGACAACTGTGCTTTTCGCTTTTATGGAGTATATCTACGTAACCTATGCAAAGCTGTCCCTGATGAGCCGCGGATGGCTTAGTGGTTAGTGGTTAGTGTTTCAGATTATCAATGCTGGGTCCCCAGGTTCTAGCCTGGGCTGATCTTTCAGAGATGGTGTGATTTACTAACAATCGCTGAATATCCGCCGTGCATCGGACGAGCACGTAAAGTGACGTCCCCCAGGCTGGACCCACTGGTCAAATGGGTATCCTTTCATATGTCCTCCCTGAAATTCTCTCACCCATCTATGTGCAATATCGTACTTGTACGGTGGCGCCAGCTACTGTACTCTAATCTCACTACAAACTGTTCTGTCAAAAGTCGCTAGACTTGCTCTCATTCCTTCCGTTTCTGTGTCCTGCCCAAAAGGCGATCTCGCTGTAGGTGGCTGGGACCTAAACTCTACTCCCTGTGGACGGAAGTCCTACATGAAAATGACAAATGCTCTCAGCTGTCCCTGATTTCTGAAGGGGCCCGTTTCTGAACGTTTGTAAGAGATCGGCCCAGGTTCGAGTGCCGGATGAAGCATGGAAGGTGTCCTTGTCGGATGGCATTAGTCCTCTGTCCAATCTGTAGCCAGTGTACCGAAGTTAGGAACGGGGGACTGCTTTTAGCTGTACGTGTTTCTCATCTGGTGGTTGAGCCCCAAACGACAACAAATGGGGGTTTGGGTAACTTAGCCTACCACACGGACAACTGGCCACAAAAGTTTAGGGGTTGCATAAAAACTGCTGTTTCTTGGCCCTGTAATGAGAATTGAATCGATAAAACGTTCTGTGCCAGCCAAAGGGAATTGTACTTTAATTTCGGAAAATAAAAGGTCCTTCGTGAATACATAATACATGGCTTAGTACATTTCCTAAAACTACGGTGTTCGACGAAACAAAGGAAATACAGCAAGACTCATACTATGTTCGGAAAAAGAAGGCTTAGGTGGGATTTTTGTAATGACGCTGCGCATTTACTTAGGCACTAAATATTTACAAAAAATTTCAAATTATTAATATTTCTCTTTTACTTAGGCACTAAATATCAGTTACTATGTCTAATGCCTTTTAACAGTTTTTATTCTACCAATACCATATTCATAACATTTACTTATCAACTGAATTTAATAATATTGGTTTTTACTTAGGTACGAAATATTAATGCATAGGCTATGGCCTAGGCCCTTTTAACAATTTTTATTTTACCGATGTCATATTCATTACGTTTACATATCAATTGAAGTTAATAATATTGCGCTTTTACTTAGACACGAAATATAAATTCATAGGCCCTGAGTTTAGGCCTTTCTAACAGTTTTTATTCTACCGATGTCATACTCACAATGTTTACGTATCAACTCAAGTTAATCATATTGTGTTTTTTTAGGCAATAAATATCATTTCATAAGCCCTAGGCGTAGCTTTTTTAACAGTTGTATTCTGATGATGTCATATTCATAACGTTTATATATCAAGTCAAAGTAATAATATTGCGCTCTTGTAAACGTTAGGAATGTGACATCGGTAGAATAAAAACTTAAAAAGGCCTACGTCTAGGGCCTATGAAGTAATATTTCGTGATGAAGAAAAATCCAAGGTGATTGAAATAAGGGCAGAAAGTATGACCACAAAAATGAAGCTTTCTCAACAGACGACCAAGCAGACGACGACAGCCATCTTAAGACTCTGATAGTCGTTTTGAGCCGTTCGGTTATTTATGCACGTGATAAGTTTGGTTTTCGAAATTTGAAAATATATATTTTTTAGAAATGGTGTGTTCTTGCGTTTACGGATGTCACAACAACTCTGGGCGACCACCTCTTGGAGTTACTTTTCACAGGTAAGTAAGTAACGGAGAAACATTTAATATGAAATCTTTTAATTTCCGCAGAGCAGATAGTAATCAAACTCGTATATGAAAAATTGTCAAGTGAAAGATAAATGAATTATTACTTATAATTCATTTATTCGGTCTGTAAACAGACTTAAATACCAAACAGATTTTTATTAATCGCATTTGTCTGAAAATGTGTGCTTCAGCCCTAAAATAAAACTCTTGGTGTTCTAGAACTTCATTGAACGGTGGTTTGGGTGCAAAATAGCATCATCATCATCATTGTCAACCATTATCAATCCACTGCTGGACGAAGGTCTCCCCTTGCCGCCCCGGTGGCGCAGTGGTCTAAGGCGCTGGCCTTTGATCATTCGTCCGTAAGGGGTCCGGGTTCGAATCCCGGTCTGGCATGGATGTTGTGTTTGTCTTACGGCACTGGCTCTCTCCCTTCCCTGGAACCAGTGACCCTAAATTAGGGACGGGCGACTGCTTATAGCCCATTGAGTTGCTCACGGTGGTCGTTAAACCTCCAATCAAAAAAAAAAAAAAAAAAAAAAAGAAAAAAGAAAAGAAGGTCTACCCAAGTTTCCTCCACAACGGTCTGTCTTGTGCCAGTCTCCTCCATGTCACCCCTGCATACTTTCGAATTTCATCCACCCATCTCCCATGTGGTCTTCTTCTGGGTCTTTTCCTGTCCCTTGGAATCCAATCTAAAATTTCGGCTGTCCATCGTTGATCTGTCCTTCTGGCAGTATGTCCAGCCCATTGCCATTTCAGGGATTTAACTCTGATCATGATGTCTTCCACTCTTGTCATTTTTCGGATCCACGAGTTCCTCTTCTTATCTCTCCTGGTTACACCAAGTATGCACCTCTCCATGCTTTTTTGAGTTGTCTGCAGCCTGTGTATGTCTCTTTTAGTTAAGGTCCACGTCTCTGCACCATACGTAAGCACTGGAAGGATGCATTGATCAAACACTTTTCTTTTAAGACATAATATACTAGTATAAGTGTACCTTAAAATAAAAAACCCCAATACAATCAGCTAAATAGCTTCAAAAGTGAGATTAATGAGTAAAAAGCCGTGAAATTGAGATTGTGTGATTGATGGATGAGTCAGTGTGCTCTAACTCTCCTCGAAAAAACCAGAAGGGTTAAGAAAACCGAAATACTGCTAAAAAGTGAAGGAGATCACACACTACATTTGAGATCAAAAAAAAAAAGTCTCAAAATCATCCCCCCCCAAATCCCTCTGGAGGGGGCTTTGGTCGGGGAAAAGCCTAGGTAGCCAAAGTGCTGACTGAGCATTAAATAGTAGCCACAGGAAATTTACCAGTACTGAACAGGAAAATGAAGGTGATTCGTATGAAAACGGTCAATAGGAATAATTGAAACCAAATAACAGCAATAAATATTAACTAATTTTGATTAAAAAAGAAAAAAAAAAGCTAGAAACAAGAGGGTAAAAGCCTAGCCCAAACTTGCAAATCACTTCTCAACAACACATCTTTGCACCTTCCTGCAAAAGTATGTTCATCAGCCCTAAATTAAAAATCTAGGTGCTCTAATACAACAACGGACGGTTGTCTGGGTGTCTAATAGCATATATAAGTGGAGTATAAAATAAAAAAATAGCGTTAAAAGTAAGATTAGCGTTAAAAGTAAGATTAAGGCAAATAGCGTTAAAAGTAAGATTAATGAGTGAATAACCTGGAAGTTGAGCTCATGAGCCAATGTGCTCTAACTCTCCTGGAAAAAGCCAGTAGAGTTAATGAGACCTGAGTACTACCAAAAGGTAAAAGAGATCATACACTACATTTTTGTTCCAAAAAAGTTTCAACACCCCCAAAAATACCCCTACAGGAGACATTGGGTGGGCAAAAGCCTTGATGCACCAAAGTGCTGACTAAACATTAAACAGTAAGCATAGTAAATTTTTCCAAACCTGAACTGGGTAATAAAGGTTATTCGTGTGATAACGGTCAGTAGGAATAATAAAGCCAAAAAACAGAATTAAATAAATAGTTTTTGATAATATTTTGTACCTACGCTGATCCCCCAGAAGCCAGCCGAAATGTTTCTTAAATTCTAAATATCTGGAAGTAGCCGCAATGCCCTAAACATTGATAAATCAACTAATAATATCCTTTATCAACATTTAATATAATAAAGAAAGGCAAATGTATTAATATCAAAAGCAAATTGCTAACTTCGTGCCTCGCACAGTGTTAACAACTATTCCGTAGTCTGCTCATGAGTGCCGTGACGTCACAGGCGTGACGTTTCGCTGGCTTCATTTCGATTGCATTGAGCCAACGAAGAGTGTTTTCTCCCCGACTTCTAACCTCCTTGAAAAATCCCAATATGATTTAACTTGAATTTATACGTAAACGTTTTTAATATGACACCGGTAGAATAAAAACTGTTAAAAGGGCTAGGGATAAGACATAGTAATTAATATTTAGTGCCTTAGTAAAAGAGAAATATTAATAACTTGATATGCTATGAAAATATTTAGTGCCCAAGTAAAAGCGCAGTGTTATCCGAACATAGTATGAGTGATGCAGTATTTCGTTTGTTTCGTCGAACACCGTAGTTTTAGAAAATGTACTAAGCCATGTATGTAATTTGTATTCACGAAGGAACTTTTGTTTTCCGAAATTAAAGTACAATTTCCGTTTGGATGGCACAGAACGTTTTCTCTAATTTTTTTGGAGTTCTCATTTCAATTCTCATTATAGTGCCAGGAAACTGCAATTTTTGTACGGCCCTTAAACTTTTGTGGCGAGTTGTCCTGTGGCCAACTGTTTGTCCTGTCTTTCAGCCAGAAAATTGCAAATATTTCTTTATTTCTTAATGAAAATGAGGTATGAGGGAAATAATTTTTGGGTACACCAATTAGTCAAGTAGGTAGAAACATTGAATGTATGATAACGCGTAGTTTTATCATATGTAATCCTCATTCTTTGTAAAGGAGTACAGTCGAACTCATTTATAACCAGCACGGTTGTAACAACATCTCTACTACTGCAAGCAGAGAAGATTTGGTTGGAAATGATGCATTTTATAAGCAAAGAAAATTTTACTGCTAGAAAAGCTGCGATCACTGTAGTTGAAAGTTTCATGGGCGTAACGAGGAAACTTAAGTTTTTGATGTTGTATACGGTAAGACACGTGGCGAATCTGGAGAGGTAAACGAAGAAGTGAGTATTGGTTGGATTGAAAATCAGTTACCAGATTTATGAAATGGTTTTTGTGAAAGTGATTTTTTGGTTTAATTAAAGTGAAAAGTGCGCAGGGGAGAAATTATTGAGAGATCAACTGGCTGTTCTGATTCTTCTAAATATGAGTGCGACTGAAAAAAGAAAACTGTTAGTAGTAGGCAAATAGAAAAATCAAAGATGTTTTTAAAATGTTAAAACTCTTTCAGTAATACACCGATCTAACCAAAAGCTGGAACTACACCACCCGAAGTTGAAAAAATGCATAATTGGAACAGTAAGCAGAGAAAAAAGGGTTAGGAAAATTTTGCTGATTTTAGGCAAATGCACATCAAATATAATACCACTCTTCTCAATATAAACAACATCAAACTTGTAATTTCTGTCACCGAATTCAATTTGTATTCTTTAAACTACGGACAATGTGCGGTTTGAAGTTTCAAATGTTATTTTAGGAAACTTTTAATATTACATGCTATAGAACTCATTGAAAGAAAAGAACACATTCAAATTTCAGTTCTTGATGCCATCCGATTCCTGAATGGGGTTTGGGATAAAGTCACATCACAGACCATCAAGGACTGCTTCAATGAGGCGTGAAGGGCCCACGGAAGTCGATGAAGATACTGAAGAAAATCATGACAATATTCCGTTATCAATGTGACTGAAGAAATGTAACTTGGATATTGGGCTGACATGTGTGGACGATTACAAGACCGTGGACAACTTCGTGACTGCCGAAATGCCGACAGGTGATGTCATTTTTGAAACTATTATGACGAAAAGAGTTTTACGAAAATGGCAGTGAACAAAAACAGGATGGCGAGTGTCTGGTTAACGTATAGTGTCGAGCGCAATGGCACAAAGCGCTACAAAAACTTTTTTGTTTTTTTTGTTTTATGAAATCAGTAGCATCGATCCAGAATTTCGGTTAAATGAGACATTGCTCATAAATTTCAGCTTAAAAGAAATTAGAAACAGACGACATTGGAAGATTTCTTTTAAAAAAAAATACTACACGCAATGTATTCCTTCAAGATTTTTTAATAGCAAAATTACGTTAGTATACGCATTTTTCTTCTGAGTTAATCCATACGTGAAATGTTAATTCATGTAATCGTAGGCTGTGCTCATTGATTGCTGCTTCTATGCCGCTTATGCAAAATACATAGCAACGTCACCTATGCGCGTACTCGGTAGCATCCGCCAGTGCGTATATAAAGCGATAGACATCCTTGCCAGCTGTCAGAGCAGTTTTCGGCATGAGAATGACAAGTAATAACGATTTAAACGATTTTCAACGCGGTGTCATAACTTAGTTGGCGCTCGTGAGTTGGGCCATAGTATTTCGAAGGTAGAAACGAAGTTCGGATTTTTACGGAAAACCATTGCAAGGGTGTACCGTGATTACAAGAATTCCGGCAAAACCTCCAAACTACGATACCAGTATGGCCGTAAAAAGACATTGGGTGAACGTGACCATCGTCGGCTGTCAAGAATCGTTTCACGCGATAGGCGT
This sequence comes from Macrothele yani, assembly GCA_039090855.1. Lineage (NCBI taxonomy): Eukaryota > Metazoa > Arthropoda > Arachnida > Araneae > Macrothelidae > Macrothele > Macrothele yani. Next base: position 95,664,147 of record CM077007.1, on the reverse strand, counting down.
GCAACACTCTCGCAGGTATCATCGGAATTCAATGCTGGAGCCTCAACAAGCATTAGCGTCTGGACTGTGCAACGTACCCTGCACGATATGGGATTTGGGAGCCAACACCCAACTTCAGTCCCCTTGATGGGTGCACGACCCAGAGCTATGCGCCTCGCTTGGGCACGGCAACACCGCCACTGGACACTTGATGACTGGAAACAAGTAGCCTGGTCTGACGAGTCGCGTTTCCAACTGTATCGGGCAGATGGAAGGATTCGTGTTTGGCGCTAACTCCATGAAGCCATGGATCCCGCCTGTCAACAGGGAACTGTACTGGCTGGTGGTAATGGTATGGGGTGTGTTTAGCTGGACTTCACTGGGACCCCTGGTACGACTACAAACGTCTGTGACCGGCCAACGCTATGTGCGCATCCTTCTTGACGAGGTACACCCGTTCATGTCCTGCATTCATGCTGGTGGATTGGGCCTGTTCCAACAGGACAATGCACCTCTACACAAGCGTCGGGACGCCACATTATGGTTAGAGGAGAATTCATCTGAGTTTGGGGTGTTGCCATTCCCACCCAAGTCCCCAGATCAGAACGTGATAGAACACATTTTGGATGCCATGCAACTCGCTATCGAACACAGGAATCCGAGACCTAGGAATACACCCGAATTGTAGAACGCTTTGCAGGAAGTATGGTGTGTATTGCCTACAGCATATTTCCAGAAGCTAGTGGAGTCCATGCTCCGTCGTATTTCTGCAGTCCTGCGCTCCCGTGGGGGACCTACCAAGTGTTAGTTAGGTGTACCAGTTTTTCTGGCATTTCAGTGTATAACTATGCGTATGCGATAAAAGTAGTGAGCAACAGCAAAAGTAACATACTCTACGGTTAAAATAACGGCAGGCACACACGTAACCAGGATTTCGTTTCGCGGGAGAGGTAGGGGTATCCAGGATCTTATATCACACTCTTGGTGCATATATACACTACACTATCTACCAACAAGTAATTGGACACCCCTGCAATCGACGATATCTGCGGTCCTGATACACGTCAGGACTGCCGCCGTTAAATATCGTGTGGGAAACAACGCAACCAGTCGCATGCAAGATGCCACGCAGTTCGGAGTTCTCTGATTTCGAGAAAGGTGTAATCGTCGGGTATCACAGAAATGGCCGATCCATACGTTACATATCCAGCAAGTTGAAGTAGCCAAAATCGACAGTGGCCTACGTGATTGGCAAGTGGAAGATGAGGGATGACTGTCAGAATGTGTCCCGACCCGGCAGACCCACAAACTGGGAGTTAGAGACCGACGGGTGCTGGCCAGAGAAATTCGGAAGAACTGCACCAAATCGATGTGCCGCATACGCGAGGAGTTTCAACAGGCATCCGGGAGTGTTCTTTCTATGAATACCATCCGTAAGGAAGCCCATCTGCTCGGTTATCATTAACGTGCTGCCACGCACAAGCCTTTGATCACCAAGTCCAATAGCGCTGCTCGGCTAACGTGGTGCAAAAAACGTCGACAGTGGACCGTTGAACAGTGGAAACAGGTTCTCTGGAGCGACGAATGAAGGTTCACCTTCTACCGTTCGGATGGCAGGGTCTGGGTTTGGCTTCTGCCTGGAGAACGCCTCCTGCCGGAATGTATTGTGCCAACTGTGAAGTTCGGCGGCGGTGGAATTATGCTATGGGGGTGTTTCTCCTGGTATGGCACGGGACCCTTGGTCGCAATTCCTGGTAGACTCAATGCCGAGACCTACTGCACCATTTTGGATGAAAATGCGCTTCCTACGTTGTGGCAGTGTTACGGGGTGGACCCATGTTACTTTCAGGATGACAATGCCACCTGTCATGTTGCGAAGTCCACCATGGCTTGGTATGGTGACAATGGGGTTAATCGAATGGACTGGCCTGCGCGGAGCCCGGACCTTAACTCAATCGAGCACCTCTGGGACGAGTTGGAGCGTCGACTTAAAGGGTGCCCCCACCAGAACTGACCTGTCTTCTCCAAGCCGAGTATAAGAAAATACCGCTAGCCGTCGTACAACGCCTGGTTGAGAGTATGCCCCGGAGGGTCGCAGCTGTAATCGCCGCTCGTGGAGGCTCCACCAACTATTGAAGGTGAATAAACTTCATTTTCCTTTGCTATCACAGGTGTCCAATTACTTGTTGGTAGATAGTGTATATACTTACTCAGTGGACAAAACATTAAGAGACAGGGGTCACGGGAAATCGATATGGGTATCCCCCGCGTAGAGTGAAACACACCCAAACCTAACGCAGGCGATGAACAGGAGGTCAGTAGGGCTTCCCAACAGTGTATCGCAATTGACGAACATGGGTAAACGTGGTGATCTGAACGACGTTGATCGTGAACGCGTTGTCGGCGCAAGTCAGATGAATCATTCTATCGCCCAAATGGCAACGGTTCCAGAAGGAAACGTAACAAGGGTGTACCGCCAGTGTACCTTCGAAGGTACACTGGCGGTCAGCGAACGAACGGTACCGCTGCATACATTGGGCTACGGGAGCGGACACCATACTCCTGTACCAATGTTGACTACTCGTCATCGGAAATTAAGTCTCTCCTGCTGCCGGGAACATCAAAACTGGAACTCTGCATAGTAACGCCGCTTCGTGTGGTCAGATGAATCCCGTTTTAAGCAGCCCCGATCTGACCCGAGGGTGCGATTGTGACGTCAAGTGCATGCGGCCATGGCCTCGTCGTGTCAGGTCTGCTATTTTCAAGGCGACGGTGGCTCTGTAATGTTTTAGGGACCCTTCTCACGAGACTCATTAGGTCACTTAGTGTGTCCGGAAAAGTCCTTAACCGCTGCGCACTGCCAGCATGTGCTGGCTGATCATCTAATTCAGAAGAGCAATGCGCCTCCCCACAGGGCCACAACTGCCCAAGCATATCTCGAGGAACACTCACAAGAGTTTGTAACCATCCTGATGAAGCTCTCTGGGAAGCCATTGGGCAGAACATCAGATCCAAGGATCCTGGACCGACGTCTCGTGCGGAGTTGTGGACAATGCTGCAACAGGCATTATTAATGGCCACCTTCGAACAGCGGTGGTCACTAAAGCAAGTTTTGGTTCGTGCGGAAGAGATGCTGTAGGATTAGCATTAGCGATAACATACAAGAAATGGAACCTCTTAACAGCAGTCAACAGACACCATAGTCAGTTCGAAAAGAGAACTAACGGCCACCTGTTCCTTGGGATTTTACTCGGTAGCTTTCCTGGGTAGTAAGGTGAGGACAAATAATGTTTCTAGAAGAAGTGTGCCTCGGGAAAGCTATATTGCATTACGGTGGACACAATGTCGTGTTTAACTGAAAATAAAGTTTAGTTCGATGTGTGATGGTAACTATTGTAGGCGCCTGCTTAGTCCCACAACGAGGCTTCCGTTGCCTGGAATATTGCGTGTTCCCGGCTGTGTCTCTTGGTTTGGACGCTGTGCGTTCTGTCCTTGCTTTCCTGTGAGTTGCTGTTGAATTGTGTGCAGTTATACTTTACTGTCCCAAAAATTGTTCTATTTTTCTTTCCGATAGGGTACTCTAACCCTAATCTCTAGTTGCTATTTCTATAGGTTGTTTAAGACTAGGCGTCAGACACTGCCTTCCTAAAATCCTATCATGATTAATTTCTAAGATTTAGCTGTAGGATTAGTTTTTAAAGTTTAGCTGTAGGCCATTCAATTCTAGTGAACAGATGGAGATAACGAGTAAAACTCTTACCTTTAAACTGCTATTGCTGGTTCAAATATTCAGCTGCGAACAACCAGTTATATCTACTATTCTACTCTTGAAGTAAACTCACGTTTCTGTAGGATAACATTATGCAATCTGCGTTCTTATCTTTGCATCGCTGCCCACATCTGTCTCTAATTATGCATTCACTAGCAGGACTTTCTCAGTTCAAACGCAACTGATAAACCATATAAAATTAGACCTAACCTCTGAATAGTTCAGATCAGATCATATGTAGAGGTTTTTAGGAAGCGAGTGTCTGACCCCAGGTCTTAAGCAGCCCTTAGAAATAGGAAGCTAGGAGATTTGGGCTAGAGTGCCTGATAGGAAAGTTACACGGAAGCGAGGTAGAAAGGAGGAGAAAGACGCCCTTATGTATGACCGGGGGCCAGTACCCGAGGTCCGACGGCTTAACGTGCCCATCCGACGCACGGCGGATATTTAGTGGTTCGAGCGTTCGTACTTGCCCAGGATCGAACCTGAGGTTATCTCCATGGCAGTCACGAACGCTGACCACTAGGCCACCCGTGGCCCCACTAACCTCTGAATAATGATCGCCTCCTATATACACACATATATATATACAGTATATATACAATATATATATATACACAGTCGAGTCACATTATTGGGATAACCTCCTACTTTTGACGTCAACAGCGCGTGGCCAATGAAAGAAGGTACATGTCGTGAGCTGGCTTGGAGGGTATATAAGGTGTATTGTAGGAATTCTGAAAACATATCATTCGTTGCTCTCATGGATAAAAGGAGCGATTTATCAGATTTGCAAAAAGGGATGTGTTGGCTTCGTTTATTTTATGTATTGTGGTAGACGCCAACTTATCAGAAAAATCGGTTGCAGGTTCCTGTCATTGGAGCAGGAAAGCAAATAAAAAGGTAGTTAGACAAACTGAATGTAATGACTAGTGATTTTGATTGCACTTATTTTTATTCGACAGATTGGGGAAAAGGGGTAATATTGGAATAATAGTTGGTCTGATTGAAATAGTAAATACTTCCAGAGGGAGTTGGATGTTATGGACGACCTTCTCTACGTTTTTCCCGCCAAATATGTTCCTATCTTACGTGGCTACTTACGTGGCTACATGCTCGCGTGAAATCTTTCCTCCTTCCCACCCAAGATCTCCAACTGGACTCCCTCTGTTTATGACTGCTGCGTCCAAAATCCTCTTTTTCTTCCTGTCCCCTTGACGTAAGAAGTTGTACTCTTTAATTGCTTACTCCTATTGTACCCGTCGGCTCTGAAAGAAAGTCCGACGACGTCTGGGGGAAAGGGGGTGTCCTTTTGTTCGTGGGAGGGGTCCCACGGTCGACGTGAGAATGACCTTTCTCCGAAATGAATCTATGCTAAGCGCCTTTCTGACTGGGGAGGTAATTTCTCACTGTCGTTGGCACACAAAAATAACCGAAGTTACAATTTAAATAAAGTTTGAATATTTCCATATAATAGATGATTATCGGCTTTCGGGCGAAGGGTGGCAGTATTTCTGAAACAGTGCAGTTTGTGTACTGTTCGCCTGCTGCTGTGATTAAAGTGCATCGTGATTGGAGAAATAGCACCACGTGCCATTGATGTGAGAGGCGAACGTCGGCTTCGAAGGTGCGTGAGGGCCGATCGACACGTTATAGTGGAGCAACTCGCTGGCCGAATGAACCAGAGGGCTACCGGTAGTGTGTGTGTAAAACGACAATTCAGCGAACCCTGCTGCGTATGGGGCTCCGATGAAGCCGGATGGTCACTGCACCTATGCTAACGAAGGTGCATCGGCAGAAAAGGCTTACATTTGCACGGCAGTATTGAAATTGGAATTCCGCTTATTGTCAAAGAATTTCCTTGTCCGATGAGTCACGTTTTCTGCTTCATCAAACGGATGGACCTTGGCGTATAAGGCGAGAAACATCGGAGAACAAACACTCTTCAACCATTACTGAAACAACACAAGCTGGTGGGGACAGCGTTATGGTATGGGGAATGTTTTCGTGGCTTTCGTAATTTGATTTTCGTTTTTCGTTTTATTCATTCGTAACTTGATTGATCATTTTTTATGTTTTTCGTGGTCCACTCGTAACTGTGGAAGGCACTATGGACCGAATTCGTTACGAATATATCCTTGCAAACCACGTACACCCATGCATGCTGATTGTCTTCCCTGGGGCGATAGGAGCTTCCAGAACGACAGCACGATGTGTCACATAGCTAGAAATGTCCGAGAGTGGTTGAAAGAAGACGGTGAGGACTTCAAAGTACTTCCCTGGTCCCCTAATTCCCCAGACTTAAACCGCATTGAGCATCTGTGGGACCACTTCGATCGTGTTGTTCGCTCTCTGGATCCACCACCACGCACCCTCCAGCAGCTGTCAGATACACTGCAGTCAGCATGGCTCCACATACTTGTGAACACCTTCCAGCCCCTTATTGAGTCACTCCTAGCCCGTCTAGCTGCTGTGCGCGCTGCACACGGCGGTTACTCTGGATATTACTGGTGATCAGAATAAAGTAGCTCGACCTTGTATATATACATATATATATTCTCCCCAAGCTTCTTCCACAATGTTCCATCTTGAGCCAATCTCCTCCATGTCATTCTCTCGAATGCTTTCGAATTACATCCACCCATCTCCCGTGTGGTCTTCTTCTGGGTCTTTTCCTGTTCCTTGGAATCCAGTCTAGAATTTCGGTTGTCCATCGGTGGTTCGTCTTTCTAGCAACATGTCGCGCCCATTGCGATTTCAGGGATTTTACTCTGATCATGATGTCTTCCACTCTTGTCATTTTCCTTACCCATGAGTTACTCTTCTTATCTCTCCTGGTTACACCAAGTATGCATCTCTCCATGCTGCTTTCAGTTGTCCGCAGTCTTTTTATGTCTTTTTTAGTTAAGGTCCACGTCTATGCTACGTACGTAAGTACTGGAAGGATGCATTGATTAAGTACTTTTTTTTTGTGACATAATGGCGTATGGCTCTTAAAAATTGTATCGTATAAAATTGTGTCGATGTATGAAACTTGGTTGGAAACCAAGTTTTACACGTCGATTAATTTCTTCATCAATGTGACCTGTGCTTGATATATGCTGCCCAAGGTAAATGTAGGTACCGGTTATCTCCAGCTTTTCCCAATCAATCGATAAATCTTCATATACACACATTGTCATAAAAATCCGCGCACCAAGAAGGAAGCGTCGGATTGAAATGAGATTTTAGTAGTGAGATGCCACATACCAATGACAGAAGTGATTACAATATCACAGCAGCAGGACGATTTTCCGCGGATATACGGTACACGTTCCGGTCAGCGTTAGTACCACGTCTGACCGCCTCGTGCTCGGGTACATGCAGTGATACGGTCCGTCATAGAGTCAAAGAAACGCCGTATGTTATCCTGGGACAGATTGACCCACACTTCTTGCAACTGACGCTCTAAATCACGAACACTGGGACATGAAGAAAGCTGGCGTTCCATCTGGTCCCACGCGTGCTCAATAGGCGAGAGATCAGGCGATCTGGCAGGCCACGGAAGCATCGAAGCATGGCGTAGACAGTCCTGGCAAACCTGAGCCGTGCGCGGGCGAGCGTTATCTTGTTGGAAAATGGCTCAAGCATCTTGTGGACAGTTACAAAAAGTATGTGGAGCTGCAAAGAAACTTCATTGAAAAATAATGCTACACTCATGGAAGCTTTACTTTGTTTTTGACAAATACAACGAAATTTCCTTTAAATTTTTGCTTACTTAGCTTTGTGGTGTTTAGGAGAGGAGAAATTACGGAGAACCTAATATATACGTAAATTAGTTTTTTAAGTCATAACTTTTTATTTTAGATATATTTGACGGGGAAAGGGGGCTGCACAGCTTGTTGTATGTCTAGCAATCAGAGCAGAAGTAGTGTTGAAATACTTACTGTATCTTATAGAATAACACAAAAACACAAAATAATGAAGCCATGGTTACTAAAATTGGAGCTTAAGACCCAGCAAGTTCTGCACGCAATATTAGCTCTTCGACGAAACTTGCAAAGGAAAGAATTTGTCTGGTTCACGAAATGTAAGACTGAATGAGGGAAATTATCTAATGTTGGCTGTTCGGACACTGACCGGCATTGCTTGGTTTACCAAAAGTACTGATTAGGACACAGAGAATTTTGAAACACTAACTGTCAGAGACTACAAACGCGCGCGCGCACACACACAGCAGAAAGGCATTAATAAATGTAGAATTTACAGCATGATGAAAATTTGTAGCAATCAAGTTTAGTCAGCAGAACAACATACAATTAGGTATACACTTAAAAGCGTGCATTCCCGTGAGAAAGAAAAAAATGTCTAATTTTCTAAATACAGTTGTAGGGCTTTAGGGTTATAGATATTTGTTATTTGCTTATGGTACAACTAAAACCCCAACATACTTCATTGTAAAGCTTATTCTTCTTATTGAAATATTCCGTAAATTTTAAGTCGTGTTCCAGATAGTTTAAATATGTACCGTATAATACAGAACTAACTAAGCTCTGAATAGAATTTACGGCCAGATGAAAGTAAAAGTCTACTTACAAGGGCAATTACTGTTTATTAGTCCTTGATTAGCCCGTGAAGGTCAGCACATCAACTCTGGAAACATAACTTCAATTCGTACATAATCAACTAGTACTTCGATACCTGAATACATACCTGAATCTCAAGTTATACAATAACTTGAGACTTCAATATCAAAGAGGCATAACATTCTACGTAAGCGATTCAGTCAAGCTTCTACAACACTAAAGTCTAATCGTACAAATTTAGTTCTCACCAACCGCTCTCATAACAGATATCTGCGAGCTCTCTCAAGTCTTAGTAATTCGACAACAACGTGAGACTTCAACATGTTAGCAAGACACTTGAAGTCCTACTAAATCGACCACGACTGGAGACTTAAAATATTAAAGAAGTATAACATGCAACGTAACCGTTTCAATGAAGCTCGTACAACACATTAAACGCCGCCCCGTTGGCACAGTGCTTTAAGTGCTGGCTTCTGACCATTCGTCCGAGATGGGTCCGGGTTTGAATTCTGGTGACACACGGATGTTGTGTTTGTCTTACGGTACTGGCTCTCTCCCTTCCCTGGTGACAGTGGCCCTAAATTAGGGAGCAGCGATTGCTTAAAGCCCGTCGAATTGCTCACGGTGGTCGTTAAACCCCCAAACAAAAAAACTTAAACTCTAGTTGTACAACAATATTTCACACCAATCGCCCTCATAGCATAACCTCTCTCAGAACTCTCTCAACCCCCCCCCCTCTCTCTCTCTCTCTCTCTGACACAGTTGTAAACAGCATTTTAACCACTATGGTTCACATACGTCATTCACCCTTGAACTATCGTCAGGATGCCAAACCAACGTTCACCGAGAGAGAAAATGTAGTGTTAGGATTAGGAAATGCTTATCCAGAATGAATCAAAATTTACAGAAGATAACAGGAACTCAAAAAGAAACTTAAATTAGAGTATGCGTTACATGGTGCTCAAACACTGGAAATTATGAATATGAACACATTACATCAGCTCATATAATAACACACGAAAAAGAAAGGAACACCAAAAGTACATTACAAAAACATTTTCGAGCACACCTTTCAAAGTATTAAAAAAATTAAATCTAAATCACGGTGTTTGACCATGAAATGCAGACCTGGTCTGAAATCACACTTGTGTTTTTACAGACTAGCACATTAAAAACATGCATACATATGATATTAACGCATATGTATACTTTATTGGGAAGTTATTTATCAAAGCATAATAACCTTACGATAATCGTTCAGCTTTGCTGTGGTGAATTGCATTAGTGGTTGTTAAAAGTACGTCACAGGCAGACAAGAAAAAATAAATTATGTGTTCCAAAAGCGAACTACCCTGGGGAAATTACTTCCTTGTGAAAAACGCCGGAAGATAATGTTTTCTTACAGACGTCCAGTAAAGCATAAGTATCAATTATAAAGGCTCAAACTATGCGAATTTGAATGACACAAGACGCCGACGGATTTCTTTTCTTGAAGAATTCTCCTCGAAATGTTGTGTGCACCACGTCAGACATGTTTCGTTATTTAAGTATGTAACCGATTTATCTACCACTAGATATTAGGGCATTTTAACAGGGCCCAGGCACGAGCATGTCCATTATAGAGGGTTTAATTTGTGAGCCTTTCCAGAAATTAAGTCGTCGATAATGGACCTGTCCAAAAGTTAAAATTTAATAGCTAAAAAGGGTTCCGGTACAGCGGACTATGGCATTCAGATATCTCCATTTTTTTACAACTGGAGAAAAAAGGAAAGAAACTGAAAAAAAAAAAAACACCTAATAATCACTTCGTCTGCCCGTCTGTCGGCTCATAATTCACATTTTTGCTTCAAAGATGTATTTTTTATTTATTTTTTCATTAGAAATCTTTCCTTCTTGATAGAAAAATAAAAAAAAAAATTTCGGCGCTCCTAACATTTTCATTTAGTTATTAAATTATTCGAGCGAAGTGTTGAAGGATAAGGAAATATACAACTTTGAAATTTATGAAAAAAGACTAAGGTGAAAAAAACTTTTCTTATGCGCTATAGGTCCCAATACACAGTTAATTTTTATTCTTATGGAGAGCCCACATGTTTCATAGATTTCTCATAAGATGGCGATCAAATAAAATGTATCATGGGCGCTGGGAACATTTAAAAAGAGAAAAAAAGTCACTCTCGTTGGTACTGATTTATCCGATAGTTCGTCCAAAACTTGGAATTGCTGCATTCATGAATTCTTTGGTTGCTTTATAAATCTTCCACGAAGGATATCGAAACTATAGCCATTGAGAAAAGCTGAACAAATACTTATTATTTCTAGTAGCAAAAGCAACCATCACTTAAGAAAAAATTATCAACGTTTATTCACAATTAAAAGCTTTATTAGCATCGACTATAGTTTCGCAGAGCTTCATCCTGATGAAGCTTGGCTTCATTTGTCCTGATGAATCCGAGCCAGAAGCTCTGCGAAACTATAGTCGATAGTAATGAAGCTTTTAATTGTGTAAACATTGAAAATTTATTCTTAATCAACATCACAACTTGTAGTCTTGAATTATATATAACCATCACTTGTTTTGTTTCATCGCCTAGAATTTTCTTAATTGTGGAAATACTGAACTTTCCTTCTGAAAGCAGTTCTCTCTCTCTCTCTCTCTCTCTCTCTCTCTCTCTCCTCTCTCTTTCTGTGTCTCTCTTTTCCTCTCATGAAGGTTAAATTTTGATAAGAAAAGGAAAAGAAAAATTTCCCCAATAGTGAAAATTCTGTTTGTATGTGTGTTCTACGTTCAGGAAAACTACTGATGTAAGAGTCTATAGTCTTCCCACTTACTTCATTGTCTGTTTCGAGGAGCTACGAAATTTTAAATACACAGAATTCCAGAAAAAGTATTTCAAACGATAAATGTATGTACCTGCCACAGAAGTTTTAATATTTTTCAAATAAAAACTCATTGCATATTCATGCCATTTTCAAAATTTCCCTCACTATAAATAAATTAGTAATTCTTAATAATTACTTTCAGCGCGAATGAGCAGTACCCTACATTGCATCCAGCCCGATTCCTAGTCAGCAATGATTTCAATTTATAGTATCATAAATATTATGGAGTGATAATTTCGCCATCTAATAACTCTTGTTCCTTTAGGCAGCGATATTTTAAGTACATAATGCCATATTTTGATGAAACGACTGTTTTGTAATATATGTATACTGTATATGCTTGGTATAGTATACAAGCATATATCATCATCATTGTCAACCATTATCAATCCACTGCTGGACGAAGGTCTCTCCAAGCTTCTTCCACAACGGTCTGTCTTGTGCCAGTCTCCTCCATGTCACTCCTGCATACTTTCGAATTTCATCCACCCATCTTCCATGTGGTCTTCTTCTGGGTCTTTTCCTGTCCCTTGGAATCCAGTCTAAAATTTCAGCTGTCCATCGATGGTCTGTCCTTCTGGCAATATGTCCAGCCCATTGGCATTTCAGGGATTTTACTCTGATCATGATGTCTTCCACTCTTGTCATTTTTCTGATCTGTGAGTTCCTCTTGTTATCTCTCCTGGTTACACCAAGCATGCACCTCTCCATGCTTTTTTGAGTTGTCTGCAGCCTTTGTATGTCTCTTTTAGTTAAGGTCCACGTCTCTGCACCATACGTGAGCACTGGAAGGATGCATTGATTAAACACTTTTCTTTTAAGACATAATGGCATATTGCTCTTGAAAATTATGCTGTTTCTTCCAAAAGCTCTCCAGGCAAGTTTTATACGCCGATTAATTTTTTATTCAATGTTACCCTCACTTGATATCTGCTGTCCAAGATAAACGTACGCATCTGTTATCTCCAGCTTTTCTCCATCAATCGATAAATCTTCATTTCTTGTAAAAGCATTGTACATCACTTTTGTCTTCTGAAAGTTCATTTTTAATCCCACTTCTTTACTTTTGTCAGCAAGTTCCTGGATCATACTCTGTAGCTCTGATGGGGTAGTTGCAAAAATGACTATGTCATCAGCAAAACGAAGGTGGGTTAGATAATCTCCATTAATCTTTATCCCTTTGTTTTCCCAGTTCAGTGATTGAAAGACATTTTCCAATGTGGCATTAAAGATAGTTAATATATATCAAATACGTGGAGATAATGTAAATGGACGATGTCATCGCTCTTTCCAAGTTATTTTTTAAACAATGCATAGCGACTGAAAAATTGTATTCCGGCACCGCTGGGATCGAACCCTAGAACTCTCGATAACTAGTCGAGTGCGTTCGAATTTACGCTACGGCGCCGTAGCGTAAATTCGAACGCACTCGACTAGTTATGGCACTGAGAATTGTTGACTCGACTAGTTATGGCGCTGAGAATTGTTGACTCGACTAGTTATGGCGCTGAGAATTGTTGACTCGACTAGTTATGGAGCTGAGAATTGTTGGCGCCGTAGCGTAAATTCGAACGCACTCGACTAGTTATCGAGAGTTCTGGGGTTCGATCCCAGCGGTGCCGGAATACAATTTTTCAGTCACTATGCATTGTTTAAAAAATAACTTGGAAAGAGCGATGACATCATCCATTGGCATTAAAGAGCTTCGGAGATATGGTGTCACCTTGTCTCACTCCCTTTCCAATTTTTATGTGTGCTGTATTCTCAAACAGCCGAATCTTTGCACTTGCATTTTTATAGATTTTATTAATAATATTAACGTATGCATCTTCAACACCGCAGGATTTCAAAGCCATTGTAACTGCTGATGGTTTCACTGAATCAAAGGCATTTTAATATATATATGTACATATATAAGCCAGGAAAGGTAGGAAGAGGAACACATGGATTAAGATAATGACAAGTGTTGATGACATTCAGATGAAAGTAAAGACTCCTAAGTGGCAATGGGATGGACATACTGCTGGAAGAACTGCCACCTTTGGACAATTAGAATATTAGACTGAATACTAAAGAAAACGGAAAATCGTGAAAACCACGTCTGTGATGGGTTGATGAAATTCGAAAGCTTGCCGGAGTGACCTAGAGGTGACTATAGCTCAAAACAGAATGTTGTGGAAGACACTTGGGCGACTTCCATCCAGCGGTGGATCGATAAAATGGTTGAGGATGGTGATGTATCAGCAAAATCAGGGTACCTTCCTGAGAAATATCCTTAGAGAAACTTTTCCGTAAAACGAACCTCGAGATACACAGATAGAAGAAAGAACAAAACCATAGCTATATCGCGAAAAAGTAAACCATTTAGTCTTTCAACACCTCAGCCACAGGAAAAATATCGAATGAAGGAAAATCGAATTGAAAAATAACTATGAAACCACTCGGTTTGAATTCTAAGACTTTCCATGTAATATGTTAATATAAAGCAGCATTGCGTGCATTTTCACATACTGCAGCCGTGGTTTTAAATAAATTATCGAGGTCTTCTGCGCTACCATTTTCCTGCGATTGCGCCAACTCCCTCCCATCCGCTTTTCCAGAAACAGTTTAGAAATCGTCAAAGACTGATAACATTGACTGATTTCTGTTAGTCACGTTAGCTACCTTAACATTTCCGTGCACTGAAGTAATGTGCTTTTTTAAAAAGTACGATTAGTATGTTTATTAACAAAAGCCTAAGCCGATGCCCTCTTCACTCGACAATAGTTGCTGTTTGACCGTTTCTACGAATTGAAGCTTTCTTCCTTGATTTCTGTCAAGCAGTTACGGTTACACCTATTCTACGAACATGAAGAAGAAAAGTAAAATAATCTTTAGGCCGCCAGCTTTTTTAGAAGAAGCGGAGCTGCCCGTTTGTTTGCTTACGAAGGCAATGGAAGAAAAGAATGGTGGCATCAAAAAAGTTTCTGCGTTTAGACAAATGCTTAGTCACTATTAGCTGGCATGTACGAGATTTCGAAAGCGAAACTTTACAAGCATTGGGTACAAATATTAATTAGTTGCAAATACAGTGAAACTCGGATATAACGAGATCCAGAAAACGGAAGAGTATTTCTGGTTATAACCGTAACTCATTATATCCTTTATTCAGGGACGTTGCCAAGGGGTGGTCCAAGGGGCCCGCCCTCTTCTGAAATTTTCTACCTCAGTATTTCCTTGAATTGTTTTCATAAAGTCATTTCAAATTACGAAATTTTTATGAAATAAATCAGTGCTTTGTTTTTCACTTCAACTTTGGAAGATCAACTGCAGTTATGAAAACCAAATGTGGACATAAATTATACACTAAGCGTTTAACATTCTTTCTCTGATTATTATGCACTTATTATGAGCGTTGTCTTCTCGCTCTCTCATTCTCTATATGTGCACAGCGGTCTCTGCGCAATAGGGATTGTGAAGTACCAACCGAACTACATCACTCAGAAATTCATTTCAAAAATTTGTAGACAGAATATCTTCTGTTGTGTGAGAAACAAAAATGGAAACAGACACCAGGAAAATTAATACCCGCCGACGTTACTACAGCTCATATTGCCCATGAACAGGAGTCCTACTTAAGTAATTGGACACTATTAAAACTTTTGGGTTAACTCCCAGTCTCAACGGCAAATAAACGATCCTTTTCGATGGCTAAAAGAGTTAAATCCGTTTTAAGGAATAAAGCTGGACAGCAGTGATTGAATGTTTAATTCTTTCTTTGTGAGTGCATTCAAATCCTCTTGGAGCAGACGAAATCTTCGATGCAATGCCTCTCCGTTTAAGTTCTCTTTTCCTTTTGCTTTCCAATAAAATACTTTTACAGTGATGAAAAGTTTCTGAATAATAATTACAGAATAAAACATGAGATGCGTACATGTCGTCGGATCATCATCATTGTCAACCATTATCAATCCACTGCTGGACGAAGGTCTCCCCAAGTTTTCTCCACAACGGTCTGTCTTGTGCCAGTCTCCTCCATGTCACTCCCGCATATTTACGAATTTCATCCACCCATCTCCCATGTGGTCTTTTTCTGGGTCTTTTCCTGTCCCTTGGAATCCAATCTAAAATTTCGGCTGTCCATCTATGGTCTGTCCTTCTGGCAGTATGTCCAGCCCATTGCCATTTCAGGGATTTAACTCTGATCATGATGTCTTCCACTCTTGTCATTTTTCGGATCCACGAGTTTCTCTTCTTATCTCTCCTGGTTATACCAAGCATGCACCTCTCCATGCTTTTTTGAGTTGTCTGCAGCCTTTGTATGTCTCTTTTAGTTAAGGTCCACGTCTCTGCACCATACGTAAGCACTGGAAGGATGCATTGATCAAACACTTTTCTTTTAAGACATAATGGCATATTGCTCTTGAAAATTATGCTGTTTCTTCCAAAAGCTCTCCAGGCAAGTTTTGTACGCCGATTAATTTCTTCATCAATGTGACCCTCACTTGATATCTGCTGTCCAAGATAAACATACGTATCTGTTATCTCCAGTTTTTCTCCATCAATCGATAAATCTTCATTTCTTGTAAAAGCATTGAACATCACTTTTGTCTTCTGAAAGTTCATTTTTAATCCCACTTCTTTACTCTTGTCAGCAAGTTCCTGGATCATACTCTGCAGCTCTGATGGGGTAGTTGCAAAAATGACTACGTCATCAGCAAAACGAAGGTGGGTTAGATAATCTCCATTAATCTTTATCCCTTTGTTTTCCCAGTTCAGTGATTGAAAGACATTTTCCAATGTGGCATTAAAGAGCTTCGGAGATATGGTGTCACCTTGTCTCACTCCCTTTCCAATTTTTATGTGTGTTGTATTTTCAAACAGCCGAATCTTTGCACTTGCATTTTCATAGATGTTATTAATAATATTAATGTATGCATCTTCAATACCACAGGATTTCAGAGCCGTGGTAACTGCTGATGGTTTCACCGAATCAAAGGCTTTTTCATAATCGATAAAAGCCATGCACAATGGAAGTTCATATTCCCTCGCTCTTTCAATTAGTTCTCTCAGTACGTGGATATGATCTATTGTGCTGTAGCCACTCCTGAATCCAGCTTGTTCTCTCGGTTGAGCCATGTCCAGTGTTACCTTCAAGCGGTGTGAAAGAACTTTAGTGAAGATTTTATAAACCACTGATAGGAGGCTGATAGGTCTGTAGTTCCTGAGATCCTCAATGTCACCTTTTTTATGTAGCAGGATCATTGTAGCATTGTTCCAATCCTCAGGAATCTTCCCTTCATTAAGGCATCGAGTGAAAATTTGGGCGAGTACTGTTTCAATTTCTCCACTTGCTTCTTGTATGATGTCTATAGTAATTCCATCTTCTCCTGGAGCTTTCCCCCGCTTCATGTTCTTGATTGCATGTGCAACTTCTGCTGGGAGGACTGGAAGAACTCTGGTACCTTTCATGATGTCTGGAGTACATGTATCATCCCTTTCATATAATTTTGAGTAGAAATCTTTCACTCTTGTCAAAATTTCACCTCTATTTCTTGTTATAGAACCATCTTCTTTTCTCAGAGCCATAATCTGTTTTCTTCCCTTACTGAGATGTCCCTTTGCTATCTTTAGGCTTTGGTTGTTTTCAATTGCTTTCCTCACTAGCTCACAGTTGAATTTCCTTACGTCTTCAGTGATACTTTTTCTTACTGTCTTGCATAGCTCTATATATTCCACTTTGGAAGTCACATCTTCTTTAGTTGTCCTCATCTCTCTTCTTTTTTGCATCGGATATAATACAATAAACCGTTACAACTTCTGTTACTTCTGACAAGTTAAATGAATATATAAAAAGATGCATTTTTTAAATTAAACTACATGTATAGTTATAGATATTATATACATTCATTGTCACAAAAATCTGCGCACCAAGAAGAAACCATGCGATTAACGCGAAACTCGGCGAATAGCTACGGGGAGGGCAGACATTCAAAAGATCAAAGTTTCGTGCGATCCGCATGCCCGCACGTCCAAGACCGGCGCTGCAATCACAAACCTTGTTGCTTAAAAGTCGCCTCAGCGGGAGTGCACATTCGTGCCGAAGTGCACGGCAAGAGTCAGGTGAGATCTCTGAGCGATAAGCATGCCGAGGAGCCGCCGTAGATGTGTGTACGGGCAACTGACGGAGTTTGAACGAGGCCGTATCGTCGGGGTGAGAGTGGCCGGGTGGCCGTATGGGCCGAATCGGCCACCATTTGGGCCGGTCAGACAGTACGGTGCTATCGTGTGGGGAGCAATGGACACGGGAAGGCACCCAGATACGGCGGACTGCCTCTGGATGACCCAGACACACCACCAGCAGATAGGACCGTGGGATCGTGAGAGTTGCACACACAGATGCAACGCCGTCCTTGTACAACATCCAGAGACATGTGCGGCTGTACAAGGGACTTCTGTGTCCGCAAGAACCATTTCCAGACGCATGGCGATGGCGAATCTGTACTCTCGACGGCCCTTACGTTTTTTTGCCATTAACACCTGACCATCATCGGCGTCGATTGCAGTCGTATCAGCAATGAGAAACGTTGAATGCTACGGACTGGAGATGTATAGTGTTCAGCGACGAATCCCGCTTCTGTATGGGAACGGACGACCACCGTGTCAGAGTGTGGAGGACCGCAGGTGAGCGCTACAATCCCAATCTCACTGTACAGCGGCACACGTCACGAACTGCTGGCGTGATGGTCTGGGGAACCATCACGTATGACAGTCGGACTTGTCTCGCAGTGATCCAAGGGACGTTGACAGCCCATCGCTACACACAGGTGCTGATGTTGTCTGCGCAGAACACGGAAGCAGGTGTCCAGTGCGGGACTGCTTTACTAAACCGTTGGAGACCGGAGGAAGACCGCATGCATGTACGTAGCAAGTTTCCCTCTTCACCATGCGGAAGGGATGGCAGGACCAAAATTTGGCAAAAGTAAAATGAGGCCGAGGAGCCATCCCCCCCCCTTGTCAGGTGTCAACAACACAGGCTGGTAGAGGCGGTCTGCTGGTGTGGAAAATGTTTTCTTTATCACATGTCGAATGACATTTCTGCGCATCTGAGCGTCCTTGCCGACTACATTCATCCCTTCATGGTTAGGATTTATTCTCAAGCAGACAGACAAGTCCATCAGAATAACACACCCGCTCAAATGGTGCGTATCGTACCGGAATTGTTCGAAGAAAATGCCGAAGAGTTTGTCTTGCTTCAGTGCTTGCACAGCCCTCGGATTGAAACCCCATTGAGCATCTCTGGGAGGAGATATAACAGGCTGTTCGCCGCGAGATTGTGCATCCGCCCAATATACAGAAAATGCACGATTGAATCATTTCTGCATGGTAAAATATTCCTGCGCGAAGCTTTCATCATCTTGTATGTTCAGTGCCCCGATGAATTCCAGCTGTTCTGCAGTAAAACGGATGCCCGACACACTACTCTGTAGGTGTGCCTAATAATCTGGCATCTGAGTGAATCGGCCATAGGAAACATAGTAATCCGTCTGTCTCTTTGAATGAGGGCGACCACACGATGAACGACGTTGACGGTCATGCTGAACAGGTTTCATCAGTCGCGCTTGTTCTCTCATATTTACACGTTTCTACCCATTCATAAACATTTCTCTGGCCCATAAATTTACTACCATATTATTCTACCGTCTGTGAATTTATGCGAGCTTGGTCCCTTCTGCACAAAGAAACCTTACTAAGGCACTCTTTTCTACAGAGGTGCGATAAGGTGCTGTTATGTTTACACACTCGCCTGACTGACGTGTAGCGCTTCGCGATGCAGGTGCCACTTTGACGAACTACTGTTATGACGTACTAATGTTGGTCGTCAGCTGCTGCTTGCGGTATCGGTTTGATTCACAAATTGTCTTGATATTTTTTCGTTTTTCCTTGTACTTTAAGAAACTCTGCCCTGCTGTGCGTGCGTGTGCGCCCATATGTTATCGTATGGTGTGATGACTTACGACTGCCGTCCTAGTGGCTGAGTCCTTCTAGCTAATGGTCCAAGCTGCGGCTCTAGCCGTAGTGTCGGATAAGGTGTAGGCGGTTTGCTTCTCCTATAACGCTGGTTCCATCCCTTTCCTAGATCTAATGGACCCCAAATTAAGAGTGGCCTACTCCTTATGGCCTTTGATTCTCATTAGCGTTAAACACGGAACCGAAGAAAAAGAAGTTCTCGATGCGTTATTAATATATGCCGTAAGCCCTTCAGAATATTTTAGAATCGTCAAACCATCCTATGCCGTAAGCTCTCTTTTACATTCTATAGCATTAGTCCTTCAGAATATTGTAGAGTCGTTAAAGCAGGAGACGAAAAAAGAAGTTCTGAATACTTCAGGAAATTCTATGTATGCCGTAAGCTTTCGTGGCATTCAGCACATTATGCCATCCAAGTCTTTACCACAGATTACATCCAAGCGGAATATCTCCAAATTTAAACCTAACTATACAAAAGTGAATGCTCGAATCCCGGTCCTGCCAGCCATCTAGTTTGCGGTTTTTCAGCGGTTTTCCTCAGGTTACCTGTGGTTGAGGACGCGAATGCGTAGATAGTTCCCTGGGAAGTCGGCCCCGGACGCACTTTGTCCCTTATCTGTATGCAGCAGAGGAATGGTAAGCTGGCTACATTATTTTGCCAGTAACCCGCACCGGTGCATAGTCGTGTTTGCGGGACTCAACGTGCCATGGGCCCACCAGCTAAATGGATGGATGGATAAAAGAGGTGCATTGATATCATCGGGCAATAGCCCGATGAAATCAGTGCACCACTTTCTGGCAACTCTTGCATACATTCTCGTTTTGTGTTATGTTTGTAGTAATCATTTTGCTGAAACATCCTTTTTGTCCTTTTTAAACAACAGTTAGCAAATATCTGAAACAGATAATGAAAGCAAAGTGTTAATGAGCCGCTCCCTTGAATGGGTATGATCAAATGATCATCTGTAGAGGATTTTCGGAAGGAAGTGTCTGACCCAGGTCTTAAAACAACCCTTTAGAAATAGGAAGCTAGGAGATTTGGGCTAGAGTGCCCGATAGGAAAGTGACACGGAAACGAAGTAGAAAGGGGGAGGAAGACGCCCTTATTTATTACCGGGGTGCCAGTACCCGGGGTCCGACGGCTTAACGTGCTATTCCGACGCACGGCGGATATTTAGTGGATCGAGCGTTCGTACCTGCCTGGGATCGAACCTGAGGTCCTTTCCGCGACAGTCACGAACGTTGTCCACTAGGCCATCCACGACCCCCTTGAACGGGTAATCATAGGCGCAGGGCTGTAGCTAATCATCCGAGGCGGGCCTGAGCTTGAATATTAGATCAATTGTGGGCTATATTCATACCCCACTGTACCGATTCTGCTCTCTCTCTCTCTCTCTCTCTCTCTCTGTCTTTCTCTTTGTCTCTCTCTGGATTTAATGACCATAACTTAGGAACCGGCGACTCCTTAGAGCCTTAGACACCCACAGAGGTCTTTAAACTCCGAAGAAAAAAAAGCTTTGGTGAAGGTGAGCAAATATTTCATAGTCGTTTACAGAATTGCAAGCTGTTGAAGACTGTACGATGCACACACATCACAGCTTGCGATACATTAGTTGATTTGAAAAGCAAAGAGAGGCGACGTTAAAATATGGGCGGCTGGCATGTTCAGAAACGGATTCCATTGTAAAAACGGTATATTGTTAGCAGTAATTGGGAAATTAGCTGAAGTAATAAATTGTGAAACGAGAAATCATTAGATTTGTTTAGACCTAACATGAAGACATAAAGTAAGTCTGCGCAAGATACTGACAAGAAATTCGACATACTTCAAAATGGCGATGTACTTTATCCCAAAGTACCTCTGACGCCACATTCTTACGCAGAACGACACCAGAAGTGGAATGTGCACCGTATACTCCTGATCCTACCTCGTGCGATTTTTGGTTTTGTTTTGTGAGTAATAAAATAAAAAACTTCTCGTGTGGATCTCATTTCGAATGCACTGTAGACATTTAGCGAAATATAACAAAAATGTCAACATTATTTTTGGATTGAGTTTACCGGGGCGTTGCAGAGGTGTTAGCATATTTGAATAAAAATATAAAATCCCTTTCTCTCAAACCTGCCACCCCGGTGGCGCAGAGGTCTAAGCCCTATCTTCTGACCGTACGTCCGAGGCTAGTCCGGTTTCGAATCCTGGATGAGGCATGGATGGTGTGTTTGTCTTACGGCACTGACTCTCTCCCTTTCCTGGAAGAAGTCGTCCCAGATTAGGGACTGGCGACTGACTGTAATCCATTGAGTAGTTCACACCCCAACTCAAAAAATTATCTGAAGCACACATTTTTGTTTTGCTTTTACGAAATTGCGCTGATTGCTTTATGAGGAGAAACTATGTAAATATGACGTGCGTACAAAAGGACTAACGGCCATTGAAGCTTCGACTTAGCAACCGAGTAGGAACATGAAAAACATTTACAACTCTGCAGTCTTATTTTACATATTTTCCTACGGCAAAATTTATGATAAGTAATTTGCTTAACCCGACTCCTTTCATTATTCTCTTTCATTTTTTTCAGCCTATTTTATTGTTTTTATGATGTTGTCATTAAGGGCAATAGATAAATACATTTAGTGTTCCGAGCAGATAACAAAACATCACGACACTGCGAATCTTAAGGAAATGTTGTCTTACTTCATGTTCCCCCTCAGAATTAATCAACGCTCTCCAGCATTATTACACCATTAAAAAATTTCATCTGTCGCCGTCATTTTAAAACACGGGGGCTTTTGCCGATCTTACACGGTGCAATTATTAATCTTATGTCGCGGACACGTGACCTAGTACGCGCTTGTTTTGTGTGCCGACCAAAAAATTAAAAGAAAAAAAAGTAAAAAGTTTGGGAAAAATTGCGAAACTAACAAAAATGTCCCCAACCTGCTCATCTGAGGACGGGTGTTCCCATAGTTAATGATGTTGTTATCTTACAATTAACGAAAAGCGCGCAGAAAGACCAGGCTTGTCGTTTGTCATGCTCATCTGCCAACCGCATTCTTTATTTTCGTGACGTCACCTAAAACCTAAAACCTCCCCACAACTCTCTTTTCATCATCAACAACAGCAGCTGCAGAACGAGAGAGAGAGAAAAACATTATAAGGGAGATAGCATTTATTATATCCGGTGGATAATCATAAAACTGAAACGTTTCCAAATGGATTGGACCTGCCAAATTTTTTTGCTCCTTTTCCCGAGTAAAAAATTACTCAGAACAACTTTAAATTTTGAATACCGGATTGCGGGAAGCAGCAGCCATCCAACTTCCCTTTGTTGATGATGATGAACGAACATTCTAATTAGCTCCGGCGTGTAGAGAAATTCTGACCAAACAAAAAGTTCGTTTTGAAATTCGAGGAAGAATTAATGCCGAATTAAATTGTTGTTTCATCCATGATTTGAAATCATTCTTTTTGCATCTTTACATTAATTTTACGGAGGTAGAAATATTTCGAATAATTTTCGCCCACTTGTTGTCGAATAAAAGATACATGTTGTAACGTAACGATAATGGCTCGATAAATCTACCTATCTACCTAACCATCTGTCCTGCTAGTTTTGTTTTTTAACTTAAAAGTCTGTTACTAGAAAAGATAGCATGGAATCAAATTTCAGTACAAAAGTTCACTATCACCTTGGCGTGTAAATAAAAAACATCAGCGCATCACTGTGGTGGTCTGAGAATACGAACAGTACATCTTACAGCGCTGGTTGTATGTTTATGTGTGCGAGCAAGGTGTGATTAGGATGTAACAAGAAATATTTTCTCATGTGGTTTGTAGAAACACAAGAACGCCGTTAGGACGTGAATGCAATTCTGAACAGAAGTTTAAGAAATTTTCTGGACAAACGACTGAGTCATTGAATTAAGCGTACAGCTTTTCGAGGAGGGGCGGATCCCGAACCTTACCCTGGAGGGGAGGGGGGCTAGTTACAGAGACTTTGTGGAAGGGTCACACACAAACTGGCAGTTTCCTTTCAGATAGCTCCGGGTTCGAATCCCTGTGGGGCATGGATGTTGTGTGTCTTACGGCTCTAGCTCTCTCCTTTCTCTGGAACCAGTGGCCCTAAATTAGGGTCGGGTGACAGCTTATATCCCACTGAGTTACTCACGGTGATCGGTAAAGCCCCAAACAAAAACAACAACAAAAAATTAATAAAGGAAGACTTTTCCCTCCCTGGCATTGCACGGCGTTTTAAAAAGTTTTTTTCCATAAAAAAAAATGTGCGAAAATTTTAAATCACAAAGTGGAAAAACTAACTGAAAAATCAACACTATTTTGCTGATGTTCAATTCCTGCTTTGCGAGGAAATGAGCTCAGTGCGTTTTTAAATATCAATGTGGGACAGAATCTTTCAAAATAAATTTAAGGCTCCAATTCAGATGGCTTAATTTAAAAGAAAAATTTCCAACTTGAGTTATAGAATTTATCCTAAGCAATATGACCGTCAATTCCTCTTTAAAAAATTCGTTTATTCTTGTTTTTTTAATGCATTATTTTCCACTTCTTTTCAAAAGAAATTCCATTTACTTCACTTCATCACATCAAATCATTCCTGCGCCATTCATTGCTTTACTGGTGAGTTTGAAGTTTGAAGAAATTTGTGGAAATATTTCACTAAACAAAGCACACCTGTTACTTTTTATGATCAGTCAAAATCAGCTTCCTCTGTTTCTGAAACTGGTTTGCTTTTTCTTTCTGTTCTCTCTCTCTCTCTCTCTCACTCACTCACTCACTCACTCTCTCTCTCTCTCTCTCTCTCTCTCTCTCTCTCTCTCTCTCTCTCTCTCTCTCTCTCTCTCTCTCTCTCTCTCTCTCTGAAGCTACAACAGAATAATGAATCTTCAAATTAAAAATGTTACGAAAAACTGTGCATTTATTGCTATTATTTAAAAAACTTTGATTTATTGCTATGGTTTTTCAAAAATAAATACATTAATTATTTACAATCTTGGCCATTTAAAAAGGAAAATCCTGCTTTAGGGGGGATCGCCCCAGTCGCCCCCGCTGAATCCTATACTGTTTCGAGGTCACAGGTTGAAATGAGTAGCATTCATTCGGATGCATGACTTCCTGTAATTTTGCTTAAAAGAAGCAATCTTGTTTTTATTTACAGAAGAAACTTCCTCATGAGTGTACACTATTTATATGACTAATGTTTTTAACAAAACATTGCATACGGAAATTTTTTTTTTAAAGTAAAATCTGTTTCGAATGGTTTGACCTCCGAAAAAAGTCCTTAAATACCAGATGGTACGATATTTAATGAATTTAATTACTAAAATATGATTTAGATTTGAACTGTAATGCTGCAAACTGTACGAGTGATTGAAGAGTAAATAATGAGAAACGGTTGCGCAGTAATTATTGACATCGCTGTGTGAATGAACAGGTTTAGAACTTTATATAATTCAAATTATCATCGGTGCAGTCTTCATGTAGCCATTTCTTTAAGATGATACGCTGCATCAAGGCGCAACTTAGAGCTCATTTATGTAAGAAATGTCGTTTTCAAACAAAACAAAACAGGTCGATAGTTGCCCACTTCATTAATGGAATTGTTGCTGTATCTATTACATAGAACCACTTAGTTACTAGCGGAGAACCAAAATCCGAAACACAATGTTACTTTTCTTCTTCTTTTTTTTTTTTTTTTTTCATTTCATATGCTGTTGCACGGGTCTCTTTTTTTAAGCTGATATCTTTTAAGTTGCATTGCTTTTAGATGACTAGTAGTAGTTAGGAATCAGGCTGGCATCCTTCAAGTTGCATTGTTTTCCACTGACCACTTTAGTTTAGTATCTTTAGAATGAGATTGATGTTCTTAAAGTTGTATGGCTTTTTGATTATTCAATTTAGTTTCGTATCTTAGAAATCAGGCACGTATCCTTATAGTTGTACTGATTTTTGATAACTAGTTTCATATAATTAGAAATCAGGGTGAAGTCTTTAAAGTTGTATCCTTTTCCGCTGACTGCTTTAGTTTCGTATTTAAGGATTTTTGTTTTATTGGGAGCTTAACGACTACTGTGAGCAACTCAATGGGCTATAAGCAGTCACCCGTCCATAATTTAGGGCCACTGGATCCAGGGAAGGGAGAGAGCTAGTGCCATAAGACAAACACAACATCCATGCCACACCAGGATTCGAACCCGGACCCAACTCGTACGAATGATCAGAAGCTAGCGCTTAGACCACTGCGCTACCGGGGCACCTGTCTCAGGAATCAGGTTGATGTTTTGAAAGGTGTATTGCTTTTTGATACTCGATTTAGTTTCGATTTGGGCTCGTATTCTTATAGTTGCACTAGTATTGCCTTTTGATGGCTAGCTGTAGTGTCATATCGTTAGAAATCAGGTTGATGTCTTTAAAGTTGTATTGCTTTTCGCTGACGCCTTTGGTTTCGTATTTGAGGAATTAGGCTGATGCCCTAAAAATTATGATGGTTTTAGATGACTGGTTTTAATTTCGTATCCAAGAATCTGGCTTTAAATTTAGGATGGACGACTCCGTATAATTTTATATGGAGATAGATGAGCTCAGGAGCTAAAAGATACTGAGAACTCATTGATATCTCATCTAAAATATCCTAGTTTAAAACATATACAGTATTTGTCAGGGTTAATTCTAGGATTAGAATGGAGTAGGACGCAAATTTTGTACAAAACATTTGTTAAATGTTTTTAGTGTGGCGCCGGAAACGGAACGCTCTCCCATGAAATGAGCTCCTGTATTAGTCAAATAAAAAAAAGGATACCAAAATTTATTATTGCAAAAGTAATTTGATGCCCCAGATTTTTTTTTATCAACGTTTAGAGAAGAATCAGACGATGTTCATGTTTCGTAACAATTCTTTGATTTTGATCAGATGAAATCTTTGAACAAAATATTTTTCCATATCTGGCTATCGTGTTGCAGTGAGTATGACGAAAACTTGATGAAATTTTTCTCTGTCCCAGTGGCCGAGTTGTCAAAAATGTGGGCTTTCGGCTAGTCGTTCGAATTGGACTCGGGCTCGAGTACTCGAAGAGCCATAGGTCCTATGCAGCTCACTTCCTTTCTTGTTTTTTTTTTTTTTTTTTTTTGCTTGCTTAACAACTACCGTGGGCTGTAAGCAGTCGCCCGTCCTTAATTTAGGGCCACTGGTTCCAGGGAAGGGAAAGATCCAGTGCCGTAAGACAAACACAGCATCCATGGCTCACCGGGATTCAAACCCGGTCCCCTCTCAGACGAATGGACAGAAGTCGGCGCTTAGACCACTGTGCCGTCGGGAAGGCCACCGTTATTTAAGGAAGCAGTGTTGTTAAATTAAAAACGTGCGACTGCTTATAGTGCTAGAAGCTCATCGTGGGCGTAAGGGTCGAAAAGAAAAAAATATGGAACACTTGAAATTTTCTATAAAAATTTTCAAATAAGAAATGTTTTATGAATGCACGTACTTATGATCAAAATCCGAGAATGTATTTGTTTCGGTTAGCATCGACGAGTTTCAAAATCTCGCGTAATACTTCTTGAAGGGAAAGAGAGAAAAGAAGAAGAGTTTGAAATTTATTGAATGCAATACGTATATCAAAATGGTGAATTTGATTCCGATGCCTTATGGGAATTAACGAAGCTCGAAACAGTATAATTGCGTACAAAAAATAAAAATAAAAATAAAGGACGTCTAGGAAATTAAGGCACTTTTCGGACTGGAGTTCGTAAGTTAGTTGATTTTAATGGCGCAAAGGCCAAGTTTGGCCAAAGAGCGCCAGACACAGAACTATCAGAGTAAGATTTTTAAAAGAGCGGTGTGATGGTTAAGATCAGGATGGATTGGTACAGGTTAGAAAAGAGAATAATGATAAGGTTTACAAAGGCTAGTTAGTAGATTTTTTTCTGTTTTTTTTTTTTTTTTTTAGCTAAATAATTTTGAAAAGTCGGTTTGTTTTAAAAAGGAAAAAAAAAAAAACTGCGAAAGTGTAGCAGTGGTCGCCCAAAAGCTTCTGAAGCGTAGCTGCGCCGTCGTCCAGTAAATGAGACTGAAAGGATTGGAGTTCATGAGTAGTGATCAGGTTACTTCCTTTTATGTAAAGACAGAGACGCGGAGTGTTAAAAATGTCAATAATATTTTTATTTGAGCAACTGAGCTTCACATGGCATTGAATGTGGCTACTATGGCTTTATTAGTGATGTCCAAACGTGTTAATGGAGGGTATATTGGTAAGGGACTGTTGTGTGTGTGTGTGTGTGTGTGTGTTGTATGACCTGAGATAAGTAGACTTATTCATATCTACAAATATAAACTGATAACTTTTACTTTGAACACTAATAACCAGACCAATCGTACGACACCGGCTGCTTTCGGATCTCATTAGTTCCACAGAAATATACGTATCTGCTTTCTGCTTTCACCTTACTCGGTAAGTTGAGCGTGAGAGATCTCCGCGCAACGGTTCCGCCGATGGTTTGTGTTTTCATTGTTTCCCACATCCCAAGATGGAAACTCAGCACATTTGAGTGTCGTCTCATGCATCAGTTTAGACACAAGGCAAGCCATTCTACTTATAAAAGTTGCTTCAGGTGATTTGAGCCACACTCACATTTAAAAGGCGCTACAGACAAGACATGGTGTCGTCGGGTTATAGTAACTACAGGCTTTTAATAATGGAAATAATGGTCCAGGAAATGACGATCTTCAAACTAAAGTAATAAAATTTGTAACCTACTTACTCATTACCCCTGCACTACATATATTGAACTATATTCTTTCTACAGGTATTTATGCCGACTCTATGGAAATTGCCAAGGCTACCCCTACTTTTAAATCATGCAGGGTCAACTTCGAATCCTAATAATTGTCGTCCAATAGCAAAAATATCTGTATTTGCTAAAATTTTTGAAAAATTGTTATATACTCACCTAATTTTTTTCGTTAGAAAATTTAAAATTCTTAATGATTTTCAATTTGGATTTCTGCCTAATCTTTCTACTGAAATTGTCGCTTTCCACTTAAAAAACAAAATTCTAACTCAATTAACTAAGGACAAAACTGTATTATGTGTCTTTATGGATTTGTCTAGGGCCTTTGATATTATAGATCATGATATCTTACTACATAAACTCTCAGCAATTGGTATTAGGGTAAAGCTTTTAGACTTATTTAAAGAATTATTTTTCAGGTCGCAAACAATATAATGAGGTGGATCGTTTTAAATCGAATTTGAAATCAGTTACTTCTGGAGTCCCACAGGGTTCAATACTAGCCCCCTTATAATTTAATATTTACATTAATGATTTTTGTATCTGCGCTTCTGACTCTGATATTTTCTTATATGCTGATGATGCCACAGCACTGATATATGGAAATAGTTCAGAAATTCTGACTCAACGATTAAAGGATTATTTTTTATTACTAACCAGATGGTTAACTGTTAATAGGCTTGTTATCAATTATAATAAAACTAAAATGATATTTTTTTCTAATAATACAAATTTCGCGTATCGACATAAAACGATGTCTCTGACAAGTTAACATTGTTAAGAGTCAGACTTATTTGGGAACCATTTTTCAACATGATCTTAAGTCTTATACACACATTGATTATCTCTGTAATAAGATATCTAGAACTATAAGTGTTTTCAGTTCTGTAATGGCAAACCTTTCTCCTAAAATAATGATGCTGCTTTATTATTCTTTAATTCAAAAAAACTTTAATTATTGCAATTCAATCTGGGAAACACAAACAACTTTAATTTGAATAAGCTACAAAGATTACAAAACAAATTCATTAGACTTCTTGAGCTTAAATTATTACACAATCAATATTGTGGCCCTAATTTTCGAACTTCTTTTACCCCCAGGGAATTTAATATTCTATCAATTGAACAACTTTATTACTATAATATTGATAAATTAATGTTTAGAAGAATAAAAAAGAATTTATATCATGACTTAATCCATCTTCATACGCATAATCATAATTATGACACCAGAAATAAAGACTTACTACTTTTCCTAAGTTTCCTGTGCTTGAACCTTCCTCAATTAATCCGGTCTTGCCTTTTGGAACTCACTCCCTAGTAACCTTACATCTATTAATGATACTAATCTTTTTAAATATAAATTAAAATACCACTTACTAAATGTATGCTAAGTATCATACCTCTCTTGGTGGTGATTCATGTTTGCCTCCATTATTGTAATATTTGTGACATGTCAACTTGATCCTTTCTGTTGTATATGTATTATTTTTTCCTTGTTGGGAAAAGAGGGGTCAGGCCTTTTAGGCCTGACCCCTCTCCATCCCAGTTGCCTACACTACAGCTTATTTCGTATTTCTTTTTCGATCTTATATTAATGCTGTGACAACTAAAATGCTAATAAATGAAATGAAATTTTTTGGGTTCACTTACCTAATTTTATTTATTTTTAGAGCTCACTATGACTGCTCAGAATTATAGTGGTGACATTTTGATGCGTTATGGGTAGTTTGTTTCATTCTGTGAAAGACAATTTTTACGTTGTCTGGAGATAACATCCTATTCCGTCGAAACCAGACTGTTTCACCGCTGTATGTAGTTGGAAATAGTACTTCTCATGGGTGTCCAGCATGAGTTTTTGGTGTCAGTACTGCAGAGCGATCTGGAGACGCTCCCTGCAGGCACGTTGCATTTCTCCAGTTGTCTGTGTTATTTCTTCAGGAATTTGAAATTGCATCCCTGTCCCTTGAGATTTTTCTTTGCTTCATCAAGGCCGTATATTGTCGCTCTACGTTTTTGTTGAAGCCTACACAAAACATACACCGATGAGTCATTATATTATGACCACTTACCTAATAAGCTGTAGGACCCCATTTAGCCCGCAAAACAGCGACCACTTGGCGAGGAATCGATTCGATTAGGTGCCAATAGGTATCCTGGGGTATCTGGTACTATAATGTCAGCAGCAGGTCCTCCAGTTCCCGTACATTTCGGGGTGGTGGTGATTTCACGCGAACCCGCTTTTCCAAGTCGAACCACAAATGTTCGATTGGGTTCATATCAGGTGAATTTGGAGGCCAGGGCATTAACAGAAAGTCACCAGCATGCTCTTCGAACTACTCCTTGACGATTCGGGCAGTGTGGCATGTCGCATTATCCTGTTGGTCTCGAACCACTCCTTGACGATTCGGGAAGTGTGGCATGTCGCATTATTCTGTTGGTCTCGAACCACTCCTTGACGATTCGGGAAGCGTGGCATGTCGCATTATTCTGTTGGTCTCGAACCACTCCTTGACGATTCGGGAAGCGTGGCATGGCGCATTATCCTGTTGGTCTCGAACCACTCCTTGACGATTCGGGAAGTGTGGCATGTCGCATTATCCTGTTGGTCTCGAACCACTCCTTGACGATTCGGGAAGTGTGGCATGGCGCATTATCCTGTTGGTCTCGAACCACTCCTTGACAATTCGGGCAGTGTGGCATGGCACATTATCCTATTGGCCATCACCAGCAGGGAACACAGTTGCCATGAATGGGTGAGCTTGGTCCGCAACGACGTTCATACACCTGACAGCTATCAGGGATTGTGCTATTGTGATAATGGGGCATAAAGTGTCTCAAGAAAACATCGCCCACAGCATAACACCGCCGCCGCCGGCCTGTTTCCGCCCAACAGTGCATCCAAGTGCCATAACTTCCGTTGGTAATCGGCATATCGGCGCTCAACTGTCTACGTGATGCATCAGGAATCTTAATTTTCCAGACGAGGCCACTTTCTTTTAATCATCCACGATCCAGTCTCGATGATCTTGGGCCCATTTCATGCGTTGCTGGCGATGGCGTGCAGTGCGCCCTGGAGGCCCGGCTGGGTCTTCGGCTACACGGGCTCCTGCGCAGAAGGTTGGGATGAACTGTGTGCTGTAACACATTGCCCTGATCACCACTGTTGCAGTTGCAGGTGATTTGTCGTACTGTGGCGCTGCGGTCGCTGTGTGTGAGTCTTCGCTTCCCTCTGGCATCAATGAGCTGCGGACGACACACGACTGGACGACGATTCGTCGTTTGGCCATATGTGCGCCACTTTTGATACGACTCACTACAGCGTCACGTGAACAACCCACAAGCTGCTCTGTTTCCCAGATCGTAGTTCCATGGCGCCTTGCCATCACAATTTGTCCTTGATCAAACTCCGATAAATCGTCAGCTTTTCCCATTCTGTCTCCGAACATTCTACTAACATAATGCTGGTCCTCCGGTTGTGTATATGCTGCTCTGTGAATTTCACCTGCGCCACCGTTCGGTCTTCAGGCGCGCTCATTTCTCTAAACCGTGGGTGGTCATAATGTAATGGCTCATCGATGTATTTCCAATGCCCAGTATTTAATTAACTCTTGACAAGAATGTTGTAATTCATGATTTTCGAGAATATGTACCTTTTCAATCATCTGTGGATATTTATTAAAAACACTCAGTAAATACCATTCCTCAGTGTATTTTCAGTTGAATATTTCCATAGTTGGGGTTTTCTGTTCGTTTTTGTGATTGTTGATCCGAAAGTTTGTTAATGTGCTGTGCAGTAATCTTCTATTGCATATTAGAGTAGATTTATAGTTTAAAAAATGAGAAATTCGCTTTGTATTTGTTTTAAATCAGATATTCATTTAGCCTATTCAGGTAGTATTCATGTATATAATCTCACGTCTGTCTATATTGTTGTCACTTGAGTTTTTTGTTATCAGTGTGAGCATTTTGCATCGCAAAAATTTTTGCATCTTGACCAACAAAAGTAAAGTTTCAATATCCTAGCAGAGCCAAAAAGGAAATCTTTGAATAGCTTTACGTTCGTTTTATTTAACGGCGCCATCTCCAGCCATTGGATGGAGAATAAGCAAGAGAGATTGAGAAGGGATCCTTTATCCATCATCTTCTGATCAAAGTCCTCTCACATACGTCACCCGTATTCCCCAGCTCATAACATTTCAATACCAGGAGGTCGTGCGATCGAGATCCTGCCAGATTTGATGTCCACTTCCATTCTGCATTCTCTTGTTCTCTTCGTCCCCCTAGGGGTCCTGGCGGTCACGTGTAGGCCCTGGAGAATGGCCTCTGGGTCTCCCTTTTTTTTTTGCCACCCTTTTCGTGCTCTCATCTTCCGAGGCAGTTTGTGGGAATCCGTCTCACTATCATCCATTTTAGATCATGGTGTAAATATACTTGGAGATATGAGGCTTTATATTCCGTATGACTGTTTGCACTCACTGGGGAAAACCAGTGGATCAGCTACACGTTAATGCAGCGCCGTGATCCCTAGGATTAGAGGAGAAGATCAGGGGTTAGAGTGTTGGATGGGGTACAAACGCAATGATTTTCGCCCTGACGGAATATAATCATTAACCTTAGTCCGACCCTGCTGACAACTAACTTAATTGTTCGTTATACTCCCACAGAGGATAAGGGATGGGAAAGAGATGCGTTTCAGTGCTTTCCTCTGATGAAACCATTACTGGTGTCCATAGCAGAGGAAATCGAGAAAATTGCTGCACTTTAGGTGATTATTTGTTCTGCATATTTACAGATGTCTTAATTTCATCATTTCTATTAATGTGCGACAGAAAGGTTCGAGACACTTTTTCGAGCATCCATGTGGAGCGGGAGAAGGGGGAGTAGAGCACTTTTTTCTGCAAAATTCGTATCAGAATTATTTGTAGCAGTTGAACTTTCTCAATGTAGATTACCATGAAAACGGCCAATACACGTGTACACAGATCATTAGTTTATATATTGGGTTGGAAAAAACGACGAGGTACCCGAAGTCGAAGCCCCTGTCACGCCATGAACGTTGCACACTTGCATGACGTCAGCAGGTAAATGAATTAAGTCAGTGGCAGTTAGCCGTCAGAAGGCAACGAGTGGAAGCTCCAGCCAACATGGAAGTGGATCCGCCATTGTATGCTATATGAGTTTCGTCGCAGTAGCACCGCTGCAAGTGCTGTAAGGAACATTACCAGTGTGTACTCCAATGCCATATCATATCGTCAGTGCTGTCGTTGGTTTGGACGGTTTTGAGAGAGAAATTTTGACCTGTCAGATCGTCCCAAAACCGGAAGACCAGCAACAGTGGATATGGACATGCTGAAGACCTTAGTGGAGATCGACCCGCGTGTGACCACGTGGGAGTTGGCCAAACAGCTTCGGATTACCCACACGAACATTATCACGCACCTGAGTCAACTTAGAAAGGTGTACAAAAGGAGAGTTTGGGTACGCCATCAACTCACAGTTAAGCAGAAAGCAAATCCTTTGAGTGTATGTGTTTCCTTCTTGCACGTGACCAAGTTGAACCGTTCTTGGACCGCACTGTAACAGGTGACGAGAAATAAGTCCTGCATGACAATGTCAGCTCACGGAAAATGTGATTGGGCCAAAACAGAAGTCTGTGCCGACTCTCAAAACCGGTTTACACCCACGTAAGGTCCTGCGGTTTGTTTGGCGAGACTTACAGGGTGGCATGTTTTTCTGAGCTGCTTCCGGACAACACCACTATCACCGCTGATATGTACTACTGTCAGCTCGACAATCTGCGCGCTTCGTTCACGTTGAAACGACCAGCACTGCTGAACCCCAAGGGCGTCCTCCTACATCAGGATGGATTGAGACCTCACACAGAACGGGTGACCTGGCACAGGATCAGGGACCTGGGATGGGAGCAGCAGCAGCTCCCAGCCCATTTCTTAATCATTGCCCCAAGCGACTACAACCTTTTCCGGTCGTTGCAGCATTTCGTGCACTGAAAGCGGTTCACTAACCGGGACGATGTTGAACACGCGCTTACTTACTTCTTTGCGTCCAAGCCGCCACAATTCTACAGGGACGATGTCGAACACGCGCTTACTTACTTCTTTGCGTCTAAGCCGCCACAATTCTACAGGGACGATGTCGAACACGCGCTTACTTACTTCTTTTGCGTCCAAGCCGCCACAATGCTATAGTGACGATGTCGAACACGCGCTTACTTACTTCTTTGCGTCCAAGCCGCCACAATTCTACAGGGACGATGTCGAACTCGCGCTTACTTACTTCTTTCCGTCCAAGCAGCCACAATTCTACAGGTACGATGTCGAACACGTCCTTACTTACATGTTTGCGTCCAAACCGACACAAGTCTACAGGGACGATGTCGAACACGCGCTTACTTCTTTGCGTACAAGCCGCCACAATTCTACAGGGACGATGTCGAACACGCGCTTACTTACTTTTTTGCGTCCAAGCCGCCACAATTCTAGAGGGACGATGTCGAACACGCGCTTACTTACTTCTTTGCGTCCAAGCCGCCACAATTCTACAGGGACAATGTCGAACACGCGCTTACTTACTGCTTTGCGTCCAAGCCTCCACAATTCTACAGGGACAATATCCACCAGCTGCCCAGATGATGGGAGAAGGTCATGGCAAACGATGGGGACTACATTTTGGACTGACGTTTACTTGTATGTACGGTAATTAGCACTTTCTGTTGCTTTGCATATGCAGACATTACTGTCTTTTCAACCAAAATATATACACGGGCATCATCAACCATTCTGAATCCACTGTTGGATAAAGCTCTTCACAACTTTCTACCTTTAGCAATTCTTTTCTATGTCATTATGTCATCCATGCACCTCCCACACCGTTTTCCGGGTCTATTCCTTTCTTTTAGTATTCAGTCAAGTTTTTGAATTGTCCATCAGTGGTCAGTTCTTCTACATGTCGTCGGGTGTATTGCCCCAATATAATCTGTGGTTGTATAAAACTACAAATTGTCTTTTTCTGCCCAAATTTCATATCATTATCTGCAGTGAACGTTTCTTTTTTTCTTTTGATAGTATATTACACCAATTATACCATAACGTGTGTGAAAACACAAGTTTGTCCGCGACGGGCATCGAATCCGTGTCCCTCACTCCGGAGTAAGTCGCTCTCCCAACTGAGCTACGTGAACAGAATGTCTCGCTGCAGATTTGTCCTCTTGACACATGTTTTCACCTCTGTAGTACGTCACACGTGACTCAGAAGTCACTTCTGATCTATCGGAAACTTTTCCCCAAAATATTCAAAGCTAACTGCGCAATGATTTCGCATCGCAGCTTTTATGCCATCTCAAATGTTAGTTCACCATTGCTTTTCCATTTTCGCCTGTCCAGTTCCAAGAGGATTACTTTTATTTATTCTGTGTTCCGTCGAAAAAGAAGTTTCAGGAAAACCTCAACCTTACGCTTTTCAAAGCCATTCATAGCTGCGATGGCCATTCATTAAAATCATGTTCTTTTTTTATTTCGGGCGAAAAATCATTACATTTTTTTGATTTTTGTTCAGCAATGTCATCACGTTTGGAAAGTTGTTCTGTAATGCATTCTTAAAACAAAATGATGAACAGCACGTATTTGGATTTTTTTTTTTTTTTTGGTTTCAGCATCTCGGACTGTAGATGTCTCGTTAGTTGTAGGAAACAGAATCGTTTGTGTAAGGGTGCGCGCTCTCTCTCTCTCTCTCTCTAAGCACGTTTTCGTTGACAGAATTGAACACATATTATTTTCTTCATCAAGTTTCTGTTTTTTTTCCAACATTGAAAACAGACATGTCTTTAACAACTCGTGCCGAAAACCGCCCCTCTTTGTCCTGAGCTTTCCTCAAACAATCATACCGAATAAAAACATGGGTGTTTTCTGGTGTGTCAAAAGACTGAGAGACCTTTGGCACTTATAATAAAATAACTTGCCTCAGCTGCTGACATTCAAAATAGCTGACATTTAAATTCGTTTAACCAATCTCTTTAGGAACATCTGCTGTCTTTTCTGTTTGTTAAACAAACCTGGCGGGTTTTTTTAACAGCATGCATGTAAAATGCACGACAAAAATGAGTATTTTCTGTTACAATTATGCTCTCTCTGGGTGACAAAACTTTTTGTTCTTCTGTTGCATTACTTTTTCACTTCTCAGTTTTCTTAGGAGTTTTAGTGATGATATTTTAGAAGTGAAATAAGAGCAACTTTTGGGAGCTTTAAGATCGTACCGTGCTCAAGGCAAAACGGTTTCTTAAACGCGCTAAATTTCTTATTCATACTGAAATACTGTTGAAGACCGCGGTAAACTCTCTCTCTCTCTCTCTCTCTCTCTTTCACGTACAGAAACACTAAGATTTATTCGAAATTAGTCAAATGACTCGTTATCGCCGAAATATTTATGATTAACTAAAAACAATTTGTTGCTTCTGGCTAAGCGAACGCGTATTCCCTGTCACAAAGTTCCACTCAGTGCTGTGAATCATTTTCTTATCACTGCCTTAAAGGCAAACCTTTTCGGGATCTAGGATCTACATGCACTTAAATAAGGTAAAGAACTTTCTAAGGATATCGCAAACACGGGAACAATCACTCGACATCTCATCGTTCTGAGAAACAAAGGCTCTGCGAGATGAGGTTCTCGCGAGAAATGCGTTGTATTAGAAATTAAAAAAAAAAAAAAAAGATTGCTGTTGCTGTACACTTTTGAGAGAGTACCCTGGTACAGTGAACCCCCGTTTATAATTTTTTCAAGGGACTAGGTAAAATGAACGTATAACTGAAAAAACGTGTTAACGAAGAGGGAAAATTTAATACAGTGGAGAACCTCGGTTGTACGTTTTTGTTGGAGATGGCCTTAAAAAGCGTATAAATGTATAAAGCGTCTAAAAAAAAATCAAAATGTTATGTGCTATTCAAAACTTTTGAATTCCTCCTAAAAAAGGGGAAGCAGTCCCCATAATTTTAGATTACGCAGATTTATAATGTAAGACGTACATACATGAGCGCTTTGCTATCAATGTCTACCTTTGTATTAATTTTTTTATTCTAATTTCATTATAAAAACTATATTAAGAAATTCTGTTCGATTTCATATTTTTAATATATGAAAAAAATAATCTTTTGAAATACAGGTAATAAATTCGAATGCGACTTGTTTTACATTCAATACCCCTATTTAACATCCTTTGTTCATAAGAGCATCATTCTTTTCGAAGCAGTTTTCCCACTACTGGAAAAAATATTCACTAATCTTTGCTTGTTTCAAAAATTTCTTCAATTCAAAGAAAAAAGAGAGCTCTGAATGTCATTAAGTTTTTCGTTCCATCATCTACTACATGCACTGCCGGAAAGTGTAAAAAAGAACAGCATTAAAAATTGCTGCTGCTTCTATGAGATTTGTGTCGTAGCAACAACTTGTTAAGAAAGGAAAGTAATTGTCACACGTGTGAAGTGATTCAGTGTTCGTTTTACCTTTTAATGCGTATTACAGTGTACAGAAGGCACATTTTAATAAGGCGTTGCACCTCTTCCAACAACAATACAGACTTCCAATCTGACATGCAATCGGTCGTACAAATGCTGGATATCACGCTGGGGGATAGCATTCCATGCGCTTTCAACTTGGGCGCGTAATTCAGATTTAGTCGCTGTCTGCCGAGATCCGCGGAAGAATTTTTATCTTATCCAGTCTCAGACATGCTCGATCGGAGACAAGTCCGCAAAGCTGGCTGGCCAAGGGAGTTGATGCCCACAGCCTGAAGAACATGTTGAGTTGGCCGGGCGGAGTGTGAGCAGGCCTTATCCTGCGGGAATATCGCATTTGGGATCGCACTCAAAAATGATAGGACGACCGGCTGCACGATGTCGCTAACGTACGTACTGCTGTTCAGTGTACCCCGTACAAACACCAGACTCGTACGAGAGTAATACCACACCATAATACCCGGCGTGGGGCTTGTGTGTCGTTGGCGGATGCACGATGACAGAATCCGCTCACCTTGTCGCCTTCGGACGCGTACACGATCGTCAGACGTTCCCAAGCAGAAGTGGCTTTCATCACTGAAGACCACACACAGGTCGCCATTCTTCCCTCTAATGAACTCGTTCTTGAACCCCTCGCAAACATGCTCGACGTTGACCCGGGGTCAGTGGTAACTGTGCCAGCGGCATGTGTGTCCGTAGTCCAGCTTCCGACAAACGATTCCTTATCGTTCTGGTAAATACCCTTGGTATGACCAAAGAGTATCTAACGCTTAAAGAAGGTCAACTTTCATATAGATAACGTAAAACAGGCGGCAACAGCGCCAACACGTCTTAAGAGATGATGTGCTCTGCGGGAAAGTTAACATTCAGGAGCAAAACGCGTTGGGAGGGACTACGGCAGTGAAGCTTTTCTAATCCACGATGGTTTCCTTCGATCTGATGACTATTTGCTTAGAGCAGTTTTTTGTTGTTGTTGTTGCTGTTTTCTGATATCCCTTATTTTTGTGAGAAAAATATGCAATAACATTAGTATTACTATTTAAATTAAATTTCAGCAAATATTACAGTTAGGCCTAAGGTTCCGTACAAAATGACATTCCCTAGTATTTGGCATTGCTGAAAACATTTCTGAAAAAACTGAAGAACAAACAAAATTCTTAACTAACCCGGTTGGCAAAACAAAACTAACATATCCGATTCGCGAAGTGATTATGCTACCGGGAAGGTTACAATCACGTGCTGTGAGTCTGAGTAGTTCGGCTGACGGCTGACAGTTCTTTACCCAAGGAATTGAAGTCAACAGAAATACCCATGCGCAATCTGCTCCGGCATCAGCCGATTAGCCTGTATGTTGGATTCTGTGCACTGCATGTTTTCCCTGGAGATGTGGCTGCGCTAGTTACTTCTCGCTGAGCCTTAACTTCTTGGTATGACAGAGGATCGAATTTGTGACCTCGTAGCCGTCCACTCTGCCAACGCCGCCCTCCTGATACGCCGATCATTTCGTGCTTCCGTAACTCTCTGCTGCCCGGAACCACGTCTGCGAGTGTGCGAATGCTCCTCTGAGCAACGACGCCATCATCTTACCACGGCCGATACCTCTCGTTCCACTTGGTTCGCAATTTAACGGCAGGACCAACCTCCTTCCCGCAGACACACTATACGGCCTCGCTCGAACTTCGATAACTGAAAAAATGTTGCGCGTCTGCGTCGTCCAGGCATGGTAGCTTCTTCAACGAGCACTGGACAACACGACACCAGAAGAATGATTTCGTTCTGCACGCCCTAGTCCTTAATACGCGCTGCGTGCATTTGCATATTGTCGTCCGTAGTGACGTCATTATTTCATCCAATGACATTCCAACTTGGATCACAGTTTCTGCTGCCCTTAACAATTAACATATTATAGTATGACATTCCTTCCGTCATTCCTTCTGGGTGTTCTTTTTCCGCAGTATTTCACCGCTACAGGAAAAAAAACAAAAAAAACCGCTGTCTCGATTCTCTCAAAGTTGTAATATATCGGGTTACATATAAAAGAATCCAAGAACCGTGTATTTTTGATAATCTAAACTTCAAAATTCAACGTATAATCGCAAAAAAAAAAAAAACACGCATAAATGAATTATGTATAGTCAAATTGAAAAAGCGATAGAAACCACAATAAAATATCGAAACTGGCGCAGAACTCCGTATAAAAGCGAAAAACGTATCAGGGAAAAATTTATGGCCAAGGTTTCACTGTATTATGGGGAATTGAGATTTCAGAATTTTGGGATTGCGATATTTTGCGTATAAATAAATAAAAAAAAACTATAAGTAAGAAACGTACGAATGGGGTTCTACTGTATTTTTTTTAGTGAAACTAGTTTTATTTACAATGTAAGTTTTATAAAATAAATGAAAAACAGAGGCATAAATTATGACCTTCAAGCAACTTCATTTTACTCTTTAAATAAGTAAATAAATAAAGAAAGAAAGAAAGAAAAACACTGTAAAAAATTGCCGTGAATAGTTAGTGTTTCACCCGGATAAGATGGCTTACAGATCGTAAGCACGCCACCTGGCGGTTAAGCATAAAATTTCGGTAGATAAACTACATGTTCACGGTGTTTAAACTGTTCGAACTGTTACTGTACTTTAACTTGACAATCTGGCAACGTTCTTCTTAAAGTGGTTATATACCTGTTTTTAGCACGTCTTTTGTAAAAAAAGATCGTGCTTCTGTTATCAGTTTGTCCGTCCGTCCGTCCGTCGGTCTGTACCCACGATATCTCAGCAACTATTATACCGATTTGAAAAATTATTTTTGCATTGGGAAGCTTGAAATATGCAAATGTTGTTCCTTCATTTCGTTTTTTTTTTTTACGGTGTAAAATTTCGCCGGTAGATAGCGTAAATGCAGATGATGTCGAATTCAAAAATACGTTTTATTCCACATATTTGCTTCTAAACATCCGATTGAAAAAAAATTATCTTTCGATTCCATTTATATCGAAGAGTATTTTAGATATAGTTACTTTTTCAAATTACGCATAGATTTTCCGCTAGGGGGCGTAAAATAAATTACATTTTCGTCGATAACTCTTCTTTTAAAACTCCGATTTGAAATTTTTTTCTTCAGCGGACACTTCTCCTGATGGAAAATCTTTTGTATATAATTTCAAATTTTTGGTAAAGAATACTTTGGCCATCAGGTGGCGTAAGTCTTAATTTCCGCTTCTGTTGTATTTGCAGCAAAATATGAGCTTCTAAAATCTCGATTGAAAAAACAGTCGTTTGTTGACCGATACTACTCCTCATGTCGACAAACCTCTTAGGAAAATTTTCTTCTTGAAAAAATGCATGGTTTCTACGCCAGGGGGCGTAGATGTATATCTTATTTTTGTCAATATCTCTACTTCTAAGAGTACGATTTGAAAAATTCCTTCTTTGTTGGATAGTGTTTCCGATGCGAAATGTTTTTCCTATAAATTCAAAATTTTCAAGTAAATCATAGACTTTCCGCTAGGGGACAAAGGTAAATTGCGTTTTCTGCGTTATTTCTGCTCCTAAAGATCTGATTTGAAAAATTCTTCCTGTATCGCATACAAGACCTGATGGAAAATATTTTTCACATAATTTCTAATGTTTGGTAGAGAATGGTTTAGCCACCAGGGGTCATAAGTGTAAATTTCTGCTTGTGAAGTATTTGTTGCAAAATCTGGGCTCCTGAAAACTGCCTAATTTTCTTTTCTTCGGCCGATACCGCTTTAATGGATACACCTTTTGAGAATACTTTCTTCCTAAAATAA
This sequence comes from Macrothele yani, assembly GCA_039090855.1. NCBI lineage: Eukaryota > Metazoa > Arthropoda > Arachnida > Araneae > Macrothelidae > Macrothele > Macrothele yani. Next base: position 95,622,823 of record CM077007.1, on the reverse strand, counting down.
TGCGTGGTTTTCCCACCAGGGGACGTAAAGTCACATCTTATTTTTGTCGATATCTCTGTTTCAAAGAGTTCGTAAGCTCACGATTCCGTTTACAGCAATATGTGAGGGATTAAAAACCCGATTGAAAATCTTATTTCTTTCGACAGATCTATTGTTTTCCATACCGGTTCCATTGACTTTGAATAGCTTTGATAAATTCAATTTGCGTCAGAACGGATTCAAAAGACGTGCTTATTACACCCAAAAATTCGGTGTCATCTTTCTTGTTTCATGTACAATCAGTCGACTGACAACATCTCTATGGGCAACATGTTTTTATTTTCCGGTCAGTAGACATATTAGTTATTTCCGATCATTAGAAATGTTAACGTACATTACAAAATTAGACGTTTTTATTTCTCATTAGACATGTGAATGAACATAAATAATATGTATTATTATTTATTTGTCATTACACATGTTAATGAACATTTTGGTCATTAAACGTTTTTATTTCTCGGTCATTAGACATGCTAATGAACATTACGGTATGGTACTGTAAAATTACGGTTCATTGCCTGGCCACTTAGCTGCCGGTGTATTTACCGTAATGTGACCCTGCGTTTTTTTACTGTGTAGATTATCAACTGTACACCATGTCTTTCCCTAGGTTACTCCGAAAAATTGAGTGTATGTCATTAGCATTCTAACGAAAACTGTGCTTGAAATTATTTAACAAACTTAGTCAAAACCGCTTGAACCTATTTCTTTGAAGGTAAAGGATATCAGTTTATTGCTGGTGAGCAAAATTTTTTGCAGCACATTTATTTATTTTTTCAGCAATTCTGATAAAAAAATTATAAGTTTTGCACCTTTTAGTATAGTATGAAGTAAGTCTGGTGTGAAGAATTCATAAGAAATTTATTTTGATATAGGTACCTCAATAACTTGGGTCATAACGGTAGGATTTATTCACGTGTTGCTGTAGTTTTCCTTATGGGGAAAATAGCAAATTCCTTAACATTATGTAAAGTCATACGGAAGATGATATCACAGTAACACGTAGGAAATATGTTAAGTGAAGCCTCAGCGTGGTTTATACCTTACGATAAGAATTGCGTTTGGTGCAACAGTAACTTCGTGAGTTTACCAACTTGTCTTACTTGTTTCACTTGGGGTGAGTAAAAAATGAAAGGGGTAGAATTGGTGCCTGGGAAAATTCCTTGCCTGACCACCTAATTCAGATGATAAATGGCGAACAACGTTTTTGAATGGCGGTTTCTTGACAGTCTCATTAATCGAAATGCAAGAAAAGAATTTGATTGTCGGACACTGTAATACTACCAACGACATATCGAGCATGAAATCGCAATAAAAGCTTTATCAAATTTAAAACCCGTGTCCAATTCATACGACATGCAAATAAGTTTTTCACTTTTATATAAAATTCTGCTTTAGTTCCGATATTTTACTGTAGTTTCCATCGCTTTTTTCGATGTAATTATGCGTAATTCTCTTATACAGTTTTTGCGATTATACGATAAATTTTGAATTTCAGGTGATCCAAAATACACGGTTCTTGGATTCTTTTATACGTAATCTGGTATACTCCAATTGTGAGACAATCGAGACCGCTTTTTGCAGCCGTAAAGTTGATGATGCGACTAAAAATTTACTAAATAGCGTTCACACTTCAGTACTTTGTCAGAATTCAAGAAATTTGAAACAAGCAAAGATTAGTGAATATTTTACTCGCCACTAATGCTAAATCAACTAGTGGACAAACTGCTTTGAAAAGCACGATGCGCATATGCGTAAGTAAAGGATGTGTAACGTTATTTTTAATACACCACAATATGAATATTGAAGAAACGCATGCAGCGTATTAAATCCGTTTATTTCTTATGGTGTAGTAATCACAGAGATTCGCCAAGTTTTCGCACTCCACTGGGAGGCTTTTTCAAGGCAACGGTAGGCATAAAAATGCATTTTTATGCCTACCGTTGCCTTGAAAAAGCCTCCCAGTGGAGTGCGAAAACTTGGCGAATCTCTGTGATTACTACACCATAAGAAATAAACGGATTTAATACGCTGCATGCGTTTCTTGAATAAAGGATGTGTAATTGGAGTATTGTATATAAAACAAAATCGTATTCGGATATACTACCTAATATTTCAAAAGCAATGTGGTTTTCACATATGTCAAAAACATGAAATCATACAGAATTTCATAACCTGGTTTTTATTATGAAATTGGAATTAAAAATAATAAAAAGTCAAAACAGACATGGGATTAAGGTAGCGAACAAAGTATTCATGTACGTGTGTATTATTTACATTATAAGTTTGCGTAATCTGATGTAAAAACATAGAAAAACATTCATGCACGAAGAAATGTGCAACGCCGCTGATGAATGTACGTAGCTTGTCTCAAAACAAATGAGAATGCTTTTACAAAAAATGTGCTATACTGCGTGTTTTTTTTTTTTATTGGAGGTTTAACCACTACCGTGAGCAACTCAATGGTCTATAAGCAGTCGCCCGTCCCTAATTTAGGGCCACTGGTTCCAGGGAAGGGCGAGAGCCAGTGCCGTAAGACAAACACAACATCCATGCCTCACCGGGATTCGAACCCGGATACCTTTTGGACGAATTGATCAGAGGCCATCGCTTAGACCACTGCGCCACCGGGACGGCGCAGTACTGCGTTTCACTTTGACACGAGCCTCGAAAAAGCAGTAGTCGTTGTAGTAACCATAGCAACCGACTACACCTGTTCATCACGCATGCGTCGTCAGTAGTGTGCAGTTTAATAAGCGTTGTTTTGTGAACCCCTAACAAGTGTTTTCGCGCAGTGATTTTTCGAAAAAAATAGATGTGAAAGAGGAACAAAGATGCGCCGTTAAATTTTGCTGTAGACTTAAGAAATCTGTCGGAGAGACTTTCAGTTTTATTCAAGAGGCATATAGAAATGAATGTCTAGGAAAATTAGCAATTTAGAGATGGCATAAAGAATTTATGGATGGTCTTGAGTCCGCGGCTTTAATCGCGCATGGAGGAAGACCTTCAACGAGTGTTACAGAGGTAAACATCAATACAATAGGTGTTATTATATAACAAGACAGACACCTATCAATTAGAGATGTCGAAGATATGGTTCACATTTCAAAATCATCAGTTCACAGAATTTTAACCGAACATTTGCGCATGAAACGAGTTTGTTCAACTTGTGTTCCCCATTTCTTTTCTTCTGCGGCCCAATGCAAGGCCGCACATGGTCAGTTCTGTCGTTTCTTATTTGGAGAAAATGAATGTTAAGTTGATGCCTTAACCAGCATATACAGTAGTCCAGATTTGTCACCGTGTGGGGGCCGCGGGTGGCCTAGTGGGCAACGGTCGTGACTACCACGGAAAGGACCTCAGGTTCGATCCCAGGCAAATACGAACGCTCGATCCACTAAATATCCGCCGTGCGTCGGCTGGGCACGTTAAGCCGTCGGACCCTGGGTACTGGCCCCCCGGCAATAAATAAGGGCGTCTTCTTCCCCCTTTCTACTTCGCTTCCGTGTCACTTTTCTATCAGGCACTCTAGCCCAAATCTCCAAGCTTCCTATTTCTAAGGGTTGTTTAAGACCTGGGGTCAGATACTCCCCTCCTAAAATCCTCTACATATGATCACATGATCATATGTCACCATGTGGCTTCTGGTTGTTCCCCATTTTAAAAAAGACATTAAGGGGACGACAATTTCAGACTGATCAACAACTTATTACAGCTGAGCAGGTGTGCTTCAAGAGCATTTCAGAAGAATTCTAAAATACACTTAAAAAGTGGGAGGAACGTTGGGACACCTGTATTCTAAGCAATGGACACTATTTCGAAAAAGATGACAACTTCCTTGATAATTAAGGTATGCATAAATTTTTTTAAAAGACATTCTCAGTTGTTTTAGGGCAACCCTTGTAACTATATACGTACCACGCCGTACCAAAGCGAAATACCTAAATTGTCAGAACAACTAGGTACTTTTTGTCCTCCATATACCCATTACAAAAAATACTAGTCTGTGGTTTCAATATGGGTGACCGTTTCTCAAAAGTAGGCAAAAAAGGTTTCTTTTAAACAAAATAGGGTATTTGTTGTGAATCAAGAAGAAGAGGATTTAGACGCCATATTTTCGAAACTAATTGCGTGTCTAAACAGTGAAGGAAATTCAAAAGATTTCGTTACGATCGATCTGTGTATCGAAGAGGCAACGAAAAATGTGCGCGAGTTCGTCGAAATGAAATTATTTGATTGAGGAAGTATCTGGCGCAGTTGTAGAAGAGTTGTGCGATTTTTTAAGGCGCTGTAAAGTGTAGTGAAGAGTTACAAAATATTTTTGTAAACAAAGGGAATACGGGAGAATTAGTACTATTGAATATTTAAAAATACATTTGGAAAAACATGCTGGGAACTGCCATAAAAAATGCTTTATTAGATTTTTTGCAGCCAAAAATCGCTGACTCATTTAATTAAATAACGAGCGGCAAGTCGTGCGTTTTAAAATTCGTGGTGTAGCATTTTGCATAAACATGCATACACTGTTACGTACGTATGTTTCAACATGCATCGATATACATACATCATGGAGCTTTTCCGGGACACGGGGCGAAATGTCATTGCTGGCACTAGAAAATATATCTCATATTTAAAAAAGTCGTTACGTGAAAAATGTATGTAAAAAACACACACGATGTGAAATTCATAAATTTGCTGTTGATGAAGACGAAACCTCATCCGCCTGCTCTAGAGTCGAATGCTTTACCAATTAAGCTACGCTGACGGAATTTATAGCTGTAACTTTTCCGTTTTGACATGTGCTTCACCTCTGTAGTACGTCATAACGAAAACTATCATAAAGACAAAATGATTATCTCAAAGGAGTATTTGTTTCAAGCTTAACAAAAAGACCATAGTATGATTGAAAGGTCAGGTGATGCGTAACATCACAGCCTCTCCTTGACAAATGTCAACCCCACCTTCTCGTGGTACATCCTGTTCCCACTAAAGGGGCTCTGACGACCGCCAATAGCGGTATAACTATACCATCGGGATTAGAGGAAATGCTATCCCACACTCACCAACCCGCTTGGCCAGCGTGGTGAGTTATGGCCAAACCCCTCCAAAATGACTCCACAACTTAAATCTTGGCCCTCAGTCTCCAGCAGCTGGAATGTACCTAAAGTATGCGGGAGTGACATGGAGGAGACTGGCACAAGACAGACCGTTGTGGAGGAAACTTGGGGAGACCTTTGTCCAGCAGTGGATTGATAATGGTTGACAATGATGATGATGATGATTGAAAGTTAAGAGAGAGAGAGAGAGAGAGACAGCCCTTAAAATCTGCGATTTTCTTTCCGCTGAGATGGAGTTGAGGTTATATTATGACTCATAAAAACTTCCTCACAAAATGATTAAAAGATACCTGCTTAGCGAAAATGTTTGGATTGCGAATATTTTTGTGTAGAAAATAATAAGAATCCCTCTAAAATAAATGTGTATTAATAGTTTTTTTTTTCCTGATACAGGTTTTAGTGATTGATTTTTAATGCAAAGTGTAGTAATTGGCAAATTAGTGACTTTTTAAACTTTTTTACGCGCTCATTAATGAAAACTGCTTTTTTTTTTAATTTCTAGTCATGTTTTTAAAGTCACTGAATAATATCCTCCATAGGTAGCCAGAAACCAACTTTGATGTTGTTGTTTTTTTAATTTCTTTGAAATAAAGTATCCGATTTGCACGTAAATTGTTAAATACATAGAAATAAGGGCCACAAAATTACGAAATTTAATTTGCTGTTTCATGAACGCGGAAAATATTAAGGTGGTTACAGTAATCGCTTGAAATCTGCAAACCTCAGTTAGTACAGCGAAGGGCGATAACATATTCGAAAGCGGGTGATTGGAAACCAAAAAAAAAAAAAAAAAAATAAATAACTTAAAAAAATATTTTTTTAAGGGCCTCGCGCCCGAAAACATACACACAAAAAATAATAATTGTAAAAAAATCTATCGAAAATAATTTTTTCCCAAACTGCTTGGCCCTTTGAAGGCGCGGGGCCAGGGGCGACTACCCCTCTAGCCCCTGTGGTACAGCCGGCCCTGAGGTACATTTTATATAGTGTATTGTAAAATGAAAATCCTGTACATGGATTGTATATATATCCACGGTATTGGATTGTGTCTCACTGTGAAACAATAGCAAAAAAATAAAAGATTTAATCAAAAAACATCGTTTTGTTTATATATTGTTCACTCGTATTTAATATAATGTTGTTGTTTTTTTGTATTGTGAGCCTACATAGGCTCAGATGTCAACCTCGGTCAGTTAAATTTTTCGCTTATTGATATTTATTTACTGAATATTGAATTTACTAGCAGAATTTAACTTTACAAGAAAAACTGTGCTCAATAAATAAACATGTGGGTGTCGGAAAGTATGTATAAAAGACCTTTCCATTTTTTATTAAATCGATACATGCGCATAATTATTTAAAAAAGTATTTACCTGCGACAAATTATTTTGAAAATATATGGAACGTTCACTATAAAGCATCGTGACCTCCACCATCTTGATGAGATTTCCGCAACTGAATATAATTAAAATCTTCCAATAATTTATATGATAGCTCTAGTGGTTATTAATGTTACGAAACTTAAGAAAAAAATGTCCGCCTGTACATTGACAGCTTTACATTCATCTTGAAAAATGTGCTCGTTCACTAGACAGGGTGTTTCAAAATAGGGTATAGAACTTTGCAAGACGGTAGAAATGAAATAGTAACAGATGAACAATTGGTCTTACTGTGCAAATATAGACTAACACTTGAAGTTCCAACACAGAGAGTCAAATTTCGATGCGACTGCCTCCAGTAATTCTGCAGATGCCCTACCTGTAGTCAGTTTCCAGCAACACGCGGTATAGCATATGAGGCGCAACAGTAGCAGTGGCGACAGTAATTCTTGTACGCAGCTCATCGGTATTGGTTGGTAGAGGTAGTACATAGACATGATCTTTAGCAAAGCACCACAAGAAAAAATCTAGTGGTGTAAAGTAGTGGAAACGAGGTGGCCATGCTACAGGCTCACCTCCATCAACTCACCTACCTGGAAAACGGGTGTTTAGGTACGACCTTACGTCGTTTTGGTTATGCGGAGGTGCTCCATCTTGCTGGAATTGTAAGCGTCCGTCGTGGTCATCGTCGTCTGATTGTGGGATGAGATACTGTTGCAGCATGTCTTGATAAGCAATCCCAGTAACGGTGGACTCGGCAAAAAAAAAAAAAAAAAGAAGTATCTATACACTTTCTTTTATGCTCATGGCGCAAAACAAGTCAACTTCTGAGCTATCACGAACATGTTTTGCACTTGTCACTGAAAATTATCATTTCTACAAAGTCCGCATTTTTTTCTATCCAACTGATCATTCCCGTACAGAAATATTTGCATATCTTACCATCGTCTGTCTTCAGCTGGTGCATGATGGTAAGTTTGTACGGTTTGAAATGCAGATGCTGTCGCAGAACACTCCACACAGTCACGTGCGGAATGCCAGTCATCTGAGACGCACGTCTCACTGACTTTCGAGGACTTCTAAAGAAACTCTCATGCACGTTGTCCACAACAGCGTCGGAGCCACGCGTCCACCGCTTGACGTCGAATGACGTATATACGCTTGACGTTGAATGACTGTTTCCATAGAATTATTTTGCCACGCGTAGATCGTACGCCTAATCGGAGGTTCTTTGTCCTATTACGTGCGAAAATTCCTCTGAACTTATGTCGCAGATTTTGTTTCCTAAAACTAAAATACACAACGTGCTCGCTCTGCACCTTTGAAAGCCGCCATTTTGCAAGCTTTAGACGTGGAACGTTTTCCGCGACAGCATTCGGCAGTCCAGTGACGAGGCAGAAACTTGCTGTGTTCCACTAAATTATGCGACTGACTCAGCTTCTGTATGTCTTCCGAGTTATTCTCTGTACCCCTGCAAAGTTGCACACCCCTTTTTAAACACCCTGTATCTAATATCGATTGTGTAAATCAAAACGGAATTTTTTATGGTGGTCAATACAAAAAGAATTCAAAACAGATGAAAAAGTCAGCGCACATTGCATAAAAGGACTTTTTTAACAGTTGGTCATGAATTCTTTTATCGCTAAATAGAACATGAACGCACGTTTCAAGCGAATGGAATGGGTTCCCTTTTTCGCTGTTTCGCGAGAACTTCAGAATTTCTGTCGAGTCAATTTTCGCCGTAACGTGTTTAATATCGATTTGTGTAAATCAAAACGGAAAAGCATGTTTCTTTTCATTTACTTTGCAATAATCAGTAATTTCATAGTCCCGGTATTCTCTTCCACGCGACGCTGAGTGACCGAGTGCCTGTCTGCGAAAATATCGAAGGTTTAATGCTCGGGGCGGAGAGTGAGCATTTAGCTTCGAGTAGGTGGACAGGAGTTCCCTGGAGTGCAACTGCCTCTTCATTGGATGGCGTGAGTGACTTTTAATCACGTTATGTTGCTTGTACCGGGGCAGTGAGTCGAAGGAATAAAAATCCCTTGGGTCGTCAAAAATATGGAAGATGATGACAAGCACATGGGGCATGTCGTCAGCACTCATGTGGGTTGGTGAATGATTGAACGGCGGTTTCGAACAGTAGATGCTATCTACTAATACAAGGAGACGCTCGTTTGAGTTCGGCAGTGTATTCTTTTGTCACAAATGCAATAAAAAAAATGAACGCAGTAAAATTTTAAAGTTGTTCAGTCCTACTGTGCGTGAAAAACGAAATGTCAATACTGGGTATTTCGAACCCATTATTTGCTTTCTACACTGGCCATAAAAAGTTTAGGATATAGCTGTTTCGAAGGGAAAACATGATGATATGCAAATTTAACGACTACTGGAGATCGGTTATCACCGTGAGTAGCTACGTCATATGTAAATTAGCATCACACAAACATAGCACGTGGCGTGCTAGCTCCTGTAAAATTACCCTGAGAGAAGTGTCACCGCTTGGTCTAGAACAAGGGTGGGAAACCTGCGGCCTTAAGGCCACATGTGGCCTTCTAGGCCATTAAGTGCGGCTTTTTGAGTGAATCCAAATTTTGAAGAACAAATCCTTTTACTTTTATTAATATGTTTCAGTTAGTATTTTATTATTTTTATTTTAATCTTAAAATGACCGTATTTAAAATACCAAAGAGTAAAAGAAGATTCAACGAAATAATTGTTACAGAGATTTTATACTAGGCTGTAGGATTTCATATAAAATCTCAAAATGTAACTTTTTATTCCATCTCGTGCTCCACTTTCTTTTGTCTCCACAAAGCGTGAGAGAAATTTCTCAAAGTCAGTTCCCCATTAGACACCGGATGCACGGTTAGTTACTAAGACGACATTCTGTCTAAGATTAGTATATGCACATTGTTCGCTGAATGGAGATTAACTCTATCGCGCCTCTTTTGATGCTTTTCAGGTTTCAATTTCAATGAGGCCGACGAATGACTAGCCCCTCACATTTGACTTTTGGGCTTAAGATTTACCGAAAGCGACGTGGGTCTTTCTCTCGGGGAACATTAGGATATGCTTAAGGGCATTTCTTGGAGACAAGAGGAGGAGACGGCGAGAGGACAGTTGTCTCTAGGTTTAGGTAGCGAGCGGTCACGAAAGTACGACGTGGTGATTGCCCCAGGGTAGGTCTTAGGTGGACCGCCAGGTCAGGGGAATTCACGAGAGCGGGAGAGATGATCGAAAGCGAGAGAGTTAGAAAGTAAAGCACAGCTAAACGGACAGTACATAGTAAGACAGCTAAACGGACAACCTTTACAGGCGATTAAATGAAGAAAAGAATAAAAGTTTCTTAGACATATTTACGAATCGCAAGAATTATTTGCATACTATTTTACTATCATCTTCAACTATATAAGACTTAGCAACTGAACCACGCAATGTTTATGAAGTTAAAAACAAGAACAAAGATAAGAACGAACATGTTTACATAATGATCCCCTACTGACGGCCACAATAAAAACATTAGTAAGTCATATAAGGGCTATTTCGACACCTGCTAGGCTCACGATTTCGTTCTATGGCTCCTACAGATGGAATTGATTGATCTCTCAGAAGATGGCATTTTGAAGTTCTTATATGACGCTAAGGAAGTTCCAGTTGAAATAGGGAAAAGTGCAATAGAATACATACATACGCCTTCGGCAAGATGCACGAAAAATGCTTCATTGCTTTTCAACCTCTTATTGCTGCGAATATACATTCTCCTACCTAACCCGAATCAAGACACCCTTACGGGCACAGATGACGGTTACCCATCTAGAATATGAGCTCCAGACCTCCGTGTTACCACCAAATATTCAAATACTTTCCAACAAAAGGAGTCACAACAAAGTCATTAAAAGGTTAGTTAACTTTAGAATGAACATTTTTTTCATTTTTTGAAGTTAGTGAGTACATAGTAAGATTTTTACAAAATAATGTAGGCATATTTCGAAACATAGGTATTTGAAGTTTCTTGAATGCTGCATTGTTAGATTACAGCTAACTTGGTGCGGCTTTCCAAAACGAAAAGGTTTCGCACCTCTAGTCTAGAAGTTTCCTGAAAGTATTGCCTTCGGTGTGTGATTAACCTAAAATGATGTGCAGACGACGTTTAAGCACTTAAAGCAGAAAGAGGGCTGTTGGCATGTACGGCAGATCGATGTGGCTGCTGTTTTAGGAGTTTCGCAAAGTGTAGTAATTCGTCTACACACAAGATTTCTGCGGCATGGAAATTTTGCAGATCGACCCAGGAGTGGTTGTCCGAGGATAACCACCAGGAGGCAAGATCGGTACCTGACAGTAAGTTTTCGCGGAAGGAATAGTATCACCAGTAGCCAAATCCTGGAATCACTTCGAGCTGCTTCTTTTATCACAGTATGTACTCAAACGGTACAAACCCGTCTTCACGAGTGCGGAATCAGATCAAGGAGGCCGCTGAGATATATAGTAGCATTGACACCAGCACACCGTTGTCAAAGATGTACTTGGATCCAACAGTATATGTCATAGAATACAAAGTGGCACTATGTACTTTCCACAGACGAATCCGGTTTCTCTCTTTATCCTGATACTCGACGAGGACACATGTTGAGATCCGGTACACGAATGCAATCACACTATGTGCAGTCCATCCACCCTTACCTAAGGTAGCCAGTTCTGGTCCGAGCAGAAGTGTGTTTTGATGGCCGTACTTCCGTGCATGTTTGTCAAGACAACATGTATGTCTCAGTGTACCGAAACGAGATCATTGTGCCCATTGTGACACTATTTCACGCTACCATTAGACATGCATTTCGTTTTCTCGATGACAATGCAACCAGCCACCGTGCATGGAGCGTGCATCAAGAGCTGTAAAATTACGGGATTGAATCTTTATAGCCGCCTCCGAGTGTCCTGGCCTTAATCCTACTGAAAACATTTAGGATGCTGTAGAGCGACATCTGAAAGCAAAAACACGTATGCTTCAGCAAAATACGTATCCAGATGTCAAAAACAGGTATGTTTCAGCAAAACACATATCCAGATGTCAAAAACCCGTATGTTTCAGCAAAACACGTATCCAGCGACATCTGGATATGTGTTTTTTGCTAGAAGCATCTCACACAACTCGACACTGTTATAATAATTGTCTTGGTACACATGGTACCCTTTGGAGAGGAGTTCCTAAAAGATCCAGAACAAGGTCTTTGATAGGCCTTTATTTACCACAATAAAACTACAATTTCCATATATACCCACTTGTGGCTTCACAAAGAAGATAAGCTTTAATGCCTTATTAATGTGGTTTGTCTGGCATGTATACCTTGAAACTAAGTCTCCCCTTCCAGGCCATCATACCCTCATCAATTGAAATTTCCCGCTCTGGGTATGCACCTTTCGGAATTTTTTTCGAAAGAGAATGTGCATTGGGTCTCACTTTATATAACCGGTCGACACAATCTTCTGGCCTGGCCTCATTATCAGCAAAATGTACAAATTTGGAGATTTGTTGAAAACGCCGTAGAGACATAGTTCTGCCATATCATGGTGTGTGAAAAAATGGCCTTGTAGACCAGTAATCCTCGATGTTTGGACGTTTGTCTATCCCTGTCATAGATATGATTCCCCAAAATGCCCTTATTTCCTCCGCAGTGATTTCCTTGATCTTTCTGTCACGCGAATGGGGAGTGAAAATATGGCTACTTTTTTTTTTTTTTAAACTGGTGGATGTAACGGTTTGTTTCGGCAGTCATTGAATTTATTAGTTCATCATCCAGGTATATTTTTAGCCAGCGAAAGGGTTCGCTATCACTGTCGATATCAATCTTAAGTCCACTGTCTCCCGTCAAAGGAACGATCACTGGAAGAATATCGTCCTTCTTCCATTGCTCCGACGTTGTAGGTGTTGCTAAAGTAGACGGTATAGGCAGTAATTCTTCGGTATTACTATCACAAATTTCCGTTTCTGCACCCAATTCGTCACATTCCGCCACTTCTGAAATCATCCGTACCTCATCACTCATGTCATACGCACAGATTTCATTTATCACATTCTCAAGCACCGCGGAATTTAAACCTTTCGTACACGAAGCCGTGTTGAACTGACGCGGACGCATCTCGATCTCGGTCATTTATCCACCCCGCAGTGCTGCGTCTGCATAAACACAGGGCTCACTGTCACGGAAAAATCTTCATGTATCCACCGATCCGTTTTCCCGTTCGTATGTTTCGTCTTTCGAGTACAGGGGTGACCCGAATGTCGACATGTGTCCAAACGTCTAAACACGCGGATGCCAGTTAACCGTTTGATTTGTATCGGTGTGATATCGCGCCCATACCAGGCGCGATATCACCGCCAGTATAAATGTAACTTTCTTTATTAGTAGCAGTGGGAAGAGGTCACAGTATTATTGAGGAAAAGAACTGCAGATTTTAAGGGAACGATTTGCTACTACCTAGGTCAAGATCGCAAATATTAACGGAAAACGCTCTTAGTGTAGAGAAAACGATCTTCAGATAACAGAGGAAAGAGGTCGTAGTAATATCTATGTAAATAACTGCTCATGTAAAGGAAAAAAGCTGTTAGTGCCAAGAAGAACATCTGCGGGTAATAACACAAAATGTTCCCGGTTTAGAAGTAACGACCTTCAGATAGTAGTGAAAAGAGATCATAGTATTTCGAAGGTAATGATTTTCAGATATAAATGAAACAGTACCAGATATCGAAAAAGAAAAAAATCAGATAGCAGTGCACTCCTGATACTGGGATAGAGTTTTGTTTGTGTCAATGAAAATAATTCGTGATATCCAGGTAAGGAGTTGCTGATATCAATGGGAAAAAGCCGCGGATAATATCGAGGGGACACTTTTTAAACATATCTTGCGTGATTAACGGTAATATTAGCATACTTAGTTAGAGGTTGGCGAAATTTCCAGAAGGAAAAGAACAGAGCTGAAAGTTGAGGAGTATACAGAAGGTAACCAGTGGGAAAGAAAGAAAGAGATACCTTTAGACGGTCAAGAGAGACAAAGTTGGTAGCCCAAAAGTAAGAATATATGGCAGTCTAGCGTGAACTTCTGGTGTGAGTCCTGCAGACAGAGCTGAAGATGCTCATTAGAAATTTTAAAAGAATTAAATATTGAATTTAAATTTTTTTGTGAGAATCATCATCATTGTCAACCATTATTAATCCACTGCTGGATGAAGGTCTCCCCAAGTTTCTTCCACAACGGTCTGTCTTGTGCCAGTCTCCTCCATGTTACTCCCGCATACTCTCGAATTTCATCCACCCATCTCCCGTGTGGTCTTCTTCTGGGTCTTTTCCTGTCCCTTGGAATCCAATCCAAAATTTCAGCTGTCCATCGATGGTCTGTCCTTCTGGCAGTATGTCCAGCCCATTGCTATTTCAGGGATTTAACTCTGATCATGATGTCTTCCACTCTTGTCATTTTTCTGATATGTGAGTTCCTCTTTTTATCTCTCCTGGTTACACCAAACATGCACCTCTCCATGCTTTTTTGAGTTGTCTGCAGCTTTTGTATGTCTCTTTTAGTTAAGGTCCACGTCTCTGCACCATACGTAAGCACTGGAAGGATGCATTGATCAAACACTTTTCTTTTAAGACATAATGGCATATTGCTCTTGAAAAGTACCCTGTTTCTTCCAGCATGAGAATATACATAGATATATGTGAGAATACACATAGATATATGTGAGAGTGTGGAAGATTGGCTGTGAGAATTCGATGGCTGGATTCGGGAAAGGTTGGTCGGGAGCATAAAATACTAGCATGGTGTTATTGCGTCCTAGTAGCATTGACGAGGTAATGGAACGACACAGAACATAATTATCTTTCATTCCATTGAATTCTACGGGCTGCAAGTAGAGACTTAACCAAGGGGATGTCCTAGAGTAACTTTATATAAAATTAATCCGGTTAGCTGTATTTACTACAATTGAATTTGAATATGCATTATGTTACACTCTCAATTTTTTTTTTCTCTCGCCATTATACTTTTTATGAAAACTTGGATTTCAGTGTAGAATTTCAGTTGTCTAACTGTGGTCAGTCGGGTACGGAGAAGTGGCCACCGGAGAACTGGCCACACGGAGAACTGAACACATTAGAATTTCAGTGTCATAAAATTGTTCTGCATAAACAAATTTCGTGTGGCTATATTATTATCCACTACTTGAGCAACTATTGTTCATAAAATATTTTTTTTTAACATTTCATTTTCAGTAAGAAATTTAGACATTTCCATGATTTTCGGGCCAAAGACAAAGCGGAGAACTGGCCACCCGGAGAACTCGCCACGAAAATTTTAAGGGGCCGTATAAAAAATAGCGTTCTGGACTGCTCCCTGGGTACGTCTTCCGAGATTGGTTATCTGCCACACATAAAATTATCGTAGTTTCGTATTTTCTTATTTACGTAATTTTTTAAGGTTAATAAACTACAGCTAAACAAATTCTCTGCGGTTATGTGCAAACCCAGAAACTTGTAGGGGGGGGGTATGCTTAAAACCTAAAATATGAAATATAAAGAATTTCTGACTCGATCGAGAGATTTTCAGCGTTTACAAGCTACAACTCAAAAAATTATCTGCTGGCATGTGCCTCCCCAGGAAACCTGTCCGGGGGGGGGGGGGGGGTACCAAAAGTGTAAGTAAAGAATTTCTGGTGAGATCGGGGGATTTTCAGCATTTGCAAGCTACATCATAACAAACTCTCTGCGGACATGTGCTTACGCAGAAAACCTCTATATGGTAATTCCAAAAGTGTAAAATATATAGAATTTCTGGCCCGATTGGGAGATTTTCAGCATTTACAACGTAAAATACTTTGTTTTATATTTTAGGCAGTACCCCCCCCCCCGACAGGTTTGCTGAGTCAGCACATGCCCTCAGAGAGAGTTTGTTGAGTTGCAGGTTGTAAATGCTGAGAATCTCCCGACCGATCGGACCAGAAATTCTTTATATTTTATACTTATGGTGTAACCCCCCCCTCCCACGACAGGTTTCATGAGGCAGCACATGCGCTCAGATAATTTGCAGACTTGTAATTTGTAAACCCTGAAATTTTTTGTTGAGTTGTAGATCATAAACTTTTTTTATAAAGAATTACATTAATTATCGCAATTAAGAAGAAACGAAATCACGGAAACTTTATATGACTCAGATAACCAACCTCTGGGGGTCGTGGCCACGAAGCGATCAAAAACCCAATTTTTAAACGGCCCCTTAAAATTTTGTGGCCAGGTCTCCGGGTGGATAGTTCTCCTGGTAGCCAGTTCTTCGGTGGCCAGTTCCCCGGTGGCCGGTTCTCCTGGTGGCCAGTTCTCCTACACCCGTGGTCAGTAGTAAGTTGTTCAGTCGTTTGCGAAAAGTTTGGCCGTAACTCGCCATGTGGCCAAGCTGTTTGGTGCGTGTGGAATAGCATTATTTAGTCGTATCTTATGTGGTGTGTATACCTACACATATTGCATACGTACAAAGAGATACGTTCACCAAGAATGTGGGATAGAATCTAATACCATCCCCAATGAAATCATGGCTGCAAGTCCCAGGAACTAAGTCGCACAGTAAACGGAATTTGTTGAAGTGTTACCTCCTTATTTGTCATGGCGTGCTTTTTGCTTTGTAGCGAGGTTTTATGGAGCGTAGCAAACGTGTGTATCTATGCTTGGATATCTAGAAACAGAATACTGTTTTGTTGTCAACGGGATAGTAGTGTAAGTAGCCGATAAAATATTTACAGAACGAGAAAGAATTCGGTATTGAGGTAGACACTCCTTGGGATTTGGAAGTGAGAAGTATGCTACAAAATGATTTAATGATAAGAATATGTTCCTTTAGATTTTATTTTTATCTTGGGCTTTTATTCTGTCCCTTACACAAGATCTGTTAATCATACGTTAGCCCCTTTAATACTTTTACACCTCAGCTCAACATCGGGCACACCTGTTGTGAGCACTTTTCGTGTGTGTCTTTCTTTTATTTTTTTTTTTATTAGTTTTTTAACGCGCTGATTTCTGCGGAACCAGTGATCGAAAACCACTGGGGGGGGGACTTCCTTACTTGTCGCGTATTCATCGCTGTTTGCACCTGCCCCTTCGCGACAACTGACTGCTGATGCTTTCTCCCATTTCCTCAGGCACTCACGACGTTTGCGGAAAATTACCCATATCTCGCAGCACTCACTCCACACTCCTACAGCGTTGCCGAATCCTCCCCATCACCCCCACTCACCCTACTTTTGTATACACAGAGAGCTGACTTGCTGTTGTACTCTTTCTACGTTGTAACAGGCGCTCGGTTTCCCGAGACATCCCCCCCCCCCTTCCTATACACCCCGCGGACACTCATTCACTAACTCTCTTTCCACCCTCCCGCCTCTCACTGAGAGAGAGAGAGAGAGAGAGGGAAAGATGGAGGAGGTGGAGCGACGGGTCTATAAAAACTGTGTCCATGGCTAACGCTGAGTCGCTCACACAAACACGGAACATCAGAAGCACTTGGCGGAACCCACAGATCGTAATCTACAGCGGAATCACAAAAGGGAACGAGGTTGTTCTGCCACACCGCAGATTCGCTTCCCAGTTACTTTTTCTTTTACTTTTTTTTTTTTTTCACTTCTTTTCGCAACATACTTTTACTAAACAGGCCCGTTGCGTGAAGTCCCGGGCATTACGAACTTCAGATATATAAAACGCCGTCTCATCTCCAACCCTTTAGACTACCACAACGAGCTACGGAAATTACCCACCCGGAAAACTTTTACACAGATATTTCAACCCATTAATTCTCCAGAATATTCCGGTGTCAAATTGCTTTTGTTTCTTTCACCTCTGTAACTTAATTTACGCGTCACATTACTACGCAATTTCGTAATTTCATTAAATTTCATATTCAAGTCCAGTGCTTATCGAAGCTTTTTCAGATATAGAGCAAGGATGTATCAATGCACAAACAAACTGAGCACGTGCCTATACTCCAAATCAACTTTAGAGTAGGAGTGGGTTTAGCTTCGGGACAACCTAGGCCATCGACTTGGGCGCTGCGTACTCAGGGGCCCCAAAATGCCGAATACGTGTGACAAAAGTCGTTTTACCTTAGTAAGAGAACAACAAAAAGACACTTGCAATCAGTGTTTCTTTCAGCATACATCCACGGGGGCGAAGCCCTCCAGGAAACGCCCCCCCCCGGAGACATTTTAGGTTACCGAGCCAAATTTTAATAAATTCAGGTTATGATGAAAAAAGGAAGTTTCGTTTCTTTTTACACTACAAATATTTCTGCAATTATATTTTTTTTTGTTCAAATGGTACTATTTTATTAAAAAGTGTATTACGACGCATAATATTCTTCAAAATATAATAAGTAGACTAATCATACCTAATTGTCTGGGAATCATGATTCAGGAACAAGAGTGCGTTGAACGCATTTTAATAGATAAAAATTTAAAGCCTGCGGAACCCCCTCCCCCTTCCTTTAGCTGAAAACAGTTTGTTATTCCTGAAATGTTTGAAGTAATTACTATATCAGGTATGTATATAGAATTTTTCTTCGGGTGGATGAGGGAAGAAAGAAAGGAAGTTATTGAAATCCACCATGTGGAAGAAAATTAAAGTTAATGAAAAATTGAAGAAAATTAAATCATTTTTTTCTAATGTAAGTTCATACATTTTTAATAAATTAAGGCATTTTTTTTCTAATGTAAGTCGCATTTGTAACCAAAAAAAAAAAAAAAAAAAAAGAAACATTTTCCGGGGGAGAAAAGGTCCCCGCTAAATGCGCCCCTGTACCAGATAATTACTTCTATATATATATAAAAATAGTAGTTAAAATTATGTATATATATATACACATAGAGCAAATGGAAAACTTGCCCCCTCTAAGGTTCCATTTGCCCCCCCCGCCAAAATGTCCTGAAAGAAACACTGCTTGCAATGAAATAGTATTTTGCATTTGCACAAATAAAACTGAGTGGTGTAATACAGTTAATAATTAACATAATTGTGTTAGTACTCTTTCAATTCATTTAACTATAAAATATCAACTCATTTTGAAACCAGAGCGAAACAATCACAGGATAAGGCAGGTTCAGTAAGCCAACGAAAATTTCTGATAGCAGGGGGGGGTAAATAAATAAAATAAAATAAGATAAAATAAAATAAAATAAAATAAAATAAAATAAATAAATAAAAGGATTCAATCACATGTCTATTTAATGTTATTTGCGATTTCCCTGTAGTGTGTCGTCATTCTCTTTGTGTCTCCGAAGAAAGCTGATTTCTAAGATAGAAAAGCTCTGTGCTACATAACCCAGAGAATTGTTCTAAGTTTACAGAGCATATCGTATCACCTCCCGCCATGTTAAGTTTAACGCTTTATCAAATATCGGTGGTACCATGAAATATTTAAACAAAAGAATTTAAATTTTATCTGCAATATGAAAAAGCAAAAAAAAAAAAAAAAAAGGATTAGAACTTTCTGTTCATGACTAGAATAAAATTCCTTAGAATATAGTTAAACTTTTCCTTTATTCTTATTATCATACATAATTCGTTAAAAAAATTCTCATTATTATTCTAATACATAAAATTTTGTATGAAATGTATTTATATGACCATAATACAACACAATGTCTTCCGTCAATCATTTTTGACTTAAGGCTGTTTCACTTTGCCTTACAGAACAATGGAAGGAACCAAAATGCATAATTTGGAGTATAATTAATGAATCAAATCTTTTGAAAATTGGTGACGTTATTAGAAATGGAATAAAGTTTTAATTTTTTGGTTTATCTTGTGTGAGTAATTTATCTATTTCCTTTACTCACACAAATACAAGCAAACATGAGTTTTAATTCACTAGAAAAATTACGTATCAAAACGGTTAGTTTGAATCTTTAAAGAGAATAAGCAGTAAATATAATATTAGATTAGCTCCCAGTTTAGACAACAAAATTAAGAAATTTTGCCTTAGCTTGATTAAAAAAGAAGAAAACTTGTTAGAAATGCAAGGAGTAATTTATAAAGTAACTTGTAGCAATGGAAAATGTTACATAGGTGAAACAGGTCATAGGCTGGAAAATCGCATCGCGGAGCACAAAGCAGCAATAAAATGTTTTTCGAACAAGTCAGGATTAAACAGGCACGTTAGAGGAACAAGACACCACATAGACTGGGACTCTAATTGTCATTGAGCATCAACCCAACTTCCTGAAGCGTAAATCGAAAGAGGGACTTAAAATTGAAAAATACCAGAACTCCATCATAAATTACTGTTGAGGAATAACGCTGCCTAACATATGGCAAGATGTTTTACAGAATCACCGTCACCGTCTAGTTTAATCGTAACCGAAAACAGTGACGGAGATTGGATTGAATGACTGTCTGACGAAGTAGAGGAGTTCTCTTCGGAAATTTGCAGAAAACTGAAACTTTACCTGGATAAATTCCATAAAAATGTTAAATAGTTTCCTAGTTATTCGCTCTTTTGTACTTACTCTAACTTTACGTAACTTTTTATGATAGTCTTCTTGGAGACCCGAAAAAGTGCTCCTTTCCAGATCATTCTCTGGACACCTCTCCCCAAACTTCTGTTTTTCTCGGGTGAACTCTGTGTCGTCCGACCCTCTTTTGACCGCTGTTTCAACCCCTAATTTGAACGAAAGAGCATTCTTCGGCTTCAAGAAAAATAAAATCATTTATCCCTTAGACAGCGCATTCGGATCACAATGTACTAATCGCTGTGTATGCCAATTTGTCAACGTACTATCTTTGATTTCCACGGGAAGCGCTTCTGCTTTACAACTCTACTGACGACCGTTTGCAACCTGACAGATAACATCTTAAGGATGATTTTCTGTTCTGACGACAAAAATACCTATTGTTGAATATTCCCTACTTAGAAATGAATTAATTCTAAAACCTTATGAATCCTCTGTAACAATCTACTGTTTCTTTTTTTTTTTTGATTGGAGGTTTAACGACCACCGTGAGCAACTCAATGGGCTATAAGCAGTCGCCCGTCCCTAATTTAGGGTCACTGGTTCCAGGGAAGGGAGAGAGCCAGTGCCGTAAGACAAACACAACATCCATGCCTGACCGGGATTCGAACCCGGACCCCTTACGGACGAATGATCAAAGGCCAGCGCCTTAGACCACTGCGCCACCGGGGCGGCAATCTGCTGTTTCAGCAACCCATGTTAATACATGTTTGTTTTAGCTTTGTGTAGAGAAGCATTTTGATATGGGAGATAAAAAAAAAAAAAAAAAACATCACAAAAAACAAAATAACCGTAGTTTGGGGAAAAAAATTCCTGTTTTTTTACCATTCTGAGTTGTTAAAAATCCAAGGGTTCCCCATATTTTGTCCTGCGTTTAAAACCTAAAAGGTATTTCAGTATATAAATTTCAACCCATCGAAAACTTTGATTTCTTTTAACCCCTCCCCCACTTTTCCAGCCCCTCAGTCAATTTGAAATTCATAGATAAACCCTGTGTACCGTTCATGATCAACCGTCCACCAAAAAAGAAAAGAAATATACGAATTTTACAGTGTTAGTTAAATTTGAGGGTGAAGAAAAAGTGCTCATGGCCTTAGTTTTAATTTTACTTCGGTCACCTCTAGCATCGATTAACCGTGTTCGGCCTGCACTTTGCGGACAGTTCGTGAGCACCCTGTATGCAGGCCTTGCTTTCCTTCTCGGAAACACTAACCCAGTGTCTGGCCATTACGATTTGGCCATTGTCAAACTCGCTTAAGTACTTTGCTTTTCCTACCTGAAAGACATGAATAACACTGATCAACAGAGCTCAGTATCAGGTGTTGTTTATATCGCTTCATGACCTTCACACGGGCCGTCATTTAGCTGTAGTTCCTTCGATGTGCATAAAGACGCGCTGGTTATAATATTTTGGCTCTTTGATATATATGCGTATGAACAATAGTGTAATTTAGCACTTTTTATTTTTACAGTTCTTTCTGGCCTCCTGTATTTTGAATACGTTTTCACGCCAAACTAGGTTGGAAATTCTATAAATTTTTTCTTGCTTTAAATAAAATATCCCTATTTCGCTCATTTATCTTCCTGTAAAATTTAGCTCAGTGCAGCATTGATCTACTACTATCCTTTAACAACTGGAAAAAACAGGCATTTGTTGACACACGTTGTCAACTCATTTTGAGATTTCTTGCTTGTTGTTTCACTTGAAATATGCCAATGATGGACTACTAGATTTCTTGCTTACAGTTTCACTTGAAACATACGTACAGATGGATTAATATACACTATAACGACAAACGTCACCGGACACCCCATCAAAAGCAAATGAACGGATCCGCTGCGTTGTTAAGATCGTCGGTACAGCTGCAAACGGTATAAAAACAAGCCTGCAGCTGACCGCGATCATATCGCACTGTGAGGTTGAGTGAAAATGTCGCGGCAGGAGAGAACTGACTTTGAGAAAGGAAAGATTGTTGGGTGTTATATTAGTGGGTTGTCCGCATAAGAGAAACCCAGATGCGTTTAAACATACCCAAGTCAACTGGTTTGGATGTGCTGTATAAGTGGAAGACACACGGCGTGCCTGAAGCAGCAAAACGTACCGGCAGACCAAAGAAAATTAGTGATAGAGGACGTCGAAGTCTCAGGAGAGTCGTTACAACTAATCGACGGAGTACTGCACAAGACTTCAGTGTACAAGTGAGTAAAAATGCTGGAACCTTGGTACGTACACGTACCATTCGCAGAGAACTTCATTCCATGGGTTACCGTTGTCGTGCGGCTACTCATAAGCCTTTCATCTCCACTCGTAATGCTACACGTTCTTTAGCATGGTGTAAAGAACATTTATCGTGGACCGTAGATCAATGGAAACGGGTCCTATGGACTGATGAATCCAGATACACGATCCATCATTCTGATGGCCGTGTGTGGGTATGACGGCAGCCGGGGGAACGTTTTTTACCACGGTGTTTTGTTCCTACAGTCAAGTTTGGAACTGGCAGTGTACTCGTGTGGGGGAATTTTTCGTGGTATGATCCTGGCCCAATGGTTATCATGGACAAACCTGTTAACCAGCACGTCTACCTCGATATTCTGGACAATTATGCCTTAGCACAATTATATATATACCTTATCAACTCTGTGGCAATACTATGGAACCGAGCCTTGTTGGTACCAGCTGGATAATGCACCGAGCCATTAAGCAAGGATTGTTACGGCTTGGTTTAACGATAATTCCGTATCGTGTGTGGACTGGCCAGCACAGAGCCCTGATCTTAATCCCATACAGCACCTATGGGATGATTTAGAGCGCCGCATAAGAAGTTTGGAACCAAGGCCTACTGCTAAGCAAGAGTTAGCGTCAGCATTATGTACTGAATGGAAGCGCATACCTATCGCCGTGTTCCAAAACCTTGTCGAAAGCATGTCTCGAAGGGTCAGTGCATGCATTAATGCCAAAGGTGGACCGACACCGTATTAATGTATATCAATAAATGCTATGTTGTGTTTCTCTTCTAGGTGTCCGGTAACTTTTTTCCATATAGTGTATGTTATCTGTTTGAAGGGGGAGGAGGGCAGAAGAAGAAAAAATAAATTTTTATCAGGGGCACAAACAACACGAAGCTATTAATATGTACATATTTATTTACTTCAACAATGGATTTTTCTGAGACTGATTCTGAATACGAAAATTGGTTGAACAGCACGATAGCTGAGTAATATAGATGGAAACAATTCAAATTAATTAATGGCCTGATGCGTCGTAACATTTGTCTGTTCATCCGAGAAGGATCCGGGTTGACCTTTTTTTTTTATTGGGGATTTAACGACGACCTTGAGCAACTCAATGGGCTACAAGCAGTCCCCGTCCCTAATTTAGGGCCACTGGTTCCAGGGAAGAGAAAGAGCCAGTGCCTTAACACAAACACAACATCCATGACTCACTGGTATTCGAACCCGCACCCACCTCGGACGAATGGTCAGATGCTAGCGCTTAGACCACTGCGCGCTGGTGCATTTGCGATCGTCAAGATTAGAGAGTATCTCTCAAACAGAAGTATCAGGACCCCAGTGGCATGAGCAGACAGCTGGAGATTTATAAGCTCAGTAGATAAGGAAAGAGAAATTCTAAGCAAATGCGGAAAGAATAACATCGTAAACTTCCAGCAAGTTACACAGTATGTATCTAATCCGTCGACCGGGAGTAGTAATTATTAAGGTACTTTGCTTCAACCGCGTAGATACATAACGAGGACTTAACTCTACCAGTCTGCTGTCCACTGACGTGCCTTATTTTCGGTTTTTCTGGGACGTGTTTTTCATTACATTGTAGTATGTTTTCCCTTTTATATACCTACAACAAACAAAAATAATTTCAACTAGATTTAATGGAAAAAAGACTTCGTTAAATTTTTTTTATTTGAAGTATCTCATTATTATGAATATTTCAGAAAATAAAAATGAAAGTTAACCATTAATGAGCTCTCATAACTTATATAACAACAGTGCACTTGTTGTTCAGAGCTGGAAGCGGGTTGAAAATTTTGGACCCGAACGTCACATAATTGGACCCGACCCGGACTTGACCAGGACAAATCTGCTTTGACCTATAAATTCGGAACACACTTTATAATTATTCATAATCATATGATTATGTATAATTCTATACATAGTGTGTAATGTATAATTCGCTATATGTTATGTATGTTTTCTATGTACAGTATATATATACGGATATATATTCACACACGCATACACACAGGGCGTTTAAGAAGTCTCTTCGCAGTGGATATTTTAGATTATATAGAAATCATGCAAATATATTATGGGAACGTATAATTTACTCACCTGCTTACAGAAAATGTTCAAACTGTCGTCCTTCGCCTAACCTAACTGTTTTACACATGTTTTCAAATACATCTGCGAGAGTCAAAAAGTCCCTCCGCAGTAATGTTAAGGCTGTTCCAGTTAATTTTATTTATTTTTTTGATTGGAGATTTAACGACCACCATGAGCAACTCAGTGGTCTATAAGCTGTCGCCCGTCCCTAATTTAGGGCCAATGGTTCCAGGTTAGGGAGAAAGCCAGGGCCGTAAGACAATTACAACAGCCATGCCTTACCGGGATTCGAACCCGGAGCAATCTCGGACGAATGATCACAAGCCAGCGCAGTGGTCTAAGCGATGGCCTCTAATCATTCGTCCGAAAGGGGTCCAGGTTCGAATCCCGGTGAGGCATGGATGCTATGTTTGTCTTACGGAACTGACTCTCTCCCTTCCCTGGAACCAGAGACCCTTAATTAGGGTTAATTAGGGACAGGCAAATGCTTATAGCCCACTGAGTTGCTCACGGTGGTCTTTAACTCGTTGTATGTTTAATTTCAGTTTTTGCTTCAGAATATGTTTCACAACACCCCCAATTTTCATCAGCTTCTAATGTGTTGAAAGTTTCCAAAATGTGGATGCTAATTTCATCCTTACCTCTCAGGAGGAAGGAACACTCATGAAATCAACATTCACATTTTGGATATTTCAACTCATCACAAGCTTGTGAAAATTGGTGTTTCTCTGAAACATATTCTCCTGCATTCACTCTTCCTCTTTTTGTTTTCAACAAGCCAGTATTTGTTGGACTCGACACCTTTTTCAGTCTTCTTAATATTAAATTCATCCATATTAACAAATGAGGCATTAATTCCGACACGACATGCAATGGAACGGGATGTTAGCACGTCAAACGAAAATCTCTGAATGCTCAATGCAAAACGTGCGACGTGAAAAGTAACTCTCAGTCTTTTTTTTTTTTTTTTTTTTCAGATTTGAGGTTTAACGACCACCGTGAGCAACTCAATGGGCTATAAGCAGTCGCCCGTCCCTAATTTAGGGTCACTGGTTCCATTGAAGGGAGGGAGCCAGTGCCGTAAGACAAACACAACATCCATGCCTCACCGGGATTCGAACCCGGACCCCGTTCGGACGAATGATCAGAGGCCATCGCTTAGACCACTGCGCCACCGGGGCGGCACTCTCAGTCTTACAATGTGACACGCGGAATGTGAGAAAGTGAATCACGAAAGAAGCAGGCGACAGGCATTTACCTGTGTCTTGTTCCCGACAATAACACTTAAAACAAACGCAAAGGAAGTACTGTTTTACTATATGGTATCGGTGAATTTAGCGTCTTCGTCGGTCGGTGGAAATCTTCGTTGCTTTAAGAAAGAGGCGGCTATATTTTGGTACGACAAATCATTCTTTACTCCGCTGGCACCAGTATCGGGCACACAATTCCACAATTCGCATTTTTCTTTAAATATTTTTTCTTCCTTTTCAAAAATAAAACGGAAATAAAACCAGGTCAAAATAAGGCCAGCAGCACCTCGGCCCAACTCTTTAACCCGCAAGAAATCTTCGGCTCGTTGACAAGCTGACCCTTGACCCGTTTCCATCTCTGTTGCTGTTACGTGATTTCAAATGCATCATATATATATATATATATAACTAGATGAAAGCCCGTCAATAATGACGGGGAAAAATAAAATTTATGATGCAGAAATTATTGACATTTATTTATTGAGCTTTTGAGTTCCACGTCAATAGATGGCGACGTTGGGTCACAGCTTTTTGAAAATTTCCCGAGCAGTCGGTTATGGAATTTGATACGATAGGCTGTCTGTTTGTTATGTGTTTATAAAACCTTTAGTCCCTATTTCGTCAACGCTTCTTTGTGCACAACATTTTTCGTATACACTGACTGCGAAACCCTGTATCAATTTCCCCTGTTCTTTTCCGTGAACTATTTTTATCTTGACGTCGTCAGATCGTCGTACTCTTGTAGTTGTCACATACAGATGGTGGTTATACACCGGTTCAGGTAGTGAACCAAAATTCCTGATGTAAAGTTTTTCGTAGCCGGTGGCGCAGTGGTCTAAGCGATGGCCTCTGATCATTGGTCCGAAAGGGGTCCGGGTTCGAATCCCGGTCAGGCATGGATGTTGTATTTGTCTTACGGCACTGGCTCTCTCCCTTCCCTGGAACCAGTGACCCTAAATTAGGGACGGGCGACTGCTTATAGCCCATTGAGTTGCTCACGGTGGTCGTTAAACCTCCAATTAAAAAAAAAAAAGGGGGGGGGGGTCCAGGTTCGAATCCCGGTGAGGCATGGATGCTATGTTTGTCTTACGGAACTGGCTTTCTCCCTTCCCTGGAACCAGAGACCCTTAATTAGGGTTAATTAGGGACAGGCGAGTGCTTATAGTCCACTGAGTTGCTCACGGTGGTCGGTAAACCACCAACCAAAAAAAAAAAAAAGATTAAATAAATAAAAAAAATGTTTTCGTCGTCTCTAGAGTTGGACGTGTGACGTAACCCATCTCTGACGTCTTACGTCATGTGAGAATGATTTGTATTAGATGACGTCACACCAGCAGCTGTGTTCTTTGTTGCTGTACAAAACAAAGTGGTATACGCGTGTAGGTGATGACGTCACCTATACGAAAACGCGGAAAGCTAAGCGTGACGTCACAAACATTTGTTTCTCGATTGTTGCTATGACGACTTAAAAAGTGGCACGGAGGAGGAGGACTCCAGCAGATTATATATTAGGATGTAATCTTATTATTAGTGTCCACGGCACGAAATTTTCTGGAATTAGAACCAGTGATCTTTTGGGACAACTGAATTTGCGCAATACTTTGGCCTTACTTTGTTATATACACTCACAGACAGAACACCGTGTGCTGAAAAACGTAATAACAAATGGACTGTTGCCACCTTCCAAGGAAATTATTGAAAAGCATATTTCCAGTTTCATCAGTCATTTCCACACTGTGAAATTCTGGCAGCAACAAAATGCGTCAAATGAAGAGAAAATGAATGACAGAGATGTTTCGATTTACTCTGACAATCTTTTCTACTGACTGAATTATTTATATTGCAATTTTTAACTTTGCCCAAACATTATAATGAAGTTTAAGCTAGGTTAATTTCAAAATTGCTATTTGTTTTTAAAAGAATGTGTGGGACATTATAACGTGAGCGGTAGAGAAAAGCCCAGGATCGATTTATTGTGTTTCGTTTATTTGTTTTAATTATTAGCAGGGGTACCCGGTATTTACCGAGTAAATATTCGTGGAATCACCAAGTTCAGCGAGTGAAATTTTATGAATGAAAAATATATTCCTGTAATTTTCCCGTTAATACCAAATTTGGTGATTCTAAATCGGAAATTGTGGATTTTTTTTTTATACCAAATTTGGTGGTTCTAAATGGAAAACTATAGAAATTTTTACTAAAATAACGAAAATTTTGTATGGGGCCTCCTTGACCCCCTCCCGGGCTGCAATCCCTTCCAAAACCCTTCTACGGTCCAAGATAGAGTATCATGAGATAGTATGCCAGCTAAACCTTCCTCGACAAATGCTCTATAGAATGGTGAAAACCGCATCAAAATCCGTCCTGCGATTCTCGAGATTAGCCCGAACAAACAGACAGACGCCTACCTGGGACTTTATTTTATACTATGTACAGATATTCCAAGGCTCCAGTGTAAGAATTTGTGACCACCTTGGTGACTGAGTGGTCAGAGGCATAGGCTTCTGATCACTCGCCCAAGATGGATCCGGATGGTATGCTTTGTCTTACGCCATTGGCTCTCTCCCTTCCCTAGAACCAGCGGCCCTGAATTGGGGACGGGAACTGCTTATAGCTCAATAATAAGTCACCTCTGTCAGCACAATCCACTAAAAACTTCAATCAAAAAATGACGTCTATTTACACTAAAGTACGAGTACAGATAAAAGCCGAAGAACTTAAATAGAAGTTGAAATCTTTCGAGCTTGCTCCAAGCTCATTTTCAAACCGAAAGTTCCATCGATGTACGGAGATCAGAGATATAAGTTGACGGAACCATCACTGGATCTCTCTCTTCCCTGACTGTCTTACTAACTTACAACAGGAACGAGGTGCCAAACGTTTTGTGGGTGGCATTGACTATATCCCACCTATTATCAATGTGATGAACGGTTTGTGTAAGAAACATCATCTAGGCTTCGGTGTAAGAACCTCTAACATTTTTTCACTAATAAAACAGGACCGCGATAAAAACAAAAAAAAAAAAAAAACATGGTATATATTGTATACCTTTTACAACCTAGCCTGCCATCTGACAAAGAGCTTGTTTATATAGGTTGTACACTACGGACGTTAAGTATGACATTATCATAACATCAGTACGACGTAAGAACGGAGGCAACGTCAACCGCTCTGGCGCGTAAGGTGACTCAAGGTCAATATACCCCATGTTGGGATAATGTAAAACATCTCGCCTTCACTGTTAATAGACGTGACACATTATTTGCTGAGTCATTGTTCATCACTTTGTTTGCTCATATGTGTTACAACGATGATCTACCTGGCAACATGCCACAACCATGGCGACTCTGGCTTAAGAACTTAAAAACTCCGATTTTTTAGCTAAGACTTTAACCTTTGGGTGTTTTTTATATTACCGTTTTTTTTTCTGTCTGTGTGAATGGGTATGTATGTTTTTTGTTAAGTTATTCTTTTGGTCATTAAGGGGTGTACTTCTTTGTTCATCAGTGTGTTAGTGGGGAAAAGGGGAGGTGGTTGTGTGGTGGGTGGGTGGGGGGGGGTGAACAACCAGTGCATGATGGTAGCTTCTACTTGTATTTGTATCTCTGCTCTCCGTACATCGATGGCACTTTTGACTTGAAAATGAGCTTGGAGGAAGCTCGAAAGATCTTGCCTTCTTTTTAAGATCTTCGGTTTTTATCTGTACATGTGTTATAGTGTAAATTAACATCATTTTTAACTACGGCATGTGTGTTAGATTGAAGTTTTTAGTGGATCGTGCTGAATCTGAGAGGTAACTTATTATTGAGGTCATTTGAGCATGGCGTTTTTCAATGTTGCTTATAGCCACCCCCCCCTCCACCTTACTTATTTTGACGTTTATCGACGCTGTGTGCAACTCGTAGAGTCATAAACAGTCGCTCGTCCCTGATTTGGTGCCACTGTTCCAGGGAATGGAGAGAGCCAGTGCCGTAAGACAAATCACACACACACACACACACACACCACCACCACCCGTGAGTCTTCCAGGCCCCCATCTCGGGTGAAAGGTCAGTAGTGATGGCATAAATGTATCCTTCTTGGAAGTTCATTCATTATTCACGTTTGAATGAACATTCACGAATGATCCGATTTCCAGGTTGCCACCACGTTCACTGAGTAAATCAATCGTTGCAGGAATCGCGTGTTTACGAATACAAGGGAAATTGACAAACTGTCGAAAAGAGCTTTCCGCAGTTCACGGTGAGTGATTCTCCTCGAGCCGGCTCGTCGCGAGCAGTTCACTCGCACAATCCAAGTGAATGGCACTGACTTAGCGTTCTAATTCTCAAGTTTCACCATATTTCCTAGCTGACTACTGATTGATCACTGACAGAATGGTTGACACTTTATAATTCTTGACATTGCTTTGAAAACCTGGGTACTGCACAAGAAACACAGGAGTCGTCAGTGTGCGGGAGAGATGGGATATTGATGGGGGGTTTGTGTGGCGAGACACTCTGTGATCGCGTGAGGAATGAAGACAGGGACGTCGCCAGGGAAATGCGACAGCCCACCCTGAAAATTGTCTTTCCCACCCAGTTCAAGATGTGCCGTATTTTTATTTTTTTAACTTTAACATATAACCTGGAATCTGTCAAGAAAGTCGTATGTACTTTCCCCTAGAAAGTTCGTTTTTCCTTCTCCGTAGAAAGGTTATCAATATAGCATGCGCACGTCCATGAAAATCCAGTTGTTCTCCACTCGTCCAAATCCTAAATTTGAGCATTTTTTTCAAGTTAGTATAAACAGGGGCGAATGAAGAGGGTGAACAGGAATTCACTGATCATTAGTAATTGCTCTGCTGTTTGTTTGAGCTACTAAGTAGGGGATTCCAACACAGAAAGTGGAGACTAAAACTATACCAGTGGTCTAAAGCCAGTTCTAGGGGAATGAGGGAGCAGGTCGTAGCAGACGACTACTTTGGAAGAGATGAGTGCAAGACAAGGCTGCCGGCTTGACGGAAAGGAGTTAATGAGGGGAAATATATTGTCTGAGTGTTGGAATCATACTAACTTGAACTTGTGAGGGAAGATGTGCAAGTTAATCATACTAACTTGAACATTTCTCCTCAACCCTAATCCACGAAAACATTTGCTTGAAGACATTACTCCTGGGCATTCTTTTAATCAGGGCGTGGTGCTGGTGGCAGTGTGTCATGTTTATTATGCGGGTATGTAACCCTTCAGGTTTTACTAATTTTAATTAAAAATGGATGGACGGAACATTAGCAGAAAATGACTCCAAACTTTAGATTTTGGGTATTCCAAAATATGCAAAAACTTCAAGACAGTTCCAAAATTAATGAGTATGTATCCAGGTGGGGGAGAGGGGATATTGCGAATACCTTTGCAGCTCGTAGAAAAAGGAAAACGAATTATTTCAGTGTTTCATAAATAAAGTTGCTATCAAACTTGCCCCAGTAAAAATAATACTCGGCCACCCGCCGCCCATCCTGATTTCGAAGTTTAGCATTGTCCCTGAATGAAGATGTGTTGCAGTTGTGTAATGTGAAGCAAAATGTTGTTAGCAAGGTGGAGACTAATATTCTTCGGTGTTTTGGTCATAAGATAAGTTATGAGATGCTTACTAAGAATTTCTTTTTTAGCCTAAGTGGCAGGAAGGAAGGACAGAGGAAGGCCAAGGACGTCATGGGAGGACCAGATTCTGGAGTGTCTGCATGAGAAAAAGATTGTGAGTATGAAGTATAGAAGGTCTTGTGTATGTCGTGTGATGGATGTCAGTGAAGCACGAGTTGTGTATCAAGTTCGCTGTAAATTGATAAGTTTGATGCTGCAACAATAAGTAAATAATCAGTTAAAAAATTACCTGGTATTTCGTATTTCTTCGTGGAGCTAACCTCTGAATCCCAGATAACAGCTTAGTGATATGTATGTATTAAATTAAATGAGCTGCGACTTCAGTGTGTGTCGCAGTAATAGCATATTGAATGATCATGCGCAGCGTTGGGAGCAAACTATACTTGATTCACAGTGAAGAGTCATTTTTGTGAACGAATTGTACATCACTAATGGTCAGACATCAGCGCCTCTGACCACTCCTCCACCAGGCCAGAGCTCTTCATGACAGTTGTTGAACCTTGAAACAAAAACGAAAAAGTTCTTGCCAGCGTGTCTTCTTCAATGGTGAGATTATTTTCACAGTGACTTTTACAGCAGTTGCTTTCTACACTATCTACCAACAAGTAATTGGACACCCCTGCAATCGACGATATCTGCGGTCCTGATACACGTCACGGCCGCCGCCGTTAAATATCGTGTGGGAAACAACAACGCAAGCAGTCGCTTGCAAGATGCCACGCAGTTAGGAGCTCTCTCATTTCGAGAAAGGTGTAATCGTCGGGTATCACAGAAATGGCCGATCCATACGTGACATATCCAGCAAGTTGAAGTATCCAAAATCGACAGTGGCCTACGTGATTGGCAAGTGGAAGATGAGAGGTGACTGTCGGAATGTGCCCCGACCCGGCTGACCCACAAAACTGGGAGTTAGAGACCGACGGGTGCTGGCCAGAGAAATTCGGAAGAACCGCACCAAATCGATAGGCCACATCCGCGAGGAGTTTCAACAGGCATCCGGGAGTGTTCCTTCGATGAATGCCATCCGTAAGGAAGCCCATTTGCTCGGTTATCATGGACGTGCTGCCGCCCACAAGCTTTTGATCACCAAGTCCAAATTCGCTGTTCGGCTAACGTGGTGCAAAGAACGTCGACAGTGGACCGTTGAACAGTGGAAACAAGTTCTCTGGAGCGACGAATCAAGGTTCACTCTCTACCGTTCGGATGACAGGGTCTGGGTTTGGCGTCTGCCTGGAGAACGCCTCCTGCCGGAATGTATTGTGCCAACTGCGAAGTTCGGCGGCGGTGGAATTATGCTATGGGGGTGTTTCTCCTGGTATGGCACGGGACCCTTGGTCGCAATTCCTGGTAGACTCAACGCCGAGACCTACTGCACGATTTTGGATGACCATGCGCTTCCCACGTTGTGGCAGTTTTACGGGGTGGACCCATGTTACTTTCAGGATGACAGTGCCACCTGTCATGTTGCGATGTCCACCATGGCTTGGTATGGTGGCAATGGGGTTAATCAAATGGACTGACCTGCGCAGAGCCCGGACTTTAACCCTATCGAGCACCTGTGGGACGAGTTGGAGCGTCGACGTAAGGGGTGCCCCCACCGTCCGAAATCGGTGAAGGAACTGACCTGTCTTCTCCAAGCCGAGTGGAAGAAAATACCGCTAGCCGTCGTACAACGCCTGGTTGAGAGTATGCCCCGGAGGGTCGCAGCTGTAATCGCCGCTCGTGGAGGCTCCACCAACTTTTGAAGGTGAATAAACTTCGTTTTCGTTTGCTATCACAGGTGTCCAATTACTTGTTGGTAGATAGTGTATTTGAGAAACATGAAGTGGGAAGTATATTTCGGGAACGATTTAAACCTCACTCTTAACAATCTCACCCAGTCATCATAAATATATTACGTAGGTGGCCCCTAGGCAGTTACGTTTGTGAGATAAGAGTACTATACAATACTTATTAATACATATCAAGCTGAATTTTCATACTTATTGTATTGTATCTTGAATAACGAGTGATTGATCTCGTATTTACTGCAGTTATAAACCATCCAAAGACATAATTTCTCTTGTCGTTGAATGCGTACAATCGGCATTTCTGCACCAAAGCATATTTCCCTTGGAACGCTTTTTTTATTCTCGAACTCCGATAAAAGGGATTATTCACCTTTGATAATGCTAATAAGATGGTGATGTTTTCGTGTCAGAGCCTACTTAGGTGTCGTAATTGCATTATTAGACATTGTGTAGTAATAAGCAAACCATCCCTTACACTGACAACGCTGCACCGCCATCCATTGTTCTAACATGCCATTGAGTCCACTCTTGGCCTTGTTGTTCAACTGATAGTGACAAGCGGCTATGCATGACAAAGTAAAGAGAAACACGGCAGCTACATGATTTGTATACGTAATAAGATCCCAAGTACCTAATTATGTGAAGTATTTTCATACGTTATGCAGTAGTAAAATACAGTTGAGTGCTGATCGGATGAGTCAATTTTATGCCAATTATTAGCCATCACTCTTACGGCAAGGCGCTGTTACATCTAAGGTCGCCCACTCCTATGTAGTTTCAATTTCTAAATAATTTTTTGTCCATTTCCCCCTTCATCAAAGACCAGCTGTGGTTCTTTTACCAGTGCACAAACGTCTAGTAGTTGTACGCGCAAAGTAAAAAATAAATTCAAACCAGTAATAGAACCACTAAACATTGCTTCGCACGAATTTTTTTTCATGTAATGAATCTACTGGAAGCAGCAATAATTGTAAACGACATTAAAGTATCGAAATATCTCGTTTACCAAAAAAACAAAATATTGCGAGACACTGTTGAATATTTTGATTACTATTTCGAAGAAAGTTTGAGTAAATATGATTTTTTTTTTAATTCCTGGGTTTAACTACTCCCATGAGAGTCTAACGCTATTAGGTTTTGCCCTCCCTGATTTAGGGGTCACTGTTTCCCTGGGAGCGAACGAAGCGCCCATGGTTCATCCGAGACACTGGCAGGGCCGAATTAAGACTCGTGGGCCCCTAGGCTAAGACATCTGAGTGCGCCTCCAAAGAACTTATGACGTAGAACCATTTGTGACGTACTACAGAGGTGAAAACATGTGTCAAGACGACAAATTCGCAGCGAGACATTCTGTCCGCGTAGCTCAGTTAGGAGAGCGACTTATTCGGGAGTGAGGGGACACGGTTTTGATGCTCGTCGCGGACGAACGTGTGTTTTCACATTGGCGCCCGATTATAGAAAATGGATCAACTGGCCGATGGGTTCTTGAAAAATAAATGTGTGATGTTTGTTCCACACATTGTTTGGAATTAACGAAGAATTCCTACTTCGTTTCAAAGACAATAAAATAAGAGGGAGATGATGTGACGTACTACAGAGGTGAAAACATGTGCCAAGACGACAAATCTGCAGAGAGACATTCTGTCCGCGTAGCTCAGTTGGGAGAGAGACTTACTCCGGAGTAAGGGGACACGAGTTCAATGTCCGTCGCGGGCAAACTTGTGTTTTCACACATTATTGAAGTCAGTTAAACCACGAAACTGTAGCATAGTACATTATTCAAATTAATAAGTTATCTGCAGAGTTTTCCTAAAACGTCATATTTTCCATTGTTCTCACAAGTAACGTGAGTTAAACGCTTAAGATTCCTAGATTTTGTCTTGGAATGTTTTATAATTTAGCATTGTATACTTTTCTTGGCGCCTCATTTTTATTATGCAATGTGAAGCCAGTAGATTTCGCCAATTGACGGTTCCAAGTGAAAACGGGGAGGTGTATGTGGATGGCTGTAAAAAAGCTGAAACTGTCTCGCCGACCCCGCTGTACACATCGAGATGGAACGTTTACCCTTAGTGAGTCATTGCCTGGAATCTGCTTGTCTTGTAGCCACTTTTTGTGATCGTACGAGACAAAACTAAAATTATTTTACACTTCTCTCTCTATATAAATATATAGGCTGTGTAACAGCATGCCTTCTGGGCCCTTGGTAATGGTCGGCTGCTAGGCTATAGCACCGGTAGACCCCTCCCCTCCCTTCAATTCAATCCTGGCCACTGGCCCGTAGTAGAGAGGGAGGCTTTGTCAAAGACCCGCGCCTGTAGATACTTAAAGAAAACTACTTTAACTGCAGAATACTGTTCTGAATGGAAACATTATTCATCACCTCCTAAAGTTAACTAACAGTTAACCAAACGCTCATGCCGCTCCGGTGGCCGAATACTTACAAGGGTTTCTTACTTATCGTCCGAGCCTGCGCTGGGCTCGAACCTTGGATGTGACGTTTGTGGTATGTCTGTATTGCCGTGCTAGCTTTCTTCCCTACTTGGAACTAGTGTACCCGAGTTTCCTTTGGGGAGGGGGGTCAAATCGACTGGCTATAAGCAGTCGCCTGTCTCTAATTGAGGACCACTGGTTCCAGGGAAGGGTGAGAGGCAGTGCCGTAAGACAAACACAACATCCATGTCTCATCGGATTTCGAACCCGGATCCATCTTGGATGAATTGTCAGCAGCCAGCGCTTAGACCACTGCGACACCGAAGCGGGAACGGGCGCCTGTCTATAGCAGTTAGAGCTTCCCACTGTGGTCGTTCGGAACCCTCTTCCTCCCCGAGAAAAAAAAAACCGCTTACCTCAAATGATTTGCAAAACATACTATTTAGTACAAATTTTGAAGATGACAATCCGATTTTTTGCGTAAATGGGAAAAGGATGGTAAGTCAGATAATATCCGAAAACTTGAAAATTTTAATCGTCCTGGAGCGGGACTGGAATCCGCGTCTCCCAGATAGCGCCCGGGTATGCTAACCACTACACCACCCAGAACGACCAAGTTTCAAGTTTCCGATCAATTTGAATATAACCATCACAATATTCGCTAGTCGAAGCAACCGGCATTCATGTTTAGCGAATGTGGAGGTTAAGAAGAATCTTATCCCTTGTTTGCCCGGAGAAGCAGATAAATCATGAAAGAAATACTGGATTACGCCATATAATACAAATTTTGAAGATGGCAATCCGATTTTTGGCGTAAATGTGACAAGGCTGGTAAGTCAGATAATATCCAATAACTTGAAAATTTTCATCGTCTTGGAGCGGGACTCGAATACGCGTCTCC
The DNA here is from genome assembly GCA_039090855.1 of Macrothele yani. Taxonomy (NCBI): domain Eukaryota; kingdom Metazoa; phylum Arthropoda; class Arachnida; order Araneae; family Macrothelidae; genus Macrothele; species Macrothele yani. Next base: position 95,586,397 of record CM077007.1, on the reverse strand, counting down.
CAGATAGCGCCCGGGTGTGCGCACATTTAGATAGCGCACATTTTCGCCAAAAATCGGATTGTCATCTTCAAAATTTTTATTATATGCGGTAATCCCGTATTTCTTTCATGATTTATCTGCTTCTCCGGGCAATCACGGGATAAGATTCTTAAACTCCAGATTCGCTAAATATGAATGCCGGTTGCTTCGACTAGCAGATCCTGTGATGGTTATATTCAAATTGATGGGAAACTTGAAACTTAGTCGTTCTGGGTGGTGTAGTGGGTAGCATACCCGGGCGCAATCTGGGAGACGCGGGTTCGAGTCCCGCACCAGGATGATGAACATTTTCAAGTTTTCGGATATTATCTGACTTACCATCCTTGTCCCATCTACGCCAAAAATCGGATTGTCATCTTCAAAATTTGTATTATATGGCGTAATCCCGTATTTCTTTCATGACATACTATTTAGAATTGAGCGTTTTCGGTTTTCACTAAGCTTTGTCAGAATTTTCCTTTTAGAACAGATTTATTTATCGAATATATAAAATCTGCCTCTAGAATGAAAATTTGAGTTTGGTTATTATTCTTTACTTTTTGAGATGAAAATTTACAGCTTTTTGTTAATAGATATTTCTGTAGTTATACAAATGAATTTATTTCTTTTCTGTTTGTTTGGGATTTAACGAATACTGTGAGCAACCCGATGAGCTATAAACAGTTGCCCATTCCTAATTTGGGGCCACCACTAGGAAAGGCAGAGAGCCGTAAGATAAGCACACCACACATGCCTCATCGGGATCCGAATCCAGACACATCTCGGACGAATGATCATATGCTAGCGCTTAGACCATTGCGCCATCGGGGCGGCGTACGTTTAATTCATTCATCACCGGCTTTTACACACACACACACACACACACACGGTGTTAGACAAGGTGACACCGTATCTCCCAAACTCTAATCCCACATTATAAAATGTCTTTTAGTTGTTGAGCTGGGAAAACAAGGGGATAAAAACTTAATGGAGATTATTTAACTCATCTTCGCGTTTTGTTGATAATATAGTCATTTTCGCAACTACCCTTTCAGAGCTGCAGAGTATGATCCAGGAACTTGCTGACAAGAGCAAAAAAAGGGGATTAAAACCTAATTTTCAGAAAAAATGATGTACAATGATTTTAAAAGAGATGAATATCTATCGATTGACAAGAAAAGGCTGGAGATAACCGAAACCGACATTTACCTATGACAGCAGATATCAAGCAAAGGACACATTGATAAATTAATCGGCGATTAAAACTTGTTTGGAGAGCTTTTGGAAGAAACAATACAATCTTTAAAAGCAATATTCGATAAAAAGAAATGTGTTTAATCAATGCATCCTTCCAGTGCTTACATACGGAGCAAAGACGTGGACCTTAACTAAAAGAGACATACAAAGTAGATGTCTCTACGGGTCCGATCGGGCTGCCCCCCCCCTCACCGAGCCCGTCCCAGCCCGCGGACCACGTCGGGCCTTTTTTAGTTTAGAGAACAAAGAACGGGCCGAGCCGGGCCGGGCCAAGTCGACCCATCTTTTTATTGCAATGGTAAAAAGAAAAAGTCGTGTTCCCCGATTTCCTGGTGTGTTTAACTGTTTCGCTGGCTTTACTTACTTCCATGACATAGCCCAGGGCGTAATCAGAAAAGCAAGGAGAGACACTTACAGTGATTTTACCAATTTGTTGGTATTAAGATGGTAAAACCATTTTAGGGCTTGTTGACAACAAAAAGATTTGACCCCGAGAGAGTGTGGGAGTTGGGTAGAGTGGGGGGCGAAGGGTGTCTGCAGTGCGGTGTGTGTGTGTGTGTGAGAGAGAGAGAGAGAGAGAGAAAGAGTGAGACGACGTCGATTTTTTTCTCCTATCCCTAATCTGTATGGGGATTGACTTTTGTAGTGTTACCTATTACTAGTTCAGAGAAAGGGAGATTCTAAACGCGCTTAGTCTTCCTCTTTCTCTCTTTTTGAAGGTTATATTTTCAAATAATTGTCAAAGTTCAGTTAATATTTTAGGCTTACATTCAATTAAATATTTTCAATACTATCTCATTTCATTATTCAATTTTCACATTTTAATAAAATACAATAGAAAGACAAAATAATACCAAATGGTACATCACGGGCCGGTCCTAAATGAGAGTTACAATTGACCGGCCGGGCCTTAAACGCACCGGCTTTGGCCCGGCCGGGCTCACCAAATTAGGCCCGTGCTGACCTCTAATACGTACAAAGACTGCAGACAACTGAAATAGGTATGGATAGACGCATGCTTGGTGTAACCAGGAGAGATAAGAAGCGAAACTCGTGGATCAGGAAAATGACATGAATAGAAGACATCATGATCAGAGTAAAATCCAAGAAATGGCAATGAGCTGGACATTTTGCCAGGAAAACGGACCAACGATAGACAACCGGAGTTTTAGACTGGATACCAACGGACTGGAAGAAGCCCCAGAAGAAGATCACATGGGAGATGGATGGATGACACTCGAAAGCATGCCAGAATGACATGGAGGAGTCTGGCTCAAGACAGACCGTTGTGGAAGAAACTTTGGGAGTCATTCATTCAGCAGTAGATTGATAATGTTTGACAATAACGATATACAGGGGGTAGACAACGAAACTAAAACACATGGGTTTAGGACACAACAATTTATTAGTACGGTGTAGAGCCTCCTTTGGAGGCCAATACAACTGCAATTCGTCGTGGGAAGGACCTTTTCAAGTTCTGTACAGTGGCCATGATGTGAAGCCATTCCTTTTGCAGAAAAGTAGCTAGTTTACGACGTGACGCTGGTGGATAAAAACGTTTCCTGACTCGCTCCTCCAGAACACCCCAGAGTGGCTCAATAATGTTCAAGTCGGGTGACTGTGCAGACCATGACAGATGTTCAACCTCACTTTCATACTCAGTAAACCACTCTTCCACCAGTTTGGCTCTGTATATCGGTGCGTTATCATCATGATACGCGGTACCACCATCAGGGTACAATGTTTGAAGCATTGGGTGCACCTGGTGCTCCAGAATCGTCCAATAGTCCTTGGCAGTGATGTGCTCCTCAAGAACAATCAGCAGGCCGAGAGACTGCCACGATATTGCGTCCCAAACCATCGCCAATCCACCTCTATGCTTCCCTGGCTGTGGGCAATGAACAGTACCCGTGGTAAGCCTGTGAGGGATATCTCCACATGTGAACTCTCCTGGTTGTGGAAAATACAGTGAAGGACGATTCATCGGAGAACAATTCACGTTGTCCAACGTCCACGATTTGCGCTGCTGGCACCATCGCAACCGACGTTTGGCATTCTCACTGGTAATCCAGGGTTTGGAGATAGCAACACGACCGTGAGTGTTGTCCCGGTGAATCTCTTGACGAACAGTTTTGCTGGAAACAGGTGATTCGCGGTGGGTATTCAACTCTGCGGTGAGTTGGCAAGCTGTGGTTTGTTTTATGCTTTTTGGCTACCATCAGTGTTAGCACCCGGAAGTCCCTGCCAAATAGCTTTCACTTACCTCGACAGTTACTCCTATTGGATGTGGTTCTTCCCTCTTTCTGGTATGCCGACATGACCCTGGATACAGTGGATCGCGATATTCCACAAAGACTTGCTGTCTTGGACACATATGCGCCGGAGAGACGCGCACCAACAATGTCCTCTTTGAAACTCGGATATGTCTCCCATTATGTTGTGTGGATCGCACTTTTTGACGTCCAGTTGAGTTACTGCTCAGCTAATGCAATGTTCACACTCTGCTCTCGTTGCTCGACTGTGAAACAGATGCAAGCTGGCCAACAGGTTGCGCGTACAACGGCGTGACATTAGGGGTGCTATTTGCGCAGGTGTTTCAGTTTCATCGTCCTCCTCCTGTGTAATGTATATATACAGAAAATGTATAAAGCACATTTACTGTAAACCTCATGCAGCCAGCAGGTTTTTGCAGCCAATTAGAGACTGGCATCCCCACGGCCTCAACTAATTTCTGTACATTAGTTTATCGTATGTTTCGGCGCTTTGTGGCCAAATACGGAACTTCAGCCAGTTTTCTTCGAAACACACATTTTCTGGTTACTAAGTTATTATTATTATTTTTTTTTACTTTTAATACATGTAGATCTTGCTAAAATTCTTCATTCTCTTTATGACAATTCAGAAAGCTGTTCATGACCCTGTTTATGGCCTTCTGTTTAAGTTTGATTTCTGAAAGGCAGTAAAAAAAATAAAATCAACAGAACTGGAGTACATTATTCCCGAGGCTTCGCACTCGACGAAGCAATATAGCGATACAAGAGCAGTGTGTTAATCGGGATACAGAAACTGTCTTCAAATAGATCCTCGAGAGTGATGCCCAGAAGTTGTTGAAATCACAGAAAGAAGAGTTACCTAATGAAGATTGAATACGGTTGCATCTAGAAATTGGATTAGTTTCTAAGGGACCCCTGGCCTTAGACGATCAAATCTTTAAAAAAGAGAATTAAAAAAAGAACAACAACAATCTATCAGTGGAAACAATTTTCAAAACAAAACAAACTGCAGAAAAATAACAAAACGACCATGATTTTTTTATGCTTTCCAACCATAGGTTGAAGAAGCGTATATGCTCCAGCTTTGTCCGTCTGTCCGCACGATACCTCGTGTAAAAATGGTTCGATTTCGATGAAATTTTGGCATGTGGTAGGCGACAACCTGGGAACGAACCGTAATGAAAATGGGACAAATGGGGTCAAAAATTACGACATAGGAGCGAGATCCATTCCATTGCTCTTGTGCGTCATAATTTGCGTAAATATGGTTCAATTTCGATGAAATTTTAGTATAGGGCAGATGACCACCTGGGGACAAACCCTGTTAAAAAAAGGTAAAGTGGGGTCAAAGGTCAGGACATAGCAGCGGGATGCATTCCATTGCCCTTATGCGTCATAACTTGCGTAAATATGGTTCGATTTCGATGAAATTTTAGTAAGTCGTAGGGGACCACCTGGGAATGAACCCTATTGAAAATGGGTGAAGTGGGGTCAAAGGTCAAGACATAGGAGCGGGATGCACAATGCGTCATAACGTGCGTAAGAATTTTTCAATTTCGATGAAATTTCAGTATGTGGTAGGGGACCACTGGGGACGAACCCTATTGAAAATGGAAGAAATGGGGTCAAAGGTCAGGACATAGAATCGGGATTCATTCCATCGCCCTTATCCCAAACTATTAAAGCAGCAATTCTTGTATGTATATAAATTTTATTTTGAAAACGGCTCTAAGGATTTTGATGAAAGTCGTTAACTTACAGTTTTCTGGTACTAGAAATCGATTTAGCTTGATCTCGACTTTAGGAAAATTTGTTTAGTGGGTTAAATAACCACCCCGAATTATCACGTTTTTAGTGTCATGACGTCGTCCCATTAATGTTACCTATGCTTAAAAATTTTATGACGTCACACTCTCGCGATTGAGATGTTGTCGCGCGGTCACGCCATCTGTCTCATTACGTCACGCGTTGTGTGTGGTTCCTATTAAAGTTTTATGACGTCACACTCTTGCGAGCAAATGGTCGCGGGTCCCATCTGCCTCATTACGTCACGCGTAGTGTGCGTAAGTCCGTCCGCACGATAACTCGCGTAAAAATCGTTCTATTTCGATGAAATTTTAGTATGTGGTGGGGGAACACCTAGGAAGGAAACCCTATTGAAAGTAAACGAAATGGGGTTAAAGGTCAGGACATAGGAGTGGGATCCATTCCACTGTTCTTATGCGTCATAACTAACGTAAAAAAAGGTTCGATTTCGATTAAATTTCAGTATGTGGTAGGGGATCACCTGGGGACAAACCCTATTGAAAATGGGCGAAATGTGGTCAACGGTCAGGACATAGGAGCGGAATCACTTCCATCGCCATTATGCGTCATAACTTACGTAAACGTGCTTCGATTTGGATGAAATGTTAGTATGTTGTAGGGTCCTGCCTGGGGACAAATCCTATTGAAAATGGGCGAAATGGGGTCAAAGGTTAGGACACAGGAGCGGGATATATTCCATGAGTTATGCATCATTACGTAAGTTATGTATCATAACTTACGTAAAAATTCTTCAATTGCGACAAAACTTTATCATGTTATTTTGGAGGTATACTGAACCGGTTCTGTTGAATATCATCGAAATGGAATCGAAGGTCAGGGCACAGGACCGAGATTTATTCCACAGCCATTATCCTCATAACTTGAGTGATAATTTGAGTAATGATTTCTGGTAGGTTGGAAAGCGTATCATAATCAATGCATTGCATGATTTTACTAACTTGTTTCACCTAAATGTCAAAATCACCATGCGGTTTGTAGAGGGATAATATCTTATTACACTCTCCTGCTGAAGGTTTGAGGCACTTGAAATCATAGGTAAAATATTTCTTTATACGTTTCCTTCCAATATGTCTTTTGAATTAGTAAAAAGACATTTTTCTTTATTCCACTTTAAAATCGGAAACAGCTGAACGAGTGTAAAAATAGATTTTGGATGTAAATATTTCTAGTCGTTACAGTTCATCCTTAATATTATCCGAAAGGTGAAAGGACAGATTGGTATTCCCAGCTGTCTCCGACAAAATTCCAGTGTTATCCTCTTCAAACGACATATTCACAGTCCATGATATGTGGCACAACATACAGTCTTGTCGCGTCAAAGCGTCCATTGTCCGATTCTGTAAAACAGCTATGGCATAGGACTTATGAAGCAGAAGCCATGGTGTCATACAGCGATATCAATGACAATAGTCTGTGTAGCGAGAAACATGCCAACAACATGGCGTCTCCTACCTACAATTTTCATATCTGAGACAATCACAAGTAGGTAACATGATTTCTCTACACCCAAAGACATCATCAGACCAGAAGAGCTTATGGAAAGATTCTCCGATCCTTATTTAATTTAGCGTTAGTGAATTCTAGGAACAAAAAGAGAACTCGTATTGAAAAAGAAATGTAACATAAATACTTCACCTGAGACTTATGCTCTGGTCTTCACTTCAAAGGGTTTGATTCGTACTCGCTCAAACATAAGTTGAGGCCTTCTGTAAAATAAATGCCAAATTATTCTGTACGTGAATTGCGCGGTTATTTATTTTGAAAAAAGTTATTAGAAGGCATTAATAAAAAATATCAAGAAGGATTTTAAATGCATGCTAATATCTTAACTAGGGCTGTTTTTCAGCCGGTATGCGCAGGTACGCGTACCCGTAATCATTTGAATGCTGTCTGTAAGCAGCAGAAAGGTAGCACGGCAGGCAATCCTACGCTAATCGAGCCAATCAAAGCGTCGTACGGCTCTGGCAAGACGTAAATCCCGTCGTCGACCAGAAATTACCACCAGTCCTGGTAGTTCTTATAAACATAATGCACAGCATACCAATTTTTACAAGCGAGTGTGAACGTGGTTTCTCGCAAATAAATTTGATTCTAACAGCAATAAGGGCATCAATAGACCTGAAGGCTTAGTTCACTGATGTTCATTAAGCTGGTCGGTTCGCCTTTACGTGTCTTTCGACTTTTACCTTACGTAAATTCCTGGTTTCTGAAAAGTAGACATCTGGCAACTGACACTAAGAGCAAGGCACGGACCCGTGAAAATGGCAGTAACAATGCATTGAAGGCTTTTTTGGAATCTGCTTTGATATAAGGTATTCATATTTGTCATTATTTTTATTAAATAATTTAGATTTATTAATAATTTTAATATTTTTTTTTATTGTTTATACTGCACCGGTGACAATGGAGCTGTGCAAGAGGATGGGACGAGGGCGTACCGGTAAACTTTGTTTTAGAAAAAAAAGCAGTTGTCTTTTTTTTAGTGGGGGGAGTGTTTAACGACCACCGTGAGTAACTCAATGGGCTATAAGCAGTCGCCCGTCCCTAATTTAGGGCAGCTGACTCCAGGGAAGGGAGAGAGCCAATGCCATAAGACACAACATCCATGCCTCACCGGGATTCGAACCCGCACCCAACGCGGATGAATGATCACAAGCTAGAGCTAAGACCACTGCGCCGCCAGAGCGGCAGTGGTCTTAACCCATGTAAATATACACTGAGATTCCAGTTTCAGGCGGGTGAATGGCTAACCTACAAGTAGCATTCTCTTAGGCGGCGCAGTTACTAATATACACTGTGATGTCAGTTTTTTTGCTACACTTAACTAGTAGCGTGTTGCACCGCTCTTGGGCTGCACAACAGCCCACATTTTTTTGGCAATGGAACATACCAGATGTTGGAAGCGTCATGCACAAAGGCTGTACCACGCGGAAATGATCGAGTCTCGCATTTGCTGCAAACTGGATGGAGGCACAGTTTTGCAGCAAACAGCCCATTCTACCTCATCACAAAGTTGCTCCATAGATTCGCATTGATGAATTAAATAAGATTCAATCTTTAACCAGGGAGTTTAGATTCCCGGCCTCTCTCTTTCACAGGTTACTCAGTAAGTTTTCTAAACTACGATTTACCACCTTGGTTTCTGAAGCTCCTCTGGCTAAATTTGTTGGTAAATTGGATTTTATTCCACATATTGTTCCTTACTTGAAAAAAGTTTGTCAACGACATAATTTATCCTTTGGAATCTGTACCCGAAATATCTTCTCACTAGTTCGTAGAGACCGTGATAAAGTCAATATGTTTAACAACCGGGAGTCTACTCCATACCTCTGACCTCAGAAGACCCAAACTGTGACTCAAAGGCTTACATCGATTCGACACTTCGATCGTTAAATAAAGGACTGAAAGATCACCAATATGCTCTACGTAGTGGAAACGTCGCCGCAGCCCTCACTACTGCAGTCAACCAGGAAGGCTACAAACCGGACTAGCAAAATGCTTAAGTTTTAAACTCCTCTGTTAACAAGAATACAATTTTTCTCTCTGAAAGCCTGTTTATTTTTCAATATTACGATGTCTGTTGCAATACGGACTTTCCGACTTTAGTCCCAAGACTCTGGAGAAAGATGGTCGCTCCCCCCATGACACAGCTAGAGGGTGAGACTCTTACTTGAACATGTTCAGTATATGTTTTTGGACTTTAATTACTCCTTTTTCTCTTGATGTAAATGGCATCACTTGTATAATTTTATGACGTATATCACCTAAGTCACGAATACTATAGTATATAGTCGCTGCCTCTGTGTGTTCCTGGGCTTTTGGGCTTGAAAATGGGGCCATGTGAGCCCCGAAAGTGCTTGCCATGTAAATAGGTTTTTAAAATTGTAAATAAATTGAGTTGTATTCGGCGGTTTTAAGGATTTGTTTAACTTATCGTACTACAGACAGCAAACGTGTGTTCCTCTTTTCATCTATTAAGTACGAAATCTTCATATTCAGAATTGCTTCATAGTGTCTAAATCCGGGAATTGTACAGACCTCTGAAGCAAGGAAAACTCGTTAGCATGTTCCTGGAACCATTCGTCGACGATATGAGCTGTGTGATCGAGTGCATTATTCTTCTGGACGTGTCCATTTGTTTGAGGAAAAATCTTAGAAATAAAAGGATGAATTTGGTCTGCAACGATGTTCAAGTGCGCCGTGGCTCTAGATGTCCTTCGATGAGTGTAGGGGGCCGTAATGTGCTCCAGAAGAACATTCCCCAGACCGCCACATCTCCGCTATCCACCGGTAGTATTGATACGTGAAAAGATGGCACCATGGCATTGCGCCAAATTCGAATCCCGCACGATGCAGAAGAAACCTTGATTCGTCTGTCCAGGAGGTGTTTTTCAGTCCAGTGTCGGTGTCCCGCGTTCCAGACTGGTGAGAATCGTCAGAGCACCGACACTTTCCTCGCGGTCCAGTGTCTGTCCTCTCGCTCCCACCGGAGACCTGCTTTTGTGTTCGGTGCTCACAATATCGACACTTGACATGGTCGTCTGCTGTTGTAGCCCGTTCACGACATGATTAGATATGCGGTGCGTTCGTAGATGAACTTCGAAACATCGATGTTGAATTCTGCTGTGATTTTCGGGGTTGTGTCCGGTCCATTTGCTTGCACGATTCTCCCTTTGAATCTTCTAATCTACCAGCTGCTTTGTTTCATTGGATCCCCCGATTGCTGGGAGTTTTCTTCTGTAAACAGTTGTTTTCATAGGATCCCCGATTGCTGGGAGTTTTATTCTGTAAACAGTTGTTTTCATAGGATCCCCGATTGCTGGCAGTTTTATTCTGTAAACAGTTGTTATCACAGGATCGCCGACTGCTGGGAGTTTTCTTCTGTAAACAGTTGTTTTCACAGGATAGCCGATTGCTGGGAGTTATATTCTGTAAACAGTTGTTTTCACAGGATCGCCGATTGCTGGGAGTTTTATTCTGTAAACAGTTGTTATCACAGGATCGCCGATTGCTGGGAGTTTTATTCTGTAAACAGTTGTTATCACAGGATCGCCGATTGCCCGGAGTTTTATTCTGTAAGCAGTTGCTACGGTTGTGAATGAAAAGCGCAGAAGGTCGGTCGTTTGGGAGGCGCTTGACCGGAAATTTCTAGCGCAAAATATCATGCTACATTCAAAGTCGCTCAGATCATTCATTTTGCCCATTCCGTCCCTCAGGCGAACGATACCTGGTGCTCAACGATCTGGTCTACTTGATTTATACTGTAAACCGAGATCACGTGACGTCTTATATGTTGGAGTGAGCTACTTATGTGATCAGGTTCAGATGCACCTAGTTAGCTCGCATCTCAGTTTAGAAGTAGCATTGTCATAGGCAGTGCAATGGCTGTTGTGGGAATCGAGAGATTTTCATTTAATTTCTGATTTCGCACACACAATATTTAGAGTTTCTGCGTATGGAATTAATGAAGCATCATTGTGTGTGAGATCACAAGCAATTTTGCTTCTGGCATACTGATTCGTTTGCAGAGTTTGGGACGTGAAAGTTGTAGTTTTGTTTTGAGCAACAACGGACTACTATTTAATCAAAAAAGTGTTAATCGCCGTAGATAGGTACTCATTTATACGTTTGTAGCTTTACTTAGTGTAATATAGCCTATTTTCCTTGTTCCGAACATTAAATCTCGCAGCTTCTGCTTCGACGTCAAACGGAATGGCGTTGCCACTATGACATCATGGCATTTGTTTGTGGTGTCCTGAGCAGCAGTGTCCGACAAGTCTGGGTGATAGAGCAATCTCCACTTTGTTGCGTCATTAATCACTTTCATCGCTTTACAGAACTTCGCTGCGATCGCTTAAATGTTTCTCTGGCTATTCAGCTTTTCACCGGCAAATGATGATCTTTATTCTGTCTGATACTTTCCATTGGAAGAGTTCAGAACTATAAGAATTTTTTTCGTTGCTTTGTTTTTATAATTTTTTTTTGTTCGGCACGAAAAATCTTTTATTCTGATTTTGTCAAAATCGGTAAGTTATTCCCTCCACGAGTAATAATTTGGTATGCTCGTGAACCTCAAGGATTTGATGTATGTTTCATGCATCTCGAAATGGACGTGACAATCTATTAATGTTTCTTAATCGTTTTTTTAACAAACGGGGAATTAACGCTCTCCATAATTTCATTCATTGGTTGATTTTATACGGAATAAGGATATGTGAAACATCATCATCAGTACATAGGGAACTTATTTTGTACTGTATCCCATGTAGTCACCCTTAAAAAAAACTTGAAAATTACATGTCTCTGCAACCAGGGCCAGATTAAGGCTTTAGTGGGCCCCTAGGTTAAGACATTTGCGTGGGCCCCTTGGCTAAGATATCTCAGTGGGCCTCCATAGAACTTATGACCGGGAATCATTATAAAGACTGATAAAGCACGAAACTATACGCTTCTGATAATACGTAGTGCATTCTTCAAACTAATAAATTATCTCCAGAGTTTTCATAATAATTGTTCTCATAAGAACATGAGTTAAAAGCTTAAGATTCCTAGATTTCGTCTTAGATTTTCTAACGATTTAGCATTGTATACTTTTTCTTAGCGCATCTTTTTTTGTTACGCAATATGAAGCCACAAGGAATTTCGACCACTAACGGTTCCAAATGCAAATTGGGAATTGTGGGCAGATGATAGTGGAAAAGCTGAACTATCACACTGATCCCACTGTACACAGCGACATTGAAACCTTTACCTTGGTGAGTTACTGCCTTGAAATCTGTTCGTCTTCACGCCTCTGTTTCAGACCAAGTGGAAATCATACGAGACAAAACTAAAACTATTTTATAAATTTCTACACCGATGAACGATTACACTATGACCAACTACCCAACTTGGTCCGCAACGCTGTTCAGTTACCTGACAGCTGCTAGGGATTGTGCTATTGGGAAAATGGAGTCTAAAGTGTTGCAAGAAAGCATCGCGCACAGCACAACACCGCCGCCGCCGGCCTATTTCCGCCCAACAGTGCATACAGGTGCCATAGCCTCCGTTGGAAATCGGCGTATCCGCGCTCGGCCATCTACGCGATGCACCAGGAATCTTGATTCGTTAGATGTGGCCACTTTCTTCCAATCATCCACGGTCCAAACTCGATGATCTTGGACCTATTTCATGCGTTGTTGGTGATGACGTGCAGTGAGCACGGGGACCCGGCTGGATCTTTGGCTACGCAGGCCCATGCGCAGAAGGCTGCGATGAACTGTGTGCTGTGACACATCGCCCTGATCACCACTGTGGTAGCTGCGGATGATTTGTCGCAGTGTGGCCCTGCGGTCTCTGTGAACAATGCACGACAGTATCCGCTCCCCCTAGTATCAGTGAGCTGCGGGCGACACACGGCTGGACTACGGTTTGTCGTTTGGCCATCTGTGCACCACTTTTGATACGTACTCACTACAGCGGCACGTGAACAACCCACAAGCCGCGCTGTTTTCGAGATCGTAGTTCCGAGGCGCCGTGCAATCACAATTTGTCATTTATCAAACTCCGATAAATCGGCAGCTTTTCCCATTCTGACTCCGAACACTTTACTAACCAGAAGCTGGTCCTCGGGTTGTATATATACCGCTCTGTGAATTTCATCCGCGCCATCGTTCTGTCTCCAGGCGAGCTCATTTCTTTAGGCTGGGGGCGTTCATAATGGAATGATTCATCAATGTATATCTATCTATCTATCATGTGCCCAGGCATGCCTCCTGGGCCCTTGGTAAAGGTGGGTTCAAGTCTATAGCTCCTATTGACCACTCCCCCACCCCCTCCCCTTAATTCGGACCTGCGTGGAGAGTCGGCATCTCCCGATTTCTATCGTTACGCCACCAGGATAAAAATGCTCCAATTTCGTTGTAATTTACACGTGTGCACTGAAGTTGTTCATATTCGTAAACTATATATATCTACATAGCTTCAGTTGTTTGGAACTTCATTGCCCTTCACATGTTCGCTACTTGAGGCACTTCTGGAAAATTGTTCATATTCGTACGCTGCATTTGCTTGACTTCAGTTGCTTTGAACTTTGTTGCTCGGCGTAGTGTAACGGTAGCTTGCTTAAACGTAATGTAATTCTCGAGTTCTATAAAGGTTAGCTTCGTGGGACAGTATAAAATATGGCGTCTATATGGTGATAAGGATATTCGTAGGATTCACTTTCTGTTGAGCCTTTGTGTATATGAAAGTTTTCTTGAATTTCCGTTGTTTCATGACGACCATCGGGAAAGCCCGGTCTGTTTTCAACCGATCCTTGTCCAAAACAAGCCAGCTCCGCCATTTTGTACTCTATTGCGCTTGCCCTAGCGCTGTTGTCTTTAATATATATGACTTTGCTCACATTCACATCGCGTGGAACGCGATATTTGCGTACTTGTGGTGCTAGTGACAGTTTTCCTTTCAATTTTTCATAACAAATTGGCGAGAGAATTTTGTTTTTCGTGCTATAACGACAACCCTGAGCAATTCTAGGGCCTATACGCAGCCGCGCGTCCTTAATTTGGACCCACTGGCTGCAGGGAAGGAAAAGAGCCAGAGCTATAAAACAGCTCTGGCTCTTTTCATTTTTTCATCCGCGACTCAAAGTCGGACCACTTGCCAGAAACTTACGCCACCGACCACTCGACTACCGCGGTGGCTAGGGCGGATCCAGAATACATATAAATAAGTGTGAGGCTATTAAAATGCAACTTCATACAGAAACAAAATTATGATATGGTAAAATAACCAATGCACGGCATTTTTATAAAAATCAATTTTTTCACATAGAGTTTGTTTGTAGCTATTATATCTTTCTTGTATCCGCAACTATGGGGTGGAGGCCTGGGATTGAATGTAGCTCGTTCAAAAAGTAACGAGATTGACATCATAGCGCAAAAAAAAAAAAAAAACATGCAGAAAAAATATGCAGCTGCACGTGTCGGAACATCTACAAGGTCAGTCACGTGACGATGCATCGTTATAGCGCTCTGCTTGTTCATTCTTGTATTACACAGCGTAAAGTTCAGAAGTGTTTCTGTATGTCAGTACGGATTTAAAACTAAAGCAAACAGCAGCTACAAAATTTTGTGCGCGTCTGAAAAAAAAAAAAACAACAACCCGGGAACGCACGACATTAATAAAACATCCTGTAAGTAAGATGCTTTTTACCATGTAAGTGTTTTGAGTGGCACAAGAAATTTGTGAATGGTGAAGAGTGTCTTAAAGATGCGACTCGCTCCGGAAGGCCTTCAGCATCGAGTACGGAGGTTAATGTCAATACCATCGATTAACTCCTCCACCAAGACCGCCGAATGACCGTTGAGAAGGTTGCTAATGTGATTCAGATGTCCGTTGGTTCCGTTGATGACATTGTGAGAAACCGTCGCCAATGGGGTGAACCACACTTTTTGGATCGACTCGTCTCATGTGATGAAACATGTTTCCATCATTTCGATCCAGAAAACAAAAACAAAAGAGCACCTAATGAAACACCCACAAAATCCCCGATCCCAAAAAAGCAAAAGTTCAAGCAAGTGTAGGGAAGGTCGTGCACCTGGTTTTCTTCGATAAAAAGGGAATTGTGTATGAGCATGTTGTTCTACGAAGGAAAACTGTTACAGATGCCTATTATTCTGAAGTTCTCAAATCGTCTAAACAAAATTTCCCCCAAAACGCCAAATTATCCAATATATGTACAAACTGGTTCGATTTTGCATCAGCATATTGCCCTTGCATATCGTGCTTTGCTTCTCCAGCTGGTTATGTAAGATCTAGGCATCAAAATAATGGTGCACCCCTCATGTTCACCGGAACTGGCGCCGTGTGATTTCCACCTATTCCCTGAAGTGAAAAAGCAAATTCGTGGCCGTCGGTTTACACCAAATACTGAACTGAACAATGCTGTGATGGGTATACTCAGACACATGTCGAGGAAGGGCACCGAACATAGGTGGTACAGGTGCATTCAGGTAGAGGGAGAATACTTCGAAAGGAGACTGTCATATCAGAATAATATAATCTTAATAATGGGAACAACCACCCTTAGCTCCCCGGATGACAGCAGCGAGACGGCGTGGCATGGGGGCAATGAGGCCCCTGGAAGGTTGCTCGACGCACACATGCCCATTCGGACTGCAGCAGAGCTCGGAGGTCCCGGAGATGACGTGGTTGTGAGTCGGCACGTCCAGCCTGTCTATCCAAATAGTCCCACAAGTGCTCTATGGGGTAAAGGTCGGGAGATTGCGCCGGCCCTGGAAGAACCGAGACATCGCTGTCATGTTCCTGGAAACAGTCACGCACTCCCTTAGTAACATGGCAGGGCACATTGTACTGATGGTAGACACCATCATCATCATCATCAGGGAAAACGTCCAACATAAAGGGATGCATGTGGTCTGCTAGGATAGACAGGTAACCCTTGGCGTTCAAGGACCCATCCAGTGGTACCAGCGGTCACAGGTCATACCAGGAAAACATCCCCCAGACATGAATACTGCCACCGCCGGCCTGTACTTGACCGAAAAGCGTGTCCTGGTGTTGGTTCTCGTGTGTCTGACGCCGTATCCGTCACTTCTGTGGAGTAGAAACCTTGATTCATCGGAGAAGGCTACCTTTTCTCACTCTTCCACTGTTCATTCAATGACGGTAGTCCCATGCAAACTGCAGGCGTCGTTGCCGATGGACCTGGGTTAACATGGGCGCCTTGACGCAGCGTCGACTCCGGAGGCCCATGCGTATCAGGGTTCGTTTACTGTTATCGGGAACACGTACCTGGGTGCCCCAGCTTTCATTTTGCGTGGTCGATTGCTGCACAGTTGCGCGTCGATTGCCCTTTTCCAGTCGACGGAGGTGACGTTCTCCTTTAAGGTCGATAGCTTCTTGGGCTCCACAGTTATGACGTTGGGAGGTACTCGGTGTGCCAGCGGTCCCTTCTTGGTACACCCTTACTACAGCACCTCGCGAACAGCCCACGTAGTCTGCTGAGATGCTTCCACTCTTGGCGCGGTAGCCGATGATCATTCCTTTTTGAACATCCGTCAAATCACTGCATCTTCCCATTGTGCTCACGTTCTGCCATCTCCGTGTGGTCGACTTTGCCACGTGCACTCTGTGATAGGAATGGGCGGGTACACTCTGATTCCGGGGGTATTCATATTATTCTGATACGACTGTGTATAGTTCATATACACAGGCTTTATCAACAGGTCCATGCTTAAAGAAGACGATAATTGGGATTGCGAATTTTGTGGACACAACTACAACGAGGATGTAAAAAAAAAAAGAAAACAGAAAGAAAGAAAGAAAATGGAGCTCAGTGGGTTCAATGTAGCTTTTGCATGATATGGTACCACATGAAGTGAAATTCTTATGATGAAAATGAAGATGTGTTCACGAGTGACGCCTGATATACAAATGTGCAGATTAATAAAATGAAATCGCACGGGTTGCTTAATGAAATGGGTGTGCCGCAGGGTTCAGTCCTAGGACCATTACTTTTTTTAATTTGTATAAATGACATTTTTAACATTGAACATAATGAGGATTTTATTTTATTTGCCGATGATACCACGGTTCTGATTACGGGTGCAGATATAAATGAGGCAAAAATAAAATGTAGTAAAATGTAATAAATTTATTGAAAAATTGATGGAATGGCTGGACACAAATTTTCTGTGTTTAAATAATGAAAAAACTAAAATTATGATTTTCAAACAGAGAGATAGACAGATTGTTGTTGAGCCACCATCTATTTGTGTGGAGAAGTGTACCCTTGAAATAGTAAATAATATTAAATATTTGGGAATAATAATTGAGGATAATCTAAAATAGAATATAAATATTCAAAATATTGTAAACAAAATTTCGGGGGTATTGGGTTTAATTACGAGAATTTCAAATAATGTAACAATTAAAACATTAAAAATGTTGTATTACAGTCTGATTTATCCATGTTTACTTATTGTTTATTAGTATGGGGGCAAACTACTAAGACTAATTTATATAAATTACAATCATTACAAAATAGGATGGTCAGAATTTTAAATAGCTTTAGGGGAATTAACTTGAATATGGGGGTACGGATAAATTTTTATTGATTTTTAGATATTGAGAAATTATGGTAATTTAGATTATTAGGATTCATGTATAAAAGGATAAAAGAGAATAGGTATCAACATTTATTTCAACTGAACACTGTAGGTCACGACTATCAAACAAGAGATAAAAATGTTTTTTTTTTTACCAATGCCTAACACTTTAACCCAAAAAACATTTATTGATTACCAGGGATTGATGTTATGGAATGGCCTACTTTGTCAATTAACACATATTAATAATAATAAATATTTTCGAAAGCAACTAAAAAAATATTTGCTAACAAATTAAAATATAAAATTCTATGGTAAAATTTATTAATCAGACCATATATGAGTAAATTTTATTTGTGCAGGACGTTTGACTTGACTACGTACTTTATGGGAATTGGGTTTCCCTCAGGCTATACATTATAACCTTTTACTCAATTTCCTGTTCTGTGGTTACCCTGTACATAAGTATTCACACTATATATGTTGTTTTTCTTAATACTATATGTTATAAAATTAATTTTGAAATGTAATATAATCAAATGTAACTCCGTAACGAAATAAATGAAATGAAATGTGAAAACGGCTTTTTATGGAAAAAGAGAGCATTTTATAGATAAAAATATGTATTTCTTCCATGTTTTACTAGAATAAACTCTGCAATATATCATGTGTAGTATTATTTCTCTACATTCACGCAATGTTGTGCGTATAAATGGACAACTTATACACTCACGAACTTAGCAAGGTATTAATTAACACGAAGTTATTAAGGTTATCATAAAATAATCACTGTTAAACAATATGCGAAAACATGTGTTGTGGAACACAAACGTACTGTCCTACTGTTTTCGAAGTAACTAGTATTATGCACAAATGTGTTGTGTATGGAGCACTGGGGTTGACAAACATGGGCGATAATTTTTTTATGGTCAAAATGGAAATTTCTAAAGTTTTCACAAAAGTGCCATTGTTTACCTTACATGTGCAATTGTCCCCTATAAGTTAATTTCTTTTCGTGACGCTGCCGGAGATCTCTAACTTAGGGTTACCAGCTTTAGGGAAAGAAAAGGATTCCAGTGGTATACTTGGCCGCATTCCGTAGATAAGAGAGATCGGCCATTCTAATTGCCTGTTGGAAGAGTGATTAATTCAGATTAAAACAGCGAGAAAGAAGAATGGGCCGATTTCCTGGCTTGCAGTGCCGAGGCTCAAGCCAATCGTTTTAATTCGAGAAGCGTAGGTTACATTACTGTTCTCAGCGTAATTCTCGGTTATTCTAAAAACAGATGAGGAAATTGCTAGCCACAATGTCTTTAGTGAAAAGTGAAACAAGAAAAAATTGAGATACTCAAGCTATGGATTTGACGCATCCACTTAACCAAACATATGCCGGCACTTAGCCACCGTGGCGGTCAGTGTAATAGGGCTAATGTACGGAGTTTATCTTCATGTGGTCCTTTTTCGGCGGACGTCTCATATAGCGCCGCCAAGTCAAGGGGCCAACGACAAGGGTTCAAAATATAATTTTATTTATTTTTTTATCCTGTCATCACAGCGAAGTTGAAGTGCCCAACTGGATGTGCAAATGGAATGTGTGAGGTGGAAATAAGTTTTGAAAGATTTGTGACAACACATGTATCGTGAGTGAATTTCAGTAAACTAAAGTTAATATTTCGATTCTGGGTTCCCCGATTTCCTCTGCTTTATCATTAATCGGTTGAGCATGATATACCTTAACTAAAAATAAAATAACTTACGGATGTCTTTGTGCAAACTTCTGGAAAGTTGCATTTGAATTGTTATCTGAAATTACACGATCAGTTCTTTGAAGTTTCTGAGGCATTTGATCCAGCAGAAATTGCTCGTTAAAATGTTCGTCGTTATAATTCTGTGATCGCACTGAAGAGCGAAATGGAAGAAAAAAAAGTTGTGAATATTTGCATCTTTTTTTTTTTTTTTTTTTTCTTTGAAACTTGAAAGAAAAAAAAACTTTATAACACGCTTAAAAACTTGTAAAAGGAAAACCGGAAGGATCAGGGCCGTAGCTAGGTTTCAAAACCGGGGGAGGGGGGTGAAGGTTCATCTGCGGGGGCGAGGGGGACTGTGTTTAACGACAAATTATATTTACCCACCAATACAGATGCACGTTTTGCTTCGAATTTCCGTTTCTTTTGTTAATTTATTTTACTAAAGAACAATTTTTCCACGCCGAAAAGTAAAAGGAAAAAAAAAAAAAAAATTCAAAATATGAAAAAGAAAGGGGGCGCGGAGAAGGAAGAAAGAAATCTGAACTCCCTTGAAATATTTTCAGTAAATCTCGTTTTCACAATTGTTTGACTGTGGTTTAGTTGCAGGGTCATTATCACTGGAAGAAAGATAACTTCCAACCAGTATGAAAAAAATATTATTTCTTAGTTTACTTTTCTGGTTCCTTTTAGTGGATCCATGCAATGGCATGGAGAAGTGTTTTTTTTTTTTTTTGATTGCAGGTTTAACGACCACCGTGAGCAACTCAATGGGATATATGAGCAGTCGCCCGTCCGTAATTTAGGGTCACTGGTTCCAGGGAAGGAAGAGAGCCAGTGCCGTAAGACAAACACAACATCCATGTCTCACCGGGATTCGAACCTGGACCCCTTCCGGACGAATGGTCATAAGCCATCGCGCCACCGGATCGCCATCGAGAAATTACTGATGCCGAATTTCGGCTCGTTCTTTTCCATTTTTAGTCACGCATTTTCTTCATCTTGCTAGGAGGTAGCCTCTTCTTACCGTGGTCAACAACAAAAAGCTTCCTTCCCCACTCGAAAACCAGACACCCTCAGATTCCCGCCAATGAGCACTTCTACCACACATGCATCGCAAAATTACTCCTACTGACCGCAAAACAATAAACAGGAAGAAGTTGTAAGCCTGCCCTTTATCTCTCGGACAAAGATTTCTCGTTATGGCGCTATTTTATGTGGCCTAGAGGGTTACATTACCACCAGCATAGCGCGGTGGGTTAAATTGCTATGCACTGTATGGGAGGCAGACGTTTCTGACGGGTGTTCGAATCCCGTTCCTGCCGGCCATCTAGTCCGCGGGTTTTCCGCCGTCTCCCTGCATTTGGGAACGCGGATGAGAAGATGGTTCCCTGTGAAGTCGGCCCGGACCCTCTTTGTCCCTTGGTCCTCCAGGTTGGGGGTTGAGCGTGGTGCTTAACGACTCCACCACGTAAAAATTCTCTCGCTTCGAGATCTCACGAAAAACACTCCTTGAGAAGACCTGGGTACACACAGCGCGATCGCGTCATTGAAGGACACGTTTTGCAAAAACTTTTCCACGGTAACATATTTTTTTAGGAAATTAACCACCTGGAATTGTTTTTAGCAGCAGAACGACATTTCTCTATCTTCCTGTATTTTTTTTATTTTTATTTTTATTTATTTATTTTTTTTTGCAATTTTTTCTTTATATTTTCGTTTCTTTAAAGAAAAAAGAGGGATTTCTCTCATCCCTGAGCTTTAGAAGCAGCAAGTCCGATGTTCGTGCAGCAGAAAATCATTGGCTCAGCTTTTCCTACTGATTCGCTTGGAGAAGTAATTTTCTTTTAGTTATTTAACGTACGTACTATATCATTTCAATTTAGTTCTTTTTCAAAAACGTGCAATACATGAATAAATAAGATAAAATATTTATGCTTATAATGAAATACAAAAGTAATTTTCAATAACCTCCGAGAATAAAATAACAGAGAATTTGCAACAGCGTGGTTTTCCAGGGACGGGGTTGCTTGTCTTGCAGGGGACAGCCCTTCAGCTCCCTCCTAGCTACGGCTCTGTGGTGGATTGATACCCCAAATCGTTCACTTATTCAGAACGCTATTTTCGGGGAATTATTGCGCTGCTGTGCAGGATTGTGCACTATGATGTTTTCTAAACTTTTGGGGTCGTATAAGAATAAAAATATATTTGAAAATTCATTTAACGGATTTATTTAAGTATTATCTTTTAAAATAAAAATTAATCTTTAATTTTATTTTTTAGGAATCTACACTGCTGATGCTGTTTAGCGTTCTATGTGTTACGTTCTTTGATTTACGTACTTAAATCCTGATTTGTAACATTTTTATAATTTTTACACCACGTCATTTCTCACTCATTTGTTTTGGATTAAAATCCTTCGCAAGTTCTGATAATGTTTCTGTGGGCATTACACTTATTAAATTGTTCAGTGATGGTGTCGAATGCTTCGATTTTGGGTTCCCTGATTTCTTCCGGTGGTCTAGGGCAATGTTCATCTGGTGGGAAGATTTTTGACGGGCAAGTGCTCTTGAAAATTTACTCAGGTAGCATCTACCGGATATTATTAAAAGTACTTATAAGTAAGTATGTAATCATTTTTTCATTTCTGTCTTTGACACTTCTTAATCTCGGAGCTTTAGTGCCATTTAGGTACCTATATCATGGACCAGCCTTTCCGAAATGGCTCGTCGAGAGCCGATTTTTGGTGGACCTCGAAAGGAAGTTGAAATGTGAACATTTTGTCATTACTTCAAAACAGAAAATCATGGGGTAAATCCTGCTGATGGCAATAATCTCCGCACATTTGTACGGGTTGAAATTTTTTTCAAACGGTTGGATTGCGAATCCGTTTCAGATCAATATGATGTCTGGAATATCGACAAAGACCAATGAATTCTTGGGTCTGTCCAAAGACACCTCGTTAAAAATGAATTTCAAACCAATAAAAAAAGGATGCAGTTCTGGCTGTCTGTTCAGCAAACGTATCCGATTATTCCTACTGAAGCTTTGAAGGTGCTGCTCCATTTCACATCTTCGTAGATCTATGAAGTTGGATTTTCGGCAATGGCAAATATCAAAACCCAATTCCAAAACAATCTGCAATTGTCGAACACCTCGCGCCTGAAAATGAATCACTTCAGAACTTTTTGACCGTGGGGTCAAAAAGTTCACACACACACACATATATGTAAATTTATTAGTACATCATATGAATCACATTATCCATAGAAAGCAAAACAAAATTTGGCAAACAATCAAGAAGCCTTAAATCCAAAAATTTCAAGTTTCAAGTTTGAAAGCGAACCAATAATCACTGAAATCACGAGACCCCACTAAAATGCGCGACGCAGCATATAAAGATAGAGGCATCAAGTATATTATAGTCATATGAAACACAAATCAAAGAAAATGTCCAATCAACAACATTTACCACATACATTCTCAAACAGAGTGAAGCCTAATTAAAGCCAGAGCCGACAGTACCAAATACAAATAAAACCTCTAAAATGGTAAGTGTAGTCAATAAAAATACCTTGGATTGACACTTTTGTCTAAGAATGCGAATGCAAATACCAAGTCAAAGTTTCAGAATGCCTAACTCAGACGCACAAAGAAGAAAAAGAACAATCGCACAAACCAAGACAAAAACATAAAGCCAAAAATTCAAACCAAGAAGAGGGTTGTCTTCATCAGAGGAACACCAAGGCAAACACAAGGGCTGTTTTTTTGAGAATTCTGCTATTGCCTTTTCAGAAAGGTCACTAAGGGTTGGTGTTTCACTGATGAAGACAACCATCTTCTTGGTTTGAATTTTTGGCTTTCTGTTTTTGTCTTGGTTTGTGCTATTGTTCTTTTTCTTCTTTGTGTATCTGGGTTAGGCATTCTGAAACTTTGACTTGTTATTCGCATTCTTAGGCAAAGTTGTCTGGCCAAGGTATTTTTTATTGACTACACTTACCATTTTAGGGTTTATATTTGTAGTTGGTGCTGTTGTCCTGGCTGTTTAGGCTTCACTCTGTTTGTTTTTAGGCTTCACTCTGTTTGAGAATGTGTGTAGTTAGTGTTGTTGATTGGACATTTTGTTTGATTTGTGTTTCATATGGCTATAATATATATATATATATATATAATTAGAGAAATATTTGTAGCATGAAAAGGAACCAAACTTTGTTTTTGATTATAGCCTCAATTTATGAACATTTGGCTCAGTAAGATAAAATGTCTCGGGGGGAGGGGATGGTTGTTTGATGTATGCCTGAAAGAAACACTGCAGAAATCAAAAACAAGCGCACCCCATCGCACACGGCTCATTATGAGAAATATAATATGAATAATAAATATTATTCATTAAACAAAGACATCCCTCTTTCCACGTTTTATCAACACATAGCAACATAAATATTGTTATCTGGTCACCGCTGGGGATCCGAATCCCAGATCTCTCTATGTCTATCCAGAAGCTGACAGAAAAACACACATAGCGCCGTTGATTGTTGGCCACCGTATCGTAAGGCTAACACGCTCGGCTAGATGTGGAGAGATCTGGGATTCGGATCCCCAGCGGTTTTTTTTTTTTTTTTTTTTTTTTTGATTGGAGGTTTAACGACCACCGTGAGCAACTCAATGGGCTATAAGCAGTCGCCCGTCCCTAATTTAGGGTCACTGGTTCCAGGGAAGGGAGAGAGCCAGTGCCGTAAGACAAACACAACATCCATGCCAGACCGGGATTCGAACCCGGACCCCTTACGGACGAATGATCAAAGGCCAGCGCCTTAGACCACTGCGCCACCGGGGCGGCGATCCCCAGCGGTGACCGGATAACAATTTTTCGATTGCTACATGTTGATAAAATGTGGAAAGAGAGATGTCTTTGTTTACTCACTGACGTATTTGGAAGATTGTCACTTTAAATATTATTCAATAAAAAATTAACAAAAACTGTAGTAAACATTATTTAAGTTTAAAAGATTACGTCAGTTTTTGTAAAATTATGTACAATAATAAATTCAAATCAGAAAATTATTAATTAAATAATTACTCTCCTCCTCATGTCCGCTAAAGCCAGGTGGGTCGCGAAGGTTTGTCGTTATAAAAATTGGGTCATGGTTCTATAAAGTTTGGAAAGCACTGCCATACACTAATGCATCACAGATCATAACGAAATCCATTTTTTCTCTGTCACGCACACATACGCCTTCCATGGTTTCGAAAACGAAACATCTCAAACCACTTCAAGAGAAATTTAATAGTTGTGAAAAAAAAAAAAAAACTCTTCTTGTGTCACTGCAACTTTGCCCTTAAGTATATGTCATGCTTTGAACATAAGTTGCTATTTAAAAATTTATTAATTTTCCTCATAGCTTATGAGACAATGCCACTTGTTTGTAACAACGATCAGGGGAACATACCCACATTTTCACTACATTGAGAGCTGTGTCTGCATTAAAAATTGTGTTACGTAGAACGAGTCATAAATCTGAATGTTTGTCAGCTATATCAGGAGAATACATTGTACTTACTTTCAGATTAAAATTTAGGTTAAGATTTAATGAGATGTTCAGGACCGGAGCAAGCTTTTCTTATCTGGGAGGGCGAGACTTGAAATTACGCCCCTTCGAGTTCAAAATTTCCACTTCCACTCAAATACTGTACATTTTGTACTCTCTCTTGCCTTCGTGTTAGGAAAGTATTGTGATTCTTGAAAAATATCCCTTCCGGTTTTTGACATACTTTTGCTAAAAGTATAAAAACTAGGCAAATGCCCAAGAGACAACGGTTGTAAATATCAAGAAAAACGGAAAAGTTAACGCCGAGAACACAAAATACCGCAGAAATGCAGAATGAAAAACAAACCAGCACAGGGCAAAATGAGTATCAGATAGCGAACGTAGCAACAGAAAGATCCTTTCGGGAAAGGGTTTGGAAAAATTCCTTTCAATGTTAAACGCTCAGAGGAGCTATCTGCAAAAGATCACAAATAACTAATTAGCTCATCATAATGTGTTTTTGGAAAGGTCTGGAGGTTAGGCTGTAAAAACACAAATTTGTCAGTGACGGAGATCGAAGCCCCGCCTCCTCGTTCCGGCGCCAGTTGTTCCAACCGACTAAACTACACCGACGGAATGTATCTGCAGATTTGTCGTCTTGACACGTGTTTCACCTCTGTGGTGCGTCACAAGACGTTCTCTCTGCTGTTCCGTACAATTTCACACATTTGCAGTGTTCACACCTCAGTGTAATTACTCTGTACACTAGTTAACTGTGCGGAATACTCTATACTGCTAACTAAAGTCTTCAAAAAAGAAAATACTGAAATTTGTTTTAGTTACTATTTTCATTAAATTTATTCAAATGTTGTGCTTCACAAATTTTTACGCACGTCGGAGGACGAATTTACACCCCTGGTATGACCATTCTGGGAGGGCGTCTGCCCTCCCGGTAGTTATGTCCCTATACATATTTCACCTTGAAGAATCACAGCTTTCGCCTTATATCGTGAAAGTGAAATAATATCTTCGAAAGTAACCACTATTATAGTAGTAGACGAACGCAATTAAATCGGCGAAATTTGTAATATCCATTTAACTGTCGGAAGAAACGGTATCATTTGTCTTTCGATTCATGTTCATTTATATATATATAATCTTTTTATTCCATTTGTGGATTACAACATTTTCCGTGTCTACCTTTAATGTTGTCAATTGAGGCGAATGCCGCCTTTTTAGTTGAGTACTTACTAAATGCCTTCTAGACTCACGTTCATACATACCATGCCAGTTAGAGAAACTACTCGTGTTATTAACTGATTGAAATATTTTTTTTTTCTGTCTGAGTAATCTGTTGTGAACTGGATGTTGTCTGAAGAAAAAATGACCGCCTTTCGAACCAATCCGTTTGTCGTCCATCTTGATTCCAAGGCCGAGGAATGTGTTCATCTATCAGCGCTTGTTCCTTTCTTTCTTTCTTTCCTTCTTTTTTTTTTTTTTCTATATTAGTTTCATGTCTTATGAAATATTGATGAATCTGGGGGGCCTGTATCATGGCCGACTGGCTTCATTACACAACTTCCGTGCGCGAGGGGTCATTTGTATTGTAATGATGTCTCTGATGGAAGATAAGTGACTACGATAGCAGAGGGAGGGGGGCACCACTATGAATGGATGACTAGATATCAAAAACAGCTTTTGTTTACCGCAGATTTATGACAGTCTCTGTCATGTCACTGGGGTCTTCCCACCTGTCCTACTGGCAGTTACAAACCTCCTTCTTGATTGAAGACAGCTAATAACCAACTTCTGGAAACGTAACCGTCGCTATTAGTATTCGTTTCTCTTGTGACTGTTCGGGAGGAGATTTGATTACGATAAAGCAGAAGGACTTTGTATGCTTCATATGGGAAGTATAATTACCAAGGCGTTTGATGTATACCAAGCAGTTTTTCGTGAAGTTTATTGTGGACATTAACTTGAAATTTTTTATTTCAGATTCAAACACTTGTAAGTCTAGACTGAAGTTCAAAGGCTTATGAATCATCAGTAAGCTGGTGTACACACCTACGCGGAGTCGTAGCGCAGTATGATACGTGCGACAGAAATGGAATTAGGCCATGATTCTGTGCTTGGACACGTTTGTTTTTCTATTCAAGTAAGACCCCGTCACACTGCGAGTTAATAAATCACAACTGCACCACATTAACGTCTATAAAGACTCTTTCGGAGTGAGTTAGCCTAGCAAACTGATTCTGTTGCATTTGTAATCTGAGGCTTATCTATTGGAAACAGTGTAATATTTAACGCGATTCTCTCATACATTCTGGCTAGCTTCTTTTCTGGATATGGTTACAGAATTGAGGAAACTGTATTCCCGGTACCTGAGTTGTTCGATGCGCTTGCTTCTGACAATTCATCCGAGTCGAGTCCTGGATGAGGCGTGAATGGTGGACCTGCCAGGTGGATTGACTCTCCTTCCTTCTTGAAACCATTGGTCCCAAATTTGGGACGGGCGACTAGTCTTTAGTTAACCCCCTCTCTCTCTCTCTCTCCTCAAAATAAAAGCGTGTTCGAAAAGTTCGAACTACCAGTAAATCTATATGATTGTTATAATTTCTTCTTCAAGTACATACGTGCCTGCGAAAATTATTTCTATTTATATATGTTTCAATAAATTGGAAATATTACAAAAATAATTTACACATAATGATGACATCATAATTAAGGTAAAATCCCTGAAATATCAAAGAGCTGGACATGTTTCTGGAAGAACTGATAATCGTTAGACAGCTGAAATACTAGATTGAATTCCAAAGGACAGGAAAAGACGAAGATCATATGGAAGATAGGTGGATGAAATTCGAAAGCATGTCGGGGTGACATGAAGGAGACTGGCTAAAGCGCTGGAAGAGATTTGGGGAGACCTACATCTAGCAGTGGATTGATAATGGTTGATGATGATATTTAACTGAGAACAAAAATGCCTTCGCACAAGAATTGTAATCACACTTTAATGCCATTGAGGAACCAGACATACTTCCAATGTAACTTAGTGCTCAGTAGCCCAACCTGTGGGGGAAATTCTGAATGCAAATTCTCTAAATGGCCTTCAGTCACTTGGGTTCTTCTGTCGAACCTTACCCTTTTTCTCCTGGAAATTTTCCTGCAAACGTACGTGCGCTTTCACAGAGTGATGCATGAGCAGTGAGTGATTCACTTTTCGCACTTGACTAATAGCACCAAGGACTACATTGAAGAGCAATTGAATTAGAGATACGTGTCTAGTAACGTGTAGCACCACCTTTCGCCCTGATGACGGCGGCGATTCGTCTCGGCATGGACTCGACAAGACACCGAAAGCGTTGGGAAGCCATACAGATCCACGACCCCTGAACAAGCTCCCACAGTTCACGAAGATTTGATGGAGGGGGTCAGAGCCTCTAACATCTCTCTCGGTGGCATCCCAGATGTGATCGATGGGATTGAGGTCAGGTGAGGCATGGAAGCGAGGTCACGTCGGTGGAGTGTTCAACCAACCATTCGGATACAATTCGGGAGCGATGGCACGGTGCATTATCGTGGGCAGGATGAGGTCCCCAGTGGGATGTTGAAGACGCACAAATGGGAGCAAATGGTTGTCCAGGATATCCCGGTAACGTTGACCTGTGGGGGACGATATCACACGTAGCAGGGGTCCCATTTCAGGCAACGTAAACAATACCCAGAAGAGAATGCCACCCCCACCAGCTTGATGAGTACCTTGCTGGCAAGAAGGATCCGTCGCTTCATGTGGTTTGCGCCGTACTCGTATCCTGCCATCCGCATGTACCAACGTGAATCTCGGCTCATCAGTCCAAGTAACATTTTCCCACATGTCTAGGGTTTAGTAGCAATGTTCCCGCGCCCATGCTAATCTTTGCACCCTGTGATGTGCGGTCAGCAGCGGTGTCCTCGTGGGACGATGGCTTCTGTACCCCTTAGCGAGGAGATGGTTCTGGATGGTTAGGCTGCTTACACGTTTCTGTGCACCAGCGTTAATTTGCTGAGTGATTTCTTGCACTGTGGCCCGTCTATCCGCTGTTACAATGCGAGCTAGCCGACGATGACCCCGCTCATCCACACGCTGTTGTCCACGGCAGTTGGCCCTTGCAAGGATGGTTTTACCGGATTCGATGAACTCACGGTGCACCCGTGACACAGTGGCTCGTGAAAATCCCAGCGCCTGCACGACTTCCGGGATAGAGTGACCCATTCGTCAGGCCCCGACAATTTGCCCACGATCAAATGCGCTTAGATCCTTCGTCTTACCCATACTGCGTCCGACTATTACTGACTCCCGTCGCATCACTCCTTATATTGTCGGATAGCTGGATACGTCATGTCGTTTCCGTTTACAGGGCCGCCCACAGCGCCACATTTGCATAACGCCAGCTGTCTCTAATTCAATTGCTCTTCAGTGTATACGTTACGTGCTGCCATTTGAAGTGCAGAAGAACGGCTCAAATATGGCGAATTTTGTTTTTTACGAGTTTTAGATAAAATTCTTATGCTTCTAATGAAATTAAAAAAGGTGAGCTTTTTTAAGGCTGACATTATTACTGAAACCGATCAGTTTTTCGAATCCGGTCAGCTCTGCACATTCACCTTCTAGACCAAGAGTTAAAAGCTTCAGACTTCGGAATAAAGAGCTTCTACGCTGATTTTCATGATTGTGTTTAATAAAACGCTTTCCTTTTGATAACACTTCGTACAGCTGCTTATCTCGAATCTGCACAGGGTTAGGAAGACCACACCCTGCGAACAGGGTCGTCTTCATTCTTCTTCACAGAGGACGCCTCTTTGAGTTCTTCTTCACAGAGGACGCCTCTTTGAGTGAGTGTGTAATAGAACTGCAGGTAGTAGTGCTATCTGGTATTGGAAGCGCTACTGCCCAATTAACTGTAACACCAGCGAAACTTGTGCAAGCGCATCGACAAGGGCGAATATGAATGCAACCTTTTATTTGCAAAATAACTGTAAATATTCCTTCTCATTTATATGCGACTGAAAAGATTGCGCCATTTAGGGACCAAACGATCGTGAGGGGACGTTTATGAAATTTATGTACTGGGTTTTGGTTTCCTGTTCTCACCGAAGACTTACGGTTTGACTTCAGCGTGCATTGCGTTTGGCCCTTTCCTTTTCTTGGTGCAAGTTACCTCAAACCGGGACCCCATCATTCTGCCTTGTCTAGAATGCGAACGAGAATCGTTGACTTCTAAAATAATGTCAGCTAATATATATATACACTGAAGTGCCAGAAAAACTGGTACAGACGAGCTTATGCAAAATACATAGCAACGTCACCTATGCGCGCACTCGGTTGCGTCCGCTAGTGCGCATATAAAGCGATAGACATTCTTGCCAGCTGTCAGAGCTATTTTCGGCATGAGAATGACAAGTAATAACGATTTAAGCGATTTTCAACGCGGTGTCATAGTTGGCGCTTGTGAGATGGGCCATAGTATTTCGGAGGTAGAATCGAAGTTCGCATTCTCACGGACGACCATTGCAAAGGTGTACCGTGATAACCAGAATTCCGGCAAAACCTCCAAACTACGATACCAGTATGGCCTTAAAAAGACATTGGGTGAACGTGACCATCGTCGGCTGTCAAAAATCGTTTCACGCCATGGGCTTGTAACACTCTCGCAGGTATCATCGGAACTCAATGCTGGAGCCTGAACAAGTAACAGCGTCCGGACTGTGCAACGTACATTGCACGATATGGGCTTTGGGAGCCGACGCCCAACTCGAGTCCCCTTGATGGCAACAATCTCTCCTTTCTCAAAGTCCGTTCTCTCCCGCCGCGACATTTTCACTCAACCTCGCAATGCGATATGATCGCGGTCAGCTGCAGGCTTGTTTTTATACCGTTGGCAGCTGTACCGCGCATCTTAGCAACGCAGCGGATTCGTTCATTTGCTTTTGAAGGGTTGTCCGGGGATTTTTGTCAATATAGTGTATATATATATATAAACGCTTTCCGCCAAGTCTCAAAGCAACATTAAATTTCGTGCTGTCGATGTTCTCAAGCTGTCCACCCATTTTTCAGATTTCTGAGTCGGACTGAGATGCAAAACTTGACTTTTCATAAGAATATTTCCTTCTCTAAATCTCCAAATACCTACCAGTGACACAAAAATCAATTTCTCTCTCTTTTTGTGGTTCACCTGCAATTGCCCTTTCTTTTTGTGGTTTATCTTGCACAACAGTATACTATGGACACAGGAACAAGCATAAGTTTGGCTTTTGCTCTGACAACCAATTCAAACACTATTTCGTTGTTGTCTTTATCGCTAATTTACCTGTATGTCTTTTCCGATGAGCAATTAGAATTCCTCCTTTCTTTTTTAGCACGCCTTTTGAACAAAATAATGTTCTCATAAATCGCTATTTCCTTCCATCCTGCCCCTGCCGTCTGTGGACATCACATCTCTCCGCACCTACTAGTCCGATTTGAAAAATCATTTTTACGTCGGAAAGCCTGAAGTGTGAGTACGATGCAACTTGTTGCTCTTTAGTCTTTCACAGATGCATAATCTTGCCGGGACGGGGTGTGAATGCAGATGCTGGCGAATTTGAAATTCATTTCATTTCGTACCATTATTTCTAAAAATTGGATTGAAACAATTCATTTTACCTTCGAGACTTCATATCATTAAGACATTTGGCATATATCTTCTGTTCAAGTAATCCACAGTTTCCTCAGAAGACAGCGTAAATCCATATTCATAATTTCTCAATATTTTTGCAGATGAAAGTTAAATCAGAAAAATAATTTTTTCATCAGATAGTTTTCATGGTGGAAAATGTTTATCACATTATTCCTAATTTCTCCGAAGGCAAACTTTTGCCCCTAGGGGCGTTAGTGCATGTTTCTGTTTGCAGTATATTGGTTTTAAAAACCCGTCTGAAAAGTTTTTTTTTTTTGTCAGGCACAACTCAGTACGTAAACATTTTATGCACATTTCTTTCTCAAAATATGTAGAAGGCGCACAATACTTTTCTGAATATATAATAAACGGCGTATAATAATTTTCAATTCATATAACAATTTTCTCTTCTGAATATTCGAATTCAAAAATATTTTCTTGTCAGACACCGCTCGCTCACTATGGAAAAGATTGCGTGAATATTTTCTGATGAAAATGATGCCAAGTTCTCTCAGTAGATGGGTTAAATATGTATTTTACATTCATTTCTCGATAGGCTTTTTCCTTTAAGTGTTTAAATTTTGTAGATGTTCTTGAGCTTTTTATGATGCACAATTTGGTCACTAGATGACGCCGGTGTTTTAATTTTTTTTATTTTCTGCAACTGCATCTCAGCTTCTATAAATCTGTTTGAAAAATAAATCATTTTATACTTTATGCTCTATGGTAGTAATTGCAAACACTCTCCACTTCAGTGATGCGGGGTTTTCCTGATAGGGGCCGTATATGTGTAAACAGTTTTCTTGCTGTTTCTGCTTCTAAAAGTAGCAGTTGAAAAATTATTTTTCCATCGAATAGCTCCCACTCTGAAACATTTTGTGTACATCTATTCTACTTTTTCAGAGTGCGTACTACTACGAAAAAATAGGATATACGTACACAAGTCTTTTTCATGGGTCATCAGTACTTTTTGTCTTTTTCATGGGGCGTCAGCCTTTATCACTATAGTCTTTTTCATGGGGCATCAGTACTTAATTCTATTTGCAAAAGTATCTCAGGTTCTAAATGTCCGATTGAAAAAGAAATCCTCTTTTGGTCGGATACCCTTCAGTATGAAGAAAGTGTGGTGCTTGAATTTTCCTCTTCAGATAACGCACAATCTTCCCGCCAGGGAGCGCAAGGCTTTATTAGGCTTTCCTCCATATCTCTACTTGTAATAGATGTATTCGAAAACATTCTTTTGCTTCGAGTCCCTTCCACCATTCAGAACATTTCATGTGCTGACATTGCTTTTTGTAACGCACATTTTTGTTTTTAGTCGGCCTATTTCTACTTCCAAATGACATACCAGTTCTAGAAACCCATGCAGCTGAAAAAATTATTTATGTGACTGCTTCCATTCACACCCTAAAGAACTGCGCACTTGACATATTTTAACAAGTTAGTAAAATCATGCAATGCATTGATTATGATACGCTTTTCAACACACCAGAAATCATTACTTAAGTTATAAGGATAATGGCTGTGGAATAAATCCCGCTCCTGTGCCCTGACCTTTGACCCCATTTCGATTATATTAAATAGAATTGGTTCAGTATACCTTCGGAACAACATACTAACGTTTTGTCGCAATAGAAGCATTTTTAGTCAAGATATCAGGATAATGGCAGTGGAAAAAATCACGCTCCTGTGCCCTGAACTTTGATCCCATTTCGATGACATTATACACAATTGGTTCAGAATACCACCGGAACAACATACTAAAGTTTTGTTGCAATAGAAGCATTTTTAGTCAAGTTATAAAGATAATGGCTGTGGAATAAATCTCGCTCCTGCGTCCTGGCCTTTGACCCCATTTCGATGATATTCCGCAGAACCGGTTAGGTATACCTCCGGAACAACATACTAAAGTTTTGTCTCGATCGAAGCATTTTAACGTAAGTTATGAGGCATAAGGACAATGGAATGGATCCCGCTCCTGTCTCCTGACCTTTAACTCCGTTTCGTCCATTTTCAAAAAGATTTGTCTCCAGGTGGTTTCCTACCACATACTAAAATGTCATCGAAATCGAAGTATTGTTACGTAAGTTATGACGCATAAGGGCAATGGAATGGATCCCACTCCTGTGTCCTGACTTTTAACCCCATTTAGTCCATTTTCAATAGGGTTCATCCCCAGGTGGTCCCCTACCACATACTAAAATTTCATCAAATTGAACCATTTTTACGCGAGTTTTCATGCGGTCGGACAGACAGACGGACAAAGCTGGAGCATATACGCTCCTTCATCCTAGGGTTGGAAAGCGTAAAAAAATAAGTGTGGCATCCAATCATTTTTCTTTTAGCTGATTTACTTCTTTTCTAAAAACCGGACTTGAAAAATCCTTTTCGTGAGGAAAAGTATTCTAGAGCAATCATCAGTTCACCCAAGAATTCGTGTTTAATTTTTCTTCCTCGTATCACATTTGATTTTCAAAGTTTCGTAAGCTTAAGTTTTTCAAAGTTCAAGCTTTTTGTTTACGATAGTTCCAACTGCTTAAACTTTTTGTATTTAAATTCAGCCTGACTCGGTCTTTCAACCACATGATCACACTCAAAGTTTAGGCTACTATAATGAGACATGTGGAAGTCCAAACAACCGCTTTGGTCAGGGCTCTCTAATTGTAGATCAAGGCAAACAAGTTAGTAAAATTATGCAATGCATTGATTATATATGATACGCTTTCCAACATACCAGAAATCATTACTCAAGTTATGAGGATAATGGCTGTGAAATAAATCTCTCTCCTGTGTCCTGACCTTTGACCCCATTTTGATGAGATTCAACAGAACCGGTTCAGTTTACCTCATAATAACATACTGAAGTTTTGTCGCAATAGAAGCATTTTTACGTAAGTTATGAGAATAATGGCTGTGGAATAAATCTTGCTTCTGTTCCATGACCTTTGACTCCATTTTGTTGTTATTCAACAGAACCGGTTCACTATACCTCCGGAACAACATAATAAAGTTTTGTCGCAATCGAAGTTTTTTTACGTAAGTTATGATGCATAAGGGTAATCGAGTTGATCCCGCTTCTATCTCCTGACCTTTGAACCCATTTCGCCCATTTTCAACTAGGTTCGTCCCCAGGTAGTCCCCTACCACATACTAAAATTTCATCGAAATCGAACCATTTTTACGCAAGTTATGACGTACAAGAGCAATGGAATGGATCCCGCTTCTGTGCCCCGACCTTTGACCCCATTTTTCCCATTTTCAATAAGGTTCGTCCGCAGGTGGTCCCGTACCACATACTAAAATTTCATCGAAATCGAATCATTTTTATACAAGTTGAGGGCGTGAGGGCAATGACGCATGAGGGCAATGGAATGGATCCCGCTCCTATGTCCGGACCTTTGAACCTATTTCTCCCATTTTCAATAGGGTTCCTAGGTGGTCACTACCACATACTGAAATTTCATCGAAATCGAACCATTTTTACGCGAGTTATCGTGCGGACCGACAGACGGACAAAGCTGGAGCATAAACGTTTCTTTAACCTACGGTTGGAAAGCGTAAACAAGTTAGTAAAATCATGCAGTGCATTGATTATGATATGCTTTCCAACATACCAGAAATCATTACTCAAGTTATTACTCAAGCCATAAGGATAATGGCTGTGAAATAAATCTCGCTCTTGTGCCCTGACCTTTGACCCCATTTCGATAATATTAAACAGAATTGGTTCAGTATACTTTCGAAACAGCATACTAACGTTTTGTCGCAATAGAAGCATTTTTAGTCAAGATATAAATATAATGGCTGTGGAATAAATCCCGCTCCTATGTCCTGACCTTTGACCCTATTTCGTCGATTTTCAATAGGGTTCGTCCCGAGGTGGTCCCCTACCACATACTAAAATTTCATCGAAATCGAACCATTTTTACGCGAGTTGTCGTGCGGACGGACAAAGCTGGAGGATATACGCTTCTTCAACCTACGGTTGGAAAGCGTAAATAAAAAATGAAAGTGTTCAGTACGCAGCATTAATGACTTATGTAAGCATAATTTTTCACTTGTCTCGGTGTTTCTGAGTCAGAGTACTTCTATTTCTTTTAGGTGGATTTTTTTGCAGTGCTTTCCTTTTAAATTAAAAAAAAACTTTTCTTGCTACAATCCCGGAACTAAAAAACAAAACGTTTTGCTGTTCACTTGATTTTATCTAAAACTGGTTCCATTAAATAAAAAATTATTACCGTATGTACGCAAAGACATGCAGTGTAAGGTCCAGCGACGAGCAACATACAGTCTCTCCTAGAGAAATGTCAAACCCGCCTTCTCTTAATGCATACTGTCCTCACTAATTTACCATTATACCTTAAAAGAAAAGGGCTTAATGCTGCCCCGGTGGCGTTGTGTTTTAAGCGCTGCCTTATGACCATTCGTCCAAGAAGGGTCCTGGTTTAAATCCGGTGAGGCATGGATGTTGTGTTTGTCTTACGGCACTGGCTCTTTCCCTTCCCTGGAAACAGTATAGCCCTAAATTAGGGACGGGCGACTGCTTGTAGCCCATTGAGTTGCTCACGGTGGTCGTTAAACCTCCAATCAAAAGAAAAAAAAATTCTTAATTAATAAATCCTTATAGGCTGCGGACAACGCAAAGAACATGAAGAGATGCTTGCCTGGTGTAGCCAATTAACGGGAAAAGGAACGGGTCTGGTTCACTTCGTCGACTACTCATTTCGTCGACACTCACTTCTTCGACTACTCATTTCGTCGACAGGTACATTTCGTCGACACTCACTACTTCGACTACTCATTTCGTCGACAGGTACATTTCGTCGACACTCACTTCTTCGACTACTCATTTCGTCGACAGGTACATTTCGTCGACACTCACTTCGTCGACACTCACTTCGTCGACTACTCATTTCGTCGACAGATACATTTCGTCGACACTCACTTCTTCGACTACTCATTTCGTCGACAGGTACATTTCGTCGACACTCACTTCTTCGACTACTCATTTCGTCGACACTCACTTC
This sequence comes from Macrothele yani, assembly GCA_039090855.1. NCBI lineage: Eukaryota > Metazoa > Arthropoda > Arachnida > Araneae > Macrothelidae > Macrothele > Macrothele yani. Next base: position 95,549,914 of record CM077007.1, on the reverse strand, counting down.
TTCGACTACTCATTTCGTCGACACTCACTTCTTCGACTACTCATTTCGTCGACAGGTACATTTCGTCGACACTCACTTCTTCGACTACTCATTTCGTCGACAGGTACATTTCGTCGACAGGTACATTTCGTCGACACTCACTTCTTCGACTACTCATTTCGTCGACAGGTACATTTCGTCGACACTCACTTCGTCGACTACTCATTTCGTCGACAGGTACATTTTGTCGACACTCACTTCTTCGACTACTCATTTCGTCGACAGGTACATTTCGTCGACACTCACTTAATCGACACTATACAGTATATGCAAACAGTCGATTCCTAAAAAACCGAAAAAAAGTTCAGAACCACCAAATTTGGTATACTATCTCATGGTACTGTAACTTAGACCGTACACGGTTTTTGAAAGGGGTCGGGGCCCGGGATCAAGGGGGCCCCATACAACATTTTCGTAAAATCTATAGTTTTCAATTTAGAAACAATAAATTTGGTATAATATCTCAGGGTACTCTAACTTAGACCGTACATGGTTTTTAGAAGGGGTCGGGGCCCGGGTCAAGGTGGCCCCATACAAAATTTTCGTACAATCAACAGTTTTCAATTTAGAACCTCCAAATTTGGTATACTATCTCATTGTACCCTTACACCAACTTAGACCATAGAATGAAGGGGTCGGAGCCCGAGCCCGGGGTCAAAGGGCCCCCATACAATATTTTCGTAAAATCTACATTTTTCAATTTAGAACCACCAAATTTGGTATACTATCTCATGGTACTCTAACTTAGCTCGCACATAGGGTATTAGAGTGCACAATTGTGTTGCAGTTCTTAAGTAAAAAATGGAAATTTTTGAGAAAATTTTGTATGGGGCCCCCTTGACCCCGAGCGCCGACCCCTTCCAAAAACCGTGTACGGTGTAAGTTAGAGTACCATGAGATAGTATACTAAATTTGGTGGTTCTAAATTGAAAACTGAAGATTTCACGAAAATGTTGTATGGGGGCCCCTTGACCCCGGGCCCCGGGCCCCGGCTCCTTCCGTCTATGGTCTAAGTTGGTGTAAGAGTACAATGAGATAGTATACCAAATTTGGTGGTTCTAAACTGAAAACTGTAGATTTTACGAAAATGCTGTATGGGGCCCCCTTGACCCCGGGCCCCGACCCCTTCCAAAAACCGTGTACGGTCTAAGTTAGAATACCATGAGATAGTATACCAAATTTGGTGGTTCTAAATTGAAAACTGTAGATTGTGCGAAAATTTTGAGGAATCGACTATTTGCATATATAGTGTCGACGAAATGAGTTGTCGAGGAAGTGATTGTCGACGAAATGAGTTGTCGACGAAATGAACGAGACCGAAAGGAACTCATGGATCAGAAAAAAGGCTGCGAAATTCACAAATTTGTCTGTTACGGTGATAAAGTTCGCGCCGCCTGGCCATGAGACCAGTTGTTCTTACCGACTAAAACTACCCCGACAGAATGTATCGCTGCAGATTTGTCATCTTGTCACGTGCTTCACCTCGGTGGTATGTCGCATGGCAAAAGTGGATGACATCGTAATCAAAGTAAAAATTATGAAGTGGCAGTAGGCTAGACGTACAGCTGGACGAACTGATCGTGGTTGAACAACGAAATATTAGATTGCATATCAAGGGGTAGGAAAAGATCCAAAAGAAGACGACGTGGGGAACGAATGGTTGGAATTTGAAAGCAAGCTGGAGTGGCATGGTAGAGAATTGCTCAAGATAGAGAGTTGTGGAAGAGACTTGGGAAGATCTTCATCCAGCAATGGATTGATAGTGACTGATGATGATGCCACGAAAACACACACACACACACTTCTAAAAGCTTTATTTTTGGAAACTGTTATTCAGGTACGAGCACCGTAGTTGAAGAACTTCGGAGGAGGGGGCATAATGAACTTTATGAGATCATTCGCTCTGAAATGTGCGGTATTGGCTCCCAGGTTTCTGATAAAAGATTTCGCATGCACTAAGACTCGCATAAAGGTCATTTCTGATTATTTATTGGTAATTTGTGACTTGTTTTCTTTTTCAGCACCTCTGTAACAGTAAACCACAATGTGCGTGCGTGTGTGTGTGTCCGTCTGTCTTCAGGAGTTATAACTCGTCGGGAAGTCGCTTTGAACACTTCAAAATTTGGCAGATTCTTTTTCTTTGTTGCCCGAGTTGCAATGGCGAGTTACAAGTTGAAATTTGGAAACGGAGATTGCTAGGAGCAAAAATATTTACTTACCTGTCTTTCGCACATTGTCTTGAGTTGGATAAATTCTTTTACCTAAGGTTCAAAAACGATTACACCGGATGTATTTGTCAACTATTTATTTGTTTAGTAACAGCAAATGTAAGTAGCATTTCAGCAGAGTCCATTAACTCTGGATTTAGGCTCATTTTCATTCCATAAACTCCGGTTTGTCAATGAGGGCTAAACGGAAAGAAAGAGGGGAAACTCATAAGTGCGGGCAAACCTATAGAAGGAGAAAAAGCGTAAAGGCAAAGATTTTTTTTTTTTTTTTTTTTTTTTTGATTGGAGGTTTAAAGACCACCGTGAGCAACTCAATGGGCTATAAGCAGTCGCCCGTCCCTAATTTAGGGTCACTATTTCCAGGGAAGGGAGAGAGCCAGCGCCGTAAGACAAACACAACATCCATGCCTCACCGGATTTAAACCAGGACCCCGTTCGGACGAATGATCAGAGGCCATCGCTTAGACCACTGCGCCACCGGGGCGGCGGCAAAGATTTGGCATTTACTACCTAACGGGAGACAATTAATGTAATTTATAAAGAGGCATTATGTACTATAACGAAGTAAACTTCTCCGTCATTTTTTCCACGCCGGGACTCGAACCCGGGTCCCCTCATTCCGGAATAAGTGGATTCGGGTTCGAATCCCGGCGTAGACCAGAAATGACGGAGAAATTTACTTCGTTATAATGGCGCCCGAACAGGGACACGACCGTTCAAAATCTCTTAATGGTGTGATGTTATTTCCACACCGCGAGATAGGAAAAATAAAAGAATCCCTTCTCCACCGCTTCGAAAAATAAAACTGTGTGATGCTGCATTCCACACTCCAGATTGACTGGGAGTTCTCAAGTGCACGTTCTACAGCGGATGGCTGCCTGCAACGATTCATGGTTACGGCTGACCCGTGGGCCATGCCCCCGGCCCTCTTTCGGGGGGGGGGGGAGATCTGACGTACCTGCCAGCAGGACGCACACGACATAAAGACAGATAGTAGTCAGAACAAACGTCCGCGTAGCTCAATTGGTAGAGCGACTTATTCCGGAATGAGGGGATCCGGGTTCGAATCCTGGCGTGGACAGAAATGACGGAGAAATTTACTTCGTTATAGTACTTATAACTGAGATTTTTACTGTATTCTAGAAATATTACAGAAAATACACTCTCAGCTAATGTCCCTCAGATACGGACCCCCCCTGCCGGCCACTGTCTAAGTACGGTCCCTGAGGAACAGCATACGTTATAATAAACATTTCCCTTCTCTTCTGAGGACTCTCGTATATATGGATGCCGACATCGGATAGAACATCCTAAACCTCCTACTTACAGCCGTGTAACGGTACTATGACTTCACCTGCATGAATCACCAGATTGTGAAAAAGACAGCGCCGGAGGCTGCTGCATCCTCGCCCAACTAATAAATCATTCCCTTTCCTGTAAGGGATGTACTCTCCTAAACTTTTGAGATTGAACCCTCTTAAAAGCCGTCAGGGTTATGTTGATGTTTTGTCGGAGTTTAATTACCATTATGGGCAACTCTGAGATTATAAGCAGTCCCCGACTATAATTCACGGCTAATGGTTTCAGGAAATGGAGAGAAGCAATGCCGTTTAGAGACAAACACACCAGTTGTGTGTCATCTGGGCTCGGACTTGAGCTTAGCTCGAACGATTAGCCACAAACTAGCACCTCTGACTTCTCGGCCACCGGGCAGCATCCTGCCTTTCCTGTTGGCTTCCCGTATTGATATTTCTTTCCTATTGGATTGTTGATGAGTTTACATCGTGTATATGATTATTTTTATTTACGTCCGGTAAATGTAAGGTCTTACGCTGAAAAAAACATAAAATAGAGTTTTGTGTTACTTCCATCTGAAAATAACTCAAAACTCTCTTTTAAGGATACCTTTCTTTCCCAGACAAAAAAAAAAAAAAAAAAAAAGAAAAAGAGATCGGAGAGTGTCCCAAAATAAAAGGGTTTACTGTATTACCGCATGCTGACTCAACATACATGCATAGAATGCATAAAAAACGAGAAATTTCTGTTGAAATATGCAGATTGCATCTTAAAAGCCATATCGGGGTAGCGCCTTATGCAATTCGGCTTGTGTACAGTATTGTACTTTTTTTATTTTTTATTGAGGTTTAATGACCACCGTGAGCAACTCAATGGGAACTCTGTGTCTTACAATGCCGTAAGACAAACACAGCATGCATGCCTCACCGGGATTCAAACCCGGACCCATCTCAGACGAGAGAGTACTTTTTTACAAAACACTGGCCTTCATATTCAACCGCTACGATGAAGTCAATGAAGCCCGAATGAAGAAATATAATCTAATTTCACCCAACTCTACCCTTCCATCTCAGTGAGAAATTTCAGTACCAGGCATGTCTCTATATAATTCATTGGGCGCAAACCTATGGTTTATGGCAATCTTTTTTGGTCTGATCCTTCTATTATTATTTTTTTATTTCTTTCAAATCACAAATGACAGTCAATAGAAATGAATTCCTGGAAACAACCCAAGAATTTTCACTGTGTCCAAAGAGACTATCTAAGTCATTTTCTCTTTCACATTCTTAGATAAGGAATTCTTCAGGCGATAAGAGCCTGAAAACTATTATGATTTATACTTGTACTTCTTTACAGAAATTCGAAGAAAAATAACATCTTTTTTCATTTCTGAGGAACATCTTTCGATTAAAATTTTAAAATTTTGTTTTCCTTGGTCTTTCAAAAACTTCGTTTGATTTCTTTAAACGCGGCACGACACACTCACAGGGAGTGTGCGTCTAATTAAATGCTACGAATCTTCCCATTCCATGCTTTTCTTTTCCTTTCGCTTCCCAGTAACACTGTTCGAATTCCGAATTGTTGATCCTCTCTTCAAAAATTACTGTAAATTAAGGAAACCTAAGTTGCTTATTTGTACAAACTTTGAGAACTTTTTCCGAATGTCAATTTCAACTGTGACAATCACGCATGAAATTGCAGTTGTTTAAATTAATCCTTTTTATAGAAGACTTAAATTATAGTGTTAATGTCACAAAGTGCTTCCAGTTTGTGCGTTACCTAGTTTGCCGTAGTGTTGTGATTCTTTAAAAATAACTTTTGAGTGAGTCACGTAGTTTTGTGTAGCACGGGCAAAGTGCAGAAACATAACGCTAAATGCGACATAAAGTTGTAATGAGAAGGAAGGGATAAGCGAAGAATATGGTTTTGTATCAGCTGGTGCCATGAGAATATGTCCCTGTAATCGATTAGAACAACACCAACTGAATGCTTGTTGTGAGTACCTAAAGACATCCGATACCTACGTAGAATGGCATCAGTCCAAGGTTAATAGACAGTAAGGTTTGCTCATCCCGCCTTCCTCGCAGACCAATAATCGTGACGTCACCGTCCTAACATGTGAATCGTGGATCCGAACTGAAGCTATGGAGGAAGATGTCAGCTATTTTTCATACTTAAACAGAGAACAAAAGCTTATGCAAAAGCAAATTTGCGTTAAATACAGAAGAAATTCACAATCATGTGAATATTTTGGTAACGGAGATTTCAAAAACACCTTCCACACATTTTTGATACGTAAAGGGCGGGAAAACAATTATACTTTTAAATGTAAATTTAGTTACAAGGGGAAGTTTTGCTGTTTTTACGTAAATTCAAAGCGAAAAACGCACAGCAGGACATATAGGGTGTGCCATATAAAAGAGGCCCGAGTATAATGAACGGCAACAGTCAGGCAATGTTACTATACATGGTAAAGAATAATTAAAATGACAGAAAACAGGAGTAATTTTCCTGCGTTTACAACAATTGCTGAAAGTGCTTTCCTCCGACATCAAGACACAGACACGACGGAAAATGTTGTTCGTAACGCGCCACAACTCATCGGCAGTAATCTGGGTTATGGCATCCGTAATGTTCACTTTTAATTCATCCAGAGTGTGCGGATTAGTTGCGTACACTCTCCCTTTCAATGCTCCTCACAGATAAAAGTCACAGGTAGAGAGATCGGGTGATCTGGGTGGCCATTGTCCCTTCGATAAAGTTCTGTCCTCCTCCAAACACTTCATGCACAGCACGTAGACTGTCCCGCGCAGCATGCGCCGTTGCACCATCCTGCTGAAAGAAAGCATATGTTCGCTCTTCTTCTGTAAGTGCGGCAACAAATGGGTTGAACAGTTGCTGAAAATAGCGCTCCGAGTTGATGGTGTCAGTGAAAAAGAACGAGCCTACTATACTCTTCGCAGACACAGCACACCAAACGCCTATGTTTTGGTCGTACAGAGGAGTCTCCATTGTCCGTCTGGGATTCGTGCCGGTCCAAATCCTGCTGTTTTGCGCATTGACATACCCGGACAGATGAAACCATGCTTCATCTGTTATGTAATAAAGTGTTGGGTCCATTTCACCGCTGACAATGGTCTCCTGAAACCACTCACAATATAGCATCCGTTTTGCATAATCAGGAGTTTTAAGTTCTTGGAACGCCATAACTTTGTACAGCTGATAATGCTTAAGTATGCGCCGGCATGACGTGGCCACCTTAAGTATGCGTCGGCACGACGTGGCAAATATTCCCGTTGCAGACTGTAATCGGCGAATCGACTTCCGAGGGCTTTGTAACATCATTGTGCACACATCCTTAATATTGTCTTCAGTACGAATTGTCTTGGGTTTGATTCTTTTCCTGTTGCACACCGTGCTGGTTTCACGAAATTTCCGCACTAACTTCTGTACCACTGATTTCGCCGGTGCTGCACAATGTAGAAATTTTTCTGCAAATAACTCATTTAAAACCTTGTATGAGTTATTTCTGAAATACTGTTCTACAATAAAAATCCGCTGTACCATACTTAAAACCATTTCCGTTGCCTTTGTTCGCTCTTCACTTGCAGTTATGACCGCGTACCTACACTGCTATGGCTGTGACTAACCACTCCGGAGAATTCATTTGCAGCTGAACACGCAGAAACCGGTTAGAAGTGGAACCAAGCGGTTTTAACTGGAAACCCGCCTAACAACGTCTGGCCACGGGGCCTCTTTTATATGGCGCATCCGGTATTATTGTCATATAATAAAGAATTTCTTTATAAGGAATAAGAAAAGCAACATTACCCAAATTTTGTAAATTAAAAATTGAAAACATTATGCATTAAAAAAATCTGGTAGAATTTATGAAGATTATTCCAGCTGTTTTACGAATAATAATCCCGACACGCTCCTATGGCGCAGATGCAAAGAAACGTGACTATTTGGACAGTGACGTCACAAAGCAATGGAAGTGCAGGATGAGCATAACCTTGTCGTCTACTAACCTCGGCATCAGTCTCCGCATAATGTTTTGTTATGGGATCCAGTACTCTTCATTTTATACTACCCCTTCGTTATATGATGTGGTCACTTTGCAAGTGTTCATCTACGCATAGTCCCCCCCCCCTCATTTATTTCGTCATAGATGAGATGCCATTTTATTCTGTGTCTAACAGTTGGGTTTTAATGTGCTTTCATATAAAAGCATTTTTGTTTAATGTGCCACATGAAATATGTGCTGTGGTTCCTCCAGTTCAAACTGAAAATTAAATCTGTCGTTCATTTAGATTTAAAGCAGAGCGGCTCATCACGTGTCTGGGGTTAGTGGATGTTATGTGCTTGAACAGTTTGATATATGTGTCCTATGTTGCATATTTCTATACGCCTGCACCAGTTTGTAAGATTACTGCGGTATAAATAATACTTCGCATCTGCTTACATGCCGCAAGAATATGTATTGGTAAAATAATCAGCTCGTCCTCCGCTTCTTTTCTTTTGTTTGCGTTATGTTACACATTTCTTGCGTGGTGGGGAGTACACGGCGCTTCTGAAAGAATATATGTGTCACATAAGTATTAAATATATACCGACATGTGCATTGTAGCAAAGTATCATCACTAATTACAAAGCAAATTTGAAAAATTCTGTCAAATGATTGAAAAGCTGTGATTGAACATGAGCGAAGCAAATTTAATAAATGTAACGTATAATAAATACACAGTTGACGTGGACCAGGAACATCAAATAGATGTCATCGCTCTTTCCATGTTTTTGGAAGTCACTTACAAAACGTGGAAAGAGCGATGGCATCTATTTGATGTCCCTGGTGCACGTCAACTGTGTATTTACCATTCATTCGCCTTCTAGTTATTTGTTCAGTTGCTGCTGTTCATCTGTGGTGAATCCCCAGCATTGTGCGGGGCTCCAAAGAAGCAACCCTGCCGGTGGCGCAGTGGTCTAAGGCGTTGGCCTCTGATCATTCGTCCGAAAGGGGTCCGGGTTCGAATCCTGGTGAGGCATGGATGTTGTGTTTGTCTTACGGCACTGGCTCTCTCCCTTCCCTGGAACCAGTGACCCTAAATTAGGGACGGGCGACTGCTTATAGCCCATTGAGTTGCTCACGGTGGTCGTTAAACCTCCAATCCAAAAAAAATAAATAAAAAAATAAACGGGCTCCCTATAAGTAAAATCGCACCAACATGCTTATGCGTAGAAAGGAAAAAAAATACAGAAGGTCCCTGTTTTTATATCTGTGGTAGAGAAGACTACATTAAAGATGGTGATACGAAAAGTTCGTATTAATAGGATGGGATATCGGAACAAAATAGACAGAAGTGTTAAAAATGTAAAAAATTAGGGTAAAAAAATGGGGAGGGTGGAAATAAGTAAAGTAGTGGAGAGGAAAGTACGAATAATAACTACGTTAAAGGAGAATCATCTGAATGAAAGAAGGACGACAATTTTCCTTCCAATTTCTTCATCAACATAAGAGAAACAGAAAAAAATTGATTCAACTATTGAACAAAAGCCATACTAGAAACTGAGTGTGACTCGGAGGAAAGATATGTGCGCTAAAATATTTTACGAGCTATTTACCCTTTTTATACGTACTTTCTTAATGACATACTTCCCGATTATCTTTGGCTGCGGATAAAGGATATGTAAATCGGTGTCTCCCAACGCCATTATGCGTTTCTGACTAGAAGACTTGTTTGGCATAGAAGTTTGCATAAAAACTCAGTGTTCTAGAGAACATGTTCAACTGAAAATGGACCTCCCCGGTGGCGCAGTGGTCTGAGCACTAGCTTATGATCATTCGTAATAAGGGGGGTCCGCGTTCGAATCCCTGTCAAGCGTGAATGTTGTGTTTGTCTTATGGCACTGGTTTGTTCCCTTCCCTAGAACCAATAGCCTTAAATTAGGGACGGGCGACTGCTTATAGCCCATTGAGTTGCTCACGGTGGTCGTTAAACCTTCAATGAAAAAAAGAAAAGACACTGAAAATGGCGACCGCATGGAAACATGATTGCTCTCAGTGGTACGCTCGGCTGTTGGGTTGAACGACACGACGCGCGGTTGAGAAACATTTGCGTTTGTACAAATCTCACAGAAAGATATCCGTCTGTCTTCTTGTATTACAGCCTGTACACATGCCTCCTTACTGTCTGTTGTTAGTGTGGAACTCCTACTAATGTGTTTCTCTTCCGTCAAATCAGTGCGCCTGTGTGCGGACTTTGAACACTTTTCCAAATCACACCGAACGCTTATGACTTGAGGATCATAGCGTAATTGCAATTGGGGAATAGACCTCTGCTGCTGGCATTTCCGTCACCAGAAAAACCTAATATCCGCGCGTACCTGCCAATGAGACCATGGTTTCTGGTGTGTCGTCATTTTGACTTGAATCTATTCTCCAGCACTTTTCATATTTATTCAAACTCCTGTTACAAAAAAAATGCCCTCTGTACTCGGGGTAAAGCTAACCTGACCGTAGAATTGAAGGTACAGAGTGTACTTCCATTGGATAATATACATGTAGTTCCAGTCTAAAGGTTTGTATTCAAGCTTGAACTAGACTTAGTAGGTGTTTTAAACTTAGTTTCGGTTGGTTTCTTAAAATTCAGATATTCGCGTTTTGGTGACGTCATTGTCCATTGTCTGTAGGCCATGTGTGTTGGAGAAACTATTCGAGGAGGATATTTACTGCTGATGGGAGGTAAGCGGATAATCAAGTGTTTTGTGTGGCCCAAGTGTTACTCCCTTCTTCTTGAGGACAAAATCGATTACAGAATGAGTGTGGAGTTTTCTTTTGTTATGCCTCCCGTCATGGTGATACACTGCACCTCATTAGCGCTGTGAGATACTAAGAAACCATGCGATATCTTTGGTGAAAAGGCCTTTTCAGCTTCCTTCCCATAGTCAGGTTAAGTTTGCCCGAGTATGGCTAGGAGAGTGTAACGACGTTGGGCTACAGTAATTTACATATCGCTAATTTACAGCCAAAGGTCATCCGAAGTTACTAATTGATCAGCATAACAATTCTTTTTTCGCAGAAAAATGGACAAAGAGGAAAGAAAACAGTTTTTGTATGTACCCACTAAAAAGACTACATTATTGTTGCGTCTTAAAGCGAGAAATTGGAACAGACGAAAAGCTCTAAATAAGCCTAGTAAGTAGGAATCTAAATACCAGCATGGTGATCATAATTTAAGGCGATATAAACATAGTACATATTTCTACCCACGTCTGTAATTAAAAAAAATTAGAAAAACTTCGAACATGGACAAATCACAGAACCGTTACCTTTCAACATGATCATAAGTCATTTTTCAGCACTGTTTAGTTTGATTTTGGTACTGATTTTATGAAATGGTATCTAACAATAATTTTTAATTTTAATCGAACTTATCGCTAAGGTAATGACGCATTAGCAGAAACTTGGATATATTTTTTTAACAGACCTCCATTGGATGCATTGGGATATTTTTTCTGTACTCCTAGACACTGCACGACCATGCCAGCGTGTGCCGTATGCTTCAGAAATTTGTAATTAGGAGCATTTATCTAAGAAATGAAGTGCCTCCAGCAGAGCCGACTGTTATATTTCTTGGGCGGCAGTCGGCTGGAAACTATCAGAACATGGTTTCGTTGTATGATTTATGTTGGATACAGCTTGAATACTTCAATAAATATATGGGGCAAGCAACTAAGTACGACGCCATCCCATCATTAAAGGACGTTGCTGGAGGCTGGGTAACTTTGTCTGACCAAGAGATGACTTTTCGTTTCCACCCACCCTTTCGACCCTTTTTTGTTTATGTGATTGAAGTAGGAGGAAGGGCTGGAAAATCTTCCTGAAGCCTTGATTGATTGGTTGGGTTTCGGAGAGTCGCATCTTTTGGTTCATGTCTTTCCCTCCCTACTAGCTTTCAGTCATCCTCGCCAGAACGAGTGAAGGAAGGAAGGAAGAAAAGCTCGGAATATGTCGAAGTATGACCGCTCTGTCCTTGTTCCAGCCCTGCTAATGGCGACCTATTCATCTTGGTTGGCCATGTTACTGACAGCTGTCACCAGGGGATGCGTAAGGAGGGTGGAAGAAAAGGAGAAAACGCCGGGAGTTCTTCGTCAGAACAAGATGAAATCTTTTCGGGTCGTCTGGAGGATCAGAGACCGTTGTTTCTGGGCGATTGCGCCTGGGTCTCTGTCTATGTCGTGCTCTGCCTTTGTCGCTGATCGACACTTGGCTGACCCCAGCCATCAGGGCCGCCCACCGACCTGTCACAGCTGACGGCTGCTTCGGATGTCGCCGCTCTCCTCCTCCTCCGACTTCTATCTCACGCTTCTTTCCTTTTTGCCATTCTTGGCTCTTCCATCCGTCAGCTCGTCTTTCTCTGCCCTCTTCTTCCTGTTGTTTGTCGTTTTGTCCGCAAACTTTCTCCTCTTTTCATCTGTGCCTGGCAGCCTGATACTTCTCCTCCCGCTCTCTCTCTCTGGAATCCCCCTGGAATCATCATCTGTCAGGAAGATCAAAGCTGCTCTCCTCACCAACACATCAAAGGATGCCAGTTCACTTCTGCTCCTGGGACTTGCTTCTCTCCATCTCCTTTCTTTTCCCGTAGTTGCAGCCATTTTTTCCCCTTCGAAGTGTAATTTCGGCCACTTAGATAGAGAAAGGGAGAGAACGCGCGCGACAGAGTGAAAGAGAGAGAAAAATTTGGTGATGATGGAAGTGAAATATAAGATATACTTACAGTAACTCCCCTGACTTCCTTAATGTTAACCTTTTGAACTACTATTTTTATCACTGTAATCTGTAAAACGGCTCTTGGTATATGTAGACTTCCCCATGTGTCGCAGTACGTTGTCTATTTTGACTTTTAGACTATTTTACTAAAGAGTAGTTAGTTATTCATAATCGTTTTAATGAGAACTTTTCGTGTGTTTCAGAAATCTGAAGAACCCCTATGCTAATAGATGTGTATTAAATTCCATTTTTTGTGAAAACATTTAATGACAGAAACCGAATACCAGGTCAAAAGGACATCACATAATTGAAACCGACTCGGTTCCAACCCGAATCTATAACTGACCCAGACCCGACCAGAAAAAATCTGCTTTGATTTCTAAAATGTATGTATACATGGAGTTCAAAAACGTCTCTCCGCAGGGGGTATCTTACGTAGGTTATACGGAAATCAAGCAAACGTACTATTGGAAAGTATAATTTACTCACTTACAGGAAGTCTTGAAACTGTTGTCCTTCATTTGCAAGACGTAACCTAAAAACATTGTTTTACAAATGTTTTCATATACATCTGCGAGCGTTAAAAAGTCCCTCCACAGTAATATTAAGGCTATCCCAACTAATTTTGATGGCGCTACAGTCAAAATGTTTGAATTACGTAACTTCTATGTTTAACTTCATTTGTGTTGTTTTCTTGATAACGTATCAAGCTTCAGAATATGTTTCACGGAAACACCAATTTCCACAGCTTATGATGAGTTGAAAGTTTCCAAAATGTGGATGTTGTTTTCATCATTGCCTCTCAGAAGGAAAGATACTCTTCCTTTTCAGGACAGTCTTCCTTTAATTTGCATGACAAATCATTTTTCCGTCCGCAGGCACCAGTATTGAGCACAAAATTCCACAGTGCACATTTTTCTTTGCAAAATTTGTTTTTTCCTTTTCACAAATATATTACGGAAATAAACTGGGTTGAAATCGGCTCAGAAAGACCTTGACCCGACCCGTTTGACCCGCTAGAAATTGTTGACCCGTTGACCTGTGACCCGTTTCCATCTCTGCAAAGGATTGCGAATGTTTTTACATCTCATGCTTTTACCTTCTCCTTCAAATTTTTGACATTCCATTGATCCGTATAACTAACACATGAACAAAGGACTTTTCACCGCAACTTGCCGTTTTGATGCTTCACGTCAGTGGCACATCACATATATACCCCTTCCTCCCCTCCCTTGAGAAAGGGTTGGGACAAAATCGTAAGTTTTCTTGTCAGCTCTCAAAACCATGCTGGAAGCAGCTCACGATAGAAGAAGAAATTCTCATTAATTCCAGACGACTTTGGAAGAAGCATCACATATTAGATATTTTCGAACCTCAATGCCTGGATATTTATTTTTACGTTCGGGTGCCAATGTGAAAAATAAGACTCCATTTCTGGTGGTGGATTTCAAAGCACGTCTCCTTGCTCTGGAGCCAGTTATTCTTCCGACTGAACAACACTGACCTTGGCTTACCGCTACAACTTGCGTTTTTGATTCTTGCGTCACCTCAGGGGTATTTAAGACCAGCTTAATTGGTTGGTTGGTTGGTTGGTTAGATTTTATTGGCGCAAGGGCCATGGTTGGCCAAAGAGCGCCAGACACAAGACAAACAGACAGAATTAAAAAACGTGGCATAAATCGCCCAGCTTAATTGGAGTTCCTATTCATATTTAGGAAAAATAATACTTCGAGTTCGATTGTATATACATATATACAGTATATCGTTGTCCATACATAGTAAAAATATATATATTTTTTTTATATACTGACGCAGTCCTACACCAAGAGAGGAAGTTTTGTATAACACTGTAAGTGAGATAATGGTTAGATTGCTTGTTTTCGAAAGTAATATGCAACATCAAATGTTATAGTATTGCTTGTTTAGATTTTTACCTAACAAGCGGACAAAATCTACTTTCACAAACTGTTATGCACATAGTAGGAAGAAGCTTTATGCTCTTTAGATCCTCGTTAAACATATCTTTTTGATGCACACCTCTGGAAAACAGCCACAAAAAGGAAGTGTGATCTCGTTATACAATGTATCGACTCTCAAGCAGAAAAAGTTGTATTTTTCAGACGTTTACCGACGCCACATTTTGTTTCGTCTGGAATTGCATTTACGTATAAAAAGAGATCTGGAAAAAATGAAAATAAGTCGTTGTTTTAAATGGCTAATCAAGATAATTCACTGAAACTGTGTGAAAGCTAAAAACTGGAAGCGGGTAGGAATAATCCTTACTTTGTCGCACATCCATAATAAGCGAGCAAAAATCTTCCCTTGCGGAAACGTCGAATTTCTGCCACTGAAAGTAATTGACGGTGACAGCTACTGATGTTGTCAAACCAGACATGAATTGCGAGTGCGTGCCTCAATAAAATTGGCAGTTCTCGTTGACTGGCTCATCGAGACTTTTTACGGTTTCTGGTGATCACTTAGTGGGTGCAAAAACGTGTTGTTTTAACTTCTTGTGACAAAGCTTTAACACGAACAAAAACTTCATTGCATTAATTCGCCATTGCGTTGCAACCGACACTTCTAATATCTACTCATTTTCACTGCGCTGAGTCTTCTCTTCTTTAAAGTCCTCCGGAATTTTCTAAAATAATTTATGAAATTTCTTATATGCTTGAAACTTTCGAAACTATTTATCCGGGACAGGGTAAAGACAATCAAAAGCAGTGGTTCAGAAAGTTTGCAGTGACAGTGAACTTATTAAGTTGATGGGCATAGGAGGAACTATCACATAGTCCTGTTTCCACGTGTCAGATATTCTGGGTTGTGATCGAATATTCTAGCACGTGGGCTTCTTATTTTGACTGGTTCTGATTATTATTACGAAAGAAATAATGATCAGAACCAGTCAACAGTGACAATGGTGACAAATCCGCTAAGGTAACGGTGACTTTGAATGGTAGCAAAATCACTGTTTACCACGGCGGTGACCGAGCTGTAAGGAACCCGTAAATGCGAGTCACCGTCGTACTTGTAAGAATGACAAAATTACTGTTCACGACAGGGGTGATGGGGCAGTAACGGCCGGCAGGGCGAGTCACCGTTTCTCTTGTAAAAGTGACAAAATCACTGTTGCAATCAACTCGCTTTAAATTCCTTGCTTTCGAACGAACGCACAGCGAAAACCAAAACAAACTATCTTAAGCGTAGGAAAAAGTGGAGTCTTAAGCGTAGGAAAAAGTGGAGGCTGAAAGATAGCTTGCATCACTAACGACCTTTATAATGTTTCAACAGAAATGTAAACAAATTATTTAGATACAATGACATGGTAACACAAACTACGATGTAATGGTGATTTCGGACTCCAACCATTGCTCGGACACGGTTAACAGCGACATTCTTGTCAGAGCATTTGTAACTGATACTTTCTTGTTACTTATCGTAACGATGACAGTGATTTTTCAGTAACATTACAAAATGACAGTGACATGATTACCGACCAATCTCTACTGCACAGTTACCTAGTTTGCCTATGCTGCATTATTTTGCTTGACGCAATGCTTTCGATGTGTTTATGCGATCTTTCCTTTATAAGGTACCTGCTTTTCTTCAGTACTGTCTCTCCCTAACACACACACACACACACACACACACACACACAGCCGCCCCGGTGGCGCAGTGGTCTAAGCGATGGCCTCTGATCATTCGTCCGAACGGGGTCCGGGTTCGAATCCCGGTGTGGCATGGATGTTGTGTTTGTCTTACGGCATTGGTTCTCTCCCTTCCCTGGAACCAGTGACCCTATATTAGGGACGGGCGACCGCTTATAGCCCATTGAGTTGCTCACGGTGGTCGTTAAACCTCCAATCAAAAAAAAAAAAAAAAAAAAACACACACACACACACACACACACACACAAGTATACATTACTGTACCATTAACATTCGGACAGCCTACATTGATAGTGGATTCGGTGCTACACAAGCACCACGTCATAGACCTAATTATACATATGCTCCTAGGGCTATTATGTGACAACTATGCACGTCTGTGAATGCAAGATGCCTGGATCCACAGAGCTAACTGATTTCTAGCGCAAATTGATAATAGGGTGTGACACAAGAAACCGCTCCGTACGAGACATTTAAGAGGCATGTAACATCTGTAAGTCACCTGTTGGTGATGTGAAATGCAAATGGCAGTGAAAATGGGATAAATCTACGTAAAATCGACACGATAAATCTCCAAAGCTAACCGAACGTGACAATAAAGCTCTCTGCAAAGGAATGTTCTCTCACAACGCAAATCAACATTGTCTGAAAACCTGCCAACACTATGTGAGGCTATTGGAACTGATGTTAACATCAATACAGTGCAAAGGACTTTACACGATATGAGTTATCGCGATAGTGGAGCCACCCACAAGCCGCTAATCACTTCGATTACTGCGATAGCTGATTACCGTGGTGTAATGAACGGCGATTTTGTATTGTGCTTTCGAAAGACGAGTCACAGTACATGGTCTGCCAGTCTAATGGTTGTCCTTGGGTGTTTCTTATGCCGGGAGAACGATACCTGCCGGGTTGTATCGTCTGATAATGAAGACTGGTGGAAGCAGGGTTGACATTATGTAGCAATTTTTCGTGGTTCGGCTCGATCTCATTAATCTTTTCGGGGAAAACCATGAATCCAAAACTTTTGACGACATTTGCGTAAAAATGTTAAAATATCCAGCCCAGAGATCTGAACTGAACCTTATAGAGAATCTCTGGGACGAATGGGATCGTCCGGTGCTTGAAAGGAGAGAACTCCCAACAAACAAAGGTGAACTGGTTTCTGCTTTGAAGGCCGAATGACAGAACATGTTGGCAGGCATTTACAAAAAACTGCTGGAGAGTATTCCACGTAGACTAGAGGCCGTCATAAGTGTCAAATATTTCAGTATTAAATTTCTGTAAATAGAGATTAGTTGTAGATATGTAGGTATCCGGATACTAATGTTAGGGGGGTGTATTTGCCGAATGCTTCATTCCATTCCATTATATAAGACGGTCGTTCACAAAGTAACGAGACTGATTTTACTCGTACATGGGGTAGTAAACATACTTAACACTTACATATTTTCGAAGTATTCTCCCTCTACCTCAATGCACCGGTCCCCACCTTTCTATCCACTTCCGGAAAGTGTGCTTGAAGCCCTTCCTCGACATGCGATTCAGGATACCCATCATATCATTGTTTGGTTCAGTATTTGATGCAAACCGACGCCATTTTCACTTCAGGGAATAAGTCGTAGTAGCACGGCGCCAGATCCGGTGCATACGGAGTGGGCGCCATAGTTTGATGCTTAGATATTGAACAACCTTCTGGGTAAGCAAATTATATCTTTATGCAAAATCTAACCAGTTTGTGAATAATCTGTGCGTTTTGTGGATTTTTTTCTTTTCTTTAGAAGACCTTTGAGAACTTCAGAATAGAAGACATCGGTAACAGTTTTCACTTGTGGAACAATATGGTCATACCCAATTTCCCGCTGTAATGACGTGTCGTAACGTGACTGACCTTGCAGGTGTTACGACACAGACAGCTGCATTTTTTGCGTGAGTTTGTTTTGGCACTATGACGCCAGTCTCATCACTTTTTGAACGACCTACATACGACTTACTAAGTGACGACAACCAAATGGTAACTGATATGACAAACAAGTAGGAAACCTGAAAATCATCTAAATACGTGGCGTTAGTTGAATAAATAAATCCATCGCTTTTTCCATGTTAAGCAATGCACAGCAACCGAAAAATTGTTATTCAGCCCCCACCGGGGAAATGAATCCCGAATCTCTCGATATCTAGCCGAGCGCGTTAGCTTTACACCACAGCGGCCAACAATTCACTGCGTTATGTGTGTTGTTCTTTTACAATCAGCATCTGACATCATAAATCCGTAAGATGGGCTCAGCTACTGAGACGTCTCCATCTGGTGGGCATTAACGGCACTGGCTATATATAATTATAGCAATAATCCAAAGGGCGAGATCCAAGGTGAAAATCATCTAACTACGTGGCGTCAGCTGAAAAAATAAATCCATCGCTCTTTCCACATTAAGCAACGCACAGGAACCGAAAAATTGTTATTCGGCCGCCGCCGGGGAAAATTTTCAGTTGCTGTGCGTTGCTTAACGTGGATCAGATCAGATGTAGAGGATTTTAGGGAGTGTCGGACTCCAGGTCTTAAACAACCCTTAGAAAGAGGACGCTAGGAGATTTGGGCTAGAGTGCCCGATAGGAAAGTGACACGGAAGTGAGGTAGAAAGGGGGAGGAAGACGCCTTTATTTATTACCGGGGGGCAGTACCCGGGTTCCAGTGGCTTAACGTGCCCATACGACGCACGGCGGGTATTTAGTGGATCGAGCGTTCGTACCTGCCTGGGATCGAACCTCAAAGTTGCTCAAAGTTGCCCACTAGGCCACCCGCGGCCCCGGCTTAACGCGGAAAGAGCGATGGATTTATTTATTCAAGTAGGAGACTTTATTTCTTCAGAGATAGACTTTTTCGGCCCCTTTCCCTTTAGTACGTCTTGGATTTTTGTCCTGATTACTTTAAGTTTTACACTCTTCTTTCATTCTCGACCCTGTCTTCGACTCGTAAAAGTATTTGAATATTCCTATTCTGGTCGTTCCTCTTTGTCTTTGCCGCTTGTTGTTAGTTAAGAATTGGTTACAGGATCCCCAGTACGTTCAGCCATTCTGTGACACTTTGTACCTCGTCATACTTAGCAGCCAAGATTTTCATTAAATTTTGACGTTACGTCAATACAAGTTTCTTTGGGCTTACACAAGATGGCTTTTAGATCGGAACTTGTTTACAAAGTTCCAAAAGGCGAGTGGCACGAGTCTTTGACATCTAAGCATTCGTTCGAGATGAGTTAGAGCTTGAATCTCAAGTGAAGCATAGATGGTGCTTTTGTCTTACGGCAAAAGACCAGTGTTCCCAAATTATTAGGGACGAACGACTGCTTATACATGTAGCCCGTTAAGCTGCTTACGGTGGTTTGCTTACGATAAAAAAATAAAAACACAAGCATATCCATAACATTCTGACAAACCTATGCGCTTGGATAATGGACCGTAATTAGTTTTTCTTTTGAAAAGTTCATATTTCATACCTCACTCAGCCAGCTCTATATTTGATACCTCACCCACTATATTTGGCGTCCTACTTTGCTTTAAATAATAATTAATTAGAATTCTTTTAAAAGAGACGTTCTAATATAGTGAACTACGAGATTATACTCGTATTTTGCGTAAAAGGTAGTTCAGAAGTTCGTATGGTGTATTATTTAATAAAATTTGAAATTACTTTTTTAAAATCTGGTGCTGTGTTCCGAAGAAGCATTTCGCACGTGTGTCCGGCGAATGGTAGGAACGTTGTATACCATTGGCTGTGGCTTCACAGGATTTACTACTTCCAGGGTGATAACTGCCAGACGACGACCAGATGATCGTAATTAAATCTCTCTTGAAACTTTATTACTTCACCTCATAACATCCCTAGTCTGCTACGTGTGACATTGAGAACACTAATGTCAAAGCTTTCGCGCTTTCTACATGAGTCTGATTATTTTGGCACCTGATAACTTCAGTTTAAAACACCACCTCTCGCACGGAAACTTATGCAACGCCCCCACAATGTTTACAAGCAGTTTTCGGCAACCGCTGAGAGTTAATTACGTAAATTCAAACCTTCAGTGGAAATGCGTGCTACAGAGTGTGCCATATAAAAGAGGCCCGAGTATAATGAACGACAACAGATGCAATGTTACTGTACATGGCAAAGAATAGTTGAAATGACAGAAAACCGGAATAATTTACCTGCGTTTACAACAATTGCTGAAAGTGCTGTCCTCCGACATCAAGACACAGCTGCGCACGACGGAATAAGTTGTTCGTAACGCGCCACAACTCATCGGCAGCAATCTGGGCTATGGCATCCGTATTGCTTTTTTTAATTCATCAAGAGTGTGCGATAAAAGTCAGAGGAGGAGAGATGAGGTGATCTGGGTGGCCATAGTCCCTTCGATACAGTTCTGTCCTCCCCAAACACTTCATGCACAGCACGTAGACCGTTCCACGCAGTATGCGCCGTTGCACCATCCTGCTGAAAGAAAGCATATGTTCGCTCTTCTTCTGTAAGTGCGGCAACAAATGGGTTGAACAGTTGCTGAAAATAGCGCTCCGAGTTGATGGTGTCAGTGAAAAAGAACGGGCCTACTATACTCTTCGCAGACACAGCACACCAAACGCCTATGTTTTGGTCGTACAGAGGAGTCTCCATTGTCCGTCTGGGATTCGTGCCGGTCCAAATCCTGCTGTTTTGCGCATTGACATACCCGGACAGATGAAACCATGCTTCATCTGTTATGTAATAAAGTGTTGGGTCCATTTCACCGCTGACAATGGTCTCCTGAAACCACTTACAATATAGCATCCGTTTTGCATAATCAGGAGTTTTAAGTTCTTGGAGCGCCATAACTTTGTACGGCAGAAAATGCTAATCCTGTGTCTTTATGTCGGAAGGCAGCACTTTCAGCAATTGTTGTAAACGCAGGTAAATTACTCCTGTTTTCTATCATTTCAACTATTGTTTGCCATGTATAGAAACATTGCCTAACTGTTGTCGTTCGTTATACTCGGGCGTCTTTTATATGGCACACCCTGTATAAATGCATATATATATTTAATACAAACACTGAAAACATGTGATGTTCTTAGTATCTGACGAAATTTTAGTACGTGCTTCGTAGCAACTACTCTTCAAAATGTGTGCGTGTGTATGTGTGTGTGTGTGCGTGTGCGTGTGTAAAATAAAAAATATATATATATAAAGATGGCGCCGAATTTTTTTCAGGTGTACTTAACAAGACTGGAGATTCCTTTCCTACATGAAAATAATTTTTCAAACCAAAGTTTTAGAAAACGAGAAAATAAGCAAAAAAGATAATACATTTACCCCCTGTAATGTTTTAAATTAAATTAAGATTAGTGTGTTTTACACATGGCTTCGTGAAACAACAGTTACTTAAATAAACATTAGTACTTAATGTTGCCAGAGGTCATTTGAGAAAGAGCTCTTGCGTATTAATCCAATTTTTCTTTATTTTCTTGCCGTCAGTCGTAGCACAGCTTCATGAAAATATCAACGCATTTTTCTTTGAAGAAGTATATGAGCTTGCAGACTGAATCACATTGTCAATCTCTTAGGTTAAACATATGCTGAACACCAAGGAAACACATGGTCTAAATTCAAGCAGTAAAACATTATGTCACACACCACACTACACACCTCTTTGCTCTCAGCGTGGCTTTTTTTATTTACCTTCTACTCAATGTCAGTCGTTGTCAAAAGGTTAGAGGAAATTCGTGGAAGTCATCATGCCGTTCAGAAAGAATTCTAACGGAGAAGTAACATAATTTAAATAAGAACAAAAGCTCAAAATGGAAGGTTAAATTCGAGATATTCGTTACACCCCCTTTAGGAAAAGCTATGCGTTATTTAAAATGCACAGTGACCGCAGTTTTCTCCATAGTGAATGGAACCAATTACAAAAAATAATATTTTTAGCCGGATTTGTAAAATCATTAAAACAATTGCAGGTAAAAATATCTATTTACACACACTAGGGCAGAAATGTACTTTTCGAAAAATTACAAATTGTTCCCAAAATGTTTCTCATTGCGGAATGTATCCAAGGCAAAGGGAATATTTTGAATCAAACAGTTAGAAGCAAGAATGTGGAGGAAAACTCAAAAATTTCTTCTACGGTAAAACTTTGCGTTATTTTAAAAATAAAATGGGCGCAAAATGTTCCTCATAGTGAAGGGTATCATATCTATAAAACAACTCTTCCGTGAGATTCTTAGGTTCAGAGATGCTCTTGCAAAATGAAATATGCATTGCCAGCTTCTAGCAGTTGTAGTGTGCAGTATGAAAAAGTAGACAATATGTCTCTCAATTCATATATGCGATGGAAAAAGTACTTTTGAAATGCGAGTTTTGGAAACAGAGGTAGAAACGTTGTACATATACGGCCCTCGCGGGAAAGCTCTGCACTATAAAAGTGGATAATGCTTGAAAACGTCACCACAGCAAATGACAGTGTAAAAAGTATGTTTTCAATCGGGGTTAGAAACGGATATGCAGGTGCTGAAAGAAATACACACTTACACCGCCGAGCGTCAGAACTGTGCATTAAGAAACGTTCAAATTATAAGCAAGAGGTTCCGTGAAGTTAACGAATTATTCAGATAGTAATTTTAGAAGCAGAGATATAGAGAAAAATAAAATATACGTTTGGGATACTAGAGCAGAAGCGCTCCTCGTTTGCTCTTGTAGCCATCGGTGACAGCATGCGACGTAAATTCGCACAGGATATTGTTTCTGGTTGACCTCTCATTGTATTAGATCACCAACTGCAAAACTGCCTTGTACGAGGTGACTGATCAGTCGTTCACTTCTGAAATCCTCATTTCTCTACTCTTTCTATTTGTGCTAACGGTTGGTTATTTCGCCATTTTGGAATCATTCCTTGTACACCTCAACCACTGTGGACTTCTAACAACCCACAAGATTCGCCTTTTCCAAAATGGAAGCACCAGTCCTTCATGCGCTCACAATTTGGCCTTTCGTAAACTCCGATTAATCCTAAGATTTACGCATTACGTCAGGTAACTTCATTCTCAACTGAACCACCAATCTCTTATATACACCTCTTGAGCCCAAAGACCACGCTTCTTCCTCTTAATGCCAGAATCGTGTGTAACTCACTTTTCAGGGGAGTGATCATAAGTCGTTGGGCACTTACTTTGTAATGTTCGGCCGGAGTCATCTAGTTAGAGGTCTATCTTTATTCAAGTTTTTTTGTTTAAGTGTTGTTTAAAACACTAAAATTTACTACAATAGATTCCTGTTAACTGAGACACATCGGGGCTAGAACACTGTCCCAATTAAGCGGCTGCCCCAATTATGCAAAGCTCTGTCCCAAAGAGCTAATTTGAGATGTTTTTCAAGAATTGTCCCAAACAAACTGCTGGCCCGATTAGCCGATGAACCAGTTAGCCGGAATCTACTGTACTTTGGAATAGTGCACAAGTTTGCTTTTGTTGTGCAGCAAGAAACGCCTCTCCTCTAGCAACAGGGCACAGTTTTGCTTTGGTAAATGTTAAGTCTTCTGATTTTCCTCAATCTTTGCCGATTTGTCTTCTGGTTTAGGACAAAGAAAATTAATCTTACATTAATCTTCTGGAAAGCCATTTGATATTAATCTTTGGACTTCCTTCTCGTAAGCTCCTTCAAAAATCCACCATTCGTACTCGGGACTAACTACAGGAGAAATAATCAAGTATGTAATTTTCAGTACTGTGTTGATGAAAAAATTTGCCTTCTTTCTACAACGTAACATGTACAAAAAAAAAGTGTTGACAACGATATGCCTCCTTTTCATGTCAGCTGGGAAATTGCCACTTCATTCTATTCTTAAATAATCAAATTTTCCAACTTTTTTATTGTATGTGCTTTTCTAATAATTTTATTATCTACGTGGACTTTCTCATAGGGACAAACACTTCAGTTCGCCTATAAAATAGCTTTGATCGCCCATTAGTAGGTCACGTTTTTTTCAGAGATACAGATTAAACGGTTCGGGCTAAAAATTCCTTGACCCCGCTTTCAAGTAACGCTACTGGAGTTGGATTTTTCGAATGAATTGCATCTCTTTAGAGAGAAAGAAAAATAATCAAGGCTAAATACAAAATTTACACAATGTGTGGCGGAATATAGTTCGATGCGTCATCTTCCAACGTTTCAATTTTGTTATGCTAAAAAGTGATGTACCAATGACACAGCTCGCTGATAACATTGAAAAAAAAGCTTTCTTTCTATATTTGAATAGATCAGACTATATTTTTGAATTTCAATATTTAAAAGTTCGTTTTTTAAGTATATAGATATACACTAGTATATTGACAAAAGTCACCGGACACCCCTTCAAAAGCAAATGAACGGATCCGCTGCGTTGTTAAGATGCGCGGTACAGCTGCAAACGGTATAAATACAAGCCTGCGGTTAGCCGCGATCATATAGCATGTGAGGTTGCGTGAAAATATCGCGGCGGGAGAGAACTGACTTTGAGAAAGGAAAGATTGTTGGGTGTTATATTAGTGGGTTACCCATAAGAGAAACCGAGAGGCGTTTAAACATACTCAAGTCAACTGTTTTCGATGTACTGAATAAGTGGAAAACGCATGGCGTGCCTGAAGCAGCAAAACGTACCGGCAGACCAAAGAAAATCAGTGATAGAGGACGTCGAAGCCTCAGGAGGGTCGTTACAGCTAATCGACGGAGTACTGCACAAGATCTCAGTGTACAGGTGAGTAAAAATTCTGGTACCTCGGTATATACATGTACCATTCGCACATAACTTCATTCCATGGGTTACCGTGGTCGTGCGGCTGCTCATAAGCCTTTCATCTCCACTCGGAATGCTACTCGTCGTTTAGCATGGTGTAAAGAATATTTTTCGTGCACCGTAGATCACTGTAGACATAGGTCACCGTAAAAATAGGTCCTATGGACTGATGAATCCAGACACACGATCCATCAGTCTGATGGCTATGTGTGGGTATCGCGGCAGCCGGGGGAACGCTATTTACCACAGTGTATATATATGTACTCCAGGCATCATGAAAGATACCAGAGTTCTTCCAGTCCTTCCAGCAGAAGTTGCACATGCAATCAAGAACATGAAGCGGGGGAAAGCTCCAGGAGAAGATGGAATTACTGTAGACATCATACAAGAAGCAAGTGGAGAAATCGAAACAGTACTCGCCCAAATTTTCACTCGATGCCTTAATGAAGGGAAAATTCCTGAGGATTGGAACAACGCTACAATGATCTTGCTACATAAAAAAGGTGACATTGAGGATCTCAGGAACTACAGACCTATCAGCCTCCTATCAGTGGTTTATAAAATCTTCACTAAAGTTCTTTCACACCGCTTGAAGGTAACACTGGACATGGCTCAACCGAGAGAACAAGCTGGATTCAGGAGTGGCTACAGCACAATAGATCATATCCACGTACTGAGAGAACTAATTGAAAGAGCGAGGGAATATGAACTTCCATTGTGCATGGCTTTTATCGATTATGAAAAAGCCTTTGATTCGGTGAAACCATCAGCAGTTGCAATGGCTCTGAAATCCTGCGGTATTGAAGATGCATACATTAATATTATTAATAACATCTATGAAAATGCAAGTGCAAAGATTCTGCTATTTGGTAATACAACACACATAAAAATTGGGAAAGGAGTGAGACAAGGTGACACCATATCTCCGAAGCTCTTTAATGCTACATTGGAAAATGTCTTTCAATCACTGAACGGGGAAAACAAATTGATAAAGATTAATGGAGATTATCTAACCCACCTTCGTTTTGCTGATGACATAGTCATTTTTGCAACTACCCCATCGGAGCTACAGAGTATGATGCAGGAACTTGCTGACAAAAGTAAAGAAGTGGGATTAAAAATGAACTTTCAGAAGACAAAAGTGATGTTCAATGCTTTTACAAGAAATGAAGATTTATCGATTGATGGAGAAAAGCTGGAGATAACAGACACGTACGTTTATCTTGGACAGCAGATATCAAGTGAGGGTCACATTAGTGAAGAAATTAATCGGCGTACAAAACTTGCCTGGAGAGCTTTTGGAAGAAACAGCATAATTTTCAAGAGCAATATGCCATTATGTCTTAAAAGAAAAGTGTTTGATCAATGCATCCTTCCAGTTCTTACGTATGGTGCAGAGACGTGGACCTTAGCTAAAAGAGACATACAAAGGCTGCAGACAACTCAAAGAAGCATGGAGAGGTGCATGCTTGGTGTAACCAGGAG
Organism: Macrothele yani; assembly: GCA_039090855.1. Lineage (NCBI taxonomy): Eukaryota > Metazoa > Arthropoda > Arachnida > Araneae > Macrothelidae > Macrothele > Macrothele yani. Next base: position 95,523,636 of record CM077007.1, on the reverse strand, counting down.
AGATAAGAAGAGGAACACGTGGATCCGAAAAATGACAAGAGTGGAAGACATCATGATCAGAGTTAAATCCCTGAAATGGCAATGGGCTGGACATACTGCCAGAAGAACAGACCATCGATGGACAGCCGAAATTTTAGATTGGATTCCAAGGGACAGGAAAAGACCCAGAAGAAGACCACATGGAAGATGGGTGGATGAAATTCGAAAGTATGCGGGAGTGACCTGGAGGAGACTGGCACAAGACAGACCGTTGTGGAGGAAACTTGGGGAGACCTTCGTCCAGCAGTGGATTGATAATGGTTGACAATGATGATGATGATGATGATACTGTTCCTACGGTTAAGTTTGGAATTGGCAGTGTACTTGTATGGTTTTTTTCGTGGTATGGTCTCGGCTCATTGGGTATCGTGGACAAACCTGTTAACCAGCACGTCTACCTCGATATTCTGGACAATTATGCCCTAGCAACTCTGTGACAATACTATGGAACCGAGCCTTGTTTGTGCCAGCAGGATAATGCACCGAGCCGTAAAGCAAGGAGTGTTACGGAGTGGTTTGACGATAATTTCGTATCGTGTGTGGACTGGCCAGCACAGAGCCCTGATCTTAATTCCATAGAGCACCTATGGGATGAATTAGAGCGCCGCATAAGAAATTTGGAACCAAGGCCTACTACTAAGCAAGAGTTAGCGGCAGCATTATGTACTGAAAGGAAACGCATTGCTTTCGACAAGGTTCCAAAACCTTATCGAAAGCATGTCTCTAAAGGTCAGTCCATGCATTAAGGCCAAAGGTGGACCGACACCGTACTGATGTATGTCAATAAATGCTATGTTGTGTTTCTCTTCTAGGTGTCCGGTGACTTTTGTCAACATAGTGTATATAAAGCTCTATTTTATTCCTGTTCGTAAGAAAAAAAGTAAACATAATATATATATGTAAATCATATCAAGTATTACATTATGTACTGTAACATTACCCGAATTTTCAACTTAATACTTAATGAGAAATCAGACGACCTGCATAGACAGCAAGTCTAGACGAAGGTAAATTAAATGCACTTTAATTTAACTAATGATACTCGTGTACTACGATTGGGAGACATAGCAGTGTCATAAAATTTTCAACCCGACTTCTTTGTTTAATTGAAAAAAAAAAACCCGGGAATTCTCTCAGATTTCTGAAAGAAAATACTGAAGGGGACACTAAAGTGTTTGAAACAGCTAAACCTTGGTTCCTTTTTAAAATCCCTGCAGAATCGAAAAAATAACAAAAACAAAAACAACAAAAATCAGTCAAATGCTTGAATAGTTTAAGACAGCATGCTTCCGTTCATAGGGTTTGAGTGAAAGAGACTCAGTAATTCATGGCAATTTTTACTAGCCAACAGCGTCGAGAACATTATGATGTTGAGCATAAGAAGATTGTATAGTAGCCAGTTATCAAAGACAGTTTGTTGCGGAACCGAACGACAAAGCCTATGTAGGCGACATGTGTTGAGGAACACGGATTCATGAAATGGAATATCTTTTTTCCTTATTGTTCGTTAACTGAATATTGTGCTGGTTCACAGGCTTCGAACTTAAGTTTCGACTGGCGGCACTCCATTTCTCGTTAATCGTACGGTTCCTCATTTTTCTCTGCCCGAGCTTCGAGATTTCTCCGTCTCCTTGTCCCAAGCATCAAGTTTCTTTCTCCCCATCTTTCCGAACTTATCTCACTCCAACGACTTAGGAAATCCTGTCCTCAGACCTAATCTTTTACCTAGCCGCTGGCGCTGACCGTTTTCCGAATCAAAGTCAAAGCCATAGCTCCTTTGAAAAGACAATACTTTTCGAGCAGTCAACATTTGTCCGTTGAAGCCACTTTGTACCACAGCCAGACACCGGCCATAAAAAAAAACAATTGCCGATAAACTTGGGCACTACGAGTACCGTGAAATCTGACTCTCAAAAGATGCAAACCAACATGATAGCCCTACGCAGACTCACTTGCATCCCAAGAGACAAAGAAATATTTGCATTTTAAGAAAGATCCTCATATATTTCCAGTGTTCAAAACATTTTTAAAATGAGAGTTTTTAAATATTTACAAGACATGAAAAATGAATGAAATTAACATCATTATCATTTAGCCTATTGCATTAAAAGTTACTAAGATAAAACGTTATTAACTAGTTTCACTGTTATTAACAAGCTTCATTCGTGTCCTTGCAATCTTCAGTTTCGTCAGCTATCCTGCATTTCGACTATAAAAAGTACGAGTATTTCATTCCTTTTGTGCGGACAACTTTAAAATGCTAGATGTAAAAATTATTATTGATCGATCGAAATTATGTTACGTCATTTTCTGTTACTAGTAATTACTTCATAACTGTGAAACTCCAGACTATTCTTTCACTGTGATTTATCACTTCCCCTTTTTTCAATAAACAAACCGAAAAAAAAAAGGTAGAGAACCAATTACCCAAATTATATACACCAAAAAATACGGGAAACTGTGAAGGCTTCTAATTCTAGACAGGAAAGGGAATCCTTTTTGCTTATATTTTTTCCTATTGTAAATTTACTCATTGTTCACCCAATTGTGCCTTAGCTTATACTTTTCAAGAAGTTCGTTATCAATGACATAATAGATATGTTTCTTGCTGAAGAATTAATGAATATCACTCCTAGTACCATTCGGCAGTGTGGCTGTGTAACGGTAAGTTATCTTGGTTATATGATTTCCAGTTTTCTGTTCCACTTATGCTGGTATTTGCCATCTCATTCTGGAAGGCAATACCAGCACATTTCTGTAGGTTAAGAAACATTTTTGCCACCGAAACCAAACCCGAAGGCGTTGTTAGATTGAAGTAGAAATATATTTAGATTAATACTGGTGTAAAGACGTCTTTTCTTATCGCTGTGAACGTTTCAAATACGTTTTCGCTGTTTCGTCATAAGCATGCACGCAACTGCATTGGGGGGGGGGGGGTGGGCTTCATGTTTATTTTGTATGAAATTATAAAAAGCTGAATTTGTGTCGTTGAAGTTTATTGTAATACTTGATGTAGTGATTTTTTCTGTTTTGGAATATGTCGAAACGAGCAACAAGCAGATCACATGTAGTCTAATGGGACTCGAGCATTCCATTCCAGCTGTTTTCAACTTTGGACGATGGTTCTTGTTATTTAAGCATCTTGTGTCTTTTACACTTTATTTCAAAATCTCTTTGGCAATATTAGACGTTTCCAATAAATGTTTTTAGTTCAGATACTTCGAAAATGTCTCTAAGGACTTCGCCAGTTCTGATATCAAATTTGAGCCCTTTGGGAAAAAATCGAAGATCAGAGTAAGAATGTTAATTATGTATTTTCCCAGAGAATACCACTGAGATTTATGTCTATGAACACAAAGTCTCTAGAGGCAAGGTGCGCGAAGTAGCTTTATGTCTAAGAACGCAACACTACATTGTTTCTTATGTCTAACACTTGACTCTGGGACAGCAATTAAAGACTGCTTCGTTATGTACAGCCAACTTATAACTGATGTTTCAGCGACAAAAACTGCTTACTGAGACAACAATTTTGCGTCTTGCTATAGAATCTCTCTGTCCTGATACCCAATAAAGATTTTAAATAATATGAAGTTAGAGAAGTGAAGAAACCCAAAGGAGAGAATGCAGCTAAAAAGAATGGGTTTATTTTTTTATATATATATACCAAGGGAAGCTATGTAACGTGATAGATAGATAATCCAAAGAATCATGCATATTCGCTGATTAAAATGAAAACATCACGAACACTTGATCTGTTCATTTAAGAAAAACGGAATATTTTTAGTGCATTAGATTTCTTTGAATGAATCTTAATCCTTGCTCAGACGCAGATATGTGTACTGACGAATCAAGAAACAGATTGCTGAGAAAGTAAAAAAAATGGGCATGATCGCTGTGTATTTTCATTCCCCGTTGTAGGAACTATACAATGAAAAATCAGTGCTTGCTTTCTACAAAGTAGCTTGTCAGTGATTCTTCCTCTGTCTTGTAGACCAGTTTCTGTGTTTCTCCATTTCGTTTTTTGTTGTTGTTGTTGTTGCTGTTTTTGCAACAAGACACACATATAAACTTACTCAAACAGGTATTGGCTCTGAGATGGGCAGGAATTCATCTTTTTTTTTTTAACATAAAGATTGTTTATCATCTTATAATCAGAACCGAATGTTTTAAAATTGACAAAATGTAAATGGACGATGTCATCACTCTGTCCACGTTATTTTATAAACAACGCATAGCAACTGAAAAATTGTGTTCCGACATCGAACCCCAGATCTCTCGATAACTAGTCAAGTGCGTTTGCATTTACGCCACGGTGCCAACAATTCTCAGCGCCATGCGTGGTTTATCAATACGGATATGTGTAGTCAGATGCTAACTGATTCTCACAATTCTCAGCGCCATGCGTGGTTTATCAATACGGATATGTGTAGTCAGATGCTGACTGATTCTCACAATTTTCAGCGCCATGCGTGAATTATATCAGTCAGCATCTGACTACACATATCCGTATTGATAAACCACGCATGGCGCTGAGAATTGTGAGAATCAGTTAGCATCTGACTACACATATCCGTATTGATAAACCACGCATGGCGCTGAGAATTGTGAGAATCAGTCAGCATCTGACTACACATATCCGTATTGATAAACCACCCAGGGCGCTGAGAATTGTGAGAATCAGTCAGCATCTGACTACACATATCCGTATTGATAAACCACGCATGGCGCTGAGAATTGTGAGAATCAGTCAGCATCTGACTACACATATCCGTATTGAGAAACCACGTATGGCGCTGAGAATTGTGAGAATCAGTCAGCATCTGACTACACATATCCGTATTGATGATCTCAGCAACTGAGATGTCGTCATCTGGTGGCATTTAACACAACACCTATTTAGTCAGCATCTGATTACACAAATTCCTATTGCTGAGACCATTAATACGGATTTGTGTAGTCAAATGCTGACTGATAAACCACGCATGGCTCTGAGAATTGTTGCCACCGTAGCGTAAATGCGAACGCACTCGACTAGTTATCGAGAGATCTGGGATTCGATCCCAGCGGTGTCGGAAGACAATTTTTCCGTTGCTATGCGTTGTTTATGAAATAACGTGGACAGAGTGATGACATCGTCCATTTACATTATCTCCACGTATTTGATTAATATTCACTTTAAAATTAACAATCGAAATTCGAGAGCAAAATTCACAAGCACGCACATTTACACATTATTTTGTGACCGCCAAGACATCATAGAGGCTCATGAGTTACACACACACACACACACACGTTGATTCCTTAATTTTGATTGAAAATGTTGCCAGTTTTCTTTCTCATTTTATTAATTTTAAATTTATGTTTCTCTTCCACTAATTTCAACAACGTGAATTTCAGTTTCCTAGTATTCTTGAAAAGTTTGGTCTGTTTTATTTTTATTATTTGAATTATTTTTCAATCAGGATGGTCAAATACAGTTAAAAATGAATACTGAAATGAAAATCCTATCATTCATTACAGGTAATCAAAAACATTGCTCTTTATACAAATGGTTGGGGAAAAAATATTCAGTACAAACCTACACTGAAAATGTATCTACCTGAAGCGGAAAGCTGCCGATAAATCAAATTTGTAAATATTAACAATGCGACGGTAATTATTTTATATATTTTTCCTTTAACGATAGAAAAATAACAGAGTGATAAATAACTCCTATATCTACTGTATTATTAACAAAAATTTTATCCTTTTAAAAAATTCTATCGCTTCACCCGTTCAACATTAACTAGAAAAATTTACGCCCCGTCCGTCTTCTGTCTTTTTTGAAAAGTAGAAAACGCTCCTCTATTTTTGAGTTCAAATGCTTATAGAAGAATTTCATTGCAAACTGACTGCGAGTTACAGTTTTTAAGTTTGGAGCCTGTTAAGGTGTACTCGAAAGATCAAAGAAAATTTCAACACAGAAATTTGTTCCGCAGAGTTATAGAGCGCCTAGAAGTAATTATATAATTCAGTGCACTTTAGTATAACATAGAAGCAGAAAAAAGGATTTGCTGACACAATAGTCACTCAATTTGTTTTATAATATTATACGGCTAAATTGCTCAACTTATGCTTCAGTTTTTGCTGTTCCACACCTAAAATGTACTTTGTATGACTATATGTTGGAACTGCGCTTATTGCTCCTACGAGTCGCAGTAGGGAAAAGTTTTACGGACGAGGTTATAATCTCAATAACCAGTCATCGATGGTTATTGGTCCAACTTTAGACTGAGCGATTTGATCACTCTGTAGCACTGTGTAACTACTCCAGGCCGCGGTGTAGTAGCACAGTGCTACGTCTTAGTCTAGTCTAGAATACAGGAAGCGGTGTGTTGCCCTGGTGGCCAAGTGGTCTGAGGCTCTGGCTTGTAACCATTCGTCTCAGTTAGGTTGGTTCAAGTCCCGAATGAAGAACAGGCGACGTATTTGTCTGATGGCTTTGTCCCTTCCATGTAACTAGGAACGGGCGACGGCTTATAACCCTCTGAGTTGCTCATGGTGGTCGTGAACCCCTGTGAAAAACACAAGGACATCACTTAATTGATTCACCATGTGATATGTAATGGATTAACACTTTCTGTTCAACATCGGTATTCTTCTATTTACAGTGTAGAGTGCGTTAAGTTGATAATATTACATTGGTGGCACCGACAGTGTGACCTCGATGTACTCGTGTTTGCGATACTGGAAAAGTTGTGCTTGTTTATGGAAATTAATGCTACCGAGATGAGTTGGCAATTTGCTATCATTATATTTAGTACCAACTACGTGTGTTTCTTCCTTTATGGCACCAAATGAGTGTTGCTTGAAATTTCGCTTACGTGAGACAGGTTAAGTGACGCATATGTTTTTACATTCACGATACTGACTGCGGTGCACCTATAATTCTCACAAACATGAAGTCAAATGAGTTGCATTGGTACTGTTTTATTCGTGGCGCAAATGAGGCACAGGAGCATTCCTGCATATGTGATACAGAACTTAATAGACACAGTGATTCCAGTATTTATTTGACACTCTGAGTTATTCTGGTATTCTTAAACGTATTGCTGAGTGAGGGTATTGATTTCGTATACGTGATGATTTTTAGATTATCCTGGTGTTATATTTTCGATGACGACTGTGGTACGCCTCCCGGTTTGTTCATATGCATGGTATCGACTGGTACAGTGAAAACTCCATTAACAGACACCTCACAAAAATGATAATCTCCCCCAAATCGGGAAATGCAGGTTGATACAGAACAGCTGAAGTAGAATCAACATTAGCGGCAAACGAACAACAGGGTAAAGCGGACAACGGATATCCCAGCTGGTCTTGAAAGAGGACCGAAGGTCATCTTCTAGGCAAACTTATGATTTTACGTAGTTCGTCGAGCGACATTTCGTACCGTTCCTTCTGCTTTATTTTGTTTGGATGAGAGTAGAAAGCAACAACATTTGCTAATTTGCTCCTTTCGTCTAGAAGGTTGGAGTTCGAGAAGAATTCAATGACAGGCTTCAGTGAAAAGAAAGGCGTCAGTCATTGGTTGGATATTACCCAAGTCTACTGAGCGCTAGGATGTGATAACAAGAAAGACTCATGCATTTAATTTGCAAAGATCACGTCCTGAAAAATTCAGCTGCAAAAATTTGATTTCCCAGTTACTAAATCTCAAAATTTTTAATTGTGAATTAAGTTTAGTTTTCGGTGAGTTAATATTTTGCAGTCTGCTTTGCGATCTCGACGGAACTAAAAGGAATGCTTCCTGTTCTTTGTTAGCAGGGACGTCGCCAGACTTCGAAATCTAGATGGGCGATGGGTGGGCAAGAATTACTTTCGATGGGGCGAGCTTGATAGCAACTTCTTTTTTATATACACTGCTGGTCACCCAAAATGCAACATCAAGGACACTAGATAGCAAAGCCAGATTTACTGGACACATAACAACAAATACAAAGATGAAACGATTGAGCTTACAGGCCCGTGCGACTTGCGGAACACGCAGATATAAATAGTTCGTGTGGCCCCCATGGCTGGCAATAATGGCCGCTACACGCCGCGGCATCGAACGAAAGAAGGCTTTGGATCTGGGCTTGGGGTATGTCGGTCCAGGCGGCTTCCACACGTTGCCACAGTTCATCAGGCGTAGCCGCGGGCGGTGCTTGCCGGGCCACTCGGTTGCCGATCAGCGACCAGACGTGTTCGATGGGCGACATATCGGGAGAACAGGCGGACCACGGCAGCAGTGACACCTGGTGGGCCGTGAAAAGTTGTTGCACGATGCGTGCCACGGGCGGGCGCACATTTTCCTGTCGAAACGTGGCCGCTATCAGGTCCTGCAGTTAAGGGAGGACTACAGGCTCCAAAGCGTCGGAGATGTAGCGGTGGCTGTTGAGTGTACCGACGATGCGTTCCAGAGGGGTGCGGGTGCCATATCCAATTGCGCCCCAAACCATAACGCCAAGCGACGGACCGGTATGGCGATGCATAATGCAGGCGTCATACAGTCTCTCGCCACGGTGTGCCGCCACACGCGGATCCGACCATCGTGGTGTTGCAGCCAGAAGCGGGATTCGTCGGAGAAGACAATGTCGAGCCATTCAGTAGTCCAGGTGCGGCGTTCAACGGCCCACTGCCGCCGCACTCGCCGATGGTGTAACGTCAATGGTAATCGGAGCAATGGGCGCCATGCGACAAGTCCCCGCTCCTGCAGACGACGTCGAACGGCACGTGCTGACACAGGTTGTTGCGCAACACACCCTAATTCCTGCGCTGACGTTCGTGATGTGGCGGTGCGAGCCGTCAATGTCCGCCGCACAACATGCTGGGCCTCTCGTTCGGTGGTGTGCCGCGACTGCGGCAATCGCTCACGTCGGCCCGTCCGTCCTTCCTGCACCCGCCGAATCCATACTTGCCTCAATGTGGCTGGATGTCGTCCCACACGGGCGCCGATGTCTCAATAAGATAAACCGCTGTCGCGATAAGCCACTATTCGTGCTCTGTCGAACTCCTAAACGTGCTGGAATGACTGCTGTATTCTGCGACGAGGCATCAGGTAGCTTCCCACGCACAAGTCCGGCAGCACAACACACTTAAACCACTTACACCCCGCCTTCTGTGCACCCTTCTTATAGTGCTTCTCGGTGGCGTGCTGGGCGCACATGATTTGCATATGCCTTGCAATGCTAATCGTTTGCATGTCCTCTCGCGGGCGACGCATGCTGCGAATTTCAGGCCAATCGGATGCTTCCTTCTTTGTGTTGCATTTTGGGTGGCCAGCAGTGTACAAACACTGAAAGAACGAATTTCTAATTATTAATACAAACATTTGACGTGGACTAGGAACATCAAACAGAAGTCATCGCTCTTTCCACGTTTATAAGTGAGTCACGGAAAATTCTCATTGGCCGCGACTGGGAATCGAACCCAGAGTCTTCAGGTTACGGGGAAGACCCTTTTTTTTTCTTTGATTAAAGATTTAACGACCACTGTGAGCAACTCAATGGGCTATAAGCAATCGCCCGTCCCTAATTTAAGGTCATTGGTTCCAGGGAAGGAAGAGAGCCAGTGCCGTAAGACAAACACAACATCCATGCCTCACCGGGATTCTAACCCGGACCCTTCTCGGACGATTGGTCATGAGCCAGCGCTTAGACCAATGCGTCACCTGGGCGGCTTTCATGCTTTTCACTGCCAGCTTCAAAGGAATTCGTGCGATCCCCAACCCGTCCAATTAGACACATACATACATGCACACATACACACATACATACATACAAACATACATACATACATACATACATACATACATACATACACGGATCTGAGTAGTTACTGCATTGGTCTAAGATGCAAGTGTTACTAGAATGTCGCCTTCAACTTTTTGCTTGCTCTGAATGCATTGTCTTAAATTGCTTTTCAAAATTTTGCATTTTTGCTTACGAAAATAGTACTGTACTTGGACAACTTATTTAAGAGAAAATGTCGTTTTTAATAATAATGAAACGCATATAGGGTATGAAATCCGTATATTTTTGTGGTGTAGTCAGCACAAATATACGCCAAGATTTTGCACTCCACTGTGAGGCTTTTTTAAGGCAATGGTAGACACAAAAATGCATTTTTGTGTCTACCATTACCTTAAAAAGCCTCCTAGTGGAGTGCAAAAGCTTGGCGAATATTTGTGCTGACTACACCACAAAAATATACGGATTTCATACGCTATATGCGTTTCATTATAATTCAACTCTGGCGTATTTAGAATAAAGATGTCGTTTTTCTTTATCTAAATCAAAATTTAACGTCGTGCCACGCAGACACAGTACTTCCCCCTCCTTAACTCCCTTCGTTCAAGCCAGCGACTTTGTCGTGCACTCCTGTCCTACAAAGTAGTAGTCAGCCACTTTCTGCACTTTCACTGTCTCAGCGCTAGTGTAGTTTTAGACTTCACTTTCCGTGTTGGAATTTCCTATTTTGTAAAGAAAACAACAGAACAATTAGTAGTGGGCCCCTCAATGAAATCCTATACACCCTCGTCATTAGCCTCTTGTCTATACAAGCATGAAAAATAAGCTTAAACTAAGGAAGAGTGGAGAACAATTGAATTTTCACAGCGTTACGTATGCTATTTTGATAACCTTTTTTGGAGACGTAAATAAAGCACTTCCAAGGGGGAAATACGTAGGGCTGCATGAAATAAAACACGACGTATTACTTGGGAAAGTGCAGATTATATTTTCAAGTTAAATATACTGAAAAATGTTACATTTTGAGCTGGGTGGGAGGCAGGGTGGGCAAGACAAATTTCAGGGTGGTGGGCTTGCACTCCCTTGGCGACGTCCTTGTTTGTTAGCTTCCGAAATTCGCTCAGTTCCACTGATTTCTGCTAGATTAATTGTTTGGTATACAGCAGAATCTGTTTTTCCGCAGGCTGTGTCCTTTTTCACCGCAATCTTGATTCACACCCATGTAAGTGGGAAACCTCGACCAGTCAACAGGACAGCTTTTCAATAATCGCAAGAAGCTCAGGTTTTTCTGTGGTTTAATCCTTTAGGCGGCCAATGTACCTGAACCAAATAGTATTTAAAATTGTCTGCACTTCCCGAATAAAACCTTTCACATAGCGGCGGTGTTTTAGAAAAGCTATACGGCAAAACAATTCTTTCCCCCACTCACCTCAGCAGTACAGACAGTAAACCTGTCACGGGTAATAAGAGCTCTCTTCTGGTCCTTATTAACAGCTCCATAATGAAAGGCATGATGAGAAAGGGCTAGGTCCACTGCAGATCACCGACTGGGTAGAAACAAGTGACTCAAACATCTATCTTCTTCCTTAAGTTCGTCTCTATTATTATATCCTATTTTAGCAGGTAATAAGTAATAAAATATCAGTGTTAATCACCCCACTAAACACGGTGTCTTTTAATAACAAAGCTAAGGAGAAAGCAACGCTTTCTGATGCTCAGGATCACTCGTTCCAGCCGCGTTTTGCGCACTTCGTAGACAACTATTAGAGTGTACAAATCGTTCGAGCTGACTTCAGCCCATTATGCTAACCCCGAGTTAATTCTTCCCGGCCGGTTGAAGGATAAAATGTATGACGATTTTGCACTTTAAAACTGAGCGAGAGACAATGGAAGAAACGTTGTTACTGAAAATAAAAATCGGTATCTTTTAACTAAAAATGAAAATCGAGATCTTTAATGCAAATGAAACTGGTGGGTTTTTTTTTTTTTTTTTGGTTTTTTTTTTGCGCTGTGTCCGACAAAATATTGTCTGTTGAAGCTGATGCCAGTAAATGAGGTAGATAGTCTATAGAGAAAGTACACAGTGCGTCAAAGAATTTTTAAGATTGGCGCTAGATTTCAGCCTACGGTGGCGCCACCAGTGTAATCGCGAATGCGTTATAAGCCGTGACCATCTGCTTTCTTTCTGCCAAAAGTACTGCGCAGTTGTTAAAGTAACTCAAACGAAACGGTCGTTCATTAGAGAAGAAAAATTTTTTTCATGTTGAATTATTATGTGGCTGTTATTAAATTTAACGCAAAACTTGGTAAAAGTGCCTCGGAAACGTACCAAATGATGAAACAATTTTACGGTGAGTATCGTTTAAGTAGATCAAATGTTTTCGTGTGGCACAAACGTTTTTTGGACGGAAGATATGCGCTAGAAGATTATAAGCATACCGGAAGACCAAGTTCATCTAGGACACCTGAGATTATTGAAAAAGTGCATGATTTCGTGGTAAACAATCGATGTGTGTCACTAAGAATGATGGAAGAGTCTTTAAACATCAACAAAGAAACTATTCGAACCATCCTGCATGAAGATTTGGGCAAAACAAAAGTCTGTGCTAAATTTGTTCCACACGCGTTAACCAATAAACAAAAATCAAGGAGAAGTGCGCATTGCAGAGACATCATTTCAGCCGCTGAAAATTATCCAAACTTCTTAAAATCGATTGTTACTGGTGATGAAACATGGTGTTTTCAATATGATCCTAAAACAAAGCGACAAAGTGCGGAATGGAAAAGTAAAAAACTCTCCACAAGCTAAAAAACACGAAAAGTTCCATCGAAAATCAAAACAATGCTCATTACATTCTTCGATAGCAAGGGTATTTACCCACAAAGAATTTGTTCCAAGTGGACAAACAATTATTAAATGTTTTGAGGCGTTTGATGGGCAGAATTCGTTGTATTCGTCCAGAATATCGGGATGAAAACAGTTGGTGTTTGTTGCACGATAATGCACCCAGTCACACCTCACTTCTTGTTCGTAGATTTTTGGGCGAAAAATAACGTCTGTGTGTGTTGAATCATCCACCGTATTCGCCTGATTTAGCACCCTGCGACTTTCCATTATTCCCAAAACTTAAAATGACGTTAAGAGGGTGTTATTTTGATGATATTTCGACCATACATACAGCTTCGACGCCTGCTTTTGAGGCAATTCCGCAAAGTGAACTGGAACAGGCATTCGAATCATTATTAAATCGCTGTAACAAGTGTATTGAAGCCGGAGGGACTTATTTTGAATAACAAACCAAAACAAATTATAATTTCTTGTTTCTATTTCATTTTATAGACCCAGTCTTAAAAATTATTTGCCACACTGTGTATATGCAATTTTGTGTGGTGTAAATCAACTAACTACAGTGCACATATTACCAGTAGCGCACCTAGAAATTTCCCAAGGGGGCGTGGGGTGACCACCCTAAATTTACTGGGAAAAATAGTCAGCTGCCATAATAATTAAGAAAGAGGTTGACTTTTATACATTTATTCTTATCCAGTTATTAGTAATGTTACCGTGCAAGAAAGTTAAATGATTAGAAGAAGCAGTAAATGGAATTCTTTTTCGAGTTAGATTTTTCTAAATTTATTTAACAGAACTACTCCTTATAATTATTGTGTGTTATAATTATACGGTACATGATTAAGAAATATAAATAGATCGCGTATCGTGATTTTTTGTTTCAAACTTCGACGTAATAATTTTCCGCTCTGTCAGCCGATGAGGGGGGCTCTTCATATTCATGGTATTTATAAGAGAATAAGCCCATTTTTTTGGCAACTGAGTTCTACTCAGCATTTTGAAAAGTTATTAGAATAGTTTTCTATGTGTGTATTAGGTTTATTCACCCATTTATTTCTTATATAAACGAAACTGACTAGGCTTATTACTTAGGCTTAGCCTACCACCAACGCTTACCTCAAAACAACGGTCAGTCTTTTTCAGGTCCAAGCGATGACCGCTATTTGGCGGTTTTACTTTCCAACTGAGAAATAATCTTGGTATTCACACAAAACGTATTTCTTTTATCTTTGCATTTCAATGTTGTATTAATGTATTTAAGGAAAACGAATATACAAAAGTCATTACGAGGGAGAGCTGAAAATAAAATTCCACTTTAGGAGTGTTTCCAAACACTCGCAGGAAGACGTTACTGCAAGTGAGATACAAGATATAATATCTGATTTTCGTTTATTCGCTAGTAATTTTGCGAAAAGTGTGCAATCTGACAGGAGGAACCTTTGGAAATAGTGAAGGGTTGCTATTGCATAGTGTTAAGGTTTGCTCGTCATCTTTGTTTGCCACGCATTGCGCGATTTCCGTGATTTATCCGTGTGATGGATATCTTCGGTGTTCGTCATGTTCTGTCTCACTCCCACTGAGTAGCGCCTATCTCCATCGGGGAAAACGTGCTCCGCACTGCAACACCAAAGGGATGAGGGGAAACAGCGTCTGTTTCGCCTCCGCTCCATCGCATTAAGGGACTGCAGGTTCTCGGGGGACAATAAAGAGACGGAAATGGAAACATTAGGAGAAGCAGAGAAAGACCTTGAAGAATCAGCCTGTCCTTTTGATAGATATCAAAATTCTCTCATCAGTTACTCTAGCGAAAGATTCATAGCCTCAGGCAATCACTACGATACTGCTGCTTCTTCTCATCTTTTGCCCCCTTGCTTTTGCTGATCTCTTCATTATTCTCTTTCAGTGAGGGTCAATGTAGAAGATGCAGCTGCTGCTTGCTGTGTATTGAAAAAATGCTTCAGTTTAATGGACGTCTTCCATATTTTATTCTAATGACCGTTAGTTATCCGGAATCATATCAGGTGCTGCACTTCAAAATCCTGTTACTTATTAGTTTTCTTTAAGTGTGTAAAGCTGAGTGAGAGGTGGCAGATAGGTTAAGCCAATACGAGTACTTGAAATTTCAGAGTCACACTTATTTTTTTTTTATTTTACTTGTTTTTCACATCGTTACCTTTGCCATTCAAGATTTAAGTTACTTGCTCTAGGAAGGGGAAGAACCAGGAGCAAAAACCAAAAGCAAATGCGAATTTCCATTGGAACTGGAGCTTGGGCTTACGTGCAGGGATGTACTTATAAATAAAAACAAGAAAGATGACAACGAATTTTCGGGTGTAATAAGCACGTCTTTTGAATCCGTTCTGACGCAAATTAAATTTATCAAAGCTATTCAAAGTCAATGGAACCGGTAAGGAAAACAATAGTATCTGATGGAAGACAGAAGTTTTTCAATCGGGTTTTTAATCCCTCAGATATTGCTGTAAACGGAATCGTGAGCTTACGCCCTCTGGTTGCAGACTTGTGCGTTAAAAAAAATATGAATTTATATGAGAAACATTTCGCACCAGAAACGCTCTCCAACACAGAAATAATTTTTCAAATCGGATTCTTAGAAACAGAAAAATCAACAAAAATAATATGAGAATTTACGCTCCCTGGTGGGGAAACCACGCATTATTTTAGGAAGAAAGTATTCTCTAAAGGTTTTTCAGTATGAACGATATCGGTCCAAGAAAAAAAAATGTTTAGTCGAGTTTTCAGGAGCCCAGATTTTGCTACACATACATCAGAAGCAGAAATTAACACTGATGCCCCCTGGTGGCCAAACCATTCTTTACCAAACATTAGAAATTATATGAAAAATATTTTTCATCGCTTGTATGCGATACGGGAAGAATTTTTCAAATCGGAGTTTTAGAAGAAAAATAACGCCGAAAACGCAATTTACCTTTGCGCCCCCTAGCGGAAAGTCTATGATTTACTTGAAAATTTTGAATTTATATGAAAAACATTTCGCATCGGAAACACTATGCAACAAAGAAGGAATTTTTCAAATCGGACTCCTAGAAGTAGAGATATTGACAAAAATAAGATATACATCTACGCCCCCTGACGTAGAAACCATGCAGAATTTTAAAAAGAAAATGTTCCTAAAAGGTTTGTCGACATAGGTAGTATCGGTCTACAAACGACTTTTTTTTCAATCGAGATTTTGGAAGCTCATAATTTGCTGCAAATACATCAGAAGCGGAAATTAAGACTTACGCCTCCTGGTGGCCAATCCATTTTTTACAAAAATTAGAAATTATGTGCAAACGACTTCCCATCAGGAACTGTGTCCGGTGCAGAACTATTTTTTCAAATCGTAGATTTAGAAGCAGAGATATAGGGGGAAACGCAAATTACCTTTACGCCCCCTAGCGGAAAGTCTATAGATTACTTGAAAATTTTGAAATTATATGAAAAACATGTCACACTGGAAACACTATCCAACAAAGAAGGGATTTTTTCAAATCGGACTCCTAGAAGTAGAGATATTGACAAAAAAAATATTATACATCTACGCCCCCTGGCGGATAAACTATGGAATATTTTAAGAAGAAAATATTCTGAAAAGGTTTATCGATGTGAGTGGCATCAGTCCTCGAAAGATTTTTTCAATCGATATTTTAGAAACTCTGATTTTATGACAAATACATCAGTAGCAAAAATTAACACTTACGCCCCCTGGTGGCCAAAGTATTCTTTACCAAAAATTTGAAATTATATGGAAAAGATTTTCCATCAGGAGGTGTATCCGCTGAAGAAAAAAATTTCAAATCGGGGTTTTAGAAGAAGAGTTATTGGGAAAAATGTAATTTACTTCTACGCCCCCTAGCGGAGAATCTATGCGTAGTTTGAAAAAGTAACTTTATCTAAAATACTCTTCGTCATAAATGGAATCGAATGATAAAAGAATTTGTTCAATCGGATGTTTAAAAGCAAATATTTGGAATAAAACGTATTTTTTAATTCGACGTCATCTACATTTACGCCCTCTAGCGGCGAAATTGTACATCGTAAAAAAAAAATACGAAATGAAGGATCATCATTCGCGTATTTCAGACTTTCCAACGCCAAAAATAGTTTTTCAAATCGAACTAATAGTTGCAGAGATATGGTGCCTACAGACGGACGGACAAACCGATAACATAAGCACGATCTTTTTTTTTTACAAAAGACATGCTAAAAAGTGCCTTAGCGGTAAATGAATTAAGAAAAACAACTCGGGAAGAATTCTTTCAAAAGTTTCCTGTGAAATCAGATTTGTTGTTTTTATTATTTAGTATTTTTCATTAGATTTTTAGTACCCATTACTTTTATCAATTGATATTAAATTTGCTTAATTTGAGCAATTTTAAATAGAAGAAAGAATTAAAGTAAGAGTTATATGGTAAAAATATCATTTTTTTAAATTTAAATATCGCTCTGTCGTTCTATACAGTTATCTACTGAGAATAATATATATTAGTTACTTTGAACAGATACAACTAAAGCAGTCACATCAATTCAGTATGAAAAATACGCCGTTTTTCCTAAGATTATGAAGTGGATGTTGCAAAATCCTTTTGTGTTACCCATTAGGAATAAGAGCGTGAGCTCACGGGTTTACGTTTGTTACAGCCCACAGCCGGTAGCGAGCAGTTTAGCACAAAAGCAATTTAGTTCTGTGCTTAAAGACCACCATGAGCAAGATGTAGAGCTTTAGCAGTTGCCCGACCCTAATTTGAGACCGCTGGTTCCAGGGAAGCGACAGAGCCAGCGCCATGCGACAAAAGTACCTCCCATGGCTCGAACTAAGACGCATCTTAGGTGAATGGCCTGAAGTCAGCGCCTCAGACCACTCGACCACGGGGGAGGCCGTCTCTGGAGTACAAACATTTGGTTAAGATACTAAATATGTTTGACGACGAACACAGTTTTCCCTATTTTTCTACATTTGATCATCTAAAAATTTTCGTTTGCCCTTCTTTCTTTCCAAATAATCTGGAAAACCGCCTTAGCGGCGCTAAGATTGGAAAATAGTAAGCCCCTTCTACATCACTGCTTACGTGGCGAAAAATTGATACCGTAAGCTTTCGAATTCCAGACGATTTCTGATTCATAGGTAAAGACTAGCGTTTCTGATGCTTTGCGCAGTGACGTTGCGGCCTCAGCCATTAATATAAAAGAGCATATCTTCTCGTAGTGTGAGTGAACTTGTTGAGAGGCAGAACTTAATGTGATGTAATATTGCTACATACATGGAGACCATAACATTAGAGTGACGTGTTTAGAGGTAAGTGTTAGTCCCAAAAGATTCATTATGTAGTTGCACAATATTACCCCTCCCCCCAAATCTGATTCCATTACGGGACCGTAATTATGTAGAAAAGGACGGATGGATGAACTTATACAAGTAAACTAAACTGAATTACCT
Organism: Macrothele yani; assembly: GCA_039090855.1. Lineage (NCBI taxonomy): Eukaryota > Metazoa > Arthropoda > Arachnida > Araneae > Macrothelidae > Macrothele > Macrothele yani. The sequence goes on along the minus strand of CM077007.1, from coordinate 95,505,518 downwards.
TTTGCCAGTATCAAAGCTGCATAAACAGAATGCATGAATGAATGAATAGCACAAGAAAAGGAGAGGAAAGAAAATATCTGTCTTCTTCTCTTGATAAAATTGCCAGTCTTCATCAATTAATCAGTAATGAATGGCATACGGGATTACACCATACAATGCAAATTTTGGAGATGACAATCCGTTTTTTGGTGTAAATATGACATTGTCCTTATTTATTAGATTAACTAAGCTGTGTAGACAATTTTAATTCACATATTTTGGGTTGCCCTATCGATAGTAATTACTGTGATTATTTTCCCTCCTTTTCTAAAGTTCAAGTTTGTATAGAACGCAATTGTCAAATCATGGAGAAATTTATAATAGCAATAATTCAACCACGTGAAATACCAGGTTTTTTAAATAAAGAAGCAAAAATAGCGTCATTGTATTACGCTGCTTATAGCAGTAGTGTGTATACGCTGGAACATTGTTGTGAAACTACTTGTTTGCATTGAAAAATTGGTGCGGCGCTCCATTATACGTGTGCACACACCTGCGATCTGAAATCTTTGTCAAATATAGAAAATACGCCAGCTAGAACTCCCTTTCAGAGGTAAACGTCATCTCTCCGTCACACTCGTATCAACGATCGTGAAAACGTTGGAATAAGTAATGAATGACGATTTCTAATTCAGTCAAAGGTTGAATGTTGATGCTGTCAGCTTGTCCACCAGATATTCTTCGTAGTGAAGGAGAAATGCACAGAAGAGCAAACACATTATAACCAGCGCGTTTAATGCAAATCGAACCAGTTGCAGGTAAACAACTGCGCGTGGGAACGTCATGAAGCCGTATAAATAACGGTAAACGGTAAAAATACCCCCGGAGAAAATACCCCTGAAAACTGAAAAGCGGAAAAATTGCCCCCGGAAGAAATAGCCCCAGAACAAACGGTTCACTGTAAACTGCCACGCAGGAACACTGATGTGTGGCATTGTTCCGGTGTGGCAATTTACCGGCAACCCTGCCACACATCTTTCAGCAACTTGGCCACAAAAGTTCAAAGGGGGCTATAAAGATTGCCGTTTCTGGGCCTATATTGAGAACTGAATTGGGAACTCCAAACGAATTTCGCGAAAACGTTCCATGTAAGCCAAGCGAGATTTGTGCTTTAATTTGAAGAAATAAATTGCCGCGGATCCGAGGTTACACTTGGTGGGGGGGTCTACCCCCAACTTCCATAATATTAGATTCTGGGCCGCTGGAGTCTGTCAGTGTATCTAGGCTGTTCCCCTTGAAACGCCCGCGAGGTCCGTGAGCTTGGAGGGGGGTCCCCCAAAATGTTAAAATGGACGTACAGCTGTAAACATTAGAACCATGCTTTACATAATGATTCTGTACACGATCACGAATTTTTCAGGAGGGGGTGAATTCACCCTCCCCCAAGTTTCTAAGACCGCAGACAAGTGTTCAAGGTAAGGGATTTGCTCGCAATTTCTATGCTTCATGTTGTGTTTAATGGCAAACTATGTATGCCCTTCCCCCTCCCCCAGAAATTTGGTGAAGCTTGTGAAAGGGATACGAGGTGCTTCGTTTGGAGGGCTCTATCCCCAACTTCTGTAATTTTATATTCTGGACCTCTAGAGTCGTTCAGTGTATCCTCGATGTTACCCCTGAATAGCTCTTAGAAACTAAGGGGGTGGGGTTTACCTCACCCTTCTGAAAATTCGTGGTCGTGTACAGAATCATTATATAAAGCATGGTACTAATGTTTACAGCTCTACGTCCATTTTAGCATTTTGGGGGAAAGCCCCCATCCCCCCAAGCTCATGGACCTCGCGGACACTTCAAGGGGAATTTCCTGGATACACTGGCAGACTCCAGCGGCCCAGAATCTAATAATACGGAAGTTTTGGGTTAAGCCCCCCCCCCCACCACCACCAAGTGTACCTCGGATACTCGGCAATTTATTTCTTCAAATTAAAGTACAATTCTCGCTTGGCTTACATGGAACGTTTTCGCGAAATTCGTTTGGAGTTCTCAATTCAGTTCTCAATATAGGCACAGAAACGGCAATCTTTATAGACCCCCCCCCCTTGAACTTTAGTAGCCAAGTTGCTGAAGATGTGTGGCAGGGTTGCCGGTAAATTGCCACACCGGAATACTGCCGCACATCAGTGTTCCTGTGTGGCAGTTTACAGTGAACCGTTTGTTCTGGGGTATTTCTTCCGGGGGTATTTTTTCCGGGTGCATTTCTTTCCGCTTTTCAGTTTTCAGGGGTATTTTCTCCGGGGGTATTTTCACCTACATCCATAAATAACACCTGATAGTGAGCTCTGTTAATCAGCGTTATTCTTGATTTTCAGATGGTAAAGGCAGATGACTTAAGCGAGTTGGACAAAGGCCAAATTGTAATGGCCAGACGACTGAGTCAGAGCATTTCGGAAACGGCGAGGTTTGTGGGGCGCTCATGATCAGCCGTGGTTAGTACTTTCAACAAGTTAGTAAATTCATGCAATGCATTGATCATGATACGTTTTACAACGTACCAGAAGTCATTACTCAGTTTAAGAGGATAATGGCTGTGGAATAAATCTCGCTCCTGTGCCCTGAGCTCTGACTCCATTTTGATTATATTCAACAGAATTGGTTCAGTATACCTCCGAAACAACATAATAAAGTCATGTCGCAATAGAAGCATTTTTAGTCAAGTTATAAGGATAATGGCTGTGGAATAAGTCTTGCTCTTGTGCCCTGACCTTTGACCCCATTTCGATTATATTAAACAGAACCAGTTCAGTATACCTACGGAACAACATACTAAAGTGTTTTGTCGCAATCAATAACTGAGGCAAGTTATGAGAACAATGGCTGTGGAATAAATCTCGCTCCTGTGTCCTGACCTTTGACCCCATTTCGATTATGTTTAACAGAACCGTTTTAGTATACCTCCGGAACAACACGATAAAGTTTTGTCGTAATCGAAGCATTTTTACGTATGTTATGACGCATAAGAACGATGGAATGGATCCCGCTCCTATATCCTGATCTTTGACCCCATTTCACCCATTTTCAATAGGGTTTGTCCCCAGGTTGTCTCCTACCGCATACTAAAATTTCATCGAAGTCGAACCATTTTTACGCGAGTTGTTGTGCGGACAGACAGACTGACAAAGCTGGAGCATGTATGCTTCTTCAACCTATGGTTGGAAAGCGTAAAAATGTGATCGGAGGAGGGAAACCCACACGAACCGCTGCTAAGGTATAGGCCGACCACGACTCAGTGATGCTAGAGGTGAGCGAAAGCTATCCCGTATGGTACGAACCAACAGAAAGGATACTGTGGTGCAACTCACAGGTAATTTGAATACTGGTAACCTCGGTAATATTTCATAAGAAGCACTGCATCGAACCCTGCTGAAAATGAGGCTGCTGCATAGCCGCAGGCCACTCTGACTGTACTTGCTACCCTCGGCTCACCGTGGCGCCTGCAATGGGGCGCGGGAGCATCAAAAGTGGACTTTGAGTGATTGGAAGAAGGTCGCCATGTCCGGATGAATGTCGTTTCCTTTTGCACCATGTGGACTACCAGGTACGTGTGCTCCGTATACCTGAGGAAGTGTTGGCTCAAGAATGCACCGTGGGATGAATCCAAGCCGGCGGAGGAAGTTTAATGCTTTGGGCAATGTTCTACAGAATCCTGTGTCTAATCATTCATGTGCAGGATATTATAATATCTACTACCTACCTAAACATCATTGTAGACCAGTTACATCCTTTCATGGCAACGATATTTCCCCTTAAGCAGTGTCTTCTTTCAAAAGAACAATGCGCCACACCATACTGCCCGGATTGTTTGAGCATGGTTCGCGGAATATGAAGAACACTTCAAGTATCTCCCTGTCCTCCAAATTCCCCTGACATCAACCCAATCGAGCATCTGTGGCTTGTGTTTGAACAGCAAATCCTATGTGCGGCGTCCCAGCCACAGTACCTTACAAGAGTTAAAGGATCTGCAGCTAATGTGTTGGTACCAAGTACTACAAGACACTTTTAGATATCTCGCAGGGTCCACGACTCATCAGATAAGAGCTATTTTGGCTACGCGTGGGGGATCAACATCATATTAGGCAGGTGGTTGTTATGTTTTGGCTCTTCGGGTGTTTGGCTCTTCGGGTGTACATTAAGTATGAAGTAAGTAGGCTGAACATAATATGTAATTTTAGGAAGTAACCACAAGGCATACTTCATATCATATTTCGTGATCAGCCGTTCATTCGTTCACATTTATAATAGCAATAATTCATGCATACATCTCCCTATGCTTGGCTCTTTATGTTTTGGCTCTTCGGGTGTACATTAAGTATGAAGTAAGTAGGCTGAACATAATATGTAATTTTAGGAAGTAACCACAAGGCATACTTCATATCATATTTCGTGATCAGCCGTTCATTCGTTCACATTTATAATAGCAATAATTCATGCATACATCTCCCTATGCTGTTATCTGAGATTCAGAGGTTAGTTCCTTTAGTAAGCTCATATACCAGATTAAAGTTTAAAATTGATGGTCCTAGATTTCATTTACTGTCGATGGATGTATGAAATGTCTCCTTTTACAGCGATCTCTGGATACAACTCGAGCTTGACTGACATCCATCACTCGTCTCACATAAGACCTTTTGTACTTCATTCGTTTTCTCTTGCAGATATTCCTGAAAAATTTCCTCCCACGAATTCCTTGGCTTTCTTTCTGCAACTTGGCTGAATAAATTCTCTTGATAGGGATAATAATAAGAAAAATAAAATACGTATTTTAATATCAGTAGTAATAGTAAGAAAAAACAACAACTTTGACTTGTGTCGATAAAAGCTCTGCACGGTGTGATTTTAATACATAGAATTTCCACTTTCTCTTTCCAAATTATTCATGGTGTGTTTATGCATTATGTGTATCTCGTGGAAATTAATTTTGAATTTCTCATCTGGAACTGCTGTCTTTACGTTTCTTTCACTGCAACATGAAACTTAAAAATTGTATTTTGGTTGTAACTTATGAAATGCTTTTGAAGGCGAACTTAGTTCTGGTTTAGTGAAGAAAGGGCCGCGATAGCCCTGTTGTAAGCGCAGCGGGCTGTAGACCCCCATTTCCGCTTTTAGTAAGCGACGTATTATCCCTAGGGCATGGCAGCTGTGTCTAAACCTTTAATGGGTGGGTACCTTACGATGCCGCCCCGGTGGCGCAGTGGCCGAAGCGTTGGCTTCTGACCGTTCGTTGGCGATGGTTACGGCTTCGAATCCTAGTGAGGCATAGATGTTGTGTTTGTCTCACGGTACAGGCTCTGTCCCTTCCCTGGAACTAGTGGCTCTAAATCGAGGACGTGCCACTGCTTACAGCCCGACGAGTTCCTCAAGGTTGTCGTTCAACCCTCAATCAGAAGAAAAAGATAACTCTACGAGAAATAGGGCCAACTAAATTTAATGAAGAAAAGTAAACTAGTGGACTATAATTTTTATGTAAAACCGGATGAGGCGTTACTAGTCGCTCGTCTCTAATTCTAAGCCACTGATTTGAAGAAAAAGGAGACCCAGATCTAAACGCACCACCCATGCCTCTTCCGGTCTAAACCTGTGCCCTAACTTGGACGACTTGTCAGAAACCTCCTTCTCTGACAACTCGTCCACTTGGACGGCTTTCGGGTTTTAACGAAAGTTGCAAGGGTTTAAGACATATGAGGAGCCGCCCTCCCTAATTCAAAGCGCCAGCTTCTAAAGAAGGGAGAAAGTCAGTGCCAAAAGGACTACATAAAATAAAGAACTACCACCCAGGATTCGAACCCCGAACCCGAAGTTTGGGAAGCCCGAAGCTCGTGCCGTAAACCATTCAACCACTGGGCAACCCTTTTTTGGCCGATGGCATTTAGACTCTTTAGACAGATGACATTTTATTTTCTAGTTATTTTGCTGTTACAGGGCTTGTCACTGAATTATATTTCAGTGCCCTGTGTGAAGGGTTCGTTGACACGTCGCTTTTAGAGAGTTTTTGTTTCGGGGGTTCAACCCTTATTTTACCCGATTGGAGCAGATAAATAAAAAACGAGTAAAATATCAACTAAAGTTGTAACTCCCTCTTACAGTGAGGTATGTATTTATTCAGTTGATATGGGAAAGGTGTCAAGCATTTCCCGAGATTTCTACTCTTTCTCTCTATTATCAACACGTTGAATCCCCCTTCTCTCGCGCGGCCAGTATTGTCTTTTCCTAATCATCAGCGTTCATTCCTGTCCCCCCCCCCCTTGTCCTGGCTTCATACAAAGGAGCAACATCTCATCACCTCCCTCCTTCGCTACTGACTACAGACTCCCCAGAAAAGTGAACTCGACGCTAAGAAACACAAAAGAGTGTCCCCTTATTCCTAGAAAACGTAGATGTTTTTTAATTGCCTTCCTCTCACCCCACAGAGATCATTTTCCAGTTCCTCCCTCGCACTGCAACAAAACCCCATAAATCTACCTTTCCTTCGGATGGGACGCTGAGAAAGTGAGAGCCGTGCCCACTGGCCACCTGCGTGGAATGGCGAAAAAACGCTGAGGAAACGAAAGATGATTCACATTCACTATATTCAAAAGGATTACCTAAATTCACCCCTGTCAAACATTGATGCCCAAGTTACATTGCACGAATATATATCAAAATTTTACTTTTATAAATAAAACGTAGCACGATGCATTGATAGTCTTCTTGTCTTTTTGAAAATATTCGAAGAAGGATTATGGATCTGTTTCCCAAATGCCGCCAATGAAAATTGAATCCTTCCTTTTGTTTCTTCCTCAATTGATGTCCCATTCCATATTTCTGACAAACTGTCGGAACTAATTAGATATTTCTGCAACCGCATTTATTTTTAAGTTTTTCACATTTCTAATTCTAGTTTGAAGGCCTAAATATTTCACTACAAGTTTTCTGCCTTTTAAAAATATGATTTCATCCAACACCACCCAAATTTTTTCAACACCCTCTCAATAAACTTTCTCAGCAATCCCTCAATTTGAAATTCTTGGACAAACTCCTGCTAACAGCATTATTGAGTTGAAAACCCGGATTTCTGGAGCCATGTTACAAATGAACGAGGCTGTGCTGGACAGGATCTAGCAAGAACTGGATTGTCTCTGGTATATACTGTACGCCGTGTTACCAAGGCACATTGAACACACGTACAAAAAAAAATAGGTATGTACTTCGGTGTATTATATGTGTTTCAATTTCAAACATAATGTTTAACACGAGTTTCGGATTTTTAAAGTTGTTACCGAAATTTGTAATTACCCTATATTTTCTTGGGTTATATTTCGCGATTTAAATACAAAGGAGAAAATGAAGAAATAAATTGTTCTCGGTTTTGGCAATAGAACATAGCTTTTCGAGAATAGAAAGCTATTGCGATTTTTTTTATCAATTGCATATGTGCAGAAGCAGTTAGAAAATAAAACAAAAACACTGTAGGTAGTTTTCTTGCGGAAACTTATTTCTTTGCCTCGCGTCATTATGATCTGATGCTGAAGATTGAAGCCAGCTTAGAATTAACGAAATTCAGACAAATCGTAAGAAAACGATACTAACACGGAAGTGAACTTATGTTGTTCATTTGAATAAATAAAACATTGGATACGGTTAATTGTCAATGAAACAACACAGACAGTGATTGGCGTAACAGCAGCCCGAGGGGGCCGAGCACTCTGAATTCTGTGTATGCCTGTCAGTCGCACTTAATTAGGGGTCCTAAATTCCCAGTTCGGCTTCTTGGAAAACTTGAAATTTCATTTCTGCGGACGGAATTTGAATGAATGATACTTAACAAGTCAAATTAATGTCTTCAATGCTTTTAATAAATGTGATTACAGGATGCTAATGAATGACATAACAACTGTTTAGTTAGCTGTCTATTATTTTATTCGTTGGAGAAGTTACGGATTGTATTACTCAAAGAATGAAAACTGCTTTATGGTCTTAATACATGATGCCTTTTCTGATGATGTGATTTCTTAAATATTTCCTAATAGATGTTGTGGGACCTCTGAAATGACTAGTGTAACATCGCGAATGTTACAGAAGAGATCAGGAGAGAATTTTTCTGTGGTAAAGTTTAAAAGAAATTGATACGAACTGAAGCTTTTGAAAGTTTGTTTCTCTTTTTCAATTAACAAGAAGACGTATTATTATCGAAAATAAAAAAAATCGAAATTAATAGAAAAATCGAAAGAAAAAGGTCAAAATTATTACGGTTCATAAATGATTGAGACTCACCTGGAATAAAAGACTCAAGATTATGATAGCCGCACTGTCACGCCGTAGCACACTCCACATACTCCCCATAAAAGTCAATACACTACTACCTTTTGTGGTTGTCCCGCGCTTCCGTACGTGCCATTTCCATACAAAGTAAATTTTGTGCCATTTCATTACAAAGGAAATTTTGTACCATTTCCGTACGTTGCCAGATCAGCTAGTGCCATTTCCGTACAGTCGTACCGCTTTATCTCAAATGTGGGGATATGAGAAATTTTAAATTATCATCTCATTGTAAAATAAGCAAATCTACTCGAAACTTTCTTAAATTTTTATGTATGCCAAAAAACTGTTAATGTGTTTAAAAAAAAAACACGATATCCACGAATTCTTGAGTCGGAATGACAAGAGACTGCAAAAGTTACGCCTAATGGGTTGTCTCCACTAATTGATTAATGGCTCCTGCTTATGATCTAGGGCTGTTAAAAAACAAACAAAAAAATGATAACATATTAATAATATCATTAAAGTACAAATAATGTTTTAATGCCATTGTCAACGAGAACGTGCACCTGTTAGTACCATTTCAGTATGATAACGAAAAGTAAGATCTACTTAAACCTCTCCCTTCCTGCACATCTCACTATTACGGATCATCAAATCTGTATACGGAAATGGCATTAAATAATCTGCCTATGTACAGAAATGAGCAAACATTTCTTTGTACGGAAATTGCCCGTACGTAAGTGGGACGACTAGTTAATGATTTTTTAACTTTTTTAACTGGTCACGTGTGACTAGCCTTATGAAGAAATTGCCGGAGTCCTGATTGTCAACTGCCAGTAGTTCACCACATGATTGAACACTTTGTCTACTTTTGTTGAGGTGTCATCTTATGTGGCACCTAGTGTGCACACACTTTTTTCGTTTTCATTTCCTCATGGATTTTTGAATGAAATACTGCGCGGCACAGATCTCCTGCATGCTGCAATTCCGCAAGTGTTACACGTCATTTCTCAATGACAATCCCTGAAAGAGGCTGCACCTTTACTGGAGTGTGGGCTGTTGCCGGTCAACGTGGGCTGACTTCTTTCCTTACAGTTGCATTTTCGTGGTTGAAGGTTTTCACCACATCGGAAAAGAGTACAGTGGACAGGCCCTGCGTTATCATATACCACCATTCACCGACGGTGAATGTCAGCAGGTGATACGCCTTGTTTCTAGAAGAACTATTCGGCCAAATGTCCGTGATGATTTCCTTCCATGTCATTGCCATATCGTGTGACTAAAATGAGAAATGATTGTGCTGCACACGATGTAATCGAACCTCATCCTCTATATTTTGGGTGAATGCTGCACTAACTCAACGCTATGCAGCATAGGAATGGCCAGACATAAGACATTTTGCCAGTAACATTGCTGCCATTTTACTGATTCATCACTAGATCTACTGATTTTTACTACAGTGTACTGATAGGTTTTCATAATCTACTGATTTTTCTGTTTTCAGATCACCTACACACTCAGGGACATGCTGTCTAATAATGTCTGTATTCTTTCAGTTTTCACTATCTGTCAATCCAATCGATAAAACTCGTCTCAGAACTGGTCTGCAGAAAATTCTGACGAAGACTATAATTATTCAACACCTGGTATCAATTATTTTTTCATAATGTCTGCATTCTTTCAGTATTCGCCATCTGTCGATCCAATCGACAAAACTCACCTCAGAACTGGTCTAGAGAGAAAATTCTGAGGAAGACTAAAATTATTCAACACCTGTTTTAAAATATTTTTTCAAATTCATACTGGTTGCCACCATGAAATATCCTTTTATTCCAAATAACTAATTAGTTTGTTGTACAAAGATCTTCCCTTGTTTTGTCAAAACGCAGAATATAAGGAAAACGGCTATAGTACGATATTAGTGTTAATGATACTTTTTTTTTTTAGTATAGCACTTAATTCACGTACTTTGGGAACATCTCGGAATCGTTTTGTAAGAAGTGTAATTATATAATTCTTTGTTTTTAGGAAAGCAACATGTGGGACTAATCCATCTGTGACTACATTGAAAGGCGAATGTCATGATTATTTACACTAACATTAATTTTAATTAGCATTATTTTATATAGCTGATCAGAAGATCTTATAGAAAAGCGACTCAGGATAGTATTGGTTTGAATTTTATTCCGGTGATTAATAGCAGTTTGTGAAGTACTGGTATTATTTTAAATAATAGTAGATATCAGTTTTCCTTCATATTGAGATTAGATCCAAGGCTACATTAGATTTGTAAGGTGGTGCATATTTCAAGGAAAAAAAAACTCTGATCTAATGATTTTTTGAGCTCTGGTTTACTGATTTCAGGTAAAAGTCTCTGCCAACACTAATGCCAGCTACCATGCAGTTTTGAAAATAGCCCCATTCTTTCATGAACGATCCCCGTATTGTGCGTAAATGAAGGAATTTATTGGTGAAGAACACCATCATTCCATCAAGGAAAAAACAATATCATTCCAAAAGACCTTCCTTTCCTTCTAAACAGGAGAGCTAAAGACTTCAACAAAACTGAATTTCAATTGTATTACGTGAAATCCGAGGAAAATTTCCCTGCAGGAAATTATCCTTTTCAATATGAAAACAGTAAAAAAGCGGCGGTAACGTATTTGGCAGTGCTGATGAACATTTTATTTCTCATGTTCACTCGCATAATAGAAAACAAAGTATACAAGACAAAACGTCGAGCGGCTGACGGAAATGTGTTTCTGAGGGAGTGTTTGTGTAGATAAGCACTTCCTGAACTATGAATGGCCATCGACCTACAAAGATATCATTACCGTGAGATTGCCTAATTTAAATTGATGTCTACTGGAATGTTGGTCTGTTAAATGTAGCTCAAAATAAGCAATGCGCTATTCTTGTGCCTTAGAAAATAAATGAATAAATAAGAAGTTGCAGAGCTATTTATCACTCTAAGTCTTCAAAGACGTCTCCAAGGGCTCCCTAAAAATTTCAAGAAGTGCCATTTTTTAAACTTTAAAATATAATCTGGACTTTGCCAAGTAATAATGAGGCTTGTGTTTTTCATTGTGTAGCCCTACGAATTTCCCAAAAGGAATGTATTAGGTGTGCAACTTAATTCTCGGCCACAGGCACGACATGTTGACAGCAAATTACAGCAAATCGAATACGTACCTAATCAAGGAAATAATCCCCATCGTGTTGGATACATTTGAGCCATCGGTCAGGGAGCTGCCGAATGCCACTGCGGAAAAAAGAGGGCTGTTTCGAGTTGATAAAGGCATCAATAATTGTGTGGACCTCCTCGACAGAAGTGAAGTGCGTATCACTCAGGCGATGTAGCAGAGAGCGAAAGAGGTGATATTCCGACGGGGCGAAGTCTGGAGAATACGTCGGGTGGGACAAAATCGCCCATCCCAGATCGGTGATCGTGTTTAAAGTCATTTTCGCGGTGTGAGGAAGCGCGTTATCCTGAAACAACAGGACCGACCTTCTGCCCTTGCCGGTGTATGGCCTCTTCGCCTCCATTGCGTCACTCACATGAATGAGTTGCTGACAGTAACACCCAGCATTGACCGTTTCACCAGGTTTGAGCAACTCATAGTGTACGACACAGCGCTGATTCCACCATATGCACAGCAACAACTTCCTGGTATGGATATTCAGTTTGGCGGTACTGGTGGTAGGCTGACCTGGATAAACCCACGATATCCGCACCTTAGGATTATCGTAGAGAATCCACTTCTGATCACAGGTCAAAATCTCGTGGAGGAAATCCTTCTTCTTGAATCTGAAGAGCAAGGACATAGCAACATCGTAGCGCCTAGGACTTGTTTGCAGCTGTGAGTTGGTGTGGCACCCAACGACCCTCCTTGTGAGTCCGTCCAAGTTTGTGCAGGGGCTTTGCAATGGCTTGCCATGTTACTCCGAGTTCCTGGGCGAGCTCTGATTGTGTGCGACAGGGATCCGCGTCCAACAGTTGTTCCAGTTCCTCATCGTCAACTTTCTGTGGCTGTCCCGGACGTTCTGCATCACGGAGATCGAAATTTCTCTGCTTAAACCGCTGGAACCACTTCTTACACGTCCTGTAGGACACAGCAGCCTCACCCAAAGCAGCACAGATCATTTGCTGGGCTTCCGCGGCACTTAATTTCAGTTGAAACGCGAAGAAGAGGCAGTGACTCAAATGTTGCTTCTCGAACGACATTGCTTTCACCGTCAACTTTCGTCCCTTCTGTCACTACAGCTGTGAGCGGTTACGGTTGCCTAGAAAGCTGTTGGATGGCGCTGCAATAAGCCATTATCGCACACAGCTATTTGCATTTGCCGTCGTTCTATGATAGCTTGCTGTTAAGAGCCGAGAATTAAGTTGTACACCTAATAGTTTACTTCTTCGTAGAATAGTAATCAAAATAGCATCCGCAGGGCAATGAAAATTCAATTGTTCTCCATTCTTCCAAAGCCTTGGTTTAAACCTCTTTTCATGTTAGTATGGCTAGGGGTGAATGAGGAGGGTATTCAGAAATTCATCGAGGTAGGTCATTGCTAATTGCTCTGCTGTTGGTTTGTGCTACTACTTAGGTAAATAAGGGATTCACGGTGGTCGTTAAACCTCCAAGCAAAACTTTATTTGACCACAAGAAGGAATCCAAACACAGCATAGTTATTTTAAGAACATAAAAATAGTTATGCCCGAAGAGATTTTTTTGCAGTGGTAAACCTATGTGGTTTTGGTAATGGATGTAGTATATAAACAATAACTTTGCCAGCTATATTTTTATATTGTGTTATACACTGCCATGCCATTAAAACTTGGACACACCTCTATTAATAGCGAACTCGCTCCTATGCAAGCACACGTCCAGACCCAACTATAAGTATGCTCGACAACAGCGGGACCGGGTATGAAAGATGCCTCGATCAACAGAATTAACTGATTTCTAGCGCGAGTGCCATTTAAATAATCGCCTCAGTATGTGGCATCTCACTAAATATTCCGAGGTCGACGGTTTGGGATGTTAAATGACAATGGCAGAAGCTGAAATTTCCAAGAAACGACCTGCTAAACCTCCGAAGCTGACAGATCGTTAAAGGAGAGCTCTGCTAAGAACTCTCCGCCAAGAACTCAAATCACGCGAACCTTATGCGAGGCTAGTGAGATTGATCTTAGCAGCAGTACAGTGCTCAGGACCTTGCACGATATTAGTCGAGCAGTCGTCCAAAAGCTGCTTATCACTTCGACCAATGTCACGCCGATTAGCGTGGAAGTGTAAGAAATGTCAATATTGGATTGTAGGCCAGTGGAAAACTGTGCTTTGGAGTGGTGAGGTACGCAATTTACCATTGCGATGGCCGTTCCTATGGTTTAGCTGATGCCGAAAGAAAGTCAGTTCCCGGACTGAATTCTCACGATAGTGAGTCCGGGATGGTATAGAGCTGGGTGAATTCTCACGACAGTGAGTGATGGTATTCAGTTTTTTTTTTTTTTTTTTTTGTGGTTCGGCTTGGACCTATTAATCTTTTGGGGTAAAACCATAAATCCGGAGCTCTACTAAACGTCCTGGAGAATTTAACCCTCCCTACGTTATGGCAGCTCTTTGAAAAAACACCATGCCTCTACCAGCAGGACAACTCAAGATGTCATATTGCCGGCGTTGGTGCAAATCGGTTTGAGGACAATGTCGACGACAAATCAGACTGACCATCCTGGAGTTTCTAACCTGATTAGAATCTCTGGGACGAATTAGTTCGGGTGCGTGGCAGAAGAAATCGAACTACAAACCAAACTGAACTGGTTACCGCTCTTTGAAGAGCGAATGGCGGAACATATAGGCAGCCATTTACAAAACAACTAGTAGTGAATATTCCACGAATACTACCGTCGTAAGGGAGAAAGGCTACGTACATAAGTAATAAAGGCTACTCAAAGGACAAGGGCTACATAAGGGATAAAAATTTATTACATACTAAAAGCGCAAAATAGTCAATAGTCATGCCATTTATGAATGTTTCTGATAAAATGGACGTGTAAGTCATTATCACAAAAATACACTCATAAACAGCAAGATCTTGATCAAAGTTTGGTGTTGATAGAGTGATGTGAGATGGGCCTTGTTCGTTTATTATTGTAAGCCCAGTTTCCGGTTTAATATTTAAACCTAATTGCAGCTCGTTGCGGAAAATATAATTATAGCAAAAGAATAGCTGAGAAAATTGTAATTATAGTCGATTTATTTGCTTAAACTTCTTATACAGGTTGTCCCGAATTGGTCTAAGTAAATTATAACTTGATGTTCATGTCCTCTCGCTGCGTATGTTGTTTCCTAATTACTTGTTGTTTTGTATTTTCTCTTCTTCTGAGCAACTAACTTTTCATTCTCTTTCGCTGTCATTGTCCGGAGACCCAATAAAGGTCATCCTTTTCAATTCATCACCTCCTGACCTCTCTTCAGTCCCTTTCTAGACCCCTGTGTCTGTCCCAGCCTCTCTCCCGTAGCTTGAAGGAGGGGACGTTTCTCTACGCCTCCTAAGAAATAAACTAATTTAGTAAAGCAATAACAAATTTATAAACTAATTTAGTTAGTTATTGCTTCTCGGCTGTTTTCCGATCACGATGTACATGATTGCAGCGTAGGTCCATAAAACGATAAAAAGCATACCGTTTTATGAAATGCCTTTTCAATACAAAGAAGGGCTACCTGGGAAGACTGTTTTACAACTTCTAATTACCATTGCATCCTTATTGCCCCTTCTTCAAGTCCTTTTTTCTGTCACTCCCCTGCTGACAGAAAAAAGGACTTATTGCTAGAATATTTCTTACCTGGAAAAGGACTTATTGCTAGAATATTTCTTACCTGGAAAAGGATTTATTGCTAGAATCTTTCTTACCTGGAAAAGGACTTATTGCTAGAGTCTTTCTTACCCAGAAGAGGACTTATTGCTAGAATCTTTCTTACCTGGAAAAGGATTTATTGCTAGAATATTTCTTACCTGGAAAAGAATTATTTCTAAAATCCTTTAAAATCTGCTAAACCCACGTAAGAGAGAACGCTTTCTTCCTCTTCACTCTCACTGCTGTTCCTACCATCTTTCACTTCAATCAGTTCATCAGTTGTCAAAAATGATGATCTTGAAAGTCCGAAATCACAGCTCCTCAAAAGTTCTTGTGCTTAAATTCGACCAAATTTCGACCGGTATTTATCACTAGTTCCGAATTTTCCAGTTGCGAGGGACCTCAGTTTGAAAGGAATCCAGCGTCGTCAAACATATTTTTACCATCAGCGACAAAACCTTTGCCAAGCCATGGCTACGAAGTTCGCAGCTTTTAAAACGCCAATTTTAGTTTTTACCAGTTCGCTTTCTTCAAAGTATTCCTCGACAGATCAGTCCTCCTAGGAGACTTGGTGCCTGTGAGAGCGAATGGCGGAAAAGAAGAAAGCGAAGTTTACAGTTAAAAAAAGCAGACGGTTCTCCTTCAAAGGCATCAGAAAAGGGATTTTTACTTTTAGCTAGAAAATAAACGAAACTTACAATCTTACGAATAACGTATAATTGAAATAAATTAACGTCAACGCATGTCGGATTCTGCAGGAATTCAACGTATAACAAAATCGTATAATAGTGATACGTATAATCGGCGCTCTATTGTGTTTTTATTTCCCCAATAATTGTTACCGTACTTTGGGATACAGGGCTGTACACATCGCCTGCATAGGGATAAGTACAAATGCCAACACGCATCTGAGCAAGCCACAATCGTTGTCTTTGTCTTCTTGATGTCTCGTACTGGTTGTAGAAGAACTTGCCTCCGGGAAGAAATCTGTTTCCCCCGGAGCCTGAGATGCTTTCGCGGTCGATTGTCGGGAGTCTTTTTCTTCTTTTTCTTCCTCCTTCTCCTCCTCCTCCTCCTCCTCCTCGTGATGCCCTCACATCCGCCTCCGTCCTTTCTGGGCTCTGCCTGTGATTTAATAAAGTCGGGTGTACGCTTCATTGCACTTCGGAGTCTCCTGTCGAATAAAAACAAACAGTTCTTTGATCTGTGAAGAGTGCTTATTCATTACTGCTTATGAATATGTTTAAAAGGTGGCCTCTCCTCCTTCTACTCTTTCTATGTAATAAAAAAAAATACATGCATTCAACGCCTTCTTCCGTTACAAAGGCAGGATAAAAAAGAAGTACATAAAGAAACCTTTTGCGTATTTAAGAGGTCAGAAATATTTTTTGTTCTTCAATCATACTGTGTCATTTTTTACTTATTAAGCTGCAGAACACTTGCCGTGGATTCCTATTAATAAAAACATCGTATTCTTTCTCATTTTCTGCTGATGCGGCTCGTTTAAGAAGTTTAAATAAAGGAGAAAATTAGGTACATGCAACGAATAAGTAGATATCTGACAACTGATTCCTGAAAAAGAAACATTTTTAATTTTCGCTTCCACATGTGAAATGCAAGTGCAGCATAATTTGTAGAACGCTGCTGTAAAACGAATTGAGTAGCAGTTTGATAATGTATAATAATAATATACGCCTGCAGAAATGAAAATGGATAATAATCTCATGCAGCTTACATCGGAAAAATGTATTTCAATACATTCTTTCTGTTTTAAAATATTTTCAGCTGCCATTATTGAAACATTTTAATCTTAATAAATTCCGCTATCTTATTTTTTCTGAGTGCAATGTTGTGAATAAGGGAATCATATTTTGTCCAGTTTTACACGTTTTAAACCTACGGGATGTGCTTATGTGGCGTGAGGTGTAGGTGAGATTTTTCGTTTTCTGTTTTTGAAATTTGGGCGAAAGGTAGTGTCCTCGTAGAGGTTGTGTTTAAACCACAGGCAGAGGATAGGAAATTTTTCTCTTTTTTCAGACTTAAGGCGTAGCGATGGAACAATGGAATTTGTGCCATTTTGTTTTTGCGCTACACTTTGTAACCGGTGAACTAAGTTAAGAGCGTGACGTCAAAAGCTCATGTGGACTTGATAAACGAACTAGTAATGTGCAATTAAGTGGAAGGTCTCTAGAATAGAGCCTGCGATATGAAACGACAACATGAATGGCATGAACAGATGATTCAAGTACTTATCACAGCAACCTATCCAGCAAAAGAGCAAATTTGGAAATTTGTACGCTGTGCATCATTATCAGTGGATTGATGAGTAACCAGTAGTATTAAAACTACGGTTACTCTTCAAACGTATACGGAAATTCGTGGAGGTGATGAGCCGTTCAGAATGAACAATCTGACTGAGAAGTAACAAAATCTACTTAAAAATAGAAACTTAAAAGGAAAGTTAAATTAGGGTTATACGTCACAGCATCAGTGTAATAAAAATTTAGGAATTAGAGAAAAAAAAATCATTCCGTTTAATAGGAGCTTGAAAACAGAGAAGAAAGATTAGGAATTCGAGAAATCGCAGTTTGTTAGCGTTGCACTCGTTACGATCCTCGCTCCTTATCGCCTCTTCAGTAATATGCTAGTTGTTGCGATCCAGCGAGAGTAATAACATTTTATTAGGGGTATGTAAAAGTTTACGCCGCCCCCGCTAGCGGGTGCTGTAGGGGTATAGCCGGCCGGTGACCCGTGCTGTCAGTTCGTACATGAAGCCAAGCATGGTGGACGATAAAGTTCATTTGCAGCACTGTTTGTTATTCATGCTTAATTTAGGGAAAAGTGCGAGTGAAGCATACGGTTCAATATGTCAGGCGTATGGCGAAACTGTTATGGGTGAGCGGACGTGTCGAGAATGGTTTGCCAGGTTTAAGAAAGGTGATCAAGTTTGGAAGACAAGCCACGTGCAGGTAGACCTCAGAAACTCGCAGACGAGGAATTGGAATCGCTGTTGCAAGAGGATGCCACACAATCGACCACGTAACTGGCGAAACGTTTGAAAGTGGCTCAATCGACGGTGGTAAGGCGTCTGCAGGCCTTGGAGAAGATCCAGAAGATTGGTAAATGGGTTCGGCATATTTTAACGGGGCATAATATTCGTCAACGATTGGGCATCTGCATGTCGTTGCTGAAGATGTTTCAAGGGAAGAATTTCTTGTGAAAGGTTGTCACCGGGGATGAAAAATGGATCTATTGCGACAACCCCGTACGCAAGCGATGCTGGGTCGACCCAAGCCAGCCTTCAACGTCCACTGCAAAACAGGATATCCACGGGGAAAAGGTACTGTTCTGTGTGTGGGGGAATATGCATGGAGTGCTGTACTTCGAACTGTTGAAACCGGGCGAAACAATCACTGCACAATGATATAGCGATCAGTTGACGAAACTGAACGCCGCAATCGAGCAAAAACGCCCATGGACAGGTAAAGAACGCCGCCCAATCATCCTGTTACACGATAATGCCAGACCACATGTCGGTGCCACTACGCAATCAACCCTTGAACAATTACACTAGGAGGTTTTACCACACTCAGCTTACTCCCCAGACATTGCACCCTAAGACTTTCATCTGTTTCGCTCTATGCAACATTCCCAAGCCCAACACCGGTTCACCAAAATTCCAGAGGTGAAAAATTTCGTCACTGCGTTCTTCAGTTCAAAACCCGAGTCCTACTATCACAGGGGCATTTATTTGTTGCCTGAAAGATGGCAAAAGGTCATCGATGCTGCCGGCCAATATTTTGTTGAATAAATGTGTACTAGTTTCCTGATTGTTCCTGCCTCCTTTCTCCTTGAAACGGCGGAAACTTTTGCATAACCCTAATATTTTTGGTTCAATGCATGGAATCCCACATTTTAAAATTTTGGTCCAGTCTCTTCTTTGTAATAATAACAACAAGTAGTTTAATTCAATTTTACTGTGTGGCTTGACAATTATCGTTAAGCAGGCTAATGGAAGTCTTTTTATAGACTTGGTCGCCCTTTGTTTTATGTACCCTAGACCGCATTTCGTACTTTTCGTAAAAAAATTTCAGTTCCGTTCCCCGAGACGCCAATTCAATGGATCTCTCCTCACTCCCACCAGACCAAAACTCCCGTCTACCATCCTTTGACCTCAAATGGCGCCCCTTCTTAAACTCACGAAAATCTCCACTCACCACTTAATCGTGTTTCGGAGTTAATCTCTGAGTAGCTTTCTACATGCAAAAACCCTTAAGCCCGCGTTTCTTTCTTTAACACACCCCACCAAAACAATTCCTTGCCACAACACAAGTACGCTCAGTAGACAAAACATTAGCAATAGAGGTGATGTGCAGTTGACATGGGCGTCCCCCATGCAGATTGGAACAGACCCAAACCGAACACAGGCGATAAATAGGCGGACAATAGTACTTCCAAAATTGTGTCGCAATCGAAGAACATGGGTAAACGCGGTGATTTGGGCGACTTCGATCGTGGACGTATTGTCGACGCATTGTCGACGCAAGACAAATGGTTCATTTTATCGCCGAAGTGGTAAGAACACTAGAGTTCCCGAGGGTAACCGTATCAATGATGTACCGCAAGTATACCAAAGACGGACCTACCATCTCCCAGAGAGCAAGTGGTGGCCCAACACACGCCACTGATGATCTTGGTCGACGTAGACTATCCAGGCTCGTACAGACCAACAGCTAGGCAACGGCGGCGAAAATCACATCGAGTTTAAATGTCGAAGGCCCAAGCAGCGTTAGCAAGCGAACGGTACTGCGCACTCTGAGTAGCCTGGGCTACGGAAGCCGTCGCCCTACTCGTGTGCCACTGTGGACTGCTCGTCATCGGACATTACGCCTTGCCTGGTGCAGGGAACATCAAAATTGGACCTCTTCAGAGTGGCTCCACGTCATGTGGTTGGACGAATTCTGTTTTAATCTGTACCGAGCTGACGGGAGTGTGCGGGAGTGGCGTCGACAGCATGAGGCCATGGCCCTGTTGTGCAAGGTAGTCTCTGTTCAAGGCAGTGTTGGCTCTGTGATGGTTTGGGGAGCCTTCTCATGGGACACAATAGGTCCCTTAGTATGTCTGGGGAGGTCCTTAACAGCTGCGCGCTTCCAGCATGTGCTGGCTGGTAACGTACGCGCTTTCATAGCTTTCACGCATCCATCCCATGGTCTGTTTCAGAAGGACAATGCGCCGGCATGGCTGGAGAAACACTTATCTGATTTGAAACCATCCCGTGGCCCACAATGTCCCCAGATTGAAACCCTGTGGAAGCTCTCTGGGACGCCGTGGAGCGGAACATAAGATCCATGGGTTCAGATCCGACGTCTCGGGTGGAGTTTTGGACAGTGCTGCAACAGGCGTGGCATCTGGTGGAGTTGATTCCTTAGCATGTATTTTTTTGCGATAGAGGAGAACCAACACGCTCTTAGGTACTTATCTCTAATGTTTTATCCATTAAGTGTACATTTCAAAATACTTTGGCATACTTATATTCTAAGCCGAATCTAATGCGGGTGATCGCGTGTTGTCGAACACCAACAGGATTAAAGCATGCTTATTTCGTCAGCTCTGCTCAAAAATGGCGAAAACAAAGAAATTCCACATGGGAATAAACATATTAATGCATATTTATGATTGTTCTTTCTGAACCTGGGTTAGACAACCCCACAGCACTTTTCCAGCTGTCTCATTCTCCGTGTAACATAGCTCCAGAATGGTTCGTAATCATGGAAAAACTTATTCAAATTTTACAATTTGTAATGTACGTGATGTGAGTACTTCCACTAACTCCAGACTTTTCAGTTTTTCTTCCATATGGGCATCTAAGACTATACTCCGAGTCAACCTAAGAGTGAACCATTATGAAGGGTACGAAACAGCTCTACGAAAAATAGTCCCTATCGTTTAGAGCGAAAAGCATCAGAATTATTGCTTAAAATCCATTTTTGTTTGCTCAATAGTTTATCAGACAAAATTGCTGTCTAAAAAAAAAATAAAAAAAAATGCTAGAAGTTAGAGCGCTTTTAGAAATAAATTTGTTTTGAGAAGTTGCTGAATCAAGAGCTTCGCACTTTCGGCTATTTCTGCCCACTTGGGATACAACTCGGACCGGAGGAATAAGTGGAAGACCTCTCCCAACATTAGCAACACAGAGGCAATAAATGGACAATCGGGGAAACTTGAAGGGTGTGTTACTTAAACAGGCAATAGGGGAAGCAGTTCGACCTCCCCCAGACCCCACTGCTTGTGAGATGTGTGGATGGATGGGGGATCAGAAAGGAAACAGTAGAAGAGCACATTAACGCGGATGGATACCGTTCTTGCATTCCACGACGAGATGTGATAAGGTTCTCCCGCCTTTCCCAGTAGTACACTTTTAGGGTGAATTGGAGTATAGATGGAGTTACTTGCCCCTACTTTATGGCCCCGTTTTCCAGGAACATTGCAGATCTAGTGCCAAAAATGCAAACATAACATACATATCCTATTTAGGGCCGGATTAAGGCCTTAGTGGGCCTCTAGGCAAAGGCATTTGAGTGGTCCCCTATGCTAAGACATCTGAGTGGATCCCCAAAGAACTTATGATGGGGAATCATTATGAAGGCCGTTAAAGCACGAAACTGTAGAAATATGCTTGTGATAATTAATACGTAGCGCATTCTTCAAACTATAAATTATCTGCAGAGTTTTCATAATATGTCAATGTATTTTCTATTGTTCTGACAGGAACATGAGTTAAAAGCTTAAGATTCCTAGATTTTGTCTTGCATTTTATAATTATTTAACATTGTATACTTTTCTTAGTGCATCTTTTTTGTTGTGCAATGTGAAGCCAATGGGAACTCCAAGTGCAAGTTGGGAGGTATGGGTGATTGTAGTGAGAAAGCTGAAACTGTCTCTCCGACCGACCCCTCTGTACACAACGGCATGAAACTTTTATTTACCCTTGGTAAGTCACTGCCTTGAAATTTGTTCGTCTTCCAGCCTCTGTTTCTGACCAAGTGAATAACATACGAGACAAAATTAAAACTCTTTTCTAAATCTCTCTCTCTCTCTCTCTCTCTTATTTTCCCAGGCATGCCTTCGGGGCCCTTCGTAATGGTGGGCCCCAAGGCTACCCCTAATGTGGCCCTCATCCTAACCGAGATTCGAACACAGATCAGAAACGTGATCTGTCAGAAGCTATCACCTTTGATCACTTGACAGCCTGAAGACATTTCCTTTTCTGGTATTTATTTCTGTAAAAGTACTTCCGCTGAAGTGGTGTGTCCGAAATTCAAGACATTGTTTCTGCTGATAAACGTAAGAAAATTTTTATTCCACATTCTACAATTACACGCATTCATTCTACTATAGCGCTACATTTCAAACATATTAGCCTTAGTCTTCTTTGGTTTCTTCATCCACATGCTTCACAAAGGAAATTAACTCTCGGAGAAATGTCTTGATAAATTTCCATATCATCTGAATGGAGAAATTTCTGTCTTTCTATAATTTAACGGAATAAGTTACAGGAGTTTTACCTTTAGCTTATTTTCCTTTACATTAACCGAACAGCTAGCTACATCTGACATCAGAACTATTGATCATTGACCTTAAATAGTCGAATTTTTTGACTTCCTTAGCTTCATATTTATTTCGCTTAATTCTATGAGAACAATGTTGGTTTTACTTAATTATAGAACTTTGCTTGTTTCACAAACTCTTCCCGGATTTCTTCTCCTTTGAAACTAAAAATTAAAGCTGCTTCATCTGTGTGGTTATGAATACATCTCTCCTGCACCTGCCTTCGCGCTGTTTTTGACATTTTCCGTACTCTGATATCTTCAGCTAATGACTGCGTGACAAGATACGGTGATAAAATCATCTTTACTGAAAGTTCCAGAAGAAACAAAAACAAATACGTGGAAAGGCGCGCGAAGAAAGAATACGTCCATCCAACGGAAACAGTTTCGTTGCAGTTAATTTCTGTTTTTACTCGTTCGCAAAATTCCAGATTCGGAAAGTGTAATGGAGAAATAGACGAAAGCTTATAAAAGGTATTCGAAATTCTGATTTTATTGGATCACGTTTGTCTTTTACAGTGCTGGAAAAACTTTTAAGGTCAAGGGAAAAATCACAAATTCTAGAACACCAGAGGACATCACATTATGCAAATGTATGACATTGACGTGAGGCATAAAGGAATATTTCTCGCTAGTATTGGTTCTAAAACATTTAAAATTGTTTTAAATACAGCACTTTTTAATTTGCGGATGCTATTGGTTTGATGCATAAGTTCATGCCGTTTTATTTCACGAGTATTACCCATGTCAGTAGTGGCGGTGCAGATGGCCAGTTGTATATCAAAATGTAGCCAGTAATATCGTGCACCTAAATCGTATTGCGTTGTGTGATTGTAGTTAATGTTTTTTTTTTTTTTTTTGGTTTGCAGGTCCGGAAGTATGGAGTTTCAAGTAGAGAGGAATGAACATTTCCGACATCTGCTCCTCTACGAGTTTAACAAGGGATCCACAGCCGCCGAGGTTACTTGACAAATTTGTACTGTGTATGGGGAGGATGCTGTTGCTCCGAGGACAGCCCGCAAATGGTTTGAGCGGTTCCGAGGTGGCAATTTCGACCTCAACGACTCTGCACGCTCAGTTCGTCCATCTCACTTTGACGAGGATCGTTTGAACCATGTCATCCACTTGGATCCGCGTCAAACCACACGCGAATTGGCCACTGAGATGGACTGTGATCAGGACACAGTGGTGCGACACCTGGAACGTACGGGAAAGGTCCAGAAATTGGGGGTCTTGGGTGCCTCACACTCTCACTGAGGACAACAAGAATCAGCGTGTTGCCATATGTGGTTCCTTGCTCGCCCGTTATCGCGAATGTTCTCAGCAACACAAAATTGTTGCTGGAGATGAAAAGTGGTGCCTGTATTTGAATTTCAGGCATCGGAAGGAATGGTTAAGTCCAAACAAGACGCCCAAAACATGACCTTCATCCTGCGAAGATCATGTTGTGTGTCTGGTGTGACATGGAAGACATTATTCACTGGAAAATACTGCCGAGGAAGCGGATCATCAAGGTTGCACTCTATTGTGAGCAACTCTGCCGTTTGGAGGGAGCAATTCAGCAGAAACGGCCACTTCGGCGCCATGGTGTCCTTCTCCAACATGATAACGCACTCCCTGATAGTGCAAACATGACCAAAATGGCCATTCAGGACATGAAATGGGAGATCCTTCCACATCCGGACAGTTCTTCAGATGTCGCTCCTTCAGACTATCACCTGTTCCGATCTCTGTCGAATGCACTCCATGGCAGAACGTTCAACAACGATGTTGATCTCCAGAATTTCCTTGATGAATTCTTCGCAGCAAAACCAGCACGTTTTTTTAAAAATGGCATTGCAGACCTATTCCAGATGTTGGCAGATGTTGGGACACCATCGTAGACAATAGGGCGTGAGGGAGGGGGTGTACATAATTTATTGAATCCGTTTTCCCCTCTGATGTAATACATTCCTGTAGTGAGGTGAAAAAAACGGTATAAACTTATGTATCAACTCAATACTTTATCGCGTTCGGATCCTAGTGTTGCGTGTCGTGAATCATTGCATATATAGTTGGTTGCGCAATATTTGTGCGCTTTACATTGTCGAAAGCGAGGCAGTTATCGAAGATTGAACAGAGCAAAATTCTTGCTTTTAAAGCGTGTGGAATGAGTGCGCATGTCAAATGAATAGATCGAAGTCTGTTTTAAATACTTTTCTGAAATATCCCGGAAATTATGGCAAACGAAGACACATAAGTAGGCCATAATCTCTTACGTCTCGTCAATAAAGAGCCGTTTTTTACCTGGCTTGTCATAAAAACTAATCGCCATCCCCAAATTAGAACTGATTTAGGACTATTTTATTCTAGACGAACAGTGCGTAATGTGTTATTGAGAAATAAAGAGTCGGTATTCAAAAATAAAAACCCTATTACCTCTCACAAAAAAGCATAAGGAGTGTCAAGTTGCATTCGATAAAAAGCATCGGATTCTTGGTATTACAGTAGGTGAGAGGATGTTGTACTTTCCGATGAGAAAATTTTTTAATTTAGACGATCCGGACCGTTAATGGTATTACTGGCATGACCACCGTCACGACAAAGCTTACTTTTCAAAGCGAAAATTCGGTGGCGGTTCTGTAATAGTGTGGGGTGATTTTGTGGCTAAAGAACTACCCCACTTGCTTTTCTGTCGCCAAGAACAAATTCTGAAACATCAGGGTGTATTTGCCGAACATTTATTGTCTGAAGCACCATTCGTCACATATGGGAACTATATCTTCCAACAGGATAATGCTTCGATTTATGTGTTAGCTTTCACAAAATCATGGTTTGAGGCCAATGATGTAAAGCTACTTGACTGGCCAGCTAGAATTCCCGATTTGAGTTCTATAAAAAATCTGTGGGGCATGTTGACTCGCGAAGTATACAAAAATGGTCAGCAAGTATCAGAATAAAGAGCAGCTAAATACAAGCATCAAATAAACGTGGCAAAACATTCTCAAAAATATTTTCACGGGACTTAAGGGTTTTTTGATAACACGAATGATCCTAATCATCCAGAAATGGGACAATTTTCTTTACTATTAGTTTATTTTTACCCAAAATCCGTACTGGCTTTATAATTTTCCCGATGATGTATTATGAGAAAATTATGCAAACAACAGTATGTCCCATACAATGTTACAATTCAGCATTAAAATATTTTAAGTTGATTTCTTGGTATATATTTTCCTTTCTCAACTCATTTGTCTGCACTTCCTTAATAACATAGCGCTATGTTATGCATTCTTCCAGTGGCCTTAAAGTTTTTTCCTGCACTGTATTATAAAGAAATTTGCTGCAAATATTGAGGCTGGTGAGCTGATTAGGAAATGAATACAAACTTGTTACGTTTCTACGAATTGTGTGTGACCAATGTATATTGCTGCAAATAATTCTCAGCTTAGGTTGATCTATATGTGGCGGTTACACCTGCAAAGATCTGAGATATAATCTGATTTACTTAACGTCGCTACTGTTTATAAATCATTAAATAATAAAAAAACAGTGTTGTGAGGGCAGCTGTGCTAAAATATCATACATTGCAAGTTCCGACGTTCGGCACTTAATTTTGTTACAGACTAAAAAAGAAACCTCAAAAAGAGGAAAGGGTATTTTTTCTTCCTTTTCTCCAGAAATGGATTGCAGCTGTTGGGGAATCCTCAACCCTGACCACGATTAGGGCATAGATGGACGTTAGGAATTTCACAGTGAGTCAGACTGATGGCTGACATTATTCACCAGTGGAATTCCGTTGGACAGAAGGAAACATTCCCCGAAGAAAGCAAAACGCAATAAAAATGGCCTCAAAAGAGAAAGAAGAGCACTTCCGGCGCTTCCGGTGGCACGGAGAAGGAGAAGATGATGAATAGATGTTGATAGAGGCAAGTGCCGTTATTCATTGTGTGACATGTGCAGCCAAATAGGCTGACCTATGGAATAAATAGTAATACAACAAATGTAACCTTTAAGGGATTCGATATTGTACTGATACATCTTCATTCAATTTCAGGAGCGATTCTATCTTTCCAAATTTTCAGAAGTCAGTGGAGAGAAACATTTGTGGACGAGGTATTTGTGTAAAAATAAGTGCCGAAGAAACGCCTCAAACCTCAATTATTTAAACCTCTACTCAGTGATAATCTTTTCTTAGCTGTGCAAGTTATATTTAATTAATTTTCTGTGGCATGGTATACTTCAGCGTTTTATTGAATTCCTTTGATGAGACCAATTTTAAAGGCATCGTCCCAGGCCAAATTCACTTTTATGACTTAGGCAGGAAATATTCTTTGCAGTGGTTCGGCGGTCATTTATAAATTTAGAGCTTTGAAACGTTTACTTAATCAAAACCATTTTAAGATATGTCTGCTGCCTTACGCCAGACAAGGCAACAACAGTCTTGCGGATCGAATGGGACTGAAGTTGTGTATTGGGTTGTCGGAAAAGTCATGACGTATTTTAGTCATGTTTTGCAAAGGTCATTTATTGATAGAAAGATCAAAGATCAATCAATGATATAATACCCGTTTTGTTCGATAATCTTTTGCCATCTTTCAGTGAGCTGCAGAATGCCTCGTTCATAGAACGACCTGTCTTTCGTGGCGAAAAACTCTACAAGGTGCTGATTAATAGCCTCATCTGAATTGAACGTTATACCACACAAGGACTGTTGAAGAGAGCGAAACAAGTGGAAGTCTAACGGCGCAAGGTCAGGCGAGTATGCTGGGTGTGGCAACACATCCCACCCAAGCTCCAATAATTTTTGGCGGGTGATCAAACTTGTGTGTTGTCGTGATGGAACACAACACCTTTACGATGAACGAGCTCTGGACGTTTCTGGATGATGGATTCGTTCAAACTGTCCAATTGCCGACAGTACACATTCGAATTGATTGTTTGGTTCCGTGGTAGGAGCTCGAAAAACCAGACACCTTTAAAATCCCACCACACTGAGACCAGAACCTTCCGCTGATGAATGTCTGCTTTGGATGTCGTTTGAGGCGAAACATCACGTCGGGACCAAGACCGTTTGCGCAGCACATTGTTGTACACAATCCACTTTTCGTCACCAGTTGTCAGTCACTTCAAAAAAGGATCGTTTTCCTCACGTTTAATGTGCATATCGCAGATGTTTATACGCGCTGTCAATTAAGCTTCTTGGAGTTCATGAGGAACCCTCACATCGAGCTTGCTTACGTATCCCAGCTTCTTCAGGTGGTCGTGAATACTTGAATGATGGATGTCCAATATGTCTGCAATTTCTTGTATCGTGTAACATGGGTTTGACGCGATCAATGCCTTGATTTGGTTTTTATCAACCTCGGTGAGCCTCCTCAACCGAGGAGCATCGTTGAAGTCAAAATCACCAGCACGGAATTTTGCGAATCATCGCTGGCACTGACATTCTTGTAGAGCATTATCACCGTACGCTTTACGCAACTTTTCACAAGCTTGACGCGCGTTCTTTCCTTTACGGAAGTAAAACAGTAAAATACGGGGGAAATGCACAGTGTGTTCTTCCATTATCAACTTGATGTCAAATCTCCACAAATCAACCAAATCGCTCACTATTCCTTTTAGACTGCAGCTAGAACTGGCACTTGTCGAATGCCATAGCGATAACAGAGCTGCGCATGTCTCTGGTACTTCCAAAACCGCCCAACCACCATCGGGTGCCAAAATACGTCATGACTTTTCCGACAATCCAATACATCCTTTTATAGAGTGATAATTTTGGGTGTATATCACGTGGTTAACCAGTAAAAACTCGGCAGGCGTGTGGAAAATTCATGTAATTCAAATGTGTCCTCAGTTCGCTACACATGAAATTTTTAGGTTAATCTCAGCTCTACAGATTCCGTAAACGATGTTTGAAGATAATAGGTGCGGCCGCACTCACACACACTTACACACACACACACACAAGCCATGCGCACTCCCACCCCTGACAGCAGTAATAATAAAACAAACTGAATGAGGAACACCACCAAACTAACTAACGGAAAATAAAAAAAGAAACCAACGGGGAATAGTAAACTACCATTTAAAAATGATTTTGCAACCAAAAAACACAGACATCTAAAATTAATTTCAGCTAAATAAATAATTAGTGGACAGACATCCAAGTAATGGATCAGAATCCTTGTAATGTTTATTTTCATTTCTTTTGCTTCGAATAAAAATCTTCGTCGCACATTGCACGAAATTCGAGAAACAGTTCCTACTATCTGTACCAACATTCGCAGAAGTTATGGAAAATATAATTTAATTTTAATATTCACTAAAACAATTCAGTGCATATTCCATTTGTTCTTAGAAAATATTTGTGTGTGGAATTATATTTTGACATGGCGATGTTGCAATTAATTTTTGCTTTCCTTAAGGAATGCAAAAATTAATTGTTGAATTTTAAGAAAATTAGGTTGTCCTAATTTTCTTAAAATTTCTTCCCATCATCCTGAAGTTTCCACACAATTCATTTGTTAAAAAAGGGAAAGAATATTAATAACAAGTTTTAAAACTTGCAATAGCTATTGTTATATATTATACAGTGTTCTCAAGATTCCCCAGTTCCTCCAATAAAATATACGGAGAATCTGATGCTGAACTGCTACTTCATTCCTATTAAAACAGTCACGTTTTCTACATTACTAAATAAACTTTTATTGTAAAAATTGCTTCAAGCTTTAATTACTCGTAGAAACTTCTACGACAGGTTTATGTAATAATGAACATAAATATATGTGCAGGTGCACACTGGGAAATGCTATACTTTAATAACTACGGCAAGTTGAAAACGGCTTGCTGTTAATATGCTATTTTTTAACAGAAAAGACTAAAAGACTTGTGGGAAATTGTAAATGATGGTGATAATGATAGTTCTAGAGACACAAAAAATGTAATTTTAGTCGTTATGTCTCTAGAATTTGTCTCCTAATGTTAACAATTCAAACATTAAAATTTTATAAATTTTAAATACGTAACTTAAGTCTGAAGCACCGCAGTAAGCTAACGGTACCAACGAATCGTATCAGTCATCTATCTGAGTTTTTAAAATATCTGAGTAAATGAACCTCACGAAGTATGTACTTGCGCAAACCAACTTCATGAAGCGTCTGGCTGAGCGAAATAATCTAATAAAGCCTTTCAGTGAGAGAAGTGATCTAATAAAACATCCTAGTAAGTAAAGAAATTTCATGAAACATCTGAGTGAGTTAGCTGACTCCGTAAAGTATTTAAGCGATTGAATAAGTAGACTGATCTAACAGACTAAGACTTTAAGTGTAGTTAGCCAGCTCGTGGAACATATAAGAAAGGTAACTAATTTCAAGAAGCATTTAAACCAGTCAGTGTACTTACGAGTATAAATGCATTAAATATTACAATTCCTCAAACATATTTTTTCACTGATGATTAAATAAAATATTAGGGTACCGATAATTGCAAACAAGTATTGTACAGACACTTTCCAAACGAGTTTCTGTAAACGTTTAGGAAGTTATTGAGATCGATGCTCGATCAGTAGTGCGGGTTTTAGTACTTTCTTTAAGAGTTTTAAGCATGCTTCTGTTAATCTCCTAAGAACATACTGTAAAATGATTTTTATTTGGACGTTTTGCCATGAATATCTTACGAAACACGACGTATATTGGAAAGCATGATAAACTTAAATACCCCAAAATTAAATATAATAGCGAGAATTACTTAGGTGAAATTTAAATCTGGCGTTTCATAGTTAAACCGGATGTTGGAACGTGGCCGTCGATCAGCTTATGCTCAAGGCATTGGTGGCGTTTGATAATGGAGCATGCTGATTTTTCCCTTTTGTTCTCAGATTTCAAGTTGGGCAGGAACGACTCTTTTAAAATTCGACAGTTAAAATAGTAGTCCCTGGCCAACTTCAAATAATTTAGAGTAGTTCTGACCAACTTCAATAATTATTTTAATAGTTAATTTTTAAAACTTTAACTGCCACTGCTATTATCAATTTTACGGCTAGTACGTGGTGAATAGTGACCGTAATTATTAAGCAATAAAATGCTATTTTGTTGAGAGCAAATTAGGTATTAATGCACCATACTTAAGTGGCGTATGCAATAAATAATGCCTCCGCGCAAGTCTCTAGTGCATGATTTGTTGCCTAGCAACCAGTCAGACGGCACACGATTTGCGCCATTAGCTTCATTTTACTGCATAAGAGAACTCAGCACATCTATGTTTTCGTATTTAATTATATTGAAAATGGATGATTCTTTTTCAACTATGTCGACCGGTGTCAAACAGCGATCAGTTACAGAGTTTTCACTCACGAAACTGTACCTCCCAAAGAACTTCACGCTAGATTAGCGGCAGTGATTCTGGAACTTCGGATATAAGTACTGTTCGTCGTTGGGTAAGAAAATCAAGGACAGTGGAAGGAATGTTGGCCGTAATGGATCAGTCGCTGGGTGGGAGGCCCATAATCGTAACTTGCAATTTGAATAGGCAAAAAGTAGACGAGCTTATTAGGGAACATCGAAGAATAATTTAAAGAAGCATAGCAGGTAAGCTGAACATTATAGTTTATATAGTGTCAATGACATTGCCACCGTTTTAGGATACAACAAAGTGTGTGCTCATTGTTCACCGCGTCACCTAACGGCTGAAATGAAGAAATCAATACCTGAAACATGTTAAAGGTTGCTTGCCCGCTATAAAAAATATGGAAGTGATTTTCTTCAAAGGATTGTGATTTTTGATGAGAGTTGGGTTCACCACTGTAACCCAGAAATGAAAAAACAATCGCTGGAATGCCGGCACCCATCTTCTCATCGAACAAAAAAAAAATCAAACTAAATTTTCGGCAGGTACGTGCATGCTCACTGTGTTCTGGGACTACAGAGGAATTATTCTTTGGAGTACATTGTCAAAGCTCCGACTCGAGAGCTACTAGTGCATTGTCAAAGCTACGACTTGAGAGCTACTAGTACATTGTCAAAGTTACGACTTGATAGCTACTAGTACATTGTCAAAGCTACGACTAGAAAGCTATTAGTACATTGTCAAAGCTACTAGTACATTGTCAAAGCTACTAGTACATTGTCAAAGCTACGACTTGAGAGCTACTAGTACATTGTCAAAGCTACGACTTGAGAGCTTATTAGTACATTGTCAAAGCTACGACTTGAGAGCTACTAGCATATTGTCAAAGCTACGACTTGAGAGCAACAAGCACATTGTCAAAACTACGACTTGAGAGCTACTAGCTCATTGTCAAAGCTATGACTAGACAACTACTAGTACATTGCAAAGATACGGCTTGAGAGTTGCTAGTACATTGTCAAAACTACGATTTGAGAGCTACTAGCACATTGTGAAAGCTACGACTTAAGAGCTACTAGTACACTGTCATAGCTACGACTAGAAACCTACTGGTACATTGTGAAAGCTACGACTTGAGAGCTAGTTGTACATTGTGAAAGCTACGACTTGAGAGCTACTAGTACATTGTCAAAGGTACGACTTGAGAGCTACTAGTACGTTATCAATGCTACGACTCTAAGAGCTTAGTGCATACGTTAAAAAAGATAGAGCAAAGAATAAACTGCGTGCGTGGGAGAAAAAGCCAATGATTCTGCAACACAACTTTGCCAAACCCCAAGCCAGTGCTTCAGAAGCCGTAGAGAAAATCGGGTTTGTAGTTCTTGAACACACTACCTACAACCCAGATTTGGCGCTGTCCGACTTGTATTTTTCTGCTCCCACGAGATATCTGAACAGAATGGAGTTCCCCTGTGACGAAGATGTTCAAGCCTCTACGAGGAATTGGCTCCAAGAGTAACCTGAAGATGTTTACAGAGACGGGTTTAAAAAACTTGTTACAAGTTGGCGTATCTGTATCGAGCGTGAGGGAGACCTTGTAGAAAAATAAAATATGTGAACTAAATAAAAATTATGAGCTTTGTTCTTGTTTTCTTTCAATTTTATACATTTCCACTGGGCTTGTATATAAATATGGGGAAATTACTTTCTGAACACCCTTTGTATTAAGCAACTTTCCTTGTGCAATAAATAAAAAGTATAATTATGCAGAATCAAATCAACCACGAGTGCACAATCGACTAATGAATATTATTTTAAAAAACGTTATGTTTTACATGCAAGTGCTAGTGCCAGGGATCTCATATGATGGCCCACGTTGCTGTGCAAATGGGATTTACGGTGTCAGATTAAGAGCAAGTGACCCCATCGGAAAGGAAACTAATATTCCATCTCTCTGCTACACGAAGGGATTCCAACTCCAACCTTTTAGTGTTGAGGATCTTCATTAGGTTGATCTTTCTCCGTTAAATTAGGGTACTAACTTTTAGTCTGGTTTCAGTTTCTTGGTGAAACACGTGCTGTGTTTGTTGATTTGCATAACGAGACCTCTGTTTCTTTATAACCGGCAACTATGATTTGGAATGCACTGCTCCTATTTATCTCTTATGCTGAGCGCTTTTGCTAAAGAAAATGCTTGTACGCCGGCTAAAAGAAATTGAAAATTATCTTATGACTGCGCGTACTAAATTTTCAAAAAGCAACTCTTTTTTTGGCAACTTTCTATTGCCATGACGCCCGGACTTGAAACAGGTATTAGTATCTGAGACAGTTCCATTTCTCTATTAAATGTAATATATCTCAGTTGTTCACTAATTGTTTGGGTCGAAAAATATACATAGTGCTTTCCTTTTGTGTACTATTTCCGATTTTATCGATCCGTTAAGAAGCGAACTCGATAAGCATCAGTGGCGCGATGTGTTATTTATGAGTCAGTCTAATCACCTGCACAGAGAAATCTTGCAAACGGCAATTATTTGAACCTAACGTCGTGATAGCTCATCCATTAATTCAGCGATCATTTTATGTGTGGCCTAATTTCTACTGATCATCTCTGGGACTTCCCGCTGCTACTGATGGTATCAATTGCTGTGTCCAAACGAAGCTGCGAATGAGGAAAGCAGACTTGGCGAAGTCGTCCGTTTATTCCGGTGATGGTGGTGGTGGTGGGCCCTCTGGGGACAACAAGCTAATGACTGCTGATCAGAAATACATGCGTCCATTAAGCGGAGCATATATACCATTTATTAACACCGAGCTTGATGTGTGTGAGAAAGCGAAAGTAAGAGAGAGAGAGAGAGAGAAAGAGAGAGAACGAAATGAGAGCTGGAAGTGCCTTCTTGTTCGACCACCTTTCCTGCCAGCGAAATGCAACGTTTCCGTCAGATTTCTTCGAGGTGAGATGAAAACAGGGAAAAAGAAAACGTCTGTGCGTGTCATTCATCTTATTAAGCATTTATATGTTTCGCACTTTTGAAAAATGAATTCGGAGAATAGCTTGAAATGAGATCTTTAATATTTTCATGAACTTTCAGCTAACAGTTAAACAAAATCTCCGCAGTCTATGAAATATGAACTTGTTGTCAAGTACAACTCTACTCGAAGGTAGAACAAGTTCTCGCATTCAAATCTTTTTGGTATTTTAACATTCTTAAAGCGAGAATCAGAAACCAAAATTAAGCACGCGTGTAAGTTTCATGGAATATTTTAAAGAAATTTAACCCCATATTTAGATCTTCGAATGCTTTGGAGGTATTATTGTTAGAAATTCTCGTAAAGTCAATGCTCGAGGTAACATGATTACTAAGGGAAGCGCCTGCCGATACAAAATGATTGCTTCTAAAATGAAAGCATTATCATAAGAGATAATATTCAGTGTCTTGTACTGATGCTCCTTTTACTAACGACCTTCGGATTTTCATTTGTTTATCATAGGCCCACATTTTTGAGTGATTTTTTTTAATTTTCGTTTCGAGATTTAACGACCAGCGTGAGCAATTCTAAGGGTTATATGCACTAGCTTTTACTGATTTTGGGTCACTGGCTCCAAAGAAAGAGAAAAACCAGTGCGTGCCATGGTACAAACACACCACCCATGGCACATCCGGGACTGAAACCCTGTGCCACTCAGACGAACGATTAGATGTCTGTGCTTAGAACACTGTATCACTGGGGCGGTGAGTTTATTTCTAGCTTCTGATCGTAGGTCCACATTTTCGAGTAAATTTCGAGCTTTTAATCATAGAGCCACATTTTTAAATGAAATTCCTTAAAAGTAGGAACGATGCTAGTGAAAGTAAATCTTCTGATGAGCGTCAACTTGGGTACTGTTTCTCAATTTCGACTGACGTATGTCTTAATTATTATGCCGGTAATTTAAAATTCCCGAAAAAGAAATATCCCATGTACCGTGTATTCGTAGCCACACCAAAAGCGAACTCGTGAATGTAGTGCTTAACAAAATAAAGTTAGCGTCATACCCCATTGTTATCTCTAAGGGTGTGCAACCCTCCTTAGAGATACAATGGGGTATGGATTGCGACTATTCGTAGAACTTTTCCCAACAGCTTCGGACTTTCGGTATCTCATCAAACGAACCGAATGCACCTTGCAGTCGTGGCTCACAGCCACACTAATGGTCAAATAGCCCCCTGAGAATCTTCGACAATGGGAACTACAGCCTTGTATTGTCCATCCAACTGAAGGAAAACCGCAGGCAGAGTAATTGTTCTTGACGAAGGTTGGTTTCTTCTTTAATTGGACGGACTATATAAGTGCACCTTCTCATTTCCGAATGTGAACATCTGAACATTTTGAGGAGGAAATGCAAATTCGCCAAGCCTACCGAAACTAGCGAAGCGTATTATAAGCAAATTGTGTAAAGCAAAAATGACACAGCATGGAGCAATAATACTGCGAGAAATTGGTGAAAAAAGTTTAAATTTCAATTTTAATCAGATTGTAAGCGATGATATTATTACGCCCTCTCTTGAGCTTTGCCCTATCCTAGTTACGTCTGATCAAAAACCATAAAACTTCTAAAAATCTATCTTCTGGTTGAGTGAGGTTGCAGTTCCGATTTTTCTATTACTAGTCAGCTCTGCCTTTTGAACCTCACTATTTCAATTCCTCTTTTCCCTCTCTATGACTATACAGTCTACATAATTTAACTTTTAGTTGTGACGTACTACAGAGGTGAATCACGTGTCAAGACGACAAATTTGCAGTGAGACATTCTGTCCGCGTAGCTCAGTTGGAAGAGCGACTTACTCCGGAGTGAGGGGACACGGTTTCGGTGCGCGTCGCTGACCAATTTGTGAATTTCGCATAGTTTGCATCTCTGTTCTTATTTCAGTTATGATACTTCTTGTTATCTTTCGTTACCTTAACGTCAGATCACCCAAGAGCTTAAGGTGGAGAGACGTGAAGGTTACCAGATACCGAACACCACGTGGCGGGTCACTTTTACTGTAATTCTATTCAAAATTTCTTCATTATTGCATTACTGTAATTGGTACATTCAGTGCACAGTCATTATTCGGACACCCTGTATAAACACACTGAACAAAAATTACAGAATGCTGATTGAAACATCTACATAAGTACAAAGTTGATGAACGTAACAAGTTGTATAAATATGGAGAGTGTAACTGCTGGATTTTGATCGCCGATGTCTGAGGTGTGTGTTTAAAGCATCTGCAGAATTCTGTACTTCCTTTTACAGGTACAACTATGGGTCGTAAAGGGCACGTTACTGAGTGGCAAAAGGGGGCCATTGATTTTGGCCGAGAACATGGTAATTCCTTACAAGAGGTGGCGAAGTTTGTTGGACGGTCCGAATCAGCAGTTAGTAGTGTCATGATCGCAAGTGTTTGGAACAGTTAGCAACTCCTGCACTTTTCCAGACTCGTCAAGAACTGCTTCAACTGTACATTTGAAGCAGTTCTTGACGAGTCTGGAAAAGTGACCCGGTGAACCGATGTCAGAACGAACGCTACGGGGAGAACTGAACGACGTGGGCATTTTCAGTCGTGTTGCCCCTATGCGCTGGAAGTTAACAAATGTCCAAAAGAAAAAATCCCATTGCTTGGTCAAAACAGCATCGTCACAGGTGTGACGTGCCTGCCCCGTAGGACGCACACGACATAAAGGCAGATAGCAGCGAGAACGAATGTTGGTAGAGCGATTTGTTCCGGAATAAGTGGACTCGGGTTCGATCCCCGGCGTGGACCGAAATGACGGAGAAATTTACTTCGTTTTAATGGCGCCCGAAATTCCCAGAGGACCCGGCCGTTAAAGATCTCGCGATGGTGTGATGTTCTTTCCACACCGCGAGACAAGAAAAATAAGAGAACCCCTTCTCCAGCGTTTCGAAAAATAAATGTGTGTGACGTTGAATTCCACACACCAGATTGACAGGGAGTTCTCAAGTGCACGTTTTACAGCGGATGGCTGCCTGCAACGATACATGGTCCCGGCTAACCCGTGGGCCATGCCCCCAGCCCTCTTTCGGGAGGGAGGGGGATGTGACGTGCCTGCCCCGCAGGACGCACACGACATAAAGGCAGAAAGCAGCGAGAACGAACGTCTGCGTAGCTCAGTTGGTAGAGCGGCTTGTTCCGGAATAAGTGGACTCGGGTTCGATCCCCGGGTTGGACCAAAATGACGGAGAAATTTACTTCGTTACACTAGATCATCGAACAGTGGCGACGAATAATATGGTCCGACGAATCCAGATTTTGCTTGTATTTCAATGATGGTTGCTCCAGGATAATGCAGAAGGCTGGAGAACCATTTTATCCAGAATGTGTCCAAAGCACTGCGCAAAAACGAGGTGGAAGTGTCAGTTTTGGGGGCTGTATTTGAAGTACTGGAATATTACCATTCGTTGAGGTGTCCAATCGCAAGAAATGTATGGATCATGTGCCACTTTTAAATAATGCATTATTGCCATTTGTCTAATTTTTGAAACAAGAAGGGCACATAGTGGATCTTTTGTTTCTAGATAGATCTTTTGTTTCATAGTGGATCTTTTGTTTCAATTTTTGTTCGGTGTGTTTAGAATTCCATTGAAATGAATATCATAAAAAAATCTAAATACAGTAGAACTCCAACGATCCAGATTAACTCTGACCACAGCCCATCCGGATATTCGGAAAATCCGAATAATTGGGTTGTCTTTTTTTTCTGTTGGCCAAATACGTATTTTTTAATTGAAGTGAGGAAATTTAATTTTTTCGTTTATCGTATTTTATAACAACAAATATTATACAGTTTAAAAAATAAATACCTACTGTACTGCATTATAACTTTGTATTAATTAAATGAACAAAAAAACTAAAAACACGTAAATAAATCAACAAAAATCTTAATTTTACGTGGGCTTGAAAGACGAACAAGGATCCGGAAAGCTGGAGTTCCGACTATCTGGGGTCCGGATAATTGGAGTTCCGGATATCTGGAGTCCGGATTATTGGAGTTCTATCCAGCTTTATTTTGTGACAAACTTTGCGTATACGTTTTACATGTTGCTATGGAAACGGGCGCATAAAATCCTATTTCCTCGTATCTGAGGCCTAGGTTCGATTCCTTTTCATACTGGTCCTGTATTGATGGTAATATTTTTAAATTTAGGGTTGGCTGCTTCGTTTAGCCTTTAATAAGTAGTTTGACATGGAGTTTAATAAAAAAAAAATTCCCGCGTTTACCTGGGTTACTTGAAATAGTATAGAATTTATGCATTCTGATACGTAATGCACCGGGATGAATCAGGCCTTCTTTATAGCCGTTACAATTTTATCAACTGATGTATACTGTGCATCGTAGAAAATTCTCTGCATCATTTCAGAATAGTTTCTTCCAAATTTAGCAAAGGTAACTAAATGAAACGTGTTCCGTGAGTTATTTTCGTTTGCACTTGGTTCAGATGATTTGCACCATTTTGTTGATTATGAATCACAGCCATCACGACTTAATTATCACAGGAAAAAATTCGTTAGCAGGATTTTTTCACTTTCAGCTGCCTGACATCATATTGTAAGTGTCTGTCATTGTTGCTCAGCGTATGAAAAATAATCGCTCTCTGTCAGAGACTCGCTGAAAGACACATGAACCGCGGAATTCCCACTTGCACACGTCACAAAGTGAACTTTCAAGACAGTGGTACCAAACTTTTACTCAATCCTGCTCCTTTACATCATTTGTTACTGTTAGAGGGTAAAAAAAAAAACGAATGTAACTGAAAAAAAAAAAACATTAAGCCATCCTTTTATTCGACGTAGTTTTCCGAAATTTGTTACGTGTGAAATTGTTTTTAATTGAAAATAAGAGTGTACCTTTCTGGCCGAATTACTTACGGCCAACGCAGAAGAGTAAACGAGACACGCGTAAATGATCGTTTGTTCTGAAGCTTCTTTATGCGTAAAATAGTAAAACTATATTAATAAACCTAATTATTGGCTTGAAAATAGAAATCCACGTTTCCAAGTTTCCTCACATCAACCAATTGCTTTACTACTTAACCTATTTATTATTAGTATGGGGTCAAACTACTAAGACTAATTCATCTGAATTACAATCGTTACAAAATAGGATGGTCAAACTTTTAATTGATTTTAGGGACATTAATTTGGGTATGGGGGTATGGATTAATATCTATGGATATTTAGATATTGAGAAATTATGGCAATATAGATTATTAGGATTTATGTATAAAAGAATAAAGAAGAATAGGTATCAACATTTAATTCAGCTGAACACTGTTGGGTATATATGTATACACACTATATTGACAAAATTCACCGGACACCTACGAGAGAAACACAACATAGCATTTATTGACATACATTAGTACGGTGTCGGTCCACTTTTGGCCTTAATGCATGCACTGACCCTTGGAGACAGGCTTTCGACAAGGTTTTGGAACACAGCGATAGGTATGCTCTTCCATTCAGTACATAATGCTGCCGCTAACTGTTGCTTAGTAGTAGGCCTTGGTTCCAAACTTCTTATGCGGCGCTGTAATTCATTCCATAGGTGCTCTATGGAATTAAGATCAGAGCTCTATGCTGGCTAGTCCACATACGATACGGAATTATCGTCAAACCACGCCGTAACAGTCCTTGCTTTATGGCTCGCTGCATTATCTGCTGGTACTAACAAGTCTCGGTTCCATAGTATTGCCACAGAGTTGGGAGGGCATAATTGTCCAGAATATCGAGGTAGACGTGTTGGTTGTCCACGATAACCAATGGGCCGGGACCATATCACGAAAAACACCCCCACACGAGAACACAGCCAGCTTCAAACTTGACCGTAGGATAAGTACACTGTGGTAAATAGCGTTCCCCCGGCTACTTCCATACTCACACAAGACAATCAGATCGATGGATGGTGCATCTGGATTCATCAGTCCATAGGACCCGTTTCCATTGATCTACGGTCCACGATAAGTGTTCTTTACACCATGCTAAACGACGAGTAGCATTCCGAGTGGAGATGAAAGGCGTATGAGCAGCCGCACGATCCACGGTAACCCATGGAATGTTCTCTTGCGAATTGTAGGTGTACATACCGAGGTTCCAGCATTTTTACTCACCTGTATACTGAGGTCTTATGCAGTACTACGGCAATTAGCTGTAACGGCTCTCTCGAGGCTTCGACGTCATCTTTATTTTCTTTGGTCTGCTGGTTTTGCTGCTTCAGGCACACCATGTGTCTTCCACTTATTCAGTACATCCAAACCAGTTGACTTGGGTATGTTTAAACGCTTCTCGGTTTCTCTTATGGACAACCCGCTAATATGACAGCCAACAAACAACGCAGCGCATCCGTTTATTTGCTTTTGAAGTGGTGTCCGGTGTCTTTTGTCAGTATTGTGTGTATATATATACTAAGTTTATCCGGCGCTGCACTGAGATTTGATGTCGTCTGAAACGTTTTCCTTTACTTTAGACAGAAAAAAAAACATCAACCGTTATGTTTCTTTGTCCTATTAATATGGTATCAGTATAATACGTCATCTCGAAATGGAAAGAAAATGAAATATTGCAAAATATGTGTTATTTGACATTCTAAATAATACCAATGAACAGTCCTAAGTACCTTAACTTTGTTACACGCAAAGATAAAATAAATTTAAAACTAATTAGGCCTTTGTACTCACGCTTATCAGAGAATAAATCCAATACAGTGGAACCTCGGTTATACGTTTCTCAGTTATGCGTTTTTCACTTTTGTAAGTAATTTTGCCCTAATCGCGATATTTTACTGAAGTTCCTATCACTGTTTCAATTCTGTTATACATCATTCATTTATACGTTTTTTGCGATTATACGTTAAATTTCGAATTTCAGTTTAGAAAAAATACATGGTTCTTTGATTATTCTATACGTAACCCGGTATGTTGCAATTTCGTATTCATGTACGTATTCTTACGTTATATATTAATCTCTTGTAAAATTACGAGGTTTTGTTTCTTTCTTTCTCTTTCTGAAGTCATTCAAATTTTACAATTGGGTTAATGTTTTAAAATTTAATGTCTACGCTTTTTACACTTATGCGTTTTTTAAGACCATCCTCTAGAAAAACTTATTACCGCGGTCCACTGTGTTTGAAATTCTGTATGCACTCAACATACAGTTATCGCTGAGTACTGCAAGATGTAAGCGTTGATGCGAGAGGCATGTACATTTCCTCTCAGGCTGTTATCTAATCAATTACATACACTGAAATCGTCCATATTTTCATGTATACACAGAGAATTTCGTAATTTTACCTTCTGGAATTTAAGGA
Organism: Macrothele yani; assembly: GCA_039090855.1. Taxonomy (NCBI): domain Eukaryota; kingdom Metazoa; phylum Arthropoda; class Arachnida; order Araneae; family Macrothelidae; genus Macrothele; species Macrothele yani. The sequence continues at coordinate 95,464,115 of CM077007.1, read as the reverse complement.
GAACTCCTTAAATGGGCCTTCCTCTCGTTATTTACCCTCAACTCTTGGAAAAGTTCATAAATTTAATTTTGATTCTTAGAAGTTATCGTACTTCGGATTTTTTCAATGTCTTTCATTGCTCGTTTAGTCTTTTTTTTCTCTTGTTGTTCTTCTTGGGAATTCGCGATTTTCCTTAGTCTGCTGGAAGCTGTTCGTGATTGGATAAATTTCATCACGTGCTTTGACACTGCTTCGGGGCAGACCCACCAGACACTCCAAGTGCTGAAGAATCTCCATAGTCACTGCGGAAATCGTTGGTCTGCTATGTAGTACGGGAAACCGAACTACATAGAACCAGATAAATCTAAAACCTCAGTGAAATATTGTTATTCACCATCTATGTAAAGTTTATTTTCAAGTTTCATACAATTGTTAAACATACAGTTTTGGGATTGGTATTTGGATGTTTTTATTGTGGTGACATTTTTTCGATATTTTTTGGGCGTCTTCATGCCGTCCTCCAGCAGAAAATGTTTAGAATCGACCATGCTCCATTTTCGATATTTTCTGACTAAGCTGCAATTTTTTTTTTCATTTTTCCGCATGATTATATTCTTATTTTTTATATTTTACTGATCGGGTTCCTCGTTTTTTTTTATCTTTGGTAATACAGAAAACGAGAAACTTCGTATTTTTTAAGAATTTTTTTCTACACGAAATGCATATTTTCCGGTTTCTATCAGTCTCATCTTCAAACCCAATCAGCAGAGCAAGCATTTTTGCGCCCCTTCCTCTATCTAAATCGAAATTAAATTCAAAATTGTCACTTAATCATTCGGTGATGGAATCTGAACCATTTCAGTGGCCTTTAAATTATTTTCCCTGCAGAGTGAACACTGCAGTACCGAATTTCGACATTTGGTTTTGCTTGAAACGTGTGCTTTCTCATTCCCTAGTCACTTCTTTCTATATGAAGGGACAGAGCAAGCATTTGTTTTTTTGTTTTAAGAAAAAATAATGTTAAAAATTATGTTATATGTTTACTGTGCAGAGAAAATGTCTTTACAAGGAACGAAAGATGGCAACGTACAGTTGAAATTCCGATTTTGAATTTTATTTTTTAAAACAAATCATAAAACGCTTTCTCTTTTTGTCTGTTAATGTAGCAAGAAGTGACTAAGCTATGGGGAGCCACGCACTTTCAGAGAAATTTAAGTTTTTAAAAGTTGTGCTGTGGTCGCCGACTCCTGAAAAACTTAAGTGGACTTCCAAAAATCATTTTGTGCGTTTGGGAAACAACGAAAAGAATTAATTTCTTTGAAGAATGAATTGTCATTCTCTTTGAAAAGAAAACAAAATATTTAATCAAAGCATCTTTCCAATTCTGACTTGCAAGGTCAAACACATGAAACTTTTAAGTTAAGAAGATAAACAGGGACACAGCAAACAGCTCAAAGAAACACGAGGGATTTGTGGTAAGAGTAAGAGAGAAAATAATCTTTTGGATCACACAAGAGTTGTAGAAATTATTACCAGTGCAAAGATTCTCAGACTATGCCCCCGTTGAACAGCAGAAATAATTAATAATTTACAAAAGGACCAGAAAAAACAGAAAAGAAAGTCCGGTGAAAATGCTTAGATGAAATTTGAAGACATGCTGGAATAACTCGTAAAACTTTGCTTCAAACAGTGAGTTTGAGAAAACGCTTAGATAGACTGTGCAATAGTGATCGTGAACGGTCGGATGATACATCCAACATGAATAAAGGATTCTTTTAAGGTGGTTCCACCTAAACTCTCTGCCTTACGTTTCAATGGTAAAACTTCTTTTCATATTTTCTTCCCAACTAATGTATTCCCAAGGATGAAAATGTGCACATCGATAAAACTACCTTTAAGTTACAGCCTGGGATACTTAATACTTGCTAAAACATAGCCATAATTATATTAAAAATCCATCATTTTTTTTACTAATGTTCAGACCTGTTAATAGATGGCGCGACCTGTACATTGATGACGTCAGTAGACAAACAAATGTTGGATTGCTTAATTATGGTTATGTTTTAGCAAGTATTAAGTATCCCATGGTATAACTTAAAGTTAGTTTTATCGATGTGCAAATTTTCATCCTTGGGAATACATTAATTGCAAAGAAAATATGTAAAGAAGTTTAAACATAAGGCAGAGATTTTAGGTGGAACCACCTTAAACGTCACCTTGAGATTATTCTAGCACGGCGCTATTGTGAATAATATGAACTCCTTCTGAAAGGTCATCTGGCTATTAACGTGCAAGGTATGATAAAAAATAGTGTGAATGTTTTTACTGAAGACAGAAATTTAATAATGTAGTTACACAAATTAATCCCCTTCAGAATAATTCCCCTCGGCACACACACACACACACACACACACACACACACACACACACACATTTGTTCCAGCGGTTCTACCGTTGTTGGAAACACCTATAAAAGTCCTGTTTTGGAATGCTCTTTAAGACCCTCATTATATTAGCTTTGATGTCTTCCACAGAGTCTAAACGTTTATTTTACATAACTGCTTTATTTTCGGGAACAGCCAAAAGTCGCTCACTGCTAAGTCCGGTGAATAAGGGACTTAGCAGTGGCGCTTGTTCATTGGAAAACGTAAAAAAATTACTAAGTAAATCAGAAACAAACTTTGAATACAGAGTGCCAGATTTCTCATCTTTTTGTGTTCACTTTGTTTTATTCCCTTTAGAGCCCATTTAAGACGGAGGCTACGGGGGTTGCAGCTCCGGGTCCCGCATTCTCGAGGGGACCCAGAATTATGCAGGATGCTTGAAGAATTGACAGTTTTACAGTTTTGATTTTTTCAACAGCACAGCAAAAAGTATAAGAAACTGCCTTGTGAAAAAATTCACATTTCTTTCCATTTTTTTTAGGAAGACTCCGAAAGAAGTATAATCGCCCCCAGTCTACCCTTAAATCTTTCGAAAGCATTACAGACGGGTTTGTTGTTTTTTTTTTTTTTCTGCACATCTGCAATTGGGGGAAATTTTCATATATACTATATTGACAAAAGTCACCAGACACCTAGAAGACACAACATAGCATTTATTGACATACATTAGTATGGTGTTGGTCCACCTTTGGCCTTAATGTATGCACTGATGCATCGAGACATGCTTTCGACAAGGTTTTGGAACACAGCGATAGCTATGCGCTTCCATTCAGCACATAATTCTGCCGCTAACTGTTGCTTAGTAGTAGGCCTTGGTTCCAAACATCTTATGCGGCGCTCTAATTCATTCCATGAGTGCTTTATGGGATTAAGATCAGGGCTCTGTGCTAGCCAGTCCACACACGATACGGAATTATCGTCAAATTACACCGTAACAGTTTTTGCTTTATGGCTCGGTGCATTATCCTGCTGGTACCATCAAGGCTCGGTTCCATAGTGTTACAGAGTTGGTAGGGCATAATTGTCCAGAATATAGAGGTAGGCGTGCTGATTAACAGGTTTGTCCACGATAACCGATGTACCGAGACCATACCACGAAAAACGCCCCCACACGAGTGCACTGCCAGCTCCAAACTTGAACGAACGTAGGAACAGTACACTGTGATAAGTAGTGGTCCCCCGGCTCCCGCCACACCCACACACGGCCATCAGACTGATGTATCGTGTATCTGGATTAATCAGTCCACAGGACCCGTTTCCATTGATCTACGGTGCACTATAAATGTTATTTACACCATGCTAAACGACGAGTAGCATTCCGAGTGGAGATGAAAGGCTTATGAACAGCTGCACGACCACGGTAATCCATGGAATGAAGTTCTCCGCGCATGCTACGTGTACATACCGAGGTTCCAGCATTTTTACTCACCTGTACACTGAGGTCTTGTGCAGTACTCCGTCGATTAGCTGTAACGACTCTCCTGAGGCTTTGACGTCTTCTATCACTGATTTTCTTTAATCTGCCGGTACGTTCACCTGTTTCAGGCACTTATTCAGTACATCGGAAACAGTTGACTTGGGTATGTTTAAATGCCTTTCGGTTTCTCTTATGGACACCCCACTAATATAACACGCAACAATCTTTCATTTCTCAAAGTCAGTTCTTTCCCGCCGCGACATTTTTACTCAACTTCATATTGCGATATGATCGCGGTCAGATGCAGGCTTGTTTTTGTACCGTTTAGAGCTGTATCGGTCATTTTAACAACGCAGCGGATCCGTTCATTTGCTTTTGAAGGTGTGTCCTGTGACTTTTGTCAATATAGTGTATAAAGAATACGTTTGAATCATGTTATTTCGCCCACTACTTCGATGTAAGTTTAAACAGCTAAACCCGGAACCCGGGAGGAGGGGGTGGGGGGGGGTATTTTTCAACCATACATTTTTAACATTTTCTTGCTACCACTGATTCATCTATGAATCATGGGATACTTCAGTATGGCGAGGATATTTTTACGGCTTCATTATATTTTAGGATTATTTTCTCCTGAGTATGTTTTTCATCCACCCATAGTGAAATCCTAGATTTACCACTAATACTGGGGCCCCAAAATACTGTCTAGATCCCGGGCCCCAAAATATTGTCCAGCCCCCAGGCCTCTCTTGTTTCCTTAAATTGGCTCTGATACCCTTGAACAAGCAGGCTGTTCTCCAGACCAAAGCTTAGGAATGTTTTGTCCCCTTCTCTACCAAAAAAAGTTTTCTGATGTGTGTGTGTGTGTGTTTGTGAATATTTAATATGAATATTCACACACACACACACACACAGTTAGTTAAAATTACATACCATGGCCATTGCTTGTGTTTTACTTTTTAATTTCATGTAAAGAAGTCATCTTAATACAATGGATTAATACTTGTTGATAGCAATTCATCCTCGGATTCAATGGACCTAGAGCAAGTGTCTGCGTCGTTTATAATCCTGACATATATTCTGATGTTAAGTCATGTGATTTCTTGGTATTCGTGCGAGACAAAAAAAAAAAAAAAAAGTAACTAGCTTCAAATTACTTTTCTGGCTTCATAAGAAAGAAAGAAAGCAAACCGAACATTTCTTGGGGATTTTAAGTGTACCAATTCTTATTTGTTATCCGCCATAACTTACCAGTCCACGTACACATTTTCTACCTGAGAAAGGAGAGAATACAGAAGAAGCCGTAATCGTCGGCAAATGATAAATCATCTGAAATTGCCCATAAATCATCTTCAGCTTCGATGCTATTAAAAGATGTCTTTAGGCTGAAAATACAAGTTCAGTTGCGTAATTCTGCGCTAAACCTTGATTTTCCCTCCAATCGACGCCATGAAAAAACCATTATGTTATACCTAGAAGGCCAAAAGGTTAAAAAACACTGATTCCACGTGCAACAAGGAAGTGAAATCAAACAGCACAAGTAGAGTATGCTATTGAAACGCATTGCTGTTGAGACACTCCAGGAAAAAGATTTCCCAAATCGGTCGTCAAATGGTGTTAACATTTTTGCGAGAAATTTGCATGCGCACTTGCAATTCGGAAAAGCTAGGTGGTAACTACCTCTGCATATGTCAGATTTTTCATTTTTAAAAAAATTCTAAACTTCTGTATCAACTTCCTAACACTACTGAGCGCAAAAAAAAAATTAATTAAATGCACTTGGGACTGATCGCAGAAGTTCATTGCGTCACACACTTCTTTTGCTTTGCCGACCTCGTAAGAGATTTCTGGGAAGTGAAACCTTCCAAATAAAGATGAAATGTTCTTCCTCCGTACTGTGCATTTGATGCGTTAAATACATCGCGACTTGGATTTACATTTGAAATGTGATGAATGATAACCAGTTCTTGACGACAATGTAAAGCATATCCCTGTAAAGAAAACTGTCCTTTGCGATAAGTAATGCTTTCCTTTGTAATAAAGAAACAGTGTGATAAAAAACGAAAAAAAAAAAAAAAAAAAGGTTTTCAGCAGCTAACCCGCGAGTATGTATTAAAAATTTCAGTGAGGTGCTCTTCATCTTTGTTATAAGCTAGAATGTTCAAATTAAGTGCATTGTATTGTTGCGTAGCTTTTCAAGAATATGTTTTTTCTAATGCTAATGAATTTAACCAGATAATATGCGCCACTTAAATTTTCTTTCAGTTAGCTTATAACAGTCTAATAGTGACAGAACGTTTCCAAAAGTGGATAATTGTTAGGAGCCAAAATTATTTTTTTCGAGAACTAAAATAGAAAACTATTCTTTTATAAACTGCGAGTAATTTTTTAAATTAAATTAGAGAAATCCATATTTCCCCAAAGGCCTCCTTCACATTTCAAAGTTTCGGCCAAAATTTTATGAGGTGTTGAAGAACAAAGACGTGCATGGAAGTATTCTGGTTGCACTCTGTTGATTGTGTAGCTGATATTTAATATCCTATTATTGATGAATGAAATACGAGATTACACCATTGTACAATACAAATTTGAGAGATGTGAATCCGTTTATTGGTGTAAATATGACATGGATGTTAAGTCAGTTAATATCCGAAAATCTGAAAATTTTCATCGTCTTGGAGTGGGAATCGAATCCGCTTCTCCCGGTTAGCGCCCGATTATGCTAACCACTACACCACCCAGAAGGACCAAGTTTCAAGTTTCCGATAATTTTGTGATGGTTTTAGTCAAATTAATCGGAAACTTGAAACATAGTAGTTCTGGGTGATGTAGTGGTTAGCATAATCTGGCGCTATCCGGGAGACGCGGTTTCGATTCCCGCTTGAGGACAATGAAATTTTTCAAGTTTTCAGATATTAACTGACTTAACATCAATGTCATATTTACATCAATAAACGGATTCACATCTTCCAAATTTGTATCCTACTATTGCTTGAAGCAAACCTTTGTCTTATATTCTACGTAATGTCATAGTTTTAAACAAACCATATTTATAAAACAAATTGTATATACAGCAGAATGTCCCTGATCTTGTTTAACATAAGATGTCCTTTTACTGGATGTTTTTCCATTTTTTTATCTCAATATTTCTTACACTTCAGTATTTTACGCTCTCGGGATAAAGAATAATTCAGTTAGGACGCTCATTTCCTTTCTGTTTTGCTTTTGGGACTTTTCTTATAAATTTGAAGTATCGTTTCAGAGCTCTAATTGAAACTTGTCCTCTAAGTACGCTATTTATGTGTACCAGAAGACAGTGTGCAAATTGAGCACCATTCTCAATATCAGATAGCGTGCGCCTATCGATCAACCTGTTGAAATTTCTCCCGGTTATCATTATATCACATTTCTACCGGTTATCATTAAGACCAAGAGATACCCTTAACTCTCTGGTCGATGTACTAGAAGCAAATACATCAAGCAGCTTAAAGAGTTATGTGTTTTCTGCGCCCTCCAAGCACATATCGGTCGTGCTTTATGAAAGTTAAGGGAAAACAATTCCTTCCCCCTATCGTCTCAGAAGTACCGACCATAAACCTGTCACTTGCTATAAGAGCTCCCTTCTGGTGGTCTATTGTCTCCGGTCCGCGGGTGGCCTAGTGATCAACGTTCGTGACTGCTACGGAAATGTCTCAGAATCGATCCCAAGTGGGTACGAACGCTCCAGCCACTAAATATCCGTGGTGCTTCGGATGGGCACATTAAGCCTCGGACCTTGGGTACTGACCTCAGGTTATAAATAAGGACATCTTCCTCCTCCTTTTTACCTAGCTTCCGAGTGAAATGTGTGACTTTCTTGTCTGATACTCAAGCCCAAATCTCCTACCTTCCTAGTAGTAAGGGTTGTTTAATACCTGTGGTCAGACACTCCCATCCTAAAATCCGTTACATAAATATCAAAATCTCTATTGTCTGCTCCGTGATCCAAGACACGGTGAGAATGGACTAGGTAGGCCCCCTGGTACGGACACCACACCACTGGGCGGAAACAGGACACTCAACAACTTTTCCCTTTTTTCTTAGGCTCGTCGTCATTGTTATAGCTCTTTTAGCAGGTAATCAGCCAGAAAGGAAGAGTAATTATCCGCTAAATAACCACTTTGAATAACAAAACTAAGCGGTAAGCAGCGTTTTCCCACTTCTTAGACAGCGAAAATATTCATTCCTGCTTATTTCAGACCATTTCGCTAACCCCGAGATAATTCGTTCTAGCAGGTTAAAGGGTTAAACTTTGATTTGTCACCCAAGCATGCTTTTATTTACGCTTTCCAACCGTAGGTTGAAGAAACGTACATGCTCCAGCTTTGTCCGTCCGTCTGTCTGTCTGTCTGTCCGTCCATCAGCATGATAACTCCCGTAAAAATGGTTCGATTTCGATGAAATTTTAAGGATAACCTGGGGACGAATCCTATTGAAAATGTGGAAATGGGTTCAAAAGTCAGGACATCGGAGTGGGATCCATTCCATCTCCCTTAGGCGTCATATCTTACGCAAAAATGCTTCGATTGCGACAAAACTTTAGTATGCTGTTCAGGAGGAGGACACATTTCCGTTAGGCCTCTGGATCATTCTGCCAATGAGGTGCTCTATTGTAGCGTGTCGATCGGCCCTCAGGCACCTTCGCAGCCGATGTTCCCCTCTCACATCAGTGGCACGCGGTGCTCCGCAATTTGCACGTCGCTTATTCGCAATGGTGCCGTTTCTCCAATCACGATACACTTTAACCACAGCAGCACGCGAACAGTTCACAAACTGCGCTGTTTCATAATACTGCCACCCTTGGCCCGAAAGCTGATAATCATTCTTTTTTGCAAATCTGATAAATCGCTCCTTTTATCCATGACAGCAACGATTGATATGTTTTCAGAATGTCTACAGCACACCTTATATACCCTCGAAGGCAGCTCTCGACACGCGCCTTCTTTCATTGGCTGCGCGCTGTTGACGTCAAAAAGTAGGAGGTGGACACAATAATGTGACTCGACTGTGTATGCGATAGAGTTATTTCTCATGCTACTTTAACTGCAGTAGTGATATTTGTTCAACGTAGCGATTTCAACAACGCATCGGGGATATCATCATGCTTATCACATATCCATATGTGAGTTTAAGAACAGGATCAAAATGACATAAAGTAAACTAACGCACACTTGAAACAATTTAATATGCATTTATCTGAATGTTTTGTGCTCGCTTTTGGAAACGGTGGTTTGGAATAACTTTGAGACCCTGACTCGAAGTGGTGTTACTTATTCCTCTGCTGTTGAGCCAGCAATTTTAACTGGTGATGAAAAGATAAGTTCCTTTCGTTGTTGTTTTCCTGTTGTGTTTAATAAGTTGTTTCAGTCCACGAAGAAAATCAAGATGAAAGCTTGATATTTCTTCTCTCAATGCACAACATGATTAATCTCAACCGCATTGGGAAACCACTAAATTGCACTGTTTTTGTTGTTTTCACTTCGGGTTGTGTGTATCATTGTATTGTCCTTCCTCTGTCACGCGTGTGGGCTGCAGGATATCTTCTCTCTGTAAGCAATGCATGTGGTTACTATAAATCTTTCTAGTGAAGCGATCTGCTGGGCATTTATCACAGCCGCTCATGATCGGATGTCTGATTTTATTTGAATGATGAATTAGTTTGTGCTGCATCCTGGCATGGGGCGTCCATAATAAACTCCTGAGTCTCGGATAAATCCAACTTTTTCAAGTGGCAAACAGCATTCTCATCTCCCAAAAGATCTACCTTATACGTTTCCATCAAAAAGAGAGAAGTCATTGACCAAACTAACACCCAGAATGAAATGATACGATGTGGCTTGAGAAACTTGTTTCTTATACCTACGTGGCGATCGTTCGTTCCGCTTTCCTTACAGAAAGTAATTCCAGGGATCTTTTTTTAAATTTTGGCGTTTTGGTTTGATTTGAGAAAAATTCAACACCCTTTCCGAAAAATTAAATCATTTTAATTACAGTCAGTGTTTCTTTCAGGACTTTTTGGCGGGGGATGCGAATGGAACGTTAGAGGGGGGCAATTTTTCTATTTATAACGCACACATAATTTTTAACTACTATATCTACATATCTAGAAGTAATTAATATATATATATGTAGTACAAGGAAGTATTTTGATGGGGCCTTTTTTTTTTTCGTCTTTGGTTAAAATGCGACTTATATTAGAAAAAAAATGCCTTAATTTAATAAAAATGCATCAACTTACATTAGAAAAATGCTGTTAATAAAATTTTATTTTCTTCTATTTTTCGTTACCTTTAATTTTGTTCTGGCGGATTTCAAAAACTTCCATTTTTCGACCGCCCCCCCCCCACACACCCAAAGAAAATTCTATATACGCTCTAGATATAGTAATAGATATAGTATAGTATAGTAATGTTTTTCCTTCAAGTATTTCAAGAACAAACTTTCTTCAGCTAAACTAGGGGGATGGGGGAGCGGTTCACGACGTAGGTGTTTGTTTCGGCAGGTTTGAAAATTGTATCTACACTGCTGGCCACCCAAAATGCAACACCAAGAAGGACACGAGAAAGCAAAGCCAGATTTATTTGACACATAACAACAGATACAAAGATGAAACGATTGAGCTTACAGGCCCGTGCGACTTGCGGAACACGCAGACAGACATCAATAGTTCGTGTAGCCCCCATGGCGGGCAATAACGGCCACTACACGCCTCGGCATCGAACGAAAGAGGCTTTGGACGTGGGCTTGGGGTATGTCGGTACAGGCTGCTTCCACACGTTGCCACAGTTCATCAGGCGTAGCCGCGGGTGGTCCTTGCCGGGCCACTCGGTTGCCGATCAGCGACCAGACGTGTTCGATGGGCGACATATCGGGAGAACAGACGGGCCACGGCAGCAGTGACACTTGGTGGGCCGTGAAGAACTGTTGCACGATGCGTGCCACGTGCGGGTGTGCATTGTCCTGTTGAAACGTGGCCGCTGGTAGGTCCTGCAGGTAGGGGAGGACTACAGGCTCCCAAACGTCGGAGATGTAGCGGTGGCTGTTGAGTGTACCGGCGATGCGTACCAGAGGGGTCCAGGTGTCATATTCAATTGCGTCCCAAACCATAACGCCAGGCTACGGACCGGAATGACGATGCATAATGCAGGCGTCATACAGTCTCTCGCCGCGGTGCCGTCACACGTGGATCCAACCATCGTGGTGTTGCAGGCAGAAGCGGGATTCGTCGGAGAAGACAATGTCGTGCCATTTCGTAGTCCAGGTGCGGCGTTCAACGTCCCACTGTCGCCGCACTCGCCGGTGGTGTAACGTCAATGGTAATCGGAGCAATGGGCGCCATGCGACAAGTCCCCGCTCCTGCAGACGACGTCGAACGGTACATGCTGATACAGGTTGTTGCGCAACACACCCTAATTCCTGCGCTAACGTTCGTGATGTGGCGTTGCGAGCCGTCAATGCCCGCCGCACAACATGCCGGTCCTCTCGTTTGGTGGTGCGCCGCGGCTGCGGCAATCGCTCACGTCGGTCCGTCCGTCCCTCCTGCACCCACCGAATCCATACTCGCCTCACTGTGGCTGGATGTCGTCCCACACTGGCACCGATGTCTCGGTACGATAAACCGCTGTCGCGATAAGCCACTATTCGTCCTCTGTCGAACTCCGAAACGTGCTGGAATGGCTGCCGTATTCTGCGACGAGGCATCAGGAAGCTTCCCACGCACAGGTCTAGCAGCACAACACACTTCCGCTAGTTACACCCAGCCTTCTGTGCACCTTTCTTATAGTGCTTCTTGGTGGCGTGCCGGGCGCACATGATTTGCATATGCCCTGCAATGCTAATCGCCCTGCAATGCTAATCGTTTGCATGTCCTCTCGCGGGCGACGCATGCTGCGAATTTCAGGCCTATGGGATGTTTCCTTCCCGGTGTTGCATTTATGGTGGCCAGCATTGTATTAAAACGCATTTACCACAATTCTGATCCTGAATCGCGATCCCCTGACTATGAGGTATGATTAGTCTACTTATTATATTTTGTAGAATGGCATGCGTCTTAATTCACTTTTTTTGCAAAGTAAACTATAATACTTGAACAAATATTAAAAAAAAAATTAATTGGAGAAAAAATTGTAGCATTAAAAGAAACGAAACTTCCTTTTTCATTATAGCCTAAAATTATTCCCATTTGGCACTGTGACATCAAATGTCTTCGGGGAGGGGGGGGGTTCGTGTCCGGGAGGGCTTCGTTCCCTCCCGGATGTATGCCTGAAAGAAACACTGATTATAGCTGTAAATTTGGCCTTTTCTTGACACAGTAATGTGGTATTTACAAAAACAAAACAGAATAGCGGTTGATCGAAATCATGAGAAAGCGCACTCAAAAGTCTCTGATTTTTAAAGCAACACCTTGAGAAAAAAAAATGTTTTATGTAGGTGGATAAACCCAATATAAATGGAACAATAATGTCATGTGTGCTTTAGAAATGCGTTATTCACACGTGTACCTGAGCAGGGGGACTCACTGAGTGACACATTATCTTAAAAATTGCTTCGCTTTCGACTGTAGTTCTCCTTGACATAAAACGAAAACTGAAAAGAAAAGAAACTCCATTGTTTTACCCGCTATTTATACCTTTTATGTACTGGTATGTCCCCCCTCTCTATTTTTGCGGCATGTATGTCGATTAGTCGGTTCTTCTAAGAGAGTGAGAAATGTGATACATGACAGAATTTACTGATCGAAATGCGAGGTGAACAGTCTAAAATAAGGTTAAATAAAAATTAAAGCAAACTGTAAGTCCAGTGCTTTTTACGCTTTCCAACCGTAGGTTGAAGAAGCGTATATGCTCCAGCTTTGTCCGTCTGTCCGCACGATAACTCACGTAAAACAGCCATTATCCTCATAACTTGAGTAATAACTTAAGTAATGATTTCTGGTATGTTGGAAAACGTATCATAATCAATGCATTGCATGATTTTACTAACTTGTTATAGCATGTATTTTGTCATAAGTGAACATGCAAAAAAGTGATGTGCTCATGTTGTCATTCCATGTGTCATCATATTCGTGGAAAGGTCGTATGCGCTTTTAAAAGTAAGTTTCTAAACTTTTTTTTTTTTTCATCGGAGAAAGAAACAATGACAAAGATTATAATAGGGGATGTTCACACGTTTTTAGAACGTTCTGGATAAGAAACTATAGAAAATAAAAGAAGTTCAAATAATTGAAACTGGCAACAGCATGTTAGATGAACACGAAAGAAACATCTGCTGCAATTTAAATATCGTCTGCTAGGAAAATGTCGCACGTAAACAAGCTGTTTATAGCAAGTTATGTTTATGCTCTTTACTAAGAGAAATATTTGCAATCTGTAATTAAAAAAAACGCTGTGAAAATAATGGAATTAGCTTTCTAAATGTAAAATAAGCTATGTTATGAACAATAGGAACAAAAATCGTCAAGCATTGCTTTCAACAGGAAAAAGAACTGTAAACAAATATCCAAAGAAGGTTCTTACGTTTACGACTATTTCAAAATCAGGTCTCTGGTCTTAAAGGAAAATCCACCGATTCGAAGAGCAATCGTTAAGTCGTTAAAAATGTCTATATCTACTACTGTATAAGTGAGGTAATAAACAAAGATCTGAACCTGAAAAAAAAAATAACAAAGCATAATGTTCACCGCCTTTTGCTTAGGTACGTGGCTGAGGGCAGAACACGGTGCAGACTTCTTTAAGAAAATCATTTAGCCGGAGACAGATAGGAATTTGTTGTGACTATTGATGGAGCACGGATCTACCTAAACGATTGCAACAAAAAAAAAGTTCGATTTACTCTCGCAAAAGAGCGGAAAAAGACTTAAAGCTTGGTCCCAAGAATCCAAAGGAAGTTTCAGATTCATGATTCTTGCTAGTTTCTCGTACAATGGGAAATTAAAGTTAAGAAAAGTTGAAAAGAATGTCAAAACCAATTCTACATATTACCAGAATAATAATAATAATGTTTTAACTCCTATATTTAAAGAGGAAATAGCATTCCTTTGTCCACAGATCCTTCAAAAGGTAGAACTCCATCAGGATAAGGCTACCAAGCGTACATCCAAATCTACCACTCTATTTCTTGAAAAAAAAATATAAAAAAGGGAGGGATATCAAGTATGTACCTTTTTCTCATATTCCTTCAATGTCCCCTGATGTGTCATCATTGGACAACATATGATATGCCGCTGTTAAGCAAACTTACCGATTTTTGGTGAATGCAAGGTAAGAAATCGTTCCTTTAATGTGCATAAAAGTAAAAAACAGGGTTAACAAGAGGCGAAGTTGCTAGTTCTGCTGACGGTACTTCAAACGTAATAGGTCCTGTTGCGTACTGGACCCGCCCCTTCCGCAAAAAAATTCCGAGGCGCTTTTGCGAAAATCTATTAGCTTGAAAATTTTAACTTTCATATTATTTAGTAGGCTCAACGAACGTTTTAATAAATCAAATGCTTCGGAACCCAGGAGTATTTTCCGTAAAAGCAAAATTATTACATTTTATTGCGTAAAACACAAATGTGCACATGGTACTTAAAATGATTGGCCCTAGCTTCATGTTGGCACAAAGAACTCCAAAACACGCCAAAGTTAATCATATCACATACATTTTATTCTTTAGGCCAGTTTCTTTGAATGCCTCGCGATCACACACACAAAACATGTAACAGCCGTGTGAAAGTGCCTAATGACCTTTTCCTATTTATACGAAAATACAGAACGTAAGTAAGCAAATAAATGAGCAACAAATAAGAATTGTGGCACCAAACTCGTAAAACTACTTAAACTGTTTACACTCAAATACAAAAAAAACACTTAACATAATTTCACAATATTTTACACATGGTAAAGACTTTTTTTTACTCTCTCGTAATAAAACAACAACAACAACAAAAAATCTACACAGCTCTCTGCTTCTTCGTTACCACGAAGAATAAATTTTATAAAGTTCGTTATACTCTGAAGGATGCGTAATTATGTGCAAACATTTGTAATACATAACACCTTATCTTTCTTGGTATAAAAATTCCATTCATTAAACTGATATTTCTTCCACATTCTGTTAATATACATGCATAGGAACTTCTGCTAAGGCCATGAAAAGGGACCTCAAGTCCTTTGGAATAGCTGCCTTCCCGTCATCCAGTTTTTACGAACTAAAGCAACGAAAATGTTTTCCAAAGATTTTACTTATTCACCTAAAAAAAAAAAAAAAAAAAAAAAAAAGCAAAAATTCAAAAATTGCTTTCCTCTTTAGTACTTTATTCAAAACTGCCTTAATTCCTGACTATTTCTTTAACCAATTTTGCATGAAGTTTCCGCAAAAAAAAATTGTAAAAGTCATTTGCTAAGCTCCCCCCTTCCGCAATGCGGGGGTTGCAGGGGCTATCCGTACGCCCCTGAATATGTCTCACCCCTGTAGTCTGATTTACGATCAGATGCTTCTTGTACTCTAACCTAAAAGTTGTGAGATTGTCGTAGATTTGAATTAACATAAAGGGATTCCTTGCAGGTCTAAGCTAAGATTAGGTGACTTTTTATAGCTCGAAATTAAGCCCGAAAGGATAAATGCACTCATAAATTAAAATTAATTGAAACACTTGATTAATATCGCGATGATTATGGTAGCTCAAAATTGAGGATGTGGAAGTAATTCTAAACGAAGACTGGTCGGTTACACGTGACTTTAAAATAAAAGAAAGAAAATGTTTTAGCTCTAAAGTAAGAGGAATAATAATAATTGATGCTCCAGGCAAATCAATTTTCTGCAATTTCAAGCTGTGGACGGATGCCTGAAAAACTAAAGTTAGAAGATTTCTAGTTTTAGGAAATTTCGTTGCAGTCAAAAACCATTCGTGATCCTACCCAAAACGTCTGGTAAATCAATTGTTACCATTCTGACTGCAGTTAACTGTCACGTTTAGGTGGTGCGACGGAAATTTTCATTTATGTTTTAAGACAGAAAAACTTAAAATGACTTCACACACAGTTGTAATTCCGAAGTCTTGTGTGGCCATACAATTCGAAACAAAAAGGGCAATTCTCTAGCATGCATTCCAAAAATTCCTTCCTATCGTGACTGATAACACAGTTCTCTTTAGAAATTCAAGTAACTGCAATCTAACATTACGCAGTTTAGTTAAAATCACGTGGTGCTACTTTCTTCATTTTCTAAATGTATGTTTATCGGTATTTTGCAAGAGTTAAAAGAGTGGCCATAATGTTTACTTCAGAACATCTAATTGCAGAATCCTATTCAGTATTTTCGCTTTTCTCCACATCATTAGCTGGAGAGAGTCACGTGGTATCGGATTTAACTCATGTGCTGTCAAAAGTCAAGTTGAAAGAAAAAGTTAAATTATCCTCAAGAAATCCCTTAATTAGTCTGAAGTCGGCATCTATTTTAGAAGGAATTAATCTGCTTCATTGTAATTAGGATTTTGCCCCCAGACTCTCAGGAGATGAAGATTAAAATATTACTTTTTTTTTAAATATTTATCCGCCACTTTTACGATTTAATCTTTTTTTTTTTTTTTACTGCCAACATTTTTACTATGGTACATCTCATTTGCAAAAAGAAAAAAAAAGCGAAAAAAGAACACTTTAAACGATAAATTCATGTAGGAAGCTTACTGTAACATACACTGAGAGGGCAGAAATCATGGTGACTTGCTTCGTGGGGCACACGACGCTATCACCCTTCTAACTAGTGAACAAAGGTGCGATGAAAAAAATCCGAGACTAAGCCGATATACAACAAAGCACTTACGTTACTTAAGTCTGGCTATTATCTCCCTCAAAGTAGTCTTCTTGGGCTAAGCTAAGATTAGGTGACTTTTTATAGCTGCTGGCAGCAGATACACCGCTGCCGGCGTTTTTTCCACTGTTGGAACGCTCCATGGAAGTCTTGTTCGCAAATCGTGTGAAGCACTGTTTGCGATTTGCGCAGGATCTCGTCCACGGTTTCAAAACGGCGACCCTTGAGCTTCAGCTTCATCTTCGGGAGCAGAAAGAAATCGTAGGGGGGCCAAATCCGGTGAGTAAGGCTGGTGAGGAAGGGTAGTGATGCTGTTGCGGCTGCAAAACTGGCGTGTTGCTAACGCTCTGTGAGCCGCTGCATTGTCGTGATGGAGCAGAAAATCGCCCCTGCGCTACATTTCAGGTTGTTTGCGGCGAATTTCCTCCCTAAGACGGAGCGGAATATCGCAGTAAAAAAGGGAGGTGACGGTCTGGGCCTGGGGGACGAATTCACGGTGCACAACCCCACGAATGTTGAAGAACACGATGAGCATGCTTTTGGTTGCGCTCCGAACCTGTTGAGCCTTCTTTGGTCGTGGAGATGCCGGGCTCCTCCACTGCGACGACTGTTGTTTTGTCTCCGGGTCGTAACCTTGTCCCCAGTGGTGCCCCGCGACAGGAACGTTGGTTCAATCACCACCTGCTGACGAAGATCTTGACAGAGTTAAACAGGGAGCGTCTTCTGTTGGGGGTTCAAAATCTTTAGCACAAGCTTTGCAGCAATGCGGTGCATGTTCAAAACCGACGTCAGAATTTCTTGTCTTGAATGGTTCACCGACGATCCTCATGCACCAGTTCCCTAATTTTGTCCACATTTTCGGGTGTTTTGCTCGTGGACGGTTGCCCTGACCTGTCGTCGTTTTCCAGTGCCGTTCTGCCGCTCTTGAAGCGCGAGTGCCACTCAAAACACCTCGCACGACTCATTGCTTCATTGCCGTAAGCCTGCCGCAACATTTCAGGAGCCCCGTTTCCGATTTATCGAGTTACAAGCAAAATTTGATGTTCGCTCGCTGTTCTAGTTTGCAGTCCATACCGAAATCGCAGCTGTGTTCTGCTAGTGGTCAACACATTTCGTGCAGCATAGCTCCCGATGTTCACAGAACAACGCCACTAGGCACAATGACTCATGAAGTTTGCTGCCCTGAACCGCTGCTCGCGAAACCGCGTACTGCCATCTGTTGGCGCGCTACGTACCTAGTCTCGGAACTTTTTGATAGCCCTACGTATAGGTAAGGGAACATCACTGCACACACATAGACGGCAGTTCAATGCCAGTAGGGATAAACGCTGTGAGTTAATGGAGTTTATAAGAGCATGGTAATGGTGCCCGATGCATGGGTCAGAGTATCGCAGGAACGTCGGGATACGATGGTGGGCTGGACCCACAGCTTCCCACCCAGTTTAAGATGTGCAATTTTTTCACTTTAAAATATAATCTGTTACAATATAATCTGTTTTATAAATACACTTAAGAGCAATTGAATTAGAGACAGCTGGCGTTATGCAAAGGTGATGCTGTCGGCGGCCCTGTAAACGGAAACGACATGATGTATACAGCGATCCGACTATATAAAGAGTGATGCGACGGGAATCAGTAAGAGTCGGACGCAGTATGGGTAAGACGAAGGATCTAAGCGCATTTGATCGTGGGCAAATTGTCGGGGCCGACGAATGGGTCACTCCATCTCGGAAGTCATGCAGGCACTGGGATGATTTTCACGAGCCACTTGGTCACGGGTGCACCATGAGTACATCGAATCCGGTAAAACTATCCCTGCAAGTGCCAACTGCCGTGGACAACAGCGTGTGGATGAGCGGGGTCATCGTCGGCTAGCTCGCATTGTAACAGCGGATAGACGGGCCACAGTGCAAGAAATCACTCGGCAATTTAACGCTGGTGCACAAAAACGTGTAAGCAGCCACACCATCCAGAACCATCTCCACGCTATGGGGTACAGAAGCCATCGACCCACGAGGGTACCGCTGCTGACCGCACATCACAGGGTCCAAAGATTAGCATGGGCGCGGGAACATCGCCACTGGACCCTAGACATGTGGAAAAATGTTACCTGTACTGATGAGTCGAGATTCACGTTGGTACATGCGGATGGCAGGATACGAGTACGGCGCAAACCACATGAAGCGTTGGATTCTTCTTGCTAGCAGGGTACTCTTCAAGCTGGTGTGGGTGGCATTCTCGTCTGGAGACTGTTTACGTGGACTGAAATGGGACCCCTGGTACGTGTGACATCGTCCCTCACAGGTCAACGTTAACGGGATATCCTGAACGACCATTTGCTCCCGTTTGTGCGTCTTCAACATCCCACTGGGGACCTCATCCTGCAACAAGACAATGCACCGTGCCATCGCTTCCGAATTTTATCCTAATGGTTGGATGAACACTCCACCGACGTGACCTCGCTTCCTTGGCCAGCTAGGTCGCCTGACCTCAATCCCATCGAGCACATCTGGGATGCCATCGAGAGAGGTGTTCGAGGCTCTGACCCCCCTCCATCAAATCTTCGTGATCTGTGGGAGTTTGTTCAGGGGTCGTGGATCCGTATGGCTTCCCAACGCTTCCGGTGTCTTGTCGAGTCCATGCCGAGACGAATCACCGCCGTCTTCAGGGCGAAATGTGGTGCTGCACGTTACTAGACAGGTATCTCTAATTCAATTGCTCTTCAGTGTAATAATGAGTCTCGTGCTTTTCGTTGTCTAGCCCTGCATGTTTCCCATTGTGTGTTCTTTACCTCTCCGTAGAAAGGAGATCAAAATAGCATCAGCAGGGAAACAAAATGTCTATTAGTTCTTCACTCTTCCAAATCCTAAGTTTAAGCCTATTTTTATTTTAGGATCGAATGAAGATGGATAGGACAGCTTTGGTAATGTTACTGGTTTGAAGGAAATGTGTTAAGGCGAGAGGGAGGTCTTATTTCCCCTGAACCCGAATTACCGAAAACTTTGCTTTCAGACACTTCTCTGAGGCATAAAACTTTTCAGCGCCCCGGTGGCCCAGTGGTCTAAGCGCTTGTTTTTGACCATTCGTCTGAGATGGGTCTGGGTTCGTATTCCGGTGAAGTTTAAATGTTATGTTTGTCTTACGGTACTGATTGTTTCCCTTCTATGGAGCCAGTGGTCTTAAATTAAAGACGGGAGGCTGCTTACAGCTCATCGAGTTGCTCCCGGTTGCCGTTAAAGCTCCCCCCTAAAAAGTAAAAAAAATCATTAAAATCAATGCCTCGTGCTGGTACTATGTGTCGTGTTTGCTACACGAGTATGTAACTCTTCAGGTTTTACTAATTTTATTAAAAGTGGATGGATGGAACATTAACAAAAAAGGATCCCAAACTTCGGATTCTTTTGTATTCCAAGAATATGCCTTTCCAACCGTAGGTTGAAGAAACGCATATGCTCCAGCTTTTTCCGCCCGTCCGTCTGTCCGCACGATAACTGGCGTAAAAACGGTTCGATTTCGATGAAATTTTAGTATGTGGTAGAGGACCACCTGGAAACGAACCCTATTGAAAATGGGACAACTGGGGTCAAAGGTGACGGCGTAGGAGCGAGATCCATTCATTCCATTGCCCTTATGCGTCATACCATGTGTAAATATGGTTCGATTTCAATGAAATTTTACTATGTGGTAGGGGACCGCCTGGGGACGAACTCTATTAAAAATGGGTGAAGTGGGGTCAAAGGTCAGGAAATAAGAGCGGGATGCATTCCATTGCCCCTATGCGTCATAACGTGCGTAAAAATGGTTCGATTTCAATGAAATTTTAGTATGTGGTAGGGGACAACCTGGGGACGAACCTTATTGAAAATGGACAAAATGGGGTTAAAGGTCAGGACATAGGATTGGGATCCATTCCATCGCCCTTATCCCATATTATTAAGGTGGACGTCAAGTAATTTAGCTTCCTATACTTCCAATGGAAAAACTTTTGTACACATCATTTCCTTCAGAATTAATGTGTTCCCAAGGATGAAAATTTGAACATCGATTAAAATAACTTCATATTATAACTTGGAATACTTAATATTTTCTAAAACATAACTATAATTATATTAAAATCAATAACTTTTCCTTTGGTGGTGTTGAAACCAGAAAAAGGATGGCGCGACCTGTT
The DNA here is from genome assembly GCA_039090855.1 of Macrothele yani. Lineage (NCBI taxonomy): Eukaryota > Metazoa > Arthropoda > Arachnida > Araneae > Macrothelidae > Macrothele > Macrothele yani. Next base: position 95,443,279 of record CM077007.1, on the reverse strand, counting down.
CTTTGATAACGTCAGTAGAGAAAAAAATGTTGGATTGCATAGTTATGGTTATGTTTTAAGAAAGAAATACCACTTCGCAGACTTGGTACGTCGTACCCGTCCCGGAAGGAAGAGAAGAAAAACCTCAGGAAGAGGTGAAATCTCATTTATAATCTATAATAATAATAATATTAATAATAAACGTTGTTTTTGAAAAACTGAACAATCTTCTTACTTATTTTTGCGCAGCCATAATTCAATAAATACTCACTTTTATGACTCACATACATGGGCGCCCACATAGGGGAACAGGATGGGCACGTAACCTCACCTGGAAATCTGATCATGCTTTTTCTATTCTTGGAAGGTACTATAGAGATTTCCGTGGTAACAATACTTTTGATTGTTAATTTTTCTGTAGAACTTCTGGATGCGTAAGTATACAGTAAAAATTAGAAAAAAGTTGGAAATTTATAGTAGAAAGCGCGAAGATTTGTAGAAGAAAGTAATAACGAAATTTCCGATTGCATGTTGGAAAACAGCGTACATACATAGTGGGGGAAAAATATGAAAGGCGAAGAAATGAAAGTATACCGTCCTTGGCGGTAGCTATTCATTTCTGGACAAAGATCTCTCGAAAATTTCCCCGTTGTCTTGAGAGTATTTTTCCATTCTTGATGACCAGTTAAGTGACTTCTGGGATTTTGTAGCTCATGCGACACAAGTGACCAAAAGGATTAAATGAACATCAAAGAACTTTCCTCATTATCCAAACACGATGTCAAATTTCATTCATCCATCTTTCTTCTGTAGTTTTTGGATATTCTGGTTTGTAATTAAATGTATTACATAACAGTAAGGCAAAGCAGAAATTTGTATATGATATTTGTTGTTACAATTTCTGTTTGCCCCTTCCTGAAAACTAAGCTATGGGCGCCCATGCTCACACATCTTCTCTCATTGGTTTTACGACAATAACATTCATTAATATTCCTTATTTAAGTACCGCTCACTGTCAGGAATTCGTAAACCTTATTGCTTTATTGTTTGTTTACGCTTTCTAACCGTAGGTTGAAGAAGCGTATATGCTCCAGCTTTTTCCGTCCGTCTGTCCGTCTGTCGGCACGATAACTCACGTAAAAATGGTCCGATTTCGATGAAATTTTAGTATGTCTTAGGAGACCACCTGCGGACGAACCCTATTGAAAATGGGTGAAGTGGGCTCAAAGGTCACGACATAAGAGCGGAATCCATTCAATTGCCCTTATGCGTCATAACTTGCGTAAATATGGTTCGATTTCAATGAAATTATAGTATGTGGTAGGGGACCACCTGTGAACGAATCCTATTGAAAATGGGTGAAGTGGGGTCAAAGGTCACGACATAGGAGCGGGATGTATTTCCTGCCCTTATGCATCATAAGGTGCGTAAAAATGGTGCGATTTCGATGAAATTTTAGTATGTGGTAGGGGACCACCTGGAGAGGAAACCCTATAGAAAATGGGACAAATGGAGTCAAAGGTCAGGACATAGGATCGGAATCCATTACATCGCCCTTATCCCACACTATTAAGGTGGACGTCAAGTCATTTTGCTTCCTATATTTCCAATGGAAAACCTTTTGTACACATTTCCTTCACAATTAGTGTGTTTCCAAGGATGGAAATTTAAACATCGATTAAAATAACTTCATACTATAACTTGGAATACTAAACATTTTCTAAAACATACGCATAATTATATTAAAAAACAATAACGTTTCCTTTGGTGGTGTTGAAACCAGAAAAAAGATGGCGCGACCTGTACTTTGATGACGTCAGTGGACAAATAAATGTTGGATTGCATAATTACGGTTATGGTTTAGAAAATTTTATTACGGTTATGGTTTAGAAAATATTAAGTATTCCAAATTATGAAATGAAGCTATTTTAATCGATGTTCAAATTTTCATTCTTGGGAACTCATTAATTGTGAAGAAAATGTGTACAGAAGTTTTTCCATTGGAAGTATATAGGAAGCAAAATTACTTGACGTCCACCTTAAAGTAGCAATTCTTGTATGTATGTATGTACATTTTATTTTGAAAACGGCTCTAAGAATTTTGATGAAAGTCGTTAACCTACCGTTTTCTGGTACTAGAAATCAATTTAGCTTGATCTCGACTTTAGGAGAATTCGTTTAGTGGGTGAAATAACCACCCCGAATTATAACGTTTTTAGTGTCATGGCGTCGTTCTATTAATGTTTCCAATGCTTAGAAATCTTATGAAGGCACAATTTCGCGTTTGAGAATGTTGGCGCGCGGTCACACCATCTGTCTCATTACGTCACGCGTTGTGTGTGGATCCTATTAAAGTTTTATGACGTCATACTCTTGCCAGCAGATGGTCGCGATTCCCATCTGCTTCAATACGTCACGCGTTGCGTGCGTATGTCCGTCCGCACGATAACTCGCGTAACATTCGTTCGATTTTGATGAAATTTTAGTATCTGGTAGGGTATCACCTAGGAAGGAACCTTATTTAAAGTGAACGAAATGGGGTGAAAGGTCAGTACATAGGAGCGGGATCCATTCCACTGCTCTTATGCGTCATAGCTAACGTAAAAAAATGTTCGATTTCGATGAAATTTTAGTATGTGGTAGGGGACGACCTGGCCACAAACCCTATTGAAAGTGGACGAAATGGGGTCAAAGGTCAGGACATAGGAGCGGAATCACTTCCTTCGCCATTATGCGTCATAACTTACGTAAAAATGTCTCGATTTGGATGAAATGTTAGTATGTTGTAAAGACCTGCCTGGGGACGATTTCTATTGAAAACGGGTGAAATGGGGTCAAAGGTTAGGACACAGGAGCAGGATGTATACCATAGCCCTTATGCATCATAACTTACGTAAAAATGCTTCGATTACGACAAAACTTTATCATGTTATTTCGGACATATACCGAACCGGTTCTGTTGAATATCATCGAAATGGGATCAAAGGTCAGGGCACAGGACCCTGATTTATTCCACAGCCATTATTCTCATAACTTGAGTAATAATTTCTGGTATGTTGAAAAGCGTATTATAATCAATGCATTGCATGATTTTACAAACTTGTTTTTATGATTAATGCCACTTAGTACGCACCAGACAGTGGCTCAGTGTGGCCGTGTGTGACGGGAATAAATGCAATGTGTTGTACCTAAATACTTATAAATGTATACTCTCGAATCATTCGTTTTACTTCTAACCCACAAAGATCTTGGCATGAGAACGATGCATACCATAAATTATCCACAAAGAATACCAGGTATAACGAAGAAAATTTCTCCGTCATTTTTATCCAAGCCGGGGCTCCCAGTCAATCTAGTGTGTGGAATGCAACATCACACACTTTTATTTTTCGAAGCGCTGGAGAAGGGATTCTCTTATTTTTCCTATCTCGCGGTGTGGAAATAACATCACACCATTGCGAGATCTTGAACGGCCGGGTCATCCGGAAAGTTCGGGAGCCATTATAACGAAGTAAATTTCTCCGTCATTTTTATCCACGTCGGGGCTCGAACCCGGGTCCCCTCATTCCGGAATAAGTCGCTCTACCAATTGAGCTACGCGGACGTCCGTATCGATGCTATCTACCTTTATGTCGTGTGTGTCCTGCTGGGCAGGCACGTCGCACAGGGTATTCTATCGATTTTTTCCCCCGGTCAAGCCGTACATGAGTTTTGCCTTATGTAAATTCATGTCTACATATTTCACATTCTACAACCCCACATACACGCACACACACACACATACCCCTACAAACGTGTGTGTATGTTTGCTACGAGTTTAGGACATTTGGGCACAAATCTTGAGGGGCCTTACAAAAATTTGCCGGGTTTTTTTTTTTTTTTTTTTTTTTTTGCTGTAAGGGGAATTGAATGGAGAAAACGTTTCCAGTAAGACAAACGGCAATTATAATTGAATTAAAAAAAATATTACAATGCACAAATTTTGAAGATGACAATAAGTTTTTTGGGGGGTATAAATATGACAAGCATAATATCCGAAAACTTGACAATTTCGTCGTCCTGGATCGGGATTACATAGCTCATAATCATGAATATGGATTACATCATATTCATGATTACATAGCACCAAGGGTGCCCATGGGGGAGAGAACCCCCTCCCCCCACCGTTAATATAGCCAAATTTTTGATAAATTTAAAACACTAAAATAGACGAAACCTTTTTTAAAATGTTTGACAGCCTTGAAGGAGGTAAGGATTTTTCTTAGCCTCCCCCACCCCCACCCCAGAGCACATAAAATGTCCGTAATTTCATATTTTCTTATTTACGATATTTTTCTATAAAATTTAACTAAACAAATTCTCTGCGAGTATGAGCAAACCCAGGAAACTTGTCGGGGGGGGGGCTTAAAACCTAAAATATGAAATATAAAGAATTTCTGGACCGATCGGGAGATTTTCAGCCATTACAAGCTACAAGTTATCGAATTGTCTGAGGGCATCTGCTACCTCAGGAAACTAGTGTGTGTGTGTTGGGGGGGACATACCAAAAGTGTAAGATATGATGAATTTCTCGTCCGATCGGGAGATTCTCAGCATTTAGCAGCTAGAACTCGACACATTATCTGAAGCCATGAGTCTACTCAGGAAACCTGTCGGACGGGGGGGGGGGGGGGGTGTGTGGATTGTAAATACGGAAAATTTTCGGATTTCGGATCGGACGAGAAATTCTTCATATTATACAGTTTTGGTATCCCCCCCCCGACAGGTTTCCAGAGTAGGCACATACGCTCAGATAATGTGTCGAGTTGTAGCTTGTAAATGCTGAAAATCTCCCGATCTGACGAGAAATTCTTCAAATTTTTCACTTTTAGTATCCCCCCCCCCGACAGGTTTGCGCAGTAGGTTCATGCCCTGAGATAATGTCTCCAGTTGTAGTTTGTAAATGCTGATTATCTCCCGATCGGACAAGAAATTTTTCATATTTTACATTTTACACTTTTGAAATACCCCCCCTCCCCCTTCCCGACAGGTTTGCTGAGTGGGCACGTGCTCGTAAATATTTAGTGCCTCAGAGTAACTTACGGCGAACATTTTCTCGGTCAAACTCTTACTATTGGGCCAAGAAACGCCAATTGTTATACGGCCCCTTAAACATTTGTGCCCAAAAGTCCGGGTGCCAAAATGTCCGGGTGCTAAAATGTTCGGTTGCCCAAATGTCCGGTGCCCAAATGTCCGCCCCGTCTTTCAGACAGAATATCGTAAATATGTCTCAATTTCTTAATGATTATGAGATATAAGTGAAAAAAAATTTGTGCACACCACTTGCTCAAGTAGGGAGCAATATAGGAACACTATAATTTTTAACGCAGCGCAATTTCATTGCTTTAAAAGGGAATGTGCCAAAATGTCCGGGTGCCCAAATGTCCGGTGCCCAAAAGACCGGTGCCCAAATGTCCGAACCCCGTTTGCTACACTCTGTTTCACACGACCTGCTCATAACGTCGACTATAACTGATGCATCCGCTAAATATTCCCTCGAGCAAGCCTTTATTTCGTTTGCCTCATCTTGCAGTAAGTGCCATTTTTAAATTTAACTTTTTTTTTTTACTAGAACAAAAGAGACCTTGAGATATGGAAATGAACTGGCTCTGACGCTCTGTGGAACATGCTCATTAGATCGTGTCAGTTTTGTTATCGCATATGTAAACAGCATGATAATGATGTAACTGAGTTAAATTGACAGTTTGGAAGTTTCATTTCCTTTCACTGGACGAATGTTGAATACTTATTGTTTCTAATGGAATGATTCCTTGCTGCTTACATCATTCGAATCTCTAAGGATCGAAAATAATATTCTGATCCCTTCTCAGGTTCGTGGGATACAGATCACAAGGGTGTCAAAAAAAAAAAAAAACTATACTTTTTTCCCCCTCGTGATTTCTCGTCTTTTGTACTTCGGTGTCTTTATTTTACTGACAGCTGTCGAAACCGGCAAGACTGAATACCTTCAAATATTTCCGATCCTGTATAAAAACGAAGGCTGAGAAGGGAAATAAAGCTGCGATTTTCTGCCTAAGTGATTACCAATGTCACCATTGCATACTGGGTCTGTGGGTCTAATGTAACGTAGGCATCTTTGGTTCCTCCTCCTCCTCTGCCAAGACTTAATGGATGACCCAACGAATCCATTGTCATCTAACAATGCGATTCCTGTCTGTTACCAGATGCCCACCCTTATTCTTCTACGGATGGGAAATTGAAGAGATCGCAGACAACTCTGTTTGCAGTCTAACTTCTCCGCATTCAGAGAAAGTTAATCCGCTGAAGACGAAGCTACACTCTTCTGAAATTTAGTACCAGCGCAGTAGTATTGGTTTGTAGCTTTTTAGCTCTATCACAATCTCGTACATACACACATAAAAAATTGATGCTATAGATTTATAACTTTGATGTCATTTCAATTAATCTTTGTATCTTTCCACTCATGCAATTCCAGCAAGACTATTCTCATTTTTACCAATACGATTTTGCACCAGGGGTCGCGTTTCTGTTGATTTAAAAATGTCAAGCCTTAGTTCAAATTAATTCGATAGATCGTTTTACTTATTTACGGATTTTCATGTCTGTTGGTTCCGATGCATTCCATTAAAAGCGCTGGGTGAGCTTAGTAAAGTCTAAACGTCCATTCGAATTTTATTCAGCAGCTTTCATCCGCGCGTTGTCAAAGAGCGCCAAGTATAAGATGAATAAGTGGCGAACGAAACGTGATGTTTTATGGCACAGGCTCCATTTGCAATCGCCAAACGTTAGATAGGTGAAGTTATGGGGTCAGCCGTAGGTAATCCACTACCCAGTTATTCAAACCACCATCTGATGAACACGGATGTAGGTAAAAATACCCCTGAAAACTGGAAAGCGAAAAAAATGCCCCTGGAAAAAATACCCCCGGAAAAAATACCCCCAGAACAAACGGTTCACTGTAAACTGCCACACATCTTTCAGCAACTTGGCCACAAAAGTTCAGGAGGGGGGGCTATAAAGATTGCCGTTTCTGGGCCTATATTGAGAACTGAATTGGGAACTCCAAACGAATTTCGCGAAAACGTCCCATGTAAGCCAAGCGAAAAGCGGGAATTGTACTTTAATTTGAAGAAATAAATTGCCGAAGATCCGAGGTACACTCTTGGTTCAGGGGGGAGGGGGGCTCTACCCCGAACTTCCGTAATATTATATTCTGGGCCGCTGGAGTCTGTCAGTGTGTCCAGGAAGCTGCCCTTGAAGTGTCAGCGAGGTCCATGAGGGGGGCTTCCCCCAAAATGTTAAAATGGACGTAGAGCTGTAAACATTAGTACCATGCTTTATGCAATGATTCTGTACACGACCACGAATTTTCAGGAGGGTGGGGTACCCCCCCCCCTTCCGTTTCTAAGAGCTATTCAGGGGTAACATCGAGGATATACTGATCGACTCTAGAGGTCCAGAATATAAAATTACGGAAGTTGGGGGTAGAGCCCTCCCTTGAAACCAAGTGTACCTCGCATCCTCGGCAATTTATTTCTTCAAATTAAAGTACAATTCTCGCTTGGCTTACACGGGACGTTTTCTCGAAATTCGTTTGGAATTCCCAATCCAGTTCTCAGTATAGGTCCAGAAACGGCAATCTTTATAGGCCCCCTGCCCTTGAACTATTGTGGCCAAGTTGATGAAAGATGTGTGGCAGGGTTGCCGGTAAATTGCCAAACCGGAACACTCCGCTCAGTGTTCCTGTGTGGCAGTTTACAGTGAACCGTTTGTTCTGGGCGTATTTCTTCCGGGGGCATTTTTTCCGCTTTTCAGTTTTAAGGGTATTTTTCCCGCTTTTCAGTTTTCAGAGGTATTTTCTCCGGGGGTATTTTTTCCCGGTGGGTATTTTTACCGTTTACCGATGAACACAGGGTTAATCAGAGAAAAAAATCATATTTATTTAACTATCTATATACGCGTAGGGTTTTAGAACACACGTTGCATATATGTTGCCGTGCTAACAAAGCGGAATATTGGTCATAGCTGAGTATTTTTTTTGTAATTGGGTTTGGACTCCGTACGAGTTGCCTAGTGTCACAGTATAAGCAAAATTATTACTGAATAATTAATCATTAGAGATATAATGAGTGAGGCACGCATACTGTTTCAATATTTCCCCACCCTTTTTTTCAATTGGAGGATTTAAAGGTCAAAGACCAGCATTTATTGATATATTTCTCAGCGCCTTTTAGGAGACTTTATATATTGCTGTATTTATTACTTGGTTTTAATTTTAATAGAGTATATTAATTGAATTTTTCATTAGTAGAGCTATACAGAAAGAGTTCTGGGTTTGTCGCCATGTAGCACCAACCAAAGAATGAATCAGGAAACAGTAGAAATTATTTATATACCATGGGGGCTCCTTAGGTGTGTTCCCAGTAACGGTTTATTGCATGGGAGAATCCGACGTTCGCCGGGGGACTCAAGCTGTGAGGGGAGCCTCTGTCAAACACGTTTTGACTTAGTAGCTCAGGATATCTGTGTTATGTTATTTTCTCCAAGCCGACAGCATTACGCTCACAGCAGAGAGCACAGTGTTTGAGTTTTTCGTAAGCTACGCGAAGTCTCTTTCCAGTAAAAAAATGATGCAACGTAACCAAGCTTGTTGCCCTATTGGCGGTAATGGAAAACGAGCAAAAAAGTTTAAAGCCATTCTCGAGCCTTACACTATTCCCTTTTCTCAAAATCATACCGCCGATATGCTGCATACTTAAAGGCGGTTCAGATGCTTTTGTTGAGAACCATTTTCCAAAGCATTTTTGCCTACCCGATGACGCAGTGTTAACGCTGCCCTCTGACCATTCGTGAACCTAAAAATGGGCCTGCATATTTAGGTTCCCGGATGAAGCATGTGTGGTGCACCTGTCTTACCGCACTGGTCCTCTCCCTTCCCCTAAACCAGTGACCCTAAAGTAGGGACTGGCCTATGAGTTGCTCATGGTGGTCGTTAAATCTCGAGTCAAAGAAAAATCTATACAGTTTGAACAAAGAAAAATCTATACATATGTGAACATCGTGGAGGACATATTTAACAGCGCGAGGACTTAGATTTAAGCATCAAGGATGTAGAATTCTTCTTCTTGTGCTTGTTATTATAAACCATAATAATAGCAGTCACTAAAACTATCACAATATCTATGGTCATCTGGGTAAGTATTATAAGTATACTTCACACTGTAGTTAACCTTTAGTTGTATGTAGGACACAATCCCTAATCATGATAATTTAGTTAAACATACCAGGTGGGTAAAATTATTGTAATATTTACATTGTACTGTGCAATGTAAATGTGAATGAATTATATAGTAGAGGTACAGATCTCAAGAACCATAAACGCATTTATTTCGTTTATTAATTAATAATAAGGAACTATACACCAACTGTACTTAAAATAGTATAACTATACTAGTAATCCGAATTTCTTGGCGTAGACTAGATATCAAAGTTCGCAAACTTTCCAACATCAACGAGATGGATTTTTCAAGGAAGGTAGACAGCAACACGCCAAGAAATTCGGATTACTAGTATATTTATATATTTTTAAGTATTTCATTAATTTTACAATTTTGCCTTAAGTGCATATCTATTTTGCAGACTTCTCTGATTTGATATCTGATATTTTACTTGCATTATGAAGTTTCATTAAAATTTCTGTAAAATTATATGATTCCAAGTTTAAATTTTTATTTTTTTCTCTCTTTTTAGGTAAGTGCATATCTTCCTTTATGCTTTTGAATCTGATCTGCAGCTTTTTGCCCCTTGTTCTTCCCATTGGTAAGTCAAAAAACTTTTGAGCTATATATTTGCAACCCTGGTTCGTGAATTACTCATTATACAACAAATCATTATTGTACTCTGTCAAGACAAGAGATGTTTGTGTTGAAGTATGAAGCACCTTGTGGGAAAGTTTCTGTGATTCATGTTTTTGTCCACGAAAAATGAAAGCGAAAATATTTTAAATTGTAACTAATCTGCCACATTTTATGTTGATAAACTGGTCTTAAATGACTGGGGAAATTTCATTGAATATAATTACAGCAAAACCTGACAACGGAATTATCTTAACAAAGTGACCGACCTATTTCTTAAGTAGTCTCAATCGCGTTATGTACAAAATATGTAAATTCTTTAACTCTAAACTGATGAGTTCTCAATTTTTTTCTTTTTGTGCCCATTGTTTACGGTTCCTAGTTACTATAAATATTTATCAGCGAACTTGAATCTTCATTTAACAACTGATCGGTGAATCTAGATTTTATTTGAGCTATTTATCAGTGAACTTTAAATTACTTAGCTCAGCAGAACCTAATTTTAACGATTTCTTAACTGATCTAAATTTTGACTCATCTGAATGTAAACTGCTTCGTTTATTCCAAAAGGAATATTTTTTTAATTAGTGCTTCGTATTTTTATACAGTGTCTAGTAGCGTCAGAGTCCAAATCGTTTTCAAGTTATGAAATTTTAACACACTTTTTTTACAAACTACTACAAAACCATATCAATTCAGTGGATTCATGGGATCATATAAGAACGAATTCAAATGAAGAGTATTAGGAAATTCAATGCACATTTTTCTTTGCTATGCTATCTGCCAGATCTACGTAATCGAAATTAGAATAATTCTTTGTTTTAATGCGTTTGTCAACTTTTTTTGTCCGTTTTTTTTTTAGTTCCCCGTTTTATTTACGCTTTCCAACGGTAGGTTGAAGAAGCGTATATGCTCCAACTTTGTCCGTCTGTCAGCACGATATAGCTCGCGTGAAAATGTTTCCATTTTGGTGAAATTTTAGTATGTGGTAGGGGACCACTGGGGACGAACTCTGTTGAAAATGGACGAAATGGGGTCAAAGGTCACGATACAGGAGCGGGATTCATTCCTGGGTCATAAGTTGTGTAAAAATTGTTCGATTTCAATGAAATTTTACTATGTGGTAGGGGACCACCTGTGGATGAACCCTATTGAAAATGAGTGAAGTGGGGTCAAAGGTCAGCAGGACATAGGAGCGGGATGCATTCCATGCCCTTATGCGTCATGACTTGCGTAAATATGGTTCGATTTCGATGAAATTTTAGTATCTGGTAGGGGACCATCTGGCGACGAATTCTATTGAAAATAGACGAAATGGGGTCAAAAGTCAGGACATAGGATCGTGATCCATTCCATCGCTCTTATGCGTTATAACTTACGTAAAAATGCTTCGATTGAGACAAAAACTTTATCATGTTGTTCCGGAAGTATACTTTACGGGTTCTGTTGAATATCATCGAAATGGGGTCAAAGGTCAGGTCATAGGAGCGAGATTTATTCTACAGACATTATCCTCATAACTTGAGTAATAACTTGAGTAATGATTTCTGGTATGTTCCAAAGCGCATCATAATCAATGCATTGCATGATTTTACTAAATTGTTTGAAAGGTAATGAACTACTTTCACACGCAGCTGAAAGTAGAAAGTAGAAGTCGCCTGCTCTCTATTCAGGTTATCTTGTTCTTACAAACAGAAAGATCCAGTACTGTATGGACAAAAAATTTTCATGTTTCACGGAAGATTTGATCTCGAGTTTGGCAGTGGGAATAGAGGGAGAGACGGAGAGACAGACACAGATCTTATTGAAATCATTCATATACGTAATCTGAACACGAACACCGGGTAAGAAGGCTCATCAGTACGCAATGATATGATCGGAGATTCTTTGAGATTTTTAAAATATATTTTAATTAAAGAAATTCCTTTTTATAGCACCACATTGTCCGTCCATTATCCTGTAAATATAACATTTGCTGCCCCGGTGGCCAAGTGGCCTGAGGTGCTGGCTTCTGTTCATTCGTCCGAGTTGGACCCGGGCACGAGTCCCATAGGTGGTTTGGGCGGTCTGCTTGTTTGATGGCGTTGGTTGTATTCAGAGATGGAAACGGGTCACTGGTCAACGGGCCGACAAATTCTTGCTGGTTCAATGGGTCGGGTCAAGATGTTCCTGACCCGATTTTGACCTGGTTTTATTCCCGTTTTATTTTTGAAAAGAGAAAAAAATATTTTCCAAAGAAAAATGCGCGTTGTGGAATTCTGTAGTCGATACTGGTGGCCACGGAGTGAATAATGACTTGCCATGCAAAAATATTGTCGTCTCTTTCTTAAAGCAACGAAGATTTCCACCGATCGACGTCAGACACACCGACATCATATCGTAAAAAGATATTTCCTTTGCATTCTTTTACAGTGCTATTGTTCAGGGCAAGGTACAGGCAAAAGACATTCGCCTGCTTCTCAGCTGATTCACTCTCTCCGTGCGAAGTTCACTGTATGACTAAGAGTTACTTTTCACATCACATCTTTTACATTGAGCATTCAGAGGTTTTCGATTGATGTGCTAACATCCCGTTCCCATGACATGTCATGTCGAAATTAACTCCTTATTTGTTAATATGGATGGATTTAATATTAAGGAGGTTGAGAAAGGCGTCGAGGTCAACAAATACGTGCTTGTTGAAAACCACAAGGGGAAAAGTGAATGTTGGAAATTGTTTCGTCTCATTAAGGAACTGGTGAATAATTCTGTGTTGTTTGGTCTTGCTTTTTGTTCAAAATGTGGAAAGTGTATAACTACAAAGGATGTCGACGGTGTAATAAAAGGTTATGGAACCAAAAATTTAACAGACCATATGAAAGTATGCAAACCTCTATCAAATCGTGGAAACAGTAAACAATCTAAATACATTAAAATATACATTCGTGTAATCGTAAAAATGATTCCCATTTGTAATATATACTTCATGGTCACGGTCATAGTCAGCCATTACTTCTGGATTACGCAAAATTGTGGCACTAAAAATGGCACTAAAATTTAGCAAATAACCACATTTTATTATTAAAAAGAGATTTCAGTTATTAAATATCAAGCAGTTATTGAGATGAATATATATTACGATTATATGTATATATATATAAATTGAGTTTCGAATTTATAGTTCAAAGCAGAATTGTGTGGGTCAGTTACGGGTCCGGATCGGCTCGGGTCCGGGTCGGTTCCGGGTCTAAAACTTTTGACCCGTTTCCAACTCTGGTTGTATCCCTTCGCTGGAAGTAGTGGCTTTAAATTAGGGGCGGAAGATTACGTAAAACCGTAAGATTTGATCATAGTGATAGTTAAACCCAGAAACATAAATTAAAATAGAATAAGGTATTTCCCTATATGTCGCATTGGAGAAATAATTTTACATCGGATAGCTGCAACCGTTACAATAACGATCCCATTTTCTTTCGACTTTCTTTGATGCATGGTTTTATAACTTGGTGGTTTGAGCGTATACTTCTGTATCGTGCGAAAGTAAAACGACTATATAATTTGAACTTATTTAAAACAACATTAACATACAGCGTAAAAAAGTCGTTAACACTTAACGTTTAAACATTCGAGAACTCTTATTAGCCACCTTGGTGAACGAGTTATCTCAGCTGAGCCCGGATTCGAGTCCCAAATGAGGCATTGTTGGCGCCCCTATATAAAGACACTGGCTCTTTCACCTACCTGAAATCAGTGGCCCAAATTACGGACGAGGGAATGCTTATATATCTTAAAGGTTTGCTTATGGTGGTCGTTAATTCCAGAAACAACAGCAACAAAACTCTTATTAAAGTAGAAATTCTGCCATATGCTTATAAGCTCCTTCTCAGCAAATGTCTTGGTCACAGAAAGAGGTTGCATTGCCGGAACTTTATATTTCTTAAACAGTGTGTTTATGATGAAACGAAAGAGTCCTATTACTTTACCATCTATGTCCTAACCAATCATCTGCTCAGCGAAAGCTTAGAAATACATTACTGCTTGTGAAAATTGTAACACCAAGAAAGAACAATGCGATTCGAATGAAATTTATACCACACATTACTGATGTGATTGTACATAAGTGTTTAATTTTCAGAACAGTACAACAATTTTTAAGCCTCCGCGAGCTGCAATAAGAGCTTCTAAACGGCGTGGCATTGAATCGAAAAGGCGTTGGGTGGTGTCCTGGGTAATTGATTGCTAGGCGGCATGTATGCGAGTCCACAGATCGTTGGTATTGACCGCTGGAGGACTTTGATGGGCCAGTTGCCGAGTGACCATATCCCAGACATGTTCAATAGGCGACATGTCTGGCGAACGTGCAGGACAGGGAAGAAGCGGTTTCTGCTGTGCTGCGAAGAGGGATTGAACATTCCTGGCAAACATGTGGTCGGGCATTGTCCTGCTGGAATATAGGGCCCGGAGTGCTCTGAAGGAAGGGTATGAGTTCTGCCCGTACAATTTCCCTGATGTAGCTGTCGCTGTTGAGATTGCCCTCAAGTCGCAGCAGCCGAGATCGCGAATGGTACCTTAATGGCACCCCGCACCAGAACACTTGGCGTTCGGCCCGTATGACGCTCCACAATGCATGCTGGAATAAGGCGCTCACCACAATACCGTCTAATGCGTATGTGGCCATTATAGTAGTCCAGATTGAATCGGAACTCGTCCGAAAACATGACATGTTGCCAATCAGGAAGCCATTGTCTGTATTAAAAACCCCATTCCAGACTGAGGCGTCCATGGCTCAGGGACAAAGGAATCCGCCGCAAAGGAATGTGTGCAACCAGTCCTCTGTGCAGCAGACAGCGTAAAACTGTGGAGGCAGACAGTGCTGCACCTGTTGCAGTGCTCTACTGTTGTGCTAATTCTTGCGAAGAAGCGGAACGGTTCATTACTGCTATGTGGATGAGGTGTCGTTCATCCCGCGGTGTCGTCACATTTCTCGGTCCACTGCCGGATTGTCGATGCACCTGATTCTAGTCGGTCCACTGCCGCCAAATTCGCATCACTGACGTAGCGTTATGTCCCGTCCGAGTCGCAATGTCGCGGTACGAATATGCACCTTCATGCTGACCACTCATTCGTCCCCGTTCAAACTCTTTGGTATGGTTATATTGCGCCCTTCGTCGTCGCCGAGGCATTATTGATTCCTGGAGACCCTTTTAGAACTCGTGGTCCGCGATGCACTGCTGATGTGTATCATAAACATACCTCTCTTTATATCCCTCACTCAACTGTCCATAGGGTGCTGCCAAGCCCAGACATGCGCAATAACTCCGTACTTCTAGTCATTTGCATGTCATACCCTGCTCTGCATATCCTGTAAGTTTCACGTGGATTACCATCATTCATTATTTCATGGTGTTGCAAATTTCACAAAAACAGTCGTTTACATTACACCAATTCCTACATATGTAAAAGTTCCATACTCAAATTCACCCTAAAAGTGTACTATTGGTAAAGGCGGGAGGGCTTTATCACAACTCGTCGTGGAACGCAAGAACGGTATCCATCCGCGTTAATGTGATCCTCTACTGTTTCTTTTTGGATCCCGCACCCACCCAACTCACAAGCAGTGGGGATTGTGAGTAGGTGTCTGGTGGATCCCGAACTGCTTCCCCTACTGCCTGTTCAAGTAACGCACCCTTCGAGTTTCCCCGATTGCCAATTTATTGTCTCTGTGTTGTTAATGTTGAGAGAGGTCTTTCACCCCTTCCCCCTGTCCGAGTTGTATCTCAAGTGGGCAGAAATAGCCGAAAGTGCGAAGCTCTTGATTGGGCAACTTCTCAGAATAAATTTATTTCTATAAGCGCTCTAACTTCTACAATTTTTTTTAGGTAGCAATTTGTGTGATGAACTGTTGAGCAAACAAAAATGGATTCTAAGCAATAATAGTTCTACTACTTTTCGCTCTAAACGCTAAGGACTATTTTTCGTAGCGGAGGTAGCTGTTTCGTATCCTTCATAGTGGTACACTCTTACGCTGACTCGGAGTATAGAGAGTGTTTAAAAGCTGTAATGAATTTGTTTGTGCTACTTGATGTAATTCAAAACAAAGTTGTGAATTTTGGGAAGCGATATGTATGTATGTTTTTTTTTCTTTGTTACTTGAAAACAAATCCATATTACATTTTGAACTTTCTGTGGGGACAACGTGTAGTTTTTGTAACCGAAAATTAGATAAACTTAGTTTTTTTCTCATCACTCATTGTTTTTTTTTCAAAACTCGAAGCTTCGTTTTCTTCTGGGAAAATTAAATACCATCATCATACAATAGCAGCTATGTTCAGAGAATAGCAAGAGAGGGATCGTCAGAAAAGTATGATTAAGCTATTGGGAGTAAATGTTGTGTACGGCCAACTGAAATCGAAAACCACCCCAAACAAGTTGTAACATTGAATATATTTTTCCTTATGATGACATCTTAACATAATGTTCATCGCCTCATTCCTATACACTGAGTGGCCACTTTATTATGACCACCCCCTCAGTACTTCGTTGGGCCACCTTTTGCCTTTAATACTGCGTCGATTCTTCGTGGCATGGACTCCACGAGATGTTGATAGGTGGTTTGTGGAATCTGAGACCACGCTTGATGAATAGCACTTTCCAGGAGTGTGAGATTGCAGGGTTGTGGATCCAGCTGTCTGATGGCTCGTTCAACTTCATCCCACAAATTTTCAATGGGGTTGAGATCTGGAGATTGTGGGGGCCACTTAAGTAAAGTAAACTCACCGGCATGTTCCTGAAACCAATCCTGTACAATACGAGCACTATGACAGGACGCATTCATTATCTTGTTGAAAGTAGCCATCGCCATTAGGATAAACCATCCACATGACAGGATGCACTCGGTTCCCAACGATGTTTAGATATGATGTGCCAGTCAGACGCTGATCAACACGAATTAAAGGGCCCAAAGCATGCCAGGAAAACATTCCCCAAACCATAACGTTGCCTCCACCAGCTTGAAGGGTTGTAGCAATGCATTTGGGGTCCATGCTTTCGTGCTGTTTCCGCCAAATTCTCACCCAGCCATCAGCATGGTGGAACTGAAAACGTGATTCATCGGACAACATAATTTGTTTCCAATTATCGACTGTCCAATCCTTGTGCTCCTGTGCGAAATAGAGATGTTTTCGCTTGTTAACTGCAGACAGCAAAGGTGTTCGAACAGGCCTTCGGCTGCCATATCGCATCCGAGGGAATCCTTTATTACTATGGTCTGTAATTTGCAGCAATGTTGCCCTTCTGTTGTCTGTTACCAGTCTGGACATTCTCCGTTCCGCCCGAGCAGTCACTAGTCGATGACGACCACACGTTGCACGTAGAGACCCAGTTTCTTGGCTGACAGTCCAGTCTTTAAACACTTTAACAACAGCTGCTCTGGAACATTTTCACGAATGCGGCGGTTTCGGTGATACTCGCTCCATGGCTCAGAGCTCCTACAATCACCTCACGTTGAAAGTCCGTCAAATCGCATTTTTTACCCATCTCGTCACCCCAAAATCAGTTTTACTACTGTCGCAAGCACTAAGCTTTCCCCTTTTTATACTAGCCTCGCCCTCTAGCGGCAACAGCGTGCAGCCATTTGCTTAAAACTGACAGGTGGTCTTAATAAAATGGCCACTCAGTGTATACACCCTCGGCGATTGTCTCGTGCTCACAGCAAAATTCCATAATGGACGCGCATCATGAAGTGACTTTATACGTAACACCCCACTCATATGCAAAGCTCTTTAGCCTCATGACCCTCCCTCTAATCGTCAGATTTCGTGTTCTTTCTTAAATGTCGGACAGCAGTTTATTTAAATGGATTTGACTGTAGGCTGGGCCGAAGTAAACTTTTCATATATATGGAAGGCGAGACTTGAAATTCGAGAGTTTAAAGTTTCCCCACTTCCACTCAATGAGTACTCAGTTTTACTTTTTTATGAAAAATGCTAAAACTAAGCAAATACCCAAGAGACGCATATAGCGTATTAAATCTGTTTATTTTTGTGGTGTAGTAAGCACAAAGATTTTCCAAGCTTTGGCACTAGGCATTTTTATGTCTACCATCATTGCCTTGAAAAAGCCTCCCGGTGGAGTGCCAAAGCTTGGCGAATCTTTGTGCTTAACACACCACAAAAATAAACGGATTTAATACGCTATATGCGTCTCTTGAGTATTCACAGTATGGCATATTTATAATTACGGTAGGCAAATACCCAAGAGCCAATCATGGTAAATATCTAGTGAAATGTAAAAGTTTTATGAACGCCGAAGACACAGCACCCTGCAGAATAGAAAACGAGCCGCTAGAGAACGAATGATGAGGTCCGATCAAAAAGTTCCGAGTCTAGGTCGGTATACAAAAAAGTACTTACGTTACTTAAGTCTATCTGTGATCTCCCTCAAAGTAGTCTCCTTGGGCAGCGATACACGGTTGCCAGCGTTTTGCTACTGTTGGAACGCTCCCTGGACGTCCTGTTCGCGAATCGTGTCAAGCACCATTTGCGATTTGCGCTGGATGTCGTCCACAGTTTCAAAACGGCGACCTTTGAGCTTCAGCTTCATCTTCGGGAGCAGGAAGAAGTCGCAGGGGGCCAAATCCGGCGAGTAAGGCGGGTGACGATGGGTAGTCAGGCTGTTGCGGCTCCAAAACTGGCGTGTTGCTAACGTTCTGTGAGCTGCCGCATTGTCGTGATGGAGCAGGAAATCGCCCCTGCGCCACATTTCAGGTCGTTTGCGGCGAATGTACTCCCTATGATGGCGCAAAACATCGCAGTAAAAAGGGAGGTGACGGTCTGGCCCTGGGGGACGAATTCACGGTGCACAACCCCACGAAGGTTGAAGAACACGATGAGCATGTTTTTGGTTGCGCTCCGAACCTGTTGAACCTTCTTTGGTCGTGGAAATGCCGGGTTCTTCCACTGCGACGACTGTTGTTTGGTCTCCGGGTCGTAACCTTGTCCCCAGTGATGACCCATGACAGGAACGTTGGTTCATTCATCACCTGCTGACGACAATCTTGACAAAGTTCGACACGGAGCGCCTTCTGTTCGAGGTTCAGAATGTTTGGCACAAACTTTGCAGCAATGCGGTTGATGTTCAAAACCGACGTCAGAATTTCTTGCACTGTGACACATCGACGATGGTAGCAATGTCTTGAATGGTTCTCCGACGATCTTCATCCACCAGTTCCATACTTTGGTCCACATTTTCGGGGGTTTTGTTCGTGGACGGTCGCCCTGACCTCTCGTCGTTTTCCAGTGCCGTTCTGCTGCTCTTGAAGCGCGAGTGCCACTCAAAACACCTCGCACGACTCATTGCTTTATTGCCATAAGCCTTCCGCAACATTTCATGCCTCTCCGTTCCCGATTTGCAGAGTTTGATGCAGAATTTGGTGTTCGCTCGCTGCTCTAGTTTGCAGTTCTTACCGAAATCGCAGCTGTGTTCTGCACGTGGTCACCAAATATCGTGTAGCGCAGCTCCCGAAGTTCACAGAACGACGCCACTCGGCACAATGACTCATGAAGGTCACTGCCCTCGACCGCTTCTCGCGCATCCGCGTATTGCCATGTGTTGGCACGGTACGTACCTAGTCTCGGGACGTTTTGATCGTAGTACGTATAATGAACGTAACAGTAGGAAGATTCTTTGAAGGGTAGGGTTTGGGAAAATTCTACTTTAAGTTAAACACCCAAAGCGTTCTCCACCCGAGCACAGAGACAAATCGATTTCCATTCGTACGGCCTATTCGGAAAGATCACGAAGGTAGAGATTCTTCGCGTATTATTTTGCGTGATTCTTTCTGCTGATTGAAAGAATTTCTCTCATGCATGCATAGGGTTCCATACCTAGCGGAGTGCGTTACCCTGTATCTTGGTTAGCTGTGCGGAATATTGTATCGGGTTAACTAAAATATTTAGAAAAGAAAATACTTAAATATATACACCGTTGAGCTATTACATTAGGGGCACCCCCAGCCTAGAGAAATGAGCGCCTGTGAGATCAAACGGTGGCGCAGGTGAAGTTCACAGAGCAGTATATATACAACCCGAAGACCTGCTTTCGGTTAGTAGAGTGTTCGGAGTCAGAATGGGAAAAGCTGCCGATTTATCGGAGTTTGGCAAAGGACAAATTGTGATGGCATGGCGCTTCGGAACTACGATCTCGAAAATGGCGCAGCTTGTGGGTTGTTCACGTGGCGCTCTTGGGAGTACGTATCAAACAAGGTGCACAGATAGCAAAATGACGAACCATCGTCCAGCCGGAAGTCGTCCGCAGCTCATTGATGCCAGAGGGGAGCAGAGACTGTCGCGCATTGTTCACAGCGAACGCAGGGCCACAGCGCGACAAAACACCCGCAGCTACAATACTGGTGACCAGGGCGATGTGTCACAGCACACAGTTCATCAGAGCCTTCTGCGCATGGGCCTGCGTAGCCTAAGAACCATCCGGATCTCCATGCTCACTGCACGTCATCGCCAACAATGCATGAAATGGGCCCCAAGTTCATCGAGATTGGACCGTGGATGATTGGAAGAAAGTGGCCTGGTCTGATGAATCAAGATTCCTGGTGAATCACGTAGACGGCCGAGCGCGGATACGCCGATTGCCAACGGAGGCTAAGGCACCTGGATGCGCTGTTGGGGGAAACAGGCCGGAGGCGCGGTGTTATGCTGTGGATCATAACTTATAGGGACACTTTAGGTTCCATTGTCCAAATAGCACGATCCCTGACAGCTGCAATGTATATGAGCATTTGCGGACCAAGTTCCACCATTTATAGGAACTGTGTTTTCTGTTGGTGATGGCCATCACCAACAGAATAATGCGCCATGCCACACTGCCATAATCGTCAAGTAGTTCGAGGAACATGCTGGTGACTTTCTTTTAATGCCCTGGCCTCCATGTTCTCCTGACATGAACCCAATCGGACATTTGTGGTTCGACTTGGAGAAGCGGGTTCACGCTAAATCCCCACCACCCCGAAATGCACGAGAACTGGAGGACCTGCTGTTGACATTACGGTGCCATGTACCCCAGGATACCTATCGCCATGTCATAGAATCGATGCCTCACCGATGAGTGGCCGCTGTTTTGCTGACTAAAGGGGGTCTTACAGTTTATTAGGTAGGGGGTCTTAATGTAATGGCTCATCGATGGAAATATCTTTTTTGAGCTACATTTTTCAGTAAGTTTATTCACATTTAGTACATTCATATTTTTATTTTATTTTGCCATGGTATGGCTGTTTTAGGATTTTTGACATAATTAAGAGTTACTTTGAGATTGACCGTTCACAACGCAGGACCTGCAGACACCACATGTGTTCGGTCGTATCAGAATAATATGACCCACCCCCGGATTTAGAATGTACCCGCCCAGGCGCTCACAGAGTGCACGTGACAAGGTCGTCCACACGGAGATGTAAGCGGCCGGCGAAGACAGATGAGCCATGGTGCGTAACGTGAGAAAAATTGGACAGAGGTAGTGATTTAAAGAACCTTTAAAAAATGAATGATCATCGGCTACCCCGCCAAGGGTAAAAGCCTCTCAGAAAAAGTAGACTTCGTGGGCTGTTCGCCAGGTGCTGTAGTAAGGGCGTAGTACTTTCACGCCGAGTACTTCCCGACGTCATAACTGTGGAGCCCCATAGGGCATCGACCCCGGAGGTGAACGTCGCCTCTGTCGACTGGTAAAGTGCAATCGATGCGTAACAGTGCAGCCATTGACGACGCAAACGAACGCTGTGTCCATAGGTACGTGTCCTCGATAACAGTAGAGCGAACCCTGATACGCATTGGTAATCAGTGTCGACGCTGTGTCAAGGAGTCCATGTTAATCTATATACATTGGCAACGACGCCTGCTGTTCTCATGAGACTGCCGTCATTGGACAGTGGAAAAATGAAAAAGGTTGCCTTCTCCAACGAATCAAGGCTTCTACTCCACATAAAGGACAGGCGGTGGCGGATACGGGCTCAGACACACGAGGACCAATACCTGGACACGCATGTCGGTCAAGTACGGGAAGGCAGTGGCAGTGAATATGTCTGTGGAATGCTTTCCTGGTATGACTTGTGACCCCTGGTACCACTGGATGGGTCTCTGAACGCCAATGGCCCCTGGTACCATTGGATGGGTCTCTGAACGCCAATGGCCCCTGGTACCACTAGATGGGTCTCTGAACGCCAATGGTTACCTGTCCATCCTCGCTGACCACATGCATCCATTCATGTTGGGCCTTTACCCTGGTGGTGATGGTGTCTACCAACACGACAATGCGCCCTGCTATGTCGCTAAGTGGGTACGTGACTGGTTTCAGGAACACGACAGCGATGTCGCCGTTCTCCCTTGGCCGGCGAAATTGCTCAACCTCAACCTCATAGAGCACTTCTGGGACTATTTCGATCGACAGGTTCGACGTGCCGACCCACAACTTCGTCATTTTTGGGACCTCCGTGCTCTTCTGCAGTCCGAATGGGCAGGCGTGCCTCGGGCAACCTTCCAGGGCCTCATTGCGTCAATGCCACGTCGTCTCGCCACTGTCATCCGGGCCAAGAATGATTATTGCCACTATTAGATATTTGGTCGTATTATTCTGATACGACCGTGTAGTTTCAGGGAATCAATAAAAAGAGCTTATTCGGTTTTGCGGAATTGTTTTGTCCTCCACCCTTACGGTTTTTTTAACCCTTTGATGTAACAGCAAAATTAACAGCATCAGACCGCCAGACCACGATGAATGGGCAGAAACGTTGTATTCTTATAGATCTAACTTTCATATGTATCTTTATTCTTCCTGTCTCCGCCACATTTATGTTTCAGTTTTTCAACTCTAACTGCTAAACTTAAATCATGTGCATTTTTATCGTTCTTCATTTTTGTCTTCTACCCTTAAATTCTCCTTTCCTTCCAGAAAAGTTCTTGACTGACTATAAGCAATATAAATTTGCGAGGAATGGTCACTCGTAACGATAGTTAAAGTGATTTTTGAACAAAGGTAAAGTCAATAGCAAGTATAAATTAGAAGACAGTCGGAACAAGCTTCGTAAAAACTCTACAAAATGCTAAAGATGTTTGGGAATTTAACAATACCTACGGTGCCCAACAGTAATCTAGTATATCGTCCGGAAAAATGGCCAATACTTCTCGGGGAATACGGAAAAAATTTAGATACTCGTATTTTGGAAGTGTTTGCCTATATGGGTATGGCACATATGCAGAGCAGTGTGTTAAATACAGGAATTGTAATATTCCCGTGTCATTATGGAGTTATATAGGGTGTTTCAAAAAGGTGTAACCAATTTCAAATGATGATAACGTTGGATACAAAACTAATATCAGCATTCTGTTTGTTGCTGGTGGTAAGGAATAAACTCAGGTTTTCTAGAAGTGTACCCAATGAATCCTGCACAAATTGTGGAGTGGTTTATTGAAACCCTATCCGAAACGCGGGTTCAGTTGAATTTCAGAATAAAAGATGGGGGCAAACCACCCACACGTAACAGCATCAGAAAGTGGTACAACTCATTCAAGGAAATTGGTAGCGTCCTTATAAAGAAAAGTCCTGGACGACCATCGCTGGTTGCTGAAAGGGACGAGGTTGTGAGACAAACATTCACTCGTAGCTCTTGAAAGTCAATGAGACAAGCAGCAGGACAGCTGGCCATCCCCAAGTCGTCAGTGCACAGTGTTACGTCAGAGATTGGAAATGCACCTGTATAAACTGCAGATAACCCGTCACATAACCCCAAATGATCATTGTGAAACGTAAACAGGGTGCTGAAGAGATGCTGGAGAACATTGCTAGTGCTGAATCTTTACTGAGACAAATCTCTTTCTCGGATGAGTGCACTTTCTATGTTTCCGGAAAGGTTAATAAAGAGAATGTGAGAATTTGGGGAACTGAACACCCGCATTGCACAATGGAACATGAACACTAGCCTAAAAGTGAATGTTTTGTGTGGCATAATGGTCGAAAGTGAATGTTTGGTGTGGCATAATGGTTATTGGAACCTTTTTCTTTCTGGAAGCGACCGTGAGTACTGATAATTACATGGACATGATTAAAGGTTAATAAAGAGAATGTGAATGTTTGGTGTGGCATAATGGTCGAAAGTGAATGTTTGGTGTGGCATAATGGTTATTGGAACCTTTTTCTTTCTGGAAGCGACCGTCAGTACTGATAATTACATGGACATGATTAAAGGTTAATAAAGAGAATGTGAATGTTTGGTGTGGCATAATGGTCGAAAGTGAATGTTTGGTGTGGCATAATGGTTATTGGAACCTTTTTCTTTCTGGAAGCGACCGTGAGTACTGATAATTACATGGACATGATTGAGCAGTTTGTGTATCCCCAGTTGGATGAACTTGCAACTCCGATCATTTTCCAGCAAGATGGGGCGCCATCTCATTGGGCTTTCATTGTCAGGAGGTCTCTGGATGCCAAATTTCCCAATGGACGGATTGGGCGTGGTGGTCCCATTGCATGGCCCCCACGTTTGCCGGACTTAACAGCCTGTGACTTTTTTTTTTGTGGTGATTCATCAAGGGTGATTTTTACAGCACCTCTGTTGCAGACATTGCTGATCTAAAGAGAAGGATTACACATGCACTGCACACAGTTAATACGGACATTCTCGAACGAACAGGGTTGGAACTGGAATACCGTTTAGACATTGTTCGGGTGACAAATAGTGCCCATGTCGAATGTCTATAAAACTTCATGATCTGTTCTGTCAATTAACACAAGTTGTATTCAGATCATTTATACTAAAACTGTTATGATTATTTGAAATTGGTTACACCTTTATGGAATACCCTGTATATGAAAGAATGAACTGATTTCTTGCAGGGCTTCCTAACAATAAAACACCATTTCACGCGACCTTTCACAAACAACTGAATACTCAGTGGATGAAGTGAGGAGTTCCCTTGCTTTCACATTAAAAAAAAAGCAATAGATGATTCCAAAACTTCCAGAATGTTTTAGCAGTGAATGAAAACTGAATTCTGTTGCTCTGATTGAAGGCGTGTCAGTTGCTGTTTTATGTACAATAGCGGTCAACGACCTACCTACAGCGGTCAGTGTGCTCTTTCTGCCGTTGTGGCGATTTGCAGATCGCGTGAACGAATCACTTCTTGGACACACAGCATGTCCACTCATGGAAAAAGACTTGCAAGCTGTCAGTATTTTGAAATTTCTGGCTACATAGGGCTTCTTCCGTGGCTGTAAAGAGGCGGGATTTGCGTTCTTCCGTCTTTCTTCTGCCAATACAAGCTGGTCTTCTGATGATTTGCATGCCTTCGCGGATGATGGCATTGATGATGATTGCACGACAGAGGCACGTCTCTCGCTTTAACACATGTACTGTGACACGCATTTTCTTTGTGATTTTAGCTGGCGCATGCTGAGGGGCAATTTGCGATACTTACATGCACGCCGTTTAATACTTGTGACCTCCGGAAAATGGATGACAGTCATTCAACTAAAAACAGATTCCTACGTAAATCCATAAGCACCAGTATCTTATTGCGTACATCTGATATTTACGAAGTACTGTCCGATTATGTAAATAAAAAGAAAAAATAATGCAAAAAAGTAAACCAAGCAGTATTTGCGATTTTTTTTTCATTTGACATATTTTAATGTACATTCCAGTTAAGAAAATTAACTGTGGAACCCACATATAAGGAGCTAGCATAATACGGAGTTCCGCGTAAACCAAAGGTTTTACTGCTCCGTTCCAGTGAGGCATGGATGTTGTATTTGTCTTTCGGCACTGGCCCTTTCCCTTCCCAATGACCCTAAATTCGTGACGGGTGACTACTTACAGCCCGTCGAGTTGCTCACGTCGGTCGTTAAACCGAAATTTTTATAGATCACTCAAAGTTCGTGATATTCTCCCTTATTTTATTTTAACCGTATATTACGAATAATTTTTTTTTTTTTTTTTTTTTTTGGAAAAATCGCATATGTCGAAGCTCAGCACGGTAATTAGCAAACACTTTCACTGGATAATTAAAAGTTGGAATTACCTGCTTTTGACAAAACCAGTTGTTTCCTTTACAGGCAGGTTAGTTAGCGTGAAGATAAAAAAATATTTTAGTCGTTTCTCTACAATCACACATGCATCTATATATCTCCTGGACAAATGCTGTCTTTTACAGCTGCCCATAGCTATCTTTCAATTACTTAATCTCTGTTTGGAAAATCTTAATTGTTTAGTTTTGCGTCTAGAAACATCTTAAGTACTGCGTCAGAGGAAGTTTGAAAACATTTAATCATGACGAGCAGAAAACAAGCAACAATTGACTAATCTTTCCGACGTAACGAATTAAAAGTACAGGTGAAATTTCAAATATTTGGCGGTTGCTTTAATTTTGACGATTGATAAATTATATTTCTATGTAAATTTCAGTTCGTTCTCTTTGATATTTTTACTAGCTATGTTTTTAGTCAACTTTTATTAATTACCTTTAACTAATTGCTAAACAGTTAATGATTGCCTGTTTTAAAACTAATATAACGTAATATGCCAAAAATAGCCCCTTTTTTATTTGTCTGGGTAAAACGAAGTTCGCATAAGCCGATGAGACATTACATTATGACCACCAATCTAATAAGCTGTAGGACCCCTCTTTAGCCTGCAAAACAGCGGTCACTCGACGAAGCATCGATTCGATGAGGTGGCGATAGGTATTCTGGAGTATATGGTAACATAATGTCAACAGCAGGTCCTCCAGTTCCAGTATACATTTCGGGATGGTGGTGATTTAGCGCCAACCCGCTTTTCCAAGTCGAACCACAAATGTTCGATTGGTTTCATGTCAGGTGAATTTGGAGGCCAGGGCATTAACAGAAAGTCACCAGCATGTGTAATGTATATTGTATTTTAACTTTCCTTTTGAGTTTCTTTTTGTATGTAAATTTGAGTTCGTTCTCTTAGACATTTTCAAACCATAATGTTATGTCTTTTCCCTCAAACGAGAATGATGTTGGCAACACACTGAGGTCGGAACAAATGATGTATGTGTGACGGGATAAGAACAATAGATGAAAAGGCAATGCAGCGGTTGTTTATGGGGATTGATGTTATTGATGATAGACGCGTTGTTATACTGTGTTTAGATGTTGAATCACTGGTACTGTATTGAGTACGCCAATAAACTGGATGCGAGTGTAGAGTACAAACCATGCAAGCAAAATAAACGTATTTGTAAGTACTACAATTGACCCCTTTCTTGTAATACGTATGGAAACCTTTTAATATTACATTGACTTTAGCACACATAACGTAATTACTGACGCAAGGACTAAGTTACAGCGGAAAGACATATTACATAATACATGTTCCTCGTTCCAACTATCGAGAAGATACCAGGCTCAGATTATTCAAACTTATGCACCCACCACAAGTCATCCTGAAGAAGAAATTGAAGAATTTTATGAAGAAATTCGTCATCTAAATAATAAAGGTAAGCAGCACTTGAAGATAATTATGGGAGATTTCAATGCAAAAATAGGGCAACGGCAACAGAATGAAACTTCAGTAGGTAAATTCGGTCACGGCAACAGAAACCAGCGTGGAAATACTCTCGTTGAGTTTGCAGAGGCAGAGGGATTTTTCATCTTGAACTCCTTTTCAAGAAAAAGCCACACAGGAAATGGACATGGAGACATCCAATTGGAACGACAAGTGAAATTGATTTTATTATGTGTAACAAAAAATTCGTCATCGAAGACTGCAGTGTGCTGAACAAGTTCAACACAGGTAGTGACCATAGATTGGTGAGATGTAAGATGCACCTCAACACTAAACTGGAACGTGGCAAGCTCATAAGACAAACAAAATGTATTAACATAACCAACCTTAAAAAACACCATAATACTTTCAAGTTGGAACTGAAGAACAGATTCTCTGCTTTAGAAGGCCTAACATCGGAAGAAGTGGATATTTCGGAAGTTAACAGAAAAGTAACCAAAGCTCTAATGGAAACAGCAACAAAATTAGCTGGGTCTAAGAACAAGTTGCATGTGAACAAATTATCAGGAAAAACCAAAATGTTGATGCAAAAAAGAAGAGAGATGAGGACAACTAAAGAAGATGTGACTTCCAAAATGGAATATATAGAGCTATGCAAGACAACACGAAAAAGTATCACTGAAGACGTAAGGAAATTCAACTGTGAGCTAGTGAGGAAAGCAATTGAAAACAACCAAAGCCTTAAGATAGCAAAGGGACATCTCAGTAAGGGAAGAAAACAGATTATGACTCTGAGAAAAGAAGATGGTTCTATAACAAGAAATAGAGGCGAAATTTTGACAAGAGTGAAAGATTTCTACTCCAAATTATATGAAAGGGATGATACATGTACTCCAGACATCATGAAAGGTACCAGAGTTCTTCCAGTCCTCCCAGCAGAAGTTGCTCATGCAATCAAGAACATGAAGCGGGGGAAAGCTCCAGGAGAAGATGGAATTACTATAGACATCATACAAGAAGCAAGTGGAGAAATCGAAACAGTACTCGCCCAAATTTTCACTCGATGCCTTAATGAAGGGAAGATTCCTGAGGATTGGAACAATGCTACAATGATCCTGCTACATAAAAAAGGTGACATTGAGGATCTCAGGAACTACAGACCTATCAGCCTCCTATCAGTGGTTTATAAAATCTTCACTAAAGTTCTTTCACACCGCTTGAAGGTAACACTGGACATGGCTCAACCGAGAGAACAAGCTGGATTCAGGAGTGGCTACAGCACAATAGATCATATCCACGTACTGAGAGAACTAATTGAAAGAGCGAGGGAATACGAACTTCCATTGTGCATGGCTTTTATCGATTATGAAAAAGCCTTTGATTCAGTGAAACCATCAGCAGTTACCACGGCTCTGAAATCCTGCGGTATTGAAGATGCATACATTAATATTATTAATAACATCTATGAAAATGCAAGTGCAAAGATTCGGCTGTTTGAAAATACAACACACATAAAAATTGGAAAGGGAGTGAGACAAGGTGACACCATATCTCCGAAGCTCTTTAATGCCACATTGGAAAATGTCTTTCAATCACTGAACTGGGAAAACAAAGGGATAAAGATTAATGGAGATTATCTAACCCACCTTCGTTTTGCTGATGACGTAGTCATTTTTGCAACTACCCCATCAGAGCTGCAGAGTATGATCCAGGAACTTGCTGACAAGAGTAAAGAAGTGGGATTAAAAATGAACTTTCAGAAGACAAAAGTGATGTTCAATGCTTTTACAAGAAATGAAGATTTATCAATTGATGGAGAAAAACTGGAGATAACAGATACGTACATTTATCTTGGACAGCAGATATCAAGTGAGGGTCACATTGATGAAGAAATTAATCAGCGTACAAAACTTGCCTGGAGAGCTTTTGGAAGAAACAGCATAATTTTCAAGAGCAATATGCCATTATGTCTTAAAAGAAAAGTGTTTGATCAATGCATCCTTCCAGTGCTTATGTATGGTGCAGAGACGTGGACCTTAACTAAAAGAGACATACAAAGGCTGCAGACAACTCAAAGATGCATAGAGAGGTGCATGCTTGGTATAACCAGGAGAGATAAGAAGAGAAACTCGTGGATCCGAAAAATGACGAGAGTGGAAGACATCATGATCAGGGTAAAATCCCTGAAATGGCAATGGGCTGGACATACTGCCAGAAGGACAGACCATAGATGGACAGCCGAAATTTTAGATTGGATTCCAAGGGACAGGAAAAGACCCAGAAAAAGACCACATGGGAGATGGGTGGATGAAATTCGTAAATATGCGGGAGTGACATGGAGGAGACTGGCACAAGACAGACCGTTGTGGAGGAAACTTGGGGAGACCTTCGTCCAGCAGTGGATTGATAATGGTTGACAATGATGATGATGATGACATGTTCCTCGAACCACACATTGACGATTCTGGCTGTGTGGTATGGCGCATTATCCTGTTGGTAATGGCCATCACCAGCAGGAAACACAGTTGCCATGAATAGGTAAAAAGGCAATGAGCGGTTGTAATGATGCTCATATACGTGACAGCTGTCAGGGATCGTGCTATTTGGACAATGGTGCCTAAAGTGTCCCAAGAAAACATCGCCCACAGCATAACACGACCGCCGACTGCCTGTTTCCGCCCAACAGCGCATCCAGGTGCCATAGCCTCCGTTGGTAATCGGCGTATCCGCGCTCGGCCATCTACGTGATTCACCAGGAATCTTGATTCATCAGACCAGGCAACTTTCTTCCAATCATCCACGGTCCAATCTCGATGAACTTGTGGCACTTTTCATGCATTGTTGGCGATGACGTGCAGTGAGCATGGAGATACGGATGGTTCTTAGGCTACGCAGGCCCATGCGCAGAAGGCTCTGATGAACTGTGTGCTGTGACACATCGCCCTGATCATCAGTGTTGTAGCTGCGGGTGATTGGTCGCACTGTGATCCTGCGGTCGCTGTGAACAATTCGCGGCAGTCTCTGCTCCCCTCTGGCATCAATGAGCTGCGGACGACACCCGGCTGGACGATGGTTCATCGTTTGGCCATCTGTGCACCACTTTTGATACGTACTCACTACAGCGGCACGTGGACAACCCACAAGCCTCGCCGTTTCCGAGATCGTAGTTCCGAGGCGCCATCACCATTTGTCCTTTATCAAACTCCGATAAATCGGCAGCTTTTGCCATTCTGACTCCAAACAGTCTACTAACGGAAAACATGTTCATCAGGTTGAATATAAACTGCACTGTGAGCTTCGCCTACGCCCCCGTTCGGTCTCCAGGCGCCGCGCTCATTTCTCTAGGTTGGGAGTGGTCATAATTTAATGGCTCTTCGGTGTATATCGAATGTTTTTGGCTCTGCCTTCGACTTCGTTACATACGGGTTCGATTGTATTTTGATGTTTTTTTTGATAGCATTCTCTTGTAAGTGGTAAAAGTGAATTTGTTTTTATGGAA
The DNA here is from genome assembly GCA_039090855.1 of Macrothele yani. NCBI lineage: Eukaryota > Metazoa > Arthropoda > Arachnida > Araneae > Macrothelidae > Macrothele > Macrothele yani. The sequence goes on along the minus strand of CM077007.1, from coordinate 95,412,423 downwards.
TTCCGAATGTGCCGTTTCACACGTTCACATGTTTGAAAAAAGACGCACTACTGTGCGATTTTTGTTGTTCCAGAACGTCACGCACAATGCATTTATGAACATATGGCTCTTACCTTCTGTTAGTCTCTCTAGTAGAAATCGTATTGATAAAAGAAATATTGTATCATATAAAGAGGTACATACTAAATATTCATTGTAAAACCCTGGGAGCATAAAAATCCCTCAATATTTTGTCCTCCCTTTATTTGTCTTGCATGTACACTATATTTACAAAAGTCATCGGACACCTAGAAGAGAAACACAACATAGCATTTATTGACATACATTAGTACTGTGTCGGTCCACCTACGGCCTTAATGCATGCACTGACCCTTCGAGACATGCTTTCGACGATGTTTTGGAACACAGCGATAGGCATGCGTTTCCATTCAGTACATAATGCTGCCGCTAACTGTTGCTTAGTAGTAGGCCTTGGTTCCAAACTTCTTATGCGGCGCCCTAATTCCTCCTATAGGTTCTCTATGGGATTAAGATCAGGGCTCTGTGCTGGCCAGTCCACACACGATACGGAATTATCGCCAAACCACGTCGTAACAGTCTTTGCTTTATGGCTCGGTGCATTATCCTGCTCGTACCAACAACGCTCGTTTGCATAGTATTGCCACTAAGTTGGTAGGGCATAATTATGCAGAATATCGAGGTAGACGTGCTGGTTAACAGGTTTGTCTACTATAACCAATGGGCCGGGACCGTACCACGAAAAACACCGCCACACGAGTACACTGCCAGCTCCAAACCTGACCGAAGGAACAATACACTGTAGTAAATAGCGTTCCCCCGGCTGCCGCCATACCCACACACGGCCATCAAACTGATGGATCGTGTATCTGGATTCATCAGTCCATAGCATAGGACCCGTTTCCATTGATCTACGGTCCACGATAAATGTTCTTTACACCATGCTAAACGACGAGTAGCATTCCGAGTGGAGATAAAAGGCTTATGAGCAGCCCATGGAATAAAGTTCTCTGCGAATGGTACGTGTACATACCGATGTTCCAGTATTTTTATTCACCTGTACACTGAGGTCTTGTGCATTACTCCGTCGATTAACTGTAACGACTCTCCTGAGGCTTCGACGTCCTCTATCACTGATTTTCTTTGGTCTGCCGGTACGTTTTGCTGCTTCAGGCACGCCATGTGTCTTCCACTTATTCAGTACATCCAAAACAGTTGACTTGGGTATGCTTAAACGCCTCTCGGTTTCTCTTACGGACAACCCACTGATATAACACCCAGGAATCTTTCTTTTCTCAAAGTGAGGTCTCTCCCGCTGCAACATCTTCCCTCAACCTCAGAGTGCGATATGATCGCGGGCAGCTGCATGCATTTTTTTTGGTACCGTTTTCAGCTGTACCGCGCATCTTAACAACGCAGCGGATCCGTTCATTTGCTTTTGAAGCGGTGTCTGGTGACTTTTGTCAGTATAGTGTATGTGGAAGGGCACCACGATGGAAGATCTATAGTTGGTATAGTTCTGTGCTACAACCTACTGGAAAATGTAACAGAAATACTTTCATGGCTCATGTTCTGTTCAAGTGCTCATAACAACATATATCAAATTAAAAATGTTGTCAAAATGTTTTTGATTTATCCTTTTACGAATTGTGTTTATGAATTGGTCAAAGAAATTAAGACATTTCGCGATGTGTACGCAAAGAGCATAGCATATATAGTTGGGAATGCTGTATATTTTAGATTGATGGATATTTTTCATTTTAATATGAAGGAACAACATTTGTGAAAGCTATAATATTGGTAACTTTAATGTCTACTATAGTTTTGCATGAAACTGTAGTCCACCTTCTTCTGGACGGTGGCGTTTTGCTTTTCTTGTGACGACGGTTTTTTTTATTTTTACGTTACATGTTGCGCCGGTGGGTATCGGTTTTGATGAGTGCTTTAGAAGCGCTCGAAAGATATGGCGGTGGAGATGAATCATTCATGAGAGCAGGACGGTTTCGAAAATTGTAAGGAGTCTCTAAAGAGGGAAGATCAAATACTGATCTTGGGTTTTCTAACAATTTTGCGTCATCAAAGAGACATTTGTGGTTATTTTCCCGACAGTGAATGGATTATTGAGCTCACATTAAAAAAAAATATGACTGGTGTTCTTTCAGTCTTAAACTTAGGGATATTCGTTTCTAATCAGTGCACAATACGATAGGCCACACTGACACTAGTGATGACAGAGTCCTGTCAGAAATTAGGATTTCTGTCAGGAATCAATAAAAGTCAGGAAAATAAAGAATTTCTGTCAGAAATTAGGTCCTTTTTCGTAGAGCAAGTCATCTCAGTTACGGGAGTAAAAAGCGCATTGTAATTTGACGACCTTGCGATTTTGGATGTTTTGAAGCTAATTCGAAGGACATAAAGGTATACTATCACATTTCGGTGAAAGTTTGTAGAGATAGGGGTCAAGGTGGATTTATGTTCAGGCTTTTGAAATTTTCTGATGGCTGAGTCCGCGACTGCGGGTTTGAAGCATCTGTTGACAGCACCATGTCTGATGCAATCAAGTGATATTTAAAGACCTTATTATGTACAACAGATGTTTAAGGCTCGGTAGACATAAGTAAAAAATCTTTGTACTGGATGGAATGGTTTGATCTTGACTGAGGTGGTAAACTAACAGCAAATGGTTTGAATTAAGCGGTAGTGATGAACAAATTTTCACAATGCGTGATTAGTAGATGATAGGTACGGTTATTTTTCGTTTGGTGACAAGGGTGATCTAATGAACTTACTAATTTAAAGTGAAGTGCACGCTATTTTTGTATGAGAATTTACGAAAGCGTTCTTTCCACTCACACTTTTTCAAGGGGATTACGCGCAGCCGCCACGGTGGCTAAGCTGTCTGAGGGGTTGGCTAATAACAATTCGCCTGAGAAGTGCCCTGGTTCGAGTTCCGGATGAGGCATGAATTGCGTGTTTGTCTGATGGCTCTGGCTCTGTCTCTTCTCTGGAACCAGTGGAACCAAATCAGTAACGGGCGACTGCTTAAATCTCTAAGAGAGCAACTCGGAGTGACAACGAAAAAGGAAAAAATACGGTCACACAAACCAAACATTTTTGCATTAATATCGGGATATGAGATATTTTTTTATTAAAGTTGTAGAGATCATTAACAGCAAAACAACCGGCAGATCACGGTTTCAAGCGTCAGCACGTGTTGCATTGCATTGCTTTATTATACGTCTATTCATCAGTTTTCAGCATTTTATGGTTGAATGAATGCCACACTTACACAAACAAGTCGCATTTAATTTTTGAATCTTTCGTATGATACGGTGGAACCACGGTCGCCTAATTCGCGCCCAAGTGTATTGCTACTTATGTGATCGATTGGACGGCATCTTTCTCCAGATTGTAAATCTGCGATCTGCATCTTCTTCGGCCGTCCTCTACGCTTCTTGTCTGTCACCGCCAATCAGAACTCACCGTTTCTGAACACAACAACTTACTACACGTATTTGCACCTATAGCTCTCTCCCCATTTGTCGAACATATCCATTCTCTTGTTTCTCCTGGGGTTTTCTCGAGATCAAACACTAACAATAGACAGGTACGAATATTCACCTTGTCGTTGCCATGTCCTAGTTCAAGTTATTTAACTGTGGGTTGTCCACAGACATGTGTCTTTCGATGCGGTGTTGACACTTTACACCCACAGATTGAAATTTTGAAAAAAAAAATCCAACCGTTTCGCTTTTACAGTTCACTGCGCGGAGTCCGGAAACTTATGCATAGATTTAATAAAATCAATCTCCGACGTACTTCAGCGGTGAAGCACGTGTCAGAACGATAAATCCGCAGCGATATATTGCGTCGGTGTAGGTTAATCGGTTAGAGCAACTCACTCCAGAGCGAGGAGACGCGGGCTCGTCTCCGTCATCGACAAATTTATCTTTTCACAAATCAACCTAAGCTGTTCTCTGAGGTTCACAGGTCAGCTACGCAGAGAAAGAAAATCCGCTAGATAAATCAAACAGAAGTCATCGCTCTTTTCTACGTTTGTAAGTAAGTCACAGAAAAATTCTCATCAGCCGCCACCGGGAATCGGACCCAGGGTCTTCCAGTTACGCGCCGGACATGCTACCACTGCACCACAGCGGCCCCGAATTCTCCAGACTCACATACGACTAACTGCCAAACACATGGCAGGTTGCTTCTCGGAGCCCCGCACAATGCTGAGGATTCACTAAACATAGGAAGCAGTAACTGAACAAATAACTACGAGGCGAATGAACAATTAATACGTATTATTCATTCGCCTCCTAGTTATTTGTTGAGTATCTGCTTTTTATCTTTGGTGACTCCCCAGCATTGTGCGGAGCACCAAGAAACAACCTACCATGTGTTTGGCAGTTAGTCGTATGTGAGTCTGGTGAATTCGGGGCCTCTGTGGTGCAGTGGTAGCATGTCCGGCGCGTAACTGCGAGACCCTGGGTTCGATTCCCGGTGGCGGCCGATGAGAATTTTTCCGTGACTCACTTATAAACGTGGAAAGAGCGATTACTTCTGTTTGATGCCCCTAATCCCCGTCAGTAGTGTGACAACATTTGCCTCACGTTACACATGTGCAACACATCTTCATTCCTCACATGATCAGAGAGTATCTTGCCATAACACCTCCCCCCCCCACCGTAAGTAACGCAATAAATTAAATAAAACTGCAAAGAAAGCCAAATTTAAGGGAACAGCTATTCCTTATCGAAACGTATGAGCTCCATTTGGAGCCCGGAAATAAACAAGCATATACGCTAATCAGATGAATTCTCTACTTAAATAAACAAGCACGCACGTTAATCAGATGAATTCTCCGTATTAGCACAAAATGGAGAAGTAAAGAATCGAAGCGTATTTCTTTACCACAGTCCGTACAGATCGATATATTTGACCGAACACTTTCATGTGAAAAGTAAAAATTGGAAATAAAAGGGGTTAGAGAGCGCTGAATCTTTTTCCTGATTCTGCTTGTTCCCAGCGCGTTATTTTTACATCGTCAAATGCTTATATCACCCCGCGAATCCCCACATTTTCTTCAACATACCTTTCCTTTTCTTTTTCTCCTCAAACATATGAATGCATTTTTTTAACGTTTCCCCTCGGTAGCTATTTCATTTTTTCTCCACCCTCCTCTTATCTTTCCCGCATATAATGTTAATGCATTTATAAAGTACGCCGAACGGCAGTGAAAATATGCACAATTAGTCGTGATGGCATGCAAATGCAGGGAGAAAAAAAAAGAAAAAAAGAGGGTGAGTGCGAGTACTCGTAGTTTTCTGTTGAAAAAAAATGCAATTAATAATTTAGGCTTAATTTCGTGGCAAAAAAAGCTCGGCACGAGGAATGTCCGACTCTGTAACTGCATAGAGGGTCGGTGGGGATCAAGGAAAAAAATGATAAAATACGGGGGAAAAAAACAGAACAGTTTCAAACTCAATGAATGTGAAGAAGCAAAAATAAATTAAATTATGTACATTAATGTAACCGTAGTGAGATTTTTTTCATTGTTTTTACTTTATAAAAAGTAGTGATTTTAAAACGAGGTGGTGCTGGGGTTTTTTGTTTTGTTTTTTATTTGCAAAAGAAATTCGTGAGTGTAAATGAATACTAAGTCTGGAAAACTCACTTCACAGGAGCAGGAAACCTAAACCACGGAATTTCTTTTATTTATTCTTTTCTTATTAACATATTTTTAAGAAGCTGGTAAATCTAAAATCTCGTTTTCGGTTTCATCAGTGAAATCCACTCAAAATAAAAAAAAAAAAAGCAAACCGAAGAACTTTAGTATATGATTATCATACTGGACATGAGGTTGGATAGTAATAAACTTAATAGTTAGTAATTAATTTGTTAATTTATTTCAATTCGCAATTAGCCAAGCCTTAGCGCATTTAAGTTTTGGAAACTCAAGTAACTCTATCATGTGTGGCGGTTGAGAAATGGGTGCTCAGAACCCATTCGATCATTTCTAAAAATGCGATATGTTAAGGAAAGTGTACTTAAAAACGACCAAATTTAATGTTCGTTATTTATCAGTTTTATCGGACTGCAAAAGTGTTTTGCTGTTATTGGGGCTCATTACGTTCGTGTCAAATCAAAAAATGGAATTTCAGAGTGCCGAATTAGCGGTCTGTAAAAAATCATTGAAAAAATTGTCTAAAACAAAAATGAATTGTAACTTATTATTCAGTACAAAGAACATTGTGTTTGATATTTGTACCAAATAACAAAACAACCAGTTTAAAATATCTCGTTGAGTACTTAATTTTTTTATGTATAATAATAGAAAAAAAGAAAAATACATTCCTTCGTGTTTGAACGTCAGCTTCCTCACAAACAGTGTGCCACTTTTGAATTGCATGTGCCTTTTCCTCAGCTGAGAGTTTGTTGTATAATGTCTCTCGAAGTTATGCTTGTTGTCAGAGGAAACAACGTGTAACGCTACCGTTTCTGAGTACGGTAGCGTTACACGTTCTTCCTCTGACAACCGTCCGAGTAAGAACACACCTTTTACTGTCTCTCGCAGTTACTCTGGGAAAGCTTCATCTCAGAGAGGCGCCCGCATCTCTGTCACGTCTACTGTGAAATGATGCAAGGTCTTATTTTTATACTCTACATTTATAACTTATAGAAAAAAATTGAACAAAGAACAATTCCCGTTGGAGTAAAGAAAAAAGAGATCAAAGAAAATTTTAAAAATGTCGATTCTGGAAAAATGCCGAGGTGATCCTGCAAAGACAATGAACTTATTTAGCAATTTCTACAATCTTAAAGATCTCTTCGGAACTGAAATACAAGATAACAGATAAATCTTCAGGACTTTATAGAAAACAAAATTCTTAGTTATACGACGATATCGACAAAGCCATTTTCTTTAGGTTTCAATACCTTCGTATAAAAGAAGAAAGAAAGGAAAGAAACGTTAGCTGCCCAATAATACGTAGGAAGAAATTACATTTTGCTACATTTCTTCCTCACAATGATTTTTATACAAATAATATAATGCACCAACAGTTATATGTATAGAAATTTTGTAATTTCAGCACAACGAAAGAAATTTGGCAGTCACTTGAATTTTTTTATAACAGGATTTGACGTGTATTAATTTTATTTAAAAACATATGTACGGAATTACTTTGCTCGTGAATTTACTTTGTCAAAATGCATTCACTTTTGAGGAAAACATTTTTACACTTTTATTCAAACTTACGAAAATAATATTTCCGAAGAATGTAACGCTACGTCTAAAAACAATGTGTAATAATTTTGCTTTGATGTAACTGAACAAATTTTCGTGCATTTACCGAATGTCAGTGAATTTAACTGGTTTTTATTGCCTTTATTTTATTTCATGAATTGTGACTTGAAGATATTAGTGGCATCCCAAATAAATCCAACATGTGAATTAAAATAACATGATTTCCAGAATTTAAGCTTGATGAGGCATTATTATATTTTACAAACCAGTTTTTATTAGAAATCGTTTGTTTACAAATTCTACCTGAGTTAATTTTTGCATCATTCTGAGAAGAATTACTACAATATTAATTCCACGTTTCATTTTAAAGCTAAATGACCTTTACGCCACAATCACGAAAGGAAAAAAACTTGGCCGCAATTTCGTTGACCCAGTGGTTTGTCCACCGAACATGGGGCCGTAGGTTCCGCGGTTTGTACTCCGTTGTTGCTGAACAACCGCGGTAGTTCGAAATCCGCTGTAACACTCTAACGACGAGAACCCTAAAATCTTTTGTCGCCGAGAATACAATAACGGCCGAAACTGCCAGTCACAACATTTCGAATTTGTGCTTCTCCACCTCTCACTCTTTTTGCATGTTAACAAAAGAAAGATTAGTGCCTAGCCACCACACGTAACTTCCAATCTGTAAACTTAATATGTATTGACCTTCAGAGGTTTTATGGGCGCAATCATGTCATGCGAGTGATAGATATCACCGTCGAAAAAATCAACTCCTGGTTCACTTATTTGTTTAGTGACAATGTGACTGAGGATGACTTCTGTTAATTCCGCAAAGGCCGTACAAATCCGATAAATACGTGGGGGTTGAAAATTCTACTAGCTCTAGACGGACGATTCGGACTGCCGTGGTCGTCTGCATGTAATAGTTTTTGGCGGTATGATCGTTAAAGGATTAAGGCTTTCGTCACAAGTTGAAAAATCCCATTTTGATCAAGTCTAACCAACTTTATATACACTGAAGTGCCAGAAAAACTGGTACAATAGTCATCCTCCACGGGAGCGCAGGACTGCAGAAATACGACGAGACATGGACTCCACTCGCTTCTCGAAATATGCTGTAGGCAACGCACATCATACTTCCTGCAGAGCGTTCCACAATTCGGGCGTATTGCGAGGTCTCGGATTCCTGTGTTCGATAGCGCGTTGCATGGCATCTCAAATGTGTTCTATCACGTTCAGATCTGGGGACTTGGGTGGGAATAGCAACACCCCAAACTCAGATGAATGCTCCTCTAACCATAATGTGGCGTCCGGACACTTGTGTGGAGGTGCATTGTCTGTTGGAACAGGCCCAACCCATCAGCATGAATGCAGGACATGAATGGTTGTACCTCGTCAAAAATGATACGCACATAGCGTTGGCCGATCACAGACGTTTGTAGACGTACCAGGGGTCCCAGTGAAGTCCAGCTAAACACACCCCATACCATTACGGACCTCCCACCAGCCAGTACAGTTCCTTGTTAACAGGCGGGATCCATGGCTTTATGGGGTTAGCGCCACAAACGAATCGTTCCATCTGCCCGATACAGTTGAAAACGTGACTCGTCAGACCAGGCTACTTGTTTCCAGTCATGAAGTGTCAAGTGGCGGTGTTGCCGTGCCCAAGCGAGGCGCATAGCTCTGTGTCGTGCACCCATCAAGGGGACTCGAGTTGGGCGTCGGCTCCCAAAGCCCATATCGTGCAGGGTGCTTTGCACAGTCCGGACGCTGATGCTCGTTGAGGCTCCAGCATTGAATTCCGATGATACCTGCGAGAGTGTTGCACGCCTGTCGCGTGGAACGATTCTTGACAGCCGACGATGGTCACGTTCACCCAATGTCTTTTAACGGCCACACTGGTATCGTAGGTTGGAGGTTTTGTCGGAATTCTCGTAGTCACGGTACACCCTTGCAATGGTCGTCCGTGAAAATCCGAACTTCGTTTCTACCTCCGAAATACTATGGCCCATCTCACGAGCGCCATCTAAGTTATGACACCGCGTTGAAAATCGCTTAAATCGTTATTGCCTGTCATTCTCATGGCGAAAACAGCTCTGACAGCTGGCAAGGATGGCTATTGCTTTATATACGCAATGGCGGACGCAATCGAGTACGTGCATAGGTGACGTTGCTATGTATTTTGCATAAGCTCGTCTGTACCAGTTTTTCTGGCACTTCAGTATATTGGGGTTTAACGACCACCTTGAGCAATTAAATGAGCTATAAGCAGCAGTCTTCCGTCCTTAATTGAGGGCCACTGGTTCCAGGGAAGGGAGAAAGCCAGTGCCGTAAGGCAAACACAACATCCATGCCTCATCGGAATTCCATCTCGGACGAAAGGTCAGAAGCCAGTGCTTAGACCACTGCGCCACCGGGGCTGCTCTACCCATCTTAGTCTTCTCTCTGATCCATTTAGTATATTCAGTAACATAAGTTCCTCTCTGTCAAAGCTTAAGAACCAACTACAACTCACAATCACGATACACTTTCCATGTATTACGGGCAATGAAAATACATTCTTACCTCCAGAAGTGTTTTGCGCAGAGGAAGTTTTTGCTATCCATACCACGTCTTTAGGATGGTATTTCCCACACTATGAACTGATATGTTTTGATACCTTCTAATGTAATCATATTAATTAACATCATGAACCAGTTACGGTAATTAGGTAAGCAAAGCATTCAAATTTCAGCTTAGCGATTCAGAAGGAACTATAACGAAGTATAATTTCTCCGTCACTTTTGGTCTACGCCGGGATTTGAACCCGAGGCCGCTTATTCCGGAACAAGTCGCTCTACCAACTGAGCTACGCAGACGATTATTCTGATTCCTATCTGCCTTTATGTCGTGTGCATCCTTCTGGCAGGTACGTCACATCTCCCCCCCTCCCCCCGAAAGAGGGCCGGGGGCATGGACCACGGGTCAGCCGTGACCATGAATCGTTGCAGGCAGCCATCCACTGTAGAACGTGCACTTGAGAACTCCAAGTCAATCTGCTATGTGGAATGCAACATCACACATTTTTATTTTTCGAAGCGCTGGAGAAGGAATTCTCTGATTTTTCCTGTCTCGCGGTGTGGAAATAACATCACACCAATGCGAGATTTTGAACGGTCGGGTCATCCGGATAGTTCGGGCGCCATTATAACGAAGTATAATTTCTCCGTCATTTTTGGTCTACGCCGGGATTCGAACCCGAGGCCGCTTATTCCGGAACAAGTCGCTCTACCAACTGAGCTACGCAGACGATTATTCTGATTCCTATCTGCCTTTATGTCGTGTGCGTCCTTCTGGCAGGTACGTCACAGAACTTCCTTTCACATACAGACGTACGTCACTCCCAAGCAACCGAGGAACCATGTTTCATCTGCAAACCCTCGAACGTGACTCACTTTAGTCTTAAGGTAGAGAAGTGAGCACACAGCGTTCAGGTAAATAAAACGGTCATTTTACAACGTATTAATGGTAACCAAAGCAAGAGATCTCTGTCGAAGAAAACACTTTCCGCCGCAGATGTAAGAATTAATCCCCACTGTCGTGCGAGACCAGACAATTGAAAGGAATCCCGAACTTTCGTTTACTTAAAAAAGTACTCACCCCGAGAGAGAGAGAGAGAGAGAGAGAGAGAGATGAAAAAAAAGGGACTTAGTTGGTAAGTTTACTTCTAGAGATGCGGGTGGATATAGTTGATTTTCGGAGATGCCAGAAGCGGAATCCAGAAAGAGGACCTCAAGATTCGTGCGAAAATATTAGGTGGACGCGGACGGGATTGTTAAAGACATAACAGAAATTTTGAATACTGTCTTTTCCCGCTGGAAGTATTCTCCACTACTACAAATACCAAATGTTTTATGTGTTATACTAACTGTTCGATTTCCCCCCTGATCCCTGTAACCTGCAACCTTGTAGTGATAACAGAGTGAACTTGGAGAAAATCTATGCCAAAACATTTACGCCTTACGCCAGCAGAACCTGTTTCCTGTTTCAGTAGTACTATTTGCTGTTGCCCTGTTAGTCTTAGGCTCTAAAGCTAACTTTCCATACGTATAATATTTTTTCATTACAGTACGGACTCAAGTAACAGAAATTACCTTTACCTTTCTTCTTCTTCTGCAGTACATTTAAAAACTTCCACTCCTGTGTGACAACTTCAAAAGGATCATACTAATTTGCTTTTTCGCTAGAACTTATCCACCGACCACAGCGTACGTACGCTGTTGCATCTTTTAAGGTCACTTCACGATACGAAGCACTTTCGCCCAAAATAAGGACAGTATGTATCTTACTGCCATGGTCATCGCCTGTAATGAAAATTAATTTTTCATCCGCACACTACCCACGATATTTATGTCAATTTCTAACTACAAAGGTTTTAACACTAGAGGCCTGCTGCCTAACAGAGAAGTTGGGAGAAGCAGCCAATGATTGAGGACGGTCAAAGGATATAAAAGGGGCCAAAAAAAAGATATACACTGTATTGATCACCGGACACCTAGAAGAGAAACTACATAACATTTATTGACATATATCAGTACGGTGTCGGCCCACATTTGGCCTTAATGCATGCACTGACCCTTTGATACATGCTTTCGACAAGATTTTGGAACACAGCGATAGGTATGCGCTTCCATTCAGTACATAATGCTGCCGCTAACTGTTGCTTAGTAGTAGGCCTTGGTCCCAAACCTCTTATGCGGCGTTCTAATTCATCCCATAGGTGCTCTATGGGATTAAGATCAGGGCTCTGTGCTGGCCAGTCCACACACGATACGGAATGATCGTCAAACCACGCCGTAACAGTCCTTGCTTTATAGCTCGGTGCATTATCCTGCTGGCACCAACAAGGCTCGGTTCCATAGTATTGCCACAGAGTTGGTAAGGCATAATTGTCCAGAATATCGAGGTAGATGTGCCGGTTAACAGGTTTGTCCACGATAATGAATGGGCCTGGACCATACCACGAAAAACACCTCCACACGAGTACACTGCCAGCTCCAAACTTGACCGTAGGAACAGTACACTGTGGTAAATAGTGGTCCCCGGCTGCCGCCACACCCACACACGACCATCAGACTGATGGATCGTTTATCTGTATTCATCAGTCCATAGGACCCGTTTCCGTTGATCAACGGTCCACGATAAATGTTCTTTACACCATGCTAAACGACGAGTAGCATTCCGAGTGGAGAAGAAAGGCTTATGAGCAGCCGCACTACCACTGTAACCCATGGAATGAAGTTCTCTGCGAATGGTATGTGTACATACCGAGGTCCCAGCATTTTTACTCAACTGTACACTGAGGTTTTGCGCAGTTCTCCGTCGATTAGCTGTAACGACTTTCCTGAGGCTTCGACGTCCTCTATCACTGATTTCTTTGGTCTGCCGGTACGTTTTGCTGCTTCAGGCAGGCCATGTGTCTTCCACTTATTCAGTACATCCAAAACAGTTGACTTTAGTATGTTTAAACAGCACTCGGTTTCTCTTATGGACAACCCACTAATATAACACCCAACAAATATTTCCTTTCTCAAAGTCAATTCTCTCCCTCCGCGACATTTTCACTTAACCTCACAGTGCGATATGATCGCGGGCAGCTGCAGGCATTTTTTTTACCGTTTTCAGCTGTACCGCGCATCTTAACAACGCAGCGGATCCGTTCATTTGCTTTCAAAGCGGTGTCCTGTGACTTTTGTCAATATAATGTATAAGAGATAGGCCACTGGATTTGCAGTGTGAGTCGCTAGAACAGGCAAAACGAAACTCTGGTCGGGCGGCGCCCGGCCTGGCCCTCCCCTGGCTGCGGCCCTCTAACGGTAACATACACTCAATTGCCAAAACATTAGAGACACCTATACTTCATAGCGTGTTGGTCCTCGCGCGAATAACAGACTATACATGCCGGGGCATCGACCCCTCCAGATTCCGGGGAGTTTCCGGAGGTAATGCCACCATGCCTGTTGCAGCATTGTTCACAATTTCATCCGAGGCGTCGGTCCGGGATCTGATATTCTGTTCCATGGCATCCCAGAGGATTTCCACGGGGTTTAAATCGGCGAAACTTGGGGACTAATAGATGGTTCCAAAGTCAGATGAGTGTTCCTTGAGCCATACCTGGGTGGTTGCGACCCGGTGGGGCGTCGCATTGTCCTGCCGGAAGAAACCATCGGCCGCAGGATGAGCGATTGCCATGAAAGCGTGTAGGCGATCAGCCAGCACATGCTGGTAGCGCACGGCGATTCAGTATCTCTCCAGAAACACTAAGAGACGTAATATGTTCCATGAGAAGGCTCTCCAAACCATCACGAACCCACTACCGCCTTGAACAGAGCCGTCCTAGCCCGACGGAGCAATGACCTCATGCTGTCGACGCTACATCCGCACCCTTCCACTTGCTTCGTTCATTAAGACCACACGACGCGGCGTCACTCTGCATAGGTTCTGTTGTGATGATTTTCGGCATCAGACGATGCATAATGTCCGATGACGAGCACATAACAGTGACACACGAGTAGGGCGTCGACTCCCATTGCTCATAGTGTGCAGTATGCCCCGTGGCGTTCGCTCGCTGACGCTTCGTGGGCCTCCGACATTTAACCTGGATGTGACTTACACCGCCTTTGTCAAGTGGTTGGGCCGCCCCGGTGGCGCAGTGGTCTAAGGCGCTGGCCTCTGATCATTCGTCCGTAAGGGGTCCGGGTTCGAATCCCGGGCAGGCATGGATGTTGTGTTTGTCTTACGGCACTGGCTCTCTCCCTTCCCTGGATCCAGTGACCCTAAATTAGGGACGGGCGACTGCTTATAGCCCATTGAGTTGCTCACGGTGGTCGTTAAACCTCCAATCAAAAAAAAAAAAAAAAAGTGGTTGGTCCGCACGAGTCTGAATAATCTACGCCTACCCAGATCATCAATAGCGTGTGGTAAGCCACGGCTTGCACTCTAGGCCCCGGTACGTCCGTCGATGGTATGCTGGTGGTAGACCCTTATTACGGTTGTCCTCGGAAACACTAGGGTTCTTACCACTTCGGCGATAGAAAGACCCATCTGTCTTGCGGCGACAATGCGCCCACTATCAAAGTTGCTCAGAACACCACGTTTACCCATGTTTTTCGATTGCGATACACTATCGCAGTGCTGTCTTGTTTTCTATCGCCTGCATTCGGTTTGGGTTCTTCCACTCTGCGCGTGGGATTCCCATGTCAACTGCTCATCACCCCTATCTTTAATGTTTTGCCTACTAATTGTATTGCCATGCGTAATAAAGTTACATCCAATTATGTTAAACCACATCCTAACATTCATTTACTCCTGTTTACAGATTGATATAAAAAAAAGCTGTGGATAGAGAGACAAAAACAATAGTGTACGTTAGCCAGTTCTTTTTAGTTTTACTTGAATAATTTTTATTCTGCACTCCGAGAAAGTGCCAGTTGACCTCGGCCCTGAACTGGCATACGCACACCAACTTGACGCCTTCGTCCGATGTAAAGAAGAAAAACTACGGCATGCAATTTGTTGAAGATGATACATTCTAATTTCCTTAGTAAAAGTAATAAAAGTCTACTCAATAAAAAAACTGGCATCTGTGGAATCAGAAAACATTTTTTTATTATTTTGGTGTTTAAATAAATGCATTGAATTCACACAAATACGTTGAAAAAAATGGTTACCACGCTTCGTGGCTGAACGAGTTCGATGCATATCACCACGGAACAATTTTATGCATGTCCGGACTGAAACCGACCACATTTAATCAGTTATGAATAAGATTCAGTGTTTCGTGATGCAGTTTCATGTGCACTGCTGGAAAATTATTCACCGATACCACACAGACTCTCTCTAGCTCATACGTATGGTACAGAAAGATAACGAAAACTCATATCTTGTCTATGAAAAAGCAGGACGGAAACATAACAAGAAGAAAATGAAGTCCACTCCATGATGGCTACCGAACATCGGCTGATGCGCATGCGCGGAGACAAACGACCATGTGTTGCCAGGCAACGCACATCAACCGGCGCTGATAATGAGCCCGTGTAGATTGCAAGATAGACAGGAACTATAAATCATGGCGGTCGCGCCGTTGCCTCCTATTTACGGCAGCAAGGCGGATTGTTGTCCAACAGCACTTGGCCGCCCATCACCCCTTTGGGAGTGCGATTCCCCCGTTCGTCATGTCTTACGCCTGCCCTCTTGTGTTCCCTGACAGACAGATCTATCTTTTCTGTCTGACTATAAATACCTGGATGGCCTTCAGTATCCTCTCCCACTCGCATCTTCCCATCTCATCGCCCCCCCCTTTCTCCCCATCCCCACCTAGATTCCTTCTTATAGATCTTTGCTAGTCAGAGTTACCCTTTTTTGCTGCGCTTTTGCAGACGTATTTCGTAAGGTGGTTTGATGGGAAGGCGAAAGAATGAGAAAGTACGAGATTTGGGTGGGGAGGGGGGTGTCGCTGGTTTTGACGGTATAGTGGGATAAATGACACGTGAGTTAATTTCCGGTTGGGCGGGCAACTAAAACAAAAGGATGCATTTTGTGATACGTAAAGATGATTCCGCACACGAAAAAATCTGGCAGTTGAATCTTTGATTTAAGACGCGTGATTTCTTTCGAGATGCTTTTTTTTTTAAACCGAACTTTCAAGTAGCTTCTTCAAAATGATAAGACAAGAAGCATGCGCGATTTCTTTTCTCTTATAACTGAGCTATGGTCCAGGAGTGCTGTATAAATTCAGTGTGCTTCAGTTTTGTGAGTGCGCTGGCTAGCAAGTACTAGGGTGATTTAAAAGTCATTGCCGTTTTCTGACATTTGATGAAAACGTGTATAAATACATAAACGTAAAAGTTTCTTCTTCTTCTTCTTCAATGACTCGGCATCCCCGTGTGGGCCCTGGCCTGCTCAAGGAGTTTTTTTCCCATTCTGTCCTTTTTTTTTTTTTTTTTTTTGGCGATCGTCTTCGAAGTTTCGGCTTTCAAAAGTGTGAAGTCTCTATCAGCGCTGCCAATCCTCCGTAGCTTGGGCCTTCCTTCCTCGAGATCGAGTTACTGTTGGTTTGTAAACTTTTTTTAATTTCTTTCATCACCCATTTTCACTATATGGCCCGCCCATTTATTCGTTGAATTTTAATAAACTTCACAATATCTATATCTTGGTAGGCATGATATAGTTCAATGTTTGACCTTCTTCGCCATAAGCTGTCTGTACATCACCAAAGATACTTCTTAAAAATTTTCTTTCAAAAATTCCAAGGGTCTCTTCATCCCTAACAGGCATTATCCATGTTTCGGATGCATATGTAAGTATAGGGCCTCATCAGAGTCTTATAGAGTAATAATTTATTCTAATCAGGTTTGATTTTATATATATATTTTTAAGCCATTGAAGCTATGGCTAGCAGCAATGGTCTTTTTTTTATTTCTCTTCCTGTATCATTCTTGGTATTTACGCCCGACCCCAAGTAAGTAAAGCTAGTCACTTTTTCATAGTCAGATTCAATTTCTGAAGAATTTATGGAATTTTTTTCTGCGTAAACGTAAAAGTTTAATCTTAAAAAAAAAAGACCGTCGCGCTCGATGATCTTATAGTATTGTGTTGCCATGTCTCGAATCCCGCTGCGAAAAAATTTGTTTGGTTTCGAGGCGAAAAAGTCTTGGACCCAAGTTCAGCATTATGTATGTTTTGGAAGTGTTTCCTACGTAGCAAATGTACCCTGGACTGGAATAAGTAGTTCTCCGAAGGCGCAAGATCCGGGCTATAAGCAGGATAGCTCAAAACCCTACAGTTTCTGTATTTTTATCTTGGTGGGCCAAGCACGATGAGCAGGAGCATTATCTGTTGGAGATAACTTGTTTACGGCTCACTAGGGCAGGGTACTTTCGGCTTGAAGCAGAATATATTCGCTCCAGCTGGGTACAGTACAGCTGTGCATTAATACCTCGTTCATCTTGAACCAATTCCTAATGAATGGGTCCACCATACGCACACCATAACTTTATGCTTAAAACTTCCCCCTGTTGGTAACTGGTCCTGGTGGGTTTTTGGAATCCTGCCACTGTTTTCTCATGTCAGGATTCCAGAAAAATATCCAATTTTCTTTACATTCCACAATTCGCCTAAAGAAACGATCGTCGTGGGTATTTTTCAGCAATTGGCGACACGCATGCACACGTCGCGTGCTGAGCTTGAGCAGCACTCAGTTCATGGGGTACTTGTCGACAGCTTCTGTGCGCCTTGCCGAGCATGTGCAGTTCGCGAATAATTATTGTGTTCTGAGATATTCCCAGCTCATTTGACAGTTGTCCTTCCAGTGCTTGTGGACGGATTTGACCCTACGGCTTGGCGTACAGCTTCAGAATTCACCGTGGAAGGTCATCTAGCACGTACTTTGTCTTCAAGTCTGCAGTCCCAATTTTTAAATTGTTGAAACCAAAATCTTGCCGTTCTTTCAGACACTGCTCCTTCACCTCCCACAGTTCAAATTTCCCTCGGTCAACTTTTTTCTTTAAAGAAAAACTGTAACAGCACTCGAATTGTGTATTTCTTGTCCATAGCTTTTGACAACAGATAAAGCACGGCAGCGTGTGCTTCTATTTATAAAAACTAGACGATACCGGTTTTCCGGTCATGCGTTGTTTTTATCTGTGTAAGGTATGTGTACTGGGTAATTACCTGACGCAGGACGACCCTACAAAACGGTAATGGTTTTTGTATCACCCTGATAAAATCAATAAAAATTAAATCTGGTTTGAGAGTTAAACGTATTTTTAGGAAGGTTAAGCCAAGTCCCTGGAAGAAGCGATAACTTTTACGGAGATCTCTCTCGGACAACTAAAGAAAAGAGTAAATTGCTTTCTCTATATTTTGCTATCACGATATAACTTCACCTCTTCCCGAATGGTATCTACACTCAGTTTTTATTTACCGTTTACGCAGCCGATGTACCTGAATGAACCAAATGATACTCAAAATATTCTGCGCTCCACAAGCCGAAATGTTCATATAACGGCCGTGTTTTACGAAAGCTACAGTAAAATAATTCCTTTCTCCTTCTCATAACAGCAACACCGACCATAAACTTGTCACGGTGATAAGAGCTCCCTTATAGTCCTTTATTCTCTGCTCCATGACCCAAAGCGTGATAAGGAAGGGCTAGTCGTCCTGACACGGACATCATGCCACTGGATAGAAACAAGTGATTAGAACATCTTCTCGCTCCTGTCTTAGGTTCGTCGCCATTGTCATTGCCCTTTTAGCAGGTAATTAGTCAGAAAACTATAGTTTCCTATCACCCCCGAAATGACCAATTTGAATAACAAAGCTAATGCTTTCTGCTGATCAGGTACACTCGTTCCAGCTATGTTTGGCCCACTTCTTTGACAGCGAATATATTCTTTCGAGGTGATTTCAGCCCATTTTGCTAACACCGAGTTCATTCATTCTAGCTGGTTAAAGGGTTAATGAGAATTATTCATGCAAATAATTGCCTGTAGTATTAATGTGGGGTTGCATAAACCATACGATACCACTGACCCCCTAGAATAACTATAAATTTAAGCACTCGCTTTTGCTAAAGACCCTGTTTTCACCAGGAATTGAGGAAACTATGAATAAAGCATATTAATGATATCATATTAAACGCAACATATTTATAAAGAAAAAAAGTAAAGTAAAATAAAAAGAGAGAGAGAGAGAGAGAGAGACCAAAATTTACGAAATCTAAGACAGTTTCACAGAAGAAACAAGAAGCCATTTGTGTATCATTCAGTTCGAAGGATAACCCTGTTTCACACTGACTTTTAACATCTAAGATGTCAATAGGAAACGAGTTTCGCTGAGGACATAATTCTTCACTCATATATAGAAGGCAATACAGATATTACATTATTAGCACAAACATGCCCATTTTCACTGTTTCCCACGTAGCCTCCTCTTCAAAAAAGGAAAATTATATCCCCTTGGAGCGGGAATCGAACCCTCATCTCTTGATTTCCGTTCGAGCATGCTACCGTTGAATCGGGAGATGCGGTGTAATTTTAAAATTGTCTGAAGAGACACATGGGAAACAGTGAAAATATGACACGTTTGTGTCAATAATGACAACTGATTGTTAATCCTGGCCTTCGAGCTTGAGATTCACATTTCATGCTGTACTTTTAAGTGTGATCGATTTTTTTATCAACGACAGAGTCCCAAGCCGGTACTTACATGAGTGTAACATTCCAAAGGAAAAAAAAAGTGTTTTCTTCTATCGATTTGCTTCTCAATTTGTAAAACATTCCGCACTTCAGGAAGAGATAGCTTTGGGAACTGAGGTTTCGAAGACGTATCAGAAAAGACATCAATAAGTTACACTTAGCGTTGCTGATCCGGCTTTTCAGTTATATGGTGGTTCCCTAATATCGCACATCCTTCAATGTTTTTCTAATATTCATGTATATACACAATCGAGTCACATTATTGTGGCCACCTCCTACTCTTCACGTCAACAGCGCGTAGCCAATGAAAGAAGGCACGTGCCGTGAGCTGGCTTGGAGGGTATATGAGACGTGCTGTAGGCAATCTGAACTCGTATCACTTGTTCTTGTCATAGATAAAAGCAGCGATTTATCAGATTTGCAAAAAGCAATGATTATCGGCTTTTGGGCCGAGGGTGGCAGCATTTCTGAAACAGCGTTGTCTGTGAACTGTTCGCGTGCTGCTGTGGTTAAAGTGTATCGTGATTGGAGAAATAACACCATTGCTAACAAGCGACGTGGAAATTGTGGAGCACCACGCGCCATTGATGTGATAGGTGAACGTCGGCTTCGAAGGTGCGTGAGGGCCGATCGACACGCTACAGTGGAGCAATTCACTGGCCGAATGAACCAGGGGTCTACAGGAAGTGTGTCTAAAACGACAGTTCAGCGAACCCTGCTGCGTATGGAGCTCCGATGCAGACGCATGGTCACTGCACCTATGCTAACGAAAGTGCATGGGCAGAAAAGGCTTACATTTGCACAGCAGTATCGGAATTGAACCTGCGCTGATTGGCAAAAGATTACCTTCTCCGATTAGCCACGTTTTTTGCTTCATTGAACGGATGGACGTTGCCGTATAAGGCGAGAAACATCGGAGAACAAACACTCTTCAACCAATGCTGGAAGAACACAGGCTAGTGAAGGCAGCGTTATGGTCTGGGGAATGTTTTCGTGACATTCTCTGAGTCCACTCGTACCGTGGAAGACACTATTGATCGAATTCGTTATGATTCCATCCTTGCAGACCACGTACACCCATACAAACTGATTGTCTTCCATGGGGCAGATGGGATCTTCCAGAACGACAACGCGACGTGTCACACAGTTAGAAATGTCCGAGAGTCTTTGGAAGAGCACGATGAAGATTTCAAAGTACTTCCCTGGCCCCCTCATTTCCCAGACTTAAACCCGATTGAGCATCTGTGGAACCACTTCGATCGTGTTGTTCGCTCTATGGATCCTCCACCACGCACCCTCCAATAGCTTTCAGATGCACTATAGCCAGCATGGTTCCATATACTTATGAACATCTTCCAGCGCCTTATTGAGTCACTTCCAGTCCGTCTAGCTGCTGTCCGCGATGCACACGGCTGTTACTCAGGATATTAGCTGGTGGTCAAAATAATGTCACTCGACCGTGTATATATATATAGTGTTTTATGGCACAATTCAGTGGATAAAAGTTATTTGAGTTATACATTTTTATAGCGCTATTAATGCATAATTAAAATAATATTCGTGAGATGACAACATTCAAAGGAACTTTTTCTAATGAAGTTACTCACGTCCTTTTGCACGTGAGGTTCACGGTAAGAAAATACCACTATGGCGCATAATTCTGGTATTTATTTCTGCCCATGTGTTAAATCCTTGAAGTCGTAGTGTTTAGTGAAGTCCTTTTCGGTAAGGAATTCCTGTTTCGTGATATAATAAACGTAATGAGCTGGTAGAAAGTGCTGTGCGATTTAGCAGTAGAAAAATTCTTTGTGTGTTTGATTTGTATGCACTGCTGAGTGTCAGATGTGAATAATTTGGATGGAGTAATTTCAGAATTCTTACTGTACCGAAATGTCTTTAGAACCTTTTCGTCTGAATATTTCTTTTATTCAACCGATGAAAATGGTTTAGGTTTGATTTATTGGTCCTCAGGTAAGTAAATTAACACTTTCAAATTACATAGCTCCTGTAATAGCAAAGCAATTATCACAATATATGAGGGATTTTTTTAGTTGTTCACTTCATTATAAATAATACCTTCCCAAAATGTGGGCCGTTTCCGAGCACTATTTAAAGGACGAGTGTCTGTGGAAAATGAAAATGTCTGTGATTCGGAGATCTAAATATTGTTTGTTGTTGTAGCGAGTACTAGACATCTCGCCTTTCAAATGGCCAAAACAGTTGAAATTACAAAGGGTCAGTCCGGTGAATACTATGTATCTGTGTTGTCACTGAAAACTGTGGGCCTCTCATTTGTTGACAGTGCTGTTCACAGGATTCGTTTGGGTGCCCTGTCACGTGATTTCATCTGGCCTACCCCGTAAGGTAATTAAAAAGTTCCAGAGCTTCAGTTATTTTTTTAGATATTTTTACTCGATGATTGCGTGAACGAATCACTAAGTAAGTAATAACTCGCTCTTTTGCAATGGTGCTCTTTATTCTATGCGGTGCACGTGGGGAGGTCACGGATTTACTTGTCCCGATTTCAACCTTACTTCTGTATTAATTACTCTTTTTTATTATTTACACATTTAGCTGTTCCCATTTTTTCTATCGGGCGTTTTTCTCGGTTACCTTGCTGCCAAGTTCCCCTTTTCCCACTCGACATTTAAAATCTTCCTCTTTCCCAGGGAGCCAAAGACTCTCCGCGTCGCACGGAGAACCGCCAAATCTAGCTAGGCATTTCCTGCCTTCTTCGAGCTCCAAATCAAACCTTTTTCTTTTTCCTCTGTTTTATGAGGAAAGCGCGGGCTACTTTCATTTGTCTCACCGCCATCTTTTGGACTATCTGGATTGTTGCTGAATTTTTATGTCCGCCCTGTTTCCTCGGTCACCCTTTCATTAACAACTTATTTCGTACGTGTCCATTGCAATTATTGTACTTTTCTCTCGCGTGTGAGCCATTATACCTTGCACATATTTGTGAAAGAGGTGATGGGTCCTGAGAACTCTAAAAAGGGCAACTCTTCCTACGTGGACCCTGATGCCATAAAATCCTTATACCACTCACTTTGTCTCTCAAATTCATGAACACCCGATGCATTAGACGGCAGTAATAGTGTTTCCTTCGAACATCGGGAATATAGTAGGGAGTTATCATATCCCCTCTCTCGTTAACGATTGGCTGAAATCTGTAAAGAGACCATCTCAATACCTCTCTATAAAACGGACGAAAAAGGGGAATGATTTTAACTTATGAGATGATATTAAAGGTGGTTATTGAAGCTAACTTTTTTGTAACAAATGAGACCATGGTAACAGCAGGAATAATAATTGCAACTGAATAATAATTATAGTTTCATTATTAAGAGTTCCATTTACGAATAATGCTTTCTTAATTCTTAACTCCAATCACCTGGAAACTACCAGTCCTGACTTTAGCTGAAATCAGTTAAAAATATATAAATAAAATTCTTACTTAAAAATTTCCATAATATTTTTACTGGACGAAAATATTTACTTGAAAATAGCTTTCATATTCATGCAGTTCTGCTAATATACATTCCTTAATCTTTACTATTGAAATGAATTTTAAAATGCTTTGTTGTGATCACACTGTAATGCCGTGGTACGAGCGTACTAAATATAACAGGTGTAGCGCTATAATGAACTTGATATTCCAACTACACACCGTTGTTCAAGACCTGCAAAAGGAAATGCCTTGATTCTGCTTTCCTCTCAGAACGTGTTTCAGAGTGGCAGCAGTAGTGTTTATTACGCTTTCCAACCGTAGGTTGAAGAAGCGTATATGCTCCAGCTTTTTCCGTCCGTCTGTCTGTCTGTCGGCACGATAACTCACGTAAAAATGGTTCGATTTCGATAAAATTTTAGTATGTGGTAGGGGACCACCAGGGGACGAACCTTATTGAAAATGGGTTAAGTGGGGTCAAAGGTCACGCCATAAGAGCGGGATCCATACAATTGCCCTTATGCGTCATAACTTGCATAAATATGGTTCGATTTCAATGAAATTTTAGTATGTGGTAAGGGACCACTGGGAACGAACCCTATTGAAAATAAATGAAATGGGGTCAAAGGTCAGGACATAGGAGCGGGATCCATTCCATTGCCTTTATGCATCATAACTTGCGTAAAAATGGTTCGATTTCAATAAAATTTAAGTATGTGGTAAGGAACCACCTGGGAACGAACCCTGTTGAAAATGGGCGAAATGGGGTCAAAGGTCAGGACATAAAAGCGGGATCCATTTCATTGCCTTTATGCGTCATAACATGCGTAAATATGGTTCGATTTCGATGAAATTTTAGTATGTGGTAGGAAACTACCTGGGCACGAACCCTATTGAAAATTGGCAAATTGGGGTCAAAGGTCAGGCAGGGCATAAGAGCGGGATTTATTCCATTGCCCTTATGCATCATAACTTGCGTAAAAATGGTTCGATTTCGATGAAATTTAAGTATTTGGTAGGGAGCCACTGGGGACGAACCCTATTGAAAATGGGCGAAATTGGGTCAAAGGTCAGGACACTGGAGTGGGATCCATTCCATTCCCCTGGCGCATAATAGCATCATATGTAACGTACCAGGAGATGTGACGTACCTGCCAGAAGGACGCACACGACATAAAGGCAGATAGGAATCAGAATAAAACGTCCGCGTAGCTCAATTGGTAGAGCAACTTATTCCGGAATGAGGGGACCCGGGTTCCGAATCCTGGCGCAGATAAAAATGACGGAGAACTTTACTTCGTTATAATGGCGCCCGAACTATCCGGATGACCCGACCGTGCACAATCTCGCAATGGTGTGATGTTATTTCCACACCGCGAGATAGGAAAAATAAGAGTGTCCCTTCTCCAGCACTTCGAAAAAAAAAAATAAATAAATAAATAAATGGGAGATGATGTAACGTACCAGGAGATGTGACGTACCTGCCAGAAGGACGCACACGACATAAAGGCAGATAGGAATCAGAATAAAACGTCCGCGTAGCTCAATTGGTAGAGCAACTTATTCCGGAATGAGGGGACCCGGGTTCGAATATTGGCGCGGATAAAAATGACGGAGAACTTTACTTCGTTATACATAACTTACCTAAAAATGTTTCGATTGCGACAAAACATTATCATGTTGTTTCGGAGTTATAGTGAACCGGTTTTGTTGAATATCAGCGAAATGGGGTCAACGGTCATTGCACAAAAGCAAGGTTTATTCCACAGCCATTATTCTCATAACTTGCGTAAAACTGCTTCTATTGCGACAAAACTTTAGTATGTTATTCTTGAGATATACTGAACCGGTTCTGTTGAATATCATCGAAATGGGGTCAAAGGTCAGGACACAGGAACGAAATTTATTCCACAGCCATTATCCTCATAACTTGAGTAATAATTTCTGGTATGTTGGAAAGCGTATCATAATCAATGTATTGCATGACTTTACTAACTTGTTGTTTGTTTGTTTGTTTTTATTAATCTAAACGTTTTTATTCTAAATGCCTGAGAAAGTGAGTCGTCTTATGCGGCACTTATACTATACACGAGAAGATTATAGTATGCTAATTTTTCATGTGTGGCGAGGGATGTTCGGAAAGGCAAACTGTGAAATCCAAATATTTTCATGTAATAAAATGTTAATGCTTGAGAAGTTCTCGTTTGTTTCAGGAGGTATTCGACTCTTCGGAACAAATACCCACTTACGAGCCGAAGTACAAAGAGTCGGCGAAGTTGCTAAAGAGAAAGAATATCGCATCATCCTCCATCGATCCTGTTTCTTCCTTCACTTCATTCATTCATCCCTCTATCTCCAGCTCTTTGTCATTTTGGTTTTTGTGTTATCCTCCAGAGGGCGCGACCCTGAGTAAGGAGTAGCGCTTCACTCCCGCAGTGTCCATCCTCTGCTCAACGACCACATCCAGAGGCCTCCCTCCTCCTGAACTGTAGCTCTGCAGGTGGTAGCTACTACGGAGAGAAAGATCCTTCTGAACGTTCCATCTTGACGTTTATATCATTCAGCTGACGTGCTGCAGAGGGAAAAAGAGAGAGAGAGAGAGAGAGAGAGAGAGGGAAACACGAAAGAGGAAATCTTTCAGTGTGAAGTTAAAATAAAAGAAATTAATTTTTCAATCTTGTGGCTCGTGGGACTTTTAACGATCCATCAGAAAAATAACTCTCTACTTCTTTGGTTGATTTTTAAGAGTGTAAACTAAAAGGCAACTAACACACGAGATAATGAGGTTTTTGTGAAATTGCAATTTTTGTTAAAGCTGAAAAGAAACTGAGGAAGTTTAGTGGAAAATTCCGATTGAAAAATGTAGTTAAATCATTTCTCTTGTATTTTGAATGAGCATATTGCATTTATAATTTCCGAGATTTAAACTTGAGACACACGTATAAGAGTCCTGGGGATAGGGGCGGATATTGACTAATATTATATTACTGGAATGCAAGATCGGGAAGGGAGATGGGGGAGGGGAAGGCACAGAAACTAATAAAAGTTCGACAGCATTTTAGTTGGGAATCATACTCTCTTCCCTTCCCTTTTTTATATAGTCATCTAATTAATGTTTCTATTATTTTTTCTACTCCGTTTTTGATTTTATATTTGGAGTTCTGCAATGAAATTACAGAAGGAACAACTAAAAAGCTTTTCCATTCTGTCGTTATTTGATGGACTTGACAAAATTCAAAATGATATAAGAAATGCTCAATAGTTCTTGTTAAGTACGTAGCGAGTTATACTTTCGCTTACTATGAGTTTACCGGCTCATAGCCAATTCACAGGCAGCTGCATTAGGGTTTGTTGTTAGTTGTTCAGAAGTTTCTTGCTGTTGGCGTTTCGCATGCGCAAGAGCATCAGTAATATGTCTCGCTTGTGTTTCTTCAAAAGTTTCATTTCGTCTGCGATAACTTCTACCTTCGTTCAAGTTATGCAAACTAACTTTTGCATAACTTGGACGAAGGTAGAGCTAGAAGATTGGTTTGCGCGCCATCGCCGTTGTCGCGACGTTTTCTTTCAGCTTTATCTTCTTCCACTTGGTACTACAAAGACAAAATTTAACGGAACCAATATTTTTTAAATTTCCATCACAGTGAATCAAAACTACGCCTGCAGTTACTTTCTTACAATTTCACTTGTTCCTTTTTTATGAAATAATATAACACTGATTGCTTTTAATGAAATAACTCTGCAATACGAAGAAAATGAAATAAAATACGACATAAAACCTACGCAATAGAACAAACGTCGCAGATTGTTGTTCGAGCACGTACGTGTTGCCGCAGATGAAGTCGTTTGTCTTACTAACTTAATTTTATTTTCCGGTATTTCTCCTTGATTTTATATATCGTGCGATAACGGTGAGCTTACTTCCGATTTTGGCCAGCGGATAAAAGCAGATGGCGCTCCAGGTACTGCATGACGTTAGAGACAGGTTTTATAGCTTCCGGTAAGCAAAGCTTAGTCAGAAGCAAACAGCGGCAATAAAGCTCTTTAAATTGCACTGCAGTTTCGTTGAAATATCCCCAAAATTGTACAACAGCTGAAAGTACACAGTCGAGTAACATTATTGTGACCACCTCCTACTTTTGACGTCAACAGCGCGTAGCCAATGAAAGAAGGCACGTGCCGTGAACTAACTTGGTGGGTGTATAAGGTGTGCTTGTAGGCATTCTGGAAACATGTCACTCGTTGCTATCATGGATAAAAGGAGAGATTTATCAGATTTTCAAATAGGGATGATTATCGGCTTTCGGGCCAAGGGTGGCAGTATTTCTGAAACAGCGCAGTTTGTGAACTATTCGCGTGCTGCTGTGGTTAAAATGTATCGTGATTGGAGAAATAACACCATTGCTAATAAGCGACGTGGAAACTGCGGAGCACCACGTGCCATTGATATGAGAAGTGAACGTCGGATTCGAAGGTGAGTGAGGGTCGATCGACACGCTACAGTGGAGCAACTCACTGGCCGAATGAACCAGGAGGCTACCGGAAGTGTGTCTAAAACGACAGATCAGCAAACCCTGCTGCGTATGGGGCTCCGATTGAGACGGGTGGTCATTGCACCTATGTTAACGAAAGTGCATCGGCAGAAAAGGCTTACATTTGCACTGCAGTATCGGAATTGGACCTCCCTGATTGGCGAAGGATTGCCTTCTCCTATGATTCACATTTTCTGCTTCATCGAACGGATGGACGTTGTCGTATAAGGCGAGAAACACCGGATAACAAACACTCTTCAAGCATTGCTGGAAGAACACAAGCTGGTGGGGGTAGCGTTACGGTCGAAATGTTTTCATGGCAAACATTCGCAGACCATAACGCTGCCCCCACCAGCTTGTGTTCTTCCAGCAATGCTTGAAGAGTGTTTGTTATCCGATGTTTGTCGCCTTATGGTAGGTCCACTCTTTCATGTAGAAGGCACTACGGACCCAATTCGTTATGAATCCATCCTTGCAGATCCCGTACACCCATACATGCTGATTGTCTTCCCTGAGGCAGATGGGATCTTCCAGTACGACAATGCGACGTGTCACACAGCTAGAAATGCCCGAGAGTGGTTAGAAGAGCACGATGAAGACTTCAAAGTACTTCCCTAGTCCCCTAATTCCCCAGACTTAAACCCAATTGAACATCTGTCGGACCACCTGATCGTGTTGTTCGCTCTATGGATCCTCCACCACGCACCCTCCAGCAGCTGTCAGATGCACTGCAGTCAGTATGGCTCCACATAATTGTGAACACCTTCCAGCACCTTATTGGGTCACTCCCAGCCCATCTAGTTACTGTCCACGCTACACACGACGGTTACTCTGGATATTAACTGGTGGTAACAATAATGTGACTTGATCGTGTATTTTATAGTGTGATTTAGAAAAAAACTAACTTTTTTGTTGTGCCTTTTGTAGTTAATGCTTCTGAAATATTGTAGTAAAACCAACTGGCTATTGCAGATGGTTGTTTTATCCCGTCAGCCCGAATTGTTTTAGATTTTTTAACGCACCAGGCCAGATTAGCTTTTCAGGTGTCTTCGTGAGCTCGGTGTGGTTCCTTTACTGGCGATGCGTACATTTCGGCTGGTGTGGTCGGACAGGCGTGCAATGCATGCGTTATCCAGGTCTACAGCGTGCGCTCAGCTTTGACGATTAGCCAGAATTCTGCGCCTACACAACTGGGCAACCGAGGCAGTTCATATGGCATGTCCAAGAAGTTCGCTATTTTCAGCTCACTAACGTATGAGTATCTGGAATCCGAAAAAAAGTGAAAACACCCTGGGACCTTGGGAAGACTTCAAGTACGTCCACGATTTGGTAATCATTGACTTCTTGCAGGTGGCTATAGTTCTTTCCTAGCAGCGTTTCCCGCGCCCAGAGAACAGCAACATGGTTTCACTCGCGCGTACCTCCGAGTGAAACCTTGTTTCCAGGCGGGTTGTCATTTCCCTTGAATCTCTTCTCTAGCATGTTACATTTTTGTCAAACCGCGGTGACAAACAACGTCCCCTAGTCAGGAGTGCGCAATGACGTTGGAAGGCACTCATTCATATGTATCTTATCCACTGCCAAAGGGCATTTGATGATACTTATTGATCAGCCTTAGTAGATAATGCGAGGAGGAAAAAAATTATGTCACGCAATGGAGTTATTCAGGTCGATGTGGAATGCATTTGGCCATGGGGAATGTTACATTTCTTCAGAAACGCGGATTTTAGAATGAAATGGTGTTCGTCTTGAAAAAAATCCATCAAAGAAACCGTGGTAGATGTTAAACTATTTTTGCTCTCTTCAGTTTTCTAAATATAGAATATAATCATTGGTACAGCAGACCTCTTTGCTGCTAACACATTGTCCTTTAAATGATTCATTCGTTACTGTTTGATAATTTCTGCCAGCTGACATAGATATTTCCTCCTCGTTGGCTATGTGAACTGAATTGGGTTTAGGAGCATATTTTCTATTATTTTCATGGTAACGATGTTTATTAGAAATCTTGCAATTCGCATTACGTAAGATTTCGTACGGTCTTTTTTACGTAGGATTTTCTCCTTGCCGAACATTTTATTGAACACAATGACACACAGTGAGGCTACCTCTGAAAATTTTAGACGCGGAAAAGCCTTGCCACGTGATTCTTATTAATGACGGATACTCTTTTACGAGCAGAATCTCGTTATACTGAAAACTAATTTTTCGTCGCATTTAAAATATTTCGATGCAGACGACCTCTCGGTAAAACTATTCATGTAAAAGTTTTACAATTCTTTTATGCCAAGCTTGATATCGAACATGGTGCTATTTACGTACCTAACCGGAAATATTTAGATGAAAATGGCATCCCGAGATAATCACTCGTAAAAAGTTTTAATGTGAATTAGCATAACAGGGCCAGTCGAAATTTTGTCCCGTTTTGAGCTAAAAAGTTTAATCATACAAAAAAGCTGCAAACAAGCACACATCATTCTGCAAAGTAGAGGACCCGTTGTTTTCTGTTGTGCTTTGTCAGCGTTCCACCAGAGCCACGATTCTACGGCGGTACCATACGGCAGGTTTCTAGAATAGCAACTCTCTAATGCCAAATTCCAGATCTACCACTGAAACGAAGTGCTGTCCTTGTAGAAAATGTGCTATGGAGCGAAACAGGTGGTAGTCATGTGGGGAAAGTTCGAGATTCTATGGAGGATGGGGTAGGATATATGTACCCCTTCCATTTCCTGCAGGTTTCGGCGGACCACTCTGGAGGTGTGACTTGGGGCATTTGCCACTTGCAAAACGCTCGATTTCTATTGACGAGCGCTGGGTCAAGTTGGCAGAGAGCATCGTGGACTTGCTGCAGTTTTTCGGCATAGAGGTTCCGGCCCCACAGCCCACATCTGATACGAGTTCTTAGTGCACAGGATCCTTATAATTCCACCAAATGCACAGATCTACTTTTGTGTCCAATGTCCCTCTTTGCACCATTGATTTTCAGGCACGGCTTCAGCAACTGGTTTCCAGTGGTAAGATAAGGTAGGAGTGTCTAGTTTTAATCACTTGGGACGATACTACCCTTTAACCTATCATGCTGTGTATTTCACAGCAAAGTGAGACAGAGAGCGACACGTTGTGCTACCTTCTGGGGTGTCAGTGCATTGCTAACCGTTTAATGGCTCCTGGAGGAGAAACCAAGCTGATGCAGGTGTCGACCTATAGTGGATTGGAAAGACCCTAGCTTAGCTCCCAGTTCTCATGTACTAGTACCGGAGTTCGCAGTCATAGCTTCGACCAGGATGTTAGTGTTTTTGGTTGTTGGATGTCCTGACTTCGACTTGATTTTGAGATTGGTGTCCTCAGCACCGAAGGGGCGGAACTACACTCACGGACAATGAAATTTGCGCACCAAGAAGGAAGCATCGGATTGAACTGAAATTTTATATACGTAATGATACAGATGAATGATACTCATGATGGCAAAAACACTGCTGCAGGACAATTACAGAGGGATCTGTGACACGCAGTCCGGTCATCTTCCATAGCGCGTCGCACCGCCTCGAGCGGCGATACATGCTGCAATACGTTCCGGCATGGAGCGAACGTGCTGGACGGTGTGCTCTAAATCCCGGATAGTGCAGCACAGCTGTCCACACAATCAACCGGTCCTACACATGCTCGATAGCAGCATGTCCTGGGAGCGGACATGCCATGGAAGTGTCTGGACATGACGTAAACAGTCCTGGACAATACAAGCTGTGTGTGGGTGGGCACTATCCTGCTGGTATAGTACACCTGGAATCCCGGCCAGGAATGGGAGCACATGGGGCCGTAGGATCTCATCCACATACCTCTGGCCCGTCAATGATCCACGTACCACTACTAGAGCTGACCGGTTATCGTATAAAATGGCGCCCGAGATCATAATGCCTGCAGTGAGGGAGGTGTGGCGCTCGATAGCGAAATTGGGATTGTGCCGTTCAACCGGGGGGCGTCCACACCCGGACACGATGATCATCTGTCCCCAAAACGAAGCGGCACTCATCGCTAAATACCACATGTCACCAGTCTGTGGCGTTCCACGTCGCTCTGGCTTCGCACCACTGCACACGAAGCTGGCGATATTCCGGTGTTAATGGCATCACACGTAAGTGCCGCTGTGATCGCTGATTCGCTTCCTCGTGCAGTCGGAAAACGGTTCGTGAGCACACAGGAGCCGCTACATCTGCCTGTATAGTGGACCAGGTTTCCGTGTGAACCGTTCGTGTCTAGCGCACGATCCGTCGATCCCCTCTACCGGTGGTCCTCCTGGTCCGTCCGGAGCCGCTCCGATGTGTTGTAGTTCCGTCACGTGTCCACTGCTTCCAACGAAGTCGGACGGTATGGTCAGAACGATCCATGTGACGGGATATACGGCGCGCCGAACACCCGGTGGTTTTCAGCCCGATGATAAGTCCGTAAGTTGCGTTAATCGACGTCTCTGGCATCTACCCGTATTCTTGTCACTCTGTACTCTTGCTTGCGTCGGCCAGTGCTTTTCGCTTACATCGACTACACGCCGGTTTATAAGGCTGCTGGTTCGTGCTTGCAGCGCCACCACAGGGTGTACGGTCATGCGCCCTTGCACCAAACGTGGATCGTTTGCATACCAGCACGCACCCTAGCTATTTGCAAAGTTTCGCGGTTGTAGCGTGTTTTCTTCTAGGAGCGCAAATTTCATTGTCCGCGAGTGTATTTTCGTGTAGTGCTGGTATGCACTGTTTCCTCTTCTTCAACTGCACAATTTTTTTTTCGCCTCTGCTGCTGATGATGCCGGGTTTAACCCTTTTTTTTTGCAATAATGGCTTCCGGGCAGCCGAAAAGCACATTTATCGACGTCAGTCCTCTGCTCACCTGATAACGCAATGTGCCACCATGCTAAACACATTAGCCTCTTGTGTTCCACGTTACTGCAGTATCCAGTCGACGCTGACGTGTGTTTCGTACATATATAGCGGCTTAAATTTATGTGCAGATTAAAACGGGACGAACGTTTAGCTCACCCTGGTAAACTGTTCCGGATTGTTTCTATTACCGAAGGCCTGTTTTTTTCTGACGTATAATCCGAAACCGGCTAATCTGGTTCCTCAGTTCGGGTTTTTCGTCTTCCCTAGAGCTTGAGCAACCTTAAGGGACTGTAGGGATACTTCTAGTCTTCGACATTTTAAGATACTGCAGAAAATATCCCTTTTCAAACTAGAGGTTCCACGAAAAGAAACTTGACTGGTAACAAACTGAATATGGTAAAATCCCATGGATTCGGTGCTGGTTGTTATTGACATTTTAACACGAAAGGTGAAACAATTAAGGCAGTTTTCCCAAAGAAAGAGTTATTCCTCTGATTTCGAAATGAAAAACAAGTATAAGGAAAAAAGACAAGTGCGTCACATCCGTTTCAGTATCAAATGAATGCTGATAGCAGTATTTTATTATTATTTTTTTCTGTTGTTGTTTTAATCTTTCTTCCAAATTTTAAGATCTCTGCAAATCAGGAAAATGCAATACTTTCATAATATTACAGTTTTATTGATAAAATACTGAATCTTTGCATACAAAATATTTCTAAGTTAATTTTTACTTCGAAGACATATCAAAATCATATTTAAAATGTTATTGAGTTTTAGTAGCTCCTTTTCCTTGGCATGCAATAAGATGTCAGTTTGAGTTTTCTAGTCAGATTGATTACTGCGCAGTAAGTCGAAGTTCATGGCAGTCTAATTCGTCACAAGTTCAAAATAAAATTTTCCAAAGTAACAATGAACTTTTTTCAGCGCAACTTGTAGAGGTTCAAATGATAACTAAAATAAGATTTTCTGAAATGTTAAGGACTTGGATACATGAATGAACTCTGCCTCGAGGGAGTTAAAACAGGACGCAAAAGACTTCCTATCAGTGGAAAAGCAATTGTTCTGCAACTTCCACATGTGCCACACACGATGCCCAACAAAAATGAGAAAGACAAGCAACAGAGCTTGAAGCTCAGAGATTGACACGAATCTGGGAAAGGATTACGAGAAGAAAATAGGTCTAATGAGCTTCACACGAACAATTAAAACTGGTTTTTCCTTGATGTGAAAGAGCAACACACTTAAGAGATCACCGCTTTCATCCATCCAAACATCATTCCTGTCACCGGGACAGTTAAAATTTTATTAGCTGTCTCTCAGGAAAGTTGAAGTTTTGAAGTCAAGAAGATATAGCAACTATTTATATGCACTTATGATGAGGATTCTTACAAAATTTGGCAAAATAGCCACAGAAAAATTTGGACATGTTGAACTTAAGTTTCTGTGGAAGAAAGGGAAACGTAACTTCACTCTGTAGTTAAAAATGCTGATTATGTTTTTCTCCGAAAACTGATTTAAAGAAAAGAATCATTCATTGAATAACTGCTTTATTGACTGCAGTGCGCACAAAACTAAACGATTAAATGGAAGAATGAACTTTCTGTGATGTAGACAGCTGCTTGGGAAAGCAAAAATTTAATGAAACATTAATTTGAAAACAGAATATTCAAAGCAAACTGAATTTGCTTGTAGCACTTACTGGTCATCCATGTAACACTTCTCAGAAAACTTGAAAATTTCATCGTCCTGGAGCTGGAATCAAACCCGCTTCTCCCGGTCTAGTATGTTAACCATTACACCACCCAGGACAGTGATGTTCCAAGCAACTGAGGCATGGTAATCTGAAGTCCTCAGATTTTCGATGGTCGAAGCATCTGATGAAAGTTTCAAGTTTTTTGAGAAGTGTAACATGGATGACCAGTATAAGTGGTACTAGCAAATTCAGTTTGCTTTGAATATTCTGTCAATTTTCCATTTATTATGAAGAATATTTCTTCCTTGATCGATTAATTTGAAGAAAGTATTTATTCCAATAAAAGCAAAATTGCACGAAGAGAGGGATTGGTCAGAAGGAAAGACCTACAATAATTAATGCCTATCTACAACATTCTAAATATGAAACAATTATATCAATATGCTTTGGGATTAAATGTGTTTAAAAGAATTAAACAGAATATTAATATAGATATCATATATATAAATTCTGATGTTCATAATTATGAAAGTAGAAATAGATTTCAGATAAAGCCATTCCTTCCTAAAGCACAACAAATTAAGCAAAGTATCAACTATCAGGGGCCAATTTTTTGGAATATGATGAACTAAAACACATTAATAATTACAACTTGCTTAAAAAAGAATAAAAATATATTTGCTTAATTTATAAAAAACAAGGAAAAAAACTCCCCAAATTATTATATAACATTTTAATCCCCTTCTAATTGCCACTAATATTTACTAACAACTGTTGATCTGCTGCATGTCCGGAAATGGTCCGAGTTTGAATCCCGATGAGGCATGGATGCTGTGTTTGTCGTACGGCACTAGTTCTCTCCCTTCCCTGGAACGAGTGGCCCTAAATTAGGGATGGGCGACGGCTTATAGCCCTTTGAGTTGCTTACTGTGGTCTTTAAGCTTCCACTCATAAAAAAAAAATCTACTGCATGACCTGGGTACTGGTTACTTTAATTCCATTGTAAAGGACTTGTATTTATCATGTAGGGAGATCAGGGCATAGTCAGGCCATTAAAGACCCGTTCCCTGATTTCCTTGGCTGTTATAATGATTACTCTTTCTTACACTAAAATGTAATTATAAACTGGATGTAAGGAGTGATGTAACAGCTAAAACAATAAAAACTGAAATTAAAAAATAAAATAAAAATTACAGTGAAACCTGGTTTATACGTTTCTCATTTATATATTTTCCCCTTTGAAACGGAAATCTGCGTTAGTCCTGATATTTTACTGTAGTTTCTGTCGCTTTTTCAATTCGGTTATGCGTAATTCATTTATACTTTTTCTGCGATTATTCCTTAATATTTGAATTTCAGATTACCTAAAAAAAAAAAAAAAAAAAAAAAAAAAGAACACACGGTTTTTTTATTCTTTTACACGCAACCCGATATGTTACAACTGTGTGAGAATTGAGACAGCATTATTGTGTTCTTTCTTGGTGCAGCCAAAGTTGGACCTTTATCCCATCAGCGAAGCGTACGAGTATTTTATGTTGCTTACTTTAGGTTTGGATGAAGAATTGGTTGCGCATTTCATCACTCATACTCATATGCGCTATATAAAATTTGATAAATCTCTGGAACGTTATTTTATGGCCCTACCATTTCGAAGCGTAATAGAATCCTACACGTATCATCAATGTTCAGCATTCTAGTTTCAAATCGATGCACACAGGATCAAAGATGGAAACGGGTCACGGGTCCAACGGGTCGACAATTCCTTGCAGGTCCAACGGGTCGACAATTCCTTGCAGGTCCAACGGGTCTGGTCATGGTGTTCCTTACCGATTTTGATCCGGTTTTATTCCAGTTTTATTTTTGAAAAGAGAAAAAAATATTTTCTAAAGAAAATGCACGTTGTGGAATTCTGTAGTCGATACTGGTACCCACTAAGTGAATGATTTGCCATGCAAAAATATTGCCGTCTCTTTCTTAAAGCAACGAAGATTTCCACCGACCGACGTCAGACACATCATATCGTAAAAAGAGGTACTTCCTTTGCGTTCTTTTACAGTGCATTTGTCCAGGAGAAGGTATTCGCCAGAAGCTATTCGCCAGCTTCTCATCTGATTCACTCTCTCCGTGCGAAGTTCACTGCATGATGAGAGTTACTTTTCACATCGCATTTTTTGCATTGAGCATTCAGAGGTTTTCGATTGATGTGTTCACATCGCGTTCCCATGACATGTCATGTCGAAATTAACTCCTTATTTATTAATATGGATGGATTTAATATTAAGGAGATTGAGAAAGGCGTCGAGGCCGACAAATACGTGCTTGTTGAAAACCACAAGGAAGAAGAGTGAATGCTGGAAATTATTCCGTCTCATTAAGGAACCGGTGAATAATTCTTTGTTAGTCTTGCTTGTTGTTCAAAATGTGGAAAGTGTATAATTAGAATGCAAGATGTCGACTGTGTAATATAAGGTTATGGAACCAAAAATCTAACGGACCATATGAAAGTATGCGCACCTCCATCAAAGCGTGGAAAGAGTGAAAAATATAAATACAGTAAAAAAAATACATTTGTGTAATCGTAAATAATGATCCCATTTGTAATATACCCCATGGTCATCCATTACTTTTGGATTATGCAGAATAGTGACACTAAAAATGGCACTAAAATAACCAAATTTTATTATTGAAAAATGATTTCAGTTATTAAATATCAAGCAGTTATTGGGATGAATATATATATTACGTTTATATGTGTATATATATATATAAATTGAGTTTAGAATTTATAGTTCAAAGCAGATTTGTCCGGGTCAGTTACGGGTCAGATCCAGTTATGGGACGTCCGGGTCCGAAATTTTTGACCCGTTTCCAACTCTGCTCAGGATCCTCAGAAAAATAAAGCTTTTAATTCATGAGTTCCATACTGAAGCACTGGTCTCAGATTCTTAGTTTTGAGGATTTTACTTAATCTAGAATCAGAAATTTTATAGACAGATAGCGTTGTCAAAAGAGAAGTTTTATTTTCATAGCCTTTTGAATTTTGCAATACGATAAAATATATTATAATTTGTAACCCTTTTTTTTTTCTTCTGCCACCAATTAGGCTTTAAAGAAAGCATTATTAAGAAATACCTCATACTACTTTAAAGCATAAATTTTACAATGGTATTTAACATTTCGAAATTTCGTTCATACGTTTTTTTAAGGTCTAGAAAAATATATAACTGAAGTTTCACTGTGTATGGGGGAAGGTAATTAGAAACAGGTTTCGAATGATACGTACAGTTTTGGTTCAACTAAATCTACAAAAATCTGGGAAAGGGAAAAACAAAAAAATCTATGCACGTAATGTATACAGCGAACCCACATATAACGAGCTCACATATTACGAGCTCACATGCTACGAAGTTCCGCACAGACCGAAGATTTTATAGAGATCTTGAACTTCGTAATATTCTTTCTTGCTATTTTAACTATGTATTACAAACCCCAATTTTTGAAGCAACCGCATATATAGAAGGCCAACATGGTTATCTACAACCAAAATAAGCAGCAACTCATGCCAAATGGACAGGCTACGGACCGTGACTTCAAGGCCCAACAACTGCAGCGAGCCCGTGATACTCTGGGCCAACGCTACCCAGCCTTCATCAATAGAAAGCGGGCGTTGCTGCTAGTGGTTATAATGCCCCAAGTCACATCTTTCGGAATGATCTGGCCGAAAACTACGGGAACTGGAATGGGTAGAAATCGTTATTCATCCACTATACAGTCCGGAGCGTTCCTCGTCTGACTACCACCTATTTTGCTCCATGGCCTGCTTCCTACATGGACGACACTTCGCCTGAGTGACGAATGTGGGATCTGACATCAAAAGATTCTGTCCCCGAAACCTGAGGAGTAGTATCGCCGTGGGATCGTACTTCAACCTGAACTTTACAGAATGCCGTGAGCATGTGTGGCTTTTGGGCGCGATAAAACTCTTTTGCTGAAAACGGAACTAAATTTTCACTCACCCTGGTAGACAGGGACCGATTAGGGGGGGGGTTATAGGGGCTATAGCTTTGGGGCCCACCATTACCAAAGAATCAGGAGCAGTGGTAGTAGCGGGTCAGTGGACCAACGGGTCGACAATTCTAGCGGGTCAAAGTGTCCCTGAGCCGATTTTGACCTCGTTTTATTTTTGAAAAAAAAAAATATTTCAAAAAACTCTTCAGAGCTCCAGAGTATGATCCGAGAACTTTCTCACAAGGGTAAAGGAATGGGATTAAAAATGAACTTTCAGAAAATAAAACTAAAGTACAATGTTTTTACAAGCAATGAAGATTTGTCGATTGATTGGGAAAAGCTGGAGAAAACCGATTCCTACATTTACCTTGGGCAGCAGATATCAAGCTAAGGTCACATTGATGAAGAAATTAATTAGGGTAAAAAACTTGGTTGGGAAGAAACCGTACAATTTTTAAGAGCAATGAGCCGGTATTTCTTAAAAGAAAAGTATTTAATCAATGCATCCTTCCAGTGCTTACGTATGGAGTACAGACGTCGATCTCAACTAAAAAAGACATACAAAGACTGCAGACAGCTGAAATCATAATACTTTATTATGCTAATGAGCAGAAATATACATAAAGCATTGGCAGCTTAAAAGATTAAATAAATGGTAGCACATGAAGACATGAAAAGATAAAAATCTTAATTTATATGAGCTGAGGAATTAAATCCGAAAGAGGCATGGAGAGATGCATGCTTGTTGTAACGAAGAAAGATAAAAAGAGGAACTCGTGGATGAGAAAAATGACAAGAGTGGAAAATATCATGATCAGTAAAATCCCTGAAATAGCAATGGGCTGGACATATTTCCAGGAGAACAGACTGCCGATGAACAACAGAAACTTTTGACTGGATTCCAAAACATAGGAAAGGACGCAGAAAAATGACAAGAGTGGAAATATCATGATCAGTAAAATCCCTGAAATAGCAATGGGCTGGACACATTTCCAGGAGAACAGACTGCCGATGCACAACAGAAACTTTTGACTGGATTCCAAAACATAGGAAAGGACGCAGAAAAAAAGACTACGAGGGAGATGGGTGGATGAAAGAGACTAACCTAAGACAGTCCATTGTTAAAGAACTTGGGGAGACCTTCATCCAACAGTGGATTGATAATGATTGACGATGATGATGACATATTCGAATTTATAGTTCAAAGGAGATTTGTCCGGGCTAGGTCCAGGTCGGGTCCAGTTATGTAACGGCCGGGTCCGGTTGCAACATTTTTGACCCGTTTCCAACTCTGATTAGGAGGCGTGCCTGGACAAATAATAGAGGGGGGGGGCAGAGGTGTACAAAATAGTTTTACTTTTGCCTCGTATGATTTCCACTTGGTCAGAAATAGTGATTCACCAAGCTTAAAGGTTTCATGTCGCTGTGTACAGCGGGGTCGACGAGAACAATTGAAAATACAGTGACTTATTATGAAAACTCTGCAGATAATACACTTCTGGCCACCCAAAATGCAACACCAAGAAGGACATGAGATAGAAAAGCCAGATTTACTGGACACATAACAACAGATACAAAGATGAAACGATTGAGCTTACAGGCTTGTGCAACTTGCGGAACACGCAGACATCAGTAGTTCGTGTGGCCCACATGGCTGGAAATAACGGCCGCTACACGCCGCGGCATTGAACGTAAGAGGCTTTGGATGCGGGTTTGGGGTATGTCGGTCCAGGCTTTTTCCACACGTTGCCACAGTTCATCAGGCGTAGCCACGGGTGGTGATTTCCGGGCCACTCGGTTGCCGATCAGCGACCAGACGTGTTCGATGGGCGACATTTCGGGAGAACAGGCGGGCCACGGCAGCAATGACACCTTGTGAAACGTGGCCGCTGGCAGCTCCTGCAGGTAAGGAAGGTCTACAGGCTCCAAAACGTCGGAGATGTAGCAGTGGTTGTTGAGTGTACCTGGGATGCGTACCAGAGGGGTGGGGGTGTCATATCCAATTGCGCCCCAAACCATAACACCAGGCGACGGACTCGTGTGGCGATGCATAATACAGGCGTCATATAGTCTCTAGCCGCGGTGCCGCCACACGCGGATCCAAACATCGTGGTTTTGCAGGCAGAAGTGGGATTCGTCGGAGAAGACAATGTTGTGCCATTCCGTAGTCCAGGTGCGGCGTTCAAAGGCCCACTGCCGCTGCACTCGCCGGTGGTTTAAAGTCAATGATAATCGGAGCAATGGGCGCCGTGCGACAAGTCCCCGCTCCTGCAGAGGACGTCGAAAGGTACGTTCTGACACAGGTAGTTGCGCAACACACCCTAATTCCTGCGCTAACGTTCGTGATGTGGCGGTGCGAGCCGTCAATGCCCGCCGCACAACAGGCCGGTTCTCTAGTTCGGTGGTGTGCCGCGGCTGCGGCAATCGCTCACGTCGGTTCGTCCGTCCCTCCTGCACCCACCGAATCCATACTCGCCTCACTGTGGCTGGGTGTCGTTTCACACGGGCGCCGATGTCTCGATACGATAAACCGCTGTCGCGATAAGCCACTATTCGTCCTCTGTCGAACTCCGAAACGTGCTGGAATGACTGCCGTATTCGGCGACGAGGCATCAGAAAGCTTCCCACCCACAGGTCTGGCAGCACAAAACACTTCCAGTACTTACGCCCCGCCATCTGTGCACCCTTATTATAGTGCTTCTTGGTGGCGTGCCGGGCGCACATGATTTGCATATGCCCCGCAATGCTAATCATTTGCATGTCCTCTCGCTGGCGACGCATGCTGCGAATTTCAAGCCAATCGTATGCTTCCTTCTTAATGCTGCATTTTGGGTGGCCAGCAGTGTATATCCGTTTGAACTTTTGAAGAATACATTACATATTAATTATCACAAGTATATTGCTACAGTTTCGTGTTTGAATGGATTTCGTAATTATTCCTCTTCATAAGTTTAGATGTTTTAGCCTAGAGGCCCATTCAAATGTCTTAGCCTAGGTGCCTACTAAGGCCTTAATCCAGCCCTGCGTGCTGGTAGAAGTTGACACACCCTCATGTGCCTCTCTGTACATATATTATCAAACAATTAATATGTTTTTCGTTTTCATTTTCATATGTAGAGGATTTTAGGAAGGGAGTGTCTGACCCCAGGTCTTAAACAACCCTTAGAAAATAGGAAACTAGGAGATTTGGGCTAGAGCGCCCCATAGGAAAGTGACACGGAAGCGAAGTAGAAAGGGGGAGGAAGACGCCCTTATTTATTACCGGGGGCCAGTACCCGGGATCCGACGGCTTAACGTGCCCATCCGACGGACGGCGGATATTTAGTGGATCGAGCGTTCGTATGTGCCTGGGATCGAACCTGAGGCCCTTTCCGTGGCAGTCACGAACGTTGCCCACTCGGCCACCCGCGGCCTTTAAATTGTTTTTATACGCGCAAGTGCACATTTATGTACGAAATAGGTAGAGAAGGTCGACCAAAAAGTGTCTTAAAATTTTGTGAAGATATATGACTGTAAACGGAAACTCTTAAGTGTGTATGTTGTGGAGGTTTTGTTTACTATGTAATCTTTTTTTATTAATTTTTCGCTGTGAACGAAAAAACGAGGAATTTTAGCAAGATGTCTAGAGGTCAATCAGTTCTGAAAGTGAAATATTGTACAGAAACTGGTCACGAAAAGTGAGCCACAATGGTGTGTAGTGGCGGAAGATTTCGATGCCATTCGTTGAACATATCTAGGCATGGACGCTGAGCTTTTGCTCGAAGTTCTCTCTTGCAGCTATACAATGTTGATGTCTGTATTCAATGTATTTCCTAAGCTCATGTTTCTCCGAGAATAAGAGAGCAACGAGTACAACGAAATTCCGGTGAAACATTGCATCGTGTGCTTGAAATAGGAATATTTTTGTGGGGAAGGGAGGGGGGGGATTAACGACAACCGTGAGGAACTTAGTGGACTATAAGCAGTCGCCCGTCTATAATTTAGGGCCATTTGTTCCAGGGAAGGGAGACAGCCAGTGCCGTAAGACAAACACAACATCCATGCCTCACCAGGTTTCGAACCCGCACCCATCTCGGACGAATGGTAAGAAGCCAACGTTTAGACCACTGCGCCACCAGACCGGTAAGATATAGTATTATCAGAAATGCGGTAATTTAACGGTAATGACAATATCTGTATACATAAAAGTGTAGTTTGAAAATCTAAAAGTATGGATTCTAGATTTACGGTTTTAATACAAATATGAGTAACGGGGAACATTCCGGAAATATCAGTTTTTATCTTTACATACGTGGGATTAATAAAAACAAGGAATGCTTTTTGTGTGTGTATGTATGTGTGTATATATATATAGCTCCATCTTTAAGGGTGGACTGGCTATAGAACAGTCCGTAGCAGTCATCGGGCAGGTATGACTGAGGGCAGGTGGAAGACCGAATCCCCAATAATTGTTTAAATAAAATTAAGCTAAAAATCGTAATTGGTATAATATTATATCTGCTGAAAGAAAACTGTCCAGCAGCTGACACCAAATTGTTACGCAAGTGTTTTTCTGACCCCAAATAATATTATGCGGTAATGATTTACACCTAATTACGCGCCAGGATTCGGTTTCTTGTACATCCGTATCGCTAGGTCAAGAGTCGTGAAATAGTAGTAATTCAGTACAACGTATATTACTTAAATAACTGAGATGCTCAAATTTCAGGATTAACAACAACAACAAAAAACAAGAAAGATGACACCGAATTTTCGGGTGTAATAAGCACGTATTTTGAATCCGTTCTGACGCAAATAAAATTTATCAAAGCTATTCAAAGTCAATGGAACCGGTATGGAAAACAATAGTATCCTGACGCTGTAAACGGAATCGTGAGCTTACGCCCTCTGGTTGCAGACTTGTGCGTTAAAAAAAAAACATGAGTTTATATGAGAAACATTTCGCACCGGAAACGCTCTGCAACACAGAAATAATTTTTCAAATCGGACTCATAGAAACAGAGATATCGACAAAAATAAAATGTAACTTTACGTCCCCTGGTGGGAAAACCATGCATTATTTTAGGAACAAAGTATTCTCA
Source organism: Macrothele yani (assembly GCA_039090855.1). Taxonomy (NCBI): domain Eukaryota; kingdom Metazoa; phylum Arthropoda; class Arachnida; order Araneae; family Macrothelidae; genus Macrothele; species Macrothele yani. Next base: position 95,369,287 of record CM077007.1, on the reverse strand, counting down.
AAAGTTTTTTTCATATTGTTACACGGCACTAGCAGTGTTCCTGCCGAGTCTGCCGGTAACGGTGCTTGAGACCTGAAGTACAATTTAGTTGGCCACGGCACCAGGTGAGAATCTCAGGTGCACTGCTGCACTCAAAGATTCACACCAGAACATAAAAAATGAAAAGTTGAAGAATGACCCGAAGCATAAGGCTTGGGTGAATCCACCTTGTGAACAAAATAACAACAACAAATAAAAAATAAAATAATCTAAAAAAAAAAAATGATACTTTGGGATCAGAGTTGTGATGAGGTTCACCCGCAATCACCAATTCGTGACTGAGTGTAGTGGTCCGGATCTTACTCCGGTACATTCAATCCCCAACCAGCCAGTACAACACTCACTTTCGCAAATAACACATGATTCTCAAATACACAACACAACATTTAATAACGTTCTGCGAGATTTAAACAGATACGGCGCTCTCTAGGCGCATAGACAATTGCCCCTCTTATGTGGGCAGCATACGGTGTCACACTTTACTGTCGGATAACGCAGCCGACTGAGTCTCCACCGGACTATCTGAACAAGAGATACTACTCGTTTACACACTAAATAGAGCTGCAGGTGATATTCATATACAATTGCTTAGAGAATGAAAAAAAAAATTATATGCAAACGATCACATTAAAAATACTCGCGACACAAAATACACAAGCACGTTAATTTGCGGTATAAGATTATAGGTGCGAAATACTGCCAAAGTTAATTAACTAAATCTAATAAGCATGCACATGCAGATCCCTTCCCCGCTCGCTTTGGCCCTGAACCAAAGTTAAAAGAAACTGTCCCGCCCAGCGGAATTTGTGGCCACACCTTCTCCCTTATTCATGTAAAAAAAATAATCAGGAAATGGGCCCGGTAAGAAATTGAAATCTGTATGTGCAGGTATTTCCTCTGAGGTTCAGTCACTCAGCATTACTGCATCTATGTCCATGCAGCTTTGGGTGTCGGGATGGCACAAGTTCGCAGATGTGCGAAGAAAGAAAAAGGAAATATTCATCTACTTACAGTTACGTGACTTTGCTGTGCAAATCCGTTGTGCATCACATAATATCACACGACAAAACAAAAAACACACACACAGACACTTGCACCATGTGGCAGCACCGATGATTCAACACTTCACTTTGACGCTTGATGTAAATGAAGCACACACTTAAAAATGGTAATATCACGCCTTGCAATGATTAGAGTGCACACTGATCTATTCTCGTGACGATTTGAAGGTGGCCGTTAAGCAAAATAGGCCCTCTCACATCTGATGTTGCGGTTTCCAAGATTGATTTTCTGTGTTCCTGGGAAATGATTTTTGTTGTCGTGAAGAAATAATTGTGAACGTCGACTGCTGGGAGAGTGGGACACATTCAATTCCGCTGCTGCTATAGTTGATTCCGTCCGTCGCTACCTTCCGTCCTTTTTGACCGTTCATTCCCAATTCAGTCAGTTCCTTTCCGTTCGCAAACCATCTATCTATCTACCCTGCCTGAGTACGCAGTTCGAATATGCCACTCGCAGGTTTCGTTTCCATTTTTTTATCGAGTTGCGACCGCCAGCCCTGAGATTAATTTTCTCGGCCGAGCGAAATCAGACGTGCTTTTACCTTAAGCGTATATCGGCAACTCAACATTTCGCCTGTATATTTGTTAGGTATCGAAGCCACCGCTCTTACGCTCATATTTTTCTTTCGCCATGTTTTCATCCCGTCGCACTTACACGTAGTGGCTTCGCTGCTTACGTGACCACACACACGCACACATGGGGCCTCGCTTCGCCCCGTAAGACAAGCGCATCTCTTCACTTCCTCCACAGTAGGGGATGAATGGGGGTGACGATTCCACACTGCAGTGGTTGGCATCCGAACCCGACTTTGCTTGGCTTCGCTTCTCATTGGAATGACCACTGTCCACTCGCAGACTTCTTAATTCCCCTGTAACTTGGCTTTCATTAGGGCCAAACAGTCGCTGATTTCCATTACGCTCCAGCCTAGAAATTTCTGCTTTATCCCGCGGATTTAGGCATTCTGCTGTCTTTATGGCAAACTGGCATCTCCAGCTGCCTCGAGTTGTCTCCATTTCTTACCAAATGCGGGGAGGTTTGCTGCTTCATTTTCCCCAATTCATTTTGCTGCAGATCCAAGGCATCCAGCCTTTCACATCGGAGAGCGCACAGACAACTGACTTTCTTCCTTATGTTCACGCTAAGTGCGAAATCTTATTTTTCTGCACAGACCACACAGAGAGCAATTGTTCTCGAAAATGCCCCAAACAATCGACGAATTTACGATTATTCGCTAAACCTTTTGTCCCCATCTTCATTCATTTACTCAAGTGGACCCCTCTTCGAAAGGTACCATTCCGTGTTGCTTAGTTTCCCGTCAGCTGCGCCCTGATATTTATGACCTAACAGAGCTATTCTGAGACCACCCAGCCAGAGAGAGAATTCTTCGCCTCTTTTCTTTCCAAACCCCCAGATAAAACTTTATCTGCTGTTTACACTTTTAAACTCCAATCAAGCCTCGAACATAATTAATACTTAATTAATTTCACACATCAACCACGCCCATTAATTACTAAATTAATGGCGGGGTGGGTCGTAACATCGGCCCCTCCTCAAGAAATCCAGAAGTCCTCTTCTGGGCCTATCGCTTTGCTCTTATCAATTTCCAGAGCAACCATTGAGTGCTACCTTTTCCCACAGGTAGAAACAATTTAAAATGGCAAAAATATTGCGTTTCTTGCCTTCAAGAGCATTGGAGCGACTTCCCAATTATCCCGCAATTTTGTTAATTAATTTAGAGAACATCCGAAAGAAAAAACAACGTAAATGAGAAATAAATAAAAAAACTGAACTGTAAAAGAACATGTGAGCCTGCTGAACTGTGATTCCTAGCTGCCTCATACCATACGCGACATGGCGGACAAATTTTAGAGTTTTCTTCAGGTTTTAGGATGGGGGGGGGGGGGGGGTGTCCACTGTAACAATATGAGCGGTATCGGTCCAAGAAAAAAAAATATTTAGTTGAGTTTTCAGGAGCCCAGATTTTGCTAAAAATACTTCAGAAGCAGAAATGAACACTTATGCCCTCTGGCCCCCTGGTTGCCAAACCATTATTTACCAAACATTAGAAATTATGTGAAAAATATTTTCCATCGGGTCTTATATGCGATACAGGAAAAAAAAATTCAAATCGGAGTTTTAGAAGCAGAAATAACGCAGAACACGCAATTTACCTTTGTGTCCCCTAGTAGAAAGTCTATGATTTACTTGAAAATTTTTAATTTATAGGAAAAGCATTTCGCATCGGAAACACTATCCAACAAAGAAGGAATTTTTTAAATCGTACTCTTAGAAGTCGAGATATTGAAAATAATAAGATATATATCTACGCCTCCTGGCGTAGAAACTATGCATTATTTTTAGAAGAAAATGTTCCTAAAAGGTTTGTCGACATGAGTAGTATCCGTCAACAAACGCCTTTTTGCAATCGAGATTTTAGAAGCTCATATTTTGCTGCAAATACATCAGAAGCGAAAATTAAAACTTACGCCACGTGGTGGCCAAACCATTTTTTTCAAAAATTAGAAAATATGTGCAAACGATTTCCCATCAGGAGCTGTATGCTGGCAGAAAGAATTTTTCAAATCGGAGATTTAGAAGCAGAGATATAGGGGGAAATCAATTACCTTTACGCCCCTAGTGGAAAGTCTATCAATTACTTGACAATTTTGAAATTATATGAAAAACATGTCACACTGGAGGCACTATCCAACAAAGAAGAAATTTTTCAAATCGGACTCCTAGAAGTAGAGATATTTACAAAAATAAAATATACATCTACGCCCCCTGGCGGAGAAACTGTGAAATATTTAAAAAATATATATTCCAAAAAAGTTTATCGTTGTGAGTGGCATCAGTCCACGAAAGAATTTTTTCAATCGATATTTTAGGAACTCAGATTTTATGGAAAATGCATCAGAAGCAAAAATTAACACTTACGCCCCCTGGTGGCCAAAGTATTGTTTACCAAGAATTTGAAATTTTATGCAAAAGATTTTCCATCAGGAGGTGTATCCGCTGAAGAAAACATTTTTCAAATCGGAATTTTAGAAGAAGAGTTATTGGGGAAAATGTAATTTACTTTTACGCCCCCTAGCGGAAAATCTATGGGTAATTTGAAAAAGTAACTATATCTAAAATACTCTTCGACATAAATGGAATCGAAGGATGAAATATTTTTTCAATCGGATGTTTAGAAGCAAATATGTGGAATAAAACGTATTTTTGAATTCGACATCATCTGCATTTACGCCCTCTACCGGCGAAATTGTACATCGTAAAAAAAACGAAATAAAGGATTATCATTCGCATATTTCAAGCTTCCCAATGCAAAAAGTATTTTTCTAATCGGACCAATAGTTGCAGAGAAATCGTGGGTACAGATGGACGGACGGTCAAACCGGTAACATAAGCACGATCTTTTTTTACAAAAGACGTGCTAAAAATTGTTTATCAAGGTGAATCTAAAGTTCGTCCCGTTGGTAGCAAAAAATTTTCATGATGCAAGAAAGCCACACACGCTGACTTCAGCATGCAAAGTACAGGATGTTGTTTTCTTAATTCCTTTTCCAACGTTCCACCGTAGGCGCGATCACCGCGCGGTGCAACTGGGCAAGTTTCGAAAATAGAAAGTCTCTGATGCCGGACTGTACATGCACCTAAGAACCCAGGTGCCGTCTTTGTAGGGAATGAGACATAGAGCAACACAGGTGGTAGTAAGATGGAGTAAGATCCAGACAATGTGGAGAGTGAGGTAGGATCTCAAACACTTTGTATTCCTGTAGTTTTTGGCAGACCCCTGGAGGTGTAACTTGGGGCAATGTCCATTGCAGCAACGTCCGCTTCCTATTGATGAGTACTTTGCAGCGTTGCCGCATATCATAATGGACCCGATGCAGTGTTTCTGCAAAGAGGTTCCCGTCCACAACCTGAGCATCTGGCATGAGTTACCAATGCGTAGGACACTCACAATTCCACCAAATGCACAGCACGACTTTCCTCTCAAAGGATTCTCTTCGCACCACTATTGTACCTTCAGCGTGGTCTCACGGTACAGGTTCCCAGTGGTAGGATTACATAGGAATTCAAGTTTTCATCACTCATGACGATACGCCGCCAAAACCTGTCGTCCTGTGAATTTCACAGCTATCTTCGACACAGAGGGACACGTTGTTTTGTCTGCTGAGAGTGTCAGTGCATGGGGAACCATTCGATGGCGCCCGTGGGAGGAACTAAGCTGGTGCGACAACTAACGATGTCGGATTAAAAACACCCCACCACACGTCCAGTTGTCATGTAATGGTACCATAGTTTGTTGTTTCAACTTCGGACAGGGTATCATATCAGTCTTTGGGGGTCGTTGGACATCTTCTCGATTTGTCTTCGAGACTTGTATCCCCAGCATTAAGACGCTGGAACTATTTTCGAGCAGTGCTGGTGTCCACTGTTTCCTCGTTTTCAATTACACAAGTTTCTTTCGCTGCTGCCGCGTTTAACCTTCGTTTCCAGTAACTGCGTAGATCACGCGAACAGCACAATTACCAACCTCCATCTTCTACTCACCTGATAACACACTGTGGCTCCGTGCCAAAACCAAATCATCGGCCTCGGATGTTCCACTTCATTGCGGTACTCAGTCGACGCTGGTGCATCTTTCGCTCGCAAGGAATGGAAGCCCAATGTTATGCGCAGATGAAAACGGAATGAACGTTTGACTCGCCTTGGCAATATCCGACCCTCGGCCAGTCACGAATATCTTTGAATGAATGTTAATGAGCCTAGTGAATATTTCTAAATAGCAGTGGTTTAGATACCATAGGGCGAGGTGGTGCAATTGCACTATGGCCCGTCAGCTTAAAAGGCCCATTGCCGGCTATAAGCTACAAAAGTGACGAAATGCAGCAATGAAAAATTGATGGAAATATGAGATAAGAACCTTACAATTTCTGTGTGGTTTCAGAAAGACTTGAGCGACATTCTGAAAGGTTTAACAGGAAATTCATCCCATTATAAGCCAATTGAAGACAATCACAAAGAATATAATTTCCTATGTCTGAACGTTTGTCCCACTTTGCTTGAAAAGTGGGACCACCGTGAAAAGAGCGCTTGCCGGTTTTAACTATCGAATCCCTACCTCAACCAAAATACTTTTTTTATTGTTGTAATGTTCCTGAAACATACCTTCAGATTTGGGCATCCCAAACAAAGAGAAATACCTGGTTATTGAAAATTACTTTACATATCTCTTTTCCCCCGTCATTATTGATGAGCTTTCACATAGTGGTAACATAATTATCGTGCATTATTGCGCTTATTGAACACACGCCGATTGCTCCTTTTGCGCGATGTCGCGCATTTAATCTTCACGACTGTGGATGATGATGCTTCGTTCTGACGTTCATCCCATCGGTCATTCACATACGGCCATACGTTGTAGGCAGCTTCATAGTGTACTACTGGTTGCTGTATTGATAACAAGTAACCGTGTGTCGTTTAGTCTTGAAAAAAGCAAGGAGGAAATCCTTTCTTTAGTGTTCATCCTTTAGTGTTGATCCGAATAGTGGTGAGTGAAAGACCTTATATTTTGCAATCTGTACTTCCGAATACATGACGAGATACCGGTACCGTATGTAAGAAAATGGTATATGTAAAACAAGTTAGTAAAATCATGCAATGCATTGATTATGATACGCTTTCCAACATACCAGAAACCATTACTCAAGTTATTACTCAAGTTATGAGGATAACGGCTGTGGAATAAATCTCGCTCCTGACCTTTGACCCCATTTCGATGATATTCAACAGAACCGGTTCAGTATACCTCAGGAACAACATGATAAAGTTTTGTCGCAATAGAAGCATGTTTAGGCAAGTTATGAGGATAATGGCTGTGGGATAAATCTTGCTCCTGTGCCCTGACCTTTGACCCCATTTCAATGATATTAAACAGAACTGGTTCTGTATACCTCCGGAACAACATGATAAAGTTTTGTCGCAATCGAAGCATTTTTACGTAAGTTATGGCGCATAAGGGCTATGGAATGGATATCGTTCTTATGTCCTGATCTTTGACCCAATTTCGCCATTTTCAATAGAGGGTTCGTTCCCAGGTTGTCCCCTATCACATACTAAAATTTCATTGAAATCGAACCATTTTTAAGCGAGTTATCGTGCGGACAGATAGACAGACGGACAAAGCTGGAGCGTATACGCTTCTTCAACCTACGTTTGGAAAGCGTAAATGAGATTCACGGCAATGCGCATAGGCATACGTAACATAACTGAACGGTATTTCTATGGAACAGCGAGGCCCACTGCGTGATACCCAACATTAATAGCAACGTTACGGCTAAAGATAACTACCATCATCCCGTTAATACGTTTCTACCAGCAAAAGATTGATAAACATTGCTACCAACATCCATAAAAATGTTTTCTATTGTCGCTGGGCCATCTGCTTAACCTTCAAACAAGAAGTTCAGCTATCTTGCCAAAACTGGGATTCGTTACAACGATTTTTTTTTTTTTTTTTTATTGGAGGTTTAACGACCACCTTGAGCAACTCAATGGGCTATAAGCAGTCGCCTGTCCCTAATTTAGGGTCACTGGTTCCAGGGAAGGGAGAGAGCCAGTGCCGTAAGACAAACACAACATCCATGCCTTACCGGGATTCGAACCCGGACCCCTTACGGACGAACGATCAGATGCCATCGCTTAGACCACTGCGCCACCGGGGCGGCACAATAACGTTATTAGAATTAGTCAGGAAAACTCTTTTATATTTTGCGTTTTAAACATTTTACAGGTTGCATTTTTATACTTTGTACATGTTTTTCGTAATGAAATGAATCATATTAAGGTTCAGTTTACTTTTATTTTATTTCCTTCTCAACACTCTAGTACGAAATAGAAGGGCAGGTAAAAATTCAAGTTAACCGGGTGGATTTTATAGTGTGAGCCGCCCCTGTTCATTTCTATTTGTAACTTCTTGAACTTGAAATAAGAAGTAACGGTACAATTTTTAAAAAAAGGTAGAATTTTTCCTGGCCACTTTTTTTAAATTCATAACAAGGAACTGTACACTAACTATGCTTAAAATGGCATAACTGTACTAGTAATCCGAATTCCTTTGGTTAGAATAGAAATCAAAGTTTCCAAGCTTTCGCATTAAACCAGGTAGCTTTATTCAAGGAAGGTAGTTTGCTGTTTCCTTGAAAAAGTCATCAGGTTGATGATGATTTTTCTAGGAAGGCTTTTCAATGATGCTTTTTTGGTGGAACGATGATGATGGCTTTTTCAAGGAAGGTTGCTGTGTACCTTCCTTAAAAAAGCTATCTGGTTGATGTAGAATAGAAATCAAAGTTTCAAGATTTCACACAACAACCAGATGGCTTTTTCAGGAAAGGTAGACAGCAAAATGCTTTCCTTGAAAAAACCATTTGGTTGATGTGCAAAGGCTTGAAAACTTTCATTTCTATTGTGGGCGACGAAATTCGTATTACTAGTATAGTTATGCTATTATTTTAAGTATGCTTTTTTCTGCTTAGATGTAAACTGATATCTTAACAACACATATGTATTCCAAGGAGATTTTTAAGTGAAGGCGCTATATTTTGTGTTGCAGAATATCCAAGTTAAAGGAATAATGCTGTAATTTTGTAACACGGAATTAATACAACTGTGGTAATTCCTCTAACTCTTCTAAGTACACATTAGGATTGTTGCGGAACTAAAATACAATATTTTGGCATCATTCAGCAAATGAATATTTTTCTGTTGTTCTTATGTAACGCGTGTGCTTTTTCAGTAAAGACTTGCACTTGTTGCGTATGTACTTAACGTAATAGAGGCGGGTTGCACTTTCTTCCATATTTTTTTCTTATGAATGTCAAATAACTGCGAACCATGAAGGCCGTGTTTGAAAACAGAAAAGAATATAAAGTTCGAGGGAAAAAGAGATAATAGCGGAAAAAATTTTGATTTATACTGGCATTTTCGTTTCAGAATTAAAAAAAGAATCCGAATTCTGGAAAAAAAGATTAAATAAAAGCGAAGCTAGCATCTTTCATGACTATGATTTTCTTGCAAAAGCAGAAATCGAGGCCACGTAAAAAAATTAAAATAAAAAAAGTCCCTCCTGTTGCAAAATGTCTGAAACAATATTTCATTAAAATGTAGTTAAAACTCTTTTGCCCATGCAACAGGAACGTCAAAAGTTTTCTTATTTGAACTTCTAGATACGATTACGTTTAATATCATAATCTTAATCTTGGAGAGAAAGCTAGGAATGGAAATATTAAAATCGTAATTATCAGGCGGTCGACCTTCTTGTTGCAATGCAGAATCCACCGCCGCCTCGGAAGGAAGTATTCCGGGACGAACTCAATTAAGAACTTACGGACCGCATTAAAATTCCCGCACTAATTTCTTTAATGACTGGATTCCAAACAAATTTTCCCTCAAATGACCGGTATTCCACAGGCAAAGGTGTTTTTATGTTGTTAAAAATTCAATGTCTCTGGCTGGAATTTTAATGTTCATTTTTTGTGGAACTTTTTTGCTTATTATTACTCTTAATTGAGTTTTTCTTACGCTTTGTTTTATGCTTCTCTACGGAGGTTGAATGCTTTGTCTACGTATTCCATCAGAAAGAAAGGGAAAAAATACAAAGCGAAAAACTACATGTTGAGCATATTCGCCCGGCAAGCGAATAGTTAGAGAAATGGCAACGTGAGATACGTAGATAACAGCTGGGTGTTTCCCTGCCAGAGATTTCACTGGTTGAATACCTGGGGTTTCTTCACTGCTGATTTTAGTGTAACACTAGTGATCCTTCGTGCTTAGTGTTTCCACGTTTTTGTTTGTTTGTTTTGCCGCTGGCGTACAATATTTTATCCCACAACCTTTTTTTATCTCAGAATTGTATTGTGGCATTATGAGCGAAGCTTTCTATCAAAACGAGAAGATCTGAGGTATACGAGACGACGCAACGCAAAATAAAAAAATGGTTCAGTTTAAAAATAGCTCCGTTTAATAATTTCATCATTTCTTCTTTCAGATCTGGCTGGTTAAACTAAAAGATTCACGCTGTTGTGAATTTTTTCCTGATGCAGGGGCTCCGTTCTTTCCAAAATGTTAGAGAGTCTACTTAATAGTACAGATATATATCAAAATAATATGACCACCACCGGAATCGCAGTGTACACGCAACTGCGTCACAGAGTGCACGTGAAAAGGTGGATCACACAAAGTGCGTAACGTGAGCACAATGGGCTGAGGTAGTGATTTGACGGACGTTCAAAAAGGAATTATCACCGGCTACCACGCCGAGGGGGGAAGCATCTCAAAAACAACAGACTTCGCAGGCTGTTCGCAAGATTCTGCAGAAAGGGTGTACCAAGAATGGACCGTTGGCGCACCGAGTACCTCCCTACATCATAACTGTGAAGCTCCAAAGGCCATCAACCCCAGAGGAGAACGTCGCCTCCCTCGACTGGTAAAGGGCAATCGACGCGCAACAGTACAGCAATTGACTGCGCAAACAAACGCTGGGGGACTCTAGTACTTGTCCCCAATAAAAGTGCAGCGATCCCCGTCACGCAAGGGTCTCTAGAGTCGACGCTATGCCAAGGCGTCCATGCTAATCCAGGTCCATCGGCAACGACGCTTGCCGTTCGTATGAGACTGCCATCAGTGAACAGTTGAAGAGTGGAAAAGGCTGCCTTCTCCGACGAATCGAGGTTTCTACTCCACAGAACTGGCGTGCTGTGGCGGATGCGGCGTCAGACACACGAGAACCAACACACGGACACGCTTGTCGTTCAAGTACAGGCCGGAGATGGCAGTGTGCACGTCTAGGGGACCTGGTACCTCTGGATGAGTCCCTGAACGCCAATGGCTACCTGTCCATCCTCGTTGACCACATGAATCCCTTCATGTTGGACGTTTACCCCGGTGGTGATGGTGTCAACCAAAAGGACAATGCGCCCTGCCATGTTGCTAACGGGCTGCGTGACTGATTTCAAGGACATGACAGCGATGTCATGTCCTTGAAATCAGTCATCGCCAAGGGAGGGCGATTTCGCCCGACCTCAATGCTATAGAGCACTTGTAGGATTTTTTGGATCAACAGGTTCGACGTGCCGACCAACAACCACGTCATCTCTGGGACCTCCGTGCTGTGCTGCAATCCGAATGGTCATGTGTGCCTCGGGCTACCTTCCAGGACCTCATTGCGTCCATGCCACGTCGTCTCGCCGCTGTCATCCGGTCCCAGGGTTGTTATTTTATCATTATTAGGCAGGTGGTCATGTTATTCTGATACGGCCGTTTATGTCCCATAGCTTATAACGAGGAGCTCGAGACCGTCGACAACCCTCGTTCAGTACGGAAGCTCGCGAAACAAATCTGTTTTGGGCGAAAATTTCCACCCTGTAAAAATAAGCATACGTGATGATATGCATAACACGTTATTAATGAACGAGTTCGGTTTTGACTTGTAGCGTCGCACAGGAGCGTCCAGAACATGGGAAATTCAAACCATAGGAACTACATTACTTACCGAAACGATGACGAAAACAACACCCCAACACAACTGCAGATACTAAAGGATATGGTGGAACTTCATTCAGAATTGGCCACATGGCACTGGGTGCCCTGAATACTAATGCATCACTTCCGAAGGCGGAACGAAGGGTTAAGGAGGTCCTCAGCAGGGGATATGATCACCCCTAACGTTCATGAATAACTTTCACCGTTTGTCCATATTTCGCACTAGATGGTTGATGAGTTCTTCCGTCAGCGCCGTTTTCAGTTGTTGGACAATATCCAGTGCGTGTCGACGTGCCAGAGCATCGCACGCGAGTTCAATAGGATTTAGATCAAGGGAACGTGTTGGCAAATCCATCCACTGAATGTTTTCACTTTCCAACAGCTCATTAACAGCCATCGTACTATGAGATGTGGCGTTATCGTCCACTAACACGAACTGTGTCTCAATGGAACTTCAGAACAGACGAATGTAGGGAAGGATTACCTCATTACAGTAGCTCGCATCGGTTGTAGCACCTCCTTCCAGAATTTGACGCACCGTACTCCATCGATCAGAATGCCTCTCCATACGAGAACACCGCGTCCGCCATATCTATTCCTTTCATTTATGTTTCCGGGAGATACCTAGTGCCTACCTGACGTCAGATTAGCTGATGTGCTCGATGAATCCCAGATGTGCTCGATGGGATTGAGGTCAGGTGACCTAGCTAGCCAAGGAAGCGAGGTCACGTCGGTGGAGTGTTCATCCAACCATTCGGATACAATTCGGGAGCGATGGCACGGTGCATTGTCTTGGTGCAGGATGACGGCCCCAGTGGGATGTTGAAGACGTACAAACGGGAGCAAATGGTCGTCCAGGATATCCCGGTAACGTTGACCTGTGAGGGACGATGTCACACGTACCAGGTGTCCCATTTCAGTCCACGTAAACAGTCCCCAGATGAGATTGCCACCCCCACCTGCCTGAAGAGTACTCTGATGGCAAGAAGAATCCATCGCTATATGTGGTTTGCGCCGTACTCGTATCCTGCCATCCGCATGTACCAACGTGAATCTCGACTTATCAGTCTAGGCAACATTTTCCCACATGTCTATGGTCCAGTGGCGACGTTCCCGCGCCCATGCTAATCTTTGCCCCCTGTGATGTGCGGTCAGCAGCGGTACCCTCGTGGGACGATGGCTTCTGTACCCCATAGCGAGGAGATGGTTGTGGATGTTGTGGCTGCTTACACGTTTTTGTGCACCAGCGTTAAATTGCCGAGTGATTTCTTGCACTGTGGCCCGTCTATCCGCTGTTACAATACGGGCTAGCCGACGATGACCCCGCTCATCCACACGCTGTTGTCCACGGCAGTTGGCCCTTGCAGGGATGGTTTTACCGGATTCGATGTACTCACGGTGCACCCGTGACACAGTGGCTCGTGAAAATCCCAGTGCCTTGCACGACTTCCGAGATGGAGTGACCCATTCGTCGGGCCCCGACAAGTTGCCCACGATCAAATGCGCTTAGATACTTCGTCTTACCCATACTGTGTCCGACTCTTACTGATTCCCGTTGCATCACTCCTTATATTGTCGGATCGCTGCATACGTCATGTCGTTTCCGTTTACAGGGCCGTCCACAGCGCCACAGTTGCATAACGCCAGCTGTCTCTAATTCAATTGCTCTTCAGTGTATATATATATATATATATATACTATAAAGATACCTAAGCAAAAAAATACATATATAATTTTGACTCACACCTAGTACAACATAGAAAAGGTTAATCCTTGATAAAGCCAAGGCTCAGTATTCTCGACACCTTCTACATTCAGTTGTTTTATTTTCTTTTTTTTCTTTTCTCCTTTTACTCACGCAGGTAGATACATAACCTTTTCTATGTTGTACTAGGTGTGAGTCAAAATTATATATGTATTTTTTTGCTTAGGTATCTTTATAGTATGTGAATTCTGAATTTTCAAAACTGCTGCGTTGCACGTTTTGATTTTCAGGTTATTTTGCACCCTTCGTTTTAAATTCTAAAATTTTTTCCTTAGTCTTCAGTTTTGCTCTTAAGTATATATATATATATATATACATCTTTATATATAGTATAGTATAGTATAGTATAGTATAGTATAGTATATATAGATATGGTATATTAGTATATATACATATTAATATATACTGGTGCGGAGACGAAACCGCCAGTAAAGTGATGCGAGCGTTGCTTCATTGGACAGATGAGGCTCAGGCTCACAGAAATCCGGGAAGTGGACCCCCAAAACCGCCCGATTACATGGGATGACAGACACTTCTATTGCGTGGCAGTGACCGATCGCACAGGGACATACAGGTGTTAGCGCAGCAGTATAGCAATGTCATACGTCACGCTTTGTCCTCCAGCACAGTTCGACGTTGTCTGTTTAACATAGGACAGGTCGTTAGCAGGTCGTTGCTGCTCCTTCCGTTGACCCTCAACCACAGACGCCTCAGGCTGCTATGGGGTTGCAACACAGACATTGGCCCGCTGATTGGCAACAGGTCGGGTTTTCTGACGAGCCACGACTCAACTTGATGTACCATGATGGTCGCATACGTGTTCGAAGACATCGTGGTGAACGGCACCTTGAAGCGTGCATTTTGCAGCGTCATACCAGATCAACGCCAAGCGTCATTGGATTGAATTCGCGATCTCTCTTGATACTAATTGAGTAAACTTCAACAGCCAGCGAGACATCAGGGATGTTTTAGAGGCAAAGGTGTCCTGGCGCTATAGTTCAGCACGACAATGCTCGGCCACACGTGGCACGAAATGTCGAAGACCTCTTCCAGCCACGGCAATATATCACTTCTTTCCTGGCCTGCACGTTCGTCCGCGATGTCCCCGATCTAACATATTTGGGATATGGTTGCTAAGCGACTGGTTCGTGAAGCGCCTCCACCAGTCAGCACAAATGGACTCTTGTCTGACATAAAGCAACCTGGCCTGCTGTTTCCCCAGGCCGATATCAGAAACCTCTTCCATTCAATGTCACTCCATGTAGAGGCTGTTATTATTGTTTGAGGGGGCTGTACATGATATTGAGTTTTGAAGCGAAAAAATCTTATATAGCTCTACAAGTGTAAACAGTTATCTCTTGTAACATGAGGAATATACGTGATATAACTGTCATTTAAATTGCGCGATTCCTTCTTGGTACTTTTTTTTTATTGAAGGTTTAAAGACCACCGTGAGCGACTCGATGGGCTATAAGCAGTCAGTCGCCCGTTCCTAATTTAGGGCTACTGGTTCCAGGGAAGGGACAGAGCCAGTGCCGTAAGAAAAACACAACATCCATGCCTCACGAGATTCGAACCCAGACCCATCTCGGACGAATGATCAGAAGCCATTGCTTAGACCACTGCGCCACCGGGGCGGTCTTGGTACTTCAATTTTCGCAAAAAGTAGTGTAAAAAATTCAACAGTCCTCCAATTTTTGAAGTTTTCTCCATTTCTAACCCTAGGCGTAAAACCTAAATATTTCGCAATAAACATTTTTACCCTTAGAAAAGTGGTCAACTTTCGTGACTGCCACGGAAAAGACCTCGTGTTCGATCCCAGGTAGGTACGAACGCTCGAACGACCAAATATCCACCGTACGTCAGATGGGCACGTTAAGCCGTCTGGCCCAGGGTACCGGCCCCCCCGGTAATAAATAAGGGCGTCTTCTTCCCCCATTCTACCTCGCTTCCGTGTCACTTTCCTATCGGATACTCTAGCCCAAATCTTCTAGCTTCTTATTTCTAAGGGTTGTTTAAGACCTGGGGACACTCCCTTCCTAAAAACCTCTACATATGATATGATATCATCAAGTGGACGTGAACATGACACAATTTTAGGATTTTTTTTTTTTTTTTTTTTTTTTTTGGCAACGTGTTAACCTTTTTCATTTTTGAGGTAATTTTAAGTACTTTTATTCAGTGAAGCGACATCAAATGGCACCATTTCCCACCTTGCCATCATGGTGGAAATCCGGCCAACACGCTGAATCGTCTAACGGGAGAGCTTCATTTGGTAAGGGCTTATATGATATTATAATATATCTATATTGCCAGCTTTAACCATTACTAGCTTTGTACTGTCTCTTGTGGTACTCATTACAAAATAATAATAATAATAATACGAAAAGAAATATGAATTGGTAATTTTACTTTATGCACAACAATGCAAGTTGATTGCTGTTCATTTATTCGATACAATTGTTTGATTTTGGAAATCCCACAAGTACTGAATTAATTAGGATAGATCCAACGTCAGATCAAAATTCGTTCTTCACCAGCATACGGCACAGGAATGGATTGGGAAAAACGAAATTTCGTTGATGTCTTTCTTCCAAATGACTCGAGTTGCGCGAAGTGACTTAAAGTACGTATCTGTTTCTGAGATTGAGAAAAATCTGATCGAAAAGTGTAATTATTTTGCTGGTGTCTCAGAAAATGGAGCCATTTGGACCGCGGCTTTAGCTGGAAGGCCGATTCACACAGCAAACTTCTCGACCGCTTGTATTGGCAGCATTGATAAAATGAACAGCGACACAATACAAGCCAATTTATTATATTGGCAGGTGGACGAGACAACTGCTACCGATAGCAATGTGGGAGGGATGAGCAGATAGACACCATGCCTTCAACTCGGGGACAGGGGGTCATCCCTTCAGGAGCAGCATCAGTTTTCTCTCACTTCATCCAGGGATCGTAATCCAAAAACAGATCGAAGAGCTTATATAATTGGTCCGAGCTAATCATTCTGAATAACCCATTTCACCATTTTCACGGGGTATTTAATAATGTGAGAGAACTGGATACGCAATCAGTACCCCAGCTAATGAATATCATCTGATTATCGTGCTCGCAGCATCGAGCCGGAAATCCCATTAGTTTTGATTGTGATGTTTTCTATGTTCCGAACTGTGGATGAGTCACGACTGACTGCCTCTGACCGATGAAAATTTAATTATTATTGTTGAAAATGTGGTGAGAAAAAAAAAAAAAAAAAAGTAGGGAACGGTGCTTCCAAATACGTAGTCTTCCACAAATGCAAGTCTGTGTCATTCACTTCGGTAATGGAAGAGTTATTTGATAATTAAATTTTGAATGCGGATTTTGGAGAGTGAAACCATGTCTAATGTGTACGTCATTGACTCATGCTAAAAAATCTATTTTCGATTAGTTCATTGAAAGATCGTTAGACCTGTAAATGTTGGGATGATTTCTTGGATCGTCGACTTAGGCTACAGTGATCTTCATACATGAGCAACGAGCATTCATGCATTCCAGAGACTGAATTTCAGGGATTTATGTGGAAGTGACAGAACGGGTAACAACGTACACTGCAATGTAAAAAGTAGCGGAGCGTACGGAACTTCATTAGAAATGTTTTATTGACAGTGGAAAGTATCTATATAGAGGAGCAAGTGGGAGAAGTTTCTCACCCTTGAAAATCTGTGCGTGTGTGTAGTTTTGAGATACAACGAACGGACAAACGCTGTGCTAAAAATTGGCTTTAATGGAAGCTCGTGTTAAACTGGCAAAACGTAAACTCAAACCAGAAATACACAGCATCATCAACTGTGGAATAAAAGGTTTCTGCAATGTTTCTTCACAACCATTTTCTTCCCTAATCGTTTTCTAATTTAATCTCTGCAGCCCCGGTGGCGCAGTGGTCTAAGAGATGGCTTTTGATTATTCGTCCGAGGTGTGTCCGGGTTCGAATCCCATGAGGCATGGATGTGTTTGTTTACGGCACTGGCTTTCTCCCTTCCCTGGAGTCAGTGGCCCAAAATTAGGGACGGGCGACTGCTTATAGGTCTGCATGTTATCGGCAGTGTGTCTCAGTGCGTGTGTGTTTTCATTTTTTATTGCGGGTTTCAGGATTACCGTGAGCAGCTCGATGGGCTATAAGCAGTCGCCCATCCCTAATTTAGGATCACTAAATACAGCATCCATGCCTCACCGGGATTCGAACCCTGACCTATCTGGGACGAATGGTCAGAATCCAGAACTTAGACCACTGCAACACTTAGACGGTTTCGGTATGGCGTTATCAGTTTGCCTCATTTCATTTGCAGGGTCATCTTTCAATACATTAGTTGCACGGGGGTTGTTAGGGAACATTCGTTCTTAAAGATAACATTGCATTTAAAGAAAGCAGGGTAGGTTAAGTCGAGGGAACCGTGCTGATTACAAATTTTTAGAAATCACTCGATCCCCGATGAAACCATGGATCGTTGCCATGGTTCCTCTTAACGTGTGTCATTGTGAGCCATCTAACTGGAAGTAACCTCGAGTAAGTTCTGCATTGTCCAGTTTCTCCATATTGTATGAGAAAACGTACCAATACGAGTTATACCTACAATCCTCCAAAGAAAATGGGACATATCATCCTTTGACCTGGCACTGTGCATCAAAGAGCCACTTTCTGCGAGTCCAACGATTCTTCGTGAATCATACATCCTAGAATTCAGTGATTGCACATAACCAAATAGAGCCAAGCCGCATTCATAAAACTACGTGATGTTGAGTATTCTACGAGAATAGCCTCCAAGATCGTGACACCATTCGTAGAAGCGTACTTGTTTCAGGTGGTTGCAGTAAGAGGTGAACTGCTCTTGCTCTTTATGGCAAAAGCTGTGGATTTTTAGAAGCTCTCTGATATGTGAAATAGAAGTAACCTGATTCCCGAACAGTCAAACAGTCATGGTACTCAGTGACCTCATTTAAGTTCAGTTCTATGTCTCTGGTTCCCGTACAAATGTTATGATAAATATTTTTGTTTCTAGCAAGTCCTCTTTTAAAAATTTCTACTGGAAATTGGCCACTGCAACTCGGACAACAATCAGAAACCATCTCTCAAATTTTAAAGTGATTACACTAAGTGTTTATGGCTACCATGGGTACACACAAACACACACACACACACACATGCACAGGAACAAACTCTTTTTTTACTGTAGATAAACACGGTGCAAAGGATGGGGTCCAAATATGGCAGCGTAACAGCATTACAGATAAAATCATGGGATTTTGCGCGAATTCTAAAGAGATAGTAGACTATTTACTATTTAAATAAAACCCGGAGCTGGTAGCTACAACAAATCTTAATGAAGTTGTAATTAGCGAAAAACAATAAGAATCGCTAATTAGGGAATTGCAAAGAAGCAAAATGGAGCACACAAGACAAGTGAACTTTCAAAACTAAATAGACAAATTAGGTAGAACACGGAGTGGTTGACTCAAAGCATCAGTTTTGACTAAACTTGCTGGAAGTTCCACTAAACTGGAGAAAGATGTGTGCTTGTAGAGTATCTAATTCTGGTAAAAATGATTATAAAAGCCTTAGAAATATTTCGTGCTCTATTGGCCTCGTCTGATTCATCGGTGGGTCAAGTGAGGCGATATAGAGGTAGGTCTTGATAGCCTTTTAAAGCTGTTTCCAGAAACCCATTTTTCTTTTTGTGTTACCCCCCCCCAAATAATACATCGTTGCTCTCGTACTTAACGGCTAACCAATCCCCATGTGTTATTCTTATTTATTGCTACACCTAATACTGTGCTCAATTTTGCTTTGTAAAACACACAAGGCGCCACGAAACTGCTTTTTTAGAACACAATGGTTAGATTAGTGTTTCAATAAAGTGCAGATAAATTGTTTTTAATTGCGTTTTATCGAAACGGCTGAGCACATATAAATGTCTTGAACATTTGAAGCAACTCAGGCGAAGTAGAAAAACAAGAAAAATAAACCGCTTTATTTCTTTTCGAAAGGTGATTAAAGAGACGATGATTTCAAATTCCGATTAAGGAATTTTTCATGCAAGCCAAGGTCCTACAATTTTGTTCATCATTACCTTCAACTTTAAAAGTTTCAACTGTTATGTTGATATACCATTTAACAATAGCCTATCTCTGAGAATTTCCAGTTGATTCATAATTTGTAGCTTATGTCCCTTCGCAAACTCTTTGATGTTTTTTCAACAAACTAAAAGCGAACTACTTGTTCAAGCTTACAAATAGTATTGGTCACAGTTAACGGTTTTAATTAGACGGGGAAATACCTTAGTACAGAGAACTGTAGAACTGGGCCGGATGCATGATAGGACGAAGAATCTAGCAAGAAATACCAAGCTCAGGTTACTCTAAGTACTCTTGTTATTAGCTGCGGTTACTGTAAGTACACTTGTTACTAACTGAGGTTACTATAAGTACTCTTGTTACTAGCTGAGGTTACTGTAAGTACTCTTGTTACTAGCTGAGGTTACTATAAGTACTCTTGTTACTAGCTGAGGTTACTGTAAGTACTCTTGTTACTAGTTGCTAGAACAGTTGCAGGAATATACAGGGTGCTTACATTTTGTTTTCTTCTGTACGTTTCAATAGTACTGAAATATTACAACATATGCTATATGTTAAGGCCCAAATACTCGTCCCCATGGCCGTGTGGTCGAAGTAGCTGGTCTTTGAATAATCGTCCGAGTTGGGACAGGGTTCGAGTCCGTGCATAGGAATGGGGGATGTGTTGTCGTATGGTTCTGGTGCCAATGATCCGGATTAGAGGCGGGTGTGCCGCAGTAGTCTAAGCGATGGCTTATGACCATTCGTCTGGGAGGGGTCCGGGTTGGAATCCCGGTGAGGCATGGATGTTCTGTTTGTCTCACGGCACTGGCTCTCTCCCTTCCCTGGAACAAGTGGCCCTAAATTAGGGACGGGTGACTGTTTATAGCCCATTGAGTTGCTCACGGTGGTCGTTAAAAGCTCAATCGAAAAAAAAAAAAGAGGCGGGTGACTTCTCAGTTCATCATATGGTCATGGTTGTCTTTTAGGTTTATGGCGCTGGGCTTAGGATCACTCGTACGATATGAACCCGGGTTCGAATCCCTGATAAGTTATAAGTGGTTTGCTTGCCTTTCAGCCTTAGCTCTGTCCGTTTCCTGGAACCAGTGGTCTCAGATTAGGGATGGAAGACTGACTGCTTTGAGTTCAGAGAGTTGTTTAGGTGTTCATTTAACCCCCAAATAAGCAAACAAAAACAACAACAAAAAATGCTGAAATACAAATTAAGGTATAGGTTACTTTTAAAAGTTATGAGTATTCTAGTTTGAAAAACCATAGTTTAGAGAAAGCTGGATTCTTGTGCTGAAAAAACCGAAATGAAGGTTCCTGAAGCGCACAAACAGCACAAAGGGATCGGGTGCGTAAGCTTAGATGACAGCATAGCTCACATTTCTAAAGCAAAAAGTAAACTTCAAGGAACTGCAGAACGGAGAACTTATTAGGTACCTGTTACCCATATGTCGGGGAAGGGAAGCAGGATTTTTGTTTAAACAAGCTTGAACAAAACGGGATTGGAATGAAATCTGGGAAGAAATCTCCTGTTGTATGAATAATAATTTGATCGGGTATTTGAACTTTCTAAAAAATATATATACATATTAAGCTGATAGTTTAATCTTTACTTATACAGGCTGCCCCACCCCTTTAAAATTGGGGAAGACCGACCCTGTCTCCTGTAATGCATTTTTCGCACAATTATGTCGAAATATGCCTCGGGATGTCTAACAACGTGTTAAAAATCACATGAAAATTTTAAACATGGAGAGCGTAATTACGACAAGACGCTTCATTATGGCGGAGATTTCCTAAAAACAAGATTCCTCAGTTAAGATCGACAATGGCGGCCGGGTGAGTTTTCAACTGGGAGAAAGATGCTGAAGGAACAAGGCCGGGTGACGTCATGAGATGGACCCCCAGGCAAGCAAGCGGCGTTGCGGTACTGACTGTCAATCATTGACGCGGATCACTCAGAGGAAGACTGCTTGCTGCCTGCCTCCGCTGCTGCTGCTGCTGCCACTGCAAACATACATCCGCAACACACTCACACACACATACACACTCACTCACACACGCTGCATAATCGATACGGCTCAACTGAGTGGCAGTTGTATTGTCAGTGGCGTTTCTGCTTGATGCCATCTTCGCATCAACGAAGGAAAAACACTTGCAGACTATCCAGCAATGCTGCTGAACTAAGGAAAAGAGGAGGTGGAGGAAAAAGACATCACGCCGTAAACATTGATTTTCATAAATCGGCCTTTCTCTTCACTTACAGAGCTCAGGAGTTTACACATGCTTTTAATTTCTGAGTGTTTTTTGTTTTGTTTTTTAGTAGTATTACATACGTTATGGACTGATTTTTTTTTCTATTTTTTGTAAGGTTCTTTTCTTACGTCACAAAAGCGATCACTTTAAAAACGCACATCACTCGCCCGTCATCTTAGATTCATATCCTTCTTCGACTTTATAATGATCACAGAAAAATAATTTGTTCCGTTTCTACGCAAAGTTGGAGAGAAACCTTTCCTTCATTTTGTTTCACCATGAACAATTCTTAGATTCATGAGCAGTCGCCGTTCCTTAATTTAGAGACACTAATTCCAACAAAAAAAAAATATTATCATGCAAGCACACCACCCGTTCCTCATCCAGGAGGACGCCGCGCCTCCGACCATTTGGTCACCGGAGCGCAAGAGAGGAAACCCTTGAGATTTTCGCACATAAAAGTATAGTTGTAAGTTGGATATTTTAGGCCAACCCGGTTGCGCAGTGGTCTAAGCTCTGGCTTCTTACCGCTCAACCGAGAAGGCCCGGGTTCGAGCCCACATGAAGCATAGCTGGTGTTTTTGTCTAACGGCACTGGTTTCTTCCCTTCTGATGATGATCATATGTAGAGGATTTTAGGAAGGGAGTGTCTGACCCCAGGTCTTAAACAACCCTTAGAAATAAGAAACTAGGAGATTTGGGCTAGAGCGCCCGATAGGAAAGTGACAAGGAAGCAAAGTAGAAAGAGGGAGGAAGACGCCCTTATTTATTACCGGGGGGAGGGGGGCAGTACCCGAGGTCCGACAGCTTAACGTGCCCATCCGACGCACGGCGGATATTTAGTGGATCGAGCGTTCGTACCTGCCTGGGATCGAACCTGAGGTCCTTTCAGTGGCAGTCACGAACGTTGCCCACTAGGCCACCCGCGGCCCATTCTTCCCTTCTCTGGAACCAGTCGCCTTAAATTCAGGACGGGAGACTGCTTACACTCACGGTGGTCGATAATCCCCGAAATAAAAAAAAATAGAAATCATTTGAATAAATAATTTAAGTAGTACTGTAACTAGAATGCTCATTAATCCTAACGTGGAAAGGAAACATCTTGCGTAGGTCACTTTTTAAAAAATGTATTTATTGTTAGGCCCATCTTTTGTTCAACCTTCAGTCAAGGTCATTGCCCTGTGGTTGTGGGTTATAGGATTGTGTGCTTATTGCAGCTGCGCCTATTTGGATAGGCTAGAATACCTGGTATGCCTCTCAAAGAAAGTGGAGAACCTGTATGAGAGTGGAATGGACTCTCGTGGTTAGCAGGTTTTTCAGAAGATGGGATTTCAACTTAATTAGAAAAATGTATTGATTGATGGACGTTTTATTTCCAAGAATCTTTTTGGTGAAACCTTAAGTTGCAGTGAGTCAAGTTGTAGGATTTCAAGGTTCCTTTAGAATTTCTCTTCGCTCTTTGGAGAGTACTGTATCGGTATCATGGCCACTTCCTGAATCTATAGTGCTGTGGATCACTTTCAATCCTTGCGATATCACTTCCATATAGCTAAACCACTTCTTTTTTATTCAGTGGAGGACTACCGCTTAGAGGTAGGCTTAACATTTTTCTGTCACAGTGACAACGGTGACACTTCTTGAAGTAACGGTGACTTTAAACGGTGACAAAATCACTTTTTATGACAGTGGCGACGGAGCTGTAAAGAAGTCAGACCTGTGAGTCACCGTCCTGTTTGTAACAGTGACAGAATCCATGTTTATGTTTAGAACAGTGGTGACGGAGATGTAAAGAAGCCGGAACTCTGAGTCGCTGCCTTACTTATAACAGTGACAGAATCATTGTTTGCGACAGTGGTGACGGAGCTGTAAAGAAGTGGGAACTGTTGTTTGGTTGGTTGGTTAGTGTTTAGTAGCTCCAGAGCCTCGAAGGGCTAAAGAGCGCCAAGTCCAATGGTTTCAGAAATTTATTAAACAAAATTAAAAGAAAGCGACATAAAACAGAGCAAGCGATGTAAGCGGGAACTGTGAATCGTCGTCTTACTTGTAACAGTGACAGAATCACTGTCTACAATAGTTGCGACGGAGCTATAAAGAAGTCGGAACTGTGAGTCACCGTCTTACTTGTACAGTAACAGAATCACTGTTTACGACAGCGGTGATGGAGCTGTAAAAAAGTCGAAACTATGAGCCACAGTCTTACTTGTAACAGTGACAAAATCACAATTTGCGACAGAGGTGACAGAGCAGTAAAGGAACGGCGATTCATCGTCTGTTTTATAACAGTGACAAAATCACTGTTGCCATCGGTCCGCTTCAAAATTTTTCTTTACGAGCGAGCTCATAGCGAAACCCAAAACAAAAACTGTCTTGAGCGTAGGAGAAAGCGGGAGGGGGGGGGCTGAAAGAAAGCTCACATCAATAGCGACCTTTATGATGTTTCAACAGAAAAGGAGACAAATTGTTTAGATATGGTGAAATGATAACCGACTCTGACGTAACAGTGACTTCAGACCTCAAGCATTGCTTAGACACGGTTAATAGTGGCATCTTTATCATTGAATTTTGATCTGTTACTTTTAGTCTCTGGGTCCTAACGGTAAGAGCGATTTTGTCATTAACGGTAACAAAATAATAGTGACGTGATTTCGGACCCATCGCTGCTGGCGATCTATGAGCGGGCTTGGAATTGGATTTTTGCGGGAGAAGAATGATCAAGGTATCCCAACCCTAAAATCACCGGTATGTTATGACGCACCTACCTCAGAGGTGACTGAAGTACATGTTAAAACGGCAAGTTGAGGCGATAAGCTTTAGTCGGTGTAGTTCAAGGGGTAGAATATACGACTCCGGAGAAGGTAGATGCGGCTTCGAACACCATCACCAGAAAAAAAAAAAAAAGGCTATTGTCACATTGGCGCCCGAACATAAAAATGAATCTCCTGGCAGTGACGTTCGATAAAATTGTTTGATGATTCTTCCGCACATCGTATGGAATTAATCAACCTTTTTTATCTTCTACAGCGAGATACTTCAATCAAGCATGGTTTGCCGGCTGCCCCGGAAACCTACGATTTCGCCACAATCCTTTCTTAAGGAAAGGGGGATATATGCGTAACGTACCTACCTCAGAGATGACGTACTTGTCAAAACTGCAAAGTTACAGCTATAAGCTTCGTCGGTATAGTGGTAGAATATCCGACTACGGAGGAGGAAGATATCGGTTCGAATCCGATTACCGGCAAAAAATGAGGGTTTATTTTTACAATGTCACCATCACCATGTCGTGTTTGAACGTTTTTTGAACGCAGTCTAAGAATTACTGCATCTTTTGTGTTGAGCCAATAAAAAGTTAATAACATGTTACTAAATTTTATGTACTGCAGTATTAGTATCCCTTGTAAAATTTAATGAAGAAGCTTTCATGAAAAATAGTATTTGACTTAACAGACCACTGGCAACGCAAGCTATTATTATTAGTAGTAGCATTTATTTTAAAGCAGTTAGAGTGGTAAAAAACTTTGTCCTTTTGTCCTAACTTGCTTTTTTTATGAGCTTGATGAAATACAAAGAAATTATGCAGTTTGTTTTAGATTAGCACGGAAATTATCGGCTCCTAATACGGCTAACCACCAGGAATTCTTCTGCTGTCCCGCGGCCAAGTCCGCTCCTGTTTATATTTCAGATGGAATCACAAAAAGTCAGGTTGACATATTAGCTGATGTCTGCCCAAAACAGAAAAGAAGAACATCTCCTCTGGATAACAAACTTGCATACCTGAGTTTCATTCTACAAGGCTTTGAACACCTATTTTCTTTTTTGTTTTTTTTGTACTTTCTTTTTTTTTCCGAAACTTTTACAATTACCTATCACGATAACCATTAGCACTTCTCCCCTTTCCTGCAATTTTACATCGCAATACGAGATTCTTCAGCATCCATACATACTGCGTTCAGATGAGTGTGTTTACCCTCTCCCCCTTTTTTTAATGTTTAACAGGTCCTGGAGCATCAAAGGCTGTAAGCAGTAGCTTGTGGTCTAATATAGAGCCACAAGCGAAACCCGAACCCAACTCATGCTCAAACCCGAACCCAACTCGAGCAATTATCCAGAATCAATCCCGAGCCTCTGGTCACTCGAACATCGGGACGGTGTTATTCATTTCACCAGCTGATCAGGCACAATACATTAAAGCATTTTTAACACCTCCAGCATTTAAAGTTTGTTCCTTGTGATCAGTGTTCTCTCTGAGCTGCGCGCGCGCGCGGCGGCCCCAGGTACGGGCATACCGGGCAACCGCCCAGGGCCCCGCACCGCACGCCAATTAATTAATAGTTTTTGCCTGGCGTCACCTAAGTTCAAGATCATATACAAATAAATGACCAATTTTAATATTTGTTTACTGCTTTTAATTAGTGACATCAAAAAGTTACTCTGTTAGAATTTTTATTTTTTTTTTGGTCAGAGACATTTTTTCAAGGGGAAAGTTGTGGAGAAATGTCTAAATTTAATTTTGTTTTCAAGATTTTTTTCTTAGGAGTTTTGCAGCAATTTCGGGTACAAGTAGTGAGTTGCAATGTACTCGCTCCTTTTGGGCATAGAAAAATGGTAGCTACTCTGGACTGTATAGTGATTTGATTGAAGACTTCAGCCACAAGAAAAGTCGCAGAATTCTTAAAATAATAGACGTATCTTATAATTATACAGCTATCTTTGTTTATTTAGTAACAGGTCATTTTGGAGCGGGTAATATTTTGGATTCCTAATTATATTAATAAACAATGTATTATTGTATTACATCATGTGTATTTCATTTAAATCAATACCACAATTTCCGATAAAAAAAAAAAAGATTTGCTTTGAGATCACATTCACCCCAAGATAAAAAAAAACGAGCGACTGGTTTACAGTCAGAGTAAGCCACATGTAATTTATGTTTTCGTATATCATCATCATCATCATCATCATCATCATTGTCAACCATTATCAATCCACTGCTGGACGAAGGTCTCCCCAAGTTTCTTCCACAACGGTCTGTCTTGTGCCAGTCTCCTCCATGTTACTCCCGCATACTTTCGAATTTCATCCACCCATCTTCCACGTGGTCTTCTTCTGTCCCTTGGAATCCAATCTAAAATTTCGGCTGTCCATCGATGGTCTGTCCTTCTGGCAGTATGTCCAGCCCATTGCCATTTCAGGGATTTTACTCTGATCATGATGTCTTCCACTCTTGTCATTTTTCGGATCCACGAGTTCCTCTTCTTATCTCTCCTGGTTACACCAAGCATGCGCCTCTCCATGCTGCTTTGAGTTGTCTCGCAGCCTTTGTATGTCTCTTTTAGTTAAGGTCCACGTCTCTGCACCATACGTAAGCACTGGAAGGATGATATATATACTATATATATCATCATCATCATTGTCAACCATTATCAATCCACTGCTGGACGAAGGTCTCCCCAAGTTTCCTCCACAACGGTCTGTCTTGTGCCAGTCTCCTCCATGTCACCCCTGCATACTTTCGAATTTCATCCACCCATCTCCCATGTGGTCTTCTTCTGGGTCTTTTCCTGTCCCTTGGAATCCAATCTAAAATTTCGGCTGTCCATCGATGATCTGTCCTTCTGGCAGTATGTCCAGCCCATTGCCATTTCAGGGATTTAACTCTGATCATGATGTCTTTCACTCTTGTCATTTTTCGGATCCACGAGTTCCTCTTCCTATCTCTCCTGGTTACACCAAGTATGCACCTCTCCATGCTTTTTTGAGTTGTTTGCAGCCTTTGTATGTCTCTTTTAGTTAAGGTCCACGTCTCTGCACCATACGTAAGCACTGGAAGGATGCATTGATCAAACACTTTTCTTTTAAGACATAATGGCATATTGCTCTTGAAAATTATGCTGTTTCTTCCAAAAGCTCTCCAGGCAAGTTTTGTACGCCGATTAATTTATTCATCAATGTGACCCTCACTTGATATCTGCTGTCCAAGATAAACGTACGTGTCTGTTATCTCCAGCTTTTCTCCATCAATCGATAAATCTTCATTTCTTGTAAAAGCATTGAACATCACTTTTGTCTTTTGAAAGTTCATTTTTAATCCCACTTCTTTACTCTTGTCAGCAAGTTCCTGGATCATACTCTGCAGCTCTGATGGGGTAGTTGCAAAAATGACTACGTCATCAGCAAAACGAAGGTGGGTTAGATAATCTCCATTAATCTTTATCCCCTTGTTTTCCCAGCTCAGCGACTGAAAAACACCCTCCAATGTGGCATTAAAGAGCTTCGGAGATATGGTGTCACCTTGTCTCACTCCCTTTCCAATTTTTACGTGTGTTGTATTTTCAAGAACTTTGCACTTGCATTTTCATAGATGTTATTAATAATATTAATGTATGCATCTTCAATACCGCAGGTTTTCAGAGCCATTGTAACTGCTGATGGTTTCACCGAATCAAAGGCTTTTTCATAATCGATAAAAGCCATGCACAATGGAAGTTCATATTCCCTCGCTCTTTCAATTAGTTCTCTCAGCACGTGGATATGATCTATTGTGCTGTAGCCACTCCTGAATCCAGCTTGTTCTCTCGGTTGAGCCATGTCCAGTGTTACCTTCAAGCGGTGTGAAAGAACTTTAGTGAAGATCTTATACACTACTGATAGGAGGCTGATAGGTCTGTAGTTTCCAAGATCCTCAATGTCACCTTTCTTATGTAGCAGGATCATTGTAGCGGTGTTCCAATCCTCAGGAATCTTTCCTTCATTAAGGCATCGAGTGAAAATTTGGGCGAGTACTGTTTCGATTTCTCCACTTGCTTCTTGTATGATGTCTACAGTAATTCCATCTTCTCCTGGAGCTTTTCCCCGCTTCATGTTCTTGATTGCATGTGCAACTTCTGCTGGAAGGACTGGAGGAACTCTGGTACTGGTATCTTTCATGATGTCTGGAGTGCATGTATCATCCCTTTCATATAATTTGGAGTAGAAATCTTTCACTCTTGTCAAAATTTCGCCTCTATTTCTTGGTTACAGAACCATCTTCTTTTCTCAGTGCCATAATCTGTTTTCTTCCCTTACTGAGATGTCCCTTTGCTATCTTTAGGCTTCGGTTGGTTTCAATTGCTTTCCTCACTAGTTCACAGTTGAATTTTTAAACGTCTTCAGTGATACTTTTCCTTACTGTCTTGCATAGCTCTATATATTCCACTTTGGAAGTTACATCTTCTTTAGTTGTCCTCATCTCTCTTCTTTTTGCATCAACATTTTCGTTTTTCCTGATAATTTATTTACAACCAACTTGTTCTTAGACCCAGCTAATTTTGTTGCTGTTTCCATAAGAGCTTTGGTTACTTTTCTGTTAACTTCAGAGATGTCCACTTCTTCCGATGTTAGGCCTTCTAAAGCAGAGAATCTGTTCTTCAGTTCCAACTTGAAGGTATTATGGTGTTTTTTAAGGTTGGTTATGTCAATACATTTTGTTTGTCTTATGAGCTTGCCGCGTTCAAGTTTAGTGTTAAGGTGCATCATACATCTCACCAATCTATGGTCACTACCTGTGTTGAACTTGTTTAGCACACTGCAGTCTTCTATGACGAATTTTCTGTTACACATAATAAAATCAATTTCACTTGTCGTCCCATTTGGATGTCTCCATGTCCATTTCCTGTGTGGCTTTTTCTTGAAGAAGGAGTTCAAGATGAAAAACCCTTACGCAAAAAAAAACCCCTTATTTAAATCAATATATATATGAAAAACCCTTATTTAAATCAATATATATATGAAAAACCCTTATTTAAATCAATATATATATATATATATATAGTATATATTGCGATTGCGAAGGGCCCCGTGAATAGCCATCGCCAGGGGCCCCGCAAGGACTAGGGCCGCCACTGCCGCGCAGCGACTGAACTTCCTCCGCACAGTAAACATTTTAGATTAAAATTCCCCTAATTAATTTTCATAAATCAAAAATTAATTACTTGCACGTATAATAATAAATAAATAAAATTCGGGCTCTCAAAAGTCAAAACAACTCTTTTCTAAATGCCATTCGGCTCCTTTTAAGTTGACAAAATCAGCTCAAACAAATGTTGAGAAGAATAAAATCAAAGATGTGTTGAAGTTGAATTTGAATTTTATTTTGCCATGTTGCACTATCTAGCATACAATGAAATCGCACATGCAATTTCTGTACCAAAAAAAGATTAAACAAATACTAATCGCACCATGTGCAATCACAAAAGAAATACAATACATATATGTAATAAATAAAAAAATACAATACATATATGTAACGTGCTCATTATACACAAAATTTAAGTTTGTTGTAACGGAAAAGCTAAAAATAGGTGCATTAAAAGCCTTCAAAGATGTAGTAGGCTATGTATTCTCAGAAGAAAAGTTTTCAAACTTATCAAAGTTGGTATGCGGCACTTTTCAAGCTTCCAGTGCCGATGCTGAGAGGGGATTTAGCCTAACGAACAGCATCAAAAGTACATCACACAACAGATTGGAAGTGAGCCATCTGGATATGCCGATGAGAATAAAATACTATCTCGCAAATGGACAACATACCGAACTTGATACAGTCTACAAGTTTTGGAAAAGTCACAAAAGGCAAAGACATCAGCCGGCAACTTCTTTATAAATGGCAAACAATATTTTCCGAGTACTCTTAAAGATGGTCGAGTCCTAAATTCCTATGGTCGAGTCTTCGGTTTGGGGTGAAAAAATGAGAAGACGCGATATATTCCTTGAAAGGACTGACAGATCAAAACGATTTTGCACTTGTTTTATTTGAACAAATTATTTTGTATTTAGTTGTTGTTATTTTGTTTCTTATTCTCCTTGATATTTTGATATGCAAAGAAACTGAGTATTATGCGTAAACATGCTTTTCCTATATATAGTATGGAAGAAATATTCTTCTCATAATACATGGAAAATACGTTATGATAATTAACACAGCAATAAGACAGAGATTGACTGTATTTTTACTGTTCTCAGTCACTCAGAAAACTTGAAAATTGTATCGCCCTGGAGCGGAAATCGAACCCGCATCCCACGAACAGTAATCGGAAGATGCGAGTTCGATTCGCGCTCCAGGGCGATGAAATTTTTATGTTTTCTGAGTGACTGATGTTACGTGAGATCAGTAAAAATACAGTCAATCTCTGTCTCATTGCTGTGTTAATTATCATGCTTTTCCTAATTTCCAGTGTTTTTATTCTAGAATCAAGTTTGAGCTTCTCACGTTTTATAAAAGAGAAATTTTAATTAATGAAATGTTTTTAGCAATTTTTTTTATTTAAATCAATTTCGGAAAGAAAGGTGATAAAAATGGGGGAGATTAGAAAAAATAAGGGTTTCAATCCAAGTTCCAACTTCTACTACGTTAGTAAGAGAAGCTGAGAGAATAAAATTTTTTGTCCAAGTGGTTTCGATGCCTGCCCAGCTCATTGGGTTAGGCGAGCATTGCTGATGACCGCTTAGAGAGAATATTGCTTGTAATATGCTTTAGAATATCGATTTTATTTTTCTGTTTCCTGCATCGTAAAAAAAAAAAAAATGTAGTTTTTACTGAAAATTATTACTGTATATCGCTACAGTAAAATGTCATACTCACGTTTAACATTTTAGAACTGTAAAATTTCCAGCTGTGAGGTTGGCAACACGAATTGGTCACCAACAAGAACGGGATAGGGAAACTGCGCATGCTCATTGACTGCTTGAACTGTTGTTGTGGCTACTAACGTGTGTGATATGTCTTGCACTTTTCATAAAGTATAAAGAACAGAAGAATGGAAAAAATGTGCAAATAAAATATTCCTCTTTTGTTTGATGTTATATTTATTTAATTGTTAGCACGTCTTTTGTAGAAAAAGATCGTGCTTATGTTATCGGTTTGTCCGTCCGTCCGTTTATAGACACCATATCTCTGTAACTATTAGTTCGATTTGAAAAAATATTTTTGCATTGGGAATCTTGAAATATGCGAATGGTGATCCTTTATGTCGTTTTTTTTTTTTTTTTTTTACAATGTACAGTTTCACCGCTAGAGGGCGTAAAGGCAGATCATATCGAATTCAAAATACATTGTATTCCATGTATTTGCTTCTAAACATCCGATTGAAAAAATCCTTTTATCTTTCAATTCCATTCATGGCGAAGAGTATTTTTAGGTGTAGTTACTTTTTCAATTTACGCATAAATTTTCCGCTAGGGGGCGTAAAAGTAAATTACGTTTCCCCCGATATCTCTTCTTCTAAAACTCCGATTTGAAAAACAATTTCTTTCAGCGGATACAGCTCCCGATGGAAAATCTTTCGCATATAACTTCTAATTTTTGGTAAAGAATACTTTGGCCACCAGAGGGCATAAGTGTTAATTTTTGCTTCTGATGTATTTGCCATAACATCTGAGCTTCTAAAATCTCGATTGAAAAATTCGTTCGTGGACCGATGCCACTCACGTCGACAAACCTTTTCGAAATATTTTCTTTTTAAAATATTGCATGTTTTCTCCACCAGGGTGCGTAGATGTATATCTTATTTTTGTCAATATCTCTACTTCTACGAGTCCGATTTGAAAAGTTCCTTCTTTGTCGGATAATGTTTCCAATGGGAAATGTTTTTCATAAAAATTCAAAATTTTCGAGTAAATCATAGACATTCCGCCTGAGGGCGCAATGGTAAATTGCGTTTCCCCCTATATTTCTGCTTCTAAAACTCCGATTTGAGAAATTCTTACTGTATCGCATACACCTCCTGATGGAAAATGTTTTTCATATAATTTCTAGTATTTCATAAAGAATGATTTGGCCACCACGTCTGATGTATTTGCAGCAAAATCTGAGCCCCTGAAACTCGACTAAAAACTTTTTTTTCTTGGGCCGATACCGCTCACATCGAAAAACCTTTTAAGAATACTTTCTTCCTAAAATATTTCATGTTTTTCCCGCCAGGGGGCACAGATTCATATCTTATATTTGTCCATATCTCTGCTTCGAAGATTCCGATTTGAAAAATTCTTCCTTTGTTGGAGAGCCTTTGCGCTGCGAAATGTTTCTCATATAAATTCACATTTTTCTTAAAGCACAAGTCTGCATCCAGAGGGCGTAAGCTCACGATTCCGTTTACAGAAATATCTTCGGGATAAAAAAACCGATTGAAAAACTTCTTTCTTCGGTCAGATACTATTGTTTTCCATACCGGTTCCATTGACTTCGAATAGCTTTGGTAAATTTAATTTGCTTCAGAACGGATTCAAAAGAAGTGCTCATTACACCCGAAAATTCGGTGTCATCTTTCTTGTTTTTATCTTTTTAAGGGGAAGGGGGAGTAGATCATGTACAGTTATGAAATTTGTCCATTTTCCACCACATTTGGAAATGCTTACATGTATCACTGGGGGATGGGGGGGGGGAGATCACCGAAATGTGTATAACGTTGAATTTTCTTGTAACGTAAGATCGTGCAGCACACATTATAAAAATTATAATTTTTTAAGGCTATGGAGACCACTTATTTTATTAAGAGTGAAAGACTGTTACATCCAGTAAATTACAAGGTATGTAACTTTCCGTTTTACGATTTATAACTGTTCCTTCATAGTTATTATATGTAAATAAGATAGCTTCAAATTTTTAGTTTTCCGGTTTGTGATGACAACATTGTGAAAAGTTCAGTAAAATTTATGGTCAAATTTTTCACAGTGTGTGTTCCTGTGTGTGAGTATAACTTCCACAGGGACATGCACTGTAAGAAAATAGGTGGTCGGAATTCACGAAAAATTCCTGAAAATAAGGAGCAGCAAAGTTGCCGGCTGTGTCCATCTTTTAACGAACTTTTCGTTTTTAAGTTTCCGTTCGGAACTACAGTATTTTCACAGCATTTTCGTGTTCAGTCATTCCGTTTATTTCAGAAAAGGGAATCACCCGTGCCGCCATTCAGCCAGAGAGACCCATAGCGAGTAGTTACGTATAAAGTAGAACTCTGATTGCGCGATGATTTTTTTTTCGCTCTTAATGCTGGTGAATTAAATATTTTATTTTTTGTTGGAGCTTATTATTTTTCTGAATTGGTTTGTAACAATTTTATTTTTGCTGTGGGAAGATAATTACAAATTAAGTATATTTTTTATCGTGATTTTTGGAAGTAACAGAATGCTTTGGAACTTGAGATTTTTTAAACTGACAATTGCTTTCAATTATCTTTGAGAAAAGGTTAAAGTCACTGCTTTGTAGTATTTTTCTACAAAACCCCTAATTATAGAATTTGCTTGTTTTAAGGATTCAGAAACTGATATATAGACATTATGCAATCACCTGAACAATAATTTAAGTAATTCTTACGCTAACATAATATATGATATCTTATATACAGAATGAGGGAGAGGGGAAGGAATATCCGGTGCCACAGTAATCAAAATTGCATACAATATACTACCCACAATATCCGATCTCGTTACAGAACTTCAAATTCAGGTCTTCTGATAGGCGGTTGTAATTTAATAGTTAATCAAAATTCAAGTATTCCAGCGAATAGCTCCTATTGCCGGATATTTTCCGTCGTATGGTTATGGAAAAAGTGAGAGCAGAGTTTTTCCGTTATATACGAATGGAATTGCAGAAAGGTTTCTGAAAATTCAGAATTTTCCTGACTTACGTGAAATCCGTGAAATTCCGGTCATTTCACGTGAAGAAAAAACGTTTTATCAGAAATATGCTTCGTTAATTCACGAAAGGAATCACCAAAAATGACTTATGAATTTCAGAAAATTTTTTACAGCGTGCATTTATTTCTTCACAAGTTATACTGTAAGAAGATATCTGTACTTTTCTTTCAACGATGTATTGAGGAATGTAAGTAGACCCTTTATGTTACACACTTTATGTTTCTGAAGACCAAAAAGCTTATCTTTGTATATGTTAAAACCACATCACGGCTTTCAGGAATCACGTTAAACTATTTCCTTACATTAACAGCGGGAATCATCCAAAGAATGAATATTTTAAAGCTAGATTTGAATCAAGGTGAATTTCATCTGTC
This sequence comes from Macrothele yani, assembly GCA_039090855.1. Lineage (NCBI taxonomy): Eukaryota > Metazoa > Arthropoda > Arachnida > Araneae > Macrothelidae > Macrothele > Macrothele yani. Next base: position 95,334,475 of record CM077007.1, on the reverse strand, counting down.
CTAATGAAGCGCTGTTTTTTTTTTTTTTTTTTTTATTGTAGGTTTAACGACCGCCGTGAGCAACTCAATGGGCTATATGTTTCTGAAGACCAAAAAGCTTATCTTTGTATATGTTAAAACCACATCACGGCTTTCAGGAATCACGTTAAACTATTTCCTTACATTAACAGCGGGAATCATCCAAAGAATGAATATTTTAAAGCTAGATTTGAATCAAGGTGAATTTCATCTGTCCTAATGAAGCGCTGTTTTTTTTTTTTTTTTTTTTTATTGTAGGTTTAACGACCGCCGTGAGCAACTCAATGGGCTATAAGCAGTCGCCCGTCCCTAATTTAGGGTCACTGGTTCCAGGGAAGGGAGAGAGAGCCAGTGCCGTAAGACAAACACAACATCCATGCCTCACCGGGATTCGAACCCGGACCCCGTTCGGACGAATGATCAGAGGCCATCGCTTAGACCACTACGCCACCGGGGCGGCGAAGCGCTGTTTCAAAATCTTCTGTGAGTATGTATTCCTTTTCACCAATTCACATCTTGAGGTCGAATCCTTAGAGCTCCTTATGACCTAAATAAGTGTTTTGAAATCGTAAAGTGGTCCGTGTCGTCATCGTTCATAAATCAGAAATGCTATTCATGAACCCATACGAAGCAGCAGCCAGCCAGCACTTTCCCTACATTAAAATAAATAATTTGGAAATGCATCGATTTTTAGTATCTCTTTTATTTTTCTATAACTAATTTAAATATTACAATGGTTTAAACCATAATAATAATTTATAAAAATTGATACATCGATCTTTGGGAGTTATTTCTATGATTGTGAGGAATAATTGCATTTCTAAACATGTTTCATCCTCCCTTACTGCGTGGCTTATTTAATTTCATGTATATTCGTGGAACAATACTTCTGATATTTCCCGTGCTCTTGATCTGCGATATTAATACTACTTTCATATAATCTTTTAAAACAGTGCACAGATTTTTGGTCTGAGTTTCACCAGATTCAAAAAACAAAATTATTGTTCATATAAAATTTCTTAAAAAGATGAAAATAGACTTATAGGTGCAAAATTCTTGAGTTTTCATAAAGTAGGTGGCACGATTTGTTCACAAAAAATGCTGACAATGATAATAAATTGGGATTGTGAATATGCCCGTTCACTGAGAGAAAACTTAAAAATCAAGCTTAGAATATCATACTAAGAAAGCTTTGGGTGCATTAAGAAATTATGAATTTCCAGGTCTATGCTTAATCGGTGCTTGAGGGGCCTCCATCAAAACACCGTTTTGACTGAGTCACTAAGGATATCTATCTGTCTTATGCTATTTTACCCACGCTGAGATTTTCGTAGGCCTAAAGTTTTTGCTGGAGTTTTTCGTAGGCCTAAAGTTTTTGCTGGAGTTTTTCGTAAGCTTACTGGGGATTTCTTTCCAGTAAAAAAGATGCAACGCAACCCACCTTGTTGCTTCATGTCGGGTTGTAGAACATGAGCTAATAAGTTTGAAGCCAATTTTAAACCCTACATTGTTTCTTCAATTAAAACTTCGTGGCTTTAGTCTGGTCATGTAATTAATCATACCACTGATATGTCACATACTTAAAGACGCTTAGTTATTTCTGTTCAAAAGAATTCTGCAGCGTATTTTTGCCGCCCCAGTACAAGGCATTGGCTTCTGATTATTCTTCCTAGATAGGCATGCATTTTCAGGGGTCAGCCGAAGCCTGCCCGAGCCAGAATTTTATATTGAATGATAGAGCTCGGGCCCGAACGAGCCCGAAAACTATGAGGCATTGAAAAATCTCCTCTTCCAGACTTCCACTCTTTCCTCCTAGTGCAATTAACCGATGTCTTTCTCAACTTGGGAGCGGGGAAGGGATGGCAATTTATTTCTATAGTTTCTTTCAAAATTAATTTCTTCCTGAAATGTTTAGGGGGCCGGGCATCAGGAAAAATAGGGAAGCACAACAATCTGCGTCGTACGTTTCGCAACAGAATTAGCAGGGAGTTGCTCGTTGAGGTAGGGAGCAAACTTTCGTCAGCTTGCTATCTACTACCTATAATCCTTTAAGAAATTTTTCCTTCGCAGAAAACCAATAATTCATGGCTTATGGTATTTGTTACCGAAGCCCGGAATGAAGAGCCCTGCCGAGTTCCCACTCCCCACCCAGACCCAGTTGCCGACGAATACTCTTTAACAACTAAAAAGTGTAAAAAAAGTATCTTGTGCTAAATCATAAAAAATCATATTACACTGATGGCCACCCCAAATGCAACACCAACAAGGACACGAGTAACAAAGCCAGATTTACTGGACACATAACAACAGATACAAAGATGAAACCATTGAGCTTACAGGCCCGTATGACTTGCGGAACAAGCAGACATCAATAGTTCGTGTGGCCCCCATGGCTGGCAATAACGGCCGCTACACGCCGCGGCATCGAACGAAAGAGGCTTTGGATGTGAGCTTGTGTTATGTCGGTCCAGGCTGCTTCCACACGTTGTCACAGCTCATTAGGCGTAGCCGCGTGGGGTGCTTGCCGGTCCACTCGGTTGCCTATCAGCGACCGGACGTGTTCGATGGGCGACATATCGGGAGAACAGGCGGGCCACGGCAGCAGTGACTCCTGGTGGGCCGTAAGGAATTTTTGCACGATGCGCGCCACGTGCGAGCGCGCATTGTCCTGTTGAAACGTGACCGCTGGAAGGTCCTGCAGGTAAGGAAGGACTACAGGCTCCAGAACGTCGGAGATGCAGCGGTGGCTGTTGAGTGTAACGGCGATGCCTACCAGAGGGGTGCAGGTGTCATATCCAATTGCGCCCCAAACTATAACGCCAGGCGACGGATCGGTATGGCGATGCATAATGCAGGCGTCATACAGTCTCTCGCCGCGGTGCCGCCACACGCGGAACCTACCATTGTGGTGTTGCAGGCAGAAGCGGGATTCGTCGGAGAAGACAATGTCGTGCCATTCCGTAGTCCAGGTGCAGCGTTCAACGGCCCACTGCCGCCGCACCCGCCGATGGTGTAACGTCAATAGTAATCGGAGCGATGGGCGCCGTACAAGTCGCCGCTCCTGCAGACGACGTCGAACCGTACGTGCTGACACAGGTTGTTGCGCAACACACCCTAATTCCTGTGCTAACGTTCGTGATGTGGCGGTGTGAGCCGTCAATGCCTGCCGCACAACATGCCGGTCCTCTCTTTCCGTAGTGTGCCCCGGCTGCGGCAATCGCGCACGTCAGTCCGTCCGTCCCTCCTTCAAACTCGCCTCACTGTGGCTGAATGTCGTCCCACACGGGCGCCGATGTCTCGGTACGATAAACCGCTGTCGCGATACGCCACTATTCGTTCTCTGTCGAACTCCGAAACGTGCTGGAATGACTGCCGTATTCTGCGACGAGGCATCAGGAAGCTTCCCACGCACAGGTCCGGCAGCACAACACACTTCCACTACTTACACCCCGCCTTCTGTACACCCTTCTTATAGTGCTTCTCGGTGGCGTGCAGGGCGCATATGATTTGCATATGCCTTGCAATGCTAATCGTTTGCATGTCCTCTCGCGGGCGACGCATGCTGCGAATTTCAGGCCAATCGGATGCTTTCTTCTTGGTGTTGCACTTTTGGGTGGCCAGCAGTGTAAAAGAAAAAGGAAGACAATTCTCTCTCTCTCTCTCAGAGCCCGAGCCCTTCCGAGCCCGAACTCCAATAAGCATTATGCAGGCCGAGCCTGATTCGAATTCGGGTTTTCGGGCCCAGGCTCGGCCCATCTCAGTACTGTGACATACAGCCAGGGGCGGATTGGGTCGACGAAACCAGGACGGGAATTTAGTCTTGTGGTCCACTACAGAAACACAAGTACAGTAGTACCACAGGGAAACACCTCATAAATTACCTCATTAATAACGTGCAGTTAACTCCTGGAAGAAGTAAGAACTATTGAAATATGCATTGTAAAACTAATTCAGTCGTGAACAAATTGTAGCAGCAATTTAAGAGCGAAAGGATTTTAAAAATCCACTCATAATTGAAGGTATGATGTCAAACCATGCTGTAAACGGGGTGCTGTACTAAATAATTATATTTATATGGTCACCGATCGTTTACTGCGCAACAGTATTCGTACCACCGCCTTGAATAGACGCCTTTTTTAAGCCTACCCATTATTTTGCTCCATGAACTAGTACCGGCAAATCGTTGTTTCTTTTAAGCTAAATGTGGGTGAGACATGGGTTTTAGAATACCTCTGCATGGGAATCGCTTTGTGTTTTGTGTTTGTACGTCGGTGTGGGTATGATGGGCCATCAAAATAGCTACTAGTAGGGCCTACCAATGTGCCTTTACCTCCAAGTCCGACGACCTAACCCAGGTAGCAATATTATGTTGGACCAACCGTGGGCTTTCAACGGTCGGCCCAGCGACGAGGTGACTCGGCGGCCAACAATTGGATATGTGTTGGTTCAACGGTTGTACCCACATTGGAAAACTGTTGCAAACAGTTTTCCAATGTGATCATGTGTTGTTGGACAACCATGGTTGGTCATGTGTTGTTGGACAGCCATCGGACAACCGTTAAGTGGTCATTTGTTGATAAATGGTTGGTCATGTGTGGTTGGCAAAACCGTTGGCCAATCTTCGATAAACAACGCAACCTTCGCCCAACGCTGCCGACGCAAAAATATCATTGGGCCAACCGTTGGCCAATGTCAGTGTGCTACTTGGGAATCTTAACCGTAGTTAGATTAGCGTTTACAACAGCTTTGTCCGGCGGCAAATTTTTCGCAAACTAGAGATAATTTTGCTTTGTCATTTTAGAGCAAACGCCCAAAATATATATATAGATGGAAGCAAACGCAATTTTTTTTTAAGACGACAACGTTTTATACAGATATTATACGAGGGTCATAACAAAAAATCTGCACACGTTATAATATAAAACGGAAGCGGAAGATGCAGTCGGGCAAAATGATTGCGTCATGCCAACGTCAGACTGTGACCAACGCAGTGGTGTCAGAACGACGCGCTTTCATTTGCTGTATGAACGTGGGAGAGTTTGGAAACGGAAGCGTGCAGCTGCTCAGGTCTATTCACTGCGTTAGACCAGCGCTCGTGCGTGAAAATAGAAACTCTGCGGGGAAAAAAACTCCGACACAGATCCACAACTGCCTTGTGGTGAAGAAGTTCTTGATCGAAGCACAATTTCTTTATGAGGGCAAAGTTGAGACTAAAAATTCGTCAAAATCACCCCGACTTGTTGGAAGCGGGAGTGATTTTGCTGAATGACAACGCATCATGTCATGGTGCAGCTTCGGTACGGAGACTTATGTCCATATATGGCTGGGAAACTTTATCCCACCCACCTTACAGCCCTGATCTCAGTCCACCCGACTTTGATCTTTTCCCAAAATTAAAAAATCGGCTCTGTGGTATCCGCTACGAATCGCTGGACGAACTGCCATTGGACGTGATCCGAGTAATACGACAGCTGAACAAAGATGGCGGGCATCCACGACCGCTGGCAAACTGTCATTAGCAGCGGAGGGGAGTACATTGAACAACAATAAGGTAATTTTTTTCTCCGTTACTTCACACTTTTCTCAAAAATGGACAGTGGCAGAACTTTTGTTAGGACCCCCGTAAAGCACGAACGAAATCAACGATTCTTATTCATAAATATCGAAATAATTATTCGTTCTTTCCAAAGAATCAAGACAGAGACGATACGAGAAATAGCGGGCCATTTTTCGAGTGGTACACTGGAAAATATCCCGGTGGGCCAGCCCGCCCCTGCATACAACACTCACTGGTTGTCTCCCTTTCCTGAAACCAGTGGCTCTAAACAAGGAACGGGACGACTACTTGTAGCTCTGTGAGTTGCTCATGGTGGTCGTAAACACTGAATCGAAAAACTATAAATACATTTTTATTTAACTAATAACAAGGAAATGTACACCTATTACACTTAAAATAGTATAATCATATTAGTAATCCGAATTTCTTCGTGTAGATTATAAATCAAAGTTTCCAAGCTTTCGTACATCAACCAGATGGCTTTTTCAAGGAAGGTAGCCAGCAAAATTTCAAATTTTCATGTTTTAAGGAAGGTGGACAGTTTGCTGTCTACCAAGTAAATAGGACGCGAAAAGGAATATATATACATACTGTTAACAAGTTCTTTAGTATCTTTGTTCCAGTTGTTAACTTGTAATTGCTAATAACTCCGTAGTGGTTGATGATGTTAATGATTAACACGTAATAACCAAATGATAATAATTGTATGCAAATAATTCTTGCGATTCGTAAATATGTCTAAGAAACTTTTATTCTTTTCTTCATTCAATTGCCTACAGATATTGTCCGTTAGCTGTGCTATATTTCCTAACTCTTCCGCTTAAAAACTCCAATTCCTTTTTTCTTAAGTCCCGCTTTCGATCATCTCTCCCGCTGTCGAGAAATCCCTTCACCTGCCGGTCTACCTAAGACCTTCCCAGCCTATCCTGGGGCAATCCCCTCGTTGTACTTTTCGTGACCGCTTGCTACCTAAACCCCGAGACAATTCTCTTCTCGCCTCCTACTCTCCTGTCTCCCAAAGATGCCCTTAAGCACATCATAAAATCCCCCGTGATAAACAACAACACCGCCATCGGTAAATCTTAAGCCTCAAAGTAAAATGGGAGGGGCTAGTCATTTGTCGGCAGCTTTGAAATTGAAATCTGTAAGGCATCAAAGGAGGCGCGATAGAGTTAATCTCCATTCAACATACAAAGTGCAAATGCTAAGCATAGACAAAATGTCGTCTTAGTAAAAAACCGTGCATCCGGTGTCTAATGGAGAACAGACTCTGAGAAATTTCACTCACGCTTTGGGGAAACAAAGAATTGGGAGCACGAGATGGAAAAAGGTTGCATTTTGAGATTTTATATGAAATCCTAAAGCCCTGTATAAAATCTCTGTAACAATACATATAATGACCATCTACATTAATATTATTAATAACATCTATGAAAATGCAAGTGCGCCGCCCCGGTGGCGCACTGGTCTAAGCGATGGCCTCTGATCATTCGTCCGAACGGGATCCGGGTTCGAATCCCGGTGAGGCATGGATGTTGTGTTTGTCTTACGGCACTGGCTCTCCCTTCCCTGGAACCAGTGACCCTAAATTAGGGACGGGCGACTGCTTGTAGCCCATTGAGTTGCTCACGGTGGTCGTTAAACCTGCAACCAAAAAAAAAAAAAAAAAAAAATGCAAGAGCAAAGATTCGGCTGTTTGAGAATACAGCACACATAAAACTTGGAAAGGGAGTGAGACAAGGTGACAACATATCTCCCAAGCTCTTTAATGCCACACTGGTAAATGTCTTTTAATCACTGAACTGGGAAAACAAAGGGATAAAGATTAATGGAGAATATCTAACTCACGTTCGTTTTGCTGATGACGTAATCATTTCTGCTACTACCCCACAGAGCTGCAGAGTATGATGCAGGAACTTGCTGACAAGAGTAAAGAAGTGGGATTAAAAATGAACTTTCAGAAGACAAAAGTGATGTACAATGCTTTTACGAGAAATGAAGATTTATCGATTGATGGAGAAAAGCTGTAGATAACAGATGCGTATGTTTATCTTGGACAGCAGATATCAAGTGAGGGTCACATTGATGAAGAAATTAATCGGCGTATAAAACTTGCCTGGAGAGTTTTTGGAAGAAACAGCATAATTTTCAAGAGCAATATGCCATTATGTCTTAAAAGAAAAGTGTTTGATCAATGCATCCTTCTAGTGCTTACGTATGGTGCAGAGACGTGGACCTTAACTAAAAAAGACATACAAAGGCTACAGACAACTCAAAGTGGCATGGAGAGGTGCATGCTTGGTGTAACCAGGAGAGATAAGAAGAGGAACTCGTGGATCCGAAAAATGACAAGAGTGGAAGACATCATGATCAGAGTAAAATCCCTGAAATGGCAATGGGCTGGACATACTGCCAGAAGAACAGACCATCGATGGACAGTCGAAATTTTAGATTGGATTCCAAGGGACAGGCAAAGACGCAGAAGAAGACCACATGGGAGATGGGTGGATGAAATTCGAAAGTATGCGGGAGTAACATGGAGGAGACTGGCACAAGACAGACCGTTGTGGAAGAGGCTTGGAGAGACCTTCGTTCAGCAGTGGTTTGATAATGGTTGACAATGATGATGATGATGATCATCATCATCATCACCGCCACCACCATCATCATCAACAACCATCATCATCAACTGTCCACCGATGGTCTGTCCTGGCAATATGTCTAGCATATAGATATATATTCCTTTTCTCGTCCTATTTATTTGGTAGACTTTTTAGAAACTAGTATACACCAAGTTCAGGAAGAAAGTTTTATCGTATTTTCTCAAAAGAAAAAGGAAAAGATATATCAAGAAATAATTTTAGATTTTCGATGGTAAAATAGATTCAGATGGGCGTAGACGCACCCTCGTAGGGTTGGGGGTGGGCCTCCTGCCGCAACTCGCCGGGGGTGTCAGATGTTTTTAAAACGTCCCTGCCAACAAGGAACCAGGAAAAAATCAATGAGTATTCAATGAAAGCGTAATTTTAACTTTATAATATTTGCGTTTCTCCCCTTTCCCCTCCTCTTGCATTGTGTTCTTTTAAAAAAATCACGAAATTCGTTGAATGAGGTTGCAGCGACACTGTATATCATTTGGCCCGTTTTATTTTTTACTTTTTTATTTTTTTATTTTGCATGCAGCACGTAAAAATGGAAAGCCCGCCTTGTAACTAGAGCACGTACTGGTATCAGCTTTCGTTTTTCATTATTTTGCTTTTAAAACAAATATGGCTCTCGCACATTTGCGGCGCCCAAAAAATCCAAAAGTATGTGTGATTCAATTGTAGTAACAAAACATATTACACAGCATTATTTTTTCATTTCTTTCCCTTATATTAATTCCGCTTTCCCCGAAATGGCACCTAAGAAATTAGAGGTGTATGCAGAATGATTAAACTTTGTGTACATTTAATGCCCCCCCCCCTCTTTTTCACTGTTTTTGTTGTTGTTGCATTCATATCTCCATGCCACTTGAAAAAACGGTAAACAGCATATTTTGTACATGCGTTGGAAAAGTATATTATTTGTTTTCTTTTTCTTTTATCTTTACGTGTGTGTCTGTGTATGCGTTTTTATTTTCTTAGCAATTATGCCATATGACAGCGAAGTTTCCGATATTTTTACAAGGCTCGAGTTTCTTTTACATGTGGAATCAAGTTGTAATTTTTTTTCCTTTCTTTTTTGTAAGTGAATAGGATGTTAAATAATAATAAGGAATAATGATTACTCACACACACACACATAACAAACGTTCATTTGTTCGTCTCTTTTTCCCCTTTGCCGCGTTGTGATTTCACGATGTTATCCGACTTTATTTTGAAGTGCCAGATTACACATTAATCTGACTGGGAATTATTTAATATTTGCTCCTTTGTGCGCGGCATTTACATTGAAGTGAAACTGTCGACAGAAAATTAAATAATTTTGCTCAAGACATTATTTTGAATTCCCCAAAGGTATACAAATATGATCGAATCGCATTTTAGTCAGTTACCACGTGACAGGTGGTCCCTAGACATACTTAAAAGAAAAGAATTCCGACGTGTTCATTCCTAAAAAACAAACCTCCTAATAGCTCAGCCTGTCGAAACATATCTATTTTTCTATTGTAACTCGAATGGTTGAATTTAATTCCAATTAGCAGCTAATTTTTGTAAGCTGCTCAGCATTTCGCGAAAGACTAATTAACTTAATTTTGACGTATTTTGTTGTTGCCTAGGAGAAGAATGTTCGAATTTATTATGTCTTGATATTTACATTGCATTTCGAACATCTGAAATCCGTTGTTGTTTTATTTTTATTGCGTGTTTTTTTAAACAGGTATTTTTCACACATTAAGCTCAGTTGAAGTGTGATGATTTTAAATTATGTTTCTTTAAATTGCATGTTTAACATACTGTATTATATTAGTTCTTATTGGTTATTAGGTGCGTATAATAATTTCATAGTCGGTAGTTTACGTCATTAAAATTCGTCATCAATTTGGAAGGCAGTAGTAGGAGGGAAAAATAAATATAGGATTAGTTTTTCATTAGAAGAATATTTCTCATGAATTTCGCATTCTTCATACATCTTTGAGCTAAGTTAATCGTATTTACGTAATGTAAGTATCTGCAATTGTAATAAAGGGCAGCTTCGTTTTTAATTCGTGATAATGGGATCATGTGTGGTTGGGACAATAATGTTGAGCCCCTTTCTTGCACAACTCAGTTCTTTCTTGTAAGCAGGGCCATAGTTAATGCGCAAAACCGAGAGTGGGAACGTTGAAGGGTCATCTGGGTTCAACTACAAGCTCTGTTTTTCCGCGAATACAGATGCAGGTTTTGCTTTGTTTTCCCCGATCCCTTTGTTTATTTACTTCACTACCAAATAATTTCTCCGTTAGAAAATGTAAAACCAATAAAATATACATAAAATACAAAAATATGAAAGAAGGAGAAGAAAAAGAAACTTATCAATCTTGAAATATGAAATAAAAATAACATTCTCTTAATTTACTTGATGGCGTTTGAGTTGCTGGTTCCTTGTCGCTGGCGGCAAAATAACTCCCAACCAGCACGAAGAAGCTATTATTTATTTTTTGTGTACTGCTCTGTTTTTTTTGGGTTTTTTTTTTTTTTTTTTTTTTTTTGTAGATCCAAGCAATGGCATCAAAGAGTTTTTGGTACAGTATTTCGATTTTTTCTTTTCTTCTCCTTTGTTTCCATCTTTTCGTACATATTTAGTCGCGCGCTCCCTTCACTGGTTCTCGGAGGTAGTCTCTTCTTACCGTGGTCAACAGCTAACCTGGCTCCCTTTCGCAATCAAAAGCCCCAAATTTTCAAATTCCCACCGACAAGCCACAGAAGTCTCTCTCTCTCTCTCTCTCTCTCTCTTTTGTTCTTCCAAATTTCACGTTTTTCCTAAAAAAAAATAATAAAAAAAGAAGGGGGCTTTCTCTCTCCTCCCCTGACGCTTTACACCTGAAAGCTCTGTGTTCGTGTGGCAGAGAATCATTGGCCCAGCTTTTTCTACCGATTCACCTCGAAAAGTAATTTCTTTTGAATAATACACCGTTTGTGCAGCATGTTCTCTATTTCAATTTTTTTTTCTTACAATAGTGAAATATACGAAAAAATATGGTCAAGTATTTATGCTTATAATGAAATACAAAAGTACTTTCCATAAATTATTAATTGTTACCGCGGAAAATACGGTTTCAACTTGCTACCTATTGAAAATAAATTCGCTTGATGCTGAGATGTGACTCGATGCGTTATCTTGATGCAAGGTGCAATGTTAATGTCCCGACCACACAAGGCTCACAACATGGTTTCGCCAGAACGTTAGCCTGACTCATACTTTTCCGTTCTCTCGATTTTTCGTTATAGCTGTATCCAACGCAATGACAGTAAAATCTTTGGGAAATCTTCCCGGACGTTGTATGTGTACTTCATGACAGTCTGTTTGGTTGGTAATGTATTATACCTTTTTCAGCGTATCCACGTTCTGCTGTTGCCAGTTAGATAAGGCTCATATATGGGTTGCGGCACTAGTTGCTTGCGCGTTTACTTTAAAGGGAAAGGCAACGAGTTACACGGCACTTAAAAGTGTGGTGTAAGGGATAATTGATTATCTTTGATGATATTATGAGTAGTCAACTCACACCTTCGTGGCTTTCGTGAGCCAACAAAGGTGTCGGTGAAAGTTTTGTTCACTTACTATGTTCTGGACAACATACAGTGTGCGGCTGGATTGTAAGCTGTTTTGAAGTACCTGCAACCACTTGCGTAGGTTTTTGCCCAATATGTGTGGCATAGCCACATAGACATCCTTTCGAGAAATATAAACCCTCTCGTTTTGTACATTTTTATAATTTGTGTCTAGAAGTACAAGGAATCGGAAAGAGCAGCAATATGCTATACCCGTAACATGTCGTTCCTCGGTGGAATATCGCGTGATTTGCTCTCGCGAAACGATGCACGAGCAAGTGCTGAAAAACGCACATGGAAGCACAATTTATTCGTCGTGGATCGAGCCTTAGGAAGGTGCATTTCATATGTGATCATCGCCACGTAATGCAATTTGCCTCGTCTACCACAATTTACACTCACGGACAATAAAATTTGCGCACCTAGAAGAAAACATGCTACAGCCGCGAAACTTTGCAGAGCTAGAGTGCGTTCTGGTATGCAAATGATCCACGTTTGGTGCGAGTGCGCATAATCGCACACCCTGTGGTGTCGCTGTAAGCACGAACCGGCAGCCTTATAAACCGACGTGTAGTCGATGTCACATGAAAGCGAAAGGCACCAGCCAACGCAAGAAAGGGTACAGAGTGACAAGAATGCCGGGTAGACGCCAGGGACGTCTATTAACGCAAATTACGGACCTTGAGATAGGACTGATCATCGGGCTGAAAATCGGAGGGTTGTCGGCGCGCCGTATAGCCCACCACGTGGATCGTTCTGGGCATACCGTCTGACTGTGTTGGGAGCAGTGAAAGCGTGACGGCACTGCCACAAGGCGGAGCGGCTCCGGACGGATCAGGAAGACCACCGGAAGAAAGGATAGCCGGATCTTGCGCTTGGCACGAACGGATCACACGGGGAACCGGTCCACTACACAGGCAGATGTAGCGGCTCCTGTGTGTCCACGAACCGTTTCCCGACGCCTCGCGAAAGCGAATCTGCGATCTCAGCTCCATTTATGTGTGCTGCCATTCACACCGGAACATCGCCGGCTCCGTGTGCTATGATGCCAGGCCAGAGCGACGTGGAACACCACAGACTGGCGTCGTGCGGTGTTTAGTAATGAGTGTCGCTTCGTTTTGGGGACAGATTATCATTGTGTCCTGGTGTGGAGGTTCCCGGGTCAACAGCACGATCCCAACCTCGCTATCGAGCGCCACACCTCCCCCACTGCAGACATTATGGTCTGGGAAGCCATTGCCTACGATAGCCGATCAGCTCTAGTAGTGGTACGTGGATCATTGATGGGCCAGCGGTATGTGGATGAGATTCTACTGTCCCCATGTGCTCCCATTCCTAGACGGGATTCAAGGTGCACTATACCAGCAGGATAATGTCCGCTCGCACTCGGGTCGGGCTGCACAGGACTGCCTACGTCATGTCCAGATACTTCCATGGCCTGCCCGCTCCCCGGACATGTCCCCTATCGAGCATGTGTGGAACCGGTTGAAATGCCGGCTGCAGCCGTGCCGTACTATTTGGGATTTGGAGCACACCGTCCAGCACGTGTGGACCAGTCTGCCGCAGGACAACACCAGGTTTCTGTTCGCCTCCATGCCAGACCGTATTGCAGCATGTATCGCCGCACGAGGCAGTGCGACGCGCTATTGAAGATGACCGGACTGCGTGCGACAGATCCTTCTGTAATTGTCGTGCAGCTCTGTTTTTGCCATCATGTATATCATTGATTTGTATCATTACATCCATAAAATTTCAATTCAATGCGATGCTTCCTTCTTGGTGCGCAAATTTCATTGTCCGTGAGTGAATTTCATTGCTAAATCGGCTTAGAGAAAGTTAGGATGTCTCTCACCAAATAGGCGATGCTTTTGCTTTAAATGACATTTTTCTTTGATCGATGAAAAACTCGATTTTTTCCAACATGAAATATGGTTTGCACATCTGGAACGGTGCACCAAATAAAGCATTAAAAATCAGCTTTTTCGCGCAAAGGAGAAAGATTGGTTTGATAATATCGCAGCACTCGTCCATTTCTTAACTGTCTTCTCCACAATGATACAGCTCTGTGTATCACTTGCATGACTGTCGTGCGATATCTTATCCCATATTCAACGAAATGCACTTTGCCGTCGTGGTACGAGAGGTATATTCACTTATTCTTCGCTTTGTGCCTACGGAGTGAAATCTCAGCAATTACAGCTTATGTATTCCTGCTTTGTCACAAACCTTCCGAAGTTCCTCTCTAGTTCAATTTTCCTGAGTTTTCAAGCTTCAGCTATTTAGGGGCTTTAAACAGCAGAAAAGCGGAACAAATTTGGCTATGTCGCTATTCCCTGCAAAATTTGCCTCTCATGATCGATTATCCATCGGAAAAATAGAAAAAGAAGAAGGAAATACGAACAGCAAAGTTGCCCACAATTTTGAAGATACTGAATATTGATGATTGTGTAGTTTATTTAACATGACATGCAAACGTAGATACTTAACCAGCGTATTGCGGATGCACTTTCGTATTTCTGAATATGATACACAATTAGAGTGATTCCAATCTTTCCTAAACAGCGTTTAGTAAGCAATAAGATACTCAATTTAAATATAAATAGAAGCGATTTCTTTCCCCCTTTTTTTTGTTCTTCTCCATTCGTCATGCCTATATGCACACTTACACACACACACGCGCGCGCGCACGCGCATATATACACACATCTGTATGTAAAAGAATGATCTTATCGCTTTATCTTTTTTGTCCGTCAGTCTATCCGCTTCAGTGAACCATATATCTGCGTTGTTTGCAAATGTCATGTTAGAGCAAAAAGTATTGTATCGACCAGAAAGGACGGATATCATTCCAATTGAGGTGATCGAAGAGATTTCAGGGTGTAATTGAGGAACTCTTGAGATATGTTGAAAATTTCATTTTAGTTTTTTTTTATAAAAAAAGATCTAAACTCGTGCCATCATAAACCGATGAGTCATTACATTATGACCACCAACCTAATAAGCTGGAGGACCCTTTTTAGATAAGCTGGAGGACCCTTTTTAGCCCGCAAAACAGCGGCCACTCGGCGAGGCATCGAATCGATGAGGTGGCGATAGGTATCCTGGGATATCTGGTACCATAATGTCAACAGCATGTTCTCCAGTTCCCGTACATTTCGGGGTGTGGTGATTTAGGGCGAACCCGCTTTTCCAAGACGAACCACAAATGTTCGATTGGGTTCATATCAGGTGAATTTAGATGCCAGGTCATTAACAGAAAGTCACCAGCATGTTCCTCGAACCACTCCTGGACGATTCCGCCAGTATGGCAAGGTGCATTATCCTGTTGGTAATGGTCATTACCAGCAGGGAACACAGTTGCCATGAATGGGTGAACTTGGTCCAAAACGATGTTCAGATACCTGACAGCTGTCAGGGATTGTGCTATTGGGATAATGGGGCCTAAAGTGTCCCAAGAAAACATCGACCACAGCATAACTCCGCCGCCTCCGAACTTTTTCTTCCCAACAGTGCATCCAGTTGGCAAAGTCTTCGTTGGTAATCGGCGTATCCACGCTCGGCCGTCTACGTGATACACCAGGAATCTTGAATCGTCAGACCAGGCCACTTTCTTCCAATCATCGACGGTCCACCAATATCGATGATCTTGGGCCCATTTCATGCGTTGTTGGCGATGACGTGCAGTGAACATAGAGATCCGGCTGGGTCTTCGGTTACGCTTTCCCATGCGCAGAAGTGCTGCGATGAACTGTGTGCGGTGGCACATTGCCCTGATCACCACTGTAGTAGCTACAGGTGATTTGTCGCACTGAGGCGCTGTGAACAATGCGCGACAGTCTCCGCTCCCCTCTGGCATCAATGAGCTGCGGACGACACACGGCTAGACGAGGGTTCGTTTTTTGGCAATCTTTGCACCACTTTTGATACGTACTCACTACAGCGACACGTGAACAACCCACAAGCCACGCCTTTTCCGAGATCGTAGTTCCGAGGCACCGTGTCATCACAATTTTTCGTTTATTAAACTCCGATAAATCGCCAGCTTTTCCCATTCTGACTCCGAACACTCTGCTAACCGGAAGCTGGTCTTCTGGTTGTATATATACTGATCTGTGAACTTCACCTGCGGCACTGTTCGGTCTCCAGGCGCGCTCATTTCTCTAGGTTGGGGGTGGTCATAATGCAATGGCTCATAAGTGTAATTCTCTGTTCTTTGTAGCTGTATCTCTACATTTAGACTGGACTGCCCCTTATGGTGAAGTCATTTTCTCTATGGCTAATCAAAATCTGTGCGCTTGTATCTGTTTCAGCTTCTTCTTTTCTATTTTTTTTTTCTTCTGAGGGATAGGAGGGGGTAGGGAGACGAATCTGAAACATTATTTTCAGTTTGAGATGACCAGGTTTTGCCATTGCAGGATTTTCCTTTAATGTGACAAAAACTTATGGTATCGTTAGAAACGTAATGTGAAGTATTCTTCTGTGAATACGATACATAGATCCGTTGTTTTGGAATTCTTAGAAAGTGTTCTGAGTGTGGATTTCTTCCAATGTATTTCAGTATTTTTTTTTTTTTTTTTGTTGTTTTAATTTTTGGACACATGAGATGCCCCCGGTACTTTGATTGCGTCCAATTTATTAAACGCTGATGCAGGAGTTGTTCAATACAGAACAGGTTTTATATTTTTAAATCTAGGCGCGCACTTTCTGGGAATCTCGTATTTTCAAAAGTTTTTAAAAATCTCTGAGTTCAGAAGCGATTGTGTAATTATGAGCTTACACATTTGTGTGATGCAGGTAGCATTTACGGTTTTTATGTTAATAAATTAGCTGTAAGTTGCAGAACCGATTTTTTTTATGACCACATTGTTGTAGTTATAGAACTGATGTTGAATTTGGGTGAAATACGGTAAATTTTGTAAAATTCAACTTTTTTTCGTTTGTGTGTGTGTGGAACACTTTGAAAATTATTGATTTTTTTTTATCTAGTATGTTTTTAGGAGACTTGTCTTGAAGAGGAGTTTGCTTTGAAGCACACTGTTTTTACTTAGTGCATGTTATAGTAAATAAACACACACTTTGCTGATTTTTTTCAATTTTTAACACATACAGAATTTTTTTCTTTTTATAAACTTATTATTAATATTATTATTTGGAGTGTCTTTTGGGGACTTATGAAGATCACCGAATGCTAAAAGTCTCTCCAATCCATTCCTTGGCGGCGCCACTGTTCATGGTTGAAGCTAAAATTCTATTGTTCTACTATTCCAGATAAATACCTAACATAAGTGGAAACTGAAGTATCAAAAATTGTTAAAACTTACACAGTGCACACTACACATCGCCACAAAGTTCATTTAATAAATATTACCTACCAAACATTAAGGACTTTGTGAAAAAACAGGTTTGTCCGCGATGACATCGAATCCGTGTCCCCTCACTCCGGAGTAAGTCGCTCTCCCAACTGAGCTATGCGGACAAAATGTCTTGTTGTAGATTTATCGTCTTGAGACATGTTTTCACCTCTGTTGTACGTTACATCATCCCTCTTATTTTTTTTTCTTTGAAGCGAAGTAGGAATTTTTCATGAATTCAAAAAAATGTGTGGAACAAACATAACACATTTTTCGAAGAACCCAACGGCCAGTGAATCCATTTTCCACAATCGGGCGCCAATGTGAAAACACAAGTTTGTCCGCGACGCTCATCGAATCCGTGCCCCCCCCTCACTCCGGAGTAAGTTGCTCTCCCAACTGAGCTACTGAGCTACGCGGACAGAGTGTCTCGCTGCAGATTTGTCATCTGGATACATGTTTTCATTTCTGTAGTATGTCACAACTTAAATTGGCTGTGAAGTGCTGGATTATTCCAGAAGGTTAGCATAGATCAAAAAATATCGCTGCCCTGTCTGGTTTCTGACCAGTCTTCCGAGATGGGTACGGGCTCAAATCCCGGTGTGACACGGATGTCGTGTTTGCCTTACGGCACTGGCTTTTCCTCCTTCCTGGAACCCGTGGCCCTAAATCAGGGACGGAAAATTGCTTATAGCTCCTAGAGTTGCTCACCATAGTCATCCGCCCTGCCCCGAATAAAAAAGAGGATATCAATAGTGTGTAAACTTTGCAAATGATTTAAATTCAGACCCAAAATTTTCTCTTTCAGGCTTTTTGGGTTAGATTAATTGAAGCATACGCTGAGATTTCAAAAATGCGGTGAAAAACCGCAGTCTCTAAAAACTTACCTGTATGACTTTGGATTTTTGTGACGTAATATGATTAACTTAAATGAAGAAAAAGAAACGGATTGCGTAGTAGACATCAGGATAAAATTATTTACACCAAATTCCAGTTTTTGTACTTTCGTTAAAGCAACCTCAATCTTCGCACTCAGAACTTTAGGTACGATCAAATGCACTGCACTAGAAACCCGGCCCAGGTTGTATTGAAGATCTAATTAAATTTATAAGAATTATGAATTTGGTAATTTTGAAGATTTGTAGACAAATAATTTTCATAAGCTTTTCAGAGCTTTTGAATTTGTTCCATATTCTCCGGGAATTATTGTGCAGTTTCTGTGGACGATATATTTTTTTTTTTTTTTTTTGATTGGAGGTTTAACGACCACCGTGAGCAACTCAATGGGCTATAAGCAGTCGCCTGTCCCTAATTTAGGGTCACTGGTTCCAGGGAAGGGAGAGAGCCGGTGCCGTAAGACAAACACAACATCCATGCTTGACCGGGATTCGAGCCCCCAACAACCCCTTACGGGCGAATGATCAGAGGCCAGCGCCTTAGACCACTACGCCACCGGGGCCGGCTCTGGACGATATACTAGTTGAATGTTTGGCTGCACTTAAAATTTTCCTAATAAAGTACTCTTCCCGGTCCCGTTGTTAAATTTGCAAGCACGTTTTGCCTTTTGTAGAGCTTTTATAGAGCTCGTATTGATTGTCTTCTAAATCTTTATATGGATAATTGACTTTGTCTTGGTTCAAACACCTCTCCAGCTGTGGTTGCGAGTGACCATTTTGCAGACATTTATGTTGCTTACAGTCAGTTAAGATCTTTCGTGGACGGAAAGGTGAGGGTAAATGTAGAAATCGGAAATCGGCGTTTAATAAAAAAAGATAAAGATATATCTGATCCAAGTTTAACAGTTAGAATTGAAAAACTGAAACACAACATAAGCTCACGCAAAAGTGAAATCTATGAGAATACAATGTTTCTGCGCACTCAGTGTGATAAGGCGGATTAAAGGCGTTCTTCTTCTTCTTTTTTTTTTTGGTGTTACGTCATAGTGTTAAAAACAGCTAAGGGTGGGTGACAATAACCGACTGCGCTGTTCCTGTTGATACCCTGAGATGAAATGTTTGGTGTTTGCAGGTCTAGTCTTGTGGATAGTCAACCTCAAAAAAACTTTAAATAATGTTAAAAAGTTTTTTTTTATATTAAATAGCATTTTTTTTTCATTATTTATTTATATTTTAATTTTTGTTTGCCCTAACCGCTTTTTTTTTAACCTACGTATACGCAGTTGTTGTTTTTTAACTTTCGGCTCCCGAGGAAGATGTGAACTCTAGGAGCCGATGAAGTTAGGAAAGTACTGCAATCACGGCCGTAGCTGCAGTAAATGGGGGGTTTTGCATCACAGAATGGCCATACTGAGGGTGTAAATTCATGCTCTGACGGACGTAAAAAGTAGATATATATATATATATATATATATTTTTTTTTTTTATTGGAGGTTTAACGACCACCGTGAGCAACTCAGTGGGTTATAAGCAGTCGCCCGTCTCTAATTTAGGGCCACTGGTTCCAGGGAAGGGAGAGAGCCAGTGCCGTAAGACAATAACAACATCCATTCCTAACCGGAATTCGAACCTGTACCCACCTCGGACGAATGGTCAGAAGCTATCGCTAAGACCACTGCGCCCCCGGGGCGGCAAAGAGTAGATATGCACAAGTGTGAAAAATTTATTGAAAATTGAAACTGAAAAAGAAAGCCTTGCGCTTCTGAATTTTTTTTTTGAAGTACTTACTTAGCTGCATACAGTATTCTGCGCAGCTAACCGGGGTAAAGAGTAACTTGTAACGTATACTCTAGATTCACTTTCCTTTTGATTTTTACTATCTCTGGTTATTTTATTTTACTATGTAAATTATCTTCTTACTGAACGAGATGTTATTTCTCCCGCTGAATGAGATCTGGCAATGAGTGTAAGTCATGACGTGGTGGTAGCCAGTATAAATAGGCGCGTTCAACGATACGTAGGAGAGCGTTTGTTGTTGTAGAGAGAGAGAGAGCGTTTGTTGTTGTATAGAGAGAGCGTTTGTTTATGTGAGAGAGCTTTTTGTTGATGTGCGTAGAGTGAGCTGTGGTTTATGTGTCAGAAAGCTGTTGTTGTATAAAGAGATCTTCGTTTATGTGAGAGCCAGAAGTTTCACTAATAAAGAATTTGTTGTAAGTACGTTTTTCTCAGTTCATAGTTTTGTCAGATCTCTGTCTGGCTGTTAGGTTTATTTCATTAGGTGATTATTATTAACAACCAGCATAAGACTTTATTCATCTTAATTACTACTACAACATTACTAGCAGTTAAAAGCTTGTTCATTATTATTACTACACTACTAGCAGGAAAGTTTATTCATGATATAATTAACAAACAACAACCATTACTAGAAGAAACTAGTAGCAGAAGCATTATATTCATTATAAAGCATTAGAAGAAGCTGAATTCATTATAATTAGCTTAGTAGTTAAAAGCTATATTCATTATAAACTAACCTACTCTGTTAGGTGAAGACACCTCATAAACGAAAGAAATCGCTCGACACAGCGAAGAGAGGTATATAAAACAGTATGCGCATGTGGCTAAGCTTCCCGTCCTTTCCGAATATGATGAAATGATGAACAGCTACTTATCCATCTGAGCTTCATGGTTGAAATCCCTTATGAGCTTTATAACCTTCAAGGGAATTTTTCCAAGTCATATCCCGAAAGCGTCTTCCATTTGTAACGTTCACTCATTCGTTTTGCATTCTACATTTCTAGGGAGTGCTGTGTTGTCGGCGTTCACACAACTTTACGTTTTTCTTGACTTTTGGGTAATTTACCTAGTTTTCACATTTTTAGTAAAACTATGCCAAAAACCGGCTGTACGATTTTTGAAGGATCATAATACTTTAATAATGGAATGAGAAAGTAAAAACTGCGTAGTATTTTAGTGGAAGAAGGAAACTTTTATACTCAAGAGGTGTAATTTCAAATTTCGCCCTCCCAGATAGAAAAGGCTTACTCCTGGCCTGGCTATTTTTTCAGAAGAGTCTACTCTCCAGAATGTTTCCTTTTTTCATTACAATCGATTGTTTTAGTTTGACTTAATCTTATGCCTCGGGTCGAACTGGATCTCTAATTTTGATTTCAGTCGATCGCTTTAGTTGAGCCTTGAGGTATTTCTCAGTCAAAATACACTGTTAAAAATTTTGTGGTAGGTTGCACCAAAAAGTGGTGCTACACCAGCTGGACCACTTTTTAAAGAAAAGAAACACCATTCTGTGGTGCAAAATAAACCCAAAAACAGGGCGCAACCTTGTACCATAACATGGTGAAAAGTTGAACCACGTTGTTGGGTTTTGTTTGCAAAAAAGGATGATGTATCTTTTCTCAGAAAGTGGTGCATCTAAAGTATTTTAGCACCACTTTTTGGTGCAACCTACCACAAAATTTTTAATAGTGTATACTTCTTTTTGTGTACACAGTTGACCACTTTTATCAAGCGTAATAGAATGTTACTATCCGTAGTACGCTGAGCTAACTCTTCGGGATACATTCAACCTTTTAGGTGGTTCTCAGTACAGATCTGGGACCAGAATAAACTTCCTTCTTCAGTTGCCATTATCAATTTTAGATAACCTGTAACGTATATATAGTGGCGCCTAACCTGCGGGGTCAGTGAGGGCACAGATCCTTCGCTGATAAAAGGCCCCCATGAGGCCCCCAGGAGTTCCGTAAGCTACATGATCTCAATGCTTACGATAATGTAGCTTACAAGTTCCGTAAGATACATGATCGTAAACATTATATATATATATTTTTTTTATCTATTTCTTAAGCTCTCACCAAATGAAATGTCAACATGCTTTAGGAATTCTCCTGATGCCACCAAACCAATCTTTTTTTCTTTTGTGTAGACTTCTTCATATTTGAGCCAAGAACTATGCTGTCTTTCTACCAGGCATCACAGGGTAGCATCTACCAATGTATCCTTATTTATGACCATGCCCTCCATATGCCTATAAATTAATTATTTGTTTCCTGCACTTCCGACTACGGCACAACGACAGAGGACATATTACCGCATCCTGAGGATACAGTAAATGTTTCTCCCTCACAGAGTGTGAAGACATGCTTTTATGTCACTCTGTTACATTCAAAAGTGCCGAAAAGTCCTGAAACTATTCCATCGCCCTAAAATATTGCTAATTGAACAACACACGGCGCTGAACAAAGAATGCCTCTCGTGTTATGTCTTTTTTTTTACTTTCCGTTTCGGTTGGGGTGACAGGGATAAGGAGGATCCGAAGTCCTAACATTTCCCTGTGACGTGTGGTAAGATATATTAGGATGATTTCACCCATCTGATGGAGAGTTTCCTCAGTCACAGAAACCACTAAAAACGGAAAGCACTTTGCTTATTCTTTTTTTTTTTTTTTCGTGTATTCTTTGAGTCATGTAGCAAATATGAAAAATTGCTGTACACCTACCAACACCGAACAGATGAAAGGAAACTGGATGATGTATCCAGGACCTTTATGCCACGAACTGTTCTTAGGAAGAGTGTCGGAAAATTCTAATATTCTGTTCGTATCATTCATTCGGTAAATGCTACGCGTAACTGCTGTATTTTAGAATACTTGATTTGTGCCCTTCCCTTTACATTAATCAACACTGTTTTAATATCCCAAACTCTTACTTTTGCAGCAGCAACATTCTCTATCATAAAAGTTTTCAAAATATTAATAATGTTGAATAGATAATACAATGAAAAGCGTTGTATAATTCAAACAAGATGCCTTCATTCTTTACATTTAGGGACGAAGCAGATTATTTTTTTTACTTCATAAGACAGAATAATTTTAGATCAAGAAAAATTAAATTATATATGTACATACTCTTTTTTTGGAAGCATACGCTCCCACACAAAAAATTAAAGTTTGGCGATACTAATTATATTTAATATATTCTTTTCCAGTTTCTATTCTTATGTAAATTTCGTTACTTCACCGTTTTATTTTCAGTCTGAATGACACGTCACTCCCCGAATTTCCTTAAACATTTTGGCAACACAGACAGTGGTTCGAAGGAAAATAAAACTATGTCGAGAGTAAAGTGTGGAGAGAGTGGTGTACGTTCGTGAAAGAGTTAACTGATTGATATATGTACATTTTCATAACTTGATACTGTGAAACCTCAAAGATTATATGTAACTGCAGTTGTATGTTATTTGTGTCATCATCAAACTCTACCATCGTGTTACTTAAAAACTGGAAGGAATAAAGCTTCCTGTCGCGCCGGTGGCGCAGTTAGTTATCTAAGCGCTGGCTTTTGAGCATTCGTCCGAAATGGGTCCGGGTTCTTTTTTTTTTCTTCCTTTTTTTTTATTGAGGGCCTAACGAGGACCACTGTGCGCAACTCAATTGGCTATAAGCAGTCGCCTGTCCCTATCTTAGGGCCACTGGCTCCAGGGAAGGGAGAGAGCCCGTGCCGTAGGGCAAATACAAAATCCATGCCTCAACGGGATTCGAACCCGAAACCACCTCGTACGAATGGTCAGAAGCCATCGCTTAGACCATTTCGCCACCGGAAGCGGCTGAGAATCCTGATGTTGTGTCTACGTTACAAAACTGGCTGTCTCCCTTACCTGGAATCAATTGTCCTGAAATTGGGACCAGCAATCGCTTATAGCCCATGGAGTTGCTGAGTTCCTGCTTACGGTGGTCGTTAACACCCCCCCCCCCCCCAATAATGATAATAATAACAACAAAGCTTACTTGGTCCTTTACGTGAGTTACTCTGACTCATACGAAATCTAGACGTATTTCAGTTGTTAGCGCATGGTTTAAACATAGAATCTACAAAAAAAAAAAAAAGGCATTAAAACAGTATAAAATCTAATTAATTAAGCTATGTAACATATACTCTAATTTAACTTTGGTTTTTCAATATTTGTATCTATGTAAATTTAGTTCGTTCTCATTAAACATTTTCCAAACTTAACGTTTACATTTTCTCTTCCGACGGAAGTTTTTTTTGGCAAGTGCACTGACATCGGGGGTTGGTGACTTATTTCACGTGAAAACAAAGATAAGAACGAGGTTTACGATATATGTGAGGGATGTGTCTCGTTAGAGGTATTTGGCTGTCTTTCATTAATTGTATGCTGGTTTCTTTATTTAAATGTACTGGCTAACTCTCTTTTATTAGATTGTAATTGTTTTAAAAAGAGATCTGTTATGCCATAGTCGATGTTACATGTTCAGGCACTGATGTTATTCGAGCTTGATTGAAGGGCGTATATTGGAAAACTGTGCTTCGTTTTTGTTGAAGTGACTCTCACCTTTGCTAACTTGAATACAATTGATTAAGACTACATATAAGTACCTCCCTTAAAGCTTTCTTGAAGTGAACATTTCTGTGTTTTATAAAGGACATCAAATTTTAAGCTATCCCGGAATCAGCTATAATAAGTTACGATAGTCTACGTAGGGTTGGACCCTACATGATGGTCTAAGTATATAGGGTTGAACTCGAGAAGATAAAATCTCTGTAGGAAACATAACTTAGAGTTTGGGGTACGCACGAATAATATTATAGCCTTATCAAGAAGGACCGTGACCCAATCCAGACCACCCAAAGACATGGTGTATATAGGATCCCCTTGATTTCTGGGGTTTCTACTATTCCGAATAAGTTCTATGTAGGTTCTACACGTAGGATTTTGGCTGTTAGAATGAAAGAGCAGCAATATAATATCAGAACCTGTTCTACTACTACAGCCCTTACCAGAACTGTTAATCAAGGACTCTATACACCAGATTGGGAAAACGGTACGATTATAGCTTCGGCACATAATCGACGTTCTGTTCTCTTCATAGAAAGTTTGTGTATAGTTCGATATTCTCAAAACTGTTGCAATGAGGGCCTGCCAGCCTTTATTAAACAACCGTGGAGGTTACTGATTGGAACTTTTTTCTGCGAATGATGATATGGCCTATGACGAAAAAGCTACGTGATCAGCTATGCTCTTTTCTTCTTATCGATTACCATGTTGTAGCAACATGGAGCCGAATGCATCATGGGATGTCTGTATTTAATACCAGTCCCATTATTTCTCTGTGACAGTCTTCCTGATGATGGGACTACAGTTAGTCCCGAAAGATCTTGCAAGTAGTTTTTAATCATTGTGTTTTAATTGTAAATAAATCTCGTAATTTAATTCTGCAATTGGAACATATTGGTTTAATTTAACGTACATAGACAGCGTTTAACTTGATATACGTTTCCACGTACGTAAGTTCTGTACGTATGAAATTCTGATATTCTTAAGTAAACTGACAATTTTAACTTATATTTAGGTTCTTAAAATCAAAGAACACCACAGCTGAGGGCGCTATTTGAATAGGCTTCCTTTCCTGAGTACTGCTATTTTGGTAGCGGTTGTCTCTGTAAGGAAGAGCTCTGGTTTTCCGAATTTGTGGATTTTTAATTTTGTAGGCCGAAAGAGTTAATTTTTTTAACACTTCTAAAGAAGCTACAAAAACCTATAATTCCACCTGACTTTTCGAGCACATGAAATCCTCGTTGCACTAAATCTAAATGGTTTTTTAGGCGTACGCCTCAAGAGCAATGAACTGTTCGTTGCAAGAGTTATTATCGTCTACTTCCATCATAGGTTCCCCTTTTGTGTCTGTTTGTTGATTGAAGCAACATGGAGGATGAAGGAATCTCATCAGCCGGAGAGAAAGGTTACGTTTCTTTGCTTCTGATGTCACTACCCTGTGAGAGACCTAAGGCGTTCCCCCGCTTATAGCGACTGTGCGACTAATGCTGAACCTCGGGCCAAAAGATGCATATGCAGCTCTTCCCCTTCGCAATTTTAATTAAAACACATTTTCTACGGGCGGGCGCGTGATGAAAACGACGCCATTGTCATTTGCTTAGGTCGTTATCTTCATCCTCCGAAAAGGTTGCAGCTCAAATATCCTCTCGCGCTATTAATGTGCATCATCATCTTCCTGCTCCAAAGATAAAACTCTTTCTTCTTCTCTGTTTCCTCCTGCCGCGTCTTCCTTAGATGCACACCGCTGTGCGCATGCGCACGGCTCGTAATTTGTCAGTTATCTGTGTGTCTTGCGGCAGTGTCATTGTTGCCTAAACTAATAACTGGGTCATTAGCAGCTAGAACCTACCTTCCAGTCTGGCACCCTTTCTATCCCATCACTTTTTCTTGCCATCTCCTTTCTTGTCTTCACTCATTTAATCTTTCGCTTTTCTGTTGAAATGTCATTGGTAAATCCTCCTGGCCAATGAGTTAATCACAAAGTTTTGAAGTCGCCCGCGGTAACATTTTTTTCAATCCTTTGTTTATGTCACATTTTCTGACATTATAATTTTTTCTTTCTTCAGCAACCCATCCAAGTTGGTTGTCTTATCAGTAAAATGCCGTCTACCTTAATCGAAGTTTCTAGAACTTTCTCTTGGGATTTCCCACGCAATAGAAATGAGATCAGGAAAATAAGAGAAGACTTTCTGCTTCGTGTCATAATATTCCTACATGATACTCATATCTGTTTTTCTGCATTTTAACTTGTGAGGGAAAGAAACGATTCTGATGTACCATGATGTTTCCACCCATATCTTTGTGACTATATCGCTGCAAAGAATATCACGTGAAATCATATCTAAAATTAGGCAGCGGACTGCAGTAGGACCTAATTTTCTTACCTTTTGCAGTATCTAAAGTTTGATTTCAAAAACGAACTCCAATATAATAAAAAAGGGATTTTTGGAGAACTGCTACGGGGTCTACATTTATGTTCAACTGTTCTCAGAAGGCGTATCCCCGCGGACGATTCACTTTCTTAGATATGATTATAAGGCAAAGAAACTTTGTGATCATGTAAAAAAGAATGGAATTTAAATCTCAAAATATATTCATACGTAAGGAAAAGTGAAATACAGAATTAACTTTTCTTAACAGGGTCAATAATTATAAGTAAATACCAGAAAGCATTACATCCATCTGTTTACTCCCATTTATTTGAGGTTCCCTGTTACTAAAGGCTGAAAATGTGCTTCCTTAAATCTAATGCAATCTAAAAATGTAATCTAAAAATCTAATGTAATCAAAAAATCTAATGTAATCTAAAAATCTATCAAATGTAATCTAAAAATGCGCTTTTTAAATCTTATGAACAGATATAAATCACTGTACTGACAGCATTAATAGTTTATAATGTTATTTCACGAGGGTCGTTTTAAAGGTTCCGCACGCTACGCACCTATGTAAAACCAAACACTTACACCGATGATCCATTCCATTATGACCACCCCCAGCCTAGAGAAATAAGCGCGCCTGGAGACCGAACGGTCGCTCAAGTGAAGTTCACAGAGCAGAATATATACAACCCGAGAACCGGCTTTCGGTTAGTAAAGTGTTCGGACGCAGAATTTGGTTGTTCACGTGCCGCTGTAGTAAGTACGTATCGAAAGTGTGGTGCACAGATGCCCAAACGACGGATCGTCGTCCAAGCGTGTGTCGTCCGAAGCTCATTGATGACAGAGGCGGAGCGGAGATTTACGCTCATTGTTCACAGCGACCGCAGGACCACAGTGCGATAAATCACCCGCAGCTACAACAGTGGTGATCAGGGCAATGTGTCACAGGACACAGTTCATCGCAGCCTTCTGCGCATGGTCCTGCGTAGCCGAAGACACAGTCGGGTCCCCTTGCTCACTGGGCGTCATCGCCAACAACGCATGAAATGGATCTAAGACCATCGAGATTAGACGGTGATTGATTGGAAAAAAGCGGCTTGGTCTGACGAAACAAGATTCCTAGTGAATCACGTAGACGGCCGAGCGCGGACACGCGGATTACCAACGGATGCTATGGCACCTGGATGCACTGTTGGGCAGAAACAGGCCGCCGACGGCGGTGTTATGCTGTGGGTGATGTTATCTTGGGACACTTTAGGCCTCATTATCTCAATAGCACAATCCCTAAGGGCTGTCAGGTATCTGAACATCGTTGCGGGACCAAGTTCACCCATTCATGGCAACTGTGTTTCCTGCTGGTAATGCACCTTGCCACACTGGCAGAATCGTCCAGGAGTGGTTCGAGGAACATGGTGGTGACTTTCTGTTAATGCCCTGGCCTCCAAATTCACCTGACATGAACCCAGTCGAACATTTGTGGTTCGACTTGGAGGAAGCGGGTTCGCGCTAAATCATCACCACTCCGAAATGTACGGGAACTGGAAGACCTGCTGTTGACTTTATGGTATTAGATACCTCAGGTTACCTATCGCCACCTCATCGAATCGATGCCTCGCCGAGTGGCCGCTGTTTTGCGCGCTAAAGGGGGTCTTACAGCTTATTAGGTAGATGGTCATAATGTAATGGCTCATTGGTATAATTAACAAAATACATTCACAGTTCTTGAAAAATAATCTCCATTCTGTCTTACCCATTTGGCTATTGCTTACATAATTGTAAAATTCTTGCCAGAAAGCCTTCGTTGTTAATAATGCATCTGACTCGAAACACCTCATAAAACACCTTTAGTTCCTTCTCCTTTAAAAATAAATCAAAGTCTCGAGAGATCATGTCAGAACTGTACGGTGAGTGAGAAAGCACTTTCCATCAATACTTCTGCAAAATGTTAATACTGTACCTGCAAAATATGGCCTCACCTTGTCATGCAAAATGTGGCCTCGCCTTGTCATGCAAAATGTGGCCTCGCCTCGCCTTGTCATGCAAAATGTGGCCTTGCCTCGTCAGGCAAAATGAGCACATCTGTAGCGAGCATGTCAATCCTTTTGCGGCGAATTTTCGGGCGCAAAGCAACTTGAACAAAGTTGGTACTCTGACCGTCGCTATCACTTCATTCTTGTCTTGTCATGAAGTCATCATCATCATGAGCATAACTTTCGATTGTTGGCGGCGAAATTTTTTCTCACCGAGCAGAAGATGCATGCTTCTCCTGGTGGTTTTCTTCCTGCTTTGGGTTCAATGTAATTGCAAATTCTATGACACGAAAAAATAGTAAACGCACTTGTGATATTTAATCTACTATTTATTGTCAAAAAATACTCGTCATGCTGATTTTCCTGGAATTTGTCTTAGTTATGCAATTATTTACTCTTACTTTCTACTTTTAGATCTTTTTTCTTGTTTCATTTCCTATGCTCTTATGCACCCCATGTCGGGAACCTTCCCATTTCCTTTCTACTCCTACTTCGTTTCCTAACCTTCTCTCCCGGACCCTGGATATTCCCTAGCTCTCAAAGACGACGGCGTTGTTCCGCATCTTAAGAGTTGTAAAATCATTTTCGTAGTCTTTAATCACTTTCGTTCACTCTGTTCTGTTAGCTTAGAGCATTGTTAAAATGACTACCAGAAAACGCTCAGTGGAAGAGCTCATCTAACATGCAAAGCCCATCTATTCTGGGAAATACTTTCCAACTGTAGCTAATGATTACTGGCTTTGCTGATATATGCTTGAAGGTGCTGTCGCAAGGTTCCTCCCTGCTGACTACAAGATGGTGAAACAGAGACCCACCATGCAATAATGCTATCGTCGGGAACGAATAATTCTCAACTTCTAAGTAACAGTTTCCACTGTGAGCAATGCACGTTCAGTTCCGGTTCGAAATCTAGTATCTATGTTTCTTCGGTGGCAACAACTCTGTTCAAAAATTTCCATGTTATTATGATGCAGTAGTTCTTGTGTTATCGTCCTGCTAGCTGTTTTTTGGTCTTCTTACAGCGGTTGTGGAACCCACAGGACAACAGATTTTCTCATTTGTATAATTTCGATCAGAATTCTGTAAATAGACGAGATTGACAGTTTTGCTTCATGTGCAGTTTCTTCACATGCTCCGCTACGATCTTCTTCCAGCAGTCAGTTTACAATAAGTTCATTGCAGCCAGTGGCCTCACAATATTTGGTTCGTCTACAATGGTTTGCAAGACTCCCAGGAAAATCCACCGTGTCGTTGTGGTACGATTCATTGCACCATCTCCACAAACTTGACGTAAAACTTCGTGAATTTCGTTTGGGTTATTTCCACGTAAAATTTCAATTGTGATGTGCGAACGCTGCTCTTTGCGCGATATCCGACCCGCGTCGTTTTCACCCGCCATTTTAATGCCATTTTTTGCAAAATAACAGCAAGTTAAACCGCGAATTAACACTTTGGGCTGCGGATGGCCTAGTGGTCAACGTTCGTGACTGCACGGGAAAATTTTAAGGTCAATCCCAGGCAGGTACGAACGCCCGAACCACTAAATATCCGCCTTGCGTCAGATGGACACGTTAAGCTGTCGGACTTGGGGTACTGGTTCCCCGGTTATAAAATAAGGGCGTCTACCTCCTCTTTTCTACCTCACTTCCGCATGATATTCCTGCTGGGCACTCTAGCTGATGATTACTGGCTCTGCTGATATGTACTCTAGCCCAAACCTCCTCGCTTCCTACTCCTAAGGGTTGTTTAAGACCTGGGGTCAGACACTCCCTTCCTCAAATCCTTTACACAAATCTCAGTTTCAAATGAACGCTTGAAATTTTTAAGGTCGCGTCTGGGTTACCACAAGGCCATCTAGAAGAAAGGAGGCCATGCTAATATAGAGATGAATTATCCCCTATTTGTGACGTCACTCTCAGGTTAAATGACCTGGTTTGGCGCTGATGTATTTGACGTCCCACACGACATCTTTGCCAACCAATTAAATGCGTTGGTTTTCGCGTGACATCACAGAAGGAGGGAACTCATCTTTGCAGTGTCATGAACTTTTACTTCCTAGATGACCTTGGTTAAAACTGAGGCAAATGTCGGGACGGCTGCATTATCCCACTGACTGCGCAAGCGCAGTGATCAAAACTTTTAAAATCACCGTCGCAAATTCAATAAAAGCGCAAGGTTGAAAAATACTTTATGTTTGGTATAGAGTATTTTTAATATAATTTTAATGCGCGTTCATGGAATAAAATATGGCAGTTTTGCCGTGGCAAATAAATCAGGATAATGTTTATATTTTTCTAAAACATTCCGAAGTAACAGAATGTTGTTTTGAAAATTCTCTACCAAAACATTTCTTTCTTTCAAGGAAAAGAAAAGTATTAGGCTGATACCTTTTCAATCTTTAAAAATGTGCATGCTAGTTATTAAACCCGACCAACCTCTTTTCCCTTTGCCTATGTGAAACAAAAGCTAAGATTCTGGCGCTGACCGTCATGATCTCCATTATGTTCGCTCCAAGTTCGTAATTGTTACACCGTAACGATAATTGCAGTTCATAAATTATAGTAGCAGAATTACGTGCGAGAAACCGCACATCACTATCATAGCTTTTCACACTGTGTTTGAATTTGAAGTCAGAGTGCCGTATTGAATCTTTAAATTACACAATGATAATTCCTATTAACAGAAATCAGGTTTTAGCAACCGTTTTAAAAACTACAATAACTTACTGTTTCCACAAAAAAAAAAAAAAAAAAAAATTGAGATAGTACTCCGGTACCCTTTGTACATAATTTATCCTATGCATCTTTTGTATGCCAGGATCTTTGTGGGTGTGAAATAAAACGAGTGATTCGAGAGCATACATTTAGTTACGTACAACAGATTGCATTTATTTACGTCACTGAGACGACCACACCGAGACACTGTCAGGTACATACTAAGTGGAATTAAATCATAACAACAAACAATAAGGTTTACCAATTCCTGACATTCAGCGGTACTTAGGTAGGTGGATGTCGTAATGTTATTTTCGTAAAACCAATGAAAGAAGATGTGTGATGCGATTCCCAAAATGAATTATTTACTTAATTATGGCTGCAATAATAGTAAATATTTCGACTGTTTAGTTTTTCGAAAACAATGTTTATTTTTATTAATATTGTAATTATTATATATTAATGTATTTTTCATATTTAAACGAATGAAGTAGGTACGAAAGTCCATCTGCGC
The DNA here is from genome assembly GCA_039090855.1 of Macrothele yani. NCBI lineage: Eukaryota > Metazoa > Arthropoda > Arachnida > Araneae > Macrothelidae > Macrothele > Macrothele yani. Next base: position 95,302,415 of record CM077007.1, on the reverse strand, counting down.
ATGCGTAAGTAAAATATGATATCAAGGTAAAAAGAAATCCCAATCGTGTTAGTTAGGGGATTGTTAAAGTTTGGTCTTGGATTGGTGGGGGTCGAGTAGAAGCCAAATTTTGTTTCCGCGTACCGTTTTCATAGCATCAAAAATGCATTTTTGTAATGGCTTTTATCACATTTAGCAGGAAGTTCTCGTAATTTACGAAGATTGCAATGAGATGTTGTGACGTTTTTGTAAAACGTGATGAAATAATATTCGGCGATAGTTTAGAAAACTAGTTTGTTGAGGAACAATGAAATCAACTATTGTTGCGTCGCTTCGTGCAACATCCTTCAAAAATCAGATTTCAGAAATGGTTTTGACCACTTCTGTTACGCATTTTCGTCACATCGAAGTTTTACCCGACAGCGCTAAAGTAAATCCCATATGCATGGATTTACTTTACCTCTGTCGGGAAAGATGCAAATGCATAACATAAAAAAACTGCTACTCTCCGTAGTCACAGACATAAAGCGATTTCGTTTCCCGATGTCGATCAAGCGTTAGCGCCATGCATTTGAGACGACCACGCAATTGGTCAACGCCATGCGCCCAATTGGATACGAATTAGGCAGACTCCTCTCTTGCCTGTGTAACGTACCAGGAGATGTGACGTACCTGCCCGAAGGACGCACACGACATAAAGGCAGATAGGAATCAGAATAAAACGTCCGCGTAGCTCAATTGGTAGAGCAACTTATTCCGGAATGAGGGGACCCGGGTTCGAATCCTGGCGCGGATAGAAATGACGGTGAAATTTACTTCGTTATACCTGTCACTATAGTACTTCCGTTACGTTAAGATTTTTTGCATGAGATTTACTTTACTGCTATTGAGAAAGATGTAGATCATCAAACTTGTTGCATTCTGTGTTACTGTAGTTATTATACACTCGTTGTCAAAAAAATAGTTCCACCCAGAAGGAAGCAACCGACAGGAATGAAACTTGGTAGGTAGGTTTGACATCGTGAGACATGCAAATGATTCAAGTATCACGCTTGGCTACGCATGTGAAGCAAGCAAGGAGGGGTCGTAGCGCTGTGCTTGACAGGCTATACAAGGTCGTCCTGTTGCGCGTGCTTGCTCTTTTGACTCGTGCTTTTGTGTTGGTTGCATCCTTTGCAAGTGAAGTATGCCTCGGAGAAAAGTTCGGAAGCAATTCGATCAGTTGGAAGAGTTCGAGAGTGGCAGTATCGTCGGGCTCCGGGAAGCAGGATGGTCTTATCGCCGTATTACGCGCCATACCGGTCGTGCGGATATCACCATAACACGCTGTGAGCGACAGTGGATAGAACAAGGGACGCAGCAGCGACAGGAAGGGTCTGGGAGACCTAGACGAACTACGGAGAGAGAGGACCGACAGGTTGTCCGACATGCGCGAAGTGACCCAACAGCCACGATTGCGGATATTCAGCGAGCAGTGGTGCCCTCCATGAATCATCCGATTAGTGACAGCACCACTGGCAGACGGCTGCACGACGTAGGATTACACGCACGCAGACCGTTACGATGACTGCACTTAACACCATTTTATCGTCGCCAAAAACTGTAATGGTGTCATGCCAGACTGTCAAGAAGCCACTCAGAATGGCGGCGGGTGATCTTCAGTGACGTGTCCCGCTTTTGTCTTGGAAGAGACGACCAACGAATCCGTGTGTGGAAGCACCGTGATCAGCGCCAAAATGAACGGTTTGTTGTCGAGTGTCACACGTCCAGAAGGCCTGGTGCCATTGTGTGGGGTGCAATTGCTTACGATGCCGAGATCAGCTTTGGCGTTCATTACAGGCATTTTGACGGCCCAACGTTACGTTAATGAGGTCCTGCAACCAGTGGCACTAACTTTTCTTAACTCTCACTCCGGCGCGATTTTCTAACATGACAACGCTCGTCCGCATACTGCTGCTGTCTCTAGCGCTTGCCTTCAATGCATTGACAATCTGCCATGGTCAGCCGCGTCACCAGACCTACCGCAGATTGAAAATGTGCGGAATGTTATTGGACGCGCTGTCCACACTCCACCCCTACCGCACAATCTGCAGGAACTGCATGAGGAGATTCAAGATGTATGTGATGGCTTATCGCAGGACACCGTAAGGAACCTGTACAACTACATACCGAGACATCTGACATGCTGTGTGAGCAAACATGGCGGCCCGACACCATAGTAAGAGACACTACTTATTGGCGTGTAGCTCAATAAATATTACCCATATCAGTCTCAATATTTAATCATTTATTGCTTCTGGTAACCTTTGCCTTGCTCCCGAATATCATTGCAATCCGACATGTCCTTCTGAGTAAAACTATTTTTTGACGATGAGTGTAGTTTAAAACTGGTAATTGTAGGTATGCTTGTGATTAGCTGTAGGCTCACAATATGTTGTGCGTTCTTACCTGCACAGTTGTACCTCTGCTATTAGCTTGCTGTCAATTTGAAGTGCTAATTTCAATATACCAGTTGATAAATATGTGTGGAAAGCTGTTATATAACTACTTTGCAGTGACTGTTGAACATATGTCAGTATGATTGTTATGGTAGATATTTATTGCGAATTTTAGAAAACCGTTGATTTTACACTGATGGCCACCCAAAATGCAACACCAAGAAGGAAGCATCCGATTGGCCTGAAATTCGCAGCATGTGTCGCCCGCGAGAGGACATGCAAACGATAAGCATTGCAGGGCATATGCAAATCATGTGAGCCCGGCACGCCACCGAGAAGCACTATAAGAAGGGTGCACAGAAGGCGGGGTGAAAGTAGTGGAAGTGTGTTGTTCTGCCGGACCTGTGCGTGGGAAGCTTCCTGATGCCTCGTCGCAGAATACGGCAGTCATTCCAGCACGTTTCGGAGTTCGACAGAGGACGAAAAGGGGCTTATCGCGACAGCGGTTTATCGTACCTAGACATTGGCGCCCGTGTGGGACGACATCCAGCCACAGTGAGGCGAGTATCGATTCGGTGGGTGCAGGAGGGACGGACGGACCGACGTGAGCGATTGCCGCAGCCGGGGCACACCACCGAGCGAGAGGACCGGCATGTTGTCCGGCGGGCATTGACGGCTCGCACCGCCACATCCCGAAAGTTTGCGCAGGAATTAGAGTGTGTTGCGCGGCAACCTGTGTCAACACGTACCGTTCGAAGTCGTCTGCAGGAGCGGGGACTTGTCGCACGGCGCCCATTACTCCGATTACCATTGACGTTACACCAGCGGCGAGTGCGGCGGCAGTGGGCCGTTGAACGCCGCACCTGGACTACGGAATGGCACGACATTATCTTCTCCGACGAATCCCGCTTCTGCCTGCAACCCCACGATGGTCGGTTCCGCGTGTGGCGGCACCGCGGCGAGAGACTGTATGACGCCTGCATTATGCATCGCCATACCGGTCCGTCGCCTGGCGTTATGGTATGGGGCGCAATTGGATATGACACCCGCTCCCCTCTGGTACGCATGGCCGGTACACTCAACAGCCACCGCTACATCTCCGACGCTTTGGTGCCTGTAGTCCTCCCCTACCTGCAGGACCTGCCAGCGGCCACGTTTCAACAGCACAGTGCGTGCCCGCACGTGGCACGCATCGTGCAACAATTCTTCACGGTCCACCAGGTGTCACTGCTGCCGTGGCCCGTCTGTTCTCCCGATATGTCGCCCATCGAACTGGTCCGGTCGCTGATCGGCAACCGAGTTGCCCGGCAAGCACCACCCGTGATGAACTGTGGCAACGTGTGGAAGCAGCCTGGACCGACATACCCCAAGCCCACATCCAAAGCCTCTTTCGTTCGATGCCGCGGCGTGTAGCGGCCGTTATTGCCAGCCATGGGGGCCACACGAACTATTGATGTCTGCATGTTCCGCAAGTCGCACGGTCCTCTAAGCTCAATCGTTTCATCTTTGTATCTGTTGTTATGTGTCCAGTAAATCTGGCTTTGCTATCTCGTGTCCTTCTTGGTGTTGCATTTTGGGTGACCAGCAGAGTATATCGGGTAACCACAAAAATATTTGTCGTTTTCGGAGACGGAGACAAATCGTAACACAAACGTAGTAGAAAAGCAATTTATTCATCAAAATAATTGCCATGAGCATCAACAACGTTCTGCCAACGTGTTAGCAACCCATGCGATAAAATCCTGGGTCATCGGAAGAAAAAAGTTTGAAAGGCATCGTGCAACTCAACAAAGTTGAAGAAGTCGTGTCCACGCAAATGATCGTGGAGAGAAAGAAGCAAGTGAGTGTCTGAAGGAGAGATATCTGGTGAATTAGCTTGATGGCATAAAAGCGAACACCCAACTTTTTTGATAGCGTTTCTGATCAAAGAAGCGGAGAGGGCACGAACCTTATCTTGAAGGAACAGAATTCTCATTCTTTTGACCAGTGCTGCTTCCTTCTTTTTCAGGTCCTCATGCACACACATTTTAGTTGTTCACAGTACAATTCAGCAGTGTTCGTTTGGCCGCGTTGCAAGGGTTCGTAATGAACAACACCACGTGATGTCCACCACACACATAGCATAACTTTACGTGTATGCAGTGCTGGCTTCGATGTGTGAGGAATTGAGTCACTGCTGGACAACCAATGTCTGAAACGTTTTCGGGTGCTGAACAGGACCCACTTCTCATAACATGTGAGTACCTCATCCAAAAATGTTTCCTTGTCATAGCGAGACAGCAATGCAAGACAAGTTGAGACACGTTGCTGTTTGTTCAATGCATACAATTCGTGGGGGACCCACTTAAACATTTTGTATACCTTACCTATTGCATGCAGATCTCTTCGGACGGTTTCATCACTAACACCAAATGACTGGGCTAGTTACGTGCATGTTTGGCTACTGTTCTGCTCACTAGCAACTTTCAGGGCTTCTATGTCAAGGTTGACAAGACAACCACTCCGGGACTTGTCTTGAAGGGATTCATCTCCGTCTCTGAACTTTCGAAACAAATTCCGAGTTGTGCGTCCGTTCACGGCATCTGCCCGAATGCTAAGCAAATGTGACGAGTTTTTTCTGCAGCAGATGAACCGAGTTTAAAATCGTCTAACAAACACTTACTAATAATCTCTAGTGGTATCGCAATTGTAATCGCACACCTTTCCACTACCAAACTGCTTACTCATCTGACTCATATGCGCAGGGCATCTTGGGATTTTAGCTGACGATATATCGTGGGCGGAACGCCATCTCTCCGCATATTCAATCATTAGAAGGTAAAACGGGGGTTACTTCTGTGGTTATCTGACAGCTTTACTCTCAGTATAGGCCCGCAATCACCTTTAATCGCGTTTCTTGGGTAGAGGAAAGCGTAATATAGGCTGCACACATGCTTAACAGTTCGGAATTTTCCGTGAAGTTTTCCTTTAAGCATATTTGTCTTTATTATGATATGTCTGTTTCTAGTAGACGTACTGGGAAAAAATTATTGTGTCGAATAGAAATTAATCTTTTCCAGGTTTTCTCAATTTAGAATTTTTCTTCTAGGTGACAGTAACATACATGATACCTAACAGCAATGCATGAAATGCATAATGTTTTACTGTGGGTAAGACGCCTCGGACGAAATTTTCTGGAAGATTCCATATGAGTTTGTAATGTTCATTCCAAATTAAAGCATGTTGAAACCTTTCATGCAAGGAGATATGTTCAGCTACCGATGCAGACTTTATAATAAAATTAGTTGAACATTGAGCAGTTTCAGTTAGGGTAATCCATTCAAATTATCGGAAGAGTGAAACTTCCGTGAATGGCGGCGCAGCGGGGTTCGGACAACTGGTCACACGGACAATTAGCCATAAAAGTTTAAGAGCCGTATGAAAAGTGCAATTTCTTGCATGGCCCTATAATGAGAATTGAATCGAGAAAAAGTTCTATGTAAGCCAAGTGAGAATTGTACGTTAATTTGGGGAATTACAAGTACATTCGTCAAATCACTCACCGTTCCCAATTCGTAAGCAATTTTTCTCTTAACTTCTTCTCCCGTCTCAAAAATCCTCTGTCTTAAAGCTTCCCTGCGTGTCTTACATCTTTTCTAGCGTGACACCTTCTTCTCCTCCTGTGTCTCGACCCCTAGCTTTCAAAAATAGCTTTTTTGAAAGCTAGGGGTCGAGACACAGAATCATTTAGCTCTCAGACAGCGCCTTCGGATCACAATGCACTAATCTCTGTGTAGGCCAATAAAACGATAAAAGCACTTAGTACACGTACTAGCTCCTAATTATTTAAGTTGATCCTGACAGATAACATCTTAAAAACGCCGAGGCCTATTGCTTAATATTCCCAACTCTATTCCTAGAAATGAATTATTGTAAAACGTAAAACCCTCACAACAGTATAGAGATGATGCTGTGACCCAAAAAACAGCACTGAAATTGTTCCAGAGATTCCGTAAAGGAAACTTTCTACCTAAAGCTGAGGATAGAAGTGATCGTTCATCAAGTGCACGAAATGATGACACAATTAACGAATTCCGTACTCTTATTCATTCCAACCGTTGTTTGGTTATTAGACAACTCATGAAAGAAATTTGTTTGTCATTCGGTACTATAACAGTGCTGCGGGTTAGGTTTAAAATTTAAGTTACATAGCTGGTTAACTCAATCACTTATTTGCAGGTTCATGCAGTTTGGTTACGTTAAGCAACGAAATTCAGGAAAATTAAAACTTGAGATATTTCAACTATTTTATTTTCCGTTTATTAGCTTTCGAATGGGTTCATACGCTTCGAGCTTTGTTTTTGGCTAACCTCTCTCCATTTCCGCTGAACCCTAGAATTCTTTGATGTTTTCATCTCGAGTGCTGGAGCCGCCTGTTCCCTTTTCTCTCAGACCATCAATATCCACACTATCCTCTAGCTGTTACGACATGTCTTCTATTCGATCCCCTCTTTTTTTATATAGCCGCGGGCGCCAACGTCCTGCTCGATGAGAAAATCAATGCTTAGACACTCTGAAAAATAAATGTTGGTCCCCCATAAATTGAAGCCTTTTTTTGAGCGCAAGAGCACTCTTGCTTCTGGCAGCGTACCCAGCAATAACAGTCTTGCTGGGCCAACACTCAAGCCAGCACTGGCAGCCAGCAGTGTGTGAATAATGCGAAAGCAGAAAAAATGCGTGACATGTTCTTCCTAGCAAATACTATGTAAATGAAAAGGTCCTGGTCCGGTAGCGTAGTAGTCTGAGCGGCCCAGCACCATGCTGCTGCTGCCCAAGCGTAAATAAAATGTCCCGGCGGCCACCACATGGGCCAGAAGTTCGGGCCAGCAGCTGGCACCCTCATCAGTTGCCATATGGCAGAACAGGGCCATCAATTATTCATCACAGGCAGTGGCTGCCACAAGCGGCCCTTAAACGGTCCTGCAAGCACCTGACATAAATGATGGCTAGCCTAATGTGGTCCACCAGTTTCCCGGCAGTGGCAGCCGGCAATTACATGACACAACTAATGGCTTGCAGAATCTTGTCCGCCAATTTCCCAGTAGTTGCCATACAAAATAAATGATAATCGCAGTTTCCCAGAGGCACAACTCATCTTTTCTTCCAAACGAAACTTATCTGCATGAAGTCACGGCGCTAGAGAAATTTCCTAAACAGGTTCGGAAAAACGCCTGGTGGAACAGAGCTCACGACAGCTGGTTTGCGAAGCGGACGCTTTAACAGAAACACTAATTTGCCACGTGCGACCGGTTCCTTGAAGGTGAGTCTGCGCAATGTGAAATGAAGGGTTCTCTTTTTATTTTACAATATTGCGAGTTATTTTTTAGAAATGCCAGTTTCATTTAATTTATAAATTTGTTTTTTTCAACGTAACGACTTTTTTATTTACCTTAAGGGAACTTCAATAACTTTCAACGAGTGTACCAACTTAAAAACGTTTTCCAAAGTTCTGTGCTGCCGCTGTGGTCTTGATAAGCGATTGTTTAATTAATATATTTACCGTTCACGTCACATTCTTTTATATTTCTAACGTTGTATCTTTTTTTCCCCACGGTCCGATGCTACATTTGTTCTAAATACGAAATATACTTTATTTTACTTCTCGTTGTTTTTAGCAGTGAATTACTCCAGTCTTGTTTATTAAACTCATGGATGAGTGCGATATATTAGCATAGAGATTCTTTGTTGTTGTTGTTTTTTTACTGTGTACAATTTCGCCGCTAGAGGGCATAAATGCCGATGATGTCGAATTCAAAAATACGTTTCATTCCACATATTTGCTTCTAAACATCCGATTGAAAAAATTATTTCATCTTTCGATTCCATTTATGTCGAAGAGTATTTTAGATACAGTTACTTTTTCAAATTACGCATAGCCCGGTGGCGCAATGGTCTAAGCGATGGCCTCTGATCATTCGTCCGAAAGGGGTCCGGGTTCGAATCCCGGTGAGGCATGGGTGTTGTGTTTGTCTTACGGCACTGGCTCTCTCCCTTCCCTGGAACCAGTGACCCTAAATTAGGGACAGGAGACTGAGTTGCTCACGGTGCTCACGGTGGTCGTTAAACCTTCAATCTCAAAAAAAAAAAAAAAAAAAACCGCACGGATTTTCCGCTAGGGGGCGTAAAATTAAATTATATTTTCCCCGACAATTCTTCTTCTAAAACTCAGATTTGAAAAATGTTTTCTTCAGCGAATACACCTCCTGATAGAAAATCTTTTGCATATAATTTCAAATTTTTGGTAAAGAATACTTTGGCCACCAAAGGGCGTAAGTGTTAATTTTTGCTTCTGATGTATTTGCCATAAAATCTGAGCTTCTAAAATATCGATTGGAAAAGTTATTTCGTAGACTGATGCCACTCACATAGATAATCCTTTTTGGAATATTTTCTTCTTAAAATATTCCACAGTTTCTCCGCCAGGAGGCGTAGATGTATATCTTATTTTCGTCAATATCTCTACTTCTAGGATTCCGATTCGAAAAATTTCTTCTTTGTTGGATAGTGCTTTCATGTGACATGTTTTCATATACATTCAAAGTTTTCAAGTAATTCATAGACTTTCCGCTAGGGGGCGTAGAGGTAAATTTCGTTTCCCCTTATATATCTGCTTCTAAATCTCCAATTTGAAGAATTCTTTCTGCACCGGATACAGCTCCTAATGGGAAATCGTTTGCACATAATTCCTAATTTTTGTAAAAAAAAAAATAGTTTAGCCACCAGGAGGCGTAAACCTTAATTTCCACTTCTGATGTATTTGCAGCAAAATATGAGCTTCTAAATTCTCGATTGAAAAAAACATCGTTTGTAGACCAATACTACTCATGTCGACAAACCTTTTAGGAACATTTTCTTCTTAAAATAATGCATGGTTTTTGCGCCAGGAGGCGTAGATGTATATCTTATTTTTTCAATATCTCTACTTCTAAGAGTCCGATTCAAAATATTCCTTCTTTGTCGGAGAGTGTTTCCGATGAGAAATGTTTTCCTATAAATTCAAAATTTTCAAGTAAATCATAGACTTTCCGCTAGGGGGCACAAAGGTAATTGCGTTTTCTGCGTTATTTCTGCTTTTAAAACTCCGATTTGAAAACTTCTTCCTGTATCGCATCCAAGACCTGATGGAAAATATTTTTCACATAATTTCTAATGTTTGGTGAAGAATGGTTTGGCCATCAGGGGGCATAAGTGTTCATTTCTTCTTCTGATATATTTGTAGCAAACTCTGGGCTCCTGAAAACTCGACTAAATTTTTTTCTTGGGCCGATACTGCTCATATGGAAAAACCTTTTGAGAATACTTTCTTCCTAAAATAATGCATGGTTTTCCCACCAGGGGGTGTAAAGTCACATCTTATTTTTGTCGATATCTCTGTTTCTAAGAGTCCGATTTGAAAAATTATTTCTGTGTTGGAGAGCGTTCCGGTGCGAAATGTTTCTCATATAAATTCACGTTTTTCTTAACGCGTTAGTCTGCAACCAGAGGGCGTAAGCTCACTATTCCGTTTACAGCAATAGCTGAGGGATTAAAAACCCTATTGAAAAACTTCTTTCTTCCGTCAGATACTATTGTTTTCCATACCGGTTCCATTGACTATGAATAGCTTTGATAAATTTAATTTGCGTCAGAACAGATTCAAAAGACGTACTTATTGCACCCGAAAATTCGGTGTCATCTTTCTTGTTATTTTCTTCCAACATAGCCTTTTTTTTAAATGTCTTTCCATGACTTCTGCTTGAAGCGGTTTAGTGTATGTTAACGAAAGATTATAAGGGACTTCTCACAAGAAAAGAAAATACAACATTTTGTTAAGTTTTCAGAAATTGTTTCTTGTTATTCGTGGAAATAGGGTGGGTGTGTTTCATGGCTGTAGTGTTCGTATTCTCGATTCTTCGTGTGTGAGTGCAGGAATTTTGCTACGAAATGAGTTTCTATAAATACCTGAGAGTAATTGACTATTTCTTACAGTTTATTAATTATTTATATGATTTTCCTCTGACGGTAATTCGTCTCTCTACATATAGCTACCCCCCCCCCCATCCACTTAAATAACTAGATGGCGATGGCGTCGCCTTCAACTAACTGGTACCACGAGATACTGTGCAATTGTTGCTTCTGCGCGTGCGCAGCCCTCTGCTTCCACCTAACTTTGGGGTTACTTCGGTTGCCAGCTACGTGCCACTCGTAGCATTTGTTTGGAGGCCCGTAATTCACGGCGATGCTACATGGCTATCAACTGATGACGCTGCCAGCAACGGATCGCTACCGGGCTGTGAGCGGCAGATTTTAGCCACAAGTGACCCACCACTATCAGCTGGTAGTTAGCAGTTTCGCAACACTCGAGTTTTTGCTGGGTAGACACGGACCACAAAAAAAAAAAAAAAAAAAAAAAAAAAATATGGCAATAAACTTCGGCACCGAGCTTAAAACTATAAATGACAAAAAAAAAAAAAAAAAAAAAAAAAATCCGTCTGACATCAGGACTAAAATAAGGAGACGCACTGGTAATCGATTTTGATTGAAGATTTGAACCATTGTTGCTCTAGAAGGTGATGACTGGTAATAAGTCATGGGTTTATGAGTATGTCCCTGAAATGGTGGCACAGAGCTCCTGCTGGAAAACAAACACTTCACTCGGACCAAAAGAAGCACTACAATCGAGATCGTAAGTGAAGATCATGCTGCTGGTATTCTTCGACAAGGAGTTTTGTCCACACAGAATTTATTCTGAAAGGTTTTACTGTTAACTTTCTACGAAGGTGTTTTTAAACGTCTGCGAGAAACAGTGAAACAGGAAAGACTGCAAGAGGATAAAGCAGATAGCTCTTCCACCAGAACAATGCGCCGTGCCACGCAGCACATTCCATCCGGCAAGTTTTGGAGAACTTACCCCATTCCAAAGCTTCCGCACATACCTTAGTCACAAGATCTAGCTCCATGCGACTGCTGATGTTCCCCTAACTGAATTCAGAGATGGAAAGGAAAAAAATTGACGTCATTGTGGATGTCAAATCCAACCCTAAAATCATTCTGCCATGTCTCAGAAAAGAGGATTTCCAACAGAGCTTCGAACAATGGGAGGGGCGCTGGTATAAGTAGCGTGTTCAGAAGGAGAATACTTGGGATGTGATTAATGCCCTGAGCATTTGTACTCGTACTGTCTATGTATTTAAGAATATTTTTTTCCGACATTCACTCAACTCTTATATCACACATTGTTAATAATCGCCAACTGCAGTTTCTCTCTGCATATGGCTGAGATTTATGAAATTTATTTTCAGAGAGAGCAGTTGTGATGCTGACGGTCACGGTTTTGTAAGATTGTATGAAAGAATGCCCACGGAAAAAACGCCCACGGAAAAATCGCCCACGGAAAAAACGCCCACGGAAAAAACGCCCACTTTTCGAAAGTAGGAAAAAACGCCCACGGAAAAATCGCCCACAGACAAAATGCTCACGGGAAAAATATGTGATCGACTGATAAGTTTTTATGTCTGTTATAAACGGTGACAGGACAACTGGTCACAGACTGCTGGCCAAAAAATCGTTAGGGGTCATATAAAAATTGCGGTTTCTTCGCCACCTCACCTACATAACGCGAATATGGGAATGACGGAATGAAAACTTTTAGAAGGGCCTAAACGTTAGTACTAACATTATTTTCTGCCTAAGTAATACCGCAATATTAATAATTTGATGTGTAAAATATTTTCTGCAAACCTTACAAATATGAGAGGAAAGTTCGGATTGCACTGATTGACTGTAGAGGTTGTATGGTCTTGGCCTGAAAGCCGTGGTAGTCTTATGCAACATTTATTTAAAAACACACTAATGATTCACCGTTGTCTTCAAGCCAACTGCTATACGATATTTTTCTAGAAACTACAAATAAAAAATTCTCTGCGAGTATGTGCAAACCCAGGGAATTTGTCTGGGGAGGGGGGGGTGCTTAAAATCTAAAATATGAAATATAAAGAATTTCTGGTAAGATCGGGAGATTTCCAGCGTTTACAAGCTACAACACGTCGAATTATCTGAGGGTATCTGCTGCCTCAGGAAACTAGTCGGGGGGGGGGGGTAATACCAAAATCGTGAATATCAAGAATAACTCTTCCGATCTGGAGATCTTCAGCATTTAGAAACTGCAACTCGACAAATTTTCTTAGCGCATGTCACTCTCTGGAAACCTGTCGGCGAAGAGGGGGGGGGGTAATACCAAAAGTGTAAGATATGAACAATTTCTCGTCCGATCGGGAGATTCTCGGCAATTAGCAGCTACAACTCGACACATTATCTGAAGACATGTGAATGATGAAAATCTCCGGGTCGGAAGAGAAATTCTTCATATTCTACACTTTTGGTATTACCCCCTCCCCCGACAGGTTTGCTCAGTAGGTTCATGCCCGGAGATAATGTCTGCAGTTGTAGTTTGTAAATGCTGAAAATCGCCCGATCGGACAAGAAATTCTATATAATTCACAATTATCATATACCCCCCCCCCCACCCCCAGGTTTGCTGAGTAGGCACGTACCCTCAAATAATCTGTCCAACTGTAGCTTGTAAATGCTGAAAATCTCCCGATGGGACGATACATTTTTCAAATCTTAGAGTTTTGATATATCCCCCCCCCCCCCCGACAGGTTTCCTAAGTCGGCACATGCGCTCAGATAATTTGCAGACTTGTAGTTTGAAAACCCTTAAATCTTTTGCTCAGATGTAGATCATAAACATTTCTTATAAAGAATTACATTAATTATCGCAATTAAGAAAAGACGAAATTACGGAAACTATATATGACTCTGATTACCAACCTCTGGGGTTTGTGGGCACGAAGCGGTCAAAAACGTTATTTTTATACGGCCCCTTAAAATTTTTGTGGCCAGTTCTCCTACACCCGTCATGTAGAAATTAACTGTTTTACTTGTCCTTTGGAAAACTCCCAGGAAGCTATGAGTGCGTATTTTTTTCTTTACACTGGGAAGAAAAGAAGTATGCCTGTAACTTGAGATTATACTACTCACGGGGAAGACACACCCCGACCGGTGGCCAACCGATAAATTTAAATGAAATATATCGCTTGTTATTTGAGGTGCGGTCGCTAGCAAACGTTCAAGCTGCAGCTGCAAAGTACCACTTTGACGAAAGACAGATGTCCCCCCCTTCCGCTCGCCGTACTCAACAGACAACAGCGGAAAGAAAGCACATTACACAAAGTTATATCAGTACACTGCGGCTTTTACGAAAATCGCTTTTACAATTAAATGCATTAAACTTTAAAAGTATTTATAAATAAAATAATCTGACTTTTAATGATTTCTTTTTTAATTGATATAGTTAAATAATAAACATGCATAGTTTTATAAAAATTAAGACCTTACTTTAAAAAATAAGAATAGTCACAAATTTATTATAGTACAGCCGAACTGGAATTTTTTAAGAAAGTAGCTACTCTACAGTAGGAAGTTGAAAGTTAACAATCTTATTTGGTTCTTCACTAGGCCACCCGCGGCCCTTAAGTCATAAGTCCTAGGCCTTGGCCTATTTAACAGTTTTTATTCTAACGATGTTATATTCATAACGTTTACGTAACACATCAAATTATTAATATTGCGGTATTACTCAGGCACAAAATAATATTAGGACTAACGTTTAGGCCCTTCTAAAAGTTTTCGTTCCGTCATTCCCATATTCGTAAAATTTACATAACAAGTATACAAGTATTGTCAATAATCAAACAAAAGTCATCGCTCTTTTTTTTTTTTTGATTGGAGGTTTAACGACCACCGTGAGCAACTCAATGGGCTATAAGCAGTCGCCCGTCCCTAATTTAGTGTCACTGGTTCCAGGGAAGGGAGAGAGCCAGTGCCGTAAGACAAACACAACATCCATGCCTGACCGGGATTCGAACCCGGACCCCTTACGGACGAATGATCAGAGGCCAACGCCTTAGACCACTGCGCCACCGGGGCGGCAAGTCATCGCTCTTTCCACGTTTATAAGTGAGTCACTGAAAAATTCTCAGTGGCCGCCTCCAGGAATCGAACTCAGGGTCTTCCAGTTACGCGCCGGATATGCTTCCACGGCACCACAGCTATTCCTATTCCACGTCAAATGTCTGTATTAATTGTCAATAATATTGCGCTTCTACATATGCACCATACATTCAATCCATACATTAATTAATAGGCCGTAGGCCTAAGCCAATTCAACACTTTTTTCTTCGCCTGTGAATTAATTAAGTGCCGCCCCGGTGGCGCTGGCCTCTGATCATTCGTCCGTAAGGGTCAGGGTTCGAATCCCGGTGAGGCATGGATGTTGTGTTTGTCTTACGGCACTGGCTCTCTCCCTTCCCTGGAACCAGTGACCCTAAATTAGGGACGGGCGACTGCTTATATAGCCCATTGAGTTGCTCACGGTGGTCGTTAAACCTCCAATCAAAAAAAAAAAAAAAAGAATTAATTAAGTAAAAGAAAAATATTGCAAACTTGACATGTTATGTAAATATTTAGTACCTACGTAAAAGTGCAGCGTTATTAAAAAATCCCACCCCTTAGGGTCCTTTTCCGAACATACATGAATTATGCTGTAATTCTCGCTTGGCTTACATAGAACGTTTTCTCGAAATTTGTTTGGAGTTCCTAATTCAATTCTCAATGTAGGCCAAAAATCGATAATACTTACCCCGCTCGCTTTGAAGTGGAAGTCAAGTTTTTTTTTTTTTTTTTTTTGATTGGAGGTTTAACGACCACCGTGAGCAACTCAATGGGCTATAAGCAGTCGCCCGTCCCTAATTTAGGGTCACTGGTTCCAGGGAAGGAGAGAGCCAGTGCCGTAAGACAAACACAACATCCATGCCTCACCGGGATTCGAACCCGGACCCCTTCGGACGAATGATCAGAGGCCAACGCCTTAGACCACTGCGCCACCGGGGCGGCAAGTCAAGTTGTTAATGAGGTGTAAGTAATTTTGGGTTATGTGAAAAGCTTTCAAAATATCCACCTTCAAGAATGATTGACAAGACCGACTTAATTTTATCCATATCATATCGATGTGATTTTTTTTTATTTTTTTTATTTTGAGAGAGAAGAATTCTTTTATTACAAGTGTCTTATTAACTTTACTCATCGTAAACAGGAAGTTTGCAGAAACGTCTCAGTTTGAGTTTACTATTGTATTATTTTTAGTGTATCTTTTTCTTGTGTTTGGCGTTCTGTGGCCACATCTCTCCTTGCGCCGTAAAACCCCGTAGCTCATTTATGCAGAAAAAAATCTATTATTTTTAGCTTGCGATGATCACGTGCGCCCACAGTTGGTCTTAACTATTTGTGATGAGTTGATTAGGAATGCACTGACTATTATACTGAGTAAATGCCGATAGCCAATCACATTTTTGTTCATTGGGGGAAGATAAAAAGAACTGTGTTTTTGTTTAAAGAGAGATTTGTCGAATCGTTCGTTGTCGTGTATTTGTGGCATCCTGAGCGTTAAATATAGATAGATATTAAGAAAAGTGTTCCGAAATTTTCGTCCTCAAGGCTCTAAAATAGAGCTTCAGTTTTAGTTAAGTTGTTTATTGTACGCTGTGAATTAATGCGCTAGTCTGTGGATGTGGTGTCAAATGTATGCCTCAAAGAGAAGGAGAGAGAGAGAGAGAGAGAAAGAGAAAATAAGCCTCCAAAACCAGCTTAGAGGAATAATGTTTCAGTATTAGCTATAAAGAAGTTACTGCCTTTTTCTTATTGCATAATTCCTGGCCGTTGACGGTAAACAAAAAGTTATACCCAATCTGCATACATATGGCGTCATTATCGTAAGGCAACGTCATCATGAAACAACGTCAGTCCGGTAATAAAGCCTCATTGGAGAACCTTTGTATTCCCCTGCAGGGGATTCCTCGAGATGCAACTGATACATCTGCAGTTGATCCTCCGCTGCGGATGAAGTACGAGTAAGCACAGAGCCCATTTTCTTTGGCCCATTGTCATTCCCCGCGGACTGCATGCAATGGTGGCTCCTATCCATCAGAAGGCTGCGCAAAGCTATAGAGGTAGTAGGTGGATGGGTGGCAAGGGTGGGTGGCAGAAGAAGAAGATGGCCACTTGTCAACTAGATGACGGACGTGCGCCGCAAGAAGAGCGAAGCCCGCCCTCCCTTTAGCTACACAGACCCCGCAGTGAAATGGCAGCCAGCTATTTATGTGGCTTTTACCGGGAAGCCGTCAGCGGTGGACGGCCGAAATGGCCTGAGTTTCCATAAATCAGAAGCATCCCTCCCCCCTTTCCACTTCTATCCCTAGATGGATCAGAGACAGCGAGCGATACGATCCTTCTGATTCAGCATCCACACACACACACACACACACACACACACACGCACACACACACACACATACACACTCTGTTAATGAAGACCTGCCCAGAAGCCAGATTTATTTCCGCCATTCTAGCTGTGAATTATGGGCCGTATCCGGTGTCGTCTTGGCTGAGCCCCCCGTAGCAGCTCCCCCCTCTAAAAACCACCAACATCTTCCCCCCTCCCTATCTATTCCTCTCTTTCTTTCATTCGCGACCTGAATGACAGCTTAAGGAGACCCTCACCTTGCAGCCTACAACTCTTGCATCATCCACGATTCGGTACTTAGCCCCATCAGTATTAGCCGTAGAAGGTCGACGCGTATGTACACGATCTCACGATAACCCTCTGAATAATGCATAGCGTCAAAGGGTGACGGTGACTTATAGCAGTCAGGCCAAACACATTCGACTCCGAGTCGTCTGCCTCTTGATTGGACGGACGTCTGCGCTACGAAGGCCTCTGATCTGATTTATGGTCGAAGGTAAAAATGCCATCCCGATTCATGGGTCCTTAGGCCTCAAAAGGCGTCGTTGCCTGTCGGCTTAATTTAAAACCCGGATTTCTTCAACTTTTCAGAATTACCAAGGGTTAAAAACAAAAAGGTCTCGTTTCGGGCAGTATTTTAAAGCGTATAAAATTCCGACTTGGAGAGGGCGTCTAGGTTTCGCAAGTTCTGAAAGAAAAGCAACCGAATAAAATCGAAACCTTTTCAAATACTGTACGTATTCCACTTTAGTGCTCAAATTTTATTTATTTCGAAATGAAATATTGTTACTACAATTTCACCTACTTACAGCATTGTTCGGCGGAGTTTCCCTAATTCAGAGTAGCAGCCCCAACTAGTGTGCAACAGGAGTACCCCAACCTAAATTCGTGCATTTCAAAATGATCAAACGAATCAATATGAAGACCTAAAAGTAAAAAGTGTAAGCAGACACAACGGAAAGTGTAGAAAAGCATGGTGTTGAACTTAATCTGAAACGGGTTATTTCTGTTAAGGAGGCTAAATTTTTAACTCAGTGCAATAAAATCTGCATTGCGTAAACAATGGAGCAAAATATCATTATGAAAATATTGAGCAGTTATGTTGGCAAGATTTTCTTTTCTTTACTTCTTCTTCTTCTTCTTTTTTTTTTTTTTTTTTTTTTGGTGAGTGTGGAGTAAATTCCGGTAATATTTAGGTCATAATGCAAATGTGATTACATATTCCCAATTGCAGAAAAATGTTTGAGAACCATACGAATCCGTTTTCCGATGGAATATCTCACTCCTCAGGTTATACATAGGTCGTTCCAAAAATAAAAAAATTAAAAATAACGAGACTGACATCATAACGCCAAAAAGAAACCCACGCAGAAAAATCAAAATGCCTGTGACGGAACATCTGCACTATCAGTCACGTGACGACGCGTCGTTACAGCGCTCCGCTAGTTCATTCAGATGTGTCTCTGTAAACCACTAGGATTTAAAGCTGGAGCAAAGAGCAGCTATAAAATTTTACATGCGTTTGAATTGAACAACCACAGAAACGTACGAAATAATCAAAGCAGCCTACACTATATTGACAAAAGTCACAGGACACCTAGAAGAGAAACACAACATAGCATTTATTGACATACATTAATATGGTGTCGGTCCACCTTTGGCCTTAATGCATGCACTGACCCTTCGAGACATGCTTTCGACAAGGTTTTGGAACGGAGCGATTGGTATGCGCTTCCATTTAGGAGATAATGCTGCCGCTAACAGTTGCTTAGTAGTAGGCTTCGGTTCCAAACTTCTTATGCGGCGCCCTAATTCATCCTATAGGTGCTCTATGGGATTAAGATCAGGGCTCTGTGCTGGCCAGTCCACACGCGATACGGAATTATCGCCAAACCACGCCGTAACACTCCTTGCTTTATGGCTCGGTGCATTATCCTGCTGGTACCAACAAGGCTCGATTCCATAGTATTGCCACAGAGTTGGTTGGGACGTGCTGGATAACAGGTTTGTCCACGATAACCAGTGGGCCGGGACCATACCACGAAGCACACCCCCACACGAGTACACTACTAACTCCAAACTTGACCGTAGGAACAGTACACTGTGGTAAATAGCGTTCCCCCAGCTGCCGTCATACCCACACACGGCCATCAGACTGATGGATCGTGTATCTGGATTCATCTGTCCGTAGAACTCGTTTCCATTGATCTACGGTCTACGATAAATGCTCTTTACACCATGCTAAACGACTAGTAACATTCCGAGTGGAGATGAAAGGCTTATGAGCAGCCTCACGACCACGGAAACCCATGGAATGAAGTTCAATGCGAATGGTACGTGTACATACCGAGGTTCCATCATTTTTACTCTCTTGTACACTGAGGTCTTGTGCCGTACTCCGACAATTAGCTGTAACGACCCTCCTGAGGCTTCGACGTCCTTTATCACTGATTTTCTTTTGTCTGCCGGTACGTTTTGCTGCTTCCGGAACACGTAATCACACCTCCCACATCATCGAAAGGGACCGGTTTGGAGGCAGCGGAGTTCTCGTTTGGGGCGGTATATGCTTGGAAGCCGTACTGACCATATCTTCCAAGGAGGTTCAATCATTGGTGTCCGCTATTGTACCGAGGTTCTCCTGCTTCACGTGCGCCTGTTTAGAGATGCTTTGGGTCCTGAGTTCCTCTTCATGGGCGCCAACGCTACACCTCATCGTACAGTGGCTGTCGCAGAGCTGTTGGAGAGTGAAGATATTCAACGCATGGATTGGCCTGCAAGGTCCCCGGACCTAAATTCAATCGAACACGTGTGAGACCTTCTCGCGAGACGCTTGGCAGCACGTCATCAGCCGCCAGCAACGATTCCGCAGCTGCGATTGGCGCTACAAGAGGAATGGGCCGCGATGCCTCAACAGCTCCTTGACAACCTCGTCCTCAGCATGGACAGACGTTGTAAATCCTGCAACGCAGTCAGGGGTGATCATATCCCCTCCTAAAGACTTAATTTTTCTTGACATCCGCCTGTCACATGGACGTTTCTGTCTTCTGTCCAGTTGTGCTCGAAGCCACCTTTTCAATAAAGTGCCTTTGTATCCTTTGGATTTCTTGTTTGGATGGTTTTGCTCACTTGTCTCATATTCTTACATCTTGGGGATCTTATGGTATGATTTGAGTCGATGTGGAGCACTTCTGCAAGACGGTACATTCGAAAAACCGTCTCGTCCTTAATTTTTGCACGCCAGTGTATAACAATAAAATGCTCGAAGAAAAATATTCAGTGATAAACCATTAACAAAATTCAAGACAAAATCTAAGAATCTTAAGTTTTTAACTCATGTTCTTATGAGAACAATGGAAAAGGCAATAACTAATTTTGAAAAATGCAGATAATTTATTAGTTTGAAGAATGCACTACACGAATTAAGTTTCACAAGCATATTGCTACAGTTTCGTGTTTTAACGGATTTCATGATGATTCCCCTTCATAATTCTTTGAGGGCCCACTCAAATATCTTAGCCTTGGGGCCCACTCAAATGCCTTAGCCTAGAGGCCCACTACGGCCGTAATCCGGCCCTGATGATTATCGAAGTGAAACAAATAAACAGCGTCATCAAATTAACCACTCCAACTCAGTTTGTAATGCAGCCTTACGAAAGTAAGCCTGAACATACCTCATGAACAGGGTCGTAGCTACCGGAAAGGCCAGGGAGGGATTGTATGAAAGAATGCCCACGGAAAAAACGCCCACGGAAAAATCGCCCACGGAAAAAACGCCCACGGAAAAAACGCCCACGGAAAAAACGCCCATTTTTCGAAAGTAGGAAAAAACGCCCACGGAAAAATCGCCCACAGACAAAATGCTCACGGGAAAAATATGTGATCGACTGATAAGTTTTTATGTCTGTTATAAACGGTGTTCGGACAACTAGTCACAGACTGCTGGCCAAAAAATCGTTAGGGGTCATATAAAAATTGCGGTTTCTTGGCCACCTCACCTACATAACGCGAATATGGGAATGACGGAATGAAAACTTTTAGAAGGGCCTAAACGTTAGTACTAATATTATTTTCTGCCTAAGTAATACCGCAATATTAATAATTTGATGTGTAAAATATTTTCTGCAAACCTTACAAATATGAGAGGAAAGTTCGGATTGCACTGATTGACTGTAGAGGTTGTATGGTGTTGGCCTAAAAGCCGTGGTAGTCTTATGCAACATTTATTTAAAAACATACTAATGATTCACCGTTGTCTTCAAGCCAACTGCTATACGATATTTTTCTAGAAACTACAAATAAAAAATTCTCTGCGAGTATGTGCAAACCCAGGGAATTTGTCTGGGGAGGGGGGTGCTTAAAATCTAAAATATGTAATATAAAGAATTTCTGGTCCGATCGGGAGATTTCCAGCGTTTACAAGCTACAACACGTCGAATTATCTGAGGGTATCTGCTGCCTCAGGAAACTAGTCGGGGGAGGGGTAATACCAAAATCGTAAAATATCAAGAATATCTCTTCCGATCGGGAGATCTTCAGTATTTAGAAACTGCAACTCGACAAATTTTCTTAGCGCATGTCACTCTCTGGAAACCTGTCGGCGAAGAGGGAGGGGGGGGGGTAATACCAAAAGTGTAAGATATGAACAATTTCTCGTCCGATCGGGAGATTCTCGGCAATTAGCAGCTACAACTCGACACATTATCTGAAGGCATGTGAATGATGAAAATCTCCGGGTCGGAAGAGAAATTCTTCATATTCTACACTTTTGGTATTACCCCCTACCCCCGACAGGTTTGCTCAGTAGGTTCATGCCCGGAGATAATGTCTCCAGTTGTAGTTTGTAAATGCTGAAAATCGCCCGATCGGACAAGAAATTCTATATAATTCACAATTATCATATAACCCCCACCCCACCCCCAGGTTTGCTGAGTAGGCACGTACCCTCAAATAATCTGTCCAACTGTAGCTTGTAAATGCTGAAAATCTCCCGATGGGACGATACATTTTTCAAATCTTAGAGTTTTGATATCCCCCTCCCCGGACAGGTTTCCTGAGTCAGCACATGCGCTCAGATATTTTGCAGACTTGTAGTTTGAAAACCCTTAAATCTTTTGCTGAGATGTAGATCATAAACATTTCTTATAAAGAATTACATTAATTATCGCAATTAAGAAAAGACGAAATTACGGAAACTTTATATGACTCTGATTACCAACCTCTAGGGTTCGTGGGCACGAAGCGGTCGAAAACGTTATTTTTATGAGGCCCCTTAAAATTTTTGTGGCCAGTTCTCCTACACCCGTCATGTAGAAATTAACTGTTTTAGTTGTCCTTTGGAAAACTCCCAGGAAGCTATGAGTGCGTATTTTTTTCTTTACACTGGGAAGAAAAGAAGTATGCCTGTAACTTGAGATTATACTACTCACGGGGAAGACACACCCTGACCGGTGGCCAACCGATAAATTTAAATGAAATATATCCCTTGTTATTTGGGGTGCGGTCGCTAGCAAACGTTCCAGCTGCAGCTGCAAAGCACCACTTTGACGAAAGACAGATGCTCCCCCTCCCCCTTCGGCTCGCCGTACACAAAAGAGGATTTCCAAAAGAGACAAGAGTGCAAAGAAAGCACATTACACAAAGTTATATCTGTACATTGCGCCTTTTACGAAAATCGCTTTTACAATTAAATGCTATACTTTACAAGTTTTTATAAATAAAATAATCTGACTTTTAATGATTTCCCTTTTAATTGATATAGTTAAATAACAAACATGCATAGTTTTATAAAAATTAAGACCTTACTTTAAAAAATAAGAATAGTCACAAATTTTTTACAGTAAAGCCGAACTGGATTTTTTTAAGAAAGTAGCTACTCTACAGTCATCATCATCATCATCATCATCAACCATTATCAATCCACTGCTGGACGAAGGTCTCCCCAAGTTTCCTCCACAACGGTCTGTCTTGTGCCAGTCTCCTCCATGTCACCCCTGCATACTTTCGAATTTCATCCACCCATCTCCCATGTGGTCTTCTTCTGGGTCTTTTCCTGTCCCTTGGAATCCAATCTAAAATTTCGGCTGTCCATCTATGATCTGTCCTTCTGGCAGTATGTCCAGCCCATTGCCATTTCACGGATTTAACTCTGATCATGATGTCTTCCACTCTTGTCATTTTTCGGATCCACGAGTTCCTCTTCTTATCTCTCCTGGTTACACCAAGTATGCACCTCTCCATGCGTCATTGAGTTGTCTGCAGCCTTTGTATGTCTCTTTTAGTTAAGGTCCACGTCTCTGCACCATACGTAAGCACTGGAAGGATGCATTGATCAAACACTTTTCTTTTAAGACATAATGGCATATTGCTCTTGAAAATTATGCTGTTTCTTCCAAAAGCTCTCCAGGCAAGTTTTGTACGCCGATTAATTTCTTCATCAATGTGACCCTCACTTGATATCTGCTGTCCAAGATAAACGTACGTGTCTGTTATCTCCAGCTTTTCTCCATCAATCGATAAATCTTCATTTCTTGTAAAAGCATTCACATCACTTTTGTCTTCTGAAAGTTCATTTTTAATCCCACTTCTTTACTCTTGTCAGCAAGTTCCTGGATCATACTCTGCAGCTCTGATGGGCTAGTTGCAAAAATGACTACGTCATCAGCAAAACGAAGGTGGGTTAGATAATCTCCATTAATCTTTATCCCCTTGTTTTCCCAGCTCAGCGACTGAAAAACACCCTCCAATGTCGCATTAAAGAGCTTCGGAGATATGGTGTCACCTTGTCTCACTCCCTTTCCAATTTTTATGCGTGTTGTATTTTCAAACAGCCTAATCTTTGCACTTGCATTTTCATAGATGTTATTAATAATATTAATGTATGCATCTTCAATACCGCAGGTTTTCAGAGACATTGTAACTGCTGATGGTTTCACCGAATCAAAGGCTTTTTCATAATCGATAAAAGCCATGCACAATGGAAGTTCATATTCCCTCGCTCTTTCAATTAGTTCTCTCAGCACATGGATATGATCTATTGTGCTGTAGCCACTCCTGAATCCAGCTTGTTCTCTCGGTTGAGCCATGTCCAGTGTTATCTTCAAGCGGTGTGAAAGAACTTTAGTGAAGATTTTATAAACTACTGATAGGAGGCTGATAGGTCTGTAGTTTCCGAGATCCTCAATGTCACCTTTCTTATGTAGCAGGATCATTGTAGCGGTGTTCCAATCCTCAGGAATCTTTCCTTCATTTAGGCATCGAGTGAAAATTTGGGCGAGTACTGTTTCGATTTCTCCACTTGCTTCTTGTATGATGTCTACAGTAATTCCATCTTCTCCTGGAGCTTTTCCCCGCTTCATGTTCTTGATTGCATGTGCAACTTCTGCTGGAAGGACTGGAGGAACTCTGGTACTGGTATCTTTCATGATGTCTGGAGTGCATGTATCATCCCTTTCATATAATTTGGAGTAGAAATCTTTCACTCTTGTCAAAATTTTGCCTCTATTTCTTGTTACAGAACCATCTTCTTTTCTCAGTGCCATAATCTGTTTTCTTCCCTTACTGAGATGTCCCTCTGCTATCTTTAGGCTTTGGTTGTTTTCAATTGCTTTCCTCACTAGTTCACAGTTGAATTTTCTTACGTCTTCAGTGATACTTTTTCGTACTGTCTTGCATAGCTCTATATATTCCACTTTGGAAGTCACATCTTCTTTAGTTGTCCTCATCTCTCTTCTTTTTTGCATCAACATTTTCGTTTTTCCTGATAATTTATTTACATGCAACTTGTTCTTAGACCCAGCTAATTTTGTTGCTGTTTCCATAAGAGCTTTGGTTACTTTTCTGTTAACTTCAGAGATGTCCACTTCTTCCGATGTTAGGCCTTCTAAAGCAGAGAACCTGTTCTTCAGTTCCCACTTGAAGGTATTATGGTGTTTTATAAGGTTGGTTATGTCAATAGATTTTGTTTGTCTTATGAGCTTGCCACGTTCAAGTTTAGTGTTGAGGTGCATCTTACATCTCACCAATCTATGGTCACTACCTGTGTTGAACTTGTTTAGCACACTGCAGTCTTCTATGACGAATTTTTTGTTACACATAATAAAATCAATTTCACTTGTCGTCCCATTTGGATGTCTCCATGTCCATTTCCTGTGTGGCTTTTTCTTGAAGAAGGAGTTCAAGATGAAAAACCCTTCTGCCTCTGCAAACTCAACGAGAGTATTTCCACGCTGGTTTCTGTTGCCGTGACCGAATTTACCTACTGAAGTTTCATTCTGTTGCCGTTGCCCTATTTTTGCATTGAAATCTCCCATAATTATTTTCAAGTGCTGCTTACCTTTATTATTTAGATGACAAATTTCCTCATAAAATTCTTCAATTTCTTCTTCAGGATGACTTGTGGTGGGTGCATAAGTTTGAATAATCTGAGCCTGGTATCTTTTCGAGAGTTGGATAACAAGCCTTGCAGCTCTGTCAGAGGAACTTTCAACTTCTACAACTTTATCCTTCAGTTTCTTGTTTATTATAAATCCAACACCACTAGTTCTGCCAGTATCTGTCCCACGATAGTAGAAGAGATGTCCACTTTTCAGTTCGATGAGATCTTCTCCTTTTCTCCTTACCTCACTTAGCCCCACGATGTCCCACTTGATCCTTTGTAGTTCCTCTTCCAATTCAAGAAGCCTTGAATCAGAAGATAGGGAGCGTCCATTGTACGTTGCCAAGGTCAGCATCAGATGGCAGCCTAGTCCGGTCCTCCGGGGATTCTTAGCACCCTCTGCCTTCATGTCGCACTGGCCGCTGCCTTGGCCAGGTACATTCCAGCTGCCGGAGACTGAGGGCCAAGATTTAAGTTGTGGAGTCATTTTGGAGGGGTTTGGCCATAACTCACCACGCTGGCCAAGCGGGTTGGTGAGTGTGGGATAGAATTTCCTCTAATCCCGATGGTATAGTTATACCGCTATTGGCGGTCGTCAGAGCCCCTTTAGTAGGAACAGGATGCACCACGAGAAGGCGGGGTTGACATTTGTCAAGGAGAGGCTGTGATGTTACGCATCACCTGACCTTACATCCCACTCTACAGTAGGAAGTTGAAAGTTAACAATCTTATTTGGTTCTTCACTAGGCCACCCGCGGCCCTTAAGTCATAAGTCCTAGGCCTTGGCCTATTTAACAGTTTTTATTCTAACGATGTTATATTCATAACGTTTACGTAACACATCAAATTATTAATATTGCGGTGTTACTCAGGCAAAAAATAATATTAGGACTAACGTTTAGGCCCTTCTAAAAGTTTTCGTTCCGCCATTCCCATATTCGTAAATTTACATAACAAGTATTGTCAATAATCAAACAGAAGTCATCGCTCTTTCCACGTTTATAAGTGAGTCACGGAAAAATTCTCAGTGGCCGCCACCAGGAATCGAACTCAGGGTCTTCCAGTTACGCGCTGGATATGCTTCCACTGCACCACAGCTATTCCTATTCCACGTCAAATGTCTGAATTAATTGTCAGTAATATTGCGCTTCTACTTATGCACCATACATTCAATCCATACATTAATTAATAGGCCGTAGGCCTAAGCCTATTCAACACTTTTTTCTTCGCCTGTGAATTAATTAAGTAAAAGAAAAATATTGTAAACTTGACATGTTATGTAAATATTTAGTACCTACGTAAAAGTGCAGCGTTATTAAAAAATCCCACCTTAGGGTCCTTTTCCGAACATACATGAATTATGCTGTAATTCTCGCTTGGCTTACATAGAACGTTTTCTCGAAATTTGTTTGGAGTTCCTAATTCAATTCTCAATGTAGGCCAAAAATCAATAATACTTACACCCCCCCCCCTTGAACTTTTGTGGCCAATTCTCCTACACCCATTTTCGTTATGTAGGTGAGGTGGCCAAGAAACCGCAATTTTTATATGACCCCTAACGGTTTTTTGGCCAGCAATGTGTGACCAGTTGTCCGAACACCGTTTATAACAGACATATAAACTTATCAGTCGATCACATATTTTTCCCGTGAGCATTTTGCCTGTGGGCGATTTTTCCGTGGGCGTTTTTTCCTACTTTCGCGAAGTGGGCGTTTTTTCCGTGGGCGTTTTTTCCGTGGGCGTTTTTTCCGTGGGCGATTTTTCCGTGGGCGTTTTTTCCGTGGGCATTCTTTCCTCATACCCAGGGAGGGCGGTTGCCCTCCCAGAATTGTCATTCCAGGGGCGTAAATTCATGCTCTAGGGGATGTAAAAAATAGAAATTTTTACTAAAAAGGAAAGTTACATCCTTCAGTATTTTCTTTTTAACACAATTCACCCGCGGTCTTCCTAGAACTGTTTTCTTGACTTTGTTAGTCTCCTATAGTTTTACATTCAGTTAACTAGGGTACAGAGTAACATACATATCTATGAAGGAAATTTTCCAAAACAGTGAATGGAGGCACAGAAAACAATATGCTGATATGCCTAACCTCTATTACCTTTCCGAACACGTCATTGGGATGAAGAGCTGATCAATCATCTGTGCTGTGTCGCGGAAAGTTCCCTGAGCGTTTAACGTTGAACGAAATTTTTCCAAGCCCTACCCCGAAAGCTTCTTCCTATTGTCACGTTCACTATCCGATACTCATTCGTTCTGCGCTGGTTTGTTTTTTGTTCTACATTTCTGTGTTATTGTGTTGTCGGCGTTCACATGACGTTTACGATTTACTTCGTGAATTTACAACCTGTGGTTCTTGGATATTTACCTAGGTTTTATATTTTTAATAAAATTATGTCCCTGAAAAGCAATTTTTGAATTATCATAATATTTTCCTATAACGGTGTGTGTGAGAAAGTAAAAACCACGTATTATTTGAGTGGAACTCAAAGGCGTGTAATTTTAAACTTGAAGAGGGCATAATTTTGAACTTGAATGGGCGTAATTTGAAGTCACGCCTTCCCAGATAAGAAAAAAACTTGCTGCGGTCCTGCTCGTGCGCCTCGTTCTTAACTCTGCTTTTTCACCTACATCATTTAACTTCCGATCTCAATGCCGTTGCCAAAAAATTCAGCCAAGAAAGAAAAGATAAACGCTAAGTGTCGAAAATGCTTAAAAAGAACGAACCAAAATTTACATAGATGCAGGAACTAAAAAGTAAAGATAGAGTATACGTTACAACTGGGATAATTCAAATCATCAAATAGAGAATTGTTAAAATTAAGCGCAGAAAGGCTGAAAAACCACACACACACACACAACTTATAGGGAGTGTCAACAAATATTGTCGCACCTGGTGTCACGAACACTAAAGCCGAGCTGGGTAGACCTAAGAACTAAAAATGAAAAAATCATCAACAGCAACAACAAAAAAAACAACAACTGCAGCTTCGATGCTTGTTTACCTTACGTGTTCTACACCGCTTAATTTAAGTGTCCCTACCTCATTGGCTTCAAACTGCTTCTTGTTTGATGTTGTTTTTTCTCCGTCAGTTGAATTCATTGAAGTCCAGAATTCGTCATTTCCTGACTTTGATATGATCTCAGATAACATTTCTTTTAATTAGATCCACAGGCTTGTGCATGTTTTATACAGAATTGTATAGGAATCTAGTGATGACTGCGGCTGATTTACAAATCACACACGTCGGTATTACACTGACTGGCCTTCCTTTTTCATGTGATAAAAAGTTTAAGAAGAAATCAGCTTTCCTCATTTAAGACTAGCCGCACAGTGAATGTTAATTTTTGCTCCTCCATCGCCAAGCATTAGCGTAATGAAATGTTTTATTCTGATTTTCAGTATTAAATCAAAACACAGCTATACAGTTTCACCTGAAACTTCTCTGTCACATACATAAATTCATCAGTGACATCCTTCTTCTGATCTCCTCTAATTAGCATAGAACTGCCTGAAATTATACCGAGTGCTCTGATTAATGCTTCACGAAATGGCATGCATTAGAAGTCCTGCCCATCCAGTTCTGTATTTTTTATATGGAGCAAGTATCTATCAGAAACTCCATCATTCTTAGTCAATCGAGTTCATTAGGGATAAAAATTCTTTTCCAAGAGAGGAAAGCGGCGGAATACTGCATAATTTTTGATTAAATATGCCACATCTACTCATTAATAAAAAATAACTTCTCTCTCTTCTCTCTTTTTTCCTTCCTTGTTTTTCATTTCGCCTCACCTGCCCTCTGCGAACTCAGGGTGCTTCGAGCCTTTATCGTGATTGTTGACATCATTAAATATTCATAATTTCCTTCTTTTCCCTAATTCTCGCTGCTAATTATTTCGCTGCTAACTTTGATTTCTTTTCTTTTGCAGTGCTTCCTCTGAACTTGAAAGACATACAACATGTTTCTGATTTAAAAGCATTCACGTTTGCCGTTAATGCTCTTATAACCAGCTCACTGCTGCGACTTAAATTATCAGCTAACCCGATACTGTTTTTGAAAAAATAAAGGTTTTCGAAATGATTTTCTTAGTACTTAAACAAAATTGAAAATCACTTTCGGGCTTATTATTAATATAAGTTTTTAGTTCTTTTAGTCAAAACAAGGTGAAACCTCTGCTATACGTTTTAGGGGATGGCCTTTTCTAGGAGGCGGCTTTAAAAAACGCATAAACGAAACTGTCAAAACGTTAAATATTATTGTAAAGTTTATGCTTTAAATGGGTATAAGATGTTCCTTAATAATGGTTTATTTAAAGCTGAATCGGAGCCGCCCTCCGGTGGCGCAGGCCATCTAAGCGATGGCCTCTGATCATTCGTCGGAAAGGGGTCCGGGTTCGAATCCCAGTGAGGCATCGATGTTATGTTTGTCTTACGGCACTGTCTCTCTCCCTTCCCTGGAACCAGTGACCCTAAATTAAGGACGGGCGACTGCTTATAGCCCATTGAGTTGCTCACGGTGGTCGTTAAACCTCCAATAAATAAGTTAGTAAAATCATGCAATGCATTGATTACGATACGCTTTCCAACTTACCAGAAATCATTATTCAAGTAATCACTCAAGTTATGAGGATAATGGCTGTGGAATAAATCTCGGTCCTGTGACCTGACCTTTGATCCCATTTCGATGATATTCTACAGAACTGGTTCAGTATACCTCCGAAATAACATGATAAAGTTTTGTCACAATGGAAGCACTTTTACGTAAGTTATGATGCATAGAAGCTATGGAATAGATCCCGCTACTGTGTCCTAATTTTTGACCTCATGTCGCCCATTTTCGATAGGATTCGTTGACCCCATTTCGCCCATTTTATAGGCAGGCCCCTACAACATACTGACATTTGATCCAAATTGAAGAATGTTTACGTAAATTATGACGCATAATGGCGGTGAAAATGATTTCGCTCCTATGTCCTGACCTTTGACCCCATTTCGCCCATTTTCAACAGGGTTTGTCCCCAAGTAGTCCCCTACCACATACTAAAATTTAATCGAAATTGAACCTTTTTTACGTTAGTTATGACGCGTAACAGCAGTGGAATGGATCCCGCTCCTATGCCCTAACCTTTTACGTTGGCCTTCAATAGGGTTCTTTCCCAGGTGATCCCCTTCCACATACTAAAAGGTAATTGAAATCGAACAATTTTTACGCGAGTTATCGTGCGGCCGGACATACGCACACAACGCGTGGCGTAATGAGGCAGATGGGAATCGCGACCATCTGCTCGAAAGAGTGTGACGTCATAAAACTTTAATAGGATCCACACACAACGCGTGACGTAATAAGATAGATGTTGTGACCGCGTGCCAACATTTCAAGCGCGAGATTCTGACGTCATAAGATTTCTAAGCATAGGCAACATTATTGGGACGACGCTATGACAGTAAAAACATGGTAATTCGGGGTGGGTATTTAACCCACTAAACAAATTTTCCTAAAGTCGAGATCAAGCTAAATCGATTTCTAGTATAAGAAAACGGTAGGTTAACGACTTTTATCAAAATCCTTAGAGCTCATGGCTTTTTCTACAGGTTTTAATGAGGGATTTCTCGCGATGGGTCAAAGTGGCGAAAATGAGCATTCAGCAACTGGCCAAATGAATCAAAAGATGGGGACACACAAAGTAGATTGGTGAGATAGTAGCTTGCGCTGTTGTGAGAGAAAGGAGGAAGAAACAAATGGGAACTGGATCAAGGGTTTAAAGAAGAATATTGGAACAAAATTCTCCGACGACGAAGATGGTTTTTTCGGCTCCCAGAGAAAAGAAGAAAAGACGAGGGAAAATAGAGGTGATTTTTGTTATAGCATCCGGAGATGGGAGATCGAAGCAGAAATTAAGTTAGGAAAAAAAAGTTTGCTGCGAGGTAAACGTGCGCGCGCGCGTGTGTGTGTGCGTGCGTGTGTGTATGCGCGTGTGTCTGTGTGTGTATGCGAGTGTGCGCGCGCACGCACACGGGCACAGATTTTTTTATACAGTTTTTCATAAAAAATAAATAAATCACCCTAAATCTGCCCATTCTTTCGTGCAATGAATGTATCGAATTAAATGTTTTATAAAACATTTTCAAAGCAAATGTCAATCGAGCTGTTTCCGTTTGAATCAGCAAGGTGTTACGGGGGTTTTAGATCTTACAATTAATTCGTTTCTAGGAACAGTGGGGAATGTTCTGCAGTAGATCTCCTTTTTCAGCGAGTATGGGAATCTTCGGAGATGTTATTTGTCAGGACGGCGATAAAAATTAGCAGGTTAAGTGCTTTATTTTGTCTTTTTGGCCTACGCAGCGATTAGTACATTTGTGAAACGAAGGCGCTGTCTGAGGGCTATATGATTTTATTGCTCTTTGAGCTGAGGAAGCACTTCCCGTCGCGACAGAGTAGGAAAAGAGAGAGAGGGTCACGCCAGAAAGGGAATAGGATTCACAAGGAGGTTAAAGAGAGAGGTTTTTTGGAGAAAGGAGAAGAGTTTAGAAATGTCTTCCGAATTGGGAAGCGTGAGTGATAGAATTAAATAGAAGAGAAATTAAGTAGAACTTGCGGATGAGAAGTGGAAAGTAAAATAACCATAATTAATTCCGTAGTAAAAATAATTCTAGGAGAAACAAAAAAACGAGAGTGAGATAGTAATAAAAAACTGATTTAATACCGCAACTGACTATAATACTTTCTTCATGATATGCTTGCTTCATAACTTTCACAACGAGCTACAGTAGGCTTAAATATTAAATCCAAAAGGGGCTTTTAATAGCACGACAACAAAGGTATGAAAAAGCGTTAACTTTCCAGCCATCGGAAAATGCCAAAATACAACACAAGCATTTAATCGAAAGTACCGTAACGCTTACGTTTCACAGATATTTATTTTCAATTTAATGCGGTACAATAATGATTTACTCCGTACTCAACGGTAAATAAATGCAGTATCACTTATCAAAGTTTATCCGTTTTACGTGAGGCGAAAACACATAAGGAAATCCTTAGATAGCATAAGCTGGCAAGGGGGAAAATGAATCTCTGTACTGTGTTCCTGAAAGCAGCTCTTGCTACATCATAATTTCATGTAGGGACCAAAGAAAAAACAACGTCAAACCACCAACAAGAACTACGTGAGCCCGCGGCAGGGAGCACAGTTCCCGGCGACGCTACTAAGAAAAGCGCTCTGATGGCGTTCTTCTTTTTTTCTTTTTTTTTTTTCGTCCCAGCCCCCACCCTCAAGAGACCCAATCGGTCGACTTGGCAGACATGATCAAACTATTAGAGGCTGTTTCGACGCCCCGAGCATGCCAAGAAAGTTCGCGGCCCGGTGACACAGGGCCGGCGACACAGGAGACCTGCATGACAGGAGAAGAAGAGGAGGAAGAGGAGAGAGACACGAAGCTTAGAGATGCTAGTTATCACCGCGAACACCATCGGCGACGATCGGGGACCTGGAAGCTCGACATGTGTTATGCTCTTGTGTTGTAAGGCAGAGAGGGACTCGCCCAGAAGAACACGTACTGGGAATTTAAAAAAGGGACAACTCGTTCCCCAAGGCTAATGCGATCCTCTGGGAATTGTCCCGGCTTGATGCATAACGTTCTGTGTTAAGAAACTCTGAAGGTAAAGATAAAAAAAAAAAAAAAGAGAGAAGTCCTCATCATGTGTAAGTGGCAACTTTCAGAAACAGCTTGTTTAAGTCTATGCAAATTCTCCGCTGTTGTGCTGCACTTATAGTTTTGAAATATAAAGTAGAAATGGCTTTAAAATATTAATATTTTGATCAAATATTCTTTATTTCTTATAAGATGCTTGATATTTCATATCATGATCGTCATAATCAAAAATCATTATCCTGCTGGATGAAGGTCTCCCCAAGTTTCTTCTCTGTCTTAAGCCACAGACAGTTGTGTCACTCCAGCATGCTTTCGAAATTCATCCACCCATCTCCCACGTAGTCTTCTACTGGGTTGTTTTCTACATCTTGGTATCCAGTTTCAGTTGTCCATCGGTGGTGCGTTTGTCTAGCAATATGTCCAGCCCATTGCCATTTCAGGTATTTTATACTTGTACTTTGATGATGATGTCTTCCATTCTTGTCATTTTCCTGATCCACGAGCTCCTCTTCTTATCTTCTCTGGTTATTCCAAGCCCGCACCTTTCCGCGATTCTTTCCGTCGTTTGCATTCTCTGGATGCTCTTTTTAGTTAAGATTCATGTCTCTTCTCCATAACTAAGAACTGGAAGGGTCCACTTTTCTTTTAAGACATAATGGTAAATTGCTCTTGAAAATTATACTGTTTTTTCTCAAATGCTCTCCAATCATGTTTTATTCGCCTATTTATTTCTTCTTCGATGGCGACCCCTCTTGATATTTGTTAAAGCAGTTGCTTGATACCTCATATTCTTTCACACTTTTTCCCTTTGTATTTTTTTTTATCGCACTATAATGTTTCATTCAGTGTGAAACTGAACTGGCAAACATGTGCACCCATATGAAAGATAAGAGGGAACATTTGCCCTCCCCTGAAAAACTGATTTTCACATTAATGTTCGTGGAAATTATTGTAGAAATTTTTGCAATAACGCTAATTCTGGTTGCTGAATTTTCCGTTGAAATGCTGGATGCGTGTA
The DNA here is from genome assembly GCA_039090855.1 of Macrothele yani. NCBI lineage: Eukaryota > Metazoa > Arthropoda > Arachnida > Araneae > Macrothelidae > Macrothele > Macrothele yani. The sequence continues at coordinate 95,268,577 of CM077007.1, read as the reverse complement.
CTCGGTAAAACCAGGAAAAGCGTCGGAATTTTACAGTAGAAAAACAATTGAAAATCTACAATAGAAAGCAATATTATTAAATTTTTGCATGGGATGGTGGAGCACAGCGTACATACAGGTGCGGTATAGAAAAGCATGCAAGGCGAAGGAATAAAAAATATGATATTATTATCTGCGTCAGTCATTCATTGTTGGACAGATAACTCCTGGATATTTTTCTGTAGTACTATCTTGAGAGTATTTTATCCTTCTTGATGATCGATTGAGTAAACCGCTGAGGTTTTCTGGAGCATGGGACACAAGTGGTAAAATGCTAATCCCCCCCCCCATTATTATTTTTCCAACAAGCAGTCTTGCTTCATTTATCCATTTATCCGTCCTTTCCATGTAGTTTTCGGGTGTTCTGGTTTTCAATTAAATTTATGTCTTGTGTGTGCAGTAAAAACAGCTAGACAAAAGGAACGTATAGTGGAAATTTGTGTATAGTTTGTGTACGTTATTTGTAGTTAAAATTTCTGTTACCCCTCTTCTGAAAATTTTAGCTAGGAATGCACATCAGGCGCGACGCTACGGGTGGGCTAGGGTGGGTTTCTTTTCTTTGTGCACACCCTTTAGCCCCTCCCCCAAATGTTTAAGTAGTTTGAACGCAAGGTGAGTACGACCATCTAAAATTTGGGGGAGCTTGGATGAACGTCCGTGAATTCTTCGAATTCACAGAAACTTTGTTATATGCCAGTAAAACAAATTTTTGTTGAATTTGGAGTTTGTGCTTCTGGGAAATGGAGGAAATCCTCTGAGTGAATGTCTAAGAGAGTAATAGAAATACACCATTTGTGAAACTATAATTTAAAACAATTATATATATATAGAGAGAGAGATTATTTGTCAGGTCACAAGCATCCTTATGACAACAACATCAAACACAAATTAATAAATAAATAAAATGACGTAAGCAAGCTAAACTTAGAAAGAAATAGAATTCTTAGGAAGAAATAGTATCTCTTAGGAAGAAATAGTATCTCTTAGGAAGAAATAGTATCTCTTAGGAAGAAATAGTAACTTAGGAAGAAATAGTAATAGTTATAGAGCTGTTTAATAGTAGCTAAACTTAGGAAGAAATAGTAATAGTTATAGAGCTGTTTAATAGTAGCTAAACTTAGGAAGAATAGTAACATGGAGATTTGTATCCACAGTTCCCGGTGCTACATACACTGAATAAATACTAAGTACAGTATGTACCTGAAACCTTTTTTTATTATTATTATTGGGATAACATCATCAGCGTTGAGCAAAATCAACATGAAAGGACTTTTTGCCAAAATTTCTGCCAAGCCTTTTAAGATTTGTGCCCCCTCCCTTGCAAGCTCCCTAATGGTCCCCTCATGCTTAGCCATCCAACAGCCCCCTGATGATTAGCCCCCTAACAGCCACCTCATGCTTAGCCATCCAACAGCCTAGCTAGTTCTGAGCTGCTGTCGTCGCCATTGATGCACATGCTGACAATAAACGCAATGATCTTGGCCGTTTTTGGTTAGTAACGAGTGAGATGATGATTATTCTGGTTCCTTGAACTGAGTGAAATGATATGTTTGATATCACTAGGAGAGTACAATTAAGTTATTGTGAAAGAGATAGGAATTTCGAGCAATTAAAAAGCCCTCGCTCCACGATGTCCTAACTTCCTCTGATTAATCTGTTCAGACTTTCGTGCTATTATTGCTAGTACAATTTGTATCATCGATCTCCACAAAGAAACCTTTCAAAAATCATACAGAAGAAGTCGAATAAAGAGATTAGAGAATAAGTACATATAAAGGACGGTCAACTGAAAACGGCAGTGCCGTAAATTTTTTGTACAACTACGTCGTAACGGGACCTCACTATTGGGTCCACTCAGACCACTATTTAATTACTGATAATATTTAGTAGCGATTCTGTAGACTTAATTTAAGCAGCTGCATGGCTACTCAGTTACACCAACGAGCTATGCGTCCCATAAGAACATATCTAATCGCATCATAATTTAATAACTCGTACCGGTATGACCTTTTTCCAGTGCCAAACCCAATTTGGAACCAGAACAGTTTTGAACGATGAATAGCTTATGGTAAACGACAATTATGTAAACTTATGTGTCGGCGTTTTTTCTGCCTCAGTAAATTAAATAAATTTTATATTCGCATTTAACGGATCTTTCAATAAATTTAATATCTGAATTACACCTTTTTTCATTTTACACCTTTGAAATTAATTAATTTTCGGGCACTTCTGATGTGTAAAAACTTATGTAGTACAATTTGCATATACGCTAATCTGTCCCTTAATTTCAGGGGTGGGGTTACGGGACCAGCTACTGAAGTAAAAGCATTAAGTAATAAATTATTCTAGTTTACGTAAGGAGAAATAAATTCAGCCAAAAGTAGCTTATTTGTCCTCTTAATTTATTTGAAATATCCGTTAAATGCGAATATAAAATGAGCGAAGATTGAAAAACAATTTGACAGTTGCTGTGTGTTTCTAAAACGTGGTTAAGAGCGATGTATTTATTTATTTATGAGCGAAGATCATTGCATCTGATTCATGTGCAGATTGAGCATTGCTATGTTGTTATTCATTATCGTAGAGTCATAAGGTTGTGTGTGGTAAATCAGATACTACTAAGGAAACGTCGGAGAAGAGTGCGTGCATGAGACACATTGCATATGAAATTGTGCAGTGATATAATACGAAAGAATTTATTTCAGAAATGAGGCTTCGGCTAAAATGATTCAAGATCATAAACTGTAGCAATTTACTTGCCCATTTGACGCTAAAGGGAAACCTAACGCTCCAGCTCATGATTTTTGTGATCTGTTCAAATCGTTTAGTATAATATACACTTGAAGAACAATTGAATTAGAGATACCTGTCTAGTAACGTGTAGCACCACCTTTTTTCGTCCTGATGACGGCGGCGATTCGTCTCGGCATGGACTCGACAAGACACCGGAAGCGTTGGGAAGCCATACGGATCCACGAACTCTGAACAAGCTCCCACAGTTCACGAAGATTTGATGGAGGGGGGTCAGAGTCTCGAACATCTCTCTCGATGGCATCCCAGATGTGCTCGATAGGATTGAGGTCATGTGACCTAGCTCGCCAAGGAAGCGAGGTCACGTCGGTGGAGTGTTCATCCAACTATTCGGATACAATTCGGGAGCTGCATTGTCTTGTTGCAGGATGAGGTCCCCAGTGAGATGTTGAAGACGCACAAACGGGAGCAAATGATCGTCCAGGATATCCCGGTAACGTTGGCCTGTGAGGGACGATGTCACATGTACCTGGGGTCCCATTTCAGTCCACGTAAACAGTCCCCAAACGAGAATGCCACCCCCACCAGCTTGAATAGTACCCTGCTGGCAAGAAGGATGCATCGCTTCATGTGGTTTGCGCCGTACTCGTATCCTGCTATCCGCATGTACCAACGTGAATCTCTACTCAACAGTCCAGGCAACATTTTTCCACATGTCTAGGGTCCAGTGGCGATGTTCCCTCGCCCATGCTAATCTTTGCACCCTGTGATGTGCGGTCAGCAGCGGGACCCTCGTGGGACGATGGCTTCTGTACCCCATAGCGAGGAGATGGTTCTGGACTGTGTGGCTGCTTACACGTTTTTGTGCACCAGCGTTAAATTGCCGAGTGAGTTTTTGCACTGTGGCCCGTCTATCCGCTGTTACAATGCGAGCTAGCCGATGATGATCCCGCTCATCTACCCTGCAAGGGCAGTTGGCCCTTGCAGGGTAGGTTTTACCGGAATCGATGTACTCACGGTGCACCCGTGACACAGTGGCTTTTGAAAATTTCAGTTCCTGCACGACTTCCGAGATGGAGTGACCCATTCGACGGACCCCGACAATTGGTCCACGATCAAATGTGCTTAGATCCTTCGTCTTACCCATACTGCGTCCGACTCTTACTGATTTTCGTCGCATCATTCCTTATATTGTCGGACCTCTGCATGCGTCATGTCGTTTCCGTGTACAGGTCCGCCCACAGCGCCACATTTGCATAACGCCAGCTGTCTCTAATTCAATTGCTCTTCAGTGTAGTATTAAAGCTAATATGTAGTTTTGAATATTAGATGCTTCTCATAGAAATGCAATGAAAATCCATGAAATTTTTCCTTCATATTTTTTTGACATTTTCTTCCAAAGTTTATTTTAGTCAGACCCCAATATTCCTAAATATCATGAATTGAAAAAAAGAGGGGAAGGCAAGAATTTGCACAACAGATGTTTACTGCAACCAGCTTTTTTTGTTTGTTTTCTGAAGAAATGCATTAACTCGTGTTTCGCTTGAGAAATTCTCCTGAAAATCGTGGATGTCTGTGTGGTTCTCGCATAGAAAGAGGTCGTTACGGGCCCATCAGGACATTGATGTGTCTTTTTTGTCTATCCTACCATAATCTAAAATAGCTCTGTCCCAGTGTGATGTTCTCTTGGAAGCCTATAAAAAGCTGCCTATTACGACGAAGTAAATTTATCCATCATTTTTATGCCAGGGAAGGGATTCGAACCCACAACTCTCGGCTCCGGGGCTCCGAGTGCTATCCACTGTACTACACTGGCATGTGCTCTCACTGCTATCTGCTTTTATCTCATGTGAGTTCTGCGGGGCAGGCACGTGACACACACACCCCTCCCCCAAAAGAGTGCCGGGGGCATGTCCCACGGGTCAGTCGGGACCATGTGCCGCCGTAGGCAGTCATCCCACGAAGAACGTACGTTTGAGAAATCCCAGACAATTTTTTGGTGTGTGTGTGGAACGTAGCAGCACACTAATTTAATTTTTTGCGAAGCATTGAAGAAGGGATTCTCATTTGCCCTATCTCGTGGTGTGGAAAGAACATCACACCATTGCGAGAAACCTATCAGCCAAGTCATCATTGAAGTTCGGGCGCCAATACGACGAAGTAAATTTCTCCATCATTTTTATGCTAGGGAAGGGATTCGAACCCCCCTCCCCAACTCTCTGCTCCGGAGCTTTTCCACTATACTACACTGACATGTACTCTCACTGCTATCTGCCTTTCATGTGCGTCCTGCGAGACAGGCACGTCACACTATGTAGGAAAGTTTTTATTAAAATATATAGAAGGTTATAACTAATTTGTCTGATCTTCAGCGGAAAACAATTTTTTTATAAAGATTGTATCTGTAAAAGGAGCTTCGTCGAAATGAGTTTACACCCCCCCTTCCTTGACTTAATGATTTTGTGGTTCTTAGTTTTCTTTTCTCTTTTTTTTTTTTTTTTACTGTTTCTGGGATTAAATAATTCTTTATTTCGAAGCTAACTGTGTTGAAACACACAGCCCTAAACACAGTTAGTGGAACATGGAACAGAAACGGGACCTTTTCTATTTGAAAAACTGTTATTTAAGGCATAAAAACAGAATTTAGAAGAATTCTAGGGAAAATAGCCTACACCTGAAGCATTAAACCACGTATGCTTTTACAGAAAATATATTCACTGATAGTCTCCAAAAACTCTGGGGCCATACAAAAATTATGAAAGATGAAAATATTGGTAGTGATAGAAAGCGAGAAGTTCTCGCTGATTTCATATTTACTGTTTTAAACCCCGAAAGATCTAATTCACTAGAGATGAGCGGCAAAAAAAAAAAAAAAAAACAGTGCAGAAAACTCAATAGTCCTAGCTGATTTCATGTGTAACCCGATATTGCTTTTTATTTCCTTTCTGGGGTTGCCCACTCTGTTTTCTTCTGTTGATACAACTGGAATTTCCGTCATAGAAAGTACTTGAATTTCAAATTCGAAGGAGGTTCGTCAGAAATGCCTTCTTCCTTACAGTGAAAGAATTTTTATCTTTCCACAACAGCAATGCAGTCTTGTACGCACCCTAATTTTGTATTACAAATTGTTATTTTTGTGTCCTGAAGAGAAGTATTCAGTTACGAAGTTCTGCTGAAATAAAACTAAATAGCATTTCCATACTTAAAATGCTATTGTAAGGGTAGGCTGTTATTTTCTTCGAATGCTTCCTATACATAATTATGTGAGGGTTTTCGGAGTAAATTCCTTTTTCTTAACATCCAATCATGTGACCTACCCACCTCAGATGTGACACAATGGCACATATGATGCACCTCAGAGATGACACAAACGTCAAGACGGCAAAGTTGCAGCGACAAACTTCGTCGGTGTAGCTTAATTGGGAAATCATGCGGCTCCAGAGCTTAAGAGTTCGAGTTCGCCACCGGGAAATTTGTGAATTTCACAATCAATAGTCAATTTCTATGAGTAAATCCATTGCAATTGCAAGAGAACTAGATACAATGCACAGGAAGAGCCTGAAGAGCAATAACAAATTTGTGCGAAGCATATTCTGTAGTACAACTATTCATGTCCCAGAAAGTGATGGAAAGAGTGCTTGTCTATATGCTTGTGTACACATCTGCGTACTTAACTGCTGATTTGTTTTCACTATTGCCCGCTATAAGCAAAGTTTGCATCACGGGTAAAAATTGAGAAAGTAAAAGTCGAAAAACAAAAACGAGATAATACAGTGTACTTTTGGGGGAAATAAAAGGAAGAGAGACACTTAAAAAGAATGAAAATGCAATAAAACTGCTAGAAAGAGAGAGAAAAAATAGACAGAGAGGGGATGAAAGAAAGAACGGAAAATAATGGAAAATGAAACAGAAAGAGTAAGAGACTAACAGAATCAAGACTAAGATAAAGACAGAGAGAGGTAGGGAATAAAAAGCGCGATATGCAGTCAAAAGAATGATAGAGAGGTCAGAACGAAAGGTGTATAAATGCGGAGAGAGAGAGCCGAATATCGAAAGAACATCGAAATTGCGACGTAGTGATGGAGATGGAATGAGCGAATGCTATGCGAAATAAGGACGGAGAACATCTGATACAAGTGAGATAAACTGAAAGGAAAAGAGAAAAAAGAGAGAAGTGATAGACTATTAAAAAAAAAAAAGAGAGAGAACTTCGAGAAAGAAAGGTAAGTAAGAAGTAGGAATCAAAAACTAACTGGTGGTGGTGGTGGTGGTGTGTGTGTGTGTGTGTGTGTGTGTGTGTGTGTGTGTGTGTTTGTTTGTTTGTCCGTGCGTACGTACATTAACTCGTTTTGAAGAACTCAAAAAGAAAAAGGAACTAAGGGAAAGAGTGAGAAAGATACTAAAGAAGCATAAACAGAGGAACAAGCAAAATGTGAACGGAAAACGGCAGAAAATCCAAGGTAATAGACGAATAAGAGCTTTAAAAAAAGGTGGAAATGTTAGAAATATCGAAAGTCTGAGAAATTCTGAAGATCTCAATGGAGAAAAAGTAATTGCAACATGTCTTAGTGTTTTCATACAAACAGAGAGATTGTGAAAAACGTAAGAGAAATAGCGAAAAACTAAGGTGTTAGTAAAAAAGTAGAATATACAAAAAGAGCGAAAAGAAAGAGAACGCCAACTAATAATAAAAGAAGAAATATAAAAAAAACTGAAAGAGATACAGAGAGAGCGCGGTAGGCCAAAGATGAGAAGTAGAGTAACGTGGAAACAGACAGAATTAGAAAAAAACTAGTTGGAAGGGAGAGCAAAAAGATATCGATATTAAGCAGTAGAAAAGCAATGACGTGCTACTGATCAAAAGAAAGGAAAAGAGTCAAAGGACAACAAAACAGCAAAACAAAGAGTGTAAAACGAAATACTTGAAAGAACGGGTTGCTAATTAAAAGAATTAAGAATTGTGAGGGAGACAGATTGGGGCATACTAATTGTGCATAAAGTAGAAAACTAATGAGGTGCAATATAAAGAGAAGAAAGAGTGAAAGAGAGATAGAAGAATGAAGTGAGAAAGAAATAGAAACAATCTTAAGAAAAAAGAAAGGTGAAATAAGGGGCTACGAAGAAACGGAAGAGTACTAAACCAAAATCTCAAAGGGATTGAGTGAGTATCAGTAAATGCAAATGCGTGCGTGCGTGCGTGCTTGTTTGTGTGTGCGCGCGCGTTCGATCTTAAGAACGTGTGAATGAGAGACTTAGTGCCGTTGTATACGTCATCGTTTGTAAAGCACTTGTGACCTGCCGAAACCAACCTTCGGATAGCATAGCTTCAGCGAACCGCATGGAGGAAAGATATATCTTATATTGAAACTCCTAAGCCTCTCATCTTCAGCAACAATAGCGAACCGAAGAAACCCGTTTTCAGAATAACTGGCGATGAGATCCAACCCGCTGCTTTCCATCCGTGAGTAAGCTTGGGGACAAAGATAACTCAGTTTACCAATCGTTCTGCAGAAAGGTGAAAAAGGCAAAGCAAAGGAGGGAACGAACGACATAGGCAAAAATAGGGAAGAATAGAGCAAAGAGATGGGAGAAGCAAAGAATGAATGGAGATAAAATGATATAAGCATCGACAGATGCTTTTAAATTTTAATGAATGTCTTAAAGTTTTCTACTTTTGCATCAGTCGCTTTCCTGCATTTTCCCGCAGAGAGTATATCGCATAATTTTCACTAGCTTCAATGGTAATGTTTACTGAGGCATTAGCGATTGCACTTCTTAAATTTTCGTCAAATGAGGATAAAAGAAGTATTTCAATTCATCGTCATGCAAAATATTCGCCACATTTGATTGACTCCAGTAAAATACCTAATACGGAATTAATGAGGTAGACACAGTTGTGAGATGAAGACCTTTTATACCGGCGACAAAACTGTTTCGCAAAAGGCATTTGTATTGTTTGTACGACGCTTGATGGATTCCGTGCTCTGAAAACAAAAGATCAGGCAGCAAAAGGAAGGGAAGAGGATGATGATAAGTCCGGCTGGATCTTTGTCAGCATCCAAAATAAAGGATGCTGCATGCCCGACCGAGCAAGAGGCCTTCTCGACAAATCAATGCCAGCGTGGATTATGCAGTATTTGCATTTCAACAGGCAGAGCACCGAAAGAAAAGGATTGGAGCGCATTCTTTGAAAATCTTCCGCTGTTCACCTAATAAACACTTTAATATTGACAGACGACGATTTTGATCTTTGAAGATAGATATATGCATTCCTTCTCCCCTGGGGTGTTCTCCAGATAGTAGAACGCCGAGAGAGCACTGACTGAAGTCACGGCGGAAATTTGCTAAGCAAATTAAAAGAAAACTTCGGAATATAATCATCCAAGTACAAATGAATATACAATTGAGTTCGGTCGGGTCGTCTTGCGGATGCAATAAAAGTAATTAATTAATTAAATTTTAAAATTCACCATGGGAAGCTCGTTGTTAAATATTCAGATGAAAGGAGTCATTCGGAATAGGTAGAAAAAAGAATCGACGACATCTTCAATGAGAATAACTCATGTATACACAAAGCGTCTCGTTTAATTTGTCATAAAAACAATATGAGAACCAACGAAAAGCATTCAATCAGAATTTAATAATGCGCAAGTTGTTGTCGATGTATCAACAAACGAAGCCGCTGTAGATGAGTATGAGGCCAATTTATTTGTTTTCTTCATCAAAACTGGTCCAAAAGGATCGGCCTTCGTTACTTTGAAGTATCGGACCGACCCTTTCTTGGTACATGTCGCAGGATGAATGCATTGCTTCTGACTTCTTTTTTTTTTCCTGCCGTGGGAATAAAGACTCCGAAATTCTTAATTTATGTTAAGACAGACAATAAAGTCTTTTTTCTTTCTATTTCCTTCCTTTTACTAGCTGAGTCTCCGTTTTAACTGCACGTGAAACTTCAGTTACCCAAAAGAATTCTTCTTTTCATTTGTCCTTATGAATATTTGAAGTTTAACTTTTCCGCGCTTTGAATACTCGCAGTGTGACATTAAGCGTCAAAGTCGTTTTGCTATAATTTTAAGTACAAGAAGACTACACGCCTACGCTGGAAGCAATATATTTCGCCTATGAGAAGTTATGCACAAAAAGATCTATGATTAAAAATTATGGTAAAAAATGCTTATTAGTACTGTAGGCTATAATTTTTAAGAAATTTTTCAGTAGAAAAATGTCAGCAGTGATATATTTTGATATTTTGCTGTATTTTTTTCCAGCGAAGACATGTTTCAGACTTATATTTCCTGTTTTACAAGTAGTAATAAAATTTCGTTTGGTATAAAATAAGCTAACAGTTTAATATTTTAAGTGAAACGATTTGTTATCATGAAAGAAATACGGGATTACACCATATAATACAAATTTTGACGATGACAATCCGATTTTTGGTGTAAATGTGACAAAGATGGTAAGTCAGATAATATCCGAAAACTTGAAAACTTCATCGTCCTGGAGCGGTACGCGCACCAGCGTCTCCCAGGTAGCGCCCGGGTATGCTAACCGCTACACCACCCAGAATGACCAAATCTCAAGTTTCCGATTAATTTCAATACAACCATCACAGGATTCGCTAGTCGAAGCAACCGGCATTCATGTTTAGCGAATCTGGAGGTTAAGAATCCTATCCCGGGTAATATAGCGCCGGGGTATTAGCATACCCGGGCGCTACCTGGGAGACTCGGGTTCGAGTCCAGCTCTGGGACGATTAAATTTTCAGGTTTTCGGATATTATCTGACTTACCATCTTTGTCACATTTACACCGGAAATCGGATTGTCATCTTCAAAATTTGTATTATATGGTGTAATCCCGTGTTTCTTTCATGATTTATCTGCTCCTCCGGGCAATCACGGGATAGGATTCTTATCGTACAGATTCGCTAAACATGAATGCCGGTTGCTTCGACTAGCTAATCCTGTGATGGTTATATTCAAATCCCGCTCCAGGACGATGAAATTTTCAAGTGACCACTTTGGATGAATCCGTCCCTTGTACGTCCTTTGTGGTCGTAAATGTTGTCCTTTTTTTTTTTTTTTATCGAAGTTCAGGTCAAAAAAAGTGTTGTCCTTTTTGATCGTAACCTGGTCAAAAATATTCGCTCTGTCTCTCCCCAGGAGCAATTAAAACTACAAGTTATAACGAAGTAAATTTCTCCGTTATTTCTGTCCACGCCAGGATTCGAACCCGGATCCCCTCATTCCGGAATAAGTTGCTCTACCAATTGAGCTACGCGGACGTTTTATTCTGATTCCTATCTGCCTTTATGTCGTGTGCGTCCTTCGGGCAGGTACGTCACATCTCCTGGTACGTTACATCATCTCCCCCTTATTTTTTTTTTCGAAGTGCTGGAGAAAGGATTCTCTTATTTTTCCTATCTCGCGGTGTGGAAATAACATCACACCAATGCGAGATTTTGAACGGTCGGGTCATCCGGATAGTTCGGGCGCCATTATAACGAAGTAAATTTCTCCGTTATTTCTGTCCACGCCAGGATTCGAACCCGGATCCCCTCATTCCGGAATAAGTTGCTCTACCAATTGAGCTACGCGGATGTTTTATTCTGATTCCTATCTGCCTTTATGTCGTGTGCGTCCTTCTGGCAGGTACGTCACATCTCCTGGTACGTTACAAAGTGACTCTTTCTTGTCGTCATTTATAGCATGAATTATTCCATTTATAAAAAAAAAGGCATTTCCTTCTGTTTCAATGATGGTAAGTAATTAATGTTTTTTGTTCAAACCAGGATCAATTCTAATATTTTATTTTCTGCTTATTTTGCTAACTCTTCCAAACAGGCCTTCATGATAAGTAACTTTCGTAAATTAAAGGTTTAATAAGATTGAGGATTTGCCTTGTGCCTAGATGCATGTTTTTCGTGATTTTTTAATTACTTGTGAAGCGTAGTTGTTAGCTAGCGAAATGGATTTTAGAACATTTTTATGTTTCTTCTTTGCACTCTGGCAAGAATTTGTTTCTAAAAAAATTACCGCCATATTCTTTTCAGATATTAGATTGATGTTCTGAATTATAGTGTAGTAACGTACTATTATGCTTCTGCTAAAGCTCTGTAGAAATGTTATGGTACTTCAATTTAAGCTTGACATTCAAATAATTCAGTTGTTATATTTTTGCTCTTCCAAAGTGGATTTCAGGAATTCATCATGGGCAGGACCGCATTTGCTAATAAGCTTAAGTGGGCTACAGCCAAGGTTAGCATAATTTTGGGGGCGGCAAAAAGGAAACGAAGGAAGGTTTTGAAAAAAAAAAAAAAGAAAAAGAAAAAAAGAAAACAAGCAGAATGTGAAAGATTGGAATATATTCACAGCAAAACTGCTTGAATTTACGATGAGTTTGAGGAGTCATTTGTGAACGACTGCCTTTATTTCATCGGGTATTTACGATATTTGGGCATTGCCTCCTAGAACATCCTAGAGATAAGTGACGCAATACGAAATAAGGATTTGCATGAAGTTTACCCTCATGCAGACATTGTCCTAAGGTTTTTTGGGGGATTGTCCAGCCTACAACAGTTCTGCCGAAATGCGCTGTCTATAATGCGATGATTGGGAACAGACCTGCGTTCTGTGATGTCTGAAAATTCGCCTCAACTCCTTTACTACGAAGACCTAATAGAAACTAAGAGTAATTTTGTTTTGAGTTGGCAACAATGTGAAGGGGTAAAATAACCACGCAGACGACTAACTGAATTAAGGAAGTATATATGGCAACAGTTATTAGCCGTGGCAGATGATTCTGCTTTTGTTATTACACAGTTGTTTAAGGTACGTCTGCATTTCGTCATACAGCTATGGAGGTGAGTGATGCAGAGTTAAGAAATGGAATACGTTGCACAATAAAATTTTGCTATCGTTTGCGTAAAATAGCTCCAGAAACAGTTGATTTAATGAAAAAAGCTTACAAAAATAAATGTTTGGGTAAATCAACGTTTTTTAGATGGCACTATGATTAAAAAAAAAAGGCGTTTTTCATCAGAACTCGCTCCTAGGCCTGGTCGACCTGAAAGCATTGCTACGGAGCATATTGTTAACAGTGTTTGGGCAATCCTCCAAGAAGATCGATGAATGACGTGTGAAGGCACAGCGGCCTCAGCTAATATTTCAAAAACGTCGGTTTTCCGCATTCTACGCGACACATTACTTCTGCATCGTGCGTATTCTAGATGGATACCTCATCACCTGACGAGAAAACAATTGTTAGCCAGAGTTCAGGTGTGTTATGAGTGGAAATAAATGACTGCAAAGGATCCAAACTTTCTAAAGACAGTAATAACTGCCGATGAGACATGGGCTCACTATTTCGATCCCCTCACGAAGTGCGTAACGAGTGTCTGGAAACACATAGAATCGCCTCCTCCGAAAAAAGTCCGACAAACCAAATCAGCTGGAAAGGTGATGATGATAATTTGTTTGGATCATAAAGGTGTAGTCTACCAGCATTCTTTTCTCCACAAACTACTGTGAATGTTGAGTAATACATCTCAGTTTTGAAGGGTCTACGACGACACATATCGATTAATTAAGCGACCGGAACTGATGGGCAAGTGGACCCTACACCATGATAACGCTCTTCCACATGTGGTTGCTTGTGTTCAACAGTTTCTTGCCAAATGCAGTATTGAAATAATGTCCCAGCCTAACCTCGCCCCGTGCGATTTCTGTTTTTTTACAAAAATGAAGGAGAAGCTCCGGGGCGCAACATTCAACACATATGCTGACGTTATTCAAGCTGTACAGGAGTCTCTAAAGCAGCTTCCACAAAATGTCTTCGCCACGTGCTTTGAAAAGTGGATGGGAAGATACTTTGAGAAAGAATAACATATATTTTGCTAAACCTATATTTCTTTATTTTGTGGGATTTTATTCTCAGTTTTTATGAAACGGCCGTTGTATATACGTACGTACATCTGTTGTGTATGTGTGTGTGTGAAAACAAAATTTTTATGATTGCTTGTTCTTTCCTCTGCTTGTATTTGTTATGTTTTTTCTTTGGAGCCAAAAACCCTAATTAACGCTGAATAACTCCTAGATTTAAATGCTTATGAAGTCTTTAAATCAACATCATTATTATTTACGTGTATATTATTTTCTATAAAAAACATGTTTATGTCCTTGATTATAAATGCCTGTTTCAGATCTTGCAACTCAAATTTCCGACCTCAGAAAAGGTCTGTATCTTTCGCATGCGTTCTTCAAACTGTCACATCCACTTTGCTTAGCGATCGATCTACGATTTGAAACATAGCTGTTGTTTTAAGCTGGCATTAAAAACTGCATTTGGCGGAATAATTACGCATCTATCCCATTGTAAACGATGAACCAGAAAAGCGCTTCCAGGCTCTTTTGAAAAATGCCAATTTATTTCATTGCATTTTTATCGTTTTTGGCATACACAACGCTTGGAGGGAGGGGGGGGGGGCACATAAACTCCTCTCTGCTCTTAGTGCTAGGGTCTAGACATTCCGCATATGCATGCTGACCCCTCCTCTACCTCTCCGTATTAGGAAGAAATGCGTTATGGATGGATGTATAGTCTGCTGTTTGTGTGTGTGTGTGTGCGAGCATGTGCGTGGTTGTGTGCAGCTGAGACCTAGCCATAACATACACTGTGTAATTGGCAATTAGTCGAGTCTCTGATATAAATCAAACAAATGCACGTCCCTCTTTCTTGACATTTTCCAGACGTGCTGTCAGGAAACAAAATCGGCTGTAATGCTCCGTTCTGTGTTGCCTTTTTGTTTTTGTTTTTTATCCCGCTGCTCGAAGTTCCAAGCAAGTTTCGGAATTCTAATGTTTTAGTGTTGTTGACGCTAAACTCTTTCGTCCAAACTGCGCTGGGCCGTTACACGCATGAAAAAAAAAAAATGAATAAACAAGTAAACAAATAAAGGTGCACAGATGGAACCCTGAAACAGTGTAGTGTTGCAGCAGAGCAATCGGTCTCTCTTGTCCGTTAGTGTTATTTTTAATGGTGCTGTATATATATATATATATATATGTGTGTGTGTGTGTAATCTGTTAAAGGTAAAAAAAAAGTTAAAGTTCGGGGAGTGTGGTATTTAAGGGAAGAATGGAACTAGAATGCTGACTTATTTTTAGTTCATTGAAATGTTCGAAGCTATGTTGGTTTAATACCTGGAGGAAGTCGAAGTCTTTAAAAACAAGTGAATGCTTCTGGCTGGAGAATTTTCGCATGGTGTTAGAAAAGTTTTCGTTTCCGGTTATTGGTTAGAAAGTCATGGATCACACACATAATGACGTGACTTCCGGGAAGTTGTTCATTTATCCAGAAATTGTGTCTGTGTGTAACGTTAGAAATTAAGTATATCTCTCTAACACATGATAAAAGACAAAAATTATAAAAAAAAATACTGGAATGGTGTTTACTGATAAATGCGGATTGGCGCACATTTCCAGAAAGTTATGTTTTCTGTTATTATGTGAGAACAAAAACATTTTGCGTATTTCAATATTTTGTTACGGGGATCTTGGAGATGTTAAAGTATATTGATTCTTTTTCACGTAAAGTCAGCCGGATCTTAGGGGTGTTCGAAGAAGCAAACTAAAGCGACATCAGTAATTAGACTTGTAAAAATGCGTTCCACAGGGAATCGTTCTTTTGTAAGGAGGTCGTTTTTAGAAACCTATAAGTGCCTAAATCGTTTTATTAGCCTACGCTGAAATCATAGGCACTGTCATCTGCAGAGGCTGCTTAATTAGTTTATTGCATCACAGAGCTCTTCAAGCTAGTGACAGACATAAGTGGACAAGAGGAGAAAGACTTTTAGTGCAAACAGAACTTGTGGAGTGATGCTTTGAAGAAGACGGATTTTAAAGAAAGGCGATTCTCGGAAAGCGTGCTGAGGAGAGGCTGAGGACGATGGCTTCCGTCTGAAACTTGAAAACATGAGCGAGATGGAAATGAAATAAAAGAGAACTTAGGTAGTACGTGCAGATGAGAAGTAGAAAATAAAGTAAACATAATGAGTTCAGCATTCAATATAACTTCACGATATACCCACTACTGAAATTAGATAGTAATAAATAGGCAATTTGATATCGCAAATGATCTTGATTCTTTTCGTGAAGAACAAATCTTTCGTAGCATCTGTAAAGAGTTGCAGCACAGCACACATAACGAACCCTAACGGGAAGGAAAAATCCCGCGAACAACCATGCACTATAAACCCCGCTAACAATTTGCTAGTACATCTTTATTAATTCCCACAGAAAAAATTCGTTCGCAAAGCTAGTTTGCAAAGCTATTTCAGTTCATCATCATCATCATCATAAACCATTATCAATCCACTGCTGGATGAAGGTCTCCCCAAGTTTCTTCCACAATTGTCTGTTTTTGGGCCTGTCTTCTCCATGTCACTCCGGCAAACTTTCGAATTTCATCCATCCATCTCCCATAGGGTCTTCTTCTGGGTCTTTTCCTGTCCCTCGGAATCCAGTCTAAAATTTCGGTTGTCCATCGGTGGTCCGTTCTTCTGGCAACATGTCCAGCCCATTGCCATTTCAGTGATTTCACTCTGGTCATGATGTCGTCCTATCATTTTCCTTATCCACAAGTTCCTCTTCTTGTCTTTTCTGGTTACACCAAGCATGCATCTATCCATGCTTCCTTGAGTTGTCTGCAGTCTTTGTATGTCTTTTTTAGTTAAGGTCCAGGCCTCAGCTCCATACGTAAGCACTGGCAGGATGCTTTGATTAAACACTTTTCTTTTGAGACATAATGGCATACTGCTCTTAAAAATTGTACTGTGTCTTCTAAAAGCTCTCCATCCAAGTTTTATACGCCGATTAATTTCTTCATCAATGTGACCCTCACTTGATATCTGCTGCCCAAGATAAATGTAGCAATCGGTTGTCTCAAGCTTTTCTCCATCAATCGATAAATCTTCGTTTCTTGTAAAAGCATTGTACATCACTTTTGTCTTCTGAAATTTCATTTTTAATCCCACTTATTTACTCTTGTCAGCAAGTTCTTGGATCATACTCTGCAGCTCTAAAGGGGTAGTTGCAAAGGTGATTACGTCATCAGCAAAACGAAGATGAGTTAAGTAATCTCCATTAATCTTTATCCCTTTGTTTTCCCAGTTCAATGATTGAAAGACATTTTGCAATGTGGCGTTAAAGAGCTTGGGAGATATGGTGTTGCCTTGTCTCACTCCCTTTGCAATTCTTATTTGTGCTGTATCCTGAAATATCCGAACCTTTGCACTTGCATTTTCATAGATGTAATTAATAATGCTAATGTATGCATCCTTAATACCGCAGGATTTCAAAGCCAATGTTACTGCTGATGGTTTCACGGAATCGAAGGCCTTTTCATAGTCAATAAAAGCCATGCATAATGGGAGTATATATTCTCTTATTCTTTCAATTACCTGTCTCAGTACATGGATATGATCTATAGTGCTGTAGCCACTCCTGAATCCAGCTTTTTCTCTTTTCTGGGCCATGTCTAATGTTGCCTTCAAGCGATGTGAAAGAACCTTAGCGCAGATTTTATAAACCACCGACAGGAGGCTGATGGGCCTGTTGTTCCTGAGATCCTTAACGTCACCTTTTTTATGGAGCAGGATCGTTGTAGCATTGTTCCAATCCTCAGGAATCTTCCCTTCATTGAGACATCTGGTGAAAATTTGGGCGAGTGTAGTTTCAATTTCTCCACTTGCTTCTTGAATAATGTCCACAGTAATTCCATCTTCTCCTGGAGCTCTTCCCCGTTTCATGTTCGTAATTGCATATGTAACTTCTGCAGGGAGGATTGGAAGGGCATTGGCACTGGTACCTGTCATAATGTCTGGAATAGATGTACCATCCCTTTCGTATAGTTTTGAATAGAAATCTTTCACCCTTGTCAAAATTTCGCTCCTATTTCTTGTTACAGTACCATCTTCTTTTCTCAGAGCCATAATCTATTTTCTTCCCTTACTGAGATGTCCTTTTGCTCTCTTCAGGCGCTGGTTGTTTTCAATTGCTTTCCTCACTAGTTCACAATTGAATTTCCTTATGTCTTCAGTGATACCTTTTCGCACTGTCTTGAATATTCCAGTTGGAAGTTACGTCTTTATTTGTCCTCATCTCCCTTCTCTTTTGCATCAACATTTTTGTTTTCCCTGAAATTTTCTTCATATGTAACTTGTTCTTAGTACCACCTATTTTTGTTGCTGTTTCCATAAGAGCCTTGGTGAGTTCTCTGTTAACTTCAGAAATATCCATTTCTTCCGATGTTAGACTTTCTTAAGCAGAGAATCTGTTCCTCAGTTCCAACTTGAAGGTATTCTGGTGTTTTTTTAAGGTTGGTTATGTCAATAGATATTTTTTGTCTTATGAGCTTGCCACGTTCGAGTTTAGTGTAGATAATAAGATATTTAAAGGCAGTTTTTATTTCAATCATCTAAACGCTTGGTTTTTGATTTTCACACCCAAAGACGTTATTTTCAGCAGCCAGCGTTGCTTATGGAAATCAAAATTAAATTTTCGTCGTGCCGAGGAAAAAAGATATTCTTTTTCTTTTCTTTCTTTTTTCTTTTCATTTGCGAAATTTCCCCTAGTGGAATAAATGAAATGAAAAAAAAAACTTGCCAGCTGAAAAAAAGAAAATTGTGGCTGTTTTTAATTTTATATTTTAAAGCCTATCCACTGACCCTGGGACCTAGCAACGGAGCTACATGGAAAACTGGGAAATGGAATTTAAAACATAAGTCTTGAATGAAGATTTAATGAGGAATGCGCGACAAAATGATAGCATTAGTTTTTACTTCTTTCACAAGATCTTGCGAATTGCACAGCAAGGTCCATGCCATTAAATATCAAATACGATGAACACATTCAATGAAAATCGAAACAACCGAAAGATTAAATCAGCGTTTTCCCAAAAGAGTAAATCCGTCTAACTGACCAAAATGCTCCAGAACCATGTGGAAACTTCTAAAACATTCCGAAGTAAAGGGAATTTCTGGTCCCCAGGTAGACAGTTTCGTGCTTGCTTGTAAAAATTACAATACGTTTTTTCTACGTAGAGGGATAATTTAAAATAAAATATTAGAAACATTTCTTCACGCCAAAAACCCTCTATACAATCCAAAAACAGATTTTCTAGAAGCCGTAATATGACGACAAATTCAATTTCTTTTTTCTAGATAGGGAGGAAACTGTGCGCAGAAAAACGCTCGAAAATATGTGGGGAAACCTTCGGATTATTTACCACTCTCTATCTAAATTCAGTTGGATCTCAAGTCCAACTCTTATTCAGTCGGATCTTAAGTCCAACTCTCACATTAATTATCTTATTTCCCTAATTTCTCGAAATATTGCAATCATTGGGAGAGTTATGGCTTATTTGTCTCCGAAAATTATGATTTTACTTTATTACATTTTAATTTATCCCTACTTCTCATATTGTATTTCGGTCTGGGTCTCGACTACCAATTATAACTTAACTAAACTTGAGAGATTACAAAATAGATTTTTGAAACTGGTGCAACTCAGATTTTCAGGTTCCTCCTTTTCAAATCCTAATTTTCTTCTCAGATTGCAGCCTAATGATGTTCAGTTATTAAATATTGATGAGTTATACAGTTTTAAATTGGCAAACCTCGTGTTTAAAACGGTAAAGAATGATTTTCTTCTTTCATTTCCTTAACTGTCCCGAACCATTCTTACTCAACTAGATATAAAACCTCACTGATCCGTTGCTCCCCTTCACATGAACGTTCTAGAGCTTTAAGTATTTATGCTGGCCCGCAGATTTGGAATTCGCTCCCACCACAATTGTTAGCTATTAATAATTATAATTTGTTTAAAAGAAAACTTAAACAACACTTACTATCCTGAAATCAGTTTCGTGATGCCCCTATTGTTATAAATTTCACCTCCTAAACGGGTTGTACGATGTGTCTGGCTTGCTTTGTTTTGGGAGATTTTTTTTTGTTTAGTCGTCAGGATGAGAGGGCTCGTCAGGCCTCGTGGGGGGTCTTTTCCCTCTTATTTCCTGGTTGTTGCTGTATTGATTTGCTTTACGTTTGAATGTCTACTGCGTGCGCATTGTAACAACCGAAATACGAAATAAATGAAATGAAAATGACTTGTTTTTTCATTTTGTGTTCCGGAAACACGTTTTTATGAAAAATGTAAATAGACACTCTTACAACTGGGAGGGAAAATGTTGAGTCATTTAAAATTTGAAAATATCTGAAAAATCTTGGACGTGATTGCGTCTTCTTTTTACCACTATAATTTTTCCAGTGTACTTTCCAGGTAGTGCTTTCTTTCATTCTGTTCTTCGTCCCCACAGACGAAGAACAGAATGAAAGAAAGCATTACCGTTTCATTTGTTGTCATCATCATCAGCAGCAGTAGCAGCTAGAGGTCTGCATGGGCCTAATTTGGTGGGCCCGGCCCAAGCGCTTAAGGCCTAGCCCGGCCCGTCCCGCTTCAAATATTAGACACTCGGCCCATCCCCGTCAATTGCAGCTCTTATATAGGCACGGCCCGTGATGTGCCATTTGGTATTATTTTGTCTTTCTATTGTATTTTATTAAAATGGGAAAATTAAATAATGAAATGAGATATTATTGAAAATATTTAGTTGAATGTAAGCCTAAAATTATTAACTAAACTTTAACAAATATCGATAAATATAACCCTTTAAAGAGAGAGAAAAAGGAAGACTAAGAGCGTTCAGAATCTTCCTTTCTCTGAACTAGTAAGCGGTAAAACTACAAAAGTCAATCCCTATACAGATGAGGGATAGGAGAAAAAAATCGATGTTATCCCACTCTCTCATACAAACACACACATGCACACCCCACTTCACTGCAGACACTCCCCGTTCCCCAATCCACTACAGACACTCCCCGTTCCCCACTCCACGACAGATACTCTCCGTTCCCCACTCCACTACAGACACTCCCCGTTCCGCACTCAACTACAGACACTCCCCGTTCACCACTCCACTACAGACACTCCCCGTTCCCCACTCCACTACAGACACTCACCGTTCACCACTCCACTACAGACACTCCCCGTTCCCCACTCTACACAACACACACACTCGCTCGGGGTCGAATCTTTTTCCTGTCAACAAGCCTCAAAATGGTTTTACCATTTTAATACCAACAGACTGGTAAAAATACTGTTGAGTGCCTCTCCTTGATATTCTGATTACGCCCTGGGCTATGTCACGGAAGTAAGTAAATCCAGCGAAACAGTTAAACGCAACAGGAAATCGAAGAACACGACTTTTTTCTTTCTTTACCATTGCGATAAAAAGAAAGCGGCGACTTGGCGACCCGGCCCGTAGCTTCGTTCTCTAAACGAAAAAAGGCCCGACCCAGTCCGTGGGCCTGGCTCGGGCTTGGCGGGCCAGCCCGTCCCGTGCAGACCTCTGGTAGCAGTAGCAACCATTCTCACTTCACTGTCTCCCCAAGTCTCTTCCACAGTTTTCTCTCTTCAGACATTTCCGTGCATGCCTTCGAATTTTATCTATCTCCCACGTGGTTGTCTTGGTCTATCGTAGGACCGTAGCTGGGGGGAGGGGTTTACCTAAGCTTCGTTTTTCCCACACTAGCGATTCCCCCTCTCTCTCTTTCTCTTTCTACCTACCTAACTACCTCTGTGATGACCGCTACATAGCGGTATAACTATATCACCGGAATTAAACAAAATGCTGTCCCACACTCACCAACCCGCGCAGCGAGTTATGGTTAACCCCCTACCGACCACAAATGAAAGTGTTGAATCAGTGCATCCTTCCAGTTCTTATGTACGGAACAGGGACGGGGATCTTAACTAAAAAAGACACAAAGACTGCAGAAACTGAAAGAGGTATGGAGAGATGCATGCTTGTTGTAACCAGGAACGATATGAAAAGGAACTCGTTGATCAGGAAAATGACAAGAGTGGATGACATCATGATCAGAGTGAAATCCCTGAAAGGGCAGTGGACTGGATATTTTGCAAGAAAAACGGACCAACGCTAGACAACCGGAATTTCAGACTGGATACCAAAGGGGCAGGAAAAGACCCAAAAGAAGACCTCGTGAGAGATGGATGGATGGAATTCGAAAGCATGCCCGAGTGACATGGATAAGACTAGCTCAAGAGATACCGTTGTGGAAGAAACTTGGAGAGACCTTCATTCAGCAGTGGATTGATAATGGTTGGCAATGATGATGATGATTATATTTATTTATTTATATCGTAATGATTGAAAGAGCGAATGAGTATGGGCACCCATTATACACTGTAAACAATTTTCTGAAATTCACGGACAACAGTCCGTCATTTCTTTCGTGAATTAACGAAACATGTTTCTGATACTAGATTTCCGTTAAATGACGGAAAAAAACCTGAATTTAACGGACTTTTCGTGCCACGGGAAAATTCTGAATTTTCAGAAACCTTTCCGCAATTCCTTTCGTTTATTAACGGAAAATCCCCGTTCCCACTTTTTCCGCATCCGTATGACGAGAAATTTCCTCTAATAGTAGCGATTCGTCGAAATACTTGAGGTTTGATTAACTTTCAAATTTCAATCGTCTGTCCGAATTTTGAAGTTCCGTTGCGAGATCGGATATTGTGGATAGCATATCACATAGATTTTGTTTGTTTTTTGTGGTCGAGGATATTTCTCCTGTCCCCTATTTGGTGCACCAGCTACTTATTATATATTGTGTTACTGTAGGAAACCGGGTACTTATTGTACAGATGATTATACGATGTCTGTGTAGCTATCGAGAGTAAATTTCATAATTAGTTTTTTTTGTGTGTGTGTGAAATAATACTATAAAAAGTACATTTCACCTTTTTTAAAAATAAATGAGACATTGTCAGTTTAAAAAAAGCATGTTGCAAAGCAATTTGTTGCTTCGTAAAACCAAGATGAAAAATGCGTAATATTTGAAAAGTCTTCCTACAGAAAAAATAAATAAATTGCAAACCTATTCAGAAAAATAATAAGCTCCAACAGAAAATAAAATGACTAAATCACTCACATTAATGACCAAAAACAAAATTTCTTTGTCGTGCGATTCGTTTTATGACATACGTGAGTCTGGTTGCCGATCGTTTGTGGATCAGTTGGTAAAGGCACAAGTTGCCTGTCCGGCGAGCTATAGCGTCAGGTGTTCGATCCTGACCGCTGCGGTAAAGTGCTGTGAAGGTTTGTTGATTTTGCGCAATTTCAATTTAAGTACGGAAAAATCAGAAATGGATTTTTCTGAAATAAACGGAATTTCTATCTACGGAAATATCTGAAAATACGGAAGTTAAAATGAACGGGCACTTTTACAAACGGAAATTTCTGAAATACACGGATACCTAGCGGCAACTTTGCTGCACGTTATTTTCAGAAATTTTCCGTGAATTCACACCACTTATTTTTTACAGTGTACACAGTCCAGTCACGTTACCGTGACCACCTCCTACTTTTGACGTCAACAACGCGTAGCAAATGAAAGAAAGCACGTGTTATGAGCTGGCTTCGAGGGTATATAAGGTGTGCTCTAGGCATTCTGAAAACTTATCACTCATTCCTGTTGTCATGGATAAAAGGAGCGAATTATCAGATTTGGAAAAAGGGATGACTATCGGCTTTCGGGCCAAGGGTGGCAGTATTTCTGAAACAGCGGTTTGTGAACTGTTCACATGCTGCTGTGATTAAAGTGTATCGTGATTGGAGAAGTGGCACTATTGCGAATAAGCGATGTGGAAACTGCGGAGCACTACATGCCATTGATGTGAAAGGTGAACGTTGGTTTCGAAGGTGCGTGAGGGACGATTGACACGCAACAGTGGAGCAGCTTACTGGCCGAATGAAACAGGGAGCTACCGGAAGTGTGTCTAAAATGACAATTCAGCGAACCCTGCTGCATATGGGGCTCCGATGCAGACGGATGGTCACTGCACCTATGTTAATGAAGGTGCGGCAGAAGCGGCTTACATTTGCACGGCAGTATCGGAATTGGACCTCCGCTGATTGGCAAAGGATTGCCTTCTCCGATGAGTCACGTTTTCTGCTTCATCGAATGGATGGACGTTGGCGTGTAAGGCGAGAAACATCGGACAACAAACACTCTTCAGCCATTGCTGGAAATACACAAGCTGGTCGGGGCAACGTTATGGTCTGGGGAATATTTTCGTGGCATTCTCTGGGTCCAGTCATGCTTGTGGAAGACAATATGGACCGAATTCTTATGAATCCATCCTTGCAGACCACATACACCCATACATGCTGATTGTCTTCCCTGGGGCGGATGGGATCTTCCAGAACGACAATGCGACATGTCACACAGCTAGAAATGTTCGAGAATGGTTGGAAGAGCACGATGAAGACTTCACAGTATATCTCTGGCCCCCTAATTCGTCAGACTTAAACCCAATTGAACATCTGTGGGACCACCTCGATCGTGTTGTTCGCTCTGCGGATCCTCTACCACGCACCTTCCAGCAGCTGTCAGATGCACTGCGCGCAGCATGGCTCCAAATACCTGTGAACACCTTCCAGCACCTTAATGAGTTACTCCCAGCTAGTTTAGCTGCTGTCCGCGCTGCACACGGCGGTTACTCTGGATATTAGCTGGTGGTCACAATAATGTGACTCGACTGTGTATATGGCTTTTATTGATTATGAAAAGGCTTTTGATCTCGTGAAATGAGCAGCAGTTAGAATGTCTTTGAAATCCTGTGGTATTGAAGATGCATACATTAATATTATTAGTAATATTTATGAAAATGCAAATGCAAAGGACGTATAAAAACTGGAAAGGAAGTGAGACAGGGTGATACCATATCTCTCAAGCTTTTCAATACCACATTGCAGAATGTTTCTCAATCAGTGAACTGGGAATGCAAGGAAATAAAAATTAATGGAGGTTATTCAATATTCAACCCACCTGAGTTTTGCTGACGACATAGTCATTTTTGAGAGGACCTCCTCTGAGCTGCAGATCATGGTCCAGGATTTGCTGAGGGGGGCTTAAAAATTAACTTACGGAAAACAAAATTGATGCACAATGCTTTAACAAGAAATGAAGATTTAGCGATTGATAGAGCAAATGTAGAAGTAGCAGACGCCTACGTTTATTTTAGACAACAGATACCAAGCAAGGGTCACATCGAAGAAGAAATTAATATTCTATAGCAATTTACTATCCTGTCTTAAAGAAAAGTGTTTAATCAATGCATTCTTTCAGTTCTTATTTATGGATCTCAGATTTTAACTACAAAGAGACATCCTGAGGGTGCAAACTACTGAAAGAAGCTTGGAGAGGTCCATACTTGGCATAAACAGGAAAGATAGGAAGACCAACTCATGGATCGGGAAAATGACAAGAATTGATGACATCATAATCAAGTTAAAATCTCTAAAATGGCAATGGGCTAGACAGATTGCAAAATGAACTGATCACTGTTCGACAACTGAAATACCAGACTGGATTTCAAGGGACACGAAAAGACCCACAAGAAGACCATGTGGAAGATGGTTGGATGAAATTTGTAAGCATGTTAGTGTGACACGGAGATGACTGACGCAAGACAGAAAGTTGTGGAAGAAATTTGTGGTGACCTTCTTCGTCTAGCTGTGGATTGATTGTGGTGTGGTACTGTAATAAAATGTCTGATCTTCTGATCTTTTGCCTGACCTAAATCATCTGCCGTCTCTCCAAACTTCTTTGACTGGCTGCGGGCCTAATCCACTAATACCCATCCCTTTGGTATCCGCTACCCTCTTTTCAATTTCCTGATATATGAGATTTTTTTCTTATCTTGTTTGGTTACGCCAAACATTCATCTCTCCATGTCTTTTTTAAGTTGTGAAAGTCTTCTGAATGCCTTTTTTTTTTGTCATTTGTGTCAAACTATGTCTTAGAAATAAAATAGCAGGGGGCGGCAGCTTTATGTGAAGACTATATCACCAATAACAGGCAATTTTTATGGGAGTTATCGAATGATGCAGGTGAAACTTCGACACAAATTTTTCAACCTATCGTCGAAGAGTGTCGATTCTCATTGAGGACGACTCTCAGTTTACGGGTAATATAATCGACTTACGCGTTCTCGTGTTCATGGGAATTAACATTGACTTCCACATAGAAAAATTAATCTTGATAAACTGGTTGTTCGCACTTATGAGCGAACGCACACTGCAAAATGCACTAGCTGAATTACTCGCTACTAGGGCTCGGAAGCAGTGTTGCCATTCTACTGATTTTGACTCCTCTTTCTTGATAGATTTTCATAATCTACTGAATTTTGTCTGTTTTAAGACCGCCGACACACTCAGGGACATGCTGTCTAAGAATGTCTGTATTCTTTCACTACTCATCATCTGCTGATCCAATGGACAAAACACACCACAGAATTGGTCTGAAGGGAAAAAGCAGACCAAGACTAAGATCATTCAACACCTACCACCTACTACTCTTTTAAATTCATGCTCGTTGTTATGAAATATTTTTTTATTCTAGATAATTAATTAGTGCCGCCCCGGTGGCATAGTGACCTAAGGGACGGCTTTTGATCATTCGTCCGAGATGGGTCCGAGTTCGAATCCCAGTGAGGCATGGATGTTGTGTTCTCTTTCCCCTTGCTTGAAGCCAGTGGCCCCTAAATTAGGGACGGGCGACTACTTATAGCCCACTGAGTTGCTCACGGTGGTCGTGTGACGTGCCTGCCCCGCAGGACGCACACGACATAAAGGCAGATAGCAGCGAGAACGAACGTCTGCGTAGCTCAGTTGGTAGAGCGACTTGTTCCGGAATAAGTGGAATCGGGTTCGATCCCCGGCGTGGACCAAAAATGACGGAGAAATTTACTTCGTTATAGTCGTCAAACCTCCAATCAACAACAACATAAGTAATTAGTCTGTTATACATAAATTTTCCCTAGTTTTGCCAAAGCGTAGAATATCAAGAAGACGTCTACAGTTCGATATTAATACTTTGTGGCGAAGGAAATTTCTTCTTCATCTTTGTCCACGCCGGGCATCGAACCGGCTCCTCTCACTCCGGAGTAAGTTGCTCTCCCAACTGAGTTACGCGGACGTATGCTGTCGCTGCTCTCTGCCTTTATGTCATGTGCGTCTTGCGGTGCAGGCACTTCCCCCCCCCCCCCGAAAGAAGGCCGGGGGCATGTCCCACGGGTCAGCCGGGACCATGTGTCGCTCTAGGCAGTCAACCCATGAAGAACGTACATTTGAGAAATCCCAGTCAATTTGGTGTATGGAACGTAACATCACACACATTTATTTTTCGAGGCGCTGAAGAAGGGATTCTCATTTTTTTCGGTCTCGCGGTGTCGAAAGAACATCGCAACATTGCGAGAACTTTAACGGCCAGGTTATTCTTGAAGTTCGGGCGCCAACGTAACGAAGTAAATTTCTCCGTCATTTTTGTCCACGCCGGGCATCGAACCCAGTCCCCTCATTCCGGAATAAGTCGCTCTCCCAAGTGAGCTACGCTGAATATGCTCTCGCTGCTATCTGCCTTTATCTCATGTGCGTCCTGCGGTGCAGGCACGTCACAGCTTCTTCGAGTATAACACCTATATTCACGTACTTTATGAACATCTAGGTATCGCTGAATAAGAAGAGTAAGTACATAACTTTGTTTTTAGGAATACAAGTGATACAGATCCAGCTGTATCTACATTAAAAGGCAAACGCCATGATTTTTACACCAACATTAGTTTTAATTATGAACATTGTTTTATAAAGCTGATCATTAGTAATATCGTATAAAAAAGCGACTCAGAATTGCATTGGTTTGAATTTTTGTTCCACTGTTTAATAGTAGTTTGTCGAGTACTGGTAATATTTGATATACCAGTAGATTGAAGTGTCTTTCATATTGATATTACATCCTGTAATACATAACATTTGTGAGATGGTGCATATTTTAGGCAAAAATAATGATCTACAAATTTTCTACTCATATATTTCGGAAGTGAAATTCATTTGTTCGGCAGGTCTGAGTGTCGCCGTTGCCGTATTAACGTCTCCTAATATTCACATTGGAAAGCTCTTCTCACCTGTTATTATTCAATGTTCATTACGGTACCTGTCATCATTCCGCCCGTGCTTTCAAAAAAACAACAACAAAAAAAACACCGAAAGTGCTGAAGCGTTAGTCTAAAAGCAGGAGGCTCTAGAGAGTACCTAATAACTTCTCCTTTGACTTTGGAAAAAACTTTTCATATAATACATCTTTAGTCGAATTAGAAATAGAATCTGTAACACTCAGAACTTACGTGGATATGTTCAATCCCTTTTTCGTAAAGTTTGATAAATAAGTGATGATAAATTCTAATAGAATTTCAACGCAGTTTTTGCGTGTATCTGTTATTTTATCATCCATGCTCTTCCATAGACATAGCACAAGGTGTACGTAATAAGTGATCGCCAACGTGCAATTCAAAGGTGAAAAAAAAATCTTTTAAGTCTAGCTTTTAAAAACCAAAGACAGCGAAGGTTTTAAGCTGCTCCTATGATACAAGCAGGACAAAACACCATGTGTTCCGAGCTGGAGTTGATTCAGGTGGTTGACGTTCGCTGGTGGGAGTTTATGCAACGAAACAACTTAGGAGTGGGGACGGCAATAAAAGTTAATGCCTAAAAAATAGTTGTTGCGATGTCCGGAGGGGGCTGGCGCGTGAACTGCATATTGGGGGAAGCGTAAGTTTGAAGTTCAAGCATCACGAACTCCACCATCGCTCCTTCCTACAGCTTTCCTGTCTTCTTGGTTTCAAAAGTGAGGAGTATAGGATAACGGCCTCCTGGGAAGAAATGATGATATGTCGTAGAATGGCTGACGATAAATCATAGTGGAATGTGTGTGTTCGCGACCGTTGTTGCCACGTTCTGCGTCTTGGTAAAAAGTCTCCGCCGTCATAGCCGCCGCACATTCTACCGTTCAGCGCATCCTCCAACCAGAAACACACTCACAAACAGGCGCTCGCCCAGTTCAAGTGCTTCCTGACTGGCATCTTTTCACTTTAAGAATGCACATGACGTGCTCTCCTGATACCAGCTGCGTTTCTTCTTTATATACTGCACGCTTTGGAATATCGTGAACTCATTCAAAAATGAGTGAACATTAAGTAGTCAAAATGATATTGAACCTACTCTAGTGAAAGTGTCGCTGTTTCTCCAAAATCCGTGGGAACCCAGAGTGTGGAATTAGTGAAATTAAGATGTTTTTCACAATTTATCGATATAATCATCATATCGTTGTTTACTAATACGGTTATTCAATCTTATCTCTTTTGGCAGCTTTACTTCAGGTAAGTGTACATATTTTTACGACGATAGAAACGTGCAATTGGAATTTAAAATTTTCATTTATTTACTTTTTACTGTAATGATTAGACCAGTTCTGAAATTATTAAAATTTCAGTTGGTGTATTCCTTCCAATTATATATATGCAAATAAAATAAATCCAAAACCCTTCGAGCCCTTTCGGAGTGAAAATATATAATTTGAAAATTAAGTGCAAAAAATATACCCATTTATCAGCGTACCACATAGATTGCGATTTAGGCAAGACCGTTGAAATTATCTCTGAAAATTTCTCAGTGACTTAATGCTTCATCGGATGTTAGAAGTAAATCACCTTCTGAAGTTATTCAATCAGTATGACTCATATAAGGATGATTACTCGATGAACAGCCAAACTGTTTTTAAAAATCAGTTCTTTGTCAAATTTTTGTACAGTGAAATGCTTCGTCTATTATTAATATTATTATTATTATATGATATTTCGTAGTTTAACGACCATCATTAGTAGGGTTACCATATTTTTTGAGTTCAATCCGGGACAAAATGTGGAAAGAATCTAACATAGCCGGAACAAAGTTCTGAACGATTATTCTAAATTATATTATCAAATTATGATGATACCATTGTAAAATACTTGAATCAATGTAAATTCTATTGTTTCTATAGCCCATATTTCCATGCAATCAAATACAGCCCCTGGGGAATGTTTTAAAAATGGCAACAATATTCTAACTATTTTTTTATAATTAATTTTCTCTAAAAAACTGAAATAAACTTACTGAAAGGATTTTACTTGAGTATCACACAGACAAAATCATAAACGCAAATGTAATGCTATAAAATGTAATTTATCAGAGGAGTAACTAACTCACTTCTCAAATCATTAATCATCTGGCTGAAACCATTCATATTTGTTACTAGCACGAAACATTTTAAATATGTTTGTTACATAAGTCTTCGATGAATCGCCTGAAAAATATTCACACTTTTGCATAGACTTTTGGGTGCTAATTTCAGGAAGATAGTAAAAAATTGTATCACATACCATTTTCCCACAAAATAAATATTTTACTTCACTATGTATTAATTCGCCTCTTCTTACATGCAAAACAAGTATTTTAATTTTAGCTCCTTTCTTTACCGAATTTACTATCATCTGACAAATCTACTGTAAAAGGATTATTTATTTGAATAAAGCGCATGTTGAGAAATGGCTTCCTATTTTCTTAATTCAATTACTAATCAAAAACAATTATTATGGGAATTTTACTAGGAAAATTTTTATTTAAATTGCAAATTTTCGTAGAAAAATCTTCTCCTTCTTCAGGCTGTCTTTTTGTTGTCACTTATTCCCGTCACTATCGCGGTTATTTATGTTTACAATAAAAAGAAAACGTTGGGGTCAGAAAAAGCTTATTCGCACTGCAAAAAGTAAACTAGTTAAAGTCGTTTGGCGCTACTAAATAAAATCGACATGTTACAGATTGGATTGATCAATTTGGTCAGAGAATTTGGTCTTTCTAAAGATTCTGCAGAATTCTTAGGTTCCAAACTGGAAGAAAAGAGCTTATTGGCTCCCCGCACCTTTTCTCGTTGTACGGAAACAGTGAAAAATATTTCATCCCATATTTCCCTTAAGATATTTACTTAGTGTACTGTAGGGATCTTATTGGACTAATGCAAAAGTTCAACACTGAGCACATCGTGAACCAGTGGAGACTATTGACTCATCAAAAAGTCTCAACGCAAAGTTATTGCACAATGATAGTTTGTATTCTCAAGTCCCCGTTGGTCATTCGGTGTTCATGAAAGAAAGTTATAAAAATGTAGCCTTAGTTCTCGTGAAGCTCAACTACAGCGATCACAGGTGGGTGTATGTGGTGATATTAAAGTACTGTCCTTCATGGACACACGGAGGATACACAAAATACCCATGCTTTTTTGTGTAAGTCCGACTGTTGAGTGAAGGGCCAACACTGGAACAAGAAATAATGTACAAGCAGGACTGCTTTTAAACCGTGGAAGAAAATTGCTATCCAGGAAAGTGTAAGTGGTCTTCCCGAAAAAAATCCCTTCTATCTCCACTTCGTATCAAACTTGTACTTAGTTATAAGGCTTTGTATCAAACTTGGAAACAGTTTATAAAGGCTTTGCCCAAAAAGGAGAGTGCTTTAAGGATCTGTGTAAAACGTTGCTAGGATTGTTAGATGCCAAGTTTGAAGTAGGTATTTTTGTTGGATCAAACATTCGTAAACTTTTAAAAGACAATGAGTTTGAAAAAAAAAAAGGAAACTCTTGAAAGGAAGGCTTGTAATGGTTTTTAAGAAGTCGTAATAAAGTTTATGGGGAACTACAAAGACCACAGTTACAAGCAAGTAATAGAAACATGCTTAAAAATTTTAAAGCGTTAGGTTGTTCAATGACCTTGAAAGTACACTTTCTGAAAGCTCACTTAGGCTATTTTGCAGAAAACCTTGGACCCGTTGGTGAAGAACAACGAGAAAGATTCCACTAAAACATAAATGAGATGAAACGATGGTAACAGGGAAGAGATGGAACCACAACATAATGGCATTAGTGGTGTAGTGTTGATTGGAAAAGTACAGGAACGCGCCGTGCCTTTATGTCTTCAATACCCTTCCCTTCTTACCTTCCCCCATTCCTCGTCTTCCCTTTCTTATGTTTATAGTGTAAGAAAGTATAGTGATCAGTCGAAATCAAACTTCCGGATTTACACGTTTTGGCATTCAAAAAACAAAATTTCACCATTTCAGTAAGAAAACTCTGAAATGTTGGGGCCGTTTTGGGGTTCAAAAACTAACTAAAATCAGTCCCATGTTATCGAGTAAGATGTCGTTGGAAGCTCAAACTACTTTAGAGTGCAATAGTGTAAACCATTTATTACTAAGAATCCTAGTTATCGAGATACAATACGGGCAATTTGGGTACTGCACAAAACAAAGTTAAGTAAAAATTACCAATTAAGATGTCGTTTTAAGCAACACTTTACGAGACAGCAACGGTTGCTTCCGCCTGTGTGAAACAGGCCTAAAGGTCTAGAGAAAAACTAAAACTTCTTTGATTCCAGCGTAATTAATTGGCACTCGTAACTGGACTAAATTCACCGAGTCTCACAATTAGACTCCTAAATAATGACTAGATTAATTAAATTCCCTATTATAATAATTTCCCCACTGCAATATCCCCACCTCAACGTTCTTAATAACAGCAGAAAAAAGAGTTTCAAGAGACTGCCAAGTGGGAATAGGTTCAGAGACTGACTCTACCTTCAAACAAAAATGTTAATGCCACTAACTGTGCAGTTTTTCTGTTGCACTTTATTTTATTCAAAAATAATTATAGGACACTGGCATTAAAAAATCCCAACAAATTATGCAGTGTAGAGGGTTTACCGGAATGCGTACTGGCTAGAAAAAAAAAGTACAGGAACGCCGTTCCGGGGCGTTCCGGGGCGTTCCGGCCCCACTGCACCACTGGGCATACCACACTTGGATGCAGAACAGAGGAAAAACCCAAGCTCTTTATAGGAGAAAAAGTACCAAACGAAACTTTGAAGACAAAAGGAAAGATAATATAACGACTTGTAAAAATAAATAACATGTTAGAATGGTTCTTTGTAGCATTTTTTGTACGTAGATATATTTTTTTAAATTTATTTATGTAAATAAACTTTTCATCAATATATATACAGTATATGAATCCACAATTTTTCCATATGTTCACATCCACTTTATGAAAAATCTGAACATCTTAGAGAAACACCAAATACCTTCAAAATAAGCACACCAAATACCTTCAAAATAAGCCAAAAATTTACAATTTTTAATGACTCAAATTTTGCAGGCCTGTGCTATTTTAAATATTTTTCATAAAATTTAGTGCAGGTAATTTAATGTTTGCTCTGTATTATACCAGATTTTTCACTGCCGATTCGTCCATCCAATCTCCTTCAGATCATACGGTTTTCATCAATGAAAACACCCTGTAAACAGAAACATAAACGCCGGGTAGGCAGAACATGTACTTTATAATTCGGCTGCGGTTGGATACAGAAATGTCATTGTCCATGAAATGGTTGAAGAGCTGAACCAATTTTTCTCCATAACTAAAGATATATTCTTAGTTTTCCCAGTGGCACATTTGCACCGCCAAAATGACTTAGCAACTACCCCACTCCACCAAACTGTTAATCCAAGGGTATTGCGTCACTTCGTAGCGTCTCAATGATTTTTTTCATCTGAAGTTTCAATATCAGGCCACGCCATACCGTTGTTGTCTATCCAAACAGAATATTCTACCCCAACAAACCTATTTTTTTTTTTTTTTTTGCTATAGATCTAACGACCACTATGAGCAACTCGATGAGCTATAAGCAGTCGCCTATCCCTAATTTAGGGCTACTGGCTCCAGGGAAGGAGAAAGCCAGTGCTGTATAAGACAAACGTAACGTCCATGTCTCACCGGGATTCGAATCTGGGCCCATCTCTGACGAACGACCATAAGCCAGCGCTTAGCCACTGCGTCTTCGGGATGGTAACCTAATTTGCTATTGTTCAATGTAAGAGAGACAGATCATAAATTTTTTTATATTCTTTCATGATCATGTCAGTACTTATGTTTCCCTTTTCTTCTAGTTCCTTGAACAGCGGTTTAGCTGCTTGTGGCATAAATCTTTTATCCAGCCTTTCTTCAAGATGTGTTATGGATTTTCAAACTCGATAAGAACATTATTTTTGTTTTCTAATATTGTTTTATTGAAGAAAGTTAGTTGTCCCCAGAACGAACCATAAATATATTACTCGGGAATTATTTAAAAAAAAACAAAAACAAATTATATGATCTCCGGGTAGTGTTCTTGAGAACAAAAGCAAAACTTTAGTACACAATAAATTTGAAGGATCCATTCAATAGCTGATAATAGCGAAAGGAATCGGCCGCCAATGTAGCATAGTGGTCTAATCGCCGGTTTCAGACCATTCGTCCGAGAGGGCTCCGGGCTCAAAACCTGGATGAGGCATGGATAGTGTGTTCGTCTTACGGCTGTAGTTCTCCTCCCTACCATGAATCAGTGGCCGCAAATTTGGGACGGGAGACTGCTTATAGCTTATCGAGTTGTTCAAGGTGGTTGTTAACTCTTCCAGCCCCCCTCCCCAGATACATCGGATGTTGCAAAACCTTTTGGTTCTCAACGTCTACGAATTTTCAGAACTTGTTCAACTGGGTTACACTTATGGTGTAAATGTTAAAATAAATTTTAAATTTTGACTACGACGGCTTTTATTTCAACAGCAGCTGAATCGCAATATGAAGATATTCGTGAAAGATCTGGATACCACAGCCAAATCCTGAAAAATTTCCCCCATGTCTTTCTTAATCTGCTGCAAATATTAGGTGCCTAATCTGGACAGTAATCCGCACGTCACTCCCTGTTGCTGTCACAATTTGGTCGGGATCCAGATTAATGAGAGTTTACTCTATATTGAATTTGTTTTTAATTCTGACTGGTACAAAGACAGCCAACAGGCCGGGACGTGGGGCCAAGACCCGAAATCCGGAATAATCCCGGTCAAACTGCGACGTATGGTAAGCCTAACCATGAGCAATTCTTCATTATCGTCAAGAAATATCTTCGATTTATCGTCACGGAACGACGAGAGTTACGAAATAACTGTGTTATATCTTCGATAAGTGTTATTAACAAATTTGAAGAACAATCGAGTTCCGACGTCCTTCAACATTTCAGTTGTAAGTGGAAGGTTCGTGGATTTAGTTTATCATACTCTGGAATCAGTGATTAACATTTTCGGCTTTTGGTAAATATCTGCAATTAGCATTAGGCGAGAGGAATGTCCGATGACAAGCAGTCAACAGTGGTACACGAGTAGGACGTCGGCTCCCGAAGCCCAGGACATATGTACAGCGTGTGCCGTATTGTGACGCTCAATGACGCTACTTAGACTCCCGACATTTAACCTGGATGAGAGTGGCGTCACCGTTGCCGAATGGTCGGTCTGTACGAGCCTGGATAGTCTCCGTCCTGGGTTCCCAACCGGGGAGACGCGGAGCACCTGCAAGGGAGGAGCGAGCTTTGGTTATAGATTTGAAAACGCAGTTAATTCAACAAGTAGAAGAAAGTCAAATACTTGCGTTGCAACTCGATGAATCTACCGGTAAGGGCAGCGGATCGCCTAGTGATCAACGTTCGTGACTGCCACGGAGGAATATCAGGTTCAATTCCAGGCAGGTAAGAACGCTCGAATCACTAAATACCCGCCGTGCGTCGGATAAGCACGTTAAGCCGTCGGACTCCGGGTACTGTCCCCCCCCGGTTATAAATAAGGGCGTCTTCCTTCCCCTTTCTACCTAGCTTCCGTGTCACTTTCCTAACGCCCACTCTACCCCAAATCTCCTAGCTTCCTATTCCTAAGGGTTGTTTAAGACCTGGTGTCAGACACTTCCTTCCTAAAATCTCTATACGTATGATCTGATCTGATCTGAATCAACCGATATTTCATCACAGGCTTAGCTTTCTTGTTACGTGAGATATGCCAGGGAATGAAATATAAGAGAAGAGTTACTGTTTTGTAAAACGATCTCAACAACAACTGCAGGTGAAAACATATTCGTTGTACTTAACGAATTTGTCTATACGAAGGCTTGACTTGGGCTAATTATATAGGTTTATGCACCGACCGCGCTGCAGCTATGACAGGGAAGAATAGTGGCCTTGTAACTCGAGTGAGAGCTGTAGCTCCGGCAGTAAAATGGACTCATTGTATGCGATACATAGCGAAGCTTTGGCTGCCAAAACAAAAATGCAACCAGATATACATAGTGTTCTTACGGATGCTGTTCAGATTGTTAATTACATCAAGTCTCGGCCAGTGCAGGCTCGTTGCTTTACTGAACTTTGTGAAGAAATGGGATCTCAACATAAGCATTTGCTTTTTCATAGTGAAATCAGGTGGCTGTTGCGTGGAAAAGTTCTGCAGCGTCTTTTCGAGTTCCGTGATGAAATAAGAATTTTTCTGCTTGGGAAAATGGAATTAGCAGAACATTTGAGTAGTGTCAAATTTTTAGCAACGCTGGCCTATTTGGCAGACATTTTTTGAAAAACTAAACAGTTTGAATGTGTCTCTGCAAGGAAAGAACTCAAATGTTCTGGATACGCAGGACAAAATGGAAGCTTTGTGAAGAAGTTGAGATATTTTGGAAAGGTCGCATCGACTGTGGGGTTAATAAAATGTTTACAAAATTCATAGCAGAGAAAGCTGGTGATAGCTCTACTATAAATTCCCTTATTAAGAGACCAGCGGTGCACCTATCAGCACTAAAAAACCAGTTTGAAGACTACTTTCCTCAGATCGACAGCCACACCCACGATTGGCTTCGTGATCCATTTTCCGTAACAGTGAGTGATATGCCAGAATTAAGCATGGTTGGTCAAGAGCAATTACTTGAACTTTCGAGCGACAAGACACTAAAATTAGCGTTTCACAAAACCCCACTACCTGAATTTTGGCTTTCAGTTCGAAGCGAGTATAAAGAACTTACAAGAAGTGCTCTGGACATGCTCCTTCAATTTCCAACAAGCTACCTGTGCGAAGCTGGATTTTCGGAAATGGCTGCAGTTAAAACGAAGTACAGAAATCGTCTTAATGTGGAGAACGACCTTTGTGGGACTGACACAGTTAGAATCAAACAATGATCGTTTGTGCAATTCAAAACAAGCCCAAGTTTCACATTGATGTGTACAGTTTGTGGGAAACATTTTTTAATTTACATTATTATAACTTTATTCAAGAGTAATAAACTCTTGGTTGTATACTATGTACAGCTATTACCCACTTTATTTGTGCAAAGTGCTGTAGGTAGGTATATTTGTATTTTTAGTAGTACAGTTGTACACTGAAGAGCAATTGAATTAGAGACAGCTGGCGTTATGCAAATGTGGCGCTATGGGCCGCCCTGTAAACGGAAACGAAATGACGTACGCAGCGATCCGACACTAAAAGGAGTGATGCGACGGGAATCAGTAAAAGTCGGACGCAGTATGGGTAAGACGAAAGATCTAAACGCATTTGATCGTGGGCAAATTGTCGGGGCCGGACGAATGGATCACTCCATCTCGGAAGTCGTGCAGGCACTGGGAATTTAACGAGCCACTGTGTCACGGGTGCACCGTGAGTACATCGAGTCCGGTAAAACCATCCCAGCAAGGGCCAACTGTCGTTAACAACATCTTGTGGATGAGCGGGGTCATCGTGGGCTAGCTCGCATTGTAACAGCGGATAGACGGGCCACAGTGCAAGAAATCACTCGGCAATTTAACGCTGGTGCACAAAAACGTGTAAGCAGCCGCACCATCCAGAACCATCTCTTCGCTATGCGGTACAGAAGCCATCGTCCCACAAGGGTACCACTGCTGACCGCACATCACAGGGTGCAAAGATTAGCATGGGCGCGGGAATATCGCCACTGGACTTTTGACATGTGGAAAAATATTGCCTGGACTGATGAGTCGAGATTCACGTTGGTACATGCGGATGGCAGGATACGAGTACAGCGCAAACCACATGAAGCGATGGATCCTTCTTGCCAGCAGGGTACTATTCAAGCTGGTGGGGATGGCATTCTCGTCTGGGGACTATTTACGTGGACTGAAATGAGAAGCCGTGTACGTGTGACATCGTCCCTCACAGATCAACTTTACCGGGATATCCTGGACGACCATTTGCTCCCGTTTGTGCGTCTTCATCATCCCACTGGGGACCTCATCCTGCAATAAGACAATGCAGCTCCCGAATTGTATGCGAATGGTTGGATGAACACTACACCGACGTGACCTCGTTTCCTTGGCCAGCTAGGTCACTTGACCTCAATCCCATCGAGCAGATCTGGGATGCCATCGAGAGAGATGTTCGAGGCTCTGACCCCCCTCCATCAAATCTTCGTGAACTGTGGGAGGTTGCTCAGGGGTCGTGGATCCGTATGGCTTCCCAACGCTTCCGGTGTCTTGTCGAGTCCATGCCGAGACGAATCGCCGCCGTCATCAGGGCGAAAGGTGGTGCTACACGTTACTAGACAGGTATCTCTAACTCAATTGCTCTTCAGTTTATATTTGCTTAATATTTTCAATCAAGCCTTACCGGTATCATTGAATTCGTAATAAAATAAAATAAATACTGTTTACAGAGCAATGAACACCTTTGCATATAATGGGGGGAGGCGCCATTTTAAGCGATCCCCGATGGGGAGGAATATTGTACAAAAGTTGGGTACCGCTGGTTTACGTCAACCCCGGTGATCAACGGCGTGTGGTCGGCCCTTGCTGTGAATGCTGTCTGGGCGCTGGTACGTCCGTCGAAGCCGTAACAGTTATTGGGGCGCTGGTACGTCCGTCGACACCCTTGATATGATTGTCCTCCGGGTACCCATGTCAACTGTCCATCACCCCTATGTCTAAAGTTTTCTGTACTGAATTTACAGTATATCGAATATTGACTATCAGAAGAAAATGCTGCTGATCGTTCAAATGCTTCGAAAGCAGCAGCGTAGAAACTTTGTATAGCACATTCTTTTCACCTTTCTCAGTAGCCGAGTGGTACCACGCAGAGGCTTCCAATTATTCATCCGAGATGAGTCCTGGTTCGAGTTCCAGGTGTGGGACGGGTGGATATTTTTCCTATGGCATAGCAGGCTCTCTCTCTCCCTTCTCTGTAAGCAGTGTCCCCTAATTAGGTACAGGAGTGCTTATGAGAGCTGTTCATGGCGATCTTTCAACCTTCAAACAACAAAAACGTTTTTTAGACCAGGTCTGATTTCACCAAAGTGAACGGACATTCGAAGTTTTTTTCTATGGGTCTTCATATAACTCACCATGCCCTTTGTATCAACAAAAGGTAGGCATTTGGTGTGCAGGATTATTCAAAATGATTCATCTGATTTCAAAAGAGCATAGTTCCATACCTATCAACCGTATATGACATTGGCATACACGAAATGAAAGAGGAAATCTCCGAGTTTTAGTGGATTACCACTGTCACTGTGACTTTGCGATAGACAGTGTGTGAGCCAATGGTGACCGTACAAAAAGGTTTGTGTGCTGGTGGACCCCATGACTTGCTGCTCTACAGCAGAGATGGAAACGGGTCAAAATCGGGTCAGGTGTTTCTGACCCGATTTTGACACGGTTTTATTCGCGTTTTATTTTTGAAAATATAAAAATGTATTCCAAAGAAAAATGAGCTATGCAAGACAGCACGAAAAAGTATCACTGAAGACGTAAGGAAATTCAACTGTGAGCTAGTGAGGAAAGCAATTGAAAACAACCAAAGCCTAAAGATAGCAAAGGGACATCTCAGTAAGGGAAGAAAACAGATTATGGCTCTGAGAAAAGAAGATGGTTCTATAACAAGAAATAGAGGCGAAATTTTGACAAGAGTGAAAGATTTCTACTCCAAATTATATGAAAGGGATGATACATGTACTCCAGACATCATGAAAGGTACCAGAGTTCTTCCAGTCCTCCCAGCAGAAGTTGCTCATGCAATCAAGAACATGAAGCGGGGAAAGCTCCAGGAGAAGATGGAATTACTATAGACATCATACAAGAAGCAAGTGGAGAAATTGAAACAGTACTCGCCCAAATTTTCACTCGATGCCTTAATGAAGGGAAGATTCCTGAGGATTGGAACAATGCTACAATGATCCTGCTACATAAAAAAGGTGACATTGAGGATCTCAGGAACTACAGACCTATCAGCCTCCTATCAGTGGTTTATAAAATCTTCACTAAAGTTCTTTCACACCGCTTGAAGGTAACACTGGACATGGCTCAACCGAGAGAACAAGCTGGATTCAGGAGTGGCTACAGCACAATAGATCATATCCATGTACTGAGAGAACTAATTGAAAGAGCGAGGGAATATGAACTTCCATTGTGCATGGCTTTTATCGATTATGAAAAAGCCTTTGATTCGGTGAAACCATCGGCAGTTACCACGGCTCTGAAATCCTGCGGTATTGAAGATGCATACATTAATATTATTAATAACATCTATGAAAATGCAAGTGCAAAGATTCGGCTGTTTGAAAATACAACACACATAAAAATTGGAAAGGGAGTGAGACAAGGTGACACCATATCTCCGAAGCTCTTTAATGCCACATTGGAAAATGTCTTTCAATCACTGAACTGGGAAAACAAAGGGATAAAGATTAATGGAGATTATCTAACCCACCTTCGTTTTGCTGATGACGTAGTCATTTTTGCAACTACCCCATCAGAGCTGCAGAGTATGATCCAGGAACTTGCTGACAAGAGTAAAGAAGTGGGATTAAAAATGAACTTTCAGAAGACAAAAGTGATGTTCAATGCTTTTACAAGAAATGAAGATTTATCGATTGATGGAGAAAAACTGGAGATAACAGATACGTATGTTTATCTTGGACAGCAGATATCAAGTGAGGGTCACATTGATGAAGAAATTAATCGGCGTACAAAACTTGCCTGGAGAGCTTTTGGAAGAAACAGCATAATTTTCAAGAGCAATATGCCATTATGTCTTAAAAGAAAAGTGTTTGATCAATGCATCCTTCCAGTGCTTACGTATGGTGCAGAGACGTGGACCTTAACTAAAAGAGACATACAAAGGCTGCAGACAACTCAAAGAAGCATGGAGAGGTGCATGCTTGGTATAACCAGGAGAGATAAGAAGAGGAACTCGTGGATCCGAAAAATGACGAGAGTGGAAGACATCATGATCAGAGTTAAATCCCTGAAATGGCAATGGGCTGGACATACTGCCAGAAGGACAGACCATAGATGGACAGCCGAAATTTTAGATTGGATTCCAAGGGACAGGAAAAGACCCAGAAAAAGACCACATGGGAGATGGGTGGATGAAATTCGTAAATATGCGGGAGTGACATGGAGGAGACTGGCACAAGACAGACCGTTGTGGAGGAAACTTGGGGAGACCTTCGTCCAGCAGTGGATTGATAATGGTTGACAATGATGATGATGATGACTGGTGCTCACGGAGTGAATAATTATTTGCCATGCAAAAATATTGTCGTCTCTTTCTTAAAGCAACGAAGATTTCTACCAACCGACGTCAGGTATATGGACACCATATCGTAGAAAGATGCTTACTTTGCGTTCTTTTACAGTGCGGTTGACCAGGGCAAGGTACAGGCAAACGCCATTCGCCTGCTTCTCAGCTGATTCGCTCTCTCCGTGCGAAGTTCAAAGAGTTACTTTTCACATAGCATCTTTTACATTGAGCATTCAGAGGTTTTCGATTGATGTGCTAACATACCCTTCCCATGACATGTCATGTCGAAATTAACTCCTTATTTGTTGTAATGATTGGGTGGATTTACTATTAAGGAGGTTGAGATAGGCGTCGAGGCCAACAAATACGTGCTTGTTGAAAACCACAAAGGGAAGAATGAATGCTGGAAATTGTTTCGTCTCATTAAGGAACCGGTGAATAATTCTGTATTGTTTGGTCTTGCTTGTTGTTCAAAATGTGGAAAGTGTATAATTACAAAGAAAGATGTTGATAGTGTAACAAAAGATTACGGAACCAAAAATCTAACGGACCATATGAAAGTATGCGCACCTCCATCGAAGCGTGGAAAGAGTGAACAATCTAAATACATTTAAAAAAATACATTTGTGTAATCGTAAATAATGATTCCTATTTGTAATATACTCCATGGTCACGGTCATAGTCAGCCAATACTTCTTAATTACGCAATATATATATATATAGATAGATAGATAGATAGATAGATAGATAGTACATAAATAAAACAAAAAAAAATAACTTTATAAATAAATTATTTAACACAAGAAAAATAGACCAAAAAGGCTAATACCATGAGAAGCGCCGAAGGCAGCTAAACCTCACGTAGTAGCTTATATAGAATAAAAATATTACAGAACAAAAATACAAAATTTCAAAACAAGTGAAAAACTGGAACAGGTTGCCGTCATCAGGAGAGCATCAACCTGTGGGAGTGGCCTTTCTAGTACCAACAAAGCGACAAGGCAAGCCAAAATTGTCGGTTGGTCATGCTCCCTAGGCCACGAAACCAAATTCTAATAAGCACAAAAAATTACAAAAATCAAGTTTAAAAAAGAAGAATTAAAAGCTTACCGGCAGAACAGAACAGAAACCGCTATGACAAAGAGTCAAACAAGACTGAACAGAATACCCACAAGAACCCAAATATATACACTGATAAGAAAGGTGGTCACGGTTAAACAACTACCTGGTAAGCCAAAAATGTGTGAGTAGACAAGATGCAAAACTGTGTATGTAAATAAGATCTTCAGCTATGAGGGACCCACCAAATAGCACTTTATGTTACCTATATATTTAAAATTGTTAGGTCCTAGGTTAGTAAAGCATGTCAATGTGTAATTTGAAACTTTTGGACACAGAATTAAAGTTCAAAATTAAATGGTTAAAATGATGCCTTAAGAAATTTTTAGGAAAGTTGTTAAATTGCAATTTAGAAAAAAGAGCTTTCAGATTTTTTGCAAGTAAGAGCTGTGTAGAGCAAATTTTAGCCATTCTATGAAACTGGGAGATGAGTAGATTACGATGTATAACTTTTGAAATATTGGATGACCAGTGAGTGTAGTGAATGATATCAAACTCTTGAGTTTGATATCATTCAAATTGAGTTTCGAATTTATAGTTCAAAGCAGATTTGCCCGGGTCAGTTATGGGCCCGGGTCGGGTTCAGTTATGGGATCTACAGGTCCGAAATTTTTGACCCGTTTCCAACTCTGCTCGACAGCTGGCCGCCTAGGTCACCGGATCTTACACCGTGCGCCTTCTTCTTTTGGAGTACGTTAAGGATACTGTGTACGTGCCACCGTTGCCTGCAACCCTGGATGAGGTTTAAAAATGCGTTTTTATGCTACGGTGGAGTCAATGACAAAGGATATGCTGGAGCGAATATGGAAAGAAATAGACTATCGTCTCGACTTTGCTCGTGCAACTAGGGGAAGTCACATAGAGGTTTTATAACGTGAGAGACAAAACTCGGACAGCTTTGTATCATTACTCGATCTGTATTTGTAAACTTCGAAAATTTAGTAATTTGAAATCGGATGAATAATTTTGTATAACCCTGTACAATATTATCCTGTCTTAAGATTTTAAGGGTAATATTGTTTGTAGGAACAATGACATTAATATTTCGAGTATGGTTAAAAAAAAAAGCTGCTTAGCATTCTTTTTTTTTCATTTCGTGGGTTATTTTCTTCTTACGTTCTTGTGATTTTTACTTTTGCTGATTTTTTTCATTTTTTCGTGAACTACTAAAGACAGAGTTCGCTGGCGTATGTCATGAATCCACGGCAGAAATCATTATGTATGAATATTCAAGGCAGACAAGAAGAATAAAGAAAATACTGTGACGAGGTAATACATCTTCGTGGCACATCTCCACAAATTGCAGCAACCATGGTAGCAATTACGAGCTGGGAAGATCTACTTTCATTGTACGCACCTGGCAGGTGGAAATCTTAGCAGAAAAAAGCGACATTCCGGCCACCACCCTTATGTCATCACTATGAAATGAATTATGGCGTTTACCTGCGGGTTTTTATAAACGCATTTTCACTGCCCGTTTCGGAGTTGGGTCTTAAATTACTAAACTGGCCGTTTGTCATACATCAAAAGGTGCGACTGGTAACTTTCCTTTTATTCTTTGTCCATCCCTTCCGCTCCTGCTCTGTTCCTCCTCCTACCTTTGAGCGTTCGTTTACTCAGTACGATTACTTCACGCCACCATCATTCGCATTCATTCATTCATTCATTCCTTTCAGCACGTTTGATATTCGCTGCTTTCATCGTTTCACTAGCCTTTGTTTTCCAGGTGCAAAAATCATTCACCTGAACGTTTAACAGGAACTTTCTGCAGAATAATCTGCGGAAATGAATAACGTCTGGAGAAAAATTAAGCAAAAAGCATTTAAAATGTTCGTTGCAATGCGCAAAAGGTTGAGAAGAAGGAAAGCTAAATATTGCGTGTAATGAATAGATATATGAATGAATAAGCACAACAAGACGGTCAAAGACGCTGAAATGAATGAATCCTAGCCTGTTTTTCTGTCTATAGTTTCTTATTTTGGTTCTTACAAACTCCTCAATCTACCCCTGCGTGCATCAAAATTACGAGAATTTCGCAAGGCACAATGCCGTGACTCCAAAGCGCATTTGTTAGTACTCCGATTAAGAAACCATTTTCAATGTCAGATTTCCCAACTCAGAA
Source organism: Macrothele yani (assembly GCA_039090855.1). NCBI lineage: Eukaryota > Metazoa > Arthropoda > Arachnida > Araneae > Macrothelidae > Macrothele > Macrothele yani. The sequence goes on along the minus strand of CM077007.1, from coordinate 95,224,108 downwards.
TATTTCCATTTGGCTGCGCAAATGTACGTTTATTTTCATTTCACGCACACCAGACTACAAAGGTGTTCGGATAGATAGTGCAGGCATGGTTACCTTTCCCGTAATGTACAGGGTGTCCACAAAGTCGCTATCCATGTTAGTTAGAAGTTATATGTAAGCTCCCCTGTTCTCCGTACAAATTTTAATTTTCCCCCATGTTCTTCTAGACATCTGCTATGTTGACAGTTGGAAGTCATTAAAGCAGTGCATGATTGGTGTTTTCAGGTCTTCAACAGTTTTCAGGTATTTCTGCTTTTTTTTTTTTTTTTTGTGTGTGAGCTTATATATATATCATCATCATCATCATTGTCAACCATTATCAATCCACTGCTGGACGAAGGTCTCCCCAAGTTTCCTCCACAACGGTCTGTCTTGTGCCAGTCTCCTCCATGTCACCCCTGCATACTTTCGAATTTCATCCACCCATCTCCCATGTGGCCTTCTTCTGGGTCTTTTCCTGTCCCTTGGAATCCAATCTAAAATTTCGGCTGTCCATCGATGATCTGTCCTTCTGGCAGTATGTCCAGCCCATTGCCATTTCAGGGATTTAACTCTGATCATGATGTCTTCCACTCTTGTCATTTTTCGGATCCACGAGTTCCTCTTCTTATCTCTCCTGGTTACACCAAGTATGCACCTCTCCATGCTTCTTTGAGTTGTCTGAAGCCTTTGTATGTCTCTTTTAGTTAAGGTCCACGTCTCTGCACCATACGTAAGCACTGGAAGGATGCATTGATCAAACACTTTTCTTTTAAGACATAATGGCATATTGCTCTTGAAAATTATGCTGTTTCTTCCAAAAGCTCTCCAGGCAAGTTTTGTACGCCGATTAATTTCTTCATCAATGTGACCCTCACTTGATATCTGCTGTCCAAGATAAACGTACGTGTCTGTTATCTCCAGCTTTTCTCCATCAATCGATAAATCTTCATTTCTTGTAAAAGCATTGAACATCACTTTTGTCTTCTGAAAGTTCATTTTTAATCCCACTTCTTTACTCTTGTCAGCAAGTTCCTGGATCATACTCTGCAGCTCTGATGGGCTAGTTGCAAAAATGACTACGTCATCAGCAAAACGAAGGTGGGTTAGATAATCTCCATTAATCTTTATCCCCTTGTTTTCCCAGCTCAGTGACTGAAAAACACCCTCCAATGTGGCATTAAAGAGCTTCGGAGATATGGTGTCACCTTGTCTCACTCCCTTTCCAATTTTTATGTGTGTTGTATTTTCAAACAGCCTAATCTTTGCACTTGCATTTTCATAGATGTTATTAATAATATTAATGTATGCATCTTCAATACCGCAGGTTTTCAGAGCCATTGTAACTGCTGATGGTTTCACCGAATCAAAGGCTTTTTCATAATCGATAAAAGCCATGCACAATGGAAGTTCATATTCCCTCGCTCTTCCAATTAGTTCTCTCAGCACATGGATATGATCTATTGTGCTGTAGCCACTCCTGAATCCAGCTTGTTCTCTCGGTTGAGCCATGTCCAGTGTTACCTTCAAGCGGTGTGAAAGAACTTTAGTGAAGATTTTATAAACTACTGATAGGAGGCTGATAGGTCTGTAGTTTCCGAGATCCTCAATGTCACCTTTCTTATGTAGCAGGATCATTGTAGCGGTGTTCCAATCCTCAGGAATCTTTCCTTCATTAAGGCATCGAGTGAAAATTTGGGCGAGTACTGTTTGGATTTCTCCACTTGCTTCTTGTATGATGTCTACAGTAATTCCATCTTCTCCTGGAGCTTTTCCCCGCTTCATGTTCTTGATTGCATGTGCAACTTCTGCTGGAAGGACTGGAGGAACTCTAGTACTGGTATCTTTCATGATGTCTGGAGTGCATGTATCATCCCTTTCATATAATTTGGAGTAGAAATCTTTCACTCTTGTCAAAATTTCGCCTCTATTTTCTTGTTACAGAACCATCTTCTTTTCTCAGTGCCATAATCTGTTTTCTTCCCTTACTGAGATGTCCCTTTGCTATCTTTAGGCTTTGGTTGTTTTCAATTGCTTTCCTCACTAGTTCACAGTTGAATTTTCTTACGTCTTCAGTGATACTTTTCGTACTGTCTTGCATAGCTCTATATATTCCACTTTGGAAGTCACATCTTCTTTAGTTGTCCTCATCTCTCTTCTTTTTTTGCATCAACATTTTCGTTTTTCCTGATAATTTATTTACATGCAACTTGTTCTTAGACCCAGCTAATTTTGTTGCTGTTTCCATAAGAGCTTTGGTTACTTTTCTGTTAACTTCAGAGATGTCCACTTCTTCCGATGTTAGGCCTTCTAAAGCAGAGAACCTGTTCTTCAGTTCCAACTTGAAGGTATTATGGTGTTTTTTAAGGTTGGTTATGTCAATAGATTTTGTTTGTCTTATGAGCTTGCCACGTTCAAGTTTAGTGTTGAGGTGCATCTTACATCTCACCAATCTATGGTCACTACCAGTGTTGAACTTGTTTAGCACACTGCAGTCTTCTATGACAAATTTTTTGTTACACATAATAAAATCAATTTCACTTGTCGTCCCATTTGGATGTCTCCATGTCCATTTCCTGTGTGGCTTTTTCTTGAAGAAGGAGTTCATGATGAAAAACCCTTCTGCCTCTGCAAACTCAACGAGAGTATTTCCACGCTGGTTTCTGTTGCCGTGACCGAATTTACCTACTGAAGTTTCATTCTGTTGCCGTTGCCCTATTTTTGCATTGAAATCTCCCATAATTATTTTCAAGTGCTGCTTACCTTTATTATTTAGATGACAAATTTCCTCATAAAATTCTTCAATTTCTTCTTCAGGATGACTTGTGGTGGGTGCATAAGTTTGAATAATCTGAGCTTGGTATCTTTTCGAGAGTTGGATAACAAGCCGTGCAGCTCTGTCAGAGGAACTTTCAACTTCTACAACTTTATCCTTCAGTTTCTTGTTTATTATAAATCCAACACCACTAGTTCTGCCAGTATCTGTCCCACGATAGTAGAAGAGATGTCCACTTTTCAGTTCGATGAGATCTTCTCCTTTCCTCCTTACCTCACTTAGCCCCACGATGTCCCACTTGATCCTTTGTAGTTCCTCTTCCAATTCAAGAAGCCTTGAATCAGAAGATAGGGAGCGTCCATTGTACGTTGCCAAGGTCAGCATCAGATGGCAGCCTAGTCCGGTCCTCCGGGGATTCTTAGCACCCTCTGCCTTCATGTCGCACTGGCCGCTGCCTTGACCAGGTACATTCCAGCTGCCGGAGACTGAGGGCCAAGATTTAAGTTGTGGAGTCATTTTGGAGGGGTTTGGCCATAACTCACCACGCTGGCCAAGCGGGTTGGTGAGTGTGGGATAGAATTTCCTCTAATCCCGATGGTATAGTTATACCGCTATTTGCGGTCGTCAGAGCCCCTTTAGTAGGAACAGGATGCACCACGAGAAGGCGGGGTTGACATTTGTCAAGGAGAGGCTGTGATGTTACGCATCACCTGACCTTACATCCCATATATATATATATATATATATATATATATCATATCAAGCAAAGGTCGCATTGATGAAGAAATTAGTCGACGTATAAAAATTGTTTAGAGAGCTTTTGGGAGAAACAGTACAATTTTTAAGAGAAATACGTCATTATGTCTTAAAAAAAAGTGTTTAATCAATGCATCCCTTACATACGGAGCAGAGACTTGGACCTTAATTACAAAAGACATAAAAATATTGCAGACAACTGAAAAAGCATGGAAAGATACATACTTGGTGTAACCGGGAGAGATAAGAAGAGGATCTCATGGATAAGGAAAATGACAAGAGTGGACGATTTCACGATCAGAATAAAATCCTTGAAATAGCGATGGGCTGGACATGTTGCCAGAAGAAAGGACCCCAGATGGGCAACCGAAATTCTAGACTGGATTACAAGGGACAGGGAAAAACCCAGAAGAAGTCCACATGGGAGATGGGTGGATGAAATTCGAAAGCACGCGGGAGTGACATGGAGGAAATTGGCGCAAGATAGATCGTTGTGGAAGAAACTTGTGAAAACACAGGTTTGTCCACGCCGGACATCATATCCGGGTCCCCTCACTCCGGAGTAAGTCGCTCTCCCAACTGAGCTATGCGGACGTGTGTTCTCACTTCTATCTGCCTTTATCTCATGTGCGTCTTGCGGCGCAGACACGTCCCACCTTCCACCCCCACCCCCTGAAAGAGGGCAGAAGGCATGGCCCACGGGTCACCTGGGACCATGTGTCGCTGTAGGCAGTCATCCGCCGAAGAACGTGCGTTTCAGAACTTTCAGACAATTTGGTGTGTGGAACGTATAATCACACCCATTCATTTTTCGAAGCACTGAAGAAGGAATTCTCATTTTTCCTGTTTTGCGGTGTGGAAAGAACATCACACCATTGCGAGAAACTTAACAGCCAGGTCATCCTGGAAGTTCGGGTGCCAATGTGAAAACACAGGTTTGTCCACGCCGGGCATCGAATCCGGGTCCCCTCACTCGGAGTAAGTCGCTCTCCCAACTGATCTACGCGGACATGAGCTCTCATTGCTATCTGACTTTATCTCATGTGCGCCCTGTGGCGCAAGCACGTCACAAACTTTGGGAGACCTTTATCCAGCAGTGGGCTGATAATGGTTGATGATATATATATATATATATATATATATATATATATATAAACGTAAGTCTCCCCTAGTTTCTTCCACAACGATCTGTCGTGTGCCAGTCTCCTCCATGTTACTCCCGCATAATTTCGAATTTCATCCACCCATCTCCCATGTGGTCTTCTGGGTCTTTTCCTGTCCCTCGGAATCAATCCTAAAATGTCGGCTGTGCGTCCATGGTGTGTCCTTCTGGCAATATGTCCAGCCTATTGCCATTTCAGGGAATTTACTCTGATCCTGATGTCTTCCACTCTTGTAATTTTTCTGATCCACGTGTTCTTCTTCATATCTCTCCTGGTTACACCAAGCATGCATCTCTCCAGGGTTCTTTGAGTTGTCTGCAGTCTTTGTATGTCTCTTTTAGTTAAGGTCCACGTCTCTGCACCATACGTAAGCACTGGAAGGATGCATTGATTAAACACTTTTCTTTTGAGACATAATGGCATATTGCTCTGGAAATTCGTACTGTTTCTTCCAAATCTCTCCAGGCAAGTTTTATACGCCAATGCATTTCTTCATCAATGTGACCCTCACTTGATGTCTGATATACTGTATATATGTAATCAAATGATATCATCATCATCATCATTGTCAACCATTATCAATCCACTGCTGGACGAAGGTCTCCCCGAGTTTCTTCCACATCGATCTGTCTTGTGCCAGTCTGTGCATGTTACTCCCGCCAGCTGCCGGAGACGTAGGGCCAAGATTTAAGTTGTGGAGTCATTTTGGAGGGGTTTGACCATAACTCACCACGCTGGCCAAGCGGGTTGATGAGTGTGGGATAGCATTTCCTCTGATCCCGATAGTATAGTTATACCGCTATTGGTGGTCGGCAGATCCCCTTTAGTAGGAACAGGATGCACCACGAGAAGGCGGGGTTGATATTTGTCAAGGAGAGGCTGTGATGTTACGCATCACCTGACCTTACATCCCATCAAATGATCACAAAACGCTGAAAGTCAAATCATCAACTTGCAGAAAGGTACAGTTTTGAAATGGTTTGGACCTTACATTGTTTCTATGATTTGATATATATATCATCATCATCGTCAACCATTATCAATCCACTGCTGGATGAAGATTTCCCCAAGTTTCTTCCACAACTGTCTGTCTTGAGACACTCTCCTCCATCTAACTCCTGCGTGCTTTCGGATTTCATCCATCCGTCGCACGTGTGGTCTTTCTTCTGGGTCTTTTTCTGTCCCTTGGAATCCAGTCTAAAATTTCACTTGTCCATCTGTGGTCCGTTCTTCTGGCAACATGTCCAGTCCATTGCCATTTCAGGGATATATTGTCACTTTGGTATGATTACGAATTTCAATCCACCGTCGCCTACATGGTCTTCTTCTGGGTCTTTTCCTGTTCCTTGGTATCCAATCTATTTTTTTTCAGTTGTCAACGGCAATCAGTTCATCTAGCAATGTATGCAGCCCATTTCCATTTAAAGGTCTTTACTTCGACCATAATGTCATCCACTCTGATCCACGGGTCCTTTTTCCTCCCTTTCTTGGTTACACCTTTCATGCATTTCCCCATGGCTGTTAAAATTGTCCCAGCGCCCGCATATCTTCTTTAAATAAGGTGCATGTCTGTAATCCATAAGTAAGAACTGGAAGTATCATTCACTAAACACTTTTCTTTTAAGACACAATGGCAAATCGCTCATGAAAATTGTACTGGTTCTTCCAAATGCACTCCAGCCATATTATTATGTGCCTATTAATTTCTTCTTCTATGTGTCCCTCGCTTGATATCTGTTGACCAAGGTTGATGTAAACATCATACACACACGCACGCACGCACAGACTTGGTGTGACCTTCATCCAACAGTGGATTGAGATTGTTGATGATGAAGATATATACATATTTATATGATCTGAGATGACATCATGGTCACAAAATGGAGACCCTTCATTGTGAAAGGGCTGGATATATTAATGGAAGAGCTGACCACCGTTGGACGGCCCAAAATACAAGACTGGATAAAGAGGGACAGAGAAAGCCCCGGAAGACCACATGGAAGATGGGGTAGATGTATTTCAAAAGCATACCGGAGTGATACGGAAGATAACTGCTTATGTCAGAGAATGATTACCCCAAGCTTTCTCTGCCTTCTTTGATTTCCTGCGCATAACCCGTCCTGTTATTTCGATACATAGTTGGAAAATATCTTCTTGAAAAGTGGCGGGAAGCATCTGATTAAACATATTTCTTCTGAAATGCGTTCCAACGAAGTTTTGTAGGTCTGTTAATATCTTCCTGATTTTTTTCTTCAGATCCAACCTATTTAACTTGTGTAGATGTCAACTTGTTCTGCATTCAATCCATCCAGCTTGAGGTTTCTGAATTCAATTGATCCAATCTTTTAGATTTTGCTTTGGTACTCATATTTTTTGTAAAGGATTTTTTTCTACGTTAAAGCTCGCCTTCAAACCTACTTTTTAACTCAGCCTGAAAGTTATGATTAGAGGTCTCGTGGAGTTACTTCCAAAAAAAAAAAATCTGCTTTAGCAAAACGAAGGTAGCTTAGATATGCCCTTCATGTATCTTCATTCGCTTTATGTCTCATTTCAATGGCAGAAGAATGCGTCGCATAGCAAAGCCATCTCACGGAATTCTGATAACATGTTGATCCCCAATTTTGTCATTCCGTAAGGCCACCCGTTGCCAAAAGTGTTTTTAATTATCGCTTACGTATTCACTTTCGAAATTCTTAATGTTTCTCCAGGTAGATAAAATGTTATGAAATGTACCGCTTCGGGGAGCAGGAGAAATCGTATGTACGCAACATCGATTTAGATTCTGTAGTTCTGTGGCCATGATTCATCACTTCCTGCGTTTTCCTAAACCAAGAAGATAGTCGGCCACTTGAGTTAAATGCGAAGTCCATTAATTGTTGTGCTATCGTGAGTTGAGGATGGCATATTTCATAACACTGCCAGCCGCGTGCGCATCAGGGGTTTCTCAGCAGTTTTCGTGGCAGGGCAATTTAAGTAGGTTTCAACAGTGTTGCAGTTCTTTGACCCGCAGAGATGTCTGCCCGCCATTCGCGGTAGCAACAGCCGTGATGGATGTCGTGTGTGTGTGTGTTCGCTGATGGGAGAAGACACCAACACGAGTCTTGCTGCCCGCGCATGTCCACAAAATGCTTACGTAACCGTGACCCCGTGAGTGTGCTCTGGGGTCGAGGATCCGTGACACATTGACTGTGTCGGAGTGACACCTTGTCAAGACGACTGAGTGCAGGGTCATGTGCACTACTTTGTTCGGAAGTTGCTGTTGTTGTCTGTAGCGACACTTCGAGTGCCAAACTAAGCAAAATGCAGAAAAGTCTTTCGAGTGTCGAGGAAATAGTTTCCTCACGACTTACTTACTATCCATTCGTTTGCCACAATGCTCAAATTTATCTGCCACTTTTACGTTATGATTTTACGATCCGATTATTACTTTAAACAACTGAAGGCTTGGAAGTTAAATTTTACCCTGCCACCAGAAGATAAAGTGCTGACACTAATTTCACAAACATTCTATGACCGAAATTTCATGCCTTGTAAATCTATTCGGAATACATAAAGTGCAATATTAACATTTATACAACAGGAGAGTTTTAATAGTTTCAAAGTGAAATTTAAAGGGTATGAAAAAAGTAATAAAATAAGAGGACAAACATGTAGAACAGAATATTTCGTGAAATGTTTGTAACATTGATATGAGTTTTTAGAAATGTAAACGGAAGTAACTGTCCATTCTAAATACATAAACTGCAATATAAACACTTAACCAACTGGAGACTTTCAAAGTGAAATTTAAAGAGTGTGAAAAATAAAATAAACGTGAAGAAAAAAGGTATCGGGAAATGCTTCTGACATTCTAATGAACTTTTGCAACAGGAATCACTGGAAACCAAAAGAAACTTCATCTTTCCACCCTAGTTGCCGAGACGTTAGATGCGCTGTCTTCTGGCTAACGGGCCAAGCCGGGAGCGGGCGTTAATCCCGAATGAGTGATGTGTTTGTCCGACGGAGCTGGTTCCTCCTGCTTTTCTGAAACAGGTGTTATGAATTTCCAGTAGTATTAATACCCAAGGGAAATCGCTATACCCTTCGGTTACGATGTTGTTACGGGGTCCGATTGTTTATACCGTGTTACAACTCATTGCGGAAAATACGAAGCAACGGAAAGTTGAGAAAGTTATAGTCCCAAACTGTTTATTAACTTATTCGTTATACGTGCAGGTTGTCCTGGATTGATGTTAGACGAAAAATATTACTTAATGTTGCTATCCTCTCGCTGCCTGTTATATTACTCAATTGTTCGCTTTTTCATATTTACCTTCTGATTCCACGCAACATTTCATATTACTTTTCTATTCTGGTCCTCAAGACACTAACTACTAAGAAAATTCTTCTTCTTCCATCTTTATCTCCGTCCGCTCTTTCTCTGGACATCTGTTCCCTTTCGCGACTCTCTCTCTCTCTCTCTCTCTCTCTCTCTCTCTCTCTCTGACCCACAGTGTCCGTCCTTGCTCGAAGGGCAGAAGCGACGGACGCCTCCGATGCAATAAAATAATCACGCCCGTCCCGAACGCTCTTCTGCGACAATACCTTATGATTGAAGCGTAGGCTAATAAAACAATTTAGGCACTTAAGGTTTTATAAAACGACCCTTCCGTACAAATAACGATTCCCTGGGAAACACATTTCCACAACCTCTAACACAGATGCTGCCCTAGACAGCGTCTTCGAACTTTCCGCAGAAAAATTCCCTGCTTGGAAATGAATTATTACTAAAATCCTTTAAAATCTCCAAAATCCCCGCAACACTTCCCTACCTCCGCAAAAACAGAAAAACATTTAAAAGGGATATCACAGACATGGTCGATGGCATTTCACTTTGCTTATAAAACTGCAAGTTCTGTCTCAGGAAATCCTTTTCAATTTGATCGGTTTTAAAACAAATTTTGCATAAAAAAATTGCCATGAAAATTGTGGTTGAATTCGAGGTATCGATGTAAGGTCAGGTGATGCGTAACATCACAGCCTCTCCTTGACAAATGTCAACCCCGCCTTCTCGTGGTGCATCCTGTTCCCACTAAAGGGGCTCTGACGACCGCCAATAGCGGTATAACTATACCATCGGGATTAGAGGAAATTCTATCCCACACTCACCAACCCGCTTGGCCAGCGTGGTGAGTTATGGGCCAAACCCCTCCAAAATGATTCCACAACTTAAATCTTGGCCCTCAGTCTCCGGCAGCTGGAATGTACCTGGCCAAGGCAGCGGCCAGTGCGACATGAAGGCAGAGGGTGCTAAGAATCCCCGGAGGACCGGACTAGGCTGCCATCTGATGCTGACCTTGGCTACGTACAATGGACGCTCCCTATCTTCTGATTCAAGGCTTCTTGAATTGGAAGAGGAACTACAAAGGATCAAGTGGGACATCGTGGGGCTAAGTGAGGTAAGGAGAAAAGGAGAAGATCTCATCGAACTGAAAAGTGGACATCTGTTCTACTATCGTGGACAGATACTGGCAGAACTAGTGGTGTTGGATTTATAATAAACAAGAAACTGAAGGATAAAGTTGTAGAAGTTGAAAGTTCCTCTGACAGAGTTGCACGACTTGTTATCCAACTCTCGAAAAGATACCAGGCTCAGATTATTCAAACTTATGCACCCACCACAAGTCATCCTGAAGAAGAAATTGAAGAATTTTATGAGGAAATTTGTCATCTAAATAATAAAGGTAAGCAGCATTTGAAAATAATTATGGGAGATTTCAATGCAAAAATAGGGCAACGGCAACAGAATGAAACTTCAGTAGGTAAATTCGGTCACGGCAACAGAAACCAGCGTGGAAATACTCTCGTAGAGTTTGCAGAGGCAGAAGGGTTTTACATCTTGAACTCCTTCTTCAAGAAAAAGCCACACAGGAAATGGACTTGGAGACATCCAAATGGGACGACAAGTGAAATTGATTTTATTATGTGTAACAAAAAATTCGTCATAGAAGACTGCAGTGTGCTAAACAAGTTCAACACAGGTAGTGACCATAGATTGGTGAGATGTAAGATGCACCTCAACACTAAACTTGAACGTGGCAAGCTCATAAGACAAACAAAATCTATTGACATAACCAACCTTAAAAAACACCATAATACCTTCAAGTTGGAACTGAAGAACAGGTTCTCTGCTTTAGAAGGCCTAACATCAGAAGAAGTGGACATCTCTGAAGTTAACAGAAAAGTAACCAAAGCTCTTATGGAAACAGCAACAAAATTAGCTGGGTCTAAGAACAAGTTGCATGTAAATAAATTATCAGGAAAAACGAAAATGTTGATGCAAAAAAGAAGAGAGATGAGGACAACTAAAGAAGATGTGACTTCCAAAGTGGAATATATAGAGCTATGCAAGACAGTAAGAAAAAGTATCACTGAAGACGTAAGAAAATTCAACTGTGAACTAGTGAGGAAAGCAATTGAAAACAACCAAAGCCTAAAGATAGCAAAGGGACATCTCAGTAAGGGAAGAAAACAGATTATGGCACTGAGAAAAGAAGATGGTTCTGTAACAAGAAATAGAGGCGAAATTTTGACAAGAGTGAAAGATTTCTACTCCAAATTATATGAAAGGGATGATACATGCACTCCAGACATCATGAAAGATACCAGTACCAGAGTTCCTCCAGTCCTTCCAGCAGAAGTTGCACATGCAATCAAGAACATGAAGCGGGGAAAAAGCTCCAGGAGAAGATGGAATTACTGTAGACATCATACAAGAAGCAAGTGGAGAAATCAAAACAGTACTCGCCCAAATTTTCACTCGATGCCTTAATGAAGGAAAGATTCCTGAGGATTGGAACACCGCTACAATGATCCTGCTACATAAGAAAGGTGACATTGAGGATCTCGGAAACTACAGACCTATCAGCCTCCTATCAGTAGTTTATAAAATCTTCACTAAAGTTCTTTCACACCGCTTGAAGGTAACACTGGACATGGCTCAACCGAGAGAACAAGCTGGATTCAGGAGTGGCTACAGCACAATAGATCATATCCACGTGCTGAGAGAACTAATTGAAAGAGCGAGGGAATATGAACTTCCATTGTGCATGGCTTTTATCGATTATGAAAAAGCCTTTGATTCGGTGAAACCATCAGCAGTTACAATGGCTCTGAAAACCTGCGGTATTGAAGATGCATACATTAATATTATTAATAACATATATGAAAATGCAAGTGCAAAGATTAGGCTGTTTGAAAATACAACACACGTAAAAATTGGAAAGGGAGTGAGACAAGGTGACACCATATCTCCGAAGCTCTTTAATGCCACATTGGAGGGTGTTTTTCAGTTGCTGAGCTGGGAAAACAAGGGGATAAAGATTAATGGAGATTATCTAACCCACCTTCGTTTTGCTGATGACGTAGTCATTTTTGGCAACAACCCCATCAGAGCTGCAGAGTATGATCCAGGAACTTGCTGATAAGAGTAAAGAAGTGGGATTAAAAATGAACTTACAGAAGACAAAAGTGATGTTCAACGCTTTTACAAGAAATGAAGATTTATCGATTGATGGAGAAAAGCTGGAGATAACAGACACGTACGTTTATCTTGGACAGCAGATATCAAGTGAGGGTCACATTGATGAAGAAATTAATCGGCGTACAAAACTTGGATGGAGAGCTTTTGGAAGAAACAGCATAATTTTCAAGAGCAATATGCCATTATGTCTTAAAAGAAAAGTGTTTGATCAATGCATCCTTCCAGTGCTTACGTATGGTGCAGAGACGTGGACCTTAACTAAAAGAGACATACAAAGGCTGCAGACAACTCAAAGCAGCATGGAGAGGTGCATACTTGGTGTAACCAGGAGAGATAAGAAGAGGAACTCGTGGATCCGAAAAATGACAAGAGTGGAAGACATCATGATCAGAGTTAAATCCCTGAAATGGCAATGGGCTGGACATACTGCCAGAAGGACAGATCATCGATGGACAGCCGAAATTTTAGATTGGATTCCAAGGGACAGGAAAAGACCCAGAAGAAGACCACATGGGAGATGGGTGGATGAAATTCGAAAGTATGCAGGGATGACATGGAGGAGACTGGCACAAGACAGACCGTTGTGGAGGAAACTTGGGGAGACCTTCGTCCAGCAGTGGATTGATAATGGTTGACAATGATGATGATGATGATGATTACAAAATATCCTATTAAATAATCGGTTCTTTTAAGATATGTTTAGTAAAAATACGAAAGTAATGGGACATTAATCATCTAAACGGTAACCAGGTATTCCCATTCTTCAGTTCACATATTCACATTTGAATAACGTGCAGTGCGTAAAAAGTAGTAGGGATGATGAGCAAGGATGGGTGTTTCAAGAATATTACTTCCCTGTTTAATGCACACAAGCACAATCCGGGGAAGACTGATTTATTATATTTATGGGTATTTTGAAGGGCCTTAAGTCATCCTTACATCAGCTGAAGGTGCGTTGAGTTCTATACAAAATATTTGCGAAAGGAAAAGAGAACGCATGACGAATGGAACGCATCCCATCCTCAGCGAAAATGCAGCGGCGCAGACGTACAGTACGCATAAGTACATCTTTACTGGAGAAGTACACCTGAAGTATTATTAGACTCGGATGTAACGCTCTTACATCTGTTCCCTAATACATCATCAGTTGCTTGGAGGTTTGTAGTTTTTTCTGGTGCAACGATAGCATACTCGAACGAAAATCGGGAGATGCGGGTTCGATTCCCGTTCCAGGATGACGTAATTTTCAAGTTTTCTCACGTACATTTCCTTAGTTCAGAATTATTTTTTTTCGCTAGTGTGGTGTGAATAATGCTTTCAGCGTATAAGATGAAATATCAGATCTACCTTTAAGTGGCAGAAATGCTGGCGATATCAGAATATTCTAAATACATTTTTTCTTACGAAATTAATTTTTAAGTATGCTACTGTGGTTGCGGCCTGGGGCCTCAGCTGCCAAAGCCTAACTTCACTTGACACTCCCCTTTAATTCGGCCCATCACTGCACGCGATATTTCTCGGTCAGCGAAGGTACGAACTAATAATTTTCAACGTAACGCTTTCGTCTTATACTATCGAGGACGAGAGTCTTGATTTGTGAAGCGACACTGCATATCTAACAGTTTAAAGGACGGAGCTCCACTTATTATGGCTTTACTACCGTGAAATAATAGGCAGCTGTCAAGTGAAGTAGCAGTTTCACGCGTCATGTCAGAAACGGTCGTAGACTGATCCGCGAACTCAATTGAATCACATGACCGATCAACTCTTGCAATTTCTGAACGGATTTTATCGTTCACTCTCTCAACAGAATGTTTCTTGGCTGATCGGTTGGGAACGACCCAAATCTCTCTCTCTTTTTGCGATGAATAAGCCTTTGAGACGCCAACTCAAAATTTCTAGCCGTCTTCGTTGAACTTGGCCCGTCTCGTACGAGTGGACGGACCGATTTTTCACAGCCCCGCGCTAAATCGTTAAGTTTTTACATAACTCGCACCTATTGCCATTAGTTTTCAAAGCGGCTAGAAAATAACAAAAGGGGGAAATTTGTATCACTCTTCCTGTTTAACTAATTGTAGCCTTCATCTGTTAGTCTTCGAATAATTGTGCTTGTCGAATGTTCTCCTTCCTCTAAAGAGAAAGAAGAATGCCTACCAAAAAAACAAAAATCTTTTTGTTGAACTGAATCGCAAAAAATTGGGCGATGAGAAAAATAAAGACTCTTAGTAATGTGAGGATCGTGCTGAGTTCCGTGTATTTTAACAAAATCTCATATTTCACTTCATGTTTCTGTGATTTGGACGATGTCCAGAAAAACATGGCATTCACAGCCTCCCTTCCCAGTCCCTCCCCTTGTGCTTCTTTAAGCTCGGGGCGACAGCTCGGTGATTATGCTTGAACTCATCTATCTCTATACATCCACATCACGTCCTCCGTTCCGTGAGATATGCTGGATGGATGTCATCGACGAAACGAGCTAGAATTATCTGGAAAATCCAGGAATATTTATGAAAATACTGTCATGTTGTTTAAAAGGTACATGGTATGCATGATGCACGTTATGTAATTTATTTACTTTAATTACACAGCGTAGCCTACTCGTAGCAGCAATATAATATCACTTCTCAGGTATGTGAGCGCCCATCTGGCGTGCAAAACTAAGGTACTAAAAGCATGCACGCCGCTTTATCAGTATCAAAAGATGCGACTCTATATTAGAACACAAATTTGTTAATCAACAATTTTTGTGAATATAAATTGGTTACATTTCGAGGCTGTTTGGTGTGAGGCTTTGGTTTCAGCCTATTCGTCCGACCTCATCCATGGGCCGTGCCCTAAATGATGCGCACTTCTCCTACGGTGCTTATTCTCTCCCTTCCCTAGAACCAGTGGCCCCAAATTAGGGACGGGGCAGACTGTTTATAGCCTTAAGGGTTGCTTGTGGTGATTGTTAAACTCAAAAACAACAACACAAAAAAGATAACACCGAATTTTCGGGCGTAATGAGTACGTCTTTTGAATCCGTTCTGACGCGAATTTAATTTATCAAAGCTATTGAAAGTCGATGGAACCGGTATGGGAAACAATAGTATCTGACCGAAGAAAGAAGTTTTTCAGTCGAGTTTTTAATCCCGCAGATATTGCTGTAAACGGAATCGTGAACTTACGCCCTCTGGTTGCAGACTTGTGCGTTATGAACAATTTGAAATTATATGGGAAACATTTCGCATAGGAAACGATCTCCAACAAAGAATTTTTTTTTTCAAATCGTACTCTTAGAAGCAGAGATATGGACAAATATAAGATATGCATCTACTCACCTGGCGGAAAAACCAAGCATTATTTTAGGAAGAAAGTATTCTAAAAAGGTTTTTCTATGTGAGCGGTATCGGTCCAGGGGTAAAAAAAAAAAAAAATTGTCGAGTTTTTATTAGCTCCGATTTTGCTGCAAATACATCAGAAGCAGAAATTAACACTTATGCGCCCTGGCGGCCAAACCATTCTATACCAGATATTAGAAATTACATGAAAAACATTTTGCATCAGGAGCTGTATGCTGTACAGAAAGAATTTTTCAAATCGGAGTTTTAGAAGCAGAAATATTGGAGGAAACGCAATTTACCTTTGCGTCCCCTAGCAGAAAGTCTGTGATTTACTTGAAAATTTTGAATTTATATGAAAAAGATTTCGCACCAGAAACGTTATCCAAGAAAGAAGGAATTTTTCAAATCGGACTCTTAGCAGTAGAGATATTGACAAAGATAACTACGCCTCCTGGTTTGGAAACCATGCATTATTTTAAGAAGAAAATATTCCTAAAAGATTTTACGAAGTGAATAGTATATGCCCACAAACGATTTTTTTCAATCGAGTTTTTAGAAGCTCAGATTTTGCTCCAAATACACCGGAAGCCGAATTAAGACTTATGCTCCTCGTGACCAAACCATTTTTTACCAAAAATCAGAAGTTATATGCAAAGGATTTCCCATCAGGAGCTGTATCCGATGCAGAAAGAATTTTTCAAATCAGAGTTTTAGAAGCAGATATATTGGGGGAAGCGCAATGTACCTTTACGCCCCCTAGCGGAAAGTCTAAGAATTACTTGAAATTTTTGAAATTATATGAAAAACATTTCGCACCAGAAACTCTATCCAATAAAGAAGGAATTTTTCAAATCGGACCACTAGAAGCAGAGATAGTGACAAAAATAGGATATACATCTACACCCCTGGCGGAGAAACCATGCATCATTTGAAGAAGAAAGTATTCTGAAATGGTTTATCGACGTGAGAGGCATCGGTCCACGGATGAAGTTTTTCAATCGAGATTTGAAAAACTCAGATTTTGTGGCAATTATATCAGAAGCGGGAATTAACACTTACGCTCCCTAGTGGCCAAACCATTCTCTACCAAAATTTTGAAATTATATGCAAAATATTTCTCATCAGGATTTGTATCCATTTTTTTAAATCAGAGTTTTAGAAGTAGAGATATCGGGGGAAATGCAATTTATTTTTAAGATTCATTGCAGAAAATCTATGCGTAACTTGATGAAGTGACTATACCTAAAATGCTCTTAGACATAACTGGAATCGAAAGGTAAAATATTTTTTTCAATCGGATGTTTAGAAGCGAATATACGGAATAAAATGTATTTTGAATTAGATATCATCTTCATTTACGCCCTCTAACGGCGAAATTGTAAATCGTAAAAAAAAAACAAAAAAAAATGAAGGATCATCATTTGCATATTTCAAGCTTCCCAATAGAGCAAGGATTTTTCAAATCAAACTAATAGTTGCAGAGATGTGGTGTCTTCAGACGGACACACCGATAACATAAACACGATCTTTTTTTTAAAAAAGACGTGCTAAAAAGTAGTTTTTGAAATTGGACACTTCCTTAAGCGAACATGTGATCAGATTCTTAAAGGAGTAACTCTTCGTATAACGTAGTCTGTGCATCAGTTTTGCCTATATTAGACTTTTGCAAATGACTGTATTTCACATTATGAAATACAGTTATCTGCAAAAGTTTAACACCACCTGTTGGTATTAGGAGATTTCTGCCGGTTGCGTCAGCTACTGTCTGTATTACTCAACTTCCTGTCGGCGTTGCATCATCCGGCAGCTGTTGATAGAGTTGGGGGAAGCGCGTGAGCATTCGTTTGCTTCTGGTTTTCATGCTGAGAGGTTTTGTACGTACGTAATACTGTTTGTTGGTACCTAACTAATACTGTTTGTTGGTTGCTTTTATATAAAAACAGAGTAAGTATTAGGTGTACAAATAAGTTTTAAAGCGTTTTTTGTGTGCCGTATACCACTAATATACATATCCGACATTCCCCCGCGTTGTTGTCGTATAAACTTAACTGGGCCAGAATATAAAATGTAACACAGAAGTTTGCCCAACAATCAAATGCACTTGCACGTCGGTAGGTGAAAGATGGCAAACGATACTGCATTTATTCGACACTGCATTCGTTACGAAGTTCACAAAGGAAAAAGTGCTGCAAAAGCATGTGCATCGATCTGTTCTGTTCTGGGGGAGAATACTGTATCGAAAAGCACATGTGAGTTCTGGCTTCGACGGTTTAAAGCAGGTAATTTTGATGTTAGCGATCGAGAACGTAGCGGCGCTTCTCAGAGGGTTGCACATGAGGAACTGCAAACATTGCTGGATGAAGATCCGTGTCAAACGCAAAAATAACTAGCTGAACAGCTGGGGGTAACTCAACAAACCATTTCCAATCATTTACGCGCAATAAGAAATATTCAGAAAGAAGGGAGATGGATGCCACAAGACCTGATCCAGAGCAACAAGGATGAGCGTGGCACGGAGTGTTTGAATCTGTTGAATAAACAACAGAGAAAGTTTTTCCTGTGAAAAATCGTTACGGGCGGTGAAAAGTGGATATGATACGACAATCCCAAACGCAAAAACACTGAGGAGATTCCGGTGAAGCAACGACTTCGACACCGAAATGCAATATGCACTCCTAGAAAGTTCTGCCGTGCATCTGTTGGGATGTTAAGGATGTGCTCTATTATGAACTATTAGAACACGGCCAAACTGTTACTGCTGATCGCTACGAGCAACAATTGCTGCAATTGAACCAGGAAATATGTCTGAAACATAAATTCACAGGCAAAGGATGGCGTTTCGTGAATTTACTGCATGACAGCGCTAGGCCGCATGCCGCGAACTCAGTCAATGGCGTATAGTCCCGACATAGCCCCTTCAGACTATGATTTGTTCCGATCGATGCAACATGGTTTGTCTGCTGTACGGTTCCAGACATGTGACGAAGTGCAAAAATGGGTTGACGACTTCATCGCGTCACACGACAAAGTATTCTTCATGGCTGGAATCCGTCAGCTGCCCGACCGATGGCGGAAGGGGATAGATAAGGACAGCGCATATTTTGATTCGTAAAGGTATTGTTGTTTTCTTATGAATTACTTGTTGCGTTGTCTTAAAGCGCTTTAAAATTTATTTGTACATCTAATATATGAAACTGAAGCACACAGAAAACTATTGCAGTGCCTTTTCCAAATGCTGAATAAAATAATGAGCATATTATACGGAAATAGAATTACCGTGTGTATTTGTAAATGTTTCGCCACAGCATCTCTTCTGTTACTCGAGATAGTGTAATTAGTATTATGCAGTATTCCACCGTACACAATAACCTATTCGGTGAGATGTGAACCCCTCATATGCATGAAAGGAATTTTCCGAATCTGCAAAGAGAGAAGAATATATAACAATATGCTAATACACCTAACCTTCATAACCTTTCTCAATACGCCGTAGGGAACAGGAGCTAAGCAGTCATTTGTCCTCTGTCGTAGAAAGCACCTCTGAGTATTTGCTTACCTTGAACGAGATTTTTCCAAGCTTTATCCCGAAAGTATCTTCCCATTGTAACTTTCGCTATCTGATACTCATTCGTTCTGTGCTAGTTCGTTTTTCTTCCGCACTTTGGCGAAGTGCTTTTTGGCGTTCAGATACATTCACGGACAATGAAAGCATCGGATTGAACTGAAATTTTATGGACTTAATGATACAGATGAATGATACACATGATGGCAAAAACAGAGCTGCAGGACAATTACAGAGGAGTCTGTGGCACGCAGTCCGGTCATCTTCAGTAGCGCGTCGCACCGCCTCGTGCGGCGATACAGGCTGCAATACGGTCCGGCATGGAAGCGAACAGACGCCTGATGTCCTGCGGCAGACTGGCCCACACGTGTTGGACTGTGTGCTCCAAATCCCGGATAATGCGGCACAGCGGCAGCTAGCGTTTCAAATGGTCCCACACATGCTTGATAGGGGACATGTCCGGGGAGCGGGCTGGCCATGGAAGTATATGGACATGACGTAGGCAGTCCTAAGCAACCCCGAGCCGTATGCGGACGGGCATTATCCTGCTGGTATAGCACACCTTGAATCCCGGCCAGGAATGGGAGCACATGGGGCCGTACGATGTCATCCACATACCGCTGGCCCGTCAATGATCCACGCACCACTATTAGAGCTGATCGGTTATCGTAGGCTGCGGCTCCCCAGACCATAATGCTTGCAGTGGGGGAGGTGTGGCGCTCGATAGCAAGGTTGGGATTGTGCCGTTGACTAGAGGTCTGCACAGGCCAGGTTGGGCCTTTGCTCATTTCTAAATTAGGAAAATGGGCGTGGCCTTCAATATTTAATGTAAAACAGAGACGGCCCGAGCAGTGTTCTTTTTTTTTTTTATGAGCAAGACAACCGCTGTACTGTGCCTTTCGCGATTGGAAAATTCGCAACATACAGCAGCAGGATAAGATTGAATAATTTCCGCTGTTGGAAAAAATAGAAGTTTTACGACATCCTGCCTTCCTACAAAACAATTGGAGTGGGTCAGCTCTCTTCGTTTTTCAATGTGAATGTGGTCCCTTCTCTCTCTCTCTCCCTCTCTCTCTCTCTCTCTAACTTCCACCCTCCTCTCATGCTTCAGGGCAGGCTATTAACTGCAGCATTTATAAACCGAGCCACCCGTTCGCAGACGATATTTTTTATTGTTCTGGTCGGCGACACTTTGTTCTCTAGATGTGTGAAAAGCTTTTAAGTTGTCTTAAATGGCACAGGAGAAATGGGCTGGGAAAAATTTACTTCTATGTATAAATCTGTGCAGTATTTCCACCATTTGTACTCTCAGGCAGCCGTTTTCAAAACTTCTGTGACACTGGTTAGCTGGGAAGTCTGTCGTTGTTTTCCCTTAGCATATGCTCAGTTCAGTGTTGCTGATAAATACTCTTCCATACTTATTATGGAGTGTAAGAAAGCGAAAGATTTTCTCGAAAAAATCGCTTCCGGAGAATATCTGCTTGTAGACAATGTAAAGGGGAAAAGCGATATTTGGAAACATTCTAAATTACTGTCCCGTTCTGAAACTAGTCGGCCGGAAAACGTTGTGCTGAGCACTAAACGAAAAAACTTTTTGAGTTACGATAGCACAAAATCTGGAACATCGCATCTTAAGTGGCACAAATACCCCCCCCCCCCCCCGAGATACATATTGGGTTTCAGCGATATGATAATTTTTAAACCCAGAAGGATTAAAATGCATGGACATTGTCGTTAACATGCAATATTTTTGAGTATACAAGGCCCCCGCCCCTCCTCAGACGCCACGTGACTTATACAGAGTCACAGAAATATTCTGAATTAACGTTTATTGTAATAGAACACGTGTAGCAATTAAGAAAACGAAAACTCTTCAGGAGTCGAATGACCGAGTGCACCAGGTGTCAAATTCGTGTTTCGGTAATTGTTGAAATTTTACGGGCCGAGCTTTCCAAATTAAGGCCCGTGCAGACCTCTACCGTTGACCCGGGGACCTCCACACCCGGACACGATGATCATCTGTTCCCAAAACGAAGCGGCACTCATCGCTAAACACCACACGTGGACAGTCTATGGCGTTCGAAATCGCTCTGGCTTGGCACCACTGCAAACAGAGCTGGCGGTGTTCCTGTGTTGGTGATTAGCGATGAGCACCGCTTCGTTTTAGGGACAGATGATCATCGTGTCCGGGTGTGGAGGTCCCGGGTCAACGGCACAATCCCAAATTCGCTCCGTTTCCAGTGGTGCCAGGCCATCGCTCTGGCCTGGCACCACTGCAAACGGAGCCGGCGGACCACACGTAAGGGGCACTGGGATAGCAGATTCGCTTCCGCGAGGCGTCGGGAAATGGTTCGTGGGGACACAGGAGCCGCTACATCTGCCTCTATAGTGGACCAGGTCCCCGTGTGATCCGCTCGTGCCTGGCTAACGATCCATCTATCCTCTCTACCGGTGGTCCTCCTGATCCGTCCGGAGCCGCTCCGCCGTGTGGCAGTGCCGTCACGTGTCCACTGCTCCCAACACAGTCTGACGGTATGGTCAGAACGATCCACGTGGCGGGCTAGCTATACGGCGCGCCGACAGCGCTGCGGTTTTCAGCCCGACTATCAGGCCTATCTCAAAGTCCGTAAGTTGCGTAAATCGACGTCTGTGGCGTCTACCCGGCATTCTTGTCACTCTGATACTCTTGCTTGCGTCGGCCGGTGCTTTTCGCTTTCATGGGGCATCGACTACTCGCCGGTTTATAAAGCTGCCGGTTCGTGCTTGCAGAGCCACCACAGGGTGTGCGGTCATACGCAATCGCACCAAACGTGGATCATTTGCATACCAGCACGCACTCTAGCTATTTGCAAAGTCTCGCGGTTGTAGCATGTTTTTTTTCTAGGTGCGCAAATTTCATTGTCCGTGAGTGTAACTTTTACGGCTCTTGTGTATCTACCTAGTTTTCACATTTTAGTAAAATTATGTGAAAAACCCGAGATGAGTTTTTGGAAGATCAGAATACTTCCCCATAACGGAGGTGTAAGAAAGAATAAACTGCGTATTCTTTGAGTGGAGGTGGGGAACTTTTGATCTCTAAGGGGTGTAATTTTAAGTCTCGCCCTTCCAGGTAAAAAAGCCTGCGCCGGCCCTGCCTGTCTGGAAATATGAAAGAGAAGTGCGAGGACCAAGTTGTTCCGCAAGGAAGATCAGAATGAGAAAAAGAGAAGAACATTTTTCTGCTGAAACTCGAGTGTCCAAAAACTCTCCCCGCCAAGCAGAAAGCACTGAAGAAGACAGATAGTTTTTTTTTTTAATTTCCTTTGCACAAGTATACTTGAAATCTTATTTCTTTTAAGTTAAGTTTTTTTTTTTTTTTACTTTTTAGAAATGTGTTATTTTGTTGCAAGTATCCCTAATTTAAATAGCACGTTTTATTTCATTCAAGCTTTTGAAAGATTTTTACACAGTCGAAAGTATTTAATGTTTTGGTACTTAGGCAGAATGTCCCAATGATTTGATTGTATCCGATCGATGAACCAGTTAGAGCTCTCCTCTTTTAGCTGTTGACCTATCCAAAATGTTCAAACCAGATCAGATCAGATCATATGTGAGGATTTTAGGAAGGGAGTGTCTGACCCCAGGTCTTAAACAACCCTTAAAAGTAGGAAACTATGAGGTTTGGGCTACAGTGTCCGATAGGAAAGTGACACGGAAGCGAGGTAGAAAGGGGGAGGAAGACGCTCTTATTTATTACCGGGGACCTAGTACCCGAGGCTTAACGTGCCCATCCGCACCACGGCGGATATTTAGTGGTTCGAGAGTTCATACCTGCCTGGGATCGAACCCGAAGTCCTCTCCGTGGCAGTAACGAACGTTGAGCACTAGGCCACCCGCGGTCCAAATGTTCAAACCAGATCATATGTAGAGGATTTTAGGAAGGGAGTATCTGACCCCAGGTCTTAAACAACCCTTAGAAATAAGAAGCTAGGAGATTTGGGCTAGAGTGCCCGATAGGAAAGTGACACGGAAGCGAGGTAGAAAGGGGGAGGAAGACGCTCTTATTTATTACCGGGGGAGAGTACCCGGGGCCCGACGGCTGACGTGCCACCATGCGACGCACGGCGGATATTTAGTGGTTCGAGCGTTCGTACCTGCTGGGATCGAACCCAAGGTCATCTCCGTCGCAGTCACGAACGTTGACCACTAGGCCACCCGCGGCAAATGTTCAAACCAATTTAGTCAATATTATTTAAATTTATTTTTCAAAGTATATACTAGTTACTATGAAATGTTCTCAACTAACCGGATTATTTTTTATTTTGAATTAAAGGAAATTAGAAGAAAATAAAAGGCTAATTTTATCTTACAATTCAAAACAAACAATAAAATAGTTCAGAGTAACCGCTGTTTACTAAATTTTAAATGAAATCGACTGGGTTTAGCTGAAAGTGTGACGTCGAAAAACAACTATGATAAAATTCTACTTAAGGGCCACGAGACAGCTGGGGCGATTAGACAAAATCAATCGCTCTTGACCACTCGGTTACCGGAACTGATTTTTTTCCTATTTACCTGTAAGCATTTAAGGATTTAAGAGTAGCAAAAAAGGTAACCAATGATGACCGAATTATGCAATGCAGAGTATCAGCTCTATTTTGGGAGAAGGTATATTTTCCTTTAAAAAGTTCTGGTTATTTCTCGTCGTTTTTCTAGTTTGCCTAACGCAAGTATTTAATGTTACCTATAAGTCAATAAATATGCTGTGTTTATTCTGTGAGCGGTTTGAGAGATTAAGCATTAACATCCTCTTTCCTGCGAAATATTTGGAAGCCCTGATATGGACAGCTGCTAATAAAAAACGGAAGGGTAAAACGATTTGATTTTTTTGATGAGACGCTGGCTTTCACATTTTTACCCTGTTTAGTGAAAGAGAACAAAACAAAAGAGTGTAATAACCGAAGACATTAAAAGATATTAAAGACATCAGGTCCTTACAACGACGAACACGCGTCAAGACACTGATCTGACAACGGATTGCTCTTACTCTGCCACCCGTTCTTCAGCCTCCTCCCCCCACCTTTTACATTACTCTCTTATATATTTTTTTTATTTTTATTTTTTCCACGGAGTTTTTCTTTCTTGCGCCTAAGCCTCATTCGCACGGTAATGAGGCGTCGCTAGGGCGCTAATTGGCCCTTGAAGCCACTGACGCTCTGTACTGTGCTGACCCCTAGCGGGTATTTTTCGTGGGGAAACGGGGCGAGATAAAAATAGGCTGACAAGACCCCGCTTGAAGAATTGCACGCGTACTTGATTTATTGTACATACTTCGTTATCTGGGAGTAAAAACTTTAATTTATTATATGCTGAGACTAGTTCAGTGGAATTTGCCCCATCTTTAGACGGAGGACCCAAATGGCGATGATTTATTGAAATATGTATATCTCGTATATTCTTCATCTTAACAGCATTTCTCAAACCAAAACATGCCGGCATTGTTTGGCAACGGTTATTTACGCTCTTGTATCTTGCGTATCAGCGGTAACGCCATTTAGAAATGCAAACATTTTTGAAAAACATGATACATTGGAAAAATGACTCAGCTGTTTTGAATATTTTTGACGTTCTTTCTGTCCGCTAACAGGTCGGAATTCCACAAACCTCTTTAATACCGGTGCTAAAGGAATGAATTTAATAAACACATCATCGAACCGACATCATACCGTTAGGAAAGGGAACGAAATCAATTGTAGCGCACGTTTTTTTTTTTTTATATTAAATTAAAACACCTGCTTATTTTTTTTTCTTTTTTTACTTTTTACATTGAATTTCGATACTTTCAAGGTAACTTTTCACTAGGGTCCTCATCACCTGCGTTAACAATCTTTTCGTCAAAAATATTTATTCCTTCTACTCTCTCGAAGTGCTGTTCAGCTTCTGCCGTTCACGAACTACTACTGATACTTGCGAACTCGTTCAAATGTCTCATAACATATCTCTAAGGCATTAGCTGACTGGTAGTTAGTCCCAGTCGAAGTTTTTGTACCTTACTCCAAAAAAACAAACCCAGCGTGATGGAAACCTTTATTGAAAATTACTTTCTGATTTTCGTGTACATGCTGTGCTTAGAAAACGAGTGGCTTTTAGAGCACAATTTTTCTTGATTCATTCTATAAATTCCATCAAACCTTGCGTTTGGTATTTACATTTTAAAGGAGCTGCGTTTATTATTCTAAATTAGATGACCAGGATTTATATTACAAATGATTAGCACGGATAACAAAATGAATGCGATGAACGACATTAAAACTTGAATTGATATTTTTACTGCTGTAAAATTCAAAGCAAAGCTTTGAAGCGTTATCTTTTGAAGGCAGGTTTTGGGGGCGGAACTATTCGGTTGAATAGACAAAGTCATTGCTCTTTCCACGTTTTCTTTAATTAACACACAGCAAACGAAAAATTGTTATCCGGACACCGCTGGAATCGTACCCCAGATCTCTCGATAACTAGTCGAGTACCTTCTCCTTATGCTACGCTGGCCAACAATTCACGGAGCTAAACACACATATCACCGTGAATTGTTGGCCAAGAAGGTAAGACGAACGCACTCGGCTAGTCATTGTTGGTAAGACGAACGCACTCGGCTAGTCATCGAGAGATCTGGGGTACGATTCCAGCGGTGTCCGGATAACAATTTTTCGGTTGCTGTGTGTTAATTAAAGAAAATGTAAAAAGAGCGATGACTTTGTCTATTCACATTGTCTCCACGTATTTGGAAGATTTTCACTATTCGGTTGGAAAGAAAGTAATGTCTGATTACGAGGTACCCGAAGTCGAAGCTCAGGCGAAGCTCTGAGATGGCGCAGCACACAAGTATGACATCAACAGGAAGGTGGCTTAAGTCATTGGCAGTTAGCCGTCAGAAGACGAAGAGTGTAACCGCCAGCCAACATGGAAGTGGAGAAGGAGCACATCCGCCATTGCATGCTGTATGAGTTTCGTTGCGGTAGCACCCCGAAAGTGCTGTAAGGAACATTACCAGTGTTTATCCCCAATGACATATCACATCGTCAGTGCTGTCGTTGGTTCGAACGGTTTCGAGAGGGAAATTTTGACCTGTCAGACCGTCCCAAAGCCGGAAGAACGTGAACAGTGGATATGGACATGCTGAAGATCTTAGTGGAGATCGATCCACGTATGACCACGTGGGAGTTTGCCGAACAGCTAGGGACGACCCACACGAGCATTATTACGCACTTGAGTTAACTTGGGAAGGTGCAGAAGAAGACACTTTCAGTACCTCATTAACTCACCGTTGAGCAGAAAACAAGTCGCACGAGTGCATGCATTTTCCTGCTTGCACGTGACCACGTTGAACCGTTTTTGTACCGCATTGTGACAGGTGACCAGAAATGGGTCCTGTGTGACAATGTCGGCTCCCAGCTCCCAGAAACAGTTGTTGGAACAGACGCCCATGCCGACCCCCGACCCCTCCCCAAAAAAACTAGCTTACACCCCACAAGAGCATCTAGTTGTAAGAACAAATACTACACATGTCTTACCAGAACCGAAACTGATATCTAGCAGTAGTTTGGGGAGCCAGGAATATTCGCCCTAAACTGATCTTTGCCGCCCCGGTGGCGCAGTGGTCTAAGGCGATGGCCTCGGATCATTCGTCCGAAAGGGGTCCGGGTTCGAATCCCAGTGAGGCATGGATGTTGTGTTTGTCTTACGGCACTGGCTCTCTCCCTTCCCTGGAACCAGTGACCCTAAATTAGGGACGGGCGACTGCTTATAGCCCATTGAGTTGCTCACGGTGGTCGTTAAACTTCAAATCAAATAAATAAATAAATAAATAAACTGATCTTTAACTATATGATGATATAATGCGTATGGTAGGCAACAAAGATCTTGCACTTTTAAGGAACCTTTTTCTAATAACATTATAAATAACACATACTGAGCATAAATATGTTTGCTCCAATTTTATGTGTGCTTCAGGTTTTCCTGCACCATTTATGTATTCAGTACAAAGTATAGGATTAAAAGATCGATATGTTACTTGTGTCATTCGCTAGATAACACTTATTTAAATGGTGAACAAGAGCGAAGAAAAAGTCGAATCGTTTTACATGACGTCTCCAACGGACAGCTGTCATTTAGCTGAAGAGAATTTAGTTGAAATCGAATAAAAGTTATCTGTGAAACAAAGCTGATTATATGTTTTCATTCTTTGTAAATCAAAGCCTATTGAATTTTATTCCTCTTGATCTGCTGCGTAATCTATCGGTTAGTCATTGATTTTTCATCTGCGGGCAGTCACCGATTCATCATTGATTAAAGAGCATTAGCGAAAGAGTACCAGTGGGAATTCTGTGCTGCCTAAGCGGAAGTCTAACCTTTATCTTTTGGTTGATCTATGGTAACTAAACTGCCTAATAGTGTTCTATTGGTGATTGAACCGCGAAGAATAGTTGAACTATAATTTGCCTGCAGTTGAACTTGGATCCTTTAGTTAGTGGTAGTGGAAAACCTCTAGTCTGACACCCAATAATATCGCCTGTCGTCAGTGGTTTGAAGGATGGTTACTGTTTATCATGTATTAGGCGAGACTGCTCCGTGATCGGTAACTCTCGCCTTTCTTGAGTTAGAATGTCAGTGTTCCCAGCATATGAAGTTTACTGTCTTCCGATGTGTACCGTGATGGTTGTGATAAAAGTAGAGCGGTACCCGAAAATCTCGATTGATCATCAGACCAATAAGAGCATCCCAAAGGCGGTAATGGGCGTAACTACACAGATGAACAAGTTTAGAGCAAGCCGGTTTTTTGGGGATGTATCCCCAATAAAACTTATGTAATAACGAAATAGAAAATATATCACTATAGCGGTGTACAAAGCTTTGAAGCAACGCCTTGCCTCTCTGGCGTGAAGTAAAGCGCCTGGTAGGCACAAAAGTGAATCTCTTGTTGATGGCGAGAGTTTTTCAGGAAATCAAGGTTTTCCCTTTGCGTAACGCCAATAAGAGCGTTGTGAGGCCCACAAGAATTATCTTCATCACCTATTTTGCAATGGAAATAAAGTTCCTACGGTTTTCTAATCAACGGTGTGAAATGTCGCCTTTGAGACTTTAAAGTAAATTGTTCACAAATGTATCAGCAACTTTTTAGATGGTTCACACAAATACGTCGCATTATTTAACGTACACTTTGCACAATCCACACTACATTTTAAAACCATGAGAAAATGCACGTCCTTCAATACCGATTAAATGCATTCGAATGACAAAAATTCTGCTTTGTTCCCCTTCCCAGAAAGAATTGCACAACAGGAAGTAATGGCGCCAGTATACCTACTCTCAGAGGCACAGTTATCCTGACTGCAGACAGATGTCTTCGTTGCGAAACATAGGGAAATTCCTCTATGTAACACAGCATTCACCCCAATGTAGAGTTCCATTACAAGAAATTGGAGCCCAGTGGAGCAATTGTGACTTCATATTTGGTTACATCACCCGTAAATACATACAAAACCGCTAAACTTTTATTTGTAACAAAACCATTGTTCAGAGTAATTTTTTTATCATTATTATAATAAGTGACATGGTTTGGAACTCGAGATATTTTAAAACTGACAATGACTTCCATTTTTGTTTAAGAAAAGGTAAAATGTACTACTTCATAGTGTCTCACAAAACTTTTAAATGCAAAATTTGGTCCTGATAGCTATAAACAGTATTTAAGTTGAGGGAATCGCAGACTGATACATAGACATCATACATTCAATCACCTGTACGACAGACACTTCATGTACCCAATTACTTTCGGTAACTCAATATGCAATAGCAAATCCCCCAACTCTGGGGGAAAGAATACCCGTTGCAACAATAACCTTAACACCATGCGATATGATATCCACAATATCCGGTCTTGTTGCAGAACTTCAAAATCCAAAAACGAGGGTGAGAGTGCTTCCAACAAAAAATGTTAGTAGGATCTTTGCCGTTACTACTTCGATGGTGTGAAAGATGAGTGATTCAGCAAACCTGGGAATTGAAATTTAATATTGAGGTCTCTGGGAGAAAAACGGCGTTTTTGATGCAACAGTTTCACTTACCAGAACCTCGGAAAAATCTAGGGTAAATTTCAAAGTGCATGCCATCATGTCCAATAGCTTGAACCCATGTGTTTGCGCCAGTTGTTCAATTCCTGCACGGTACCAATCTTCCTGTTTAGAGGCAAAGAGCTGTTGGCACTGGCGTTCGACATCGTCCAAAGTAGTCAAGTGCTTAACCACGGGGAAAACGCGCCGTGTCCCGAAACAAGTAGCAGTCTGAAGGAGCAAGATCGGGGCTGTATGCTGATTGAGGCAGCAGCTCGATTCCATGCAGTTCTTAAAGTTTAACTTGGGTCTGATTAGCGGGATGAGGTTTTGCATTGTCTTGTTGCAGCAGTGCTCGCTTTCGGTTGACTAAGGCAAGATACTTCCACTGAAGTTTTTCATGCATACTTTCCAGTTAGTGAGAATACAGTTCGGCATTTAGCGAGTGAACATGCGGAATGAGCTGAAAGTGGATTACACCTTCATAATTCTATCAGCCATGCAGCATGAACATTTTCTCAAAACGCTTGCGTCTGTGTAAAGCTGGTCCATCTCTTATATTCAACCACTGTTGTGAAGAATTTGGACTGTGCGAATTTGGACTGTCTCTTCATCACCAGTAACTATTCTTTTGATAAATCAAGTATCGCGTAAATTTCTGAGCAGTTCTTTGCATACCTCGACACTTTGTTGAGCTTGACCTGGGGTGAGCTCATGTGGCACCTCACGACATCGTCTGTAAACCTTTCCGGTCTTGTGCAGGTGCTCTTGGATAGTAGATTTAGAAACTCGCAGTTCCTCTGATAATTTGCGAGTGCCTCTTCGTGAGCTATCTTCCACTGCCGCGTCCGAATCAACAGCAGGTGGCCTACCCGAACCTTCCTTTTGTTTTCAAACTGAAGTCACCTGCCGCAAATTTCTTCGACATGTTTGCGCGGTCAGAGTAACTGCCAGGTCTTCACCTTTAACTTCGTTAAATTTTCGGACTGCTTCAACAGTTTTAAACCTCTGTCTCCAGTAATGCTACAATGGAACAAATACTTCAAACTTTGTAGCCATTGGTATTGTATGTGATTGGCCAAGTTCAACACATGGGTCGCGACATGTGCTTTCATTTCATGCCTTGTTTGATTCCCCACATACATGCTTTCAGTTGTCTGCAGCACCGGAAACTGCCGCAGAAAATATGCGTATTTATCCAGCAGAAAATATGCAGATTTACGTCGTGGAACTGTCCTAAGCTAAAACGACGTTGTTTTTATGTGTTTTTTTCGGACACCCTAGAAGTTAATCAAAC
Organism: Macrothele yani; assembly: GCA_039090855.1. Classification (NCBI taxonomy): domain Eukaryota; kingdom Metazoa; phylum Arthropoda; class Arachnida; order Araneae; family Macrothelidae; genus Macrothele; species Macrothele yani. The sequence goes on along the minus strand of CM077007.1, from coordinate 95,193,606 downwards.
GTCTTCAAATTTATGTTTATCCTCTAATAGCTCTTATTACCGTGATTTTCAACCATGAGGAAACGGAAAAAGCGAGATCAGAATTTTTCCGAATGAAATCACGGAAAAGTTCTCCGAAAATTTCAAGTTTTTCTGATAACACCACTTAAAAACAGCAGTTTTCCGTTGTTAATCGGAGAAGGATGAACAAGAGTGTTTCTAATTCACCTATGAAAAAAATACCGGTTTTCCCGTCATTCATGGAAAGTGTTGAATCAGAAATATGCTTCGTTAATTCACGAAATTAAGAAAAATCGCACGTCAATTTCGTGAATTTCTTTTATAGTGTTGACGAGACGTTAAAGTTAACTGTTATTGACTGCTAAGATCAGACTGAAATTTCGTTATTGAGACTATTTCAGTTGTTGCTGTACTCGGAAGGAAATCAGCAGATTTGAGTTTGAGTCTCACTTCAGAATGAGCTGAAGTGTCAAGTCAACTGGAAGATTCTCAGCATGAAGTTCGATCCCAGTGTTCCGAGAAGGTGCGCGCGTGTGTGTTTGTTTGTGTGTGTGAGTGAATTTCTACCTAAAAGAGACAAACCCGTTTTGAATTGCATTGATTTCTGCGTTCATGAAAACGTTTTTTTTTTGTTGTTTTTTTTAAGTAAGAAAATCTCCAAAAGATCACAAAACACAGAAGACTTTCATTTTAATGCAAGAAAGCTTTGTATTGCTCTTCAGTGTTGTTCCGACTGACTTATGTCATAGAAAATATTCAGAGTCATGTTAATTGCGAAACGCATATTTTTTGATGGGTTAAGTATGCACACCTTTTTAATAAATTTCTGACCTTTGATTTTACTTACAGAATTACGAACACTGAATTTAAAGCGTCTGTAACGTCCACCAGTAGCATTTTGCACATTCCCGTTTACTGACTGATGTACTTCGAGGTCATCAATTAACGCTCAAAAATGCAGGAAAGGATTTCATTGAACGCTGACTTGAGTGGGATTTTTTTTTCTGCTCCATACGTCGCACGAAAGAAGGGTGTAAATCATAAAAACTAATTGGGAAGAATTCCTCACTACATTGGACTGGAACAAAAAAAAAAAAGAAGTTCGGAAATTATGATGTGAAATCCTTGATAGAAGTGCACTGTGTTCGGAATCTCCGAAACTGCTGCGTAATAACTTCATCTGAGATGTAATCCGAAGGCAGAAAAGCCACGGGCATTACGTGGTGTCGGCAAACTTTTGATCGCACGTAGCGGGGCATTATGACGCTTTTTTACGGTCCTTTACGGTCCTTTCACCAGTATTCAATCATCGCCTGTTACTAGTTACCCAAACTGAAGAAAAAAAAGTCATATGAAATTAAAAAAAAAAAAACGAACTTTTTAAACAGTTTTTGCATTTCACACTGAAGTTATATTTAAAAAGTTGAATATAACTGTTCGGGCAGTGCATGAAAACGGGGCTACATTGCTCAGTTAAAAGAATAATGAACATGTGTTTTACATTGATTTTTTTAACTAAGCAAACAGGAACAGGACGCTTGTGAAGGACATTGGACAGTAACATTTATCGCGTTATACACTGGCGTGCAAAAATTAAGGACGAGACGGTTTTTCGAATGTAAAGTCATGCAGAAGTGCTCCACATCGACTCAAATCATACCATAAGATCCCCAAGATCTAAGAATATGGGACAAGTGAGCAAAACCGTCCAAACAAGGAATCCAAAGGATACAAAGGCACTTTATTGAAAAGGTAGCTTCGAGCACAACTGGACAGAAGACAGAAACGTCCATGTGACAGGCGGCTGCCAAAAAAATCCAGTCTTTAGTAGGGAATATGATCACCCCTGACTGCGTTGCAGGATTTACAACGTCTGTCCAGGCGGAGGACGAGGTTGTTAAGGAGATGTTGAGGCATCACGGTCCATTCCTCTTGTAGTGCTAATCGCAGCTGCGGAATCGTTGCTGGCGGCTGGTGACGTGCTGCCAAGCGTCTCCCGAGAAGGTCCCACACGTGTTCGATTGGATTTAGGTCAGGGGAACTTGCGGGCCAATCCATGCGTTGAATATCTTCACTCTCCAACAGCTCTGCGACAGCCACTGTACGATGAGGTGTAGCGTTGTCGTCCATGAAGAGGAACTCCTGACCCACAGCACCTCTAAACAGACGCACGTGAGCCAGGAGAACCTCGGTACAATAGCGGGCACCAGAGACTGAACCTCCTTGGAAGATGTGGAGGTCAGTACGGCTACCAAACATGATCTCGTCCCAAACGAGACCCTTTCGATGATGTTCGAAGGTGTGATTGCGTGTCCCCTGCTCTATCCAGATGTGGAAACTTCCAGAATCGCTCGTCAGACAGACTAAATCGGCTCTCATCCGTAAAGAGAACTCGACCCCATTGCTGATGTGTGAAGTTCTTATGTTCCTGGCACCAGAGAAACCGCCGTCTCCGATGAGCAGGCGTTAATGGCACACTCGGTACTGGTCGTCGTGCAAATAGACCACCTTTGTGCAGCCTCCTGGCCACGGTAAAACGCGATAACGGACGTCCAGTTGTCTGGTGCATGTGCGTTGCGATTTCTCCCGCTGTCTGCCGTCTGTCTCTTCTCGCCTGTAGGACAATATACCGGTCGTCCGCCGCCGTGGTTGCTCGTGGACGACCACTGCTAAACTCTCGGACAGCTGTTCCTGTCGTTTGAAATGCTCTCCAAGCTCGTGAAACGATGCTGTGAGAGATCCCGAACTCCTGGGCCACACTAGTCACACTTCGAGCTTCTTCCAACTTCCCAATGACGCGACCTCAGGTAAAGTCATCCAGATGTCGTCTACTGGATTGCCTGTTGGCCATATCACACGGTGGGAGCAACTCGACGTCGTTCAAACCGATGTACACCGTGCAATAGCTTTCACCGAATTGCTGAGCGTACACCGCCCGTGTGCTTTATACCCTTCCGACACTACCCCCTTCCCCTCCCTACGTCATGCTGCATATATGCGCATGCCCTACCGTACCGGACCCCAGTTTATCTCCTGATTGGTCTTTCGGTCCGTTCTGCCTGCTCGTTCCGCTGTTATGCTAATTTCTCCTCTTCGTCCTTAATTTTGCACACCATTGTATCATTTATACTAATGTAGCCTATAAAGAGAGAAACTTTTTGTGTGTTTGAGGCAATCTCGAAAACTACTGAACCGATTTGGATAATTCTTTCACCGTTGGGAAGCTTCTTTCTTCCCGGTAGACACAAGCTATTTCGTTTATTTTGTATTATTTTTCATTATTTTTTTTATTATTTTTGGCTGTACTACCGAATCAGATCCCTTTCAAGTAGTTCCCAATTTCCCGCGCATCGTTCCGCTTTGTTTACATACAACCTGATCATATCCAACGTGAAAGAAAGTAGTTCATGATAATATGCAGATTTTTTTTTACTAATCTCGAAAACCACTGAACCGATTCGGATAATTACAACTACGTAGTAGATAGCGGAGGGCTAAGTTCCAAGTCTGACCACCGCAGAAAGACAGATGACGCTGCAAGTACCTAAGCGAGAACAAACGCCAGAATAACGAACGGATGATTATACTAAGAAAATACCATGGTTACATAAAAAATTACTTATAACAATAAAAATTAGCGATGACAAATCTGTGGGTCAGTAGCTTTCATTTAAAAAAAAAAATAATCATGAAAATCGCTCCAGTGGGTGGCGCTGGCGGATTGTAGAGGGAAACTTTCATGTGTTTTAAATATATAGATGAGATTTATTTTCTAGGCTCCGCAATGGAATTTTGCTCCGTCTCTGTAAAAGCTCCATCCGACCCTACTTGTTGTTGTTGTTGCTGCTTTGGTCACTTTTTGCACAAAGCAACTTGTTGCTTGCGGAGTGTGTCCTTCCATTTGATCAACACGAAGAAGTACATATTTTCTAGAAAATCGGGTAATCAGTGTATCGCGAGGAAGATACTTATTCTTGCATTTTCTATCCTGAAATTTAAATTATGTTATTGACCATAACTTTCGTGAGAGTAAGCCAGTGCCAGTGCATTTCCTTCGCCTTTGAGTGAAAAAAAAATAATACTCCATAAAATAATTTTTCGACCGCACTAATATAAGAGGTAACCAATATTATCTCCTTAGGTTCCTCGAACATCTCAAATGCATTTTTTGTTTTCATAAATCTGACGTGCGCAACGAATGTCATTGTCTCTTATAAAATGAGATTTGAATCTGAAATCCATGAAAATACAAAAGTTGCTCCAATAGAAAACGTACTTTGATTAATTACGTTAGGGCAAGGGTGGCCAAACGTTTTTGAAATTGGGCAAGTAAATTGTTAGAAATCATTTGAAGGGCCACCGTAACCTACCTAAATATTGACAACTATTATCAGCTAAAAATGAGGTTATTTTATAAGTTTTTGTAAAGTATTGAAACCCATATACATTTTTAAACAGTCATTTTATTAAATCATTCATATAATATTAAAATTATTATTATCATGCGAAGAAAATAAACTGGATATTTATAATAAAACTTTCTTTTTTCCTAGAAATTAAAGAGACAAAATTAATTAAAAAGTTTAAGTTCTTATGAACTTTACACATCTGCAACACTTATGTGATTTTTGAATCTGCTTTTCACGTAACAATTTGTCAATGTTGGGTGTAATTCTCGATGTACTTAAAAGAAGCATATCACCAAAGTGTGCATCTGTGATAGTTGAACGAAATTTACTTTTTACAACATTCATGGATGAAGATGTTTGTTCACAAATGTATGTGGATCCGAATCTGCAAATAAACCTCAGAGCAAGGTCATAAAACTCGGGAAACTGTTCTTTAGGGACGTATTTCCAGAACTCAATCAAATTAGGAGCAGTGGGTGATTCACATTGTTCTTTAAACTTAACAATAAGTCCTGAGTGGCTTTGGATTTCTAATATTTCGTTTTGCATTGATGGGGAATATTTATGTACATCAGACTCTGAAATACAGAATGGATTTATGAATAAGTCTATGTTACTCCTTTCAGATTCAAAGCAGAGAATCGAGTTAAGAATGTCTCGTACAAAGATATTACAGCTGATTTGTGTTTTAAATGATCCACGGTAAAATTACTGTACTTACTGAAGATTCGCTGAATTATTCGGAAATGAGCAAGTTTGCCCTGCTCTAAATTCTTACAAAACAATTTAAACTTTAATTATAAACTGTAGATTTCATTATATAAAATCTAAATGAATCCAGAATAAAGTGAAATAAAAATAATTATTATTGTCAGTAAGAGTTAAATTAGAAAAACAAAGTGCTTGGGTTACTGGAGGGCCATTCAAAATGTCCTTGCGGGCCAATGTTTGGCCCGCGGGCCTAAGGTTGGCCACCCCTGCGTTAGGGACAAGTGAAAATCGTACTTCCACTGAGGAAACAAATTGCTGTGATTTCATTCATTTTTTTTTTTAAACTACAGTGTTCGGTGAAGTAACTGAATTATAGTATGTAATGCTATATGCGGAACATGATAGTAAGGTGGGTTTTATTTTTTTCTTTGTTCGGACGGCTGGAATTGTGGAGACTTTGTATATTTGCTTTGGCAACGCGCACGTGACCTCTCTTTCAGAAAAGCAGCTTTTGGAGTAGTGAAATGGCACACTTTCACTCAAGTACAAAATATTAAGTATAAGGCCCTAGGTCTGTGCCTTTTCAGAGTTTTTGATTCAGCCGTGCTCATATTCATAAGGTTTACTTAATAATTTTCATATTCATGAGGCTTACAAAATTTCCATATTCATGAGGTTTGCATAACAAGGTTATAGTATTGCGCTTTTACTCAGGCACAAAACATTTAATAGAGCTTAGGCCTTTATAGTAATTTTTATTAGGCGTGATCACATTCATAATGGTTTGCATGGCAAGTCAAATTGATAATGATGTGCTTTTACTTAGCCACAATTATTAATTAATAGTACCTTTTTAGAAAAATATAATAATAACATTATTAACTTGGCTTCTTATGTAAATTTCATGAATATGATCACTGCAGATTGCAACTGGCTAAAAAACCTGAGTTCTAGAGGATTATAATGGCTAAAGGCCTAGGCCATGGCATGACCTAGGCCTATATACCGTATCGGTACCGAATATTTTGAAGAACATGCCGAAGAGCTTTCCTTAGTATTAGGTGTACAAATAAGTTTTAAAGCGTTTTAAGATAACACAACATGTAATTTGAGAGAAAACAACAATTCCTGTAGGAATCAAAATATGCGCCGTCATTATTTATCACCTTCCGCCATCGGTCGGGCAGCTGACGGATTCCAGCCATGAAGAATACTTCGTCGTGTGACGCGATGAAGTCGTCAACCCATTTTTGCACTTAGTCACATGTCCGGAACCGTACAGCAGACAAACCATGTTGCATCGATCAGGACAAATGATAGTCTGAAGGGGCTATGTCAGTACTATACGCCGGTGCTCAAAAACTTCCCAGCCAAACGTCAATAACGTTTCCTTGACCGATTTCGCGACATGCGGCCTAGCGTTCTCATGCAGTAATTTCACGGGGCGCAATCTTTTGCCTGTGAATGGACGTTTCCAACAGATTTGCTGGTCCAATCGCAGAAACTGTTGCTTGTAATGATCAGCAGTAACAGTTTGACCCTGTTTGAATAGTTCATAATAGAGCACACCCTTCATATCTCACCAGATGCACAGCAGAACTTTCTTGGAGTGAATATTGCGTTTCGGTGTCGAAGTCGTTTCTTCACCGGGGTCTACCCAGTGTTTTTTGAGTTTGAGATTGTCGTTCCATATCCACTTTTCATCACCCTTAAAGATTTTTCACAGGAAAAACTTTCTGTGTTGTTTATTCAACAGATTCAAACACTTCATGGCACGCTCATCCTTGTTTCTCTGGCTCAGGTCGTGTGGCACCCATTTTCCTTCCTTCTGAAACGATTGGAAATGGTTTGTGGAGTTACCCCCAGCTGTTCAGCTAGTTCTTTTTGCGTTTGAGACGAATCTTCATCCAGAAATGCTTGCAGTTCCACATGTGCAACCTTCTGCGGGGCGCCACTACGTTCTCGATCGCTAATATCAAAATCACCTGGTTTAAACCGTCTAAACCAAAACTCACATGTGGTTTTCGATACAGATCAATACACATGCTTTTGCAACACTTTTTCTTTGATGAAATTCGCAAACGAATGCAGTGTCGAATAAATGCAGTATCGCTTGCCATCTTTCACCTACTGATGTGCAAGCGCGTTTGACTGTTGGGCAAACTTCTGTGTCACATTTTATACTGTGGACCAGTTACGGTCATTCCACAACAACGCGGGGCAATATCGGATATGTAAATTAACGGTATACGTCACACAAAAAAACGCTTTAAAACTTATTTGTACACCTAATATGTCTCTGGATTTAAACCCCATCGAGCATCTCTGTGATTTGATGGTACGAGCTGTTTTCACATCGAGACTGTGCTGCTGTCTAATTTGTAGCACCTTTCCGAAGCAATCATTTCCGCATGGTACAATGTTCTTGTGCTACATACAGGGCAGTTCTGAGTTTGTTTCAGAGCCCTGTCTCAAGAGTTCGTTTGACCTTCCCTTGTGAGAAATTTAGAAGTTCGGGAGTTTTTTTTACCTGTATTCCTCCCCAATGGTGAAATAAATAAATAAAACACCACCTAAAGTGAAGACTCGAATTTTTGCAGTGAAGAGCAAGTTTATTCAGTGAAGTATATGGGTGAAAGATCTTTCAAGTTTTGTCCTGATTTTCCGTTTCTTTGTATCATCAACACGTTGATCTTTCTTTGTTTATTATGCTGTTGGGCTTCTTTCTCAGTTATTTCGCTGCTTAGTTGGCCTTTTGTGACTCTAATCTTTCAATCCGCCTTCTCGACATTGTACATTCTCTCTCCCACTGTTTTCCGACGGACCCAAAGCACTCCTGCACGACACGAAGAAAAAAAAAAAAAAAATATTCCTAACCTCTCTCTCCAAGAGCACGATCAGAATTTCCTCTCAGCTACAAATCTTAGATGAATCTTTCTCCCTCTGGTGTCTTCTCTCCTTTTTATATTCCCTTATCCCTGACGGAGAAATCATTCGAAGCTCCCTCCTCAATAGGCTAGTTCCAGACCCCCTCTTTTACACTCCTGAGATAACGCCTTCGACCAACCGTAAGAATTTTCCCCATTAATATCTGAAGATGTTGGAATATCTATGTGTTTGATTCTCTTCCTGCACTGTAAAAAAATTTCTGAAATTCACGGACAAGTGTCCGTTATTTCTTTCGTGAATTAACGAAGCATGTTTCTGATACTACCTTTCCGCGAAATGACGGGAAAAAACCTGAATTTAACGGACTTTTCGTGCCACGAAAAAATTCTGAATTTTCAGAAACCTTTCCGCAATTCCTTTCGTATATTAACGGAAAATCTCCGTTCTCACTTTTTCCGTATCCGCATGACGAGAAATTTCCTCTAATAGTTGCAATTCGTGGAAATACTTGAAGTTTGATTAACTTTTAAATTTCAATCGTCTGTCGAATTTTGAAGTTCCGTAGCGAGATCGGATATTGTGGATAGCATATCGCATAGATTTTGTTTGTTTTTTGTGGCCCAGGATGTTTCTACTTTCCCCTATTTGGTGCACCTGCTACTTACTACAGTGTTACTGTAAGAAACCTGGTACTTATTGTACAGATGATTATACCATGTCTGTGTATCAGTCTTTGGACAACTTAAGACAAAAGCTATTATAGCTATCGAGAGTAAATTTTATATTCAGTTTTATTCTGTGTGTGAAATAATACTATAAAAAGTACATTTCACCTTTTTTAAAGATAAATAAGTCATTATCAGTTTAAAAAAAACATGCTGCAAAGCAATTTGTTGCTTCGAAAAACCACGATGAAAAATGCTTAATACTTGAAAAGTCCTCCTATAGGAAAAAATAAATAAATTACAAACCTATTCAGAAAAATAATAAGCTGCAACAGAAAATAAAATGACTAAATCACTCACATTAATGACAAAAAACAAAATTTCTTTGTCGTGGGATTTGTTTTATGACGTACGCGAGTCTGGTTGCTGTGCGTTTGTGGATCAGTTGGTAAAGGCACAAGTTGCCTGTTCGATCCTGACTTCTGCGGGTAAGTGCTGTGCAGGTTTGTTGATTTTGCGGAATTTAAATTTAAGTACGGAAAAACTAGAAATGGATTTTTCTGAAAGAAACGGAATTTCTGTCTACGGAAATATCTGTGAAAACACGGAAGTTAAAATGAACGGGCACTTTTACAAACTGAAATTTGTGGAAAAAAAGGTCACCTACCGGCAACTTTGCTGCACGTTATTTTCAGAAATTTTCCGTGCATTCACACCAATTATTTTTGACAGTGTACAAAGAAAAGATCGCTTCCACTCACTCCATTGTGCAATAAAGCTGAAACACAGACAGCTGTTTGTATGGAAGACGGCTGACATCAGTGATTTATGTTCGAAAGCGAAAAGACGGAGTAGACCTAATTAACGCTGCTGATGGAGAGCTGGGAAAGGGGCCGTCTTCAAATAAGCGCTAACTGAAGGGGAAATGATTTTGATCTACAAATATTCAAAACGGTTAGTAAAGTTTACTGTTGCTAAAATTTATGATCTCGGGGTTACACTTGCACGACGCTTCCAGTATCAGATATGTTCCAAGTCCAACGAATTCTGGTTATTCTGCTGGCCAAGGCTGGCGAAAGAAGTTACCAGATAGGTGTAGTTTATAAAGTGTCACCTCACTGTATGCTGTTAGCACATGTGGAGGGTGGCTTCACACATGTCGAGATTAGTACTGCACATTGGATTTCTCACTCACGTAATCCATATATGACTATTCTTTGATAAATCAATTTCGAAAAATGTTTGGTTGCAACCCATTGCTTTTTAATGGGTGGTTGCAACCCATTGCTTTTTTTTAGGCCAATCTGTAAGAAGGCATGTACTAAACACAGAAATGATTTAAAAAAGCTGCTTGAGTAAAAAGTCATTTTTAATAAAATGCTACTAATTCTAATTTATATAAATTTCACACCTTCTGCATCTAAAAGAATAAGCGTATATCTCCGCGACGGGTTTGCTTTCTGCATACTTTCCGTTTGGAGATACGTCAGGAATCTAAAATTAGGCCAATCTGTAAGGCATGTTTGTTCCGCAGAGAAAGACATCTTCCTCCGTGACAGATTATGAGATTTGTTTGTTCAATCTCCGTAATGGCTTTTCTGAAGAAGACAAACTACCATTCCTGTGCAGAGAAGAAACATATTTCCATATCTCTCAGAAAACAAACAAAATATCAACATAAATGTCCACTTGTTACGCGTGGCGCCATCTTGATCCTGAATACACCGAAATATCTTATCGGTGGGATTATGCGTTCAGAAGTTTCGTAGTTTATCTCGGGACTTGTTATGTTCTCGATTCTTGTGAAGAATCTCAACTGAAATCGCAAACATCTCTCGCGTGAGAAGTTACCTTCTGTGGAGGATCTAGAAATCGGATTATGTTCCACCATGGGCTATGTACAATAATGTGCTAAAAGAATCTGAGTAAACTCCGCATATAGCCAAGAGTTAAACATTTTATTAGCTACACCTTCACCGAATTAATTAACTACTGGTACATATGATAAAACACTCATGACGCTGTCAATAAGCATGAAACTTTTAACCTGTATTACAAAGTTTCCTTGGGCGCTTATACTATCAACTAAACTAAAAATTTCTATTCGTTTTGGACAAACTAGAGCTCGCCGCCCCGATAGCGCAGTGGTCTAAGCGATGGCCTATGATCATTCGTCCGAAAGGGGTCCAGGTTCGAATCCCGGTGAGGCATGGATGTTGTGTTTGTCTTTCGGCACTGGCTCTCTCCCTTCCCTGGAGACAGTGACCCTAAATTAGGGACGGGCGACTGCTTATAGCCCATTGAGTTGCTCACGGTGGTCGTTAAACCTCCAATTAAAAAAAAAAAAGAGTTCATTTTATTTTACAAACGCAAATGGCTTGCACCAGTGCCTATTATACAAGGTGTGACAATTTAATTCCTGGAGCGGTGTCGCCTAGTGTCACCCCTGGGGCGATGCGGGCAGACGTGTGTGGACATGTTTCAAAAAGTGGATGCGTTAACCGCAGAGAAGTAGAGCCATTCGTGAGTGAGAAGTTGCGAAAGCAATAAAAAGTCTTGTGTGTGAGTTTTGAGGTAAAAGTGAGTGATTGAAATTTAGAGCAGCGCTTTAACATCAGATTCTATGTGAAGATTAGTAAAAGTGATACTCAAACGTTAGGGCAATTGAAAGTTGCGTATGGTGAGGTTGCTATGAAAAAGTCAAGGGTCTTTGAGTGATATAAGAGACGAAAAAAAGCACGTATGTCACGCTCGCAGTTTATGACCATGCTTGAGTGTTTTTTCGATCAAATGATAGTTCATCACGAATTCACTAAACAGGGACAAACGGTCAACCAACAATGCTATTTTAGAGGTGTTGAAAATGTCACGGGATTCTATTCGAAGGAAAAGAGCTGAACTGTGGCTTGATAACTGTCGTCTGACGACGCCTCAACCCATGATGCGCTCAGTGTTCGCGACTTCCTGGCTAAGAAATCAACTCCCAAATTGGATCATCCCCCTATTCACCTGGCCCCTAACAATTAAAGATTTGTAGATTTATTCTTATACAGTTACTAGTAATGTTACAGCACAAGAAAGTTAAATGATTAGATAAAGCAGAAGATGGAATTCTTTTTCTGTAAGATTTTTCTAAATTTATTTAACAGAAGTACTCTCTTATCATTATTGTACATTATAATTGTACGGTACATGATTAGGAAGTATATGCAGATCGCTTATCGTGCTTTTTTGTTTCAAGCTTCGACGTAATAATTTTCCGTTCTGTCAGCCCAAGGGGGAAGCCGGACCCCGTCCGTCCTCCCCGTGAGTGCAGCTCTGGTTCAGATGTACCATTCTTGCCACCAAGCGGTTTAGAAGTTCTTGTGGTGAACTGTTCCACTCCTGCTGGGCAGCCTGGAAAGTGTTGGAATGGTTACTGGTGGAACATTCCTTTGAACAAGACATCTACTCAGAGCTTTCCATACATGTTCGTTTTGCATTGAGATCAGGGGAGCGCGCTGACCACGCCATCCGATGCATATCCTTACTACCCAATACTTCATCCGCAGCTGATGTGCGATGAGGATGGGTTCTATCGTCCATAAAAATGAAATCTGGGACCACAGCACCACGAAACAAGCGAACGTGACGAAGAACACATCCTTGCAGTATCGCTGCCCAGCGATTGTCCCTTGATCCATTTGTAGTTTGGTACGTCCATTGACCATGTTACGTCCCACACTATGTTGCCGCGACAACCATATCTGTCCCGTTCAACGATGTTCCGGGCATCATACGCCGTCCCACGGCTCCTCCAGATCAATTGCTACTTAAAATCTGACGAAAGAATAGAAACTCTTTCATATGTAAACATTACCAAAGGTTAATAGACAGTAAGGTTTGCTCATACCGCCTTCCTAGCACACGAATAATCGTGACGTCACTGGGTGACGTCACCGTCCTAACACGTGAGTCGTAGATCCGAACTGTAGTTTTGGACGAAGATGTCTTGTCAACAATTTTTATAACTTAAACACAGAAGAAGAGCTTATGCAAGAGCACATTTACATTAAATACAGAAGATAAATACACAGTTGACGTGGACCAGGAACATCAAATAGAAGTCATCGCTCTTTCCACGTGACCCACTTATAAACGTGGAAAGAGCGATGACTTCTATTTGATGTTCCTAGTCCACGTCAACTGTGTATTTATCATTCATTCGCCCTCTAGTTATTTGTTCAGTTGCTGCTGTTCATCTGTGGTGAATCCCCAGCATTGTGTGGGGCTCCAAAGAAGCAACCTGTCATGTGGTTTTGCAGTTTGTCGTTTGTGAGTCGAGAATTTCGAGGCCGCTGTGGTGCAGTGGAAGCATATCCGGCGCGTAACTGGAAGACCCTGGGTTCGATTCCGGTGGCGGCCGATTATAATTTTTCCGTGACTCACTTATAAACGTTGAAAGAGCGATGACTTCTATTTGATGTTCCTAGTCCACGTCAACTGTGTATTTATCATTCATTCGCCTTCTAGTTATTTGTTCAGTTGCTGCTGTTCATCTGTGGCGAATCCCCAGCATTGTGTGGGGCTCCAAAGAAACAACCTGTCATGTGGTTTTGCAGTTTGTCGTTTGTGAGTCGAGAATTTCGAGGCCGCTGTGGTGCAGTGGAAGCATACCCGGAGCGTAACTGGAAGACCCTGGGTTCGATTCCGGTGGCGGCCGATTATAATTTTTCCGTGACTCACTTATAAACGTGGAAAGAGCGATGACTTCTATTTGATGTTCCTAGTCCACGTCAACTGTGTATTTATCATTCATTCGCCTTCTAGTTATTTGTTCAGTTGCTGCTGTTCATCTGTGGTGAATCCCCAGCATTGTGCGGGGCTCCAAAGAAGCAACCCTGCCATGTGGTTTGGCAGTTTGTCGTTTGTGAGTCTGGAGTATTTCGAGGCCGCTGTGGTGCAGTGGAAGCATATCCGGCGCGTAACTGGAAGACCCTGGGTTCGATTAGCGGTGGCGGCCGATGAGAAATTTTCCGCGACTCACTTATAAACTTGGAAAGAGCGATGACTTCTATTTGAAATACAGAAGAAATTCACAGCCATGTGAATATTTTAGTAACGGAAATTTCAAAAATACCTCCTGAACACTTTCGTTACGTAAATGGCGGGAAAATTGTTATTTGTACTTCTCAATGTTGATTTATTTACAAGGGAAATGTTTGGTGTTTTTATATAAATCTAGAAGGTAAAATGCACAACAGGACATATTATTGCCATATAATAAAGAATTTCTTTATGAGGAATAGGAAAATCATCTCGGCAACATTCCCCACATTTTTTAAATTCAAACAGATTTTTCGTAAACACAATTTAGGAATAGGCGACTTTTCGAGTTCTTAGTCTGTAATCGAATTTATAAATGAATAGTTATTGGGTTTAAGCACGGTGGAACCCAATAATTACACCGGGGGGGGGGGGGGGCAACTTTTCCGAGAGTTAAATCAAAAAGAAAAAGACAAGAGAACAAAACCGTAGGATATACACTGAGTGGCCACTTTATTATGACCATCTGACAGTTTTAAGCAACTCAGCTATGGCTGCACGCTGTTGCCGCCAGAGGGCGAGGCTAGTATAAAAAGGGAAAGCTTAGTGCTTGCGGCAGTAGTAGAAGTGATTTTTGGGTGACGAGATGGGTAAAAAATGCGATTTGACGGACTTTCAACGTGAGATGGTTGTAGGAGCTAGGAGTCGTGGAGCAAGTATCACCGAAACCGCCGCATTCGGGAAATGAAGTGTTAAAGTGTTTAAAGACTGGACTGTCACCCAAAAACTGGGTCTCTACGTGCAACGTGTTGTCGTCATCGACTAGTGACTGCTCTGGCGGAACGGAGAGTGTCCAGACTGGTAACAGACAACAGAAGGGCAACAGTGCAGCAAATTACAGACCATCTTAATCAAGGATCCCCTCAAATGATCTCTGCACGCACTGTTCTCCGTACACTGCATCGAATGGGATATGGCAGCCGAAGGCCTGTTCGAACACCTTTGCTGTCTGCGGTTAACAAGAGAAAACGTCTCCAATTCGCACAGGAGCACAAGGATTGGACAGTCGATAATTGGAAACAAATTATGTGGTCCGATGAATCACGTTTTCAGTTGCACCATGCCGATGACCGAGTGAGAATTTGGCGGAAACAGCACGAAAGCATGGACCCCAAATGCATTGCTACAACCTTCAAGCTGGTGGAGGCAACGTTATGGTTTGAGGAATGTTTTCCTGGCATGCTTTGGGCCCTTTAATTCGTGTTGATCAACGTCTGACTGGAACATCATATCTAAACATCGTTGCGGACCAAGTGCATCCTGCCATGTGGATGGTTTATCCTAATGGCGATGGCTACTTTCAACAAGATAATGCCTCCTGCCATAGTGCTCGTATTATACAGGATTGGTTTCAGGAACATGCCGGTGAGTTTACGTTGCTTAGGTGGCCTCCACAATCTCCAGATCTTAACCCCATTGAGAATTTGTGGGATGAAGTTGAATGAGCCATCAGACAGCTGGATCCACAACCGTGCAATCTCACACTCCTGGAAAGTGCTATTCATCAAGCATGGTCTCAGATTTCACAAACCACCTATCAACATCTCGTGGAGTCCATGTCACGAAGAATCGAGTCAGTATTAAAGGCAAAAGGTGGCCCAACGAAGTACTGAGGGGGTGGTCATACTAAAGTGGCCACTCAGTGTTTTTGTATATACACGCATATATCAGTCTCTTTCACAACTTTCTGTCTTGAGCATATCTCTTCCAAGTCACTTCAGCATACTTTCAAAGTATGTGGCCGCCTTCCCCCTCTTTGTATTCCTTCTAATATTTCAATTGTCCATTGGTGACCAGTCCTAGCAATATATCCAGCCCATTGCCACTTGAGAATTCTTTAACGATCTTTCAAAAAGTTAAGAACACAACTGTGAGTTACTTTTTCAACTTGTTTCTGCAAAATAAATTTTCCAAGTTATATTTGTTGCGTTTTCCAGAGAACTGCGAAACGCAGCTACGGTCTCCAGAAAAATTCATAAAAAACAATAGGAAATAAAGTTAAATCGTATGTGAACCACAAATTTTTAAGACTTTTCTTTGGATGACTCCCCAGAATAAGAGGACCATGAAATTCCAAGATGGTCCGGACCCCCGTGTTCCCTACATTCCGCCACCCATGGGTTTAAGCAATTTGGGTTGCGTATATCTTACGTTTTTTTCGCATGTTCGTAGCTTTACTTTTTAATAATCCCCCAAATCATGAAGATTGAGGCGAAGCAGACTGCTCGACGGAAGAATACGCATTAGATTTTCTTTACCATCTACTGAATAGCCATTTATGTCAGGAAAAAATCATATCCCGCCAATCAGCAAAATTCCCAATAGTGGGTCCGTTTTTCAAGCGCTTTTGGCAGGGAAATTTTTTCCCCTAAGTCGTATATAAACACAATCATGGCGGCGCGGAAGAAACACTTCCGCGTGTCGAATATGCGATAAGCCCCCTAGCACCCCATCGTGCTTCTGCAAAACCTGTAGCCGTGCGGAAAACTTGTGGTTGAACATCAACAACCACAGATGCATTTTGTTCCTCTTTTTTCTTATTCTTTATCCGCGCACTGTTGGCTTCGCAACGACTGAGTGCCTGAAAAACCACTAGCGAGATCATAAAAAATACAGCAAAGGAAGGGAAAAAAAAACAAGGGACACCAGCAGTGCTTTATAAATTTTTATTGTGGCATACTAAATCTCGGGTGCGTGAGGCAGCCACGTTTCGGAGCTGTTCCTGTAGTAATAAATCGCCGAGCCCCTGAGTTTTGTATCTAAAGATGCGCTAGTACACGTGTGTGTGTGTGTGTGTGTGTATGTATCTATCCGCACGAGCTATGTAGGGGTAGTCGCTCAGCTGTGACGGATCAGAGCAAGTTTATATGGGTGTGAATTCGAAGACTTATCGGTTGGCGGACGAACCGTATCCAGAGTGTACTTTATGTTGCAGAGTGAAGTCTTTAACAGCACTTTATGTTTTTTATCTATCACTCAGAGCGGACATGATCAATACACTTTATCACTTCCCGTTACAAACCGCTTAGGAATTCCGTACTATTAATAAAAAGTAAAATTTGATAGCTGCTTTGGAAATGAAATAATCTGTAAACTTACGGTGCGTGTAGCAAAGTGTGATTACTACAGTACATGTGAAAAAGTGCTTTAACTTTGTTTGTAATGAATGTTGCTCATATATGAAGTTCGCTTCAGTTTTGAACTAGACTTATAAGGGAGTGTTCTGCAGCTCGTTGTAAATCTGTAAATGTGACTGAAAAGAAGCACTGAATCATATTCGGAACTCAACAAGACTTCCAAAATTGTGTGTGTGGTATCTATCGTACATACACCACCACATCCCCTGTAACCAACTGAATTATCGGCTAAATGTGAGCCCTATTCGTTTGTTGATTATGTGAGTACTTTTGACTCCATGGGAAGGTCATAAACGTTTTCAAAGACTCAAAAATCTATATTAAATGATTTTTGGGTCTTTGAAAAGGAAGACCCAAAATCTATATTAAATAGATGGATAAATGAAATTTTGTATATATCATCATCATCATCATCATCATCATTGTCAACCATTATCAATCCACTGCTGGACGAAGGTCTCCCCAAGTTTCCTCCACAACGGTCTGTCTTGTGCCAGTCTCCTCCATGTCACCCCTGCATACTTTCGAATTTCATCCACCCATCTCCCATGTGGTCTTCTTCTGGGTCTTTTCCTGTCCCTTGGAATCCAATCTAAAATTTCGGCTGTCCATCGATAATCTGTCCTTCTGGCAGTATGTCCAGCCCATTGCCATTTCAGGGATTTAACTCTGATCATGATGTCTTCCACTCTTGTCATTTTTCGGATCCACGAGTTCCTCTTCTTATCTCTCCTGGTTACACCAAGTATGCACCTCTCCATGCCACTTTGAGTTGTCTGCAGCCTTTGTATGTCTCTTTTAGTATATATATATATATATATCACTTTGAACCCTAACAATACGCTGAATGACTAAATGCAACAAACTAACACACCAAGGTTCAGTAACATAAAAACCAAACTCTCAATGAAGTAGCAAAGATGTATAACACACCAAACTTACGAATTCGTAAATGCGAAACCAAAAAACCAGGCACTACAAAACCAAACGAACATGAGGAATTAAGAAAATACCCAACCCTATTCATCAGGGGGGAATGCAGGTTGGGTAAAGTGGCTTTTCCTATACAGCAAGAGGGCTGGCATAAATCCAAATCCCTGCTGAAGCATTCCCGAAGCCACTGAATCAATGAGTAGAACGAAAACCGTCCGAACATAGAAAAGCAGTAAAGTGCAGTGTACTCATTTCCGTGTTCCCGAAGGTCAAAGTTTAAGTTGCTGGTCACGGTTAACAATCTCACCACGCCGAAAAAAGGAAGAACGAAAAGCCTTATAAATGTGTGTACTTTTAAGTGTAAGCTATGTTGTGGTTAATAAGGCCTTCAGCCGCAAGCGACCCTTCAAACGGCACTTTGAGTAATCTAACTTTTAACACTATGGGGTCTAGTGCTAGTAATGTCTTTGATGTATAGTCGACAAGAGCTAGTAGAATTACATTTCGAGACCAGTAAATAAATAAATAAATATTTATATATGCACAAGCGTTGGACAGAATAATGTGAACACCATACTCAGAGACGTAACTTATAATGCAGCTGCGTACGTTGCAATACGGAAAGGTAACCACCAATTTGTGGTTGTAATAGTTTTGTTTAGAACCTCAAGGTTCTGCTTAAGTGAATTTAAAGTGCCTTGTTGAAAAATTTCTTTCAGGGTAACGACGAAAGAGCGACCTAACGGACTTCGAAAGATAATTGTGGGCGGCCGGCTAGTTGGTGCCTCCGTGATAACAGTCGCCAGGATAGTGGGAGGAGCTACTATGTCTAGCGTCATGACAGCATACCGTGTCCGTGGCAAAACCTCGTCTGCGAAACACAAGAGCGGTCGGAAACGACCCTGACTGATAAAGAGAGGAGAGCATTAAAGAGGATTGTTACCCGTAATAAGACCACGGCGCCAAAAATTAGTGCGGAGCTCAATTTGCATCTCCAGACTCCAGTATCAACAGAAACAGTGCGCAGGTAACTGCATAAACAATATATTCCTGGCAGAGCTGCTATTTCAAAACCTCTGGTGACCCGGATGAATGCACAACGGCGACGGCAGTGGTGCCAGGAGAATACAGCGTGGACTGCCGATGCATGGAAGCTTGTAACATGGTCGGATGAATCCACATTCAAGCTATTCCCCTCTGCAAAACGTGTTTACGTGTGGAGAACATCATCAGAAGTGTACAACGCAGACTGTCTGCTCCCAACAGTGCAGCATGATGGTGGTTGTGTCATGCTCTGGGCATTTATATCGTGATTTTCAACAGGTCCTCTGAACACCTTGAAAGGACGGCTGACTGGCAGAGCGTATCAAACCATTTTGGCAGACCAAGTTCATCCAATGGCACAGGAGGCATGGTTTCCTGCAGGGGATGCCATCTATCAAGATGACAACTCCCTAATTCCCAGAGCTCCGAATATCCAATCATGGTTTGAGGAACATGAGAACGAACTTTAATATCTTCCTTGATCTCCCCAATCACCAGATTTAAACATCATCGAGCCATTGTGGTCTGTGTTGAAAAACAGAGAAAGATACAGTTGTCCTTCTACATCTCTCAAGGACCTGGAGCAGTTTCTGCATGAAGAATGGTGTAACATCGCATAACCACCATCCAGGATTTGTATGCTTCCATTCCAAGGAGGATTCAGCCGGTTTTGAATGCCAAAGGTGGTCCCCCACACCTTATATAAACTAAAAAGCAATTGAATTAGAGATACCTGTCCAGTAACGTGTAGCACTACCTTTCGCCCTGATGACGGCGGCGATTCGTCTCGGCATGGACTCAACAAGACATCGGAAGCGTTGGGAAGCCATACGGATCCACGACCCCTGAACAAGCTCCCGCAGTTCACGAAGATTTGATGGAGGGGGTCAGAGCCTCGAACATCTCTTTCGATGGCATCCGAGATGTGCTCCATGGGATTGAGGTCAGGTGACCAAGCTGGCCAAGGAAGCGAGGTCACGTCGGTGGAGTGTTCATCCAACCATTCGGATACAATTCGGGAGCTGCATTGTCTTGTTTCAGGATAAGGTCCCCAGTGGGATGTTGAAGAAGCACAAACGGGAGCAAAGGGTCGTCCAGGATATCCCGGTAACGTTGACCTGTGAGGGACGATGTCACACGTACCAGGGGTCCCATTTCAGTCCACATAAACAGCCCCCCGGACGGGAATGCCACTCCCACCAGCTTGAAGAGTACCCTGCTGGCAAGAAGGATCCATCGCTTCATGTGGTGTTTGCGCCGTACTCGTATCCTGCCATGCGCATGTACCAACGTGAATCTCGACTCATCAGTCCAGGCAGCATTTTCCCACATGTCTAGGGTCCAGTGGCGATGATCCCGCGCCCATGCTAAACTTTGCACCCTGTGACGTGCGGTCAGCAGCGGTACCCTCGTGGGACGATGGCTTCGGTACCCCATAGCGAGGAGATGGCTCTGAATGGTGTGGCTGCTTACACGTTTTTGTCCACCAGCGTTAAATTGCCGAGTGATTTCTTGCACGGTGGCCCGTCTATCCGCTGTTACAATGCGAGCTAGCTGACGATGACCCCGCTCATCCACACGCTGTTGTCCACGGCAGTTGGCCCTTGCAGGGATGGTTTACGGGATTCGATCTACTCACGGTGCACCCGTGACACAGTGGCTCGTGAAAATCCCAGTGTCTGCACGACTTCCGAGATGGAGTGCCCCTTTCGTCGGGCCCCGACAATTTGCCCACGATCAAATGCGCTTAGATCCTTCGTCTAACCCATACTGCGTCAGAGTCTTACTGATTCCCGTCGCATCACTCCTTATATTGTCGGATCGCTGCATACGTCTTGTCGTTTCCGTTTACAGGGCCGCCCACAACGCCACATTTGCATAACGCTAGCTGTCTCTAATTCAATTGCTCTTCAGTGTGGTACGTAAAACCTTGTTTTCCTAAATGTTCACATTATTCCGTCCAGACCCTGTATTTATCGATTATTAAACTGGAAGGGCAAACAGGTAAGTGTCAGTATTTCAACCAATCGCCGCGTTGGTTGAAATATTGACCTTCATCATCACAACTGCAAATGGAAATCACAACTGCATACGAAGGTTCCAAAAATTTACACGATTGTGTTTAAAAGTGTATCAGAAATGAAAAATCAAGGAAGACAAACTCTTTTCCATGGCATCCATCAGAAAGTAACAAATAATGGCTGATAGATCGCAATTGAAATTAAGATGATTAGTATGAGGACATCAGCAAGAGAGAAATTAATAGTCACATATAACTTGGCTACTGTACACTTACAAGAAACTATGAGATTTCCAAATTTACTTTTTTATCTCAAAAGTGAAGTATTTATACAGTGTTTTTAACCAATCATCTTACGGAGACGCGGACACTAACTGAAACAGAATACAACTCAAAGGCGGACAAAAAGATACACTGTTAGGAAGAGCAGATAAACGTTCCTTGCATCACGTGCGCTCGCCTGAAGGATCCGTTGTGATTCCGAATATCTTTGCTTCAATTAAAAATCTCCAGTTTTCATGGTTTGTACATATTTCTAGCAGAACGAGTGAACATTGCTCAACACAAATGCTTAATTGAATACTAAGATCAGAGAAAGGTCCAAGAAACGATTGTGCGAGATGATTATGAAAGTCCTAAAGGACTGCTACAGATGCAGTTAATAAATTATATCTGGTTTACTAACCAAAAGTCACTTCATGTCAACTTAAGAGTGTGGTACACTGAATCAGTGCATTAGGAACACCTTTCAACGCGTTGGTCCACCTTTCCTCCATGGTCAATCATCCTCCATGCGTATCTTGACCCATGTCCGCTGGACCAGCTCCGTCAGTTCACGCTCGTTGCGTGGAGAAGGATCAGCAGTTCTCACACGCCGTTCTAGCATATCCCACAAATGTTCAATTGGGTTGCAGTCAGGGGAGTTTTGGGACCAAGGCAATATGGCGAATCCGTTGTCGTGCTCCTCCAACCATTCAGTAGTTACACGATTCGATGACACGGTGCGATGTCCTGTTAAAAACTGGCATTGTGGCCCGGAATAAACCTTCTTCACATATGGACGGAGATGTTCGGCTAACCGGTCCCTGTAGCATCCACCATTGGGTGTTTGTGAGATTATAACTACCTAAGGACCTAGGACTTGCCAGGAAAAACCTCCACCAGCCTCTTGAACCCCAACTGTGCAACCAGGGAATACAATTTCATGCTGTTTACGCCATATGCGAACCCGGCCATCAGGAAACGGGACTCACCACTCCAGACGATCTTCAATCTGTCGAGGATCCATTTCCGACGATCCTTCGAACATGCGAAGTGTTATAAAACTATAAAATATTCACAGTTGCTGTCGCACGTACGGTCATTCACAAACATAATTTCCAAATTGCAAGTCAAGATTAAAACACTTATTTTAAAACTAAAAATTAATATTTACACGCGAGATCTTTCGAGGCTGTACATAGCACCCATCATCAGGCTCCAAGCGCCATGAAACACAGGAGCAGACATTATATATTTTCAACACGACCCACAATTCACTCGGCCTTCTCTAACACCGGTGATGCCAACAACAAATCGTTAAAGTCCAAAAATAAAGTCTTAATTTCTTATCAGATATAGTCCTCTTCTTCAGAGTTCTGTGCGGAGGGGGTAACCATCGTTCTCCACTGTCTTGGAACAAATGTCGGGAGTTCTATGTTACAGCATGTTTCCCCATATGCAATAATGAAAAGGCTTTCCATAAGGAAGACAATGCGTTTATTAACACTTGAGTCAAGTACTCTAGCCTTTGTCCAATCTGGGGAGTAACCTCCCTGGTTAACAGCATTAGTGAAAGCTGTGGAAACTCTTCCAGAACGAAGAACGTATTTATGTTCACCCATTCTGACATTTACGGTTCTTAGGGTAGAACCTATATAGTATTTAACTGCACTGTCTGGGTCTTCATGAGTTAATGGTATGCAGTAGACGCCTGGTTTGTTAAGCGCTGGGACTCTATCTCTATCATTTCTTATCAAGGAAAAAAGGTTTCTTGTGGACACTCCAAACGTTAGATTGTGTTTGTGACAGGCTTTTCTTAAGATATACACTAGAGGTGGAATGAAATAAACTTTGCCAATGTACTTAGTAGGTTTTGTCTCAGTGGACAAAGTCGTGAATCTCAGTCTTTGAAATTGTTGTAGTAATCCCTGAAAGAAGTTGACAGAGAACCCAAATAATAAGGCCAAGTTTTGAACTCTAGGAAGTTCCTCACGTGGAGTTCTCCTTGTTGAGGAATGGTGAAAGCACGTCTTATTAGGAAGCGTAGAGCTGAAGCTTTTATGTTCGGGAGGGTGAGAAGAAGTGAATGGGATCATAAATGGTATAAACGTCGGTTTACGGAAAACACAATGCTTGATTTTATTGGAATTCGAATCTCGAGACAGTAAAATATCTAGGAAAGGCAATTTTCCCTCTTTCTCTAGGTCTTTTGTAACCTTTATAGTTGGAAACTGGGTAGAAAGGCAATCTACAAATTCGTCCAGTAAGGGTAAAGAATGGGGCCAAAAAACCAACATGTCATCTACGTACCTAATCAACAATGACGGTTGAAAAGGGAAGTCCAACATGACCTTGTCTTCTAGATACTGCATGAGAATCTCAGCTTAAACAGGGGAGAGGGAGCAACCCATTGGTGCCCCTTTCTTTTGCTGATAAAATTTGCCATCAAATCTAAAGTAAGTTCTCTTTGCTACAAGTTTGAGAGCAGAAATTGTTGCATTAGCTTCAAGTGGGGAGATGGATTTGTCTTCTTGTAATTTGTCCTCAATAATTCAGTGAACGATGTTGAGTGGTGCACTTGGAAATAGTGGCAGTACATCCAGCGAAGCCATTATGAACTCAGTTCCTCCAGAGTCAAAGGTTTTGATACGATATATAGCCTGCATAGAACTTTTAATGGATACAGGGAATTTGAGGTGAGATGTTTTAGAAATGAAGCCAACGCTGTCTCGAGGGTGCGAGTCGGGTTAGCATATCCTGAAACAAGTAATCTGAGAGGTTGATCTGGTTTATGAATTTTCATTTTTCCGAAGACTTCGGGTACCCTAGGTCCTATTGGAGGTCTCATTTTAGTAGAAATAGGTTTGGGGAGGAAACCTTGGTTTCTTAATTTTCTTAATTCTGCAATAGTAGCTGAAGTCGGGTCGGACCTGAGAACACGGTGGGAAACTAAATTGATGGCCTGGTTCATCCTAGCGTAATAGACATCATGGTCCAGAATAATGATTTGTTGTGTTTTATCTGCACAAATGATTGACAAGTTTGGGTTTTTTGCTAGCTGTAGTAACTGTTCTCGTTCGTATTTCAAAGCTGGAGATGTTTTATTTGGCCCTGCAAGAGTTTGGGCCAAAATGTAACGAGTAGAATCACGTTCTTCTTCGGGAAGTGCACTAATTATGTTTTCAACCTGTGGGATGGCATGTAGAGGTCGAAACGAAGACACTGGAAAGCTAAATTTAAACCATTGACTTAGGGCTGAACGTTGACTGTCCCTGAGTTCTACAGAACTATAGTTAAGGTATGGTTCTTGTAGCGAGTATTTATCAGCATGTTCAACATTTTGACTTCGTAGCTGAATCTGTAATGGTCGGTTTGATACTAGGACCAGGTCACAGAGTTTCCGTATATGTCGTTGATTACACCATTCACCTCTTTTTGTAAATTAGAAAATAAAATAATTAAACGCTTACCCAAGATAATTTGGTGAGTATGTATCGTAAGGTAAGCATATGCATTATATAACTACGGTTGAGCATGCCCACATAGCTTCGTTTCCGAGTGAATTGTGGGTCGTTTTGACAATATATAATGTCTGCTCCTGTGTTTCGTGGCACTTGGAGCCTGATGATGGGTGCTATGTACAACCCCGAAAGATCTCGCGTGTAAATATTAATTTTTAGTTGCAAATAAAGTGTTTTAATCCTGACTTGCAATTTGTAAATTATGTTTGTGAATGACCGTACGTGCGACAGCATCGGTGAATATTTTATACTGGCCTTTCGTACGATAGACTTTTAGCATTAATGCGAAGTGTTGTTTGCGATGAGTGGGCGTCATCATGGGTACCCTTGATGGCATCTGGCTGTGGAACTCCAGGCGGAGCAAGTTACGGCGCATAATGCATGTGGAAATAGTTCGAACTGCACCGCTGTTGTACTGATGGGTGAGCTGGGTGACTGTTACACGTCTTTGCTGGGTACCAGTCGTGACACTCGACGCTCATCTAGGATCAACCGCGCGTGGCTGACCCCAATGTGAACTCTTTTGCTGGATGCTTGTACATGGTTAATCCATCCCTGGTACACCCTTGATACAGTAGTACGGGAGAAGCTAACAAGTGTGACTGACCACAGTGAGCCCTTCTGCTGGATATCTGTGCGTGGTTAATCCAGTCCTGGTACACCCTTGATACAGTAGTACGGGAGAAGCCAACAAGTGTGACTGACCAATGTGAGCCCTTCTGCTGGATGCTTGTACATGGTTAATCTAGTCCTGGTGCACCCTTGATACAGGAGTATAGGAGCAGCCAACAAGTGTAGCTGACCAATGTGAGCTCTTCTGCTGGATGTCTGTGCTTGGCTGATCCAGTTCTGGTACACCCTTGATACAGTAGTAAAGGAGCAGCCAACACGTGCGGCTGTTTCCAAAATACTTGCACCTGCCGCGTGGGGCTCCAACTATCTATCCGCGATCAAATTGGCTTACGTCGCTAAGTTTCCCCAGCACTGGCAAACGTTTATTGATTACGTATAGAGGATAGGTGTGCACAGTTTATGCTAGCCGCATGTGACGTTGATATCACGTGGCACTTCGTTATCGCTCCGAATATAAGTAAAACGGATGTTGTTCCTAATTCAAAGTGTATTGTGGAAGATACAAAATAGCAACGTCCTCTACGAAAAACAGCCCCTAGCGTTTAGAGCGAAGAATAATATTTCTCAGATTCCTCATATTGTTTACTCAGCAGTTTTTGGACAAAATTGCTTTTTAAGACAAGTTTTCCAAAGAGGCGGGGAGTTTTAAAAATAAATTTGACACGAGAAGTTACTCAATCCAGAGTTTCGCACTTTCTGTCGCTGACTGTCCAGCTGCGAAAGGCAACTCGGAGGGTAAGGGGACAGTGTAGGGGGGATAGAAGTCTTCCAACATTCACAAAGATAAATTGACATTTGGGGAATGCGAGGAGGTTGTACTTAAGCAGCCGTAGGAGAAATATTTCTTCGAAGACATATTTCTTCGAGGGACGTCAATGGGGCCGTCGTTGCGGGAATAATGCTTGACAGCAAGTACACAGAAGGAGTTGAATGTGACGCGGATTGATACAGTTCTTGCACTTTCCCGGAAACGCTGTGAGTCACCTTACCTCACCTTCCACAATAGTTCACTTTTAAATTGACTTAGAGTATAAAGTTTTGAGACTCAAATGTACTTGTAGTTTGAGATAAAGTATATGACACTGTGATTGGTGGGCTCACGCTGGAAACATACACTCATGGGCCAGATCATTGTGGCCAACCCTATCTTAACAAGTGGACGCATCCAACATTATGTAACTTTGGTGGTACTATCAGGCGCAAAATGGATGGTAAAAGCAGGGTGTGTCAGTTCGTTAGTACAAAGCTCGTGCAATCGGGAAAGGAAATGACAAGTCAAAGTTTGAATTGATAACGATTATTTTATATTATCGCGCGATGAAGGCGGGGACCAGCATCGCAGCGATCTCAGGCATTGCTGACAGTTCTAGCGCTGCCGTTGTGATGGTATGGAGGGAATGGTGCGAAGAGAGGCGCACATTCATCCAGCAAGCCGGAAAAGGGACACCATCACTGTCTGACAGTCCTGGTGAAGTCCTGTTGGCACGTGCTGTCTCGGACAGCACGAACTTTGAATGAGCGGAAGATCAACACAGTCGGGTAGGCGCCCTTGTGGATGGGCCAAAGGACGATGTTGCCCGGTTGTAATCCACGGCGCCTACAGTGGGCTTTGGATCACCATAACTGGACATTGAAAATGATCAAACTTTAGGTTCCAGCTCCAACATGCCGCGTGATGGGTCAGTATTACTATGCACCAGCGAACTTCTGCAACCAGACATCATGGTTGTACTAAAACAGGCCGGTGGAGCAAATATAATACTATAAAGATTATTCTTCATAGACATCACTGGCTCCCCTCATCTCTACTGAACACACCCTTACCTTCAGATCGTCTCCAGGCATTGTTTCGGTCCTAGTGTTGACCTGCTTCCTTACCGTGTATTCGGATGGCCCTGGACTCTTCCAATAAGACCACGCCCCATGTATGAACACTGTTTTGTACACACATAGTTCGAGGATGATGACCAAGCATTTCGTGTGCTTCAGTGGATTCCAAATTCCTCCGATGTGAATCCCATTGAACATTTATGAGATATAGTGAAACGCGGCATCTGGTCATCCACGCCAGTACCTCACTCAGTCGTCGAACTGCTGGATACCCAAAGAAAGATTCCGTGGTCCAGTGAAGTTGAATTTGGGGGTGGGGTGAAAGAAGGGGGATGAGGGCTTTACTACCACAGTGAGCAACTCAATGTTCTATAAGAAGTCACACTTCCCTAATTTAGGGCAACTGGCTCCAGAGAAGGGAAACAATCAGTGTCGTAAGACAAATATAACATCTGTGCCTCACAGTGATTCGAACCCAGACCCACTTGGACGAATGGTCATAAGCCATCGCTTAGACCACTGCGCCAACGAGGCGGCCTAGTGGAGCCGATGCCACGACGGTTGAAAGCATTTATCAAGGCGAAACACAGAAATAGGTAAGTTAAACCATAATGTCATGGTTCAACGTATTTCATTTCAAGCTTTCAATGCAGCTAACATCATAATGTTCTATTCCTGAAAACTTAACTCCTATTTGGTTGCAATCTTTTTGGGGTCATAATAAATGAATTTTCTTTGTGTATTTCTATGTTAGCTTTGTGTGTTTCTGTGTTTGCTTTGTGCAAAATATTCTGATTTCTTTTTTTTTCTTTTTAGGTAAGTACTTGAAACTTTTTGAAGTTCCGCTGTATCCTCAGAAGCTAAGATGCCTTCACTCACACATCATAAAGATACATCAGAGTGAGAAATTTCTTCTGCTGTAGATGACGCAAATGCAAGTTTGAAGTTTGAATCTTACAAAAAAATGTTGTAATTACATTGATATGAGCACTGAAGTCTATTGACCAATAACAGAGACGGAACACAGCTTTTAAGCAGTGTGTTATTACTTGTTGCACCAATTGCCAAGATTGATTTTCCCCTCCAGCATCTGATTTTATTATTTTTATCGGCATCAAAGATAGCACTCCTAGAGAAAATCTAACTTCCTATAAGAACCTTCTATCTTCAGCTTATGAAGCATTGCCATCTTTAATTTCTTGCATACGGATCTCCATTGTTATCACCTTGACCAACATAAAGAAGTAACCTAGCAAGAAATCAGATAATCAAAATTTGTTTTATCATTTTTTTTTAAACTTTATCTTCATTTCTTAATGTTTTGTTATCTGATTCTGAACGGTCTCTCCTTCTCGTTTTTAATCCGTTGCCTTCTACTTCTCGCTTGACGTTTTTTAATCTACTGTCCTAAGTCTGAATCATGTGGTGGTGCCTGTTATTGTGATCTTGAAGAATGTGAAAGGTGATAATCCAGAAAAGAAAAATTACATTTCTCTTGAATATAAATTATCGTCTTTTTGGTTTCTAATATGTACTGTATTCTCTTAAAAATGATCACGATAGTAGGCGAGTAATGGCAGCACATTTCGCGATCGGCTGTAAGTAAAATCATAGACTGCAAAGTCATTGAAATCAAATTAATCGTGGAGGAAATCATTAGAAACGAAATCATCAAAAGATGAATGCATCGTATAGCAGGTTTTCGAGTATCACGAATGTAAAGGAAATCATCTACCTGGAAGAATAGCGACAATCCTTAGGACCAGTTTGGGAATGTCCATTTATTAATGAAGTGTATGATTTGAACCTAGTTTCCTAATACGATTAACTTTTCTTTCATTTTAAAACTAATTTTTATTCCATTTATGTTGCGTTGTTTAACGAAAGGGAAAAATCAATGATTTGTAGAAGCTAAAATAACAATTATGCTTTATTTGCACTTTAAATAATTGCTTAAGCTTCAAGCTTTTATGGATGCATATTGAGAAATGATGGTACCATTATGTACTCGTAATAGTTATTAGATAATATTTGGTACAAAGGATTTCCGAAAAATTACGATTCTTTTTTCGGTGTTTTTTTTTTTTTTTTTCTAATTTTACCAGTTTACTCGGAAATATGAATTTTATTTACATACCTGAATAAAAGTATTAATGAATATTTTATTTACATACCTGAATAAAAATATTAATGAATCTGAGGCATGTAATTTAAAATTTTAGAATTATGTATTAAAAATAATTTGCATTTTTAGACCTCACATGAAAGATAGCAATTATAAAAAAGCGTTGAGATTTTTTTTTTTCGGGAAAGAACACGTGCTTTCAAATATTGGAAATTAAGTACACAGCATAAAATCTTACAAATATTATAATTATGATGGTAAATAAGAACAAAGTCATATGTAAAAACATATTTCAACAAAACTTCATCGTGAAAATGTTTTCTCAAACTTTCCTTCAGTGCCTAATAAATTTAAATGTTTTCTGCACATGCCTTCTTAATCACAGGATTTTTTCAAAACAAAATGATAGATTTTCTCGGAAAACTCTATTTCGATGAATTCATTTCGTAATTTTCGAAAAAGTGGTTTTCGGTAAAGTGCTCTTTCTATTAACTCGGTTTTTCGATGGTTTTGCTTTTCATGGTTTCGTTTTCGATGAATTGGTCATCGATGAAGCCGTGTTTGATCGAGTCGCCTGTTATTATGGTGATCATCGCGTGTGTCCACTAAGTATTACCCACTGAAAAGTGAATCAGAAGCAAGAATAGTATTGAGTAAGTAATTTCCTCGCACAACCACGTGTGTTTTACTGCAGTATTCCGTCAAATAGTGCTCGAATCTGGGTAAACTGCATGAGGGAATGTTTAATGAGCAATGATAGGGCGAAAACAAGGTTTAACCCTTTAACGACCATGACCCAAAAATATTTTCTCCCTCCAAATGCCATAACGCCCGAAACTGTCGGTTGGTTCACTTCTTTGTTTATTAACAACAATAGTGACTGAGGGTGATTTCTGCTGATACCTCATAGGTCGAGAACATTTGAAAAAAAGGTAAGAATAGTAAATCTAACTCACTCTACAAGGCGTTTCAGGTGGCTAATACCGTTTGTATGTACAGGCGTTTTGGACGCTATGGTCGTTACAGGGTTAAAGGAGCTTTATGGTAAATACATTCGTTTTGATATTTTAATAAATACCAATGGTTTTGACGAACAGTGTTTTATTCTGCAGACGACGTTGCCTTTTCATCATCATTTGATACAGGCATACTGAAGCAAATTGACGGTGAATTCAATAGGGGAGCTTCAAAGTGGGGATAAAACACTGCTCTATGCCAAGTGGTTCCCATTTGGTTGTTCCCGAACCACCTGGGGATTCGCGGTAAAAGTTCTGTAATGACGTCTCCATAAAATTACAATAAAGGTATTTTTTTAAACCGAAAGTAAGTTGAAATGCATTAACAGTTTAATTATTTTTTGCAAATGTTTGTGGTACGCATTCTCACGTAGTCAGTCAGCATGCATGAGAGAGTGATCGGTGCTATATTACGTTTCAAAAACATCCGTGTGCGACGGACACTCGCATTGAGGGACTACACTGTAGAAAATTTCGTAGTAGGTTGCACCAAAAAATGGGGATACACCAGTTGCACCACTTTTTCGGCAAACGTAAACCATTGTGTGATGGGTGAAACGTACATAAACTTGGCGCAATGGGTGCAACTTTGCACCATTCAGGTTGGATACCATACAATAGCACGTAATTACATCACGTTTTTGTGTATTTCATGCATTACAGAACAGTTTCGTTTTGCTCCAAAAGTGGTACAGTTGGTATAGCACCACTTTTCTGTGCAACCTACTACACATTTTTTAGCGGTGTACTTCGTGACATCCTAATGTCACGGAATAGTTCGTTCTACATGAATGTGACGTAGAAAAAAATTGGTTTGTTTTTAGCTTGTGGAATGACCGTGCAGAATGCGCACGTTATGCTGCTGTTCTTCAACGGTACTCTCAGAGCATCGAAATTATGTGCAGCGTTAATTGGGGTTATAGGAGCTTGTGAAAATGCTGAACTTCAAGGTGGAAATACATACCAATAATAATTATTTATTGTGAAATCATGGACCACTGGATGAAGACGGGAACCATGGTAAAACGTTGTAATGGGGAGCAAAAGAATGATATTATTTCTTCAAATGTGTCGCAAGATGATCTGAAATCCCTTAAAACGCATTCAAGTGACAAAATTTCCGAGACATTGCTTTAAAATGTTCAAGATATTGGCACTATCACTAAAAAAAAAAAAAAAAAAATACAGTGAAGGCTATATTAAATTTGGCTTTTCATTTACAGGAGGTGAGGGCTATCCACGCCCTTAAGATATCATTTCCGGAGAAATCCCCGGGTTCGCGATTGCAATATAATGTTGAAAGGGGTTCGCGATAACAATATAATGTTGAAAGGGGTTCGTGTTAACAATATAATGTTGAAAGGGGTACGCGATAGCAATATAATGCTGAAAGGGGTACGCGATAACAATATAATGTTGAAAGGGGTTTGCGATAACAATATAATGTTGAAAGAGGTGCGCGATGACAATATAATGTTGAAAGGGGTTCGCGATAACAATATAATGTTGAAGGGGTTCGCGATAACAATATAATGTTGAAAGGGGTTAGCAGGTCAAAAAAAGTTGGGAATCGCTGCTCTAGACGTACATTTTGTACTAGCTTTTATTCTGTGATCTAGAAATGCATTCGTGTATTGTATTACATTTCCACAAGCTCTTGTGTTGGCGTGCGTGTGAATGCGTGCCACGTGGTCGTATTTTTTTCGTAAATGCTCTGGGTAACTCAAGATTCTTCGTTCGGATGGCTTACTATTTTTGATTTGATATGTAGGATGCTGTGCGTTTTCATCATATTCACAACTTTCGAAAACCTTCAGCTAATCACGATGTTTGCGCCATTTTTGCTACACACTGTTAAAAGTTTTATAGTAGGTTGCACCAAAATGTGGTGCTACACCAGCTTCACTACTTTTGAGGCAAAGGTTGGATGCATGAAACATATACCAGTAAAATCATGATGAAATTATTTACCATATTATGGTATCCAACCTGAATAAAGCAAAGTTGCACCGATTGCGTCATATTTTTGCATGTTTTGCGCATCACGCAACCTTTACCCCAGAAGTTGTGCATCTGGTGCAGCACCAATTTTTACCACCTACATCAAAAATTTTAACAGTGTAGTATTAACTTTATTATGGGATGAAGTTCATTATTTTTTGTAAGAAAATATCGCAATTTCAGAAGCAGTATTAAATAAATAAAGGTACATTAACGCAATATATCAGCGATTTCTTTTTCTGTGATTTCAAACGATTGAATGCACTGAAAAATAAAGTATGTTGCTCCCGTGACCCTAGAATGACTTTGCCCCCCATTTTATTTCTGAGTAAAAAATCGCTGAGTACGGCCATTAATCAAAAACATACTCAAGGTTTTACTTAATATGTAGTTGTACGTTTAGCAGGGTCTTGGAATATATTACATATTTTCCTCTTTCTCCACGTATTTGCTTGGTATAAAGAATCCATCCATCAAAACCCCGTCATCCACCTCCGGATACAAATTTTTTGTTCGTTTTTTTTTTAGAAAGGGAGGGTCCCTAACAGTTGGCATGAGTATTTACCTCCCCCTACCTCTCTATTCTACCTTCAGTATTCTTTCCCTGGCAATTTTCCCTCATGTAACTTCTCATACTCCTGTCGGAAAACAAAACAGGAAAATTTCTAGTCGGTTGTTGTAGGAAAAGATGGATTAGTACGGATTGTTACGACACGAGCCAACGGTGGATCCTCCCCGTTCACAAAGCCCATTTGGAAAAAAAAATAGAAAATATAGCAGATACGTGATATGACCCGGCCACAATGGCTGATTCATCATTTCGTCTATTTATAACAAGCTAAGTGTTCTGCCCCGCGGAGAAAATGCTATCGAGCAGTAGATGACTGATCAGGAAAGTTAGTCGTTCGTATCACGTGATTATTCCTGTGGGAAATTTTGCGGACGCTTAAATGATGTGCTGTGAAAAGCCTGATATTCATTTGATTTGTTCGAAAAGATGTTCGTTGTCGAAACGATTTTCCTTTCTTTTTCTTTTTTCTTTTTATCTTTGAAAAGATTCCTTGTCATCGGTCAGTGATAAAAAGACTATCTGCTGTGACTTTTTTTATTTTTTCTTCAAAACTGAAGCTATTCCATTAATGGCGTTTGTGTGTTTCAACTGGATTTACAGCATATGTTCAGAATTCCGTAGCTTTATTGGTAAAATGAAATATCCATTTTTTTTTTCAATATTTGATATTTAGTTCACCCGAAGTATAATAACTGATGAAATGCCAATATTTTTCTCCTTCAACGTAGGGTATGGCCAATTCGGCCCTTGCCGTTGGTGTCATACGGAGTTTACGTTAGTTACATAAATAGTAATTAGTAACTGTAAGGTTTAAAAAACAGCGGGAGCACGAACCTTCTATATATTTGAATATTTTCATTATTTTTTTACATATGTTTGAATTCTGCATTTGAATGCCGACGTGAACTGACGTTCTTTCTCCGTAGGTTGATCATAAGTCTTTTGGTCACCAGGACACGAAAAATGTTAATAATTCTCTTGACTGTTCAACCAAGCTGATATTGCCCCTGATTATATTCTCCCAGCGAGTATATACAGAGGGTGAGTCGAAAGTTTTGCAATATTTACATAAAACGCATGTGATGCGGCGGATATGTCACGTGTTTAAACTAGTTTAAGTAGCGCACTGCAATTAGTCGAAATGGATATAAAGTGGTAGTCGTTGCTATGAATAGCATTCCATGTTGTTGTTCTGTCTGTCGTTGGAACGCCTAAAAGATGAACAGCCACAACTGGCTAATTAGGGAACTTTTGCTTTACGAGTTTGAACTCAGCCATAACGCTGCTAAAGTAACACGAAACATTTATCACGCAAATGGAGAAGGTTCCGTGGACCACAGCAACGCAACTAGATGGTTCAAGACATTTCGCTCAGGTGACAGAAACCTCGACGATCAGCCAAGGTCAGGTAGGCCGCGAACCGTGGATTTTAATGCCGTGCGCCAGGCCGTAGAGGCAAATCCGACAACCAGCACTCGGAGATTATCAGGCGAGCTGGGCATATCCCAGACCACCGTAGTTCGTCATCTTCAGGACCTCGGCAAGGTCTACAGGAGCTGCCGCATGAACTGATGCCAGCTGAAGCAAACCGCCGAGTGGAAGTGTGCACGAAATTCCTAGAAAACCAGCGCGATGTACGTTTCATCAAGAGAATTGTTACGTGCGATAAAAAGTGGGTCTATTTCCTTAATCCTAACACACACAACGGCAGTGGTTGAGCCCGGGCCAGCTTCCTGAACCTGTTGCAAAACGTGGGCGCTTCGAGTACAAAGTGATGCTCTGCGTCTGGTAGAATTCCAAGAGGATAATCCATTAGGAATTTGTTCCAGACGGTCCAACCATTAACGCCAAATTCTACTCTGAACAGCTGGAGCGAATGTATTCCGTTTTGGAGGAGAAGTACCCGGCACTGGTGAACAGAAAGCGCGCTCTCCTACAGCAGGACAACGCTCGGTCTCATACCGCGCGAGCGACCTGGGCAAAACTCCACGAACACGAGGGCATCGTACTGTTGCCGCACCCAGCATATAATCTGGATCTTGCCCCCTCGGATTATTACTTGTCCGGTCCATGGCTTACTTCCTTTAAGGGCGGCACTTCAACAACCAGGAGGATGTGGAAGCTGGGGTGAAGGAGTTCTTCGTTTCAAAGGACAAGAACTGGTACCGCCGCTGAATCGAAGAACTGGCAGACAGATGGCTAAAGACGATGCAACACGATGGTTTATACTTTGAATGCTAGTCAGCTTTCGTCGTAAAGGTACGTATGCAGACATAAAATGATCCAAATATTGCAAAACTTTCTACTCACCCTCTGTATTTTGCATTCCGCGACAGAGGGGGCTTGTCTGCGGTAGAATGTCAAGCTCTGAGCCGGAGGTGAACCATTGGTAGAAAAGGCATGACTTATGCACGTGATGGAGATAGAAGGAGGATTGTTAGATGGTCCCCAAGATGAACTGAAGCTAGAAACAGATTTTCACATTTTATTGGTAAATCTGTAAAATTGATTGCACGAAAAGTTAATTAAACTTATAGACAGTTATTTGTTTTGGTAATGTACGCTGAAAATAGGAATGAAGTATGTATTTTTATTAATTACGTCAATACCTATAATTTTTTGAAATGGAAAACTCATAATAATTTTATGTAGAAGTATTACTTTTCATAGGTAAACTTCTGTTGTTATTTTACGGTATAATTCCGTTTTAAATTTATAGTTTCTTTCAGTAAGGCACGCCTGTAATGTATGACCATAAGCGCGCAAAATCATAGCTAACGCTCTTCTTTGACTACTCTAACGACCACCGAAACCTAGGAAAAGCTGCCCATTAAAAAACAAACAAAAAAAAACAATAACTAGGAAAAGCATCTATTGACAATCCCATCGTTTGAAAAAGGTGAGGACCTTATCCTAAAAATATAGGCAACCCTCATATCACGTGAACGACCCTAATCCGAGAAGATGAAGCTGTTTTCCTCCTGCTCGTCAGATTCTGAATTATTGTGGATAAGCTCCACAGAAAGCAAAAAGGATAAACTTATCCATGATTTATAGTCACAATCCTCGCAAGACCAAGAGAGAACCACTATTAAAGAACAAAAATCCGACTGAGCCAATTCTGAAAATTAATAACATTAGTATTCTAGCAAAGCAACTTAGTAAAACCATGCAATGCATTGATTATGATACGCTTTCCAACATACCAGAAATCATTACTCAAGTTATGAAGATAATGGCTGTGGAATAAATCTTGCTCCTGTGTCCTGAGCTTTGACCCCCATTTCGATTATATTCAATAGAACCGGTTCAGTACATCTCTGTAATAACATGATAAAGTTTTGTCGCCATCGAAGCATTTTTGCCTAAGTTCCGACGCATAAGAGCAATGGAATGGATCCCGCTCCTATGTCCTGACCCCGATTTCACCCATTTTCAATAGGGTTCGTCCCCAGGTGGTCCCCTACCACATACTAAAATTTCATCGAAATCGAACCATTTTTACTCGAGTTATCGTGCGGACAGACAGACAGACGAACAAAACTGGAGCATATACTCTTCTTCAACCTACGGTTGGAAAGCGTAAATAAAAGAATACTTGGTTGTACACTGCGAAAAAAATTTAGTTATTTCTGAGAATTTCGTGGTTTAAGGAAAAAGAAAATTCCCAAATCATATTTCTTCAGCATACGCGTGAAATAATAATAACGCACTGTTACATACTGTGTATAGGAACTCACAAGTTTTAGACTTAAATGAGAAAAGAAACTGGTTTGGCAATCTAAAATAATCATTTCAGGTTCGTAAGGGGATTTTTAAAATTAAATTTCATACGATAGGACTCTAAATGAAAAATTATGTATGTTGTTTATGAGCAACAAAGTAGAACCAAAATTCCTGAAGTAAATTTTTCTGTTTCTGAAGAGTTGCTAAAACGATTTTTATCGTGTGACGTAAAGCATCTCTGACGCCATGTCAGTATGATTTGAATGAAATGACGTCACACCAGCAGCTGTACAAAATCGTTTTTTGTTGCCATGATAACAAAGCAAAGTGATACACGCGTGCTCTGTGTTGATTGGTCGTATTTTATTGTTCTAAGAATCTTACCTTGATATGCAGTGTCACAAAAATAAGCGAAACAATGTTTCGTCAAAGTGAAACAAATGTGTTCCAAATGCGAAACAATGAACATTACAAAAATTAACATGAACATTACAACAATGAAAAAAGTATATTGCTTGAAGCAGAGATTCAACAATTAAAATAGGCAAACACGAGGAGGCGCCAACTTTCAGGTAGAATATACTAACATTTATTTTTTTTGGGGGGGGTTGGATGTCTAACGACCACCGTAAGCAACTCAATGGACTAAGAGCAGTCGCCCGTCCCTAATTTAGGGCCACTGGCTCCAGGGAAGAAATAGAGCCAGTGCCGTAAGACAAACACAACATCCATGCCTCACGGGATTCGAACCCAGACCCCTTACGGACGGATGATCAGAAGTCATCGCTTAGTTTCAATATTTGCTTTTATTCACTTAAAAGAATTACAACAGAATATCCCCAACCTCACACGCAGTGTGAGAGAAGGGAGAAATAAAACAAAATGTAGATATTTACAATGAAATGATAATTATACAAATGAGCAATGACAGGCATTGCATTATTTGCTGTTAACAGCAGTAGCTCTGGGATAATTGTTCATTGAAGTCTTGGAACATCACTGGAGCGAAACAATTTACAGAAAAAATTCGCGCAATTCTAGTGACATGGGAATCACTGGTGGAAGAGAGTCACTGTGAGGATGAAGAGAATTGTGTACAAAAGGTGACATCAGCAGGAAGCAAACACAATCCAGTTCCAGGAGAAAACATGGTGAGGGAACAGTAAAAATTGAAAGTTTCGACGTAGGTTTATTACAACAGCAGATGAACAGTCTGGGCACTAGACAACTGAAACCAGGGACGACACGGCGACCATGTTTTAAAGAAGGCAGGTAACCGTGCCGTATCATTCGCCAAGGAGTATTCCAGGGTGAGTCTGGCTTTAACCCTGTTGCGGTAGTGTGCAACCAAGGAGGTAGAGAATGCGATAGGATCTGGATCTTGTAACTGTAGCAGGTGAGAGAAAATAATATATTTAGCTAGGATAAATAAATACGAATAAACTGGTAAAATAGAGGAGAAACTTGTAGAACTGTGACCGAGGAAACGATAATCTTCTAGAGTGAGATCACTGGTACAAGAAGGATGTGCAAATTGGAACATACTGTGAAATAGTGGGAGCAGCGTCGGACAGTCAACAAACATGTGTAAGACGTCTCCAACGACGTTACAAAAAGGACAGAGATCTGACGATACTATATTTCTCCGGAACAAAGTCGAAGGGACAGGCAGTCGATTGTGCAAAAACCTCCAGTGCACATTAAGTTCTGAGGAGAAGGCCGGTGAATGTTGGGCAGTAGACCAGACCGAGGTTAGTGCAAAAGAAGGAACAGAGGGAATAGGGCAAGGTACCGCAGAAGAAGAACGGAGAAAACGGTACAGGGTGCGGGTGGAAAGACTGTGGAGAGGGAGGAGGTTACCGGAAAAGGGAAGGAAGAATGGGAAAGGGAGAGAGGCAGAGGAAACGACTAGGGAAGAAAAAAGTGATTGAAGAGCATGTTTAAGTTGGAGGAAGTTATCAGAGAGTTCGGGCGAGGGTGGGAGGGTGAGAAAAAAGTCGGAAACGGGTTTTCATGAAAAATCGGGGAGGACCAGTTGGGAAACGGAGACTACACCAGCGTGTAGCCATGCAAGGAAAAAGAAAAAGTTGGCAGTAGGGGGATGGAGGACAGAGGAGAAAAAAAGAGGCTCGGAAAGAAGATCAAGAGTGGAAGAGCGGGGTTGATGAATGAGCGGTAAAGAACGAAGGAACTGAACAGCTTCATTGTAGACTAGAGGAAAACGGGGGGGTGAAAGTGTGAATATCCATCTTGAGAAGAAGATGGACGGTGAGGCAAGTTTTAAGGGGGAAGTCAGAACATTAAGCAGAAGAATGGAAGCGGAAGAGTCTGGTTGAACTATCAAACGGAGAAAATTGAAAATTCTTACAGCTTTATAACGTATGGTAATCTCTGGCATATTGAGGCCACCACAAGTCGATGGTAGAGATAATACTGAGGAAGATAACCAATGAGTAGATGACCAAACAATGCTGAGCATTGTTGATGTTGTTGCAGTTTGAACGTAGGCTGGTGGCGGTTGTGCAATCCAGGAATGATAAACTAACAAGAGGATGTGGGTGCCAGCAAGCCGTGCACGACTGTGGTAGGTCAGACAACACTTGAGCTTGGACCAGTAAGCAGCGGTGTGACGTAGTTTCCTAACGAGGGGTCTCCAGGTGGCAGCCGCTGCTGAAACCCGGCTGCCAATGTGCACCCCAAGTATCTTTTGACTAGTGGAAGTCCAATGAGCGCCCCACGGTGCATCAGGGCGATGTCTCCAGGAGCCACACCACAATCCTGTACACTTTGAAAGGTTTAACGAAGCGCCGGAAGCCGCAGCATACACTTGATACCATGCAAGAACAATTGTGAAATGCCATTCTTCTCGGATGAGAACTGTGAGATAATCGGCGTAGGCAGTAAAAACGATAGACTGGTGCCTGGTGCTATGCTGAATGGTGGAGGGGGTAGGTTGTAGAAGAGAACGGATAGAGCAAAGAAAAGGCTCAAAGACTAGAGAAAAATGTTGTCCGGAAAGAGGACATCCTTGACGGATGCCCTTACGAAACGGAATGGGGGCTGTAAGGAAGGAGGCCGTCCGGATATGGACAACTGAGTCCTGGTACAGGGCAAGGAGGGCTGTGATGAAGACAGATGGGAAACCGAAGGCAGAGGGGAAAAGCAGCTGTAAAGCAAGGCAATAGAAGAGGGTGTAGGAAAGAGGAAAACGTAAGAAAGAAATTAACTGTCAACCAGTCAGCACCAGGTGACGAGTGACAGTTAAGTAAGGCAAGTGACTGTACTACTTCTGCTGGAGTGATAGGCATAGAAAGAGATGTAAAAAGATGCGATGGAATATGTGGTAAGGCACGAAGAATCGAATCAGCATGCAGAGAACTTGACTGGAACTGAGCAAAACGTGACTGGAAATATGTTCTAACACCGGAGCAAATGAGAGTGGGGTCATTAGTAACAGTTCCATCGGGTAACTTCAGATTACGGAGGTAATGAGCAGAACGTTTGTGGAATTCCAGTTGTTGAACCTGTTCACATAGATAGTCATTTGGCTGGAGATAAAGGAGCTTGAGGCGGTGAA
This sequence comes from Macrothele yani, assembly GCA_039090855.1. Lineage (NCBI taxonomy): Eukaryota > Metazoa > Arthropoda > Arachnida > Araneae > Macrothelidae > Macrothele > Macrothele yani. The sequence continues at coordinate 95,153,452 of CM077007.1, read as the reverse complement.
GAGCTTGTTGGGAGACAGGAAGTAGCAAGGCACGAAGTTCAGCTTGGTAATGAGAAAACAGCGGAGAATCAAGATCTAGGGTGGAAAAAATCGAACGTGCAGCATCAATCTTCATAGAGTAAAGCAAGGCAATATAGAGTAAAGCGTGGGAATATTGTTTGGTATAAAGAAGAATTTGGGATTTGACATTTAACCAGTGTTTCAAGGGACAAGAAGCAAAAGGGAGCATATGTAAGGCTTGTCGGAGCTGCGATTGGATGGAATTTACGTAGGTTGAATCAAGTAAAAGATCATCATCAAAGGTCCAAGTTCGATAGTATTGCCGAGGAGATGGACCGGTGTGAAGACACATTACGACACAGCTCTGGTCGGAAGAAACTGTCGGTGTGTGAGAAAGGGAGATAACTGAAGGAAGGAGAATTGAAGAAACATAAAACCGTTCAAGTCGGGCAGTTGTAGGGGAGGAAGTGGAGTAGGAGCGCCAGGTGTACGAACGAAGAAATGGGTGCAGGTGTCGAAAAGAATCTTGGAGTTGTAGCTGGTTGATGGCTGTAGAAAGTGCTCGGGTAAGAAAATACCTGGTATCCGTGGAACCGTCCGATCTGTCGAGGGATGGGTCAAGGGTGCAATTAAAATCACCACCTAAGATGACAATATCAGTGGCTGGAAGACCTTGAACACAGGAAACAAAATGCTCAAAAAGACAGTCTGCATACTGTTGATTTGCCGGAAACATAGATGTTGAAGATATAGTATCGGAAGTTGTGAAGTCGGAAGGACAGAAGCTGCAGGAGGTCACGATAAATCGGTTTGACCGTGATATCAGTAATGAAGGATCGAAGACGAAAATGGATGGCCACCGCAAGTGCTGCGTGAAGACTAAGTCGATGGACACGGTAGAATTGAAATGGCAAGGTTCGCCACCGGTGGTATGGGGTGTTGGGATGACAGTTAGTCTCCTGTAGCAATTATATATCCGCATCATGCTGTGTAATGTCTTCAAACACTAACGCATTGGTAAGAGGGACGGAGCATCCCTTACAGTTGAAAGAAAGTAATTTTAACTTGAAAGAGGTTGTAGTGGTTGAATATTACTATCAGCACTTCTGTGAAGACTGGTTACACGTTCCTTTAAGTTAGATGTCTGCGCATTAGTGACTGTGTCAATTTTTGGCAAAAGAGCAAGTAGATTCTGAAGTTGGGTGATAATAGTAGGAAGCTGAGCATTACGTGATTGAACGCAGTCTAGCTGCTTGAGAGGACGTGACGGTTGATTGAGTATGATGACAGCAAGATCAGACGGCGCCAGCGGCCCGTCTAATGCAGGGAAGGTTTCCAGATATTCAGCGAAAGTTTTTTGATCCAACAATTTTGGGGCAGCTGGGGACTTAAAAGATGTAGAAACTGCAGTTGGAGAGAAAGACTGTCGAATTGGCGTGCGGGAACGAGAGCAGCGTGGAGAAGACGTCACAGGCGAGATTGAACTCTGTCTAGTACGTTTCAACGTGGGAACGCCGGGAGAAGCTGGTGGGTGTAGGACAGTTAGATCTGACTCCACATTAGGGGATCCAAGGGAAGAAGATGAAGCACCACGACGGAGGGGTTGCCATTCCTTTTCGGAGATAATACCCTCCGAAGAACGTAGAGGTACCACAGCAGCAAGTGGGTCCAACGATGGAGAGGTGGCCAAAGTTCCCGTAGTAGAGATCGAAGACTTGGAAACTGCTGACGAATCATCATCTGCTGGGGAGAAGCCTCTGGAACAACAGTAGCAGTGATCAAGGACGTCTGTGGAGCCGAACTTGGTGTGGCCAGAGAAACTGATGTTGAGGGTGGGGTGTTGCGTTTGGGCGGTATGGAAATAGGTGGCTTGGCAGATGCATGTGGACAACGTGATTGGATGTGGCCAATATGCCTTGCATTTAAAGCAATGCAAGGCAGTAACGATATCGATCCGGAAAACCTGCTTCCCTACAACCACAGTGAGGTCAGTAGGGCAGTCAGCAATGGCATCTTCAGTAGGGAACAGGATCCTTGCTTGGCGACGCAGACCTAAGATGTTCCTGTCATCTGGGTCTGTTGGTGCGGAAGACAGAGTGGAAATGGAACCAACTATTTTTCCACAACGGGAAAGGGCCGCCATTAAGTAATGGTCCTTGATTTCTGGTGGTACGGGGTAGCACGAAACAAGTACGGGGCGCTGCGTGAGAGGGAAAACCAGTAAGCTATGATCCCCAACATGCAGTCCGTCAGATAAGACGCGCTCCACAAACTCTGGCTTCGCAAAATAGATGAGAACAGTCCTAGGTTTCCTCGCCATATGGGTGATCGTTCCCTTAGGGAGGATTTGGCGGACGGCTAAGGAGTATTTCTTAAGGCTGGTGTCCGGGAGGGCATCAAAACATATGCCAAGTTTCTGTGTGCGTAAAACCTCTTGCCCAGCTGCTGAAGTTTCCGGAATTTCGATACGTAATTTCTTGTTGTCTCTAGTGACAATCATATCAAGAGGCGTTGTACATGGATTCTTCGCTGTAGAGGAAGATTAACTGGTACCCTTCACAACGGAAGCATAAGGAAGACTTGCCGTAGGAATGGGCGGAGATGGGGAAGGTCGAGACGCAGTGCTCACAGCAGCAAATGAAGTACCAGAGGTAACGGATACTGAAGAAATTAATGACGTCGCTGTGGTGGAGAATGTCGGGAAATCAACATCCATAGAGTTGGAAGAAGAGGTCGTGGCCAGGTGGGGGGGGGAGCTTTGCTATCAAGCTTCAGACCTGGCGTATCAGATGCGGTCGCAGCCATTTGCAATGGCTGACCTGCTAAACCCGACCCTGGGCAAAGCCAGGACGGATAAAGAGTTAGTACAAGTAAAGTTTTACTTGCAGGACGTCAGGGTCGGACTCAATCGACAGAGGAGACGTTCACAACACAGGAGATACACAAAATGACGGCACACACACAAAAGAACACCAATAAACACAGGTCAAACACGGAGCACAGGTCAACACAACCTTTACAAAGCCATCGCTTAGACCACTGCGCCACCGAGGCGTCATAGAAACATTCAGGTATAGAATATAGTCGAATTTGCAATTGAAATCCTAATTGCCTAATGTCAACAGTAAATTCAAAAGAAGGATATGATTTGCATTTCTTCCATGGTTTGCAATGCGTGTGTCAGTCCTTACTTAGTCTGAGAAGCAAAAGTCCGGAGTGCAACATTTTGGTTTTAAATTTGTCGATATGCATTGACTATTGATATCAATCGCACCTTGCATGTTTCGGCGCCTTAATTCCTTCACTGATACTGGAGGGATTTTAAACACATTCTTTTGTTAAAACAGTGTTTGTGTATTAATCTGGACTGCTCAAACGCTGATCTGAATTCCAGTTACGATGTTTCAGGTAAACTGAATCATGGCAAAATGAGTGCAAATAAGGCGTTATTAAGATATAATTATTATCTATCTCGTAATAATTGATTAATTATTTAAATGCAGGGCTTGTGTTAGGTGTGAAATATGTTTGGTACTGCGGTCTCAGACTTTGTAAGAAGCTTCAACTGAAAATATTAAATTATCAGAATTTCCCCCACGTGAAACCAACGGTTTTCTTGCTCTGCCGTTTTGGGCATTTTCGAACTCGTATTTCCCGAGAAACATTAGCGCGAGTCTGTACTTATTAAAATTTCTTTTCGTTTAGTTTTTCCTCGACATTTTACCTCTGCTTATATCGTTCTGTTGGAGTTGTGATTTCAGGAATGTTAAGTAACTCTTAATGTTACTAAAAAATGAACAGAGTACGATCAGCTATATGTACAACTAAATTGCGGTTTCTTAAACCACGAGCTTCTTCATTAAAAATCGTCACACGCTGACAAATTTTTGAAATTTATACCGTACTTATTCTTTAAACTAATCAAATTTGCACATACCTCCGCCCCGGTGGTGCAGTGGTTTAAGCGCTGGCTTCTGACCGTTCGTTCGTGATGGGTCCGGGTTCGAATACGGTAAGGCACGGATTGTGTGTTTGACTTTCGGAACTGACTTTCTCCCCTGTAACTAGTTTCTTTATATTAAGGACGGGCGACTACTTATAGCTAGGGTGGTAATTTTATCGCGGGGAAAAAAGGCAAAATTCACGGTGATCGCTTTGTAAATCGTGAAATTTCGCGTAAAGTTCACAGCTTTCCTCGAAATTTCGGAGTAAATCCTGAAATTTCGCGAAATACCGTAGTTCCTCAAAAGTTTGGCTTTCAGGCTCTTTCTCCACGCTTTGGATATGTAAGATGCATTGTCTGTCACAAACGCGGTTGTATTCACAAAAGGTATTTGATACTTATTGACGCACTGAAGTATTGCCTCGCTGACTGCTTTAAAATTTACGGATTCCAAAGTGATGCACTCGAGGAAGATTGTGTTCAAAGAGGTTTCATCATTGCTGCTTTCAACATTCGTTTCAGCTGATGGAACAGCAAGAATATTCAAAATGTACCTATCTTCTGAATCCCTTGTTCCGTCTGCTACGACGCTTACACCGGATTCTAATTTTTTTTTAATCTTTCACTTGTTGCTTGTGAACATCGTATATTTTCGGCAAATAGCATTTCCGTATCCAATTTGCGTTGGAGATAACACCAATATCTTTCAATGAATTTTCCAAATAAATTTTAAATGTAATGTTATGCAGTTTGGGAAGTGGGATGTTAGTTGTACAAAAGGCACCTGTTAATTTCGAAAGTTCAGTTGAGCGATGCTGTTCTTGTTTAGTTCTTTTCTCAATTGTTTCATCAACACATTTCTGCAATTTTTCGGTTGACTGTTTGGACACAAATTCTTTTAAGCCACTTGCTTGCTAAATGATTTTCACAACTGTCCTTTTTTGAAAAATCCTCTGGTATTTTGCAACACGAGCAGATCAACAGATTTTTGTTCACATGAAACGTTCCCTTGCTTGCATCTTTCACATGCACTCATTTTACTCACGTGGCTTTCTTAAAATTAACAGACAATATGCAGAAACTTTCTAAACTAAATATTCAAATGAAATCACAAAAATTTTCTAAGCTCATCGTATGCGAAACTCAAACACTCTTTTCTGTGAGCTCCTTTTCCCATCTAGAACTACTAATACAATTGAAGACATCCGGTTTACTAGTGCAGAAGTCGACAAGGTCATTCACCAGTAGCTGGGGCTGAAAATCACGAAATACCACACTTGCGTCAAGCTTGTTCGATAAGAATGTATTCGTAACGAACAATCTTGAGGGGTAATTCAAGGTTTAAAGTTCCGGTTTGGACTTGGAGTAGGATTACTTTCCCGGTATATTTTTCGCGTAAATTCTAATGAAGACAGTAATAAAATAATTTAAATATGAAAAATAATCTAAAAAATTATAATAAAAATTCGTCAAAAATAGGGAAAAATCTGAAATTCGTGGATATGTTTAATACACTGCTGGACAATTGCTAAGGACGGATCACAAACGGCTATATAGCGTATAAAAAAGTAAGTGTGGTTGGATGCCAAGTGAAATAAAATAATGTCAGAATGCCAGGACGTTACAAGAAAGACAATTTATTATGCTCTGAAATCCAGAAAGCTTTGGAACGTGTTCAAGGGACAAACAGGCCATTTTGTGCAGAATACGTAAACGTGAAAAAAATGCAATTACCGTCCGCAGGCGTTCCGGCGTAAGATGTCAATACGGGATATGGCCACCATGGAGGGCGATGCAAGTTTCCACACGTCGTGTCATGCTTTGCACAACATTATCAAGCAGCTGTTGGGGTAATTTATCCCATTCCTCTGTCAGTGCACGGATGAGGGTGTCCTTGTTTATTGGAGGGCATTGGCGACCAGCAAGACTCCTCCCCAAAGCATCCCACACGTTTTCAATGGGATTCAGATCTGGAGAACGTGCTGGCCATACGAGGCGTTGAATATCCTCGCTCTCAAGACACTAATGGACAGCGACTGTTCGATGACATGTTGCGTTGTCGTCTATGAAAATGAATCTATCACCGACAGCACCACGGAACATGCGAACATGAGGTAGCAGAACATCATTAATGAATCGTTGGCCAGTCATAGTCCCAGTTGGAAGCACATAGAGGGACGTACGGCCATTGATCATGATGCCAGCCCATACCATGACACTACATGTCGGATATCGGTCCCTTTCCTGTATGTTTGCTGGACAATGCTGTACCACTATCACGCCAGATCAGTTGTCGTCGACAATCAGACGATAGACTGTATCTACTCTCATCTGAGAAGAGGACAGCAGACCAGTCGTTATCAGTCCAATTGCGATGTTGATGGCACCATTGCAAACGGCCGGTACGGTGACGTCTGGACAATGGGATGCACACAACAGGACGGCGGGCGTATAGTGCTCCTTCATGCAAACGTCTGGCGACAGTTTTTCGGGAGATCCGCTTGTCAGTAGCAGCCATAAACTGATTTACTACCTCACTGGCTGTGCTGCGCCGGTGTCTTTTGTTGATAGCACTATGTACCGATCATCCGCAGGTGTCGTACTGCGAACACGACCTCCCCGTGACGTTTGCTACACTCTCCATTTGTTTGAAATGATTTCCAAAGCGTTGAAACAATACTGTGGCTGACGTCGAACTCACTGGCAACATCTGTTATTTTTCACCCTTCTTCAATCTTGCCAATAATACGGCCACGCGTAAAATCATCTAGGTGATGTCGGGAAGACATACGGAAAATTGCAAGTTCGTCAATTGATTCTTTCCGTTTCAACTTTGTGTTTGAAGAACAACGGTCAATACGCGTCAAATCCTTTATATCTCTTATCAGCGCTATGACGTCACGAACAAATTCGGCAATCCAAAATTTGCATACGCACAACACGTCTTACTGTATCCCGCACTTATGCTAATGTCCACATTTTCCTGCCTTCCATTTTATGGTTGCTATCGTTGCTATTGTCATCCGTCCTTAGCAATTGTCCGGCAGTGTATTTGCAAAATTACATTAAAACCCGTAAAATTTGCGTCGCGAAACAATTATTAGCCTACTTATAGCCCATTGAGTTGCTAACGATGATCGTTGAACTCTTTATAAATTTAAAAAAAAAAAAAAAAAAAAAAAAAAAAAAAGGAGTTGTACGTATCTTCTGAATTGTAAAATTATCGAAACAGAACTACCGAAAATTGTATTGAGTGAATATGTATCACTACGTATGTTCTAGTAACTGGCAAAAAAAAACAAAAACAAGCAGTTCATTTTGGTATGCCATCTAGCTCACTTACACAAAGTCAGTAACATGTTACAAAATGCATAATAAATTTCCAGTAACATGTTTTGTGCATACGTTGTCCATGATTAATGTGAACCTAATTAGTCTTGGGTTTCTTTCTTCTTATGGCCGTCTGAAGTGATTACCCGTCCCCTTGCCTTACACGGTGATTAAAAATCAATATCATAATAAGAACAATAACATCTCCTTTCATTATCTTGTATTATTTAGTAAATGTAACATGAATTTTTTTCTTTTTATCAGGGTATCTCTTATGTCTGGTTAATATGAAATCAACATCTTTCTTTGGCCCGGAAACAAACGACACGAACTCACGACGACCAGGGCTCCCACGTTGGGAAATGGCATCGGTAAGAGAACAAGCTCTCCAGGTTGGAGAAGTTGGGAGGGAAGCTGGGGTTACGAAACGTGCAAAACCATATATAGCAGGAATAAAAGAAAAGTATGCGTGATTAGTTGTCATTTTCCGACGATTGTCCTTCTGTGGTCTTGTTCTTTCCTGTACCGTTCATTGTTGTGCTACTTACACATGTGCAACATATCGCTAAGTAAATATGAACCTTTCGTGCGCATCTCATTCATACCGAACATGCGAAACTTTTGAATTCACTTCCTCAGATAACATTGCTGATACACGTTGTTTGACGAACAGCGTGAATACGTTATGTTTCAGATTTTAGATCAGCATTTTATATTCAATTCCTTTCAAATTTTCCCGGCAAATGTAGAAAGAATGAAATGCAAGAAAAAAAAATAACCAGGTTATAACTGCCACGCGAAAGCTCCAAATAATCTAGGAATTTCCATTTTTGGCGTAGTAATCAGCTGCTGAAATTCCCGAGATTTGCACATCGGCAGTAATCTTTGTCAAGGCTACAGTGTGATGTACTACAGAGGCGGAGCACGTGTCAAGACGACAAATCTGCAGCTATACATTCCGTCGGTGTAGCTTAGTTGGTTAAAGCAACTCACTCCGGAGCGAGGAGACTCGGAATCGATCTTCGTTACTGTCAAATTCCTGTTTTCACATCAGTAAGACAGACATACCAATGACTACATAAAAAAATGTATGCGTTATTTTATGTACTGTAGTGGACGCCAGCTTATCAGAAGAATCGTTGTTGTTTGCAGGTTCCTGTCATTGGAGCAAGGAAGCAAATAAATAAGTGAATAAACAAATTGAATGTAATGACAAACGATCTCGACTGCACTTATCTTTATTCTTCAGTTTGGGGGCAAAGGAGAAATATTAGTTGGTCTGATCGAACAGTAAATACTTCCATCGGGTCGATAAATTCTCCGGGGGACTTCCTTTATGTAATTCCCGCTAAAATCTTTTTCTACTTCATCCCGTGCAAATCTCTTACACGATCTGTCCTCTAGGAAAATACTCTTGATGTAAGAAATTGGCTGTTAAAATTGTTTGCTCCCGTTGCTCCTGTCGGGGCTTTGAGGAAGAGTAGTGTCCAACGACGGGGAGAAAGGTCATGTCCTTTTGTTCGCGGGAGGTCCCACAGTCAACGAAGTATGACCTTTCTCCGAAATGAATCTTTTCTAAGCACCTTTTTAACTAGGGAATGAATTTCTTTAGCTGCCGTTCGCGCACGAAATAACAAAAGTTACGATTTGATTAAAGTTTAGATATTTCCGTATAACAACACTCAGTAGACAAAACATTAGAGATAGTGATGATTGGAAGTTGACATGGGCATCCCCCGTACACAGAGGTACAGACTGAAACCGAACGCAGACGATAAATAGACTGACAGCAGTACTTCCCAATAATGGATCGCAAACGACGAACATGGGCAAACATGGTGATCTGAGCGACTTTGATCGTGGACGCATTGTCGGCGCAAAGCCGATGGGTCATTCTATCACCAAAGTGGTGAGAACCCTAAGTGTCTGGAAGACAACCGTATCAAGGGTGTACCGCGAGTGTACTATCGACGAGCGTGTACAGGGCGCCCAGAGAGCAAGCACGCCGTTCATGTCCGGGGTTGACGTAGACTATCTAGGCTCGTACAGAACGACTGTTTGGCAATGGCGGCGCAAATTACATCCAACTTAAATGTCGGAGGACGAAGCAGCGTAAGCGAGCGAATGGTACGGGTCACGTTGCATACTCTGAGCTACGTGAGCCGATGCCCTACTCCTGTCCCAATTTTGACTGCTCGTCGTGAGCCGATGCCCTACTCCTGTCCCACTTTTGACTGCTCGTCGTGAGCCGATGCCCTACTCCTGTCCCAATTTTGACTGCTCGTCGTGAGTCGATGCCCTACTCATGTCCCAATGTTGACTGCTCGTCATCGGATATTACGTCTTGTCTGCTGCCTGGAATATCAAAACTGAACCTCTGCAGAGTGGTGCCCCCTCCCTGTGGTGAATTTCAACACTGAACCTCTGCAGAGTGGCGCCGCATCCTGTGGTGAATATCAAAACTAAACCTCTGCATAGTGGCGCCCCCTCCCTGTGGTTAATATCAAAACTGGACCTCCGCAGAGTGGCGCCCCCTTCCTGTGGTGAATTTCAACACTGGACCTCTGCAGAGTGGCACTGCATCCTGTGGTGAATATCAAAACTGGACCTCTACAGAGTGGCGCCCCCTCCCTGTGGTGAATTCAACACTGGACCTCTGCAGAGTGGCGCTGCATCCTGTGGTGAATATCAACACTGGACCTCTGCAGAGTGGCGCCCCCTCCCTGTGGTAAATATCAACACTAGACTTCTGCAGAGTGGCGCCCCCTCCCTGTGGTAAATATCAACACTGGACCTCTGCAGATTGGCGCCGCATTCTGTGGTGACTATCAAAACTGGACCTCTGCAGAGTGGCGCGGCGTCCTGTGGTGAAGTGAATCCCGTTTTAAGCTGTACTGAATTGACAGGAGGGTGCGGGTGTGGTATCGACAGCATGCGGTCATGGATCCGTTGTGCCAGGTCAGCTCTGTTGAAGGCGGTGGTGGTTCTGTGGTGGTTTGGGCAGCCTTCTTATTGGATACATATGGTCTTTTAGTGTGTCTGAAGAGATCCTGAAACGCTGCGCGCTACCATCATGAGCTGGGTGATCACCTACACGCTTTCATGGCCTTTGCGAATCTTGCGACCGTTGGTCTGTTTCAGCAGGACAATACGCCGCCCCACCGAGCCGCAACCACCCAGACATTGCTCGAGAAACACTTATTTGAGTTTGGAATTCCAGTGGCCCTCAAGATTCCCGGATTTAAACCATGTGGAAGCTTTCTGGGAGGCCGTAGTGTGGATCATCAGATCCATGGATCCTGGACTGACGTCACGAGAGGGGTTGTGGACAATATTTCAGCAGGCACGGCTGGCATTACCTCCGGAAACCCTCCGGCATCTGGGGAGTCGATACCTCTGCGTGTACATGCGGTTATTCGCGCTAGAGGAGGACCAACACGCCATTCGGTAGGTATCTCTAAGGTGTTGTCCATTGAGTGTACAGTACCAATCGACGCGTGGAGGAAAGAGTTCTGACATGTGCACTGTAATGTATGATAATGTTTTATTTAAAATAAAAAAAGTGCCAAAAAACCGACCACTTAGTTGCCACGCTTTCTTTGAAAGTGTGGAACCACTGTAAATTTTATCCGATTCATTCTTACACGGATACTACTTCATGGGTGGTGTGCAGTGTGCTTTGCTTTAGTTCGCTCCCATTAAGTTATATCGCGTTTTTTCTCTTCTTTTTTAAAATCCTGTTTTCTACTTTTTCTTACACCTAATGTGAAGGAAGTTTTCATTTGCTTTGCACTTACAAGGGAAACTATTGGACCTCCAGACGACAATCGTCACGGAACATTCTGTGGTGGACAAGCATGACACCAAAGTAACAGGTGTGAAGTACGGGATTTCGCAATCGCTCGCAACCCCTAGAACATGGCTTATAAAAGTGAGACGGCCGCCCCGGTGGCGCAGTGGTCTAAGCGATGGCCTCTGATCATTCGTCCGTAAGGGGTCCGGGTTCGAATCCCGGTGAGGCATGGATGTTGTGCTTGTCTTACGGCACTGGCTTTTTCCCTTTCCTGGAACCAGTGACCCTAAATTAGGGACGGGCGACTGCTTATAGCCCATTGAGTTTGCTCACGGTGGTCGTTAAACCTCCAATCAAAAAAAAAAAAAAAAAAAAGTGGGACGCCCGCCTGTAATGTATGCAGCCATAAAGTGTCAAACAACATTTACCTGTTAGGTATGAGGCACCTAAATGTCGAGAGAGACCACGTACAACACCATTAAGTTGCAAATGTCATATACATACCTCACTCCACGTCATGGCAATGTGTTGAAAGAAGGCAGTGCTGCTAGCAAAGGTGAATCTCGCACCACGAGCAGATAATGACGGCACTGGAATCACAGTCAGGAGCGTAGCACATGTCACGCATAGAAAAATTGACGTCCAACACATTACGGAACGGAAGAGGTGCTTCGTGTGGCAAGTATCCAGACGCCTTCCACGCATAGCGAAGCATAAGTTGCAACTAGTTGTATATAAATCAATGCAACTTGAAAATGAAGATTATGTCATGCAGGTTGAAGCCATGCACCTCATCAGAACGTATGTACTCTTCCATGCGTCGTGCAAACAGTTTATATTGTCGAAAAAAGAAATACACATCAAGGGGCTGGCAGTATTTGGTGACTTTCAGTGGTATGATTTTTGTGTGCAAATTGACGTACCTGTCACAGAAGGTTTTGGCTGGCAAACTAGTGTCGGTTCGACCAGACCACGAATCCAGTAAGAGAAGGGAAGGTCCTGTTAGCTCTTGTTCCAGTACCTTACGCATCCAGGACAGAACGAGAGCTGTGGACATCTTACCAGTGGTGCTGCAGTCACATTCTATTTTTGGAGGTTGGTTACGTCGTACTGTTTCGGAAACACGTTTGCCAAACTTACTACCCGCTTCCTGAAAGCAGATGTACAGTTTCTTTTCAAGGCGTCCTGACATGGACATAAGCACCTGAATGGTATAGGAGTGGGTTGTCGATGCAACGGATTGCACAACAGCTGCAGTTGTCTTCTTCCCAGTCAATGATAGCGTCCTGTTTGACGTGAGTTCGTATTCAAATCGAGTTTGGTCTGTATTGAACACCATGTCGGCATCAATTGCATTGGCAGTAATTTATTCCGTAACATCTCGTACAAACTCCAATGCGCTGTTCCTTACGGCCGTGTCAAGGGTAACATCCCGCCTGGCAACGAACCTCGTGATCTTGCGTGATGAGATTTTATAGCGGCGTTTGAATTTGTGCAAGAAATATGTGCTGGCTTTAAAATTGGGGATACCCGTTGCGTTAGCTGCTTCCTTCGCCCACGTCTTTAAATTCCAGTAGTGAATTGAGAGTCCCATGTTACGCGCATCTTGGAATTTGGTGTACATATTCTGTCGAATGCGTGCAGTTTTGTGTTCCATCGTACCACCACTCTCAACAGCCGTTACTATTTGCCGCACTTTTTCTGGTGATATCTTGTGTTTACGGGCAGTTGCTGCAACGGTTTTCTTTGCGACCTTCATATTGTCATAGACACTCTGCATGGTTTGTCCGGAAAACTGTTCGTGAATGCTTTTCCGTTTCATTTTGAGGGGTGATGGTTCAAAGGAACCCAAACTGCTTGGCACGTTGTGTGCTCGAGTACCCGGTGTATCACTATGTTCAGATGACGTGTCCGACGTTTCATCACTATCAAGCCACAACGTCTGTCTTTCAAACATGTCAGCGCCTCCAAAAACATGTTGGTCCAAAACGCATACAACTGCCTTGAAATTCGCCTGTCGATGTACGTTGGAGCCTTGTCGTCCGCTTGGTATTTCTGCGCCATCTCGTTCACCAGTATCTATACTACAGCATGAGGGTTATGAGCCATTTTCTTAAAACTGTATTCGTACGAACAGGCCCGTGTGCTGTCTTACACTACTCACGTTTAACAGTCACTGGCGTACACAACGCAGGGCACCTTCCAGGCATGCGCAGCGTCACCCAATCACATCACACCTACATTTGCATGTTGTTTGACACTTTATGGCTGTATACATTACAGGCGGGCGTCCCACTTTCATAAGCCATGTTCGAGGGGTTGCGGGCCATTGCGAAATGCCGTACTTCACACCTATTACTTTGGTGTCATGCTTGACCACCACAGAACGTTCCGTGACGATTGTTGTCGGGAGGTTCGATAGTTTCCCTTTTTAGTCTGAAAGCAGTTTAGCGCATCTTCAAGTTTAGTTTAAAATGGATGTAATCAGTGACGATGCCTGCCGTTCAGAACCGGTGGAAGGATATTAGGGGAGCTAAGTATCGTACAGTGGATCACACATTTTGAAGTGTTTGGCAGAATATTTAGCCAAACAAATCCGTTCATATAATATGTGTTTTGCCCGAGGTTGATGATGTTGGTTTTCCCCAAGTGTAAAAAAAAATGCGTTTACTGATACATATTATACATAGTATTTGTTTATTGTATGTTATACTGGGAAACATGGATGCGAACCTCCATGGCCTTAAACAAATTACTATTTCTTCGTAATTTTATGTATGGTATTTTTTTGTATTTGTTTTCATAAGGTTCTTTATAAATTTTAGTTTGTAACCTAACAAGGTATCTCTCTTTTTCTGTCTCTGTGTCTGTCTGTCTCTCTCTCTCTCTCTCTCTCTCTCTCTCTCTCTCTCTCTCTCTCTCTCTCTCATCCTTTAAAATTGTAGTTACCTTTCTAATACTCTCATAGACATTCACTCAGTGGACTTCCTCCATTTTACAGAATAGTTAAACATTAAATATAACAGAGAGAATTCATCTTGTATAACAAAATTCCTATGAATTCGAAAAATGCTTTAGAACTCGCCATGTGTTCTAAATGGTTAAATATTTTTTGGGGGACGAGGGTGGCTAAGGGGTGGTCTTATAAAAAATTTGGTTGAGCTGAATCCCACCTTAACCCACCAGTAACGTCAGGCCTAGATGTAATATTGGGAACTCAAAATTATTTTAATTCTAGACCACGCTTCAAAAATGAAAAGGAAATGTGGAATATATCAAATGCCCAAAACAATTCTCAGCTCTCGGCACAGAAATGGCTTTGCTGAGGTGCTAAAAGCCAATCCCAGTAACAGCTTTACTGTAGCGAAGTTTGTGTGTTGATTAGCATTTTCCCCGTAGTGTTTTATTTATGCTTCAAACTTCTTCGAAGCTTCTTAACGTGGTATGAAAGAACTCTTATATTTCTCATGTACGTACGTTTGAAAGGATTTTCCGTGTGCACGCACATAATTTTCGAGAAAATTTTCTGTTTTTCTGATCGAAACACTTTTCTTATGACTCTAACGGATTGTTTGTAAAGTTTGTTTTTGTGATTGCAATTGGTTCATTCAAAGGACTTTCAGAAATCTCTTCAATCTAGGTGCAAGGATCACAATATCCTTTCCAAGTAGGATCAGTATTACTTAAACATAGTAGTTTGAAGGCTTTTTGCACCCTATTCTGAAATGTTTTTCTTAATGACAACAAAGCATTTTCCAAACAAGGTTTCCAGCCTTCTTTTCTCAACGAGTTTGGGCTGTAGAATTTTTATGAATTTTTATCATTATTATATTCCTTCTCATTACAGTAGAACTTTCGAATTTAGGTTTTTTGGGGAAGGTTGTTATTTGTACAGCGGAATCGCCTTGTTATGTAAATTGATCCCTTGATAAGTTTGGTACGTTGAAATAAGTAGAAGCACGTTCATCGATTAAAACTGTTTGTTCAGATTAGTGGGAACGTTTCCTTGTTACTTTGTTCATTCAACTTACTGAATACAGTTCTCTAAATAAGGCATCGGAAATCGTATTTGTGGAAATAAATCTAAAGTCCATTATTCGAACATACACTGCCGGACAATTGCTAAGGACGGATGACAATAGCAACGATAGCAACCATAAAATGGAAGGCAGGAAAATGTGGAAATTAGCATAAGTGCGGGATACAGTAAGACGTGTTGTGCGTATGCAAATTTTTTATTGCCGAACTTGTTCGTGACGTCATAGCGCTGATAAGAGATATAAAGGATTTGACGCGTATTGACCGTTGTTCTTCAAACACAAAGTTGAAACGGAAAGAATCAATTGACGAACTTGCAATTTTCCGTATGTCTTCCCGACATCACCTAGATGATTTTACGCGTGGCCGTATTATTGGCAAGATTGAAGAAGGGCGAAAAATAACAGATGTTGCCAGGGAGTTCGACGTCAGCCACAGTGTTGTTTCAAGGCTTTGGAAATCATTTCAAACAAATGGAGAGTGTAGCAAACGTCACGGGGGAGGTGGTGTTCGCAGTACGACATCTGCAGAAGATCGGTACATAGTGCTATCAACAAAAAGACACCGGCGCAGCACAGCTAGTGAGGTAGAAAATCAGTTTATGGCAGCTACTGGCAAGCGGGTCTCCCGAAAAACTGTCGCCAGACGTTTGCATGAAGGAGGACTATACGCCCGCCGTCCTGTTGTGTGCATCCCATTGTCCAGACGTCACCGTACCGCCCGTTTGCAATGGTGCCATCAACATCGCAATTGGACTGATAACGACTGGTCTGCTGTCCTCTTCTCAGATGAGAGTTGATACAGTCTATCATCTGATTGTCGACGACAACTGATCTGGCGTGATAGTGGTACTGCATATTGTCCAGCAAACATACAGGAAAGGGACCGATATCCGACATGTTGTGTCATGGTATGGGCTGCCATCATGATCAATGGCCGTACGTTCCTCTATGTGCTTCCAACTGGGACTATGACTGGCCAACGATACATTAATGATGTTCTGCTACCTCATGTTCGCATGTTCCGTGGTGCTGTCCGTGATAGATTCTTTTTCACGGACGACAACGCAACATGTCATCGAGCAGTCGCTGTCCAGGAATGTTTTGAGAGCGAGGATATTCAACGCCTCGTATGGCCAACACGTTCTCCAGATCTGAATCCCATTGAAAATGTGTGGGATGCTTTGGGGAGGAGTCTTGCTGGTCGCCAATGCCCTCCAATAAACAAGGACACCCTCATCCGTGCACTGACAAAGGAATGGGATAAATTACCCCAACAGCTGCTTGATAATGTTGTGCAAAGCATGACACGACGTGTGGAATCTTGCATCGCCCTGCATGGTTGCCATATCCCGTACTGACATCTTACGCCGGAACGCCTGCTGACGGTAATTGCATTTTTTCCACGTTTACGTATTCTGCACAAAATGGCCTGTTTGTCCCTTGAACACATTCCAAAGCCTTCTGGATTTCAAAGCACAATAAATTGACTTTCTTGTAATGTCCTGTCATTCTGACATTTTTTTATTTCACTTGGCATCCAACCACGCTTACTTTTTTATGCGCTATATAGCCGTTTATGATCCGTCCTTAGCAATTGTCCAGCAGTGTATAATGAATATCCGGACACCAACCTATTGATAGTGTATTAGAACCAACATAAGCACCACAGCACAGCCCAATTACTCTGGCAACAAAAAGCTGGGGTATTGTGGTTTCGAAGGGAGAACGTGGTGATGTGCAAATTTAGCGACTACTGGAGATCGGTTATCAGCTTGGTTGCTACGTTATATGCAAATTAGCATCATAATAACACAGCACGTGGTGCTCGAGCTCCGGTAAAAGTATCCTGCGAAAAGTGGAAGACGAGTCGTTTCACCGCTTGGTCTAGAAGTTAGCTGGATGTATTGCCTTCAGTGCGGGATTAACCTGAACTGATGCCCTGACGACGTTTAAGCATTGACAACAGAAATAAGGCTGAAGGTATGTTACATGCAGGTGTACCGCAGATAGATGTGGCTGCTGCTTTTGGAGTTTCACAAAGTGTAGTAAGTCGGCTACACCCAAGATTTCTATCGGGGGAAAATGACGCAGATCGACCCAGGAGTGTTCTCCCGAAAATAACCACCAGGAGGCAAGATCACTTCCTGACAGTAAGTGTTCGGAAAAGGCCTTTATCACCAGTATAGCCAACTCCGGAAATAACTTCGAGCTGCTTCTGGTGTCGCAGTATGTACCCAAACGGTAGGAAACCGCCTTCACGAATACAGACTCGGAGCAAGGAGGCCGCTGAGATATATACCATTGACATCATCTCACCGTTGTCAGAGATGTAACAGGGGTCCGACAGTACATGTTATGGAATACAAAGTGGCACCATGTACTTGTTCACAGACGACTCCCATTTCGCTCTTTATCCTGATACTCGACGAGCACACGTTTGGAGGAGATCCTGCACACGAGTGGAGCCGCACAATGTGTAGTCTGTCCACCCCTGTCAATTCTGGTCTGGGCAGGAGTGTGTTTTAATGTCTGTACTTCTTTATATGTTTGTCAAGGCAGTATGAATGCCTAAGCTTAACGAAACGAGATCTCTGTGCCCATTGTGACACTGTTTCATGCTGCTATTGGGCATGCATTCCGTTTCCTCGATGACAATGCAACCAGCCACCATGCTCCAGGAGCTGAAATCTTGAGGTTGAATCGTTATAGCTGTCTCCTAGATCTCTTGACCTTAATCGTATTGAGAACAGTTGGGACGCTGTACAGAGTCGTCTGAATAACCACGTTCCATACACAATACACTGACAGACCTTTGTAATGTGTTGCCTATAATTTTCGACGAGTTGCTCTGGACACTCATCAATAGTGTCATTGCAAGTATGCCTTGTAGGTTTCTAGACGTTCTTCGACACACAGGCGGTGTTACCGGGTACTGAAATCCAGAGGTATGGATATTCTCCGAATTTACCATTTTGCCTATATTGCAGTGCTACTTGTGTTATGTGCAGAAACTGCATAATAAATTGTCTTTGTAAATGCACTCTTTATCGTTTGTATTACATAGTCTCACTGATGTTATTTCAATGCATTTTTCTTGAGTCAGATACATACATCCTTTTTTGCACGCAGTATCTCTCATTTTTTATGGACAGTGCATTATTATGCTCGTAGGGCTACGATGAGAAAAGAGCACGAATGTGAAAGCACGATGCATCGATCGACAGAGTTAACTGTTAACTAGTGGAAATTGATAATTGGGTGCCACATAAGTAAGTGCTCTGTACGTGACATTTTAGCAGCACTGGAGATTCCTAGATTGACGGTTGGTGATGTGATACGCAAAAGGAAGAAAACTGGGGATTGATTTGTCAAGAATATATCCAATAGACCTCCGCGTAACAGGAGAGCTCTGTAAATAAATGTCCACTCAGAAAGTTAATCAACATTGTCTCAAACACGTAAATCCATGTGATAGTATTGGGACTGTGTTGGCGTGGTTATTGTTAAGTATGAATTGGACGACAACTTATCAGAAGAATCGTTGTTTGCAAGTTCCTGTCATTGGAGCAGGGAAGCAAATAAATAAATAGTTAAACAAACTGAATGTATGACAGATGATTTTGCTCGCACGAGTGCTTATTCTTCAGAATGGGGGGAATAGGGAAAATATCAATTAGTCAAAGTAAATACTATATACTTTCAGCGGGTGACGGATATTTTTGGTTGGTTTTCTCTATGCATTTCCCTCCAAATCTCTACTTACACCTACGTGCCTACATGCCCATGCAAAATCGTTCGTCGTTCTTTCCTAAAATCGCAAAATTTATGACCAATCAGTATCTTTTCCTTTCACTGCCTGCCCCCAAAGGAAGATGCTCCTGACGTAAGAAGTTGACTGCCCTTATTTGCTGAAGGGTGGAACTAACACTGGCGGGCACTCTCTGAGCGATAGTGTCCTCCAACGATGAGGGAATGAAGTAGGGGGATGTCCTTTTCTCCGTGGGTGTTCCACGCTAACGAAGGAATGATTATCTCTAAGGATCTCTTAAGCGCCTTTTTAACTGAAGGCTAATTTTTAGCTGCTTTTCGCAGACAGAATAACCAAAGTCACTATTTAATTATATTTTAAATACACTATCTACCAACAAGCAATTGGACACCTGTGATAGCAAAGGAAAACGAAGTTTATTCACCTTCAATAGTTGGTGGAGCCTCCACGAGCAGTGATTACAGCTGCGACCCTCCGGGACATACTCTCAACCAGGCGTTGTACGACGGCTAGCAGTATTTTCTTCCACTCGGCTTGGAGAAGACAGGGCAGTTCCTTCACCGATTTCGGACGGTGGGGCACCCCTTAAGTCGACACTCCAACTCGTCCCAGAGGTGCTCGATAGGGTTAAGGTCCGGGCTCTGCGCAGACCAGTCCATTCGATTAACCTCATTGTCACCATACCAAGCCAAGGTGGACCTCACAACATGACAGGTGGTATTGTCATCCTGAAGGTAACATGGGTCCACCCACCAAACTGCCACAACGTAGAAAGCGCATGGTCATCTAAAATAGTGTGGTAGGTCTCGGCGTTGAGTCTACCAGGAATTGCGACCAAGGCTCCCGTGCCATACCAGGAGAAACACACCCATAGCATAATTCCACCGCCGCCGAACTTCACAGTTGGCACAATACATTCCGGCAGGAGGTGTTCTCCTGGCAGACGACAAACCCAGACCCTGCGATCCGAACGGTAGAGGGTGAACCTTGATTCGTCGTTCCAGAGAACCTGTTTCCACTGTTCAACGGTCCACTGTCGACGTTCTTTGCACCACGTTAGCCGAGCAGCGCTATTGGACTTGGTGATCAAAGGCTTGTGGGCGAGAGCTGAGTGGAAGAGAGCACGTCCATGATAACCGAGCAGATGGGCTTCCTTACGGATGGTATTCATCGAAAGAACACTCCCGGATGCCTGTTGAAACTCCTCGCGGATGTGGCCCATCGATTTGGTGCGGCTCTTCCGAATTTCTCTGGCCAGCACCCGTCGGTCTCTAACTCCCAGTTTTGTGGGTCTGCCAGGTAGGGGCACATTCCGACAGTCATCTGTCGTCTTCCAATTGCCAATCACGTAGGCCACAGTCGATTTTGGGTACTTCAACTCGCTGGATATGTCACGTATGGATCGGCCATTTCTGTGATACCCGACGATTACACCTTTCTCGAAATCAGAGAGCTCCGAACTGCGTGGCATCTTGCATGCGACTGGTTGCGTTGTTGTTTACCACACGATATTTAACGGCGGCGGCCGTGACGTGTATCAGGGCCGCAAATATAGTCGATTGCAGGGGTGCCCAATTACTTGTTGGTAGATAGTGTACTTCCATGTAACAACGGATGTTCGAACCGGTACAGGACGCTCTACCACATGGGCTGTCACCTAACAGCCATCTACAATCAGCTAATCACTTCGCTTAATGCTACACCCCAATTAACATGATGTAAAGAACGTCGTTATTGACTATAGACCAATGGAAAGCTGTGCTTTGCATTGACGAGTCGCGGCACACAGTCTAGCAGTCTAATGGTCATTCTTAGGTGCGGAGGATGCCGGGAGAAAATTACATTCCGGACTGTATCGTCCCAATAATAAACTTTTGAGGATGCGGAGTGATGGTATTGTGCACTCTTTCGTGGTTCGGCTTGGGCCGATTAGTCGTTTTGGACAAAAGCCATGAATGTTCGGCTCTACCTAGACTTGCTGAACTATTACGCACTGCCAACGTTGTGGCAGCAATTTGGGGAAGGCCTATACTTTTATGAGCAGGAAAACGCAACATGTCTGTGAAAACAGAAATTTGTCGATGACGGGGATCGAACCCGCGTACCTCGCTCCGGAGCGTGTTGCTCTAACCGACTAAGCTACACCGACGGAATGTGTCGCTGTAGATTTGTCGTCTTGACACGTGCTTTGCCTCTTCAGTACGTCACGTGTCATACTGCTCGCTTTGTTACAAACTGGTTTGAGAACATGGGAATGGGAGGATCGGATTGGCCTGCCTGAAGTCTTGACGGGAACCGCATAGAGAGTCTTTAAGACGAATTGGATCGTCAGGCGCGTGGAAGAAAAAATCGTCCAACAAATAAAGCTGACGTGGTCACTGCTCTGAAGATTGAATGGAGAGTGAATGGAGACTTACAAAAAACTAGTGGAGAGCATTCCACGATGGCTAGAGGTCATCAGAGAGACCAAAGGTTTCAGCACACAGTATTATTTTTTTTTTTCAAATAAAGATTATTTGTGGACATTTAGGTATCTGGATATTAATGGCGGGGAATTTTATTTGGTGTATTCACGTTTAATTAAATATTAATGATTTGCGCAGTTCAGTTTAATCTTTCATTAGAGCTTTTGTGAGTGGCGCAGATATTCCCTTTTGCACCATGTTGCGTCTTTGATTTAAATCTTTATTTCCTTCTATGCATCATGGAATTCACTGTTTCCTAAAAGGTAAATTACGTTATTTCAATATCTTTTTGCTGATGTCGCCTCCAAATCCACGCTACCATTGACGCCTCTTTCTTAAATCAATCTTTGCAGGAGCATCTCCTGGAGTTTTTATCATAGAAGTAGTAGGTGTTCTGGTTTTCTTCTCGAAGTGTTGTGTGAATCACATTTCTTCTTCTCCCGTAAGAGCTCCTCCAGATAAAATGAAAAATAAAAAACAAAGTAAAGAAAAGAATCTGATGTCGATCCTTCTCTGCCCTCTTCCTTCTTCAAACTAAAGAATCTTTCTTCCTGCAGTCGTTAACCATTGTCGATCTTTTCCTCTTGTTGATTGACAGCTGTAGGCAGTTGCTTGAGGTCAAACACTCGCCAGTGCCTACGCTGAAGAATCCCAACTGCGGTATCTTTCTCGCCATCAATTGGGGCCGTGATTGATGCCCGAAGTCAAAGGCTGCCTCGTGAAAAAGAATGAAAAGTTTGTGTTTGACCTTTACCGTTTTTCAATGCTGTTGTGAGTTATGGCATCCATTCAATGTACGATGGATCATGAATTTTAATTCTAAGAATTTATTGTGATCGATACTTCTGTAAAATGCCGAAAGAACTCACACACGTACCTACAAGAAACACGTACACTCCATTGTCAGAAGCGCGTGCTCTCTTCTTTGATGAAAAACGAATTTCTCAAGTTTCGGGGTTTTGATGCAGAGGTTATTTAACAGAAACAATAAAATGAATGTAAGCAAGAATGTTATGAAAGGAGAAAAAATGTTTTTATAAGAAAATAATATTTATCGATGCATTTTTATAGCTCCTAAAATCTTATTTGGAAAAATTTAAAAATATCAGAATAGATTGTGACGTACAGTGAATAAGCAAATTATTAGGAATATCCAACAGCAATTAGACAGGTGCCGTCCTCAATTATGACGTTGAGGTGGCTTTATAGTAGGGGTTTATCCAGGAATTCCAAATTGGAGGGATGCTGAAAATATTGGGGCAACGGTCTGGGATTGAATGAAAACAGATTTTTCGAAAACTAAATATTTTTATAGTGCAATACAGTATTTAGGCGTTAAATCGAGTTAAACATTTTGCAGTAGGTTGCAGCAAAAAGTAGTGCTGCACCAGCTGCACTAGGAAAACCACTGTGTGATGCATAAAATGCACAAAAACATGGTGCAATTATGCACCATGGTATTCTATCCAACCTGTGGGGTGCGAAGTTGCACCTATTGCACTATGCTTATGTATGTTTTATGCATCATACAATGGTTTACTTTTCCCACAAAAGTGGAACACCTGGTGTAGCACCACCTTTTGGTGTAACCTACTACAAAATTTTTAATTGTGGGGAAAACTTGAAAAACTGGAGAACTATTGAATCTTTTGTAGTTAAGAATGGTTAAGACCAAGAGCTTTTTTCCAGAACTACACACGGTTTGTGCTGCTTTCACTTTTTATCTCTCGTCTCTGAATGCTTCCTTAAATAAGCCTAAAGCAAAGATATCTTAATAAGTAGATGAAACAGTAGATATCGATTCGATGTACATATTGAATTTTTTCGACATATCTTGTTGTATACTGAGAAGATTAAGAATTATATCTGCAAAATCTGTAACAGACTATAATGAAGAGATCCGAATGATTAAACAATAATGAACGATGTCTTTGCCAAAAGAAAAAAAAAAAAAGAGCACCTAGAGGAAGTCGTTCCATTCCGATGAAACTCCGCATGCACGTACTTCAAGGGCAAATAAGCAAATGATTAAAAAAATAATGAACAATGATTAAACCGTGGCTTGCCACAGCGCATGGGAACCGCGCACCGAGGAGGGTTTATCAAGAGCAAACCTCACACGCAGGGACAGTTGAGCCGCGGATGGCTTAGTGTTTAGCGAGTCAGACTATCAATGCAAGGTCCTCAGGTTCGATCCTGGGCTGATCTTTCAGAGATGGTATGATTTACTAACAATCGCTGAATATCGGACGAGCACGTTAAGTGACGGCCCCAGGCTGGACTCACTGGTTAAATGGCTATCCTTTCCTCTCTCCCCCCCCCCTGAAATTCTCGCACCCCTCTATGTGCAACATTGTACTTGTACGGTGGCGCCATCTACTGTACTCTAATCTCACTACAAACTGTTCTGTTAAAGTCGCTAGAGACTTGCTCTCATTGTTTCTGTGTCCTGCCCAAAAGGCGATCTCGCTGTAGGTGGCTGGGACCTAAACTCTACAAGAAAATGACAAATACTGTGTCGCAGGGACAGTTGTGACAGCGGATTGCTGTTGCATTAGCCTCCTCGGACTGTCAGAATGCCCCGACCTTATTGTTTCATATCACGCTTCATAAATATAAATCGTATTTGCAATAGCATTTTTAAATGAATTAAATATCGTTCTCTAAAACTACAATACTGCCATGTTTGTAGTACGCACGGTATGAATGTCTACTTAAAACTGAGTTTAACATTATGTATTTTCCGCACCATTTCTTAATGTCGTCATTGACTGAAATGTCTTATTTCAGTCAATGAATACTTGAGAATTTTCCTTCGAAATGTACATTTTGTTTCATTTTATAAGAAATTCGCCTTTAATTCAAAAGTATCCTAAAATTGGATTTTCCGTCAGCTCCATTAGAAAGTTATCTACAGCCTTAACGACAGTATGTGACGTACCTGCCAGCAGGACGCACACGACATAAAGGCAGATAGGAATCAGAATAATCGTCTGCGTAGCTCAGTTGGTAGAGCGACTTATTCCGGAATAAGCGGATTCGGGTTCGAATCCCGGCGTAGACCAAAAATGACGGAGAAATTTACTTCGTTATAATGGCGCCCGAACTATCCGGATGACCCGACCGTTCAAAATCTCGCAATGGTGTGATGTTATTTCCACACCGCGAGACAGGAAAAATCAGAGAATTCCTTCTCCAGCGCTTCGAAAAATAAAAATGTGTGATGTTGCATTCCACACAGCAGATTGACTGGGAGTTCTCAAGTGCACGTTCTACAGTGGATGGCTGCCTGCAACGATTCATGGTCACGGCTGACCTGTGGGCCATGCCCCCGGCCCTCTTTCGGGGGGGGGAGATGTGACGTACCTGCCAGCAGGACGCACACGACATAAAGGCAGATAGGAATCAGAATAATCGTCTGCGTAGCTCAGTTGGTAGAGCAACTTATTCCGGAATAAGCGGCCTCGGGTTCGAATCCCGGCGTAGACCAAAAATGACGGAGAAATTTACTTCGTTATAAGTATTGACTGCATTATTCTGTGACTTTCAAAAGTGAAATAATAAATTGATGAGCTTCTTCTTTAGCAAAGGTTGATGGCAATTGTATGTTTATCAGATCGTTGTAAGATTGAAACTACGACGTGCAAACTGATTACCGAGTTGAAAGAGCGATGTCTTTGTTTATTCATTTAGATGATTTTCACTATTTTCAAACTGACTACCAACATTTTTTAAAAATACATCCTGTATTTAAATATACAACATTCACAATTTTTTTATTACATTCTGTATTCGAATATGCAGCATTCATTACTTGTATCAAAATAAGTGCTTGTAAGCTTAAAATTAGAATACTTGCCTCTCATATCGAGAATCTGTGTCTGAATATCAGATGAGGCATGAATTTTTTTTTTCATGGAGTTCATTTTTTGTTATTGAGCTGCGTGAAAGGAACTGCTGCGATTCATACAGTGATTCCGAAAGGGTAGCAAAGACTCTATTCTATGTATCTGACACGCCGATCACTTTCAGCAACGTGATGCTCGACACACGTTCTCGAGCATCACGGCAGAAGTTGGACTGTCGACTCGTAGCACACCATTAAAGGTTAAAACCCTTCTTTATTTTGACAGTTTTAAACGTTTTTCTCAAAGTTTTAATGCAATTAATTTTCTAGTGTCAAATTGTTAATTCTCTCAGTCTTACTCCCCTTATTAACTTTTTCGTCCAAGGCAAGGAAATTAAAATATGTTGTCCACCAGATTTCGGCTGTTTCAATTATCCCTCTCCTCCTCCCTCCCATTCCCAACTGCATAAGAAAAAAAAATAATTTGGAGTAGAACGTGTTAATGGCCTTCAAGATTTTTGTAATGCAAGAGAATTCAAAATCAAAATTAAGCTCCAAACACGCAAAGAACCCTTCCTCTGTATTTTTTTTAAATAATCTCCTCCGTACGAATTACATATGTTCGTACGTAAATCTCGCAAAGAAGGGTATTTAAAAACAGAAGAAAAATTGAAAAAACAGTTTTTTTTAATTGTATATTTTTTTATAAATATTAAATACAGGTGCTGCAAAGGAAATTTTTTCCACTTTGAATTTCCTTTGGCGCAGTTTTTTCAAAAATGTTCGTCTCGTAGTTGTGTTTTCCCATGCTATGATAAATACCAGAACTTGAATCTGCTCAATTAAACAGAAAAGAAATCAATTGTTTAGAAATGACGTGCACTCACGGAAGGAATCACCCGTTCACGGTTTCGTTCTCAGTTATGATGAAGTGTAAATTCTGTTCCTTCTTGCTGTTACCACTAGATTTTCATTTATTCTAAACCTGGATCGTTCACTCTTCTACAAAATAGGAATAGTGTGAAATTCTAAGGTGAAATAGCATCTGTAACATTTAAAGTGTAAGACTGTTGTCAGGCCTTTTCTTTTTTTTTTTTTTTTTCTGGCGGAACGCGCCGGAACGGCGTTTCTGCACCTATTATTTTTCCTTTACAAAATTTATTGTTTTGATTTTGGAATAACTATTTAATTATGATACCGTAATTACTGTAGCGTGTAAAAACATTTAATTACGGCATATGTGAGAGAGAAAAATGGCCAGAATTGACCCGTTGCGTTTGATTTTTTATCAAGTTGTACACCCAGAAATATTTCTTTTCTATACACAATGTATCTCTGTACATTCACTGTACAGCGATACATTATATGTAAATAAAAATATGCTATATCGTGAAACAAGAAATCAGGAAGTTATCTGGCAGGTTTCAACTTAATGAAAAAGACACGATACGTGGTTTTGGAGTATACCTACAAATTCACGAATTCAAGGAAAAGAAAACTGTAAGCAACTTTTACAGCTGAAGTAAACTTTGTAAATAATTTCTGTATCTTCCAGCGAATGTAAAAGAATATTTTCTGAGATAAATTAGATAATCACACTAGTTAGGTCTTCCCTTTCGATCACAGCAATAACCTCAATATTACTCATAAAAATTGTTGGTCTTTCCCTAACCAGTTTGATCCTGTAAAATACGTCCGATCGTGGCTCTTTCGAGGACACCATTGGGCATTGTGCAAGAAAAGCAAAGAGCGGACGAGAAGTGTAGGAATATCTCTAAAGTTAAACAAAATTTGAACTGTATTCTAGTATCAAAGTGCAGTTCCCTTTTGTTCTTCAACATAATGCAAGCGCAAATTAATTTATCATTTGTGGGTTAGTTTGCCGGAAATTTTTATTTCAGTATTATGTTATAAATATTAGAGAATGCTGATTTTATTATTAAAATACAGTCCTACTTCCTTTAAGGGACACATGTATTTAAGGGACAATTCTCCTAGTCCCAGTTCCTTGGCATACGGGTCCTAATGTATTTACCCCCGAATAAGGGAACTGTTCCTCTCAAAAACAGAAATTTAAACCTAAAATCTGTGAAATTGGTTTTCATTCCACCTAATACAACATCAGTATTGCATCAGTATTGCAGTCTATGGTCCGAAGTATCATCCGAAGCTTCGGGATTGCATATAGAAAACTGTTTCTATGGCATGCTCTTTCTCAAAGTTTTTTTGGGAAAACAGCGATCAGCTTGCTAAATCTGTCAATTAATGGAATGCAATACAATGGATAACTACGACGGTTAAATCTATACTTCTAAGTTGTGTTAAAGTCTTTTAAGAAGGCAGACTTCACACTTTCGTATTCCAGTGTAAGTAAACTGAGTATGTACACTGAAGAAAATACAGAATTGTGTGAATTTGTCAAATTCAGTGGCACTAATATTGCGTTAGAGGAATATATTGAGATCGATGAACAGCTGTGTGGCGATGATACTAATGAAAACGCAGAGCTTTTATTCCTGTAGTTGATAATGAAGGCATAACAGAAAAATGCCTGGAGAATCCTGTAGGTGATGGGGAAGAAGAGGAGGAAAGCTGTGATATCAGAAACTTTAGGAAAGCCTTAAAATACGCAGGACAGTTGTATAAGTTCTTTTGAAATGTCGGTGACAATGAAGGACTGAATTTAATTAGTGAACTTAATATTGATTTGAAGAAATATGCCTGTACAATGAAAGCTTCAAAACAAACCCATGGATCAGATTATTTCAAAATAAATACGTACTGCATATACTTTCCGCTGTTTCATGTGCAGGCACTGTACTTTTATACATGTACTTTATTTCTGTTATATATATATATATATATACACTGAAGAGCAATTGAATTAGAGACAGATGGCGTTATGCAAATGTGGCGATGTGGGCGGCCCTGTAAACGGAAACGACATGACGTATACAGCGATCCGACAATATAAGGAATGATGTGACGGGAAACAGTAAGAGTCGGACGCAGTATGGGTAAGCCGAATGATCTAAGCGCATTTGATCGTGGGCAAATTGTCGGGGCCCAACGAATGGGTCACTCCCTCTCGGAAGTCGTGCAGGCACTGGGATTTTCACGAGCCACTGTGTCACGGGTGCACCGTGAGTACATCGAATCCGGTAAAACCATCCCTGCAAAGGCCAACTGCCGTGAACAACAGCGAGTGGATGAGCGGTGTCATCGTCGGCTAGCTCGCATTGTAACAGCGGATAGACGGGCCACGGTGCAAGAAATCACTCGGCAATTTAACGTTGGTGCACAAAAACGTGTAAGCAGCCACACCATCCAGAACCATCTCCCCGCTATGGAGTACAGAAGCCATCGTCCCACGAGGGTACCGCTGCTTACCGCACATCACAGGGTGCAAAGATTAGCATGGGCGCGGGAACATGGCCACTAAACCCTAGACATGTGGAAAAAATGTTGCCTGGACTGATGAGTCGAGATTCACGTTGGTACATGCGGATGGCAGGATACGAGTACGGCGCAAACCGCATGAAGCGATGGATCCTTCTCGCCAGCACGGTACTCTTCAAGCTGGTGGAGGTGGCATTCTCGTCTGGGGACTGTTTATGTGGACTGAAATGGGACCCCTGGTACGTGTGACATCGTCCCTCACAGGTCAATGTTACCGGGATATCCTGGACGACCATTTGCTCCCATTTGTGCGTCTTCAACATCCCACTGGGGACCTCATCCTGCAACAAGACAATGCGCCGTGCCATCGCTTCCGAATAGTATCCGAATGGTTAAATGAACACTCCACTGACGTGACCTCACTTCCTTGGCCAGCTAGGTCACCTGACCTCAATCCCATCGAGCATATCTGGGGTGCCATTGAGCACATCTGGGGTGCCATCGAAAGAGATGTTCGAGGCTCTGACCCCCTCCATCAAATCTTCGTGAACTGTGGGAGCTTGTTCAGGGGTCGTGGATCCGTATGGCTTCCCAACGCTTCCGGTGTCTTGTCGAGTCCATGCCGAGACGAATCGCCGCCGTCATCAGAGCGAAAGGTGGTGCTACACGTTACTAGACAGGTATCTCTAATTCAATTGCTCTTCTGTGTATGTGTGTGTGTGTGTGTGCGTGTGTGTATACTGTATTTATATATATTATACTTTTATCATTTTTAAGATTTACTAGTATTTACATATAAATTTACATTCCATATTAAAACAGAATGTCTTATTATGTGTTTATTTAATACGTATCTCGTTGGGTGTGTTCTTTCGGTACGTCCTAATAAGGAACACCTCTGTTTAAGGGACAAAGCGTCCGGTCCCATGTGTGTCCCTTATTGAGAGGTACTACTGTAATTTAATACAATATTAGTTGATAAATTATGTTCACCCATTTCGTACCATGTATCAGTAATAAGACTTGAAGAAAAAGTTCAGGAAATTGATTTGCTTTCATTTGGTCAACTCTTCTCCTGTTAGAGCAACTTATGTTTAAGAGCACGGCACCTTTTCTTCCTAAAATAGCACTGACTGTTGTGAGTACTTTTCTGTATTGGTCGTAGTCACACATCTGTGAACAACTATATTTCTTTGATCAGTTTATTGTTAAAAAATAAAGAAATGCTAATCTGCAGTAGTAACATAGGGTTTGCAAAGTACTTCTTGAAATGCGTAAGATCTCAGAAACTGTAGATTAGCATCACGAAATGGAATGATCTTACTACCTAGGAATCACTTGCTTCCTAGATGTAGATGGTATCAAAAGGCTAAGCAGCCGCTTCTCAAGCAGCACGCATAAATTACGACATGCAGCTCTCTCCTGAGTTAATCACTGCGCTGCTCAATTACGTTATCTGGAAGCTCGGCAACTATCAGTGCTCCTAATTCGCGTAATCCAGGCAATTGCTTGATTTGTACACTCGACTCTCTCTCTCTCTCTCTCTCTCACGCGCTCTCCACGAAACAACTCCTTCGTTGAAGTTACAATCGACTTCTCTGGCGCTGGAGTAGGTCATCATTCACTCGAGACTAGATCCACCTGGTGGAGAAGAGGTCTAAATCGCCGGCGCTTTCCTCATTTGGGAAAGACTAATTTGTCTCCACCGGTGAAAAACTTGGCGCGTTAGATTCACCAGTACTTCCAGGTAGAAATATTCTAATGAATCGATTGATAGTTCATTAATTAAAAAATTTGGTTCTGTAACGAAGGCAAATTGAGTTAGCTTGCACTTACTTAGAGGATAGGAGAAATCTAAATTGCTTGCACTCGGATCATTTGTTGGAACTTAATTTGGTGTGGAAAATGAAAAACTTCTTACGTTATTTTGAATATTTTTCTTGAGTAGATCATCGTTTTTGGTGAAAATAAATTAGCAACGTTTAAGCACAGTAAATTGGCAATTTATTTGGATTTTCGCATTTTCAGCAAAGAAATCCGTTGCGCAAAATTATGCTGTTATTACGTATCGATGACTGAACTGCTGACATCCCAGACTGCGCTTAGTGGAACGCCTGAGAAGAGCCAGTAAAGCAGTGATTTTGGATGAACTGGTGTGGTGTAGGGTGTAATTGATTCTATGAATAGTAGTCAACAGTATCCATGAACAACACAAAGCAGCACATTAAACGAGAAGTACAGCATAGGCTGCAAAAATAAGGTTTGGAGGTGTAGATAGAAATCAGAGATTATCTTCAAAATGTGGACACACCAACGTACCTGTTAATAGATTCTTCACAGCATCTTATATAATACCTTAGAACAAGATTGGAAATTGTCAAATAATAAAACTATACTAGTGATCCGATTTATTACAAGGAAGTTTTGTTGAGGATTAATGCGGCTTTTTCAAGGAAGTTAGACAGAAACTGCGGTCATGATAATTCACACAGCAATCGGACATCTCTGAATTGACTGTATTTTTACTGTTCTCACGTAATATCAATCACTCAGAAAACTTGAAAATTGCATTGCCCTGAAGCGGAAATCGAACTCGCATCTCCCGATTACCGTTCCAGCATGCTAACCTGAGTGATTGATATTGCGTGAGAACAGGATAAATACAGTCAATTCAGAAATGTGTGTTAATTATCATGACGTATTTTCCACGTATTATGAGAAGAATATTTCTTCCACACTATATACCTGAACGACAGGTGATATGCTTAACAACGCTAGATGGCAGCACAGTTTGCTTCGATTAAGAATGTGGTCGGAGAAGATACTTGGGACTTATTCTTCCTAGGTGGCATGCTCGAACGGTAATCGGGAGATGCGGGTTCAATTCTCGCTCCAGGGCGATGGAATTTTAAAGTTTTCTGAGTGATTGATATTACGTGAGAACATTAAAAATACAGTCAATTTAGAGATGTCTGATTGCTGTGTTAATTACCGTGACGTATTTTCCACGTATTATGAGAAGAACATTTCTTCCACACTACATAGAAATTGCGGTTTCTATCTAACATCCTTGAAAAATCTATCTGGTTGATGTGCGAAAGCTTGGAAACGCTTATTTATATATTCCTATGCCAATAAATCGGATCACTAGTATAGTTTTACTATTTTCTACATAATTGGTGTTCGCGTTATTAATTTGGTAATTGTCACTTTTCAAAATGCTTCAGGAATTACCCGGCACAGGTACAGTTATAACGTTGGTCATTCATTCCTCGAAAGAAGAACCGGGAGTATGGTCGACTTCTTCCGCTTCCAGGGTGAAATCACTTTCTTTTCTAAGCTAATTAACCGGCCACTTCCCGCTTCTCAGCAGGTCAGTAGGGATGGCAGATGTAAGATTCTTGCAACTTGGTTTCTGTTTAGTGATTCTGAGTATTGTGAGAAACGGGGTGTGTAGGTACCGGTGCAAGAAATAGTTCACTGTCTCGAGAGGAATTGTAATAGAAATGTAATAATCGACTGAAGCAGCCCCGTCCTTCTCGCATGAGGGATAAGCGTATGTATTCAGAACGCACTCGGTGAACCCACTAACCATTTGTTTTAGAGATAAAAAAACAACATTACGGTGGGATAAAATGAAAAGCCAAAGGCATTGCTCGATGCCCGGCGGCTTGTTGAAACAACAGGGAAGTAGAACTCAGAAATTATTCGCTAGTAGTCATACATTCAAGAGAGTGAATTATTTCTTACAAGACTATCAACCGCTCTCCGTCCTCCATGAAACTGAGGGTTCCTATCACTTTGTCCGTGTTCATTTCATCCACGTTCCACTTGGTCCAGTTCATTTCGTCTACGGTTCACTTGTCCACCGTTCATTTTGCCAGCTGTTCATTTAGTCTACTGTCCATTTCGTCCACTGTTCACTTTGTCAGCCGTTTACTTTGTCCACATTCATTTCGTCCTCAGAATGGATGAAATACGGTGAAAATTTTCCGTTTTAATGAAATTTTTGTTATTAGGCAGAAAAAAAAAAGGTCAGCGGACATTGCTTACTTGCGATTTTTTTTTCTTGTTTAAGTCGGTCGATTAAAATATAACGATTTTAAATGTTATTTAAAGTAAAACGAGGAACTGAACTTTGAAGAGCTTTGTAACTCCTTATATCAGTCACTATGACATTAATCAAAGTTTATCCTAATGGCCATAAATGTGTTGCACTGAAGAGGAAAATTTTAAACCCAATTCTCTTTTATTTAAAAGGTCAATTTTCCTTCTCTCTCACTGCAAATTCACAGTAAATATCAATCTAAAGTTCCTTTCATCATTGCACTTTTATGAATTTTTTTAACATTAAATAGATATCCCTCATACCAAGAGCATTTTAATTCATAGTACGAAAATTAGTAATACGTAAATTGTAAACAATTAATAATAAAAATAAAAATAAATGTACTGAAAAGCTAAGAACTATATGAAAACACTAGACAAGATGTATTTCAAAACATTAAAAGATTTTTGTAAAACTTTGAAGTAAATCTAAAATAATGTCATAGTGATTTACATCGTACCACGTGAAAGAGTTAAAAAACTTTTCAAAATTCAGTTACTCGTTTTACTTCAAGTAACATTTAAAATCGCATTCAGACAATGTTTGCTGAACGTTTTTTTGTTTATGTCTATAGTTACAAACATTCCATCAAAACAGAAAATTTTCTCGGTATTCCATCCATTCTGAGGAGGAAATGAATGTGGACAACGGGAACGACGGACGAAGTGAACGGTAGACGAAATGAATAGTAGACTAACTGAACAGCGGACAAAGTGAATCGTGGACGAACTGAATAGTAGACTAACTGAACAGCGGACAAAGTGAACGGTGGACGAAATGTATAGTAGACTAACTGAACAGCGGACAAAGTGAAAGGTGGACGAAATGAATAGTAGACTAACTGAACAGCAGACAAAGTGAACCGTGGCCGAAATGAATAGTAGACTAACTGAACAGCGGACAAAGTGAACGGTGGACGAAATGAATAGTAGACTAACTGAACAGCGGACAAAGTGAAAGGTAGACGAAATGAATAGTAGACTAACTGAACAGCGGACAAAGTGAACGGTGGACGAAATGAATAGTAGACTAACTGAACAGCGGACAAAGTGAACGGTGGACGAAATGTATAGTAGACTAACTGAACAGCGGACAAAGTGAACGGTGGACGAAATGAATAGTAGACTAACTGAACAGCAGACAAAGTGAACCGTGGACGAAATGAATAGTAGACTAACTGAACAGCGGACAAAGTGAACGGTGGACGAAATGAATAGCAGACTAACTGAACAGCAGACAAAGTGAACGGTGGACGAAATGAATAGTAGACTAACTGAACAGCAGACAAAGTGAACGTGGTGACGAAATGAATAGTAGACTAACTGAACAGCGGACAAAGTGAACGGTGGACGAAATGAATAGTAGACTAACTGAACAGCGGACAAAGTGAACGGTGGACGAAATGAATAGTAGACTAACTGAACAGCGGACAAAGTGAAAGGTGGTGACGAAATGAATAGTAGACTAACTGAACAGCAGACAAAGTGAACGGTGGACGAAATGAATAGTAGACTAACTGAACAGCGGACAAAGTGAACGGTGGACGAAATGAATAGCAGACTAACTGAACAGCGGACAAAGTGAACGGTGGACGAAATGAATAGTAGACTAACTGAACAGCAGACAAAGTGAACCGTGGACGAAATGAATAGTAGACTAACTGAACAGCGGACAAAGTGAACGGTGGACGAAATGAATAGTAGACTAACTGAACAGCAGACAAAGTGAAAGGTGGACGAAATGAATAGTAGACTAACTGAACAGCGGACAAAGTGAACCGTGGTGACGAAATGAATAGTAGACTAACTGAACAGCGGACAAAGTGAACGGTGGACGAAATGAATAGCAGACTAACTGAACAGCGGACAAAGTGAACGGTGGACGAAATGAATAGTAGACTAACTGAACAGCAGACAAAGTGAACCGTGGTGACGAAATGAATAGTAGACTAACTGAACAGCGGACAAAGTGAACGGTGGACGAAATGAATAGTAGACTAACTGAACAGCAGACAAAGTGAACGGTGGACGAAATGAATAGTAGACTAACTGAACAGCGGACAAAGTGAACGTGGTGACGAAATAAATAGCAGACTAACTGAACAGCGGACAAAGTGAACGGTGGACGAAATGAATAGTAGACTAACTGAACAGCGGACAAAGTGAACGGTGGACGAAATGAATAGTACACTAACTGAACAGCGGACAAAGTGAAAGGTGGACGAAATGAATAGTAGACTAACTGAACAGCAGACAAAGTGAACCGTGGACGAAATGAATAGTAGACTAACTGAACAGCGGACAAAGTGAACGGTGGACGAAATGAATAGCAGACTAACTGAACAGCGGACAAAGTGAACGGTGGACGAAATGAATAGTAGACTAACTGAACAGCAGACGAAGTGAACCGTGGACGAAATGAATAGTAGACTAACTGAACAGCGGACAAAGTGAACGGTGGACGAAATGAATAATAGACTAACTGAACAGCAGACAAAGTGAACGGTGGACGAAATGAATAGTAGACTAACTAAACAGCGGACAAAGTGAACGTGGTGACGAAATGAATAGCAGACTAACTGAACAGCGGACAAAGTGAACGGTGGACGAAATGAATAGTAGACTAACTGAACAGCGGACAAAGTGAACGGTGCACGAAATGAATAGTAGACTATCTGAACAGCGGACAAAGTGAACGTGGTGACGAAATGAATAGCAGACTAACTGAACAGCGGACAAAGTGAACGGTGGACGAAATGAATAGTAAACTAACTAAACAGCGGACAAAGTGAACGGTGGACGAAATGAATAGTAGACTAACTGAGCAGCGGACAAAGTGAATCGTGGACGAACTGAATAGTAGACTAACTGAACAGCGGACAAAGTGAACGGTGGACGAAATGTATAGTAGGCTAACTGAACAGCGGACAAAGTGAAAGGTGGACGAAATGAATAGTAGACTAACTGAACAGCAGACAAAGTGAACCGTGGACGAATTGAATAGTAGACTAACTGAACAGCGGACAAAATGAACGGTGGACGAAATGAATAGTAGACTAACTGAACAGCGGACAAAGTGAACGGTGGACGAAATGAATAGTAGACTAACTGAACAGCGGACAAAGTGAAAGGTGGACGAAATGAATAGTAGACTAACTGAACAGCAGACAAAGTGAACCGTGGACGAAATGAATAGTAGACTAACTGAACAGCGGACAAAGTGAACGGTGGACGAAATGAATAGCAGACTAACTGAACAGCGGACAAAGTGAACGGTGGACGAAATGAATAGTAGACTAACTGAACAGCAGACAAAGTGAACCGTGGACGAAATGAATAGTAGACTAACTGAACAGCGGACAAAGTGAACGGTGGACGAAATGAATAGTTGACTAACTGAACAGCAGACAAAGTGAACGGTGGACGAAATGAATAGTAGACTAACTGAACAGCGGACAAAGTGAACGTGGTGACGAAATGAATAGCAGACTAACTGAACAGCGGAAAAAGTGAACGGTGGACGAAATGAATAGTAGACTAACTGAACAGCGGACAAAGTGAACGGTGGACGAAATGAATAGTAGACTAACTGAACAGCGGACAAAGTGAAAGGTGGACGAAATGAATAGTAGACTAACTGAACAGCAGACAAAGTAAACCGTGGACGAAATGAATAGTAGACTAACTGAACAGCGGACAAAGTGAACGGTGGACGAAATGAATAGCAGACTAACTAAACAGCGGACAAAGTAAACGGTGGACGAAATGAATAGTAGACTAACTGAACAGCAGACAAAGTGAACCGTGGACGAAATGAATAGTAGACTAACTGAACAGCGGACAAAGTGAACGGTGGACGAAATGAATAGTAGACTAACTGAACAGCGGACAAAGTGAACGTGGTGACGAAATGAATAGCAAACTAACTGAACAGCGGACAAAGTGAACGGTGGACGAAATGAATAGTAGACTAACTGAACAGCGGACAAAGTGAACGGTGGACGAAATGAATAGTAGACTAACTGAACAGCAGACAAAGTGAACCGTGGACGAAATGAATAGTAGACTAACTGAACAGCGGACAAAGTGAACGGTGGACGAAATGAATAGTAGACTAACTGAACAGCAGACAAAGTGAACCGTGGACGAAATGAATAGTAGACTAACTGAACAGAGGACAAAGTGAACGTGGTGACGAAATGAATAGCAGACTAACTGACCAGCGGACAAAGTGAACGGTGGACGAAATGAATAGTAGACTAACTGAACAGCGGACAAAGTGAACGGTGGACGAAATGAATAGTAGTCCACCGTTCACTGGATATGAAACCGTTAAGGGTTCATATCCACTGTGACTTCAAATTGCGTAACAAAAAATATGCACCAATAAAAGTATACAATGCTAATCTATTAAAAATTCCAAGACCAAATCTTGGAATCTTAAGCTTTTAACACATGTTCTTATGAGAACAATGGAAAATACAGGGACTTGTTATGAAAACTCTTCAGGTAATTTATTTGTTTGAAGAATGCACTGTCTATTAATTATCACAAGCATATTGTTAAAATTTCGTGTTTTAACGGACTTAAATAATGATTGTCCGTCATAAGTTCTTTGGCGGTCCACTGAGATCTCTTAGCCTAGTGGCCCACCAAGGCTTTAATCTGGCCCTGGGCCGAGGAGTGTTCATCTGTGGTAAAAGCTCATTTGGCGAGACATAATACGGTGTCTGAAATAACGCCATGGCCGTCACCGTGGGGCAATGGTTTTAGCGCCGGCTTTCTTGTTCGTCCAAGTAGGCCTAGTTGGAGTCCCAGATGAAGCCTAAATGGAGTGCTTTTCTTACGGTCCTGGTTCTCTCTCTTCCATGGAGCCATTGGTTCCGAATTAGGGACGGCGCCAGCTCAGTAGCCTTTAGAGTTAGTCAAGGTGATCGTTAAACCGAAATAATAATAATTATTATTATTATAACAATATCATGTCGTTTCTGTAGATAACTTTCCAAGGAACTTTGAGTATTACCAAATAGCGACAACACTAACAGAGAACCCGTCTAACTCCACGTCAGTAACAGGAAGATCTGGTGCGTTTTATCTTGCTGGCCGAGACTTAGCTACCACATAAGTTTTCCATTTACTGGAGGTCATGGCACAATCGTAGAAACATCTTAATATGATGATGGAGGAGAGTAGCATCTGTACTGTCAAGTTACTATTCATAAAATTTACGATGTTACTATTCGTTAATTCAGTTAACATCCGTCCATTCTAAAGAATTACAATTTAACGCTTTCATTTCACTTTCATTCTCACGTTTTTTTGCATAAATCGTTTCTCTGTCACATCGTCAATTTGGAACTACGAGATTTCCTATCATTTACGAGCACAAAAGCAATAATTGAGAAATACGTACCATATAACATTTTGCTTTCCCGGTGCGTTTCAACGCGTGAGTGTTAATGAGCAGCACACTTTATTCACTCTGTTTGTTCGAACATAGGAAAGTCAGCAAACATTTACTTTTCACACAGTTCACAAAAATAGGAAAATTGGCAAACATGTAGACTCTAAAGCTTTGAATGCTCTAGTTGAATATGTGAAAGTTAGGCAGCATTTTTGAAGATGTGTTTCGTGGAGCTTTGGTAATACAGTCAGCTAGCTGTTCTACGACGTTGATTTATATTCGGAAAATTTTTATATCTAAAATTTTCTCCCATTTTCGCGCTTAAAACTGTAAGCATTTTCCTTGTGACTTACATACAGGATTAATAATTAGGTGCATTGTACCACTTAGAAGGCCTCTATTCTGCTAATATCAAAAATTTTGGGGATGAAAGATTCACATCTGCTTCATTAAATAGATTTTAACACAATTTAGTATATGAGTATATGTGCCTT
The DNA here is from genome assembly GCA_039090855.1 of Macrothele yani. Taxonomy (NCBI): domain Eukaryota; kingdom Metazoa; phylum Arthropoda; class Arachnida; order Araneae; family Macrothelidae; genus Macrothele; species Macrothele yani. The sequence continues at coordinate 95,114,861 of CM077007.1, read as the reverse complement.
CCCGAGGAAATATATGCCTAAATTTCTTCATGGAGTTTTTGCGATGTAGCTTGTTTCTTTTTTTTGTTGTTGCATCTACATTGTAATTGGAAGGTATATAGTTTGAACCAAAACCACAACAGACACGTGGCGTAATCAGATAAGTTTAGGGCTGTTCAATAGCAATTTTAAAAGGGCGGATTTCCTAACATCTTTCTTTTTTAGTGTAGTTTCATGTGTGCTTTTGTAAACTGCTTCACAGTTATGTGACTGAATGATGGACATATTCAAGGTGCTAAATTCAGGACGCGACATGCGCCGAAATGGCGCATCCTGTATTTAATGCTTTTTCAGCACAGTGCCATTTACACATTTACAATTATGTGACGAAATTAAACCAAACTGCTTATACGAATGTCTTATCACCTTTCAATAGTCTCCTTTCGATGACGGATACATATTATTTATATAAAATTATTGCTACGTACACCAGAAATTTCCCAAATCTTTATTGTGGGGAACTATAAAACTATCTTGTACGTAACAGATACTTCTGTGAAGAATTTGAACGAATTATCGCGATTAAATTTTATGAAGGTATGCTACTTTTCTTAATGGAAAATTTTTCCATATGTTACTTCTATTTTATTTTCAATGCATATATTATTTCTATTTTATTTTCAATACACATGTTATTTCTATTTTATTTTCAATGCATATGTTATTTCTATTTTATTTTCAATGCACATATTATTTTTATTTTATTTCAATTCGTATGTTATTTCTATTTTATTTTCAATACACATGTTATTTTTATTTTATTCAATACATATGTGATTTCTATTTTATTTTCAATACACATGTTATTTCTATTTCATTTCAATACCTATGTTATTTCTATTTTACTTTCAATACATGTTATTTCTATTTATGACATCTCTTTCGTACGCTAGCTTAATTTACATGCTCCTTTGCGTATGCTAGCTAATATGATGAACTTAAATGTGATAATTCTTTTTTTTCTTTTTTTCTTTCTTTCTTTTTTGTTGGACATACGAGTGTGCCTAATAAAGAACCAGTACAGCATCTATAAACTGTTTGCTGTCATGTTTAATTAGTGGAATCGTGTATTTGACTTATTCATGTTATGACTTTCATGAATATTGCTTCTTCTCCTCCTCCTCCTTATTGTCTTCCACCACAACACCTGTTTCTGTATTTCATGGGGACTCGATCGATTTTTCAAACAAGTACCCAATTCATAGCGATTATTCCATGGGAAGTCAAATAGGTAGCAAGCACGACGCACCTGTTGATACCAGTTTTTGATATTCAGATTTTGGAGCTTAATGCTCAAATAGCAATACCCTGAAAATCCCATCAAACATGCAACAAGCATATTTCTTTCAGACTGATTGTTGTGGAATTTTTTACGACGACTTGTTTTAGGACATTTGCCCTGTCTTCATCCGAAGCAGGTAAATAAAAAAGACTCTCTGCTTTATCTTCCAGAATGATGCACAAGTACTTTCAAGTACATTTTCTGACTTCGTAGCATATTTGAGTATCTTCTTGTTTTAGTAGAAGAGACGATTACGAAAAAGGTGTAGAGACTTGAAGTCAGTGTGGATTTGCTGAAGTACAGTAGAGCCCGCTTATAACGAGCCCGAATTTAGCGAGATCCCGGATTTAACGAGAAAAACAGAAACTTTTGCTTGGCATAATGCTAATCTGAAGGTAATTTGATCGTTTTTGAAGTACAAAATTTAATGAAATTCCAGATTTAACGAGTTAGCGATAAGTCAAGATGGTCAATTTCAGCAAGCGGAGTAACAAAATTTAATGAAATTCCATATTTAACGAAGGAAAGAAAATCTGCTACATGCTATCCTAGAATGGAAGAATATAAATAGGACGAAATCGCAACATCGCAGTGGGATCTTGGTGTGCTAATGGAATAATGTAAATAGGAAAGCAAGGGGAAGGGAGTTCATCAAATGCTCAACAAGCGAGTTGTACAAGCGAATCTCCGTCGCCTACTCCAAAAATCTACGCCTTGGGAGTATCGCGTCGGTAGAGTTGAAAGCAGGCAACCTACTCTTTGGCAAAAGGAGGATGGCTGGGGTTGACGCACAGGTATTAAGTGGATTTCTGAGAGATGGTTTAAGAGAGGATTAGGGGTGTAATTGAATGGGACTGTGGCTTGAAGGGAAACACGAGATAAAAATTCCTGGAATTTTGTCCATTGAGCCCCTTCACCCTCTAAGTGAGCGTTTGCATTGGGAAGATTGGTGCTAGCTTTGCTCCATGTGTGTCGCTAAACAGCGGTTAATCTCACGCAGCCGTCAAGTAGGAAATCCCGAACTTTTGTATGTAAGAAAATATGTCTAAGAGAAAAGTGTTATCCACAAACGACAAAGAAGTCATGATCAGACAACTAGCCATCATCAGGTTTTACATATAGATATATAATACAGGATGGCGCACATAAAACCGGCCCTAAATGCAAAAGCCAGTTATTGTATAGTTTTATTTAGTCATAATGTACCGTACATTTCATTTACACCAATGAGTCATTACATTATGCGACAACATACCTAATAAGCTGTAGGACCTTCTTTAGCCTGCAAAAACACCGGCCACTCGGCGAAGCATCGATTCGATGAGGTGGCTATAGGTATCTTGGGGTATCTGGTACCATAATGTCGACAGTAGGTGCTCCAGTTCCCGTACAATTCGGGTGATGAAGATTTAGCGCGAAACCGCTTTTCCAAGTAGAACCACAAATGTTTGATTGGGTTCATGTCAGAAGAAGTTGGAGGCCGGGGCATTAATAGAAAGTCACCAGCATGTTCCTCCAACCACTTGATGGTTGTAGCAGTGTGGCGTGGAGCATTATACTGTTGGTAATGGCCATCACTAGCAGGGAACACAGTTGTCACGAATGGGTGAACTTGGACCGCAACGATGTTCAGATACTTGACAGCTGTAAGGGATTGTGCCATTCAAATAATGGGGCCTAAAGTGTCTCAAGAAAACATCGCCTCCAGCATGCACCGCCGCCGCCGGCTTGTTTCCGCCCAAACAGTGCATCCAGGTCCCATAACCTTCGTTGGTAATCAGAGTATCAGCGCTCGGCCGTCTACATGATGCACCAGGAATCTTTATTCGTCAGAACATGTCGCTTTCTTCCAGTCATCCACGGTCAAAAATGGATGATCTTGAGCCCATTTCATGTGCTGTTGGCGATTATGTGCAGTGAACATGGGGACCCGGCTGGGTGTTCGGCTACGCAGGCCCATGCGCATAAGGCTGCGATGAACTGTGTGCCGTGACACATTGCCCTGGTCACGACTGTTGTACCTGCGGGTGATTTGTCGGACTCTGGCCTGGATGTCGCTGTGAACAATGCACGACAGTCTGTGCTCCCCTTCTGGAATCAGTGAGCTGCGGACGATACACGAATGGACGACGGTTCGACGCTTGGCCATCTTTCCACCATTTCTGATAAGTACTCACTACAGCGACACGTGAACAACCGACAAGCCACGCGGTTTCCGAGATCGTAGGTTCGAGGCGCCGTGACATCACAATTTGACCTTTATCAAACTCCAATAAATCGGCAACTTTCCCCATTCTGACTCCGAACACTCTACTAACCGAAAGCCAGTCCTCGAGTTGTATGTATACTGCTTTGTGAACTTCATCTGCTATACCGTTTGGTCTCCAGGCGCGCTCATTTCTCTAGGCTGGTGGTGGTCTTAATGTAATGGCTCATCACTGTATATTTAGTATCGTAAATAAACGATATTTCTATTTAAAAAAAACGGCTGTAATGATAACCATTGACACGTTTATCAGCATTTTGCATTTGTTGGAAGTGGTCGCCACTTGCCTCGATGCATTTTTCTGCTCATTGAAGCATGTTCAGGAAACGCTCCTGTAAGTCGGCGACTGAAATGCTGGCGATCTCTTGCAGTACGTTGGTTTTTCAACGCTTCCAAAGTTCGAGAGTTTTTGCGGTAGACTCCATTTTAGCGAGCCTCACAGGTAAAAATCGCGCAGTGATAAGTAGGGAGAGCTGGGTGGCTATTGATTCTTATTAATTGTCCTTACCTGAGTAAAATCGCCGTGAATTCGAGCAAGTGAACGATCAGAGGTATGGTAAGTCGCTCCATCATGTTGGAAGAAGGCATGAGTAAGTTCATGTGAAGTCAACTGGCTTTACAAACTCTTCGTAGATGGTAGATAAACCTCCATGATTCGCTACATCGGTGACAGCTTCCAGTATGCGTACTGTTCGTTGTTTCACTCTCTGTGCGTTGCTTTCAGAACCAGTTGTACGCTATTTCTTCACTAAGTCCTGCATCGTTGATTTCGAGGAACATTGGCCCCAGGATATTTTGCTTTAAAGCGTTCACTAACCAAAACGAAAGAACATGTGCGAACATATACTTCTTCTTAATAACAAGTTAATCATGCAATGCATTGATTGTGACACGCTTTCCAACATCCAGAAATCATTACTCAAGTAATGGGGATAATGGCTGTGGAATAAATCTCGTTCCTGTGCCCTGACCTTTGACCCCATTTCGATTATATTAAACAGAACCGGTTCAGTATACCTCAGAAATAACATACTAAAGTTTTGTCGCAATAGAAATATTTTTAGGCAAGTTATGAGGATAATGGCTGTGGAATAAATCTCGCTCCTCTGCCCTGACCTTTGACCCCATTTCGATTATATTAAACAGAACGTGTTCAGTACATCTCCGGAACAACATGATGAAGTTTTGTCGCAATCGAAGCATTTCTACGTAAGTTATGACGCATAAGAGCGATGGAATGGATCTCACTCCTATGTCCTCACCTTTGACTCCATTTCGCCTATTTTCAACAGGGTTGTCCCCAGGTTGTTTCCTACTACATACTAAAATTTCATCAAAATCGAACCATTTTTACACGAGTTATCGTGCGGACAGACAGAAAGACAAAGGTGGAGCATATACGCTTCTTCAACCTACAGTTGAAATTGCGCATCAGGCAATGCATTGATTATGATACGCTTTCCAACATACCAGAAATCATTACTCAAGTTATGAGGATAATGGCTGTGGAATAAATCTCGCTTCTGTGCCCTGACCTTTGACCCCATTTCGCTAATATTAAACTTAATTGGTTCAGTATACCTTCGGAACAACATACTAAAGTATCGCAATAGAAGCATTTTTAGTCAAGTTATGAAGATAATAGATATGGAATAAATCTTTCTCTTGTGCCCTGTCCCTTGACCCCATTTCGATGATATTAAACAGAATTGGTCCAGTATACCTCCGGAACAACATACTGCAGTTTTGTCTGAATAGAAGCATTTTTAGTCAAGTTATGAGGATAATGGCTGTGGAATAAATCTCGCTCCTCTGCCCTGACCTTTGACCCCATTTCGATTATATTAAACAGAACCTGTTCAGTACACCTCCGGAACAACATGATGAAGTTTTGTCGCAATCGAAAATCAAAGCATTTTTACGTAAGTTATGACGCATAAGAGCGATGGAATGGATCCCGCTCCTATGTCCTGACCTTTGACCCCATTTCTCTCATTTTCACCAGGGTTTGTCCCCAGATTATCTCCTACCACATACTAAAATTTCATCGAAATCCAAGCATTTTTACGCGAGTTATTTTGCGGACAAACGGACAAAACGAGCACAAACGCTTCTTCAACCTACAGTTTAAAGCGTACAAAAAGGGTGTTGCTCAATTGAATACGGCATGACTCACACGCAGACAGCCGCAGACTATCTTCCGGAACGTGGAGTATCACTGAACTCATATGCGCATGCGCGACAACGTCGAATTGTTTCCAGCGGCGAACTATGAAATATAACTTTAGAAATGTATTCTAAAAGCGCATTTGCGGCCGGTTTTATGTGCGCCACCCTGTATAAACAAACGTATGTGAATATTATCAGGTGAGCATACATTTTTAGCGAGCGCCCGGATTTAACGAGGATTCCCGTCGGTCCTGAGCTCCTCGTAATGAGCGGGTTCAGTTGTATTTTATATTCCACGCGCTAATGCTCCTTTGCTTCGAAGACAGTGTTAGGAGTTGGCAGTATTTCTAAAAATCACGTAAACACGCGTATAATAGCAGAGAGAGAGAGAGAGAGAGGTATCGGTACACAAGAACGAAATAAGCAGGGTGGTTAAGCAAGCGGACGTAGTTTTTTCGTTGTGCAGCTGGGTAACAGCGTACGTATTCTGCTAGATGTCTTTGTTCCAAGATAATGTAGAAAGCTTCATTTCCCCCACCCCTTCTTTTTTTAGCATCTTAGAGTCGGGCAAGAATACGTACAGACAGCATCCACGGTGAAAGGTAAGAACGAAACTGAGAAAAGAAAAATAAACCAGAAATACAGAAATTCTTTATTTATATAAACCTTTTCTTTGTAACGTCGTATTCATTCAAAAAATTAAACTTTAATTGGCCGTTCTAGTAGCCTAGTGCCTCTGACTATTCCTCCGAGTTGGGCCGGGGTTCGAGTCTAGATAAGGCATGGGTTGTGTGCTTGTTTTACGGCGTTGTCTTTTCCCCTTTCATAGAACCAGTGGCTCTAAATTAAGGACGGGCGACTTCTTATAGCCCCTAGCATTGCTCATGTCGGTCGTTAAACCCTGAAATAAAATAATAATAATAATTGCGCTTCGTATTTGATTAATTAAATGGATTCCTTCGTAAGGGTTTGCACTCGAAACATAGCCTCAGCACATTTTTAGCAGTATGTTAACTGCTGACACTTATGGAGTAATATGTAAAACTTCCCTTTTTATGGTGGTCTTGAAATATATATTAGTCGTTTTCATATCATATTTTTTGTGAATCATGGAATGAGTTACTCTTCGTAGCTATTTTTTTCACTGATTTTTTTTTCATCCCATCTATCCCTGCCATATTATTGTTAACTATGCTTACGTTCATTGTGATGAGATATCCAACAAATGTGTCTCTCGGGGTTGTTGTACCGGAGTTGCTCCCAAGGGAGGTCCAGGCCGTCTGCGAGTGTTCGGCCATTAGTTTTTGATGTGTAGCTTCGGGAGTTTCCAGCTGCGCCTCCAAGCGGCAGTTCCTCAACCATCCGTCAAGCACGTGGACGTATTGTTCCAGTGTTTGTCGTTGGGATACTTGATTTACACCACGTTGTAAATCCATGAAGAGGTACTTTATGCTTGGCTTGGGTGATAATTCATCTGATAACGTGGAAACTAACGGCTATTCGCCAGCGAAGAAGATGGATTCTAGGAAATGAACGAGTTTCTTCTGGATAAACAATTAATCGTAATAATAAAGAGCGGAAAAATGACAGCCGAGCTGCTAGCCGCCTTGTCAAAGAAATGAACTGTCCTAAAAATATATTCACGACGTATAAATAAAAGATACAGACATTCAGTTTCCTGTTCCCAGGATCGCATAAACACTTTTTTTAGTGCATTCGTTCTTCCACATATATGCATGAATTTTAGGACGCGTAATACTTCTTCTTCAAGCAAGGTACTTAAAATTTATTATTAAGGTTTTGCTCCTCTAGCAAAATCCTGTTTGGAACAAAATCATACCGTGGTATTAATTAAATTCAAAACAGCAACATATATTTAACAAAATGAAGGACATTCCTGTTTTTGTGTGTATGTTACGGTTAAAGTGATTAATTCAGTAATTCTGCATAACCGCAGGTTTTTATGCATAATCGCCGATCATCTTGGTGAGCTTGATAAATTTCGCTAAATTTCTCACCTTTACCGGCGATTATGATAATCGAGACATATAGTGAAGCTAAGAATACCAGATGTGGACAGGGGAAGAGACGATTCGCGGAATATATCTGCAGTAATATTAGCTACTGAAAATGATGAGTACTATCAGTTGGGAAAAAAGCAGGAACGTATTTCACAATTGCATACCAGAAACCAGTTTGTGCTATGTGACGAACAATTTCTTACAGTAGAGAATGTACCAAATATCACTCTGTTTCTTAGGGAGTGCGTAAGAAAACCCTCAATTTTAGGAGGTTAGGCCGGGGTACCAAAGGTGCTCATGTAAAGGAAAGTGTAATTCAACCAAATGCAAGAAAAATGAAAAATTATGTAACTCAAAATGTCATTATAGTTTGCCATGTTTGAATAAGCAGTAAGAATTATTAGAGTTCTATATTTTTCCCAACAATTTTTTTTTGAAAGGTCTGTACATTTTTAGTTTCCTTATATTCATTAAATCGTTCTAATATTAAAAAAAATTATATTTTTGATTTACTTTATTAAAATTAGTTTAAACCCATAAGTACTTACCAATTTCATTTCGGAATTACACATAATCGCCGGTAAAAGTGAGAAATTCTGGCATATTTATCAAATTTACCATCTTCCTTTGGGAATTATGTAAACTCGCTGGTAAAAGTGATAAATTTAGTGAAATTTATCAAACTCACCAAGATGATCGGTTATTATGCATAATAACGGGCGATTACGCATAATCACTTTTACCGTAAATATATATTGCTTGACCATTTCAGCTGCGATTTTCCTTTTTTTGGCGGTTTAACCACCACCGTGAGCAACTCAATGTTCTAAAAGCAGTCGCCCGTCCCCAATTTAGGGTCACTGGTTCCAGGGAAGGGAGAGAGCCAGTGCCGTAAGACAAACACAACATCCATGCCTCACCGGGATTTGAAACCGGACCCTATTTGGACGAATGATCATAGGCCATCGTATAGACCACTGCGCCACCGAGGCAGCGAGTGATTCCTTACAATTGGGGGTAACAACACTTGACCATTTCAGCTGATACTTTCTTACTGTACTCCAAATCAGAGTGTACTATTGCTAAATATACGGAACAGCTACCTCCGCTGCGAAAAGTAGTTCCTTGCATTTGGAGCGAAAGGCAACAGAATTGTTGCTAGGAATTTATGTTTGTTTGCGTAGCAGTTTATCGAACAACATTGCTATTTAAGATAAATTTTCAAAATGGCAGAGCGTTTTTAGAAATTGATTTGATATTAGAAGTTACTCGATGAAAAGCGAATCGCATCTTTGGTCGGTGACTACCCAGCTCGTAACATGTATGTAACTTGGAGAGGAGGGGACGAGGTGGAAGGGATGGAAGACTTCCCACACAATTGACAATTGACGATCAGGCAAAAGCTGGGGGAAGGGGGAGAGTACTTAATTAGCCGTGTGAAGGAGATAAGGAGGAAAGCAATGACAATGCACTGAGCTTCGGTTAGGTTATAAAGCTATAAATTGGTGGGGTGCCATTGTGGGAATCATGCTTCACATAAAGGAAAGGATCGGATCGCGATTCGGATTGATACCTTTCTTGTGTTGCACTGAAACGCTGCGAACTGGCTTGTGACGTACTTCAGAAGTGACGCACATATCAAATACGGCAAGCAGCAGTGTTAAGCTACGCTGGCATAGCTTAATTGAGAAAGCATTCGTCTCCAGAGCAGAAAAAAGTGGATTCGAGTATCGATACTGGAAAATTTGATTTTCACTGGTTCTACCCTGCAGTCTACTATAGTACAATCTTAGGTTGACATGTAGCATAGAAAGGGATTGAATGAGAACTTCAGAACGTTTTCTTGTGGGAATAATATCCGTATTCTCGTTAGCGTCTATGATGAATCTATTTCCTCATGTTTATGGTACACGCAGTGACGTAGCCGCACAGTGGTTTAAAAACTCAGAGCAAAGGTATGTATGTCACACTCCTATACAGCAGAACGTACATCCGCACACACTGCGCACATTTTCTTCCTATCCTTACACACTAGTCATGCTAGCTGCTATTACGAGAGGTTGGTTGTTTACAAAAAGTTAATTAGAGAGCAGTAATTTTTTTACAACCCATTCACCACACTACTGAAATTTTTAGAATGTGTTTCGGATAAAGTTGATGCTTATAGCGTCGCTTTGTCCATCTGTCTATTCCATCTTTAGGATGAGTATCACCACAGTTGTAGCTTGTGTTCGAGAAACTGAAATAAATAACAACAATTAGTATGGATTGCGCTGACTAAAAGAATGACAGTTCATACAATTTTGAATTTCTGTTGCCCATATTTTCCCCTCCAAGGGGCGCAAATATATATGTATATTTTACACTTCTAAATGTTGAACTTGAAAAATACTTTTTGCATCTGATAGCTTTCACTAAAAGTAAATCTTTCCGAAAACATTTTGTATTTCCCGTTCTTAAGGTTCAATTTGAAAATTTATTTTGAGTCTGATAGCTGTTGATAACACCAAAACGTCATACATATTTTCCAGCATTCTCTGACGTAATATATTTTCTACAAACACCGTAAACTTAGGTTTTCATGTGCCCGATATTTTAACATGCTTAAATTGTATTAATAATAAAAAAAGCGGCGCTCCGGTGGCGCAGTGGTCTAAGTGATGGCTTCTCATCATTCGTCCGGAAGGGGTACGGGTTCGAATCCCGCGGTGAGGCATGGATGTTGTGTTTGTCTTACGCCACTGGCTCTCTCCTGTTAACAAGTTGGCCCTAAATTAGGGACGGGCGACTGCTTATATCCCATTGAGTTGCTCACGGTGGTCGTAAAACTTCCAATAAAAAAAAAAAAAACTTATATCCTTGATCAATGCAACAATTCACATGCTCTCTGATATTTTAGAAACTTCAATTCTTTTCGCTAAGGAGTTTGTAATATATTTGCATTTGGAACTTCCCCACTTGAAAAATTATTTTTGCATCTTATTGCTTTTGCCGTGATTACAGTTTTCCATTCATTTTCTAGACATTTCTGATGCAAAAGTTTCCTCTAAGTGGCATTAATATGCATATTTATCCCGCCGAGCAGTCTCAGCGATTCGGTAGTCATGAGAGACAAGTGGCCCAGGCTACGACTTTGACTTTGTTTATAGTACGCTGTCTGTACTATAAACAAAGTCAAAGCCTCCTTTTCCAGAAAGGGTATCCCAACTCACTCACCCCTCTGCCCAACACGAGAACCCATTTTGATATTAGAAAGTTGGTTATCCAAACCGTACGTTGAAGGCATTTTAAAGTATTTGTGAAAACAATATAGTTGTACATGCAAAATTAACAAAGCGGCAAATTTATTAAATATAGCACTCCTAAATTGTTATTTAGATTACATGTACCAAAAACCAGGATTACAAGTGTCTGTCAAGGAGAAACACCGCATATTTTGATATGCCAGAAATAGCTTTAAAATAGGGGCCCACTCTGACCGGATTAAGTCCCGAGTGGGCCCCTTAGGCTAAGATGTCTGATTGGGACCCCCGAAAGACTGATGACGAAGAGTCATTATGAAATTTATTAAAACACGAACCTGTAGCTATATGCATTGGATTTGTAATGATTAACACTATGTGTATTCTTCGGATTAATAAATTATTTTCAGTTTTCATAACAACAAGTGAGTGCGTTTCTCACTGTTCTAACAAGAACATGAGTTCAAAGCTTATTCCTTGATTTTATCTTTTATTTTTTATTGATTTAGCACTGTTTACTTTTCTTAGTGCATCTCTTTTGACATGCAAGTAACAAAACATTTTGTCATTTACATGATGGTTAAAGTCCAAAATGGCAAAAAAGCACTAAAATGTTTCAGTTATCTGAGAAACAGGTTTAATGTGTTAGTATGTAAACCATATTAGCAGAAGTAAAGCAGTCAAGTCATACAAATACGAACTAAAGTGGAATATGTGAGTGGTCATAGCTGAATAAACATACTTTGGAAAGTAAGTAATGTTTATCACTTTTTTTTTTTTTTTTTTTGCCTCTTTTTATCAACTGCGTCTTTACTTACAGCTTGGTGCAAAACTCCTGCAGCACCTCAGGTAAACATGTATTTTTAGCATTTGACCGCATTTTGAAAAGTAACGACAATACCAAACATTATAAGTACATCATCTTAAAGATGCCGCCCGGTGGCGCAGTGATCTAAGCGATGGCCTCTGATCATTCGTTCGAACGGGGTCCGGGTTCGAATCCCGTTGAGGCATGGATGTTGTGTTTGTCTTACGGCACTGGCTCTCTCCCTTCCCTGGAACCAGTGACCCTAAATTAGGGATGGCCGACTGCTTATAGCCCATTGAGTTGCTCACGGTGGTCGTTAAACCTACAATCAAAAAAGTCTTAAAGATAGTTTCGTAAGTAATTCAAAACTTTCTATAGATTTAACATATCTACATTGTTGCACATGCAGTGGATGAGAATACAGAAAGAAACTGAAACGCTAGCATAAACGTTTTTTTGTTTCTGGTAAACTACAAGGAACTGTTTAAGTCACGAAAAACAAAAAATACAAAAACTGAAACTCATTAAAGCTTTTTCATTTAGTCAATGAATGTTAAATATGTTTCAAGACACACTGGTGATTAATAATTAATTAGAAAGCCTTTGTCTTTAATTACCAAGGCACATCTCTTGGGCATACTGCTCACTAGGTGTTCTTTTTTTTTTCTGATTTTTTTTTTTATTGGAGGTTTAACGACCGCAGTGAGCAACTCAGTGGGCTATAAGCAATCGCCTGTCCCTAATTTTGGGCGACTGGTTCGAGGGAAGGGAAAGAGCCAGCGCCGTAAGACAAACACAACATCCATGCCTCACCGGGATTCTAACCCGGGCCCCTTTCGGACGAATGATCAGAGGCCATCGCTTAGACCACTGCGCCACAGGGGTGGCACGCTAGGTGTTCAAGCGCATCCTTTGATGTTGGAGCGTGAAATTATAGCTTCAACTAACTGTACTTTATTTGTTGGGTTCCTTGCGCTCACCTTCCGTTTCAGTTTCATCCAAGAGTTTGCGATGGGATTAAGATCCGGCAATTGTGGAGGCCATTGCAACCTCCGGACCAATTTAGATACCAACCATCTGTCTAGTACTCGTGCCCGATGGCAGCGCGTGTTTTCATCCTGGAAGTGTAAACAACTATTTGGGAACATGTTAACAGATGGAGGAAGCATTTATTTTCTCCAGTACGTGAGTATAATTGGCAGCATTCGTGTTACCTTCAACGATATGCAGTCTACTCACTCCATAAACTGGGGTGCATACCCAGATCATAACAGCAGTAGAATGCTTTACTGTTTGAACAGTACAGTAGGTCCTTGGGTATGAAAGAATTTGTTGTTTCGTCACTGCAGATCACCTTACGCCACTGATACAGAGTCCATCCTTTATGATCGCGTGCCCATTGAAGAAGCTTTGCCCTCTGTTTGTTATTAATGAAGGGCTTCTTCGCAGGCTTGTGGACTCCTAAGCAATTTTCATTCAAATCTGCGATTTACAGTCCTCCTGAAACTGTCACTTGCGGCTCAATTTCTCACAGTTATATAAGTGGCCTTGCAAACTCAACCGAATAAGACTTCGGTCATTTCGCATGGTACTTGTTCTTGGTCTTCCCTTTCTGTGTCGATCTTCCAAACTTTTAGTCATATTGAAATGACTACTGCACTGTAAAAAATTGCCGTGAATAATCAGTGTTTCCCCCGGATTAAGACGGTTTACAGATCTTAAGTACGCCACCTGGCGGTCAACCATAAATTTTCGGTAGATAAACTACATGTTCACGATCTTTAATAAACTGTTACTGTATTTTAACCTCGACAATCTGGTAACGTTCATCATAAAGTGATTATATACCTGTTTTTTCATGTGCAATCAGTCGACTGGCAACACCTCTGTGGGCAACACGTTTTTATTTCCCGGTCAGTAGACATATTATTTATCCCCAGTCATTAGACATGTTAATGAACACTACAACATTAGACGTTTTTATTTTCCATTAGACATATTAATAAACATTACATGTATTGTTATTTATTTGTCATGAGACATGTTAATGAACGTTATGGTCATTAGACGCTTTTATTTCCCGGTTATTAGACATGTTAATGAACATTACGGTATGGTACTGTAAAATTACGGTTTATTGACTGGCCACTCAGCTGCCGGTGCCGTAATTTGACCCTGCAATTTTTTACAGTGTGCAGCTGCTAACCGTCGATTGGTGACAGTAACATTTTATAGCAATTTGGCGACAGGATATTCCATTATGCTGCGCCGTAATCTTAGCACGTATAAGTACTTTGTCTGCAGGCAACATACTTTAGATTAACAAATAAACCCTTCAGAAGCATTACACAGCCTACGTACAGGCTTCTCAACAACAAAATGGCAATAATACACATCAGGCACCCGCTATATAGGCGGAAATCGGACATCAGAGATAGGTGTAGCGTATTGACCTAAAAGATTTCACTTTTTGTTGGTCACCTGTGCTTCTCAAGAGTCATTCTTTTTGTCGTAACTGTAAAGGTAATACAGATATGTTAAATCTCTAAAGAGTTTCGACTTACGTACAAAAATGCTTTTAAAATGTTGTACGAATATGTTTGGAATTGTCGTTACTTTTCAAAATGCGGTCAAATGCTTAAAATACATGTTTACATGAGGTGTTGCAGGACTTTTGCACCAAGCTGTACGTACGTTATGTCATTGCTTATGTTCATCATGTGTTTATCTCTTTGCTGCTTTTTATTCACTAGAATAACAGATCTAGATTACTATACTTTTACAGTGGGCAGCGCCGTTTTCATGTGAACTGAATCTTTCTCCGTTTTTCCAGTCTGAAAAACCATGACTTGAAATTACAAGAGTAACTTGGTGAAGTTTTTGTGAACATTGATAGGAAGCTGATGTTTCTGTAAGTTTATGAGATCCTAAGGTTCTGGTTTACATAGCAGGGTGATTGTAGAACTGTTATGGTTTTCAGCAATCTTCCCTTTATTGAGGAAAACTTGGGAGAATGTAGTTGCTATTCCTCTACTGGTTTCTTGTTAAATTGTATAGGGAAGTCCTTAAACAGGGAAATAGCTTTTGAACGCAAAATGCTAGAGTTGTGGAAGTAGTGTATACATATAGTAAAATGACTATGTTCTATCAGATGAGACCGATTGCAGCACCCCTAGCGGCAAATTTTGGAAGTTAGTGATCCTATCGCGAGAACCAAGAGAGATAGTGAAAAAAAGTCAACAGCAAACGTGTAGAGCGTCACCGATTTAGTATAAAATGACGCCCTACATTCACCATAAACTCCAATAGAAGTCCGGAAATGCAGATCTCTCGGTACCCGATCACCGGCATAAATATGTCACTCATCGCGTGCAAAAGTGTGACATTATAAGCTGAAGCAAATTTACTAATAAAACTAATACATGTACGTGTCAGCAAGGTACAATTTATTATGTACTGTACAGTAAAGGAGTAGGAAATTCATACAGCAATAGGACATTATGAAGAAGAAAAACACACAATTATGTTCTAGAAATACAAAATGTCAGTACTAATACTTAAGCATTCGCGATGTGTCCACCATCAGCAGCAATACACATCTGTATTCGAGCTAGAACTTCTTGTTGGACGCTCTGCGGCATTTCAGGTGTTACGTTACTGCATGCTTGGATAATACGGGGTTGTAGAAATTTACCATACACGACCAAATGTAAGGCCACACGTCGCATTGATGCCTCTCGTACTGCAGTGTGGGTGGGCTAGCGCATAGGCCAGGGCGTCCCTGGCTGCGTGCACACCTGCAAGTGTGGGCCTACCTGACCGGGTACGACTTGTAATGCTCCCGGTTTCTCTCAGCCGGCGAACGACATTGATGATAGTAGCCGCAGTAGGATGAGAACGATTAAGGAAACGTAATGCATATTAGCGTGCTGCCTCTCTTGCCAGACGACCGCATTCCTCGTACAACATAACCATCTCGCAGTACTCCTCGTTGGAATAACTAGCCTTGTGTAAACTCGAAGATCCAGTCCACGCATTGTCTGACAAACCTTCCCGGACTGCCAATTTATGCTTCGCGATGAGGTATGACGTAGCGTTACCATTTGCATACTTTCATCCATCCTTCGCTGTTTTGCAGGCAAAGTTCGTTTACAGATTTTACGCTTTGCGATGCCATTCGTGACGTATTTATGCCGGTGATCGGATACCGAGAGATCTGCATTTCCGGACTTCTATTGAAGTTTTTGGTGAATGTAGGGCGTCATTTCATATTAAATCGGTGACACTGTACACGTTTGCTATTGACTTTGTTTCGCTATCTCTCTTGGTTCTCGCGACAGGATCGCTAACTTCCAAAATTCGCCGCTAGGGGTGCTGCAATCGGTCTCATCTGATAAAACAGTCACTTTACTATATGTACACACACTTCCACAACTCTAGCATTTTGCGTTCAAAAGTTATTTCCCTGTTTAAGGACTTTCCTATACACGCTGTATGTATACGCATATATAGAAAGATAGAATGAGAGAGATATGCTGTGTATTATTTGTGTAACGGCCTACCTCATGTGCCCTTGGTGATGGTGGGTCCCTAGGCTATAGTCTCGTTCGACCCCCCCCTCCCTTAATCCGGCCCTGCTTAAAAGAAAAAGAAAGCAAAAAAGTATGAAAAGAATTACAGCGCTGGTCCTCCTCTTTGTGTTACTCATTGTGAAATTGTGGTAGCTACACTTTTGTAACCGGTAGTCCTTTCTCCCGTTCCTTAGAATTCAGTGTGTGTACCTTGAAGATTCACTTCAGAGAATGGATGACAACACTGTGTGGAAAAAAAGTCTCCGGGCACCAATGCTTTTCATACAGTGCTGCATTTATGGCAAAATCAAAAGGGCTTGGTCCAACTTTGGCTGCAATTACACTCTCCGTGGCACACTTTTGATGAGATTCTAGTAAGCAGTCGCTGGTATATTGTTCCATTCCTCCCGCATAGCAGCGGTCAGTTCAGACACAGAAGTTGGACGTGTCGTTCTAGTCCGAATCCGAAGTTCAAGTTCATCCCAAAGTGACTCTATAGCAGCGGTTCCCAAACTGCCCTCCACAGAGCACCAAGTGCCTTGCGAAAAGATCGAAAAGAAAATTAAATAAAATAAATATGACAAGATCTCAAAATTGTCAATTTGTGCGACCATGAACTGTGTATAGGTAAGTATTGGATAGAAATTATTTAGCTCCTGCAGTGTGCTGTGAAGCAGTGTAGATAACAAGTGCTCCGCGACTAAAAAAGTTTGGGAACCACTGCTCTATAGGATTGAGGTCGGGGCTTTGAGATAGCCACTGCAAATTCTGTGCACCCATATCCTCAAACCACGTAGAAATGGGGCGTGCTTTATGGCACGACGTGTTGTCTTGCTGAGACAATGGCCCATCTCCGTAAAACAGGTAAAGTGTAGGCAGTGCGGCGTTGTTTAGAATGCCCCTGTACTTCATGTCGTTTACGCTTTCATCCACAGTCACCAACGGTCCGAGTCCATATCACGAGAAACATCCCCAGACCATCATACTGCCACCACCAAATTTAACAGTTGGGATGACACATTCTCGCAGATACCGTGCACCTGGCATACGCCACACCCAGCAACGAACATCGGATAAACAGTGTAACGTGATTCGTCACTCCATAACACCCGTTACCACTGCTCTAGCGTCCATGGATGATGTGCTGTGCACCAAGCAAGTCGCTTACTCGCATTCTTAAAAGTTACTAACGGCTTGTATGCAGCAGCGCACGCATCCACTCCTGTTGAATCTTGAAATTCTTTGGTGATGAGTTCCAGAGGAATGACTGTATACCCACTGATGACACGTTTCAGATTTCTCTTGTCCCATTCCGTTTCTTTCCTTGGCCTTCCTTAACGTTTCTTCGCAGTCACAAGCCCCCTCATCTTTCGATTTACTAATAACGTCTTGAACAGTTGACCGTGGGTGTTGCAATTTGTCTGCAATTGCACGCACGGACAGGTTGCTGACATGCCACCCTATAATAACACCTCGTTGGAAGTCAGTAAGCTCAACACGTGTGACCATATCTCACGAGTAGAAGATACACGACGTCTGAGGAGTTACCCGTAGTTTTACAGGAGATCTGGCGCACGTGGTCTGTTGGAGTGTTCCATTCTTGTTACGGTAGGAGTGTACGTAGACTTTTTTCCACATAGAATATCACGCTTATCATCAGGTACTCGTAGTGCTTGTGTGTACGTATAAAATATAAACTTTTTGTCGGTAGTGGTATTCGAACTCAAGTCTTCCTACTCCGGAGCGCCTGTTCTCCCGACTGAACTGCGCCGACGCTACTTAATTGTCTATATGACTCACACGTCACCCCAGTAGTATGTCATCTATGTCATGTATGCGTTACAAAATGTCAAAGTCCTGCTGCAAATTTGCACTTGGTGACATTCAGGGTTACGTAGTAGTAACAATAATACCTTCCCAAGTGTCTGAATCCAAATGTTTAACAAAAAAATTTAAAATTTCGAAAAATCACAAATATCACGTCAACTATACACAGATGCGGGAGGAAAGACCGATATTCGGACCAACCAAGGAAAGCTCAGATATTTTTCTTCATCTAGTTACGAGCCTGTGTGTCAGCACACACGCACAAATTTCCTGAGTTGAAATTAAGCAACTACATTACTTTCAAAATCCGCCTCTATTAACCGTATTTTGAATCTAAATTTCTGGTAGGAAAAACTACCACAAGGAATGCAGAAGTTGTCCTTCAAAAGTTTTAAAGCTTTTGTAGTTTATTGGTAATTAATTGCAGGATATCTCTTACATTCAGTAGGAATCCATAATTTTTTTAATTTTCAGTTTCTGCGATACTTGAAAAATTTGAAATAACGGGAAAAGAATAATAAAATTAAAATTAGCATTTTGCGAATATTTTTTTTCTTTCGGTTTGTTTTGAAACCTTCCGGAACCGAAACTCATACCTTAGTTTCGTAGGGATTTCACCGAAGCATGTAAGGTTACCGAAACTCGTCATTATTATATCATGTTAACTAATACAGACATTTGACGTGGACTAGGAACATCAAACAGAAGTCATCGCTCTTTCCACTTTTATAAGTGTCACGGAAAAATTCTCATTGGCCGCCACCGGGAATCGAACCCAGGGTCTTCCAGTTACGCGCCGGAAACTGGAAGACCCTGAGTTCGCAGTTAGTGTGTGCGAGTCTGGAGGAATTCGAGGCCGCTGTGTTGTAGTGGGAGCATATCCGGTGCGCAACTGGAATACCCTGGGTTCGATTCCCGGTGGCGGCCAATGAGAATTTTTCCGTGACTCACTTATAAACGTGGAAAGATCGATGACTTCTGTTTGATATATCATGTTTGTATTTCATTGTTTGTGTGTATGCTTATAACAAAAATCTCTGTTCAAAAATGTTTTGAACAACACAAGTAGATATGTAAAACTTTAGCAATATTTCGAATGCGGTAAATGACCAACCTCTTCCTGTGATAGAGAATTGATCTGGCGGTTCAATTCCCATTTTATAAATCGTTTTCAACAAATTGTAGCAACTAGTCTGGCGCGCGCTGTTCGCATGAGTCGCCATAGGGTTGTCTTTCTTCCGCTTTTGACCAACAATCACGCATGGAGCATGGTTTTTTATTCTTGTTCTCAAAGCTAACATGAAGTCACAGCTCTCTCCCTCTCTCTCTCTGTCTCTCTCAGTTTCGCGGTGTCTACCGCAAGAGGGAACTCGTACTACGAGCGAGAAGAACACGTGAGACATTGTTGGAAGAGGAGGTCCAGCCCGATACCACCATCGCCGCCGCCGCCGCCGTCGTCGGCGTTGTCGTTACCGGCGCTCCCGGGGGCCAAACACCCAGATCAATAGTGGCACGTTAACTCTGTCAAGTGTCGGAACCCGAGTCAATGATGCAGCAGGCCTGGGTCAGCCTCGTCACTCGCTTTGAGTCCGCCAAGATTCCCCAACAACACACATCTTCTTCTCCCCCAGTTCTTTTTTCTTCTCTTCTTTCACCATTCCCTCTCTCTCTCTCTCTCTCTCTCTCTCTCTCTCTATTTTCTTTCGTTCTTTTTTTCTTCATCCCCCTCTTCCTTTTATTCATTCTTTCTATTCCTCCTGCTCCTCCGCCGCGCCGCTTCAACATCTCGTCACTTCTACTGGTGTTTCAGGGCCGATTGTTTTGCGGGCAAAGTGATAACCCGGCCTCACGCGTGTCAACAGCTTCAAGGATCAACTGAGCCAACTATCACGGTTGGTAGGAAATGTTTCTACCGGAAATGCCATTTTATCCGCCACACGGAAGCGGGGGAACGTACATACATCAAATATTGGATTCCAGGGATAGCGTAACTTCGAGATTTCTTATTCCTTTTTATTTTTTTCCCCCTTTAGAATTGTCGTTGGCGTTTAGATTTCAGCATTGTTGTGTGACTTAACGTAACAAAAGTTTTAATCACGGTATATCCTACTGGCTGGCTTTGACTTTTAAGGATTCCAAAGAATTACCTCGTGATCAAAATGGAGATCATTCCATATAATTTAAAGTACAATTTGTTTTTTAATGAAGTTGGTTAGTGAGCAGGGACCTCGCCAAGGGATGCGAGGGTGGGCCCCTTTAGAATTGAGCCCACCTTGAAATTTGTCTTGTACAGTCTGCCGCCCACGCAGTTCAAAATGGGCCATTTTCAGTATATTTAACTTTTTTTTTTTTTTTTTTTTTTGATTGGAGGTTTAACGACCACCGTGAGCAACTCAATGGGCTATAAGCAGTCGCCCGTCCCTAATTTAGGGTCACTGGTTCCAGGGAAGGGAGAGAACCAGTGCCGTAAGACAAGCACAACATCCATGCCTCACCGGGATTCGAACCCGGACCCCGTTCGGACGAATGATCAGAGGCCATCGCTTAGACCACTGCGCCACCGGGGCGGCATATTTAACTTTAAAATATAAACTGGACTTTGCCAAGTAATAAGTTTTGTGTCATATTTATTGTAGCCCTGCGTATTTCCCCCTGGGAAGTGCGTTGTTTTGCGTCCCCCAAAAGGTCATCAAAATAGCACCGAAGGGCCATGAAAATTCAATTGCTCTCCATTCTTCCAATTCCTTAGTTTAAGCCTCTTCTTCATGTTTGTACGGACAGGGGCCCAATGAGGAGGGTGGATAGGAATTCACTGAGAGGGCCGCTACTAATTGCTCTGTATGTTTTCTTTACAAAATATGGGATTTCAACAGGGAGAGTGGAGTCTAAAGCTACACTAGCGCTCTTAAGACTGCTCCGCAACAGTGAAAGTGTAGGACGTGGCTGACGACTACTTTGTAGGACTGGAGTACACCAGAGCTGAGGCGGGCTGAGCCCGAGCAAGTCTGAAGCAGAACCCGGACCCAAAATTGGCTCGGGCTGTAGAATATTTAGTGCGGTTTGAGCTCGGGCTCTTAGAGAGAGGGGAGAGCAAGATAATTTTTTTTATATATATAAATGTGATTTTATCTGATTTAGCAAATGAGGCACTTTATCGTTGGTATAGTTGGTAAATTATTCGGCGACTGGTTCTGGTTGTGGAACGGGCATTCGAGATGGCTATTTATTCCGGGCTTAGGTGGGAAATGCCATAGGCCGCGCATTAGCGTGTTTCTGCAGAGAAGAAAAAGCTTTTTCAAGAACTATAAATATTGAGTAGTTGATAGCATGCCGACGGTAATTTACCCACTTTCTCCAAGCAGTAGCCCCCTGCTAATTCTGTTTAGCAACGTACATATTTCAGCGCATTATGGGGCGATAATAGCATTATTTAAGCAACATATAATTGCCGCACCTCCCGATTATTTTGGATGCCCGGCCGCCCGAAGCACTTCCGGTAGAAACAAACAGTCAAACAAAATGGTACAGTTACACTGTAAAAATAGATAGAGGTCCCTTCCAACCTCTCCCCATTTGAGAAATACATTAGTTAACTGCAAGAAGAGGAGAGAGTGGAAAATATTTTTTTATTAATGTTGAACAGGTTAGCCAGTTTTTGGGCTCGTTCGGGCCCGGGTTCTATCTTGCAATATAAAATTCAAGCTCGGACGGGCTCGGGTTGATATACCACGGAAGCTCGGGCTCCGAAAATTGAGCCCGAACTCAGCTCTAGAATACACGGCAAAGTTGCTGGCTTGAAGAAAGAAAGTTGAGGGGGGGGGGGGGGGGCTCAAAGGCATTCTGTCTGCGTGGCACCACGTTAAAATTTGATTTAAATAAGCAAAACCGGCATTCCTCTAAATAACACAGTACTATTTTTCGTAAGCAAAAATGCAAAATTTTGAAAAGCAATTTAAGACAATGCATTCAGAGCAAGCAAAAAGTTGAAGGCGACATTCTAGTAACATTTGTATCTTACACCAATGGCGTAACTAGTCAGATCCTTGTATGTAAGTGTGTGTCCAGGTGAAGGGGTTGGAGAATTCACGAATTCCTTTGTAGCCGGTAGTGTAAAGCATTAAAAATTCACTCTTTCAGTGTTTCGTCAAAAAAGTTGCTATCAAATTTGCCCCACCAAAAATAATGCTCACTTACCTACCCGTCGCCCATCCAGATTTCGAAGTCTAGCGACCTCCCTGTTAGTGAGGGGAACTAACAGTACACATCAAGTATTATGTTGCAGAAAACAATTGAGTCCAAAAATATCATTGCTGCATCGTGAACCATAGATTCGCTTTTTAACTAGGCACGTGGAAAGAGCAGCGACGTGTAATGTTTCGAAATGATTTCATCGGTTAGGCGTTTGATATAATAAGTTCGAACAACTATTAGTTTCCCTCATTCCGAAGAACAGGAGCAATAATTCATCACGTAATTTTTTCCAGCACAAGGCGTTAATGGTGTCACATTTCAGGTAGGAAGCCGCTGGTGTAGCAATTTGGGTACTGGCTGCAGAAGTGTCACTGTTATTCCACGGTCAAGTGGATATACATCAGGGCCGATTTAAACAACGGGCCCAGGGCGCCAGATTTAGGGGGGCACCAAGCTGGAAGAGCTTTTTTATGAATATTTTAGCACCACCACCCAATAAATATTTACTTAAATAATAATTCAAATTTATTAATTTTTAAAACTTATATTATTTGTTGTCACTCCATATGCGTGAACGGAGAGCATTAACTGAGCAAGAGCGTCGATTGCCGGCTGTATTCAGGCTAGCCAAAATGCTGCAATAATTAATTGTTGTATAATTGTCTGACCTTGAAACTTGTTATGTGCTGGTTTGGAGGGGGAGGAAGAGAGAGAGCTCGAGGGGTGTTCCTTTTTGGCTTGACGCCTAATAATATGCTTTTTTTTTTTTTTCCCCTGGTGGTTTAACGACCACTGTGAGCAACTCAATGGGCTATAAGCAGTCGCCCGTCCCTAATTTGGAACTACTGATTCCAGGGAAAGGAGAGGACTAGCGCCAACAAACACAGCATCCATGACTCACCTGGATTCGAATCCGGATCCAAATTGGACGAATGATCAAAAGCCACTCTTTGCATAGGTCACGTACTTCCGATCCAAAACTACTTCAACGAGCCTGAGCCTCACGTATTGTTTTTATTTCTAAGATTATAAGCGTCTTTTCTGGTGCATTATATTGTTTAATGATAATAAATGTTATTATTTAAGGTATTTATTTTTCACTAAAGCCTGAAGGTCAATAATTTGAAACGCGTACTGGTACACTGAGAAATAGACCTTAAATATTTTTCATTAATAATAAATATCATTGCAAAAATTACTAAACATAACGCAATAAAACACCCTCAAGACAAACAGACACACAAATAAACATCATGAGCCTGCAGCGTTTTAGCAAAAGATCAAATTTGGTGGCGGTGTGTATGTGTCTGAAGGGGGGGGGGTCTTCATCTTGTCTTGTGCCCATGTCCTCAGAGACACTTACTTAGTCCCTGATATACATGGAACACGTAGGGAAATGCACAACGTATCGATGCCATCAGAAGTGTTGCTCGATAACATATATTGCAAAACTTGTTCACAGAACAAAGTATTTCACGCGACATTGATTCCACTCAGATGCCTACATGAGCCCAACAACGAATGCATGTGGTATATCCTTCTTCCAAAACGGCTTCTCATCGTATGGGAGATAATAGTGAAAAGAGCTTATAGGGTGGATTATATTATTTTTATGCAGGGGGACAATGGATGAGGGAAATTAAAAGTATGGAGTATATACCTTAATCTGTCACTTGCAGGTTTGACGATACAGTTACGTGCGTGTAGTAAATTAGTGAAAGTCCCTTTCCCATCTTTGGAATTATATCACTGCAGGTTTGACGATATAGCTACGTGCGTATAATAAATTAGTGAAATTACCTTTCCCATCTTTGGAATTATGTCACTGCAGGTTTGACGATATAGCTACGTGCGTATAATAAATTAGTGAAATTACCTTTCCCATCTTTGGAATTATGTCACTGCAGGTTTGACGATATAGCTATGTGCGTATACTAAATTAGTGAAATTACCTTTCCCATCTTTGGAATTATGTCACTGCAGGTTTGACGATATAGCTACGTGCGTATAATAAATTAGTGAAATTACCTTTCCCATCTTTGGAATTATGTCACTGCAGGTTTGACGATATAGCTATGTGCGTATACTAAATTAGTGAAATTACCTTTCCCATCTTTGGAATTATGTCACTGCAGGTTTGACGATATAGCTACGTGCGTATAATAAATTAGTGAAATTACCTTTCCCATCTTTGGAATTATGTCACTGCAGGTTTGACGATATAGCTATGTGCGTATACTAAATTAGTGAAATTACCTTTCCCATCTTTGGAATTATGTCACTGCAGGTTTGACGATATAGCTACGTGCGTATAATAAATTAGTGAAATTACCTTTCCCATCTTTGGAATTATGTCACTGCAGGTTTGACGATATAGCTATGTGCGTATACTAAATTAGTGAAATTACCTTTCCCATCTTTGGAATTATGTCACTGCAGGTTTGACGATATAGCTACGTGCGTATACTAAATTAGTGAAATTACCTTTCCCATCTTTGGAATTATGTCACTGCAGGTTTGACGATATAGCTACGTACGTATAAAAAATTAGTGAAATTACCT
Source organism: Macrothele yani (assembly GCA_039090855.1). Taxonomy (NCBI): domain Eukaryota; kingdom Metazoa; phylum Arthropoda; class Arachnida; order Araneae; family Macrothelidae; genus Macrothele; species Macrothele yani. Next base: position 95,089,883 of record CM077007.1, on the reverse strand, counting down.
TTCCCATCTTTGGAATTATATCACTGCAGGTTTGACGATATAGCTACGTGCGTATAATAAATTAGTGAAATTACCTTTCCCATCTTTGGAATTATGTCACTGCAGGTTTGACGATATAGCTACGTGCGTATAATAAATTAGTGAAATTACCTTTCCCATCTTTGGAATTATGTCACTGCAGGTTTGACGATATAGCTACGTGCGTATAATAAATTAGTGAAATTACCTTTCCCATCTTTGGAATTATTCACAAGACCGGATCTTTAACATCAGCTGAACATTAATAAAACATTATATTAATCGGAAATTTATGGCCCAACTGAGAAACTCATTGGTGCCAAAATAAGTATGAAGAAATGCACTGGCTTGCCTTCACGTTTTTAATATACTGCCTGACCAGTGTGTTAGAACAGCATTTATATGCATGTGCCATAATATTATATCCACGAACCAAACAGGGTGTTTGCCGTCTTTAACAGTATAACCACTTTCATACGGCGTGGCATCGACTCCACGACACCGTGGAGAGTCCCCAGCGATATTCTGTACCAACTGGACACAATATCATTTCCTGTATTCGGCGATGGAGTGAGGTACTGGCTGGGAGCGACGAATGACGTGTTTCACTACATCCCACAGTTGTTTGATGGGATTCGAGTCGGGGGAAATTGGGTGAAAGAAGAATAAACGAAATACTTCGACGTTATCCTAAAACCATTCTTGCACGATGAGGGTTTCATGACGAGGCCCAGTGCCGTTCGGATGCATGTTTACCAGGTAAAGCAACACTTGATCCGAAACAATACCTAGGAAGAATCTGGCGGTAAGAGTGCATCCAAAGACGACGCAGTGATGCCCATGGGAACAATACCTATGCCATCACACATGTGCCGCCTGCCTACTCCCATCCAAATGAGCATCTGTTTGCGATTCCTCACGCGCGCGAAGTGGTAAACGGGCCCTTCCATTGACATGTTAGAGATGGACCCTGGAACTATCGGACCAGGCGACTAGTTTCATAGCCGTTAAATATTCTATTCACGGTTCTCTCGTGCCCAATACAGCCAGAGCTGTCTATGACAGTCGGTAAACATGGACACACGAACGGGCTGTCCATTTCTTTGGTCAATCCACAAGAATGACTGCTCGATTTTGTACTCGGAAACGTTTCTCAGCTCGTCCTGGTTGGAGTCAGCCGTTAACTGAGAGATTGCAGTCCGTCTGCTGTGCCTGAATTAGTATCAGTATTCCCAAAACCCCATATTGATACTCTTGCCGTGCAGCATATGCCAGCTGCGTAGTACATAAACGTGTTTGTATTGTCTTTAGCCTAGACACTAATAAAGGACATCGGTTCCAATATCCATCGCGCTGACGGATAAATCTCCCAGCCAGACGCAAAATTAAGAACACCCCGGCCCATCAGCACGTCACACGCGCGGGATATGGCAAAGGGGTGGGAAGTGTTGGTCCTGTGGGGGCAGCAGACTCCGCAGTCTCTGGACCGTACCTGTCCGGGTGAAAGACTTGACGGATCCTGGCAGGATGCTCGCGCAACGCCTTCACTATTAAATTTTGATAGAGTTCCACATGTCCCATGCAGAGTCGGCATTTCGACGGAGCAGGTTTAGTCATTAGCCTAGCTTACCTCAAGTGTCAAATAATGGAAGTCTCCTCTGTCCGATAGGTTGAGTCTGAGAGCCAACAATGCCCGCGGTTGCTAAGATGCTAATGTTCGCCTTCCTCGCGTCAATAATTTTTCATTCAGCCCGAACAAGTCATTCCCATATCCCATTGCATATATCCCATACTGGTGAACTGAAACGCTACCTTCCGTCTATACATTTTCTGCTCCGGTTGGCGACGTCACTGATACATTGTGTGGACGCGTTCACACTTGGAGAGAAGACTGATAATTATAATCAGGTTCTATTAGTGTATATTTAAGTCCTCCTACAGTTATATATTCTTATGAATAATTTTTTAATAATTATAATCCGGCCTATTAGTGTATATTTAAGTCCTCCTAAGTTATATATTCTTGTGAATAATTTTTTTTCGTTCACACTTGGAGAGAAAACTGATAATTACAATCCGGTCTATTTGTGTATATTTAAGTCCTCCTACAGTTATATATTCTTGTGAATATTTTGTAATAATTATAATCCGGTCTATTAGTGTATATTTAAGTCTTACTACAGTCATATATATTCTTGTGAATATTTTTTAATAATTATAATCTGTTGTATTAGTGTGTATTTAAGTCATCCTACACTTATATATTCTTGTGAATATTTTTTTTAATAATTATAATCAGGTCTATTAGTGTATATTTAAGTCCTCCTAAGTTATATATTCTTGTGAATAATTTTTTTCGTTCACACTTGGAGAGCAGACATAATTATAATCCGGTCTATTAGTGTATATTTAAGTCATCCTACAGTTAAAATATGATCCTTAAAAGATGATAAATTTCAGCTGTTTACACAGAATTTTGAACTGGGGTTCAACATTTGATAAACACAATTATTAACTGTAATCGGTACATCAATCATTACACTGACTGTGAATGTTCCTTTTCATACACACAGTGTGAAACTAATCCTAATTATGTCGCCAGGGTGCGTATTAAACAAGAAAAAGTCAGTAAATTGCTCACAAATCACAAGAAAACGGGTGGAAACTTAGCAAAGTCTATGAGATTCACGACTAGAGAACTCATTAGTATGAAATACTAATCTTTGGTTACACCAAGCGACAAATACTGAAAAGTTTCATCGAAGTGCTTTCATCTTTGGAGTGCTCGCCTCTTTTGCGTTGTGCACCAAACTTTGCGGATACGAGTACAGTAGAATGTGATTTGAATATTCGCTACCAAACATGGAAAGTTTGACTTCTTTCACTTCACTAGACATGTAAGTACTAACGGACAAAATTTACTTCTGTCCATTATTATTCACATGTCTTTCACGGTTATGGTGTATTCACAATCTCGTAGAAGAAACTGTGGTGGCTTAAAAAACGATTTCTTTTTCAGATCATGAAACTGTGGAAACTTGAATAATCATACGAAGTTTGATCCCCATCAGGTGACCATCGTTCCTGTTTTTTTTTTAAAGGAGTTAAGTTCAATGTAGTTCATTTAAGTTCAATGTCGACTGAATCGTATGTCCATTTTTCTTCTGCTCCTTTCCCCACCCTGATTTTGGGGTATGTTCACATTCAGCAAAGAAATTCTCCAGCTGAAGAATAAAATATCTCAAGTTTGAGAAATGATCCCAAATTTCGGTATTTTAATACACAAGTTCAATAATTTTCAGACCGTTATTTTAAACATGTTTGAACTTTGCAAGTCTTTGCCCGTGAGATTACTATAAACAGTGTTTTTTTTTTTTTTTTTTTTTTTTGCCTAATCTTGCTATGATTTTACACATATATATATATGATCAGGTAACCCCAAAAGAAAAGTATTTGAAGTTTTGGGAGAGTAAGACAATGTAAAACGCACACGTAGTGAAAAAGCAATTTATTCATCAAACTAATTACCATAGACAGCAACAACGTTCTGACAACGTGTTGTTAACAGCTTATATATACCCTTCGATAAAATGACTGGTCATGGGAAGAGAAAAAGTTTTGGAGGACAGCGTGCAACTCATCAAAGTTGTAGAAGTAGTGTCCACGCAAATGATTGTTCAGTGAAATAAACACGTGATAGTCTGAAGAAGAGATATCTGCTGAGTAGGCTGGATGACATAAAAGCTCCCACCCAAGTTCTTTGATAGTTTTTCTGGTCAATGAAGTGAAGTGGGCACGAGCGTTATCTTGAAGAAGCAGAACTCCCTTTCTGTTGACCAGTGCTCCTTCCTTCTTTTTCAGGTTCTCATGCATACGTTTCAGTTGCACACAGTACACTGCAGCGGCGATCGTTCGGCCCGTTGCAAGAGTTCATAATGAACAACACCACGTGGTGTTGTTGTTAACCATACACACAACATAACTTTACGTGGATGCAGCGCTGGCTTCGATGTGTGTAGAATTGAGCCACTGGTGGACAACCAATGTATAGAACGTTTTGGGGTGCTGTACTGGACCCACTTCTCATCACATGTATGTACCCTATCGAAAAATGGTTCCTTGTCATAGCGAGATAGCAATGCAAGACAAGCTAAGACACGTTGCGGTTTATTCACTGCAAACAATTCGTGGGGGACCCACTTAGACAATTTGTATACCTTACCTATTGCATGCAGATGTCTTCGGACGGCTTCATCACTAACACTAAATGACTGGACTAGTTCCTAGCATGTTTGGCTATTTTTCTGCTCAATAGCAACTTTCATAGCTTCTGTGTCAAGGTTGAGAGAGCGACCACTCCGGGACTTATCTTGAAGGAATTCATCTCCGTCTCTGAACTTTCGAAACCAATTTCGAGTTGTGCGTTTTTTCACAGCATCTGCCCCGAATACTAAGCAAATGCGACGAGTTGTTTCTGCATCAGATGAACTGAGTTTAAGTTCGTATAACAAACACCCACGCATAATCTCCACTGATACTGCAATTGTAATCGCACGCCTTTCCACTACCGAACTGCTTACTCGTCTGATTCATATGCTCAGGGCACCTTAGGATTTCAGCTGACGATATAGAAGAAACGCCATCACGCCATCTCGCCATAAATTCAATCATTACAAAGTGTTTATTTCTCTCCCTCGAAAAAATGGTAAATACTGCTGTGGTTATCTGATATACAAGGTTTGTCCGGAAAGTAATGAGACCGCATTTCCTGGGCCAATCAGAAGGGCCGAAGGGTGGAGTCTCCGGGCGTGACGAGTGGCGGGATATGTTAGGTAAACGATCAAATGTCCCGTCAGTTGGCTTTGAGCTTTTACAGAGTGAGGGTCGCTTGCGAACTGAACAGCTGTGTGAGCGTCGCGTAACGGTCAAAGTGCAGAAGAGTGTCGAACAGCGATACGCGGTAAGGTTTCGTGTTAAACTTGAAAAATCCGCGACCGGGACGCTTGCTATGATACCGAAAGCCTATGGGAAGGATGCTTTATCGAAAGCACAAAACGTTCACAAAAGGAAGAAAGATCGTCGAGGATGAGCCACGCCCAGGGCGCCCTTCAACGTCTTACACTTCGGACAATGTGGAAAAGGTGAAAGCGGTTTTGGACTCTGACTGACGTCTGAGCGTTAGATTGGCAGCAGAGCACGTGGGACTCGCGAATTCCATTGTGCATGAAATCATCACGCAAGAATTGCAGATGCGGACAGTTTGCGCCAAATTGGTTCCTAAGATTTTGACCAAGGAACAGAGGAATAACCATATGTCAATTTCTCGTGAGCTTGTGGACCGTGTGAGGAGTGAACCTGGATTTTTGGAGAAATTGATAACAGGTGATGAAACGTGGGTTTCTGAGTACGATCCGGAGACGAAAAGACAGAGCTCAGAGTGGCTCACTCCCGAGCCTCCTCGACCAAAGAAAGCTCGAATGTGCAAATCGAAGATGAAATCCATGCTCATTGTCTTCTTTGACTGTAAAGGTGTTGTCCATAAGGAGTTCGTACCACCCGGACAAACGGGCAACGCTGCATTTTACGTGGAAGTGCTTCGACGGCTGAAGAACAGAGTAGCGCGCGTCCTCCCGGAGATCACCAACACTTGGGTTCTTCACCACGATAATGCGCCGAGCCATGCGTCGCTGAGAGTGAGAGAGTTTCTGGCGAAACACAACGTGGTAACGCTGTCCCAACCTCCATACAGTCCGGACGTGGCCCCGGCTGACTTCATTTTGTTTCCCCGGCTCAAATCTAACCTGAAAGGACACAATTTTGGGACTGTTACAAACGTGCAAACTGCAGCGACGAGTGCTTTGAAAGCGATTGCTGTTCCCTATTTCCAGGCAAACTGCGCGGCGTGGCAGAACCGCTGGCAGCAGTGTATTGATGTTCAAGGATGTTATTTCGAGGAATTTTAATGTTATGTAAGTATAACTTTAATTAAACGTATGTTATTGAATGAGTCTCATTACTTTCCGGACAGTCCTTGTATGTTAATGGTTCAATCATGCAGTTCTTTCTTCAGTGCATGTGATTACCAGATTGTTTTTGTCACTTGCTATTTCTATGTTAAAGGAAAAAGATTGTGAGCTATTTTCTACTTTTTGGCGTAACCGCAATAGCAAAATTGTAGTAGATGTCCAAAATCCAAGGAAGGAAACTATCTGTAGTTTAGAGGCAGGTAGAGTGAAATCAAATAGGAAGCCAGCAAAGAAATGCAGTGACCGTGGCAATGGCCTTCGAGTCAGCTACAGTTTACGAAAGGCGGACACAGGGAGTGCCAGAGAGAGAGACAGAGAGAAAGAGAGAGATTTAAAAAAAAGAGCCTGAAACATTGTTTACTGCAGCTGCAGAACAGACAGGAACGAAATAAAGAATTTTTTGTTTTCTGAATTAAGGTTACCGATATTGCGCAAGAATTACGTTTCTAGTTCCCGTAGGTTTTTAACCCGACAAAACCTTACTGTCGGTTCTACACTGTGTTTGAATTTCCATCATTAATATGGTGAATAAAAATAAAGGGGAGAACGAAGAGTGAAACTAAACGTACGTTTTCTTCAGTTCAGAATGTCCGTAAAAATGCATCATTTTTTTCCCCTTTCTTTTTTGTTTTTAATATTTGGACATTACCCTACGGTTTCGCACCACCATTTACAAGATTAGAGGTGTCCACATTTGTTTTAGCCAGCTGTAGTCGAAACTGATGAAAGTGACAAAAATTATAGAAAGAATCATCCTGAAAAAATCATTGCAGCGTTTTCGAGCGCTAATGAACAACTTGGATGACACAAAAGAGCGAACGTTCTACGCACACCAGCCACTGAATTAAAACATTTATGCAGATGTACGTAACTGTCACTTACGCAACGTTTACGCAAAATGTGTACTCACGCGTGTCATCACGGGATCTAGCCAACTATTTAAGACAGCAGCTTGTCAGTAATCGTCAGTAGTGTTGATCATAATGGTGAAAACAGGATCTTTCGGAGTTCGACAAAGGGCTTATTGTGGGTGCCCTTCTGGCTCGAGAGACGATTTCGAAAACAGCAGAACTCATTGGTTTCTCAAAAGATGAGATATCTCCAGTCTTTAATCAGTGTAAAAATAACAAACATTGCGAAGCGTGACTGTGGCATGACGATAAACTTTTAAGAACCAAATCGCTGTCATGTGAGAAGACTTGTACAGAGAAACAGGATTTCCTGTGTACATCAGTTTACCAAAGCACTTAATGAAGGCTGTTCCCCGACCCATATCTTAGTGAACTATGCTCAGGGAATTGAAGAGGGTCGATATTGGGAGTCACATGCCTATATGGAAACTAATGAATTCTGCAAAGAACCGGAAAGTTTGTCTTCAGTATTGTCAGGAACATCATGATTGGACACCGCAAGATTGGAAAAAGTCATGTAGTCCGACGAGTCTCAGTACATCTTGCTCTATATCGACGGTAGGCAGAGAGTTTGGCAAGTTCTAATGAAGCAATGGACCTAAATTGCCTTGTAAACGCAATTCAAGGTTCTAGAGGTGGTGTCATGGTGTGGGGCTTGTTCTGTTGGTACGTATAGTGTCCCAGGAAATTGCTGGAAAGTCGGGTGTCCTCCAAGGATGATCTGAACATTGTTGCTGATCAAATCCATCCTGAAGTGTTGTCCTTTTATCCAGTAGGTGACAACTATTGGGTCGTTTCATAATTATTGGCCGATGCCGACAAGGCGAATTTGCATAGCCGGTTACAAGGGACGCCTCGTAGAAGGAACTACCAAACGCCCATGCAAATTAAATCGGTTCAGTCCACGTGTATTAAACGGTATTTCACTCAGCAGTTGGGGACGTGATGGAACAACCCGACGTGAGATCAGTGATTTTGCACGAATTCAAACTTAGCCGGAATGTGTCCGAAACGGTCGCGAATGTCAATAGAGCGTGGGTTGTCGGAACGACGAGTGACAGAACTGTCCGTAGACTGTTTGTCGGAACGACGAGTGACAGAACTGTCCGTAGACTGTTTTCTAAGTTCCATGCCGGTGATGTTGCCATCGACCATAAGCCAGGAGCTGGTCGTCCGGTTCTGTGTGACACCGTACATTTAAGGCGGAAAGTGGAAGAAAAACCAACGTCCACAGTACATGAGCTCAGTGCCGAACTTGACGTATCATCAGCGACAGTTTCCAGACACCTGGCAGCTATGGGCAAGATTAAATACTGGATACCTGGGTTCCACACGAACTCACCGAACAGCAGCAGATACGGCGTCTGGAAACATGCATGTCCCTCCAAAAATGTGAGGCAAGTGCACCCTTTCTGCATCGGATCCTTACGGTTGATGAAAAATGGGTTCTTTATGACAAAAGGAAGCGAACAGCGCCGTGGCTCGATAAAGGAGAACCACCCAAACACATGTCCAAAGCCCAGTTGCACCCACAGAAGGTTATGATCTTTGTGTGGTGGACTGCCAAGACTGTGGTTCATTAGTTTTTGCCGCGAGGTCAAACAATCACAACGGACTGTGCTGCCGTCAGCCGAACGAATGTCACCAGAAATTATGCAGCAAACAACCATCGCTCGCCAATCGTTTGGGTCCCGTACTGCTTCTGGATGGCGCACGACCGCATGAATCTATTGAAAGCATGCGAAAAATCAGTGCCTTGAGGTACGAGGTCCTCTCTCACCCTGTTTATTCACATGACTTGGCCCCTTCAGACTTTCACATTTTTCGCCATTTGGAGCACTTCTTGAGGGCCAAACGGTTCGCTAACAAGGATGCTGTGATTTCCGCCGTTAGCGATTCCTCGGATCACTCTGATGAAAGTTTCTGCCTCCGTTGCATTTTTGCACTGAAAACACGTTGGGCAAAATGTATTGCTGCCGAGGGTAGAAATGTTTCGGAATAAAATGCATTTTGTCGTCAGTTCCTGCTGTTTGTTTTTTTGTGTCCGAATCGGCCAATAATTATGAAACGACCTAATATATTATGGAAGCAAATGCTATTGTTCATCGCGCAAGATGTATTCCAGAGTGGTTAGGTGAGCATGACTGCGACTTTAAACATTTTCCCTGGTCACCACAAAGCCCGGATATGAACCCATTGAGGATGTATGGGACAATGAATGGGAATTTGTTTTTTCCATACATTGAGGATGTATGGAAAAAACAAATCTGGGATCAAAGTCCTCCTCGGCCAAATCTGAGCCAGTTAAAAAACTGTCTGGTAAACGCCTGGTATGCTGCAGACGCAGTGGCGTACCGGAAAAACTTGCCCCCCCCCATCCTCTCAAAAAATACCTTGGAGGCCCTTTTGTGAAAATCTGTTAGGTTTTCATTAGTGAACATTTTAAATTCCATATTATTAACTAGGTTTTATGGGTTTTTTAGTAATTCAAATTCTGTGGAACCTACAGGTATTTTTCTTAAAACCCTATTTTTCTTTTCGGCATTGCATAAAACAAATGTGCACGCTATAACTAAAATTATTGTCTTACTTGTAATAGTATAAAACTAGGCCAAAGTTATTCATACCATGCAAATTTTATTCTTTTAGAGAGCTAAGGCCATCCTCTTGAAATGTCTGACGATCTTACACACAAAACACCTAACTGTGGTGTGATAGTGTCCAACGACCTTTTCCAATTTGTACGAAACATAAGCCAACGTAAGCAAAAAAATAAATGACAATTAAGAATTATGTACTCTTAAAATATGGAAATACATTAAATTATTTTAATTCTTGTATGTATAAATAGCACATTTCACATAGTGCCAAAATATTTTGCACATACTAACTTTTTTTCTGTTGACTGTGATAAAAATGAATCAGGTTTCCGTTTCTTGACCCCCAAAGAACACCTTTCAGTTCATTATATTCTAAATGATGCGTAGTTATGTGCCAACACCTATAATACATGACATCTTATCCTCATTGGCATAAAAATTACATTCACAGAACTGATATTTCTTTCACAACACGTATAGAGACTGTTGTTTGGCTGTGGAAAGGGGCTTCCAATTGTAAAGAGTAGCTACTTTTCCGTCATCCAGTTTTTTTGTCTAGAGTAGCTACTTTTCCGTCATCCAGTTTTTTTGTCTAGAGTAGCTACTTTTCCGTCATCCAGTTTTTTGTTTAGAGTAGCTACTTTTCCGTCATCCAGTTTTTTGTCTAGAGTAGCTACTTTTCCGTCATCCAGTTTTTTGTCTAGAGTAGCTACTTTTCCGTCATCCAGTTTTTTTGTTTAGAGTAGCTACTTTTCCGTCATCCAGTTTTTTGTCTAGAGTAGCTACTTTTCCGTCATCCAGTTTTTTTTGTCTAGAGTAGCTACTTTTCCGTCATCCAGTTTTTTTGTTTAGAGTAGCTACTTTTCCGTCATCCAGTTTTTTGTCTAGAGTAGCTACTTTTCCGTCATCCAGTTTTTTGTCTAGAGTAGCTACTTTTCCGTCATCCAGTTTTTTGTCTAGAGTAGCTACTTTTCCGTCCAGTTTTTTTTTGTCTAGAGTAGCTACTTTTCCGTCATCCAGTTTTTTGTCTAGAGTAGCTACTTTTCTGTCATCCAGTTTTTATAAACTAAAACCGCGAAACTGATTTCTAGATGACGGAAAAGTAGCTACTTATTTAATGAAAAAAAATTACAAAAATTCGTCTTTTTTTTTAATACTTCAAAACCCCTGTAAAAAAAAATCCTGGATGTTTCTTTAACCATCTTCATATGCAGTTTGAGGGGAAAAAGAATGTAAAACATTTTTCCAGAGGTTGGAGGCCTTCTTAGCCGCGAGCCATCCCCTCCCCCCGTGATGCGGAGGCTATCATTACACCCCTGTGTAGACGCAGATGCAATGCAACACCTTGTGGAATCTATACCAAACAGCATACGTGCTGTAATTTTGGCTAAAGAAGGTCCAGTCCGGTATTGAATAAAAGTTTCTAATTCAGTGGCTGGTATGTGTAGTTCTGTATCCGTCAAAGATATTCAAGTTGGAAGTCTCAATGTCGACTCGGTGTTCAGTGGTCAGAGTCTTAAATTTCTAACTAGTCGTCCGAGTTGGGCCCTGTTTCTGGCCCTAGGTGAGGCGTAGGCGCTTTTTTTTTTTTTTATGTCCTACGGTGCTTTTGATTCTCTTCCCTGGAACCATTGACCTTAAATTAGGAACGAACGACTACTTATAGTCCTTAGAGTTGATCATGCTGGTCATTAGAAGTCTTAAGATTTTTAACAGTAGTATTTACAGTATAACAAATGAACAATTAGTTAGGGGTTTAAGCTTCGTGCTCACTCTGCTTACTAACCTGCGATATATGTATAATTTATTTAGTGAGGGATATGGAAGCGCAGTAGTGCATTCAGAAGTGAAACGATCGTCAGTGTAGGAGTTTATTAATTAAAACTGAGTTTATTCATTGTATTCGTTCGCCATTGTGTTCAATCTACGAGTAATATTGAATACATGCAATGACGCTTTTCTTTAAAATATGCATGGGCTCTCACTTTTCCATAAGCTTTGTGTTCAACTCAACCGAGCTATATATACGCCGTCTATTGACGGTCGTGCAACATAAGTCCTTGTTTAAACCCTTAAATCGTGTTCATGTTTGCTGAAGGAGAAAAATATGTTTTTGTTTTTATACCCGTAAATATATCTAAAAAGCTTTTCCGATCCATCCTAGTGGTTCGGAAAAATTTTTCCATGGGTTTTCATACATATGAGAATTTTATCTTCCTTAAATGTAACCTCTTTAAATAAATTCCATGCACGAGCTTTCACAATTTTACGCGTTAGATAAATAACAAATGCGCTAGGTTTCGTTTTTCTAAATGTTTTATAGCAATATCGCTACATTACTATATAGGTGTATTGAGGATTAGGTAGTTTTCCTTTTGTTCTACGGTGCTGCTGATTCCCTTCGCTGGAATCAGTGAACTTGTGGTCAAAAAATTATGCGTACGAGTATTGTGCTTTTCGATTGGTACAAAATGGCAGTACCACATTTTTTTTTCTTTTGTTCAGTTGACCTTTCTACATACATATCCATGTGCGAAATGTCTGTTTCTACAATATGGATTAGATTTTTTCCGTATCCAACGAAACCATGCATGACCCAAGGTTTTCATACACAGATCAAATCAGATCATATGTACAGGATTTTAGGAAGGGAGTGTCTGACCCCAGGTCTTAAACAACCCTTAGAAATAGGAAGCTAAGTGATTTGGGCTAGGGTGCCCGATAGGAAAGTGACACGGAAGCGAGGTAGAAAGCGAGAGGAAGACGCTCTTATTTATTACGGGGGGCGGGGGGGGTAGTACCCGGGGTCCGACGGCTTAACGTGCCCATCCGACGTACGGCGGGTATTTAGTGGTTCGAGCGTTCGTACCTGCCTGGGATCGAACCTGAGATTTCTCCGTGGCAGTCACTAACGTTAACCACTAGGCCATCCGGGCCACCCTTTTCTTCATATACAGAGGATGTTCCTACATTTTTAGAACGTTTTTGATAAGAAATTACAGAAAATAAAAGAAGTTCGAAGAATTGAAACTGTCAACAGCGGGAGAAACATCTGCTGCAGTTAAATATCTGCTAAGAAACTGGCGCAGGTAAACAAGCTGTAGACAGAAGGTTTTGTTTTTGCTCTTTACGAAGAGAAAATTCTGTTATTAAAAAACATTGTGAAAATCATGGAGTTGGCTTTTCTAAATGTAAAAATAAGCAATATTATTAAAATATAAAATAAGAAAATTTATTAATAATAGAAGGGAAATAGTCAAGCGTTGCTTTTCACAGAAAAAAAGAACAACAACCGAATATCCAAAGAAGGTACGTAGTTTTACGACTATTTCAAAAGCAAGGTCTCTAGTCTTAAAAGAAAATCCACCGACCCAAAGAGCAATCGCTTGGTCGTTAAAAATCTCTGTATCAACTGTAACCAAGGTAATAAACAAATATTTGAATCTGTAAAAAAACAACAGAAACATAATGTTCACCACGTTTTGCATATGCACGTGGTTGAGCGCAGAACACGATGTAGACTTCTTTATGAAGATCTCTTAGCTGGAGACAGATGGAAATTTATTGTGACTATGCATCTATTTAAACGACGGTAAAATAAAAAAAGTTCAATTTAATGTCGCAAAAGAACAGAAAAGACTTACAGATTTGTTTCCCAGAATCCAAAAAAGTTTCAATAAAGGAAATAGGGACACTATACTAGTGATCCGATTTATTGGCGTAGGAAACGCTTATGTGTCTATTTCCTACGCCAATAAACCGGATCACTAGTAAAGTGTTACTATTTCCTACTTAATTGGTGTACTGTTCCTCGTTATCAATTTGTTTCAATAAAGTATTCATGATAACAAGTTCAATAAGTAGGAACTGTACACCAATTATACTCAAAATAGTATAACCATACTAATAATCCGAAATTTCTTGGTGTAGAATAGAAATAAAACTTTCCAAGCTTTCGCACATCAGCCAGATGGCTTTTTCAAGGAAGGTAGACAGCTAAATGCAGACAGCTAACTGTAGACAGCTAACTGAGTTAGATGTCTACCTTCCGTGAAAAAGCCATCTGGTTGATTTGCGAAAAGTTGGAAAGTTTTATTTCTATTCTATGCCGAGAAATTTCGGATTACTGATATCATTATACTATTTTGAGGATTCGTGATAATTGCTGGTTTCTCGTACAATGGGAAATTAAATTTAAGAAAAGTTGAAGAGAATGCTAAAATCAATTCTACATATTACTAAAATAATATTTTAACTCCTATATTTAAAGAGGAAATGCCGTTCCTTTACCCACAGAGCCTTCACAAAGTAGAACTCCATCAGGATATGATTACCAGTCATATATCCAAATCTAACACTGTTTTTTTCAAAAAAGTGAAAAAAAAAAAAAAAAAAAAGAGACTAGTATCAAATCTATAGCTTTTGCTCACATTCCTTGAAGTCTCCTGATGTGTCACCAATGGACTATTGTGCCTTCGGACTGCCAAAAAGAACACTTTCTAAATGCAGATCTAACACAATGATTGGACTGTGAAAAGCAGTTGAAGAGGAGTAGAATAAAATGCCACTACTAATTTTAAGAAATGCACTGTTATCTTGGAAATCTAGGTGTAGGTTTATAGTATAGTGAAAGGGCTATAAGACAGAACATTTAAGAAAGAAATAATTTTATTTTAAACATCAATTCTTTGCTGAAAAACCGTTCTAAAAAATGTGTGGACATCCAATGCATTTTCTAACACTTCTGAGTTCACAGTTTTCCGGCCAGGTGGCATGGATATGAATTATATCCACAGCATACTGATAATGTAAAAATATGTAGTCGGTCACCATATCTCCGTTGTTTTGGAAGTTTCTGAAAGGATTTCATGTGGTATTAAATTACAATTTCAACAAAAGACCTCCTCACTGCAACCAAAACTACAGTGGCATATTTCTTTCAAACTTCAGTGTCTAAATTTTGTTTTTTGTTCATTTAGATTCCCCATTTAATAGATGAGATTAAGTTGTTCCTGGGAAGACAGCCGAAGTTGGCGCATCACGCGCGACCCATGTACTATTCTTTTTATCTATTTTTTGTCGTAGACCGCGATATTCATCAGCGTATAAACAATCTGGGCCGATTTGAACTACTTTGAGCTAATCAACGAGCACCAGTCCTGCGTCATCAAAGAGGTCACATCTTCCCATTCGCTATCTGTTTGCGCTGTCACTCAAATCGCAGTATGCGACCATAAACATTCTTTAAATATCGCTAATGCGCTATTTGCGATCTTGTAATGGTTGCAAAATGGTACTTAGTCAAATTATGATGTAACCGGGCGCAATGAAAGTAACGTCGGAGGAGAGATGACAGAGAGATTAGTGACAAATCAAAGCCTGCGCTGTGTGATTAGCTGGCGGAAATTATATCTTACGCCCCGCAGACGGCGCAACTTGGGAAGTTCTGAAGGAGACGGGGCTCTCCGCTGAGGTTTAGAGCAATATCAGATGGACCGAAATTATAGGTTCCAGCACAGAAGCATGGAACTGAAGGACAGATGCAGAACATGTCTGTCAAGAAAGACACATAAACTCTTGCCCCCTGACGATTTACTTGAAAAAGGTTTCTCAAGTGCGTCTCTGTTCCACCAATAGTGCCACATATCTGCAGACACTTTTTCTATTCTGATGTTCGTCTCGAACTTCTGTCTCGAGTTTCGTTCACATTTTACGCTTGTTTAGTTGTAATCAGTATTTCAGAAATGAAGTCAAGCGTATATAATAGTGTTCTGGAGTGAGATGGACGGAGGTCTGTCGCGACGGAAATCGAAAGTTTTATTTTAATATCTGCACATTTTAATATGAGGGTAAACTAAAAGCGGCTTGGGCATTCATTATTTGACGTATTCTTATTGGTAGGAATATTGCAAAGCATACGAATGAATGATAAATCTTCAATGTTATCCTTAATCATTTTTCCAGCAAGTAGAAACATTGCACTTTCAGTAGTAGTTTTTTCTGATGTCATTGTCCACTCCAGAGGAAAGATAAAGTGTGAAATTTTTTCATAGCGATTTTAACGAAGCTTGGTTTCCGTGTCTTATTCAACCAGCAGCAGACATTACTCCTTATCATGTTTAAATATATTACCGTCTGGAAGGAATTATCTTGGGGTTAAGCAAATGGGCTGAAATCAGCTCGAACCAATATATTCGCTCTGTCATGGAAGTAGACCGAACACGGTTGCAACAAGTGAGCCTACCCATCACAAAGCAATGTTCAGTGATGTTGTTCAGAGTGGTCATTTAGGGAATGATTGACTAATCTTATCTGACTGGTTACCTGCTAAAAGGGCTATAACAGTTACGACGAATCTAAGAAAGGAGAGAGAATATGTTTGAGTCACATCTTTTAACCGAGAGGCATGATGTCCATGTCAGAGGGAATTGCTTTTCCCCCATCATGCCTCGGGTCATGGAACAAAGAATAAAAAACAAGAAGAGATTTTTTTATCACTATTAGCAGGTTTATGGTCGGTGCTGCTGAGATTAGAAAGGAAAAGGAATTGTTTCGCTCAAGCTTCCGTATACACCGGCCACTTTGTAAGCATATCTGTTTGGGGAGCGAAGAACATTTTGAGTACCATCTAGTTCAGGTGCATCAGCCGTTCAAAGGGTTAATCCTCTAGCGGGAAGGGAGACACCATGCTCGAAATGCGGTAACTGTAAGCGCAGTGTTTCCACCTATCCGAAAATTATTAAGAAACACAATGAGTAAGTTTTTATTTGTACGTTCTAAAATGCTCATCGCTTGGTATGTCAGATACAAAATATCGGCAAACGTTTTTTTTTTTTTCTAAATTTACTGCCCTAATACAGGGCTAATAAAAATTATGGCCAATGAGCACTCTTTTCCGATACGCTGCGGCTTCCCTGGTCCATGAGTGTCATTTAAATTCAGCTTTAAACTAGTAAAATTATGCTACAAATAATTTTGATCTGTGCCGATTACGACCGAAAGTACCGGAGTTCGCAATTTTGCGATCAAAATAAAATCCTGGCGAACGAAATTTATCAGTTAATCAAAAAGAAAAAGAAAAAAAAAACTCATTAAAATAGAACTACAGTGCCTAAGATTAAAAGTAAGCTCTTCATTGAAGAAAAAAAATACGAATGTCTGTTAAAAGTAGCGAATACTGTGTGTGGTCGTGAAGTAGTAGAAACGATCATCCGGTAGTATAGTTTAATGCGAAATGACAGAAGAGGCTGGAATTTCGTGATTTTCGCCGGGCTGCAGGTTTGGGCATAAAGTGCAACTCAACTATGTTAGTTCCACGAGAGCTGACAGAGAGGAACAAACTGCGTATTTATAAGTTCTGGCTCATTTAGATGTTTACAAAAGTATCGCAAATAGTGATGCATTAGATTTTTTTCTACTCCTTAAATTGAAATAAAAAAATTACCTAGTGATATCACAATGCAATGAATAATTTAATTTGTGCTACACGTCTAGCGTGATTTTTCTGTGAGTCATAAAGGAGAATGAATTTTTTAGATAAGAACACCTCATTCTGGAATAAATATTTTTTAGATGCAGCGTGTCGAAAAAGTACGAAACTTTGAAATACAGCATAATAACAATGACGATTAGGAAACAGTTGTAGACATTTTATCGTGAATTCTTTTTAGTTTTATTTCGTCTTTTTTTATTATTGACGTTTAACTACACGTTATGAGAATCTAAAGTCAGAACTCGCGACAGATATTACTCCTCATGATGTTACTACGATCAACAATTTTGTTCATAAAACTGATGTAGGAAAGCGCCTATTGACATAGGGGCGCTGATTCAAATAAATATCCATCTCTAATTTAGGGGCACTGACTTCGAAGGAGGAAATGAACTGAAACTACAAGTGCAAACAAAACTTCCGTGCCCTATCTGGAATTCGAATACAGAATCAGCGGTGTTGGGAGTTAAAAGCCCGTACTCTCTTTTTTTTTCCTATTCTAAGTTTAAAGACCACCATGAACAACAACTCTTTGGGCCATAAATAGTTGCCTATCCATAATTTAGTGCCGCTGGTTCCAGGGAATGGATAAAGCCCGAACCAACAGACATACCCACCGCCCACGCCTCATGAGGAACTTGAATGAGCGCTTATCTTGGAAGAATGGTGAGGGGTCAGCGCCTCAGACCACTCCCCCAAAAAAGAACATTCTCTGGATCACGCAAATATCCAGCATCCTACTAATTTCAATATTTATATATACAGTATTATGCATCAAAATAAGGACCCATAATGTAGTCAGGTCCATGTCTCAGAACCGTAGAGAGCTACTGGCCAAACATAAAGGCATATGTTTGACCAGTAGCTCTCTACGGCTCTGAGACATGGACATTGACTTAGAAGGAAGTGAAAGGGCTGGAGGCATTTGAGATGTGGAGTTATAGAAGAATGGAGAGAATAAATTGACTCGATAAAAAAACTAATGAGGAGATCCTGGAGAGAGTGGGAGAACCCAGAAATCTGACCAACATATTAAAGGGAAAAAGAATGTTATGGATGGGACACATAATGCGCCATGCAGGACCGATTCTGAATTTTGGAAGGAACAATTTAAGGCAAGAAAGAAAGAGGTCGGCCAAGGAATAGTTTTTTGGCACAGCTGCTCCAAGACACTAATACCAGGACATATTATGACTTGAAGAGAGCGGCGGAGAATAGCGAGGGATGGAGAGACCGAGTACGTTTACTGAATAACCAGTCCTGGGACTGAGTAACCTAGAAAAATAATGGTCAGCTAATGAACAGTGTTTCTTTTCCATCCATATACTTCAGTACAAGCTATTTTGTGGAGAGGATTGCTGTTGGTGTGTGTGTCTTTATCCTGTTGAGAAATGTTCAACGAGGAATCGCCAACCTTGAACATTATACTAGCATCATAGACATCATATAAGAGGAGGGCGGGGAGTATTCGAGGTAGACCACTTTTTCCTGTGATTTTGCAATTTTTATAAAAAAGCCCAAACTCAAATTTGAAAAGATGTCCATTAAGCATATCTCAAACACAAAAACGTTTCAAAAACACATCAAAACAAAAAGTTCAATACAATAACGAGATTGCTTCTCGTTGGGTAGTTTGTCTACATCAAGTGAGTAGTCGGTGACATCCAATCTTAAAGAACTGTGCAAGTCGTTATATGGGATCATGTTTGGTATTTATTCTTCATAAAATTCAGGTTGGCTGCCACTCATTGGCAGTGGTGCATTGATGCAAATAAGCATGCTGTTTTTAAAGTCTCACGAAACGCAGCGGAAGAGAACAAGCGATGCAGTAAAAGGAACTGTGAAAAACGGGGTCTGTCAAAGGTATCGCAAAGGAGGCAATGCAGAAGCCTTGTGTTGTGTGTTCCTCTCGGGTGTTTGACGTTACTGGAATAGCTCTCCGGAGGAAGCGGTTGAAAGATACAACGCTTTTACTTTTTGATTCTATGCTAGTCCAGGCTAAAATCGCTGGTCACCATGATTTCGTCCTGTTTAACTTTCGTTAGTATATAAAACAGTAACTTAAATAAATTAAATAAAGGAATCAGTACCTTCGCGATTTTTCAAGAGATGCTTTGAGTTCAACCGCGATGCAAAGTTACCAGCCCTTGGTTTAACCATATCCCATGAACTCTGCACTGAAGTTCCTCCATACAATCAGAAACATGTGGCATTTGACTCAGTCCCTTTTTAAAAACGTCACGTGCCACGTGCATTGTCGACTAGGAGATCTGAAATTGAGTTGACGTGGAAAATATCTTTCATTTTTCGGTAATAATATGCCTTATTATTTTGATTTAAACCTTATCTAGGGTTATTCTCAAGAGGGTGAATTTGCAGGGAGTAAAATAAATTCCCCGCGAACTCTAGTCGTACTTGTTCTAGTAGCTGCGATTCCCAGATATAGTCTACGTGCAGAACGAAGGCCATTGGCTCAAATGGATTCCAGGTTTGTTTCCGAACAGTGCATGACGTATTTGCCGTTTTTATCAACATGTCTTCATGCACGTGCACTAGAATCACTTTAACTGGAGCACAGTTTCGATTCACAAATTATCAACGTTGTCTCTTTATTGTGCAAGGTTGGAGGGGTTGGAGGGGGCATTCATTAGTTGGAGGAAACATTCACTGGGTTGAGTCAATACCAGTCAGTCTTCAGTCACAAATGCTACTGAACGCATTCCAGTACAGGATAAAAGCTGTTTGATTCAGTTATTCAAGAGATTCAGGATCATGTCGCTGAATTTTGCATGATGTATTTGCCCTTCTTTCGGTATGGTTTAGTACGTGCCTGAAATTGAGAAACTAGCTGCTTATATATAAAAAAAAAAAAACTGTTGATAGCTGTTACACGCAACATGCCAGTGTAATTTTTGACACCAAAAAGTATAAAAATCATACTTGGATATACCTTCTTTGTAAAAAAAAAAAAAATCGGTTCACACGTACAACATGAAGAATGGTTTATAAAACTAAATCGTAGCTTAAAATACGTTATTTTCTACTGTATTCTATAAAGTTATTTTGGGAAGTTATAAATACTGCAATTTCTATCTCTCATTACTTTAAAAATGATCCATGAAAATGCTGCAAAAGTAGCATTTTCATGGAACATTATTTCACCCTGAAAATATATGGTTTAAAAAATGAAACATTATGGACCCTGAAAATACATGGCTTTAATGGTTTCTTCTTGACGTATTCAGAAAACCAGTTCTGTTGCTCTGCAACCTCAAAGGCATACCCCACAACTCTAAACATCAGGATAAGAATACGTTAAAAATTCAGTTATAAGTTTGAGTTATTGAAAAAAAAAATTAGGTTACACAAAAAATGTGGGAAAAAATGTTCACTTTAATAATAAATCATTAAAACGATAAGTGTTCTTCAGGATATGTGTTTTCTTTTTTCAAAATTCGAAGAAAGTGAAATTGTTAAATATAAACTTACGTGACCCCAGAGTTAGTAGAAGCTGTTGCTAAAGAACGAATGCAACTCTAAATAAATCAAGTTTAAAGTGCCTCTAAGCAAAAAGAAAAAAATAATAAACTTAGCCTGTGTTATCAGCGAAAGCCAGTGTTGTAACGTGCAATTTTTTCTCTCTTCTCTTGCGTTTAGTGACGTAGAAAAATATGACCTCGTAGTTCTGTCGTGGAATTGTGTTTAATAAGTAAAACAAAGAACCTGTTCATTCTAAGTGTAATGCAGGTGTTAAGGGAATTCTTCTGGAACTGTCAGGGAGTGAGACGATTTATTCACTTTTTTGTGTCTAAACCCTTCTGAGAATTCTAAACAACTGATGGAAAAGGATTTCTCTCTGTCTCACAGCTACCTGTTGGATGTGGTGCTCTTGCTGTCCGACGAGATGTTTCTCTCTCCATCCACGACCTCTTTCATTTATTATCAGATGAGAGAAAGTTGTTTCACTCAGGAAGTAGTTCTGGTTGAAGTTTCATTCGCAGAGGACAGAGTTTTTGTAAAAGAAATCATATGCGTGGAGAGGAATGAATGCCTCTGAGGTTTTATTTGGCGTTCATTTGTGTTAGGGCAGTAAAAGAGACTGATTCTCGTATTGGAAGCAAGGAAAAATTTTACCGGTATCGCATTTCACGATGCGATCACACGGAATTGGTGTACAATTTGAGATCTGTATAGCATATTTTTTTTGCGATCAAAGTTTTAGAGCTACACAAAAGAAGTGGGCATTTCTTTTTTAGTAATGAGATTTTTACAGCATACTTTTCGCTGCTGCTAAATTCAAGCATACTCATTACTGAATTCGATCTTTCTGTTGTGGATGGCAGGTTTCAAATAAATGTAAACAGTGCCAGCAGCGGCCGGACTGTGCCCACGGAAAAGTTCTTTCTTCTGTGGCAACTAAAATGGAGGTGGTTTAACAGTAGTGATTACTATTACAGCTCAGCGAAGGTGACCATGTCTTTAAATTGTGACAAAATCGCCGTTTACTGTAGCAGTAAGGTAGCTGTAAAGAAGTCGAACTTGCGAGTCACCGTCTCTCTTGTAACAGTGACAAAATCACCTTTTAAAATGATGGATACTGTACGAAGCAGGAACACAGCGGAGAATCCCAATAACAGAAGCTCAGCACTAAATCGAAGGAAAAAACCAAAAAGGTATTGTTCCATTGTTCGGCAAAGTTATACTCCGAGTAAACCTAATAATGTACCACTATGTAGGGTACGGTACAGTTACTTCCGCTTTAAAAAATAGTCCTTATCGTTTAGAGCGAAAAGCAGCAGATTTATTGCTCAGAATCAATTTTTGTTTGGTCAGCAGTTTATGAGACAAAATTGGTATCTAAAACAAATTTTCCATATGTTAGAGCGCTTTTTTGAAATAAATGTGATATGAGAAGTTCCTCAATCAAGAGCCTCGTACTTTTGGCTGCTTCTGTCTAGCTGGGAAATAACTGGGAGAGGGGAGGGGGGATTGGAAGACCTCTCCCAACGTGCACAACACAGAGACAATAAATTGACAATCGGAGAAACTCGAGGGTAACGTTACTTGAACAGGCTGTAGGGGCAGAAGTTCGGACTCCACTACACCCCACTTTCACAATCTCCACTGTTTGTGTGATGTATGGGTGGGTGAAGGATCAGTGCGAGAGTAATTCCTTGATAGAAAGGAAACAGCAGGAGTGCGCTGTAACACGGATGGATACCGTACTTGTGTTCCAAGGAGAGTCGTGATAAGGATCCCCCGCCTTTAACAACAGTACACTCTTAGTGTGACTTGGAGTACAGACTAGTGCTTTTCCCTATTCGGGAAAACTAGGCTAGTGCTTTTACAGCCCCAACACTCCGCCATTTACACCTGTGCAATTAGGATAATAACGGTCTCGCCCAGCTCATCTTGAGTAGTCAACATCCCTTAGAGTAAAACTCCCTTTCAGAGGAGAGATTTTTCTTAGAATTCAACGATGACCAAGGTTAAAACTGTGACACGTTAACAGTGATGTAGGAACTGATACTTTTAGTCACTGTAAGAGTGATTTTTCAGTAATGGTGACGACAGTAACGTGATTTTTGGGGAGAGGGGGCATGGGAAAAAATCAATGTGAAAGACTGGAAATCAAAATAATAAATATATCCTGGCCACTTTGGGGCAATAGTATCTCTTAGTACTGTTATATATGTAGTAAATCTTTAATTTCTAAAAAAAAAAAAATGCTATGCAAAATCAAGAAATATCTCTTAGAAATTGGCATAGCAGATTTTGCCATACAATTTTTTTTGAATAATTTTCACCCTAATTGGAAGAGCTTCATGTTATGCGGAACGAAAAAAATGCCACAGTAGGATAGAAAAAGAAGATAGAGTGAACAAAAATAGAAAAAAAGAAAATACAATTAATCATATAACGATGAAGTGCAGAAAGGTTGAATAGGATTCTGTACTTTTTCTTTCACGGCAGCGTTATTAGTCCCACGTATAGGTGGAATAGCTGTTAAGGAACCTATTTTTCCCTTTTTCCTGCCTTGTGCCAATTCGCTGTTCAATTTCTTCTCCTTGCTATAACCGGAAGAAGCCAAGTCCCATACCGCCATTTGGACCCAAGTAAAGTTTCACGAACTGGATAGAATCTAGGTCCTGCCATATGCAGCTCTTCAGCCTCGGTGGCGAAGTGGACTAAGTGATGGTTTCTGTTCATTCGTCAGAGATGGGTCCGGGTTCGAATCTCGGTGAGGCATGGATGTTGTGTTTTTCTTAGGGCGCTGGCTCTTTCTCTCTCTCTCTCTCTCTCTCTTCCCTGGAATCAGTGGCCCTAAATTAGGGACGAGCGACTGCTTAAAGCCCACTGAGTTGCTCACGGTGGTCGCTTAACTTCCAATTTAAAAAAAAAAAACAGCTCATACTTTCCAGTTCTCTTCCTTTCTGATTATGATATGTTTCGGGCAATGTCACATTTTCTTTGAGATAGGTGCTTCACTGATTCGGGGGACGTCGAAGGCAGGTGTTAAGAGCCAAAGGGATGGTACCGTGCCGGAATTGAACCCCTTGCAGCAAAAATGGGCGCTAACTCTTCAACACAAGGGTGCACACTTTAAAATAAGTTTCTTAGTTGTGATTAACTGCAGGAAACTTTCTTGTATTTCGACACACACACGCACACACTCACACACACTCAAACACGATTGACGTGTTTTATTCCGAATTTCTCTTTGGAAAGATTTAAAACACACCAGGAAAGCATAACGCACGAGTTTAGTTTTTGTTAATGATTTTGGGTATTCGAAAATCAAAACCGTGTATAATCGGAGCAAACTTAATCTGATTATGAAGTGAAAGCAGAAAAGACCGATTCACCCGAAAGATGTCATGGTTTCTCAGTATTTCTCCGCACTAATGAGATGCAGTATGCCAGTATGGCGCGAGGGGAGTGCCACCATGACGAGAGTTAGAGCAAAAGTAAACTTCGCGCTCATTGTGGATCAGTAATTTCCTCCACCACCCCACCACCCCCAGTAGGAAGAAAGGAGTAACGAAACACTTGATTGCACCCTTACCTCCCACCAGCAGTAAATATCCCGAGGATATTTACTTTTGGTAGGAAATTGCTGGTAGCACAATGAAGGCGAAGTTTAATCTCCCCCCCCCCAAACACTTGAGTTTCACCTTTCCTCCCACCAGCGATAAATCTCTAACGCGCATGACCGACAGACACAAGTGACAATGACGTTGCCAAAATGCGAATATCTGTATTTTTTAGAAACGCGACCGAAACTTGAGTTTCACCAAACACTTGAGTTGAGTCACCTTTCCTCCCACCAGCGATAAATCTCTAACGCGCATGACCAACAGACACAAGTGACAATTGCCAAAATGCGAATATCTGTATTTTTTAGAAACGCGACCGAAACTAAGATCTTTTTAATGTACTCACGCTCAACGTCTAGAACAACTACGTGCTTTTTAGATACAGTTCAAGCTCGAATACGAGCTTTTAGACTGGAACTATATTATGCAGTGGAAGTATACACTTTGTACCTTTAATTTTTATAATCAGGTTAGCTTTGCCGCGAGTATAGACCCGATGTGCGACTGGTACGATGCGTCGGCCTCTGACGATTGGTCCGAGATCGGCTGGAGTCTAGTCCCGGATGAGGCATGGATAATGTGTTTGTCTGATGGCGCTGGCTCTGCCCCCTCCCTGGAACCAGTGGCACTAAATTAGGAAAGAGCGACTTCTTATATCTCTGAGTTGCTCCTTTTTGGTCGTTAAACCAAAATGGTGATTATCATTCAGATTAACATTGAAATGACGGTGCATTCTTGAAATCGTGTAATTAAAATGTGTGTGAATGAAGCCTGTTTTTATTTTTATTTTACAGTGCTATTTTAGATAAAAATGCATATTGGCTCATGAAGTTGGATTTACGCTGTTCTGTTGTTCAGCATTAGTTTTAGGTTTTTACTTTAACTGCAGTCCTATGGAATCGGATGAAGTTCTTTGAGGACGACGTTTTGTTTAAAGATGCGATATAATTTGTTTAGCGTGTTTTTTGAAAACATAATTACGTGCTTATGCTGTCACTATATCTGTCCGTTCATCCTTCCGTCTCTTTCTGTAGACACCATACCTCTGTGCACCTATTAATGCTGTTTGAAAAGATTCAATTGTGCACTACACACCCGAAAATTTGGTGCAATCGTTTTAGTTCCTATATAATATTCTTCAGAATCTGAATTTAATGGTGACTTGAGCGGCACTTAGGCATAAATTAATTATTAATCTTGCTCACAATATTGAATGATTGCGTAATTCCTTGAAAGGAGCAAGCGACAACATTGTTTATGCGGTCAATTACCCAAATTTGTTGTGCCTACCTAAACAACGGAAATATTATCTTAGAAGAACATTTTTTAAATCAAATAACGAATAACGAAAAAAAAAAAAAGAAAATTCGGAAGTTTGCTCATTACTTTGTTTTATATTTTTCTATCTCTCTATGTGTGTAACATGTTCGCTATTAGAGCTTTCCAGTATTATTTTATTTCTGTAGAAGCTTTTAGCTTTCTTAGCTGCTTTGGGAGCACGTCTAAGTTACTGCTTCCTCTAGTTTTACTTGTACATGGTTCTGCGTTAATCTCTTCCGCCTACTGCTGGTTTTAGTAATAGCCGTTTTGGACATGCAGCCATGCAAACTGTAAACAGTTTTTTCGATGCATCTTAACTCCCTGTTTTAATTCATTTATATTTAATTTGGCCATGCATTCTTGTCCGAACTTAAGGAGAAATAAAAGCGTCGCACTCATCTTTGTGAAATAAAGCGTGCATTTTATAAGATAGCTACAGTTTGTTTTTTCTTTTTTTTTTCTTTTTTTTACCTTACCCTCTTCCTCATTTCTTCAACCACACTGTGTTAAGTAATTTTAAAATTCAACATGAATAGTTTTGAATTATCTCTGTGCACGTGATCAGCATTTGTTTGCAAAATTGATATGTACCGTCTCAAGAAACGAGTCTCTGAAAGTCCAAGAGCAAATTTTTGGCTTAAGATCAGTTTTGGTGAATTTCCTGCTTCCCTAATTTTATTTTCTGGGAGAAACGCAAATGCATATTTCTAGAGATTTACAGCCCTTCTCCGTTTCTATATAAAAGACCAATGAAAGAAAAATCCTTTTTCATCGAATTGTATTCTTTGTGACAGGCATTTTCTTAGTTATCATAAAACTTACTTTTTTTATGCTACGCATTTTTCTCCACAGTAGTAAATACCACATAAAAAATCTCACTATAACAAAAATAGGTAACGGAAGTAGTCAAAATCATCACTGAAATCTGATCGTGCCACATGCTGTTCCATGAAGCGACGCAACAATAATTAATTTTATTGTTACTCAACAATATATTTTACGAAACTATCGCCGAGCATTTCATCACGTTTTACATAAACGTAACAATATCTCATTGCAGTCTGCGTAAATTACGAGAATGATGCAAAATGTGATAAAAGCCATTACAAAAATGTATTTGATCAATGGCGGATCCAGCGGGGGCGACCGCCCCCCCCCTAAAACCTAACGATTTTTTTACGTTTAAAGTTGCGAAGATCGTGAATGATTAACTTTGCATATTTTGTTTTCAGTTTTTCTAAAAAAAATTTACAAATTAAACTTACTACGGAACTGGATTTAACATACGTATTACATTGATTTCCGTAAAAAAAGAAAGAGAAGGAATAGAATAAAAATAGAGAGAGAGAGAGAGAGAGAGTGAGAGAGCGCAAAAGATAAAGGGAAGACAGAGACAGCGGGGGAAAAAGGCATGGTAATATTCTTTGTTAGTTCTTTGCTACTGTTATATTGTTGAGCGTCTGTAATAAAGCAGAGCTTGGTACTGAAATCAGTAGGTGGGGAAAAACTGTGAATAACTATATGATCTACGTGCGTATCTTAAATGAATCGTAAACACAATTCGTATAAATGTCCCCACCGCTTCCCCCCCCCCCCCAGATGGTCTTTTCAGGGCTTCTTACTTTTTCCTGCTCCCTCACGGGCGCTTCCCGTTGTTCCACCCACTCCGAAGTCAATCCCCGATTGGGTGGGGTGGGGGGTGGGATGGAGGCAACTTGGCTAATACGTGGAAATTTTCGGCATCTCCTGCTACTAACATCACATCCTCAAAAATACAGATATTATATATATATATATATCATATCATCATCATCATCATCAACCATTATCAATCCACTGCTGGACGAAGGTCTCCCCAAGTTTCCTCCACAACGGTCTGTCTTGTGCCAGTCTCCTCCATGTCACTCCCGCATACTTTCGAGTTTCATCCACCCATCTCCCATGTGGTCTTCTTCTGGGTCTTTTCCTGTCCCTTGGAATCCAATCTAAAATTTCGGCTGTCCATCGATGGTCTGTCCTTCTGGCAGTATGTCCAGCCCATTGCCATTTCAGGGATTTAACTCTGATCATGATGTCTTCCACTCTTGTCATTTTTCGGATCCACGTGTTCCTCTTCTTATCTCTCCTGGTTACACCAAGCATGCACCTCTCCATGCTTTTTTGAGTTGTCTGCAGCCTTTGTATGTCTCTTTTAGCTAAGGTCCACGTCTCTGCACCATACGTAAGCACTGGAAGGATGCATTGATCAAACACTTTTCTTTTAAGACATAATGGCATATTGCTCTTGAAAATTATGCTGTTTCTTCCAAAAGCTCTCCAGGCAAGTTTTGTACGCCGATTAATTTCTTCACCAATGTGACCCTCACTTGATATCTGCTGTCCAAGATAAACGTACGTGTCTGTTATCTCCAGCTTTTCTCCATCAATTGATAAATCTTCATTTCTTGTAAAAGCATTGTACATCACTTTTGTCTTCTGAAAGTTCATTTTTAATCCCACTTCTTTACTCTTGTCAGCAAGTTCCTGGATCATACTCTGTAGCTCTGATGGGGTAGTTGCAAAAATGACTATGTCATCAGCAAAACGAAGGTGGGTTAGATAATCTCCATTAATCTTTATCCCTTTGTTTTCCCAGTTCAGTGATTGAAAGACATTTTCCAATGTGGCATTAAAGAGCTTCGGAGATATGGTGTCACCTTGTCTCACTCCTTTTCCAATTTTTATGTGTGTTGTATTTTCAAACAGCTGAATCTTTGCACTTGCATTTTCATAAATGTTATTAATAATATTAATGTATGCATCTTCAATACCGCAGGATTTCAGAGCCATTGCAACTGCTGATGGTTTCACCGAATCAAAGGCTTTTTCATAATCGATAAAAGCCATGCACAATGGAAGTTCATATTCCCTCGCTCTTTCAATTAGTTCTCTCAGTACGTGGATATGATCTATTGTGCTGTAGCCACTCCTGAATCCAGCTTGTTCTCTCGGTTGAGCCATGTCCAGTGTCACCTTCAAGCGGTGTGAAAGAACTTTAGTGAAGATTTTATAAACCACTGATATGAGGCTGATAGGTCTGTAGTTCCCGAGATCCTCAATGTCACCTTTTTTATGTAGCAAGATCATTGTAGCGTTGTTCCAATCCTCAGGAATTTTCCCTTCATTAAGGCATCGAGTGAAAATTTGGGCGAGTACTGTTTCGATTTCTCCACTTGCTTCTTGTATGATGTCTACAGTAATTCCATCTTCTCCTGGAGCTTTTCCCCGCTTCATGTTCTTGATTGCATGTGCAACTTCTGCTGGAAGGACTGGAAGAACTACGGTACTGGTACCTTTCATGATGTCTGGAGTACATGTATCATCCCTTTCATATAATTTGGAGTAGAAATCTTTCACTCTTGTCATAATTTCGCCTCTATTTCTTGTTACAGAACCATCTTCTTTTCTCAGTGCCATAATCTGTTTTTTCCCCTTACTGAGATGTCCCTTTGCTATCTTTAGGCTTTGGTTGTTTTCAATTGCTTTCCTTACCAGTTCAGAGTTGAATTTCCTTACGTCTTCAGTGATACTTTTTCGTACTGTCTTGCATAGCTCTATATATTCCACTTTGGAAGTCACATCTTCTTTAGTTGTCCTCATCACTCTTCTTTTTTGCATCAACATTTTGGTTTTTCCTGATAATTTGTTCACATGCAATTTGTTCTTAGACCCAGCTAATTTTGTTGCTGTTTCCATAAGAGCTTTGGTTACTTTTCTGTTAACTTCAGAAATATCCACTTCTTCCGATGTAAGGCCTTCTAAAGCAGAGAATCTGTTCTTCAGTTCCAATTTGAAGGTATTATGGTGTTTTTTAAGGTTGGTTATGTCAATACATTTTGTTTGTCTTATGAGCTTGCTACGTTCGAGTTTAGTGTTGAGGTGCATCTTACATCTCACCAATCTATGGTCACTGCCTGTGTTGAACTTGTTTAGCACACTGCAGTCTTCTATGACGAATTTTTTGTTACACATAATAAAATCAATTTCACTTGTCGTCCCATTTGGATGTCTCCATGTCCATTTCCTGTGTGGCTTTTTCTTGAAAAGGAGTTCAAGATGAAAAACCCTTCTGCCTCTGCAAACTCTACGAGAGTATTTCCACGCTGGTTTCTGTTGCCGTGACCGAATTTACCTACTGAAGTTTCATTCTGTTGCCGTTGCCTTATTTTTGCATTGAAATCTCCCATAATTATCTTCAAGTGCTGCTTACCTTTATTATTTAGATCACGAATTTCCTCATAAAATTCTTCAATTTCTTCTTCAGCATGACTTGTGGTGGGTGCATAAGTTTGAATAATCTGAGCCTGGTATCTTCTCGAGAGTTGGATAACGAGTCGTGCAGCTCTGTCAGAGGAACTTTCAACTTCTACAACTTTATCCTTCAGTTTCTTGTTTATTATAAATCCAACACCACTAGTTCTGCCAGTATCTGTCCCACGATAGTAGAAGAGATGTCCACTTTTCAGTTCGATGAGATCTTCTCCTTTTCTCCTTACCTCACTTAGCCCGACGATGTCCCACTTGATCCTTTGTAGTTCCTCTTCCAATTCAAGAAGCCTTGAATCAGAAGATAGGGAGCGTCCGTTATACGTCGCCAAGGTCAGCATCAGATGGCAGCCTAGTCCGGTCGTCCGGGGATTCTTAGCACCCTCTGCCTTCATGTCGCACTGGCCGCTGCCTTGGCCAGGTACATTCCAGCTGCCGGAGACTGAGGGCCAAGATTTAAGTTGTGGAGTCATTTTGGAGGGGTTTGGCCATAACTCACCACGCTGGCCAAGCGGGTTGGTGAGTGTGGGATAGCATTTCCTCTAATCCCGATGGTATAGTTATACCGCTATTGGCGGTCGTCAGAGCCCCTTTAGTGGGAACAGGATGTACCACGAGAAGGCGGGGTTGACATTTGTCAAGGAGAGGCTGTGATGTTACGCATCACCTGACCTTACATCCCATATATAATATATCTGTCTCTATATATACAGTATATCTATATATATAGATATTAGTATATCAATATCTATATATATAGATGTACTAACGTTATAACGAAAAAACCTTTCCATAATGTCCTCTTCCGCCCCCTTTTTATACCCAACCCCCAACGGCGTAAACTCCTGGATCCGCCCCTGATTTTATTGCTATGCCTTCTTCCTTGACAGTAGTAAAGTATGGGTTGTAGCGAAATCTGGCTTCCTCCTGATTCCCCCACCCACTGGGAAGGCGGTTTACTTGCTATTAACGAGAGCTTTAAAATTATGTGTAACACGGTAAGGTGTAGACCAAAACTTACCAATCCTATTCACTAGCACACTTGCGATTAAGTTTTCTTTCTGTCTTAAGTTCAGATTTTAGCTTGTGCATGCGCAGATGGACTTCCATTGCTATACATCACATTTTATCGCTGTCAGGTTCTTTTCTTACATTCGTCTAAATCTAAATAAGTAATAACAATAAAAGCAAATATTGTTTTTGAAAAACTAAAACAGTCGAAATACTTACTACTGCCGTCGCCATAGTTTAGCAAGTATTTACTTTTATGACTCTCATATCTTTTTTCATTGGTATTACGACAATAATATGCATTAATCCACCTAAGTACCACTCAGTGTCAGGAATTAGTAAATCTTACTGTTTGTTGTGATTTAATTCCACTTAGTATGTACAGGATTGTGGCTCGGTGTAGTCTTGAGTGACGCGAATAAAGGCAATGTGTTGTACGTCAATTAATCTCGAATCACTCTTTTTATTTTTCACAAACAAAGATCTAGGCATGCGAAAGATACATAGCATAAATTATCTACAAAGAGTACCGGGATACACTCTCGATTTTTTAAATTCGCATGCCAATCAATGATCGATGATTATTGCACTTAATATTTCCACACAGTCTTTTGTTTCAAAGGTCACGCTCATCAATAAATCCGGGTGATCTTTCTTGTACAGTATATTTAAGTTTTAAATTCAAAAGTTAGCTTTGGCATCGCGCAGATGCGACTTATCATTTATAAAATTCGATCTCTTCCGGTACAGACAGAATAAGAAATGCCTTAAATTTCCTCCGCATTTAGTGTGCAAAAAAAAAAAAGCTGCTTTACGATTCGGGGATTCGATTGCTTGGTCTACTCACAGAGAAAAGGAAAGAAAAAGAAAATTTTCTTGGCTAGTTTCATGTTAGCGATACAACAATTATTGGTTTTAAAAATAGTTACACGCAGTCTGCTGCTCACGTACCTTATCAGCTCCCTTTTTCGTGAAGTAAGATAGCATGCAAAGAAGACACGAATCTTTTGTAAAAAACGAGAAGGAGGTGAACGTGACGAAGCTGAGAAACCATGCAATTAAGAAATAAAACATTTGTTCATCTTCAGTGAACGTGTAAACAAATTAACTGACCTGTTCACTGAGTGAAAAGTGACAAAAATCACTATTGCGTATAAGCTTGTACTACCTGTCCCATTCCGGAATAAATTCAGTTTGCTTGTCTGCTCTGGAGCACAGCCATTTGACGGGGTTTTAGTTTTACTTCTGTTTCAACAAGAATCTTACGACTTTATCCGGAACAATTATTTGGTCACGACTGCACGAACGTCACTGCTCAGCTTCTAGAATCTATACCTTGAGAATAAAGTGTTCATCGAACGCGCTGCAACAAAAATAAGTGCTAAACGTTCAGCCATTTCGTGTCTATAGGTGTCTCACTGCGGTCCTTATATATGTTTGAAACTGTGCTGTTTGCCTGCAAATAATTTTCAAGGGGAGTCATTTCACTGTGTTTAACTATGTGCCATTTCACGCTGTCTCTGAAAAGGAACATGATGATTAAGTTAATTTCCTTGATGGTGTGATCACTAAAGCCTTCCTGGTGAGATGAACACTTATGGCCTTGTAACCGGATGGTCCCTTGACTCATCGCGGCTGTACGATCACTTGGCGCTCGTGGTTGTTCTTGGAGTAGTGACGACATTAACACTTTAGTCAAGGCAGCATTATGTTTTAAAGAATTGTGACGGCTTTACCAATTTTGATATCGTGACATTATCCCTTTACCGATCGATACGCCTTAACGGCAAGACTGTCTTAACGTTTTGGTGTTGGGGGAGACACTATCATGGAACCCCGAATACGCCGTTCCACAAGCATCTCACAAATGTTTGACGGAATTCTAGTTGAGAGATTTTTGCTGTTAAGGGAGCACACTAAATGTTTGATTATAGTTTTCGAACTATTTCTGCACATTACCAGCCTTGTGACACTTAACACTGTGCTCGTGAAGAAGCACGGCCACCATGTAGGGTTATACTTAGTCTGATACAGTGCCTAGTTAAGATTTGTCGGTGAAGTAGTCTTCAACGGTAATTAGACGACCCATTCATGTTCGTGAGAACAATACCTATAACGTGGTCTCTTCGCCTCCATTCTGTTTTCATCAAAGCGTGCAGAGAGTTTGCAACTGTTCACCTGGGCAGCGTGGAACAGAGAACCGCCTTTCGGGATGTTGAAGCTAGAACCTGGACTCATCGAACTAAATTACTCTTCTCCAGTGATCGATGTCCAATCACGTTACGTTAGCCTCGCTTCCACAGCAGGTGGAGCTGTCGGTGACGGTAGTTCAAAATGAGCACCTGAGCTCCTTAAGGCCCATTTACAGTATAAGAACGACCTCTGGATTATCTGCTGGGAAGCGTTGATCTGTTAGACCTGGTTTTAGTCTGCCGACAATTAAGGGATCACGAACTGCCTGTTATCCTGGTTATCCCAGCTCACCTAAACAGAAAACCAGTAGTGGTCTCCCCTTTCCGTCAAGTAGACGTGACTCGGCCACTTCCACCATACCTTCACTGCGGTGGCCCTGGTCAAACCAATAGTACATTCGGTTGCTGAGCGCCCAGCCTCTCAGCAACCTTGTTCAACCTCCGACAAGTCCTTCACTTTCTCCATTGCAAGTGCTTCATACTAGTGAGTTAACGCCTTGCCGCCTATATTTATTCCACGCTGGTGGATGAGGTCGCTGCTTCGTATAGTGGTGCTTGATGATCCGGCCAGCAAAGTAGTCATAATGATCCGGTCCATGAAAGTAGTTGTTTCCACATCCTGCCAAGGAAACTTTCATTTCTTAGAAAACAACGATTGCAAACTTAATACTTTTACAATTTTTGCGAGAGGATGTAGTTATGACACCCAATATTGTGGTGGAATCATACTTCTGTTACTGTTCATCCGCTGAATTTTGCTTGACATTCGGCCATATCAAGAGGGGATAGGTCACTTAACACAACGCCTTTCTTTCGAATCTTGGTTGTTTATTATCACCCACTGAAGATTCGTCATGACGGCAGCATAATTCATCAGCGTCCAGAACTAGTTAACTGTGATTGTAAGAGTGCGAAACGGAAGCGCAGTGGGTTTTTGAGAAGACTAAGTGATAGATAAAAAGAGTGTCTCTGTAAAGCGAAAGGGGGTGTAACGCAATGCATGTGAATGGGATTTCATACTTAGGAGTCATAGTTGTTATGGAAACGCCTCACGAGTGATAATAGAATAGCACTGTCTGTCA
Organism: Macrothele yani; assembly: GCA_039090855.1. NCBI lineage: Eukaryota > Metazoa > Arthropoda > Arachnida > Araneae > Macrothelidae > Macrothele > Macrothele yani. The sequence continues at coordinate 95,055,829 of CM077007.1, read as the reverse complement.
ACACCCATCCAGTGAAAAATTAAAAATGAGAAGGCCGATCCTTTAAACCGAGTTATTAAAATAAGAATGGTAATTCACAAACTGTGATTTCATGGTGAATATGTAACCGACCAGGTTTCACATTATAGGAGGTGAGGTTAAGAATAAAAGGGCACGACGTTTGTTGGGTGTGATACGCCTACCGCAGTTTGGGTCGTAAGGATAACTTGAACTTTCCATCGTAACACTTGAAAATTTTCAATAGAGTTCAATATCATGAACTGTAAGAATTAGTACGTTTAACTCAGTAGTGTAGTGCTAACTCAAAAAGTACAGGAACGCGCGGTGCTTTTACGTTTCCAGTACCTTTCCCTCCTTACTCTCATTCAGCCGTACATTCTTACATTTATAAGACCACTTTCTTATATTTGCAGTGTAAGACTGCTTCCTTATATTTATTTACATTCGTATATTTATAGCATAAGACTACTTTCTTATATTTATAGTATGGGATTATATTCTCATTTTTATAGTATAAAATTGCTTTCTTGTATTTATAACATAAGACTACTTTCTTATATTTATATTATAAGCTACTTTCTTATGTTTATAGTATAAGACTACTTATATTTATTTACTTTCTTATATTTACAGTATAAGACTACTTTCTTATATTTACAGTATAAGCTACGTTCTTATGTTTATAGTATAAGACTACTTATATTTATTTACTTTCTTATATTTACAGTATAAGACTACTTTCTTATATTTACAGTATAAGACTACTTTCTTATGTTTATAGTATAAGACTACTTTCTTATACACTGGCGGAAAGTGAAAAAAGAACACCAAGAAGGAATTGGCGGACGATCATGAAATTTACATATGTTAATGGGGTCGAGTTTACGTAGGTGTGATGTTAATTTCGGGACCAACCGGTGAGCGCTTACGCCACAGCACGGCATAATATGCAAATTATCGTCGGTAGTATTTAAGGAGTACGGCGAAGTGAATGTAATCAGTCGTGGCGTACGGACACGTGAGAAGACCCTGAAGAAGCTGCAATGCCTGGACATGGAAGACGTGCATGATTTCAGCAGTTATCGGACTTTGAGCGAGGTCGTCTAGTCGGACTCCGCGAGGCCGGGTGGTCGTATTGCGGAGCTAATTGGACGGGAAGTATCGGTGGTGGTACGATGGTGGCGTAGATGGTCCGAGGAACATTCCCACACGAGAAGACGTGGAACCGGGAGTCACAGACGGACTGATGAGTGGACCGATCGATGCATAAGAAGAGCGGCGTTGTCAAGCATAACATCCACTGCGACGCAAATCCCAGCTGCCGTTGCACCTGAGGTGACTGTGAGAACAATCCGCAACCGTCTACTGGATGCAGGACTACGTGCACGTGTGCCTCTGGCATGTGTACCTCTGACTCCAGCCCACCGTCAGGAACGGCTGCAGTGGTGTCGCCAACGTCTGCACTGGAGAACGCAATGGCGATCTGTCGTGCTCAGCGATGAAAGCAGATTCTGCTTGGGAACCTCCGATGGCCGTATGCGTGTTCGCAGACGCACAGGGGAGCGTCTCCACCCTTCTTGCATCCGCCAGCGACACACAGGGCCTACACCTGGTCTCCTGGTGTGAAGAGCGATCAGCTATCACTCCCGTACACAACTAGTGTTTGTACCGGGTACGTTAAACAGCACCTCCTACATCAACAACATCATTCAGCCCGTTGTTGTGCCATTTGTAAGGTCGGTCCACCGTGGTGTTTCCCAGCAAGATAACGCACGCCCACACACGGCACGTGCAACGCAACATGCACTTCAGGGTGTGAGACAACTTCCATGGCCTGCACGTTCACCGGATTTGTACCCCATTGAGCACGTGTGGTATTTTATGGAACAACGACTTATCCGGTCTCCACGGCCAGCCACGACCATCCCCGATTTACGCGTCCAGGTTGAGGATGCTTGGAACTCAATACCCCAAACTTACATCCAACATTTGTACGACAGACTCCATGCCAGAATTGTACAGTGTGACGCAGTTCATGGCGGTTCAACCTCGTACTAACCATGTTCCATGGAAATGTTATTTTTCAGTTTACCAGCAAATACAGCTGTATTTTGCCATAATGTTTTGATCACGTTATCCTCTTTATTCCGTTATTTTGCTGTATAAATTTCGTTGGTATATCAGACGTCTCCTTCTTGGTGTTCTTTAATCACTTTCCGCCAGTGTATTTATAATATAAGAATATATTCTTATATTCATAGTATAAGATTATTTTCCTATATTTATAGTATTAGACTACTTTCTTATATTTATAGCATAAGACCACTTTCTTATATTTACAGTATAATATTACTTTCTTATGTTTATAGTATAAGACTACTTTCTTATATTTATAGTATAGGACTTTATTATATTTTTAGTACAAGACTATTTTCTTATATTTATAGTATTAGACTACTTATATTTATAGTATTAGACTACTTTCTTATATTTATAATATAAGACTATTTTCTTATATCTGTATATAAGACTATTTATTTTCTTGTATCTATAGTATTAGACTACTTTGTTATATTTACAGTATAATATTACTTTCTTATGTTTATAGTATAAGCCTACTTTCTGATATTTATAGTATAAGACTACTTTCTTATATTTATAATATAAGACTACTTTCTTATGTTTATAGTATAAAGAAGTATTAATGATCAATCGAAATCAGACTTCCGGATTTTCTCATTACTAGATTAATTAAATCCTCAATCGCAATAATTTCCCCACTGCAATATCCCCATATCAACGTTCTTAACAACAGCAGAAAAAAGTTTCAAGCGATTGCCAAGTGGGAATGGATTTAGAGATTAACTCTACCTTCAAGGAAACATGCGACGTTAATTTCACTAATTAACGTGAAGTTATTCTGTTGCATTTTTTTTATTGGAAAATAATTACAGAACATTCGCATTTTAAAAAGAAACCAAATTATGCTCTATAGGGTTTACCGGAACTCGTGCCGGCTAGAGAAAGAAAGTGCCGAAATGCCGTTCCAGGGCGTTCCGGCCCCACTCCACCGTTGATTTAGCAATTTGTTTGAAGTACACTGTATACCAAAAAAATAAAGTGCTTCATTATGTCCGTTGTTACACCAATTCTTGGATATCTTTGCTTTTCGATGATATTACATTAGCAAAATTCCTTTTGTAATAGAATAACGATATTTTGCATACACTTCCCTGTTTTCTAGTACAACATTTCCTTCCTACATGTGGCATAAAACTACATTTTTATTTTCCAATATACGAGTCTAAATCCTTCTACAAAATATATTGGGTAAATTCTTCTTGGGCTTGATGTTCCTAATTTGTTCTTAGTTTTTTTCGACGCAAGGTTTTTTTCGCTGGTATCTTAAGTGTATATTTATGTTTGCCTCGATAATGATCTGTCGTTTAGTTCTGAGGTAATTAACCTGGCCAGTTTACTTTCCTTTGGTCAGGCGACAGCTCCCCGTTACTCTAGAAGTTGCCAGAAGTAAATATACTCAGGAAAGAAATAGTTTTTTTTCCACGTGTATTTTGTTTGTAACTTTTCACCCCTCTCCCATAGCGAGGTGTGGTTCAAAACATCAAGATAAAGGCAAGAAAAAAAATTATTGTTTTTCCCTACCTTAATTTTTCCTTTTAGAGTGGACGACTTGTATCGCTGCAGATATGTCGTCTTGACACGTGCTTTATCACTGTAGTACGTCACATCGTCTCCCTCTTATTTATTTTTTATTTTTTTTAAGCGAAGAGCGAATTCTTATTAATTCTAGACGATGTGTCGAACAAACGTCACACATTTTTCGAAGAACCCAAGGGTCAGTACATCCATTCTTAAGTTCGGGCGCCAATGTGAAAACACAAGTTTGTCCGTGACGAGGATCGAATACGCTCCCCCTCACTCCGGAGTAAGTTGCTCTCCCAACTAAGCTACACGGAAGGAATGTATCGCTGCAGATTTGTCGTCTTCACTCGTGCTTTACGATGAAATACATGTTCACCGAAAAGTGTAAAAGAAAGTAATCTGGTAAGAGGGTAAATCATTTTTCTTAATTGGCTCGAAACATACTCCAAGCTTTTTCTGCGTTTCTTCAGCTACCAGTGTAGTTTTCCGTGTAGTTTAATACTGAGTCGTACACTAGCCGCGACTGTGACCGAGTGGTCAGAGGAGTTTTTTCTGACTACTAGTCCCGACTGGGCCCGGGTTCCAGGCAAGTTTGGTGTGTTTGTCTCACGGTTGTGATTCTCTCCATTCCCTGGAACCACGTGCCGTAGGACGACTGCCTGTGTATAGTAAAACACCACAACAACACAAAAATGGTGACACCGAGGAAGAGTGACTGCTTGCTGTTAAATCCCACAACAGCAACAAAAATTATTTCGTACACTACATGTACAAGTGCCCCCTGTGTTTGTCATAGTATAATCATTACAACGGATGTTAATTTCTTTTAACCTTTTTGCCGGGTGGAACGAATTAACTCTGGGTTAGCAAAATGGGCTAAAATCAGCTCGAATGAACATATTCGCTGTCTAGGAAATAGGACGAACGCGGCCTGAACAAGTATACGTGCGCCTTTGTTATTCAAAAGTGGTCTTTTAATTGAAAGTGATAATTTAGTTGTTTTCTCTTCAGCTTTGTTATTCAAAGTGATCATTTAGGGGTAGGGTTGGTGCTAATCCTATCCTGTATGGGCTATATATAACGATGCCGAAAAACCTGAGAAAGGAGATTTTAGTCGCTTGTTTCTACACAGTGGCACGATGTTCATGTCAGGGGAACTATGACTTTCCCCTCGTACGGAGCAAATAATAAAGGACTAGAAAAGAGCTCCCATCACTAATAACCATTTATGGTCAATAGTGCTGAGAAGAGAAGCGGAAAGGAACTGTTATGTTGTAGCTTTCTTAAACTCAGGCCGCTCTGCCAACACTTTTTGGAGCGCAGAAATCTTTGGGCACCATTCGACTGAGATACATCGGCCACTTAAAGGGTTAATATGCTTCGCAAAATTTGATTGACAATTAAAGGCTCATGTGCTGTCGCATTCACCTATGTGTTATGTAGCTTTATGATTGAAGTCTCCTAACAAAAAAAAAAAAAAAAAAGAAAGGCAAATAACGTATTTCATTAATCCGTGAACCAAATTTTGGATGTTTTCTCGTAATCGAATCACTGCGTACCAAATAATAGTATGTTTACGTTGTTCCTAAATCTAAGTCGAATGCACGTTACACATGTATTCATATAGGACGCACTGGAACCCGGTAGACGGGATAGAAGCACGTGTAACTAACTTAAGCCGTCCCGCTTAGATTTTTAAAAACCGATTAAACTTCATCTAGTCTCAAAAAGTTAATGAGTTGCCTTGGTCTCTCAACCTGTTTCATCTTATGAGAGTGCTTATATTTCGATGCAATGTATTTTGCTAACGGGTGATTTTTGTCTCGGTAATCCTGATCCGTGCGCTGCCTTATTTGATTAGGTTTGGCAACTACGGGAATCAGTTAAATGACTTAGAACGTCACCCAAGTGACATGTCACGTGACCATCAAATCGTACAGAGAACTTTGGAATGCAAACTCGGTAACTTTTACATTTGGAAAATTTCTTGGATTAGTCGCTACTTTTCTTATCCAGTTAGGGAGTACTGCGAAAAACATTTTTTTCCATGGTTCTTTTGTTATATAATTGTTGCTGTATATTTTTTTCAGTCTCGCATGAAATAATCTTGCTGAGATTATTTCGATTTAAACATATCCTCCTCCTGTTTGAGAAAGTGTGCCGTAGGTTTTCTGTTATCTTTTTTTATTTAGCGCGTGATATTAACAAAAAGCTGAAATGCATATTTTTACAGGGGCTTAAATACTGTTTAACAAACTTGCACGAATTTGAGCGCACTATTATTCGCCTTTGATTGATTAATAGTTCTGTTCCGAAAACGCTGATCGAACAACAACGGTCGCGAAAAACACGGCTGCGGAAATTCTTGTTGCTGCGTAGCTAGGGTTGGCTTCTTTTTCTGCGTATTGATCCTGACGAATTCCTACTGACAGGGCAATTCGAGCGATTTGACATCCTAATATAATTTACACGTCGATGTTTGACCTTAGTTGAGTATCATGCCTCCGTTCTTACCCGGCTGAGAGAGCCTCAAGTTAGGTGGGAAAGGGGAAATGTGAGGGAGAGAGCCGAGAGAAGAGGAGTGTTTGCACTGTGGACAGATTGTCACTTAGCCACAACCTCCACCGCTGATCTCTCCACGCTTTCGCATCCGCCATGACAGCTTCTTGTCACTCATGGACGTCGGCTCTTCGCACCTGCGTCGAACTTTAGTGCTTCTTTTCCCTCTTGTTTCAGTTTCGACCTCCTCTTTCATTCTCTTTTTTCCCCCTATTTCTTTTGTTCGTTCTTTTTTTATTTAACGTGAGGTGTCTCTTTTTGGGCTCTCACTGCGCATCTTAGTCAGTGTTTCAATAACAGCTAACAAGTGACCTTTGCGAATGATGATCAAGTTTATTTTTTTATTTTTTCAATTTCTGTCTCTGCATGCTTCCACTCCTTTTTTGTTATTATTTAAATGTCTGATGTTTTAGACTGGCAGACTCTCCGGGACAGCTAGTTCGCTCAGTACTGCCTGCAGTAAGGGTTATTCATAAAATAGTTTTTTTTTTATTGTTGTTGTTTCAGTTCTTTGTTTTAAGTCTTCCGCACGGCATGCTGTTTTTAGGAGCATTTGGGGTCAGACATAAAGTAGTTAGGCCTCATAAATCCTAACTTCTGCATAAGTAACATTCATGAACAGAGATTACCAATGCATAGCTAAATGCGAAACTTAAAATATATACGCACTGTTCATCGAGTTTTTTGGGAGGGGGGGTCAAGTTTCTACATAAACTGGATATAGTGTACAGCGGAATATAGCCTGGTAACGATCAACATTACAGTCGTTACACACCACTTGGATTGTCGTTCTCGATACTTAAAAGCAGATTAGAGGCTGAAAAACAAATGAAACAACAAACGTTAAGATAGACATTATCTTTTAAATTCTCATCAGTGTCTTCTTTGATTAATCATAGCTGAGTTTATATAACACTGGCCACCAAAAGTTAGGGGCATTGCGGTTTCGAAGAGAGAATCTGGTGTTATCCCAATTTAGATCAACTGGAGATCGGTTCTCAGCGTGAGTAGCTGCGTCATATGTAAATCAGCATCGCGATAACACAGCACGCGACGTGCGAGCATCGATAAAAGTACCTTGCGAGAAGTGAAAAGCGGGCCGTTTCACCGCTGGGTCAGCACTCATGGCCAAGGTTATGCAGAGTGCGTTGTACCGTTCGCTCGCTGACGCTGCTTGGGCCTCCGACAATTAACGTGGATGTGATTCGTGCCGCCGTTTCCAAGCGGTCGGTACTTAGGAGCCTGAATAATCTGCGTCGACCCTGGTCATGAACGGCGTGCGGTCGGTACGTACGAGCCTGGATAATCTGCGTCGACCCTGGTCATCAACTGCGTGCGGTTGGTACGTACGAGCCTGGATAATCTGCGTCGACCCTGGTCATCAACGGCGTGCGGTCGGTACGTAAGAGCCTAGATAATCTGCGTCGACCCTGGTCATCAACGGCGTGCGGTCGGTACGTACGAGCCTGGATATTCTACGTCGACCCTGGTCATCAACGGCGTGCGGTCGGTACGTACGAGCCTGGATAATCTGCGTCGACCCTGGTCATCAACGGCGTGTGGTCGGCCACCGCTTGCTGTCTGGGCGTTGTTACGTCCATCGATGGTATACTCACGGTGCACTCTTGATACGGTTGTCCTTGGGAAACACTACGTTAGGGTATTCAAGCAAAGCAAACTGAGTTTGCTTGTACCACTTACTGGTCATTCATGTAACACTTCTCAGAAAACTTGAAAAATTCATCGACCTGGAGTGGGAATCGAACCCCGCATCTCCCGTAAGATGCGGGGTCTGGAGCGAGTTCGATTCCCGCTCCAGGACGATGAATTTTTCAAGTTTTCTGAGAAGTGTTACATGGATGACCAGTAAGTGGTACAAGCAAATTCAGTTTCTTTTGCTTGAATATTCTGTCGATTTCCCTTGTATTATGAAGGATATTTCTTCCTTCTTGAGCGATAGAATGACTCATATCTGTCTTGCGCCGACAATGCGTCCACGATCAAAGTCGCTCAAATCATCACGTTTACCAAAGCTTGTCGATTGCGATACACTGTTGGGGAGTCCTTCTGTCCGCTTAGTTTTCGCCTTCTTTAGGTTTGGGTTTGTTCCACTTTGCGCTAGGGGTACCCATGTCCACTGCCCATCACCCCTATCTCTAATGTTTTGTGTAGTGAGAGTATTTATCTATAAAACATTTTTGGTGAAATTCTACTTACTACGAAAAAAATGCACTCAAAAATATAATATTAAAATATTATATTTTTCCTTTGATCTTTAAGAACATTTGAAACATGTTTTTGAATCTTTCATAATGCGCATTTGAGACACTAGGCGATAACAAGTGCATTTCTCTTTGTCAATGTATCTTTGTTTCTAAGCATTTGATTGAAAATCTCCTTTCTGTACTGTATGCCATCCTGCATGGCGAAAATTGCGAATATTTTCTCCCTTTAAATAATAAACAGTTTCCCACTACGAGTCGCAAACTCTTTTTTGCTGTATCTGCTTCTAAAAGTTGTATCTGAAAAATTATGCATCGTTTAGCTCAAAGTATTCCCACCATGAAGAATATTTTGCTTACATTTTTTTATTTCGTAATGCACAATTCTGCTTCTAGAGGGCGTCAGTTTTGGTATTCATATATCTTCCGCTGTGAGGAGCATTTTGCACACAATCTCTGATTTTTCATATCGCACATTTTTGCCACTACTGAGATAATGTGCTAATTCTTATTGCCTGTATGTTACCGATTCTGAAAATGTGGTTGGAAAATTCTTTTCACTAGGAAGAGCATTATGCACGTTATGTATTTTAAATATGTACAGCTTTCTTCTAGGAGTGAAAATTAATTTCTTTCGCTGATTTTCACCTTTTCGGAAACAAATTATTTTTTGTCAAATTGTGTTGATTACGCCTTAGAATTCGTAGTTATCTTTCATCTTTTCAAAAAACCTGAATGAGGTAGTTAACGATTACTAGAAAATACCTTAGGAGAACGGTAACATGTACATACACTATGTGGACAAAAGTGATTGAACACTGTAAGTACCGGGTGTTTCACTGGGTAGTGACAAAAGAGAGAGATAATAAAGTTAACTTACTTTATTGGAAGAGGAAAAACACGTTTACAGGAGTAAGAGTAAGCAAAAGGTAATCAATGGATGACATGTTCCACATAATGACCATCCGCTGTCACGACGTGGCGAATACGTGCTACGAAGTGCTGCAATACCGACGGGAAGATGTTCGACAGGATCCGTGCAATTTCCTGTTGGATGTCACGTCGGAGGTCAAGCAGTGTTTGCGGGTTATCCTGGTACACCCGATCTTTCAGATAGCCCCACAAGAAGAAGTCGAACGGTGTTAAATCGGGGCTGTACGGAGGACACAAGAGACCGGCTGAAAAACGTTGGGGGAATCGTTTGCCGATGACCCGTGTGCCATACTGCGGCGAAGCAAATCAGGAACAGCATTTGTGGAGTGTGGCGGTGCTCCGTCGTGTTGAAACGTGTGGTTGTGAATCCAGGTTTTCTGGACTGCAGCGGGGAAAAAACGATTCTTCAAAAGGTCACTGTAGGCGGCGGCAGTAACTGTGGACTCCAGAAAAAATGGCCCAATGAGGTCATCACCACTCATTGCACACCAAACGGTTCGCTTCAGCGGATGGAGAGGCTTCACGACACAGACCGCCGGCTTCTCGCTTCCCCAGATGCGGTAAGTTTGCCGACTAACGTAGCCATCCAACCAGAAATGCGCCTTATCGCTGAAAACAATGCTCTTCACATCAAAGTTATGCTCATCGATCAGTGAAGACATATCATTCGCAAACTCATAACGCTGCAGGACGGCTGTTGTGCTCAAAGGCTAATGTACCTAGATTTTGTAGGGAAACATGTCCAAATCCAATGTCACAATGCGCCATGCGGACACTGGGCTAACGTCTAGTTGCTGCGCAAGTCTTCGTGTTGACGTACCGGCTTCTTCATGCAGGAGTTCTTGTGCGGCTTCGATGTTTTCCGCTGTCCGCGCTGTTCTTCTCTTCGTAGCCATGCTTGCCACGTCATCTGTGATACTGCCGGTTCGTTCGAATTTCGCTACCAATTTCGTCAGGTACGGCTTACGACGATTCTTAAACGCTCTACCTCACTTTCGTACCAACTTTGTAGGGTTTCCGCCCTCCGCATACTAATTTTTCACCAAGAAAACTTTCTCTTCCGTGGTATATCTCTGCATGTCCGAAATCCGGTGTCCCTGTCCCACTACTTCCTCACGAATGCCTGTCGCCTGCTGATCGACGTCTCGGACTTTCAGCGCCATCTCGTTATTCTTTAACGATTTATTCCACAGGAAAGTTGTCACTACCCAGTTAAACACTCGGTAAATACAGAAACAGTATTGTATTTTCATCAGTAACGGGTAGGTCCTCCATTTACATAGATGTCACCAACCACACGTCAAGATACACTGTCCAGTAGTCTATGGAGTACGGAGAGCGGGATGTTCCTCCATTTTCTGCATCGACCAACTCCGTCAGTGAAGAAGGTCGTGTTGCTCAAGACCTCACCCGTCTTTAAAGTTTATCCCATAGCTGTTCCATGGAACTGAGGTAGGGGCTCTGAGTAGGCAAGTCCACCCTCGAGACCTGATTTTACCATAATACCACCTTCTAGACCTGGAAACATAGCAAGCGGCATTGTGGTCTTGGAAGAAACTATCATCGTATCCGTAGAACTGCCATCGTTGGGAGCATTGAGTAATCCAAGATATTTCTATACAGACTTCATGTTGCCATGAATAACAATCAGTGAACTCACAACGTACCAGCTGAGACAGCTCCATACCATAACTCCACCGTCTCCGTGCTTCACAGTCGGCACTGTGCACTCCGGAAGCAGACGTTCTCCGGGTAATCGCCAAAGCCCGACACGTACATCCTATCGGAATAATGTGAAGGGCGATTTCTAGCTCCATAACACCTGCCGCCATTGCTCCAATGTCCAATTTTTGTGCTGTTGACACCATTGCAACTTCGTGCTTTTATTGGTCTTTGTGGTGAGAGGTTTATGGGCGGCTGCTCCGCCATGCTACTCGAGTGCATTGGCCTCTCTACGAAATGTCTTGGTGAAGACCACAATATCCGTGGCCATCTAGAACTCATGGGCAATGGCATGCATTGGTTGGAACCTAGTTTTCCGATTCTCCTTCTGAATCACCTTCTGAGCCGTGGGTTGCAGTTTCGTGGGTTTTTTAGGGCGAGGTGGATTCCTGCAGTCTCCCGTCTTCTTCCACTTGTTGATGACGCAGACCACAGTCGATTTAGCGACCTGTCTGACACCAGCAATGCTTCTTATGTTCATACTTTCAATTGAGCAGCCTATTAGAACGCTCTTTTCAAACTCGAAGAGCTCTCTCCTGCTAGCCGTTTTATCAGCGATTGATCCGAGCGTGCTCCAGTCGCTGTTTTTATTCCTTATCAACCAAGTGTCTGCTGCGGGAGCACATTACTATTCCTGCTAGGGGATGTTCAATCACTGTTGTCTACATGGCATAGAAGTTGACTACTGCATTCATTTGGAAAGAAATAACTCGAGTTCATGCACTGGTTTGCGTATCTTCTTACATATAAAATTTTAAAGATGTTCTCCAAACTGACATGCATTTCATGGTACTCTTAGCCATTGACTTATACCAGGATGAGTCAAAAGTTCGTAAAACGTTTAATGATGCAAGAGCGCCATTCACGCTCACCTTATTTTGTGAAGTACTCGCCGTTGGTTTCTACAATCATTTGCCAATATTTCATCAGAGACACGATCTCACGGCGGTAACACTCGGCAGGTTTCGAGAACAGAAACTTTCTGATGCCGAATTTCACATCCACCTCTGAAGCAAAGTGCCATCCTCGTAAGGAATGGGCCATAGAACGAAACAGGTGGTAGTCGGATGGTGATAGCTCCGGACTCTATGGTGGATAGGATAGGAACACAGCCCATTTAATTTCTGTAGTTTTCTGTGGATCGCTCTGAAGGTCTGACTTGGAGAATTATCCACTTGCAGCAACACTCGCTTCCTATTGATGAGTTTTGTGTAGCGTTGGTGTAGAGCATCATGGACCTACTGCGGATTTGGGGCATAGAGGTTCCCGTCCATAGCCTGGCCACCTGGCATGGGTGCCCATTGCACAGCAGGACTTTCCTCTCAATTGTACTGCAGGACTTTCCTCTCAATTGCACAGCAGAACTTTCCTCTCGAACCGCCCTCTTTACCACTGACTGTGGCTTCTGGTGTGGCCTCACCCACTGGTTTCCAGTGGTAGGATAAGGCAGGAATATTCGCTTTTCATCACCTGTGGTAATGCGACACCGAAACCTATTGTCCTGTTGATTTTACAGTAATCTGCGACAGGAAGCGACACGTACCACCTGTTGAGGTGTCAGTTTATGGGGAGCCACTGGAGGAGAAAGCAAGCCGGTACATGTAACGAAGGATGGTGGATTGGGAAGACCCCACTTGAACTTCCAAGTGTCGTTTACTGGTGTTTGCTGTCACAGCTTTGACCAGGGTGTCAGTGTTGGCTGTCGATGGTTGTCTTGAACTCGGCTGGTCTTCGAGAGTGGTGTTGCTATCATTTAAACACCGGAACCATTTTCGTGCAGTGCTGCTGTCCACTGTTTCTGCACCTTCGGGTGAACAAATCTCTCTCACTGCTGCCATGTTTAGCCCTCTTTGTTCAATAATGGCGTAAGAGCACCAGAACAGTACGTTTGTCGATCTCCATCTTCTTACCTGTTAGTGCAATGTGCCAAATTCACGTCATCAGCCTCTTGTGTTCCACGTCATCAGCCTCTTGTGTTCCACGTCATCAGCCTCTTGTGTTCCACGTCATCAGCCTCTTGTGTTCAACGTCATTGTGATACCCAGTCGACGTTGTTGACGCGCGTTCCTCCCACGAATGGAGTTCAACATTACGTGTAGCTTAAGACAGGGCGAAATTTTGACTCACGCTGGTAATTTTATCGAAACCAACTCAGTGACAAATCAGCATAGTACCTATTTCTCGCTGAATTAGTTATTTCCCACGTATCGTTTTGAAATCCAGTTTCAGTAAATACTGAAAGTTAATTTAATTTCTCGCTGAATTAGTTGTTTCCCACGTATCGTTTTGAAATCCAGTTTCAGTAAATACTGAAAGTTAATTTAATTTCTTGATTGGGATCTAATGTTGTTTAAGATGTGGATAGTCAGATTTTCCTATCCTGGCCAAGTTACCACATATTCTCCCTCTAATTTCTGTTCCTATCACCGTAGGAGCATATTTAAACTAATATGTGTTTGTGCAAAGGTACGTATCCGGCCACGGGTAGTCAATGTTCGTAACTGTCACAGAGAAGACCTCAGGTTCGATCCCAGGCAGGTATGAACGCTCGAACCACTAAATATCCACCGTGCGTCGGATGGGCTCCGGGTACTGGCCTCCCGGTAATAAACAAGAGCATCTTCCTGCCCCTTTTTATCTCGCTTCCGTGTCACTTTCCTATCGGGCACTCTAGTCCAAATCTCCTAGCTTCCCATTTCTAAGAGTTGTTTAAGACCTGGGGTCAGATATTCCCTTCCTAAAATCCTCTACATATGATCTGATCTGCACAGGTGCGTGATACAGGATAAGATGAGACTGATTTTGTTTGTGACTTGTGTAAGCAAAGGAAGTGTGTTCAACGTGGGTGCAAGCGAGAACTTGTTCTAGCTTGTAACAGCTTCGGTTTTAAAGTTGCCGTTTGTGAGCTGCATATTAGTTTAAAGAGGTATATAAAAACGGTACTGGTCTTGTATCTCCCAAAAGCTCCTAACATACCTTATGTGGAAATTTTGTGGTCAAAAAATGGTATTTCTTCGTTTAAACACACAGATTGTTTGTCAAGTTTGGATCTCAATTATGTTTTCCCGTTGCCAAAAAAATCAAAACTTATCTCAAAGGATGCAGACGCATACCCTAAAGGCACTTCGGAAAGACGAATTTCAAAAATGCCTTATGGCATCGGTGAAACAAGTGTACAACCTGCCAGGGTGTCAATTATAAAAGCGGCAATATTGATTTGGAGGAATAAGTTGTGGTACGTTTGAGCACAAATTGATTTATTTGCTTTATAGTCATATCGAATCTGTACGTGTTGTTAAGAATTATTTTGTTTGGGGAATTTTATTATATGCGCTTTTTTTAATCCTATTTGTTAATATTGGTAATGTTTGCGGATTCCCTTTTTGTACCCTTTGTGGATACCTTTTAGGTATATTTCGTTTTATTAATAGAGACGCTGAAGCAGATGATCTAACTGAACGTAACCTACGAATGCAAGATCATTACATCATGGCACTGAGTAATGAATACACTGGCGGAAATGTCCGTAGAAACATTTGCTTTTTTGTTTGAGTGAAAAAAAAAAAAGTAGAAGGGAAAGGTGAGAGAATTCTGAGAAATGATCTTGGAATCTTTGATACAGGCATAGGATCCTAATAGTTCTTGGGCGTCCTCAGATGCTCTTTGGTTCCTACTCGATACATGCCGGGGAAAGCTAGGAGATAAAGTAACTCAGATAGTGAAACAGGAAACGTACAATCATTGGGATGCTGGAATAAATGACGGGGTGCAAATGAGAACACATTTCTAGTTAACCGATTTTGTGAGCTGTCTGAAATGAAAGACATTTTATTGATGAAAAGAAACCAGACTTGGAAAGGAAAGCGTTACAGTTTTCTACTAGTTAATGTAGTCTGTATGTATATTCTTTCTATTCGGCAGTCAGAGATGTTCTAGGGCTATGAGTTATGTATGCATTTTTTGTACATAATATTCTTTACTTCTGAAACTGGCTAACATAGTTTATTTTAAAGTGTACGCTGCACAGGTGTGCGAGCGTTTGTAAATTGTTATTTTGCAATGAAATTACAGTACCACGATTATTCCGATTCTCCAGCCTATATTTTTATTCTTGTACATTTATATTTTTATCTTGCAGCTGACAAGCTATGTTTATCAGACATTATAACTTCATTATTGTTTTTAACCGTTGTTTTGATTTCATTTTAAGACTGACTAACTGCCCACAATCATCCAAACAGTGTAATCTACAGGGTTGTTTTTGGCATTTCATCCTGGATTCCTTTAATGTGAAATTAACTATCTATAACCATCGCAGATGCAAATTTTGTAATACTTTTTAGCACGTCTTTTGTAAAAAAAGATCGTGCTTCTGTTATCGGTTTGTCCGTCCGTCCGTCCGTCTGTACCCACGATATCTCAGCAACTATTAGTCCGATTTGAAAAATTCTTTTTGCATTGGGAAGCTTGAAGTATGCAAATGATGATCCTTTATTTCGTTTTTTTTTTACGATGTGCAATTTTTCCGGTAGAGGACGTAAATGCAGATGATGTCGAATTCAGAAATACGTTTTATTCCACATATTTGCTTCTAAACATCCGATCGAAAAAAAATGTATACCTTTCGATTCCATTTGGGTCGAAGAGTATTTTAGATGTAGTTACTTTTTCAAATTACGCATAGATTTTCCGCTAGGGGGCGTAAAAGTAAATTACATTTCCCCCGATAACTCTTCTTCTAAAACTCCGATTTGAAAGATTTTTTCTTCAGCGGATACATCTCCTGATGGAAAATCTTTTGCATATAATTTCAAATTTTTGGTAAAGAATACTTTGGCCACCAGGGGGCGTAAGTGTTAATTTTTGCTTCTGATGTATTTGCCATAAAATCGTAGCTTCTGAAATATCGATTAAAAATTCTTTCGTGGACTGATGCCACTTACATCATAAACCTTTTCGGAATATTTTCTTCTTAAAATATTCCACTGTTTCTCCGCCAGGGGGAGTAAATGTATATTTTATTTTTGTCAATATCTCTACTTTTAGGAGTCCGATTTGAAAAATTCCTACTTTGTTGGATAGTATTTTCAGTGTGACATGTTTTTCATATAATTTCAAAATTTTCAAGTAATTCATAGACTTTCCGCTAGGGAGCGTAGCGGTAAATTGCGTTTCCCCCTATATCTCTGTTTCTAAATCTCCGACTTGAAAAATTCTTTCTGCACCGGATACAGCTCCTGATGGAAAATCGTTTGCACATATTTTCTAATTTTTGTAAAAAAAATAGTTAGGCCACCAGGGGGCGTAAATTTTAATTTCTGCTTCTGTTGTATTTGCAGCAAAATATGAGCTTCTAAATTTTCGATTGAAAAAAACGTCGTTTGTTGACCGATACTACTCATGTCGACAAACCTTTTAGGAAAATTTTCTTCTTGAAAATGCATGGTTTCTACGCCAGGGGGCGTAGATTTATATCTTATTTTTGTCAATATCTCTACTTCTAAGAGTACGATTTGAAAAATTCCTTCTTTGTTGCATAGTGTTTCCGATACGAAATGTTTTTCCTATAAATTCAAAATTTTCAAGTAAATCATACACTTTCCGCTAGGGGGCACAAAGGTCAATTGCGTTTTCTGCGTTATTTCTGCTCCTGAAGCTCTCATTTGAAAAAATTCTTCCTGCATCGCATACAAGACCTGATGGAAAATATTTTTCACATAATTTCTAATGTTTGGTAAAGAATGGTTTAGCCACCAGGAGTCATATGTGTTAATTTCTGCTTCTGAAGTATTTGTTGCAACATCTGGGCTCCTGAAAACTCGACTAATTTTTTTCTTCGACCGATACCGCTTATATGTGTAAACCTTTTGAGAATACTTTCTTCCTAAAATAATGCATGGTTTTCCCACCAGGAGACGTAAAGTCACATCCTATTTTTGTCGATATCTCTGTTTCTAAGAGTTCGTAAGCTCACGATTCCGTTTACCGCAATATCTGAGGGATTAAAAACCCGATTGAAAATCTTTCTTTGGTCAGATCTATTGCTTTCCATACCGATTCCATTGACTTTGAATAGCTTTGATAAATTTAATTTACGTCAGAACGGATTCAAAAGACGTGCTTATTACACCCGAAAATTCGGTGTCAACTTTCTTGTTTTACTTATCCTTGTTCTGTGTGTTTGTACGGATGTATATTTTTGTCTACATAGGATATTCTTTTATCAAAAGTCTTCGAGCCCTTAAATTTCCGATTAGAATTACCTGAGCAAATGTTTTCAATTTTGCAAGTACATTCGTGCGTTTAAAACAGAGGTTTCCAGTATGTGGAACTGTAATACAAGCTCAATAGCACCGTATTAAAAATTACTATCATTTCCAAAAAATTGTTTCCCTTTAGGTGATACAAACCTATTCAGTAGCAAATGATTTTTAGGAAACCTTAAAAAAACCGATCATATATTGGCATCTTTTGAGCATACCGTGTTACTGTACTTGATACGCATAGTTCGCAACACTCGAACGTATTTTAAATTCTTTGTTCAGTACTAAAAAGGTTCAAGAGCGAACCTTTTTAGTTTCGCTGTTGAAAACGTTTAGCTGCGACCACCTAAGCATCTCCGAGGCACTTTCTCTTGCTATGTTCAAAATGTTAAGTCGAGAGCATCTTTTGTGCAGTCGTACGAGCTCCTTCCACAAGGCGAAGTGTTGAGTGCTGAATATATTTTGAGCACAGTTCTCTGAACGGTATGCAAAGTTTTTTGATCACTTTTTGGACATTTCTGCAGGGATCGCATTCCTCCTAAAATTCCTAAAATTCCTAATATTTTGTGACCCTCCTTAAATTCCTAAAATTAGACCTAAAAATTTGCTATTCATCCTAAAATTTTCGTAAGCTTATTTTTATTAAAAACACAACCGTTATTAACGCCAATAAATTTACCATTACGGTAAGGTAAAAAGACCTGTTATTGTAGAAACACAGCCTATATGCTGTGCTGCTGAAGGGAGGGAAAAATGACGCCATCGAGATGCACTTGCTTCGGGGCGTTCGTTCCATTTTTTTGCCTTCGAACAGTTTTCGAGAGTAACAAGAGATCTAAGGGAAAAGGGGGAGGGGTCATTTTCACCCCTGGTTTGCGCTTTGCAGACGAACTCCGTGGCACGCAGAAGATCGTACTTTATTTTTGTACATGCCTTGTGGAACCTCCTCTTTCTGCTGATGTTTTGTTATTGTAAACCGCAGGTGGGTGGAAGCAAAGAGGAAACATGTGGTCTCCTTCCGTAACCTCCGGTAATGACGATGGGATGGTAGCTGAGTATTATCTTGGCAGATAATTGACCTTCGATCATGCGTCGGCGACAGCGACCTTCGATGCGCAATATATCTCGGCTCCGACTCGCTTTGACTGAACTTGCGTGAGATGCGTATGATAGTTTCTGGTTTTACGTCTTTTATGGTGTTCTCTGTGCTGTGTGCAGGTTCAGTTCTCTAGTGGTGACCTGCTTTTTTTTTTTTTTTTTTTCATATCTTCTGACATCCTCGCAGCCAAATTTCGGGAAGTTGTCTGGTTTTGCAATATTGGAACGTGTTTTTGTACTTCCCTTTCATTTTCTGGTTAGTAATACAAGTGTTTAAGATGCCTAAATCCAAAACGAAGTTTCAAGATGCGTGGCTCGCCAAAGAATTGGACGGAGTGAAGTTGAAAGAATGGTGTTCTGCAACTGAAACAATATTTTCTGCTAAGTGTATATTGTGTTCAGAAATTTTCAACATTTCTAATAGTGGCTTTTCACAAGTAAAAGCGCATCATAAAGGAAAAACATTTGCAGAAATTTCAAAGTAAATTTCAAAATAAGTCCATCCTGAAAGCCTTTGGAGGACGGGATCTTCAGCCCAAAACAAATATTAGTGAAGTACTGAGTCATGATTTACAGTTGGCTAAAGCCGAAGCATTATGGGCCATGAAAGTTGCTAAGGACAATATGTCTTTTGTTTCATGCACTGAAACAGTTGAACTTTTCAAAGAAATGTTTCCTGATTCTGCTATTGCAGCCAAAATGCAACTTAAAGAAAAAAAGTTGCTTATGTGATATCACATGGATTGTCAAAATATTTTGAAGAGGATTTGAAAAAAGACATTGCATCTAGTAGCCCAGGAAAGGTTACTATAGCATTTGATGAAACTACAAATACACAAGTGAAACGGCAGTTGGATGTGTATCTCAGGTACTGGTCTTCAGAAATAAATTCAGTTTCTTGCCGATACCTAACAAGCGTTTTTCTGGGTCATGCAACAGCAGATATTTTGCTAAAAGAAATTCTTGATGTGTTATCATCCTTCAATATTTCGTTGAACAGAATTATTTGTGTATCCATGGACAGCCCAAATGTAAATAAGTGCTTTTTACGCAAATTCAATGAAGTTGTAAAACAAGAAACAGGCCAGAAATCTTTGGAACTAGGTTTTTGCAACCTGCATGTTGTTAGTAATGCATTTAAAATTTTTTTGACAAGCTTAAATATAGATTTTGACGAATTTGCTACTGATATGCATTACTTTTTAAAGAGTAGTGCTGCAAGACGAGAGGATTATAAATCTGTCGAGGATATAACATTGGTCACTGCCAAATTTCTTTTGCGTCATGTCAGCAACAGATGGTTAACCGTTGGTTCTGTAGCCCAGAGGCTCTTGGATCAATGGCTAAATATTACAGAATATTTTTTAAACTTCTTGCCATCTCAAAAAATATTTGAAAAACAACTGCGCAATTCGGCAAGGTATAAAAGAATTCACTGTTTCCTGAAAAATGAGCTTACTCCTTGCTATTTAGCATTAATTTCATTTTCACACCAAAATTTTGAAAAGTTTTCATTATGTTATCAGAGTGAAGAACCAAAAATACACCAGTTATATTCTGATTTAAATACTTTAATGAGGAATGTTATGGCTCAGTTTATCCAAGATGATGTTATAGCAGGGAAATTTGGAGAAAACCTAAAGAATGTAGATTTTGAAAACAAAAATTCATGGAAAAAACTAGGGGAGTTAGAAGTTGGTATGAAGACAAAAAATCTCCTCAGGAATGTTCAGGAGACCAGGCAGAAATTATTTCTCTTAGATGTAAGATCATCACTAATTGCAACCACAAAATATTTAAAGTCAAATTTGCCATTCTGCAATCAAAAGCTAAGAGACATAGAAGTTTTAGAGGTAAAAGAACCAAAGAAAGAGTCAACTCAACTTTCAGTCACTGAAGGACTTTCGGAAATAACCAGAATTTCAAGTGTTTTGCATCTTTCTGAGGAACAAATTGATAGAGTAAGAGAAGAGTGGAAACTTTTAAATTGCGATAAGCCAACTCTAGATGAACTAGTGAAATTTTCAGAGGAAGGGCATATTCCAGTGCGGATTGATCATTACTGGCGTAATATATTTAGTATTAAAGACTCTAGCGGAAAAGAAAAATACTCAAATCTTGCTAAACTCATCAAGTCAATTTTAGTTTTACCTCATGGTAATGCTGATGCAGAAAGGGGATTTTCGGTTAACACTGCTCTGTTAAGGAAGGACAAGGCTAACTTAAAAGACTCAACTATAACATCATTAAGAATAGTTAAAGGGGCCATTAAACACTATGGATGTGTAAGTAAAGTTCCCATAACAAGAAATTTGTTAAATAGTGTTTGTGATTCACATAAATTTTATAAAGAGTATGTTGATAAGCTGAAGGAAGAAGAATCAAAAAAGGTAAAAGAAAGGAAGCAGAAAGAGAGGGAAAATAAGGAAAAGCAGCTAGAGAAAAAAAGAAAAGCTGAGTTTGATGACAAAATAAAAGAAAATGATGCAGAAATAAATAGACTTAAAAACGATAAAGAATCCTCCCTAGCAATAATTCAAGAGGGAACAGAAAGAATGAGAAAAGCTGTAGGAAAACAAAATACTGTTGAAATAGCAGTTGCCTCTAACTTGATCATACAAGGTTCAGCTGAAATAAAGAAAACTGAAAGTAAATTAGTTGTGGTAGAAGCAGAAAAAGATAGGCTAATCAGGAAAAGGTTAAAACAATAATATGAAAAAAGTAATTCAGTGAACAATTGTACATAGTTCTTGGTTTTCAATTACCTTTTTAGGATATTATAATTTAATGTAAAACCTGAAAACTTTACTGTGAAAATCGTGAATTGCTTCTGGTTCAACAGCATATTAATGTTCAAAGTGAAACTTGAATGTGGTAAATATACTTGAATATGATAATAACACATGAAAAGATAAGAACTGAACATTAGAAGTAAATCATACTTAAACTTTAGACATTAGACGTTATGCAAAAAATTTGGGTGTTAACTTCGACCATATATACTAATGAACTGCACATTGGCAATAGCTGCATCAAAGCCGCCATGGCTCAAACATTGGGCACGTCATCATCAGACTCCAAATTTCGTGTAAAAATGCTGTTATGATTACTAATTTACGCTGCAGAACTTCAGTGTTTTCGGTGTATTATGTGAATGCGCCTCATATATAATGAAAACTCTTCAGGTAAGTTTACTTATGAGCTATATACATGCATGATCGGGTTGTTTACATTTTGTGATTTATAATGTGATGAACATTTGCGAAGAATTTGGAACATGCATTCCATTTTTTTTCTTAAGTTACTATATTTTTATATCAATAGCTGCAAGTTTCTGGTTAAGTAATTGAACTTTATTGACTTAGGTATTTAATTCGTTTCTTACCCATGAAAAATCATCGAACTTTCTTTACTATATCGCTCAGAGCAACCATAAGCACAGCAGGTGTAACCCATCTTTTTGACTGTTGTCATGTGATTTTATGTTGGAGCCAGAAATTTTGATGTCATGCGCAGTCTATCAGTATATATGGTTGAAGGGTGTGAAGCAAACTCTTTACAATGTATACAAAGTTGTTTTACTAGATGTATACAAATATACATCTAGTTTTTATTGAAATACACTCCTAAAATTTTCCTAAAATTTTTCTAAAAATTCCTAAAAAATTCCTACCTAAAATTTTCCAGAAGTATGCTATGATCCCTGTTTCTGCCTTTTGTGTCTTTCTCAGCTAGTAGCTTTAAACCCCTCTGTGCCGCCCCGGTGGCGCAGATGTCTAAGCGATGGCTTATGACCATTCGTCCAAAATGAGTCCAGGTTTGAATCCCAGTGAGGCACTGACGTTGTGTTTGTCTTACAGCACTGGCTGTCTCTCTTCCCTGGAGTCAGTGGCCCTAAATTAGACACGGGTGACTGCTTATAGCTCATTGAGTTGCTCATTGTGGTCATTTAGCCTCCAATTAAAAAAAACAACAACAACAAAAAAACCGTCTTTCTGACTGTAAAAAAATAATATTTACACACCTTTTGAACATTCCTTCCTTCTTCGTGTAAAATTCATATTGCGCAGTTTACTAATGGAAAACTACTATTTAGCTATACAATATTTGCGAGCGTGTTGTGCCGTGAGTCATGATTAACTGATTTTGATTAAAAACCTGAGCATCTTCCAAGCACTCTCTCCAGCCGTGTGGGAAAATGTTCAACTGTGCGCATAGCACACAGTCGCACGAGCTCGTTCAGTTCTGGACATGTTTTCCTCTGGATTTGCAGTGTTTTATGACCTCCTTTTGAACTTTCTTGCTTGCTGTGCCTTGTTCGGTTTTCAGTAACTTTTAAATACCTCTTTCTTTCTCGTTGAAAAATACTCAGTGGTGTAGTGGGGCCTGAACGCCTAGGAACGGCGTTCCGGTACGTTTTTCTAGCCAGCACGCGTTCCGGTACGTTTTTTTCTAGCCAGCACGCGTTCCGGTACGTTTTTTTTTCTAGCCAGCACGCGTTCCGGTAAACCCTCTACTGCATAATTTTTTTTTAATGCCAATGTCCTATAATTATTTTTGAATAAAATAAAGTGCAACAGAAAAAATGCACAGTTAGTATCATTAACGTCCCATATTTATTTGAAGCTAGAGTCAGTCTGCAAACCCATTCCCACTTGGTAGTCTCTTGAAACGCCTTTTTCTATTGTTATTAAGAACGTTGAGGTGGCGATATTGCAGTGGGGAAGTTATTATAATAGGGAATTTATTTAATCTAGTCATTATTAAGGACTGCAGTTGTGAGACTCGGTGAATTTAGTCCTTTTACGAGTGACAATTAATTACGCTGGAAGTAGAGTAGTTTAGTTTTTTCCCTGGACCTTTAGGCCTGTTTCACACAGGCGGAAAAAACCGTTGCTGTCCCGTAAAATGTTGCTTAAAACGACATCTTAATTGATCATTTTTACTTAAATTTGTTTTGTGCAGTACCCAAATTGTCCGTACACCAAATTGTTCGTGCAGTACCAAAATTGTCCGTGCAGTATCTAAACTAGGATTCTCAGTAACAAATAGCTTCCACTATTGCACTCTAAAATAGTTTCAGCTTCCAACGACATCTTACTCGATACATGGGACTGATTTTAGTTAGTTTTTGAACCCCAAAACGGCCCCAACATTTCAGAGTTTTCTTACTGAAATGGTGAAATTTTGTTCTTTGAATGCCAAAACGTGTAAATCCGGAAGTTTGATTTCGACGGATCACTATACTTTTTTATACTATAAACATAAGAAAGGGAAGAGGGGGAATGAGGGGGGGAGAAGGAAAGGGTATTGAAGACGTAAAGGCACAGGGCGTACCTGTACTTTTCCAATCGACACTACACCACTGAAAATATTCAGTCGTGAGCACCTCCTAAACAGACCTGTGATGTAATTCCTTCTCCTTTGCTTCAAAAACTGCATGATGCTTCTTCCACACGTCGTTAGGAACTAGTCAGAGTTCCTTCAATCAAGGTAAGTCGGTGGACCCGAAAAATCCTGCGATTTCGTGCATTCGCTTTTCTTGAGTGGGTGGGGGGATATGTGTGACGCGCCTACCTCAGAGCCAAACGCCAAGTTGCGACGATAAGCCTTCGTCGGTGTAGCTCAAGCGGTAGAATATCCGACTCCGGAGAAGGGAAATGTGGGTTCGAATCCAATACTGTAAGAAATCGGCTCGTTATACCTTTCTTTTCCGTATGAAACTAGTATTGCTCAGTTTACCAATGAAATCTGTGAAAACGCAAGTTCGTCCGTGTCGAGGATCGAATCCGCGACCCCTCACTCCAGAGTAAGTTGCTCTCCCAACTAAGCTACACGGACAGAATATATCGCTGTAGATTCGTCGTCTTGACACGTGTTTTACCTCTGTAGTACGTCACAAATCTAATATTTAGTAAACAGCAGCAAAACATTTGCGAGTGTGTTGTTTTTCGTGTAATGATTGTTTTGATGTCATTTGTTCAACTTTAAAAGCGTAGAATTTGGTCTTATTTACATTAATATTTTCCCTCTCTCGATGTTTTTACAAAGTGAGTTGTTTTGAAGGTGCCTCTCATTTTGTTAAATAATTATGTCTTGGTATGCTCTTCTTGCTCTCCTGTAATTAGTCATGCGTTCGAACCGTAAACTAATATTTGCATTGTAATGTATGCGTATGCGTGTGGATTGCGACAGTTATAATTTTGGAACAGTTCTCCACCACTAGACACGGTTCGCCTGTTTTTCCTTTAAGGCTTTGTTTCGAAACCAACAGGAAATGAAACACAGAGGAGCGAGCGGGTGGTGGGGCACATCTGGGGTGAAACCCAACGTGTGTTTGAAGAATTTGATCAACCATCAGACTCTTCTTCACGACAGGAACAGGTTTCACGGCCTGAACATTACACAACCTGAATTCTGGGTGGAGGATGATAAAAGGGCTAACAAAGCCAAGGGACGAGTGGACATGGTGATCTGACAAGGAAACTCTAGAGACCAACAATTAAGAGGATGTTAGCGCTTTGAATGACAGTTGCTTGCCAGAACAAGATGGCTCGCTCAGGCATTACTACCTTAGTCGCGTCTAATAGCGGATAATCGCAGCTTATTATCATAAATATTAATGAATTCGAGGAACGCTGGACAGGTAAGGTCGCCGCTGACTTATGCGAAACAAAGTAAACTTACTTAGGCTGTTGAAAGATGTGCGACTAAAGGATTGTATCAGTACAAGAAGAGATACTGCTTCCCTTAAAGAAAACCTATCCGACGTCTGATACTAAGTAACGCTGATGAAAATAAAGGTACGCTTAAGTGATTAATCCCGATATAAATATTTCTTATTAACAAACGCACCGTTTAATTCGCTGTGCAGAAAATATACCTAATGATAATTCATTATAAAATAATAGCTGTTTTTCTTGCATATAGTTGATCGATGTGATACTGTAATCCAGATCCGTAGCGTCATGTATACAGATCTGTAGCCAGACAAGCAAGTTGGGAGGGACGGCCGATGATTGAGATCGGGCGAAGGATATAAAGTGGTCGGGGAAAAAATGTAAGAAAGGGGGCCGCGGGTGGCCTAGGGGTCAACGTTCATGACTGACACGGATAATACCTCGGATTCGATCTCAGGCAGGTACGGACGCTCAAACCACTTAATATCCGCCGTGCGTCGGATGGGCAGGTTAACCCGTCGGGCCCCGGGTACTGCCCCCCTTCCCCCCGGTAATAAATAAGGGCGTCTTTTCCCCCCTTTCTACCTCGCTTCCCTGTCACTTTCCTATCGGGCACTCTAGCCCAAATCACCTAGCTTCCTAAATCTAAGGGTTGTTTAAGACCTGGGGTCCGACATTCCCTTCCTAAAATCCTCTACATATGATCTGATCTGTAAAAAAGGTTGAACACTATACTGTTGTGCGAGTCGCTGGGACGGGCAAGAGGAAACCCAGGTCTGGCTCAGCCCAGCCTGGTCCTCCCCTAGCTACGGCCCTGCATGTATAGCATTTAATTTTGCGATAAGTGAACCATAAAGTACGTTCGTAATTTTTTACTATTTTTTATACTCCCCCTCTCCCCATGTCACATTTTGTCCGATTGTTGCCACCCTCCCCTTAAAAAGTACGTCCTAATTCCCGCAACCCCCTTTATTTTTGACGACTGCTTTTGGAAGTCCGTTGAGAAACAGAAAGAAAACATGTAATTATTTAAAGAAATCTTCCATACATTTACACGTTTGCTTCAGAAAATATATACTGTATTATTCGGGCATTAGTTTATTCTCGAATGCTACCCGAACTTTATCATTCTGAAATAAAGATCTACAAATGAATGCCCGCGTTCAAAGTCGCGACACTCCTGATTATACCATTTACAAAACACGATAGATTTGGTAGTACAAATACGAGAAATTAATATTAATATTCTGATTTAGCTAAATATCATCAGAAATCAGAAGTATTTCCTACCTTTTTTTAAATATTAAAAAAAGAAAAAAAGAGAAAACAAAAAAGAAATACCATCCACTATATTTTTGCCACTGGAAGTCCGAATTACTAAATCTCCCTCCCCCATGTCACATTTGGTCTGGTTGTCAGGACCCCCCCCCTACCCTGTAATTTCGGACGTACTTTATGAACGGCCCCTTATCTATTACCTACGATGAGTACATTTCCCTACGGTCTACCAAAGTATCAAAGACCCATTGAAAAGGCTCTCCCCGAAAATATCAGATGAATTGAAAAAATGGATATAAAACTTAAATAACTTTCTCAAATTAATTTTTATTTTTTTTATAGTAATAGAATTGTAAACTTTGAAACTCATCTGTAGTTACATAGTATCTGGCTAAATTCTAAATCAGTTACAAAAAATATTATCTGATATATTTTAAATCAGATAAAACTTTTTTATTTAAGTCTTTATTTGTCCACAGTTTTGCTGGGATGCCAGACCCATTTTATATGAAACTAACTTAGCCCGTTAAGCACTGATTATTATTCTTGCAAAAGTAAAATCGGCCTTGATAGGTGTTATTACACGTAAAATGAAATATTAATAGTATATTGAGCAACCAACGCTCAAAAAATGTGCAAGATATTACAGGAAACTGTGTAAAAAAAAAATTCGTTGTTACCAAAACAGCATAGCGTAAACCGTAAGCTCGAACACAAAGTACCATATTCACAGCGTCATAGTCAAGAAATGTAGACTCTACAAACGCGTTCGTGTATAAGACACCAAGTTTGTCTTGAATAAGTAATATAGAATCAGCATATTGCAATAAAGGAAAGCATCCATCTGTAGCTTTATCTTGGAAGTGATATAAGTGCGAGTGTATTTAGCAGAGGTGTACAAAATATTGCGATATCTGTCTATTATGCACGGTCGAGTCAGATTATTGTGACCACCAGCTAATATCCAGAGTAACCGCCGTGTGCAGCGCGGACAGCCACTAGAAGAGCTAGGAGTGACTCAATAAGGTGCTGGAAGGTGTTCACAAGTATGTGTAGCCATGCTGACTGCAGTGTATCTCACAGCTGCTGGAGGATGCGTGGTGGAGGATCGATCCATAGAGAGAACAACACGATCGAGGTGGTCCCACAGATGCTCAGTTGGGTCTAAGTCTGGGCAATTAGGGGCCAGGGAAGTACTTTGAGGTCTTGATCGTGCTTTTCCAACCACTATCGGACATTTCTAGCTGTGTGACACGTCGCATTGTCGTGCTGGAAATGTGCTCATCGTAGGTGATAGATAAGGGCCGTTCATAAAGTAAATCCGCTCCAGGGAAGACAATCATCATTTATGGGTGTACCTGGTCTGCAAGCATGGATTCATAACGAATTTGGTCCAGAGTGCCTTCCACAGGTATGAGTGGACCCAGGGAACGCCACGAAAACATTCCCCAGACCATAACGCTGCCCCCTCCAGCTTTTATTCTTCCAGCAAGGGTTGAAGACTGTTTGTTCTCCGATGGTTCTCGCCTTATACGACAAACTCCATCCGTTCGATGAAGCAGAAGACGTGACTCATCGGAGAAGGCAATTCTTTGCCAATCAGCGGAGATCCATTTCCGATACTGCCTTCTCTGCCGATGCACCTTCGTTAGCATAGGTGCAGTGACCATCCGTCTGCATCGGAGCCCTATACGCAGCAAGGTTTGACGAACTGTCGTTTTAGACACATTTTCGGTAGCCCCCTGGTTCATTCGGCCAATGAGTTGATCCACTGTAGCGTTGTCGATCGGCCCTCACGCACCTTCGCAGCTGACGTTCACCTCTCACATTAATGGCACGTGTTGCTCCGGAGTTTCCACATCGCTTATTCGCAATAGTGCCATTTCTCCAATCGCGATACACTTTAACCAAAGCAGCACGCGAACAGTTCACAAACTGTGCTGTTGCAGAAATAATGCTACCCGAAAGCCGATAATCGTCCCTATTTGCTAATCTGATAAAACGCACTTTTAATCCATGACAGCAACGAGTGATATGTTTTCAGAATGCCTACAGCACCCTTTATATACTTCCAAGCCAGCTGACGACACGTGCCTTCTTTCATTGGCTACGCGCTGTTGACGTCAAAAGTAGGAGGTGGTCACAGTAATGTGATTAGACTGTGTATATAGTGGAACATAAATAAATATTTTATTAAATTAGTGATATCTATATATAACGGTTGAATTAGTAGTAATGTTGGGCAGTGTATATATAAATAAATGAATGTGACTAACTAATATATATATATATCTTCAACGCCGTGTACGACATTATTATTATTTTATCCATCCAATTAAAGAAAAATCGCGGTTCTCATTGCTATAGATAGGCCTCGGTTCTTCTTTTGTTGAGCGGACTGTAGAACCCCTCCTTCGTTTCTGAATGTGAGTAACTAGCATCTCCTAAATATTTTGAGAAAGAAATTCGAATTTTCAGTGTACCAGAAACTGGTGAAAAAGTTTCAATTCCAATTTTAATCAGATTACTGGCAGTGGTTTTTGCGTCCTCTTTTGAGCTGGCTGCCCGTCTGCTCCTCCGTAGTTACGCCTCTGGTATGTAGGGTTCATAAAGATTTGATTCAGGCCCATAGTGAACAAACGAAAACAAAGTACTGAATACATACAGTTTATGGTCAGAAAAATTGTTTGATTTTATCAGTCTTTATCACTGTCATTTTCAAGATCGGTGGACACGCATTAAATCTGCTGATTGGGTAACAGCGCCAATATTCAGGCATTTTTCGTGGTACCATTTCAGAACTAGAACCAGCAATTGTCCTCATCGAATGACACGTCAGTAAATTTATTAGCAGAGTTCTGTCTCACCGCGTCCGTTGTGAAGTAGAATCCGATTTCTTGTTCGGGATGCAGATTGGTGTTTCTTCCATATATTTCTCATGTGCTTAGATTCTTTGTAATCGTTCCGTTGGTGAGTATTAAAGGCTTTCAGGTGCTTCCTTTTTGAAAAACTTTTAGGACTAGTAGATCGGTGTAGTTAACTCTCCAGGTGGCAAGCACGCATATATACGTTCGAAGGTTTGTGTGCAAAAAGCGGCGACGACGCAATAGTACGTTCATCGAAAACCTGTTCAAAAGCCGCGAGAACGCAATATTACGTCGAAAGAATTTTCAGATCACAGCGGCAAGAACGCATATATGCTCATTTTAACTTCTACGAGTACTACAAAATGACAAGACGCTTTTTGGGGAGTCTACTATTATACAGTACATGTGACGAAATTTCGCATTCCCTCTTCCAAAGCTCCTGTTACCTGAAGGTTTAATACTGCCTAAACCAAAATCACGAATAAAATATTAAACATTGGCCTTTATATAAAAACGCAAAATTTTTTTCTCCGGCTAACACATGTGGCCAAACCCTTATGACTTACTACGGCATTTAGCTGACACCAAGTTTGTTTGTTGTAGTTTAGAGCCCTGAATTTTCAGCTGAAGTGCGTTATAACCTGCCAATGCTGAGTTATTCTGATTATATAGAATAAAAATGTTATTTGCAAGTGAATACAGCAAGTATGTTTAAAATGTATGATGTCATTCAAACATGGAAGACAGAAAACATTGCGTGTAATTAAACAATTTATTTAGCGAGAAGTAATATTTATACAATTTTAAAAACTGGCACACAAAAGAAATCTGGTAGCTAAACATCGTGAGATCTATTATACAGTATGTTACATATTTAAAACAGTTTGTATCCAACTCACTTGTGGTACCCACACAAAAATATTATAATGCCGAGAAAGTATGAGCTAAAATAAAAATAAAAGAACTAAAAGGAAACTCTGTGTCAACGTGGCACGAATTCCGTTGCTCTTTTTACTAATTTGTAACTGATAGGGGAAATGTTACATAAAAGCAGTAACTTATTTGGATCGAAATAAAAGATTAACTAAATGTGTGAAAACGCGCTATTGATTGGTGACTTCATATTTTATGCCACATTTGCAGCAATTATGCTCTCCCCCTCTCCCTAAGAATAGAGAAAGAACTGTATAGTGAAAATTCAATAGTCTCGAATTTCATACTCACTATTAAAAGTGAAGTAACTATACGTGTATTGTGAAAAGTCATGAGACTCGAGTTCCATCCACCCTGAGAAAAGAGGAGTAACTGCACTGAAGAGCAATTGAATTAGAGATACCTGTCTAGTAACGTGTAGCACCACCTTTCGCCCTGATGACGGCGACGATTCGTCTCTGTATGGATTCGACAAGACACCGGAAGCGTTGGGAAGCCATACGGATCCACGACCCCTGAACAAGCTCCCACAGTTCACGAAGATTTGATGGATGGGAGTCAGAGCCTTGAACATCTCTCTCGATGGTATCCCAGATGTGCTCGATGGGATTGAGGTCAGGTGACCTAGCTGGCCAAGGAAGCGAGGTCACGTCGGTGGAGTGTTCATCCAACCATTCGGATACAGTCCCCAGACGAGAATGCCACCCCCACCAGCTTGAAGAGTACCCTGCTGGCAAGAAGGATCCATTGCTTCATGTGGGGTGCGCCGTACTCGTATCCTGCCATCCGCATGTACCAACGTGAATCTCGACTCATCAGTCCAGGCAACATTTTTTCACATGTCTAGGGGGCAGTGGCGATGTTCCCGCGCCCATGCTAATCTTTGCACCCTGTGATGTGCGGTCAGCAGCGGTATGCACGTGGGACGATGGCCTCTGTACCCCATAGCGAGGAGATGGTTCTGGATGGTGTGGCTGCTTACACGTTTTTGTGCACCAGCGTTAAATTGCCGAGTGATTTCTTGCACTGTGGCCCGTCTATCCGCTGTTACAATGCGAGCTAGCTGACGATAACCCCGCTCATCCACACGCTGTTGTCCACTGCACTTGGCCCTTGCAGGGATGGTTTTACCGGATTCGATGTCTCACGGTTCACCCGTGACACAGTGGCTCGTGAAAATCCCGGTGCCTGCACGACTTCCGAGCTGGAGTGACCCATTTGTCGGGCCCCGACAATTTGCCCACGCTCAAATGCGCTTAGATCCTTCATCTTACCCATACTGCGTCCGACTCTTAGTGATTCCCGTCGCATCACTCCTTATATTGCCGGATTGCAGCATACGTCATGTCGTTTCCGTTTGCAGGGCCGCCCACAGCGCCACATTTGCATAACTCCAGCTGTCTCTAATTCAATTGCTCTTCAATGTATATCGTAAACCGCCACCTGTTTCGAGTTACATCCCCCCATGTGTAGCGCCTAAATGAACAAGAATATTAACAACCATAAGTTCTGTACTTACATGTACGATCGCTGTTCAGAAAAAACTGATCGAATTTTTTTGCCAGCAAACTTTGTACGTTATATGCGTACTTTGGGAGCTGAAAGTAAGATCCAACCAAGATGTGTGACGTGGCAGATGTGCAGTATAGTTGTGCGCATCCTGTGATATTTTCTGGCATTCAAGTGGTAATCAGTTTAAATTCGCCCACGTTACGATGGTGACGGGCAGTTTGAAATTCTGCTTCTGTCTTTAGAAACGACAGCTTAGGCTTATGAAATGCTTATGCGTTCCTCATCAGCCAAACTATGCGTTCCTCAGTTTAGCCAAACTAGATGCGTTCCTCATCCATGCCTACAGCCCTGAACTAGTCCCTTGTAATTTCTGTTTTTTCTAGTTGTTTCCCAAACGGGCTGACCAGTCAAACGTTTTATTTGTGAAATGAAATTGTTAAGACATGGGAGGCGGTTCCCAAACGTATGTCAAAAGACCGTCTTCAAATTGGTTTTTGAAGAGTGGCAGAAGCGTTGGAATAAGTGCTTTGTATTAGGGAAAGAATGTTATGAAAATAGGCACGAAAATCTAGATGATTACTAAATGTTCGTTTTCTTGTTTTAATTACGATCATTCTTTATTGAAAATCCGACACTGTGGAAAATAAGTGGCGTGAATTCACGGAATATTCCTGAAAATAACATGCAGCAAAGTTATCGGTAGGTTTCCCAGTGTTAACGAAATTTTGGTTCTGAAAAGTTTCCTAATTTTCTAATTATGGAAACGTCAGTATTTTTGGTAGATTTTTCCACTGTCACTAATTCCGTTTTTCTTTCAGGAAAGCCAAATTCTGTTTTTTTCCGTTTTATACAGAAATTTTCTGATCTTCCAAAACCTTCGATTTCGACTTTTTAGCAAGATTTGTTTCCTGACTTGCTATGTGAAAGAAGCCTTCCATACTATGCCCCCCCCCCCCCGGTGGTGAGTATCGAGCCTGATATGGCTTCGGCACCAACAAAGAGCGCTACCGACTGACCTAGTCTAATCCAGAGTTGGAAACGGGTCAAACATTTTGGACCTGGACCCGACCCGGCCCCGTAACTGACCCGGACAAATCTGCTTTGAACTATAAATTTGAAACTCAATTTATATATATAAAGTTGCATAAGAGGTAAGCTCTCTTCATTGTTTTTGGGTTTTAGGTTTTCCAGGTTCAATATTTGAACTTCTTGTACATTTTTTCTTTTTTTTGCTTTAAGCATTTAGGCACTAGCAAGTCTATTAACTTTTTTGCGGATTTTAACTCTTTCTTTTCTTGGTATCTTTGCGCGTTTTTTAGGGAACTAAGGCCAAGCAGGCCGTTTCATTGTTCTTGTAGTCTGCGCTGTGTTTTTAATGTAGTTAAGGTCTTAATAACTACTTGATTATGCACTTAAAGCACTTCTGAAATACTTTGTACATATTGCAACTAATTGTTTATGTCACATAACCTTCACAAAGCATTTCTTTAGTTTATTATTGTCTTTATTTTATTCTCGTTTTTGTGTTGTCAGAAGTTGTGGAGTAGGGGGTCGTTATAATCCAGTTTTCTTTCAAGAATCTGTGCTTTAGAAAAAAATTAATATTTCCTTTTTTATTGCAATGTTAAGAATTTGTAATACTTTTGTATTGCTATTCAGCTTTAAATTCTTTCTCAGGCGAACTTGGCAATTTGTTATTGCTGAACATTATTTCTGATTCATTATGTCACTCTTACAACTTGAGTTTTCTATAATCATCTTCTTTCTCTTTAATAGTAACAGATGAAGAGCATGTGTCGGGCCAGGAAAGTTATGGATGCAAGCTAAATTGTTAACTAAAGCTTGGTCATACAACTCTGCGGAGGTCATGGCATATATATATATATTTTTTAAAAATTTTTTGGTGGGCTTATTACTTGCATCTATGACTTTGCAGGAACCCATTTCCAAATAGGTCTTTGTGGAAGTGAGAAAATGCAGAGTTTTTGCTGGTCCTTGATAAAGCCAAGGCTCAGTATTCTCGACACTTTCTACATTCAGTTGTTCTTTTTCACTTTTTACTCACACCGGTCAGTACATAACCTTTTCTATGTTGTACTCGGTATGAGTCAAAAAATTTTTTTTGCTTCAGTCTCTTCTTAATAGAATGTGAATTCTGAATTTTCATAACTGCTGCGTTGCGCGTTTTGATCTTCAGGTTTTTTTGCAACTTTCGTTTTAAATTCTAAAGTTTTTCTTATGTTTTCGGCTTTGCTCTTTAGTATATATATATATATATATATATGTATATTCATGCCAGGGATGTAAGGTCAGGTGATGCGTAACATCACAGCCTCCCCTTGACAAATGTCAACCCCGCCTTCTCGTGGTGCATCCTGTTCCCACTAAAGGGGCTCTGACGACCGCCAATAGCGGTATAACTATACCATCGGGATTAGAGGAAATTCTATCCCACACTCACCAACCCGCTTGGCCAGCGTGGTGAGTTATGGCCAAACCCCTCCAAAATTATTCCACAACTTAAATCTTGGCCCTCAGTCTCCGGCAGCTGGAATGTACCTGGCCAAGGCAGCGGCCAGTGCGACATGAAGGCAGAGGGTGCTAAGAATCCCCGGAGGACCGGACTAGGCTGCCATCTGATGCTGACCTTGGCTACTTACAATGGACGCTCCCTATCTTCTGATTCAAGGCTTCTTGAATTGGAAGAGGAACTACAAAGGATCAAGTGGGACATCGTGGGGCTAAGTGAGGTAAGGAGAAAAGGAGAAGATCTCATTGAACTGAAAAGTGGACATCTCTTCTACTATCGTGGGTCAGATACTGGCAGAACTAGTGGTGTTGGATTTATAATAAACAAGAAACTGAAGGATAAAGTTGTAGAAGTTGAAAGTTCCTCTGACAGAGCTGCACGACTTGTTATCCAACTCTCGAAAAGATACCAGGCTCAGATTATTCAAACTTATGCACCCACCACAAGTCATCCTGAAGAAGAAATTGAAGAATTTTATGAGGAAATTTGTCATCTAAATAATAAAGGTAAGCAGCACTTGAAAATAATTATGGGAGATTTCAATGCAAAAATAGGGCAACAGCAACAGAATGAAACTTCAGTAGGTAAATTCGGTCACGGCAACAGAAACCAGCGTGGAAATACTCTCGTTGAGTTTGCAGAGGCAGAAGGGTTTTTCATCTTGAACTCCTTCTTCAAGAAAAAGCCACACAGGAAATGCACATGGAGACATCCAAATGGAACGACAAGTGAAATTGATTTTATTATGTGTAACAAAAAATTCGTCATAGAAGACTGCAGTGTGCTAAACAAGTTCAACACAGGTAGTGACCATAGATTGGTGAGATGTAAGATGCACCTCAACACTAAACTTGAACGTGGCAAGCTCATAAGACAAACAAAATCTATTGACATAACCAACCTTAAAAAACACCATAATACCTTCAAGTTATAACTGAAGAACAGGTTCTCTGCTTTAGAAGGCCTAACATCGGAAGAAGTGGACATCTCTGAAGTTAACAGAAAAGTAACCAAAGCTCTTATGGAAACAGCAAGAAAATTAGCTGGGTCTAAGAACAAGTTGCATGTGAACAAATTATCAGGAAAAACCAAAATGTTGATGCAAAAAGAAGAGAGATGAGGACAACTAAAGAAGATGTGACTTCCAAAGTGGAATATATAGAGCTATGCAAGACAGTAAGAAAAAGTATCACTGAAGACGTAAGAAAATTCAACTGTGAACTAGTGAGGAAAGCAATTGATAACAACCAAAGCCTAAAGATAGCAAAGGGACATCTCAGTAAGGGAAGAAAACAGATTATGGCACTGAGAAAAGAAGATGGTTCTGTAACAAGAAATAGAGGGGAAATTTTGACAAGAGTGAAAGATTTCTACTCCAAATTATATGAAAGGGATGATACATGCACTCCAGACATCATGAAAGATACCAGTACCAGAGTTCCTCCAGTCCTTCCAGCAGAAGTTGCACATGCAATCAAGAACATGAAGCGAGGAAAAGCTCCAGGAGAAGATGGGATTACTGTAGACATCATACAAGAAGCAAGTGGAGAAATCGAAACAGTACTCGCCCAAATTTTCACTCAATGCCTTAATGAAGGAAAGATTCCTGAGGATTGGAACACCGCTACAATGATCCTGCTACATAAGAAAGGTGACATTGAGGATCTCGAAAACTACAGACCTATCAGCCTCCTATCAGTAGTTTATAAAATCTTCACTAAAGTTCTTTCACACCGCTTGAAGGTAACACTGGACATGGCTCAACCGAGAGAACAAGCTGGATTCAGGAGTGGCTGCAGCACAATAGATCATATCCACGTGCTGAGAGAACTAATTGAAAGAGCGAGGGAATATGAACTTCCATTGTGCATGGCTTTTATCGATTACGAAAAAGCCTTTGATTCGGTGAAACCATCAGCAGTTACAATGGCTCTGAAAACCTGCGGTATTGAAGATGCATACATTAATATTATTAATAACATCTATGAAAATGCAAGTGCAAAGATTAGGCTGTTTGAAAATACAACACATGTAAAAATTGGAAAGGGAGTGAGACAAGGTGACACCATATCTCCGAAGCTCTTTAATGCCACATTGGAGGGTGTTTTTCAGTCGCTGAGCTGGGAAAACAAGGGGATAAAGATTAATGGAGATTATCTAACCCACCTTCGTTTTGCTGATGACGTAGTCATTTTTGCAACTACCCCATCAGAGCTGCAGAGTATGATCCAGGAACTTGCTGACAAGAGTAAAGAAGTGGGATTAAAAATGAACTTTCAGAAGACAAAAGTGATGTTCAATGCTTTTACAAGAAATGAAGATTTATCGATTGATGGAGAAAAGCTGGAGATAACAGACACGTACGTTTATCTTGGACAGCAGATATCAAGTGAGGGTCACATTGATGAAGAAATTAATCGGCGTACAAAACTTGCCTGGAGAGCTTTTGGAAGAAACAGCATAATTTTCAAGAGCAATATGCCATTATGTCTTAAAAGAAAAGTGTTTGATCAATGCATCCTTCCAGTGCTTACGTATGGTGCAGAGACGTGGACCTTAACTAAAAGAGACATACAAAGGCTGCAGACAACTCAAAGAAGCATGGAGAGGTGCATACTTGGTGTAACCAGGAGAGATAAGAAGAGGAACTCGTGGATCCGAAAAATGACAAGAGTGGAAGACATCATGATCAGAGTTAAATCCCTGAAATGGCAATGGGCTGGACATACTGCCAGAAGGACAGATCATCGATGGACAGCCGAAATTTTAGATTGGATTCCAAGGGACAGGAAAAGACCCAGAAGAAGACCACATGGGAGACGGGTGGATGAAATTCGAAAGTATGCAGGGGTGACATGGAGGAGACTGGCACAAGACAGACCGTTGTGGAGGAAACTTGGGGAGACCTTCGTCCAGCAGTGGATTGATAATGGTTGACAATGATGATGATGATGATGATATTCATGCCAATAACTGTTTGATATTTAATAACTGAAATACTTTTATAATAATAAAATTTGATTACTTGCTAAGTTTTAGTGCCATTTTTAGTGCCACTAGTTTGCGTAAACCAGAAGTAATGGCTGACTATGACCGTGACCATGAAGCATATAACAAATGGGAATCATTGTTTACGATTACACAAATGTATGTTTTTAAATGTGTTTAGATTGTTCACTCTTTCCACGCTTTGTGGAGTTGCGCATACTTTCATATGGTCCGTTGGATTTTTGGTTCCATAATCTTTTATTACACCGTCGACATCTTCTTTTGTAATTATACACTTTCCACATTTTTAACAACAAGCAAAATGAAACAACACAGGATTATTTACCGTTTCCTTAATGAAACGAAACAATTTTTAGCATTCACTCTTCCCCTTGTGGTTTTCAACAAGCACGTATTTGTTGGCCTCGACGCCTTTCTCAACCTCCTTAATATTAAATCCATCCATATTAACAAATAAGGAGTTAATTTCGACATGAGATGTCATGGGAACGAGATGTTAGCACATCAATCGAAAACCTCTGAATGCTCAATATAAAAGATGCGATGTGAAAAGTAACCCTTAGTCATACAGTGAACTTCGCACGGAGAGAGTGAATCAGCTGAGAAGCAGACGTATGGCGTTTGCCTGTACCTTGCCCTAGACAATCGCACCGTAAAAGAACGCAAAGGAAGTATCTTTTTCAGATATGGTGTCGGTGTGATTGACGTCGGTCGGTGGAAATATTCGTTGTTTTAAGAAAGAGACGACAATATTTTTGCATCGCAAATCATTATTCATTCCGTGGACAGCAGTATCGATTACATAATTCCACAACGCGCATTTTCCTTTGGAATATATTTTTCTCTTTTCAGAAATAAAACGGAAATAAAACAGGGTCAAAATCGGGGTCAGGAACACCTTGACCCGACCCGTTGGACCTGCAAGAAATTGTCTACCCGTGATCCGTTTCCATCTCTAGTCTAATCACGTTTGAGGTAAGAATGAAGACGATTTGATTCGCACGATGATGAAATGGTTTTCGCTATCAACGCGGGTTAATTAATAATTTTATTTTCTGTAGGAGGACTTATCACAAATTCTATTTGTTTTTTATCAAGATTTTTCAAAGGAACTGAATGTTTTGGAAGTCAAGACATTTTTTTTAAAACTGACAGTGACTTTCAATTATGTTTAAGCAGAGATGAAATATGCTGCTTCTTACAGACTATTTTTTAACAGAGACCCTAAATACAAAATTTACTTTTAACAGCTGTAATAGCTTTTGTGTTAAGGGTTTCTTTGACTATTCATAAATATCATACAATCCCCGTATGATAGTTTAAGTACCCATTTCTTACGGTAGCAGAAAGGAACCGTAAGAGACGGGTATTTAAAGTATTGTTCGGATAGCTGGTGCATCAGCTGGTACGGGCGGGAGGTATCCGTTGCCACAATAACCTAAATATCATGTAATATGCTATGCACAATATCCGATCTCGCTACAGAACATCAAAATCAGGTCCTCCGATGGACGATTGAAATGTAATAGTTTATCAAACTCAACTATTCCCGCATACCGCTCGTATTAACGGAAATTTTTCAACATATAGATTCAAAAAAGAGAATGGAATTTTTCCGTTAATATACGAAAGAAATTTCTGTATGGTTTCTGAAAATTCAAAATTTTTGGTCAGCTACTCTTAAAAACCGCAATTTTTTGTTAATATATGATAAAAAAATTGAGGAAAGGTTTCTGAAAATTCAGAATTTTCAATTAAAACCTTTTTAAAAATGCCACATTTCTGTTGTTAACCTGAAGAAGATGAACAGAAGTATTTCTGTCAATTCACGTATGAAAAATCCGTGAAATTCAGCAATTTCCCGTCTTTTCACGAAAAAAAAAGGTTGAATCAAAAATGTGCTTCGTTAATTCACTGAAATTGTGGACTCAAATATATGATTCGTTAATTCAGGAAGGGGATCACGGAAAATGGCTTGTGAAGTTCAGGAAATTTTTCACATTGTAGGTAAATAGCAAAAAGGAGAAGGTGACAAAAATGCTGCTTGCGTGTTGAGTTGAGTCTGTTTTACAAGTTTATGCATTCAGAAAAGACAAAAATTAGTTTAAAAAATATGTCTTCTATTTTTGGATCTGATATCTATTTATCTTTCACATTCAAGGATAGAAAGAGAGAGACTGTCTAAAAAAGATATTTTTATCTTCGTTATCTAACACACCGTCAGTCACTTGAAAGAATATATACACGCACATCAAGTTTAATAGTGACAGCCGAATATATTGGAAACTCACTGTAGTTTTACCAGAGAGCGTGTTCCCATTGTAGAATGATCCTTAAGCATCCAGATGGAAAGGTAATCCTTCAAAGCTCCTCGAAAATGATTGGCTGATTGTTATTCATTTCTTCATCAGTGATGCAGATCCTCAAAAAACGTAAAGCAAACAACTGCCGAGAGTCGGAGTTTCTGCGACCCACTTCCAGTTACTCGCGACTCTTTTTTTTTTTTTTTTGCTTCTTCAATATTTTTTTATTCATCTTTATTTCTTTTGCCATTTGGAAGGAGTTTTACAATTTCATAGCAACATATTTCAGAAATTTCATCGACGTGATATCGACGAAAGCGCTTTTTCAAAGCAAACAAGATTATCGGGGGTCGGACTACCTTACTTTCGTCAAATGTTTGGCATCGTCGCGCCTTGTGTATACACTGTTCGCGCTCGCGACCTTATGCATATTTCGTTGCAAAAGAGACAACTGCGAGAGAAAAGAAGAACCGGAATACCGTAGTTTCACTTCCCGCCTTTTTTTCCCCCCGCCGCCAGTAGTGAATCACGTGCTGTTAGTGTCAGTGCTCGGCATAGCTGCTTCATTACACTGTATAGTTTACACAGCACAAGTGCAATTAAATTAGGCTTAGCGCTGCTTCTCGGCTCAGTGCAAGGGATTAGGCGTCCATCTTACGCCATCACTTCCCCTCCTCCGGCGCGCTAAACGACGTTTTTTTATGGCTCCTGGGTTCGGCGACTGTTTTATTTATCTTTGGCGATTGCGAACACCATAGAAGAGGGCGCGGGGAAAAGGAAAAAGAAAAATAAAAAGAAAGAAAAAAAAAAAGGGGGAAGAATTTCTAAAATTGAGCACTTCGCCGAGCTATCTTGCAAAAACGGGATCGCTTGCATAATAATGGCTTCATTCTAGACACGGAACGCAGGTGGTCGTAAATTTGTTGCCTTTCGCCATATTGGGATCGCACGCGTTCGGATGAGGATATAAACACCGTTTCATGGCGAATGCCGCATGACACTTCCGCCCTGCATTGTCGCTCGAATTTGGCAATTTGTCACAATTTATGCTTCCTGCTAATACTTTTTTCCAGTGATATTTCCCCCCGTGTTATTCAAGTTCGATTATAAGCCGACGCCATCGAAACATTTGCGATCTTTCTTTGAGCATATATTTAGGTGAAGTATTTATTGGCTAACACCTCGCTTCCCGTGGTGTCAGAATTATAAGGGAATTTCTGCCGGATTGCATCGCCGTCAAATCTAAAACTTTCTTCCGCTTTAGCACGCTT
Source organism: Macrothele yani (assembly GCA_039090855.1). Taxonomy (NCBI): domain Eukaryota; kingdom Metazoa; phylum Arthropoda; class Arachnida; order Araneae; family Macrothelidae; genus Macrothele; species Macrothele yani. Next base: position 95,014,986 of record CM077007.1, on the reverse strand, counting down.
TAAATACCTGAAAACCCGTCGCATGTTTTATGGGTAAATCAAGCAGGGAAATCCCCGCCTCAAAGTCACATAAAGTTCTCCTTTTAGCGATGAAAGTGGTAATCGTTTCATCATCAGTGGTCGCTCTAATCATTCTCAACCTCAGCCTGCCATGCACTGCTGATAATCGCTCTCTATCTCTTTCATTTTAGCGTTATTTTCCTGATTTACAGTAAGCTCAATTAAAAATATTTGAATTTTTTTTTTGAGAAATTCTACTTAGGAACCAAAATCGCATTATTTTATTACAGAACATGGTTTCCAGATATTGAGGGATTTTTGAAGAGCCGAGTGCGAGTGTTAAAAAGTAGTGTATATAAATTGGTAAATGAAAAACAAAACAAAAAAACCCTTCCTATCCTGTGAATAATATTTGCGTGAAAGGAGTTATTGCCATCACACTATATATTTACTTTATTACTTCATTAAAGAAAGTCGATAGTATGAAAAAGAAACTGAGCAGGTACATATATGTAATAATACGCCGAAACCGTATAATTTCTTGATATAATGAAGGAAGCCATATAATTTCCTGATATAGTGAACGAATGTTACCAAAAAAGGAGTTAACGATCACGGCAAGCAACTTGAAGTGCTATTAGAACTGCGCAATTCTAAGTTCACAAACAGAAAGAAAATACCTGGCTGTTAAAAAATTACTTTGCCTATCTTATTTTCCCCGTCATTGTTGATGGGATTTCACCTAGTGAATAAATAAAACAAAAGCATCCGTCATATCCATATGAAAAAAATGTGGAATTGATTTGTGCGCTCTGATTTGGGCCAATCTTTTACACGCTGTATGCCCTTTGGAAAGAGCCCAGAGACCTAACGGTGTAGCTCTGTCCTTGATTGGGAGTAGATTAACCTGTGGAGGTACTGTCTAATAGAAAACACAAACACGACAGACAAGTTAACCAGAAATAATTATTTCACATCTCTGCATCTTTTCTTTTTGAATCATGAATCAGTTAAGTTATCGTCCCTGTTGTTTTTTGTTTCGTCATGAGCTGACATCACAAACTATCTCCTCCTGCTTTCATCCCGGCTGTTTGCTTGCATTTGCATTGGGAAGAAGCAAAGTCTCCATACGCTCTTGCCTTCCAAAATTAGTTACGATTGCTCTACACGTATTTAAAAATTTTAAATTAGTCAAAATTATGTAAAACATTTCTTAAACCAAACTAAAAGACACCCTTTACTTTGTATTTCTTCTGAGCTGAACTCGTAGAATGCCTTGCTTAGGCAATTTGTAAAATCGCGTTTCTATTGTTTACATGGATGTACAATACAACGGCCGTTCTATAAAAACCGAGTGTAGAATCACACAAAATGAAGAAATATAGGTACACCAAAATACATGTTATTCTTTCTCAAAGTATCTTCCCTCGGATGATATGCAACGGTCCCATCGTTCAGTCCACTTTTCAAAGCATGTGGCGAAGGCATTTTCTGATAGCTGCTTTAGCGACCCCTGCACAGCTTGAATAACGTCCGCATCTGCGCTGAATGTTGCGCCACGGAACTTTTCCTTCATTGTTGGAAACAACCAGAAATCGCATGGGGCGAAGTCAGGACTGTAGGCAGGCTATGGTGTGATTACAATACTGCATTTCGTAAGAAACTGTTGATCACTAGAAGCCACTTGTGGCCGGGCGTTATCATGGTGTAGGGTCCACTTGCCCACTAGTTCCGGTTGCTTAATCGATATGTGTCGTCGTAGACGCTTCAAAACTAAAATGTAATATTCAGCATTGACAATAATTTGTGGAGGAACGGCATCCTGGTAGACTACGCCTTTGTGATCAAAGAAAATTGTAATTATCTCCTTCCCAGATGATTTGGTTTGGCGGAATTTTTTGAGAGGAGGCAAGCTTCTGTGTTTCCAGAAACTCGTTGAGCGCTTCGTGAGGGCGTCGAAATAATGATCCATGTTTCATCGGCAGTTATTACTGTGCTTAGAAAGTTTGGATCCCTTGCAATAATTTGTTTCCATTCATGACACACCTGAACTCTGGGGAACAATTGTTCTCTCGTCTGGTGATGAGGTAACGTCTGGTATCTGGAACACACACGGTGCAGCAGTGATTTGTCTCGTAGAATGCGGAATGCCGGCATTTTTGAAATATTAAGTTGACGTCGCTATGTCTTCACACGTCATTCGTCCATCCTCTTGTAGGATTACCCAAACATGGTTAAAAATACGCTCTGTAACAACACTTTCAGGTCGACCAGGCCTAGGAGCGAATTCTGCCGACAAACGCCTTTTTCTGAAATCATGGTGCCATCTAAAAATTTTTGACTCACCCAAACATTTATTTTTGTAAGCTTTTTTTCATTAAATCAACTGGTTCTGAAGCCGTTTTTACCAAACGATTGCAAATGCTATTGCACAACGCATTTCACTTTTTAACTCTGAATCACTCACTTCCATAGTTGTATGGCGATATGCAGACGTACCTTAAACAACTGCGCAATAACAAAACGAGGATCGTCTGCCACGGCTAATAACTGTTGCCATAGATTACCTACTTCCTTAATTAAATTAGTCGTCTGCGTGGTTATTTTCCCCCTTCGCACTGTTGCCAACTCTAAAAAAATTACTCTCACTTTTTATGGAACAGCCTCTGTAGAAACAGGATTTTACTATTTACCTAGTATTTACTTAACTTCAGTGCATTTCGTATCGATTTCGATCCATTACTGTTTCCACCGAAGCAAGCTACAACTGAGGTATCAAAACCAGAGCACTTCCAGATTGGGTAGCTAGCCCAAAGCTGGAGAACCAGATGCTAATTACGTCCGGTGTTGATTTCACAGGGTGTGACATACATATCTGCCAAGTTTTACGGTTTAGCCGTAAAATGTACGGAAATTCTGCCTGCTTTACGGTTATTTTACAAAGACAGATTTCTTTTTCATGTTAGCACAATTTTGAGGCGCCAAAGTCAACGGCACCTGCATATTCTGATTTACCTTATTACCTTTACTCCTACTTCTACGTCCCCAACTCTTTCTACGTAGTCGCAGGCCACTTCGAGTGCCCAAGCTAAGCCCGATTCACTGTCGAAAGAGCCTACAATTACTGGAAGAAGGTCGTCTTTTGATGATTATCGTCTCTTGAAATAATTCGCAGAATGTCGTCTTTTGAAGAATATCGTCTCTTGAAATAATTGACAGAAGGTCGTCTGGTTGGATGAGTCTCGTTTCCTGTTGCATCTTGCGGATGGCCGGGTAGGTGTTCATCGTTTTCCTTGGGAAGTGTTGGCCCCAGGATGCACCGTGGGATGAAAACAAGCGGTGGAAAAAGTTTAATGCTTTGGGCAATGTTCCGCTAGTAGACCTTGAGTCCAGTCATTCATGTGCAGGAAACTATGAAAATTACCTACATAAACATAATTGCAGACCAGGTACATCCTTTCATGGCAAGGGTATTCCCCTCTAATGACGAGGTTTTTTTCAACCGATTAAGGCGCCATGCCACACTGTTCGGATTATTCGAGTATGATTCGCGATGCATGAGAAAGACTTTCAGGTATTGTCCTGACCTCCAAATTCCCCAGATATCAATCCAATCGAGCATTTGGGGTTTGTGTTGTAACAGCAAATCCGATATGCAGCAGCTCAACGTACAAGAGTCAAAGGATCTGCTGGTAACGTGTTCTTACCAGATCACCATCAAGATCATTGTCAACCATTATCAATCCACTGCTGGACGAAGGTCTCCCCAAGTTTCCTCCACAACGGTCTGTCTTGTGCCAGTCTCCTCCATGTCACTCCCGCATATTTACGAATTTCATCCACCCATCTCCCATGTGGTCTTTTTCTGGGTCTTTTCCTGTCCCTTGGAATCCAATCTAAAATTTCGGCTGTCCATCTATGGTCTGTCCTTCTGGCAGTATGTCCAGCCCATTGCCATTTCAGGGACTTAACTCTGATCATGATGTCTTCCACTCTCGTCATTTTTCGGATCCACGAGTTCCTCTTCTTATCTCTCCTGGTTATACCAAGCATGCACCTCTCCATGCTTCTTTGAGTTGTCTGCAGCCTTTGTATGTCTCTTTTAGTTAAGGTCCACGTCTCTGCACCATACGTAAGCACTGGAAGGATGCATTGATCAAACACTTTTCTTTTAAGACATAATGGCATATTGCTCTTGAAAATTATGCTGTTTCTTCCAAAAGCTCTCCAGGCAAGTTTTGTACGCCGATTAATTTCTTCATCAATGTGACCCTCACTTGATATCTGCTGTCCAAGATAAACATACGTATCTGTTATTTCCAGTTTTTCTCCATCAATCGATAAATCTTCATTTCTTGTAAAAGCATTGAACATCACTTTTGTCTTCTGAAAGTTCATTTTTAATCCCACTTCTTTACTCTTGTCAGCAAGTTCCTTTATCATACTCTGCAGCTCTGATGGGGTAGTTGCAAAAATGACTATGTCATCAGCAAAACGAAGGTGGGTTAGATAATCTCCATTAATCTTTATCCCTTTGTTTTCCCAGTTCAGTGATTGAAAGACATTTTCCAATGTGGCATTAAAGAGCTTCGGAGATATGGTGTCACCTTGTCTCACTCCCTTTCCAATTTTTATGTGTGTTGTATTTTCAAACAGCCGAATCTTTGCACTTGCATTTTCATAGATGTTATTAATAATATTAATGTATGCATCTTCAATACCGCAGGATTTCAGAGCCGTGGTAACTGCTGATGGTTTCACCGAATCAAAGGCTTTTTCATAATCGATAAAAGCCATGCACAATGGAAGTTCATATTCCCTCGCTCTTTCAATTAGTTCTCTCAGTATATGGATATGATCTATTGTGCTGTAGCCACTCCTGAATCCAGCTTGTTCTCTCGGTTGAGCCATGTCCAGTGTTACCTTCAAGCGGTGTGAAAGAACTTTAGTGAAGATTTTATAAACCACTGATAGGAGGCTGATAGGTCTGTAGTTCCTGAGATCCTCAATGTCACCTTTTTTATGTAGCAGGATCATTGTAGCGTTGTTCCAATCCTCAGGAATTTTCCCTTCATTAAGGCATCGAGTGAAAATTTGGGCGAGTACTGTTTCAATTTCTCCACTTGCTTCTTGTATGATGTCTATAGTAATTCCATCTTCTCCTGGAGCTTTCCCCCGCTTCATGTTCTTGATTGCATGAGCAACTTCTGCTGGGAGGACTGGAAGAACTCTGGTACCTTTCATGATGTCTGGAGTACATGTATCATCCCTTTCATATAATTTGGAGTAGAAATCTTTCACTCTTGTCAAAATTTCGCCTCTATTTCTTGTTATAGAACCATCTTCTTTTCTCAGAGCCATAATCTGTTTTCTTCCCTTACTGAGATGTCCCTTTGCTATCTTTAGGCTTTGGTTGTTTTCAATTGCTTTCCTCACTAGCTCACAGTTGAATTTCCTTACGTCTTCAGTGATACTTTTTCGTGCTGTCTTGCATAGCTCTATATATTCCACTTTGGAAGTCACATCTTCTTTAGTTGTCCTCATCTGTCTTCTTTTTTGCATCAACATTTTGGTTTTTCCTGATAATTTGTTTACATGCAACTTGTTCTTAGACCCAGCTAATTTTGTTGCTGTTTCCATAAGAGCTTTGGTTACTTTTCTGTTAACTTCCGAAATATCCACTTCTTCCGATGTTAGGCCTTCTAAAGCAGAGAATCTGTTCTTCAGTTCCAACTTGAAAGTATTATGGTGTTTTTTAAGGTTGGTTATGTCAATACATTTTGTTTGTCTTATGAGCTTGCCACGTTCCAGTTTAGTGTTGAGGTGCATCTTACATCTCACCAATCTATGGTCACTACCTGTGTTGAACTTGTTTAGCACACTGCAGTCTTCGATGACGAATTTTTTGTTACACATAATAAAATCAATTTCACTTGTCGTCCCAATTGGATGTCTCCATGTCCATTTCCTGTGTAGCTTTTTCTTGAAAAAGGAATTCAAGATGAAAAATCCTTCTGCCTCTGCAAACTCAACGAGAGTATTTCCACGCTGGTTTCTGTTGCCGTGACCGAATTTACCTACTGAAGTTTCATTCTGTTGCCGGTGCCCTATTTTTGCATTGAAATCTCCCATAATTATCTTCAAGTGCTGCTTACCTTTATTATTTAGATGACGAATTTCCTCATAAAATTCTTCAATTTCTTCTTCAGGATGACTTGTGGTGGGTGCATAAGTTTGAATAATCTGAGCCAGCTGTTTTGTCGGCACGTGTGGAACCAATATTATGTTAGGCAAGTAGTAATAATGTTTCGGCTCTTCGGTGTCGCTAGTTAAAGAAAGCCAAACGTTAAAGAATTGCTGTTTGATGTCTCTACCTGAAAATACAGATTACATAGACAGGAAATACAAAATTTTTGGCAATTCGCATGTTGAAAATAATTGCAGCTTGTGAGAGCTCGTTTTTAATTAGAATAAAAATGTTGTGAACCATGTGTTGGTAACTTTTCATGAGCGCTGTACCAAAGTAATGCTATAAAGTGGCCCAGCGTGCCAACTTCATTTTTTCAAGTGGGCTTCCTGATTTTCTATGATCCAATAACAAAGTGGCCATGTTAACTGGTATTTACAACGAACGTATTTCAATTAAATTCACACTTGATGTAAATGTTTACAAAATAAGTGCCGTATGTTTTCGTATAGTACGCAAACCGTGAAATTTAAGAAAAAAAAATCGCCGTATAATCCGTACCTGCGATGTTGATCCTGAATTGTAATTTCGTTCGGAAAAGTCGCAATTCACGGGATGATTTAGCGGTCCATCAGGAGCAAAAGCCATGAGATTTTTCAGCGTTATCGTATTTGCATAGTTAGATTCCGTAATATGCAGCTCCGTAGTTAGGCTTGCTTCAGCCACGAATGTGTGTGACGCTGAGCTTCCCACAGCATGTGACCATCCGCGAGATCAAATAATCATCGTATTTTCTAATAAAATCATCGTAAGTAAAAAAAAAAATCTACTTTTTCAACTGTTTGCCGATCTGTGTCTTCGTATTGCTTTACATTTTCCTGTTATAAACACAATTCTGGTACTTTTACATGTATACGATATCTCTGACAATTACGACGCGGATTTTAAAAATCGAAGTGCCGCAGGAACATTTCTTTAAAGTGGCGTACAATACGCAGAGTCCAAATTTATAACTTTTTTAAAGCAGATAATTCGCGGATCATAGGACAAAAATGCGATAATAATAATTCAAGTGAATGAAAGACAAAACATTGTTTTTAAATAAATAAATCTTAATGGGATCCTTTCTTTTCCCTGCTTATTTCCTCCACATCAGGAGCATATTTCGCAAAACAGGTTTCTGAATGTACAGCTGTCAGGCTACTTCGATGTGGATTCAAGAATGTCTTCATGTGTGAAAATATTTGCTCACACAGGTATATGTCAATCCAAGAGCCGAAAGAAATACAAATACAACTTTCTCCAAGCAAATGAATTTTTCAGGCAGAGCTGTTCAGCAATTCAAAATAGCGGCTGATCTATCTCGGCAATTTCCCTTTAGAGTTTTCCGATGTTTTCTGAATTTCGTTCTCCAAAACCCTGTCTTCTTATTTTCATTGTTCTGACTTTCAAAATCATCAACCTTCGTCCGCTGAAAAAGAGTTAGGTCGAACGGAGTGTTTCAAAAATCAATTAAATCAGGCTTAATAGGGAAAGAAAACATTAGCCCGTGGATTTCAAATCTTCATATCGTCCTATAAACTATTCAAAGAACTTCCGGAACATTTTATATGAAGACAAACGATAATATGTATTGACTTCCTAAACTTCATCATACCATTTAAGTTGCATGTTCTTTTCGATTTCGCCTCATGCATGAAATCAGTGTGTACAAGTCATGGATATATTCCAGAGAAAATCAACGTAAGGATGGTAACATTTTCCTTAAAATATTCTCCAAACAGAGTATTATTCCCACACGCGGTTTCTGTCGCTTCTGCGACGTAGTTCAAGGAATTTAGCTCGTGAGATTCAAACACATAAAGGAAAATCATATGACGTGAATCATTTCCATTCCTCGGAGACGTTGCTCGATCTCTGCCGACACCTGCGCTCCCAACCAATCACTGCCTCATCACCCAAGCAGTCACTTAGCCAGTGCTCCTCCATCTCGAACGCATTCCTTTATGTATACGCACAAACACACGCAACTTTAAGCTTAATATTTTATGTTGTGCAGATTTTATTCATATTTTTGAGATTACTATTTTAGCACTACTGCTTTTTGTACTTGTGGGTTCGCTATCTCTCTTTCTGTCTGAGGTAAATTTTGAACTTGGGTGAAGGTACTCTAAGAATACTATAATATAACAATGAAACACACACACACGCACGTACGCACAAGCTATCGATGATCCTGGCAAGGAGACCTTTGGATTAGAGGCGTTAAAAGAGCGGGGCAGGCGGGGCTGGGCGGCTGCCCGGGCACAGCTTAAGTGAGGGCGCAAAAAGCACTGCTTACAGTCTGATTAAAATAGGAATTGAAACTTTCGCACCAGTTTCTGGTACAGTTTTTTTGCGCAATAGTGTGTCATTTGTCCATTCCCAGAATTTGCGTATCATACGTTTCGCCAGTTTCTGTAGCCACGGGGCAGCCTAAAATTCGCATTTCTTTCTCAAAATGTTCAGGAAATGTTAGTTGTTCAAATTAAGAGATGAAGGCCCGGTTGAGTAGTACGTTAAGAGATGAAGGCCGGGTTGAGTAGTACGTTAAGAGATGAAGGCCCGGTTGAGTAGTACGTTAAGAGATGAAGGCCCGGTTGAGTAGGCTTGGTTAATTTAAGTGTCGAAGTGGACGCCAACTTATCAGAAGAATCGTTGGTTGCAGGTTCCTGTCATTGGAGCAGGGAAGCAAATAGATAAATACTTAAACAAATTGAATGTAATGACAGTTGATTTCGTCCGCACATGTTTTTGTTCTTCAGATTGGGGGAGAAAGGGAAAATATCAGTTGGTCTGAATAAATTGTATGTATACTTCCAGCGGATGATGGATATTTCGGGTGGCTTTCTCTATGTAATTCCCACCAAAATTTCCTTCTGTTTTATCCAGTGCAAAGGCGTTTCTCCCTGCTTTGTGTCCGAGTAAAGCCCTTCGTCGTTCTCCCTGCTTTGTGCCCGAGAAAAGTCCTTCGTCGTTCTCCCTGCTTTGTGCCCGAGAAAAGTCCTTCGTCGTTCTCCCTGCTTTGTGCCCGAGAAAAGTCCTTCGTCGTTCTCCCTGCTTTGTGCTCGAGAAAAGTCCTTCGTCGTTCTCCCTGCTTTGTGCCCGAGAAAAGTCCTTCGTCGTTCTCCCTGCTTTGTGCCCGAGAAAAGTCCTTCATCGTTCTCCCTGCTTTGTGCCCGAGAAAAGTCCTTCGTCGTTCTCCCTGCTTTGTGCCCGAGAAAAGTCCTTCGTCGTTCTCCCTGCTTTGTGCCCGAGAAAAGTCCTTCGTCGTTCTCCCCTTAAATCTCCAACCAGACTTCTCGTTTATGACTGCTATCCCGTTCAATTCCCTTTCACTATCTGTCCCCGAGGAAGATGCTCTTGACGTAAGAAGTTGACTGTTGATTGCTTACTCGGATTGTTCCTGGCGGGCTCTCTCTCAAACAGATGTCCTCCGACAACCGGATAATAGGGAAGGGGTCCTTTTGTTCGTGGGAGATCCTGGTCAACGAAGGAATGACCTTACAGGATCTTAACAAAAGGTGAATTTCTCTAGCTGCCGTTCACAATATAATAACAAAAGTTACAATTTAATTAAAGTTTAAATATTTCCATAAAACACAACTGAAGAAGAACCACAGCCTTCTTCAACAACAATAGGGCGTGCAATTTTTCCTCATTTGGATAGACTCTGAGTACGTTGGAAAATAAGGATGTCGTTCAAATTGTTGAAAATTCTATGGGCTACTATTCAATCATTCCTTTGGCTGCGAGCCACAACTGCAGCTTCACTCAGTCTATTTGGTGTGGTATCGAAGATCCGAACTCTGAAACAGTTGAGGAAATCTGTACAAACTGTCAGTTTGATTCTGTCTTCCTCACAGAAATAACATTGGGTTATGATGCTAAATTTGTTTTGTCGAAAAGTTTATACCAGGACACGCGCGCGCGCGCACACACACACACACACACGTGCTAAAACAACTGGGATGCCGCGTTTGCCTTTCTCGCGATCGGATAACGGCAGCAACGCGACGGGGCATGGACACCACGAGCTCTCTGTAGTACTGTGGAGACAGTGTACACCATACTTTTTGGTTCCGTCCCACAATTCCCTAATATTCGCCTGTAGGGTATTCCTGGCATTGACGGCACGTTGAATAACATCTCAAATGTATTTGATGGCGTTTAAATCCGGCGAACGAGGGTCAAAGTGAGAATGCCAAACTCCGTGGAATGTTCCTCCAGCCATAATAGGGCGACTGTGGACGTGTGCGGTGGCGCATTGTCGTGTTGGAAGAGGTCACACCCGTGAGAGTAGTTGCATGGCATGAACGGGTGCAGATATCTCCGGCGATGGTTACATAGCCTCCACCTGTCAGAGCAATCTTCAGACATATGACGGGTCCTAATGCGTGACCGCTGAAACCACCCCACACCATAACAGAGCCATCGCCATCCTACACTGTCCCTTGTAGGCATGCGGGATCCATTGCCTCGTGGAGCGGTTGTCGCCATACTCGGAGTCTGCCATCTGCACTGTAAAAAAAATTGTAGATTTTACGGTTTTAAACCGTTTTCCAGGGTGCCAACACAAAACCGTAAAATCTACAGTTTTATGCCGTGTTGGAGCAAAGCTATAGCTTTGCTCCAACACCGCATTTAATGAAGAAAACAGCACAGAATTTGGCTGGAGCGAGTCACAGTCCAAATAATCACGAAAACACAAAAATTTGGCTGGAACGAATGTGTTGATTGTGTTGGAGCAAAGCTATAGCTTTGCTCCAACACGGCATAAAACTGTAGATTTTACGGTTTTGTGTTGGCACCCTGGAAAACGGTTTAAAACCGTAAAATCTACAGAATTTTTTTACAGTGTGCCCGAAACAGTTGGTTCTGCGATTCGTCGGAGCAGGCAACACGTTTCCAGTCATCTCTCGTCCAATGGCGGTGTTCCCACACAGGCTTTTTCGTCGGGTCAACAATGACACCCGGGTGTGTTGTCGGCTCCAGAACCCCATAGAATACAGGGAGCGTCGCACTGTCTGAACACTGATGCTGCTACTGGCCCCACCATTGAATTGCGCTGTGATTTGCAGTAACGTTGCACGCCGGACGGATGTTACGATGCGCGCCAGATGCCGCTGTCCACAATTGCCCAGGGCTTTTCTACGGCCACACCGAATGTAAATATTTCTTAGTGTGAGAGGGCCCATTGAGCAAAGGACTTGTTTCCTACGCGGAGATGGGTTCCTCAGTGTAAATAAATGTGCATGTATCTTGTTTGAATAAAGGGCAGACGCCCTCAAACAGTTCGCGCCAGCAATTATTCTCCCAGTCAGGGGTAGAGAAATTTCTTTTCTAGCCCCTGCCCAAATGGCACGCACACCCGGGTCAGGATGTAGAGGTGGGAAGTGCCGGCCCACGGGGGTAGCAGCAAGCTGCAGATCTACGGACCGATTCTGTCCGGATGGGGGAATGTCGGATCCTGGCAGGATTACTCGCAACGCCGTCACTATTTTATTTCGAGAGAGTTCGCTTAACCCTGTGGAGTCCGCAATTGGACGGTACAGGTAAATGGTCATCAGCTAGTCTTTACGGCCACACCCTCTCGCACTCAAGATTTCCCCCGTGATTTTGTGTAGTCGAGGTCAACAGTTGAAATTGTTGAGAGTGTAAATCCAAATTTTGTGGTAAATTCCGAGATAGAGTGAGTGACCCATCTCTGGGTGATATTAGAAACAATTACCTGCATAAAATCCTGGGGAAAAAATTGAGACCGGAGTCATCTTGAGACAAAATTTGCATAATGGGGCTGCGTAAATGTTTGCCCTCGGTCCTATTGGGTAGAAACGCCCATGTGCTGCTTATATGCAGAACATTGTTTTTTTTTTTTTTTTTCTCACGTGTTTAGGATGTGTTCTGGAAAAACTTCAAGTGATGCTGAAAAAGAGAAAATTTCATCATATGCTGAATCTCTCAGAAACAAGTTGTCACTCGTATAGAAAGGTCGAAAACTGTAGTGTGCAATTAGCTGAAAGATCCCGACAACTATGGAAAGAAATCCCGAAGCGAGCGGCCGAGCAAGCTGACAACGCACTCCAAATGTACTATTATTGGAATGGCATAACAGAAAGGAGCATCTTCATCAAGTATAACTGCAGCATTACAACCCCGTTGTGACACCAAGACCAACAAGTTATGTGTCACATCATTCCAAATATTTAAAATACATATGGAAGCTGGGATGAAATTTGCTTCTGAACATGTAACGAATCCAGGTCTTTTGGGGAAAGTAGTGTTTATCGATGAAAACAAAAACCAATCAACGTAGAAGGTCCGGATGGTTTACAGTACTATTGGCACGATATTAGGGACAAACCCACCTTGCTGTCGTAGTAAGTGCGAGGAGGTGGATCAGATGTGAGTTGGGCTCGCATGTCAAAATGTGGATAGACAGAAACCTTGTTATGTAAATACGAAATGTAACTCGTTGGATATCACGATATTCTTGGGAATTATTTTATACACCCTAGGAGAAGAACTAATGGATCCTGGTTTAATTTTCAGCAAGATATTGCTCCAGAGCATAGACCAAAATCAACTTCTGAGTGACTATCTGACAATGAGATGTCAGTTCTGGACTTACCATCCCGCAGTCCTGACCTTAATCTGATTGAAAACATATGGGGCACATGGCACACTGAGTTTATGCTAACAAACAATACCACGACGTTTCTGAACTCAAATCAGCTGTAATTCGCTGCCTGGAAGTCATTACTCTATCAGAGTTGCGAACTTTATTAACAATATTCCTAAACGACTTATTGCCGTTCTGAAAGTAAATGAGGGACAAACAAGGTTTTAGTGAAACATAATCGGCTGTTCTTTTGCATTTAAAAACTATGGCCTCAACTTTTTTCCCTTCTTATTTATGCGCGCAAATTGTGCACTTAGTTGTTTTATGATATTTCAATGCAAATATGTAGTCTTCAGTCATCAGACTAATCAAATATCATGTTTAATTATTTTTACTTAAGATAACATTATAATATAACCTCTCATTTGAACAATATTGTGTGGCCTTAAACTTTTTTCCATGACAGTAAAATAAAGACTGAGGTTCACAAGAGTCTGCTGCTGCATGCTGAAGGTTCCTGCTGATACGATGTGAAGCTACCATTCTTCTTTTTATGGTTTTCTTCATTGCCCCTGAACGATACAAATCTGATTCCCGCTTCGATGTTAAACGAAGCTGCTCCTGTTATTGCTCATGAAGGGCCGCGGGTGGCCTAGTGGACAGCGTTCGTGACTGCCACGGAAAGGACCTCAGGTTCTATCCCAGGCAGGTACGAACGCTCGATCCACTAAATATCCGCCGTGCGTCGGATGGGCACGTTAAGCCGTCGTACCCCGGGTACTGGCCTCCCGGTAATAAACAAGGGCGTCTTCCTCGTACTTTGCTTCCATGTCGCTTTCCTATCGGGCACTCTCGCCCAAATCTCCTAGCTTCCTATTTCTAATGGTTGTTTAAGACCTGGGGTCAGACACTCCCTTCCTAAAATCCTCTACATTTGATCATTGCTGATGAAGTAAATGGAATGCAGCATAGCGGAAACCTCTTTACTAATTGCTGCTGATTTCATTTTAGTGCATTCCTTTCATCTGAGTGCTATTATTTTTATGCGGACTATTTAAAACTGAGAATCATGAGATCGTGGCCGCCTCGTTCTTCTCTGGAAAGGGTATCCTATATGGCCTATCTTATAGAAAGTTTTATCCAAGCATGAGAAAAAGGCTTTAAGTGTAAAATGTCGGTGTGGAGCAGAGAATTAGAAGATTAAATATAAGCCGAATTTTTCATTTCTCTTTGTCATTATGAAAACAGTATATTAGTTTCGCCCCCCCTTTATTTCTAATTATTTAAAGGCTGTAAAGACAGCAGCCAATTCTAAACAAACAGTTATGAATCTCACAATATTTTATTTCTGAGATTTTTTCCCTTAGCTAGAAGGCACTCCGTTTTGTCTGTTATCAAAACAAACAACCTTTAAATTAACTTTTTGCAGTGTTAAAATCTCTTGAGGCCGTAATCTGAGTCGTGCCATATTTTGAAATTTTTTTTCATGTGATTTATTCACAGAAACCACAGCTGAAACATCACCTGCCTTTCTCTTTGATACACATATGCTCTTTTTTTGTACTTCTAAAAATAATATCCCGTCTTTTTAACGTATCGGTCTTAGTGCTGCTGTAAGCATTTTAATTTCAATAATTGCCTTTTCATTTTTATGTTGTCATAGATTTTTAAGGGTCTCATAATAAAAATAGCGTTTTGTACAGGATAAACCACAACCCTCCCCCTTCCCCATTGAAGATGAAAGATTAAGTAAAAAGCATGAAGCGCTGGATTTCTATCCTACCTTGACGTACCTGAGCACAATTATGCTGAAAGCTTTACCGCTCCTACATTATTGAAATCTCTCAAAAACCACTGAAAGAAACAAAAGAGGGACATTAGTATTTCTGATTAATTAAAACTGCACAAGGGGCTACATTTGCCCTTAATTGTGATCTTTAAGGGCTTCTCGAGTATACCACAGTCACGAGTAGATCCTCCACTTAACGGTGTAACGTGTAATGCAAGAAATCATCCCAAAGAAAAAAACTCGGGAAGAAAACATTTTGATGAATGCATTTTTAATTTCTTAGAGTACGTATTAAATTCGTAATTAAAAGAACAAGTATTTTTTTCCTTCTGTTTTTTAAGTGTTTTTATGAAGGGTTTTCTGTTTCCTCCCATTACTTTGATCAACATGTAAACTCATCCAAGCGAGGGTTTATGCAAAGGAGGTATTTCTGTAATGCGGTTATTCTGTGTCGAAGATTTTGTTGATTGAAAGATAATGAACCGTCATCTGTATGGTTAATTGGAATTCTAACCCTGTTCGTTTCCTGTAAAAAGAAAGGAAGAAACCAAAAACAATATTGGACATTGAATTTCAGAAAACAACTCTCTGCGCGGTTAGGTAGGGCTTGCATAAAGTTGTGGTTGATTTTTTTTATTGGTCTATTGTTTATTCCCCATTGGAGTACAATGTCTGTCAGATTCTTAAAAGCTTGTAATTCCACTATCTACCGTAGACAATAAAATGTCATTTCTGACATTTTAAGTAAAGTGGATTTGGTCAACAAGAAACTTAATACTGTTTTTGGTTTAACGACCGCCGTGAGCGACTCTAAGAACTATAAGCAATCTCCCGTCCCTAATTCTGGGCTGCAGCTTCCCGGTAAGGGACAGAGCCAGTTCTGTTGGGCAAGAGTTTAGGACATTTGGGCACCCTGACATTTTGGCACAAATCTTGAGGGGCCGTACAAAAAGTGCCGGGTTTTTTTTCGCTGTGAGGGGAATTGAATAGGGAAAACGTTTCCAGTAAGACAAACGACAATTGTAATTGAATTTAAAAAAATATTACAATGCACAAATTTTGAAGATGACAGTACGTTTTTTTGGGTGTAAATATGACAAGCATAATATAATATCCGAAAACTTGACAATTTCGTCGTCCTGGATCGGGATTACATAGCTCATAATCATGAATATGCATTACATCATATTCATGATTACATAGCACCAAGGGTGCCCATGGGGGGAGAGTCCCCCCCCCCGCCGTTAATATAGCCAAATGGAGGTAAGGATTTTTCTTAGCCCCCTCCCGCACACATAAAATGTCCGTAATTTCAAAGTATTTTCTTATTTACGATATTTTTTTTATAAACTATAACTAAACAAATTCTCTCAAATTCTCTGCGAGTATGAGCAAACCCAAGGAAACTTGTCGGGGGGGGGCTTAAAACCTAAAATATGAAATATAAAGAATTTCTGGTCCGATCGGGAGATTTTCAGCCATTACAAATTACAAGTCATCGAATTGTCTGAGGGCATGTGTTGCCTCAGGAAACTAGTGTGTGTGTGTGGGGGGGGGGATACCAAAAGCGTAAAATATCAAGAATTTCTCATTTCTCTTCCGATCGGGAGATCTTCAGCATTTACAAGCTGCAACTCGACAAATTTTTTCAGCGCATGTGCACTCTCTGGAAACCTGTCGGCGATGGGGGGGGTGTTAATACCAAAAGTGTAAAATATGAAAAATTCCTCGTCCGATAGGGAGATTTTTGGCATTTACAAGGTACAACTCGTCACATTATTGAAAGGCATGTGCCTACTCGGCAATCCTGTGTGTGTGTGTGGGGAGAGGGGGGCATACAAAAAGTGCAAAATATGATGAATTTCTCGTCCGATCGGTAGATTTTCAGCATTTAGCAGCTACAACTCGACGACGCATTATCTGAAGGCATGTGCCTACTCAGGAAACCTATCGGGCGGGGGGGGGGCTGTAGCTTGTAAATGCTGAAAATCTTCGGATCGGACGAGAAATTCTTCATATTTTACAGTATTGGTATTACCCCCCCCCCCCCCAGACAGGTTTCCAGAGTAGGCACATACGCTCAGATAATGTGTCGAGTTGTAGCTTGTAAATGCTGAAAATCTCCCGATCGGACGAAAAATTCTTCAAATTTTTCACTTTTAGTATTACCTCCCCCCCCCCCCCAGGTTTGCTCAGTAAGTTCATGCCCTGAGATAATGTCTCTAGTTGTAGTTTGGAAATACTGAAAATCTCCCGATCGGACGAGAAATTCTTCATATTTTACACTTTTGATACCCCCAACTGGTTTGCTGAGTAGGCACGTGCCCGTAAATATTTAGTGCCTAAGTAACTTACGGCGAACATTTTCTCGGTCAAACTCTTACTATTAGGCCAAGAAACGGTAATTGTTATACGGCCCCTTAAACATATTTGTGCCCAAATGTCCGCTCCGTCTTTCAGACAGAAAATCGTAAATATGTCTCAATTTCTTAATGATTATGAGATATAAGTGAAAACATTTTCGTGCACACCACTTGCTCAAGTAGGGAGAAATATAGGAACACTATAAATTTTAACGCAGCGCAATTTCATTGCTTTAAAAGGGAATGTGCCCAAATGTCCGGGTGCCCAAATGTCCGGTGCCCCAAAGTCCGGTGCCCAAATGTCCGAACCCCGTTGGGCAAGTACATGTCGAACGACTGATCCCATCGAGCAGATCTGGGATGCCATCGAGAGAGATGTTCGAGACTCTGACCCCCTCCATCAGATCTTCGTGAACTGTGGGAGTTTGTTCAGGGGTCGTGGATCCGGATGGCTTCCCAACGTTTCCGGTGTCTTCTTGAGTCCGTGCCGAGACGAATCGCAGCTGTCATCAGGGCGAAAGGTGGTGCTACACGTTACTAGACAGGTATCTCTAATTCAGCTGCTCTTCAGTGTACAGGGTGCATAGGAAAGTCTCTTTAGCCTGAAATAAATTGCGAACGTAAAGAGGTACAGTTATGCAAGTGAGATAACAGTATAGTAAAGCAACTACACCGATCGAATGCAATGGATAGCAGCGCCCGTAGTGGCGAAATGCGGAAGTTAGCCATTGCAAATCGAAAACGAAAAGAGATAGAGCAGAATTTCCAATTACAAAGTTGTAGAGCATGAATTAATTAGTACAAAACGACATTTGTTTCAGAATGATAAGATAAATTGTCGCCTAAATACCCTAAAATGTCCGAAATCGATGCGCGACGATTCGAATCTGCATATTCACATTTCGCAAATGTAGCCGCCGTATGCAAATGCGGATTGTGACGTTGTATCGTACCTGCGATATAAAAACCAGTAGCAGGATGCTCCCTGATCAGAAGTTTAGGTCTACGTACGCTGTGTGAGAATGGCGAGCTTCACTTGCTCCCAATTTTGCGAGATGGTGCTTATTTACGACGAATGCCAACGAAACGCGGCGCTAGCTGCACGGGAATATGCCGTTCGTTTTCCAGCTGGGCCACATATAAGTGCGGTTACCATCGCAAGTGTAGTGAGACGGCTCAGGGAGACAGGAAGCACAAAAAGTCATTCTCGTTCTGGCAGACCAGTGGGTGCAGGTATGCGTATAATGGCAGAGGATAGCTTGGCATATGCACTAGCCCATCCACAAAGCAGTACAAGAGATATCAGCAGGGCGACTGGCTTAACACGGGGCCGTGTATGGCAAATACTGCATGCTCAAAGTACACATCCCTATCGTGTCACTCCGCAGCAAGAACTGTTACCACGGGACAATGAGC
Source organism: Macrothele yani (assembly GCA_039090855.1). Taxonomy (NCBI): domain Eukaryota; kingdom Metazoa; phylum Arthropoda; class Arachnida; order Araneae; family Macrothelidae; genus Macrothele; species Macrothele yani. Next base: position 94,996,570 of record CM077007.1, on the reverse strand, counting down.
GTTGATTTGATTGGTTCAACTGGGCGTTGATTAATGTTGAAGGTGACTCGGACTTTTTATTCAACATTCTTTGGTCGGACGAGGCAGTGTTCCTCCGTTACTTTCACGAATACAAATGTGTATCGTGGGCAATGGCGAACTCTTCGAGCATACTCGACATTAACTTTTTATGACTGTGCGCCAGGTTGCCTTTTTTGTTTTTGTTTTGTCTGACGTCATCAAACTGTATTGCCATAAGTACGCATTTATGCAATAAAGTGTGTTTTTGCTCATATCTATGCGCGTTCCCTTCAAACGTTCACACAAAAGGTCGCGCATTGATTTGGGACATTTTAGGGTATTCAGGCGACAATTTATTTTATCCGTGTAAAACAAGTGTCGTTTTGTACTAATTAATTGATACTGTACAACTTTGTGATTGGAAATTTTGCTCTGACTCTTTTCATTTTCGATTTGCAATGGCTAACTTCCGCACTTCGCCACTAGGGGCGCTGCTATCGGTTGCATCCGATCGGGCGTAGTCGCTTTACTACACCGATATCTGACTTGCATGACTGTAGCTCTCTCCGTTCGCAAGTTATTTCAGGCTAAAGGGACTTCCCTATGCACCTTGTATATATACGAACTTACGGTTTTATGAGCGCAGTTTTCCGGTTTCCAGAACAGTTGAAGAGGCTTTGACTGTAGTAAACTCGCAATAGGAAGCAGCACCGAGAGGGCAGTTGATATCTGAATTCAAGAATTCCATGCACCGAGAAAGGTTTTGAGTGTAACTGACCAAAACTTATTGTAGCTATACTACAGTTAGTTCTCATACCAGACGGAAGAGTACAAAAAATAACAACGATAATGATAATAATATTAAAGATGGTTGTGTTAACGTGAAAGGTAATCGCCCTCAGTTTCACTATTTTTGTGTTCTGCGCTGACGTGGTAGCTTCAGGCTTCTTTGTGACTGATCATGTGAAAGGAACCAATCGAAGTAATTCATTTATTTTACTTTTACTTCGTGTGCGAAACACACACGAGTTTTATCTTCCTTCCTGAAAAAGAGCCATTTTCTTTTAGTTTTGTTATAATTTATAAAAAGAGGCTATATCTAGTTTCAGTGGTGCATGAAAAAGTGCCAGCATTCTTTCTTCTTCCGTTGAACTGTATGCAAATCCTGTTGACGGTCTCTCATCTCTCATCCCATGCTTTTGTCTCCTTGGTCTGTACCTTCCTCCCTCCCTCTCTCTCTTTTTCTTTCTTTCTTTTCTTTTTTTTTTTTTTTTTCTGGTCGCACTGCCATCTCTCTTGTGGGACTTCTTCCCACCCTGGAACCGAGAATGGCACATAAGCGAGCCCTGCGACAGAAAATGAAGCAGCAGCAGCGACATTGCGCTGTCAACATGACATATGATTGACGTGCCGGACGAGCCCGCCCCAGACAAAGGCTGCAGGAAAGTGGACCCGGATGTGCCTGGCATAGACATCGCCTGCTTCAGCCCTGGCTTACGTAACCTTGTGCTTTGACGGATGGCCGCGAGGAGATGCTGGTGCTTTTGAGGCATCGATGACAAATGTTGCTGTGAAACCTCTACTTGAACAAATACAGCATTGCTCCTGCTGACGGTGCTACCTCCACGGAAAATGCTCGGAATACTTAATCAGCATCTGCAAGGACTACATGCACTTTTTCGCCATTATTCGTATTGGACGCTCTGCCGCCGAGGAAAAACAGAAAGATAATTCCTCGTGGTATGCGCTGTTGTTGTTGCCTAGAGCAAATTTTATCGGTTTTTTTAAGAGATTACAATATCGTTAGAACAGTTCCTTGTTCACACTGTACCTGTAACATGCATTATGTACGAATACTTTAAAGATACGATATTTACACTACTCAAATCGCGTTTTCCGTGGGCTCCTTAAATCAGTTTTTTTTTTTTTTTTTTTTTTTTTTTTGATTGGAGGTTTTACGACCACCGTGAGCAACTCAATGGGCTATAAGCAGTCACCCGTCCCTAATTTAGGGTCACTAGTTCCAGGGAAGGGAGAGAGCCAGTGCCGTAAGACAAACACAACATCCATGCCTGACCGGGATTCGAACCCGGACCCCTTACGGACGAATGATCAGTGGCCAACGCCTTAGACCACTGCGCCACCGGGGCGGCCCGCTAATCTTCTGAGCATTTATTAATAGCATATCAACACAAGAAATGTTTGCGAAATAATAATAATAGTGAAAAAAATCACTTGATTCATCTCGAAAAGACCATTTTTATTATTTATTTTCGTCCGTTCAAGGACAGGGTATCTTCTTCTTTAGCCTGTAATGTTTATTTATTTATTATTCTTAACTCCACGTAAACATTACCTTCGCACTATTGATCGGTAGCACTGTAGCTTCTTAGTGTTAAGCACCGGATAGCTAGCACACAAATTCCTTAACCGTACACAGAGCTGAATTAGGCGACCTAACGGCCATAAAAGAGTCGTATTCAGCTTACGAAAATCACTGTCTTTATTTATTTTCCAAGCACCTCAGTTCAATAAGTCATCGAAGATAAACATCAGCATCATATAAGATATTTAGCAGCAGCGCCGTAGATACCGGGAAGGCGGTTTGCCACCCCGAATGGTCATTCCACGATTCATGCTCTGTGGGACAGGGACTTCGCCAAGGGGATGCGAGGGTGGGCTTGAGTCCGCCCTGAAAATTGTCTTGCCCACCAACCAGTTCAAAATGTGTTATTTTTCAGTGTATTTAACTTTAAAATATAATCTAGACTTTGACAAGTAATACACTGGCGTGCAAAAATTAAGGACGGGACGGTTTTTCGAATGTAACGTCGTGCAGAAGTGCTCCACATCGACTCAAATCATACCATAAGATCCCCAAGATGTAAGAATGTAAGACAAGTGAGCAAAACCGTCCAAACAAGGAATCCAAAGGATACAAAGGCACTTTATTAAAAAGGTAGCTTCGAGCACAACTGGACAGAAGACAGAAACGTCCATGTGACAGGCGGCTGCCAAGAAAAATCCAGTCTTAAGTAGGGGATATGATCACCCCTGACTGCGTTGCAAGATTTACAACGTCTGTCCAGGCTGAGGACGAGGTTGTCAAGGAGCTGTTGAGGCAACGCGGCCCATTCCTCTTGTAGCGCCAATCGCAGCTGCGGAATCGTTGCTGGCGGCTGGTGACGTGCTGCCAAGCGTTTCCCGAGAAGGTCCCACACGTGTTCGATTGGATTTAAGTCCGGGGACTTTGCGGGCCAATCCATGCGTTGAATATCTTCACTCTCCAACAGCTGTGCGACAGCCACTGTACGATGAGGTGTAGCGTTGTCGTCCATGAAGAGGAACTCAGGACACGCAGCACCTCTAAACAGACGCACGTGAGGCAGGAGAACCTCGGTACAATAGCGGACACCATTGACTGAACCTCCTTGGAAGATGTGGAGGTCAGTATGACTACCAAACATGATACCGCCCCAAACGAGAATTCTGCCACCTCCAAACCGGTCCCTTTCGATGATGTTGGAGGTGTGATTGCGTGTTCCCTGTTCTCTCCAGATGTGTATACGTCCAGAATCGCTCGTCAGACTAAATCGGCTCTCATCCGTAAAGAGAACTCAACCCTATTTTAACCCGTCCTTTCCAACATTGAGTCCTTATGAAGGCGTACAGGAACAGGATTTGGAAGATGAACAAACCAAAATTCAACTTAATTTTAATGATCCCACAACATGGCCTGATTTGAATGATCATGTGAGAAGCTTGTTAGTTGAACACGGTCCAGAACAAAATAAAAATGGTAATTTTCTTTTATCAATTAATGCAGAAAAAAGGCATTTTACGGGAAATTGGTTCCACAAAAAACTTTTTGAATGGAAAAAATGTAGAGCGGGATTGGTTAATTTGCAGTGAAGCAACAAAAGTTATTTATTGTTTCCCTTGCATGCTATTTGGAAAGCATTTGAAATCACGTTTGGCAAATCCAAAAATGGGATTTTCAGAGTGGAAAAAATTACACCCTCGAATTCCAGAGCATGAAAATTCTGTAGAGCACCGTGAGTGCTATGTTTCCCTGAAAAGCTTTGAAAAAAGGATTAAAGAGGGCTGTGCAATTGATACTGAACTACAGCAAATGATTACAAAAGAAAAACAGAAATGGCGGCACATTCTCAGAATCATTGTCGATTGCATTTTGTTTTGTTCAGTCAACAACTTGGCCTTTCGAGGTTCAAGTACAAAGATAGGTGAAGACAAATGTGGATTTTTTTACATTTGCTAGAGTTCGTTTCTCATTATGATAAACAGCTAAAAGAGTATATTACCATTGCCAAAGAAAAACCAGGAATTCCAAATTACCTTTCCCCAACAATTCAAAACGAGTTCATCAATTTAATAGGTGACACTGATCGCCAAGAAATACTAAAAGACATAAGAGAGGCAAAATATTTCTCAATTTCATTTTATTGTACACCAGATGTAGCCCATCAGGAACAAATGTGCCAGATTATTAGGTACGTGAAAGTTTCAGAGGATGTTTGCTCTATTGAAGAAAGTTTCATCGATTTCATAGAAACTACTGAAACGACTGGGGCTGGTTTAACCGAAGAAATTCTACAAAAAATAGAAGCCCATGGGCTTGACATTCGTAATTGCCGAGGGCAAGCATACGATAATGGTTCAAACATGGCGGGGAAGTATTCAGGAGTCCAGGCCCGTATACAAGCAATTTGCAGCCATGCACGTTTTATGCCATGTGCTGCTCATTCATTGAACTTGGTTGGTGTTCACGCTGCTGGAGTCTCTTCAGATATTATCACATTTTTTGGCACAGTGCAAGAACTGTACAAAATATTTGCTCACAATGTCAAAATGTGGGAAATATTATCCAACAAACTTTCTACCACTCTCAAGCGTCACTGTGATACAAGATGGGCATCCGAATACTCTGCTGTTCATGCACTTTATTCACAGCTTGATAAAGTCCTCGAAGCCTTAGAGGAAATTTCTGACAACCCTCAATTCCATGATGACTGTTTATCAGTGGTTAAAAATCTTCTGAAACAAATTAATTATAAGTTTGTTTGTTACTCTGTTATGTGGGACAAAATACTAAATCAGATCTCCTGCGTGAATGAACAACTACAGCGCAAAGATGTGACCGTGGACTGTGCAGTTAGTCACTTGACAGGATTGAAAGCTGCTTTACAAGACATCCGGGATACAGGGATTGATGTTATACTGGGCGAAGCATCGGACATCTGTGCCGCAACATCTCTTGACGGCTTCTTCGAGGAGAAAAGGGCAAGGAAGAGGAAGCGACTGACATTGGAAGAAATTGAGGACACTGTTTTGACAGGAAAACAAAGGTTCAGTATGGACTTTTATGCTGTTTTGGACAAAGTCTTAGAACAAATGGAATGGCGTTATAAATGTTTGATTTAAGTGTTAGATGACTTTAATTTCTTAACGGGCAAGTCTTTGCAATCTATGACCGTAGAAGAGTTAAAGGCTAGTGCAATGCGCTTAGCAAATAAATATGATAAGGATCTGGATGCTACTGAAATAGAGGGGGAAATAGCTAGTTTTAAGTTTCAGGCCACTTCTTTATTTAAAAAAATCAGAATTTTTCAAAAGCAACCTCTCTTGACCTATTAAATTTAATCCACCAAATGTCTCTTGCTACATCTTACCAAACTTTGTAATTGCTTTTACATTATTCTTAACATTAAAAATTACTAATGCGTCTAGTGAACGAGGTTTTAGTAAGCTGAAAATAATAAAAAATTACTTAAGGTCATCAATGGGACAAGAGAGGTTAACGCACCTGGCAATTCTGTCAATAGAAAAAGATATTGCTAAAACTATTAATTATGATCAAATAATGAATGATTTTGCTGCTGTTAAAGCTCGAAAGGTACATTTGTAAATACAAAATCATTCTGTTAAGGCTTAAGCATAATTTTAAAGAAATGCTACTTGTACTTATTTTTTCAGTTGTTCATAAGCACTTGAGGTAGCAATTAATTATAAGTAAAAAGTATTCTTCATTCAAACTATGTTCAATGTGTTTTTTTTTCTTCAACAATCCCTATTGAAGCTCACATAGTCACAAGCTCACATAGTCACTACAGGCTATTGAATAGGATTACCAATATAAGTTTTTTTTTAAATATTATATTATGAGCAATATTTTATACAGAAAAATTTACATTTTAATACGATTACATAAATTAGCAAATTATATATGGGACAATAATTGCAAATAACAATAAAAATCGCAATATTTTTTTATGCAGGTATTGTACTATATCTGAAAACAGGTATATAATAAAATCTGACACCATCGCCTGTTCCAGTTGGACTGGGGTAGGGGGGCGCCAATTTTACTGCTTGCCCTGGGTGCCAATACCTCTAGCTATGGCCCTGGTTGGACTGAAGCCATATTAAGAAAGAGGTGAAAAGGGGAGAGGGTCGTTACAGCAGAAATAAGGCTTGTGAATCGTACAGATGGTGACATGGAGTACAGATAACACTGCAGTGCAGAAAGTGACCAAAGTATGTCATAGTAAGGGAATGGAGACTCAGGAGGTTGCTCTTGTTTGCGTTCAGCAAGAAAAGAAAGGTTCTACAATAGTATATGAAACTGTCAGTAAGGAAAATGAGCTCCTAGTACAGTCGATGATGCCATTCTAGTGCTGTCAGCAAGAAAAGTGAACGCCTAGTAAAGACGATGATGTTATTTGGATAGTGGCGTGACCTTACCACGAAGAACGGATAGGAAACTGAAAGATAAATTCCAGGCACAACTTTGAAAAATAAACTTTTTTTTACTAAATAAGTGTAAATGCTGTAGACTTTTATTTATTTGTCTTTTTGCTTTCGACGGCCGTATTTTATTTTTACGGAAATCAGTAATAAATGTAGCCTACCGGTAGATACACAGCTTTTCCACTATGTGTGTAAATGTTTTATATCTGTTTGTACCATATTTGGAACCGTACCTTCGTTTCTAAAAACCCAATTTAAAGAATTCCCTTCGGCTTGGATATCTTTCATTATGAGAAATGTTTTGTGCACAATTTTTGATTTTTCGTAGCACGCATTTCAGCTGCTAGAAGCCAAAATAGCTGTTTTTATTTGTGGATGATTTACCGATTTTGTAGAAATCCGGTTGATGTCTTTTTTTTTCCCTGTAAGCGGTTCAATACATTATGAAGAACACTACATCCAGCGTTTTGAATTATGCGAATATTTTCTCTAGGAGGCTTAAATGCATTCTCCTTTTCGCTGACTTTTTTCTTCCAAAAATCTGCTTTGAAATATAGGTATTTTTTTCGTGGCTGAAAGGATTCAAAAGACGTGTTCATTACACTCGGAAGTTCGGTGTCATATTTCTTATTTAATATGTGCCCGTCAGGAAAATATTTATTGTATTTGCACAGAAAGCGCAGTTGCTTATTCAGATAGGAAAGCCCTGCCGTCTCGGTTTTTCATGGAGCCAAAGTTCTTGTTTGTGAGTGAATGGAAGCTATCAGGTTGTAAAGAAAGTATCCGGAAAATAAAGAAGCATGTTTTTCAAGCTTAAAAAATCATACAAAACACTTCACTTAATCGTCCAGATAGTCACCATTGGAACTGATGACCTTGTTCCACCGATCTACTAGTTGAAATATCTCATTGCGATGGAAATCTGGCGAGCAAGAGTTGAAGTCATCCATGCAACGTCATCGTCATTAGCAAAGTTTTTATCAGCGAGAAAATTCGACAAAGACAGGAAGAGATGAATGTCGGACGGGGCAAGATCCGGGGAATAAAGGTGGGTGCGACAATATTTCCCATTCCAGCACGTGCAATTTTTGCTCGGTCCGTAAAGCGACTTGTGGATAAGCGTTATCGTGGTGAGAAACGACTCCATGATGATTAATGAACGCTGGGCGCTTTTCTTGCAGTGCAGCATGGAAACGGTCCAACTGTTGGATGTAAGCATCCGCTGTGATGGTGTTGTACCGCGGTAAGAGTTCATAGTGAATCACACCGCGACAATGCCACCAGCAACTCAGCATCACGTTCTGTCCATGAAGGGGTGGCTTAGTGACCTTCTGTGGGGATTGTCCCTGCTTGGTCCATGCTCTTTGTCGCGTAACATTCCCATGTGTGACCCATTTTTCGTCACTCGTGACCAACGGATGCAAAAAGCTCTCACGTTTGTTTTTTTCTTTCACGCAGAGCAACAACAATGGAGTAGCGTTGTATCCGATTCTGGTCGAACAAAGCATGAGGTACCCATTTGCACAGTTTACACGAATACCCCAACTTCCGATGTTGGGTGTCGATGGTCGTATGAGATGTCTTCAGTTCCTCTGCCAGTTCCCGTAGTGTCGAATAAGGCTTGGTCGATAGCACGTGTTGCAGTGTATCATCTTCAACTTTACTGGGTCTGCCACTTCTGGGCGCATCAGACAGATCACGTACACCGGTCACCAGTTCCGAGTTTCCTGTACCAGTCATAGCAAGTTCTCTGTCCGATAATATCGTTACCGAACGCGTTTCGCAATTTTTCCAAGTGCTTCCGTAACTTTCACTCCATTCAAATATTCCTACAGCAATATTGCACGCACACCTTCCTTCGCTATCGCTGGTGCAACTAATCTTCACCAACTGCCATACGTTCTGTCCTTAGAATCTATTCTTTCGCGCACAGCACTCTGGGATGTTTACGTTACCGCAGGCCCGCAATATTTTGCATTACACACGCCACATACGTTTTTTTCGTAAATTTTCTTTACAACCTGATTTAATGGACTTTTCAATTCTTGTATGTGCTCATCAGACGAAAAAGTTTCTTTTGTGTGTACAGAAAGTCCGCACTGTTTCGAATATATTTTTATCATTGTCCTGCTCTTATTGTTTTTTTACTATAGAGCGGTAACAACTTTGTTTAACTCATGATGGTGATCAGTATCGACTTTCCTCCTGAAATCCTCCGTGTCCTTCCTAAATACTATATCACGGCGTTAAAAGTGCTTTCGAATTCATATCTGCATAGGAATGCTACTTAAATATTCATTCTATGTGTTCAAACAACGTGTACCTCTTCTCGGAATGAATCTGTGATTATTAACCTAGTACTTTTCTGACAAGGAGCGACTCAGCAGGTGCTTATTTACTGTTGAGGGTGAGAGGCAATGTCATTCAAGACGTCAAACGTGCTGCTTTTTCAGTCACATGGCAATGAGCAAGGTCAACGACCATCTTCTGCCTTATGGTCTCCGCCACCGTGAGAAACAGAACAAAGAATTAAAACCGAGAACGAAAAACAAAATCAAGAAAGAAGGTAACAAAAATAAAAAATAAAAGTTTCGGAGGACGGTCTTTGAGGCATTGGTGGATGTGGTGGGCACATCCGAACGACTGAGTGATTTATGGAGTCACGGTTGAAACCACTGTGTGCGCGTGTGGTACAATGTTCATTAGGTTAGGCTCCCCTACCTTTCCTTTCTTCATTTGCATTACCCACCATCCAGCTTCATTATGAACCCAAAATGGCGCCCGCAATGACGTCTGCCAATCACGCTAGAGTGATTGGCAACTGGCACGTACGTTTGCTACTGTGGAGTAGAGAGAAGACAGAAATAAAAAGACGCAAGCTCGTTATTGTATTCTTTACTTTGAGCAGAAGTATAATGAAAGGGAGATGACTGTAATTTCTGCAAGTTTCTTCAGAATGCTTACGGTATAAAAAGGAAAAGAAGCCCAAAGGAGCAGTAACGACCTTAGCACAAAAGTTCCGCTTAGATTTATCGCTAATAAATTGCAGAGTCGGAGAAACGGGCCCTATATTAGGCTAGCTAATCATGTCTCTACGTGAACTTCCTGCCGGGGTCGGAATTAACTCACACATAGGGCGGTGGCGTGAGTTGCACTCGTGAGTTTCGGAATGTTATTGTTCGGAGAAATGAAATTTAATCAGGATTTATTGCAGAATTTCCACTGATGTCAGGCTTTCTGTTCTGCGGTTCCAGCAGCTGAATCAACAGAGATGATCTCGCAGGTGAAGTAGTTTTCTTTTCTATGCATGGCCTGTCTTAAAGTTTTTTAGACTATAAAACTGCGCTGCCAGCGGAAGGAAAGAAAAAGACTGCCATCATGATCCATTAATTTTTACCAGTCTGGATTTATTTGTGATGCATAACATCAGCCTGTGATAAGACGATGGGCAGTAAATAAGAAGACGTGCTGCGTTCCACTAATCCATCGAAGCGAGGTTTATCTACACCCCTCTCCAAAATTTAACAACGACCGTTTATGGAAAGGCACATTCGGGACTCGACCAGCTTTAAAACTACAGTTTCATGAGTAAAAGGGAAAATCTACGTTAAACACAAAGTTGATATTTTAACCTATTAAAACCACCCAAATGTATGCTAAACTATGTGAATCTACAGGTTTAAAATGCGCAGTATCTGAACTACCATCTCGTAGATTAACATAACCAAGCTTGATAACAACGCGAAAGTGTTGACCAGGTGTTTTCAGGAACGTTGAGTGTTTGAAGACTGAACAGGGTGACTGCTGTTAGTTTCGGTTAAAAGTAGAAGGGAAGTCCTGCTGCCTCCCCAGTGGCGAAGTAGTCTAAGTGCTGGCTCCTGACCATTCGCCCGAGATGGGTCCAGGTTCGAATCCTGTGAAGCATGGATGTTGTATTTGTCTTACTGGCTCTCTCGCTTCCCTGGAGTCAGTGACCCAAAATTAGGGAAGGGTGACCACCTACAGCCCATTGAGTTGTTCCCGGTGTTCGTTAAACCTCCAAACAAACAAACAAACAAACAAAAACCCTGCATCTCTGGAATGAAAACAGTTCCACACACGCTCCAACATCTTTGTTATTGTAAGTGATTTATCGCAAATTTGAGTGTTCAGATACATTTTATCCTTATAACTTTACTTTCGTCCATTGATTACCTCTGAGATACCTAAATTTCTCGCCGGAAATGTTGCTACCCGAGGGATAAACTAGAAAATGTTCTTTAAAATCCAGTGAAATTACTAAAGGTACAAAAATCACGAACACAAACTTCGTGTAAAGAGTTGTGCTAAAAAGAAGCCTTGATTTTCTGCGTTTGCCTCAAAGTTCTGAATCAGTACACTTCTCTTTTGTGGAATTCTGCTTAATAGTAACGGGGAAAATTAACTACGCTTGCATAATAATATAGTGAAAGTTACCTGATACAACATTATGCCAGCCAAGGGGAAATACTCACGTTTCGTACTTGAATTCGTATTTACTCGAATACAAGACTCGATGGAATCTAAGACGACACCCTCTTCTGCAGATTTTCTTTATACCTAGTTTTCCTTGAGTTCCATAAGACTTCTTCCTGTTGTTTTGTAACTGAACAACCTGTGTAAGCATTTAGGTAGCGTGGATCGAGTGGACGGTAGATAATCTCGTACCTCAAGCAAATGCAGAACGTAATTATGCATTTCGTTGGACACGTAAAACCATGCTTGATTGGTATCAGGGTTTAAAGGAATTCATCTGTTCACGAAACCGTTTGCTATATCATTCTTTCATTGGTTAAATTTCACTCACATGTGAATATCTTCAAATAAAAGAAATATATATGAAGTAACAGAAAATAAAAAAACAAAGTAAGAAAAGAAAAAGAAGCGCAATAAACAGTTCGTTTTCATTTTGTAATTCGAGTTGAAACTCAGGCATTTAACGAATGTTTCAAAGCGATCGACTCTCATTTGTTGTATATATACCTATCCTAAACCAAACAAGAAAGTCTACATTTTAACAGAAATGCTTTCCTGTAACAAGCTATAAATGCTATTATATATACAGCTGAACTCACATGTAATGATCTCGCATTATTCGAAGTTTTGCATAAACCGAAGTTTTTATAGATCCCTTACACTTAACTTCGTGATATTCTCTCTGCTTATTTTCACCGCATATTACGAACAATATTTCTTTGAAGAAACCTCATATAAGTTGAGCACTTGTAAAACAAACAAAATAAGTGTCCAGCTTTTGCCATTAAATTTTTCACTGGAAAACTAGGAATAACCTGCTGATGTAACAGGTGATAAAGTCAAATTGTTCTACTTTTCAGAAAAGTCAGTTTGCATGGAGACAAGAATATTTCAGTTTTTTCTATTACCTCCCGCTATCCTACATTCCTCCGACCCCGTTTACTACACATAAATTTCTGGGGAAATGCTGTCTTTTATTCCCTACCCTCGCCATCTTTCAGTCACTTAATCTCTGTTTAGAAAATCTTGGAATTTGTTTTGCATCTAGAAACATCTTACCTACCGCGTCAGAACAAATTGGAAAACACTTAAAACAGCTATCATGACAAGCACAGAATAAGCAACAACTGACGCATAGTTCCGATGTAACGTGCAAACAGCAAATCAAATGCGAGACCCAGTAATAGATTTAACTATTACTGGGTCTCGCATTTAATCCGTTAGGAAGATCTCTACGAGAAAACATGTCCGCGCTGTTGAAAGTTTTTACCGCTAGGTGGCAGTAGAGGCCATAAATAAAACTGTAAACAACGGGGATAGCAGATGTGGTTTCGCCAACGAATACGTTATTTAAATTAAATAAGCCCACACTTTAATCAAAAGTGAACTGATATAAGTGACACACAATATGAAATAAATATAAAATAAGATAGCCATTTAATTTTATCTCATTATTATCGCAATAGAGACCTTTCATTTTAGTGATTATTGAAGGGCATAAATGTAAACATCTCGCAACGGAAACACAAAATTTTGATTTTTTCGTAGCTTTTCTACTGCCTTAAAAATTTTGTAAGGTAAATTGTGGTACGACTCGCAAGAGTTACAGACACGTGACGTTACATTTATATGTCGCATTTTCTTTTTTGAAGGACTCTGGTCGTTGCCCTAAATATTTGCAACGAAACAACGAGCTCTTAAAACTTTCGTAATGGAACACAGCAAGTCATTTCTTTATTCTCTTAAAATAACTGATGAAAAATTTTAAGTGAGATAGGCTAACATCGATGAAAGGAAAGGAATCTACGTCGACACACAATGCTTTCCTAATGGTTACCGCTGAAGAATTCCTATTTTCTATGAACGGCCACCAGCGCCACCTAGTGACGGTTTCACTTTGGATAGCGGACAAGCCAATCTGCGTCATGCGAGAGGGCATATCTATTACGTAAGTCTCGATCAAGTGTAACGGGTGAAATTACGGATATTAGTTAGTTACTTTAACTTTTATGTTAGTCAAATATTTTACTTGTTGCATAGATGTCATTCATATTTGTGCTAACTATAGGTTTTAATTAATAAGTATTACTTATCTTCGATAAACAGTTTATGATTGACTAGTTTTAACCTGGCATAATTAATGTATTATGCCAACAATATCTGCTATTTTTTTATCTGTCCGGTTATAACGAAGTTCGCATATATCGATATATGCGAACTTCGATATATGTTCGCATGTATCGAATGTTTTTAACTCTCCCTTCAACTTCGTTATATACGGGTTCGACTGTATTAACATCAACTCTGTAATACTTCAACCCCTCTTATGGCCCGCTCATTCCACCAAATGTTGATTCCCCCATTCGCTCGTCATTGCCCGGTGAGTCAAAGCCATTCAACAGAGGGCTTTGGGTTAGACCACGTTCCGCTCACTCCTCGTCCGCTCGGTCTACGGAACCGAGCATGTCAGGGGTTTTTAATGTGTGTAGTACCCTTTATCAAGGGAGGTGCAAAAGAGAGAGCAGCTGAGGTGCGTGGTGTGTGCCAAATAGTTTTAATGTATCATTTCCTCTGCTGGAACAAGCAAAATTAATTGAATAATTAACACCATGCATGTTCTTCAAAGTTTGGATGATTTCTTTGGCATGCAAACTCCCCTTTGCATCTTAATTTTGTTTTTATTAATTATTGATTCTCTTATTAATAATTTTGTGTGTGTGTGTTTGTGTAGGCCGGGGTCATTCAAGGATGCCACACATTAACGCCGAACAGAACGAACAAACTTTTCGAATCGGTACATATCAGCACGGAAACGAATTTTGTCCACACAACTAGATCGGAACTAAAGGTCGAATCGCTACATATCGGAACGGAAACGAATTTTGTTCGCACGACTAGATCGGAACTATAGATCGAATCGGTACATATCAGAAAGGAAACGATTTGTTTTTTTCACAACTAGATCGGAACTATAAAGACAGAATCTGAATCGGTCAGTTTGCAGATATCGTCCAACCCGGAAGTACTGTAACGCGTACTGCGTGAATGCTGTAATTACAACTTTTTTCTATCGTAATTACTAAAATAATTTGTTTTCGCGTATTGAGTAATAGCAGCAGTGCGGAAGATGCGATAGTGGTATCGTTAGCATTTGCATCTGTCGCGAAAGTGGAGGCCGACAGAGCTGCTTACAAAAGGTAGTGAGTCTATGAAATGTATGCAATAAGAGAATTAGTGAAAGAATGCCATACATTATTCCCGCATCTACAATATGGCAATGATATACACGGTCGAGTCACATTATTGTGAACACCGGCTAATATCCAGAGTTACCGCTGTGCGCAGCGCCGATTACCTATTGAGTCACTCCCAGCAGCTAGACGGGCTGGGAGTGACCCAATAAAGTGCTGGAAGGTGTTCGCAAATATGTAGAGCCATGTTGACTGCAGTGCATCTGACAGCTGCTGGAGGGTGCGTGGTACAGGATCCATAGAGCGAACAACACGATCGAGGTGGCCCCACAGATGCTCAATTGGGTTTAAGTCTGGGGACTTAAGTGGCCAGGGAAGTACTTTGAAGTCTTCATCGTGCTCTTCCAACCACTCTCGGACATTTCTAGCTGTGTGACACGTCGCATTGTCGTGCTGGAAGATCCCATCCGCCCTAGGGAAGACAATCAACATGTATGGGCGTACGTGGTCTGCAAGGATGGATTCATAGCGAATTCGGTCCATAGGGTCTTCCACAGGTACGAGTGGAAACAGAAAACGCCACGAAAACATTCCCTAGCCCATAACGCTGCCACCACCATCTTGTGTTCTTCCAGCAGTGGTTGAAGAGTGTTTGTTCTCCGATGTTTCTCGTCTTGTACGCCAACGTCCATCCGTTCGATGAAGCAGAAAACGTGACTCATCGGAAAAGGTAATGCTTTGCCAATCAGCGGAGGTCCAATTCCGGCTGCCGTGCAAATGTAAGCCTTCTGTGGCGCCGCACTTTCGCTAGCATACGTGCAGTGACCATCCGTCTGCATCGGAGTCCCATACTCAGCAGAGTTCGCTAAACTCTCGTTTTAGGCACACTTCCGGTAGCACTCTGGTTCATTCGTCACTCATTCGCAATGGTACCATTTCTCCAATCACGATATACTTTAACCACAGAAGCACGCGATTAGTTCACAAACTGCGCTGTTTCAGAAATACTGCCACCCTTGGCCCGAGAGTCGATAATCACCCCTTTTTGCAAATCTGAAAAATCATTCCTTTTATCCATGACAGCAACGAGTGACATGTTTTGAGAATCAGATCAGATCATATGTAGAGGATTTTTGGGAGTGTCTGACCCCGGGTCCTAAACAACCCTTGGAAATAGGAAGCTAGGAGATTTGGGCTAGAGTGCCCGATAGGAAAGTGACACAGAAGCGAGGTGGAAAGGGGGAGGAAGACGCCCTTATTTATTACCGGAGGGCCAGTACCCGGGTTCCGACGGCTTAACGTGCCCATCCGACGCACGGCGGATATTTAGTGGTTTGAGCGCTCATACCTGCCTGGGATCAAACCCTAGGTCTTCTCCGTGGCAGTCACGAACGTTGACCACTAGGCCACCCGCGGCCCATGTTTTCAGATCAGATCAGATCATATGTAGAGGATTTTTGGGAGTGTCTGACCCCGGGTCTTAAACAACCCTTGGAAATAGGAAGCTAGGAGATTTGGGCTAGAGTGCCCGATAGGAAAGTGACACAGAAGCGAGGTGGAAAGGGGGAGGAAGACGCCCTTATTTATTACCGGAGGGCCAGTACCCGGGTTCCAACGGCTTAACGTGCCCATCTGACGCAGGGCGGATATTTAGTGGTTTGAGCGCTCATACCTGCCTGGGATCAAACCCTAGGTTTTCTCCGTGGCAGTCACGAACGTTGACCACTAGGCCACCCGTGGCCCATGTTTTCAGATCATATGTAGAGGATTTTAGGAAGGGAGTGTGTGACCCCTGGTCTTTTAAACCACCCTTAGAAATAAGAAGCTAGGAGATTTGGTCGTGCCCAATAGGAAAGTGACATGGAAGCAAAATAGAAAGGGGTTGAAGACGCCCTTATTTATTACCGGGGGCCAGCACCCGGTGCCCGGCGGCTTAACGTGCCCATCCGACGCACGGCGGATATAGTGGTTCGAGCGTACCTGTCTGGGATCGAACCCGAGGTCTTCTCCGTGGCAGTCACGAACGTTGACCTCTAGGCCACCCACGGCCCATGTTTTCAGAATGCCTACAACACGCCTTATATGCTCTCCAAGCCAGCTCACGACACGTGCCTTCTTTCATTGGCTAAGCGCTGTTGACGTCAAAAGAAGGCGGTGGTCACAATAATGGGACTCGATTATGTATTTTTTTTTCAATATTTCAAGATGAACTACGAAAAACTTAGTGAATTGCTAACAATGATCTTGCTAGATGTAAAATAACACGAAAAAAATGAAGTATTTATTATACTAAATTATTGCTGGAGCGGTTTTTTTTATCTTCGTTGTGCATGTATTTTTTTTTCAAGAGTAAAAATATTTTTACACGGAGAAGCACGATAAAGTTTGATTTTTCACTTAGCTGATTAATTCAAGTTTTCTGATATTTTTCTTCCCGCACAGGCTTCCATCACAGTGCCTGTGACCAATGTCATATGAAATAGGATAGATTTGCACAGCATTACGCAACTTTTCACCGACAGATATTCTCGAAACAACAACTTCAGGGCTGAAACTATGAAAACGAGCAAGTCAAGTCACATCAAGAACTTGCTGCTTTCCGGTGATGCAATATCACAAACAATTAAGTAAAGTGGCCTCCACTGCGCATGCGCAACACCTGGAAACTGTTCGACATCCGTGTAAATATTCTCATCGGCGAGGAATCTTTTCAGTTACGAACTAAAATGTGCGGCTACCTTAAGATTACTTTCAAGGGAGGTGTGAAGGCAAAATAAAATGGTTCAGAACCTTTGCACTAAGGCTGTGAGGAGCAGCCTGCCCCTAACTTAGGATCATTGGTTCTAGGAGAGGGGTGGGATCGGTACAACAGAAGAAACACGTGACTCACGCCTCATTCAGAACAGGAACCCAGCTCGGATAATTAGCCAAAGCCTCCGCCTCTGACCACTCAACAACTGAGACTGCCTAGAATTTTGTTTAATCATAGCTTGCTCATATAGAAATGTCTCTGTTAAATGTTGCACAGCCCGCATAATGTTAAGTTTGCATTTTTTCCAGTTGTATAATCCAAGTCTCCTTCTTCAAAAAAAAAAAAATAAGAAATAAAAACTGTACAGTTCTGGTATAAATTACAATATCAAATACATATTTAAAACTGTCTCCTGTAGTCTAAAAGAGATTGTCATAATTTTAATTTTTGCCTCACTTTCTTCTTCTGAGGGTATTCCTTACACAGAACTCAAATGTTTTTTGTTGCGTCACTATGTGATGTACTACAGAGGTGAGACACGTGCCAAGACGACAAATCTTCAGCCATACATTTTGTCGGTGTAGTTTATTCGGTTAGTACAACTGGCTGCGGAGCGAGGAGGCGCGATTTGATCTTCGTCACCGACAAATTTGTGAATTTCACATGGGCGCCCGATTGTGAAAAATGGGTTCTTCGAAGAATGTGCTATGTTTGTTCCACACATCGTCTGGAATTAATGAAAAATTCCTTCTTCGCTTAACAATAAAAAACAAAAAACAGGAAGATGATGTGACACGTGTTTCACCTGCAGAGGTGAAACACGTGTCAAGACGACAGATCTGCAGCGATACATTCCGTGGGTGTAGATTAGTCGGTTAGAATAACTGGCTCCGGAGCGAGGAAGTTCGATTTCCGTAAACCACAAATTTGTGAATTTTACAACTACAAACCATGAAAGCATTGGCCATGCAACATAAAAGCGGTGAACAAGGAATGCAGTGTTTCCAAGTATTCGAATCCTTGTCTTCAAAATGCAGAAAAAAAAATAAAAAATAAAAAAAATAATCGTTCCGCATTCGGATGAAAACGTTAGTCTACTGCAAAAAAAATTAAAGGATATTCCGCACGTCAAGCACAGAGAAATGGATTTTTGGAGGGGTTTTAGTAAATATCCCTCCAAGAGTTTCAAATTCATAAAGAGTTCCTTTCGGGTCAAGTGTTTTGAGTAAGAATGTCAGACATGATTTGGGCCCATTTTTTTAATAGAACTAATAGAAAAATCTCAGAAATTCATTTTACGCTTACGTTTTCTGCGCACTCTTCTGTATTTTTTTTTTCTGGTGTGCTAACAAACACGTCTCTCTGATGTCTTCTTTAGTTGATAATATCATTACAATACGAACTGTTTCACAACCATGATAACAAACAAGACTGTGTTTGAGAATTTTGTACCGTTGATATAAATCATAAGTTAAGCACATCCATTCAGTGTGGTGCCTTAATGTATTGCATCAATTGACTGTGTACGTGAATGATCATAATTTTTTTATTTGAGTGACTATGAGTATAATTTTTCAGAAGTCCAGTATACAAAAAGGAAGTTGTGCCAATAAACATGTAATTTTTATTATACTTTTTGCAGAAAAGTTTCTAAAATTATGATATATGTACGTAAGAGGATCAGTTTCGCGGCGGAATCATGTAGACAGCCTACCTGCATTGCAATTTAGATCGAACCAGTGCGATCTGAGTCGCATTCAAATAACTTACTGGGCTAATCCACTGTGACAGCGAGTCTGTACAGAATTAGATCAGATCAGATCATATGTAAAGGATTTTAGGAAGGAAGTGTCTGACCCCAGGTCTTTAACAACCCTTAGTAATAGGAAGCCAGGAGATTTGAGCTAGAATTCCCGATAGGAAAGTGATACCGAATCGAGGTAGAAAGTTGGAGGAAGACGCCCTTATTTATCACCGGGGGCCAGTACCCGGGGTCCGACGGCTTAACGTGCCCATCCGACGCGGATATTTAGTGGTTCGAGCGTTCGTACCTGCCTGGGATCGAACCTGAGGTTTCTCCGTGGCAGTCACGAACGTTGACCACTAGACCATCCGCGGTCCCTGTACACAAGTAGGTTATATACAGTATTATTATAATTTAACGTGTAAAGCAGGTAATTTAAATCGTCCGGTCAGATCATTTTTTGAGGAAAGGTTTATGAACCCTGGTCAACGCCTATACCGATTCGCCCGCCTTTAACTAAGGGAGTGCTGTTCCTGCGACGGGACAGAGTCCACACCGAGGGAAAAGCACACCACCCATACTTTTATCGGGATTTGAGCGCGGGCACAACTAGGTCGGCTTTCGCAGGAGCCCGCGCTTCTATTTGTTAGGCCACTGGAATCTCCCTTTAAATCTTTGTCGTGTGTAACATATTTAAATGCTAAGTAAGTGGCAATTTAATTTAGTACCCAAATGTAATCTCATTGAACTCATTAGATTTATTTATGGAGGTCGAACAAATTCATTTATTATTTTACCTGCTTGGTAAAGCTTAAAAACCCTGATCTAAAAACAACCAGTTGCACACATTTCGTCAAGCATTTATCACTTTCATAAAAGTGGGTTTATTGAAAATTGATTCTCGCCTCTGTTCTTGACATTTACTCATGATTTCTGCATTTTTGTCGGGTATGCGAAGATACATGATCAAAATGCTGAAACGAAGGGCAATTCCTGTACCTATGTTAAACATATGCCTTTGTTTTGAGCTATCACAACAAATCGCAAATCCGTGTTTTCACTAGGCATTTTTTAAACTAATTTTTTGTCAGTCCGAGGACACCAGTCTTTTGTAATGTAATTTCGGAAATCACGCTACATTCGAATGCGAATTTAAAATCACTAATACTACGTTAATTTGCTAATCGAAAATTTCTAAGATTTTATCATTTGGCAATCATAAAACCTTATGATGATGTGGAACGAAATAAGCGCTGCTGCTGAACATGATCATATAATTCCTAACATCTTGAGAAAAAAATGAAGCGCATGAATCATTGTGTATCATTGATAAAAGGAGTCGAAACAATATAACGCCGTTGGTCCTTTGATGAGTAATTTAGAATGTTCTACATGTTCCACAACTTATAAATCCTTCACTACGCATGCGATAATTCGTTGGTATACGAACTATGAATCAAAAATACTATATGTGTTCTCCAGTTTAAAGGAATATTTTTATTTTTAAGAAAAACTGATATATCTTTATCGTTCGTGCATTCCTTTCTGTGTCCCGAAAATAATTTTTTCAGTAGGTCTTCTTGAAGCAGAGTTAAAACAAAAATGTGAATTTATATCACTTATCTCGTAAATTTTGCTCCAGGAAGAAATAAAAAGATACACAGGAAATTCTAGTCGGACTTCTTACTCGTATATGAGGTACTAAATTCAGTTTTCCACTTCACTTCTGGAAGTGGACATCGGACGGGCATTCGCACGGAACTCTCCGCAGATAGAAAAATCGAACTGAAAATTCTTGTAAATTATTACAGAGACATCTGCTTTTATAGTTGAAGTAATGGATATGCGCCAAGTTTTCGCGTACTTACGGATGGCTTTCTCAAGGTAAACTAAATAACTAAACTTATGCTGAAGAAAGCAAGATATAAATTTTGAAGATTTAAACTGTATCGTATTTGGAATTCATTTCACTAAACGTGAATTTAGAATTTTAAAGAAATTTTTTGCGCTTCGTATACTTAGTACCTTTTTTTTTTTTTTTTTTTTTTAATTCCAAGTTATGTTTGCATCTATTTCAAACGAACAGAATGTTTGAAAACGAGCTCTCAGAAATAGAAATGCCATTGCAACACATGTATGAACAGACAAACTGCACCTTAGCATGATGTTTTTCCTTTTTTGCCAAAAAAGTGCTGTTAAAACGAAAACGAAATAGCCCCATGCACTATTTTCCCGCTCTTACAAAAACATTTTACCATAAAATCCTGAGAGGCACTGTTTATTCCCTTAGAGGTGGGAAAGGCAAATGCTCTATTATAATATCGAGAAATATGTTAGGTACGATAAATGCAAACAATTTGTTACTCACATGTAAACCACATAACTGAAAAGTAACAACGTGTAAGACTAAACGAGAGTGAAAAAAAAAAGATCTGTTCTGTGCTATGTTTATCTGTATTTATATACAGCAAGAATAAGAACAAAAAAAAAACATATCGCCCTGTCGGTCTTATTTTCTGTTTTTAAACATTCAACTAAATGTTTTCTTAATTCAGCTTGATTTTCTGCATAAACGCGAAAGAATATCTGTCGTGTTAAAGAATTTTATTTTTAACGTGCTTTATTAATTCACTTCATCTTCTTTTTTTCATGAGCTATTAAATCCCTCAGTATGGAAATCTCTTGACCACAATCAGCTCTATTTTATTCGTCATGACACAATTTTTTTTAAACATAATTTTCAAGCATAATTAATTTGTTTCCACACCCAAATGTTTCGCGCCCCTTTGCTGTTACACTTCTAAGGGTGTAAGCTGAAGTTTTTAGTAAAACTAAACATTAAAACATGGTAGCGAAGCAAAACAGTGCGACAGAACGATATTTATATCCGTCTTTATTTTTTTAGGATGCGCAGTTTAGATTTTAATGAGGTACTTTTTCTGCGAAAAACTTTGCAACATTACTTTAAAGGTTTTTCCTTTCTTAGATGTACTTACTTTTTTACGGTTTCCTTCAAGGAAAATTTTTCATTAATATTTAATTTTCATCAAGAAACTTAAACTGGTTATTTTTTGAATTTATACCACTAAACGTGAAGTTAGAAATTTAAAGGATTTTTCTTTCGAAACTTATATACAGTACCTATTTCTTTACTAGAACGGTTGATTTTGCTTACGATTATATAATAATTTTTCAGTATCTAAAATTTGTGCATATGTAAGTTTATAAAAGCACAGGACTGTCTAATGTCCAATATTATTTCCTTTAGTGTGTTTTCGCATCTTATAAACTTCTTGAATTTTACATGTTACATTATATTGTTTGTAGTCTTAGAGAGATCACGAATTTTAAAAGTGTCTGACGTGAAAGTTGGTTGAGGGAATAGATTTTAGGAAAGTTAATTTCTCAGTTGGACATTCAAGGACGTCTTAATAGCTGTTTAAGGCTCCGGTAGCAGAAACACTTCTTCCAAGTGGATTGATATAGATAAAGCGACACAAAAGAAAAAAAAATGCTTGTATGTTTTCTTTGCCCAGTTAGTATTTTTGCGATTGCGCTGTACAGACATAAATGGGCAAGAGGGGGCATCTGCCCTCCCCTGGAAATCGGACCATTCTCTTTCTTTTCTTGGACTGAAATATTGGGATTTGCGCGATAACACTCATTCTGATTGCTAATTTTTTTTGTGGAACATTTAAATGCATGTGAATGCCGTAAAAATAGGAAAAGCGTTGGCAATTTCCAGTAGAAAAAGTTAAATTTTACAGTAGAAAGTAATGATGAAATTTCCCATTCCATGTTGGAGAACAGTGTACAAACGCACACTATTGAGAAATGTGAAATATGAACACGTTAGTAAAATCATGCAATGCATTGATTATGATACGCTTTCCAACATACCAGAAATCATTACTCAAGTTATTATTCAAGTTATGAGGATAATGGCTGTAGAATAAATCTCGCTCCTATGCCCTCCTTTGACCCTATTTCGATGATATTCAACAGAACCGGCTAAGTAGACTTCCGGAACAACATGATAAAGTTTTGTCTCAATCGAAGCATTTTTACGTACGTTATGACGCATAAGGGCAATGGAATGGATCCCGCTCCTATGTCCTGACCTTTGATCCCATTTCGCCCATTTTCAATAGGGTTTGTCCCCAGGTGGTCCCCTACCACATACTAAAATTTCATTGAAATAGAACCTCTTTTGCGCGAGTTATCATGCGGACGGACAAAGCTGGAGCATATAGGCCTACGCTTCTGCAACCTACTGTTGGAAAGCGTTAAAAACGAAGGAATGAAAAATATATCATCGTCTGCAACCGCTATTCGGCGCTCTTTGGCCACACGTGGCCCTTGCGCCATAAAAATTTAACAACCAACCGCTATTCACTGAGATCACTCGAAATTTTTCCGACAAATTTGTGTTCAGTAGATTTTTTCATTCTTGATAACTAATCGA
Organism: Macrothele yani; assembly: GCA_039090855.1. Classification (NCBI taxonomy): domain Eukaryota; kingdom Metazoa; phylum Arthropoda; class Arachnida; order Araneae; family Macrothelidae; genus Macrothele; species Macrothele yani. The sequence continues at coordinate 94,973,156 of CM077007.1, read as the reverse complement.
GTTATTTCTGGGGGTTTTCTAGCGCAAGCTACCCAAATGATCGAAACGATCAAACGAACGACAAAGAATTTTCCTTATTGTCCGAACATGCTCTCTCTCTCTCTCTCTCTCTCTCTCTCTCTCTCTCTGTATATATATATATATAGGGTTTACGTACCTGTTAGGTTGTGGGACCACCTTTGGCATTCAAAACCGCCTGAATCCTCCTTTGAATGGACGCATACAAATCCTGGATGGTGGTCAGTGGGATATTACACCATTCTTCATGCAGAAACTGCTCCAGGTCCTTGAGAGATGCAGGAGAAGAAGGACGAGATCTTACTCTATTTTCCAACACGGACGACAGTGGATCGATGATGTGTAAGTCTTGTGATTGGGATGGCCAAGGGAGGTGTGAAAGGTCGTCCTCATGTTTCTCAAACCATGACTGAACATTCCGAGCTCTGTGAATTGGGGCGTTATCATCTTCATAGATGGCATCCCCTGCGGAAAACAATGCGTGAGCCATTGGATGGACTTGGTCGGCCAAAATGGTTTCATACGCCCTGCCAGTCATCCGTTTTTCAAGGTGATCAGGGCACGTGCTGAAAACCACGATATGACGGCCCAGAGCATGACAGAACCACCACCATGCTGCACTGTTGGGAGCAGACAATCTGGGTTGTACGCTTCTGACGGTGTTCTCCGCATGTAAACACATCCTGCGGTGGAGAATAGTGTGAATGTGGATTCATCCGACCGCTGTACACGCTTCTATGCATTGGCAGTCCACGTTGTATGCTCCTGCCAACACTGCCGTCGCCGTTGTATTCTCCTGCCACCAATGCCGTCGCCGTTGTGCATTCACCCGGGTCACCAGAGGTTTTGCAATAGCAGCTATGCCATGAATATCTTGTGTATGAAGTTCCCTGCGCACTGTTATTGTTGATACTGGGGTCTGGAGATGCAGATTGAGCTCCGCACTAATTTTCGGCGCCGTCGTTTCCTTATTAATGATCTCTTGTGTCTATCAGTCAGGGTCGTTTTCCGACCGTTCTCGTATTTCGCAGACGAGGTTTTGCCACGAACACGGTATGCTGTCATGACGCTAGACACAGTAGCTCTCAATACCACCACTACCCTGGTGAGTGTTGCCACAGAGGCACCAACTAGCCGGCCACCAACAATTAGCCCCCTTTCGAAGTCCTTTAAGTCACTCATTTCGTCGTCACCCTGAAATAAATTTTGCAACAAGACACTTTAAATGCACTTAAGCAGGACCTTAAGGTTCAAATCAAAGCTATTGCAATCGAAAAGTGGTGAATACCTTTGTGTATCGCAACATACGCAGCTGTATTACAAAGGGGGTTTTTTTGTGTGTGTGTGTGTGTGTGTGTGTGTGTGTGTGTGTGTGTGTGTGTGTGTGTGTGTGTGTGTAATTTTTTGGGACTTGTACCTTTTACATTTATGACATAGCAGAAACCCATACCCATGTTCAACTAGGTCTTTGTGCAAGTGAGTAGGCCTAAATGTTGAGTTTTGCTGTTTGATAAAGCCAAAGCTCAACATTTTCAAAGCTTTCTGCACCTCTTTTTGGCTCCTGCTGTAGTTATTTCTGCTTATTGTAAGTATTGTTTCTGAGAATTCTTCTCTGCTGCTTTTGCGCGTTTGGGTTTTCAGATAGTCTAGTATTTTTATTTTTTTTAAATTCTTTCTAAAAAAATTGTTTTGTTCATTGCTATAGTTTGGTTTAAATTATATATATATATATATATATATACTTAACTAAAAGAGACATACAAAGGCTGCAGACAACTCAAAGAAGCATGGAGAGGTGCATGCTTGGTGTAACCAGGAGAGATAAGAAGAGGAACTCGTGGATCCGAAAAATGACAAGAGTGGAAGACATCATGATCAGAGTTAAATCCCTGAAATGGCAATGGGCTGGACATACTGCCAGAAGGACAGATCATCGATGGACAGCTGAAATTTTAGATTGGATTCCAAGGGACAGGAAAAGACCCAGAAGAAGACCACATGGGAGATGGGTGGATGAAATTCGAAAGTATGCAGGGGTGACATGGAGGAGACTGGCACAAGACAGACCGTTGTGGAGGAAACTTGGGGAGACCTTCGTCCAGCAGTGGATTGATAATGGTTGACAATGATGATGATGATGATATATATATAAGGGTTGGGCAGAATATGGTATATAAATAAGTTTTGAGGGATTTGAGGTGAACAAAACACGTTGTTGGAGAACTGAAACAATATTTTAATATTAATCGAAGTATGCTCCCTCTGAAGCTACAACTTTACCCCATCTTTCGGGCAGTGAACGTATGCCCCGAAGGAAGAATTCCGGTTACTTGGAAGAAATCCAGTTGTCCAGCCAATTTTTGATGTCTTCATAAGAACTAAACCGTTCTCCAGAAAGTGCTGACTGCATCGACCGGAACAAATGGTAATCCGATGGCGCAATATCTGGCGAATATGGAGGGTGGAGTAGAACATCCCTGTCGGATCCTTCTAAGTTCTTTTTCACAGGTCGAGAAACATGTGGTCTTGCGTTGTCATGCTGTAAGATGACTTTGTTGTGTCTATTTTCCCATTGCGACCGTTTTTGCGTGAGAGCTCGTTTTAAATGCATTAATTGGGTTCGATACCGATCACCAGTAATAGTTTCTGACAGTTTCAGCAGTTCATAGTGGATCACACCCTTCTGGTCCCACCAGATACACAGCGTTACCTTTGAACCATGGATATTGCGTTTTGGCGTTGAAAGACCTGGTTCACCTGGCTTCACCCATGCTTTCTGCCGTTTAGGGTCATCGTACCATATGCATTTCTCGTCGGCAGTAATAATACGATGCAAAAAAAAATTTCTTTTTTGCCTTTGAAGCAGCAATTCGCAAATAGTTTTTCGACATTCAAGGTCTTTTTCCCGCAAAGCATGTGAAACCCAATTCCCTTCTTTTTGCACCATTCCCATGGCAGCTAAACGTTGTGAAATGCATGGTTGACTAATATTTAATACTGCTGCTAGTTCCTTTTGGGTCTGGCACGGATCCTCGTCGAGTAAAGCTTCCAATTCGGCATCAGCAATTTTTTTGGGTGGTCCAGAACGTTCTTTATCACTGACATCGAAATCGTTCCTTTTGAATCGTCTAAACCAATACTCACATGTTTTTATGGATGGGGAATGTTCACCATAGATTTCTGACACTAAGCGATAGCTGTCGGCAGCACTTTTCTTGACAATAAAGTAATGCGCTAACACTTCCCGCAAATGCTGTTTTGTCGGGACGAAAGTTGCCATTTTTCATCGAGTAAAACAAATACGTCTTCGCACCTCAATCGAACGTCGTATACTGACTCTGACAGCTGGCGTCTCGTACTGCGATATCGCAGTGTTGCCACCTTAAAATACATGCGAGCAGTAATAAGTACAACACCGAACGGAAATCCCTCAAAACTTATTTATATACCCACATTTATCCATCTATTTTATGTAGATTTTAGGTCTTCCGGTTTCGAATTAAATAAAGAAGAAGGCATAGTGGAAATTTGCGTATGGTGTCTGTGCAAAGTTTCACTGTTTGCCCCCTTCTGAAAACTAAGCTATGGGTGTCTGTGCAGACATATCATGAGTACACGAAACTAAGTATTAATAACTGAAGACACACTTCCAATAGAATTGACTAGTCTTGCCTCTGCTACTGGGAATTCCAATTCAGGTGCCATAAAGTGGTGCAGCACGAGTTTTTGGTGCAACCTACTACACAATTTTTAATAGTGTAGAAGGGATGTTGCAATCATGACGGCCAAAGGTATGCCGAGTATGTGCTGATTTCGGCTAATAAATATTCTTGTTTCTGTCTACTTTCTTTTTCTACTTTTGTCTGCATAGTCCATTTATTGATATTATAAAACGATCATTATTTTATAGTCGCCCATTATATATACACAATGTAATCTTGAAAAACATTTTAGTTCATTTCATACAAAACTAAAAGCAAGTGGTGTTGGAAAGACGTTTCGGAGGAGAAGAGGAACGAAAAAACCAATGTTGCTATGAAATGTGTTGAATTACATTTTTGCTACGTAAGCAGCAACTTAGATTTTAATGACGTGCATCTCCTTCAGGTGACGACGTTTCACATGCAAACAGGCTTTAAACGTTTCCAACTAGATACAGGTTTTCCGTCCGAGGCTCGTACCTTCAAAAACGTAGCTAAAACGTGATAAGTGTGTGTTTGTGTGGCGAGCAGTTTCAAGAATAAAACAAACGAGGCTGGCTGCTTATGAGCGAATTAATTTAGTCTAGGTCTGGGCGTCGTTCGAAAACTTGCTCCTCACTCCAAAACTCGCTTTCACTGACGTGATAGATGGATTGGGCAGGATGAGCCAGCTATAAGCTCCGAGGGGCCGTTCCTGTGATGCTCGTGTTTGGCAGACGTGTTCCAAATATGTTTACCTGATGGTACTTCAAGGCTTTGTATGGCATGACACAGAATCAGATGCCAGCATTCTTTGATCGCTATTCAGATTTCTTGATTGTTATTTATTTCTGCGATGTTTCTTTTTTTATATATATATATATATTATTTCTAATCAGGGTAGAGTCAAATGTTTTGTGTATGATTTTCTTCGTGGCACTGATGAAAATCACTCGCCTTAAACTGCACTAATGAAAATCAATCTGAACTACGTTTGTAATGTCATAAATTACCAAAGGCTTGCTGTTGCATCTGGCGTCGAAATGCGACTGAAGCGTGGATGTTGTACTCATTCATTCTGCTTTGTTCGTCTTCTCTTCCCAGGAACGTGCGGTTTTAAAGTTGAAATAGTCTATCCTAAACCACTGGATGGCGGTGAAGCCTCGCATTTGTTGATTTTCATTTAAGATAGGTAGGAAAAGATTGCTTTTCACATCATAATAAAACTTTCTTGACGGCCGCCTCCATGTAGCGGACAGTTTTACGATTCCCAGTCCCGAAATATATACGATTTCATATAGTATTTAGCTTTGTTTCCGAAATGCAGACATGGCAGAGTAAATCCATGTAAGTTATTCATCTCCATCTATACTAATTTCCCGTCCGAAGTATATTTGCGACGGAGCTATTTTTAGATTTTTTATAATTGGTTAGGTCGCTTAAATATCGTGTGGTGCGGGGAGTTGGGATTTCTTGCACTGCCGGTTCAGGGTTCGAATCCGGGTACATGACATGGATGTCGTATTTGCCTTCCTTGGAGCCAGTGCTTTCGAATTTCGGATGAGTAACTCTTTATCAGAGGTTTCCAACATCAAGGTCGCGGGGGTCTGACTTAGGAATACGAGATGTTAATGTGAAGAAGTCGGTAATTGTGAAAAAACAAATCAAAGTTTTTTATCCAAATTCAAAGAAAATGATAAAAAAGCTAATTGTTGAATCTAGTTAAATTTTAAACATACTGGAGTTATTAAGTTTTAAATAACTATAATGAACACTTAATACACACAATTGACGTGGATTAGAAACATCAAACAGAAATCATCACTCTTTCCATGCTTATAAGTGAGTCACGGAAAAATTATCATCGGCCGCCACTGGGAATAGAACCCAGAGTCTTCCAGTCACCACCGGACATGCTACCACTGCACCCCAGCGGCCTCGAATTCTCCAGACTCACATACGGCAAACTGCCAAACCACATGGCAGGTTGCTTCTTGGAACCCCGCACAATACTGGGGATTCACCAAAGATGGTAAGCAGCAACAGGTTTGGCAGTTTGTCGTATGTGAGCTTGGAGAATTCGAGGCCGCTGGGATGCAGTGATAGCATGTCCGACATGTAACTGGAAGACCCTGGGTTCGATTCTCGGTGGCGGCCGATGATAATTTTTCCATGACTTACCTATAAACGTGGAAAGAGCGATGATTTCTGTTTGATACAATGAACACCCTTTATTATTGTACACTACAACGTCGTCGTTGTACTTAAAGCCAAAGTACTTACTTCTAATGTTCGTTCCTCGTTGCAGTAACATTAAAGCGGGAAGTCAATTCGAATTTACTGAGGAAACAGGACAATTCTAGGTGTGTCTCTACGTGCACTAGTGCAAACAAAGCACCCCTTCCTTTTTCTGGTAGTTCTGTTTTTTGTTTGTTTGCGTGTTTAAAATGACAACCGTGAGCAACTTCATTGGCTAAAAGCGGTCGCCCGCCCCTAAATTCAGGGACACTGATTTTAGGGAAGGGAAAGAGCCAGCACAGCAAAGCAAACACAACATCGATGCCCCACAGGTATTCGAACACGGACCCATCCCAGGAAAATAGTCACAAACCAGCGCTAAGACTGCACCACCGGAACGGCTTTCTGGCATTCACATGGGCAGCAGTTTGCTCGTTTGGCTGCGTTAGATTCGACTCTAGTGTGTTGTTTATATCTACAAGTGTAACCAAGTGAAACGTGGAGGCCATTGATTAACCTTACCTGTACGTCCTTCGTTGTTGAATTTGACTGAAAATAAAAAAAAATGTAACTTTAAAATTTTTATTTTACGTAGTTTTTGAAAAAAAAATTTTTTTTGCAATTGTAAGGGCGAAAATTAATTATTCATAAGAGTGTTCTATAATGTATGTAATTATTATAATTTATACATAGCCATAAAGAAATTATACCCCGTGTTTACGTGTAAGAGATGGACATGCCACATATTCACATGTTAGGAATCGAATTACACTTCTGAAAGGAACTTTGCCTTCTCAAGGAAAAAACAACCTTTTTTTGTTCGAAGCCATTATAACAAAGTAAATGTCTAAGGTGGTTCGAATGGCGCCAACGAAGCACAATTCAGACAATCACGACGGAAACACCGAATTACGGAGAGCACTTAGCGGCTAAAACAGTCCATTTAGATGCTTTCTTATCGAGATGGATAAAGCTCAACGGCAAAAGTCGCCAGTCTGTCTGGTCGACTGTATTCGTCTCTTGTAACGAAAGTAGGTAGCCAATGTTTGTATATTGTATTGATGTAACTTTGAAGAGTCTGATTCCAAGCGAAGGCAGCGGGAATGGAAATGACACATGGTGATCCCGACGTGAGATAAGGACGGCACGTGCGCGTGATGGGGGCCAGCCAGGGAGTGGTTATCCGAAGAGGTAACCGTTATAGCCGGAGAGAGTGCAATTTCGAGAGGAACCAAAAAATTGCAGAGCCAGGTCGCTGTGCCTCGGGGCAGCGAGCCGAAAACGATGCTGGGTAATTTTCCAGGGGGAGTAGAAGGAGGTCACGTGTAAGAAGAGAGTTGTTGTCAGAGTGTGGAGTGCGATGCGCTAGCGTTAGGAATGAGGTAAAGCGCCTCATGATTGAAGGCTCGGAGTTGTGATAACTCGGGTTAGATCGGTGTACGGATACACCGTTGTTTTTCCGAAAAGAGTAGCAGCGTAGCACGGAGAAAGTGTTCAAAGCGTTAGATAGATTCCAAACGTATGTGGCTGGAGGAATTAAGCCGATTAGAGGAGTGCAGATCCGAACAGTAATAATAGGCCCGTGTCAAAGCAACGACACCGTAGGTCAATTTCAGCAAAGCCGTCAGTCGCACGAAATCAGACTTTGAGACCATGAACTTTCTTCAATAAAATTGTTAAGTTTATGTGACGGAGTGGTTACTTCAAATAGTGTCAAATGCCTCATTTAAAACCTTACTCTTTTCCTCGATTAGCAGATCACTATAGTAAAGCTGAGGAAGAGAGTGCCTGGGCATTCGTTCTCTGAATGAATGTTGAGTACGAACGAATCTCATTTAAGTTTGCTGGTGTGTGGGAAGGGGCTGAATGAAATAAGCTGATGCCCTCCTGAGGGGATGCGGGTTTCAGTATACGAGCGATACTCTCACCCCTACAGCAAAACGTTTTTATTAAAGTTAAAATATAGATACACATCAATCACTTTTCAGTCGCTCATTTTTTTATTTTATTATTCATGATTATATTATGTCATATACAAAGGCGTCACTACACTAAGAACGATGGGGGATGCTGAACAGAGCTTAAGTTCTTTTACTACCTCGTACTCACCTCGTTCTTCCATAATAAAAACATGGAATTGCAGAGTTTTAACGTTTATAATCGTCGCTTTTAATTTAATTGTATTTTGAATTAATTAGTTTATTGAATTTCACTTACAAGGAATTTTTTGCGGGAGAGGGGGGTGGAGGCTAACGATCACCGTGAGCAACTCGATGGGCTATAAGTAGCCGCGCGTCCCTAATTTAGGGCCACTGGCTCCAGGGAAGGGAGAGAACCAGTGCCGTAAGACAAACACAATATCAGTGCCTCACCGAGATTCGAATCCGAACCCATCTCGCACGAATGGTCATTTAGTTTTTTTACAGGTGATGGCTCCCCTGTTGCTTTGCTGCGGCGAGGAGAATCGAGCAGTGCGTCAATAAACTAGCGTTTCTTCTGTTTAGAAGAATTCTTTGTGTGCGTGTGGTCTTCGTTAGTACGAGAAACAGATTCCTTATGCGAACCGTATAGAAGCCAAACTTTTAGCTTTTATGGTCAGCGCATTTAAACAAGGGACAGAGTGGGTAGTGGATCTTATGTGTTCTTTACGTGCTATCTGTTTGGCCTTGTTTATTGGGGTGGCTATGCCACGGGTTACTTGGCTTCAGAGGAAGACAACCTAAGTTAAGAGCAATAAAGAGAGAGAGAGAGACCCACCGCAAGGCAAGAAAACTAACCTTATAACACCAAATTCAGCGTGCCAGAACAAAAATCTCCCAATCTCCAATTGTTGTCCACTTCCACCAGGCACATAGATTATTGCCAACTCTTGAAAAGAACCAATGGCTAAAAAGTGAAAAAAAAAAAAATCATTACACCCCCTACAATTCTTTGGGGTGTGTCTTTGAGCAAGAGAAGCTTCCTAACGCGTTCATCGATGACATACGATAGTCAATAGTAAATTTGTCATTAACTTTCTTGTCTTCTTTATTTCTTTACTTTTTGATGTCATTTATTTAAAATAACATAATATTCCGAACATTGTGAAGGTTTAGAAATTCACTTTTTTAACTTACACGAAAACCTTATTTCGAGATTATTCTAATAAGATACGATTAGAGGGGCTCCAGCCTCCCCTGAAATGGTTTAACAACGCCCTTGGTCATATGGTTTCCATGTTACGTGTTTATGCTAATTTAATTATTTGCACAGTATCATGTTAGCATGAAACATACTTCTTTTTCAGTTACTCAGTTTTTCATATTATCCAGTTTTTATGCTATGTATCCATATGTTCGATACATTGCAAATTTCTTCCACTTTAACTTTTACATTAACTTCATGTTAGTAATGTAATAAAATTTAATTAAAGTTAAATAACGTATGTATTAGGTTTTTCAAGCACTAAATGCTATGTAGTGTTCAAGAAGAGACATTTGTAGTTGCTTATTTATAGTACATATCCCTGACTATTGCCGCTTCCATGGTAGGGTCACGGGCCAGATACGATTTACTTCTTTACGGTCACACACGTAAACATTTGGGAACCGCTGTTTTTGATGCCAAAGGAGATAGTTGAACGCCTAGAGGGAAAAAAATATTTAAATAAAACATCCTTTTGTTGCCTTTGTTTCTTCTTATGCCTAACTGTATTCTCTCATCTGACATCAGTTCCGTCACTCATTCTTTACAGCAGAGTCTCTTTTTCAAGCGATTCTGCTGTAAAAAGTATGTTCTTCATTAGCGAATCTCGGCAGTTTCCGAAGTTTGAGCTCGATTGATTTCCTGTGTAAGTTAAATTCCGACTTTCTTTATCTAATTGCGATTTTTCAAAAATGGAAGTGTTGTGATGCGATATTAAGCTAAAAAGTGTTGAAAACAAAATATAAAAGTATTTGGATTGAGAGATTGTACGTAGGTTTGTTTATAACGCGTGCTGTGTAGCATGGGACTGCTGAATTAACGCAAGTTTCGATATATGACAGCAGCTTGGCGCCAGCTGGTTGTATGCCCTAACCATTAGGCCACCCTCGGGTCTCCCATACCTTAGTAACTTGAAATTTAAGAATCCTTTTCTGTCTTACCGATTTAATATTTCGCAATGGGACAAAATGTATTTGGGAAATGACGTTTCTCTAATTCCTGTTTTGATTTTAATGCTTTATTTTTAGGTAGGCTAGAAATATTCTTTAGGTTCATTTTATGTCCAACCAGTCTTTCTTTTCAACTCAAAGGTTTATGAATTTATTCTCATAAATGTTCTACGTTGAATTCTAATGATAGGTATTAAATGAGTTCAGAAAAAATTAATATATCTAGCGGTTGGTAGGAGTATGCAATTCTGTTTCTTTTGTACTTATTGCAACAGATGCAGCAGGTTGAGTGATGCAAATGACACGGCTCGCCAAATATGCATCGGGAGAAGAATGAGTGCCGCCAAAAACTTTATTCGTTCTTTCTTTTCTATTTTTATTATTTTCTTCATCAAACGACAGGCCGAATGAACTAAAGTTCTGCCTAATAAGCTCAACGCTGATTGCCAGTTCTGTGTTATGATGAAAGGGGGCATTTACCTACGTCTCGCACCCCGAGGGAACCCAGAGTAAGAAGCCGTTATCGTCTAAACCGTTCTGCCAATTGACTATAATACATACACATCGAATATGGTAAAAGAAAATGTGTGTGTAGTGTTTCAGAATGTAAAAGTACGCGCATACGCTGCCATTGGCGCTTAAAAATATTTCTGTCACGCATGCATCGCAAAAACAAACCATGCCGGAATTTTTCAAGGCGACGAATGTACGTCACTGTCCTGATGCATGCAACGCTTCACTATCGGTTTCGAGTTAGGAACATTTTTTTACCTATTAAAGGAATATATAGTGTGTTTCTCAAACTCATTTTCCGTACATTTCTCCTCAAAGAGGAAATTCATGGCTGCAGCTAGAAACATGGAAAAGAAGCAAACAAACAGATAAAAGGGACAGTATAACTCCTAATGGAAAGCGATTGACGTAGTTTATAGATAGATATTATAAACTTATACCTGAGATCTTTTTTCCTTATTCACATATTCGAAAGATATTATTCCTGAACAGCTAACAAGATTTACACACATGGAACACGTAAAACCCCCAATTTTTTTGTGGTTAGCTACTCTGGAGGTGGTACTTACAACAGAGCCATTCATTGCTGTTAAAATCAGATACAAACGTGATAAGGCTTTTGATCTTTTCTCCACTACTGTCACTTCTTGAAACCAGAACCGAATAAACAAATCACAGGCTATTTTTAGGTTCTCAATCTACTTTCTAAAAGTTTTATGGAATATGCACTATATTGACAAAAGTCACCGGGCACCTCTTCAAAAGCAAATGAACGGATTCGCTGCGTTGTTGAAATGCGCGGTACAGCTGCAAACGGTGTAAAAACAAGCCTGCAGCTAACCGCGTTAAAATGTCACTGCAGGAGAGAACTGATTTTGAGAAAGGAAAGATTGTTGGGTGTTATATTATTGGGTTGTCCATAAGAGAAACCGAGAGGCGTTTAAACGTACCCAAGTCAACTGTTTTGGATGTACTGAATAAGTGGGAGAGTCACTGAGTGCTTGAAGCAGCAAAACGTACCGGCAGACCAAAGAAAATCAGTGATAGAGGACGTCGAAGCCTCAGGAGAGTCGTTACAGCTAATCGACAGAGTTCTACACAAGACCTCTGTGTACAGGTGAGTAAAAATGCTGGAACCTCGGTATGTACACGTACCACTCGCAGAGAACTTCATTCCATGGGTTACCGTGGTCGTGCGGCTAATTATAAGCCTTTCATCTCTAGTCGGAATGCTACTCGTCGTTTAGCATGGCGTAAAGAACATTTATCGTGTACCGTAGATCAATAGAAACGGGTCCTATGAACTGATGAATCCAGATAAATGATCCATCAGTCTGAAGGCCGTGTGTGGGTATGGCGGCAGCCGGGGGAACGCTATTTACCACAGTGTACTGTGCCTACGGTCAAGTTTGGAGCTGGCAGTTGTACTCGTGTGGGCATGTTTTTTGTGGTATGGTCCCGGCCCATTGGTTATCGTGGACAAACATGCTAACCAGCTCGTCTACTTCGATATTTTGGGCAATTATGCCTTACCAACTCTGTGGCAATACTATGAAACCGAGCCTGGTTGGTACATGCACCGAGCCATAAAGCGAGGACTGTTACGGCGTGGTTTGACGATAATTCCGTATCGTGTGTGAACTGGCCAGCACAAAGCCCTGGTCTTAATCCCATAGAGCACCTATGGGATGAATTAGAGCGCCGCATAAGAAGTTTGGAACCAAGGTCTATTACTAAGCAACAGTTAGCGGCAGCATTATGTACAGAATGGAAGCGCATACTTATCGCTGTTTTCCAAAACCTTGTCAAAAGCATGTCTCGAAGGGTCAGTGCATGCATTAAGTCCAAAGGTGGACCGACACTGTACTAATGTATGTCAATAAATGCTATGTTGTGTTTCTCTTCTAGGTGTCCGCTGACTTTTGTCAATATAGTGTATATTTGGAGGAGGGGGTCATATAGCTTCTAGGGGACTCAACTCTCCTTCCTGGTTCCTAGATACTGCTCTGATTCCAGCTAGAAAGCCTACCCCCTTCCATAAGTAATCCTGTCTGCGCAGTTGTTTTAAAATGATGTAATAGTACGTTGTTACAATCTCTGCAGAAAGTTATTGAAATTCTTTATTTAAAGATATGTCCTTCATTAGTGTATTACTAAATTTCATGAAAATAGATGTGCTAAATGAACAAAAAATTGGCAAGGATTTTTTCCCCGGTAATTCTAGGCGGAATAAGTTATCGACAGTTAGCTGTACTTTATGGGAAATAAACAAAATAAAAAATAATATCTGAAATGTTGCTGAGAAATAGCGGTATTAAACATAGAGTTGCAAATACCTAATCTTTATTGTATGAGCTGTATATTTTACGGAATATTTTTCTGATGTAGTAATTTTTATATGTCCAAAAAAAATGCGTGGGAATTATTTTTTGTTGTTAGTTTTACAAGCTGTCTCTCTTCTTCAGTCTTGCACTCTAAATGCTGCCGGTGGAGATCCGGGAACTCCAAGATCAGCACTTGACAGGCTCTTCACCACCAGGCATGAGTTTAGTCACCACTTGAGGCACCTCTGTCTGTGGTAGTTGCTTTTGTAGAAAGTGAAGCATCCTTTCTTCCGCCCTCGGTCCTTCACTTCTCCGTAGAACTAACTATTCATTGGAGAGACACCGTCGAAGGGTTTTCCACTATGTATAGAGAGTTGTTTCCCTCCCTTTGAACTGCCATCATTCCGTCGATATGACGATAATAAAAAGAGCCTTGTAACCTGTATTGATTCATGTCGGTCATCGTCTGACTATAGGTTAGCTTTGAGTTGACGATTAGTTATAAACTCTGAAAATAATGTTTATTTTATTTATTTTACTATGAATACTAAATTAGAGAGACACTATGGTCTACTGAGGTTATAGGGAATGTAACAAGCCTGGCTGATTCCCCATCAGAAGAAATCAAAGTGATAATTGAACTCGACATGTGACCTAAGGCACAGCGCTGGTGTCATGCCTAGTGGGTTGGGAGGCGCAATTTTCCAAGCTAGATTCGGTCTTAATTACGCTAAACATGCCGTATCCATGGATTTTCCCTAAGTAGAGGGTTAATATTATCTGCATTTCCTCTTTACTAAATTCTAACTGTGAGGCGTTAACACGTCCTAACTCTGTAGTACCGTGTCACTCCGGTGGCGCAGTGGTATAAGCGTTGGCTTATGAGAATTCATGAAAGAAATACGGGATTACGCCATATAATACAAATTTTGAAGATGACAATCCGATTTTTGGCGTAAATGTGACAAGGATGGTAAGTCAGATAATATTTGAAAACTTGAAAATTTTCATCGTCCTGGAGCGGGACTCGAACCCGCGTCTCCCAGAAAACGCCTAGGTATGCTAACCACTACACCACCCAGAACGACCAAGATTCGCTAAACATGAATGCCGGTTGCTTCGACTAGCGAATCCTGTGATGGTTAAATTCAAATTGATCGGAAACTTGAAACTTGGTCGTTCTGGGTGGTGTAGTGGTTAGCATACCTAGGCGTTTTCTGGGAGACGCGGGTTCGAGTCCCGCTCCAGGACGATAAAAATTTTCAAGTTTTCAAATATTATCTGACTTACCATCCTTGTCACATTTACGCCAAAAATCGGATTGTCATCTTCAAAATTTATGAGAATTCGTCTGAGACGGTCCAGTTTCGAATCTAGCTCTCCCCTTTCCTGGAATCGGTGGCCCTAAATTAAGGACGAGCGACTGCTTGTAGTTTACTGAGTTGCCCACTGTAGTCGTTATACCCTCACGCCCCCAAAGAATCGAGGGGGTGGGGGAATCCTTCGCATGTCCATTTGCACAAGAGAATAAGTGGGCTATTTATAGCCGTACTTTTCTCTATTGTCCTTGCCGTAATTCAAGCCTCCAACTTCAACATTTGTGGTGGAATTAGTTGAAGAAATAAACAGATGAACTCAGTAATGAATACTTGAAGAACCATTAAAAATGAAGTAAAAAAAAAAAAGATGTAGGAACAATAGAATTTTACTTAAATAGTACTAGTGATCCGAAATTTCTTGGCGTAGAATAGAAATAAGTTTCCAAGCTTTCGCACATCAACCAGATGGCTTTCTCTCGGAAGGTAGACAGCTAATTTTTATTTCTATTCTACGCCAAGAAATTTTGGATTACTAGTATAGTTACACTATTTAAGTACAGTTGGTGTATTGTTCCTTTTTATTAACAATAGAATTTGCTAACAACGATGTATACGTTGAGTTTACAAGCATTGGTAACAAACAATTCACTACGTAGTAAGCTATCAGTGGATCACAAATGCCACTCCCATTGTTCACTACATGGGCTTTCATCTACGTCTTCCTGACTTGTCTGTCTGCCAGGAGTTTCCGAAAAAGTAAACTGTTTTGGGAGATATGACGCCAAATAAGAAGCAGTAACGAGAAATAACACAATCTAAATAAGGAGAGACAAATTGAAAGTTAAATTAGAACATATACGCCATAGCGTGTATAGATCTTACTAAATAAACGCTTGCTCCCGCCGTACATCAACGTTGATATGGCATTGCATATCGAAGCAAGACAGAATTGCTGGAAGTGTCACAAAATAATTAAAGTGGAACAGATTCGTTGTAGATCCTTGGAAGGAGTCCGCCAATGCACACTGCTACTGCATACTGTAAACACGAGATCTCATTTCCAGAGATAGGATCGGGTCATGGATCAGACGAGCTGCCTCAGAGTATTTCTGACCCGGTTTTAATGATTTTTAATGAGATTTCTGTACCAAAAAGCGACGTATCTCTGTGTGTTTTCTTCCATGGTATTACTTTAAACGTTCTGCTCCGATGTTTCCATTGTGATACGTCCAGAATAAAAGCTCTTTGACGTTGTCATTAACGAGCAACTTCATAACACAACAGTTTTATCAACGAGATGGCGAATGATCTTAAATGTTTGCGCGTTTTGATATTTCACGTACCATTTACGTAAATTTAAAATCAAACAAATGCATCTGATGTGAAACTTTCACATTCTTTGCAGTTTATTTACAACTGCCGATCCATAAAAACTGAGAATAAAATCACACGAAATGAAAAAAATATAGGTACAGTAAAATATATGTTATTCTTTCTCAAAGTATCTTCCCCCGGATGATGTGCAACGGTCCCATCGTTCAGTCCACTTTTCAAAGCTTGTGGCAAAGGCATTTTGTCTAAGCTGCCCTGTACAACTTGAATAACGTCTTCTTTCTTTCTTTGGAGGTTTAACGACCACCGTGAGCAACTGAATGGGCTATAAGCAGTCGCCCGTCCCTAATTTAGGGTCACTGGTTCCAGGGAAGGGAGAGAGCCAGTGCCGTAAGACAAACACAACATCCATGCCTGACCGGGATTCGAACCCGGACCCCTTACGGACGAATGATCAGAGGCCAGCGCCTTAGACCACTGCGCCACCGGGGCGGCATGAATAACGTCAGCATCTGTGTGTTGAATGTTGCACCACGGAACTTCTCCTTCATTGTTGGAAACAACCAGAAATCGCCCGAGGTGATGTCAGGATTGTTGGCAGGCTGTGGCATGATTTCAATACTGCATTTCGTAAAAAGCTGTCGAACACAAGCAGCCACATGGGGACCGGCGTTATCATTGTGTATAGTCCACTTGCCCACCAATTCCGGTCGCTTAATCGATATGTATCGTCGCAGACACTTCAAGACTGAAATGTAATACTCAGCATTGACAGTAATTTGTGGAGGAACGGCATGCTGGTAGATTACAGCTTTATGATCAAAGAAAATTATCATCATGACCTTCCAAGCTGATTTGGTTTGGCGGACTTTTTTCGGAGAAGGCGAGCCTATGTGTTTCCAGAAACTCGTTGAGCGCTTCGTGAGAGGGTCGAAATAATGGATCCACGTTTCTTTGGCAGTTATTACTGTGCTTAGAAAGTTTGGATCCCCTGCAATCATTTGTTTCCATTCATGACACACCTGAACTCTGGCTCAGAATTGTTCTCTCGTCTGGTGATGAGGTACCAGTCTGGAACACACACAATGCAGCAGTAATTTGTTACGTAGTATGTAGAATGCCGACTTTTTGAAATATTATTTGACGCCGCTATGTTTTTACACGTCATTCGTCGATCTTCTTGCAGGATTGCCTAAACAGTGTTAACAATAAGCTCCACAACGACACTTTCAGGTCGACCAGGCCTAGGAGCGAGTTCTGTCGATAAACGCCCGCTTTTTAAAATCACGCTGCCATCTAAATATCGTTGACTCACCCAAGCATTTATCTTTGTAAGCTTTTTTTCATTAAATCAAGTCTTTCTGGAGCCGTTTTACCCAAACGATTACAAAATGTTATCGCACAACGCATTTCACTTCTTAACTCTGAATCACTCACTTCCATAGTTGTATGGCGAAATACAGACGTAACTTAATCAACTGCGCAATAACAAAACTAGAATTGTCTTCCAAACACTGTTGCTATAGATACTTCCGTAATTCAGTTAGTCGTCTGCATGGTAGTAACAAATACGCTGTCTTAGCACACGATATCTAAACTTTTAGACTGTTAAAAGTGCGATAGTTAAAATATGAAATTTATTTACAACTAAAAACACTATGCAGATAAAAGCACGAAAAAAGGGAGATCTTTCGAGCTTGCTACAAGCCCATTCTCAAGCCAAAGAATGCCACCGATACAAGCCGCGACGCGATAAAATACAAGTAGACGAGACCAAGATGCAATAGTTCGTAGCGACGTAAATAGTTCGCCAGATAACCAATTGACACAAGATCAAAAAGGCAAAAAGTAATAATTAATACCTAGACAACATTATTTCTTTTTGCCTTTTTGATAATTGGTTACCTGGCGTGCTACTTACGTCACTACGAACTATTGCATCTTGGTCTCGTCTACTTGTATTTTATCGTGTCGTGGGTTGTATCGGTAGTATTCTTTGGCTTGAGAATGGGTTTGTAGCAAGCCCGAATGATATCGCTTCTTTCGTGCTCTTACCTGTATGGTGTTTTAAGGTGTAAATAAATTTCTTATTTTAACAATCGCACTTTTAACAGTTTAAAAGCTTAAATATCGTGCCAAGACAGCGTATTTGTTACTACCTTTATCATTTAGAGCACGACATGTCTTTCTGCTGCTAGTCGTCTGCATGGTTATTTCCCCCTTTCATACTGTTGCCAACTAAAAAAATTACCCTCAGTTTTTATGGAACGGCCTTTGTACATGGAATACGGTAATTTGTTACCTTTGATTTGTATATCACTTTAAAAACACCATTTCCAGAAACGATGTTAGCTTAGCATGTCTCACTAAAAATTGCATTTTACAAAATCAAAGTGCTTGCATTTATTGGAGTAACATACCGTAGGAGAAGCGCATGATGGGCTATATAACCCAGCAGTACAGTAGTTCCTGAGTAATTTAGATATGTATGGAATTAGAAATTCATTTCAGTTGGAAACGAGTGTACCGGTTCGGGTAATAATATTTTTAATATTGTCATGCGTTTCTTCTTATTTCAAGTCTTCCATCGCGGACAGCGCGTAGGATATATTAATACCTCCGATAGTAGAAGTAGTACAAAGCTTAAAGGCTTTGAAGGAAAGTATGGATATCTTTCACTTTCACCGACGAATCCTGTTTCTGTTTTTGACGAAATGGTATGATAGGATCATGAACGACGTGAACCCAATGAAGTATGTGGCCCATGGTATATTAGTTTATTTTCACATTATGCATTCATAGACATTTGTACATACATAATCGTATTTCAAACATGTTCGTTGATCATTGTCACACTATTTCATCACCCAGTTTCTTTACCATTCCCTAAGAACGCTTCAGGAAGCGATATGGTGCATGCTGATTCCTGCACTCCGTCAATTACCTTCCTATCAAAGTGAAACCGTGACCTATGTATTCTCAAAATATCACCTTCATTAAAGGGCATGTGGCAGTGACTCAGCATAAGCTCCATAGATTTTGCGCCTGAGCTTACCATGTTGTAAAAACTAGAGCAAGACATCAGCAGGGCTAAAAGTCCTGCAGTAAGCTCTTGACTAGGAACTAATATCCTACAATAAGTTCTTGACCAGGAACGAATATCTTGCAGTAGGCTCTTGTCCATGGCAAATATCCTACAATAAGCTGTTGACCAGGGACAAATGTCCTGCAGTAAGCTCTTGTCCAGGGACAAATATCCTAAAATAAGCTCTTGACCTGGGACAAATCTGCTGCAGTAAGCTCTTGTCGAAGGGCAAATATCCTACAATAAGCTCCTGACCAGGGACAAATGTCCTGCAATAAGGTCTTGTCCAGAAACAAATATCCTATAGTAAGCTCTTGACGAAGGAAAAATGTCCTACAGTAAGCTCTTGATTTTTGTATATCGCAGCTTAAGTTACAATTCTTATTTAGACGCTAGTGGAATATACGCTTCATTTAAAAATTTAATCCCTTGTATCTTATGATCTCTCTCTCTCTCTCTCTCTTCGTCTTAAAGTTACAGTATTTTGTAGAGCTTTCCACATATCAGCATAACACTATAAAAATAACAGTCTTGCTAATAGGACATAAACATTTGAACCGTAGAAGTGACGTTTCGACACCAAATATACAGCAGTTTCGCGCATGTGTTGTCTTTCGAAGCCTAAAACTTAATCTAGCGTATCTATATCGGTTTAACTGTTTCCTTTAATGTTTCTTTATGTGGTATCACAAGTGTGTATTGTCATATGTAAAAAAAAAAAAAAATTATAAGACGCATTTTCTTTTAAACGGTTTAATTAAGCTGTCGGTATAAAAGCGCCACTTTCGAATATTTTTCTTCAAAATGAAATCACGATGGTACCTATGCGTGGTCTAAAGTAAATTACTGTGGTCCGTGGTTGCTGACAAGTAAATGGCTCTGCGATTTTCTAAACGATCTAGACACAAAACCAGTTTGGGATGGCAAATGTTACAGATATGAGTTAAAAGCTGGTCGTGGGGATTGAATTCGTTTTTGATGAAGACGTTTGTCCAAACTGATTTCGTCGCCGCTTGGCAAATATTTATCGGGTGTTAGCACAGTGTGACTCCAAACTACTGATGGACAGGGGATGACAAGCGGCAGATTTAAGAGCTGATTAAGCAGAAAGGCAGTATCACAGCCCGTGACCTATCGAATGCAGTTGGAATTGGTAAACCTGCAGCCATAGGTATCGTAGTATCGCCCTTGAGAAGCTGTAAAATTTGTTCTACGTTGGTACTGAAATTGAAGACACAGCAATGCGGAGAAGCCAAAAAACCGTTCGATACTAATTTCCTCAGCGCTGAAGATGTCCGTATGTTTCTGCCTCGATTGAATTTGTTTCGTCCTCTAAACTTAGACCATGGGACACCGTTCTAAGCGCCTGGTTCTGATCATCCGTCAGATCCGGGTATGCATGGATATTGTGTTTGTCTGATAACGCTGGCTCTGTCCCTTCCCTGGCACCAGTGATTCTAAATCTGATACGAGCGACTGCTTACATCTCAAAAGTTTGCACGCGGTGGTCTTTAAACACTGAAACAAAGAAACAGGAACGCCATTTTTCAGAAACCAAGTTATGAAGAGGACATTGTTTTACACTTTAAAGTTTCGAGAATGAAATTTTCAACACAGCGTTGTTTAGCATTGGCAAAAATGCTTTGAAGAAGACTGTGTGGTAAAATATTGTATTTATGAAAGTTGAATAAATCTCCCACTTAAATTTCAGTATTATTTCAACTGCATTTTTATCGAAAAATGCAAAAGGTATTACTTTCATACCGATTATCGTATAGATGCAACTTCTTTCACAAGTCAAAACACATATGAACACTCCTTGCTGGATGTTTCTCTTGTTATTAGCTATTTGACGCAGCTTATTCACATGATAGTTTGAAAAGAATCATTGAGGCCATGAAAAGCTTTCCTGTAGTCGCATGTCTTTGGTTTGCAGTTATCTCATGTTTTAGATTTGAAGAAGCACTACGAACGGTTATTGGGTTGTGATAGATTGCTCGTAATCATAAAGTAATTTGAAAGTGACGTGCCATACAGAGCTTCTTATTCTTGTCTGGCTAACACCACTTGGAGACAAACCTCAAGTTCCTCACATGATCAGCAAAGCGTGCAGTATGTCATGGTGGATTGTCTCTTCACAAGCGTAGTCTTTTCAGGAACATTTGACACAATGAGATCGTCCACGCATTTGAATTCTTGGAGGAATTTCCTTCTGACGTTATCCTTGTTTCGATTGATTTATATTTCTGGTAATCGGAGTTTGGATAATCAATTCCTTGATGCGATGATTTCTTTCGTTCTATACAAGGTTGCCTGATTTTCTCTCTCTAACATGTGCGACAAATGTAAGTAACGTAGCAGACATCCCAGAGATTGAATTGAAGTCCATATCTAGACGCACATGAAAATTATTTGCATCATTTATTTATGTTTCCAGTATAAAGAATAATAAAAAATTCGTTTGATTATATTAACAAGAAAAATGGTACCGAATTCTGAGGTGCAATAGAAAAGTCTTTAGACAAAAATCTCAAGATCCTAATTTTCTATTTTTAAGTTGCTACTGAATAACATACATACACCGAGCGGCAATTAAGTAATGCGACCGAATTCTTCTAAAAAAAATGGAAAAGCAGGAAAACTTACGTGAATATATTTTATGCGAGGTACAATATATTTTTTTGTTTGTTTCGAGGTTTAACCACCACCGTGAGCAACTTTATGGACTATAAGCAGTCGTCCGTCACTAATTTAGGGCCACTGGCTCCAGGGAAGGGAGAGAGCCAGTGCCGTAAGACTAACACAACATCCATATCCGATCGGGATTCGAACCCGGACACCTTTCGGACGGATGATCAGAAGCCATTGCTTAGATCACTGCACCACCGAGGCTGCGCACATTATTCCTTCGTTAATAGAAGAAGTGGCACGATCAGCCAACGAGAGCAAGGACTTGCAGAGGTCATCTTTTGGTATAGAGTTAAGAGCTGATGTCACAGTTCTTTGTATGTCTTCATATTTATTCGAATCCATTCCTCCTGCGTTAATAGAAGAAGTGGCACGATCAGCCAACGAAAGGAAGGACTTGCAGAGGTCATCTTTTGGTACGGAGTGAAGAGCTGATGTCACAGTTCTTTGTATGTCTTCATATTTATTCGAATCCATTCCTCCTGCGTTAATAGAAGAAGTGGCACGATCAGCCAACGAAAGGAAGGACTTGCAGAGGTCATCTTTTGGTACGGAGTGAAGAGCTGATGTCACAGTTCTTTGTATGTCTTCATATTTATTCGAATCCATTCCTCCTGCGTTAATAGAAGAAGTGGCACGATCAGCCAACGAAAGGAAGGACTTGCAGAGGTCATCTTTTGGTACGGAGTGAAGAGCTGATGTCACAGTTCTTTGTATGTCTTCATATTTATTCGAATCCATTCCTCCTGCGTTAATAGAAGAAGTGGCACGATCAGCCAACGAGAGCAAGGACTTGCAGAGGTCATCTTTTGGTACGGAGTGAAGAGCTGATGTCACAGTTCTTTGTATGTCTTCATATTTATTCGAATCCATTCCTCCTGCGTTAATGGAAGAAGTGGCACGATCAGCCAACGAAAGGAAAGACTTGCAGAGGTCATCTTTTGGTACGGAGTGAAGAGCTGATGTCACACTTCTTTGTATGTCTTCATATTTATTCGAATCCATTCCTCCTGCGTTAATAGAAGAAGTGGCACGATCAGCCAACGAAAGGAAGGACTTGCAGAGGTCATCTTTTGGTACGGAGTGAAGAGCTGATGTCACACTTCTTTGTATGTCTTCATATTTATTCGAATCCATTATTCCTTCGTTAATGGAAGAAGTGGCACGATCAGCCAACGAAAGGAAGGACTTGCATAGGCCATCTTTTGCTATGGAGTGAAGAGCTGATGTTACAGTTCTTTGTATGCCTCCAATGCATCAAAACCCTTTTCCCTTTATAGGCAGCTTTAATTTAGGGAATAGAAAGTAGTCACAGGGTCACAAATCTGCAGAATAGGGCTGATGGTTGAGTACACACAATTGTTTTCATGCCAGATATTGGTGTACAGTGACTGGTCTGTGTGCGGGTGTATTATCGTGAAGAAGGAACCATTGAACGTTTTGGTACTCAAGCCTGACACGAACAGTGCTCTTCAACAATATTTCCAAAATGGATATGTAAGTATTACCAGTGACAGTTCTACCTTCAGGAATGAACTCGTGATGAAGAATGCTGTCTTAAAAGCACGTAAGCATTGTCTTTATTTTGGGCTTCTGTAAGCTGATCTTCTTTCCTCTGGGCGACTGTGGCTGCATCCACTGAGAACTCTGACGCTTCGTTTCCAGATCATAACAAAAGAACTATGTCTGCTCACCTGACACAACGCTTTGGAGAAAAATTTGCATTGTTTCTGCGGTCTCTGGAATGTATTTTGCGTACTCCACTCGTGCATGTTTCTGACCGTCTGACAAAGCATGCGGAACAAAACGAGCACCCCCCCCGCACACACAAATCTTTCACTAAAATTTAACGAATCATCTCCTTGGTTAACACCGAGCTCACATTCCATCCAGCATCCTCAAGGTCACACAACGGTCGCTTTTTTACGCTTTTCAACCGTAGGTTGAAGAGGCGTATATGCTCCAGCTTTGTCCGTCTATCTGCCCGTCCGCACGATAACTTATGTAAAAATGGTTTGATTTCGATGAAATTTTAGTATGTGGTACGGCACCACCTGGGGACGAACCCTATTGAAAATGGGTGAAATGGGGTTAAAGGTCAGGACATAGGAGCGGGATGCATTCCATTGACCTTATGCGTTATAACGTTCGTAAAAATGGTTCGATTTCGATGAAATTTTAGTATGTGGTAGGGGACTACTGGAACCCTATTGAAAATGGGCGAAATGGGGTCAAAGGTCAGGACATAGGAGCCGGATCCATTCCATTGCCTTTATGCGTAATTTCGATGCAATTTTTGTTTGTGGTAGGGGACCACCTGGGGACGAACCCTATTGAAAATGGGAGAAATGGGGTCAAAGGTCAGGACATAGGAGCGGGATCCATTCCATTGCTCTTATGTGTCATAACTTGCGTAAAAATGGTTCGATCTCGATGAAATTTTAGTATGTGGTAAGGCACCACCTGGGGACAAACCCTATTGAAAATGAGCGAAATGGGGTCAAAGGTCAAGACATACGAGCGGATTAATTCCATTGCCTTTATGCGTCATAACTTACGTAAAAATGTTTCGATTGCGACAATTCTTTATCGTGTTGTTCCGGAGGTATAGTGAACCGGTTATGTTGAATATAATCGAAATGGGGTCAAAGGTCAGGGCACAGGAACGAGATTTATTCCACAGCCCTTATCCTCATAATTTGAGTAATAACTTGAGTAATGATTTCTGGTATGCAGGAAAGCGTATCATAATCAATGCATTGCATTATTTTACTAACTTGTTCAACTTTCGCGAACTTTCTCAATGAGTTCAAGCGTGCGCACTGAAATAGGATGTCCGGGCCTTTCGTCACTTTCCAAATCTTCTCGCCATCCCTGAAACGTGCATGCCATGGGGATATTTGTGCACGAGATAGGCAGTTAGCCCCATACGCAACGCAATATTTCAACTGTCTCAGATGTAGTTTCACAGATTTTCAAACGGAACGCGATATTTGCTCTCTGCTCCATAACAGAACTATGACAATGTTCTTCCACCGAATGACGTCATGCTTAGCATCAATAATCATCTGCGCAATGCTCATGCAAACGCTGTTGTTACTGCATTGCGGATAAATTACTTATAAATCAGTCTCGTTACTTAATCTACGTATTGTTCATGTACAGTCACAGGTGCGCAGTAAGAAATTTTTCTGAAGGGAGCTATAATAAAAATGTAAGATATATAAACAGTGCGGCAATGACTTGCGTGCAATGTTGATATATTATTGATATTTTGGGGGCAAGGAAATTTTTGTACTAATTTAGTATCGCTCAAATTTTAATTGGTATCATACAAGTATTCCTGTTGAGCGAATTTGAGTACAGAAATTAGCAAAGATATTTATAATAAAAAAGATAAAATAATAAATTCCCTTAGGAATAGTAATATTAAAAATAATGAAAGCACTTTATTATAAAAATTAGTATAATATAAAGGCAATATAGCAATACACTGAAGAAATGTGTCCCTCCCGTATGGGTGTCTCCTCGAATGACCATTGGCGACTGGGTGGTGGTATGTTTCATTGAACGCTCAAAACTACTTTCAGAAAAAGAAGAATGTTATATAACGTAACGTCTTTTCGTACTGAACTTTTATCGCTCTTTTTACGTTATTTTAAAAACATCACCATACGATGAAAGAGTTCCTAAATTAAACCTTAACGGCCAGACGAAACATTTAAACAGAAGTCAAACTTACGGAAATTGGCTTTATTCCAGATGATTTCACCAATAGATCATAGCACTTCACATTTTACTTAACAATTCAGTACCATCCACATTCAACACTCCACACTCCACACGAGCAACTGCTGTCTCGTAGTTTATATCTCTGTTTCTTATCTCATAACAGGCATACGTCACGTTCATTCTACCTCAATTGTGTTGCCAACAGTATTCGTTTGAGAGAGAAGATATCACGTTAAGTGCGAAGTATAACTGAGAACAAACTCAAGATTTACATAGGGAAAGAAACTAAAAAAGGAAAGTTAATTTAGAATATACGTCACAGCTACTCATGGACTTGGAGCTTGACCACAGACATCCACATTCCCGTGAGAACTTTAGCGCCGAGCGGCAGGTAACAGAAACTACCGGAATCCCGTCCTACTGTATTCTTGGTGTTAAGAACCCAGTGGGTTTGAAGAGATCGGGGTAGGAGATCATATCCTAGAGGGTTATATCCGCCCCCGACTCTGGTAAGACAGCTTTACAAGGACAATTTTACGCAAATTTTGCCTCAATGGGATACATCAGCAGTGGAAAAGTTAAGTAATTATGTTGTCTGTGCTCCAGAGTCCGATTACAGATAGAAAGCCTGACAACGTGGGAAGGCAGAATGTTTAATATTTTGTCTTAGAAGCGCTCATTGGAGAGAAAAATTGAATTAAACTGCGACAAAGACACAGGCCCTCAGTTCAATAGCTATCCGTCGTGGCATCGATTCAATAAGATGACGGAAGCAGTTGGAAGGTATGGACAACCAAGCTACGTGTAATACGGTCTTCAATGCAGGTATGGAGGTTATTGGGGTATCCAAACGCCTGATATGCCGTTCCACCATGTCCTACAAGTGCTCTATAGGATTGATATCGGTAGAGTTCGGAGGCCAATCGATATGCTGGAAGTCTGAACTGTGTTCCTCAAATCATTCCTGCACAACATTGGACCTGTGGCTCGGCGCATTGTCATCTTAGAAGACATCGTCATTCGGAACAAAGTGCAACATTGCTGAGTGTACAGAGTCAACAAGCAATTCAGGTTAGTGAGCACCAGTCATACGTTGTTTTACATGCACCTGAGGTCCAAGTTTCTGCCAGGTAAGCATGCCCCTCAAAATACAACCGCCAACACCGGCTTGCAATGTGGAGACTAGATCTTGAGTTCGGGCTCAATTTTCGGAGCCCGAGCCCGTCCGAGCCCGAATTTTATATTGCAAGATAGAGCCCGGGCCCGAACGAGCCCGAAAACTGGCTAAGCTGTACAACTATCAATAAAAAAAAAAGTCTCCTTTTCCACACTTCCACTCTCTCCTCCTCCTGCAATTAGCCAACGCATTTCTCAAATAGGGAATGGTTGGAAGGGACCTCTATCTATTTTTACAGTGTAACTGGACGAATTGCTTTGACCGTCCGTTTCCACCTGAAGTGCTTCGGACGGCAGGGCATCCAAAATGATCGGGAGGTGCTGCAATTGTATGTTGCTCAAACAATGCTAATATAATCGCGTCGTAATACGCTGCAATATGTACTTTGCTCATTATAATTAGCGGGGAGCTACTGCGTGGAGATAACGGGTTAATGATCGTCGGCATGCTATCAACTATCCAATATCTATATTTATTGAAAAAGTTTTTTCTTCTCGGCAGAAACACACTAATGCGCGGCCTATGGCATTTTCTACCCAAGCCCGGAATAAATAGCCATCTCGAATGCCCGCTCCCTAATCAGAACCAATTGCCGAATAATTCCATTTACAGATTATAAATTGCTTCATGTGATAAATCGTATAAAATCACATTGATATATAAAACAAATCTCTCGCTCTCCTTCTCTCTAAGAGCCCGAGCCCGCCCGAGCCCGAACCGCAGTAAATATTCTACTTCGGGCTCTGGCTCAATCCGTCTCAGCTCTAGTGGAGACCATACAGGATGGATCGAGTGCCTCATGTTGTTTGCGTCAAATACACTGGCGGAAAGGTAAAAAAGAACACCAAGAAGGAATTAGCGAACGATCATGAAATTTACATGTGTTAATGGGGTCGAGTTTACGTAGGTGTGATGTTAATTTCGGGACCAACCGGTGAGCGCTTACGCCACAGCACGGCATAATATGTAAATTATCGTCGGTGGTATTTAAGGAGTACGGCGAAGTGAATGTAATCAGTCGTCGGCGTACGGACACGTGCGAAGACCCTGAAGAAGCTGCAATGCCTGAACATGGAAGATGTGAAAGATTTCAGTAGTTATCGGACTTTGAGCGAGGTCGTCTAGTCAGACTTCGCGAGGCCGGGTGGTCGTATCGTCGTATTGCGGAGCGAGTTGGACGGGAAGTATCGGTGGTGGTACGATGGTGGCGATGGTCCGAGGAACATTCCCACACGAGAAGACGTGGAACCGGGAGTCACAGACGGACTGATCAGCGGACCGATCGACGCATAAGAAGAGCGGTGTTGTCAAGCAGAACATCCACCGCGACGCATATCCGAGCTGCCGTTGCACCTGAGGTGACTGTGCGAACAATCCGCAACCGTCTACTGGATGCAGGACTACGTGCACGTGTGCCTCTGGTATGTATACGTCTGAATCTAGCCCACCGTCAGGAACGGCTGCAGTGGTGTCGCCAACGTCTGCATTTGAGAACGCAATGGCGATCTGTCATGTTCAGCGATGAAAGCAGATTTTACTTGAGAGCCTCCGATAGCCGTATGCGTGTTCGCAGACGCACAGGGGAGCGTCTCCACCCTTCTTGCATCCGCCAGCGACACACAGGGTCTACACCTGGTCTCCTGGTGTGGGGAGCGATCAGCTATCACTCCCGTACACAACTAGTGTTTGTATCGGGTACGTTAAACAGCACCTCCTACATCAACAACATCATTCAGCCCGTTGTTGTGCCATTTGCAAGGTCGGTCCATCGTGGTGTTTTCCAGCAAGGTAACGCACGCCCACACACGGCACGTGCAACGCAACATGCACTTCAGGGTGTGAGACAACTTCCATGGCCTGCACGTTCACCGGATTTGTCCCCCATTGAGCACGTGTGGGATTTTATGGGACAACAACTTATCCGGTCTCCACGGCCAGCCACGACCATCCCCGATTTACGCGTCCAGGTTGAGGATGCTTGGAACTCAATACCCCAAACTTACATCCAACATCTGTACGACAGACTCCATGCCAGAATTGCACAGTGTGACGCAGTTCATGGCGGTTCAACCTCGTGCTAACCATGTTACATGGAAATGTTATTTTTCAGTTTACCAGTAAATACAGCTGTATTTTGCCATAATGTTTTGATCACGTTATCCTCTGTATTCCGTTATTATGCTGTATAAATTTCGTTGGTATCAGACGTCTCCTTCTTGGTGTTCTTTTTCCACTTTCCGCCAGTGTACGTACGCAACCATCCACGGAGTGGAATAAAAAACCACGACTTTTCCCCAATCATCCGATGTCCAACTTGCATGACATTTGCACCAGGCAAGTCTTTTGCTCCGATGAACCGTGTCAGGAAAGGATGTTGTCGAGGTCATCTGCTGTTATTATAGCCCATACGCGCGAGCATGGTCATGACAGATACTATCCCGGGTTGACCTCTGTTGTATTAGGTGGTCAACTGTTGGACAGTGCTGCTTCTGTTGGGCCTGTACAGATCGTCGGACCCGGCGCTCACCTTCCACATCTTAACCTATCAACACATAAAACCCTATCCTGGCGCCCTTGTTCCCGCCGCGTGTAACGAAGTGGAAAGGGGAGTTAATAATATTCGATATATGTGAACTTCATGAAAAACCAACACATTAAAAAAAGGCAATTTTCGGCATATTAAATTGTGTGTATCAACAGTTAAAACTGGTCAAACATAAACTGTTTACCAATTAATCGAAGGTAAGTAGTACTTGTTAATTTAAAACTGTAGGTAGCAATTAAAATACGAATGAAATCTGTAATAAGCACAAAACATTTAAATAACGTAAAAAATAATAACCACAAAAAACTTTGTTTCATTTTTTATATTTGTTTTGCTGTTTACACGTTATGTCGGAAATATGAGTCAATTGTTGCTTTTCAATCGCAAATATTTTTAATATTGCCTTTTATTCTATAGTGATCTCTTCTAACTCGCTCAATTGATCATTCCTGGCTTGAATGTGCGTGCTCCACTGTGTCCAAATTTGTGTGCATCGCCTCTGGAAAAGATTTTCTTTCAGCACTCAATGGACAATGTTTGAGTTTGATTACAGTTCATGCTTACTTTTTAAAATTGTAGAATATAATTTGGTGGAATATCAAAATCTTTCTCAAATTCAATTTTTCAAACTCCTTTACCTTTTAAACTGAGTGCTTTGAGTTTCTCGTTAGACTTTAAAGTTTTACACTGGCTTTAAGCCACGATTTTTAGATTTTCATAGCACACTGCACATAATACTGAGCAGTCGAACTCCAACTAAATTTACCAAATGTGACCATTGTCATTTTGTTACCTAGATGACACTATTTTAACAACACCCATTGAAGAGTGGGGTTATATCCTGGAAGAAATAGGGAATACTTATCTGGAATCATATCTCTAGCGTTACATATCCAGTGGCCTACCCAGTACAAACAGGTTCGCGACACCCGTCGCAGAGATTAAGTGATTTAAAGGTAGCGAGAGAAGGTTATAAAATACAGCTTTTTCCCAATATGTGTGTGTGTGTGTGTGTGTGTGTGTGTGTGTGTGCGCGCGCGCGTGTGTGTGTGCATGTGTCTGAGAGAGAGAGAAACATTCTTGTCTTCGTGCAAACTAACCTGTCTGTATAAGGGGAACTACGAAGTATTATAACTAGCCGTA
The DNA here is from genome assembly GCA_039090855.1 of Macrothele yani. NCBI lineage: Eukaryota > Metazoa > Arthropoda > Arachnida > Araneae > Macrothelidae > Macrothele > Macrothele yani. Next base: position 94,943,229 of record CM077007.1, on the reverse strand, counting down.
ATTCGTAGTTTTCGGGTGAAAAAGAAAGGGGTGGAGATCGGGCTAATGCCACTTATTTTGTTTGCTAATAAGCGTGCAGCATTTCGATATATCCGGTTTCTTCAAAAATTGTTCGTAATATACGGTTAAAATAACACCGGAGAATATTATGAATATTAAGGGATCTATAAAAATTAATGTTTATGTAGAACTTCGTACTATGCGAACTCGCTACATGTGGGTTCGACTGTGTATATAAATCTTTAATTTCTATTTCGTATACTGTGGAGCTATTATAATTATCAATATGAAATTATGCTTCGTCCGGCAGGATGTGTACTTTGCATCAGAAATAAAAAAAAGTGATAATGATGATTACATTTATCCAATACAAAGTTTTAATATTTCTAGAAGCGAAGATGTGTAGATATCATATCCACAAAACTTGGAAGGACAAATAAAGTTATATTGTCGGAAAAGTCATGACGTATTTTGGCACCCGATGGTGGTTGGGCGGTTTTGGAAGTACTAAGCGCATGCGCAGCTCTATTATCGCTATGGAATTCGACAGGTGCCAGTTCTAGCTGCAGTCTAAAAGGAATAGTGATCGATTTGGTTGATTTGCGGAGATTTGACATCAAGTTGAAGATGGAAGACCAAACTGTGCATTTCGGCCATATTTTACTGTTTTACTTCCGTAAAGGAAATAACGCGCGTCAAGCTTGTGAAAAGTTGCGTAAAGTGTTCGGTGATAATGCTCTACAAGAACGTCAGTGCCAGCGGCGGTTTGCAAAATTCTGTGCTGGTGATTTTGACCTCAACGGTGCTCCTCAGTCGGGGAGGTCCACCGAGGTTGATGAGGACCAAATCAAGGCATTGATCAAGTCAAACACACGTTACACGACACGAGAGATTGCAGACACATTGCACATCCATCATTCAAGGGTTCACGACCACCTGAAGAAGCTTGGATACGTAAGCAAGCTCGATGTGATAAACATCTGCGATATGCTCATTAAACGTGAGGAAAACGATCCTTTTTTGAAGCGACTGATAACTGGTGACGAAAAGTGGATCATGTACAACAATATGCTGCGCAAACGGTTTTAGTCCCGACATGCTGTTTCGCCTCAAACGACATCCAAAGCAGACATTCATCAGCTGAAGGTTCTGGTCTCAGTGTGGTGGGATTTTAAAGGTGTCGTGTTTTTCGAGCTCCTACCACGGAACCAAACAATCAATTCGAATGTGTACTGTCGGCAATTGGACAGTTTGAACGAATCCATCATCCAGAAACGTACAGAGCTTGTTCATCGTAAAGGTGTTGTGTTCCATCACGACAACGCGAGACCACACACAAGTTTCATCAACCGCCAAAAATTATTGGAGCTTGAGTGGGATGTGTTGCCACACCCAGCATACTCGCCTGACCTTGCGCCGTCAGACTTCCACTTGTTTCGCTCTCTTCAACAATCCTTATGACGTTCAATTCAGACGAGACTGTAAATCAGCACCTTGTATAGTTTTTCGCCACGAAAGATAGGTCCTTCTATGAACGAGACATTCTGCAGTTCACTGAAAGATGGCAAAAGGTTATCGAACAAAACGGGCATTATATCATTTATTGATCTTTGTTCTTTCTATCAATAAATGACCTTTGCAAAACATGGCTAAAATACGTCATGACTTTTTCCGACAACCCAATAGTATAAGCACATACTGTACGTACATCAGAAGGCTTGCCAAGGAAGTTAGCTCAGTTGATGCGCAATAATATCAGTTCATGTATATCGTGAATACATTAATATTATTAATAACATCTATGAAAATGCAAGTGCAAAGATTCGGCTGTTTGAAAATACAACACACATAAAAATTGGAAAGGGAGTGAGACAAGGTGACACCATATCTCCGAAGCTCTTTAATGCCACATTGGAAAATGTCTTTCAATCACTGAACTGGGAAAACAAGGGGATAAAGATTAATGGAGATTATCTAACCCACCTTCGTTTTGCTGATGACGTAGTCATTTTTGCAACTACCCCATCAGAGCTACAGAGTATGATCCAGGAACTTGCTGACAAGAGTAAAGAAGTGGGATTAAAAATGAACTTTCAGAAGACAAAAGTGATGTTCAATGCTTTTACAAGAAATGAAGATTTATCGATAGATGGAGAAAAACTGGAGATAACAGATACGTATGTTTATCTTGGACAGCAGATATCAAGTGAGGGTCACATTGATGAAGAAATTAATCGGCGTACAAAACTTGCCTGGAGAGCTTTTGGAAGAAACAGCATAATTTTCAAGAGCAATATGCCATTATGTCTTAAAAGAAAAGTGTTTGATCAATGCATCCTTCCAGTGCTTACGTATGGTGCAGAGACGTGGACCTTAACTAAAAGAGACATACAAAGGCTGCAGACAACTCAAAGAAGCATGGAGAGGTGCATGCTTGGTATAACCAGGAGAGATAAGAAGAGGAACTCGTGGATCCGAAAAATGACGAGAGTGGAAGACATCATGATCAGAGTTAAATCCCTGAAATGGCAATGGGCTGGACATACTGCCAGAAGGACAGACCATAGATGGACAGCCGAAATTTTAGATTGGATTCCAAGGGACAGGAAAAGACCCAGAAAAAGACCACATGGGAGATGGGTGGATGAAATTCGTAAATATGCGGGAGTGACATGGAGGAGACTGGCACAAGACAGACCGTTGTGGAGGAAACTTGGGGAGACCTTCGTCCAGCAGTGGATTGATAATGGTTGACAATGATGATGATGATGATGATATCGTGAAACATTTTAATATCAACACTCTGAATGCTAGAATTGAGTTATCTGCACTTCTAAAGTGGATGCCATCTGTTGCGTGGAACCAAATCATTAGCAAATTTGTGCTGTAATCCAGATGGCAGCGGCTTTAGGACTGTTAGAGATTATTTGCCTTCATAATTGTATTACTAATTTCCTATTGTGATCACAGATCTATCATTAATAGCAGATTTTATACAGCAATGTTTATCTTCTTTGCTTGACTGGTGGCTATAGAGCAGCTGGCAATCTGAACTTCGATACGCATGAGATCATCAGGAACGAGAAGCTTGTTATACGCCCAGCCAACCATTCTAGGAGGGGAGAGATTCCATCTAAAGTGGCGTCAGGAGTAAGGAAGAAGTTCCCAGTTTAAGGGCAGCATAGGGTTCCGCGCTGCGTCTGCAATATTCAGTAATTCGGGAAATACCTTTTCGCAAGAAGTCGCTATTTCATTGCATAAGCAACTGCAAATTTTATAGCTTTCAGCTATCAGTTTTATATATTTTTTTAGTTTTCTCGAAAAGCAAAAATTATGGAAATCCATCACAACAAATCTGCAACATGTATTTCTTTTATAAAGGTCCGTAATGCACATCCTTTGACATAGGCCTACATGTACCGAGGATGCGTATTACGGCGGACCCCTTTGTGGATGCGACACTTTCCCTGCTATTATTAGTTCAGCAGCAAAAATTGTTTCGTTTTCTACTAACGCTAACATATGCAAGAGTTTCTGTATGTTATGCATTCCAGGTTGTTTTTTTTTTTTTTTTTTTGTAAAATTTTCAAAAAATATAATAAGTTTTAGGTTGTCACAACACCCTATTTCTACATTTGTGATTGATAAAAAGAAAATCCTTTTGGATTTCGGCAATGGTTGGCTAACCTATAACTTTCTGTGTTTCTCAGTTTCTTCTGATGGGGAATTCTCACTGTATGTAAGAATTACGAGAAATTAACATCTGTCTTTGCCGCATAGAGCACGATCCACAGTCGGTCCAACGGTCACTTATACGCAAACATGATTTTACGTAATTCTTCCAGTGAATGAATGATATTCTACTGTTCCTACTGTGGTACTTCGGCGGGATGGGCAAATGGAGGTCAAACATTTTTGCTATAGGAAGGCCGGTGTAGGCAAATTGAGTTGGAATGTTTCCTTTTTCATCCCCAATTTCTCCGCAAATTTGATTTTCAACCATGAAAGTGAAAAACCTCCAGCAATTCTCAGGACAATCTTTCAGCTATAACAGAAAGTTCATTTCTTCTGTGGTTTACATTTTTGTTACGTTTTTGCACTCATATTTAAAAGTGTGACTGAGAAACAGTGGTAAAAATTTTGTTCCTGAAAATTAAAAACAGGATATTTTTAATACATATGAAACTAGTGTGCTGCCGTGATGTCCGTATAGGCTGCTGTCAGTAAACCAGGTAGACAGTCTAAAGAAAAAGCATCTGCGATTTGTACTGTGTATGTTAACCAACGACAGTATAGTGTGTACGTATTACAGTAATTTATGATAGAATACGCTCATTATTTCAACTAAGTTTTACTTAGCATTTTGAAGATATGTACTATAATAGTTTTTATACTCATTTTCATATTATATAAATGAAATTGACAAAAATTATTAACTTAAGACTGGCCTCCGAACAAGGGACATCCTTAAATAAAGGTCATTTTTTGCGTTGATGACCATTATTCAGAGACTTCTGTGTAGGTCACTGGTGTCCAAAATTAAAGACCAGAGGGCAATAGCTGGCAAATAATCCAAAGAACTCAATGAAATGTTGCGATGTTCATAGTGCATATATATGTAAGTCGACACGAGAAACAAGTACCCGCAGTTAAATTTGCATATCAGTGAGCAAAATACTGTCTAATATGTAAATTGAGTTACATGCTTAAAAGGGGGTGCCATTTCTCGTTAAAAGCTCATGTAAGAAGCGTTCCAGTGGCTGCAAATACTTTCCTTTAGTCTCATACACGTGCATCCGACGCCGTACGGTGGCGAGCAATAGAACGACTAGAAGGAGGCCAGTCTCTGGCCCTGGTCGCAAGGGACTTGAGTATCCACCCCAGTGTGGTTTCACGGTTGTGGTGGCAAAGTAACAACACCAGTGGGGTGTCACGAAGGCCTGGCGAAAGTTGTCCAAGGTGTACGACATCTTTGAACAAGGACCATTATGTCGCTTTAACCACACGACGTCATAAGTCCTATGTTGCCGAACAATTGTCTTCGGAGCTCTCCGCTGCCACTGGATTACGGTATCAAGGTAGATGATACATCAAAGGCTTAATGCAACTGACCTTTATTCCAGGAGACTCGTGGTTTGTATTCCGCTAACAGTACCTCACAGGAGAGCTCTCTTGAACTGGTGAAAGCAACATCGTCCCAGAAGCCCAGGCGAGTATTTCGGTGTTCTTTTCACAGACGAATCAAAATTCAGTTTAAAAACGGATTCTCATCGGCATTTCATGTTGAGGAAACCCAGATCCGACAAATGTCCGCGAAGGAGATTTCTTCAAAGATGGTGGTCTGTTCGTGTGGGGTGGCATTACGTTCAACGGCCTCACACCGGTCCACGTGTCCGCAGGAGGCGATGTAAATACTGAGAGCTAAGCGAACGAGATCCTAGAACGCGTATTTTCGCAGAGTTTTTTGGCCCTCAGTTCTTTTTAATGGATGATAATGCTCGCCCGCATAGGGCTCAACTGGTCAGTGATTTCCTGCTGAGCGAGAAAAGCCATCCAGGTCTGAACCCTATAGAGCATGCCTGGAATTCTCTAGGACGACATGTAGCAGCTCATCAGCCTCTTCCCAGAACCGTTCCCGTACTACGCACCTCTTTATGGAGGAATGGAATTCTTTGGCTTCAGATTTCATCAACAACCTGGTGATGAGTATGTATCATCGTTGTGAGAGTTGTCTCTTTACACCAGCTGATTTCATTCCTTATTAAGACATTTTTAGGTTCCATTCTTACATCTCATCTTGGTGACATTTGCTGATGTGATATAGAAAATATATACATATTTGCCTGTTACAAAATTTTAATATCATTATGATTGTGTCTCTCTACATACTAAATGCATACCTGCTGTTACGTGTTTTCCTTTTTATCCCTTCAAATGCCTTCCGGACTTTAATTTCGAACACCAGTGTACATTTTTCTTTTTTTTTTTTTTTGCTTTCAAGAATGCGAGAAATAATGCTGTGGAATTATTCGGAGGGAGCCCGTTAAAACAGGGTTTTTAAGTGGTGGCGCTTTCATTTTGAAATACAATGAGGTGACCTAATTTTGAAAACTGTGCAAAAACCATCCATTCTCTTTCGTTCCAGTTTGCATTTGGTATTAAGTGTCTACCTTATGAACGGGTGGGGAAATCTCTAAAGTGGCTGAATTGATTGTTCAAGGGCTTCCCTTTCCGCCCCGTCCCATTTCAACCACCGGAAAGATCCCTTCGTGCGTTCTTCAGGTTTTGACCTTTTGTGAATAATTTGTTTCAGTCTCCCCCTGTTGTGGTGCGGTCCTCGTCTCTGAAAGGTCTCGCATAGCAGGGAGGTCCGTGCTCGAGGAGACACGCCTCCCGTTAAGTCCTCCGCACATTCAGTGAGACCTCACATGATGAAAACAGGAGCAGCAGCAGGATGAGTGGGATCGAGTGTTTGCTCATCCTCGTGGGTCGAAGCACTGGCTCACTCACGTGGCTCCATTCCCAAGGACTCATAGCCTGCGCAAGAGAACAAGGAGGATCATAAATTTGGTAATCTTCTTGTACACAGTATAGTGGGATCTCCTGCGTGCGTGATGGTACTTGCTGTGCTAAAAATAATTTGGTTTCCTTGGAGGGAAAACGACAAAGATAAGTTATGCAAACAACAACGCAAATTTAAATTAACCTGAGACCCTGTCGTGCGTCGGATCCCTTACGTTGCTCTGCGGATAAGGGGGAATAAAATTAAAAGAGAGAGGCGACTGTAGTATATATAGCAGAGGACGCGCTAATAAAGTCAGTGTGTTAGCCAAGGTTGTACACAAATTAAAAAAAAATCATTTACCAAGTTTTGATCAGTTAGTCAAAGAAATTTTGCTTAAAAAATTAAATTTCATAATGAATTAATGAAGTTTGTCTGGCCGCCCCGGTGGCGCAGTGGTCTAAGCGTTGGCCTCTGATCATTCGTCCGAAGGGGTCCGGGTTCGAATCCCGGTAAGGCATGGATGTTGTGTTTGTCTTTCCGCACTGGCTCTCTCCCTTCCCTGGAACCAGTGACCCTAAATTAGGGACGGGCGACTGCTTATAGCCCATTGAGTTGCTCACGGTGGTCGTTAAACCTCCAATCAAAAAAAAAAAAAAAAGAAGTTTGTCTGCTATAGTTATGTCAATGCTAACTTCTGCTTATTTTTTTATTTTTTTTCATTCCTTCAAATTTCAGAGAAATCCTGACCACCGAGAGAGAAAAATATATAATTTAGATACCCATTACTTCCCTTTCGTAAAGGAAGACCAGTAGAAAGCGAGGTACACTGCTTCAAAAGCGAACGCGTTTGCCGATGTAAATTCAGACTCACTATCTAGCTCAGGAAAACGGAGTAAAATTTTTAGAGGAAGGTGGTAGAAAAAATGTTAGAGATCGGTTGCTTTCTATTGAAAGGCTCCTGACAGTTTCGGATTGAAGGAGTAGACGTCGCACTTCCCTTTCGGAGGCTAGTTGTTTAACCCGTGGCAGCAATCCGCAGTCGCGTGGCACCAGAATTCAGTGACTGCTGGCCCCTCTCTTCCTGCTATCTTCAACGGACTAAAAACAAAAAAGTATTCACCTGAAATTAACCGGTTTTAATACTGGTTCTAAACGTTTTTAGTTTTAATTCCATTAGTCGAAATACTTTACGTGGGCCCTGGTGTAGGAAAAGAATGCAACTTTTTGCTAAACACGCTATATTTCACAATGTTCTACGACACTTCAACGTCGCATGCCTTTTTTCTTCTTTGAGGTATGCGTATACAGCTACCTGAATGGAAAATTACACTGGGTGATATTAGAAAACATTGATCATACTTACATTCACAAAACGAATTTTTCTGAGCTATGTTATCGAAAAGAAGATCTCATGAGGTACACTTTAGGATATGACATTCACCACAATTTTACACTTGCTAATAAATTTTGCATCCGCAAAATCTAGGAGATGTATTGAAATAATATGTTATGCTTATTCCTATACGAATCAAGGAAAAGTGGCACAGTCTCCTTCTGTATATCCTCGCAGCAAATACGTAAGCACGTATTTGCTCTTAAGCGGTTGTTGTGCGCAGAAAAAGTACCAGGAAAATATTGGTTTGATATTTATATATGAAAATTTTCTAGAGTTTGTGATATTGCAGACGTTGACAGACGGAAATCTAAAACACTAACTTAAGCACGTCATGTTTTGTCATTCATGTGTACATATCTATCTGGTGCCAAGAGTGTTTCCAGAAACAGAGATATTTATTCTATTGATAGAAAGGGAAGAACAAAACGATAACATATTTTTTCCACATTTAAGCATGCGTTACCATGTCAAATTAAGTACAGCCGTTAATGGATGTTGGTGTAGAATCAACTTGAATTGTACAGCCCTTAGCTATGATAAAATAAATTATGTTTGGAATTTAAATTTATTTTTCGACCAATATTTACTTCCTATCTGTTACTAAACTGGCCTTTTCTGACTGTCTTACCGCTTGTTCACAGTTTTGTTCATGTCCAGTGTGTAGCCCTCTTTGGTCACAATCATCCGTACGTTAACAAAGCTGATCCGAAGAAATAATTAATCCGTCTGCAAATCGTGTTTCAGTTCGCTTGTTAAAACGTTTTATAGAGATACGTGGACACTAATTTACGTTTGTAGTTTTATGTGTTTTGCCTTTTCAAACGCTCGTCTTTTGTTATTATTATCATTAGTTATTATTATTATTATTATTATTATTAATTATTATTATTAATTATTATTATTATTATGTTCGTCCATCTGTAGACACCGTATCCCTGCGTGAGGTTTAAAAGATTCCTTTGCATTGAAAAGCTCAAAATCTGAGAGCCAAGTTCCTTATCCTTTGGTCTCTTTCTGGTGCACAACCTTGCCGCTGGTACCTTGGGGAAGGGCATAAGTGAGATGCTATTGAATGCAGAATAATTCCATATCATTGCACCTAAAACTCCGATTGAAAAAAAGATTTTTTTCGTCGGATACCTTTTACTATTAAGACAATTTTCGTTCATTTTCTGCTTGAAATAACACACAGTTTCGCTCGGAGGCGAAAATACATATTCTTTTTATCTCGATATCTCTGCTACTAAAAGTCTTAATGAAAACATATTTATGTTTTTATGCTTCGGATAGTGTTCACGATAAATAATAGTTTGCACGTAAATTCCAATTACTGGTAGAGCCTGTTTACAACGAGGAGCTCAGGACCGGAGGAAACCCTGTTTAAATCCGTTTTTGGGTGAAATTGACCACTACGTAAAAATATGCGTACATGATAATATGCATATAAGTTTATATTATATATCTATAACAATTGGATATACTTGAAATATTTAATTAACCATGTTAGTACCATAGTTAATTAATGAAACCTTTCAAATGTAGTCAACTTGACGGCCACGTGAGACTGACAGCAATTTAACTGCACAACACACACGAAGAAAAAGCGCACCTCACAATGCAACGCTCACTTGGAGGGTGAAAGGAGAAACGGAAACAATTGCAAGAATTATTATCTCCAGTTTCCTCTCCGGCGACATCTCCATTCCAGTACTCTTCTATCCCTCTCTGCAGTTATCTGCAGAAATCTACACTGTCAAAAATAAGTGATGTTAATTCACGGAAAATTTCTGAAAATAACGTGCAGCAAAGTTGCGGGTAAGTGTCCGTCTTTTAACGAAGTTTCCGTTTGTGAAAGTGCCCTTTTTTACGCTTTCCAACCGTAGGTTGAAGAAGCGTATATGCTTCAGCTTTGTCCGTCCGTCTGTCCGCACGATAACTGCCGTAAAAATGGTTCAATCTCGATTAAATTTTAGTATGTGATAGGGGACCACCCGGGGACGAACCCTATTGAAAATGGGACAAATGGGGTCAAAGGTCGCGACGTAGGAACACGATCCATTCCATTGCACTTATACGTCATAACTTGCGTAAATATGGTTCGATTTCAATGAAATTTGACTATGTGGTAAGGGACCGCCTGGAGACGAACCCTATTTAAAATGGGTGAATTGGGGTCAAAGGTCAGGATATAAGAGCGGGATGCATTCCATTGCCTTTATGCGTCATAACGTGCGTAAAGATGGTTCAATTTCGATGAAATTTCAGTATGTGGTAGGGGACCACCTGGGGACGAACCCTATTGAAAATGGACTAAATGGGGTCAAAGGTCAGGACATAGATTTGCGATCCATTCCATCGCCCTTATCCCATATTATTAAGGTGGACGTCAAGTAATTTTGCTTCCCATACTTCCGATGGAAAAACTTTTGTACACATTTCCTTCACAATTAATGTGTCCCCAAGGATGAAAATTTGAACATCGATTAAAATAACTTCTTATTATCACTTGGAATACTTAATATTTTCTAAAACATAACCATAATTATATTAAAAATCAATAACTTTTCCTTTGGTGATGTTGAAACCAGAAAAAGGATGGCGCGACCTCTACTTTGATGACGTCAGTAGACAAACAAATGTTGGATTGCATAATTATGGTTATGTTTTAGAAAATATTAGGTATTCCAAGTTATAAAATGAAGTTATTTTAATCGATGTTCAAATTTTCATCCTTGTGAACGCATTAATTGTCCAGAAAAAAGATGGCGCGACCTGTACTTTGATGACGTCAGTAGACAAACAAATGTTGGATTGCATAATTATGGTTATGTTTTAGAAAATATTAGGTATTCCAAGTTATAAAATGGAGTTATTTTAATCGATGTTCAAATTTTCATCCTTGTGAACGCATTAATTGTCCAGAAAAAAGATGGCGCGACCTGTATTTTCATGACGTCAGTTAGACAAACAAATGTTGGAATGCATAATTATGGTTATGTTTTAGAAAATATTAAGTATTGCAAGTTATAAAATGAAGATATTTTAATCGATGTTCAAATTTTCATCCTTGGGAACGCATTAATTGGGAAGAAAATGTGTTCCGAAATATTTCCATTCGAAGTAGAGGAAGCAAAATTACTTGACGTTCACCTTAAAGGAGCAATCCTTGTATGCATGTAAATTTTCTTTTGAAAACGGCTCTAAGGATTTTGATGAAAGTCGTTAGCCTACCGTTTTCTGGTACTAGAAATCGATTTAGCTTGATCTCGACTTTAGGAAAATTCGTTTAGTGGGTTAATAACCACCCCGAATTATCACGTTTTTAGTGTAATGTCATGGCGTCGACCGATTAGATGTTGGCGCGCGGTGACGCCATCTGTCTCATTACGTCACGCGTTGTTTGCGGATCCTATTAAAATTTTATGACGTCACAGTCTTGCGAGCAGATGGTCGCGATTCCCATCTGCCTCATTACGTCACGCGTTGTGTGCGTATGTTCGTCCGCACGATAACTCGCGTAAAAATCGTTCGATTTCGATGAAATTTTAGTATGTGGTAGGGGAACACCTAGGAAGGAACCCCATTGAAAATTTGCAAAATGGGGGTCAAAGGTCAGGACATAGGAGCGGAATCACTTTGATCGCCATTATGCGTCATAACTTACGTAAAAATGTTTCGATTTGGATGAAATGTTAGTATGTTGTAAGGACCTGCCTGGGGACGAAGCCTATTGAAAATTAGCAAAATGGGTCAAAGGTTAGGACACAGAAGCGGGATCTATTCCAAAGCCCTTATGCATCATAACTTACGTAAAATTGCTTCGATTGCGACAAAACTTTATCATGTTATTTCGGAGGTATACAGAACCAATTCTGTTGAATATAATCGAAATGGGATCAAAGGTCAGGGCACAAGAGTGAGATTTGTTCCACATCCATTTTCCTCATAACTTGAGTAATAACTTGAGTAATGATTTCTAGTATGTTGGAAAGCGTATCATAATCAATGCATTGCATGATTTTACTAACTTGTTCATGCTTTCCAACCGTAAGTTGAGGAAGCATATATGCTCCAGCTCTGTCCGTCTGTCAGCACGATAACTCGCGTAAAAATTAGTTAGATTTCCATGAAATTTTAGTATGTGGTAGGGGACCACCTTTGTCGCAATCGAACCCTATTGAAAATGGGCGAAATGGGGTCAAAGGTCAGAACATAGGAGCGGGGTGCATTGCATTGCCCTTCTGCGTCATAACTTGCGTAAATATGGTTCGATTTTGATGGAAATTTAGTATGTGGTAGGGGACCACTTGCGGATGAACCCTTTTGAAAATAAGCGAAATGGGGTCAAAGGGAAGGACATAGGAGCGGGATCCATTCCATTGCCCTTATGCGTCATAACTTGCGTAACAATTGTTCGACTTAGATGAAATTTTAGTATGTGGTAGGGGACTACCTAGGGTCGAACCCTGCTGAAAATGGGCGAAATGAGGTCAAAGGTCAGGATATAGGAGCGAAATTTATTTTGCAGCCATTATCCTCATAACTTGAGTAATGATTTCTGGTATGTTGGAAAGCATATCATAAATCAATGTATTGCATGATTTTACTAACTTGTTGCTGTTGTTTTTTAACCCGTATTTTCAGAGATTTTCCGTTGTCAGTTTTTTAACTTCCGTATTTTCAGAGATGTTCCGTTGTCAACGGACTTTTCTGAAATTCCGTTTATTTCAGAAAAGTCCGTTTCAGTTTTTTCTCTTTTATGCAGACATTTTGCAAAAATCGAAAGAACTGAACATTTCAACCTTTACTATAGAGAATCCTTACGCACCGCACCGGTGGCGGGAATTGAACCAAGGTCGATTGGGTTGGGTCCACACAAGCCGCACATATTGTACATTGAGGTATAATACATTTTACGCACTCATTCGTAACTCTTCAGGAGAATACATTGACCAAGTCGTAATGAGTGATAGTTTTGTTTGGAGCGTGAATTGGAATCTAAAATTAAGGACACAGTAAGTTTCTCACAGGGGCGGATCCCAAGGCTTAGCTTTGCGAGGGAGGGAGGGAGGGAGGGAAGGTGTGCTCTGGTGTAAAAAAAAGAGAGAGAGAGACACTTGGTGGAAGGTACGCACACACACGCGCAAACACACCTATATAGGCTTAAACAGATCCTTGCATCGCAAGGCTTTTTTAAAGAATTTTCCATTAAAATAATTGTTCTAAATTTTTAAATCACAACTTGTGAGCAAGAACTGAAAAATCAGCACTAATTTTCATGGCGCTCGATTTCCCGCTTTCGGGGAAACCAGCGTGACGCTTTTTAAACCTCTCGTATGGGTAAATCTTCCAAAATAAAGTTTAATCCTTTCTATTCAGATGAATTAATTCAAGAGAAAAATTTCCAGCTTGGACCTTTGCTACGAGATTTTTTTTTATGTCCCCATCGAGGTACGTACTTCGCTCCTTTATACTTTTTCATTTTTATGCACAATTCTACGTTAGTTTCGATACATTACTGTAATTTCTATCGCGTTTTTTTTAACTCGGTTATACGTAATACATTTATACGTTTTTTATTTTTTTATTTTTTTTTTTTTTTGCGATGATACTTTAAAATTTGAATTTCAGATTATCAAAAACTGCACGGCTCTTTGATTCTTTTATACATAAAACCCTGTATGTTACAACTTTGAGAGAAATGAGTTAGCGTTGTGTTTCTCCTTGGTGTAGCCAAAACTGAACCTTGATTCCATCACAGAAAGATATACTTTTTACTTTCGGTTTAGATGAAGAAAAAGAAATGCTTTTGCATTTCATGATTCACACATATATGTGCTATTTAAAAATTTAAAAATCTCTGAGACGTAACTTTGTGGCTCCACTATTTCGTGGCATAGTGGAATAGAAACCTAAATGCATCCTCAGTATTCTGGTTTCAAATGGATACGCACAAATTGTAAAAAATATGTGGTGTTAATTCACAGAAAATTTCTGAAAATAACGTGCAGCAAAGTTGACGGTAAGTGCCCGTCTTTTAACGGAATTTCCGTTTTTAACAGTGCCCGTCTTTTAACGGAATTTCCGTTTTTAACAGTGCCCGTCTTTTAACGGAATTTCCGTTTTTAAAAGTGCCCGTTCTTTTTTAATTTCCATATTTTCACAGATTTGCCGTAGTCAGTAACTCCGTTTATTTCAGAAACGTCGATTTCAAGTTTTTTTCGTATTTAGACCAAAATTTCGCAAAATCTGAGAACACGCTGAATATTTCAGCCCTTTCACGAGAGTATCCGTTTAAGCAGGTAGTGAAGATCGCTCCCGGGTCTTTCAGGTTCAAGCCGCGCGCTTTAACCACTGATCCAGATCAGATCATATGTAGAGGATTTTAGGAAGGGAGTGTCTGACCCCAGGTCTTAAACAGCCCTTAGATATAGGAAGCTAGAAGATTTGGGATGGAGTGCCCGATAGGAAAGTGACACGGAAGCGAGGTAGAAAGGGGAGGAAGACGCCTTTATTTATTACGGAGGGGGCGGGGAGGGGGCGGCAGTACCCGGGGTCCGACGGCTGAACGTTTCCATCCGACGCACGGCGGATATTTAGTGGTTTGAGCGTTCGTACATGCCTCTGGGATCGAACCGGAGATTATATCCGTATCAGTCACGAACGTTGACCACTAGGCCACCTGCGACCCGTCACAGGAACCAGTCTCACGTTCAAGGTGAAACTTAATTGCGCATGGGGATTTTTTTTTGCTCAGTAATGCAAATGATTTAGTCATGTTCTTTTCTTTTGGAGCTTGTTATTTTTTTAATACGTTTTAAATAATTTTCATTTTTCTGTACGAGGTCTTATTACAAATTATGTATTTCTTTTCATCGTGATTTTTCGAAGCAACAGAATGATTTTGAGTTTGAGATATTTTTTCAACTGACAATAACTTTCAATTTTCTTTAAGAGAAGGTGCAGAAGGTGCAAGGTATTGTTTTAATATTATTTCGCAAAACTTCTAAACATTAAATTTACTCTTGATAGTTATATAGCTTTTGTCTTAAAGACTCCACAGGCTGATACATAGATATCGTACAATCACCTGTACAATAAATTAAGTACCCGGTTTCTTACGGTAACACAAGAAATAATAATAGCTGGCGCACAAAATGGGAGAAAGGAGAAGAAATATCCTGTGCCACAATAACAAAAATGCAGGTGATATACTATCCACAATATCCGATCTCGTCCCAGAACTTCAAAATCAAATACAGTAGACTCTCGCTAATCCGGCCTCTCCATAATCCGACCTCCTTCTCCTTGCGTGGTTTTTGGTTGTAGAAATTGTGTTAATATCAGACCGGAATGAATTATACTTTATACACGAGTGAAGTTTTCAATTTTAACGTTGTATTTTGTTTTGAATTGGCACTAACGTTCATGTAATTCAATTTAAAATAAAGGTAGGAAGGATCCTCAAAATAATTCTCGAAGTGGCCACACTGAGTAGAAAATGTAAAATTTCATCTGTGCTGTATTGCAATTGTACGTTTCTTTTACTGTGTATAGTACATGCACATACACTGAAGAGCAATTGAATTAGAGATACCTGTCTAGTAACGTGTAGCACCACCTTTCGCCCTGATGACGGCGGCGATTCGTCTCGGCATGGACTCGACAAGACACCGGAAGCGTTTTGAATCCATACGGATCCACGAACCCTGAACAAGCTTCCACAGTTCACAAAGATTTGATGAAGGAGGGTCAGAGCCTGGAACATCTCTCTCGATGCATCCCAGATGTGCTCGATGGGATTGAGGTCAGGTGGCCTAGCTGGCCAAAGAAGCGAGATCACGTCGGTGGAGTGTTCATCCAACCATTCGGATACAATTCGGGAGCGATGGCACGGTGCATTGTCTTGTTGCAGGATGAGGTCCCCAGTGGGATGTTGAAGACGCACAAACGGGAGCAAATGGTCGTCCAGGATATCCCGGTAACGTTGACCTGTGAGGAACGATGTCACACGTACCAGGAGTCCCATTTCAGTTCACGTAAACAGTCTCCAGACGAGAATGCCACCCCCACCAGCTTGAAGAGTACCCTGCTGGCAAGAAGGATCCATCGGTTTCATGTGGTTTGCGCCGTACTCTTATCCTGCCATCCGCATGTACCAACGTGAATCACGACTCATCAGTCCAGGCAACATTTTTCCACATGTCTAGGGTCCAGTGGCGATGTTCCCGCGCCCATGCTAATCTTTGCACCCTGTGATGTAAGGTCAGAAGCGGTAACCTCGTGGGACGATGGCTTCTGTACCCCATACCGAGGAGATGGTTCTGGATGGTGTGGCTGCTTACACGTTTTTGCGCACCAGCGTTAAATTGCCGAATGATTTCTTGCACTGTGGCCCGTCTATCCGCTGTTACAATGCGAGCTAGCCGACGATGACCCGACTCATTCACACGCTGTTGTCCACGGCAGTTGGCCCTTGCAGGGATGGTTTTACCGGATTCGATGTACTCACGGTGCACCCGTGACCTAGTAGCTCGTGAAAATCCCAGTGCCAGCACGACTTCCGAGATGGAATGATCCATTTGTGAGGCCCCGACAATTTGCCCACGATCAAATGCGCGTAGATCCTTCGTCTTACCCATACTGCGTCCGACTCTTACTGATTCCTGTCGCATCACCCCTTATGTTGTCGGATTGCTGCATACGTCCGTTTACAGGGCCGCCCACAGCGCCACATTTGTATAACGCCAGCTGTCTCTACTTCAATTGCTCTTCAGTGTATATATTGTTCTCTACTGTACTGATAATATAGAAACATCATTTCATTGTTGTAAATGAGACAATATAGTACGTACTGATCGTGTTGTTTTACTATTATCACGTGCTTGTCTTTTATTTATGTTTTTTTTAAATACATACACATAGTAAACTTGTAATTGTAACATTAAATTTAATGAAGAATTAAACTGAATTTTATGCACTCTCAGTTATCCGGCATCCCTCTGTGCAAGGAATGGCCGGATTAGCGAGAGTCTACTGTACTTCGACAGACTGTTGAAATTTAACAGTTAATCAAACCCCCTAGTATTCCCGTGAATCTCTCCCATTACCGGAAATCTTTCGTTATATGGATACGGAAAAAGTGAGAACGGGGTTTTTTCAAAAGTATAAGGAAGGAATTACGGAAATGTTTCTGAAAATTCAGAATTTTCCGTTAACACCTCTTAAAAACGGTAATTTATCGTCAACATAAGAAAGGAATTGCGGAAAAGTTTCTAAAAATTCAGAATCCTTTCAGAGGCGTACGAAAAATCCGTGAAATTCAGTTTTTCCCGTCATTTCACGGAAGGAGTTGTATCAAAAATATGCTTCGTTAATTCACGATAAAAAGCACGAAAAGTAGCTCGTGAATTTCAGGAAACTTTTACAGTGCAGGATCTGCACAAAAGAAAAACTGCTAATTCACGAGTTCCACACTGAAGCATTCCTCTGAGACTCCTAGTTGTGAGGACTTCATTAAATCTATTCTATAATTAGGATTTTTATGGACATATAGAGTTGTTACCCGTATGTCCTCCGGAATATCGTGTAACATTGGAGGACCATGATTTCGTAGGTATGAATTTCGGAAAGGGGGCCTACAAATTAGTAAGTGTGGGAAAGCAATATATTCACCAAATAATTCCTACGGTATCGCATAGTACGAGGAAATAGTTAAACGAGGAAGAGTAGTTACCAAGTAAACAATTTAGAGAGCGCGGGAATTGGGAAAGAAAATCCGAGAAGCATAATGTGGACAGGCGTTCTAAGAGGATAATTATAATACCTATTTCATAATTTTTCTAAGACCTGGCTGAGCAGATTTCTTTCTTGAGGAGGAAATTCTTTATTTTTTTTCATCATTCTTTTGAATTGTTTTTTTTATTTTATTTTGTGTTCCCCGAGCTCTCCGGAAATTCCAGTAAGAATACGCACGAAACACACCCCTAGGTTAGTAAAGAGAAAACTCGGAGGTTTTAGCAAGCAACGCTACGAGAATGAAATGCTCGCAATCACAGGTGGGGGCCAATTTACTGGACCACCTTCTATTATCGAAGTCACGTTTTACGCACGCTAGCGGGGAACGAACAGGGCATATTTCTCGTAGTGGGCGTAACTGGTTGACACCAACAGAAAGAGTCACACAGGAAGCGTACGTGAAAATTCTAAGGCAGCGCGGACATCCCGCGGAGCAGTTGACAAGATAAAGGAATATTCATCTTCAAGAAAACTCGATGTTCTCAAGCCTTTGCCAACGAATCGGAGGGATTCCCATACAGGGATGTAAACCAATGCCGAAGCGAGGAAAAGCGGCCCAACCAATAAGGGGAGAACCATTTGGGTAGGACAGGAACACCCCCGAACCCCTTAAACATAGACGAGAGGAAAAGTTTTTTTTTTTTAGGCGGAGATGATTTGGAGAGAACACGGGATGGAATGATGACTGCTATTTCTGGGTGAACGCAGAGAGGAAAGATGGACTCTAGATGAATCCTGGGCAGAATATCGCAGAAAGAATTAAGTTAGGAGTTTTCCTGGGAGGACGCTCAAAATTGAGCAAGATGATTTCCAGGTGAAGGGAAGTATGATGTTTTCCCTGAGAGGTTTTTACGCAAATTTTGGGTGAAGCATCGAGTGATCTTATGCGGGCAGTGTGCATTCAGCAGGACCGGATGAGGTCCCAACCATAGACTTTATACCTATAAGTAATACCGGACGACAACGAAATAGATGAAAAGAAAAGAATTTGGTGAGAAAAATTTCATAATTCCCAATATCTCGTTAGCATGATCATGATTTTGTCTCCTATACATCCTCGGTAGAAAAGATAATTTTAATCTCTTGCAAGTGCTGAATAACATAATGTGTCTTATATTTTGCGGAAGGTGAACTTTAAAATATGATTGCGAATATCAAAAAGCATAATGAACTTAAAATATATTTTGGTTTAAATTAATAGAAATCTCCACCGATCAGTGTAATAGATTTTAAGGAAACACAAATGAAAATAAATTCTGTATTTTATAATGAAATTTACCCGAGTTTCTCAAATCTTTGAAAATTCAAAATAAGTGAATCTTTGTTTATTTTAACCTGAATAATTAAGTAGAACAATCGTAAAGTTTTGGTAGAGTAACAACTCCAAGATTTTAAGAAGAAAATAACTTTTAACATTTAGCAAACCCAGTCGCAGGAAAATAAGAGGTCCAAATCTGACATGAGTTTATTAAATTTCAAGCGGCATATGGAGGAATATGGGTTTCCCATGTTCTCCCATATGAAACACAACGCAATGCACCCGTCAACCCTGAACTTGGAGACCCTCCATTAGGGAACCCAACTTCACGGTAGACACCCATAGGCGGAAGATAATAGAGAGTAAAGAGTTACGAAAATTAACGGCCTTCTTAATAATTAATCCCACTGCAGCGAATAGGACGCAGCAGATGGTTCGCCCTCACATCGAGTAGGGGGTGGTAATATAAAACTGGTGCCGTGTGACCAGGATTTTTCAGTTCTTTGGTTAATTAATATAAAATTTGTGCTAGGACCAGGATTTCTTTGATCCTGTGGTTTAAAAAAAAAAAAAGAATATTTGTTTTCGGTGGTCAGGATAATTAATCAAGTATACAGAATTAGCAGAATAATGCGATGTGTTTCTATTATCTCCCCTTCAATTCTGAGTAACAAGATGCAGGTTTTATAGAAAAATTAAGGAAATTGTAGCAAGATTTTAACTTCAAAAAAAAAATAGTGAAGGTGAAATGCAAGTAAATAAGTTGCAGGAAATCAGATTATGCTGAAATAAATTTAAATTTCTAAGGAAATAGGCAGAAAAACAAATAAGAGTGATACTGCTAATTTAGCAAATGAATAGATGAAATCTTACAGAAAATACATGAAAATTAATAGTACGGAGAAAATAAATTTATACAAGTGTAATTCATGAATAATTTTGATTTATCGTTGAAAATCAAGGGAAAATTCCTTGCAAATCAAAGTGAAATTATTTTTGATGTGTTGTTTATTTGTGCATTTGAGTGTTGTGATTTTAAATCGGTAACTAGGAGGAATAATAGGTTCATTGATAACTTGGGGAATGTATAATTTAACGGTGAGGCACTGATAGAAGAGTAGTGATGAGAAGTTGTGGTGATATATATTTTAAAATCAAAAGTGCATTATTATTGAAGTGTGATTTTATTATGTGTGTTGATGCATTGATAAGAAACTGATAATTTAAGAAGGAATAGGCAGGTTAATTATTGATAAGAGGAATTAATTTTTTTTTCTGCAAGATATAGGAGCTAATAGAAGGTTAAGCAGTAATCTTGATTTGTTTTGGAAGACTAAAAGGGAATGTAATATCTAAGTGTGTGTTTTATTGTGCATTTAAATGTGTAGAGGTACTTGGGAGTGTAGACAGAGAGTAGTTAAGTGGATTAATATTTGGGAAAGAGTAATAAAAAGGACTAGTGCAAGAAGAATTGGTAGGAGTAATAATTGGATAATGCTGGAACAAATTTTTGAAATGAAAATAGTGTTTATGGAAGTGTGATTTATTGTGCTTTAAATGTGGGATTGCATCCACCAAGGGAAGTAGACAGAGGTTATTGCTAGTATACTAAAATTTAATGAATTTAGGAAGTCAGCATAAGTATTTGAGGTGTGGTTCTAATTTCTTGAAAAAGTGGTTATCGTATTAATTTTGTTACAAGTGCATAATTTGATCTCAAATGTTTCTAGTGTATTTATATATATATTTAAGACGTTCAAATTTATTACATATCTTAGTGTGAAGTGCTGGTTGTATATGTGCATATTTTGAGGGAATTTTGTTTAGTGTGTCGCGAGTTAGGTAGAGTTAAGTTGAAAGCCGAATGCAATTTAGGAGTAAGCTAGGAACGTTAATCATCTTATTCGTAGACAATTGTTTTCTGATCATAAGTCAAGTGGGTTAGCAGACGAAGCAGCGAGTTACGTTAGAGTGAATTTTTTATTTTTACGTGGTAGCTTCACCGGAATTTTTCTAATTTTATGCGACTTTACGAGATTACGAAGCATATAGTAGGAGCCGTGGGAATTTAATTTAGTAAGGTTAAAGAATAAATATATGGCTAACCAACAGAACGGAGAACAGAGCAACGGTGAACAGAATTTTGTTTCGGAAAATTGCATAGTTGATCAACAGAACCAGGAGAACGATCTTCAGGGCACTCTAGAAGGGGAAGCCGTGTCAGAAAATTGTGTAGTAGCCCCGCAGAACGTACCAATAATGGCGGGAATGTTGGCGTATATCCCCACATTCAGCGGATCGGATGAAAATCTGACCGCACGTCAATTTTTCGAAACGTTGGAGAGCACCGCCGAACTGTCAGGATGGAACGACGCTGTTAAAATTTTGTCAGCTAAAGCAAAATTCAAAGGAGCTGCCAGTCACTTTCTTTCGGAGGCCGTCGATATTAGGAGGGAGACCGAGTACGAACGATTTAAGCAGGCGATAGTACAAAGATTCGACGCATTGCAACCGGTTACCGTGAGAATGCAGAAATTTACGACTTGCCGACAAAAACCAGGAGAACGGGTGGCCGAGTATGTAGCTCGTCTTAACGGCTTAGCTTATTCCTACATGGAGACGATGGATTTAGAAAATGAGCAAGTGCGAGGACTGGTAGACAGCACTAAAATGTCGCAGTTTTTGAATGGATTAAACCCCAAATTGAGGCGCACGGTTTTATCCTTCGCCCCGGAAAATTTTCAGGCAGCAGTTCAGAGAGCGCTGGCCGAAGAGTCTCACAATCTCTTATTAGACCGGGACGTTAACGCTTACGATGCACAGCAGGAATCGAGTTCGATCCCAGGGACTTCACAAGGGCAACAGAGCAATTCAACGGACCAGATAGCCGATTTGTGTTCTATGATGGCGAAGCAGCTAGCAACTCATGAGATGCAGGTGAACGCTCTGAAAAGTGAGGCAGAAAATTTGAGGGAAAGGCTAAGGCAAGCAGAGAATTCGCATCGGACGCACGTAAATCGCATGAGAAATTTTCAGAGCACTAATTATCAATCTAGGGGAAATTTACCCGACGTAGACATTACTTCGGCCATCTGCTATAACTGCGGCGATTTTGGCCATATCAAGCGATTTTGTTATCGGAAAAATCGGGAAGGAGCAGTTTATACGCAACCATCGCAGCAAGCTCAAAGAGGTTCATGGGACAGGGCACCCAACCCTTCGTACCCGCGACAGCAGAATAACTTCTCCCCTGGCGACAGCCGCGGTAATCAGTATCGCTCCTACAGGAACTACAGCGCCACTTACCGAGAGGACGCTCACGTCCCACAGAATCCAAGGAATTTAGGAAACAGAAGAGAAAACCGCGTTCGTTTCGAAGAGGATGCACCAGGAAGAGATTGCAATAGGTATTCCAGACAAAATTCGCGTCCTTTAAACTAATTTCGGGTCAAGATAAGGGGACCGCCCTTGGCCGGAATTATAATAAGGTCCGTGGAGTTACTTTAACAAATTGTTACGTCCGAGGTAATGGAGCACTCCCGTTAGTGAAAGTTAGGATAGGAGATACTCACGCGTTTGCACTCATCGACAGCGGAGCTTGTATCTCAATCTTTTGTGCTTCACTATTAGAGGAGATAAAGGGAAAGATTCGTATACGTGACTTAGGATCAGCAGTTTTAGTGAAAGGCATTACTGGAAACACTTTACCTACATCTCAGTGCTATGAGATACCGGTAGAAATCGGAGGAGAAACCATTTTACATCCCTATCACGTTACTCAGCGGAAGTTGCATCAAGATTATTCTCTAATCTTAGGCTGGGATCTATTGAAGGAGCACGGATACATATTCGACGCAGGAAAAGGAATTTTGAAACGGGAAAGCAGAGCAAATTTAGCTAGAGCAGAGTACGGTAGAGGAAGGAATAACCGAAAAAGAAATTTTAAAGGAAAAGCACGTCAGTCGAAAATTCGAACCCAGGTCTTGTCCGTGCCTTCAGCGGAAATGGCCAATCCCATTAACCCCGACGTAACCAAGATAGGAAGGACCGTCCATAAGGAACTCATCCCACCGTATTCGGAAAGGGTTATTCGGATCCGATGTGGGAAATTTTCGGGATGTCAGGTTAACCAGGTGCTAGTACAGCCGTTAGAAAGATACGCCCAGGGAAAAGTACGCTTGGGTCGTTCAGTAAACACGCTGGACAAATCAGGCATCATACCCGTATTGATAGCTAACCTCACAAATCGCCCCATTCACTTCAATAAGAAGACCAGATTAGCGAAAATTCAACCAAGTGTCTACGGAAATTTGAAGGAAGCTGCGGCGAAACAAGAGAAGTATGCAGACAGGCACGCTGCGGAAAAGAATCTACATTTAGGCGACAGAGTATTTTTGCACACCCCTTTTTCACAGCCACATTTATCGCGTAAGCTAGCTCGAACTAACTGCGGAGATTGGGAGATAGTTTCGTTCCCCACCCCAGTAAATGTTCAGTTGAGGTCAGTCGAAAATCCGAACAAATATCAGACCGTGCATAAAAATCGAGTCTTTAAGCGGACTGAACGCCTACCCCAGCTTATAGCAGAGTCACCGGTACAGGACAATATAGAGGTACAAGTACCCAGACAATCGCAGGATTTCTCTGACGACGGATCGGAGAGCACACAGGACTACGACTATCTGGATTGGGTCGATTTTCCCAGAGTAGTCATGCCGCAACCGACAAGCAGTAGAGCAATGCCGCCCGTAAGTCAACCGCCCAACATCGGAGTACCGATAAATTCGCCGCCCGCTACGTCGAGTTCAGCGCGAAGGGAGACAAGCAGGGAAGTACCGCTGCCCTCGCAACATGTTGAAGAGCCGAGGCGCACACAGGCAATCGCGGAACCAACGGAGGAGACCATGCCGTCACAGGATTCCTATCAGGAAAGTAGCAGCCGACAAACACAAGAAGCAACGCGCCAAAGGGTTATTAGAGATCCATATCTACTACGTTCGCAGGACAGAATTCAGCAAACAGCAGCAATACACCCCACAGCAAATTCACAAGGGCCCAACACTTTGGAAATAGGCCTGAATCGCACGTACCCAAAGGAAATTGTGGTCAGCGACTCGACCGAAAGACTTGAGCAGCCGGAAGATACTAGCTTTGTAAATAGAATGTTGAAAAGTCTCAGTCAACCCAGTAATCCAGAGGGAACCTCTTGGTTCGATTTAGCCGACCGCTATTTGTCGCAGCGCATTCAAGAAAACCTAAGCGCAGGGACACCAGAAGGAGCACCCGTCAATAATCTTTATCCACAGTGGAGGAAAATCGTGGCGAAACCTCAGGAATCATTGGTTTAAGCCGAGGAAGTAGGAAGAACGCTGGGCGAAGAAAAAAAAAAATTGTGTGTGTTGTGAAAAAAAAAAGAAAAAAAAAAGGAAACAGCGATGCGGAATAAGTGGGAAGATCCCTGAATTTTCACGGTAAACGTTTAGCAGAAAATAAATTTGATAGGTGAAAAAAAGAAAAAAAAAAAAAACAAATTTTGCGATCTGATCAGTAATCGAAAATAATTCGTAAAAGAGTCTAGCTAGAAAATGGTGTATAAACATGGAAGAATATGCAGGAAGTAATTAATAATATTCATAGCAGGACCGCAGCCTAGTACGTGCATCGCAATCTTTCCAGTTTTGAGTTCGCGAACCACGGAAAACTAGATTTAAAGTTTTTTTTTGCTACGATAAGGGGAAAATTAATATTAAGTAAGGAAAAATACATTACGTAAGAAAAAAAAAAAAAAAAGAGGAAGAATGGGCCCGGGATTAAGCGCCCAGCAGAGAAAAAAAAAACCTGTGGAGGAAGCAATGTTTTTATTTCAGAGGAAAGACTGAACGGTAGCAATCATTCCTTTTAAAAAAAAAAAAAAAAAAAAAAAAATATTTTGTAGGAAGAGGAAAAAAAAAAAAGGAGGAAAAATAATAATTTTCCGCTCAAATTTTATTAATGATAGGCAGTAGGAGGATAAGCGAAGGTAATCGTAGGCAGAATGACGTCGCTCATGCACGGGGCTTGCAAGAGTAGAGGAACGGACGGACCGTGTTTCCAGTTTGAGAAACCCCGTACACAAACTGGCTGGCAAGGAGCAAAAGGAAGAATGGGAAGGCGCCATCTTGGGCCGCCATCTTGAAGCAAGAATGCAAAGAAGGAAAATTTATCGTTAAAAGAACGGGAACGCTCGGTAAGATATTTTGTACAGCAACGGCCGAGCATTTCAAAGGATGGAAACTATAAACGGGAGCACAGCACGACGAAGAAAAAAAAATTAATTTTTTCTCTCAAAACTTTCTGAAGCATAGGCCGGAGTAATATATCACTAGAGAAAAAAAAACGTAAGCACCTTCTGCGGAGAAATGGCCGTGCGGAAACACCGACGGAATGCAATGAGAATAGCAGCGTATCGGATAATGCAGTGGTTCAAAATTACTATCCATGGCAGGTATTCAAAGCAATTAAAATACGCGAACCTGAAACAAAACATGGTATAAGAAAGTAGCAACAAACATGATCGACGCGTAGCCTAAACGTCACCTAACATAGCCTAACCATAACCTATCGAAATGACAGTAAAAAGCACTTACCTTGAAGTGAAATATCCAAAGGTACTATATTTTTTTTTGTTTTGTTTTGTGGATAGTAGGAAAATTCAGTTTTAATTGATAAGGAAGGCAAGTATAACGGAAGGAAAAGTATAGAAATGAAATCGAGGTAGAAATGCACTAGGTACATCGTGAGGTTAGAGGTTGAGTAAAGCAGAAGAGGAAATGTGAATGACAAATTCACCAGGCCCAGCTCCCCATCCTCTACCACCGCAGCACACGAGGAGCAGTTGCAGATTCTCCCAAACCACAACTGGCGTCGAGCATGCGAAAAATGCGACGAGGTGAGATGAGGATTAATACGTGCAGACATGGTGCAACGATACCAAAAAAAAAAAAAAAAAAAAAAAAAAGAGATAAAGCAGAAGAGGAAATTTGAATGACAAGTTCACCAGACGAAAAGAAGCGTGTTGTTTCAATGAAATCCGTCAGCGAACTGAGCACTGACCTGCAGAAATTAGAGGGGTAGTTTTAGCCCCAGGTAACAGAATACTAAGTGGATGCTTCTACATAGGCTAAACAAGAAGCCTCCGATGTAAGCAAAACATGCAAGAGGCTACGCTATTGTGCGCTCACTTACACCCACAGGCATCATCAGCGCAGGTGTTTCAGATTTCGAGCCGTGAGAGACGGTCAACACAGGAACGACCCAAAATTTTTGGAGCGACGAATTTGCAGGGGTGACATCGCCCAAAGGGGACCCTCGCAAGCATTTTCGAGGAAATCCCCTATTTTCCGAAATCATCGGCGTTCCTTAAATGGTCGCCGCACACCTGCGAATACACGAGAAAAGCATCTGGTCGTGAAATCAGAAATAGCCAGGAATGAGAATACAATTGTAATACGCGAGAAAAAAAAAAAAAAAAAAAAAGAGAGTAAAGCACGACAGATAAAATGACAAGAAATAGTTCAGCAAAGAACTAACGATTAAGTTAGACAACGTAAAAGGGAAATAAGCGACTATACGCGGGTAATATCTGGTAGACAATACGACAAACACGAAAAGGGAAATTAATAATTTTTCTTTTAGAAGTAGTAGACGTACCAGCGAATGGAAATAATAGCTGCAGAATAGATACATGGGAAGTAAATAACCGTTATTTAATTATAATTTAGTAAGCTTAAGAAACACGAGTGATGAGATTTTTTTATTTTTGTTGTTGTTGTTGTTGTTGGAGAAAACCTACAAGTAGGAAAAAAATACAATTAGAGAAAAGGGAAGCCTGGGATGGAATGCGCTTCGGAATTTCGAAAAAAAAAATATATATAAATAAATATGCACATAAAAACCCCTCGCTTCTCGTAGGTCAGAGTGAAACGAGCTTTTCGAAGGAAATATTACTAGTTCTTAATGTAAAGTGTATATAATGCATGTGCAAGAGAAATACCGAGGTGATAAGGAGTGATTTCATGTGTATGTTTGTTTTGAGATAATTATGGCCGACAAGTGTTGACAGAACCATTACCACTTTTAGGGTATTTGAAGAGAGTGACATTCGTCAATAAAATGGACAAGATGAACGTGATTGCGTTCGCCGTGGTAATCTGGACAGTTAGCGGAGTAGCTGCTAATCACGAACTTTGTCATTTCAAGGGAGATAAATATCAGTGCACTGTAGCATCTCGTGCCGAACTTTTGAAACTAGGAATGCCGCGGAGTGCTTGTCATGCACATTCATGCGACGAGTGCGTGAAAGCCTGGAGGACATTCATTACGCACAACCATGAGCTTATCGAACCGAGAAATTTCTTCGTTCAGCAGGAACCGAACCCACAAGGAGCCCTTTCATTAATGGAGTGCACAAGAGACGGTTTACACTGTGCCTGCACAGCCGATGCACCGTGCAGTGGAACGAGCGAATATTGTGCACTGGCGAGCTGTGTGAATAAATCCGTCACTACGTGCAACTGCCGCCTGACGCCAGCAGTATCTACACTGATACATGAAGCGGAAGGACTACGGATTTCGAACCCAGCGCTGATCTCTTTCACAGAGTGCGTTGGAAAACCGCGCACTAATATTTTACCTCGGCGCCGTCACCAGAGACATTTGCTGTCTGACGAAGAGGCAGTATTTCAAAGGGAAAATATCAAAGTATCATACAACGACCCAATCATCACCAGCTCACTTCCAGGAACCCTGGTGATTCGAGTTAGAGGTATGGAGCGGGTTATCACTTTAAGGAACGCTCCGTATCAGACATCATTGCCACCGGAACTACTAGAGCTTTCTGCGGAACTAACTTTGATTTTCGTTACCACGGATGGAAAAACCCTAAGGGGTGCTTTGCAAATCGTAGGTAGAACAACGTGTAGACCCCTACAGTGCATACTGTGTCGTGAGATGCTACGACAGCTAAAGTGTTTACCCCACGCAGTCACTTATGTTGTGTATATTGTACTAGTTTTAATTTCAGCGGTAACCTTTCTATATGCCAGGAAAGTAGTAATTAGCATCTGGAAGCTGTTGTATGGAGTCGGAATAATTCTTTGGAAGTCATATAGATTCCTCAGAGGAACAACGTTTGTGGCAGTAAAGACAGGAGCCCTAACAGGAAATGCTTTACGTAACGGAGTAAATCAGATGCACGAATATTTGGAGAGGCAAGTTGCCCGTCCAGCGGCGCAACCGCCTTTACACGGACTGGTACTTTTGAGCTTATTTCTGTTGGTAAACGGAACTTCCGCGGAATGTAACGCACATTCGATTGTTGCATCAAAAGTGAAGGAGTGCACGGACTCAGAGGTAGAGCACAACTGCCGTTTAACTACTAATGCGCAGGTAACCCTAATGAATTTGGGGCATGAACAATGCATATGGTTTACGGACCAGGAAAATGACCATACACTTTTTTCCTTGAAAGTAACCTACCAGCAGGCAAACTGTATCTGGCACACGACGAGAGACTATTTTACGCACGTGACTACAATGCGTTATCTCAGCCAATTGGTTTGTGCAAATCACGAGACTTGCAATTGGGGAAAAGGATGTGTGCGATCAAAACAATTTGACGCACTGACAAAACAATCGCTAGACTGGCCCGGCATCACAGGCTGTCAGCCGTCCGACAGTGGGTCCACGTCATGCTGGATCATTGACTCGCAACATTGCCATTTCTTTCGAATATGGCTGGAAGCAGATTTCCTGCGAGCATACGACGTACGCAGAATAGTATCGATGCAGTGTAGTTATCAGCTACTAATTCAACAGCACAACAACGACACCGTAGAGACTCTGACGGTTAAGAACCAAGCCACGACCTCTACGGGCATCACAGTGCAAGTAGTCGGATCACTGGACCAGCCTACACAAATCGTGAACACACATCTGATCTCTCGAGTGGGAAACCCTCAAGAGAGTTATATTGAAAGGGCAAGCTTACCTTCACGACCGATGAAAGGACATATCGGCGATACGCAGAGCAACGAATCGATGTCGAAAAATTTTATCTTCGACGAAAGCATGTTTTCTTGTAGCTATTATGAGGACTCTATGAAATGCCACCGACAACAGTCGTATTTACTGAGTATGATAGAACAAAAAAAGAGCGCCTTACCAATGGCATCAGCATGGCATCAACTGAAGGTTGACGGAAATGGCCAACTTGTTTCGGAACTGTTACACTCAGCCCCTATAGTGGTAAATCTTCAATTCCAGAAGTACAAGTACTCGATCGAAACCAGAACTGTCTGCCCAAAATTCACGGAGGCAGAAATCAAGGTAACAGGCTGTTTTGCATGCGAGCCCTTGGCTACGGTAGAGATCGAAGCTTTCTCATCGTGCGCAGCCGGGATTGTGGACGTTCACTTCGAAAAACTCACGGTGCACACTCGATCGGTAAAACTACAGACGGAAAGACGAACGATCAAGATGAATGTTACCAGGAACTATTCCTCGGCGCAATGGCACGGCACCCATATGAACTGAACGTGGAGATGGTGTTAGCCTACATCACTCCCGTCGGTTAGGCTGATCTCCAAAGGAACTCTGAGAAACTAGCTGAGTGCTTAAGAGATGGGAACGCCCAAAACCGAAACCATATCGCCGAACGGAGGCGCGTACCCGAGCAAATATTGTGTGTCGCCGAGAAGACGGCGGCTGAAGAAATCTGTCACTATCGGAAAGAATTCATATATATATATATATATATACAGTGCATATGTTATCTGTCAATGTCAAACTTAGAATTAGATTCGGTGGAGGAATTTAATATTTATTGAACATTATTATAATAATCTTACTCGTAGTTTTATGTTTATTGTATGTGCTTATAATTACATTATGTGTCATATGTGTGCATAAGTTTTCGCAAATAATTGTAATTCATCGCATGTTGAAATGAGCGAAAACGAGCAGCCTTGCAAGAGAGGAAGGAATCCACAGCACCTAACTTTGGGGGACAAAACTCTTCAACCCTATGGGAGAGGGAGATAATGTTACCCGTATGTCCTCCGGAATATCGTGTAACATTGGAGGACCATGATTTCGTAGGTATGAATTTCGGAAAGGGGGCCTACAAATTAGTAAGTGTGGGAAAGCAATATATTCACCAAATAATTCCTACGGTATCGCATAGTACGAGGAAATAGTTAAACGAGGAAGAGTAGTTACCAAGTAAACAATTTAGAGAGCGCGGGAATTGGGAAAGAAAATCCGAGAAGCATAATGTGGACAGGCGTTCTAAGAGGATAATTATAATACCTATTTCATAATTTTTCTAAGACCTGGCTGAGCAGATTTCTTTCTTGAGGAGGAAATTCTTTATTTTTTTTCATCATTCTTTTGAATTGTTTTTTTTATTTTATTTTGTGTTCCCCGAGCTCTCCGGAAATTCCAGTAAGAATACGCACGAAACACACCCCTAGGTTAGTAAAGAGAAAACTCGGAGGTTTTAGCAAGCAACGCTACGAGAATGAAATGCTCGCAATCACAGGTGGGGCCAATTTACTGGACCACCTTCTATTATCGAAGTCACGTTTTACGCACGCTAGCGGGGAACGAACAGGGCATATTTCTCGTAGTGGGCGTAACTGGTTGACACCAACAGAAAGAGTCACACAGGAAGCGTACGTGAAAATTCTAAGGCAGCGCGGACATCCCGCGGAGCAGTTGACAAGATAAAGGAATATTCATCTTCAAGAAAACTCGATGTTCTCAAGCCTTTGCCAACGAATCGGAGGGATTCCCATACAGGGATGTAAACCAATGCCGAAGCGAGGAAAAGCGGCCCAACCAATAAGGGGAGAACCATTTGGGTAGGACAGGAACACCCCCGAACCCCTTAAACATAGACGAGAGGAAAAGTTTTTTTTTTTAGGCGGAGATGATTTGGAGAGAACACGGGATGGAATGATGACTGCTATTTCTGGGTGAACGCAGAGAGGAAAGATGGACTCTAGATGAATCCTGGGCAGAATATCGCAGAAAGAATTAAGTTAGGAGTTTTCCTGGGAGGACGCTCAAAATTGAGCAAGATGATTTCCAGGTGAAGGGAAGTATGATGTTTTCCCTGAGAGGTTTTTACGCAAATTTTGGGTGAAGCATCGAGTGATCTTATGCGGGCAGTGTGCATTCAGCAGGACCGGATGAGGTCCCAACCATAGACTTTATACCTATAAGTAATACCGGACGACAACGAAATAGATGAAAAGAAAAGAATTTGGTGAGAAAAATTTCATAATTCCCAATATCTCGTTAGCATGATCATGATTTTGTCTCCTATACATCCTCGGTAGAAAAGATAATTTTAATCTCTTGCAAGTGCTGAATAACATAATGTGTCTTATATTTTGCGGAAGGTGAACTTTAAAATATGATTGCGAATATCAAAAAGCATAATGAACTTAAAATATATTTTGGTTTAAATTAATAGAAATCTCCACCGATCAGTGTAATAGATTTTAAGGAAACACAAATGAAAATAAATTCTGTATTTTATAATGAAATTTACCCGAGTTTCTCAAATCTTTGAAAATTCAAAATAAGTGAATCTTTGTTTATTTTAACCTGAATAATTAAGTAGAACAATCGTAAAGTTTTGGTAGAGTAACAACTCCAAGATTTTAAGAAGAAAATAACTTTTAACATTTAGCAAACCCAGTCGCAGGAAAATAAGAGGTCCAAATCTGACATGAGTTTATTAAATTTCAAGCGGCATATGGAGGAATATGGGTTTCCCATGTTCTCCCATATGAAACACAACGCAATGCACCCGTCAACCCTGAACTTGGAGACCCTCCATTAGGGAACCCAACTTCACGGTAGACACCCATAGGCGGAAGATAATAGAGAGTAAAGAGTTACGAAAATTAACGGCCTTCTTAATAATTAATCCCACTGCAGCGAATAGGACGCAGCAGATGGTTCGCCCTCACATCGAGTAGGGGGTGGTAATAGAGTCGTCAAAAGTGAAGTTGGATTTTCATAGGCTTTCTGATGTTTTTCAATGCCATAAAATATATTAGAAGTTGTAACTTTTTTTTCTTTCGCCACCAATTGGACTTTAAGGAAATCATTATTAAGAAATATTTATTTTCTTTTAAATTATAAAATTACAATATTATTGAAATTTTGTTTATATGTTTTTTAAGGCATCCCCTAGAAAAAGGTATAACCGATATAATTCATGATAATATCACAATAATAAATGCATTAATTATTTCCGATATTGGTCATTTAAAAAGAAAATATCTTCTGGGAGTGGGGGGATCGCCCCAGTTGACCCCCGCTGTATCCCTCTCCGGTTCTCCATTCCTAAAAAAAAAAAAAAAAAACTCGCAGAAATCTATTAACGTCACTACTTTGATTCACTAGTTGTTTAAAGGAAACCACGTTTGGTCATCGCTAATGAAATAACCAAGCTGATTTGTCATGTTCAGACCATCTCCTTGAACAGAATGTTTATTTTTAGTGCTTCGCAGAGATGTTGATATGAAACTCCTATACCTCCCGCTCTTTGTGTTCACTGCTTGAGCCATCAAAGATAGTCTCATCTAAATCAGGGCAAAAGAGTTAGGACATTGGGCAGCGTGCCTGAACAATAAAGCGAAACAATAAAGGATGAGGAGGGAGATGAGGCGAGCTGCAAACTAACGCCAGCCATAAGGACGGCTGAGTGCGCTTTGCCCGAATGCGCACGCATCGTCATCATCATCATCATCATTGTGTCACGCAGTGAAGCGACATCGACAGGGGCTGCCTGCTTTGACTGACAAGAGACAGCGCCCCCAATGATGCAGTGCGAGAAACAGTTATCTCGAGCTTCAATCGCTCATTATTCCCACTTGGTTGGCCTCACACGCACTCCTGATTGTGTTTTTGGCTGTGTTCCGCCCCAAAGCCAGTGGGAATTTCTTAACGGCCGGTGGCAAGGTCTCAGCTGCTACCTGTTAAATGTATTGATCGCTATTGACTGGCTGGGGACAACGTTGTCGCTCAAGCGGCCGCGTATTTACCCTCAGATGTAAGCGGCCGTGAAAGATTGTAAACTCAGTGGCTCCCAGCTCCTCGTGGCATCAAAATAACTGACAATCTCGCTCCACTTTTTCGAGCGTTGCCAGTTTCTTCAGTGTTTGAAATGCTGGTTTGACTCGGCTATGCATTCAGTTGACGTAGCTGATTAAATTAAGTGAGTTTTCCCGAATCGCTATACTTACGTGCACTGAAGAAAATGAAGAAACTTTCATTTGTTTTAAATGCATCGAAGCCATATAGTTCTCGAACTTTCGATCATCCTTAAGTCTTATTTCTTTATTAAGTAAGTATTAAAGATTAAAGAAGAAAAAGAGAGAGGAAAGAAATAAGAACTGAAAATAAAATCAATCTGTCACGTATGCTTTGTGCGTGCTGAGCTAATAAACAATTCCGAATAATAATGTGTAACTATTTTTACAGTTCGGCCTAACTATAATGCAGTGCCTTATTACGTGTAATAAGACACACGTTTAATTGTAGACCCCATTTATTTATTAATTTTTTTTTTTTTTTAGTAGACTGACCCTGTTTTTTAACTTTAACCAAGCAAATTACTTACAGTGAATTTCAATGGATGGTAATGTTTCTACAAATAATATGCTCAATGACAAATACAAGAATGGTAAAAGCAGAAAAATTAGTAATGTTTAAATTTCGAAGGAAGATAACATTGACGTGGAGGCTTCCAGGCGGAGAATTAAAATCCGCAAAGCTTTGTTATTTTGAAGATACCTCAGAAAAATGACTGGCAGATTTAAATTCCAACAAAGGATTTCAATGAACAAAAAATTATTTAAAAAAAGAATAAAATAGATCTAACAGCAAAGCGTTTCGCCGGTTTTTTTTTTTTTTTTAATATTTCAGTTCCTGTATTCATTGTCACTTTTATAAAAACAAAATTATAGAAATTTATAGCGCATTCGTGGGACAAAAGAAAAAATGGGTTTCTACATTAATGGGCAGAACTTTTTTAAATATTGTTGTTAGACCCTTAAAGCAGATATAAATAAGCTCGTTACTTACTTCTTCCTTTTCTTTTACTCTTTTTTTTTTTTTTACGCTAAATGCAAGCAAAATTAATCTAGCAGGCTTCCGATTATTATTTCTGTTTATCCAAATTTGATCACGCCAATGTTCGTTGCGGCGTTTTTTATAAACCAGCATAGCTCCTCTCCCTAATTCTTTATCGACAATATAATAATGACCCTAAATTTGAAGATCTGTATTTTTTAATATACGGTATACTCTTAAAATAATTAAATATATATACATATAGTGAACACATTGGGCCGCGGGTGGCCTACTGGGCAGCGTTTGTGACTGCCACGGAAAGGACCTCGAGTTCGATCCACTAAATATCCGCCGTGCGTCGGATGGGCACGTTAAGCCGTCGGACCCCGGGTACTAGTCCCCCGGTAATAAATAAGGGCGTCTTTCTACTTCGCTTCCGTGTCACTTTCCTATCGGGCAGTCTAGCCCAAATCTCCTAGCTTCCTATTTCTAAGGGGTTTTTTAAGACCTGGGGTCTCTTCCTAAAATCCTCTACATATGATCATTTGATCATCAGTTAACACATTCATGATTTCGGTCGTGCTGCAAAGGAGGAGTTTCAAGAAAAACAGTAACTGCTGATAGGCAGATGTGTGATCTTACTTTAATTAGAGGGTGGTAGCAGACGTGTAACATTGTTGATGCATCTACCCAGAAAGCTGTGAGATGCTCGTGACCTTTGTAATGACTTTGATGACCTCTGATCCGTTGGACACTCCAAAAAGGAATGTTGACTGATCTAATCATCTGCAGGAATCGGAATGGGGAAGGGCACAGGAGCGTAGCTGGTGGTAAATTCTAAGGGGAGGTTAGAAAGTTTTTTAGATACTTCGACTGAATCCCTAAGATCGACTTTTGTATGGAATTAATTTCTCAATTCATCGTGGGAAACTCTGAAGAAAGAAAATCACATGAAATGACCAGGTTCAACTTCATATCAGAAACCCATATTAGTAACTTAACTTTGATGAAACTCAATGTAAATTGATTAAGATTAGGAATGGGACATGCGAATCCTGGAATCCTCGAATCCCGCGAATCTTGAACAAGATTCGAGATTCGAAAACTCGAATCTTCGCGCTTTTCTCGTCCTTCGAATCTTTCGAATCTTAACCTAAAAAAACTTGGCGTTTGGTGCTTGTTCTAGAGCGATATATATTTGTTCGAATTTTTTGTCAGTATGACGAGTTCTGACATTACAAAACAATCGAAGAAGATCACCTACAGTGTGTACATAGTTATTTAAAATACTTCCAAACCGGTTGCAACAAACAGTGAAGGAATTTTTCAGCCAAACACAAACAGTAACCGCCGAAGCGTCTGGCGTCTCTCATCGGACAGTGCCTTAGCCACCATACCTCAAGTATAGTGGGGAGATTGATTGATTGTAGAGGATTTTAGGAAGGGAGTGTCTGACCCCAGGTCTTAAACAACCCTTAGAAATAGGAAGCTAGGAGATTTGGGCTAGAGTGCCCGATAGGAAAGTGACACGGAAGCGAAGTAGAAAGGGCGAGGAAGACGCCCTTATTTATTATCGGAGGGCCAGTGCCCGGGGTCCGACGGCTTAACGTGCCCATCCGACACACGGCGGGTATTTAGTGGATCCATCGTTCGTACCTGCCTGGGATCGAACCTGAGGTCTTTTCCTTGGCAGTCACGAACGTTGCCCACTAGGTCACCCGCGGCCATATAGTGGGGAGAGTGAACTTAGCCATATTTTATCTCTTTCCCGGCAGCCGTTACCGTAGCAACGAGCGTAAGAAGGTAGGGGAGGGGAGGGGGTTTGCCCTTGAGCTGCGTCGCTCACATGACTCAAGTTACTTTGCGTACAGCTTAGAGTTTCTAGTTCTACTCAACTCTCCGCAGCGTCTCACTTGCAGACGCTATCAGTATACGCTCGGGTCTGTATTTTTTGTCTCAATCTCAGCGTTTCTCACGCCTTATTGTTTGTATTCCTACGTTGTCTCTACTGCTAACCACGGCATTTACGCATGCGTAGGAGCAATTTATCTTGTGCTTATAAATAAAAGATGTCAAAAATGTGATTTTTTACTCAAATATATTTTTGTCAAATTATGTTCAGAAAATGGAAATGAACCTCAAGACTCAAGAGTTGTATACTTCATTTAGTAAATGCAAATTATAAATTTCATTTGTATCTTCTTAATGTGTACATTTTTGGAAAGCTGTATTCTTTCATTTGTTTTTCATTAAACCCAGATTTCAAATTTTGCTTCAATTCAAAACTTTTCATTTTAAAACAAGTATTTTCTTTCCCTTTTTTATTATAATTATTTTTATATGAAGGATTCGAGAGATTCGAGGGCTTCGAGAACCTTTTAGGGTTTCGGATTCGAGAAAATTTAGGATTAGTCCCACTTCTAATTAAGATGAATTGGCCTTATGCTGTTCACCATACAGAATCTGTATCGAGGTGTGCAAAGTGACAGGGGTGGGCTTCGCAAAAAATTGTCAACCTCTTTTTCTTTTGCGCAAGTGAAAAATGAAAAAAAAAAAGTTTATATTCCTCATTGTAGTTGTTAGCGAAACGCAGCCATGAATAATGCATTTCAATTAAACACCCCGCGTGAGCATTCCTTTTTAATGATATAGCCTGAACAAATTCATCAGCTCTTCTGTTAAAAAGAAAACTCTTGTATTCCTCATTTTAAGTTTTTATTAGAAACAAATTCTTAATATCCATAACTATGTACCTTTCCAAAGGTAAACAGTTGCCGTTTTGTTATCTGCTACCATGTACATCATGAACTTTCTTTTGCGTTTTCTTTTTCAAATGTTAAATTAATCTTTTCTTGAATATTTAATGATTAACTTTTTATTCAAACTCATTTATGTGTCAACATTATACTTTACTACAGCCTTGATATCTTTTTCATTTACTATGGACTATTCGATCACAATAAATCAATGAACGCATTAATTTGAAGTAGAAAATTTAGAAAATATACAACAATGCCGTACTAATTAGGTAACATACATGTAAATAATCATATATTCAATTTTAAAGTGGCCGTGTTGTTGTTTTTTATAATTCTCATCTATTTTTCATCTGATATCTGTATGTCATTTGTTTTATGTGTAATAGAAGACCTGGCAATGCATATGCAATTACATTTTTCATGTTTTTCAAAGCACCTACTGATGTACCTCTGGGAAAGCAAGTGTAGCGTTTCTCCTCTCCAAAGAGAAGGAAAAAACCGCGTTCTCTTATTTGTTGTTTGAGTAATTATATGTAGCTGAATTGACTCAAATATGCGTTTTAATTCCCTAAGGGTTTTTCTTCCGGCGTATAACATTTTCAGTAAGGGTTTGCTTGAAATTCCATGACCTCAGTTTAGTTTTCAATTCCAGCCAGGAGAAATAGGGAATTGACACACACTATAAAAATGGTGGTTGGAATTTTTTCAGTGCGGAAATTCAAATATCTCTTCGCACCCGGGTATAGAGGAAATACCGTACTTCAAATATCCGTAGAAGATCATTCATTAATCATTGTACTTTGGCCTTTGCCTGTATCAGATATGTGGTTACAAGCAATGAGAGACTCACTCAAGACCAAGTTGCATATATCGAACCTAGAAATTTCTTCCGGATTAAAATATATAGAGAGCACATATGGATGTATTGTATTTATCATGAATACGTCAGAATACTGCGTTACAGTTAAAAAAAAAGTACGAGTTTTTCCGTAACCATCGGTGAACAAAGTACATATTTTAATCTGCAAGAAATTTCTAAGTTGCCCTCACTCTCTCTGTCTATCTCTGTTTCTCTCTCTCTGTGTCTGTCTGTCTGTCTGTCTGTTTGTCTGTCTGTCTCTTATCTAAAGCCCACCAAATTTGGGTGAATTGTACGGGTTGCAGTTTCATAAGAACTTTCGATAATGAAACAAGCCTGAGCCGAATTTTGCTTTTCAATGCACTAGAGTACGTTTTCTACATTCTACATCCATTCTTTAGAATAATTTGAAAGCAGAACTGCGGAAGTTTTTATTCTTGAAATGAAATATCTCTTTATGACGTCTAATAGAATTTTATTTCCATGTGTTGTCCAAATAGACGGAATTATCAGATTTAACTTCTTTATCAGTTTAAGTAGTCCACTCAAATCTTCCTCCGTATTTTACTGACTCAACGAATCTATCGATAGGAACACAAATTGCATAATTTACAATATTTTTTTTTGTTTGCCGAAAAAGGTGTCAGAAATGTCTCTTCTACGTACCAGGTACTATAAACAATTCCAAAATAGTGTCCTGTAACGAAGTTCATCACAAAAATAAAATTCTTGATAAAGCGAAGAAAAAGCGTGCACAATTCTATCAACTTCTGAAAAGTATTCACTACGGCAGGTGTTCGACAGGCTTCACTGGGACCTGACGACACGAGAAGACCAATAAAGATTATTTTTTAGGTCATCGTATTCGACAGTGAACGACGTATTATCATTCTACAGACGGAACTCATTTCTTGGCTGTGGTACTCGAGAAGGAAGGTTTCCATACCATCGTACAGCACAGAAGTGAGCACAAGATCATTTCCCACGTTCCGTATATATTCGCGTACAATAAGAAAGTTTTTCGGAGAAATTCTTTTTTCAAAGTGTAAAGTCATCGATTTATAAGCGAATCAGTTAAAAATTTAAATAAATAATAAAACATTTTTTCACCCAGCGTACGATTTCAGGAAACGGGAACACTGGGATATCTGTATGATACGTGCGAAACCTAATCCCGTGTGAGACCACGGGATTTCTTGCTTCAAAAATGGATTCCCCGGTTACTTGAATTGTTTGCATGACACAGAATATGATAGCTGGCGACACGTCAGCTATACTGCGAGAATGACTTTCCTAGCCAACGCCCTCTGTGGTATCACCAAATGCTACTTTCGCAAATCGCAGGACAACTTCTCCCCTTACAAAACTGATCACATTACTAATCATAGATACCAGATACTTTCCATAGCTTCTCCTCTTCCATTAGGGAAAGGGAACATTTGTGGATATTATTAACTGGTTAGAAAAACGAATGCCAATACGTGGTGACACGAAAGCGAACTTTAATCTGAAGGTTATATAACCTGGAGAGTAGTGCAATGTGATGATCTTTTTAGATAATGCTGCATAAGTAATTCCATGGATTACCATCCAGAGGATGATTTGATTTATGATTTCAAATAAAAACTGAAATACTCACAACCATTTGACGACGATGTTTATATTGCTGACACAACTTCAATAGAAATAGAAGAACTATTTGGAAACTCAGATAGTGAGTGAAACGGTTCCTGTAAACATTTTTAAGAAGATAATTTTAGAAATTTAATGAAAATGGACTTACAGGAACATTTTGGAAACTTCTATAGTGAGTGAATCAAATAGATCCTGCCAGGTGTTTAAAGAAGATAATTTCAGAAATTTAATGGAAATGGACAGAATTGGAAACGTGCCCAAAAATTTGGACCCGAACGCAGCCGTCACATAATTGGACCCGTCCGGAGCCTCACCCGGACAAACCTGCTTTGAGCTATAAATTCGAATATATCATCATCATCATTGTCAGTCATTATCTATCCAGTGATGGATGAAGTTCTCTTCAAGTTTCTTCATCAACGAACAGTTTTAGGCCAGTCCCCTCCATCCACCCATCTCCCATGTGGTCTTCTTCTGGGTCTTTCCCTGTTCCTCCTTGGTATCCAGTCTAAAATTACAGTTGTTCATCGGTAGTCCGTTTTCCTGGCAATATGTCTAGCCCATTGCCATTTCAGGGATTTTATTCTGATAACGATGTTTTTCACTCTTGTCATTTTCCTTATCCACGAGTTCTTGATTTTATCTTTCTTCGTTACACCAAGCCTGCACATCTCCAGGCTTCTTTCAGTTGTCTGCAGGCTTCTTTCAGTTGTCTGCAGGCTTCTTTCAGTTGTCTGCAGTCTTTGTATGTCTTTCTTAGTTAAGGTGCGTGCGTAAGCCCTGGAATGATGCATTGATTAAACACTTTTCTTTTAAGACATAATGGCATATTGCTCTTTAAAATTGTACTGTTTCTTCCAAAAGCTATCCAACGAAGTTTTATACGTCGATTAATTTCTTCATCAATGTTACCCTCGCTTGATATCTGCTGCTCAAGGTAAATGTAAGAATTGGTTATTTCCGGCTTTTCCCTATCAATTGATAAATCTTCATTTCTTGTAAAATCATTGTACATGAGTTTTGTCTTTGAAAGTTCATTTTTAATCTCTATTTCTTTACTCTTCTCAGCAAGTTTCTGAATCACACTCTGTATCTCTGAAGTACTATTTCAAAGACAACTGAAGGGTTCTTCGAAATATTTTTTTTCTATTAAAAAATAAAACGGAAATAAAACCGGGTCGAAATCGGGTCAGGAGCGCCTTTACCCTACCCGTTCGACCCGCAAGAATTTGTCGACCCGGTTACCCGTGACCAGTTTCCATCTCTGGAAATGGACTTACAGGAACACTTTAGGAACTCCGATAGTGGGTCAAATAGCTTCAGTAAGATTTCGAAAGATGATAATTTTGGAAATTTGCATAATTTTAATTGAATATATCGTGCTTTCGAAACTGCTAAAATTTAAGGTTGCTTCATATGTTGGTTCTTGTTTTTTTACTAATTTTTAGCTGTTGAACTAAGAGAGTCAGCTTATACGCGAGTATATACCGTACTACCGTACATATCATAAAATTTTCATAAACATTTCTTCGACTGCAATACTTCTGAAAGAAAGACACAAGCACAGTTTCTCAGGTCGTAATACCAACATGCATATGTCATGGTGCAATATTCGGACGGTGAAGTTACACCGAAATGTTTCCCCTGTTCGTGATACTTATGAGGGAAAGGCACAAAAAGCTCTTTGTTCTCAATCACCTTACTCAAGAGAGAAAGACATACGATCACTTCCAAGTTCATCACACAGAGAGAAAGAGATACAATGTGAGTTTCTAGGATATAATGCCCCAAATGAGAAGGGTACACTAAAATCATTTTCCCAAGTCAATAGTGTACTATGGGGAAAGATACATGCATTAATTTTTTTTTTTTTTTTTTGATTGGAGGTTTAACGAACACCGTGAGCAACTCAATGAGCTATAAGCAGTCGCCCGTCCCTAATTTAGGGCCACTGGTTCCAGGGAAGGGAGAGAGCCAGCTCCGTAAGACAAGCACAACATCCAAGTCTCACCGGGATTCGAACCCAGATTCATCTCGGACAAATGATCAGAAGCCATCGCTTAGACCACTACGCTACCGGGGCGGTGGATTTTATTTCCAATGGTCACCATATTCAAGACAGGAAATATTCATTAGCTGAGGCGTACTTTTGATTTCGAGCACGTTTTAAACAAATTCCGTGAATACATCACATTTTCATCAATAGATTTCACATGGCATGTTTTGGGGAGAAAAAAATACGTCATCGTTCAAGTGTCTTTAGACACTTGGTCAAAATTTTCAAGCTAAGTCACTACCAATAAGATTTTGACAGTTGTGAAAGCTTAGGTTCTTGTTTGATTACTGTGTGTCGTTAGGGAAAAAATAGCACGGCCAAGCATCGAATTTTTGTCCCCATCACGCATAAAAATAAAAAATCAGCAATAAGATGGGGAAAAACCATATTCCCATTAGGGTAAACATTATACGTTGTCTTCCAGAGAGATCTGCTTGCGTAGCATTCATTAGAGGTTGCGCAAAGGAGTTAGAAAATGGGAAATAAAAAAATGGGTACCAAATAATTTCCTACACGAGCGTAAGGTTGAAAACCTCAACTCCTCTCTCCCCATTTCTGCGTCACTTATTTCTGTCGCTCAAATTCTCAGGCATCCGGCTTTCTTGCTTTAATTGGCAGTTGTGTATGTGAAATCTGAATAAATGCACGCAACGCTGCTGCAGATTCTGCATTTATTTCCGTTCCTGTCCTGCTTTTTTTTTATTTCGATGCTGTCATAATTTCGCCTGACGTCATTATTTAACAGTAGTGACTTGCAACTGAAGGCGATTTCTTTTAAATACCTTTTGTCTTCAAAGAGTTTGTAAGTGTGTTTCAATCTTATTTAGCTCCACGAACAATGGAAATTTCTGTTTTCGGGGCGGTAATTATGCTGTTGCGCCATTGAATTAAATCATATAAGTATGAGAAACCAGGGCTTATTATACAGCTGCTTCCGAAATCTGCAAAGGTTGTGTTCAGTATGGATGAAGTGGAATGTGTTTCTCTCCGATTCTTTTGGTATCTAATTTCGTGAACTCTTTCCTTATGGCCGTGCCTTCTTGTTAAACTCGTTTGTCGTGAAGGAATTCATAATACAGTCGAACCCGTATATAACGAAGTTGAAGGGAGAGTCTAAAAATTCTCTTCGTTATAACCGGACAGATGAAAAACGAGCTATACTTGTAATGTTACATTGTGTCAGATTAAAACTAGTCAATAATAAACTACGTATTTATCAATTAATCGAAGGTCAGTAACACTTGTTAATTGAAAATTGTAGCTAGCAAAACAATATGAGTGAGAACTGCAATAACCAAAACATTTCCCGAATGTAAAATTTAAAGTAACTGCCGAAAATTTGAAATTTCACTTCATACGTCAGACATATGGGCCAAGCTTGTTATCATACCTCCAGTACGAAAAGTTTAAAGTCAAATGCATCATATTTTGTTATCTTATCTTCAGTGCGAAAATTTTGAAAGCAAATAAATCATTATTTTCAAAATAATGATTATTTACTTTCAAAATTTTCGATTTCCGTTAGTCGCCTCTGTGTGAAACTTATATTTTGATGGGGGCCTATCAAAATATAAGTTTTCATTTACTAAAGTTGTATTTAAAGTAACTGCCGAAAATTTGACGGAAATGGAAAGAAGGAAAGAACGCGGCTGTGGAGTGACGTCATACGTTTCGTCATCTGCCTGTGGAAGGAGTGTGGCACAATTGTGCTGCGTTGTTTATTCGTTAACAGTCGTTTGTTATGGCGCAGCAGCTGGAGTGTTACTTGAAATTGGAAGTTCGTGGAACAATGCGTTTTTTTTAAGGGCAAAACCTTTGAATCCGCTGAAATCCATCGTGAAGTGTCGGATGTTTATAGAGAATAAGTAATGTCTTCCCAGGCAATTAGAAAATGGTGTAAGCAGTTCGAAGAAGGACATACGGATTTGACAGATGAACCGGGCAGAGGCGGACTTTCGACTTCGAAGACCATTGAGCACATCTCGCGCGTGGAGTTGATAAGTTGATTAGGATAGCCACCGCATTAACCCGTATAGCTGGTGAGGTGGATTATTTGTAACGTACCTGGTGAGGTGGGGTTTAACAAACCCCAATCAGAAAATGGGGTTTCTGTGAGTCTGGTAAATAATACAACTTTAGTAAGTGTCTTTACATCAACTTTATTGTTTAATGAACATAATTAACACCATAAAAATAAAAAAATGTAAATTTGATAAAATACAGCGAGTATTTTTGAATATACACTGCTGGTCACCCAAAATGCAACACCAAGAAGGAAGCATCCGATTGGCCTGAAATTCGCAGCATGCGTCGCCCGCGAGAAGACATGCGAACGATTAGCATTGCAGGGCATATGCAAATCATGTGCACCCG
Source organism: Macrothele yani (assembly GCA_039090855.1). Classification (NCBI taxonomy): domain Eukaryota; kingdom Metazoa; phylum Arthropoda; class Arachnida; order Araneae; family Macrothelidae; genus Macrothele; species Macrothele yani. The sequence continues at coordinate 94,899,461 of CM077007.1, read as the reverse complement.
GCACGCCACCGAGAAGCACTATAACAAGGGTGCACAGAAGGCGGGGTGTAAGTAGTGGAAGTGAGTTGTGCTGCCGGACCTGTGCGTGGGAAGCTTCCTGATGCCTCGTCGCAGAATACAGCAGTCATTCCAGCACGTTTCGGAGTTCGATAGAGGACGAATAGTGGCTTATCGCGACAGCGGTTTATCGTACCGAGACATCGCGCCCGTGTGGGACGACATCCAGCCACAGTGAGGCGAGTATGGATTCCGTGGGTGAAGGAGGGACGGACGGACTGACGTGACACCACCAAACGAGAGGACCGGCATGTTGTGCGGCGGGCATTGGCGGCTCGTACCGCCACATTACGAACGTTAGCGCAGGAATTAGGGTGTGTTGCGGAACAACCTGTGTCAGCACGTACCGTTTGACGTCGTCTGCAGGAGCGGGGACTTGTCGCACGGCGCCCATTGCTCCGATTACCATTGACGTTACACCACCGGCGAGTGCGGCGGCAATGGGCCGTTGAACGCTGCACCAGGACTACAGAATGGCACGACATTGTCTTCTCCGACGAATTCGGCTTCTGACTGCAACACCACGATCGTCGGATCAGCGTGTGGCGGCACCGCGGCGAGAGACTGTATGACGCCTGCATTATGCATCGCCATACCGGTCCGTCGCCTGGCGTTATGGTTTGGGGCGCAATTGGATATGACACCCGCACCCCTCTGGTACGCATCGCCGGTACACTCAACAGCCACCACTACATCTCCGACGTTTTGGAGCCTGTAGTCCTCCCTTACCTGCAGGACCTGCCAGCGGCCACGTTTCAACAGGACAATGCACGCCCGCACGTGGCACGCATCGTGCAACAATTCTTCACGGCCCACCAGGTGTCACTGCTGCCGCGGCCCGCCTGTTCTCCCGATATGTCGCCCATCGAACACGTCTGGTCGCTGATCGGCAACCGAGTGGCCCGGCAAGCACCACCAATGGCTATGCCTGATGAACTGTGACAACGTGCGGAAGCAGCCTGGACCGACATACCCCAAGCCCACATCCAAAGCCTCTTTCGTTCGTTGCCGCGGCGTGTAGCGGCCGTTATTGCCAGCCATGGGGGCAACACGAACTATTGATGTCTGCGTGTTCCGCAAGTCGCACGAGCCTGTAAGCTCAATAGTTTCATCTTTGTATCTGTTGTTATGTGTCCAGTATATCTGTCTTTGCTATCTCGTGTCCTTCTTGGTGTTGCATTTTGGGTGGCCAGCAGTGTAAGTTACTTTAAAGAAATTAAAAATTTCAATTTCGGAAAATTACTCTAAATCAAATTTGAAAAAAAAAATCAAAATTTTTTCTTTTATAAAGTCAGTAAGGAGGTCTAATGCTACAACATATAAAACAAAGAATAAAAAATAATTGAACGGAAAGTGTAAATGAAGACAAAAATATCGTTCGAAATATGATTTCATGAATGTCTAGTTACAGTTACCTTAGCTTTTCATGCGTTCGCAGGATCACTTCCTTGATAAATTCTTCAGTGAACAAAATCTCCCAGGATGAACGATGAGTACAGAATATCCTAATCTATTTTGCAGCTCCAATGATGCCAAAGGTGTGTTATGATGTTGTGTTTCCTTATTCGGACGTTTGGATTTGGTGCTTTGGCAGACCACTTGAATTTGTTCTTTCCAAAGCGTGTCTTGGAGTTCCTTTCTTCTTCTTTTGTGCAGGTGCTTCAACTCTGCCGTCAGACAATTCGTCTCTGGACTGGATGTTGGTTTCTTCTTCCTCAATGTGGGACAGCTCTTGCTCCGATTGACTGACATGGTTGGTTTGAAAATCGGGGTCAACAGTGTCATCCTCGTTGCCGCTGAATTCACTTTGTTCAGCATTTAGAATATCCAATACCGATGCCGGGAAATCAGGGTCACATGGTTTCATGGAAGTCACCAAGGACGCCGTAAATGCTGAAGGACAAACGTTGCTTATTCACAATAAATTTAGAGCATTACAGCTAAAAAGAAGATAATCGCGTAGTTACAAAAAAAGTTACGTAACTGGTGATGTGGGGTTTGATGAACCCGAGGCTGTGGAAAAAGAAAGATAGCTCGTACTCACGATAACTTTTTGATGCGTCCGAACCCTCGGCTGCTTGCTAACGAAGTGCCAGAAGCTACCAAGGCCTCTGACCTCCCGCTCAAAGTCCTTGCGGCGCAGTTACGGTTCGATTTTCTCTCGGGGTTAGGGAAACCCCACCTCACCAGCTACGGGTTAAGATTCATGAAATGGTCGAAGATTTGGGTGTGTCATATATGGTAGTGTGCACGATATCTTTCACGAGTATCTGCATTTGAGAAAAGTTTGCGCAAGATGGGTTCCTAGATCTTTTATGGAACAGCACACAAATCAGCGATTTGCGTCCAGTCTTGCGTTCTTGTAACCCTATTCTGAAGAAGACACAGATTTTTTACAGCGCATCGTCACCGGCGATGAGACGTGGGTGCATCACTTCGCACCAGAAAGGAAATTGCCATCCATAGTATGGAAACACCCCAGCTCACCAACTGCAAAAAATTTTTTTAAGTCGTGCTGTCTGGCGGAAAAGTGATGGCAGCAGTCTTATTTTCTACTACGAGAGGCCGGTGTACGCAGAGTTTATGACAAAAGGGAGTACGATAAACGCTGATGTGCACTGCGAGACATTGAAGAAATTAAAGAAAGCAATTAAGGATCGAAGACGAGGAAAATTGTCAAAAGGAATCATTTTGTTGCACGACAACGCAACCTCACGCAAAGCTGTTGACACGCAGGAGCTTCTTCGCAATTTGAAGTGGGAAGTATGATCGCATCTCCCGTGCAGCCCTGATTTCGCTTCCTGCGATTACCACTTGTTCCCCAAAATGAAAGAAGACCTTGAGGGCAAGGATTTCGAAAATGATGATGAAGTCAGAAAGCTGTGAAAGCATGTCCCCTTGAACTTGGGGCGAACTGTTTCTTTCTGGGTATTGAAAAACTGATTTCTCGTTCCGATAAGTATTTACTAAAACTTGGCGATTACGTGGGAAAATGAAGGAAATATATATGTTCCAGAAATTATACTTTTTTGGTTTCTCATTGTAAAACTTATTTTTTTATACGCCTACGTATGTATACTGTTGAACAATTGAAATACTAAAATCCATTCCAAGCAACAGGAAAAGACCCAGAAGAAGACCACGTGGGAGAGCTGGATGAAATTCGACAGGAGGCTGGAGTGACTTGGAAGAGACTGGCTCAAGACAGAAAGTTGTGAAAGAGATTTGGGGAAACTTTCAGCAGTGGAATAGTTGTTGATAACATTATACACCATTGGAGAAACAGTCAATAAACATACACTAAACAAGAAACCCAACAGACAGAAAAGGACAAAAAATACATTTTGTAGATGACAGATGAACTCATTTTTGTGGTGACTTTAGATTTGGTAACCGTTTATTCTGAGTCAATTGAGATATGATGCTCTGCTGAAAGTTTCTTTTTTTCTTTTCAAGGTTTAACGACCTCCACGAGCAACTTATAGGGTTATATGCAGTGGTGTAGTTCTAATTGAAAACGTACTGTAACCCGCGGTGCATTTACGTCTTCAATATCTCTCCCTCCCCTTTCTCCCATTCTACCTCTCCCTTTTTTACCTTCTTATATTTATAGTATAAAAAAGTATAGTAATCTGTCGAAATCTGACTTCCGTATTTACACATTTTGGCATTCAACCAACAAGATTTCACCACTTTGGTGAGAAAACACTGAAATGTTGGAGCCCAAATTGGGGCGGTTTCGAGGCCCGACAATTATCAATTTTCAATTATGAAGCGCGACAGCCCCATATTTTCGAGTGAGTGTTGTTGTTGGAAGCAGAAACTAATTTAGCGTGCCGTGGTGAAATCCATTTCTTACTGGGAGTCTTAGTTCTCGAGATGTTTGGATAGGGGCAGTTTGGGTACAGCACGTACAATTCTATGGTCCGCCTGAAAACGAACAGTAGAACAGCTTGGAGATTTATTCCTTCGACGGATATTTTCCGCCTGTGTGAAACGGGCCTAAAACTCCAGAGAGAAAAATGATCTCTTCTGCTTCCAGCGCAATTAAGGGGCACATTTAACTGGATTAAATTCACTGTGACTCAAAACTAGATTCCTTAGTAATGACTAGATTAATTAAATTCCCAATTACTATTATTTCCCCCTGGAATATTCCCACCTCAACGTTCTTAACAACGGTAGAAAAAGGAGTTTCAAGGGACTGCCAAGTGCGAATGGATTTAGAGACTAACTCTACCTTCAAACAAACATGGAACGTAAATTCCACTAACTGTGCGGTTTTTCTGTTGCATTTCTTTAGTGGAAAAGAGCTACAGGACATTTGTATTTTAAAAAGAAAACAAATAATACTGTATAGGATTTATCGGAACGCTTGCCGGCTAGAAAAATAAATACCGGAACGTCGGTCCGGCCTCACTACACCACTGGTTATAAGCAGTCACCTGTCCCTGATTTACGACCGCTGGTTCTAGGAAAGGAACAAAGCCAGCACCGTCGAACAAACATATCCATGCGTCGCATAGGACTTGAACCCTGACCCATCACGGTCAGAAGCCAGCACCTCAAATCATCCGGATCCACTGACAGCGACGCTACACTTGGAGAAGAGTAAGGTAAATGAGGGTAAACAGTAGAGGGGTCATCAGCAGAGGTAGATTTAATAGCAGGAGCCTGGCCAGGAACAACTAATCTGTCTGTATCGGGAATAATGGAATCAGCCAATTATCCTCGACACGGACATACGCCTCGGCTAAGCTGTACGTATTTTGTCAGCTATAACCGAAATCCGCTATGAAGTGGTCCGGAATAATGAGGGTTGCATTAATTCGTATACGCAACCCTCTTTATTAATAAGTTCCCGTCGATAACGTATTATAACATTGGCGTGTGATTTTTACCTGAAGAGCCATATTTCTTGAGTTTATCGCCTCTTATTATATGTATGTTTATAATAAAATGTTTGCATTATTTTTCCCTGATTTCTCTAACTGGAATTTATTATTTCATCATTTTATTATAAATTACTTTTGCTCATTTCTGTACTTTAATTCGCTCAATAGTGGTACTTATATTTATGATATCAATTAGATATCTAGTGATCTACCTGATGCTGGACCTTGTCTTACTTCGTGTAACATACTCATATTATCTGTAGACTGGTCTTTCTTCTTGTTTCTTCCCCCCAATGCTATTAGAGTATTCGAGGGCTAGGGATGAATCTTTCCTACTTTTCTTCTTTTTCTTCTTAAGCAGTGGTAGTCTGCCTTCTCTCCTAGCTGGCTGAAGCTATAAAATGTACAACCCGTCTGATCAGTGTGGGGATTAGACCGATTTACCCACCCAAATGAGAATGAAACTGACCTCCTGGATACTTAAAGACTACTTAACCGGTGATCTTCCATTGTGTTTTTAAAAAAATGCAATGCATGTATTATCCCCTTGTTTAGTCTACGTATTAAAGTGCAACATGGAGTATTACAGAGCGACAATGTAAAAAAATTAGGGTAACGGTAATAAACTTAGAGAGAATGTTAGGAATAACAAGAAGAGATAGAAAGGAAATTATAAGAGCAAAGACAAGAATAACAGATATTATAAAAATAATAAATAATCAAAGTGGAGATGAGCTGGACATGTTGGAAGACTGAAAGATGGCCACGATTAATAACAGAATGGCAACCAAGAGTTGGAAGGAGACAAAGAGAGCGCCAGAGAATAAGATGGGGCATCTCCCCAGAAACTTAGAGCTGTTAAATGGTGACCTTCAGAAACTTAGAGCTGTTAAATGGTGGACTGAAGCTAAGGATCGAGGAAGTCGGTAAAGGCTGGGATAGGCCTACACCCTGCAGTGGGTGTCGACAGGCTAAGAAGAAGAAGATCTAATCGGTGCAAAAATTTCTTTTCGCCAAAGATATTAATAATATATCGATATTGCATGCAAGAATTACTGTCGTACTTTTCATATGGATTTCATCGATACCCTATGAAAAATTTCCAGGTTGCGCATCTCAAAGTGCTCAAGTGATTCCATTTTCTTATTCTAAGGCCTTCTCACGTATAACTTGATTGATCTTAATTCTGGCCAATATACTGACACTGCCATCAGCCTTACTTTGCAGAATGTAGGCACACATCCTTCTTCTGAAGCACTGATTCTATTTAGTTCTGACTTGAGGAACTTTCTTATAAACTGTTTTTTTAAGATAATGAAATCTTTATCAGTTATTTACTGCCTTTTACTGGTTGTCTTCTTTCGTTGTCTCAGGACTCGTTTTTCCTGGTAATTACCCGTAAAAAAACGTTACCTGATATATATATATATCTTTTACGTCTTCCTTGTTTAGCTTAGAGCGAGGCACTGTTCTCTCTTTTAATAACACTAACGATTGTTTTTGTTACGTACGAATATCTTTATTATGTTTCGCAGTAATCTTTTATCATTTATGTTTTCCATCATCGAGAGATAAGTTTTGTTGTCGCAGCGTAATCCTATTGCAAATGACATGAAATGAACTCTCTCCGTTGGAAAACAGCTGTCCTGTTCCTTTTTTTTTTTTTTTTATCAATATTCCTCAACTGTTGTCGCCGACGTGAACTGAAATAATAAAAAAATACCCTTTCTGTGCGCTACATATTAACTTCAAGTCAACATAATAAAACACAAGTTCTTTTTCCTCATTATACTTATGTACACACTGTTGCTTACAACGCAGTAACTCTTTTTAATTAACAAATAATTACCTCCCCTCATAAGACGCATATTCCAATTTTGCATTCTCACCTTTTGGCGGAATCTCGGAATTTCCTTTTTGAGCGCCCGAAATTGTGAAGGAATTCAAGTCTCTGGAGAGGGCGCTGTATGTCATTTGAGGAGTTGTCATGGAAACGCCGTTTGACGGTTACGGTCTAGTGCTTTGGATACAGACCTCTGACAGATCGGGTTTCCTGAATGGGTCGGCTGGTATCTTGACCTCCTGTAAAAACCCAGAGGTAAGATAAGTACTCTACATTTGTTTTTGCTCTCGAAGCTGGTTTTTTTCCCCCGAATTTCAAAGCTTTGTCTGGCTTGCATGCGGTCTATAAGAAAACAACCAACGATTTTTTTCTCCTCATGAAGGGAATTTTTTTAGAAATATACTCGATCTATTGTCCATTAATGTTGTTTTATAATGGATCGTAAAAATGTAAATTTGGTTTAATTACATAATTTGTACCGATTTGTCCGAACTGTTTTCGGTTTTCTGTCAGCTATTCTTAACAATTGCGATCTGACAGGGCTAGTTTTTTACTAATTTGTTTAGTAGTACTTTTGATCAATTCCGAATGTAAAGATATATGGTATAGAACATTTGTAGACTGCCTTTTTCCGAGAAACTTGCAAGTAGCGTATCTAAACGAATGCTATGCACAAGCATTATTTGATTTTTTCAAGTGGAAGTTCTCCTGCTGAATGGATTTGAATGATTCCTTATGATTTTTACTCGCGGATTGAGCACCTTAGTGTTTTAGTATTTAATATAGTATAAACAACTGATATAGCGAATATTTTAGGGAAGATAAAGAAATAAGCGCGCTTTAATTAAGAAAAAAATGGTTGCGTTAAGTATGCTGCTACCTATTACGATACTTGTTCTCTACAGAAATCGGTGTGGCATGTCGTGTTAAGCATTTTAGAGATAACTTATCAATTGCATATAAAGGAATTGCAGCAATCAACCAGTCAGTTGTGTTGGGAGGCGCGTGGATAAAAATTACATGCGCCTTCCAACACAACTGACATTTCTTTTTATCCAGAAGGCTAGAGAAGGAAACATATAACAACATCATTTTGTACATTATTCTGCCGTTTTGAAAACCGTGCTAAATTTATGTAGACAAATTGAAATTATTGTGCAACTCAAACGTACTTAAATAAAGACTTTTTCCATTGAGAAACATACATCTTTACTTCTGATTATATTCTACTATCTATTTATGTGTTTCTTCATAGTGATACAGGAGTATTGTTAAACTTTAATGCAGAAAAGGATAAAAGAATTTGAATACATCTCGCAGACGTTTGCACCGAAGGAATTGTGGTCTCTCATTGTTGCATGGACTAAACTGAAAGGAGTTCTAACTCTCACCCGAATATCTCTTAGCACACCAGTTGTCATTAGAAGCAGAAAACTTTAAATGTTTGGAAGAATCGAAAAATATTCTTTCAAAGAAAATACATACAATTTACAATTTTTTGTGATTCAACAGGTGCCAAATAATTCACACAGTTCGTAAGAGCAGACTTTTCACTTCAATCATGTGACTCAATTTTACAGCCTCCCTCTTTTTTTTTTCATGTGCATATCTTGATACAACGAACTAGCTCTATAAAAATGTTTGCCATTGCATCACAGTCTATAGGTAAAATAGTTGAAGTCTAGTTTAGCCTTACATTTTGCAATAGTAGCTTTCGATGCAATAAAGCAAACTAATTTCGATTTGTCTCTCGCTCTCACCTATTAAATTCAATATCTGTGTGAAATTAATAATACTTTGTTTGTCCTGATAGTATTTATAGTTTTAAGCTAGTTATTTAGTTGTATTTTAACTTCTGATATTTCTGCATCTGTTGAGTTTTAAGCTAGTTATTTAGATGTTTATAGAGTTTTAAGCTAGTTATTTAGTTGTATTTCAAAATTCTGATATTTCTGCATCTATCTATATATATATGATATTTGAGCATCTCTACAGAGTTTTAAGCTAGTTATTTAGGTGTATATACAGTTTTTAGCTAGTTATTTACCTGTATTTTAAACTTCTGATATTTCTGCATCTATAGAGTTTTAAGCTAGTTGTTTAGAGGTTTAAGCTAGTTATTTAGAGGTATATAGAGTTTTAAGCTAGTTGTTTAGAGGTTTAAGCTAGTTATTTAGAGGTATATAGAGTTTTAAGCTAGTTATTTAGTTGTATTTCAAACTTCTGCTATTTGTATGCTTAACTTGTTTAATTCAGTTCCTAGCTAAATGTTTGTAGAAAACTTAAGAACGTATATTCAACTTTTCCGACAATTAATTAATACCTATGACGGCCAGAGGTAAGAATCATCATGAGAGATAAGAGCCTGATATTATTCCACCTATTTATTCCTTCACTCACTGAAAGGTTCGATTAACGTCACTCTCATATCTTCGTATAGATTGCAATGTAATGACAGCAATAAATAATCGGTAACATATATCTCAGCAAACTTTATATCCACGTTTCACAATGTACTCGTAATCCCCACAACTCCATGTACATATATTTCGACAACTCCACCAACTACACAATCTCTTTATACTGCATTCTATGTTGTGATTTTTATCTTGCTGTGACCCATTGTCAGCATTACCAAATCGTAAGAGTTCTTCGGGGAAGTGATGTGTCGTTAAGTGAGAAAGCATTTAACCAAGAAGATACTAAATTTTCATAAGGAAACAAAAACTCGAAAGGAAGGCTATTTAGAAGAAGGTATAAGTCACAAAGTCTGGAAAGAGATGCTTTATATGCTGGTGAAAAGCCTCTTCAAGCAAAATGTTGCAGATGCAGAAGTATAAAAAAAAAAATATATATATTCCTGCGTACCTCTCATCGTTACTTCGATACATTTCATGTAATGAAATCTGGATTATCGTAAAAATACTGACAGAGTTGCTTTGCATAATTATATATATATATATACACTGTTGGCCACCCAAAATGCAACACCAAGAAAGACACGCGATAGCAAAGCCAGATTTACTGGACACATAACAACAGATACATAGATGAAACGATTGAGCTTACAGGCCCGTGCGACCTGCGGTACACGCAGACATCAATAGTTCTTGTGGCCCCCATGGCTGGCAATAACGGCCGCTACACGCCGCGGCATCGAACGAAAGAGGCTTTGGATATGGGTTTGGGGTATGTCGGCCCAGGCTGCTTCCACAAGTTGCCACAGTTCATCAGGTGTAGCCACTGGTGGTGCTCGCCGGGCCACTCGGTTGCCGATCAGCGACCAGACGTTTTCGATGGGCAACATATCGGGAGAACAGGCGGGCCACGGCAGCGGTGACACCTGGTGGGCCGTGAAGAATTGTTGCACAATGCGTGCCACGTACGGGTGCGCATTGTCCTGTTGAAACGTTGCCGCTGACAGGTCCTGCAAGTAAGGGAGGACTACAGGCTCCAAAACGTTGGAGATGTAGCTGTGGCAGTTGAGTCTAGAAAAGTCGGCCATGTAAGATAGCAGGCAGAGACCGAAGTGTCGTGTAGAATGTTCTTAAAGCGGCAAGAATGGGTTAGACGTTTGTGGAATGTTCCAGAATGATCGCGCAGTGGGAAGTTGGAAGCTTTATGTAAATCAAGAATACTCCAGAAGGTTCAGGTCCTGTCGTGAAGTACATATAAAGGAGTCAGTCGCTCGCTAGTCCAGTGTTCGTACCGGACAAGTAATGGACAACAACACTTGAGAAGTACGGCAAAAATGTCACGAGTTCGCAAATTTCTGTAATATTCGGCACTGCACCCTGGATTACCTTGTAATGCATTACACCTATTGCAATCTGTACTTTCATTACTTTGTAATGCATTCCTGCCCAACTCTGGATGAAACACACCATAAACTGTTCAAGCTTAAAAAAAATATTAAATATCATTATATGGTTTGATACGCAATGTACCTTTAACGTACCTTTACACATTTACGTACCTTTACGTTCATGATGTGGCGGTGCGAGCCGTCAATGCCCGCAGCACAACATGCCGGTCCTCTCGTTCGGTGGTGTACCGCGGCTGCGGCAATCGCTCACGTCGGTCTGTCCGTCCCTCCTGCACCCACCGAATCCATACTCGCCTCACTGTACCTGGATGTCGTCCCACACGGGCGCCGATGTCTCGGTACGATAAACCGCTTTCGCGATAAGCCACTATTCGTCCTCTGTCGAAATCCGAAACGTGCTGGAATGACTGCCGTATTCTGCAACGAGGCATCAGGAAGCTTCCCACGCACAGGTCCGGCAGCGCAACACACTTCCACTACCTACACCCCGCCTTCTGTGCACCCTTCTTATAGTGCTCCTCGGTGGCGTGCCGGGAGCACATGATTTGCATATGCCGTGCAATGCTAATCATTTGCATGTCCTCTCGCGGGCGACGCATGCTGCGAATTTCAGGCCAATCGGACGCTTCCTTCTTGGTGTTGCATTTTGGGTGGCCAGCAGTTTATATCGTGGGCCCTAACTAAAAGAGACATACAAAGGCTGCAGACAACTCAAAAAAGCATGGAGAGGTGCATGCTTGGTGTAACCAGGAGAGATAAGAAGAGGAACTCGTGGATCCGAAAAATGACAAGAGTGGAAGACATCATGATCAGAGTTAAATCCCTGAAATGGCAATGGGCTGGACATACTGCCAGAAGGACAGACCATCGATGGACAGCCGAAATTTTAGATTGGATTCCAAGGGACAGGAAAAGACCCAGAAGAAGACTACATGGGAGATGGGTGGATGAAATTCGAAAGTATGCGGGAGTAACATGGAGGAGACTGGCACAAGACAGACCGTTGTGGAAAAGGCTTGGAGAGACCTTCGTCCAGCAGTGGGTTGATAATGGTTGACAATGATGATGATGATGATGATTTATATATATATACAATAGATCATATCCACGTACTGAGAGAACTAATTGAAAGAGCGAAGGAATATGAACTTCCATTGTGCATGGCTTTTATCGATTATGAAAAAGCCTTTGATTCGGTGAAACCATCAGCAGTTGCAATGGCTCTGAAATCCTGCGGTATTGAAGATGCATACATTAATACTATTAATAACATCTATGAAAATGCAAGTGCAAAGATTCGGCTGCTTGAAAATACAACACACATAAAAATTGGAAAAGGAGTGAGACAAGGTGACACCATATCTCCGAAGCTCTTTAATGCCACATTGGAAATTGTCTTTCAATCACTGAACTGGGAAAACAAAGGGATAAAGATTAATGGAGATTATCTAACCCACCTTTGTTTTGCTGATGACATAGTCATTTTTGCAACTACCCCATCAGAGCTACAGAGTATGATCCAGGAACTTGCTGACAAGAGTAAAGAAGTGGGATTAAAAATGAACTTTCAGAAGACAAAAGTGATGTACAATGCTTTTACAAGAAATGAAGATTTATCGATTGATGGAGAAAAGCTGGAGATAACAGACACGTACGTTTATCTTGGACAGCAGATATCAAGTGAGGGTCACATTGGTGAAGAAATTAATCGGCGTACAAAACTTGCCTGGAGAGTTTTTGGAAGAAACAGCATAATTTTCAAGAGCAATATGCCATTATGTCTTAAAAGAAAAGTGTTTGATCAATGCATCCTTCCAGTGCTTACGTATGGTGCAGAGACGTGGACCTTAGCTAAAAGAGACATACAAAGGCTGCAGACAACTCAAAGCAGCATGGAGAGGTGCATGCTTGGTGTAACCAGGAGAGATAAGAAGAGGAACACGTGGATCCGGAAAATGACAAGAGTGGAGGACATCATGATCAGAGTTAAATCCCTGAAATGGCAATGGGCTGGACATACTGCCAGAAGAACAGACCATCGATGGACAGCCGAAATTTTAGATTGGATTCCAAGGGACAGGAAAAGACCTAGAAGAAGACCACATGGAAGATGGGTGGATGAAATTCGAAAGTATGCGGGAGTGACATGGAAGAGACTGGCACAAGACAGACCGTTGTGGAGGAAACTTGGGGAGACCTTCGTCCAGCAGTGGATTGATAATGGTTGACAATGATGATGATGATGATGATATATATATATATAGTTATTCCCATCAAGTTCTCAATATATATATATATTGAGAACTTGATGGGAATAACTCCTAACCTCCCTTTAAAATACTGAAAGAGTTGCTTTACATAATTCTAGATCAATTTTTGTTGTTGAAATCGTGATGGAAATAACCCTTACACTCTCTTATTGCTCTACCGAAAATAGTTAGGGATCACACTCTCTTTAAAAGTCGCCTATATCATGAAATTTAGAGAATAGGATCAGCTTGGTGATCATGTATATAACTGCTGTACATAATTATCCGGATAAATTATGACAGAAGGTACACACATTGCTCTCGTCTTGTTTTGCTTCGGTTCCTAGAATGAAATAAAATTGTGTTGGAACCTCTCTCAATATATGTCTAAGAGAGAAAAATGTATAGCAACAGTAAAGTGCTAAAATTTAAAACAATATTGATGTGTGTCTAATTTAAAACAATATTGCTTCTCTGTCAAAAATCTGGGTTCTAGCAAAATAACATAGGTTACTCATATTTATCAATTATCATTTGCTATGCTCGAATACTATCGAATTTTCATGAGGCGAATTTTGTCTTGCAGCTCTTCCTGCGCGTCCCAAAACTGGGCTAGAAACGGAAAGAAAAAGTCTGCCTGTGGTCCACAAGATTTTCATCAATCAAACTAGGTTTTTTCCCTGTATGTTTCATGTAACACAAAGCATGCAGATTTTAGGCAAACTAAAAAAACAAAATCTGGGCTATCGCCCTTAAATTTATGCGAGTACATGCTGGTGAGAAAAATTTGCCACGATGTATCTCTGCCGACTGCGTCATAATTTATTGCTAACTAGACTATGGCCAAAACTTATGGTGGAAAGAAATGTGTAAATAATACAGTAAAGTACCACTGTTCGCAATAAGATAAATCAAATACTGACAAAATATATGTAAATAAGAACCGTGTTATGACATCTAAAGCAGTAGAAAGAAAGAAAAGTCAAATTAGCATATTGGGTCTTCGTTGATCTGAATTTTTAATGACATGATAAAAGATAAAATTAAAACACTAGGGCTCTATCAGCTCGCAGATCGAGTTTTGATAAGTAACTTTATATGTTTCCGCGGATATCCTTTGCTTTGAAATTCTGAATTTTGTAAAAAATTAAGCTCACGAAGTTAAAAATTGAAGAAAAGAGTAAGAGGAAGGATAGCATTCCTAGGTGCATTTAATTTCAAGGTACGCTAAGAAAAACGCTTTGTTGATTCAACAAAAAAATTTGTTGAATCAACAAAACGTTTTGTCGATATACAGTCAACAAAATTTTTTGTTGAATTCGCAAAATTAATTATTGTTGATTTAACAAAATTTATTGTTATCACGACGAAACGTTTTGTTCATTTAACAAAGTGATTAGGTCTATTTTTGAGGATTTGTTTGATCCAACAAAACATATTGTTATCATGACAAAATATTTTGTTGCTGCAACAAAATATATTGTTATCGTGACACAATAAGTTTTGTTGCTATAAAACAATATGTTTTGTTGGATTAAACAAATTCTCAAAAATCGACCTATTCATTTTGTTAAATGAACAAAACGTTTTGTCGTGATAACAATAAATTTTGTTAAAGTAACAATAATTTTCAACAAAATAATTTTGCAAATTCAACAAATTTTTTTGTTGACCGAATATCAACAAAAAATTTTGTTGAATTAACAAAACGTTTTTCTCGGTGTATGCAGTTTTTTAAATGTCTGTACTGTGTATTAAGTTTAATTTTATGCGTGTACTAATAGAACAGAGTGTACAGAATTATAAGTTTCTAAACTCTTGATTCCCAGAAATACAACGAGCACAGATCTTTTGACGTCGCAGCATCAATGAATTTTCTACGTAATTTTTAGAAAGCACAGCTTACATTTTCCCATTACGTCATAGTATGGTACCCAATTCATCGTTGTAAGATATTGATAAAAATCTTTCTCTAAGCATTTATTTTTACAAACGAGTCAGTTCCGCTAAGCTCTTTAGATTAGACTGGAGAAAATGTTCTCGCGCTCGAAAATTTTATCTCTTTCTTTTTGTACAAAAATTGTATAATCCGTCACGATAGGTAAAGCCGCCAATAGTGCATACCATAACAGATATTTTTACCCTCCTCTGATAAAATATGGAAAAGATATAAATAATTTGTTAGCCCTCCGTTTAAGAATTTGAACATTGTAATGTCTAAGTTAAATGTCTCAGAGAGCTACAAAAAGTTAGGAATTCTAAAACTCTCGTGTTGCAAAAATGAATACACTAGTGAAGATATTAGGGCAACGTATATATTCTGCTGGAGGCAAAATGAGTATTGACGGGTAGGTTATCTTGTAATGTTTGATAGCGTAAGAGAGTTAAATAAAAGTTAGGGATTCTAAAGCTCGCATGCTGCAAGAATGAACACACTTGTGAAGATATTAGCACAACGTATACACTGAGTGACTACTTTATTATGACCACCCCCTTAATACTTCGTTGGGCCACCCTTTGCCTTTAATACTGCGTCGATTCTTCGTGGCATGGACTCCACGAGATGTTGATAGGTGGTTTGTGGGATCCGAGACCATGCTTGCTGAATAGCACTTTCCAGGAGTGTGAGATTGCAGGGTTGTTGATCCAGCTGTCTGATGGCTCGTTCAACTTCATCCCACAAATTCTCAATGGGGTTGAGATCTAGAGATTGTAGGGGCCACCTGAGCAAAGTAATCTCCCCGGCATGTTCCTGAAACCAATCCTGTACAATACGAGCACTATGGCAGGACGCATTATATTGCTGAAAGTAGCCATCGCCATTGGGATAAACCATCCACATGACTGGATGCACTTGGTCCGCAACGATATTTAGATATGATGTGCCAGTCAGACGTTGATCAACACGAATTAAAGGGCCCAAAGCATGCCAGGAAAACATTCCCCAAACCATAACGTTGCAGCTTGAAGGGTTGTAGCAATGCATTTGAGGTCCATGCTTTCGTGCTGTTTCCGCCAAATTCTCACTCGGCCATCGGCGTGGTGCAACTGAAAACGTGATTCATCGGACCACATAATTTGTTTCCAATTATCGACTGTCCAATCCTTGTATTCCTGTGCGAACTGGAGACGTTTTCTCTTGTTAACTGCAGACGGCAAAGGTGTTCGAACAGGCCTTCGGCTGCCATATCCCATCCGATGCAGTGCACGGCGAACAGTGCGTGCAGAGATCATTTGAGGGGATCCTTGATTAAGATGGTCTGTAATTTGCTGCACTGTTGCCCTTCTGTTGTCTGTTACCAGTCTGGACACTCTCCGTTCCGCCCGAGCAGTCACTAGTCGATGATGACCACACGTCCAGGAGTGTGAGATTGCAGGGTCGTAGAGACCCAGTTTATTGGCTGACAGTCCCGGCTTTAAACACTTTAACAACAGCTGCTCTGGAACATTTCACGAATGCGGCGGTTTCGGTGATACTCGCTCCATGGCTCCGAGCTACTACAATCATCCCACGTTGAAAGTCTGTCAAATCGCATTTTTTACCCATCTCGTCATCTAAAAATCACTTCTACTACTGTCGCAAGCACTAAGCTTTCCCTTTATATACTAGCCTCGCCCTCTGGCGGCAACAGCGTGCAGCCATAGCTCATTTGCTTAAAACTGTCAGGTGGTCATAATAAAGTGGGCACTCAGTGTATATTCTGCTGGAGGTAAAATGAGTATTGAGCGGCAAGTTATCTTGTAATGTTTGTTTGCCTAAGAGAGCTACAGATTTGTTAGGAATTCTAAAGCTCTTGTGTTGTAAGAATGAACACACTAGTAAAGATATTAGGGCAGATATATATTCTGGTGAAGGCAAAATAAGTATTGAAGAGCAGATTTCTTGAAATGTTTGTTTGTCTAATAGAGCTACAAAAAGTTTAGGAATTTTAAAACTCTCATGTTGTAAGAATGAACACACTAGTGATGGTATTAGGGCAAATTATATATTCTGATAGAGGCAAAATAAGTATTAAAGGGCAGGTTATCTTGTAATGGTTGTTTGTTTAGGAGTTTAACGACCGCAGTGAACACATTTGCGGCAATACGAATAGTTAGTCGGCCGTTCCTAATTTAGGACCATTGGTCGCGTGGTACAAGTACACCATTCATGGCTTATCTGGGACTTGATCCCAGACCTAATTTTGACTTTCAGTCAGAAGCCAGCTTCTCTGACCGCCTGACCGCCGGGTCGGCAACTAAAAGTGCAGGTAATAGGATTAGGGCTAATATTTCTTAGGAGCAATTCCGATTATAATACCCGTGAAGAGTACCACCTGTTGAAAAGGGACCAAAGGAAATCATTGTGTGTGTGTTGTTAATCAGGGCAGCTGAAATTTTCTGCACAGCATCAAAAGGTGCTTCAGGAATTGTTTTTTCGGTGGCGCAGTGGTCTAAGGCGTTGGCCTCTGATCATTCGTCCGTAAGGGGTCCGGGTTCGAATCCCGGTCAGGCATGGATGTTGTCGTTTGTCTTACGGTCACTGGCTCTCTCCCTTCCCTGGAACCAGTGACCCTAAATTGGGACGGGCGACTGCTTATAGCCCGTTGAGTTGCTCACGGTGGTCGTTAAACCTCCAATCAAAAAAAAAAAAAAAAAAAATACTCCAAACGTGAAGAACACCCCATGGCCTTCAGAAGTTAGATCTAGTGGGGTAGTGGTACCGGAACGTCCCGGAACGGCGTTACCGTACTTTTTTTTTTCCTAGCCCGCCCGCGTTCCGGTGAACCGTATACAGCATAATGTGTTTTCTTTTTAAAATGCGAATGTCATATCATTAATTACCAATAAAAAATGCAACAGAAAAACCAGAAAGTTAGTAGAATTAATGTCCCATGTCTGTTTGAACGTAGTTAGTCTCTGCATTCATTCTCATTTGGTAGTCCCAAATGATGAAATCTATGCCAAAATATGTTAATCCGGAAGTCTGATTTCGACCGATCACTATACTTTCTTATACTATAAATATAAGAAAGTAAAAAGGGGAGAGGGACAATCGGAAGGGGATAAGAAGGGAAAGGTATTGAAGATGTAAAGGCACTCTGTGCTTTTTCACTTAACACCACACCACTAGTTAGATCACAATATACTGTTAAAAGTTAATAATGAAAGAACATCGTTCAGGTCAAAAGGGAAATCTTAAGGGAACACTGCTGAGATATATTTCTCAGAGTGATACCAAATTCTGGTTTTTATCTTGAATTTTCCAGGCTGTGACTTTTCTTCGCAACTTACGCAAGATGCCAAAGCACAGAGATTATACAACATTCTTCATTTTTGACGATTTCGTTCGACGTTCGAATTATACAACGCTTACATCTCATTCTTTGACGTCGAAAAGTTTTGCTTTCTTGATTTGCTACTCTTTTTTTTTTTTTTGGCATTTTTTTCTATGATGTGGGCTTTTGCCATCTGGATGTGTGTATGTGTGCATGTATGGATGGCGTCTGTTCTTGCTCCTCTCGGCTCAGTGGCTAATGGATGTGAAATGAGTGGGTAGAGTGTGTGCCTCCTTTTTGCGCAATGAACACTCTGCGGCCCAGGTATCGTTTGTCATCGACTAATTGCCACGTTGGTGGTTGGTTGACTGACTCTCCGGCCTTCAGACGCTGTTCTTCACTGGCTCTCGCTGACACAGCACGTCACTGGAGAAAACATGGCGGCTGTTGTACCTGTGACTGACAGGCCAGGCCAAGGTAGTGGAGATCATTAACTTTGGGTTGACTTTCAAAAGCCCCGCTTCTTAATGATCATTTCTCGCCCCCCTTCCTCCCTTCCCTTCCCCGCCGTATCTCTGTTCTCCGCCTTCTCCTTCTTCATCTTTAGCTGAGCGGCAAAGCTTGATTGGACTTTTTTTATTCTTGTTTTTTATCAGTTCCTTATTTTTTTGAGGTATATGGAAGATGAATCTCAGTATTCCCACCTATGCCATCCGAGTGCTGAATCCGGTGCGGTTCATTAATTTTTCATCCTGGAAAACATCCAAAGAAGATTAGGTATGATTTTACACTTCACTAAGCGCATGTGGAGTTAGGGTATTGTATTAGAGGAGTGTGAGTTTTAAAACAGGCAGACCGACTTGTGTCAGTGGCTGGCAGAGATCATTACTGGCCAGTGTGCTGATCTTCAAATCATAAACTCTAAGTTTCTTCCTAGCGACAAGACAAATTTGCTTAAGTCGGTTTCATCTTAAGGCAAAATTGTGTTACATCATCAATCGCTGCGACTTTCACGAGTTCGCAGCCTGTTAACAAATAAACTCCATTTGGGTTTGGGATGCAATGGAATTCTTTTTGTAGAACAGTACGTCTATTTCTGCGATGTGAGAAGTATTATTTCCTCATAGTTTATTGGTGTGAAGAATTGTTTTTAAACCCTTACAGCGCTAATGTTCTAAATTGTGTTCTTAAGTTTTATATGCTTTGCATATATGCTTGAAAGCCTTCTCTCCGCCCCCCCTTCTGCCTTTTATCTTCCCCGATTCTGGAGTATCGGATATTATATAGAAGTTCACACTTGTATCTCAGACGACCCAGTCCAAAATGGCATGGTGGTTGGATTTCTGAACGTTGTGCAGCTGGGCTTCGTGGTCTAATCTTAGCAAGAAACTGATAATGGATTTGTTATACGGTTCTTATTCTTTCCCTTACTTGAGGTCTGTTACCATAAATTAGTAAAGAGCGAATTTTTTACTTTCCTCAGAGTCGGCAGATTTTTAAATGGAAGACTCCTCCTAATGATTTTTAAATAAAGTTTGGCACGATTTTCATTCACAAATCCTGTATCTTCTTCTTAATGTGTCATCTCTTAACGGAGGTTGGCAAACAACTTAGGAAAACTTCTACGATCGGATGCAGCTCTAAAAAGATGTTCGATGTTCATTCCAGTCCACTCCTTAATATTGTCCAGCCAGTTTCTTCTTCTTCCCCTTCTTCTTTTTCCATCTAATCTTCCTCAACAATCACCTGCGGGATTTTATATTTGTTGTTTCTCAGCAAATACGCAAGATATGCAGTTTTTCTTTTCTTGATGTTTATTAACAATCCGCAGCTTTCTTTAGAGCATTTTCATTTGTCAATTTATCCGTCCAAGGGATCCTCAGCGTCCTTCTGTAAACCCACTTTTCAAATGCTTCTGCTCTTTTAATGGTTGGGAATTTTAGCGTCCATGTTTCAGCGCCGTGTAGCATCACAGTCTAAATATAGCACTTCATCATGCAAATACGAAGATCCAGGTTTAAGTTTCCATTACATAACATAGACTTCATTGTAAGAAAGCTTTGTCTGGCCATTTCTATCATTGATTTTATTTCCATTTCAGGGTCACTAGTGTCATTTATCAGCAGCCCAGATATTTAAACCTACTGACTTTCTCTATTTGTTTTCCAGTTAGCATTAGTTTGTTCTGGGAATGGGACCATGGGCGCCAACTTATATGGGCCCCTGGGGCCTGGGCCCACCTACTAATTTGCCGTGCTTTATTACGATTGCTACTATATTAACTACGACTATACTAGAATTTTTTAGAGAAATTACTTAATGAAAATATTTAATCTTGTGTTATGGAAAACATAATTAGTATAGAATGTACGTTTCAAGTAACATGGCGGAATGAGTTTCAAGTATCTATTTTATCCTCTTTGAGTTCAAATATAATTATTTACATATAATTTACAAAACTTAGGCGATTCGAAGCAACATGAACCATTGTCGGTTCTTCTCGTTCGAAAGCAAACCTGTTTCTCTGAGTTCTCAAACGAAGTCTAGAAAAAAATCTCTTATTTTCACACGTGGTGCTTCTTTTTGTGTATCCTCTTGCAGAGATGTAAGAAATACTTGCAATACCCGTTCCAATTGCTCCACTCGGCAAGGTAGACGCCAGGCAGTCTGACATCTCGGATGGCAGTGAATGGGATGTGGCCTGGGGATACAAAATTCCAGTCCCTATGCCAGGATTCACATGTGGGAATTGAAGAGAACGCAGTTTCATTTGGAAACACTGAGTTCTGGTGAGTGTAGGTGCAGACAGTTCGCGGCTCGCGGGTTGTGATGATTTGTATTTTCCAGGTATATAATTTCCGTATATTCACGCGGAAAGAATCAGTTGAAGTTCTCCAATTTGTTATTTTTTAGCTTTCTATATTATATACTATACGCAGTCATATCGATTATATGAAAGTAAATATCAGGATCTATGAAAAGGGGGGTTTATGAGAATTTTTTTTATAAAATCATAACTCAAGTCTTTGAGCCCACCCAACATTTTTCAAAAGTTGGCGCCTCTGAATAGGACCATTGTTGAGAATCGTCACTTTGGTTTTATTGGTATTTA
Source organism: Macrothele yani (assembly GCA_039090855.1). Lineage (NCBI taxonomy): Eukaryota > Metazoa > Arthropoda > Arachnida > Araneae > Macrothelidae > Macrothele > Macrothele yani. Next base: position 94,878,221 of record CM077007.1, on the reverse strand, counting down.
CTTTACAGCCCATTCTTTCACTTTCCTTATTTACTCGACGCAGTAAGGTCTGTAGGTCTTGCATTTTTTTTACAAACAATGCAGTGTCATCAGCGTACCTTAAGTTATATATCTTTTTTCCATTAGTTGATATTCCTCCTTCTCTAGTGTCCACTGCTCTTTTGAATATGATGCCAGAGTATAGATTAAACAGGAGAGACAATAGTACGCATACATCCTGTATATTAAGTGCTAATTTCTGAGCTTCCTCCACATACATGTCACTAAGCTGTTATTCTGAGATTACGCGTTAACTCTTCAAAAAACGCTTATCTGCTAGATTTACTTTTAAAATGATGGAGTAGGATTTTACTTACTGTTGTGATGTGTCAGCCGTCTCCATTTACAGCGATTTCGTCACGCAACTTGAGTTTCACTGACATACATCACATGTCTCACACAAGACCTTTTCTACTTCATACCAGGTGCGTAATTTGAGGGGAGGCTGGCGGACTTGCCCCCGAAAAATGTTAAATGTTTTTCTATTTTTTGTTAAACGAGACGTACATTAGAAGAAAATGATTTAATTTAATCAAAATGCATCAAGTTACATTAGGAACAAATAAATGCTTTATGTTTTTCTTCTATTTTTATGAACTTTTAGTTTGTCCTCATGAACTTAAAAAAACTTTCATTTTTTGTCGCCCCCTTCCCGAAAAAAATGTATATACGCTCCTGCTTTATGCTCATTTTTTTATGCAGACATTCCAGAATCTGGTCCTCCCATGAGTTCCGTGGCCTTCCTGTACCTTTCTTCCTTACCACTTGGGCTGAATAAATTCTCGTAGTAGACATCTCGCCACTCATTTCTATAACATGGCCAAACCAAGAGGGCTGTTTCTTTCACTAGGAAAAAAAAAAAAAGTTTTTAACGGCACATCGCGTTAATTTACACAATTTTGTCGTGACATGTTTCTATTTGCTTAAATTTAATTGCCGATATGACATCGGCTATAACGCAGCATAAATAGCCTATGAAAGGGGGGAGCGGTGGCGCAGTGGTCTAAGTGCTGACTTCTGACCATTCGTACGAGATGGGTCCGTGTTCGAATTCAGTGAGGCATGGGTGTTGTGTTTGTCTTACGGCACTGGCTCTTTCTCTTCCCTGGAGCCAGACGCCCTAAATTAGGGAAGAGCGACTGCTTATACCCTATCGACTTGCTCACGATGGTCGTTAAACTTCCAATCCAAAGGGGGAAGGGGGCAGAGAGACACAGGCATCTGCGGGATCTTTTGAATAGGGTCGCCGAAAAGCTGATAAATTTTCAAGTACACGGCAACGTTTGAACATCAACATTTTCCTTCACTTGAATGTCTACCTTCTTTTATTTTGTTCAATATGTCAGAAAAATTGGCTCCATTAGTTCGTTTTGGGAATGTTAGGACTATTGTTGCGCAATATGTAGCATTTCCGAAATAAATGTCAACTTCGCCTTCTCATGGTGCAATCCTGCTCTCAGTGAAGGGGCTCTGACGACAGACCAGTAATGGTGTAACTATAACTCTGGGGTTAGAACTAAAGCTATTCCAAACCCACCAAACCGCACGACTTCGTATAACCAAGTAAGATAGGAAAAAATACCCTCGGATCTGAAAAACAAGAAGAGTATTATATCACATTATGATAAAAGTAAAGACCCACAAGTGTTAATAGGCTGGAAATCCCGCCTATTAACACTTATGGACAACTGAAAAACTAGACTGGATACCAAAGACAAGGAAAGACCTAAAAAAGATCACATCGGAGATGGGTGAAGGAAATTCAAAAGCATGTCGGAGTGACATGAAGAACTTTTGCAGATAGAGAGAGTTGTGGTGGAGACTTGCGATCTTCAACCATGCGTTGATTGAAAACGGTTGATGATGAACATCATCATGAGTTCCTTCCGACTTGAAATACATTTTAATGGTATCCATACCGTTTCGTAAAATCGCTGTTTTGATTATATGTGAGTCTTCTGGTCTACGACATGGGAATTTTAGCTTCACATAGTGCTAGCCTGGTTTTACATTTTAGGTGAGACATACCCAGGAAAAGGCAGAAATTTTTTCTTCTCGATTGTTTCCCGACCGACCGCCAGTCACCTTCGCAAAGTCTTTAATAACTGCACTCAGCAGACAATATTAGATATAGTTGCGACTGGCAATTGACATGGGCATCTCCCGCGCAAATTGGAACAGACACAGATCAGATCAGATCAAATGTAGAGTATTTTAAGAAGGGAGTATCTGACCACTGGTCTTAAACAACCCTCAAAAATAGGAATCTAGGAGATTTGGGCTAGAGCGCCAGATTGGAAAGTGACACAGAAGCGAGGTAGAAAGGAGGAAGAAGACGCTCTTAGTTATTACCGGGGGGGGGGGCATTGCCCGGGATCCGACGGCTTAGCGTGCCCACTCGACGTACGGCGGATATTTAGTGGTTCGAGCGTTCGTACATGTGTGGGATCGAACCTCAGGTTTCTCCGTGGCAGTCACAAACATTGACCACTAGGCCATCCGCGACCCCTGGAACGGACACAAACCCAAGGGAGGCGATAAATAGTTGGACAGCAGGGCTTCTCAACAGTCTGTCGCAAAAGACAAACATGAGTGAACGTGATCTGAGCGACTTTGATCGTGGACGCATTGTCGACGAGACACATATTGGTCATTTTATAACCCAAGTAGTAAGAACCCTGGGGTTTCCGAGGGCAATCGTATCAAGGGTGTATGTACCCCGGGTATACCATGGACGGACGTACCAGCGCCTAGAGAGCAAGCGGTAGCAAACCATCCGCCATTGAAGATCGGGGTCGACGTAGACTATCCAGGCTCGTACAGACCAACCGCTTGGTAACGGCGGCCCAATCAGCGTTGGTGAGCGAAAGGTATGACGCACTCTGCATACCCTGTGCTACGGGAGCCGACGCACTCTGCATACCCTGTGCTACGGGAGCCGACGCCCTAATGGTGTGCAACTGTTGAATGCTCGCCATCGAAAATTTAGCTTAGCGTGGACAAAAACTGGACCAGGCGACATGGCACCCGTCCTGTGGTCAAGTGAATCACGTTTTCAGCTGTACCGAGCTGACGGAAGGCTGCGGGTTTAGCGTCGACAGCATGAGGCCCTGGCCTTGTCGTGGCAGGTCGGCTGTGTTCATGGCGGTGGTTGCTCTGTGATGGTTTGGGTTGCATTCTCATGGGACACATTTGGTCCCTCAGTGTATCTGGGGGATCCTTTACCACTGCGCGCTAGCAGCATGTGCTGGTAATGTACACGCTTTCATAGCCTATAGGAGCACTCATCTGAGCTTGAACATATCCAGTGGGCCCCAGGGTTCCTGGATTTAAACCGTGTGAAAGTTCTCTGGGACCTTAGTGTGGAACATCAGACCCATGGATCCTGGACAGTCGTCTGGGGCGGAGTTGTGGACAGTACTGCAACAGACATGGCTGGCATTAATTACCTCCGGAAATTCTGGAGAGAGATTATCTGGGGGGAGTCGAATCCTCTGCATGTACAGGCTGTTATTCGCGCTAGAGGAGGGCCGTCACGCTATTAGGTGATGGTCAATAGAGAAGGACCATCACACTATTAGAGGAGGACCATCACGCTATTAGGTGATTATCTCTAATGTTTTGTCCATTGAGTGTATATAATATTTGAATTATTAACGACATAAAGACTAACATGAGTATTTCTGTAAATTAACGTATGAAAAATCCGTGAGATTCAAGTGTGTTGCGTTATTTTGCTGGAAAAATTGAGTTAGGGATATGCTTCAATAATTCACGAAAGGAACCACAAAAACTGGCTCATGAAGTTCAGAGATATTTTCACATTGCATTGTTTAACACGGAGTTGTGCCACTTTAATAGTTTTTTCTCTGCTCTCCTTTTTTTTTAGGGGAAATCATTGTGAGAATTACTTGTTATATTTTTTTTTCTAGTGCTTCATGATAACAGATTATATGCTATTTATTTATATTGATGGGGAGATGCGAAAATGTTGCCAGTCAAGGTTATTGCTTCCCTGTAGTTTGCGCAGGTTTATAATGGTCTTGAATTATGGCTTCGTTCCTTTATTGATAGGTACTTATACTGAACAATATCCATCATTTTCTCAGTAGACCATAATTTAATATGTGTTTACGGAACGTTAAAACACGAAATTCAGCCACCTGCGGAAGACTAACTTGTGGCTTATGTGAACTGAATGTGTGACTCGGAAACTAAATATTTAAGCAGGCCGTTGACTGTTTGATGTTTGTTGATAGAAATTCGTTCGTTGTTCTGCGAAAGATGCGATGTCTTTTTAATGCAATTCCACCCTTAAGGCATCAGCCTGACTGCTTTTGGCTTGATATCGTACAGTTTGATCACTTCTGACTTTCTCCCAGGCAAACCCCAACTACCTAAACTTCTACCATGTACGCAAAAGTGTGTCTCCTGTTTTTGCACGAGGGCTCGTTAAAAATTTTAAATTATACTTAAAAAGTAAAACATTTCGTTTAGTGGGATCGGAGTTTAATTCGCTTGAAAGTAGGCACGATCAGTACATCCCCACGTATATAGGTTATCAGTCTTAAAAGCGTTCACTTGAGCAGCTTAGACAGAATGAGAACCATAAACATATAAAAATGTATTCTTTACAAATGTCTACAAGAGCGCTCTTACAATCTGTTACATGTCTCGAAAAAAAAAAATCTTGTTTAGGAAACTATATCCTCCGCATACAAGGGAACTTGGGGAGGGGGGGGACTCGACGGGGTAAACATAGCCTAAGAACATGCGAATAAACCCTCGTAACATGAGAGAGTCAGTTTCCGTAAAGTGTGCAGAGCTGATTACAAAGAGTAACAACCTTCGTAAAATGAGAGAGTCAGTTTCGGTAAAGTGTGCAGAGCTGATTTCAAAGAGTAACAACCTTCGTAAAATGAGAGAGTCAGTTTCGGTAAAGTGTGCAGAGCTGATTTCAAAGAGCAACAACCTTCGTAAAATGAGAGAGTCAGTTTCGGTAAAGTATGCAGAGCTGATTTCAAAGAGTAACAACCTTCGTTCACGAGTTTGTTGGTAGTGTAATGTCTCTAACGGCTGTCCCGGTAGCGCAGTGGTCTAAGCGATGAATCCGTGTTCGAATCCCGGTGAGGCATGGATGTTGTGTTTGTCTTACGGTACTGGCTTTCTCTCTTCCCTGGCACCAGTGGCCTTAAATTAGGAACGGTGAGACTGCTTGTAGTCCACTGAGTTGCTCACAGTTGCCGTTAAACCCCCAATAAAAAAAATGTCTTTATAATGATCATCTGAAGCTACTAGTCTCTTATTCTTAATTTTGAACAATCATCACCAGTTGAAAAATCACTTCAGAATCACAGGCATGCAATTTCACCGGAGAATGAAAATTAAACGATTTTTTTTAAATGAGGAATTCTTCTCGATATTTTTTAAGAGAAACTGAAACACTCTCCTACCGTTAATCTACTGTGCCGTGATACACTATCTACCAACAAGTAATTAGACACCCTTTCAATCGACGATATCTACGGTCCTGATGCACGTCACGGCCGCCGACGTTAAATATCGTGTGGGAAATAACAACGCAACCAGTCGCATGCAAGATGCCACGCAGTTCGGAGCTCTCTGATTTCGAGAAAGCTGTAATCGTCGGGTATCAGAGAAATGGCCGATCCATACGTGACATATCCAGCGAGTTGAAGTACCCAAAATGGACAGTGGCCTACGTGATTGGCAAGTGGAAGATGAGAGGTGACTGTCGGAATGTGCCCCGACCCGGCATACCCACAAAACTGGGAGTTAGAGACCGACGGGTGCTGGCCAGAGAAATTCGGAAGAACCGCACCAAATCGACGGGCCACATCCGCGAGGAGTTTCAACAGGCATCCGGGAGTGTTCTTTCGATGAATACCATCCGTAAGGAAGCCTAGCTGCTCGGGAATCATTGACATGCTGCCACCCACAAGCCTTTGATCACCAAGTCCAATAGCGCTGCTCGGCTAACGTGGTGCAAAGAACGTCGACAGTGGACCGTTGAACAGTGGAAACAGGTTCTCTGGAGCGACGAATCAAGGTTCACCCTCTACCGTTCAAATGGCAGGGTCTGGGTTTGGCGTCTGCCTGGAGAATGCCACCTGCCGGAATGTATTGTGCCAACTGTGAATTTCGGCGGCGGTGGAATTATGCTATGGGGGTGTTTCTCCTGGTATGGCACGGGGGCCTTGGTCTCAATTCCTGGTAGACTCGACGCCGAGACCTACTGCACCATTTTGGATGACCATGCGCTTCCTACGTTGTGGCAGTTTTACGGGGTTGACCCATGTTACTTTCAGGATGACAATGCCACCTGTCATGTTGTGAGGTCCACCATGGCTTGGTATGGTGACAATGGGGTTAATCGAATGGACTGTCCTGCGCAGAGCCCGGACCTTAATCCTATCGAGCACCTCTGGGACGAGTTGGAGCGTCGACGTAAAGGGTGCCCCCACCGTCCGAAATCGGTGAAGGAACTGACCCTGCTTCTCCAAGCCGAGTGGAAGAAAATACCGCCAGCCGTCGTACAACGCCAGGTTGAGGGTATGCCCCGGCGGGTCGCAGCTGTAATCGCCGCTCGTGGAGGCTCTACCAAGTATTGAAGGTGAATAAACTTCGTTTTCCTTTGCTATCACAGGTGTCCAATTACTTGTTGGTAGATAGTGTAGTACTCACCTTTTGGCTGGGCTGTCCAATTCCCCAGGAGCATTGCGTTGTTGCAGTTATTTTCCTTTGGATCTAAGTTAGCTTTCGGTAATAAAAGTATGTCCTATTTAATGATAAAATTGGAAAATGCTTTTTGTAATTATTAGTAGTCAAATTAGTTATACGTCATCATTCTATCATTCGACAGTAATAATAATTTTCTTTCTCTTATTATTCTTAACTTAATTTTCAGCCTCTCATTAAAACTCCACGGCGATGTAATTTTTGAGTATGTTTTTTTTAAGAGATGGCTACATTGGGCATAATGAAAAATACGGCGTTTCTCTACTGACAACGATCATGTACTTGGATAATTATTAATTACGGGGGATTCGTTTCTTATTGAAATCTCTGATTAACGATATTTTTCACTTAATTTGATTCAGTGAGTACCTGGAAATTATGACGCAATCAGCCTTTTTTTCCGAGGTTCAGAACAGATTAATAAATACAATGGAGCCCAACGAGGCCCAACGAGGCCCAACGAAGCCCAAATAAATACAATAAAAATAAATGATAAAAATCTAATAAATACAATAAAATAAAAATACAATACAAATAAATAAATACTACGAGACCCAGGTTTAAATGAACACACAAAACTTTGCAAACAAACGAACTGCGTAGAGAAAATGCGGCCGAGGCCGATTTCAAACGGATCCATCCATGGATTCGTGCCTCTAGCATGAGAAATCTACGGAAAACCGCAGACTGTGGGTGCCCAGGAGATCCCTGCTAACATCCGCATCGCACAGTGCACAATACCGGAGGCTTAACAATGTTTCTTTTTTTTTTTTTTTCTTGAAAATATGGGAACGCAAACTTCAATACATTTTTATTGGGAAGACTTAAGTTTCAAGCCCCTCCTATTTTATTTTATTTTTAATTATTATTCGGGGTTTAGCAACCACCGTGATGAACTCAATGGGCTGTAAGCAGTCGCTGCCTCCCCGGTGGCGCAGTGGTCTAAGCGATGGCTTTTGATCATTTGTCCGAGATGGGTCCGGGTTCGAATCCTGGTGACGCATGGATGTTGTGTTTGTCTTACGGCGCTGGCTCTCTCCCTTCCCTGGAGCTAGTGGCCGTAAATTAGGGACGGGAGACTGTTTTTACCCTACTGAGTTGCTCACGGTGGTAGTGACAAAATAAATAAATAAAAAATAAGAAATAAGCAGACGCTCGTCCCTAAGGTAGGGCCATTGGTTCCTGGGAAGGGAGAGGGCCAGTGCCGTAAGACAAACGCAACATGCATCTCTTGTCGAGATGTTGAGATTCGAACCCGAAGTGACCACTTCGTCACAGTGCACATTAATGCGATTTGAGATTTATGTAGAAAACTTTAAAAAGAAAGTGTCTGACCCCAGGTCTTTAACAATCCTTAGAAGTAGGAAGCTAGGAGATTTCGGATAGAGTGCCCGACAGGAATGTCACAGGAAAGCGAGGTGGAAAGGGGGAAGAAAACGCCGTTATTTATAACCGGGGGCCGTCTATGTTAATGAACATCCAGCAGTTTGTTTTATCCAGGTGATATATGCTTTTGAAATTTGAACTAAATCGTTTATGTACGAGCGTCTTCAGGAAATAACACACAAATGGAATTAATTATGAGAGAAATAACACACAAATGGAATTAATTCTTATACATTGACTCCTTCGTAGTTATAAATTGGGAAATGGTCGATGCAGTAACCTAAAAACAATGCGTTATTTTCCTAAAAATTATTTTCGTATAATGTAATTTCGAGGTATTACTGACAATAATCTTCTCCAAAGTGCCTTTTCTCCCTTCCCTGGAACCAGTGACCCTAAATTAGGGACGGGCGACTGCTTATAGCCCATTGAGTTGCTCACGGTGGTCGTTAAACCTCCAATAAAAAAAAAAAAAAAAAAAAAAAAAGTGCCTTTTGTACATACGCGCTATGCTCTTCTTCAACTGCCTTTCCATGAAATCATAAATTTTTCAGTTTTTGTAGTAGCTAATAGAAGCGGCATCTGCCACCCCGGTGGCGCAGTGGTCTAAGGCGTTGGTCTCTGATCATTCGTCCGTAAGGGGTCCGGGTTCGAATCCCGGTGAGGCATGGATGTTGTGTTTGTCTTACGGCACTGGCTCTCTCCCTTCCCTGGAACCAGTGACCCTAAATTAGGGACGGGCGACTGCTTATTATAGCCCATTGAGTTGCTCACGGTGGTCGTTAAACCTTCAAAAAAAAAAAAAAAAAAAAAAATAGAAGCGGCCTCTTATTTTGTTATTTTTTGCCCCCCTGCATTATCGAACTATTACGTTTGGAGGATTTCCTTTTATTTCACTTGAGTAAAAAAAGGAAATCACTTTCGGAACACGTAACGATAAAAACAACATTTTTAATGCATAATAACTAGTTTGCACTAGTTTTTATACTTTTAAAATATTTTTGATTGATTGATGAATGTAATTATTGTTGCTCTTCTGTCAGCTTTTGCGAAAAAAAAAAAAAAAAAAAGGTTTAAACGTGTCTCCTTCCCCGATATTATATCTGAGTGTTTTCTCGTGAGCAATAAGAAGCTCCAACTGCTTCCATAACAATTACTAACCTTTTAATTCAATGCTATTATAATCTTTTGATGAATTATTTCTACTGTTTGGACGGGCGTCTGTCTATACGCTTGTTTCTCTTAAAAGTCTGTTTGAACAACGAAGCTACAGAATTACTTGCCGAGACTCTTTGTTTCACCTATAAATACTGTTTCATCAACTTTTCCACCACACGTTTACAGACATTCTCCTAAAATTTACTGCACCACATTTTTCTCGTACTTGAAAATATTACATACGTGACGAAAACGTAATATTTTAAAAAGCCAACGGATGAGCTATAAACGCGTTCAGACTCACAATACCATTCAGTTTTTGATTTGAAAAATTATTTTAAAGAGAAAAATTAAATTAATTGAGATACTTTCAATTCGAGATTCGTCGTTCTGATTCCCTGTTACGGGTATCAGTATAAAATGCAGTCGGTGGTGGACTCAAACGGGTCATGTTCTTCTCGACCCAAAAACTGTTTGGGTGGAAGAAAATATTAAATACTCTCACAACTGAGGTACTTTTCAGAGTTTTATTTATCCCGTATTTATTTCTTTACTTTGGGGTTTAAAAACCACCATGAGCAACTCAGTGGGCTATAAACAGTCGTCCGTCCCTGATTTGGGGCACCACCGGTTCCAGGGAAGGAAGAGAGCCGGTACGGTGAGACAAACACACCGCACATGCTTCACCAGCGTCGTATCACTCGGACACGAAGTTTTATGTCTAGAGATAGCGTTATGGCCGCCCCAACCGTAACGCTATCTGTAAGCTGTCGACCCATCTCGGACGAAGAAGCACTGGCTTCTGATCATTCGTCCGAGGCAGGTGCGGGTCCGATTCGCGTGAGGCATGGACGTTGTGTTTGCCCTGCGGCACTGAATCTCTTCCTTCCCTGGTACCAGTGACCTTAAATTAGAGAAGGGCGACTGCTTATAACCCATCGAGTTGCTCACAGTGGTCGTTAAACCTTCAGTCAAAAAAAAAAAAAAAAAAAAAAAAAAGAGAGAGAAAGCGAGACATAGCGTTATACTGCATAATATATGTGACGTATTACAACGGTAATGTACATGTCAAGATGGCAAGTAGCAGTGATAAACCCTTGCCAGCGTAGCTTAATTGGGAAATCACTCAGCTCCGGAGCAGAAGGCTGTGGATTCGAGTCTTCCAATGGCAAGTTTGAATTTCACATTAGTGCCTGAACGTAAAAAGGGATCTCCTGGCCGTTAGGTTCTTCAAAATATGGCCATTAGATTCTTCCACATATCGTCTGGAATTAATGGAATTTCTTCTCTGCGTAGAGTTACTTTCAACATGGTTTGCAGGGAACTCGAAAGCTGCGATTTCGTGCACCCGCTATTCTCAAAGGGGAGAATATATGTGACGTGCTACAGAGGTGACGTACATGTCAACAAGTAGCAGTGACAAGCCCTTGCCAGCGTAGCTTAATTGGGAAAGCATTCGGTTCCGGATTAGAATGATGTGGGGGCTCGAGACCGCCACCGGCAAATTTGGGTTTCACATACCTTAATTTTATAAATATTTAATTTCTTTCGCTGCTTTGCTTTTTTTTTTTTTATGGCAGAAAATGTTTTGCCCCAATTTCCTGCAGGCCTTTAGATTTTAACTCTGAAATTATCTAAAACTTGATTCTTTGTTTTCAGAATGTTTATTTTCATTTATCGTTTAATTAAAAATGAAACACATGTCGCGTCGAAATTCATGTAACTCGTCGTTATGAATAATTTTTATTGAATTCTCACCCTTGTAGTCTGAAAGCAATGGTCGAATTAAAACAGGGTGTGTCAGAGGGGCTCAGTATTAACGAGAGAGCATCCTGTTGGCAACCAGCAGTAGTCTCATTGTGTGTATGTGTGTGTGTGTGCGTGTGATCAGGGTACACCTGGCACAAAGCGTGACTATAGAGATTGATACTTACTCATAACGACCCTGGGGGCAGATTGGTAGCTGTCATTACTGAGAGCTCTTTGTTTCTCACAGGCACGGCCATCCATCAATTCGAACGACGTTCCTGGCGCCAGCCTGTGCTCATGATTGTCCTCTACCTGGAATAGACTGCCAGCCAGCAGCAGACAGCGAATCACTTCCTCTGATGTCCCACTCTGTCTCCCTCTCCGTGCTGCCATATAAATCAAAGCACGCTCTTTGATCGCTTTACATAACATGCAGATGACTCTTAGAAACGAGCACAAATAATCGGGCACAAAAAGAAAACTGATTAAAAATTATTCACTTCGTCAGCGCTGCGTGGGATTCGTCTAACTGTTTCGCGTAGTGCGGAGTTTAATAAAGCCTTGTCAGATTCCGACCGGACTGTCAGTTTTAGCTGCCAATCAGAAGACAAATAAAATTGCTGTTTCTACCTCCCAATAATTCCATGCTACAAAACTGCAGCTAGTGGCTGTAGGTGTGATGGGGAGGAGGGGCAGGGATCTTCTGCGAAACAGTGACATTTACACTATCGCTTTCATAAAACGAGAATCATTGTGCGCCTGAACTAAAAATGCGTTGCCTTTTCGACTTGTTTTCGGGCATCGCAGTGAGACATAACTGATGATGTCCAGTATGAGGACGTCCTCCCGTGCTTCCTCGCCTATATTTATACATAGACACTATTCTGTTAAAAACTTCCGAAATAAATGACTGGCCATGCGCTGAAACTCGCAACATGTCACGCGATGCTCTTACCCCATTATGCTTTTCGGGATGTCGTAGCGCCACTGTGCGAGAGACTCCGAACATAATTAATTTGACTGTCGCTCATAAACGTCGCTCATCTAGAAATGAATGAAAGCGATCCCGCCCCTCGTCTGACAGACCAAAAAATTCCAGATGTTGACCCGAAGCAAGTGTGTGTGGCATTAGTGTTTGTTACATGTATGCCTCGCGACTAAATGATCTCTTCTGATCGTGAATGTTTACCTCACATTTGAGATCCAATGTTTATCTGTGCCATGGAAACGCGCAGCTGACTTGTCCAAGAAAGAAATTCCGAGATGTATAGACACATTGCTTCAATCTTTCAGAGCAGCGGTTCTCAAAGTGGGCATGCGTCAGTTGCACTCACCCCAATCCCTACCCTTACGCGATAGGTCAGTCGCACTCGAAAAGAAGACAACAAAGTGGTCGACTACGCTCGCTGAGCCCTTGCTTACAGAGAGGGAATGTGGTCGACTATGCCTCGCTGAGCCCTTGCTTACAGTGGGAGGTACAGGAAACCTCCGCTTTGCCTACATCACATATCCACCTAATTTTTTAAATCTCAGGTACACACCTGATGAAACCAGAGTTGGGGAAAATCGCAATTGAATTAATTGGTAAAGCATTACAGCGTAATGGTAATGGGAACAAGAACTTAGCGTTACCATTATATGGCAATAGTGAACTGGTCATTAGAATTTCATGGTAATTGTAATGACATGTAGCAGTTACCTATTATAGTCGTAATGGTTAATGATTAACTATAATTACCCCACTATAGCCACAAGCTCATATTAGCACTACACTTACAGTTCAGCAAATCAGGGTGCAGTGCCGAATATTACAGAAATTTGCGAACTCTTGACATTTTTGCCGTACTTCTCAAGTGTTGTTGTCCATTACTTGTCCGGTACGAACACTAGACTAGCGAGCGACTGACTCCTTTATATATACTTCACGATAGGACCTGAACCTTCTGGAGTATTCTTGATTTACATAAAGCTCCCAACTTACCACTGTGTGATCATTCTGGAACATTCCACCAACGTCTAACCCATTCTTGCAGCTTCAAGAAGATTCTACACGACACTTCGGTCTCTGCCTGCTATATTACATGGCCGACTTTTATAGACATAGCTTTTGGCACTCATACATTTCTATAAACTATTAGTATGTAATTATTATTTGCAAATTATGTAATTTCATTACCAAATAATTCCATTGCGTTGGAATGGCATTATTAAATAATTGAATTATATTCTCTTCATTGTAATGCATTACAGATTAATTCCATTGCCAAACCATACTTGGGATTACCTTGTAATGCATTACACCTTAATTGCAATCTGTACTTTCATTACTTTGTAATGCATTCCTGCCCAACTGTGGATGAAACACACCATAAACTGTTCAAGCTTAAGAAAAATATTAAATATCATTATATGGTTTGATACGCAACCTACCTTTAATCCATATTAGACTTCCAGCTCATTCTTGGTATGACTATCCTGGTATTCCCATACTAGATGTAAACTGAAGTCATGTCCTAGGAAAATTCACTATGGTTCTGTAAATGTTGTCTTGCTTTATTCCGTACTAGATTTACATACATAACATTGGTCAAAAATATCACTCCAAATATCTATTTATATTTCTTGCTATCGTCATTCATTTATATGTGTTTCTGCAGATAATATAGCTACCTTTAAAAATCTTTAAAAACTTATTTACACGTTAAAATCCGTTAATATAGTAAAACAGAACCATACTACAAGTTAAAAGCTTGAGTCCACCAGTTATTCATGTTTAAAACTTTTCAACTGAAATACTGAGCCATCTTCAGAAACCTCCGACGATAGATGCCCTCCGACTCACTGAAAAGCATTGGTATAATTGTATTACAATCACAGGATCTAACTATGCTGATCTATTATTTAAAAGTGATAATTGATGTATATAACCAACAATAGAATCGATACGACCATCAATGTTATAAGCTAATCGATATCACCTGAGACATAACAAATACTGCACAATCATCATACACATAAATTCGATTTTTGTGTATGATCGTCGGTAAAAAAAAAGAATACCCTAATACACTGACGGAAAAAAATCCCAACACCACGAAAAATTAGTTGTAGAGGAATGAAATGGCGGCAATACATTTGTATAGGTAACATATTTAACCGATTAAGGTTTCAAGATCACAGCTTATTGTAAGCGCGAGAAGAGCCATTTTAAATGTGAAATGCTGGTACATTAATAACCGGTGTAACCGCCAGAATGTTGAATGCAAGTACGCAAACATTCATGCATTGTGTCGTACAGGTGCTGGATGTCAGTTTGTGGGATGGAGTTCCATGCCCGTTGCACTTGGTCGGTCAATACAGGGACGGTTAATGCTGGTTGGGGGTGACGTTGGAGTTGTCGTCCAATGATGTCCCATACGTGCTCGATTGGTGAAAGATCTGGTGATCTAGCAGGCAACGGCAACATGTCGACACTCTGTAGAGCATGTTGGGTTACAACAGCGGTATGCGGGCGAGCGTTATCCTGTTGGAAAACACCCCCTGGAATGCTGTCCATGAATTGCAGCACAACAGGTTGAATCACCAGACCGACGTACAACTGTGCCGTCAGGGTGCCTGGGATAACCACTAGAGTGCTCTTGCTGTCATAGGAAATTGCTCCCCAGACCATAACTCCAGGTGTAGGTCCAGTGTGTCTCGGCCGCAGACAGGTTGGTTGCAGGCGCTCACCTGGCCTCCTTCTAACCAACACACGGCCATCACTGGCACCCAGGCAGAACCGACTTTCATCAGAAAACACAACAGATCTCCACTCCGTCCTCCAATGAGGTCTAGCTTGACACCACTGACGTCGCAAACGGCAGTGGTTTGGAGTAAGTGGAATGCACGCTACAGGGCGTCTGGCTCGGAGCTGTCCTTCAAGTAACCGATTTGTAACATTTCGTTGTGTCACTGTGGTCGCAACTGCAGCTCGAATTGCTGCCGTAGACGCGGTACGATGCGCCACGGCCATACGCCGTACGCGGCGGTTTTCCCTCTCAGTAGTGCCACGTGGCCGACCGGGACCCGGTCTTCTTGAGGCAGTACCTTCCCTTGACCACCGCTGCCAACCTGCCAAGTCGTTCTGCAATATTGCGGAAAGAAAATCCACCTTCTCGTAGCCCTATTACACGACCTCGTTCAAACTCCGTGAGCTGTTGATAATGGCTTCTTCGTCTTCTTAAAGGCATTCTTGACTAACATCAACACCCTACGTCGAATCTCAACGATACCTAACGCTCACGAATGTTACAGCGCGTATTTACAGCAAACCTGCTTTGCAGGTTCCGAGGGGTGCTATTAGCGCCACACGTATGCGCCGAGCTCTAAATTTACATAGACGTCATCTTACAGATGTACTCTCACCGCCTACCAACTGTCGTTTATCTAACACAACCCCTTCTTGGTGTTGGGATTTTTTTCCGTCAGTGTATATACACTATCTACTAACAAGTAATTGGACACCCCTGCAATCGACGATATCTGCGATCCTGATACACGCCACGGCCGTGGCCGTTAAATATCGTGTGGGAAACAACAACGCAACCAGTTGCATGCAAGATGCCACGCAGTTCGGAGCTCTCTAAATTCGAGAAAGGTGTAATCGTCGGGTATCACAGAAATGGCCGATCCATACGTGACATATCCAGCGAGTTGAAGTACCCAAAATCGGCAGTGGCCTACGTGATTGGCAAGTGGAAGATGAGAGGTGACTGTCGAATGTATACCCACAAAACTGGGAGTTAGAGACCGACTGGTGCTGGCCAGAGAAATTCGTAAGAACCGCACCAAATCAATGGGCCACATCCGCGAGGAGTTTCAACAGGCATCGGGGAGTGTTCTTTCGATGAATACCATACGTAAGAAAGCCCATCTGCTCGGTTATCATGTACGTGCTGCCACCTACAAGCCTTTGACCACCAAGTCCAATAGCGCTGCTCGGCTAACGTGGTGCAAAGAACGTCGACAGTGGACCGTTGAACAGTGGAAACAGGTTCTCTGGAGCGACGAATCAAGGTTCACCCTCTACCGTTCGGATGGCAGGGTCTGGGTTTGGCGTCTGCCTGGAGAATGCCACCTGCCGGAATGTATTGTGCCAACTGTGAAGTTCGGCGGCGGTGGAATTATGCTATGGGGGTGTTTCTCCTGGTATGGCACGGAGCCCTTGGTCGCAATTCCTAGTAGACTCAACGCCGAGACCTACTGCACCATTTTGGATGACCATGCGCTTCCTACGTTGTGGTAGTTTTACGGGGTGGACCCATGTTACTTTCAGGATTGCAATGCCACCTGTCATGTTGCGAGGTCCACCATGGCTTGGTATGGTGACAATGGGGTTAATCGAATGGACTGGCCTGCGCAGAGCCCGGACCTTAACCCTATCGAGCACCTCTGGGACGAGTTGGAGCGTCGACTTAGGGGTGCCCCCACCGTCCGAAATCGGTGAAGGAACTGACCTGTCTTCTCCAAGCCGAGTGGAAGAAAATACCGCTAGCCGTCGTACAACGCCTGGTTGAGAGTATGCCCCTGAGGGTCGCAGCTGTAATCGCCGCTCGTGGAGGCTCCACCAACTATTGAAGGTGAATAAACTTCGTTTTCCTTTGCTATCACAGGTGTCCAATTACTTATTGGTAGATAGTGTATATAATATGTATAAAAACGTACCGCGTTGTGATTCACCCTTCCTCCGTCGCTGTGGTGGGGAGGTAAGGGTGCTACCCGTGAATTTTTCCTGTGAATGTGCTATAATCAACACTGTATTTTTTGACCTCATTATGCAATATCT
Organism: Macrothele yani; assembly: GCA_039090855.1. Taxonomy (NCBI): domain Eukaryota; kingdom Metazoa; phylum Arthropoda; class Arachnida; order Araneae; family Macrothelidae; genus Macrothele; species Macrothele yani. The sequence continues at coordinate 94,861,306 of CM077007.1, read as the reverse complement.
TAATAAACATGCGACATGTCTGAAAGTAACTTTATAACTCCTATTTAACAAGTAACAACTTTTTAATATCGACCGTTATTGATGCACAGGAACACGTTATGGCTTGTGGGTGCAACCGACGTGAACACATTATAATAGCTGATTTTTCAACAATATTACTTTCTTTCGTATCTTATCGAAAGTTTCAAACTACACCTTAATCATCATTACAATTAGAATTCTACTAATCTTCAAAAAATACAAAATACGTTACATCACATAAATTATTTTCAAACTCCTTTACTCATCCTTTCTTTATAATGCGCAAACATAAGCCTGTTGTACTTAGTACTATTCTTTACTCTTTTAAATCTGGCCTTTCCCTAATTATGAACTTTCCTAAATTTCAGCTTTAATTCATTTTTAGCTTCCAAAACCACCTAACTGGGATCTGACATTGTTTGAAATACTGAAATTCCACTCTAGCTAACAATGTAATGAAGGAAATGAATTGCGGTGTATGCGTTAGAGGAAACAAAAAAGTAAAGTAACACTTAGCCGCCCCGGTGGCGCAGTGGTCTAAGCGATGGCCATTGATCATTCGTCCGAACGGGGTCCGGGTTCGAATCCCGGTGAGGCATGGATGTTGTGTTTGTCTTACGGCCCTTCCCTGGAACCAGTGACCCTAAATTAGGGGCGGGCGACTGCTTATAGCCCATTGAGTTGCTCACGGTGGTCGTTAAACCTGCAATCAAAAAAAAAAAAAAAAAAAAAAAAAAGTAACACTTATCTCTCGTGCCCTGGGCTTCGGTTCCATGAATTGTCCCATCACTGCTTCCTTCCCTTACCTGGAGCCAGTTGCCTTAAATTAAAGACGAACGGCTGCTTAAAGCTTTTAGCGTTTCTCATAGGGGTCGTTAACCTCCCCCACTATCCTAAAAGAAATGGGGGGTGATAAGTGTTTTATGGGTGTGAAGGGCATTTCAGCTAAACTCGCCACCGGCTCCAATAAAAGTAATCAATCCCCTGACTTATTCTACGCTCCGGGTGTCCAGGTGGTCATAAACATTGGCTTCTGGCCAATTGCTCAAGATGGGCTCGAGATCTGGGCAAGGCATGGGCAGTGCGACCGCCTCACGGCGCTGGCCCTCCCTAAACCAAATGCTCTAAATCAGGGATCGGTGACTTTGGCCCTAGATGGCCACAGTGGTCAATTACACCTAGGAAGTAACAAAAACAACATAAAAGTAATCCGCTACTCCCACCCCATAATCTTAACAACAGCGGCATGTACAACTCAAAGAAGCATGGGGAAACGCATGCTTGGTGTAACCAGGAAAGATAAGATGAGGAACTTGTGGATAAGGAAAATGACAGGAGTGGACGTCATCATGACCAGAGTGAAATCACTGAAATGGCAATGGGCTGGACATGTTGCCAGAAGAACGGACCACCGATGGACAACCGAAATTTTAGACTGGATTCCGAGGGACAGGAAAAGACCCAGAAGAAGACCCCATGGGAGATAGAGGGATGAAATTCGAAAGTATGCTAGAGAGACATGGAGGAGACAGGTCCAAGAAAGACAATTGTGGAAGAAATTTGGGGAGACCTTCATCCAGCAGTGGATTGATAATGGTTGTTGTTGATGATGATGATGATGATGATGACAAGTTACATGTATACAGTCTGACTGATTCATATTATTCCCACTGAATATTTGGAAATGTACAAAATAACAGAACAAAAAATTTAAAATTCTTAGCATCTTATCTGTTATTTAAAATTTCTCCAATTAAGCAGTTTTAATAAAAGTTAATAAAAATAATTAGTAATAAAACTTTAATAAAAATACAAACTGATTAAACCAGGTTTAGAGTTTTAGTAAATCGTTGTAGCATGCCGCTTGTAACAAACTTTAAACTTTTAATTTCAGGCTCTCCTACTTTGTAAAATACAACATTTAATCTAATCCTGAGCAGTATTAGGTCCGCAACGTTTCTGACTTTCAATTACTGATGTAGTAGTAGTCACATAGTTCTACTAGAGTAACAAATTACACGAGTTTGCGTACATACAAAAAGTTCATACAAACAAGTGACCATATCGGAAGGAACTACCTATACCGGTTTTTTATAAATATATGTAGGGGGAAAGTCGATGTAATAATTTTATCTTCAATATTTGTGCTTGTTCGCGCACTACAAAGAAATATCGCAGGAGAGCTCCTCGAAAAGTATCGTGAAAGAAATATATGGAGATTTGTTTTGGCATTTTACTCTGTAAAGGCTTAATCCATTTAAGAATAAAACCCAGTAATGCGATTCGAAAACGGAAACATCGATCTGCCTATTTGATCCGAAAGGAAATCCGGACTTCGTAGTACAGGACGTGTTTCAATCTCTGATAAACACGTTATTCACAACTTGGTAGTTTTTCTGGCTTTAGTAAACTTATAACCAAATTCTTAGGATGTAAAAATAGATTATTCTTGAAATTATATGACATACTGAAGGCATTTTTTCTGTTCAGTAGCCTTCGCTTGGAGAAGCTTATTTATTTTCTTTATATATTGAAATTCAGTGAAATCTTATCACAGAGGGTGAGTTTAAAGTTTTGCAGCATTTGCATAAACGCATGTGCTGCGGCGGGTATGTCACGTGTTTCAAGTCTCGCACTGCAGTCAGTCGAAAGGGATATAAAGTGGTAATCGTTGTTGTGAACGGTATCGCATGTCGTCGTTCTGTTTGTGGTTGGGAGGCCTAAAAGATGAACAGCCACAACAAGCTAATTAGGGAACTTTTGCTTTACGAGTTTGAACTCGGCCACAACACTGCTCAAGCAACACGAAACATTTGTCATGCGAAAGGGGAAGGTTCCGTGGACCACAGAATCGAAACCAGATGGTTCAAGAAATCTCGCTCAGGTGACAGAAACCTCGACGATGAGCCAAGGTCAGGTAGGCAGCGAACCGTGGATTCAGAGGCCGTGCGCCAGGCTGTAGAGGCAAATCCGACAACTAGCACTCGGAGATTATGAGGCGAGCTGGGCAAATCACAGACCACCGTAGTTCGTCACCTTCAGGACTGTGGGAAGCTCTACAGAAGCTGCCGCGTGGTCCCTCACGAACTGACTCCAGCTGAAGCAAGCTGCCTAGTGGAGGTGTGCACGAAACATGTAGAAAACCCGTGAGATGTACGTTTCATCAAGAGAATCGTTACGTGCGATAAAAAGTGGGTATATTTCCGTAATTCTAACGCACAACGGCAGTGGTTGAGCCCGGGCCAGCTTCTGGAACGTGTTGTCAAACGTGGGCTCTTGAACACAAGATGATGCTCTGCGTCTGGTGGTATTTCGAGAGGATAATTCATTACGAATTTGTTCCAGACGGTCGGACTATCAACGCCAACTTCTACTCTGAACAGGAGGAAAAGTACCCGGCACTAGGGCACCGTACTGGTGCCACACCCAGCATACTGTCCGGATTTTGCCACGTCGGATTATTACTTGTTCCAGTCATGGCCCACTTCCTTTACGGGCTGCACTTCAACAACCAGGAGGATGTGGCAGCTGGGATGAAGGAGTTATTTACCTCGAAGGACAAGAACTTGTACCAACGCGGAATCGAAGAACTGGCGGACAGATGGCTAAAGATTGTGCAATACGATGGCCTATACTTTGAATGCTAGTCAGCTTTCGTCGTAAGAGTACGTATGAAGATTTAAAGTGATCCAAACATTGCAAAACTTTCGACTCATTCTCTAAATTATGAGGGTTATGATGGGTTTTGCTCTGTACATTGATGTCGTTTTTCACTTGGATATTAACAACTTTTGAAGACACACCAGCGACTTAGGCCTATCCCCCATCTCTTAAAGGAAAAAGTATTTCCAACAGAGTTGATTGAAGGCTAAAATTTTAATAATCGTCATTGCATCAGAGAATGAGAATTTCGACATGTGTAGTGTGTAAATAGTTCCTTTGCTGAAAGATCCGAAGCACCGGAGAAGAACAACGCGTTAAACGCGCTTCTTTGGGTCATCCACGCCAATCAAATAAGTGGAACCAAATATATTTTTAGAAAGAAATGCGTAAGCGAGAGGAACAAAAAGTCATGATTTTTTTCTTTTCGGAAGAAATCACAATAGCTAAAGCTCTATTCTAAAATTTCTCGCTTCTCTTGGAGGAAAATTAAACTTTTCTATGCTAATTTAATGAAACGATACCGATTATTACCACATTTGGACAGATATTTTGAAAGTTTTCCAACTGGTAACGCGCAACAAGTTGTAAATTGCTTCACTACACTCTTGCAATACATGTTGCTGAGTTAAAATATTTTCTACGGGTTTTTCGTAGAGTTACGATCCCTGCTGACTTCCCTCTTCCGAATAAATGCAACTGCAACTTTTAAGTTATCATGAGTGTTTTTTTCCGGGGAGGGGGTGGAAGTCGGAGTCGGTTAACGACCTCATAAGCATCTAAGTCTACGGCTGTAAGGAGGCAGAGATCATTTGCGGGTCTTTACTTTGACGGTGATCTCATCCACTCTTGTCATTTCCCTGATCTATGAGTTTCTTTTCCTATCTTTTTTTTAGCTACACCAAGCATGAATCTCCCCATGCTTCTTTCGGTTGTCAGCAGCCTTTTCCTATCTTTCTTGGTTACACCAAGCATGAATCTCTCCATGTTTCTTTCGGTTGTCAGCAACCTTTTCCTATCTTTCTTGGTTACACCAAGCATGAATCTATCCATGCTTCTTTCAGTTGTCCGCAGCCTTTTCCTATCTTTCTTGGTTACACCAAGCATGAATCTCTCCATGCTTCTTTCAGTTGTCCGCAGCCTTTTCCTATCTTTCTTGGTTACACCAAGCATGAATCTCTCCATGTTTCTTTCAGTTGTCCGCAGCCTTTTCCTATATTTCTTGGTTACACCAAGCATGAATCTCTCCATGTTTGTTTCAGTTTTCCGCAGCCTTTTTCTATCTTTCTTGGTTACACCAAGCATGAACCTCTCCATGCTTCTTGCAGTTGTCCTCAGCCTTTGTATGTCTTTTTTAGTTAAGGTTCATATGTCTGATCCATAAGTAAGAAATGGAAGGATGCACTGATTAAACATTTTCCTTTTAAGACATAATGGCAAATTGATCTTGAAAACTGCGCTGTCTTTTCCGAATGAACTCCAGCAAAGTTCCATGCGCCTATTAATCTCTTCTTCGATGTGGACCTTACTTGATATCTGTTGTCCAAGGTATATTAGGTGGGAATTACTTCTAAATTTGTCCCATCAACAACTAAGCCGTCAGTTCTTGTAAAAGTATTGTACATCGATTTAGTTTTCTGTAAATTCATCTTCTATTACACTTCATTACTCTTGTTAAGTTCCTGGGTTATTTCCAAACGTATTTATCGCACTTCGCTTAACGCCAGGGCAAAATTTGATTTTAGTAGAAATTCAAGCGTGCAGTTGTAAAGTGTTTTTGAAATGATTCAACTCTCTATAGAGGTAACGAGAAATTCATCCAGTTTGCCGTCTCCCAGTGGTCAAGAGATGTAAGACGGGAATGGAGAGGGGGGGTGTCCTTGCTTTTTTTTTTTATCGTTTGGACCAATGTGCCGCCAGCGCTGCCTGGTATAGGGCGAAAGGCGAAATTTGTATGTTTCATTCTGTGACGTCGGCTCTTTCCCTTCCCTGGAGACAGTAGCTCTAAATTAGAGATGGGCGATTTAATGCTTGTGGAAATCGTTAAACCCCAAAACTAAAGGCAATCCTAACTGACTCCCATGTTTTATGACTGCAATTTTACAAAAGAGGATATTACGTTATTTTGGACGGCTTAACGGCTTTTGCAAGTTCAACGTGTATTTATCTCCCTCTTAATTTCTATTGTTTTTTTTCTTCCATAGAATTTTAATTTAACAAAATTTCAAAAATAATTCTGTGCAAAACTTTTAAAAATTCTGATGTATTTTTACTCAGTATGTCGTTCAATGTATTTTACATGAAAACATGACGAACAGTTAGAAAAAGTGTTATAAAATACGAGGTGCGAGATAATTTTATTATTTTAGGCAGTATTTACCACATATAGGTTCTACTACATTTTACTTGGGGAATATTTGCCCATACCCTACTGCTGAAGTTTATAAAGTTCCGCACGATTTATCCTCAACTGGAAAAGTTTTTAGATGTTAAATTAGATCGTTTCGTTTTGCTTTGCAAAAACTCTATTGACTTCTGTTGGGAATATTGCTTCTTATATTAAAAGCACCTGTCTTTGTCTTTTTTGGCTTTCTTGGTGATTATGCGAAAGCTTCAGCTGATAATTTAACTAATAATTATTTCCCTGATTTTTGCGTCCCCTGTTCTGCGTTGACGCTGTCACGTTGCATGACTTACGTACAACTTTTGTATCGTATATTTGCCTAGGTTTTGCGCACGTGAACGTCATGTTAGTAATGCATTGAGTTTGGTAATGAGGTGACTTACATCTTTGCCACTTCAAGCTATTTAAATAAGAAGTTTTTATTGTAGAAAAACATCTCTAATTCAAAGAATGAGCCGTAAGTCTTATTTCGCCTGACAGCTTATTTTTTTAATGTTTTGGTTTGACAATGTTTTTTTTATTTCACACGCCAAAGATGTTGAACTGATTATTTAAAATTCATCCTTTTATTTTCACACCAACATGCATGCTTAAAAAATTCAAAATAATTTGTCCAATTTTTTTTTCTCTGTAGGCAAATTCGAGTGCACAGAATATCACGGTCTAGTGCTCTGGTTCGTTCTAATTGTTCTGACATAAAACTAAAAAAATCAGAACAAAGCGCAAAAAAATGGGGGGGGGGGGTTGCTGAGTCATTTCATTTGTAAATGAACATTGCAGCCCCTTTCCCGCAAAAGCTCCATTGATTGATTAGGATTGCGACGAAAACCTGTAAGTCGGAATTCCAATAAAACTGTCAGTTAAATTCAGAAAAAGAAAAAACAGCGCAGAAGAGAGAAAAGAGAGTGTGAGAGGAAGAAAGAGAGAGAGAGGAGGAAGGAGGTTCTACTGTGAACCGGATACTTGGTGTTTAGCCGCGGTAAAGGACTGAACAAGTTTATCAACACGTCTGGTAAAAGGGTGAATTTAAAAGTGCACTGCGACGTGATTTTGGGTCAATTTATCACCGGGTCTTTTGCCATGTAAATGTATTCCGAATGATCCGCACTTGAAGTAAAAGCGAAAAAAAATTAGGAGAGAAAAAACAGAAGAGGAAAGTATTCAAGGAAAAAATATGCCGGTGGAATTTTTTACACACTTCACGGAGGGAAGGGGTAATCTTTCAAAGAAAAAGAGAGATCAATAAGACGTGCGTTAAAGACCCAACTTTTCGAAATTTATTAATAAAAATATTCGCCGTATGTGGCACTGATCGCCCAGTAGCTTCTCCCTGTGTCTGTCAGGGAATCTGGCATTGTTGAATGTTTAATGGAAGAACAATACTGATGTGGCGAGCAACACGGCGCCATCCGCTTTAATGACCTACATAGGGATTGCGGGTTAAAAGATTGAGGAGAGTGTGGAGAAGGGGGATGAGGGTGTAAGAAGGAAAGGGGAAGGCATTTCAGTCGTAATCCATCTAATGGGCTTCCGAAGTTTATTTAACTGCCATAGTTTTTGCCTTTGTGTCATCTGCAGTTTGGAGCCTATTAAAATAAATTATGTTGTCAAAAAATCTCGTCCCAGAGCATGCTTTCGAAAGAAGTGGAAGATGTTCCCACTTGCAAAAGGAAACTGTTAGAAGAACAAAGAGGGATACACGAGGCGAAATTTAAGGATAAGATGTAAAATAAAAAAGAAAATCCGACGGTTCTTTTAATTTGTCGTCATAACGAAAAAGTGAATGAAAATTGGTCCGATCAGGAATTTCATCAATAATATCCAAGCTCGGAAGTCGCTCTTGTTGCAAAAAATCAAAACATAATGATCACAAATTGCTTATGGTAAGTAGAATTTTAACAGCGCGTTTCTTTTGTTTTTTCTTCTTTTTTATTTTTGCTTTTATCATGTTGTATGCTGAGAAAATGAAGAAACATTACCGTTAAATCCGTAATATCCAAGTTTTACTTACAGAAACAGGTAGTATATCGTTTCAGAGTTAGTACTGCGAGGACACACATCGTTGGCGTGGTTATTTTTAAGTGCAGAACTTTACGCCAACTTATCAAAAGAATCGTTGTCGCTTGCAAGTTCCTATCATTGGAGCAGGGAAGCAAATAAATAAGTAACTACACAAATTGATTGTAATGAAAGATGATTTCGTCCACACATATCTTTATTGTTCAGATTGGGGGTGGGAAAGGGGAAATATTGGTTAGTCAAAATAAATGGCATGTACTTCCAGCGAGAAATGGATATTATGGACGGCCTTCTCTACGTATTTCGCGCCAAATGTGTTCTTGTCCTTACGTACCTGCATGCCCGTGCAAAATCCTTCGTCGTTCTTCCCTGAAATCTCCAACTAGACTCCTCGTTTATGACTACTCGGTCTCATTCCCTTTCACTATCTGTCCCCGAGGAAGATGCTCTTGATGTAAGAAGTTGACTGCTTTTAATTGCTTCCAACGATCCGAGGGATAGAGAAGAGGGTGTTCTTTTGTTCGTGGGAGGTCCCACGGTCAACGAAAGAATGACTTTCCCCGATAGGGATCTGTGCTAAGCGCCCTTTTAACTGAGGGTGAATTTCTCTAGTTGCCGTTCGCACACAAAATAACCAAAGTTACTATTTAATTATATTTTAAATATTTCCATAAAACAAGATACACTATCTGATCAAAAGTATGTGGATCTCAACCCAATTGAAACTCATTGAGGAATTTTGGTTCGAAGTGAATCACCGGCAATTTTCAAGCGTTAAAGATCTGGAAACCGAAATCTTGAACTGTTTGCACAATTATGCATAATTTAATAATATTGACGGCACAATTATGCATAACTTAATAATATTGACGGCACAATTATGTATAATTTAATATACCGTATGCCAGAGCGCATATTTCAGCTTATTGGGCGTGGAGGAAAGTCAATTAATTAATAATTGTGTTTACCATTTAAATATTCTTCCGTCTTTTTTTTTTTTTGTTTTTGTTTCCGTATAATTCTGGGACAATGTTACATAGTTTGATTTCATAAAGCTAGAATATTATGTGAAGTATATATTGTCAACAGCGTTTGACGTGTGTATATTTTGTTGCTGATCATAATAATATTTCACTATAAGTCTTAGGTATTTTCTGCATGCAACTGTTTTCGTTTACACAATTATGTTTCTATATATATATATGTGACGGACTGTATAAGAAGATCCTATTTATTTAAAGTCGAATCGGCGGCAAGAGAAAAAGCGTTACGAATTATAATATATTTTATTGCATTGCATAAATCAGAAAGCTTATGGAAATCAAACTTCTCTTTTGACGACTCTATCTGTCTGTAAAATCCTGATTCCAGATTAAGTGAAATATTCACAACTAAGAATCTGAGAGCAGTGCTTCAATATGGAACTCATGAATTAACAGCTTTACTTTTCTCCGGATTCTAAGTGCGTCCATTTGAAACCAAATTGTTGATAATTGAGGATACACGTAGCCTCGCAGATGTGTTTGAAAAAATGTGTAAATCTAACTGTTTTACACATATTTTCAAACACATCTGCGAGGGCCGAAAAATCCCTCCGCAGTAATGTTAAGGCCGTTCCATCTAATTATGATGGCGCTATAGTAAAAAAAAAAAAATTAATTAAGCAACTTGTTGTATGCTTAATTTCAGTTTTTGCTGTTTTCTTGATAACATAGCAAATTTCAGAATATGTTTCACAGCAACATCAATTTTCACAAGTTTATGATCAGTTGAAAGTTTCCAAAATGTGGATGTAGTTTTCATTTTTGCCCCTCAGAAGGAAGGGATACTTTTCCTTCTGAGGACACTCTTCCTTCATATTGCATGACAAATCATTTTCCAGTCCGCAGGCACCATATTTGGGCATAAAATTCATTCCACAGTGCGCATTTTTCTTTGAAAAAAATTGATTTCGCTTTTCAAACACCATATTTGGGCATAACATTCATTCCACAGTGCGCATTTTTCTTTGAAAAAAATTGATTTCGCTTTTCAAACACCATATTTGGGCATAACATTCATTCCACAGTGCGCATTTTTCTTTGAAAAAAATTGATTTCGCTTTTCAAACACCATATTTGGGCATAACATTCATTCCACAGTGCGCATTTTTCTTTGAAAAAAATTGATTTCGCTTTTCAAACACCATATTTGGGCATAACATTCATTCCACAGTGCGCATTTTTCTTTGAAAAAAATTGATTTCGCTTTTCAAACACCATATTTGGGCATAACATTCATTCCACAGTGCGCATTTTTCTTTGAAAAAAATTGATTTCGCTTTTCAAACACCATATTTGGGCATAACATTCATTCCACAGTGCGCATTTTTCTTTGAAAAAAATTGATTTCGCTTTTCAAACACCATATTTGGGCATAACATTCATTCCACAGTGCGCATTTTTCTTTGAAAAAAATTGATTTCGCTTTTCAAAAATACAACAGAAGTAAAACCGCGTTGAAATCGGGTCAGGAACACCTTGACCCGCTAAAAATTGTCGACCCGTTGACCCGTGACCCGTTTCCATCTCTGGAAGCGACAAAGTTACGTCCCAGAGATTTATAAATTTTTAAATGGCGTATATGTGTGTGAGTCATGAAGTGCGAAACCAGTTTTTCATCCAAACCGAAAGCGAGCAAGATACCCTTCTCTGATGGGATCGAGGTTCAACTTTGGCTGCACCAAGAAGGAAAATAACGCTGTCTTGACCCTCGAAGTCGTAAAATACCGGGTTACTTATAATAAAAGAATCAAAGAACCGCGGTTTTTTTTTCTTTCTTTCTTTCTTTTTTTTTTTTTTTTTTTTTTTGTAGATAGTCTGAAATTGAAATTCTTACGTATAATCGCAAAATCCGTATAAATGAATTATTTATAATCGCAAAAAGCGAATAAATGAACTACGTATAATCGCAAAAAGCGTTATAAATTAATTATGTATAACCGAGTTAAGAAAAGCGTTAGAAACTACAATAAGATATGGGACTAACGTAGAATTATGTATAAAAGTTAAAATCGTGCAACTGAGGAACGCATAATCGAGGTTCCTCTATATAACAAATCTGTTTAATGGCGTACGTTTACAAAAATAGACTGGGGTCAAGTCTTGTCTCAGCACTGGGTTTCTTTCTCAGGGCAAACAATGTAAGAATGGGCAAAGAAGAACTGTGTTATTATTACCGCCCCCTCGTTGATAGGTGAGCGAACCTTCTGCTGCGTCCTATTCGCTGCAGTGGGATGAATTAAAAAAAATAGGCCGTAAATTTAATAATTAAGAAATATGAATTATAATTTATTTTCCTATTAGGATGCCTGTCTGCTTTATGCTTCTCGGGTTTTCTTTCCCAATTTCCGGGCTCTTTGAATTTTCTACTCGGTAACTACTCTCCTCGTTTTACTATTTCCTCGTACTACGTGATACTGTTGGAATTATTTGGTGAATGAATTGATTTCCTGCACTTACTAAATTGTAGGCCCCCTCTCCGAATTTTATATCTACGAAATCATGGTCCTCCAATGTTGCACGATATTCCGGAGGATATACGGGTAACATTATAGCGTATCACGATTCAAGCATCAGAGTTCAAATATGACTTGACTTGACGTACTAGTTTTCGGCGAGTCGATATCTTTGGAATTACCTCGAGTTTGGATAGATCTTTTACTAAAAACTAGACCCCAACTCTGTTTCGATCTTGTTACCTTTTATTTTACTTTATTTAGATCTTTCTTCTTTGTGTGTAGCCATTTGTATGCTTTGTTTTTGGCATTGGCAGGTGGTAATAGCTGGTACGTTTATTTTTAAGTCCAGTCAGCACTTATTTCAAATATGATGTTTCAGAATCGGGTAATTCGTTACAACAGCAATCTGCTCTGCTTTCCACAAATGTCAGAGCAGATAGTTTGTCACAGCATTAGAATTTGAGCATCTGCACTGCAGTGTTATGCTGTTCCCCTTGAGGAAGGATACCACTCGTTCGGTGTTGCGCAAAGGCTTGACTACTGTACACTTTTGTTAGTATATATCAATAAGCGGATTTATTGTATTGTGCTAATATTCATTTTTAGATTTTTTTTATTCTTGAGAACAGGAAAAAAAATGTCGAAAACTAATACTCACTGTTATGTCACTTAAGAAAGGTTTCAAATGTGTTACAAAGTTTAAAATTCTTGTAGAACATCGAAGATTTGTTGAAAAATGCATCATTGAACAAGTAAAAGCGTTGTTTAGTTATATGGCATTAGGGTGCTTCCACCTAAAATCCCTGCCTTATGTTACCAATGGTAAGACTTCTTTACATATTTTCTTTGCAATTAATGTATTCCCAAGGATAAAAATTTGCACATCGATAAAACTAACTAAGTAATCATCAAACAAAGATTTTCGCTCTTTCCACGTTTATAAGTGAGTCACGGAAAAATTCTAATTGGCCGCCACCGGGAGTCGAACCCACGGTCTTCCAGTTACGCGCCGGATATGCTTCCGCTACACCACAGCGGCCTAGAAATCCTCCAGACTCACACACGCTAACTGCCAAGCCAAGTTGGCAGGATGCTTCTTGGCCAATGAGAATTTTTCCGTAACTCACTTATAAACGTGGAAAGAGCGAAAATCTTTGTTTGATGTCCCTGGTCCACGTTAAATGTCTGTATTAATTATTCATTCGCCTTCTAATTATTTCTTCAGTTGCTGCTTACCATCTTTGGTGAATCCCCAGCATTGTGCGGGGCTCCAAGAAGCAACCTGCCAACTTGGCTTGGCAGTTAGCGTGTGTGAGTCTGGAGGAATTCGAGGCCGCTGTGGTGTACCGGAAGCATATCCGGCGCGCAACTGGAAGACCCTGGGTTCGACTCCCGGTGGCGGCCAATGAGAATTTTTCCGTGACTCACTTATAAACGTAGAAAGAGCGAAAATCTTTGTTTGATGTCCCTGGTCCACGTTAAATGTCTGTATTAATTAACTAAGTAATATTTTCTAAAAGATAATATTTGCTAAAACATAACCGTAATTATATTAAAAATCAATCATTTTTCTTTGAGTAATGTTCAGGCCTGTTAATAGATGGCGCAACCTGTACATTGATGACATCAGTAGACAAACAAATGTTGGATTGCTTAATTATGGTTATGTTTTAGCGAGTATTAAGTATCCCATGCCATAACTTAAAGTTAGTTTTATCGATGTCCAAATTTTCATCCTTGGGAATACATTAATTGCGAAGAAAATATGTAAAGAAGTTTTACCATTGGGAGTTTGGATAGACCTTTTACTAAAAACTAGACCCCAACTCTGTTTCGATCTTGTTACCTTTTATTTTACAACAATTTTTGGGTGGAACCACCTTAACTGGAAATATCTGTTTTTATATTAAGATGGAAAAAAGAAAGTAATACTGCTATCACTTTCGTTTACGGACGGTTTTTTAAACAAAGTCTATGAAAAAAATTCACTGAAAATTATTATTTTTTTATTTTGGTTTTTGGTTTTTAAAACTCATCCTCCTGTGAATATTTGCGTGTTCATTTTTTTTTTTCATTTGTGCAGTGTGTGTTTCCGGTATCACTTATTTTGTGGCTTCGAGAGAGAAGCTACAAAATAAGTAACTGGGCACTGTTTTGTGCGAAATAAAAGAGATATCCATCATATTTTTTTCTGTTTTGCTTTTTGTTGACGGGCCCACAAAGTACAGGTACTGAAAGTTTCACTGCCCGAAGAACATTAAACAGTATGGTAAACATAGAGTGAATCACTTTTCCGAAAAACTGGGTGTAAAAAATCACGTGCAAGCAGAATACCGGCCCAACGGAAAAACAGAACTTGATAAATGAACGATTTTCGTCACACTTGAGTTGGTCCTGCATTGGGCGCAAACCCTCAAGTAAAAGAGAGGTGGGGGGAAGGGTGCTTCGAAATTTGAGGGAGGGGGCTAAGCGGGAGTTAAGGTGAAAGAGAGAGAATCAAGGAGGGGGGAGAGCTGGAGAGCTGTCTTGAGGACGACGAGAGTACACGTACCAAACAGCGAAGAATCGTAGGTGAAACCGCCTTTAAAGTTCATAAATCAACAAGTGACATCACCAAAAAACACAAGGGAGAAGGTTCAATGTGACAGTTGCCGCTGGGGGCGCTGAAGAATGAACGCCACCCCGCGGGGAGAGAAAATGGAGAAGTTCATCGGAAACAAGAATAGTGTTTGGCTTGTGTTTTTAGAGGTCGTGTTTTGACTGAAGGCAATGCTATTTTATCAGTGAAATATGTGTGACACCCGCCGCTGCATGGCGTTGGGGTCAACAGCCCACTTTTTCCTTGCATTAAGCGGAAAATGCCGCGGAATAAATGAAGAAACCGACGGGAAGAAGGAGAACTGAGGAGACGCTCACTTCTAAAACTGCGTTGGTTATCGCAATTTCTTTCATTCTTTTTTATTCATGAAACTCGTTGTAATCATTTGTTTGAATTATTTCTCTGTGATATTTGTGCATTAGTACTGGTACATAGTGGCTGAGCTAGTTATGTCAAAGAAAGTAGTTACTTTTATTGGTGTAATTAGCTTCTAAAAACCGAGATGTTGCGGCACTTCCAAGTTCTGATACAGACGTATTTTTTATTCTTCGGAACAGTACTGCATGCCAAAGGAATGTGTCTTTGTCTAATCGTAGAAAAGATGATGTTATCGCAGTATATAAAGTGTATGTTCGCAGAATTAAAACAAACATAATGTTTTTCATCAATATTTTCACATGAACAATGTCTCCGATGGCAAAACGATACATGCATGATGACATTACTATGTACAAAGGACATCCGGAAAGTAATGCTTCGTCCGTCATACGATTTTTATTTGTAGCAGCAAAAGTGTGAAACTTGGTGGCAAAATACTTGCACGTATTGTTAATAATGCTAGCCTATTCGAAGTATTGTCCATCACTTTGAACCCCTTGGTAAAATCCGTATTGGAAAAATTCCTGAGGCAGTCGTTTCACCCATGAGTTCACAGCCAATTTAAAGTCCGTCACATTGTCGAAACGTTCCCCACGAAGGGTGAACGTTTTCAAAGGGGCAAACAGGAAAAAGTCTGAGGAAGCCAAATCAGGACTGTAGGGGAGTTGGGCATCACCGTCCACCCCATTTTGGCAATAGCCTGTGAAGTCTCCATTGAGGTGTGGGGACGTGCGTTATCATGGTGTAAAACAACACTATGAAGTGGAATGTCACGTCTTTTCCTTCTGATAGCTTCCTTTAGCTTCTACAATGTCTGCATATAGGGAGCACTGTTTATTGTTGCACCCCATTCAAGAAAATCAGTCAAAATGACTGATTTTCTAGAAATTTTCTAGAAAATTCAAGAAAATCAGTCAAATCTTTAAATCTAGTACTGGTTGGGAAACATTATTCTCTAATATATATCTATAGTATTATAATAGAACGCGTTTCAAAAGGCCTATTTTCAGAAAGGACGTATAGACGACGCATCGGTGTTGTGTCTGTCCCAGAAAATTGTCACCATCACTTTCCCTGCAGTACGAGTTGTTTTCGCTTTTTCCTGTGGAGGTGAAGATGTGCGGTGCTGTTCCATTGACGTACGTTTTGTTTCTGGGTCATGAAAGAACACCCCGTCACAACATTAGAGAAAAACACCTCACCCTCCCTCTCATTACAGTCCAAGAGGTTCCGGCACATGTCCACCCTTTGCTCACATTGTTCACCGATTTGGTTTCTGGGGATCCACTTTGAACAACTTTTTTTGAAGTCCAGATCCGTAATTAATGTCTCCATAACACTATGGCCACAATTAATTGCATCACCCAACTCCTGGATGGTGACACGACGATCAGCTGTGATGAGGTCTTTCACTCGTTGCCTGTTGGCATCTGTCACTGCAGCTGCGGGTCTTCCACTCCGTTGTTTGTCCAACACCTAACTTTCTCCCTCTCGAAACCTCTTCATCCATCTTCGCATATTACTGATATCGACTGATCGATTGTGGGAGCTCCATACACCGCTAGGAGTCTTCTGTGGATTTCTGGAGCCACACCTCCCTTTTTCCCCCCAGGAATTCAATTACTGCTCGCTCCTTGTCTCTGCCATTCATGATCTTTATTTCTGATCCTGAAAAAATTTGTTTCCACATTAGTAACATATCATAAGTACATGTCAGTACAGTTTCATTGAAATCACTTCAAACTTTCAAAAGTTATTAAGGAAGAGGCATTACTTTCAGAATGCTCTTTGTATATATATTCAAAATATCCAATCAAAACAGATCCACGACCTCACAAGTTCGTGCACAAACAGATTACTCATTCTTATCAGAACTCGGGTTTCTGCTACATCACTTCATTCCCGAATTTTTTCATGTTTTGAAGATTAGGCACTCCGTCAGTACTGAAGATGACAAGTCATCGTCTTTAGGGTGATTTTTTCAAAATGGCGGGCTGTTGAACTACTGCAAGTAGGGGCGGTCTTCTTGATTTTGATGAATGAGGCGTAACTGAGCAGAAATGTAACGAAAATATTCTCGAACCCTATCTAGGAAAATTTCGTCAGATACGCTGTTGTCCCATATTTTCTGTTTATGTACGGCAGTGTTCATCAACACCGAGCTCACGCTGTGAAAGAGCATTTAGAAACTGGAGATATGCCACGAATGGTCAAACTGGTAAAATCCCAAGACTTAAATCCCTTCGAAAAGTACCACACATCTTTGGGAGGCGCATTGCAAGATGGCAGCTGTGATGGAATTTGCTGCCTCATGCCATTCTAAACACTCTTATACTGAGTGTGTTTCACGGCTTTCAAGTTTGTATAGCTGTATGAAAAAAATTACACCACATTTTCTTCGTGTTACCTTATTTTGTCGGGGATTTTGTTTCTGGAGGCGGAAAAAATTTCCTTTGTCAGTACAGTAGATTCCTGTTTATTGAGCCACCGGTTAATCGGGACAGCCGTTTATTTGAGACAGTTCTTGAAGAACATCCCAAATTAGCTCTTTTGGATGAAGCTTCGCATAATTGAAGCAGCTGCCTAATTGGGCCAAAGTGTTCTAGCCTCGATGTGTCCCAATTAACCTGAATCTACTGTATTACCAATGGAAAATGTGTCTTCAAATGGAAGAGCAAATATGGAATTGTTTATGTTCATGGGTTGGACCTATCTTTAAATCTAGTACTGGTTGGGAAACATTATTCTCTAATATATATCTATAGTATTATAATAGAACGCGTTTCAAAAGGCCTATTTTCAGAAAGGACGTATGGACGACGCATCGGTGTTGTGTTTGTACTTTTGACGACGCTCTTCCCTTTCTGTGGAGTTCCCAGCGTGGAATTAGGAATCGACGGCTCTTCGTAACCGCAGGTGTTCATGGTGTTTTCTAATTAACGTAGTGTGAGAAACTATTGTTCTGATAATACAGGTGAGGGAACTTTATCTCTAAGATTTTTAATATGAAGATATATTTTTTTAAAGATGTCATGATGTCTACGGGGGCTTTCACTATAGTGAACGGATCTTGTCCAAGCAACGTTAGTTAGGTTTTGCTAATGCACTGTATTACTACTTTGTGGCCTCAATGAAGTAATTTCTTTGTCAATAAATTCTTCCTGGTACACCGATGATCCTGTTGAGTAAGTGGTGGCGTTGGCTGACAGTTTTGCAAAACACTAAACGTTCCGATTGTTTGTTTTCTCATTGCCTCGTGTAGCCGTTCAGTCAATAGAATCTAAACACTCAAGTATATCTACGTGTATATGGGGAGTGTAGAGTCTCGAGTGGTATAATTTTCATTGCTTTCTGCTGCCAGTTCGTGCTCATTTTCACAGCCCGAGTTAGTTTATGTGGTTAATCAGTTTATGTTAAGTATGACTACGCTCGATGGTTTCATCCGATGGTTTTCAGCTAAGAGTATTTTATCCTTTGGTAGTAGTTCAATTAGACGTTAACTATATCTCAAAATTTAATCTGTGATTGCATCGAAATCCTGTCTGTCCCGTAATATATTTATGTTTGACCGTTATTCAATTGGTAGCAGACGGGTGTGGGACTGAAACTCAGGGGCTTACCAATGTCAGTACATATGGACTTCCCTTGTTCACCAATGTCAGTACATATGGACTTCCCATGTTTACCAATGTCAGAACATATGGACTTCCCTTGTTTACCAATGTCAGTACATATGGACTTCCCTTGTTTACCAATGTCAGTACATATAGACTTCCCTTGTTTACCAATGTCAGTACTTATGGACTTTCCTTGTTTACCAATGTCAGTACATTTGGACTTCCCTTGTTCACCAATGTCAGTACATATTGACTTCCCTTGTTTACCAATGTCAGTACATATGGACTTCCCTTGTTTACCAATGTCAGCACATATGGACTTCCCTTGTTTACCAATGTCAGCACATATCTGAAATCGTACCGTGGTCACACAGCAGTTTAATACATTGTAGCACTTTTTTTTTGATTGGAGGTTTAACGACCAACGTGAGCAACTCAATGGGCTATAGACGGTCTCCCGTCTCTAATATAGGGCGACTGACTCCAGGGAAGGGAGACAGCCAGTGTCGTAAACCAAACACAACATCCATGCCTCACTGGGACTCGAACCCAGACCCATCTCAAACGAATGGTTGGAAGCCAGCGCTTAGACCACTGCTCCACCGGGGCGGCACCCTGTAGCTTGTTGCACACTTCTATGGTTTAGTAGTAATACAGCATGTATTTCCCTGTCTTTTTAAACATTCTTTGGAAAGAAGTGGTTATTTTACAAACAAGAGAACAGACACCTGTGCGAAGTTAGATAAAGTATTCTGAAAAGCATAGCCTATGTCAAAAGATGATGTACTGATGATTTCTATGGGTTGCTAAGTCTTCTCTTTTCGCTCAGAAAAGAGAAGACTTAGACTACCTTAGTCATTCGCATGCATGTGTTTCGCGAGAATTGTTTCAGTTTGTGTGAAGTGTCAATGAATTAAAATCAGGGGTATTATATCTTATATTCGTGGCTTTGTTGGATTCGAACTGTTTTAATGAATTTGTGAAAGCTTTCCTGAACATCTATTGTCAGAACTTAAAGAACTCTATTGCTTCAAATTTTGATACAGCTCAATTAAACAAATGAACTGAAGATGTTTTATTCCCTTGATGAATACAAAAAGAAATCAATAAGAGTCATTACTTGTTACATAAAGTTGAATACATTGGACATAGTGTTTAGTGAGGTATACAAATTAGCAGACCTAATATTGAAGTTTCCATCAACAACTGCAACTGCAGAAAGAAATTTTCTGCATTAAAAAGAATCAAGATTTGAGCCACACAAGGACTTTGAGCCACACAAGGACTTTGAGCCACACAAGGGCACGTACATTCGAGCAACTTCGCTGTTTTGTCAATAGAGCAAAACATTCTTTTTAAATAGGAAAAAGTACTCGGAAGAAACTTTTTATGAGAACGTTCCCGCAAAAGGAAAGAAGAATGGAGTTCATGTGCAAATAAAGGATTCAGAAGAAGAATGGAGTTCATGTACAAATAAGTATTCAAATATGAATCCTCATAATTATTTGGTATTATGCTAGCAATAGCATGTACCTAAAATTTAGAAAAAAATGTAACTTCTATTACTTAACAACCAAAAATGAAACTTCGTAAATTTTTAAAAAACAGTACTGTGTATGTGGAAGGGGGGGGGGGAAGATAGCCCAGGTCTCAGACTCAAGATACGCCACTGGTGACGTACCACTTTGGTGTGTCACGGTACGAGGATGTACATAAAACCCCCTGCGTACATGCATCTAGGTGATATTCGTTTTTCTATCATGTGGGCTGTTCTGTACGAGTTACCGCATGTGTCTCGCAGATAAATAAATAGACAGTAGCTTGCTTGAGAGTATAGAGGAGCTATGCAACCATTAGGGTTCTACAAATAAAACAAAAATCTTAATTAAATTTTTAAGGTGCAAAATGGAAGTGGTTTCTTCTCCATGGTAGGGATTCTTCCTCGCTCCTGAAAACGTGTGCTTGTGGTTCTCCCCAATTTTTAGTAAGATCCTCATTTGTTAGATTTTTTAAGAGAGAAAAAGAAATGAGCCCGTCTGAAAGTTGCATTAGTAAAATTCAGACGGAAGATCATCTGATAGTACATCTCGATGTAGGAAACGTGTACACCAAATTCGAGCCTATCTTTTATGTTAGGTAATGGGCAGCAAGCGATAAACGCAGGACAAATGACATCACGAAAGCTAATAAATTACAATTTGCGTCGTTAATGGTCGATTCTTAAGACAAATCCGTCGGAAGCATAGACACAGTTTAAATTTTCATGCAATCATTCAGAGAGAAAGACAGAAGGAGGGAGAATGAACCCTCCATTACTGAGGCCAGCCATCGTACGCACGGCCCGCCCGGGTTGGCTGGGCAGCTCAGTCAGCTCGGTTCAACCGCAAACAACCACTGTTATCTTACTCGGCAAAAGGCAGCCCTTGCAGCAAACATTAATAATTCAACGGTCTGCTCATCATTAACGACTCCTAACTTCCTTTTAATTGTATTCTGCTTCGGTCTCCTCGTAATTGAATTTATTTTGGGATAATATGGTTTTAATTGCTCCGTATTAACGCTCGCTCTCCGTTTCTGGATGTTCTGAAAGGAGGCTATTATACTCGGGGACTGGTGTACCACTGATTCATCCCGACAAAAAGTAACTGAATTTCACGTCCAAATAAACAGATAAGAGACTCACAGGACGAGGGGGAGCGAATAAAAATAAGCCTTGTTTTACCAGGCATAGCACAATAAACTTCCACCTGACAATTAGAAACAACAGGCTGTGTTTATTTTTGATTCACTTTGTGCTTGTTTCATTTCTCACTGTGTTCCATTCTTTCCCTGCAAAGATAGACAGGAGTGTGCGCATCGCTTGAAGAACTTGATGGAATGTGGGCGATTTTATTTATGATTGTGACTTTTTTTATATGTGTAATTAAATTTCCTTTTTCAGACATCTGATTTTTTATATAATCGGATTTCTCTTTTGAGATGATATGGCACATATCAACTCTCGTCTCTTTCTTTTTCTTCTTTTATACTTGCAGTACTGTGTGCAGGAGACAAAACAATTCTTTAAAGTGTGCCCAAATATGATTTAGTAGGTCTACCAAAATCTTAATAGAAAATTTTACGAGCAACATGCCAGATGTTTTGTGCTGCCATTATCAACTTGTGTATGAAATCTAGGTTCTGGTTTACTAAGTAAACCGAGGAATTTTGGTTCTGATTTGGCCTTCTTTATTTTTTCTAACGACTGCCGTTAGCACTCGAGCACTGATGCCGTGATTTGTTCCTCACTTAAAGCCACTGATTCCAGGGAAATTAGAGGGCCAGTGCCTTAGCACAGGCACCCCACCTATTCTCTCACAGGACTGAGGCTCGAACGATTAGCCAGAACCCCGCAACTCAGACTTCTCGGCCACCGAGGTGGCCTTCCTTGATTCGCATCGTTCTGTTATGGAGCGCCATGAAGCTGTCTTCTCTGTGCTCAAGTCTGTTATGGTGTTGGCTAGGGTTCGCATAGTTGCTATTGGATCGTACACAAACAAAAATCGAAGAGCCAAAACATGACCAGTGCGTCTTTATGCAAACCGAAGCAGCTGCTGGTAGGTAACGATGCATGTGAAGGCCATGAAACAGCATGAATAACACCTGTACTGAGCTCTGTTAATAATCGGTGTTGTTCTTCAAATGGGAAAGTTGGCGGACTCGAGCGAGTTTGACAGAGGCCAAATTGTAATGGTCAGAGCATTTCCGGAGCTACAAGGCTTGTGGGGTGCTCATGGTCAGCCGTAGATAGTTCCTTCAAAAAATGGTCCGGGGAGGGAAAAAACCACGAAGCGGCGGCAAAGTGTGAGCCTACCACGTCTCATCGATGCTAGAGGTGAGCGAAGGCTAGCCCGTATGGTACGAGCCAACAGAAGGGAAACTGTGGCGCAACTCGGCAGCATTTGAATGCTGGTGACGGAAATAACATGTCACAATGCACAGTACATCGAACCCTGCTGAAATTGGGGGCTGAGTAGGGACAAGTCCCTCGGAATGTCCATGCTAAACTCTGTTCACCGTCGGAAGCACCGACAATGGGCTCGTGGGCATCAAAACTGAAACTTGAGTGATTGGAAGAAGGTCCGATGTATCACGTGATTGGAAGAAGGTTGTCTGGTCTGTTGCACCATGTGAACGAACGGTACATGGACGAGGTACATCCTTTCATGGCTAAGATATTCCTCTCTAGTAGTGCAGACCTGTAGCCAGACAAGTAAGTTGGGAGGGGCGGCCGATGATTGAGATCGGGCGAAGAATATAAAGTGGTCGGGAAAAAACTGTAAAAAAGGGGGCCGCTGGTGGCCTAGTAGTCAACGTTCATGACTACCACGGAGAAGACCTCGGGTTCGATCCCAGGCAGGTAAGGACGCTCAAACCACTTAATATCCGCCGTGCGTCGAATCGGCAGGTTAAACCGTCGGACTCCGGGTACTGGCACCCCGGTAATAAATAAGGGCGTCTTTTCCCCCCTTTCTATCTCGCTTCCCTGTCACTTTCCTATCGAGCACTCTAGCCCAAATCCCCTAGCTTCCTATTTCTAAGGGTTGTTTAAGACCTGGGGTCAGACATTCCCTTCTTAAAATCCTCTACATATGATCTGATCTGTAAAAAAGGTCGGACACTTTACTGTTGTGCGAGTCGCTGGGACGGACAAGAGGAAACACAGGTCGGGCCCAGCCAGGCCTGGTCCTCCCCTGGCTACGGCCCTGTAGTAGTGGTGTCTTCTTTCAACAGGATAATGCGCAATGCCACAATTGTTCAAGAATGATTCACGGAACATGAGGAAGACTTCCAGGTTTGGCCTCCAAATTCCCCAGATACCAATCCAGTCGAGCATCTGTGGTTTGTGTTGAAACAGCAAATCTGATCTAAGGCGGCTCGACCACGTGACTTACAAGAGTTAAAGGATCTGCTGGTAAGGTGGTGGTACCAGATACCACAAGACACCTTTTGAAATATTTTAGAGCCCATGCCTCATAACAGCTGTTTTTGAAGTCACGTGGAGGACCGACATCTATTATGTAGGTGATCATAATATTTTGGCACTTCGATGTAACTTAAGTCACTGTGACGTGCCTGCCCCGTAGGACGCACATGAGATAAAGGCAGATAGCAGCGAGAGCATACGTCCGCGTAGCTCAGTTGGGAGAGCGACTTACTCCGGAGTGAGGGGACCCGAGTTCGATGTCCGGCGCGGACAAACTTTTGCGTTATATTGGCGCCCAAACTTCCAGGATGACCCGGCTGTTAAGTTTCTCGCAATTATGTGATGTTCTTTCCACACGGTGAGACAGGAAAAATGAGAATCCCTTCTTCAGTGCTTCGAAAAAATAAATCAGTGTTATGTTACGTTCCGCACACCAAATTGTCTGGGATTTCTCAAGTGCACGTTCTCCATGTGATGGCTGCTTACAGGGACACATGGTCAAGGCTAACCCTTGGGCCATGCGTCCGGCCCTCTTCCGGGGGGGGGGGGATGTGACGTGCCTGTTCCGCAGAACGCACATGAGATAAAGCAGCGAGACATTCTATCCGCGTAACTCAGTTGGAAGAGCGACTTATTCCGGAGTGAAAGGACCCAGAATCGCTGCCTGGCGCGGGAAAACTTGCACGTCATGTCACGTATGAGTAAATCCTCAGAGAAACCGTTTGTTCCACTGTTATGTGAGTTTTACACCGCAGTACTTAAAGTAGATGTGAACTTTACCCTCCCAAAATGTAAGAGAATGTTTACGTGGACGGCGAAAACATTTCTTTGTGTGTGTATGTGTGTGTGTGTGTAGAACAGTAACATAGAGGATAATAACACTGGCGTAGCACAGAGACTAATCCTACGTTTTACAAGCTGCTCTGTCCTCATTTTATATCAGTCGTCTTGACGTGACTGACTGATAGTCACAACCCCTAGGAAGAAACTCCTTTGAGTTTCAGGGAAAACAACGGCAGGCAATTAAAAGTTAAATAAGCAAAAGTCTACATAAATGGAAGGTCAAAACGATATGTTCGTCACACTTCCCTAAATATTAAGATGGAAAATATTGAAATCTTTTCCGTTCTCAATACACAGTGAGTTCTCTGTGGTAAGTTGCGACGGAATCAGCAGATGCATGTGTTTCAGTGTTTATATCAAGCAATTTTCGGATTTCTAGGTCCTAGTATGTTTGTCTGTTTATTTCGTGGATAACTGCCTAGAACATAATTTAGAATTTAGTGTGTGACGTATGCCTCTTATTTAACCTTCCTTTTGTGCTTCTGGGTTCTTTTATAAATTTAATTTCATCTCGTTAAACGTTTTCCGACTGAACGACTCATTATTTCCCCCTAAGAGCTTTCTAAGTTTGGCATCACTGACAGTAAGTAGGTCAGAGGTTAATGTAACGTGAATATTGAATGTAGTAGGTGTGCTTTGTGAGAGCGACTCTTTAGAATAAACTGCATTTGCGAGGTCGACTTGTTTGAGTGCATCAATGAGAGTAACTTGATTGGCGTACACTTGTGAGATTGACTTGACGGGTGTGCATATGTGAGATCGACTTGATAGGTGGGTATTTGCGAGATCGTGCATTTAGGTATAAGAGCGACTTGTTAGTTAGAGGAGTATTTTGGTATAGGCATTTGATATAGTGATTTGTGAGAAGTGTCTTTGATGTAGCGTCTTGTCAGAAGGCATTTTGATATAACTTCTTGCTAGAAATGTCTTTGAAATAGCGTCTGGTTAGAAACGCATGTTACGACTACGGAGCATTGTGAATGTTATATGAATTAATGCTAGCAAATTCATATTCTTCCTCTAGTGCTGATCTACATTTTCTGAAGGTTATATATTTTATGACTACAATACTTGTGATGTTATGATAGAATAAATCAGCAACGTTTATTCACAATAAAATATTTTATTCTAAGATCTGCTATAGTTTCGCTGAGCGTTTGGCTCAGCGAAAATGGAGAACGTTTGGCTCTTCGTTTGTCCTGATGAAGTCCAGCCAAACGCTCTCATCTCAGCGAGACCATAGTAGATCTTAAAATAAAATATTTTATTATGAATAACGTGCTGATTTATTCTATTCTTTTCTGAAGTGCCAGTGAGAGAGAAAAAAAAAGTGGACTCATTAAGTTGTTTCAGCTGATTCATTACCTTGACCGTCAGTGATTTCTATATTTACAAGTGCTTTATATTTATTTTCACAAGTTCCGAGTTAAGCAACGTAAGCATTTAAGCAAACGTATGCAATTTTCTTGTTTCTTTTTTACTTGTGCTATATGATTGAAAAGGTATTTTTATGGTACATTCTTTGTACCGATTAGTTAAGTATTGCTTGAAAATACTTAATTTCGATAAAATTGGTGCCGTAAACGTGAGACCTTTCTAACTGAACCTCTCACTTTTTTTCCTGTTAGCTCTCACGGAAAACTTCACATCAAACTGCGCGAACTCCGGTTACATAAGATTTAACGAGGAAGCATCTAGCTCAGTTGAAAATTTACTATATAAAATCACTGACGTAATTTAATTCTTACAGTGTTAAATTTTACATACCAGGATGGAAACTTAACTAATTTAAACTGAAGTTTGTTAGAATGATGTTGGATTAAAAAACGAAACCAGCCAGTCAGCTTCTACATAGAGTTATTCCTAAATGGACTGCGTTAGAACCTTAAAATATGTCTAGTTTTGTAAAAATAAAATATAAAGTGGGACGAAGTCCTACGAAATAATACTTGTTTCTTTAATTCCAGAGTAGCGGCTGAAAAGACAATTCGTAAAATGAAAGTAAAACTATTCACAAAACATAAATGCGGCACGCTATAAGACGAAGTTCAAATTTGAGTTGTTGATTAGATTAATATTTTTACTAAGACGATGTTTTCAAAAGTTTCTGGATTACCTTATGGCATTCTTATACCCCCATGCAAAGTATTCCAAATCTCTTTTCTTTACAGAGAAGCAGAAGTATAATATTGCACCTTTTCATTTTTTGTTTTGGTATTTAACGACTACCATGAGGAACTTTGTGGGCTTATAATCAATCTCTCTTCCTTAATTTCGGGCGATTAGTTACAGGGAAGGGGGAAGGGGGAAGTAGATCCATCGGACAAGCACACAATTTTTGCCTCTACCCGATCCAATCTCTTACGAATGATCCAAAAGCATGCGCCGCGGACCTTTTGATCTCCAAAGTGGATTTATTACATATCTTTCATTTCATTTGCTTGGAAATTTCCACCCTAAAAATGAACGAAAAAGTGTATGCTAGCACGCAGAAAAAGATAGGGCTGAAGAGAGTAACAGTCAGAAACAGAAGGAGAAGGAGATAGAAACATAAATCAGACAAGGAATGCCCATCAATTGATTATGCAGCACTACGATGAGACGCATTAGAAGGTGGGAACGTAAACATTTTGTACTCTTAGGCATAACATAACGTTCTAGAAATGAAGTTTTTTGATCTGAATACAAGAATATGTATTATTAGAATGAAGTTTTTAGATCACAATACAAGGATATGTATTATTAGAATGAAGTTTTTAGATCATAATACAAGAATATGTATTATATTAGTAGCCAAAAAGTCAGCCAGTATCACCAATTGCCAGAATGCATCTGCCAACACCTCATGTTTCATGCCGGTCCCGGACAATTCGTCCAAAGGAACAATTGGTTCAATGCCGTTTGGTCCAATGGACTATTCGTAATGGTACGATTAGTCCAATGCCGATTCGTCCAATGATTCGATTAGTCCAATGCCGATTCGTCCAATGATTCGATTAGTCCAATGCCGATTCGTCCAATGGTTCGATTGGTCCAATGGTACGATTGGTCCAATGTTGATTCGTCCAATGATAAGATTGGTCCAGTGCCGATTGGTCCAATGGTAGCATCCTACCAACGGCTAACTTTTTTATTTTTAAGAAAGGAATAATAATTTAAGTTAGTCTCCTCTTTATATCCTTTCCAAAATTGATTTCCACATATTTGGTCCGTAACCCAAAACAGTGAATTACTTATATTTAGCTTTTCGACTCTTTTTTTTTTTTTTTAAATCCTTTTCTGATTTTATAACCCACACTGGTACATTTCAGCATTTAAGGGAGTTACAAACTACAGCATTTCCGCAATACGAAAACAGCAAAGTCCTGACCGGTCTGCGACTTAAAAACAAATAGAGAAATCTGGTTTTTGTGTGAACAATTTCTGCACTTTGGAATCTACAAAATTCTGCAGTAAAGTTTACAGATATGTGGTCTTTCATTGGCTCTGCTTGTGAAGATGAAATATTTTTTTTCGCATAATCTTGTAGTTTATGCTTACTTTTCCCACAGTAAACTGGACATTGGCCCCCTCTGATTGTAAGCCGCACATTACCTTCTAGAACAACTGTAATCAAGAAAGGTAACTGCTGGTATATCCTTTAGGTTTCGGCTTTAACGATGTGAACAGCAGAAGTCACCGGGAATAAAAATTATTATAGCTCCGCTTTCAGTTTTTCAGCTCTGACTGTACTCTGCAATAACTCTTGGAGCGACAAGTCAGATACAATTGTCATTTTTGGTATCAAAGCGCTCAACCACATATGCGTTTGCTCGCATACATGGTTAGCCACCCGTTGCCAAATGCGCAGGTATTTTCCAGACACGACGGAAACCTTTTTGTGTTTCCATTTTGTTTAGGGGGAAAAGTGTTCCGAGTGAAACCTGCTTGACAGTGTTGTAAGAATGACACTTTTCTTTTTCACTTTTGTTTTTGTGCTTTTTGGCTGTCTTTCTAACTTTTTTTTTCGATGTGTTTTCTTGGACAAACTTTGAATTTTACGGCTTGTGAATCAGTACTCGAAGACAATTGTGTGACAGCGATTCGGAAGCTGTAAAGTCCAGTCGGTCGTATCTAATTGGATTGGGTAAATGCTGTGTTGGTGAATCTGGCACCTGCGGTTAGCAGAGAAGGAAGTTGTGCCTGAGGTTGTGCATGCTTCAACAGTTGACGCTTGTTTGTTTACTGGGTGGGCAGTCACAGTCGAATCAGTATAATGGGGAAAATAGATAGAGAAAAAGTAAATGTATATGTGACTGGGCCAAGAGACTTCAGGAAAGACAATTTCAAGAAATTGTTTGCTTTGCTAGATTTATTTTATACTGAATGACAAATAGTTTAACTTATACTTTTTAGTACCTTATCTGAAGCATAATGTGAATACACTGAGAAAAACGTTTTGTTAATTCAACAAAATTTTATGTCGATTTTTGTCCATATTTTGTTGAAAATTATTGTTGATTTAACAAAATTTATTGTTATCACGACAAAACGTTTTGTTCATTCAACAAAATGATTAGATCGATTTTTGGGAATTTGTTTGATCCAACAAGACATATTGTTATCATGACAAAATGTTTTGTTGCTGCAACAAAACATATTGTTATCGTCACACAATATGTTTTGTTGCAACAACAAAACATTTTGCCATGATAGCAATATGTTTTGTTGGATCAAAAAATTCCCCAAAATCGACCTAATCATTTTGTTAAATGAACAAAACGTTTTGTCGTGATAACAATAAATTTTGTTAAATCAACAATTATTTTCAACAAAATTATTTTGCAAATTCAACAAAATTCTTTGTTGACTGTATATCGACAAAAATTTTTATTGAATTAACAAAACGTTTTTCTCATTGTACCGTGAGTCCATCTAAATTTAGGAGAAAAATAAATTTCTCTTCAGATCTTAATTCTTACATGATTTAAGAATTTGTTAAAAAATTAAACAAGATTTCTCAGGAGAATCGACAATCAAGACCTAATTAATATCTTCTATAGAATCCAATTTTAAAATTTTTGTGTGTACACTGAGTTGAATTTTTCCTCAAACTTTAGCAGAAATTAGGTACAAAATAAATGGACAGTAATTGTAAAAAACACAAAAAGTGACAATAACACATCACGCCCTCGAAGAAATCAAAGCTATCAGGAAAAAGAAAATAAAACAGAACACAAAATGAAAGCAAGTAAAACAAACTACCCTGGAATACTTAAATCTAGTGGTAATAAAAATGTATGCAGAAAACGCGCCAAAAACTTAAGTACAAGTGAAAAGTTTGTGCCAAAAGTGCGAAAATATTTGTTAAAATAAATGGAAAAGGAAAAATGAGATCTGATTATAAGTTTTTAAAAATACGAACTAAATTTTATACAAAGGCATATATTAACGTTAATATTAAAATATTTAGAAAATAAATTTAATGATTAAGAGTTAACCAGGTATTCATTTAAATAAAAGGTGCTGATTTGAAGTTTTTCTAGAATATTAATTTCACATAACAGGTAAAATTAGACTTAAAATACTAGTAATCCGAATTTCTTGGCGTAGAATATAAATAAAAGTTTCCAAGCTTTTACACGTTAACCAGATGGCTTTTTCAAGGAAGGTAGACAGCTAATAATATTCAAATAATGTGTGAATTTCAAGGAAGGTAGGTAGTTAGCTGTCTACCTTCATTGAAAAAGCCATTTGGTTGATGTGGGAAAGCTTGGAAACTTTGATTTCTATTCTACGCCAAGAAATTCGGATTAGTTTTACTATTTTAAGTGTAATTGGTGTACAGCTCCTTTTATTAATTAGGTAAAATTAGAACTGTATTTGTGATTTTAAACGTTGTTGGATATTTGGGTAGCATGTACACTGTATTTTTATTACAGCTTCTTTTCCGATGAACTCAGATTTGCTTATTCGCAATTGTTTCATTTAACTGCACCATCAACGAATATTTACCTATAATTTTGCTTTTAGTTTGCAGTCATTTTTCTTCATTATCGCCTCAGCGTGTGAAATTTTTAGCATTTGATGATTTACTCCTAAATAACTACGGATACTTAATGAGTGCCTATACACATTCAGCTGATATAGGGCTTTTAGATAAGTTACAACGTTGTAATCATGTCAGCAACAGACGGTGGTTAAGGCAATCGCATTTATAGCTTACTGCGGCCTGCGACAAGAGCTGAAACACAAGGCTTTTAAAAGAACTACGTTCACGTTTCATAAAAATGAAAGGAGTCGAACTACGACTTTGATGTTCATTAGGCAATAAAGAACAAATGATAAGCATCTTGGTGTCTTACGTATCAGGTGCGTCAATGTACCTAAAAACCTGTGTGGCCACCTGTGGCTTTTATCACCGGTCTTACAGGCTGAGGCGTCGAATCAAGTAATGGGTGAATGGTGTTCTGTGGAATAGCCTTCCAGGTTGTATTGACCCACGTGCAAAGTTCATCAAGAGTTGCTGGCGGACGGTCATACACTCTGAGGTATTGAATCAAATAATATGTAAATGTGTCCTGTGGAATAGCCATCCAGGCTGTATTGACCCGCGTCCAAAGTTCATCAAGAGTTGCTGGCGGACGGTCATAAACTCTGAGGTATTGAATCAAATAATATGTAAATGTGTCCTGTGGAATAGCCATCCAGGCTGTATTGACCCACCACGTCCAAACTTCATCAAGAGTTGCTGGCGGACGGTCATACGCTCTGAAGTATTGAATAAAATAATATGTAAATGGTGTTCTGTGGAATAGCCATCCAGGCTGTATTGACCTACGTCCAAGGTTCATCAAAAGTTGCTGGCGGACGGTCATACGCGCTGAGGTATTGAATCAAATAATATGTAAATGGTGTCCTGTGGAATAGCCATCCAGGCTGTATTGACCCGCGTCCAAAGTTCATCAAGAATTGCTGGCGGACGTGCTG
Source organism: Macrothele yani (assembly GCA_039090855.1). Classification (NCBI taxonomy): domain Eukaryota; kingdom Metazoa; phylum Arthropoda; class Arachnida; order Araneae; family Macrothelidae; genus Macrothele; species Macrothele yani. Next base: position 94,830,331 of record CM077007.1, on the reverse strand, counting down.
GCGGACGGTCGTACCGCTGATGCATCGAATCAAATAATGTGTGAATGGTGTGCTGTGGAATTGCCATCCAGGCTGTATTGACCTTCGTCCAAAGTTCATCAAGAGTTGCTGGCGGACGGTCGTACCGCTGAGGCATCGAATCAAATAATGTGTGAATGGTGTGCTGTGGAATAGCCATCCAGGCTGTATTGACCCACGTCCAAAGTTCATCAAGAGTTTCTTGCGGACGGTCATACACTCTGAGGTATTGAATCAAATAATATGTAAATGGTGTCCTGTGGAATAGCCATCCAGGCTGTATTGACCCACGTCCAAAGTTCATCAAGAGTTGCTGGCGGACGGTCATACGCTCTGAGGTATTGAACCAAAAAATATGTAAATGGTGTCCTGTGGAATAGCCATCCAGGCTGTATTGACCTGCGTTCAAAGTTCGTTAAGAGTTGCTGGCGGACGGTCGTAACCCTGCAACCGAGATTTTCAAAGAGTGATAAATCCGGCTGTCTAGCCGGCACACTGCCGAAGCGGAGCGTTGTTATCCTTAAAGAAAGCGTGTGTTGTCACCGTGACATGTGGAATTGTCCTGCTGTCCCTGCTGAAATAGGGACACAGGAACATCCTGCAGGTACTGAAGGACGACTGACTGTAGAGTGTCATTGACGTAACGGGCACTCGCTATGGTGGACGGACTCTCACGAGAGGTGATTAGCTTTCGTACCCGATAGCATTCCAGGCCATAATACTTCGTGTTGCTGCGGTACGGCTTGGTACGAACACACTCTTCCTGACGCTTCTCTATCTGTTGTCGGCGGAAACATCATTTTCGGTTAAACAGAAGCGTGTCGTCCGGGAACACTATATTGTGCCATTCGTCACGCCACTCTTTTCGTTCGATGCCATTGCAGCCTGACAGTCCACTGCTGCTGTTTCAAAGGTAGCTTGAGGAGGTGCCGACGAGCCTGCAGTCCGAAATGCAATAACTGGCGATGTACTGTTGCAGCTGACATAGGAGAATGCGTCACAGTTCGCCATTGCTGCGCCAGTGTGTTTGATGCAGAACGGCCACTGAAAGACATCCTCATGAGGTCACAGTTGTCCCTCGGCGTTTTCTGTGTACGAGTCCAGAACTTTCTCTTCGTGTCCTACGCTCTTCTTCGGACCATTTCGTGTACATTACTGTCACGACAGACCGACACGACCGGCCACGGAAGCATTGCCGTCTTTCATACCGAGAATGCCACCTCTGTCGAACACGCTGATGTGACTGTACGACAGTCTAGCATCATGAAGGGGCATCCTTACCCACTGCTGATCAAGCACCGAGAATGCGACCTCTGTCGAACTCGCTGATGTGACTGTACGACAGTCTAGCATGATGACGGGGCATCCTTACCCACTGCTGATCAAGCACCGAGAATGCGACCTCTGTCGAACTCGCTGATGTGACTGTACGACTGTCTAGCATGATGACGTGGTATCCTTACCCACTGCTGATCTAGCACCGAGAATGCAACCTCTGTCGAACTCGCTGATGTGACTATACAACTGTCTAGCATGATGACGGGGCATCCTTACCCACTGCTGATCAAGTACCGAGAATGCGACCTCTGTCGAACTCGCTGATGTGACTGTACGACAGTCTATCATGATGACGGGGCATCCTTACCCACTGCTGATCAAGCACCGAGAATGCGACCTCTGTCGAACTCGCTGATGTGACTGTACGACTGTCTAGCATGATGACGGGGTATCCTTACCCACTGCTGACCAAGCACCGAGAATGCGACCTCTGTCGAACTCGCTGATGAGACTGCACGACAGTCTAGCATGATGACGGGGCATCCTTACCCACTGCTGATCAAGCACCGAGAATGCGACCTCTGTCGAACTCGCTGATGTGACTATACAACTGTCTAGCATGATGACGGGGCATCCTTACCCACTGCTGATCAAGTACCGAGAATGCGACCTCTGTCGAACTCGCTGATGTGACTGTACGACAGTCTAGCATGATGACGGGGCATCCTTACCCACTGCTGATCAAGCACCGAGAATGCGACCTCTGTCGAACTCGCTGATGTGACTGTACGACTGTCCAGCGTGATGACGGGGCATCCTTACCCACTGCTGATCAAGCACTGATATGCCGATCAAGCCAAGCGGTGCTAAAAAAAATACAAAAAAACAAAACCTGGCCGGTTTTCGGTCTGTGACATTGCGCGATCTGATTTGGCTAGACGCGGTGCGTATGCACCTATGACGCCGAAATGCTAATTACACTCACCGACAATGAAATTTGCGCACCAAGAAGGGAGTATCGGATTGAACTGAAATTTAATGAACATAATGATACAGATGAATGATACGCATGATGGCAAAAAACAGAGCTGCAGGACAATTACAGAAGCATCTGTGGCACGCATTTCGGCCATCTTCAATAGCGCGTTGCACCGCCTCATGCGGCGATACATGCTGCAATACGGTCCGGCATGGAAGCGAACAGACGCCTGATGTTGTCCAGCGGCAGACTAGCCCACACGTGTTGGACCGTGTGCTCCAAAATTCCGCATAGTGCGGCACGTCGGCAGCTGGCGTTTCAACTGGTCCCACACATGCTCGATAGGGGGCATGTCTAGGAAGCGGGCAGGCCATAGAAGTGCCTGGACATGACGTAGGAAGTCCCGGGCAACCTGAGCCGTGTGCGGGCGAGCATTATCCTGCTGGTACAGCGCACCTGGAATCCTGGCCAGCAATGGGAGCACATGGGCCCGTAGGATCGCATCCGCATACCGCTGGCCCGTCAATGATTCACGTACCACTACAAGAGCTGATCGGCTATCGTGGGTTATGGCTCCCCAGACCATAATGCCTGCAGTAGGGGAGGTGTGGCGCTCGATAGCGAGGTTGGGATTGTTCCGCTGACCCAGGGAACTCCACACCCGGACATGATGATCATCTGTCCCGAAAATGAAGCGGTACTCATCGCTAAACATCACACGTCGCCAGTCTGTGGCGTTCCACGACACTCTGGCATGGCACCACTGCACACGGAGCCGACGATGTTCCGGTGTTAATGGCAGCACACGTAAAGGGCGCTGGGATCGCAGATTCGCTTCCGCAAGGCGTCGGGAAATGGTTTGTGGGTACACAGGGGCCGCTACATCTGCCTGTGTAGTGGACCGGGTCCCCGTGGGATCCGTTCGTGCCTAGCGCACGATCCGTCTATCCCCTCTACCGGTGGTCCTCCGTCCGGAGCCCCTCAGCCGTGTGGCAGTGCCGTCACATGTCTCCTGCTACCAACGCAGTCGTACGGTATTGTCAGAACGATCCACGTAGCCGGCTATACGGCGCCCTGGCCACCCTGCGGTCAGAGCAGGGTAGTCAGCGCGATGAAAAGGCCTCTCTCAAAAGTCTATAAGTTGCGTAAATCGACGTGTCTGTCGTCTTCCAGGCATTCTTGTCACTCTGTACTCTTGCTTGCGTCGGCCGGTGCTTTTCGCTTTCATGGAGCATCGACTACACGCCGGTTTATAAGGCTGCCGGTTCGTGCTTGCAGCGCCTCCACAATGTGTGCGGTCATGCGCGATCGCACCAGACGTGCATCATTTGCATACCAGCACGCACTCTAGCTATTTGCAAAGTTTCGCGATTGTAGCATGTTTTCTTCTAGGTGCGCAAATTTCATTGTCCGTGATAGTATTTCTACAATATTGCCTGATTAGGATATCCTGTAAAAATGAAAGTCGTGACTCGACTTGTTTCAGGTGTTCTGTTGTTTTATGAACATGAGAGTACGTGTTCATGAAATTTTACTGTCAAAGAGAATGAAGTAATTTTTGAATGCGGGAAGAGTTAAATATTGTGAGGCTGGTTGAAAGATGATGAAAGATGTAGTTAGACCTGCACCTCTCGAGAGGGGCTGCAATAATAGGTTTGGAAACGCTAGATTTTACTATTACGGTGAAACTGGTGTTGCCCATCACCCGTATTCCATGGTTAGCTGCCCAAACGGTCAGTTTTGTCCGGCACGGATGCTATCACCCATAGAAACAATGCATAAGAGACCTCTATTTGGTAGCCGCCTGTAGGACGTGGCTACGGGCAGCCATTTTTGAAACTAGTATGATAATATTCTTGCATTTGGCTGTCGTGAACACGTGGAACTTGTAGAAAAGTCTTGTTTCAAAAGTTCTAAAAGGATAACGAAAATCTTGAACTTAAAAATATGACACACTTTTTATCTCTCTACAACAACACTTAACGAGATTGTAAATGGTGGTCGGTCCCTGGGGTCGGTATGTCAAGTTCTTCGTGTTTTGTCAACAAACGGTAAGGTTTTCGTTTAACAAGAGTACATCTGTTCGATCTTTAACTGTCCCAAATGAGTGAAGCCCACGGAACAGTTCGTCCTCGTCATCCTGACGAACAAAGCCTTCTGACGTTTTTTAGTCTTGGTATTCTATTCCAGTACTTCTCTGACCGATTCACTACCATTCTGTCTCAGGCCGTACCACTTCAGCCTTCTTGACATCACCACGCTTGTTATAAATGGATGCATCAATAATGTCGTTAATTCATAGCTGTGTTTTCTTCTCCACGTATCCTCTTTTGAATCTGGTCCAAAAATTATTTTTAAGACACTATTTTTTGTTTTCAAATACCTTCATCCTGTTTTCCATTTTCTTCGTAGTCACCCAAAACTCTCATTTATAGGTCAGTATTGGTCTTACCATGGTTGTTTTATACAGTATTATTATTTCTGTATTACGAGACAGACTCTTTGAGTTAAAAATACTATTTATACTGTGCACCACATCTTTTATTTACCTTGGCAATCCCTACACGTATCTCATCCTCAGGACCGTTTTTATCAGTCACTGCGGACCAGGTACGTGAATCTGCATGAATCAAGAAGATCGCTCCGAATACAAACGCGAGAGCAACGACATATAGGGAAACGATTGAGATTCTTACCAACCCAAAAGTTTACAACGAAGACATTTCCACCGACCTTTCTACTATTTGGCACGCGCTTCTGGGCGTTCCGCGCTTTTAAATCTAATACTGACGTAGCCTGTGCGAGGTTTAATTTAAGCGTTTATCACGTTTTGTATTGTTTGAGATTTTAATTTTTAATTAGAACCTCTCATTTAGTTTAGAGTGAACTACTGCCTGATGGAGCCTCCCATCTGATGGTGAAAGCTTGCATTGTGTTCTTCCATATTTACTCCAATAAACGGATCTCTTATCCATTTCAGCTTGTGGAAACACAATTTTGCCGGTGACGGAGCTTGAATCTGCTTCCTTCTACTCCGGAGATGAGTACTCTCCCGATTAAGCTATACCGACGAGGGAATATCACTGGTAATTGCTGTCTTGACATGTGCTTCACCTCTGTAGTCGTCACACATAACCCCGCCCCCTTGAGAAAGGACTGGGACGGTATCATTAGTCTCCGGGTAAGCCGGCAAACCGTGTTTGAAGTAGCCAAATAGATGTTACAGGCAGGTGGGTGCCAAATTAATCATGCAAGTGGACATGCCTAAGAACACTTGAAAATCATATCATCTTGGAACGTAAATTGAACCCGAATCTCCCGATTTATGTTCGAGTATATTACCCTTCCACAACTCAGGACAACATAGTTAATCTAGCACCCATCTGCCTGTAACATCTATTTGACCATAATTTAATTCTGAAATGTTATTTCATCAGAAGATTCCGTTTCCACTCGCGTGTCGCTTAGATGAAGGATCATATGTGCTTCGATTTGCGCATGGCGGAGCGTACATCTGAGTCCCAAAACACATCCTCAGTTGCTCGGAGGTTCCTTGTTCTGATTGGTGTACCCTGTAACATACTTGAACGTAAATCTGGAGATGCGGGTTCTATTCCTGTTCCAGGACGATGTGATTTATAAGTTTTCTGAGGCACGTCCGCTTGCATCATGTTTGAAGTAGCTCGCTGAACTAGAAGGAATTCTGATTCATTGCAGACGATGTGTGGAAAAAACATCAGATATTTTTCGAAGAACCTAACGGTCAGTAAATCCATTTTTCTTTTGTTGAAGGTTTAACGACCACCGTGAGCAACTCAATGGGCTACTCACCAGGATTGGAATCCAGACCTAACTCAGGCGAATGGTCGTAAGCCATCGCTTATACCACTGCGCCGCAGGGGTGGCAGATGTACTTCCCCAATAGGGCGCCAATGTGAAAACGCAAATTTGCCGCTGGCGAAGCTCGAACCTGTATCATTCTGCTCCGGAGCCGAATGCTTTCCCAATTAAGATACACCGACGGAATTTATTGGCTGCATCTTTTTCCGTCTAGAAATGTGCGTCACCTCTGAGGTAGGTACGTCACATATCCCCCCTTCCTTGAGAAAGGGCTGGGACGGTATCATAGGTTTTTGAGGGAGTCGGCAAATCATGCTTGAAGGACGTCACTGCAGAAGAAGGAATTCTCATTAATTCCAGATGATGTGTGGAACTAGAGTCACACGTTTTTCGAAGAACCTAACGATCAATAGATTCATTTTTGCGTTCCGTCGCCAATGTGAAAACACAAATTTACCGGTGATGAGGATCGGAAGCGCGTCCTTCTGCTCCGGAGCCGAATACTTTCCCAATTAAGCTACACCGATGATTTTTTTTTATTTGAGAAATAAAAAAATAAAAATAAAAAAAATAAACATTTGTGACAACTACGTTGTATTATCTTAATCTATATACACCGATGAAGTTTGTCGCTGAAACTTTGCCTTCTAGACATGTCCAGACCTCTGTAGTACGCCACAGGCTATGTGAATCATCTCCCTTGCAAAGATCAAATCACCGACCTGGATGTTTGTAATGCTGAATTCATCATTCCTGCTCAGAATGAAATATTTTGTTTTTAGTCTAAGAGTGAGGGAGCTAAAAAATAATTAAGGAATAGTATCTTTGTCTCTGCTGCATTAATTTGGGCATTTAATTTTCATCTTGCGACACACAACTATTTGAAGAAAAGCATCTCTCATACGAGATCTGTCACAGTTTGCCGTCCGCGAAATCACTACTGTTATACGAACTGTAAAAAAAATAAATGGGGTTGAATAGAATGGGGGAGGATTCACAATGGCGGATCTCCCAGGTTGCTCTCTATTAAATGTTACAAAAGTAAAACCGAACACCTGATAACTTAATCAAGCATCAACTCTGCCGGTTGCTCAAATGGATGCTGTTTAAAGAAAACTGTCAGAGGCGTCTTTTATTCAAGTCCCCACACGCGCATATTTGCATAGATGCCCAAGAACGGAAATGGCAGGAGACACTGAGAGACGGATCCGCATTGTTTCGCCATCCCTGTGATTGTCACCCACAGAAGGAAGGGGATGAGGAGCAAGGGGAGAGAAAGACAGTGACAGAGAAAACGGAGAAGACAGCACAGTGATAACACAGTGAGATGGTTGGTGTGCAGCTGTCATGCTCAAGATTTAATTATTGATCGAGGCATCACTCTCTAGTTACTTAGACAGGTAAGATAGAGACTCTTCATGCTTTGAAAGACAAATAATAAGAATGAAAGATACTCTGGGAATTGGGATGCACAAGACATGTTTCCTTGTCTCCAGCAGATCCTGTTTATTTTGTGCTATCCCCCTCAGCTCAACCGCCTCACAAGGGAAAGAAAAAGTAGTTTCCTGTGTACAGTTAATTCAAACTTATTTAGTCCAAAGTAATACATTCTGGGTGGATCATAGCTGCTTCGTTTTCAAATTTAGGAGTCAAAGTGTAATTTTATTCTCAGATGTTGATGTGTACTTAACGCTGGCAAGAGGAGTTAAAGTGTGTAGTCTCAAAATTATGCGTTTAAAGTTGTCTGAACACAACGACATTCATTTTCTAAGATAATACATGTTTCCCTCCTGACTAACTTATCACAAATAAAAGGAAAAAGAATATGTGACTTATACTGCCATTTTAACTTTCCGTTTGTTTGTTGTTGTTGTTGTTTTTCTTTCACTCGAGGAAATTTGGTTGCACATCGTTATGATTTCCATAACATAAAGTCTGAACTCCCATGAATTTTTTTCCTTTTGGACTATGACTGACTGTCAGTCAAGCCACTCATACTCACATAAATGCAGGGAGCATGCATTAAAAGGTCTGACTGATTAGGTCCCATGCTCACGTTAGTTTTCAATACGTTTCCGGATATGCTATTTGAAATACTGTCAATGTTTCGCTAGTGGATTTATTATTATATTACGTCTCAGATTATAAGTTATAATGCTGTTTTAATTAGCTAAAGAATAAACTAGATCGCCTGAGCATTTGGTTATTACTGAAATCATTTCGTGTATGTTATGTTAACATACACTATATTGACAAATGTCACCGGACACCCCTTCAAAAGCAAATGGACAGATCCGCTGCGTTGTTAAGATGCGCGGTACAGCTGCAAACGGTATAAATACAAGCCTGCGGCTGACCGCCATCATATCGCATTGTGAGGTTGAGTGAAAATGTCGCGACGGGAGAGAACTGACTTTGAGAAAGGAAAGATTGTTGGGTGTTGCATTAGTGGGTTGTCCATAAGAGAAACCGAGAGACTTTTCAAAATACCCAATTCAACTGTTTTGGATGTACTGAAGAAGTAGAAGACACATGGCGCGCCTGAAGCAGCAAAACATACCGGCAGACAAAAGAAAATCAGTGATATAGGACGTCGAAGCCACAGGAAAGTCGTACACGTACCATTCGCAGAGAACTTCATTCCATGGGTTACCGTGGTCGTAAGGCTGCTCATAAGCCTTTCATCTCCACTCGGAATGCTACTCGTCGTTTAGCATGGCGTAAAGAACATTTATCGTGGACCGTAGGTCAATGGATATGGGTCCTATGGACTGATGAATCCAGATACACGATCAATCAGTCTGATGGCCGTGTATGGGTATGGCGGCAACCGGGGGAATGCTGTTTACCCCAGTGTACGCTTCCTATGGTCAAGTTTGGAGCTCGCAGTGTGCTCGTGTAGAGATGTTTTTTGTGGTATGATCCCGGTCCATTGGTTATCGTGGACAAACCTGTTAACCAGCACGTCTACCTCGATATTCTGGACAATTATGCTCTACCAACTCTGTCGCAATACTATGGAACCGAGCCTTGTTGTTACCAGCAGAATAATGCACCGAGCCATAAAGCAAGGACTGTTACGGCGTGGCTTGACGATAATTCCGTATCTTGTGTGTACTGGCCAGCACAGAGCTCTGATGTTAATCCCATAGAGCACCTATGGGATGTATTAGAGCGCCGCATAAGAAGTTTGGAACCAAGGCCTACTACTAGGCAACAGTTAGCGGCAGCATTATGTACTGAATGGAAGCGTAAACCTATCGCTGTGTTCCAAAACCTTATCGAAAGCATGTCTCGAAGGATCAGTGAATGCTTTAAGGCCAAATGTGGACGGACACTGTACTAACGTATGCCCATAAAAGCTATGTTGTGTTTCTCTTTTAGGTGTCCGGTGACTTTTGTCAGTATAGTGTACGTGAGGCACTTTTTCTAACTATTGTTTCGGGCATTTCAATAAAGGTAAAATATACACATACACTATCTGATCAAAATATCCGGACACTTAACAATCCACAAACTCTGTAACAAGAAAATAATTGAAATCGAGTTATTCTGCTGTTTGTTGCTATCAAAGCCTACGCTCTGTCGGGAATGCTTTCCACTAGATTTTGAGTACGTTGGTACGAGAATCGCCTGCCATTGTGGCTCAAGAACATTAATCACGCCGACTACGAGCCAGTGCAGAACCGCCCGATGTCGGGCTGTTCGGCCTGGCTCGTTGTCGGCGTTTCAATTCATCCCAATGGTGTTAACATGCGGTTCTGATCGGTAATCTGTGAAGGACAGTCAAGTTCTTCCTTGCCAATCTCATCAAGCCATTCCTGAACGGACCTGGCTTTGTAGACGGGGTCTTCTGTTGGTAAACGACAGGGGCTTCACCGAGCTGTTGCAATAATGTTAGGTGCACAGAATTGCTGAGAAAGTCATTATAGGCCGCAGCGTTAAGATTACTGTGTACTGGAACTAGGGGACCCAGCCGAAACCATGAAAACTACTTCTTACACCAAACTTCACAGTTAGCACAACATATTCGGGCTGGTAGCGTTTACATAGCGTACTTCGCATCCAGACACGTCCATCAAACTGCAAGATAGTGAAGTTTGATTCATCGCTCCAGAGAATGCGTTTCCACTGCTTCAGTCCACTGGAGACGAGCTTTACGCTACTCCAGTGAACGCATTTCCACTGCTTGTGTCCAATGCAGCCGAGCTTTACTTTACTCCATAGAACGCGTTTCCACTGCTTGAATCCACTGGAGCCGAGCTTTACGCCACTCCAGAGAACTCGTTTCCACTGTTTGAGACCACTAGAGCAGAGCTTTACGCCACTCCAGAGAACGCGTTTCCACTGCTTGAGTCCACTGGAACCGAGATTTACGCCACTCCAGAGAACTCGTTTCCACTGTTTGAGACCACTCGAGCAGAGCTTTACGCCACTCCAGAGAACGCGTTTCCACTGTTTGAGACCACTAGAGCAGAGCTTTACGCCACTCCAGAGAACGCGTTTCCACTGCTTGAGTCCACTGGAACCGAGATTTACGCCACTTCAGAGAACGCGTTTTCACTGCTTGAATCCACTGCAGCCGAGATTTACGCCACTCTAGAAAACGCGTTTCCATTGCTTGAGTCCACTGCAGCCGAGCTTTACGCGCGTCGTTTGGAGTAGCGTAAAGCTCGGAATCCTGCTGATGTTAGTCTTATGTGCAGCTGCCGGACCATGGGAAAATATTCCATTCAACTGTCTTCGAACTGTTTTGGTGCTTCCAGAGGCATTTTGGAACTCAGTCGTTTTTGTGTTACAACCCGAGGGCTGGCGATTTTGTCGGAACACCCGCTTCAGCATTTGGGTATCCAGCTCTGTCATTTTACGTTGCCAACCTTGTCGAGCTTGCGCTACTGTTACTTCAATTCTCAATAACATCACTTGCACAATTGATTGGGGAAGCTGCAGCAGTACAGAAAGTTCCGAACCGTCTTGTTGTTTCGATGGCATCCTATAACCGTGCCATGTTGAAAGTCACTAAGCTCTGTCTTGTGGCTCATTCTGCTATTCATACTTGTCTGTCATATTTGCTAGGCCACTTGCGTCTTTTGTACCTATATGGGCTACTCTGACATATTGTGAAAATCCACTACTCAAAAGGAATGTCCGGATGCTTTTGATGATATAGTGCATTCTAACTGCAAACTAAGCGATGCTGAATTATTTACAGCAAAGAGGCATTGTTTATAGTAAAGAATCACTTGACAAGAATTCTATCAGGTAACACTATGGTGTGGAGTTCAATGATCCCCCCTCCCTTGTACACACACACACACACACACACAGATGGAAACCCATGGATAGATGGAAGTGAAAATATATTTGATACGCTGATATTTTGTGTTGTGATGCCCCTTCTACGTCTCAAGACTTTTGTATAATAACACCTCTTTATTATTGTTTGGCTTTATTAACGTAATGCTCTTTCCGCTTTACATGACCACATTAGCTCTAAACTTCCACTAATAAAAGGAAGCAATCGAAAACCCGGTCCGTAGCAGAAATTATATATCTTGAAGCAGCAGTACGATTATGGAGCCACAGTCTGGTGATTAACCTGAAGAGATGCAAAAGTGGCTGAATAGTTAGGGGCTCAGACCTCTGGCTAATCGTTCGACTTGTTCCCCGAGTCGTGGGATCACTGGCACGTTTGACCTACGGCTTTCTTATGACCCTTCCCTGTAACTAAGGGCACGACGTTAAGAACGAGCGATTTCTTTTTTACCTTAGATGCTCATGATTAACCCCCCCCCCTCCAAAAAAGAAGGTACACAACTGTTTGTTCTAAGGCCAGTGTCAACGTTTTGATACGCAAGTACCCCTGCACATGCAGCCTTAGTGTATGGGCAGGAATAACATTATTTCTCCGATTCCTAGAGTGCTCGCTACATAAGCCCCCTGCGGTTGTCACCTAAATACATTAGTGCCGCGGGTGGCCGAGTGGGCAACGTTCGTGTCTGCAACGGGAAGGGCCTCAGGTTCGATCCCAGGCAGATACGAACGCTCGATCCACTAAATACCCGCCGTGCGTCGGATGGGCACGTTAAGCCGTCGGACCCCGGGTACTGGCCCCCCCCCCCCCGCTAATAAATAAGGGCGTCTTCCTCCCCCTTTCTACTTCGCTTCCGTGTCACTTTCCTATCGGGCGCTCTAGCCCAAATCTCATAGTTTCCTATTTCTAAGGGTTGTTTAAGACCTGGGGTCAGACACTCCCTTCCTAAAATCCTCTACATCATGATCATGATCACCTAAATACACTGGTGTGCAAAAATTAAGGACGAAGAGGAGAAATTAGCATAAAAGCGGAACGAGCAGGCAGAACGGACCGAAAGACCATTCAAGAGATTGACTAGGGTCCGGTACGGTAGGGCATGCGCATATATGCAGCATGACGTAGGAGGGGGTGTCGGAAGAGTATAAAGCACACGGGCGGTGTAAGCTCAGCAATTCGGTGAAAGCTATTGCACGGTGTACATCGGTTTGTACGACGTCCAGTTGCTGCCACCGTGTGATATGTTCAACAGGCAATCCAGTAGACGACATCTGGATGACTTAACCCGAGGTCGCGTCATTGGGAAGTTGGAAAAAGGCCGAAGTGTAAGTACTGTGGCCGAAGAGTGCTGGATCGCTCACAGCACCGTTTCACGAGCTTGGAGAGCATTTCAAACGACTAGAACAGCTGTCCCAGAGTTTAGCAGTGGTCGTCCACGAGTAACCACGGCGGCAGACAACCGGTATATTGTCCTACAGGCGAGAAGAGACAGACGGCAGACAGCGGGATAAATCGCAAGGCACATGCAACAGACAACTGGACGTCCGTTATCGCGTTTTACCGTGGCCAGGAGGCTGCACAAATGTGGTCTATTTGCACGACGACCAGTACGGTGTGTGCCATTGACGCCATATCATCGTAGACGGCGGTTTCTGTGGTGCCAGGAATAAAAGAACTGGAAACATCAGCAATGGGGTCGAGTTCTCTTTACGGATGAGAGCCGATTTAGTCTGACGAGCGATTCTGGACGTATACACATCTGGAGAGAGCAGAGAACACGAAATCACTCCTCCAACATCATAGAGAGGGACTGGTTTGGAGGTGGCGGAGTTCTCGTTTGGGGCGGTATCATGCTTGGTAGCCGTACTGACCTCGTCATCTTCCAAGGAGGTTCAGTCACTGGTGTCCGCTATTGTACCGAGGTTCTCCTGCCTCACATGCGTCTGTTTAGAGGTGCTGCGGGTCCCAAGTTCCTCTTTATGGACGACAACGCTACACCTCATCGTACAGTGGCTGTCGCAGAGCTGTTGGAGAGTGAAGATATTCAACGCATGGGTTGGCCTGCAAGGTCCCCGGACCTAAATCCAATCGAACACGTGTGGGACCTACTCGGGAGACGCTTGGCTGCACGTCACCAGCCGCCAGCAACGATTCCGCAGCTGCGATTGGCGCTACAAGAGGAATCGGCCGCGATGCCTCAACAGCTCCTTGACAACCTCGTCCTCAGCCTGGACAGACGTTGTAAATCCTCCCCTACTAAAGACTGGATTTTTCTTGGCAGCCGCCTGTCACATGGACGTTTCTGTCTTCTGTCCAGTTGTGCTCGAAGCTACCCTTTCAATAAAGTGCCTTTGTATCCTTTGGATTCCTTGTTTGGACTGTTTTGCTCACTTGTGCCATATTCTTACATCTTGGGGATCTTATGGTATGATTTGAGTCGATGTGGAGCACTTCTGCACGACGTTACATTCGAAAAGCCGTCTCGTCCTTAATCTTTGCACACCAGTGTAATTTCAATGTCAAGTATATCGCAGCGCCTAATCACAGCAAAAGTATAGTTACGATATCTCCTCCATTAGCACTTCGCTTCTTCATAAAAGCAGTCAGTCCTTACGATACTTTTAATCCTACTTCATTGAAGCTCCTTGTCTTATAACTCTATCGCGTTTAACCAAAGTAAGTATAACTTTTCCTTCAAACACGATGTTCTTTTGTACCTAATAACTGTTCCAACCATCATTCGCGAACGTTGATTCTACTTTGGTTTAGCATTTGATTTGTGGAGGCAAATGTCAGATAGAAATTAATGGTAAATACAAAATTGTTATCTTCCTTTTATAAATCCTTCATGTTGGTATCTACAACATTCAAATCTGTCGACATTAGTGATCTTGATGTTTGGCTCTAAGTTGTTTTGCACTTTAATTACACCCTATCCGTTCGATTTATGCTTTTATTAAAAGTGAAGTCATTTCTTGAAATATTCACAGCAAGCTATAAGTAGGTGAAACGCGGTCATCTACACTACGTTTCGGGGTCTCAGCATCATCCGAAGCGTTCGTGTGCATTTTCCTTGATGCTTTCTGCCAGCATATTGTGTGACTTTTGCAAAATGGTTAATGCTGTCTTGTATTTATTTTTTAGTGTTCAGTAAAAAATATGATAATTCAGTTTTTGGTAGAAAAATGGAGATGGTTTCATCTTCAGCACTCTTGTTTTCATTCACATTTCCTCATCATCTTCTTTTCGAAGGTTTTTTATCATTCATTCATTTCAGTATTTTTCACTCGCGCGTTCATGTATCCTGAAGCTGAAAGTGTTTGATTTGTTTAAAGTCATATCTTTGGAATACGTGAAATTATGCACCGTGAAATCGCGGTTTCCATTCATTTCAAGGTTTTTTCTTTGTTTGAGCTTCTGCCAATTCTGTCTCTTACTTTGTGAGATTGAAGTTTTCTTAATGAAGTATTTTTCTTGTACAGAAGTGTTGAAGTCAGAAAAAAATGTGTGTTGTCTCCATCTTTCGCCCTATCTATCAGCACTTAGCCTCCGTTTTCTACTTAGTGTGTTTTACAATAATATTCATTGAGGTTTTCTTCGTCTGCATAACCTGTAAGGTGTCTTACTAGATTTCTGTTTGTGTATCTTTAAGGACTGTTGACTAGTCCACTAGACCTCTCTTCATAGGATATAGCTTTGCCCGCTTTGTTCACGTTTCATTGTGTCCCGTACAGCTTCCGTAGTGTTTCCTATGTACATAGAGTGAGTGCTGAGGTATTTTCCTTGAGAATCGCCCGGGATTCAGCATTTGTCACTTTTTCCGATATGCCTTTGGGAGACCGGCCTAAAATAATTAGTATCCTCAGACAGGTCATGAGTAATCGCTCCAAATGAGCCAAATTTTAAATATGCCAAAGTAGAATTTACACAAATTCTTTAATAGATGATATCGGATTGTCAGTCATATACAGTTTTTTTTGTTGTTGTTGTTTTTTTTACGGAAAAAAAGGAAAATGATGAATAATTATCTGTTTTCAAAATTCTGTTGTTGTGACAGGTGGTGTTGAACAGACAGTTTTAAAGAATTTTTGAAACGTGATTTCATCAGAAATTCGAACAGCAAAAGATTCCTACAAAAGACATGAAAACACTTTCATGTTCTTGCAGGTTTGACAGTGCAATATTCAAGGAAAAATATGAAAATTTCAGTGACAAGTGCACGATTAGTCTCTGTCTAGGTTCATAATTTCTTGATTTTTTTTTCCGTAAAATGTTACTGCACTGAATGTCTAATTGACATGAACTGAGATTGAGTAGAACTTCTGCACTGTAAAACATTTTCTGAAATTCACGAGCCACTTTCCGTGATTCTTTTCGTGAGTTAATGAAGTATATTTCTGATTCAACCTTTTCCGTGAAATGACCAAAAAAGAAAACAAAAAAAAAAAACCCTCCTGAGTTTCGCAGATTTTTTGTACTCTAGGAAAATTCTGAATTTTCAGAAATCTTTCCGCAATTCCTTTCTTATATTGACGGTAAATTTCCGTTTTTAAATATTTTAACAAGAAATTCTGAATTTTCAGAAACCTTTCCGCAATTCCTTTCTTATATTGATGGTAAATTGCCGTTTTTAAGATGTGTTAACGGAAAATTCTGAATTTTCAGAAACCTTTCCGCAATTCCTCTCTTATATTGACGGTAAATTTCCGTTTTTAAGATGTGTTGACGGGAAATTCTGAATTTTAACCTTTCCGCACTTCCTTTCTTACATTGACAGTAAATTTCCGTTTTTAAGATGTGTTAACGGGAAATTCTGAATTTTCAGAAGCCTTTCTGCAATTCCTTTCTTATATTAACGGTAAATTTCCCTTTTTAAGATGTGTTAACGGAAAATTCTGAATTTTCAGAAACCTTTCCGCACTTCCTTTCTTATATTGACGGTAAATTTCCGCTTTTAAAATGTGTTAACTGACAAATCTGAATTTTCAAAAACGTTTCCACAATTTTTTTCGTAAATTAGTGGAAAGACTCTGTCCTCACTTTTTCCGTATCCATATGACGGAATTTTCCGGTAATAGCTCTGAGCGATTCGCGTAAATGCTTGAAGTTTGATCAGCTGTTAAATTTCAGTCGTCATTCGGAGGATCTGATTTTGAAGTTCTGCAGCGAGAATGGATATTGTGGGTAGCATATCGCGTGAAATTTTGATTATTGTGGCACCAGATATTTCTTTTCCTCTCCCCCATTTTGTAGAGCAGCTATTGTATATTGTACTACCGTAAGAAACCTGGTACTTAAATAATTGTACAGATGTTTGTAGGATGTCTGTGCATCAGTCTGTGGAGTCCTAAACACAAGAGCTACTATAGTCAAGAATAAATTTTATATTTAGGAATTTTGTGAAATAATACACTGATGTTCAAAATTAAGAGAATTTGAAAATTTTGTCGAATTTCTGAAAAACTGATGGACACATTTTAATGAAATTTAGTATGGATACAAAGTTATATAAGAGAAAAAATTATGCATTACAACAGTCATGGTACGCACTCATGATCGTCAGTAAGGCTCATCAACGCAGGAATGTCCAAAATCCACGTTGCAAGATCGAACATAAAATGACTCTAATATGGGGTATGGTCCCTTATCACAGTCATGCAGCTCTCACAGCCCGACGTTATACTGAAAACGAGGCAGTTGATGAGTCCTTGTGGTAGTCGGTCCCACTCCTGCAGCAACGCAGTTTTCAGCTCCTGGATGGTTCTCGGAGGGGGGTGGCGAGCTGCAATTACCCTCCCAAGAGCGTCCCAGACATGTTCGATAGGGTTTAGGTCTGGCGATCTGGCTAGCCAATCCATCCGGCAAATTTCCTCACTTTCAAGATAATCGTCGACCAGGTGAGCCCTATGTGGACGAGCGTTGTCGTTCATACAAATGAACCGAGGGCCAACTGCGCCCCTGCAAAGTCGAACATAGGGTTGTAAGATCTCATCCCTATACCTCTCAGCAGTCAGGGAGCCTCTGTCAAACACATGGAGAGGTGTGCGGCCGTCCAACATGATGCCTGCCCAGACCATGATACCTCCGCTGCCATAGCGGCCCCTTTCTCGGATGTTGGAGGAAAGGTATCTGGTCCCAGGTTCTCTCCAAATGAAGGTACGTCGAGTATCGGTGTCCAGGCTAAATCGTGACTCATCTGCGAAGAGAACGTTACCCCACTGAAGTCTTGTCCAAGGCTCATGTTGTCTGCACCATGCTAAACGCGCTCTCTTGTGTGCTGAAGTGAGCGGGACGCAAACAGCGGGTCTTCAGGCAAAAAAGCTCTCTCTCACGAAGCCTTCGGGAAACAATAACCCTTAAAACTCGAGTTCCAGTGGCGGCATGCAGCTTATGTGATAGCTGTGCAGCTGTAGCAGTCCTGTGTCGCCTCGCTGAAAGTGCCAAATAACGATCTTCATTGGCCATCGTGCCTCTTAGACGACCTTGCCCAGGCCTTCTCGATATGGATCCGGGGTCCTTAAACTGTTTCCACAAATTGCAGACGACACTAGGCGTTACATTGGGCTCTGTTGCAACTTGCACTTGCGATTGCCCTGCCTGCAATCTACCGACGATTCTCCACCTCATTCCGTCATCAATACGTTCGTGGCAACTCGTTTTACCTGACTGCTTATGAAATTGAACCAACTCCTGCAAGAAACACAACGAATGTCGCCGAGGTGTATACGAGCGAACTAATCGCGGAAAAAGCCACGTGTGCATTTCATGCTCTCCGCCTACACAGCTCCGCCCACACGCACGTGTATACGCTTGCGTATTCGACACTGCAAATTTGCATTCTTATTCGGCGGCATAATTTATACCTTTGGTTCCGTACTTTTTTGTGAAAATCGACGAAATGTGCAAATTCTCTTAATTTTGAACACCAGTGTACTATAAAGCAGTAAGCAGTACAAATGATCTTTTCTGAAACAAATACTGTCTACGGAAAATCTGTGAAAATACGGAAGTTAAAAGAAACGGGACCTTTCGAAAACAGAAATTTCGTTAAAAGACGGACACCTACCGGCAACTTTGCCGCACGTCAGGAATTTTCAATGAACTCACACCACTTATTTTTCCCAATGTTTGACTATACTCTTGTTTCGTGGTTTCTAAAATCTTAGCGAAATGCTAATCTAAAACGAAATGACTGAAATAATTTTTGTCTTGCTTCTTTAGCGCTTTGAGAAGCCATTGGTCACTCTTTGTTTGTCATCCTTAACTTACCGCTTTCTTTCGTTCTTTTCTTTTCCGAATCATAACAGAATATGCATAGGAATGTTCTGTTCCTAATAAGAGTTACTGATTCCAGGAAAAAAATGGGAGTGAGTTGGATGTGAAGAACGAGCGCTACAACTCCTAAGACCCTCACAAACCAATCGAAAACACGGTGTGGCGTGTGTGCATAATTTAATTCAATATGACAGATGACATGGAGTTTCCTGAAATGATTGAGGAAGATGGAAGTTTTTGTGGCTCATGCCATGCCCTTTTAACTAAACATGGATAATGCAGCGCACGTCAATCATTCTCTTGCAGAGATTACTTGACAGATGAACCGGCTTTTAAGTAGTATCTGACGTGCTTGAATATGCAAAAGGCTGTGAACATTTCTGAAAAGTATTGTGGCAGGCAATAAGTGGAGACTTGTAATTTTTTTTCTTTTTACCCGCTAGAGAGTAAGAAAGAAAATGAAATAACTATGTCGAAAGAGGTGGAATGAGGACAGCAAAATTCCAAGGAATAGCTGTTGGGATTCCAAAGACAGTCTGCGATTACTGCTTCCTGCATTTGTAGAAACGCTAGAATAAGGAGGAATCTAGAGATTGCCAAACCGATTCTTTTAGCAAGTCAGAATCGATTCTTTCGAGTCGACTCCCTAAAAAGATTTGTTCGGACCGATTCGTTTGTTTCGTTTGGTGATACTTCCGGTTTAGAGCACGATTTGTGTCTAGGGAATAGATTCTGAATCGGATCCTTCCGTTCGGTGATTTTTCCGGTTTAGAGAACGATTTGTGTCTAGATAATAGACTCTGGATGGGATCCTTCCGTTCGTTGTTAGTTTCTGGTTTAGTGGGTGATTTTTAAGTTTAAATTTGTTTTTTGTTCTCACAGAAAATCCCCCCCTCGGTTTTCATGTAAGTTTGTTTCAAAACGTTCATGTAATTTATTACTTTTGTTCACTTCTGAATAAGGTACGATTTTTTGACAAGAACGACAACCTCACCCAGATACCATGGGGAAATTTTGTTGTCTGGTAAAAAGTAATTATGGCATGCATTCAGGGAATCGGATCTTTTTCGGAATCGATTCTTTTTGGGACAGATTCATTCGCCAATGACTTAGTTTGCTGATTTGTTCTTTTTGAAAGAATCGTTCGCGAACGACACATCTCTGGACGTATCTACTGAAGGAGATTATCCCCATTTCGATGTGTGAATAAGCAAGAAATGAAACATTGAAAGAATCGTTCGCGAACGACACATCTCTGGACGAACCTACTGAAGGAGATTATCCCCGTTTCGATGTGTGAATAAGCACGAAATGAAACAAAGATAGGCTAAGCTTCAGTGTCCTTTCCTTTTGATAAGTTTTAGCAAATTATTTCCTCGTACTGTGCCTCTCTTCGTCTTGTGACTGTACTTTAATACTTACAGCAATGCTCACAGAATGGTATTGCGTGTCGCGAAAACGGTAGGTTAAAGTGGAAAGCAATGTTTCGTATGCCAATCGTTTCGTCGTGCCCAATGTTGCGCAAACATCGAATATTTGTAGCTAAACTATTTTGCCATTGCTCCAGTCTTCATTCCCGTATGGAGCAGTTCGCTGCTTCTAGGCCCATACATGTATATCGGCCCAAAGACTTTTTCCTTGTATTATGGTTGCGGTTACTCGGGGAAAATTTGCCATAAAAAAAAACGTCAGAAGCAATCTGAGTTCAGCTCCAGAAACGTGGTGATCGTGTATGATATCTCGGGGCATCATCAGCATTTGCTTTCGCCACGGCAGTTTGACGATTTCTTCGAGGGCCACGAGACGGCGCGTCATTCGCGGGGGTCACGGAACCCCAACTCAACCACCCATTGATTTGTGCCATAAAAACTTGATGGCACAATGCGAGATTCCATCTTTCGCGAGGCGTCCCTTCTCTTCTGAGAGAAAGCCCTTCCAAATGAGACACGTACACGTCTGCAATCTCCACGTTACAAATGGACAATTCGTGAGACGCTCCTCCCAGTAACTTCTCTCACTCATGCCTTCTGCTAGTCCTGGAGAAGAAGACGGAAATCTTCTGGGACACTAGAGAGGAAGAGAGAGAGTGAGAGGGGGACGCTTTTGTGTAAGGGGGAAGTGAAGACACATCTCGGATTCTCCTCTTACGAGCTTAGTCAGAGGGGAGTTGTAAATTCTCTCATGCCTATTGCAGCGTTGATTCTGTGTGGTTGTCTGGAAGCAACAACAAATTACCCGTTAAATTAACAAATATCTTTGCTAGCCGTCAACTGTGCCTGCGATTGTAATTGAAGAATGTAGATTCGCTTCGGCTACTCTCTTTTAGACACTCTCTTAACTTATTTTAAAATAATATCACTCGCGCATTCTGGATTTAAATGATCTGTTATACAGCGTCCTAGGCAGTTTTGCTTGCTTTCTTTTCCTAAGTCCCATTACCCTTTGTTTGTTTTAACCAATGATAAATTATTCTCCATATATCTTTTTTTCCCTCTTGTACTCCACTGGTATTATTTAACGCGATAAAACTCAGGTAAAACCTGTTGTGATTGATGCTTCCTGCTGCTAGTGATAAACATTATTTTCCCGAAGATTTCGTTTGAATAATTTTCGACTCGAGATGCTGTGATGAGTACTAAGCAAATTCTCGTGCACATCTGATGGTACTCAAGCAGAATTTTTTTTTGTTCAGGTTCAATTCTAAGTTCATGGAATTATAGTGGTAGGTAGCATGCAGGGCTAGTGCGTAGTTTATCGTGGCCCAGGTGCAAACCAGCCCCCTTCCCACGCCAAAAGAAAAAACAAAAGCGATATTTGAACATGGTTTATATAGATAAAAATATTTACGCCTAAGTAGTTCTGCTTATGAGATAATTTAATAGGCAATATAATCAACAAATTATTTATGAATGCAGAATTTTGGTTTTGTTTCACAGAATACATATTTGTTATTATGGTCCAACAATTAATGCAACACCCGTACCCAAGTATGCCTTGGTTGCTCATTAGTCATCATAAAAATTTTGAAATCATTCAAATGGCAGAGCAATAATAACTAAGAATATGTTGTCCGTTGATCATTCATTAATTATGAGTATTTCGACATCACTGAAATTACAAAGTAAGCAAATAGTAGTTGTTTACACTAAAAATCAGGACATTGATGCTTCAAGTAGAAATAGGTAAATACAACTCTCATTCGCGCAGAAAAATATGCAAAAAAGTAACTGACAGTCGATTTTCGTACTCATTTTTCAAACGATTTTTTTTTTCGGTAAATTTACATCAGTAATTATTTTTCTTTATTCTGAATTCGTCAAAATCACACTTCTTTGCTGCTTCACTTTATTTGCTTAAAATCTCTAAAGATAACAAAAGATCTGGTGTTATGGTTGATTTTGTATGTTTTAATTATTTTTTGCTTGCAAAATGACCTTTCGGAAAACTTGTGACGGTTGCTGGTATAGTAAAAAAATAATTGTAAAGCGATCACGTTTACGAAAATGCCACCGTAATTGCAGTCAATTATGTATTAAAGAAACTCGTTAGTCCTCGAATTTTTTTTGGTGTCCAAAACAACTTAACTCCAACAGTTAGTCTGTGTTTCCTTTGGACAACCCTTACACAATAGCAATGCTAAGACTGGCGTAGCCGGAGTCCTAAAACCTGAATCCAAGCTCGGGCTGGAACCAGGCTAGACAGAGAGATAATTTTCTTACACTTTTTTTGTTGATAAAGATAATTCTTTGGCAACTAGGTCTGGATGAGGAGTGGGAACACAAGAGGGCAACTTATTCGGGGCTTGGGTAGCAAATACCATAGGCCACGCATTAGTGGATTGCTAAAGAGAAGAAAACGCTTCTTCAAGAACTACAGATACTTAGTACGTCAAGGAAATTTTGCCTCCTACCTCCACGTGGCAGCTCCCTGCTAATTCTATTGAACAACGCACGTAGATTGCAAGATTGCAGCCGATATTTCCGGATACCAGGCCGCCCAAAGCATTTCAGGAAGAAAGGATAATCGCGCGGCTATACTATTGAAGCAGACAGAAATCTCTTCCCCACTCCCCAGTTGAGAGAGACATCTGTTAATTTCAGGGCGAGGAGATTGTGGAAGTCTCAAAGTGGAGATTTTCTCTGTTAATGCCTAAACAGGTTAGACATAGTTTTCCAGCACGTTCGGTCCCAGGCTCTATCTTGCAATATAAAAAATTCGGGCTCGGACTGACATACTTCGAGCTTGGATGGGCTCGGAATCCTAAAATTAAATCCGAAATCAGCACTGATATATAGACGGTACGAGCAGGGCGCCTTAAAGCGCCAGCACGAAACCCGTGCAATGGAGAAAGAGAAGGACCTGTCGAAGCATGAAAGGGGAATGTTTGTTTCTTATGTGTCTACGTGAGGAAGACTGGGGTGGCTGGGTGAGAGAAAAGATGCATCTCAGCAACCGCAGTTATTGTTGGAAAACCGAGGGCAACCGTAACGAAAGTGTAGTGGGAATGGTCACAAGAGGGGGCACACTTGGAAATGTGCGCGCTGGAAAGGGTTCACTCAACTGCCACCTTCCGTCACCGAACACAGTGACTTCATTCATTTTCTTTCTTTTTCTTTACCACTCTGCAGAGGAAGTTCAAAATGGCTTAAGGGGGAGACCCTCCTTCTCGTAAGAACATTTCTGAGATGGCCCGAGGAGTTCAAGGCAACCGGTAGCATAAAAAAGCAACACAAACCCGTACGGCTATATCCATGTCAGATGCTATGTTGATATCGTACGGATAGCTTTCGTTCCAAGCCTTGGAAAATCTGTGTGATTTGCGATTTGGTAGCTCGACATCCCTGGATCCGCGATGCACAGTGTTTTGAAAAATCGTTTGAAATTTTGTGCGTACAAACAAGTTATCCAACTATTTCAACGAGACAATTTGGCAGCACGATACGAATTTGCTTGTCGTATGCCACTGGAAGTGGGTGATGATGATAGTTACCTGTGGAACCTTATCTTTTTAGACGAGGCAACATTTTACGTTAGTGAGAATGTGATCAGAACAAATACCGCGTGTAGGGTAAGGAACACGAAAAAGCGAGAGCCAAGATGAATACCTGGTGTTTCATAACACACAGCGAAGTGATAGGTCCGTTTTGTTTTGCGGAGAACATCATCAGCAAATTCGTCTACCTTGATATTCTGGAAGTGTATGCAGTTCCACATATTCCGGAACAGAAGGCAGTGGTGATGTTCCAGCAAGAAGAAGCGCTACCAGATCGGGTTGTAGCTCTCCCGCAATTTGTCGGCAAAACTTCTCTCAGCAGATTGATCCGAAGGCTTCTGAAATCTATAGATTTTGAATCCATGACCCCTCATGGCCACTGGGCTCAACACCAATGGATTTCGTCTTGTAGAGCATCATAAAATATATGTATATCGTACAATTTGTATATGATTGAATCCATCTGGTGTAGCATCACGCTAATGGAAAAGTAGCACAGGACATTCATTATATGTCTGTCGTAGTTCATATGTTTGGGTTGCTCAGTTTAGGTCCGTATTTTCAAGTTCTGCAACAAGGGCTTCCGAGTTCCGCCGTGTCTTTTCGTGTTGGCTCCTGCCCAAGCAGACTAAAGAAAATTGGCTGTTAGTAGTAGAGTAGAAGAGGAAGTCTAAGAGAGAACTGGAGAGGTCGTGGATGTGAATGGAGAGTTTGCACATACCGTACACATAGGGGGCAGGTTTTCCTCGGATTGGACGAACAGCTTCGAGCCGGACTGTAGTTGAGTTCGAGTGGACGAAGACTACAGTTGACTTCAAGTGGACGAAGACTAGTTGACTTCAAGTGGACGAAGACTAGTTGACTTCAAGTGGACGAAGACTAGTTGACTTCAAGTGGACGAAGACTAGTTGACTTCAAGTGGACGAAGACTACAGTCCAGTTGACTTCAAGTGGACGAAGACTAGTTGACTTCAAGTGGACGAAGACTACAGTCCAGTTGACTTCAAGTGGACGAAGACTCCAGTTGACTTCGAGTTGATAGCTTTAAGCCGAACTCCAGTTGACTTCGCAAAAGCTCTCATTATAGACGAGCAGCGTCGTAAACAATAGCAGTAAATCTCAGAAGAAGGAAATAGCAGTAAATCTCAGAAGAAGGAAAGGTACCCTATGTTGCTGCGCATGAAATGCAAATTGCACTAAGCATTCCCATAATCACGGATACTGAAATATAAATTGGCATTGCTCGTGATTCTCGAAATTCGTCAGGTTGTTATTAGTGAAAGAGTTTACTCCTGCCATGATAACTGGATATTTCACATCAAATATGGGACAGGGGGAGTTCTAGCGACTTTAGGAACCTGTAGAATAAAACCAGCAAGTTAATGAACTGGAAAAATCTGACTGGGCTGTTTCCCAAAGAGCATCATCGTGGCTTTCTTCTATGTCTGACTAATGTGACCCAGTGTTTCACTGAAAGTATTCTCGGCCAGAAAAGTATTAGAGGTGTTTCTCAGCTGAGTGGTTGATTTGTTATACTGTATATACCGCGTAAAAAGTAAGCACTATTGCAAACACCGTTAGTAGCATGCATCGATTCAAAGCATGGAGAGATGTATGCTTGGTGAAACCAAGAAAGAAAATAAAAAGAGGAACTCATGGATAAGGAAATAACAAGGGTGAAAGACATCATAAGAAGAATAAAATTCCTGAATGGGCTGGGCATGTTGCCAGAAGAACGGATCACCGATGGGCAACCGAAATTTTAGACTGGATTCCAACGGACAAGAATAGACCCAGAAGAAGGCCACACGGGAGATGGTCGGATGAAATTCGAAAGCATGCCGGAGTAATATGGAAAAGACTGGCCTAAGACAGACAGCTGTGGAAGAAATTTCGGGAGACCTTCATCCTGCAGTAGATCGATAATTATTGATGCTGAATAATAGTTGTGTCTTGAACCTCATCAGCAGGTGGCTCCAGTAGATCAGCTCAAGCAGGAGGCAAGACTAGAGCGCAATCACTTGTGCCGTTTACAGTTGATATACTCGTATGTTGCGTTGACAATTATGTTATATGGAAATATTTTAAATATAATTAAATAGTGACTTTTGCTATTCTGTGTGTGGACAGCAGCTAGAAATTGGCCTTCAGTTAAAAAGGCGCATAACAAATCTCTCAGCACCACCCACGAACAAAAGGACACCCCCTCGTTATGTTCCCCATCGTCGGAGGGTACTTTTGCTAGAGAGTGCCCGCCAGGGATAACTCGAGGTTAGCAATTAACAACAGTCAACTTCTTACGTCAGTAGCATCTTGCTTCGAAGGCAGAGAGTGAAAGGGAATGATACTGAGTGGTTGTAAACGAGGAGTTTCGCGTACGAAGTTTCAAACAGTTAAGAAGGATCATCAAGCAGAAGTCATCGCTCTTTCCACGTTTATAAGTGAATCACGGAAAAATTATCATCGGCCGCCACCGTAATCGAACCCAGGATCTTCCAGTTACGCGCCGGACATGCTACCACTGCACCTCAGCGGCCTCGATTTCTCCAGACTCATATACGATTAACTGCCAAACCACATTGTAACGTATACTCTAGATTCAGTTTCTTTTTGATTTTACTATCTCTTGTTATTTTATTTTCCTATGCAAATTATCTTCTCACTTAACGAGATGTTGTTTCTCCGGCTGAATTATATGTGGCAACGAGTGTAAGTCATGACGTGGTGGTATGCAGTATATATATATATATAGGCGCGCTCAAGTATACCGAGGAGCTTCGTTTTATATGTGATAGGTTCTTCCTGATTATTGATATGCGATTTACCTACGTTTCTGCGATAGTACGAAAGTTCGGGCTATCAGTAGTTGTGTTATTTTGGAGTGTGTATTTGAGTAATACCAGGAGCTCCCCAATAAAAGGTTAAAAGTGAGTACGTTTACTTAGTTCATTTTATTGTCAGACCTCTTTCTGGCCGTTAAGTCTATTTCATTGAGTGTTTACGTTAAGTTCAGGGTGTATTGTGTTTACCGCTCTAATAAGGAGCCTTCAAGGTACTAATGTACTAAAACCGAAGTTATATTACTGATATTCAAGATTATGAGGAACGCTGAGTAAAAATAAATTCCATATTCTTGGAATTTATTGCACGTGCGTGTCTTACCTAAACAAACTCTAGCACTTTGAAGTTTAAGCACACTTTAGCTACGTCAAGTAACCTTTCAATAACCCTAACGTCACTTAACGTAAGCTTTCCTGCACTACACGTCCAGCCGGAGAATTTTATTCATTATAACATGGCAAGTTGCTTCTTGCTGCCCCGCACAATGCTGGGGATTCATCAAAGTTGGAAAGCAGCAACTAAACAAATAATTTTTCCGGGACTCACTTATAAACGTGGAAAGAGCGATGACTTCTGTTTGATATTCCTAATGCACGTCATTTGTGTGTATTAATAGTTAGGAATGATTTTGCTCAGGCACTACGCAGGGATTTCTCCCGTCTGTACACAAGCATAAATGAAAACAGATTTGGCGCGAAATACATAGAGAAAGCCACCCCAAAATATCCATCACCCGCTGGAAGTATATACTATTTATTTTGACTAACTGATATTTTCCGTATCTCCCCATTCAGAAAAATAAATCAAAGTGTGCGAGCGTAATCATCTGTCTTTATATTCAGTTTGTTTAACTATTTATTCGTTTGCTTCCTTGCTCCAATGACAGGAACCTGCAAACTACGATTCTTCTGATAAGTTGGCGTCCACTTCAATACTTAACAATAACCAAGCCAACAACTGTCTTGTGAAATTTCTCAAACGCCCGTGTTCTAGAAGAGCTTTCATCTCTGTGATCGTTTCAAATCGCAAATCAAATGCAGTTCGACGGGATTGATACATCACGTAAGGATGACGTTTGCGGTTATTTCCTAAAAAGTCTTACTCATCACGGCATGATTTTAGTAGGAAAACCTGCCACCTTATCGTGAAAGAATTAAAATTCTGTGTTCATGATGAGCACCTTCATGAACACTTTAATGAGTTTTGAGTCCGTAAATGACTTTATTTTTGAGAAATACTGCTTTGGCGTTTCATTTTCACACATAACTGAGATATCACTTAAACAGATCAACTCTTTTAGTGCCACTGCGAATTTACATCAAACGGAAATGTAGGAGGTGTGAGATCGTTTTAAATAACAGATTATAGGTATCTCCTCGAATAAAGTGATACTTAGTGAAACATTTTGAACTTTTTTTTTGTACTTGAAGAGTTTATAGTAAGGAAGATATCTCGCAGCAGAAAAGAAAAAAGAAAAAGAAAAAAATAGTCATTGGAATTATGCTCATACTGTGCTTTAGTCCGTGAACAAATCTTTTGTGTAAGGTCATTGTTTCATTTTTAGAACGCTTTATCCAATCAACCATGATACGATGTAAAACTAACACGCCCGATCGTGTAACAAATAACTTCATGGGATTTGTGAAGGTAATGTATACTGTCAAAACAAATTATGCCTTTCTTTAGAAAACACGGGAAATATGGAATTCTTATATATATATTTTTTTATTTTTCCTTTGCTATCATTTCTGTGTGAACATCCTATTGTCGTATAATAGTTTTTCAGTGTTTTTGGATGAGTACTTTTATTGTTCAGATGCGCTGAAACGTATGCTTTTCACAGACCATTCCCAGTGGCATTTCTTTTTATCTTTCACTATGATAATATGGTTACTGTAGAAGATCCTGAAAATGCCATGATTCTATATGTTCGGGAATGCTGCATAATGAAGAGAAAAAAATGCATTTTCGGAAAGAAATTCAACAAGTGTTTTCACCTTATTTTTTGTATTTGACAGTTCATGCTCAAACAAAGTGCGGTATTGTAGCAACTGTCTCGCGAATGTAATTGAAAAAAAAAACAAAAAACAAAAAAAAACGACAACAACAACAAAAGAAAAACAGGCACACACACACACACATACACGAGTAAACTTACGTTGCGGCAAAGTGTTATGAGCTTGGCGATACTCGGCTGTCAGGGTAAATTACGACTGTTGGAAGAAGAATAAGTCAGTGTGCACCGTAAACTGGTGTTGAGACCTCAAACTGAAGGGTTCGTTGATTTTTCCTCGTTGTCTGTTTGCCGATTGCATGGTAGCTGTATTTAGTGGGTGGACATCAGTGACTCAAAACTGAAGGGAAAATAGGCTCAGTCCATCGCCGTGGATTAAGTTTTTTGCGTGCGGTAAAGCTGGCAGTGACAACAACCAGCTTTACGCATCGATGGTGAAAACAATTCTGCAAGAAGCGATCACCGACATCTTTGGACACGCATGTTTCACCTTTCTTTATTTTCAAAGCCTTCACTGCAACACACGCATTTCTGCCTTGTACGTTTCTTCCTTTTCCCAACGCGATAAAATGAACATTAGAGCTTGTGTGTGTGTGTGTGTGTGATTTTTTTTCTCGATTAGCAGAGAACTTTACTGGAATTAAAAAATTCCTTTTTCATTTCTGAGGCGTCATAAAATTATGCCGTTCACTTGGCATTCCTAACGGCGTTACTGTAATGTTTTGTTTTTCCCTTTCTGGTAAAGGATGCACTGGTTCGCCTGTTGAGCAAAACTCCCGATGGATTTTCGTAATACATTTTGCTTTAGATCTTCTATAGACAGACTTTGCTCTTGTGTCGTGAAAAACTCATAAAAGCCGCTACCAACTCAGCCAGTGGCCAATTGGATATGGCTGGAGCTTCCACCACCACACAAGTATCTGTTTTCAGTTCCTCTGAACCCAGATAACTTGACGATCATCCCTGATTTAGGGCCACTAGTTCCGGGAAAGGGTGAAAGCCAGTAACGAAAGATACCACCTTTTCCTGAACCGCGACTCGCATTCAGGCCTGGTCCGGACGAATGATCACTTAGATTATTGCGCCGCCAAGGCAGCCAGGTTTTCTCTTCTGATTATTTTCTCTTTATTCACTGACCCCGATCAACGAATCTTTCTACCAAATGATATTCATGAACTTGGTCGTAATCGCCGCTAAAAGTCAGAGATAGAACGTAGCACTTCCGCACTGGGCGATACGTGCATATTTATTTCTGTGTGAACTCTACCGGTTAGAACGTGTTAATTCGGATCCAGGAAAATGGTCTGAGATCAGCAAAGAAGTGTACGGAACGAGTGCGCCTGTGCTTTAGAAAGCGTTGGTCTCCCCTTTGCCTTGCTATTCAAAGTGGTCATTTAGGGGATGATTGACACTAATTCTCTCTGACTAATTATCTACTAAGAGAATCTACTACAATAGCGACGAACCGAAGAAAGGAAAGAGAGGTTTGAGTTATTTTTTTCTACTCAGTGGCATGATGTCCGTGTCGGGGAGTAGATTTTCCCCATCATGCCTTGCGCTGTGGAACAGGGAATAAAGGAGTGGAATGGAGGGCTTATTACATTTCACAGGCTTATGGTTCGCGCTTCTGAGATAAACGAACTGGTTTGCGTAGCTTTCGTGAAACGCGGGCACTATGTGAACATTTCTGTTTGGGGAAGGCAGAAAATTTAGAGCACCATTTAATTCAGGTACATCGTCCGTTTAAGGGGTCGATTTAGCGGGCGTAAGACACGATATACACCGTCGAGTCACGTTATTGTGACCACCTTCTACTTTAGACGTCAACAGCGCGTAGTCAATGAAAGAAGACACGTGTCGTGAGCTGGCTTGAAGGGTATATAAGGTGTGCTGTAGGCATTCTGAAAATCTATAACTCGTTGCTGTCATGGATAAAAGGAGCGATTTATCAGATTTGCAAAAAGCTATTATTATCGGCTTTCGGGCCAAGGTTGGCAGTATTTCTGAAACAGCGCATTTCCTGAACTTTTCGCGTGCTGCTGTGGTTAAACTGTATCGTGATTGGAGAAGTGGCATCATTGCGAATAAGCGACGTGGAAACTGCGGAACACCACGTGTCATTGATGTGAAAGGTGAACGTCGGCTTTGAAAGTGCGTGAGGGTCGGTTGACACGCCACAGTGGAGCAACTCACTGGCCGAATGAACCAGGGGCCTACTGGAAGTGTGTCTAAAATGACAGTTCAGCGAACCCTACTGCGTATGGGGCTCCGATGCAGACGGATGGTCATTGCACCTATGCTAACGAAGGTGCATCGGCAGGAAAGGCTTAACATTTGCACGGCAGTCGGAATTGGACCTCCGCTGATTGGCAAAGGATTGCCTTTTCCGATGAATGACGTTTTCCGCTTCGTCGAATGGATGGACTTTGGCGTATAAGGCGAGAAACATAGGAGAACAAACACCCTTCAACCATTGCTGAAAGAACACAAGCTGGTGGGGGCAGCGTTATGGTCCGGGGGATGTTTTCGTGGTGTTCCCTGGGTCCACTCATATCTGTGGAAGGCATTATAGACCGAATTCGTTATGAACCCATCCTTGCAGACCACGTACATCCATCCGTGCTGATTGTCTTCCCTGGGGGCGGATCGGATCTTTCAGCTCGAAAATGCGACATGTCACACAGCTAGAAATGTCTGAGAGTGGTTGGAAGAGCACGATGAAGATTTCAAAGTACTTCCCTGGTGCCCTAATTCCGATTACTTAAACCCAATTGAGCATCTGTGGGACCACCTCAATCGTGTTGTTTGCTTTATGGATCCTCCACCACACACCCTCCAGCAGCTGCCAGATGCACTGCAATCAGCATGGCTCCACATACCTGTGAACACCTTCCAGCACCTTATTGAGTCACTCCCAGCCCGTCTGGCTGCTGTCCGCGCTGCACACGGCGGTTCGTCTGGATATTAGCTGATGGTCACAATAATGTGACTCAACCGTGTATAAGTATTTACCACATAGGAGGTTGCTCGAAATAAAACCTTTGAGTGGCTCTATTTTAGTTAACGTTGCCTTCTGCCGTCTGCCAAGGTCAGAAAAAGAAATGAGAATTCTAAATTGTGTTATTCATTTATTATGACCTAATTAAAATATTTTCATAGTGTGTTGTTTGTTTTAATAAGCGTAACAGCAGCTGTGGTTAATTTTTTTATTGTTCAACTAACTACCGTTTGAGGATTGACATCGAAGAATAGGTTGATTCTCCTGTCATTAATAGTTATTTAAGTTTAACATCCTAGACAAAGGAAAATTACTTAATTTTGATTAAAATGTGTGCTATCGATGACTCATTTTTCTTAAAGCCAAAGCTATGACATTTACAAGTGTCTCTGTTGGTTTGGAGATAGTAACACTCGATGTATAAAGCTAGCGCTACAATGTAAAGCCAGAGCTTTCCCTCACAGATAATTACTACACGTATGTTTGGAGGAGAGCCATCAGCGTGAATGCCAGCTTTTCACTTAACTTTATAAGAATTGCGGGGAAAACAAATTGCATGTAAGCTTCGCCTATCTGGGGCAAGGGTACTTTTATGTGTTTTGTAGTACACTCAGTAGACAAAATTTTAGAGATAGGGGTGATGTCCAGTTGATATTGGCATCACATACGCAAAGTGAAACAGACCCAAACCGAACGCAGGCGATAAATAGGCTATACCTGACAGTGTTTCGCAATCGACGAACATGGGTAAACGTGAGGATCTGAGCGACTTTGATAGTGAGCACATTGTCGGCACAAGACAGATGGGTCATTTTATCATCCAAATGATAAGAACCCTAGGGTTTCCGAGGGCAACCGTATCAAGAGTGTACCTCGAGTATACCATCAAAGGCCGTACCAGCACCCAGACAGCTAGCGGTGGCCGACCTCGCCGTTGATGACTGGGGTCGACGTGGATTACCCAAGATCGTAGAGACCGACAGACTGCTTGACAACGGCGGCGCAAATTACATCCAGGTTAAATGTCGGAGGCCCACGCAACGTAAGGGAGCGAATGGTGCGGCACACTCTGCATAACCCTGGGTTACAGGAGCCGACGCCGTACTTGAGTGTCAGTGTTGACTGCTCGTCATCGGACGTTACGCCCCTCATCAGAAATGAACATCTGCAAAGTGGCACCGCGTCGTGTGGTCAGATGAATCCCGTTTTCAGGATTCATCTGACCACACGACGGACCTCTGGATTCATCAAAACTGGATCTCTGCAGAGAGCTGGCGGGAGCGTGCGTATGTGGCGTCGACAGCATGAGACCATGGCCCTGTTGTGCCAGGTCGGCTCTGTTCAAGGCGATCGTGGCTCTGCGATGGCTCCGGGGCCCTTCTTATGGGACACATTAGGTCTCTTAGTGGTCCTTAACCGCTGCGAGCTACCATCATGTGCTGGTTGATCACCTACACGCTTTCATGGCCCTTGCGCATCCTGTGGCCAATGGTCTGTTCCAGCAAGATAATGCGCCTCCCCACCGGGCCAAAACCACACAGGCATGGCTCGAGGAATACTTATCTGAGTTTGGAACCACCCAATGACCCCTTAGGTCTCCGGATTTAAACACCGTGGGAGCTCTCTGGGATGACGTGGAGCTGAACATTAGATCCATGGATCCTGAAGCAACGTCTTGGGAGGAGTTGTGGACAATGCTGCAACAGTTATGGCTGGCATTACCTCCGGAAACTCTCCAGCATCTAATGGAGTCGATGCCTCGGCGTTTACAGGTTGTTATTTGCCTTAGAAGAGGACCAACACACTATTAGGTAGGTATCTCTAATGTTTTGTCCACTGTGTGTATTAAAAAGAAAAGTTCCATTATTTTCCGCCTTTTTTGATGCCGTGAGGTGCTTCAATGTCTTGCTAACTATACAGATTAAAGCTATTTTTTTGCTTTCTTCTATCGTACATTATAAAATTCGGAAAATTTAGATCCAGGGCAATTAAAAACGGTAGTAAAACTTGTATAAGTGCTTTGCAGGTCGATGTTCATGTAAAAGTTTTGTCAGTATTTTAATTTTCGTAAATGCACTTCCGTCGCTAGGTTGGAATATTTTTAATCTCTTTTTACGGTTTCCAGCTTTAGCTTCTTCATTTTCGGAAAAATTGAGATCACAGAACCCAGTACGCGACCATGAAGTGCTTCAGCAGTTCCAATATTCACCGATCCACAGTTTTATAGATTGCAGGCCTCATTAGCCATCTCAAAAGTTAACCCCGTCTGTCATGCATGGAATATTCTGGAGAAGAGCATTTCCAGAGCCTGCCAAAGTACATGCGAAAGCTTCGAAATGCGTAAGGGATAAAAGCGTTGTTCTTGATCTCAGTGTGTAAACGGCATAGAGGTAAGAATGGGAATTCTCTTTCTCAGCAGGTAAATATTTTCTATGGAAGAGGGAAAACTGTTATTTTCAGCATGAGAATCAACTTCATAAAGCACTGGAAACTTCAGTTTGCTTACTATGCGTACAGCTTTGGTAGAACAGAAAACCGGATATTATCGTTCAAATCATGTTAACTGCTTTCTCGTTATAATACACTGGCGTGCAAAACTTAAGGACCGTTCGTTTTTTCACCGTAGCTTCGCAATGAAGCAGCCTGGATAGATGAATGTCATACCACAGAGACCTCAGTATGTACTGAACGGGGGAATGAACAAACACATGTGCAAAAATGAATACAAAAGTGTACACTGGGACTTTACTAAGAAATGGTCATAAAGCAGGGGACCCCTACAGAGCCATCGTTTCCACAGATAGATTACAGCAAAGAGGTGGTCGTCGGTAAGGAATATGATGTCCCCTAACAGCAATGGCTGTGTTGCAGCGACTGGCCATACTTAACACAAGGGTGTCGATGAGTTCTTGGGGCAACTTTGCCCATTCCTCTCGTAGTGCACGTTTCAATTGATGGACATTTTCCAGCGGATGTGGCGTGCCGCAAGACGTCTCCCCAGAGAGTCCCACACATGTTCTATGGGATTTAAATCCGAGGAGTACGCAAGCCAATCGATACGAGTGATATCCTCACTTTCCAACATCTCATCTACTGTACGTGTACGACAGGGTTTCGCGTTATCGTCCATAAACACGAACTCGGAACCAATGGCACCTCGGAATATAGGCGTACATGGGAAAGGAGCACCTCATCGCAGTAGCGGTTTGCGGTTACGGAACCTCCTTCGAAAATGTGGAGCTCAGTGCGATCATTCAGCGTAATGCTTCCCCAGACGAGCACACCAACACCGCCATACCGATCTCTCTCGGTAATGTTAGCCGGTCGATAACGTGTTTCCATCTCTTTCCAGATCAGCTGACATCTAGAATCGCTCGTGATAAAACTACTCTCATCCGTGAAGAGTACCGTACCCCATTGTTCTATGGTCCAATCCTTGTGGTTCTTACACCATTGTAATCGATGTCTCCGATGAGTAGGCTTCAATAGGATGCAACATTCAGGTCGTCGGTCAATTAGTTCGCCTTTATGTAGACGTCTGGCAACGATGAACCGGGATACGTCGCGTCCTGTGGTCATCTGCAGTTGCTTCACGATATTGCCCGCTGTCTGGCGTCGATCACGTTTGGCCTGTAAGACCATATATCGGTCATCTCATGCTGTTGTTTTCCGTGGCCGACCACGACCGACCTTTCTAACAGCTGTTCCTGTCGTTTGGAAGGTCTTTCACGCACGTGAAACAATGCTATGGGTCACGCCGAACTCGTCGGCCAAACTCTTTACGGTTCGCCCCTCCTCCAGCTTTCCAATTATTCGCCCACGTGTAGAGTCATCTAATTGTCTCCGCATGGACATTTTCTCGTCTGCGACACACTAAGAAACCACTCGAGCCTCTTTACAACGCCGCACACTAAGAAACCACTCGAGCCTCTTTACAACGCCGCACACTAACAAACCACTCGAGCCTCTTTACAACGCCGCACACTAACAAACCACTCGAGCCTCTTTACAACGCCGCACACTTTCGCTTTCCGTTTCCTGCCTTGGTGCGAGATGTTCCTTACATCCATTTCAGCGCTGTCATGTGACCTGCGACATCACATTTCGAAAATTTGCATACGCGTCGTCTTTCTACTGATCCGCTTGCGTTATGCAAATCGCCTCAAGCTAGTGTGTTTCACTGTGTGGCTATAATCTACGGCACTAGTGTCCGACCTTAAGTTTTGCACGCCAGTGTAGGATCTTCTTCTCAACGAAAGAATACTGTTCTCAGCACGTGTAAAGAGCTTTGTTCGCTTATGAATACTCTCGTTTTCAGAATGCGATATAGCTACAACGTTAGCCTCGCCGTCAAGAATGATCGCAATCCGGAATAGGGATTTTTCTATAGAAGACCAAGAACATGATTTTTTTTTTCATTTTTAAAAGTACACATGTATTTCCCAGTTCGTCTTTATTTGAGTTGTGTGTGTGTGTGTGTGTTTTATACGTACATCTGGGGATCCGTTTTTTCAAATGCTTCTATTCATATTATCGTACTGTATCACTCTTCCGAACACGATGCACACGAATACATGAACATTATTTTGGAAAAAAAAAACTTGTGAATTGTACGTACCATTATTGGTTGACCAGTGTGTTTTTTTTTTTTTTTTTTTTTTTTTTTTGCGACACTTCTAAATAAATAAGAAAGACGACCTTTCTTGAATATAAACAAAGTATGTTTACGTGATTAGTATCTGGAAGTAACCATATTCGGTTTGACTACAACGTACGAGATGTCGTCTGTTTGTGTCATACACGGTACTTCGAAGCGGATTGCACGTACAAAATTCTGTGTAGTAATTAATGCTGTCCGAAAAGCACGTTGTCGGTCACGTCATCCGGAAAAAAACATTGTTGCAGCTGTCAAGAGCACCGCATTTGAAGCTATCACAACAGCACATTGTTAATAGTCTCACCGGCAAAAAAATGTTGCAACTTTGTGTCTCAGGTGACAACTCCCTTAACACAGTAGTGCTGTTCTTTAACCAGGACAAACGATGAATCACAGCTATACTTGACTCAATGTACACACATGCATGCATTTAAGAACAGCTTTTCATTATTTAGCTCACCGTGTCGAAACAAGGCAGGTATGGTTGAACATCGCTTGTTAATCAAAACAATGGAAAAGAAAATGAGAGTACAACTTGCCCATATAGAAAGGTGATGGTAGAATATGTACAATGAATGAATGAAGAATGGTAATTGCAAAAAGGAACAGTACAATCGCGTGAGCAAAATTAGGTGCTCGCATTTGCGCGGGCAGGCTTTCAACAATAGGTGCAATGAAGTGTTGTAACGTACCAGGAGATGTGACGTACCTGCCCGAAGGACGCTCCGCGTAGCTCAATTGGTAGAACAACTTATTCCGGAATGAGGGGATCCGGGTTCGAATCCTGGCGTGGACAGAAATGACGGAGAAATTAACTTCGTTATAGTGTATTCAATAACACATTATAACAGTCAGTGAGTGTTCAATATTAAAATAGCACAACTGTCTTGAAGAGTATGATGACAGTTATGTTAACTTAATAAAGTGAATGTAATGCATTAGTCGTGTGGAAGAGAAAATTCCTGTAGAAAAAGCTCGACGAAGAACATACAGACAAGTCCGTCAATCAAGCAGGGGCTTCCCGCTTCTGCACACCTGCAAGTTAAAAACACAACTTTTGCCTTTACAATAATGAAAATGAAGACATTTTAAACTAGAATCACTTCATAATTTTTAATCTGTTCTGTTGTGAGATTTTTTATGAGATTTTTGGAGGTAATTTAACGGTAACATTTACACAACTTATTCATAACTAGACATTTCATTCACCGTGCATTATGTTCAGTGTGAATGTTTAAGCGAATACATTTCTTCTCAAGAAATCACCAGACAATTTTTTCTCGAAGTACAGAAGATTTTCTTCTCAAACTGTGACTGTTACTTCCAGTATTATAATAATACACTGCTGGCCACCCAAAATGCAACACCAAGAAGGACACGAGATAGCAAAGCCAGATTTACTGGACACATAACAACAGATACAAAGATGACACGATTCAGCTTACAGGCCCGTGCGACTTGTGGAACACGCAGACATCAATAGTTCGTGTGGCCCCCATGGCTGGCAATAACGGCCGCTACACGCCGCGGCATCGAACAAAAGAGGCTTTGGATGTGGGCTTGGGGTATGTCGGTCCAGGCTGCTTCCACACGTTGCCACAGTTCATCAGGCGTAGCTGCGGGTGGTGCTTGCCGGGCCACTCGGCTGCCGATCAGCGATCAGACGTGTTCGATGGGCGACATATCGGGAGAACAGGCGGGCCACCTGGTGGACCGTGAAGAATTGTTGTACGATGCGTGCCACGTGCAGGTGCGCATTGTCCTGCTGAAACGTGGCCGCTGGCAGGTCCTGCAGGTAAGGGAGGACTACAGGCTCCAAAACGTCGGAGATGTAGCGGTGGCTGTTGAGTGTACCGGCGATGCGTATCAGAGGGGTGAGGGTGTCATATCTAATTAAGCCCCAAACCATAACGCCAGGCGACGGACCGGTATGGCGATGCATAATGCAGGCGTCATACAGTCTCTCGCCGCGGTGCCGCCACACGCTGATCCGACGATCGTGGTGTTGCAGCCAGAAGCCGAATTCGTCGGAGAAGACAATGTCGTGCCATTCTGTAGTCCTGGTGCGGCGTTCAACGGCCCATTGCCGCCGCACTCGCCGGTGGTGTAACGTCAATGGCAATCGGAGCAATGGGCGCCGTGCGACAAGTCCCCGCTCCTGCAGACGACATCAAACGGTACGTGCTGACACAGGTTGTTGCGCAACACACCCTAATTCCTGCGCTAACGTTCGTAATGTGGCGGTGCGAGCCGCCAATGGCCGCCACACAACATGCCGGTCCTCTCGTTCGGTGGTGTGCCGTGGCTGCGGCAATCACTCACGTCGGTCCGTCCGTCCCTCCTGCACCCACCGAATCCATACTCGCCTCACTGTGGCTGGATGTCTTCCCACACGGGCACCGATGTCTCGGCCCGATAAAGCGCTGTCGCGATAAGTCCGTCCTCTGTCGTACTCCGAAACGTGCTGGAATGACTGCCGTATTCTGCTACGAGGCATCAGGAAGCTTCTTGCGCACAGGTCCGTCAGCACAACACACTTCCACTACTTACACCCCGCCTTCTGTGCACCCTTCTTATAGTGCTTCTCAGTGGCGTGCAGGGCGCACATGATTTGCATATGCCATGCAAT
The DNA here is from genome assembly GCA_039090855.1 of Macrothele yani. Taxonomy (NCBI): domain Eukaryota; kingdom Metazoa; phylum Arthropoda; class Arachnida; order Araneae; family Macrothelidae; genus Macrothele; species Macrothele yani. The sequence continues at coordinate 94,791,495 of CM077007.1, read as the reverse complement.
GCCAATCGTTTGCATATCCTCTCGCGGGCGACGCATGCTGCGAATTTCAGGCCAATCGGATGCTTCCTTCTTGGTGTTGCATTTTGGGTAGCCAGCAGTGTAGTATCGTATCACTTCTTCAAACAAGGTGTGTACACTGTAGGAACAAAACATTATGATCATTAGCTCAGTATTGTGTAAGTCCTCCGTGAGCGGACACGACAGACGCCGTGCGACGAGGCCAAAAAGAATGTATTGCGCAAGTTCTATAAAGGTGTCCTGTTAACTGAACTTTTATTTCCCGTTTGGGTTCGGTTAAAATTGCAACTCTTATAGTATATGAAAAGAAAGGCTTCCTAGTATATATGGAAGGTTTCCATGCTTTGCGGAAATCACTGCGCACCCCGAACGTTACGACTCGTGGCCTCAGATACCCAGGGTGGGCCTCTGACACTCTCTTCTGCTGTAGCAATGGGCATAAAATTATTTCGTTTCGACTCACATCCGGTGAAGAATTTCTGCAAGAAAATATTATCAGAAACAGATCCTGAGTCTGATCCGTTTGTTTCGTTCTTTGACTCCTGAGGTGAACGTTTTCCGCCGGAAATGACTCTCTCGAATCGATTCGAGTCCCATACGTTTGTGCTGTTCGTTTGACAATTCTGGTGAACAATTTCTGTCGGGAATGACTCTCGCGAATCGATTCTGAATACGACACGTTTGTGTCATTCGTTGACTTTTCCGGTGAACGATTTCCGTCGGGAATGACTCCTGCAAATCGATTCCGAGTCCAAATACAGTACGTTTGTATCGTTCGTTCACTCTTCTGGTGAACGATTTCCGTCGGGAATGACTCTCGTATACCAATTCTGAGTCCGATACGTTTGTATCTTTCGTTGACGTTTCCTTGAACGATTTCCGTCGGAAATGACTCGCGAATCGATTCCAAATACGTTACGATTGTGTCATTCTTTGACTTTTCCGGTGAACGATTGCCGTCGGGAGTGACTCTGGCTATTCGATTCCGAGTCCGATACGTCTGTGTCTTTCGTTGACTTTTCCGGTGAACGATTTCCGTTGGGAATAACTCTCGCGAATCGGTTCAGAGTTGGGTCCGTTTGTGTTTTTCGTTGATTCTTCCGATTTAGTGAACGATTTTCAGTTTAAATGTATGTTTAAATCTTACGGAATATAGGTATATCTTATGCAGATACCCCCAAAACCACAAAAATCCTAAATCTGAGACCTTTCCGGCCACCAAACATTTCTGGAAAGGAATGCTCCGTCTGTTATGGGTTCTTATTTCGATACTGATTAATCAAAATACCTCATTTTAGAAGCACCAATTGTATTTTATCGCTTTTGTCATTTACTCTAGTTTGGGGAAGCATATTCTCAGAAAAAAATATCAATAAAAAGCAGATCCTCTTTGCTGTTAGCTGGGCGACAGTAGAAGTCCTGGTTTGACAGACTAGCACAAGACTTTCGTAGTGCTCGCGCGCAATTTTCTCTCGTTTTTTTTTTATTTCCTCTTAAGTTTAGCGACATCGCATGAACATTTAAAGCCAAAATGAATGCTCGACCCTAATTTTAAGATACTGGCTCGTCGAAAGAGACATAACGTAGGGCGTAACAGCAAACATTCGCCACAGAGTGAACAATGCCGTGATAATTTTGATATTTCATTTCGCTCAAAACGTGAATTTCACCAAATCTTAGTCACTTCTTGCTACGGCAAGGGGTACATTTGTTCTTTTGTTTAAAGTGAAATTAATGTTGAAAAGCGCTGCAACACGTTCACTGTGCAGATAAAATTACTTTACGGAAAAACAAAAGGCGGCGATGGAGAGTTGAAGTTCCAATTTTGAACTTTATTTATTCATTTATTTTGTGAACAAGGAAGATCTTGCTCTTTTTGATATAGCAAGAAACGACTAAGGAATAGGAAGCAATGCATTGTCAGAGGAATTAAACTTTTGTCGTCTTTGACTCTTAGAAAATAGGTTTCAGACTCCTTAAACACTTCTTAATGAGCTTCCAAATACACTGGCGGAAAGTGAAAAAAGAGCACCAAGAAGGAGACGTCTGATACCAACGAAATTTGTACAGCATAATAACGGAATACAGAGGATAACGTGATCAAAACATTATGGCAAAATACAGCTGTATTTGCTGGTAAACTGAAAAATAACATTTCCATGTAACATGGTTAGTACGAGGTTGAACCGCCATGAACTGCGTCACAATGTGCAATTCTGGCATGGAGTCTGTCGTACAGAAGATGTTGGATGTAAGTTTGGGGTATTGAGTTCCAAGCATCCTCAACCTAGACGCATAAATCGGGGATGGTCGTGGCTGGCCGTGGAGACCGGATAAGTCGTTGTCCCATGAAATTCCACACGTGCTCAATGGGGGACAAATCCGTCGAACGTGCAGGCCATGGAAGTTGTCTCACACCCTGAAGTGCATGTTGCGTCGCACGTGCCGTGTGTGGGTGTGCGTTATCTATCTGGAAAACACCACGATGGACCGACCTTACAAATGGCACAACAACGGGCTGAATGATGTTGTTGATGTAGGAGGTGCTGTCTAACGTACCCGGTACAAACACTAGTTGTGTACGGGAGTGATAGCTGATCGCTCCCCACACCAGGAGACCAGGTGTAGGCACTGTGTGTCGCTGGCGGATGCAAGATGGGTGGAGACGCTCCCCTGTGCGTCTGCGAACACGCATACGGCCATCGGAGGCTCCTAAGCATAATCTGCTTTCACCGCTGAACGCGACAGATCGCCATTGCGTTCTCCAGTGCAGACGTTGGTGACACCACTGCAGCCGTTCCTGACAGTGGGCTGGAGTCAGAGGTACACATGCCAGAGGCACACGTGCACGTAGTCCTGCATCCAGTAGACGGTTGCGGATTGTTCGCACAGTCACCTCAGGTGCAACGGCAGCTCGGATTTGCGTCGCAGTGGATGTTCTGCTTAACAACGCCGCTCTTCTTATGCGTCGATCGGTCCGCTCATCAGTCCGTCTGTGACTCCCGGTTCCACGTCTTCTCGTGTGGGAATGTTCCTCGGACCATTTACGCCACCATTGTACCAGCACCGATACTTCCCGTCCAATTCGCTCCGCAATACGACGATACGACCACCCGGCCTCGCGGAGTCCGACTAGACGACCTCGCTCAAAGTCCGATAACTGCTGAAGTCATGCACGTCTTCCATGTCCAGGCATTGCAGCTTCTTCAGGGTCTTCGCACGTGTCCGTACGCCGACGACTGATTACTTTCACTTCGCCGCACTCCTTAAATACCACCGACGATAATTTGCATATTATGCCGTGCTGTGGCGTAAGTGCTGACCGGTTGGTCCCGAAATTAACATCACACCTATGTAAACTCGACCCAATTAACATATGTAAATTTCATGATCGTCCGCCAATTCCTTCTTGGTGTTCTTTTTCACTTTCCGCCAGTGTATTAGTAAGAACCCTATATATAGTATTCAACACCTAGTAAATTCTTTTGATTGTGCCCTATAACTTTCACGAAAATCTTAAAAACTGGCTTCTGGCTTCTGATTTCGAAGTTTCAAAAGGAAGTTTCTGGCTTCTGATTTCGAAGTTTCAAAAGGACGCATATTTCATCTCCACGCGAAGTTGATTTACTACTTTAGTTTATTTATTTTACTTTTTCAGATTTGAATCAATATCAGAAATTAAGTATCAGGTGTAGCACAAAGTAAAATAAAACAATAGAGTTACAAGTAGCATTTATTAAGGTAGTGTGTTTGTTCCGTGGTAAACTGACTCCAATGTTGTAAAAAGCGGTGGAATTCGAAGTGATTTCTTAAAAGAACTGAATGATGAAAGTAACTTACTGTGCCTCAAGGAGTACGGTAACTGACGTAACTTAAGAAAATATATAACAGAAGGTACATTACTTAAAAAGATAGATCTAAAAAAAATGATAATAAGTGCGTAACAGAAGGAATCAAACTGTCTCATAGAATAGATCAATTGGGATGGTTCATTTCAGGTAGACGTGTCAGTTAATATTTTATTGCATCTGAAGTGATGCAGCTAGGAAATTCGAATTTCCAAAGATATGGCATAGTATTCCCGTGAGAATTCTGTTGCCTGCCAATACGGAAAAACAACTGTCCAAAACATGCACGTGAAAACGGCAATTAACTCATGTGACCTCAAGAAGTTAAAGTGTGGTAGTCTATATTGCGCAAATCAAATCAGGAGAATTTTCCTCCTCATAGTTTGGCTCCGTGCCTAGTAATTTTCGAGAAACATAACATCGATCACTTTACTTTTTTTATTTTTTAACCCCCCCCCCCCTTTCCCCAATATATTGGCTTTAATTGTACTACACCCCACTTCACCTTCCGTCTTGTAAAGGTAGGGTCTTAGCCGTTGATATGGAGCAGGTTAATTCTCTAATTTGGGCACCAGTTTTGTAACATGCTTTACGAACCTTCTGATTTTCGTAATACGGCGCTAGCTCGAGGTAAGGTACATCCGTTTTGAGGGTAACAATCGGGGAAATACCAGGAAGACAGGTGTCTGTCAAATGACTGTGTTCTCGCGCTTGAAGAGGAAGTCGCCGGTGTTTGATTTCCAAGAAGGAAGGAACGGTTCATTTCGACCGCGCGTAGGACGATAATTCGATCTTGTCACAAACAACTTTTGAAGTCGCATTGTTAGCTCAAAACGAAAAAAAAACCCCGCTATTGTTGTCACGGGATAGAAAGTACTTTAAACACAAATGTTCATAAGTAATTGTGTTACCGTTCAGAGATTCCGTCATATAGTAGCTGGTGTGCGGAAAAGGAGAAATTTTCTTCATTTTTTTTTTTTTTTTAATTTTTAGGCGTTCCATGAAAAATAAATAAATAAGTGAACAAATAAATAAAAGGCCAGTGCTCTTCTGTGCCATTTAGTAACCCCTGCGCATCTGTGGAACACCATGTGCTTATTTAAATTTTGCTCTTCTGTGCCATTTAGTAACACCTGCGCATCTGTGGAACACCATGTGCTTATTTAATTTTTTTGACAATAACCTGATCAGGCAATGTGCGACTGGATTTGTCGAACTTGCCAAAATTAGCCTGATATGAAGAGGTACGAAGATATCTTTCGTGATTACCTTTAATGCTCTGAAGATCTGGATTCCAGTTTAGGATAAACAAAAACATGGAGTGATATTGTGTTCTTATTTGATGTGTCCGGTTCTCCTTTTTTTGAAGCCGAAAACCATAATACCGAAACTTAAAAATATACCCCCCCCCCTTAAAAAAATAAGTAAAAGAGGAGCTTGTCACACAGCGTCCTGAAGATGCATCGAACCGGTGATCAAAGATGGAATCAGGCCAAAATTTTGTAATCTGGAACCGTATAGGTTTTACTCAGACCCGACACTAAACAAGACCAGACTGCTTATTACTACGAATACCATAAGTGTAATCAGTATTATATGTAAATATATATAAGGACTGTTTTCCCTTTCCTGTTACTCATTTAATTATACGCTCACGTTCTTTTATTGCATGTGATACTATGTAACATGACGTAGATATCGTACTACTAAGGTGACGTTTGAGTCAAATCGACAAAAGTTGTAGCGACAAGCTTGCCGGCGTAGTTCAGTTGGAGGAACATCCGTCTGCGGAGTAGGAAGATGTGGCTTTGAATTCCATCCACCACCGGAAGAAAGGTGGTACGAATATTGGCGACTGAATGTAACGGAAGCACCTGGCCGTGAGGTTCGAAAATATGTGCGATGAGATGATTCCTCCACACACCGATGGGAATTAATAAACATTCCTTTTCTTACAGTAAGCTGGTCCTTCGAGCACGATTGTCGGCTAACCCGAAAACCTGCGATTTCGCCCTCTAACGTCCTGTAAAGCATTACGTTACAGGACGTTAGAGGACGTACTACTGCAGTGACGTATGAGCCAAATCGGCAAAAGTTGCCGCGATAAACCTGCCGGGCTTCAATGGAACCAGTGACCCTAAATTAGGGACGGGCGACTGTTTATAGCCCATTGTGTAGCTCACGGTTGTCGTTAAACCTGCAATCAAAAAAAAAAAAAAAAACCTGGCGGCGTAGTTCAGTTGTGAGAACAGCCGCCTGTGGAGTAGAAAGACGTATGTTCGAATTACACCACCGGCCAACTATTAAAAGTTAATAGGTTATATATATAGAGAGAGGGTGAGTCGAAAGTTTTGCAATATTTGCATAAACGCATTTGCTGCGGAGAGTATGTCACGTGCTTAAACTAGTTCACGTCGCGCACTGCAGTCAGTCGAAAGGGATATAAAGCGGTTGTCGTTGCTGTGAACAGCATTGCATGTCATCGTTCTGTCTGTGGTTGGGACGCCTAAAAGATGAACAGCCACAACCGGCTAATTAGGGAACTTTCGTTTTACGAGTTTGACCTCTGCCATAACGTTGCGCAAGCAACACGAAACATTTGTTATGCGAAAGGGGAAGGTTCCGTGGACCACAGCACCGCAACCAGATGGTTCAGGAAATTTCGCTCAGGTGACAGAAACCTCGACGATCAGCCAAGATCAAGTAAACCGTGAACCGTAGATTCGGTGGCCGTGCGCCAGGCCTTAGAGGCAAATCCGACAACTAGCACTCGGAGATTATGAGGCGATCTGGGCATATCACAGACCACCGTAGTTCGTCACCTTCAGGACCTCGGGAAGCTCTACATAAGCTGCCGCATTGTCCCTCACGAACTGATGCCAGCAAAAGCAAGCCGCTAAGTGGAGGTGTGCACGTAACACCTAGAAAACCAGCAAGATGTGCGTTTCATCAAAAGAATTGTGACGTGCGATGAAAAGCGGGTCTATTTCCGTAATCCTAACGCACAACGGCAGTGGTTGAGCCCGGGCCAACTTCCTGAACCCGTTGCCAAACGTGAGCGCTTCGAGCACAAGGTCTGGTGAAATTTCGAGGGGATAATCCATTACGAATTTGTTCCAGACGGTCGGACCATCAACGCCAACCTCTACTCTGAACAGCTGGAGCGGATGTATGCCGTTTTGGACGAAAAGTAGCCGGCAATGGTGAACAGAAAGCGCGTTCTCCTACAACAGGACAACGCTCGGCTTCATATTGCGCGAACGACCCGCGAAAACCTCCAGGAACTTGAGAGCATCGAACTGATGCCACACCCAGCATGTAGTCCGGAACTTGCCCCGTCGGATTATTACTTGGCCCACTTCCTTCGCGGGCGGCACTTCAACAACCAAGAGGAGGTGGCAGCTGGGGTGAAGGAGTTCTTCGCCTCGAAAGACAAGAACTGGTATCGCCGCGGAATCGAAGAACTGGCAAACAGATGGCTAAAAACGGTACAACACGATGGCCAATACTTTGAATGCTGGTCAGCTTTCGTGGTAAAGGTACTTATGAAGAGATAATGTGATCCAAATATTGCAAAGCTGTCGACTCACCATCTGTATATCACGACAACCTCTTTTCTAGGCGTGGCACTACTAAAGCAATAGACATATAGTCACAGAAATAGGAAATTGCATCAGTTAGCATAACACATACATTGCTATCCCTCAGGACTCTATATTAAATATTTCTAGTTTACGTGGTGCAGTGCGAAAGTAATATCTCCGTGCTTATTCCTTTCTAAGGAGACGCGCATTTAAAGCTTCGCACGTCACGAAGTGGTCCGTAGTAGTTTTTACTTCCACCACAATGAGGGCGCTGCGATCGGTCAAGTCAGCGTCGCACACAGGTAGTGCAAAATGGCATACGTGGGGATACACGTGTGAAGTCAATGTAAGCTTGTGGTTGTTGGCGGAACTTAACACTTCCCGTCCGGGTTCCATATTCAATCCTATTTGCAGCTCGCTGCAAATGTTACGAAGGATTTGTATCTGACAGAAAGTATTAAAAGCAGTTCTACCTAATTTCTCTTCTGTTTCCTTTTCTTATCCCTTTCACTTCCCAGTTTGGATGCCATCCGGGCTAACCTATTTCCTCGCTCGCTGTCCGAAATCCTCTGTCTCTCTCCAAACTTCTGTCCTCCGTGTCAAATCGCTGCAATTGTTCTCTTCTACCCCTCTTTTTCCCGCGTTTCTCTGACTCCTAAAAAAGCAATAAACTCATTATGCCGTCTGGAAGCGCTAATCTATTACAATTCATTAATCGCTGCGTGGGCCAATAAAACCATATAATAGCACTTAGAGTCCACGTATTGAATTTTTACAACTCCTACTTATTCTTATTACTGTCCTGACAGACAACATCTTAAAGGCGAAATCGAAGTTTTCTCATGCTGTCTCAAAGAGACCTACTGCTGAAATTTCCTACTATTCCTGGAAGCTCGCTATTTTATGATTCCTAACATCTCTGTAACACTATTTAGACTATTTAGACATTATTTCAGGCCAAATGCGGCATTATACGGTAACCGTGTATCTGAATGACGCCTTTACAATGTGGGGTATATGATGACCGTGTATCCGAATGGCCCGGGCAGGAATAGGGTGTTCGTGTATCTGAACGCAATGTCACGAAGTAGACACTAGTTGTTTGTACTTCCACCACAATGAGTGGCGCTGCGATCGGTCAGATTAGCGTAACCCAGAAAGCGTGCAAAATGGTCGATGTGGTACATATACACGTATGAAGCCTATCTAGACACTATTTCACACCCATATAGTGAACTTGTGTCCGAATTGCACCGGACATTTTTTTTTCAGCTAATCAGTGCTCCGTGTCACAGGGCCTGCATTGTGCAATAATGGTTTGAGGATTATACCCAAGCATTTCGTGTGCTCTCCTGGCCGTCAAGTTCCCCCGATTTGAATTCCATCGAACATTTGTTGAATGTAGTGGAACATCACCTATACCAGTGCCTTGCTCCGTCTCCAAAGTCATTCTATCCAGTTGATACAGAATAGCTGAGGACACCTTCCGCAGACAAGTGGAGTTGATGCCACTGGGCGAAAGCCTATGGTAATAATGTATTATGGCTCATGCGTATATAAATTCATACCCCCCATCCCTCCCCCGCCACCCGTTACCATCCTATGGAATGTTCCGCCCTAGAAAAAATTACCAAATATATTAGAAACGTTCGATACGCATTTTTACTGTACAGTGCTAAAACGACTTTTTCTTCAGTCCATCTAAAAGCATAAAGTTGTGTTCACTAATATAGATACAAAGTCACAGTAGGACGGACAAAGCGGTGAATCTAGGTTCCTTTCAAATGAATTACGAAAAGAAGTGCAACAAACAGATGCAGAATGCACTGTGAAATGTAAAATATGCATTGACAGCTGCTTACCTATAGCTGAATTTTGAGAAATTAACCGGACTTTGAAGACAGTTTGTTTTCTGCATTCGCATCATTTTTTACGTGAAGCGAACATCTAAAAAGTATAACTCTTCGGGCGGTCAGGCATTGTTTTCATGAATAAACGATAATAGTTCGCGTAATGAAAATCAAAATTTAGATTAATTCAACAGTTCTCGGTGCAGGTATATATCAAGTCCTGTAATTGATGTCGAGTGTCTCTATAGGATTAATCGAAATATTTTTTCTCGTTTTCTAAGAAATATTTCAAGAACAGCTGCTCTTAAAAGAACACTTTAATATCGATCAGAGAAGAAAAAGAAATAGGTTTAATAATTAAAAATGAAAAATGTGAGAAACGCTTAAAACGGCGTGGGATGAAACGATTCTCTAGAAAATCTACAGCAATCTTCCTACTCTTCCGATTGTTCCACAGATATCTTGAGCAATAAAGATTTCCAAAAGAGTTGTTTGAGATGAACGGAGATAAGTAACTGACATCTGAATGCAGAAACAGTTGAAAATTATGTCCGCGGTTGTGAAGGATACTGAACTCCGATAATAATCGATCGTTTGCTATTTTAAAAATCAATTTCCAGATTTCCTTAAATATATTTCCTACTTTCTAAGTTTTTTCATCCGTCGTCTGCTGCTTCACGCGCTTTATAAGATAATATATTTTATGTAGTTTTTACTTCTTAGTTTACGATTTTACGTATCATTAAAACCACCACTTAACTATTGCATTTTCTGTATTTATTTCCTTCCATCTTTGCATACGGTTTCACATTACAAAAGTCACCACATAGGCAGTAAACGTTTTATTTTCTGTGTTTTATCTTTGTATGTTTGCTTGCTTCTCTGTCCATAACTTCACGTACTGTAACAATAAAGATTTCAAAAAAACTAAACACTTAATTGCATATTTTTTATCAGCCTATTGCATTTTATCCTTCATGTGCTGTTTCACATTAGTGAAATAACCGCTTAATTTGGTTTCATTTCGTTCACCTTATTGTTGAAACTCTTGAGTTCTAAACTTTCAAGTTCAGTGATAGTAAAATTCACATGTTGCTAAAGAATATAGTGCTTCGTTGTATACACCCGATACACAGAACATTAGAGCATAGACTCCACCAGATGCTGGAGGGTTTCCACAGGTAGTGCCAATCATGCCTCTTGCGGCATTGTCCACAACTCCGCCCGAGACATCGGTCCAGGATCTGATGTTCTCAGCCATGCCTGTTGTAGCATTGTCCACAACTCCACTCAAGACGTCGGTCAAGGATCCATGGATCTGATGTTCTCAGCTATGCCTTTTGCAGCATTGTCCACAACTCCGCTCGAGACGTCGGTCCAGGATCCATGGATCTGATGTTCTCAGCCATGCCTGTTGTAGCATTGTCCACAACTCCACTCGAGACGTCGGTCCAGGATCCATGGATCTGATGTTCTCAGCCATGCCTGTTGCAGCATTGTCTACAACTCCGCTCGAGACGTCGGTCCAGGATCCATGGATGCGATGTTCTCAGCCATGCCTGTTGCAGCATTGTCCACAACTCCGCTCGAGACGTCGGTCCAGGATCCATGGATGTGATGTTCCGCTTCACAACATCCCAGATAGCTTCCACAGGGTTTAAATCCGTTGACTTTTGGAGCCACTGGATAGTTTCCAAACTCACATGAGTGTTCCTTGAGCCGTGCCTGGGTGGTTGTGTCCCGTTGGGGCAGCACACTGTCCTGTTGGAATAGACCATTGGCCGCTGGAAGCGTAAAGCCCATGAAAGCGTATAGGTGATCAGCCAGGACATGCTGGTAGCGCCCAGTGGTTAAGGGCCTCTTCAGACACACTAAGTAACTTAATGCTTTCCATGAGAAGGCTTCCCAAACCATCACAGAGCCGCCATCGCCTTTAACAGGGCCAACCTGGCACGACGGAGCCATGGCCTTCTGCTGTCGACACTACATCCGCACCCTCCTGCTTGCTCGGTACAGCTGAAAACGAGATTGATCTGACCACACGACGCAGCGCCACTCTTCATAGATCGAGTTCTAATGTTCTCCGCACCAGGCGAGGCGTACTATCCGATGACGAGCAGTCAACAGTGTCATACGAGTAGGGCGTCGGCTCCCGTAGCCCACGGTATGCCGCCTGCGCCGCGCCGTTGTCTCGCTGACGCTGCTTGGACTTCCGACATTTAACCTGGATGTGTTTTTCGCCGCCGTAGCCGCGCGGTCGGTCTGTACGAGTCTGGATAGTCTACATCGACTCCGGGCATCAATGGCGTGTGGTCAGCCACCACTTGCTCTCTGGGCGCTGGTACGTCTGACGATGGTATAATTCGGTACACCCTCGATACAATTGCCCTCGGGAACGCTAGGGTTCTTACCACTTGGGCGATAAAATGACCCATCTGTCTTGCGCCGAGAATGAGGACACGATCAAAGCTTCTGAGGTCACCACGTTTACCCACGTTCGTGGATTGCTATACACTGTTGGGAAGATCATATGTAGAGGATTTCAGGAAGGGAGTGTCTGACCCCAGGTCTTAAACAACCCTTAGAAATAGGAAGCTAGGAGATTTGGGCTAGAGTGTCCGATAGGAAAGTGACACGGAAGCGAAGTAGAAAGGGGGAGGAAGTGTAACCGGAGCTTCCGTATTGATCAGAAGCGAGATTGTGTAGCCATTTTTAGAGATAGTGAGTTGGAATCATTTTCTTTCATATCCCGCCATTTGGATGGGAATCGCAGCGAAAGGCAAAGTATTTCCTTTTCCACGGGTCACATTAGAGGGGACAACAGCAAAGCAATTAAGAACATAAGAGTTTTTGAGAGCGAAGGCGTGGCTGCGCTTTCTTGGAATTAGACGGACCAAGGGGGTTTTCTCTCTCCGGGCGTGAGCGAGGGGACTCGGTGGCGAAAAGTCGAGGGAGAAGGGGATATTTTTAGGAAGCTCTGGAAACCTCGGGGGTTTGTCGGAACGGATGAAGGAAGCGGTTTGGATGGCCGGGAAGAGATAAAGAGATTTTCAGCAAGGAGGATACCAAGAGAGAACTAAAAGGAATGAAAGCACAAAAATGAAGGACAAAAGCTTGATGACATTCCCCGTAACATCTGAATAAACGTTTTCCTCACTGCAAAATTTAGCCTCAGTTGATTCACTTTTCTATGCTTTGTATTGTTTTTATCTGCTCCAGTTGGGAGAATCACGGATTAAACCACCGATACCGAACTTACTGCAAAGGAAGCATCAACGAACCCTCCACACAGGGCGCTGTAATAGAATTCAGCACCAAGCCCTGTAACAGAAGACGCCCTTATTTATTACCGGGAGGCCAGTACCCGGGGTCCGACGGCTTAAGGTGCCCATCCGACGCACGGCGGATATTTAGTGGATCGAGCGTTCGTACCTGCCTGGGATCGAACCTGAGGTCCTTTCCGTGGCAGTCACGAACATTGCCTACTAGGCCACCCGCGGTTCCACTGTTGGGAAGACCAGCTGTTCGCCTATTTATCGCCTGTGTTCGTTTTGGGTCTGTTCCACCCTGCGCGGGGGATGCCCATGTCAACTGCCCATCACCCGTGTCTCTAATGTTTTGTCTACTGAGTGTATATTAAGATTTTAATGACAAGGACCGTAAAATCATGTGCCGCACATATCTCTAATGTTTTGTCTACTGAGTGTATATTAAGATTTTAATGACAAGGACCATAAAATCATGTGCCGCACAGAAAATACCATAACGCCCGAAACTCTCTGTTTCTACTGTTCGAATTTTTGTCTTCAGTATTATTGGTTAAAAAAAAAGGATTGGTGAGATGCACCACTCGGAACTTACGTTCTGTAGGCTTCATATGTATTGACTTTGAGATGTATCTCGGAAACCGTAACTGCATTCTTTCACGGAGAAGATATGTGATGTCTTAATAGGGTATTATATTTTCCCTGGAAAAACCAACTTTTGGTTCACTTCTTTGTTTTGTGAAACGATTAGTGACTGAGGGTAATTTTCGTTGATCCCACAGAGGCCGTGCAAGTTCAGAGAACAGTGGGGAAATGAAATTGTACTCACTCCAGACGGGCATGTCGGGCTGCCGTGCTCGCTTGCATGTTCGGTCGTTTTGTGCGGTATGTTCATTAAGGGGTTAATCGAAATTCAAAGGAGTATCACGCGGCTTCCGAGTTCCAGACTTCTGCTTTAAGACAGTGATACTCCTGAAGTGTAAGATTTTAAAAGGGAAATGACCTTCTGTCGCGAATGAAATCATTATTTTTTATGTGTCTTGTACTGGATTGATTTGCTGTGTGCATTTAGTTTCAGATTCCTTCATTACGTGAGAATTTTGCGTGTCGAAGAAATGGAAATATTGAGATGCCGCCCCGATGGCGCAGTGGTCTATAAGCGATGGCCTCTGATGATTCGTCCGAAAGGGGTCCGAGTTCGAATCCCGGTGAGGCACGGATGTTATGTTTGTCTTACGGCACTGGCTCTCTCCCTTCTCTGGAACCAGTGACCCTAAATTAGGAGCGGGCGACTGCTTATAGCCCATTGAGTTGCTCACAGAAGTCGTTAATCATCCAATAAAAAAATATATGTATATAATGAGATGCAGAAAATGGCTGCCTGACACGGAAATGTTCAAAGCACAGTATGGAAGAATTAGTATTTTAAGAAGTATACGTAAGCTTGTTTGTAATGAGCAATCTTTACCTGGTATAAACGGCTTAGTGTGAATTCTGCGTAACGCTGGGTATATGACGGCATTTGGTTTGTTGGTTGCTTAATAGCAGTCTGCCGCGCGCCTTTTGTTACCCAGAGGATTTAATCGTCAAGCTGAATTTCGAGGAAATGGACTGACTTGTTTATAAGAGAAATCTGTACCCCGGGACCAAGGAGTGAACGGAACTTCCGCACTACACGGTCGTCTGTTAGCAGTGGGACATTAACAGCAAACCTTCAAGAACCAAGTCGTGTGTTTTAGCAACGATTCCTATAGTTGAAAACCTAACAACTTGTTTATGCCGTCATCAAAAGTTGACCATATTTTCATTTCCCGTGTTCGTCTGTCGATAAGAATAGGCAGAGCCTAAACAGACAGAACAGCAGATGTTTACATATAGACGTTGTCTTTCGCGTCGCAAAACTAACTGCTAAGCAATAGAAACCACCATAATAGATACATAATTTTCTTTACTAGTGACATGCAGCCCCTATATCCATACATGAGACTGGTGAAGAAAAAAAGCTGAACTTTTTAATTGGGTGAAAAATCTGAATGCATGGCGAAACCGTGCGAATAAAACACAGAAAGAGCAAGACGAAATTGTTCATGTTAATTCATTTATGTAAATATTAAATTCGACCACATTCGAAATATAAAATTATTAACATTAAACAACACAAGATAGATGAAACGTTGAATAGAGGAGAAGGGGAGCTTAACGATTATGGGCGAAATCTTCGCACCGTCTGACTTCATTTTTCGGAAATTTTCACTCCATTTTCAAGCCGAAATACACATCTATTCAATAAAATTATATTTAACAACAATACTGAGCAAAAGAACATTGCAATATATATATATACGATTACGGCAGAAATCTTCACTGCGTCTAACTTTAGATTTCGAAAGTCGTACTTCCGTCCTCCGACGGAAAACTGACAACCCCAAATTCTCTTCAGTTATGTATCCATCTTGAGTACCACACAAACGACGATGAAAAAGGCGAAATACCTCGAATCCACCGAAAAATCTCATGCCTGAAGATTAAAAGAAAATTTCCGCGCCGCCTAACTTTCGTTTTCAAGCTGAAATACAAATATTAATGGAATAAAATATATATAAAAAAAAAAAATACTGGGCAGAAGAAACATCGCGTGAAAAGTGCATTACGATAACTGGAAAAATCTTTTCTCCGTTTGACTTCCGTTTTCGAAAGTTTAAAAAATGAAATATCATTTCCTAATAGGAAATGAATCCCACCCACAACTAATACCCTCCAAATTTCTCTTCAGTTTTGCATCGATCTAAAGATTGACCAAAATGATGACGAAAAAAGCGGAGTTCCGCGAAACCGCGGAAATCTCGTGTATGTATATCACAAACCTGGTCGGTTTTGATACACAAAATAGTACAAATAACGACTATATCTGAACATCTGAACATCTGCTGTTGACTATACCAGAAACCTGGTATTCTCTTTGACTCACGAGCACTGGAAACAAACATACCGTCCACTTACGATGACGTCATAAATGCGTTTTTAGGCTTTCTGTTACAGGGGGCATTGGTTTTAACTACTAGGCCGTCCGCATGCAGGACTTGAGCAGCGCCCGCTCGCTTTAAAAATATTTCACTGTCGCTACATCTTTATTTATTTCTTTCGTTAGTTATTTAGGTATGTACAGTTTTTTAATTCCTTAATCACCCATTCGTCCTTCTGGAAGTTTTCATGAGAAAACTCGTCAAATATAGCTAAAAACTCATTTGGCCGATAACACAAGAACGTTGTGTAATGCTGGTTCTAACAGTTAAGACTTTTATTTTTATGTATTTATTATATTATTATTATTTTTTTTTTTTTTGAAACCCGATACCTTGTTCTTATTTCTTCGTACACTGATAACGGGAATTTATGATTCTGTTCTAAGAATGCTGAGTTTTAAATTTAAAAACTTACGTTTTTCGTGAGTTTCTATTTTGTGCTACTTATTTGCGTCAGACAGACTGACTTTCCATCGATGTTCTCAACCGAAAACCATTAACATTCAAAACTGAATATTGTTTGAAGAAAAACATTTCACCATTGTTGCCAGTAAAAAACTGAACGACATTCAGAACTGAATATTGCTTGAAATCGAAGTGAGATAAATATTTTAAATTTTCCGTTGAAATTCAGTTATTATCCATCTCGTAAAGTACTTATTGTGACATTTCTCTAGCAATTTTGTACTTCATACAATAGTTCTTTTGTTGGTAATTTTTCTTGTATTAACGATTGAGAAGAGGGGACAGGGAAGGGATATCTTGAGGGTTTTTGCTATTTTTTTTTTTTTAATTTTAAAAATATTTTCTTCTATCATATGAATACTTTTTCGGTAATTTTTCGCGTTTTACTTCTGTAATATTTTAATCATTTAATATAGCTGCTGTTGATGCTTTTTAGATTATCTGTCCGCGTGCAAATAATGTTTGTTACATTACAGCTGCTGGCTGTTTGATTGAAGTACTGATGTTGGCATGCAGCACAAAAACAAGTCTTATTTATTTTTTTATTTTTTTTGCGAGTCCGCGAAATTAATTGGAGGTTGTTCAAACGTTCAAGTTCTCTCTGAATCCTAGAACTTTTAGAAACCAACAGTTTACTTTTTCTTTCTTCCTTTCTTTTCTTTTCTTTCTTCCTTTCTTTTCTTTTCTTTCTTCCTTTCTTTTCTTTTCTTTCTATCCTTTACCCCACCCCACCCCCTTTAGTGATTTTTATTGATAAAACTCTAGATGTCCTATCATACTTAAATTTTCATGAATAAGTTTTCCGGGGAATCGCCATTGGGTTGAAGTTTTCGATCCACAAAGGTACGTTTAACTTTAGCCATTCTTCACGTACTTCATGTGCCGTCATCAAGAGAGAGAAAGTTAACTGCGTATTTCACGAGAAAGGCTGAAGCATCTTATACAGAAAAGCTTTAAAAATATTTCAGTGTCGCTACATATTTCTTTCTTTCGTTAGTTATTTAGGTATGTCCAGTTTTTTAATTCCGTAATCACCCTTTCGTCCAGTGGGCACAACGAGAAAAGCCCAGGTTTGGAATCCAGTTGAAAAGCCCGGGTTTCAAATCCAGTTGAAAAGCCTAGGTTTCGAATCCACAACGAGAAAAGCCTAGTTTCGAATCCGGTTTGCAGGTGGATGGCGTTTTCGTCTGGCACCCTGGGGCTGCTTACTAGAGATGACAATACCGACTTACTATCTTCAATATAGCAAAACTACTGGTGAGGCGGTCGAAGCCAAATCTACGGATCAAAAGGAACACAACGAGCTACATGTATATAAAATGCGCATTAAAAATACCTCCTGGTTTAAAAGAAAAATATATTTTTTTGTAATTTTACTTTATTTCTTGATTAAACATTAGTGTCTCGGAGCAGCCGCTCATTCGTAATTTAAGGCTACTTGTTCCAGGAAAACGAGAGAACCAGAACCGAGTTGTAAATACAACAACCATGTTCCTCGCGAGCTTGTCATTATCGTCGGCGAAATTATTTTTAATGATGTAGTAATTATATGGAATACACACGGGAAGCGGACTCTGTTAGGATGCACAAAAAGTTATACGGGAAAAATGTTCCAGACGATCAGGTTCGCATCAAAACTGTTCTTTTCTAAAGTTATACGGGAAAAATGTTCCAGACGATCAGGTTCGACGCAATCAATTTTAATTTCCTGTCCGTTTTCATTCTCCGGAATAGATTTTCTTTCATTATTTGGTGCATCAAATTAAAAAATTTGATTTTTCACATCATAAAATACTACGAGCTCACTATTACGCGCATTGCCGCTTGCAGATTTCTATACATGTATTTCGGGAAAAGCAATCTTTGATATAGTGTATTTATTTTGTGGATGTGTCGTAAATAGTCCAAAAGGAACATTCACCCGTTATACTTCCTCACGCCGTTGAAGTTCCCCGTCCGCGCGTCTCCCTTGTGCGCCCCCCCTTCCGTCGCTTCCTAGGCCATTAAGCGACACCCCTGATGGTCATTTACAATGTAGCGTCCAGTGATCGATCTGCCACTTCGTGATCGTCACCTCTTGTCATCCTTTGGGAAAGGAAACTGGGATGTGGGTGGAATGGGACGAGACTGGAAAATCTCGACCCACTCTAATTGGCCGGGACTTCTCACTGTTGGCCAATGGCGTCCACACACCTACTGCTTGCCCACGTCGGTGACCTACCGCGCGTGGCGGTGACGTCACCCCGTCACGTGCTTCCGAGCGTCGGGTCGCTGGGAACGACCCAGAAGGATGTGTGCGTGTGTGTGCTGAAGCCATGTGCGGGAGAAGCGCTGGAGATCACGGCACTCTGTCGACGGAACCTCGTCGATGCTGACGGCCGCGTATCGTGTCTCAGGCGACGCTGCGAAAATTCCGCTGAGAGTTCAACGTTTGCCATCCCACCGACAGCTTCGTAACCACTGTGGAGTATTGCTCACCTGTGACAGACACACTCAACCATGTTGTCGAACGTTGAGTCAGCGTTTTGTTGAGGCTTACTTTTGCTCTGTTTGTGTGTGTGTTGTTTTGTTTGAATTTGGTGAAGAAAAGAGCGTGTAGGATTCTGCGTTGTGCATGCGTGCCAATAGAGGGCGTCACCTGCCTGGGAGCCGATGTCCTGTCAATCAAAACAGTAACTGACAACTGGGGGTCACCTATTCGGATACTGAAAGGTAAGAAAGACTTCTGTTTCTTGTGTGTGCAGTATTTTAGCTGCGGCACAGATGCAGTTTTTTTCTTTTGTCTCTGCCCTTGCATCCCCCTAACCATTTTATTATTTTGGATTACTCGGCAACAGAATTTGCACATGAATAGCGCTGTCTGTCTATCTAAGCAAAAGAGAAATATATTTTTGCGGGTACTTTTTTTTAACAGACGAAGAAATAGTCATCATCAAGTTGTGATTAAAAGTGCTTGTTACTGTTACGATAAAACGGTTCTTTTTCTCTTTATCAGTGTCACACAAATGCTTCCCTTGTGGAATACTCTGACATCTTTAAATATACATATTTTAAGGTCGCTGAAACTTAGGTGGAGGGGAAGGTTTTCTGAGTTTTTCAAAATGAAAATAATTATTCATCGTGCTATTCTGAAATATTAATGTTTGATAGTGAAGTGAGTTGAATAATTTTAATTCTCTCTGTCCGCCCTCCCTTTCAGTGTGCGTGTATATATTATATATACAGTAAATTAGGTTCATGAAAGCACTCGGGCTAGAAAACACTTTGCCCTAATTAGGCAGCTGCCTCAATTATGCGAAGCTTTATCCCAAAGAGCTAATTTGGAATGTTAGAATTGTCCCAAATGAACTGCTGCTCCGATTAACCGATGGCCTAATTAACCGGAATCTACTGCATATAGATCTTTCGAGGGGTGGCTCAATACAGACCATTGTGGAAGAAACTTGGGGAGACCTTCATCCAGCAGTGCATTGATAATGATTGACAAGGATGATGATACATAAATCACCACCATTAACTTTTCTCAGTCGTTTGCTTGATGAAGGTCTCCGTAAATCCCTTCCACGGCTAATATATGTACATATAGGGAAGGGGGTGGGAATCTGAAAACTTAAGTGGGATCATTTTGCGCGTTTGGCTTAATGTCAACTATGATCTTTCACTTGCTCATTTTTCTTCAATATTTCAAGAAGAAAAGAAAATGCCGTGTTTCCTATCTTATTCCGGCTAAAGTGACTTCAATGAATAAATCCGTATACTTTTTTTTTCCTATCTGTTTTGTTCATCACTTCCCTGGGTATCGGAAGTTAGACAGAAAGCCTTAAATTTCAGTTAGGGTTACTGACTGTCGTGAGGGGACAAAACCAGAACATTTAAACAATCACAAGACATCCGGAACTAAAATTCAGCGACTCAGCGCAAGTACTTTGCATAAGAAAAAATTTCAGCAACTGGCTGATGTGGCATTTATTTATGTTTTTCTAACTTCTCTGTTTTAGTGAAAAGCGCAACTGTTTTTCCTTTTAATCCGACGAGCACGAATCAAAGTTATTCGTTTTTCTTTAACTCAGCATTTCCGGTCAGTTTATCGCAGACAAACGTGGGGTTTTGCCAAGTAGTGTTTCTCGGAAACATCTAATTGCGTGTTCATTATTATTTTTTCGAGGATGTTAATGCGGTCTTAGCTTCAGCGTGATTCAGAAGACTTACTTATTATAAATTCTGTAAGCGTTCTTGTTGCTGACACAATTTCGAAATCATTGCGCAACCGAGGTCACGGCTTCTCGTGTTTATCTAAGCATCTCTCCATTATGAAGTGCTTGGTTGTTTATTGATAGCTGATCACGAAATACAATAGTACCATAAAGAACATCGTGATCAGTTCGGAGTTTTTTTCCACCTGTTTTGTAAGATTTTTGTTTCTTTGCCAGAAACCTACACTGGAAAGATGCTAGTCTGATATAAAGTTTCATAATACCAGCATCTTCTCTGCCAATGCATCATTTTATTTCAGCGAATGTCGGATACTGAATTTTAGGATACCATTTCTCTGTTTTGTTCATTCGAGGGAAAATATATATATATATATATTCTTTATTCACGCATTTACAGAATATCCTTTTAAGTAATGTTTCTGTTATTATGTGCCTTGGAAAGAAATTGCAATCGACCACTTCTATGATATGCACAGCTCAAATAAGTTGGCTAATAATCCTCACATTTATTTATTTTTATAGGGTTTTTGGCAGGTTTTTAATCCTGTAATGATGCCATACCGCTGTGAAAAAACTGTGCGAAAAACTCTAGCAAAATCAGCGTGTAGTGCCCGCCCACGTTACCCACTTTCAAAGTGCAGAGTTTAAAAGACTTAGTTTTAATTAATCAAATTATATAGATCTTAAAAATATGATATCTGCCCCACGTGCCGTATGTAAGACATATATGTAGAAACAGGTTGCCACACAACCTTTGCTCGAATGAGTTCATTCATCGTCAACCCGGAAACCGTCAGTGATAATAATCGATATCTGATTTAATTTTTTGCCGGAAAGTATTTCCGGTTGCTTGAATGATCGTTCACAAGTTCATCTTTTTTATTTCAGAGTTTGTGTGTGTGTGTGGGGGGGGGGGGGGGTGTTAAAAGCAGTTCTTCGTCTGAATCATGTAAGATTTTGGTAATTCTGACCAGTGGAAAATTTATGTCGAACCGAATTCGGACACCAGGTTTTGTGTTCGTTTAAATTTTATGGTGTTACCTGATGTAGTGGTACAGGGTACATTAAAATACCGTTTTGATTAGTGGTCTTGAGACGTACTAGAGAGGTGAAAACATGTGCCAGGACGACAAATCTGCAGCGAGACATTCTGTCCGCGTAGCTCAGTTGGGAGAGCGACTTACTCCGGAGTGAGGGGTTCGATGCCTGTCGTGGACAAACTTGTGTTTTCACAGTCTTCAACTGTCGTTTAAGTAAAGTATCTTTATTTGAATTCTGATCAAATTCAGAAATGTAAGCTGTTTGCAAAATGACGTTACATATTTCAAAGATGATATTCGCATTGCTTGGTAATTGTGTCCCTCTTACCCCAATCCTATTGCATTTCAAAGTCTAGCTCGTACTTGAACTGTGCTTTGAAGTGTCCCTCTTACCCCAATCCTATTGCATTTCAAAGTCTAGCTCGTACTTGAACTGTGCTTTGAAGTCTGACTTTGAATGCACTTGAAAATATAAAATGTACTGTGACATTACTAGTTTAATTCTGCGTAGTAGGTAACGTCAAAAGTTGAACGCGATCCGCGTGATTGGTCAGTAATGTTTTAATTTAAGGGACACGGCCATCTGGCAGCAATATAAGTGATCGATACAAAAACTGAAAGCATTTCGTGCCATGTTATGAAGATAAACCCATTTTGCCGGTGGTAAGATTCGAATTCACATCGTCTCGCTCCGGAGCCAGTTTTTCTCCCAAGTGAACTACACCGACTTTAGCTTATCGTTGCAACTTGCGCTTTTCACTCGTGTGTCACCTCAGTGGTACGTCACAGTATTTATGGATAGACTGAGTCTTAATATATGCAAACGACTTTCTTTCGGTTAAGTAGCTCAGAAACAAAGCTGGGGTATCTCTTCTACTATTTCCTTCAGCGAGATAATGGTTAAAAACAACTATGCTATGTTCAAAGACTATAGCTGCATTCCAGTTTAGCAAACTTTATTCTTCAAAAGATAATACGTCTTTAAAGCTTTGGAGGAAACGTATCACCATACTGAACTTCCGTGTTATTTCAATTTGACGGATACCTTGAAATTAACAGCTTTAGGCAGTAATTTTTTTTTCGTGTTTTAATGTTTCATGTAGGTACTTTCTTTTACGAAAATGCTATTTTATATAAGTTCCATCAATTGTTTGCTTTCGGTTCTGTGAATATATGATTAGAATATCACCAATTTTATTTTAGTTTATGTTAACTACTGTCTTGTTAAACCAATGTAGTATGTCAGGAGTTACGACAGTTCCTTTTATAAGAATTCGCAAACGTTACTGCCCTTCGATATGACATTCCGTGCAATATATTTTTATTTAATAATACTTTTGGGTCTGTTTCTGTGTTTTGGTATCTAACGCAATGTGTTATCTAAGTCAGTTTGTTTCGGGGTTTAGACCATTATGAACAACTCGAAGGGTTATAAGCGAACGCCCGTCCCTAATTTGGATCCAGGAAGGAGCGAGAGCCGTTAAAAAAGCACATCACCCACGCCCCCATTCTGGATTCGAACTCAAGCCCAAGCCCACTCCGTTGGCAAGCCAGGAACCAAGTGCATGCAGAACAAGGGTGGGTTGGTCCAACAGGAAATCCACGGGACAAGCGAAATGCGTTATAGTTCACATAATACAAAATGAAGCATTTTGCTCTCTCTCTCTCCACACACACACACATAGAGAGAGAAGTATCTGTACATATGATTGTATGTACTTGCTTGCATTTTTTTTAAAATGAATGTTGGCATAAATCAACGTTGGTGCGCACTTAGGTTAAAAAAAATTGCTCCATTTTGAATAAGTAAACAAAATTTGATAGTCATTGTAAGAGAGAGAGAGAGAGAGACCATAACATGTATGTACAGTAAATATCGATCATTACTACTAGAACAAAGTCCCACAGATAAATAAGTGATCATAACGAAAATATTAAGATTATAAAACCATGTACACTAAGAGTTTTTTTTTTAATTTTTTTTATTTAGCCGTAGTCGGAATAATGTATATTGAAAGAACATCTTTTGTTTCCTTCATTTGATGAATGAAAGGCAAAGGGGCAATCAAGAGAAGGCGTTCCGGATTCGGCGGACCCTCCCCATGTGGGTGCCACCGATCGGGGACCAGATATCTTTTCCAACTCCTGAAATTTGTTTAGTTGCTCACAGCATCCCCCTCCCCTTCTTTTTTTTTTTTTTTTTTTTTTTTTTTCACATATATTTTCAGTGCATGTACGAAGTGTCGCTTTCTACTGGAACAGCAGTGGTAGAAGCTCCTAGTTAAAAATATAGTACATTTCGATTACACCCGTTTTGTTAAAGAACAGTATGCAATTTTTTTACACGAAGAATAAAATCATTTCCCTGCAGCGATAAAAAATCAGTATAACCAAGCGGGAGATCCTAATTTGAGTGTATCTATCACCTTAGGTGTTTTCATAAAGGCATTTCCTGGCAGGTTTTGTCCACATGACTGAAAACAATTTTGCTCTTATTCTCGGTTAGTTGCACACAAACAGAAATGCCTTAAACAGAAGTGTTTTCGTAGCTATTATTATTCAAGGACATGAAAAAGAGGAAGAGATACGATGACAAAGTATGTATACGCAAGTTTTGCAAATATCTGGCAATTTATCTCCAGCATGTAATGACGATAAGTTTTCGATATAATGAATTTTGTAAAAGAATTAATTTTCATTAATTATACAAAAAGTTGTTATTTTCATTATGACGGCCTTTTAATATAGGAAATTTTAGAAAATGTAGGAAGGAAGTGTTGTGTACAAACCATCCACTGTCCTGACGATTGTAGAAAATTTTGAACCATGGAAATGAAGAAATGAGCTGTCTTTTACACGCACATGGAAATTAATTTATATTTATCCACTTATCTCACTCTCCCTCAGCAAAGAAATAGTTTCATAGTAAGATTGTAACAAAATGCGGTGGACTCACTGAAACAAGGAGATTGCTAGATGAATGGAATTGGAAAGTTCACCATTATTTTTGCACTTGCCGTTATTTGACCTTACATTTACCTTTATACACATCTTCCTTAGCCTTGACCTCCTTTCAGGAACATTTTCT
Organism: Macrothele yani; assembly: GCA_039090855.1. Taxonomy (NCBI): domain Eukaryota; kingdom Metazoa; phylum Arthropoda; class Arachnida; order Araneae; family Macrothelidae; genus Macrothele; species Macrothele yani. Next base: position 94,767,099 of record CM077007.1, on the reverse strand, counting down.
AGCTCATTTCCAGAAACGAAGGCGTAGCGTGACAAAAAAAAATATATTTTTTTTTTTTTTTTTTGGAGGTTTAATGAGCACCGTGAGCAACTCAATGGGCTATAAGCAGTCGCCCGTCCCTAATTTAGGGTCACTGGTTCCAGTGAAGGGAGAGTGCCAGTGCTGTAAGACAAACCCAACATCCATGCCTCACGGTATTCGAACCCGGACCCTCCTCGGACGAATGGTCATAATCCAGTGCTTAGAGCACTCCACCACCGCTTGGCGGCCCAAAAATTTTTAATAAGTGTAAGCAATGTTTTCCTGGTGATAGGGGGGAGGTCACGAGAAAATGCGAACTGATGTTTTCCTTGGAGGGGGGGATTTTTGGAAACAGTTTCTCCGTAAATGTCCAAAATTTAGGTTTTTTAAGTGCATAACAAACTTTTTTGCTCTGCATTACTCTTCAACCACTGTTGTTAATGAACAATGACTGTGCAGCGTATTTTTGACAAGACGCTAAGTTTTTTGGAAATATAGTTCTCTCTTTAATTACCAATTCTTTTAAATATTGCTGACACATGAATAATAATGTTATACAATGAGTTCTCTACACTGATGGAATTTTTCCGTGGTTTTATTTCTTCACAAAAACGTATCACAGCCGCTATCTAGAAGGTGAGTATAACAGTGTGTGTTTATAAAGCTCTTTGTTTTTCCTCTTTGGATTTCGTAGCCAGTCCATTAAACCTCCGATTCTTATTTGCTGCCCCATCGTAGGCTTGTACTCCTATTTAAATTTTCTAAAGTTGGAGACACATGATCCTCCGAGCCTATGTCCAAAAAGACAAGGCTTCTCAGCCTTTAGATTCCACAAAATGAACGACAAAGACGTGTGGAGCTTCAGTCAAATTATAAACTGTTACGCAGTTTTATTATATCGCTTGCGAAAAACTTAAGATATTTCGTGCATGCACTGTAATACTATAACGTATCATATTTCAGTTATACACATGGTAACCAGTGCTCGAAATGGGTCGGTATACGCCGGTATGGCATACCGGCACTTCTTTTCCTAGTATCTCACTCACACCAGCACTTCTTTTTTCCTATAGTATCTCACACCGGCCCTTTTTTTTTTTTTTTTTACCTGGAATTTACATACCGGCATTAATTTTAGTAGAGGCAGCTGGCAGAAATGAACTTTTTTTTTTAGAGGGTGGTGAGTGAGAATCTTGTTAATTTAAGACTGAATATTCATTCCTATTTGTGGAGATTTTAATTTTCTCGTCTTCCTATTTCATGAAATATTGGAAGGGGCTGCCTTCTCGGCTCCGGACCTTGAAGTTCTGAGTTCAAATCCAGCTGAATCACTAATAATTAGCCGAGGTTCGGAAATCTCGTTAATCCGTTGGTCCCGGGGTATATATTCCTCGTTATACACAAGTCTACCCCCCCCAGTCCTTGGTGTAGCATAAGTAGTGCCACCTCTGGATCCACAAACCTACCAACTGAAATCGACCACCATCGTTTCTGGCTTATGGTACAATTGTATTCCACGGAATTGTCACTTAGATTTTCAAACAAAGTAGTTTTTTTTTTCCAGGACTATTTGTTTTTACTTTATCAGTTTTGGAGATTTGCTGGCGAAGGTATTTTTTCCCGGCAGACTTTTAGTTAAATATGAGCATACCGGCACTTCAAAATTTCCATTTCGAGCACTGATGGTAACAATTCTTTTATTACAATCCTTGTGATACTTAATACAGACACTTTGTGATACTGATATTGAGAAAACACGCACGCACACAAATAAACGTTTATAACAATTATGTTTTTTTTTTTAAGGTTAAATAGTTCAAACTACGTTTATCGCGATCTTCAATATCAGCGCAAGCGCTGCATTACATATAACTTTCTAATGTTTGAGAAAATCATAAGTTGCGCTTTAAAGAAATGTAATTTGATAAGATGTGGAATCTATTGCATCTGACCTTTAAAAAGTGTAATTGTGAATAAATATTGTTAATTCATCTAAGAACAGTTAGTAATTACCTACAGAACTTGCATTTCATAAGTATCTAGTTCAAGAGATCGCCCCCGCCGGCTCGTTCTATCTTTTGACGACGAGTGTTTTCAGTATTACACTGTTTTTCGATGTTTTTGATTTTCAAAAAAGAAACAAAAAAATCTCAGGCGCAGGCTGGAGTGATACTCTACTTTCATTTTAGCACACATAAAAGTGTGACGTTCCCCCTAATAATTTCGGTATTTAAGCTGAAATGATTAATTTCCGTAGCCGCACGTATCTCTATTGGATCAATTTTAATCACCGATTTTCAGAACCGTCAGCCATGCCGAGATCGCTTTAATTCAACAATTGTAGGCTTATCCCGGGTAAACACACAGACTTGGGATAGGTACCATAAATAACACCTGGCATCCTTATCCACTACGAGGAACACAAACTTGAATGAGCGTTGGAAACGTTTCAACCGGTTCGTTTCAAGTGTTCCTCTGCTTTTTTACATGGGCGGGAGAAAGTGTCATGAACGAAAATTTATGTCTGTACTGCTACTAATGTTTACAGTGTTTAGGAAAGTTCAAATGTTCGAACTTTTTTTTTTTTTTTTTCTGTATGTTTTCTTTGGGATACACTTTTATGAGGAGTCGTTAAAATATAAAAAGGAGAAATTTCTGAAAAGATTTTTCCGTGCTTCAAAATTCAAGACCTCAATGGGTAAACTCTGGATACCCAAATTCTCCGTAATTTTTTCCCAATTTGTGATTGCATCTACTAGTTATTTAATAATAGAAGACTGCGCCTTGAAAAGTGTTTGTTGTTCTGACAACATAGCAGCACTTGCGTAGAGCGAAACATCGGGGCAGACTCCCCGGTGGCTTAGCGGTCGAAGGGCTGCCATCTGACCGCTCATCAGAGATGGGCACGGATTTGAACTCTGGATGAAGCATAGAGGGGGGGGGGATTCGACACCAGCTTTCTTCTTTCCGTGGAACCCGTAAATTAGGAACGGGAGATTGGTTATAGCTCTTAAATTTCCTTATGGTGCAGTAAATGCCGGAAAAAAAAATGTGTGGGGTGCCCCGCAAAATATTGTTTCGGGTTCCTTTCCCAACAAAAATTAGTTTCGCACTTTTTCGAGGACTTCAGACAGATACTGATGACTTTAAGTCCCACATGAGCAATGCATGTTAGTATATTAAAAATGTATATAACATTATATGTAAATCATATTGTCATAAATATTATATAAATTATATGAAAATCAAAGAGTAAAGGATAGTCTCACCGAAAAAACAAAAGACCAGAAAGGTTAAGGTTAGGTGGAGAAGATTGATCGCTGCAGGAGAATTTTGCTGCTTAGCTGGCCCCTGTTTCTGAAACTGACAGAAGATCATTACTCCTGTGCAACTGCGAAACTGTGAGGTGATGTCTTAGTTCGCCCAGCCTAAGGGATCAAGATTTTTAGCCGGATTAAAATTTCAAATGGTATGCAACGATAATAGAAAATATTTCTTCAATTTATTGCTGCATATATTAAGGAATTTTTTTTTTTTACTGAGATCTCGAAGCTCCTCCCCTTTAGTGCGAAGGCTGTCACGTGGTGAAGTGAAAGAATTTGCCAAGAAAACGTCCCTCTGAAGAGAAGTGCGTATTCATCTTCATCTAAGGACGTATAAACACTTACTAGTCTTAGTAACAGGAAATGACTTTAAACGTCGCAAACTAGACATTCCGGCCGTCCTGTACTATTTAAAAGCTACGCATTTCAGATGAAAATCGAAAAATATCTACATTATTTTACTAATTATATTTCCTGATAAGTTTAAGTAATTCGCAGCATATATAATTCTCAAAAAGTTTAAGTAATTTGCATTAAATATAATTCTTAAAAAGATACATTGAAAACTGATGGATTACCTCTTGTGTCTTACTAATAATTTCGAGCAGACTTCATAATTTCATGGATCTTTTATTATCTTTTCCGTAGCATTTCATGTCTTTCATTTAAAATTTCTTGCTGATCCGGCCACGAAATATTCGTTCTCAAGCACAGATAGACTTATCGGAGAGATGTCTCATGGAATGTTTCGTGAACACTACCTATTATTATTTTTTATTATTATTCCTTCGAAAGGCTATGTCAGTGTTGCCACAAAATTTCGGAATTGCAATTCCAAAAACTCTGGTGTTATCAAGATCATCTATCTGGCCTTTCCAGGTTCTGTTAGGGTTGATTTTGCATTTTTAGGTTTTCAGTTTTTCTCGTTATGTATGATGCTAAACCCTTTAGTACAGGGGTTCTTAACTTTTCTTCGTCACGATCTAAAATCAACAAGGCGATCAACTTCGCGACCCATGGGTTTATTTTGAAATTAAAAATGCTAATGTAATAATATAAATAAGTGTTTTAATTATTCATTAGTATACAGAGAGTAACAAATTTTTGGTTTTTGAAATTACAGTCAAACCAGTGGTACAACCAAGTGGTGTAAGGAGGAGGTTGGGTTATCTATATAGTGGAAAGGTATGAATATTCGTGCTGAACACGAATATTGTGAGACAAGTAATACGAATAAATGGAAATTAAAACTTTTTATTTAACAGATTTCAGTTTCTCCAATTTTTTAAATAACCGAATGCAATTTTTACAGTAACCAAGACACGTCAAAATAAACTGCAATTTAAAATTTCGTCAAAATCCGATGAAAACTTTAGAAGCTAGGCATTTTCTTTTTATTATTTTTAATGAATGTTCGCTGAAAGCCTCCGTAGTACACACTTTCTCTCTTTCTCTGCTCCCTTCCGTGTCGCGTTTGTTAATCGTTTGTCATAGGATTCTGGGGGCAGACCAGTGTTGGCAATTTGGGGGTTTTCCCGTTAAATTTATTAAGAAAATTAAGGTTTAGGGGGAAATTTTGCAATGCTGTGGCGTCCTAAAAATTCCCACGATCCCAGTGACCGGAAGAAGCAATGCTGGTTTTCTCTGTGATGTCATCTCCAAAAATTCTAGGGCATTTACACGTTTTAAACACAAAGAAAGGTTAAGAACCCCTGCTTTACTATTTTATTTATTATTTCACGAGAAGTGTACGCACGCCGTAAAGAAGTGAAGATGAATTTCCATAAAATAAAATGCAGTGTTAAACTCTTTCACTGGAAAAGAAGAATTACGACGGTTGGATTGTGTGAAGTTGAAAGTGATGAATGACTAGGTCTGTGTAAACTAATGAATGCGTGTTGTGAGTGACAGGAAGGTAGCAGACTTTTAAATCCTGTCTAGAGTGCATATGGAATAACTATTGTGCTGTTCAAGAGCAAATTGCCATTATTTCCGGAAAGAAAAGCATTTGGATCACTATGTGTTTTGCAAGGTCCCATTTACGGTTGAGAGACTTCTAACTCTATCTAAGAAAGATGTGCGGCCACTGCAATCACCTCGAAGAGGACTGGTGATGCATGCTGGATGTGACTAGAAAACAGGAAAAGAAATAAAGACGCACAGGGGATGTTGATGTTGCTGGAACATTTCTTAATTTGGCACCAAGATACAATTAAAGGTGGGGGTAATGGCCAAATTAAATTAGAAAGTATACGAAAACCAACTGCACAAGATTGACATTTGAAAAAAGAACTTAAAGGTAATTTTATATATTAACAGATTGATGAAAATGTTGATGATACACAGGCTATATAAAATTGATGCTAAGTGTAGTGAATGAAATAAGGTTTAGTCAACACACGGAAACTCGGTAATTGATTTCGTTTCAGTAAAGTGTTGTTAGTTGGTTAGTAAGAGCTGCTGAACACGAATTTATTGCTGTCACACTTGAATAAGGGATTTATTTGTAGAGCTCTACTAACATGGCACCCATGTAGGGGGCAAGAGAGGGCATTTCGCCTCCCTGGAAATCTGACTGTCCCCTTTCTGTTCTTGGAAGGTACAACGTAGGTTTTCATGATAAAACGAATTTCGATGGCTATTTTTTTCTCTCGAACCTCTGTATGCTGTGTAACATTACCAAAAATGTTGGGAATTTCCAGTAGAAAAACGGAAACTTACAGTTTAAAGTGAAAATTAAATTTTCTGTTGCATGCTGGAGCTAGAGATGGAAACGGGTCACCGGGTCGACAATTTCTTGCGGGTCAAACATGTTGGGTCAAGGTATACCTGACCCGATTTCGACCCGTTTTTTTTTTTTTAAATATTTTAAAGAATCCTTCAGAGGTATTTGAAATATAATACTTCAGAGCTGCAGAGTAGGCTCCAGGAACTTGTTGAGAAGGGTAAAGAAATGGGGATTAAAAATGAACTTTCAGAAAACAAAACTGATGTTCAATGCTTTTACAAAGAATGAAGATTTATCAGTTGATGGGGAAAAGCTGAAGATAACCAATTCCTACATTTACCTTGAGCAGCAGATATCAAGCGAGGGTCACTTTGATGAAGAGATTAATTAGCGTATAAAACTTGGTTGGGGAGTTTTTGGAAGAAACCGTATGATTTTTAAGCACAATATGCCATTTTGTCTTAAAAGAAAAAGGTTTAATCAATGCATCCTTCCATTGCTCAGGTACGTAGCAGAGATGTGGACCTTAACTAAAAAAGACGTACAAAGACTGCAGATGACTAAAGGAAGCATGGAGTGATGCATGCTTGGTGCCAAGAAAGATAAAAAGAGGAAATCGTGGATAAGGAAAATGACTAGAGTGGGAGACATCACAATCAAAGTAAAATCCCTGAAATGGCAATGGGCTGGACATATTGCCAGGAGAACGGACCATTGATGAACAACCGAAATTTTAGACTGGATTCCAAGGAACAGGAAAAGACCCACGTGGGAGATGGATGGATGGAGGAGACTGGCCCAAGACAGACCGTTGTTGAAGAAACGTGGGGAGACCTTCATCCAGCAGTGGATTGATAATGATTGGCAATGATGATGATGATATATTCTAGTTTATGGCTCAAAGCAGATTTGTCAAGGTCGGGTCCAGTTATGTGACGTCCGGGTCTGGTTGGAACCAGCGTGATTACGCACAGTATGAAAACGTATAAAAGGCAAATAAATGAAGCATATATCATCTTGTGGAGTATCCTTTATCTGCTGGAGAAAGTTCTCCCGCAGTTTTTTTTTTTTCCAGAACTTTTTATTGTGGGTATCCTTTTCTTCATAATGACCGATTAAGTGATCGCTGGGATTTCATGACACATGGGATGAAAGTGGCCGAAAGGCGCAAGACTCAAAAGAAAATCAAAGAAATTTTCTTATTGTCCCAAAATTCTGTCTAATTTCATTTATCAATCTTTTTTATTAGATTTTGGGTCGTCTGATTTCCAATTTAATGTATGTGTTGAGAGTGTGGTAGAAACGGTTAGATAACAAGGAGTCTCGGTGGAAATTTGCGTGTGGTCTTTGTACATGTTATTCGTAGTTACAATTTCTGTTTGCCCTCTCCTGAAAACTAACCTATGGGCTCCCATATCTATGAATTTCTTCGTGTCCGTTTAATAAGGATGAATAATTGAAGTTTCATAAAAGTATTTCAAGCTACATCCTTCTCTATTATTTATAGCTTAGTTTTGAGGTCAAGTGTTTAAAAAGTGACACCCATTAAAGCTTGTATCAACTTCAGAAAATATGAGAATGCGCATTGGCCTGTAAATCATTTTAAATAATATGTAAACTATCTGGATTATGGATTTTTAATGTATTTCCTATTTTTCTCTTAAATCTGTTCTAGAGTACAAGTCACTGTATGTTTCCTGATTTTTTTTTCTTAAATTTCCAAATTTAATTTAGAAAAATAATTTTTTTTATTCAAAAGATAAATGCATGATGCCGTGTTATCATTACATATTTTTAATACGTAAGTATCTAGTTAGACAAATTCATATATGATTTTTGAGATAATCTCGATTATAATAGACAACTAAGTACGACGAAAACGCACAGAGAGAAAATAGTTTTTGAAGTTTCCGTATTACTTCAGCCTTCAGCCTAAGAAATAAAATCTACTCAGGACTTTTTTGCCGTGAAAAGACTGAGACCGATGTTTGCGCTGAAAAAAGAGATAACCATGCTACCGTACTTTATTTTGAAGTCATATTAAAAGGGTGCATAACCCATTGTAACTGCCAGTGCTTACGTATGGAGCAGAGACATGGACCTTAACTAAAAAAGACATACAAAGACTGCAGACAACTCAAAGAAGCATGGAGAGATGCATGCTTGGTGTAACCAGGAAAGAAAAGGAGAATGTAAGGAGTGGACGACATCATGACCAGAGTGAAATCACCGAAGTGGCAATGTGCTGGACATGTTGCCAGAAGAACGGACCACCGATGGACAACCGAAATTTTAGACTGGATTCCGAGGGACAGGAAAAGACCCAGAAGAAGACCCCCATGGGAGATGGAAGGTTGAAATTTGAAAGTATGTTGGAGTAACATGGAGGAGACAGGCCCAAGACAGACAATTGTGGAAGAAATTTGGGAAGACCTTCATCCAGCAGTAGATTGATAATGGTTGATGATGATGATATACGCAAAAGGTACAAAAAGGTTTCAAGTTAATATACTTTTGTTTATGGTGCGAACGCTTCGCGTGTGTATAGTAACTTAGAACCGCTGCAGTTACACAGAGCAGTTTATCTGTTATAATCATTATATGATAAACGGCGTATCTGCCATAAAATTTGAAACCTAGTTTTCAATATTTAATTTTCAAATATTTTCTCACGACTTTTTGTCACAACTATGATAAAACTTACGTATTTGTTTATTTGACCTGTACACGTTCTTGGGAAATAATCTGCGTAGCGCATTAAAATGTTTAACCTTAATATATGGCACACACAACAAGAAAACCAGCATTTGTTACAATATCTGAAGCATGTCTTCATAGATAACCTTTAGTATATTGCCGTAAAATAATGTAAAGATATATTTTAACAAACTGCCGGTTGCAATAGGACAGTGGAAAATTAATATTTCTAAATTTCGATTCCTTTTTTGTCATGTTTTAATTGCTTTTTACATCATACAATTTCTGTGGTGCAGTAAAAAGAAAAAAAAAAAGATGAGAAAATTTGTGTTTCAGGGTAAAAGACATGTAATGCCCCTCTTTTTATTTGTTTTTCGGGGATGTGTTTAATTACACACCCGACGCAAGCGCACATACGAAACTGCATACCCTACTTGTCACTCTTTCTTTTATTCCTAGAAATATTTGTGTAAGACGTTTCTATGTTATCATATTTTTGCTTGTCCTTTGTGGGCATACCTAGGTTGTGTGAGCTTTTTCAAAATACCTATGGTTTCACATGTGAACTAGAGAAAAAAAAAAAAGAGAGAGAGAGATGCATTTTATTGAGGGGTGTAACAAAGCGGTGCGGTTTGTCTTAGAGTGCAATTATTTCTGTACGTTACGGTAACATATATCATACTTGAAATCGTGTGTGTGGTGACGCCATCTCTGTGACTTTTGAAAGTTTTAGATTTTTTTAATTGTTTTTTGGCTTTTCTACTCTAAGAACACTGGGAAGTGAAGCTGAAGAGGACTTAAGATTCTTCATTACCTGGTACTCACTCCATTTCCCTTCCTTAACGCCTCTGCCCCCCAAAAAAATCAAAACTGCAGAATTTCAAAATTGATATTGTATCTTTTAATTCCGTTTTAAATGTAAGATAATTAATTGATATCATTTCACGTACAACCAATGTAACCTCGATATTTTCAGTTTCATTATAATCATTTTAGCACAGCATTAATATTATTTAAATGTTGATCCTTTCTCCATCTTCGTTGGGTTTTTGAATATATAGAGATTGGCCCTGTTGCTTTGCTGCAGTGAGGAATGTTGAGCAATGCTGAACTGGGTTCGGCTTTCTTTTGTTTAGGAAGATTTTTATTTGTGACCTTTGTCAGAATGAGCAACAGATTCGGTATGGATACAGTATTTTGGAAGCGAAACTTTTGGCTATTTAGCCCCCGCAATTTAAACAAGGGACAGAGTGAATAATGGATCCTATGTGTTCTCTGCGTAATGGCTATACATGGTCTAATTTATTGTGATAGCAACGCCATCGGTAGTTCAGATTATGGCTTTGGAGGCAGATGGATGCAGGATTTGTCATTTTTATGTAGGACTTCCGTCCACAGGGAGTAGAGTTTAGGTCCCAGCCACCTACAGCGAGATCGCCTTTTGGGCAGTTTTGGAGGCAGAGCATCTTAAGGTCGCTTATAAGTAATAGAGAGAAAAAGAGAGAGAGAGAGAGATGTAAAATAAAATTCAGCTAATCATAGGTTCCTGTGATTACAAAGTAAAAAAAAGGAAAACAAAAATAAATACAAGCCGCATTACACACCCGATGATTCTCGGGTCGCGTCCTTAACCAAAAATTATTTCCTTACGCGTCCTTCTCTAGAATATAACGGTCAAATGTAAATTTGTCATTAAGTCTCTTGTCTTCTTTCTTCCTTTTTTTTCTTTTTATTTGTTGCTGACTGACATTTATTTAAATTAAATAACATTAATATTCCAAACTTAGTAAAAGGGTTAGAATTTTTTTTTTTAAATTTAAACGAAAAACTTACTGCTTCAGTTCGCAAATAATGGTCTAGCAACGCCCTTGCTTTGAAATTCCATTTGGAAGTTCAGATGATTCACGTTTTGGTCTGTCTGAGTCCTCGGGAAAAATCGGTTTTTAGATTCTCAAGTTCTATTTTCCGAAATATCCGTAAAAATTCAGAGATTTTTCATGTCAATTCACGGAAAAAGTTGTTTCAGAAATAAGCTACGTTAATTCAAAAAAGAAAGAAAAAAAATTGGCTCGTGAATTTCAGAAATTTTTTTATAGTGAAGTATACCAAATACCACTAGTGACATTTTACCCTCGATGATGTTACAAAATGCAACGCTATAAATTTAATAATAAAATTGTCTACCACGGCAATCACTTACACGTTTTAATGATCGTTCTCAGTGGTTTACGGTAATTCTTCGATGGTCGAAGCTCTTCCACTGTTTCCCTATAGATCGAAATGAGTAATCCATCAGATAACCGATCATTCATCACTGGATAAGGAATTTCTGCCTAAAGGCAGCAAATCAAAAGAGGGACCGGTTGGATTCGACTAAAGGAATAATTACTCAAATACAGAAAGCTTTCTGCGCACTTTTCAGAGATCCATTTGTTAGCAATGTCTGGAATTTTTTTAAAACTAACAGCAAGAATTTTTTCCTCAGTTTAACTGATCATGTTGATTCTTAAGGGAAATATAAACGAGATGCGTATGATTTAGTCATTATTTATTTATTGTTTTATTCATATAGTTATTGTTTCTTAAACACAACTGTCGCGTAAATCGTTAGTAATTGTGTCGAAAGATGGCGTATATACGCGATGAACTGCATATACTCCTTAAACTCGAAAAAAATCGCACTCGACTTATGGCTGGAGGAAAACAATTGAAATTTGAGGAAGTTTTTAACTGATATTCACATGTAGTAGTCTTTTGTGCAGTTCCATTCACGCGTGGAAGGAAGGAGGGGGGGGGGGGAGCTCCACCCATACACAGGCTTCTGTGTGCTTCATATCACATGATATCTACCTAATTTTTATCATTTCTTAAGTAATGCACGCTCATGAGGTTTATTATACAATGAGCAAGCACTCTTAAGTGATTTTCGAAGTATCTCGGCGTGGCGTTATTTTATGGATATTTTTTTCTTACACGTCAGTGGGGGTAAGGAAACTGAGGGACCTTTTGGTTTACCGTATATAATTCTTACGTACAGGTTATACTGTACAGGTCCGCTGTGCAAAAGCAGTTAGAGTACAATCTCCATGTATAAGATATTTGATAGGAATTTATAAATCGTAGTCGACAAAAAAAAAAAAAAAAGAAGAAGGAGAGAAAGAAAAAGGAAAGAGAAAATAAATTATTTTTCTTTATTGAAAAAAGGATTTATTATTTTTTCTGTGTCATCATTACATCTGATGACTTATTGTCTGGCCGATTTCTTGGTTTAAAATTTACCTGTTTGAGCATCATTGCTTCGTGTTGCATCGTTTCGCTAGAAGTTGCCCCCTGAAAAATTAAATGGGAATCACCTACTTGTCCAAATTACACACAGTGTTCGTAAATTAAAGAAATAAAAAAAAACGGATGAAAAGAAAAGAAATAGTATTTTTTCGAGAGCATTTATTAGTATATGCATATTGTTCAAAAAGTCGGTTAAAGTTAACAGAAAGCAATAATAGACATATTCTTGCCGAATTCATAGCCTAAACATGATTAATTACGCATATAGTAATAAATAAATGCACATATATATATTGTCGCTAATAATGTTGAAGGTACTGCAGAGATTCCTACTACTACGGTTTTTCCTTAGTCTCTACCGAAATCGTATCTCCGCTACGGATTACGGAGAGCATTCGATATACTACGGAAATCGAAAATCCCAGTGAAAATGACCTTTCTAAATAGCGATGTGCCTAAAAATTATTTTCATGTTTTGTAAATTCTAACATTCATTAAACATTTTGGAGAGTGTTTCCTGAATGTTTTCAATATCGTTGCATTTCCTCCCGCTATTTTTCAATATGTTTTGAATTTCTAAGCGTTTCTGGCCACGTGCAGAGTTATTACGGCCTATGGAATCTTGGAAATGGTCAGAAATTTTAGTTCCCAATCCAGAGCTTGGAAAGTCCTTATTTTTTCGTATTTTTGCGTATAGTCCTGGAGTAGTACTAGAATTCTTTCCTGCAATGAACAAAAAAATTTTGTTCATTGCATTTAAAAATTTACAGCAAAAATACTACATTTTTTTCCCATTGTTTTTGGGATTTGAAGACGACGATGAACAACTTCCAGTCTGTGTAGGCATTTACTTTGTTTACTATCAGGTTCTCACTGGAACATACATTGTGTGTTGTGAAAACACATATTTATTTGTCCGTGACCCATTACTCCGGAGTAAGTTGCTCTCCCAACTGAGTTGCGCGAGCAGAATGTCTCGCTGCAGATTTGCCGTCTTGGCACATGCTTTCACTTCTGTAGTACGTCACATTATCTTCCTCGTATTTTATTTTATTTTATTTTATTTGAAGCGAAGTAGGAATTTTCATTAATTCTAAATAATGTGCGGAACAAACATCACACATTTTTCGAAGAACCCAACGGCCAGTGGATCCATTTTCCACAATCTGGCGCCCATGTGAAAACACAAGTTTGTACGCGACGGCGATCGAAGCCGTGTCCCCTCACTCCGGAGTAAGTCGCTCTCCCAATTGAGCTACTCGGACAGAATATCTCGCTGCAGATTTGTCGTCTTGACACATGTTTTCACCTGTGTAGTACGTCACAGTGTGTGTGCGTGTGTGATTTTTGAGCTAAAATGAAAAAAATATTAGAACCATTTAATATTTCTCACAAAATGTTTTCACTTTATGCGCAATTTTTAAAGCAAAAATTGTTATTTTTTATGAATCTACAGTGTCATTTTACTGCTCTGGTAATTTGTATTTTACGGAGGTGTAATACAATTTGCTGGCACTAAAAACAGGTGAAAACTACTGATTTTTGTAATTTTCACTTCTGAAGAAAACTAGAAACTACGGATTTTTTTAGTGTTTACTACTGAAAATTTACAATCAGGTTTGGAGTCTCTCGTGCTTTTTGAAAATCTGGATTACTATATGAATCTAAAATTTTTCATTGAACCTAGTTTTATGTAAGCATCTGATATCGCAGGATTACAACTTACGTGTACTGCGCCTTTTGGTGTACCAAACTTCATTATGTGTGAAAAGCGAATGCTATCGCTGACAAATGGAGCTATACTTTTAGACTTAACCAATAATACTGTTATGTTAGATCCCTTGAATATCATTTTCATAATTCCACCTCCACTATGCCATGAAAAGAATGGAAGGCTTTTCTTTTCAGGAAAGGTTTCCCGTTTTGTGCACGGGAGAACTAAAAGACAAAATTATTTAAATTAAGGTTTTTCATTTTGTGCAATAAAACGGAAATCACAGTGCAATGCTTAGAAAAAAAAAGGCTTAACATATTGCCTCATTTATTAAAGTTATCAAGCATTTTCACTGAAAATCTTAGTTCACGCGCAACACACAAAAATGGGATATTTCGACAGGTTCCGTTTGAGGGAATTGCAGGGATTTGGAATTCATTTTAAAACTCTACGCGAAATATCTCTATGATTAGAAGTAAAATCTTCATTAAGGACATATACAAAACTTCAAGCTAAAAAAAAAAGTATGTCACATCACACACACACACACACACGCCACAACCGGTGGCGCAGTGGTCTAAGCACTGGCTCCTGACCTTTCGTCCGACATGAGTCCGGGCTCGAATCCCCGTGAGGCTTGGGTGTTGTGACTGTCTTACAAAACCTAGTCTCTCCCTTCCCTGGAAACAGTGTCCCTAGATTAGGGACAGACAACAGCTTATAAGCCCATCGAGTTGCTCACACCCGTGGCACTACGGCAGGAGCAGGACATATTACCGTAGCAAGTGTTTTCATTATTATTGTCTTTTGTTCTGCGTGAGGTTATACGTAGGTCGCGGTTCAGGGCCGAGCAGATCACATTTGTAGGAATTAACTGAATAAACAATTTTCGCACCCTTTTATTTCTCTCACTTTGTATATGAATTACCATTGAAATTCTTGCAGTAACAGAAATTTCAAAATTTGTCATCGATGTTTTGATGCTTCCGTAATTACTTCCGTTTTTCACAGTCTTGAAAAAAAATAAAGAAATTTGGGAACATTTGAATTTACTTTCTTACTAAAAGCGAAGACACTTGAAATTAATTCTGAATGAAGCTATCGCAATAAAATTCGCACAGGAATTTAGTAAAATCTCCAACAGTTTGTCGTAGAGAAAGTACTATGGCTATTGCTTGGGAAAAGGAAGTGTTTTATTTTTTTATATACAGATCAAGTTTTACTATAGGTATCTTCAGCTGCAATCCAGAAACATGAGTAAAACCTTATTTTGTAAATACAATAATTATCAGACTTTTGCTAATAAAAGACTATTAAACAGGAAATGGTGATGTCAGCATACCGCTAATTTTAGGTTTGGGGCACAGCGTGACACAGTACTTATCAGCGTTGATGATGCGTCCATGTTCTAAAAAGTCCTCTAAAAGCACACCCGACTAATTCCAGAAAACCGGCAGTGAATCAGGTGTTTCCATTGCGTAGAAGCTCTCTTGCTGGTAGGAACGAAGTGATGGAGCCACGTCTCGTCCACAGTCACAATACAGTTAAGACAGCTCTGTCCGTCTGCAGCGAACGTCAAACATGCCATCGTTCGTGCTGCTTTGTGATCAACGGATAATGAATGTGGCACCCATCTGGCACAAACCTTTGAAGTATTGCAAAACATGCACCACAAGATGTTGAACAACGCCATAGCTCAATCCCAGCTCCGACGCAATATGGCGCAAAGTTACCCTTCGGTTGTGTTGAATCATTTCGTCCACACGTACAGTGTTGATCTCTGTCGTCGACGAACTTGGACGTCCACTGTTTGTGCGATGTCGGTTCCGCACACCATTCCTGCCGGATTGAAACGAACCCCACCATTTCGCCACTTGTTGCGAGAAATCACGTTGTCACCATTAACTTCAACAAGCTACCGATGAATTTCGGCTGCGGGCACGTTCTTGGTCCATAAAAATCTTATATATGTACCTTATACAGATAGATAGATAGATAGATAGATAGTGTTATACTCTATACTGACAAAAGTCACCGGACACCTACAAGAGAAACACAACATAGCATGTATTGCCATACATTAGTACGGTGTCGGTCCACCTTTGGCCTTAATTCATGCACTGATCCTTCCAGACATGCTTTCGACAAGGTTTTGGAATACAGCGATAGGTATGCGCTTCCATTCAATACATAATGCTGCCGCTAACTCTTGCTTAGCAGTAGGCCTTGGTTCCAAACTTCTTATTCAGCGCTTTAATTCATCCCATAGGTGCTCTATGGGATTAAAATCACCCACGATACGGAATTATCGTCAAACCACGCCGTAACAGTCTTTGCTTTATGGCTCGGTGCATTATCCTGCTCGTACCAACAAGGCTCGGTTCCATAGTATTGCCACACAGTTGGTAGGGCATAATTGTCCAGACTATCGAAGTAAACGTGCTGGTTAACAGGTTTGTCCACGAAAACAATTGGGCCGGGTCCATACCACGAAAAACACCCCCACACGTGTACATTGCCAGCTCCAAACCTAACCGTAGGAACAGTACACTGTGGTAAATAGCGTTTCCCCGGCTGCCGCCATACCCATACACGGCCATCAGACTGATGGATCGTGTATCTAGATTCATCAGTCCATAGAACCCGTTTCCATTGATTTGCGGTCTACGATAAATGTTTTTTACGCCATGCTAAACGACGAGTAGCATTCCGAGTGGAGATGAAAGGCTTATGAGCAGCCGAACGACCACAGTAACCCATGGAATGAAGTTCTCTGCGAATGGTACGTGTACATACCAAGGTTCCAGCATTTTTACTCACCTGTAAACTGAGGTCTTGTGCAGTACTTCGTCAATTAGCTGTAACGAATCTCCTGAGGCTTCGACGTCCTCTATCACTGATTTTCTTTTGTCTGGCGCTACATTTTGCTGCTTCA
Source organism: Macrothele yani (assembly GCA_039090855.1). NCBI lineage: Eukaryota > Metazoa > Arthropoda > Arachnida > Araneae > Macrothelidae > Macrothele > Macrothele yani. The sequence goes on along the minus strand of CM077007.1, from coordinate 94,750,396 downwards.
GGTACGCTATGTGTCTTCCACTTATTCAGTACATCCAAAACAGTAGACCGGTATGTTTAAACGCTTCTGGGTTTCTCTTATGGATAACCCACTAATATAACACCCAACAATATTTCTTTTCCCAAAGTCAGTTCTCTCCCGCCGTGACATTTTCACTCAAACTCACAGTGCGATATGATCGCGTTCAGCTGCAGGCTTGTTTTTATACCGTTTGCAGCTGTACCGCGCATCTTAACAACGCAGTGGATCCGTTCATTTGCTTTTGTGAAGGGGTGTCCGATGACTTCTGTCGATATAGTGTATATGACTAAACAGGCATCACCAAAATAAATTCCGCTCTGTTTATTAAAAAGCATTCCGTCGAATGATCGTCCTTTTTTGCGGGGGTTTTAACAACTAGCATAAGCAACTACTGTGGTTATTAGTACAGAGACATCAGCCACGCACACCACCCACTCCATACTGGAACCCGGAGCTATCTCAAACTACTGGTCAGAAGCCAGCGCCACCAGACACGTACACCACCAATGCCTCATCCGGGACTCGAACTCAGCTTGGATGAACACTCAGAAGCCCAACGCCTTACTCCTCTCAACCATTAGTGCGGCTGATTTTCAATGCCTTGAAGTCATTGCATTGAACTGTTGTTTCAGTTTATGAAGGTGTTGTTTTAACCCAAAGTTCATTTCAATGAAAGGTCGTTTCGACGATATGTTCATTCCTCCACTATAAAAAGTTTCTGAAATTCACGAGCCACTTTCCGCGATTCCTTTCGTGAATTAACGAAACATATTTCTGATATAACCTTTTCCGTGAAATGACGGAAAGAAATCTTAATTTCACGAAATTTTCGTACTCCAGGAAAATTTTGAATTTTCAGAACACTTTCCGCAATTCCTTTCTTGCGTTGACGGTTAATTACTGTTTTTAAGATGTGTAAACGGAAAATTCTGAATTTTCAGAACCCTTTCTGAAATTCCTTTCTTATGTTGACGGTAAATTACCGTTTTCAAGATGCGTTAATGGAAAATTCAAAATTTTCAGAAACCTTTCCGCAATTCCTTTCTTATGTTGACGGTAAATTACCGTTTTTAAGGTGTGTTAACGGAAAATTCTGAATTTTCAGAACCCTTTCCGCAATTCATTTCTTATGTTGACGGTAAATTATCAGTTTCAAGATGCGTTAACGGAAAATTCTGAATTTTCAGAACCCTTTCCGCAATTCTTTTCTTATGTTGACGGTAAATTACCGTTTTTAAGATGTGTTAACGGAAAATTCTTAATTTTCAGAACCTTTCAACAATTCCTTTCATATATTAACAGAAAAACAGTAATAGGAGAGATTCCCGAAAATATTTGAGGTATTATTAATTGTTAAATTTCCATAGTGCTGAAGAATCTGAGTTTGAAGTTCTGTAGCGAAATCGGATATTGAGGATAGCATATCGCATGAATTTTGGTTATTGTGGCACAGGGTACTTCGTCTCCTCTATTTCATTTTGTTGCACCAAAATGAAATAGTGTTGCCGTAAGAAACCCGGTATTTAAGTTATTGTACAGGTGATTTTACCATGTCTATATGTATCAATCTGTAGAGTGATTAAGACAAAAGCTATCAAGAGTAAATTTTATATTTAGAAGTTTTGTAAAATAATATTATGAAACAGCACATTTTGTCATTTCTTAAAGATAATTGAAAGTTACTGTCAGTTAAAAAAAAAAAAAAAAAAAAGATCTCAAGTTCCAAAGCATTCTGTTGCTTCGAAATATCACGTTGAAAAAAAAAAAACTTAATTTGTGATAAGTCCTCTTACACATACAATAAAATGATGAAAAACGCATTAAAAAAATAATAAGCTCCAACAGAAAATAAAATGACTAATTCACTCGCATTAATGAAAACAATAAAATATATCGTCGCGAAATTAGTTTTACCTTGAACTTTATCGCAGTACCGATGACCTCCTGGCTCAGTGGTTAGGACTAGTGCTGTCAAAAACCGTATGTTTTGAAATCCGGAATTCGGATTTCAAAATATCCGAAATACCATAAATCCGAAATCCGGATTGCCGCATGAATTCCGAATTTCAAAATCCGGATATCGCTTTCCATCTCTTCTGTCTTTCTTTCTTACTTTACTGCCCCAGTGGCCTAGTGAATTAATCCCAAACTCTGAGTGCTAGTGAGTGGGAGATACCTGCTTTACCCGGTTCAGCAATAATAACCAGCCATCGTTTCTCTTGTTCGTTCTTTGTAAATTTTTGTTTGCGTCTTCTTAACCAGAAAAATTTCCCCCTTTCGAACGTGAAAAAAAAGCAACGCTTGGCGTATTAGAATTACCTTTCAATTAACCTTTCTATAGTAATACATACATCCAATATCCGAAGTTCGAAATCCGGTTATCCGCAGTACATAATCCGGATATCCGGAGTTCGAACTATTCGAATGCTAAAATCCGGTTTTCGGATAGTAAAATATGCGGAAATCCGAAATCCGTGAACAGCACTTCCGAAGTTCGAAATCCGGAGTTCGAACTTTTCGAATGCTAAAAATCCGGTTTTCAGATATTAAAATATCCGGATATCCAAAAATCCGAAATCCGTGAACACTACTAGTTAGGACGCGCGGTTTGTGGAGACCTAACCCAGTCGACCTGTGTTCGATCCTAGCCACCGGCGTCAAAGGATTCTCTGACAAAAGTGCTGAAATTCAGCGTCTTGGATTTTGCTAGATATCTGTATACGGAAAACTTGAAACGGACTTTTCTAAAATAAACGGAATTACTGGCTACGGAAAACCTGTGAAAATCCGGAAGTTGAAAAAAAATCGGGTGCTTGTAAAAACGGAAATTTCGTTAAAACACGGACAATTATTAAAATATCAATTATCAAAATTGCCGTTAAAATATCGGCAATTTTGCTGCACGTTATTTTCAGAAATTTTTCGTGAATTCACATCACTTATTTTTTACCGTGTAGGAAGGTCGTATCAGTGATTTATTCTAGCGCCCACAGATTCGAGTAATGCAGTACAAGGCTCATTATTTATACGTCAAGCCTAAAGTGCGTAAGTTTTGTGAAAGAGAGTTTTGTGTACAGACACAAAACCCCTGTAGTGCACCTTATAATTCGAAAGAAACTCATTCTGTGATCGGCGGATGATAAATTGAATAAATGCAGTGCATATTCCGAAGATCAGTTGCAGCAAACCCAGGTTCTAATGGAGGGCTCACTAATGACCGCAGCGACTTTATGATAATGACCAAGACAACTAACTGGGGGAACATAAGTACCCATCAAGTAAGAAATGCAAGTTTTTCTTTGAAGTGGGGTAAAGCTCTAGGTTACGGTAAACTTTATCCACAATTATCCTTTGGTTACACAGGTTTATTAAAATGGCTTGGAAGAGGGATTTGAATGCTGAATACTGGGAGAATGCGCAAATTAAAAAAAAAACAATAAAAAAAAAAAACCATTGGAGGAAGGTTTATAGTAAGCGTTGCACCTCCTTAATTAGTGTTTCTTGCAAAGTGCACCGAAGTATTTTGACTAAAAGTGTTGAAAATCAGCTGTGGCTTCAGAAGGCGTAAGGAATGCCTGGTTTATACTATTAGGGGTATGGAAAACTTTCCGCCGTTTTAAGGAGAAAGGAGACAGGAACAATCAGGAATTCAGTATACATTTATTCAACGAAATATTAGCCGTTAGCATCAATGACCTTTTGCCATTTTTCAGGCAACAAATGAATTACCCTGTGATAGAAGGACTCGGGTTTTGAGCTGAAGAACGCTGTGACGAAATTTTCCAGCTCTGGAACTGTGATGAATCACTGTTGGGCTAGGGAATGTTGCATAGAGCGAAAGAGATGAAAGTCTGTGGGTGCAATGTCCGGGGAGTAAGCCGGGGGCGGTAAAACCTCCCAGTGCAGCTGTTCAAGGGTTGATTTCGTGGTGGCACCGACATGTGGTCGGGCATTATCGTGTAACAGGATGACTGGGCCGCGTCCTTCACCTGTCCATGGGCGTTTTTGCTCGATTGCGGCGTTCAGTTTCATCAACTGATCACTATATCGTAGTGCAATGAGTGTTTCGCCCGGTTTCAACAGTTCGAAGTACTGCACTCCATGCATATCCCACCACCACAAACACACACAACAACACCTTTTTTCCGTGGATATCCTGTTTTGCAGTGGATCTTGATGTCTGGCCTAGTTCGATCTAGGATCGCTTGCGTACAAGGTTGTCGCAATAGACCCATCTTTCATCCCAAGTGACAGCCTTCCACGAGATCTTCTTTCCTTGAAACCTCTTCAGCAACGACTTGCAGATGCCCAATCGTTGACCAATATTACGCCCCGTTAAAGTATGCGGAATCCACTTACTAATCGTCTGGATCTTCCCCAAGGCCTATAGACGCCGCACCACCGTCGATTGAGCCATTTTCAAACGCTTCGCCAGATTGAGCCATTTTCAAACGTTTCGCCATGGTTGATTGTGTGGCACCCTCTAGCAACAGCGATTCCAGCTCCTCCTCTGCGAGTTCCTGCTGTCTACCTGCATGTGGCTTGTCTTCCAAGCGTATATCACCTTTCTTAAACCTGTCACACCATTCTCGACACGTCCGCACACCCATAACGGTTTCGCCATACGCTTGGCATATTGAACCGTATGCTTCGCTTCACTCGCACTTTTCCGTAAATTAAACGTGAATAACAAACATTGCCGCGAATGAATTTTATCGACCGCCATGCTTGGCTTCATGGATGAACTGACAGCACAGGTCGCCGGCTGGTTAGACCCCAATAGCGCCCGCTAGCGGGGGCGACAGAAACTTTTGCATACCCCTAATATATATATATATATATTTATACACAATATTGACAAAAGTCATCGGACACCCCTTCAAAAGCAAATGAACAGATCTGCTACGTTGCTAAGATGCGCGGTACAGCTGCAAACGGTATAAAAACAAGCCTGTCAGCTGACCGCGATCATATCGCACTGTGAGGTTGACTGAAAATGTCGCGGTGGGAGAGAACTGACTTTGAGAAAGGGAAGATTGTTGGGTGTTATACACTGCTGTACAATTGCTAAGGACGGATCATAAACGGCTATATAGCGCTTAAAAAGTAAGTGTGGTTGGATGCCAAGTGAAATAAAATAATGTCAGAATGCCAGGACATTACAAGAAAGACAATTTATTGTGCTTTGAAATCCAGAACGCTTTGAAACGTGTTCAAGGGACAAACAGGCCATTTTGTGCAGAATACGTAAACGTGAAAAAAAAAATGCAATTACCGTCCGTAGGCGTTCCGGCGTAAGATGTCAACACGGGATATGGCCACCATGGAGGGCGATGCAAGATTCAACACGTCGTGTCATGCTTTGCACAACATTATCAAGCAGCTGTTGGGGTAATTTATCCCATTCCTCTGTCAGTGCACGGATGAGGGTGTCCTTGTTTATTGGAGGGCATTGGCGACCAGCAAGACTCCTCCCCAAAGCATCCCACACATTTTCAATGGGATTCAGATCTGGAGAACGTGCTGGCCATACGCGGCGTTGAATATCCTCGCTCTCAAGATACTCCTGGACAGCGACTGTTCGATGACATGTTGCGTTGTCGTCCATGAAAATGAATCTATCACCCACAGCACCACGGAACATGCGAACATGAGGTAGCAGAACATCATTAATCTATCGTTGGCCAGTCATAGTCCCAGTTGGAAGCACATAGAGGGACGTACGGCCATTGATCATGATGCCAGCCCATACCATGACACTACATGTCGGATATCGGTCCCTTTCCTGTATGTTTGCTGGACAATATGCAGTACCACTATCACGCCAGATCAGTTGTCGTCGACAATCAGACGATAGACTGTATCTACTCTCATCTGAGAAGAGGACAGCAGACCAGTCGTTATCAGTCCAATTGCGATGTTGATGACACCATTGCAAACGGGTGGTACGGTGACGTCTGGACAATGGGATGCACAAAACAGGACGGCGGGCGTATAGTCCTCCTTCATGCAAACGTCTGGCGACTGTTTTTCGGGAGATCCGCTTGCCAGTAGCAGCCATAAACTGATTTGCTACCTCACTAGCTGTGCTGCGCCGGTGACATTTTGTTGATAGCACTATGTACCGATCTTCTGCAGGTGTCGTACTGCGAACACGACCTCCCCGTGATGTTTGCTACACCCTCCATTTGTTTGAAATGATTTCCAATGCCTTGAAACAACACTGTGGCTGACGTCGAACTCCTTGGCAACATCTGTTATTTTTCGCCCTTCTTCAATCTTGCTAATAATACGGCCACGCGTAAAATCATCTAGGTTATGTCGAGAAGACATACTGAAAATTGCAAGTTCGTCAATTGATTCTTTCCCTTTCAACTTTGCGTTTGAACAACAACGGTCAATACGCGTCAAATCCTTTATATCTGTTATCAGCGCTATGACGTCACGAACAAGTTCGGCAATCCAAAATTTGCATACGCACAACACGTCTTACTGTATCCCGCACTTATGCTAATTTCCACATTTTCCTGCCTTCCATTTTATGGTTGCTATCGTTGTTATTGTCATCCGTCCTTAGCAATTGTCCGGCAGTATATTAGTGGGTTGTCCATAAGAAAAACCGAGAGGCATTTAAACATACCCAAGTGAACGGTTTTGGATCTACTGAATAAGTGGAAGACATGGCGTGTCTGAAGCAACAAAACGTACCGGTAGACCAAAGAAAATCAGTGATATAGGACGTCGAAGCCTGAAGAGAGTCGTTTCAGCTAATCAGTGTACAGGTGAGTAAAAATGCTGTAACCTCGGTATGTACACGTACCATTCGCAGAGAACTTCATTCCAATGGGTTACCGTGGTCGTGCGGCTGCTCATAAGCCTTTCATCTCCACTCGGAAGACTACTCGTCGTTTAGCATGGTGTAAAGAACATTTATCGTGGACCGTAGATCAATGGAAACGGTCCATATGGACTGATGGATCCAGATACACGATCCATCAGTCTGATGGCCGCGTGTGAGTATGGCGGCAGCCGGGGGAACGCTATTTACCACAGTGTACTCTTCCTACGGTCAAGTTTGGAGCTGGCAGTGTACTCATGCGTGTGTGTGTGTGTGTGAGGGGGGGGGGGTCGTGGTTTGGTCCCGGACCATTGGTTATCGTGGACAAACCTGTTAACTAGCCCGTCTACTTCGTTATTCGGGACAATTATGTCCTACCAACTCTGTGGAAATACTATGGAACCAAGCCTTGTTGGTACCAGCAAGGTTACGGCGTGGCTTGACGATAATTCCGTATCGTGTATGGACTGGCCAGCATAGATTCCTGATCTTTATCTCATAGAGCACCTGTGGGATGAATTAGAGCGCCGCATATGATGTTTGGAACCAAGGCCTACTACTAAGCAACAGTTAACGGCAGCATTATGTACTGAATGGAAGCGCCTACCTATCGCTGTGTTTCCAAACCTTGTCGAAAGTTTGTCGGGAAGGATCAGTGCATGCATTAAGGCCAAAGGTGGACCTACACCGTTAATGTATGTCAATAAATTCAATTTTGTGTTTCTCTTCTAGATGTCCGGTGACTTTTGTCAATTTAATGTATATTTATATATTCTCATAAAGCTCCGTGGTAAGCTTGGTAATTACAAATTATAAATCGTGTTTATTGACTTTTCAAATTATTATGAGTAGGTAACTGCAAACGAACAGGTGATATATTAAAACGTTATGAAGCAAACTCTTGAAATCGGTCACAAACTTGTGAACCAATAGTCTGGCAATGCTCGGGATCTAGGGAAGTAATGGTAAGTGGTTTGAGATTTACTCGCAGATAATGTAAGAATATGCAGGTGTCGCGATCTTTGCTTGTGATCGTTATGGTAAACTGTTTAAAAAGACTAACTTAATGGCAGCTGTTCAGGGTCACGCATTCACCTTGTTTTGTTGGGATTTTAATTTTCTCAGCATTCGTGTGGGAAAGAAGAAACTTGATATACTTTGTTGTAACGTTCCGCTCAGGTACCCGGGTCTTGTCTCAGTCTAGAAGAATAGCATTAGGTGAAGCTAGTTTTACTCGAACAGCAGCTCCAACTGTTCAATTTTGTTTGATAAATTTATAACTTTTCCAAGACTTGTTGTTTCGGGGTTTAACGACCACCGTGAGTAACTCTATGAGCTATAAGCAGTCGCCTGTCCCTGATTTAGGGCCGCCGGTTCAAGGGAAAGGAAAAAGAGCCATAAGGCAAACACAACATCCATGTCTCACCGGGATCTGAACCTGGACCCATCTCGATCCTCGCCAGCACTTAGACTACGGCGCTCCATCTTGTACCATGTCTTACAGAGGTGTTTGTTTATGTTTGTTCAAGTGCTTCAGCTAAAGATTTTGTATTCCTGGACCTACTGAAGATAAACTTATGTCTCGTATTTTCTGCTAGAGACTTCTGGTGCTTCCGGGTCCACAATAATATGAGCATAATAGTTTCATCTAATGTCCGGGACGGTGCTGCTGATTTTCACTGTCTACTCTATTTTTACTTTTGTTTTTTCTCTGGGAAATCTACTCAAATTTGCAGTCAGGTAAAAGTTTATTGTTATCCAAATGCGGTCCATCTTTACAACTGTTAACTATTGTAATTTTATCTTCTTTTTTTTCTGCTGCAAATATTAATTAAATTAACCTATAAACGAATTATATTGTCTTTTTAGGTACTGCTCAATACTCGGACGAATAAATTATTTAGTATTGAAGCAATAGTATCGGTTTTGGGACAGCAATCTGCTGATTTCTCATAGGTAATTTTTAAGATCATAATCAATTTATGGCATGACTTCCAAATACCAGAGCAGAACTCGTGGGACAAAAATTGCGATTAAGATAAATAATGGTATACCAGTGGCTTTAAGTCCAAAATTTAATGTTGTTGCTGTACAGGAAAAGAAGCTGGAATAGGCGACCTAGAGATTTTAATTACACTAGGGTGCATAAATGAAGGAACTTTAGTGGTTTTTCATTAAATGAATCACAGTTTTTCATTTGTTGATAGCGTTTGTATATGTGGCCATCCAGTGAGTAGGGAAATCGTGTGCAAGTGTTCTTATGCTGTACCAAATCTGCAAATTGCGTACAACTTTGAAAGAAGCCCTCCAGGTATACCTATATCTTAATTTAATTCATGATATGGCGACACCGCGATTGATGTTGCTTACCTTTTGTGCTACAAATGTCTTCTCAAAGCTATTTGAATATCAATCAGAGCTGGAAAAGAATCGGAAGGATGGAAGCGAGTCTAAGTCATGCAGAGATTGACAGATTTATGAATATCTCCGATAGTGTCATATCAAGGCTTTGGCGAGAGTTCCAAGTTACAAGAACAGACACTAAAAGGACATTCCAAGGTCAACTACAGTCTACAACAGCTGAAGATGACCGGTATGTAGCCCTAACTGGAAAACGTAATAAACGCATGATAACTCGTCAACTCTCCTTGGAGCTTACCTTAACAACAAGATCAGTATCATTGTCCACTTAATTCATACACTCGACGTGGATCAGGAACACCAAACAGAAGTCATCACTCTTTCCACGTTAATAAGTGAGTCACGGGAAAATTCTCATCTGCCGCCACCGGGAACCGAACCGAGGGTCTTCCAGTTACGCGCCGGACATGCTACCACTGCACCACAGCGGCCTCGAATTCTCCAGATTCCCAAGTGATTAACTGCCAAACCACATGGCAGGATGCTTCTTCGGTCCAGTTGTGCTCGACGCTACCTTTTCAATAAAGTGCCTTTGCATCCTTTGGATTCCTTGTTTGGACGGTTTTGCTAACTTGTCCCATATTCTTACATCTTGGGTATCTTATGGTATGATTTGAGTCGATGTGGAGGACTTCTGCACGACGTTACATTCGAAAAACCGTCTCGTCCTTAATTTTTGCACGCCAGTGTATGATGTAAAGTAAAAATTCTCCAAATACGTGGCGTGGCGTTAGTGAATAAACAAAGGCATCGCTCTTTCCTTGTTTTACCAACACACAGCAACCGAAAAAGCAGTGGCTGAATACCAATTTTTCGGTTTCTGTGTGTTGGTAAAACGTGGAAAAGAGCGATGTCTTTGTTTATTCAAGTATGATGTAAACCGTGAGAAATACAGCAAAAGAGAGTGAATTCGAATCCAGCAGGAGTGAGTTAGTGAGTTCGAATCGAAGTATGCAGTAAACCGTTGTTCGCATACCGGTGAGTGACAGAACATTCTCGGCAGCCAGTCAGTCATGTTATGTTTTATTACTGGCAACGAATTGAGACCATCGCCTTTTATCAGAAGGACTTCCTAACAGTTATTAAGTGATGCTCAGATTCATTCCGTAAAGTTTCTTGAATAGTGGAACATTCATTTTTAGTCTAGGTTGTGTTCAAGAAAAGATCCTTAAAAGTATTTTCGTCACATTTTAGTCTAAAGTGTACTCAAGAAACGGTCTTTAAAAATATATTCATCACATTTTAGGCTAGAGTGTATTCAAGAAACGGTCTTTAAAAATATATTCATCATATTTTAGGCTAGAGTGTGTTCAAGAAACAGTCTTTAAAAATATATTATCCTTGAAAATTCAACTGTAAATAACTTGTAATTTTGTATCATTAAATACTGTAAGTTAATCGAACCAGCGTAGAAATTTATTCATGATATTGTTTGTTTAGTTTGTATTTCTTTGTGGAGCTAACTTCTGAATCTTAGATAAGAGCTTAGTGATATGCATGTATGCATGTATGTCTAGTATAAGGATCATCCAACGCATACTATACATACAATAAAGGGAGTAAACAAAATTACGTAAAATCTCACGTTTTAAGAGACATTGACATGTATTTTTGGCAGAATGTATGTAGCTGAACAAAGGCCGTATTAAAAGGAGGGCTTTAGGGTCTGAGGCCCGTACTGGAACCTAGAATCCTCCACTGTTATCCTTAAAAACATTTTTGTGCCTTGCACTTGCGTTATTTAAGCATAACTTTCACACGGATTTAAAGTAATTTTTGCAAATAGCAAGCCGGATAATCTTTTCTCCCCTGATTGAGCGTTAAAAACCTAGATTTTCGAAAATTCGTTCGAGTCTTCTGTGCAAGAGGATCCTTTGTTGTTTTCTCTTGAACTTCACAAAGTTTATATTGCTTTATGATTATATTCAGTAATTCCCATTTACACCTGCGGGGTTAAACGGTCCTTTTCAGAAGATTTTCTTTTAAACTCAGGGGTTCGATCAATTATGCGTGAAGAACATTTAAATACATCAACCTTAATTAATGTCTGTTAAAAATGATGCCCTGCGTCAATTGGCATTTAAAAAACCACTGAGTGAACTCGCGCGCACTAAATTACCAAAGAAAGAAAAATACTTATAACCTTCTGAAATCGCCAGCATTTCTGCCATTTAAAGATAAATATGAATTCTTTATATTGTATGCCTCTAAAGCATGTTCATACCATATTAGCAAAAACAAAAATTCTGAACTAAGAAAATGTGTTTAAATCATGACGTTTAGAAGTATAAATTATTGGCTGATCATACGTTTAGAAGTCTTTTTAAATCATACGTTTAGAAGTATAAATTATATACATTTATATAATTTATACTATGCGGCTGCTCATAAGCCTTTCATCTCCACTCGGAATGCTATACTCGTCGTTTAGCATGGTGCAAAGAACATTGTGACGTACCTGCTAGCAGGACGCACACGACATAAAGGCACATAGCAGTCAGAATGAACGTCTGCATAGATCAGTTGGTAAAGCGACTTGTTCCGGAATAAGCGGACTCGGGTTCGAATCCCGGCGTAGACCAAAAAATGACGGAGAAATTTACTTCGTTATAACATTTATTGTGGACCGTAAATCAATGAAAACGGGTCCTATGGACTGATTAATCCAGATACACGATCCATCAGTCTGATGGATCCGTGTGTGGGTATGGCGGCAGCCGGAAGAACGCTGTTTACCCCAGTGTACTGTTCCTGCTGTCAAGTTTGGCAGTGTACTCGTGTAGAGGTGTTTTTCGTGGTATGGTCCCATCCCATTGGTTATCGTGGACAAACCTGTTAACCAGCACGTCTACCTCGATATTCTGGATAATTATGCCCTACCAACTCTGTGGCAATACTATGGAACCGAGCCTTGTTGGTGCCAGCAGGATAATGCACCGAGCCAGAAAGCAAAGACTGTTACTGCGTGGTTTGACGATATGTCCGTATCGTGTGTGGACTGGCCAGCACAGAGCCCTGATCATAATCCCATAGAGCACCTATGGAATGAATTAAAGCGCTGCATAAGAAGTTTGGAACCAAGACCTACTGCTAAGCAAGAGTTAGCGGCAACATTATGTACTGAATGGAAGCGCATACCTATCGCTGTGTTCCAAAACCTTGTCGAAAGCATGTCTTGAAGGGTCAGTGCATGCATTAAGGCTAAAGGTGGACCGCCACCGTACTAATGTATGTCAATAAATGTTATGTTGTGCTTCTCTTTTATGTGTCCCGTGACTTTTGTCAATATAGTGTATATACAGCTAAATTAGAAACAGTTATAAATTATAACTGTTTCTAATTTAGCTGATTTTTTTAATTTTCAAAATTAAATTTTACGTCTGAATTTCGTCAATTTTTTAAATGATGAAATGTGTACATGAGATTATTATTTTTTTAATTATACGTATACTTTTCGTTATTGAGTTTAACAATGAGGCAGTCAAAAATAGTTTTTTTAAATTATGTATCGTATGTCGCTCTACAATCGGGCATCAAATGTAATTTTTTAAATTTTGTGTTGAATTTGTCTTAACAATAAGGTAGTCAAAATACAGCTTCTAAATTTAGCTTAAAAGTCAGGCAGTTAAGTAGAATTTTTGAAATCTGCATCTAATTTAGCTTAACAATCAGACAGTTAAATATATAATTTTTGAGTTCTTACAGCGTTCTTTGGCTTTCGACAGGCACGTAGGGAGATGATGTGGATGCTGTAAGTACGTCTCATTTAATATAAATTCTTGCTATACAGCACAGTAAGTTTTGAAAATAAGTAGGTGTTGATATTTTAAGTACAATTATTGAATTATTCTTTAAACATTATTTATAATAAAAAAAGGTTCGATTTATATCTTCACAAACCGTCCTTTAATTCGCAGAGTTATTTGAAATTACAGGGGTATTTGCATGCGTAAATCCTAACTAAGTGTTTTTCAGAAGAGAAAAAAATATGGAAAAGAAAATAAACGTGGTCGAGGAAGAAAAAAGAATAAAAATTCGCAATCTCGCTCTGTTGGCAGACATCAGGAGTCATTTTTTTTCTTTTTAAATTCGTCAAAAAAATGTGAAAGGTACGTCCTCTTTCATCAGCTTTTTTTTTCTTTTTCAATGCATTAAAGATTGTTTCCTGCAAATGATGGCAGGTGCATTTTTTATCAGTATGTAGAAATGTTGTATACTTCTGTTAATTCAGTGTCATTCAGCTTTCAAAACACAACGTTGCCAGAGGTGTTGATATTAATATTCCTTACCCAGTTTTTCCTCTTCGCAGTAGTTATTTCGCAAGATCAAGTTATCACCAAATTCATCCAACAGTCTAGTCACAAACGCTAGACGTACACATTTCGTTATTTAGCGTGACACTTATCCTCGTATTTTCGGTGTGTATCACTTGTTCGACAGAGAATCCTCATTTCGACAGATCCCCCTTTCTGTCTTCCTGTGACGCAAATTTGTGTGCCAGTCTTGTGAAAGAGAAGACGTAAATAATTACGGCATTTAACATTAAGGTTACGTGCTAAGGTGTGCCAGGAACTGCATGGCAGCCAACTTGATGACGTCTGATTTTTAATTAATACGAGAAAGGTAGCAGAGCGCAGACAATCACCAAATTGGGTTTGTCATATGATGGCGTTAAAGATTTCTCCACAGATCGATAAAAATTCCAGATGGATTGAAACAACTTATTTCAACGAAGTGACAAAACGCACTTGAATTGGCCACGCTGGGCGTGGAAGTGACCGACAAACCCGTTTCATTTAGTGAACGACAGTGGTCAGTTAAGGCGAGATTTTCATCTTCAACAGAATGAAAGTGATGGAGAAAGATGCCCATGCGTTCCCGTAAATGCGGGGAAATCTTTAATAATAATATATCCCAGAATATGGCAATTTCTTTTCGCATTTTAAACTCATGTAATGTTACGATCTTTGTGATCCCAAAATGTCACATCTGGCTACATATACGAGTCACAAATACTGGTCTCTTGTACAGGGCAATCGGAATGTCACCAGGCAATATTCTGATCGCTTTATGCATCACGAAGATCAAGGAAAGTAAACCGAGCTATCCTCTGCTTTCTTTTCTCGATTAGCGTTGACAGCAGTGGCCTTCGAGATGGAGAAAGCCATGACACTTCATTTATGACTTCATGCTTTCCGTGAGATTCAGTAATATATATTTTAAATTTATTTTTCAAAGTAAATAGCGGCAACTACAAAATATATTTTTCTAGCTTGATTATAATTTATTTCGAAGAAAAAGACATTAGAAAAATAAAATTAATATGTTCGTTTCGTTCTAATATATTTTAATTCAAAAAATAATAATAATCCAACATGAATAAAACATTATGTCGTAACCGCTATTCACTTTGAAAAAAGAAATTTTAAATACATATTGACAGGAATTTGCGGAAAGCGTGGGCCCCGGGGGGCCTAGTGGGCAACGTTTGTGACTGCCACGGAAAGAACCTCAGGTTCGATTCCAGGCAGGTACGAACGCTTGATTCACTAAATATCCGCCGTGCGTCGGATGGGCACGTTAAGCCGTCGGACCCCGGGTACTGCCCCCCCCCCCGGTAATAAACAAGGGCGTCTTCTTGCCCCTTTCTATCTCGCTTCCTTGTCACTTTCCTATCGGGCACTCTAGCCCAAATCTCCTAGCTTCCTATTTCTAAGGGTTGTTTTAAGACCTGGGGTCAGACACTCCCTTCCTAAAATCCTCTACATATGATCATTTGATCATGATCATTTACGGAAAGCGTGACGTCATACATAAAGTGTCATGGCCTTCTCCGTCTCGAAAGCCACGGAACAGCATAGCACGTTAAACTTTTTAAGCAGGGTCATTCCTTTGGAACTTATTCGCAATACTAGTAGCATAATCCGTCAATCTAAAGTTGACTGTCTTTTTGGTGAGCATTCTTCGTGAACCGAACGTCTCTCGATTGGACAGGAATATTTCATGTCCTGGTCTGTGTATTGGGTTTGATCATAACGGAGACACTCTGCCTGATAATTACGATTATGTGTTCTAATCCCTCTCCAGGAGGCGACATTATGAGAACTCCCTGTGATACAAAAGATAGCCCAGAATTGTATTCTCTAATATGGCATCTTTATTCACGTTGCGTAACTTTATTCAGTAAAGGATACAGACAAATTGATTTGCCATCGTCATTGCATTTTGTGCGTATTACTCGAAATGTTAAATTTAGCATACCAGTATTTTGCTTAACAGGATGTACACTCAGATGTTGAACTACATGTTTTTGTTCTCAGACTTCTACGTATATTTCGTGAATTGTTGCTATTGGGTACTTCGATTAATCATCTTCTTTTGGTGCAGTGTCACTTGAACTTAATCACTGTTTTATCCTGATGTTTCGTTTATTACGGGTTTTTTTTTCTCACTTTTTGAGAATGTTGTGTTCCATCAGCTTGTGTAATCGTTCAACACCTCTTTCATTTTTGTGTAACACGTCTATATGGAAACATCAGAACTTCGGTCAGGGCTTGTGAGCAGCAGATGAAAAGCAGAAATCACGCACCTATGCTGATGGGACGTCCACGTCTTGAGTGACACACACACACACACACACACACACACACACACACACACACACACACACACTCACTTCTTTCCGGTCTGCTTTCTCGTGACGTCAAAATGTTATTTCTTTGACAATGTTTCTGCACCTGAAACACGTATACCTCAGCTGAAATTAAAATCCGAAGGTCAGTGTGAGGCAAGCGTTTGACCATCGCTAAGCGTGAGTGCAATTTTATATAACGTGATGCATGCGATATTGAGCTATTGCCACTTACGTCGAGAAAGGCATGACCAATAACCGCTGCGTTTGCGCATAAACATATTCCACGAAGTAGTTACGAAAAAACAAATGAACACAGTTTAAGAGCTGAACAGGGTACTCAAAGAAAGTCTTGTAAAAGGGGGCATCGCAACCAGGACCGTGATTGTAGGCGGTCAAGTGTAATGCTAGATTTAGAGACGTACATTGCATTAGATTCCAAAATGCTATGTGTCGGGCACCGCTGAGTCCAATCCCCACTAGGCTTTACTGATTCCGAATCTCTCAAATGGACCTGACTTAGGTTCTTTTGAGTGCCTCCGAGTTGAACCCGATTGCTGAAATACTGGAACGTGCAGTCAGCAATTACTTAATATCTAAGACAACGAGTAACTCTAATAACAAGTCCTTTGTTAGACGTAACAAAATTTAATAGATGAGAAAATAAACTCCGTTCGATTAGCTATCTCCACGTGCCAACAGACTTCCAGATTGCGAACACTTTACTATGGCTCAACTATCCCGGAAGACCCTCCGCCACGTTTAACTTGAGTCTTTCCGTCCAAGTTCCCGTCGATCTCTGATCGCCGAAAATCACTGACTATTCCGTCACCCAAAATGTAAATTCCTGAGAGGTCTAACCGGCACTCTCGGCTCGCACACGCCGTCCGAGCACGTCGAAGACGAAACACTAAAAGCATCTCGAGTGAACGTGTCGCTCCCTTTTAAATCCTTCTCCTTCTTCCCCACACCCTTCCGCCCTTCTGGAATCCTATTTTCGTGGAGTTCGCCTATCTCTGAGAGTGGTGACCTTTTGTCGATACATTAGACCCAGTCGTTCAGGTCAAGGTCAACGGATACCGCTACGCACACTCCTGGCTCGGTACTCCCTAATACGACGTACAAAAGAAGTGCGCCACGTGCGTTGGAATTTGCATTACATTACACTTGAAATGATAAATTGTTACAGAAAACATTGCTACAAGAAAATAATTATTCGGGGGTTGACTCCGTCACCTTACACTGGGTGTAAAAAAAAAAAAAAAAAAAAGAAAGTTAGAAGGACATTTGCTCTATTGGCTACATGCCAAGACCAACGGGCCAAACAGTATAACCCAAAATTAAAAACCAAAATAATCTATATTTCTCACAATAGTCCCCCAGCTCCCGGAAAGGTAATCGAAAAATTATTTTTGGGTACCCTATGGATAAGATGGTCATGATTTCTCTCCGTTTTCCCAAGAGTATTTTCTCCGTTTTCAATCTTTCCCGCTTGGTAGAAATAACGTATAATACACTGCTGGACAATTGCTAAGGACGGATCATAAACGGCTATATAGCGCATAAAAAAGTAAGTGTGGTTGGATGCCAAGTGAAATAAAATAATGTCTGAATGCCAGGACATTACAAGAAAGACAATTTATTGTGCTCTGAAATCCAGAAGGCTTTGGAACGTGTTCAAGGGACAAACAGGCCATTTTGTGCAGATTACGTAAACGTGAAAAAAATGCAATTACCGTCCGCAGGCGTTCCGGCGTAAGATGTCAATACGGGATATGGCCACCATGGAGGGTGATGCAAGATTCCACACGTCGTGTCATGCTGTGCACAACATTATCAAGCAGCTGTTGGGGTAATTTATCCCATTCCTCTGTCAGTGCACGGATGAGGATGTCCTTGTTTATTGGAGGGCATTGGCGACCAGCAAGAATCCTCCCCAAAGCACCCCACACATTTTCAATGGGATTAAGATCTGGAGAACGTGCTGGCCATACGAGGCGTTGAATATCCTCGCTCTCAAGACACTCCTGGACAGCGACTGTTCGATGACATGTTGCGTTGTCGTCCATGAAAATGAATCTATCACCGACAGCACCACGGAACATGCGAACATGAGGTAGCAGAACATCATTAATGTATCGTTGGCCAGTCATAGTCCCAGTTGGAAGCACATAGAGGGACGTACGGCCATTGATCATGATACCAGCCCATACCATGACACTACATGTCTGATATCGGTCCCTTTCCTGTATGTTTGCTGGACAATATGCAGTACCACTATCACGCCAGATCAGTTGTCGTCGACAATCAGACGATAGACTGTATCTACTCTCATCTGAGAAGAGGACAGCAGACCAGTCGTTATCAGTCCAATTACGATGTTGATGACACCATTGCAAACAGGCGGTACGGTGACGTCTGGACAATGGGATGCACACAACAGGAAGGCGGGCGTATAGTGCTCCTTCATGCAAACATCTGGCGACAGTTTTTCGGGAGATCCGCTTGCCAGTAGCAGCCATAAACTGATTTGCTACCTCACTAGCTGTGCTGCGCCGGTGTCTTTTTGTTGATAGCACTATGTACCGATCTTCTGCAGGTGTCGTACCCCGAACACGACCCCAACCGTGACGTTTGCTACACTCTCCATTTGTTTGAAATGATTTCCAAAGCCTTGAAACAACACTGTGGCTGACGTCGAACTCCCTGGCAACATCTGTTATTTTTCGCCCTTCTGCAATCTTGCCAATAATACGGCCACGCGTAAAATCATCTAGGTGATGTCGGGAAGACATACTGAAAATTGCAAGTTCGTCAATTGATTCTTTCCCTTTCAACTTTGCGTTTGAACAACAACGGTCAATACGCGTCAAATCCTTTATCTCTTATCAGCGCTATGACGTCACGAACAAGTTCGGCAATCCAAAATTTGCATACGCACAACACGTCTTACTGTATCCCGCACTTATGCTAATTTCCACATTTTCCTGCCTTCCATTTTATGGTTGCTATCGTTGCTATTGTCATCCGTCCTTAGCAATTGTCCGGCAGTGTACAATTGAAAGCACATAATGTTATCAATTTGTGAACGCAATATCTCCGTTGCGAAGGTAAGCTCTTGGGAATTTTGCAGTTAAATCGAACTTTGAAGGTTTTTGTGAAGACGTATGCATTGCACCCTTATCTTCGGTTGCACCGTCGCTTTTTGTTTTTAGTGTAAGTAATGTTATTTCCCGAATTTTGAATGAAAATATATTTCTGTGAAATGTTTTGTATAGTTTTGTTTAGTATTTGGAGTTATCAGAGAACCGCACTCTTCTACCTTGATGTTTTCTACTGAGACAGATCCATCATCGTAATGGCCCGAAGGAAAGAAAATTAGTTTACCTTATGCAAATAAAAATGTCATATCATGACAGAGTGAGAAGATGTTGAACAAAACCACTATAAATATTCCTTAGTGATAGGAAGCTGCAAAGGAGAGGCAGAAGACAGACAGGCCTAAACCATGGTGTTTAGTTCTGGTTGAAAGCAAATTTTCTGCTGATAGGAAATTCAAGCCGTAAACGAGAGGCAGATGACAAGACCTAAACCACTGTGTTTAGGTCTGCTTGAAAGACAAGTTTGCTGCTGGTCGGAAATTCAAGCTGTAAACGAGAGGTAGATGACAACCAGACTTAAACCATTGTGTTTAGGTCTGGTTGAAAGACAAATTTGCTGCGGGTAGGGTCATGGTTTAGGTCTAGTTGAAAGACAAATTTGCTGTTGGCAGGAAATTCAAGCCGAAGAGAACAGATTTTTGGGGCATATTCGTTTACTAATATTCTCTTAATGCAATGCTAACAATGTCTGCATATAGAATAAATTATCAACGTTTTTTCACAATTAAATGTTTTATTAACATCGACTATAGTTTTGCAGAGCGTCTGGCTCGGCATCATCAGGACGAATGGAGCCAGACGCTCTGCGAAACTATAGTCGATGTTAATAAAACATTTAATTGTGAAAAAACGTTGATAATTTATTCTAAATGAACATCACAAGTGTGTAGTCTTGAATTATATATAATGTCTGCATATGTGTAGTTGTTAGAAATTTCTAATTTCATTCCGGTCAAGGGATTTAAATTCAGTGGGACATAAAAAAACGTCTGCTGCAACCAAAGAGATTATATCTGAACTTCAAGTATACTAATAATGTAGAGAATTATTTTTGCGTAAAAAAATCACCTGTATGAGCTTACAAGGTTAAAAGCAAACGCTGATGCATTCATATCATCATCGAATGTGTTTTAATGTTAAACAAAAAATGTGTGGTGTAATCGCATGCAACCGGGAATGTCCTCGCTCGTATTTAAGCAAATATTTGCTCAGACATTTCCGATTTATTAAAGGCAATAACTTATATGTGGCAGCTTTGACATGCGACCCAAAATCGTAAGTGGTAGAGATTGAGCGAGTGACAGATCTGCGCATGATACACAGTTAAAATAGCGCCATTCGAATTGGCACTGCGTAAAGTAAGGCAAAGGTAATAATAATACATTAACAGCAGCACACATTCTATTCTTCTATTGCTTAGTGATCACGAATTGTTTTGCGTTTGGCTCCGCTGTCCTCTTCCTAAACGAACAATATTCCCGCTTTTGCAAAACGTAAATGCAGTTTCTAATTTTAAGAGGCGCCCGTTGACAAAGGAAAAATGAAGCAAGCTGTAAGTGTCAGCATTATCAGAAAACTTTGAGATATATCTTACCGACGTAAATTAAACAGATTTCGAAGGAGAGATAAAGAACATTTTTCAAAGGAATCACATTTCTCCCAATTTTTTAAGCTTTCAAGAAACCCAGGTTAATCCATTTACGAGTTCAAAACATTGTGCGTCTCAGATATAACAGCATCGCGCGCATGTATTTTTTGAATGCGCTCGGTTTCGGTACATCTTTATTTGCCCGGGAAAAGAGAGAATCTAACAAGATTTGGGATATTAATGCATTGAAGGGAGAACTTTCCAGAAATAATCTTCATCCAATTAATGAAGCATTAGATCTCCTCCAAGCACAGGGTGACTCCAAGAGCTTAATAACTAAAATTGTAAATATTCGTGTTCGACAGTATGCTGCATGGGATGTTGAAGATTCTTCTGTCATCGCGCGGAAAGCCTTTTTTCCCCCCTTTCTAGTTAATGAATTCTTTTGAATAAATGTTCTTTCTTTCCAAGGTTTCTTTTTCTTTTCGTTTTTAAAACCTAATAGACAAAGCATAGCACATTAAGAAAATTGTTTCCATAGTGAAATCATGACTTCACAGGCACACACGTCTTTTGGAAAACTGTAATATGAAAATGCTTTGTTTTGAAGCCTGCGTAATTTTTGATATGATCCTAAGGAAAATTGCGAAGGACAGGTAGCCGAGCTTAGAAATTTCATTTTATTTAGCTTCCTGCGAGTTCCTTGAGCATAAATGCTAGGCAGTTATTTATTTCGCGCCTTCGAATTATGAAGCATTCATTAGCAGAAGAACACGTCTTGCTGGAAACATTCGTAGTGGTTTTACTGGAAATTTTTATAGCACATTTCGAAGCACTCATATGTATACAAATCGCCAAAAATTATTATTTGCATCTTATTTGCAAGCGGGAATTAAAATAATCGCACCTTTTTAACCAAAATAAATAAATAAATAAATAAATAAATAGGGGTCTCAGTCTGAAAATCGAATTCTTTAAATAATGTTTTACCCAGCAGCATGGCTGTTTTTTATCTATCAGGCTGAAATATTCAATTCTGTCCAATTTTTCACAAAAATGATGAGGAAAGCGTTATACAAAGTGATTCATAAACCCGGAACCACGCAAATATTTTCTAGACATTTAACGGCACATGTAAGTAGCCATGTGCAATTATACATTGGACCAAGTATTGCACGTCTGACGCATGATACTTGACCCATCCGCCATCTTGGAATCTGCCATACTGGATTCAACTTCAATTTTTCAAATGGCAATAGGGTCATGCGATCAACCAAATTTATGTAGTATTTTCTCCAAAAACAGTGGTACCATTATTTTTTACATATTTTTATTAGTTTTCGTTATTGCATGTTACATATTCACTTTAGGTACGTACCGAACCACAAAAATTTCTGTCCTTGTCCAGCTACATACGCGTGCAATCCTCATAACAGGTTCATAGAGAGATAATCAATAAATACATATGTACATTGCATTATACGTTTACGTTGTTTAAAAGCTAAACGTCTTGGTGTCTGCTCAAAAAGGAAACTTTTCAAACATACCCACTAGATGCTTCTGTTCAACCCGTTAATAATTGAACAGAAGCATCTAGCGAGTATGTTTGAAAAGTTTCCTTTTCGAGCAGACACCAAGACGTTTAGCTCATAACAGGTGCTCAATGTGCTATCCTTGTCCAGCTACACACACGCACACACACACACACACACACACACTTGCCAACCTCACAACAGGTGGGTGCTCAATATGCTGTTCTTGTCCATCCACACAGTGCAAACGTCGTTCCCATTCCATACGAACGCAGTTCAGCATGACTATTGTAATGCTGTCCATACGAACGCTTGAAGGTACGCATCGGTAATGCGCGCCTTGAACTGTTGTAAATGTTTCAGATCTCTGACGTTGGGCGCATACACCACACCTTTCACATACCCCCCACAGAAAGAAGTCTAACGGACTTAAATCGGGAAAACGTGCCGGCCACTCTACAGGGTCAGGCCTCCCAATCCAACATTTAAGGAATTGATCATACAGATATGCACGGACAGCTGCAGCGTAATGAGGAGAAGCACCATCCTGTTGGAAGAAGCAAAGGAAATCACCATCTTCATCTAACAACATTGTAAGGATGGACTCTTACAGCATGTGGAGGTACCTGTCGCCAGTGAAATTGCCGTCAATACACAGTGGACCGACAATGCATGTCTTCTATATTCTACACCACACCGCAACTTTTTGTGCACCTTGCATCTTGGACGGGTCCGACCAGTACTAGGTATTATGGCGACTAACCTCTCCATTGAGGTAGAAATTGGCCTCATCACTGAAGAGAATCTTTGATGCAAATATTGAGTCAGACTGATATTGCTGCAAGGCCCACTCGCAAAACTGAAGACGACGATCAGGATCATCCTCACTCAAATGGCGTAACCGTTGCAGTTTATAAGGATGCTATTTGATTTTTGAAAGGACAGACACAATGGATCTTTGGCTGGTGCCACATTCGTCTGCTAAACGCGTGCTCTTCTGTGGGCTTTTGAAAACGCCGCCAAAACCATGGTTGTTGACTCCTCATTTGTTGTTGTTTCGGGCCGATCGCTTTTTGGCTTCTCACACACACTGCCTGTTTACCTAGATTTCTGGATTAGCTTCACCACGGCATTATGCGTGATTGGCCTTCTTTCTGGGTGTGTATGGTTGAAGTCAACTGCAACCTCCATTGAACTCCGTCCACCACAATGCAGGATTATGTCAATACGTTTCACTGCAAAACAAAGTCGAAACATTTATTCGTACCATGCAAGAAAAACTTCAAACATTGATTTGTAACATGCCATAACTTGAAAACTAATAAAGTTATGTAAAGATAATTGTACCAGTGGTTTTTTTTTGTTTTTTTTTTTGAGAACATTTTACAAAAATGTGCGTGGTCACATGACCATATTGCTATTTGAGAAATTGAAGTTGAATCCACTATGGCGGATGGGAGGGGTAACGTGTCAGAGGTGCAATACTTGGTCAATGTATATTGTACATGGTTACTTTCATATGCTGTTAAATGTCTAGAAAAGATTTGGATGCTTCCGGACTTACGAATCACCCTGTATTATTAACACATTTTAAGAACATATACTTTTAATATAAAGATCTATAGAATATTCGGGTTCGAATAATTGTAGAAGAATATCAACTTAAATGTCATTTGCCTTGAACTAAATTTGATGAAGCCTTATTATTCAACTTGTTCGTAGTAGCTGCAACCATAATTAAACACTGATAATCACTAATAGGACGCTTTAAAAAAAAACTGTCCAGGGTTAGCGATGAGACTGTAGTTACTAATCTAAAGTCTACTTTATTATATATCTTCCAGAACGTAAAGTATTCGTCCCATCGCTTATAACAGCCAACACACTTCAAGCTACTACTGTGTAACAATATACGTTTGACAATTATCCCTCGCAGTCATCATATACATGTATAACACAATGTTATTAAATACCGTACTACTTTCTCTCATAGCGTCTCTTTCAAAACTCAGTTTCTGAACATAGCTATAACTTTGAATAAAGCTCGCTAACACAGCTCTAAGTAAACTCTTATCGATCTTCGTTTTATTTATCCTTTTAACTGCCGTGTGACCCACTGACAAGTTACTTACTCTGAAAAGCGCGTGGGCAGAAATCCTGCAGAGCTAAGTCAGAAAATATTTGACGAAGAGAAACCAAATTTACAGAAACAAAGGGAAGGCTAAATTAGAATACGTCACAGGTCCTTATTTATCATATTAAGTTATTTTTCAAATGCGTGAATTTTTCTGGATACTATTCTTCGTTTCCACAGCATCAGAAAAGGCTTTTTTTTTTTTTTTTTTTTTTTTTTTGTATTTTTACCATCAGACGCAAAGGTTTTAAATACGCACTTATTTAATGTCTTCGAACACCGTCATATCTTTTAAAAGAATAGCTTAAACTGCGGTGTATAATATATCGTCGTAATACGTTACGTCAGAGCCCCTTATCAGTGTTTGTACGCCATCACATGATATCATACCTCATGTGCCGTTACGTAACATCATATGATTTATAAGAAAGCGGTGATTTTAAAGCGTATGGGAATTCCGGGAAACCAACCGGCTTCGTTTGATGCCAGCGGGCTTACACAATGACTGTATTCTTCCTCCTGGGTTGAATGGTAAGTTTATGCGAAGTTTGTTGCCTCTTCAGGTGGCTGGATGCGCTAGCGAGCAGGCAGACACGCTCTCATTTTCGTCTTTTTATGTTTAGCACTACAGTGACTTATTTTTTTGCGGAATTTTCCGTGGCCGGTAATAAGAATTGAATTCTAAGACAACGTTGAGTCCAATAGAAACGCCGCACGGTCAACGGGAAGTGATAGCATTTGTTTCTTCCATTAATACTTCTAATGGGGTTCCCGGCATCAGATTTCTGTACTCTTATTCATATACTGATATTTTCCCCATGCACTTCTTACTTATCCAAAATACCCTGTATTCCATGTTGTATCTTCCAAATATCCGATTGAAAAAAAATCTTACCTTCCTTCGATACCGTTCATAACAAAGACTATTTTGGGTAGTGTTTCTTTTTCAAGTAGTGCACAGTTTCGCTGCTAGGGGCATAAAAGTCCCGATATCTCAGTTTCTTTTTAAAACTTCGATTTGAAAAATCCTTTTTGCGTCGGATAGACTTTCTTGTAAGAAATGTTCTACATATATATTTTCAATGTTGGATTTGGGAGAAGAGGGCTAGTTAGGCCCATATGGCCTTTTCCCTCTTTTCATCCCTGTTGTTCCTCATCTGCTCCACAATCACCTTCTCTTAATCTATGTAATTTATATGCGACAACTAAAATGAAATAAATGAAATGAAAAACTGTTTTGCCACTAAAGGGAATAAGGTTATATTTCTGCTTCCTATGTATTTTACAGCAGCATCTGCACATCAAAAATCGACTAAAAAAATTTTTTTTTTTTTTTGTGGTCAGGTACCTCTCACCGCAGAAAACCTTTGCCTTAATTTTTATCCTTGAAATAAAATAATGCCTAATTTTCCCACCAGGGTGTGTAGATATATATATCTTATTTTACTCTATATCTCTGCTTTTAACAATCCGATTTGAAAAAATCCTTGTTTAGTCGATAGCGTTTTCGGTGCGGAATATTTTGAATATAATTAAAAATATTTTTCAATGCATAAAATTGGCATATCGTTTTTGTTTACAGCATATTTACAACAACACGATTAAAAAAAAAAACTTTTTCGTTCAGATCCTACTAATTACGAAAACATTTTTTACTCATTTTCTGCCCAAAATAAAACGCAAAAAATATTTAATTTGCATTTCGATATACCTGCTTCTAAAAGTCTGATTTAAAAAAAATTCTTTTACCACCGGATACTATTCACCTTCTGGAACATTTCGTATGTATTCGCGGATTTTTTGTAGTTCACAATTCTGGCACTAATTTAGTGTATATTTCTATTTTATCTCCGCTTCTAAATATTGAAACATTTTTTTTTTTTTTTTTACTGTATGCCATTCGCTACAGTAAAGATTGGGAATACATTATCTTCTAAATAGTGCACAACCTCTCCACTAGAGGAAGTAATTATGAAAACATGCTTTGCTACTATCTCTGCTTTCAGAAGACATATTTGTAAAATTATTTTTCTTTAGCATAGCTTTTGTTATGAAAAATACTTTTCGCGTATTATCTACTTTTCCATTACTCAAAATTCTTCTGTAACGGGGCATCAGCAAATGTTTGTATTTGAAGGAGTTTATTTGATTCTGAAAATCCCTTTAGAAATCATTTTTTGGTAAGATTTTCTTCCCTATGAAGAATATTTTGCACCAGTTTTCTTCTTAAACTCGCAACTCTTGCGCTAGGGTCATAAACGTAGAGCTGTATTACGTCTTCCGCTGGGGTCATAAACGTAGAGCTGTATTACGTCTTCCGCTGGGGTCATAAACGTAGAGCTGTATTACGTTTTCCTCTGTATCTCTTCTTCTTATTATCCGATTTGAAATTCCCTTTTGCCTCTAATAACTTCCGCTGTGAGAAACTTTCTGCTCATAATTTATTAATTTTCGTTACATACTCTTATTTGTGCCTCTGGTTGGATTAAGTAGCTATTTCTATTTGTGGATATTTCATGGATTGTAGGCATCCAGGTGATTTTTCTTATAACCGGTTCCATTCACTATGAACAACCTCGCTCATAGTGCGTACTTTAAATTATGTGTGATTTCCTCCCTAGAAGATGTGAATGTATTTCCCTTTTTTTGCTGAATATTTAGATTTTCTAAAAAAGCTGCCTTGAAATATTTGTTTCTAGTCAGAGAGGATTCAAACGACGTGCTCATTACAGCCGAAAGCATGGGCGGCGGAATCCGGTAATTTCAGAAGGGGGGGGGATTCTCGGAGAGTTGAAACAATAAAAAAAAAGAGAGAGAGAGAAACCGTAGATTATGCAGTATATGCAAATACTCTAACAAATCATCATCAACTATTATCGAACCACTGCTGGATGAAGATCTCCTCCTTTTTGTCTTGAGCAAATCTCTTCCAAATCATCACTCTAGCATGCTTTCAAATTTCATCCACCCAACTCCCAGGTGGTCTACTTCTGGGTCTTATCCTGTCTCTTGGTATAATTCCCATCTATTATATCAGTTGTTTAACAGTTATTAGTTCTGCTGGCAATATATCCAGCCCATTGCCATTTGACAATTCTTTGAAGATCTTCTTTAAAGT
The DNA here is from genome assembly GCA_039090855.1 of Macrothele yani. Classification (NCBI taxonomy): domain Eukaryota; kingdom Metazoa; phylum Arthropoda; class Arachnida; order Araneae; family Macrothelidae; genus Macrothele; species Macrothele yani. The sequence continues at coordinate 94,722,952 of CM077007.1, read as the reverse complement.
GAAAAACACAACGGTGAGTTAACTCTTCTACTTATTTGTGCAAATTCAATTTTTAAAGTTACACTTGAAGCGTTTTCCAGAAAACTGCAAAATGTGGTGACGGTCTTCAGGAAATGTTCATTAAAATAAAAAAGTTATATCATATGTGAATCATAAATTTTAAGATGTTTCATAGGAAGACCATACTCCACCCAAACTCCAGCCGCCCATGGCAGAGAGTACGGTGTGTGTCATCTTTCTGGTGCATTTTGGATTCTCTTTAAACACGAACATCCAGAAAATGTGAAAACACTGCCCTGCAGAAGCACGTTCAAAGTCGCTACGTTGTTATTCCGTTCTAATACCCCAATCGTCCCTAGTATACTCTTACCTGTAGAGTAGTCGAAAAAAAAAAAAAAACACTCTCTCTCTCTCTCTCTCTCCGTCCGTATGGTTTTGTGTCAGGATTAGGTTGATTAAGATATTAAGATTATTTGAGTTCAGAGGTGGCAGTTGCTGCCAAAAGTAATGAAATATCCACTCTCTATGCGAAAGAACACGCCCATTTTGGGCAGTATGTGATATATGAAATGAGATGAATATATATTTAATCGTAAAGCATTTTTAAAATTCCGCCTATAATCGTATCAAAGTACCGCTTGTCAAAAAACTGGATCTTCTTTTGTCTTTGTTTCTATGCTGACTTAACATAGCGACATTTCTTCTATTGCATATCGTTTTCAAATAAGCTAAGATTCCTGTTTCTAATCATACAATCTTTTCGGTTTGTGTAGCTTTTTACTTTACACAAATCTCAAGATAGCCGAACCTTTTGGATATCGTTACATATTTAGTTTCTAAGCCCAAGACAAGTCTTAAATTTATTGGTACTGTGAAGAAAAGAGTCGTCCATCTGATCTTTGACTCTATATGTGATTTTACAGATATTTTTTATGGGGTTTCTTTGGTTAGGTGAGTTTTGATTTAGTTTTTGGAAATTGATTGATTCCCTTGATATTAAGGGCCCCTGGCATCATTTTTGCTCCAGGGGCGTATATAGAATTCTTTTCGGGAAGGGGTGACAAAAAATGGAAATTTTTGAAATCCATCAAGATAAAATGCAAGTTAATGAAAAATAGAAGAACAAATTAAAGCATTATTTTCCTGTGTAAATTGATGCATTTTTATTAAATTGAAGCATATTTTGTAATGTAAGGCGCATTTTAATAAAAAAAAAAACACTTTAAGGAGGAGGGCCCTTGCCCTCTCTCTAAATACTCTCCTGGTTTCTTCAAATGAATAAATTGAGTTGCCTCCAACTTCTTTATACTTTACTAGTTTTATCCTCAATGATAGAAAGGGGTGTAGGCGCTGTTGCTGGCGCAAGATTACATGAAACTAGAATTCTGCATAACTCGATCCTTTCAAGAAAACAAATATTTCGAACTCCTTATTTAATATGGATAATTTGTTTCGATAAAAGAAAAAAAATGTTCTAGAAAACGTTCAGTGATGCGTGTCCTGCCTCCTGCATGTATTCCTTTGCACAGCAAATTCTGCATGTATTCTTGCACACTCTTCTGAAAACTACAGAATTTCTTACTACGTGAAGTTTTCAGCTATATTTAAATCAAAGAACAGTAAGATTTCCAGATTACATTGCATTTTTCACTGAAAACCGATAATTCTAGAGAAGATTTTCACACTTGAAGTTCTTCCACGGTATCATGGAATACCGCTTTTTTTTTTTTTTTGTCATCATTTGGATTAATTCTCGAGATAGATGCAAACTGAAGAGAATTTTCAGGGGGGGGGTCGTTTTCCGTCTGGGAACGGTAGTCGGTGTTTCAAAGCTTTTGAAAACGGAAGTTAAACGGAGTAAAAAATGTTTCGATGATCGTAATTTTTTTTCTCTCGCGATGTTGCCTCTGTCCAGAATTCTTGTCAAATATCATTTTATTGCATAAATGTTTGTATTTTAGCTTGAAACTGTAGGTAATAGTTTGCGAAAACGGAAGTTAAACAGCGGGAAAATTTCCATATAATCTTCGGGCATGAGATTTTCCCGCCTATTCGAGGAATTTCGCCTTTTCCATTATCATTTTGGTCATTCACGCGATCGATGCACAACGGAACAGAACTTTTATGGGGGGTTGGGGGTGAAGGGGGCGGGAGTCGACGAGGGACGGAATTCCATCTTAACGAAATCTTCAAAAATGGAAGGTCAACGGAGTGAAAATTTTTCCGTAACCGTTATTATTATTTTTTATTTTGCGCAATGTTCCTCATTCCCAGTATTGTTGTTGAATACCGTCTAATTCCATAAATATTTACATTTCCGCTTGAAAATGGAAAATTTCCCAAAACGGAAATCGGACGGCACAAAAATTTCTCCCGTTAATCGCATCCCCCACTCCCGCGATGTTCCCGCTCTCCTACTTTGTTGTTAAATATTATCTCCCCCCCCCCCCCCAATCCCTGAAGAGTTTGCATTTAAGCTTGATAAGGGAGAGAAATTCTTCGGAAAACGGAAGTGACGAAGTTCGAAAATTTGTAAAAATTGTTGCATGGTGTTCAAAAGTATTCATATTCTCAAAGTTACACCATTTATCTGTTAATAAAATAGTTAAAGCTTTGATGTCATGCACTCATGATCCTCAGGTTGGTAAGTCCTTTCAGCGTGATAAATGAAATTATATCATCAGAGGGAAAAAAGATGGAAAAAAGAAAGAAAGCAAAGCGACAATGAAGCAATAGGTGCGGAAAGATATTATCAGAAAGAAAAATTAAGCAGTGGATGATATGCAGCTGCGGAGTCAACAAGAAACAAACGGAAAGTAGTCCGCATTCTTGCCGCGAGTTTTGATTTTTCATCCGGTTAAAAAGTTCATCCCTTTTTTTCTTTGTCGGTCTCATGTATGTATTCTTCCCAGACTTAAGCTTTTCTTTATTTTTAATTTTTCCATAATTCTCTCGTTTGCTCTTGTAACCTTATACTTTTACTCTTCTGAAATTAGGCTGAAAAAGTTATTTTTGTATTATATAACCATCACAATCAAGAAAATGAACGTATATAAAACTGTGAGGGATCAGCTTTTCCACTGTTCAGAATATGTCTGAGGTTCAATGACATTTTGCACTTCTAATTTTTCGATTTAATGAACCGGGAATGTACAATAGAACTAGTAAAACTTTAATTTCTCTGTTCACTATATCAAAGAGGGGATAGGCCGCCCTGGTGGAGCAGTGGTCTAAGCGCTGGCTTATGACCATTCGTCCGAGATGCGTCCGGGTTCGATTCCCGGTGAGACATGGATCTTGTGCTTTGTCTTACGGCACTGGCTCTCGCCCTTCTCTGGATCCAGTGACCCTAAATCAGGAACAGGCGACTCCTTGTAGCCCATTGAGTTGCTCACGGTGGTCGTTAAATCTCCAATAAAAAGAGAGAGAGAGAGAGATAGTAAAACGTGAAAAAGATATCCAATATTCAGAAGAGCGAGCATTGGAAACGGTACTCTGTGGCGTAAACATTATTTCGATATTTTGTGAATGATGTTAAAAATGATCTTTAACTCTTGAGGATTTAATAAATTCTTAATAGAGATAGCTTTTAAGAAAATCCGCTCATTTTTCGAGTTTTCTGGTGAATACTTAAAAGCATAAAATATTCCAGTTGGCGTAAATATATTTGCATTGGGTACGATAGGTCCCAATGGTAAAACAAAATGTATAAAGCAGTTTTCAAGATGCATACGTACGGTAAAATATCGTTGAGGTATTAAATTTCAGATTCGATGAAATGCCAAGAATGCAGCGACATTTTTTCTCCATAAGATATTTATATTGTACTGTTAAATAGCAAGACAATATCACGAATGGAATATTTGACCACACCACACAATACAAATCCCGAAGATGGCAATCCGTTCCCTGGTGCAAATATGACAAGGATGGCAAGTCAGATAATATCCGTAAACTTGAAAATGTCGTCATCCTAGAGCGGGAATCGAATCCGCATCTCCCAGAGAGCGCCCGGGTATGCTATCTAGGAGACGGGTTCGATTCCCGCTCCAGAACGACGACATTTTCAAGTTTTCGGATATTATCTGACTTGCCATCCTTGTCATTTTTGCACCAGAGAACGGATGGCGATCTTCGGGATTAGCAAGACAACACTTTGCGGCTGAGGTTTTTTCAAGATGTCCATGTTTATCTGCTAAAAACCGTTTCGATTTTCATGATCGTTAAAAAATATTTTATTATTTTTGATGTTTGAGATAAATCACACGCAATATGTGTGAAAGTATCAGCAAACATGTACATTGTATTTACATCAACATAATTCTTGAAAACTTGAAGGTGCCGTCATTGGTCAGAATGTATGAAGCAGCCAATCGCAGTGGTATAAGCGCTGGCTTCTGATCTTTCGTCTGCGTTTGGTCCTGGTTCGAATCCCAGTGAGGCAGGAAATCTTGTGTTTGTCTTTCGGCTCTGACTCTCTCCCTTCCTTGGAGCCAGTGGACTTCTAAATTAGGGACGGGCGACTGCTTATAGGTCATATATTGAGCTGCTCACGGTGGTCGTTAAACCCCCAATAGAAAAAAAAAAAAAATGGGTTTGTGCCGAGCTTCTAATACCGCTTCAAAAATCTCAGGAAATTATTCACTGAGGTACTGTTGATTAATCACTTTTTTTTCCTTTTAAATTTTCAGCTTTAAGTTTTCTTCACGCAGATAATAATACTTGTGTAGCGCAATCTAAAAATCTAAATAATTGGAAATCATTATCAACCTTGACGTTTCGGGCGCATGATATTCGCCTAACAAACTTAACTTTAAATTGCTATATCAGATCAGATCATACGTAGAGGGTTTCAGAAAGGTAATGTCTGACCCCAGGTCCGAAACAACCCTTAGAAATAGGAAGCTAGGAGATTTGGGCTCGAGTGCCCAATAGGAAAGTGACACAGAAGCGAGGTGGAAAGGGGGAGAAGACACCCTTATTTATAATCTGGGGGCCGGTCCCCGGGGTACAACGGCTTAACGTGCCCATTCGCGCACGACGGATATTTAGTGGTTCGAGCTTTCATACCTGCCTGGGATCGAGCGTGAGATTTCTCCGTGGCAGTCAAGAACGTTGACCACTGTGCCATCCTTGGCCCAAATTACTATATTCCAGCTTGACCATATATTTAACCACGACGATTAATTGCAGTGTTTTTGTTTTGTTTTTTAGCATGAAATGCTGTTTAGCCGTTAATGAGATGTGTAGTTTTTATCTGTTTATCATGACTTCGCACAATCTCCATTTTCTAACTTTTATTCTTGTATATCGTTACTGATATTCAACAATGGTATTCATTTCACAGCATTGGATATATATTGTAATTACTGCACTTAAAAATATTTATTTTCAAACGGTATATGAGTGTGATTTTTTTCATAGCAATTCATGTCTTCAATTCTTGTTTGATCTTAAAATTTTACGTGAGTTCATTGATTTTTATTTGGAAATCTCTTTTCTAGGGGAAGATGGAGATCCAAATAAGGAAAAGGGTGTAGATGGACAAACCGACGCTTCCGCGAACGAAGACGGACCCACTTTAGATGACAGCGGTTCCAGCCGGTCTTCTTCCAAGAGCGGTACCCCTGAACCGCCCCTCATTGAGGAGAGCGGTGGTTCCGCTGATCTGTTAGCAAAGAACACTCTTCCCATGGACATATCCAAAACTTTCATGCCGAACCCCGAGCTTGCTCAGGGGGAGGACGATGAAGACGATGCTGAGGAAGAATCAGATCCCCCAGCTCCAAATATCACAGCGGAGGATGAGGATGAAGAAGACGATGTTCCTCTTGATTTCAGTCTCAAGAGGAGTACGGAAGAAGAAAGTTTAGACGAGACAGACGAAGACGGGTCTCAGACCCCGAACGGTTTACCCCCTTCCATATCGCAAGACGGACCTCTTGACTTGTCTGTGCCCAGGCGCCGCAGGGACTATGTCGATATTCCTCGGCAGGCAAAAATAGCCAAATTAGAGACTGCTCTTTCTCTTCCGAGCAGCCCGTGGGGGTACAGTACCCCAAAGCATCTATCTAAGACTCACGCCAAAAATAATGAGGTAACCTCATGGAACGGCAAAGTTAAGTCAGAACGTCGTGATAAGACATTGACTTCTGCATTAGCAAAAGCTGTTTCCAACAGACCTGACATGTACCATTCTTTGTCACATAAAAGTGCAAGCCCTCAGCTAGATAAAAACACTGAGCTTCGCAAGAATTCTTCGGTGACGTCAAAGAGTGACCCTTACAGGCCAGCAGGAAGGCAAAATCCTTGGCAGAGTCAGTGGATGAGCCGAAGTAGTGAACAAACGAAGGACGTTTTCACATGTGTGTGGTGTAAAGAGTCTTTTCGTAGTTTAGCAGATATGACTGTGCATATGAAGCAGTCCCCAAGATGTGGCATGGCAGGTATGCAGACTTCGATTCCGGTCACATCTGCAACGTCGTCTTCATCATCAACAATTGGTCAACCACCACCTCCTCCTTCACATCAGCCCCCGCTTCCGTCTAAGTGCTCCTCATCTTCGTCATCACCTGGTAGTTCTACAAACGCAGTAATAAAGGAAAACGTTTCTCTTCCTCGAAAGCTAGTGCGTGGCCAAGATGTTTGGCTTGGAAAAGGTGCCGAGCAAACTCGTCAAATTCTTAAGTGTATGTGGTGCGGACAGTCTTTCAAATCTCTCGCTGATATGACTACACATATGAGAGTCACTCAGCATTATACCAACATCATCAGTCAAGAGCAAATTATCTCTTGGCGCACTCCAGAAGATAAAATGGCAGCACAATCTCAAGTGAATGCAGTACTCACTTGTAAAGTCTGTGATCAGGCATTTGGGAGTCTAAAAGAACTCAGTTATCACATGGTGAAAAATTCTCATTACAAAGAACATATTTTGCGCTCAATAACAGAAGGTGGGGGAAGACGACGTCAAACGAGAGAACGACGGAAGAAATCCCTTCCTGTCAGAAAGTTACTTGAACTTGAGAGGATGGAACTAAATAAGCCGAATCAGTCCAGTCTAAATGACGTTGTGAATCAAGCCAAAAATGAGGTTGTGGACGGAAAAATATCTTGTGAGGAGTGTACTGAAAAAGTAGATGCCAAAGACTTTGTACAGCACATTAAGAATTGCGCTCAGGGATCGCGATCGCAGCAAGCAATCAAGTCTTCACCAAGTTCGGATGCAAGCAAATCTACAGGTGCCACCAGCGAGCAGAGCTTTGATGTTGCAGCGTCATCTGGTGGAGCTCTGCCAATACCTTCAAGCAGTTCACCGGCAGCTTCTCAGGAATCACAGCAAGATGATGCCAAAGCCTCCAAGGGGCAAGTTATTCAACAAGATGACTCCATGTGCGATGGTGGTGAGAGCAGCGGGAGTACATCTGTGTTAAATGCGATAGAGAGGTTAATTGAGAAGAGTTTCGAGAGCAAAGGGAGGAGGAATGCTGTTTCCACAGGTATTCTACAACGTTTAGGAATCGACGAAGAAGTATATCCACCCTGGCACCCATCAAGTTCACCGAATACTTTTGGTGTGTTGCGAAGTACTGCTGAAATGCAAGGGAAGTCTTGTTCTCCTCTCGGTAGAATGCACGACTTCAAAGTGGACTTGGCCGATTACTCTGGCTCGGAAAGCAGAAGCCGATCTTCTTCCACTTCGGAAAAGCATCCAACTTTCGACGACCACCTCAGAATCTCTTTCGGATTAACCGCAAAAGACGTAATGAATCGTGTTTCAACGCCCAGTAGCGCGTCACGCTCTTGCTCCCCAGTTCATTTTCAGCCTGAATCACCGGTAGAAGATCGAGCTGTTTTCACCAAAGACAGTAACAGTACACCTGTGGCTGCCACAGTCAATGTACCTAGTGCCACGGTAACCACCTCACCGAGGAGGAGGTGTGATACGCCATCTTCTGACAGGGATCCCTCTGAAAGAAACTCTATTAAAGAAGAAGATATCCGGAGGGACATCAAAGAAGAACCCGAAGACGTTGCTGCAAGGGAACCTTCAGAGCGGTGTGAATCTGAGGAATGTAATGCAGTTGATTGTAGTGACAGAGGTACGCCCCGAAGTGAAGATAGACAAACTCCAGTGTCGCGAAGTTCCAGCTGTGAACCAGAAATCGCAGCTGCTTCTGTGAAGACTGCGAAAGGAAGTTCACGGAAGAGGAGAAGCACTCCGTGCCAGGACAACAATAGATCTCCTGTGTCTAGCAATAAAAGACGTTCGCCTCATTCACCGAGGAGGAAAAACTCGGACTTAACTAGTGATACTGGTGGAGACAGTGCTGTATGTTCTCCCATCTCAACTCACAGTGCTGACGTTGCCACTCCTCCTCAGAAACACTCCGAAACGGCTGCTGGCGATCACCCATTGAAGGAGCTTCAGAAATTATTGGACAAAACTGACGCTCATCTTTCGCGTCCCAGTCTGCCAGCAACGCCAGGATCCATTCTGGCATTCAGCTGGGCGTGCAATGAAGCCACCACCTCAGATTCCCTCATGAAATGTGCTTTTGTGACACCCACTTCATCTCAAAAGGTGCATACAGGCACCATTTGAGCAAAATGCACTTTGTGAAGGACGGAAGTTTGGCGGAAATCGCTTCAGCCACTGCGTGGAAACCGCAGACTACCTCAATCAAGAACTCATCCACCACGCAAGGCAACAGTAGCAACGGAACTGGCAACGGCAATGCTGGAAGTGGTGCTGCGATCTCTGGAGGCACGAGCAGTTGTGATCTGACGAATCGTGTATCCCCCACCAAAGAGCTTCATCCTCAAATCCCTGTAGAAGAAAGCCCCCATTCCAAATTCCTCAAATACACGGAATTAGCCAAACAACTGTCTAGCAAATACGTCTGATAGAATCAGTGGTGCTTACTTAACCCAGGATACACGGTGCCTCTGAATATATCTGCCAAGTCATTTTTATTTATTTCTTGGGCTATTGACTTCACTTCTCGAACGCCTTGTGCTTTGGGACTACATTTGTGCACTGTTTTGTTGATTGTTATAGGATACAGAGACGCACAACGGCTGACTATGACTGCTCACAACCTTCTTGTACATATTATACATACACACATATAAGTAAATATATAAATGTATAAATACTGTATACTTATATCAAAGCCACAAGGCTCAAGAGCGCTGCTGCCAATGGTGCACAGCGAAAAAAGAATAAGGATTTGGTATTTCCAAAGCAAATACTCGTATCAAGAGACGATTTTCTCCCCTCTACTTAAAGCCTCTTCACAGTCAGACCTCTCCTCAGAATAATTAACACACAAATGAATATATCACGTTTGTGAAGCACAACTGCTGTAATGTTTGGTCATCACTGTTTTCAAAGACACGAATGTTTCTTGCAATTCTGTGTGATCGACACGCCCGCCAAAATTTAGTCTTTTTTCGAGAGTGAAGTGTGTTTATTTTATTTTCATAACGTTTTCGACTAAATTTCTTGCTAACTTAATGTTAAAACTACCGTTCGTTGTATGTTCAAATGCTTTTATATTAACTCTGGTATTTACAGCCAAATTTTGAACAAACCCAAGAGTTCTCGCCCATTTTTTGTTTCACGTGTTTTCTTGAAATTTTAATTATTTTTGAACCATTTTTTGTGATAAATGTATTCTGACTGTAAAAGTTATTGTTCGCGGCAACATGTGTATTTCGGTATAGATAATTGGATAGTAAAGAATGCGAAAAAAGGCCACGTAACTGATTTTTTGCATATTGAAATTATCTCTAAAGTGCTGTAGTGTGATACTTTTATGCACCTGTGTTGCATTAAAAGATTACTGTTTTCAGCAAGTTGTATAGGAACGGTCCTTAGAGACAATAAAGTTCCTGCTATCATATTTGAAATGCAGTTAACGCAGTACGAAAATCAAATGGCCTCATTATGAAAATGTGTTCTTGTCTGAATTTTCGAAAGTTCTCAGCTGATCTGAAACTATTAATGATATAACTTACTGCATGATATAAGTTATGAGCTCATTAAATTATTACGTTTTCCGTAGCATTAAATGCTCAGAAAAAATGCTTTCCGCTGTAAAATTTTGGTAGAACAGACTTCTAGTAGATACCTAAAGCTAATATTTCATTTTGTTCATTGATACTGAAAAGTAACGAAATTAGCTTCAAGAGGTCATCACAGTTAGATTAATTTGGTGCATTTACAACTTAAGGTCAACTCGGAATTGTTTAATATGAAGTTTTTTAAATAGGTCACATTATATTCATTTGAAACTGATTCCGATTTTGTTTGGCAAACGATAATTTGAAATTTAACATATTTTCTATTAGCAATAAACTTTAAATATTTTCTGTATTAGTTTTCTACAACAAACGTCGCAATGAGAAATTACTTTCTAGTTTTAGATAAATGTCTTAATGTGTTAGAATTTTGTTAAATTGGGTTATTCGGTGATTGAAATAAATAGCACATTAAAGTTTTGGAAAATAGTTTGGGTAAAGTTTTATCTGCTTTTTTTTTTTTTTTTTTTTTTGCCTTTTAGAGAATAAAAGCTTATGGTATTTGAAAAAAAATTCGATGTTTTATAAAGAAAGATGCACATGCAAATGCATCAGTTGTTAAGGTTAATTTTAAAATCGTTGGTGTCATCTGCCTTTCATTAACAATTCGTTATGTTAAAAAATATAAAATTCGTTAGTTTTCGAAAGGTGTTTTTCAGCCGAAGCATCAATTGATCGGTCATCCATGATGTACAGGTACCACAAATGAAATGTTTTTGAAAAAAGCTCTTTTTTTTTTTTTCATTAATGCATTTTTACAATGTTTGTTGGTAGGTATCAGAATTTGAATTTAAGTGAAACCAAGAACAAAAAGCGGGGTGGTTTTCAGGTGTAAAAAAGTGTTTCCATGTAGGAATAAATCAACAACAACAACAAACAAACAAACTAGTTTCGTTTTTAGAAGCTGAAAAGAAAAAAACAGGTTTGAAAATGCTCGTTACTTTAAAATAACCAAATGAAAAACAAAAAAAAATCGGATTTTTATGCGCATGTCTGTATCTCCATTTATCGTTGAACTTGTCATTACCAAGTGGCGAGCAGTAAACTTCGCATTCAATAAGGAATTCTGTGACCCATATTTTCACCACGTTCATACAAAAAAAAAAAAAAAAAATTCAGTTTTGCTCAATAGCAGCAAAGGAAAACAAATTGTTTTGCCCTTTCACCATTTTGTAAGAAACTGTGTTTCACCATGATAGTATGGAAACCGGGCATTTTAAATACAACACGGAGGATTTACAGTAATAATCAGAAAGAAAGGGGATGAACTAACGCTTTTTTTCCCATTTCACTAACAAGAAAAGAGGTTAATATATATGTCTGTATATCGTGGTTTAAACCGCTTACAGAAAATTACACATAATCATTGTAACTTCGGCAAGATATATAAGATTAATTTGAAGTACGTAGTATTAATCCAAATGTAAAGTTTCGTTGTTTCACTGATTTTACAGTTATTCTGGCCACTCTTGATTTAAATCAACTAAAAAATCGATGTATATTGAAAGTTAATCGCTTTGCTTTATCTGATTGCAAACGAAGAATCAGTGTAGTAACTGTGAAATTAAAGTCTTGTTAGCCTTTACTGAGTTTCACCGTAACAACTGAAAACATAAAATAGTTTGCTGCATTTTCTCCTGTGTTGGTTTATAAAAGTGCAATATATATATAAGAACGACAAAAAGAAACAAGTATGCTGCAGTTTAAAGATTTAGTGTGCATTTTGCTTTAAAATAAAATAAAGCAGACGGATTCTTAGTTTAATACAAAAGCAAACTTTAATAAAAGAATACTTGAACAAAATTGATTATTTTGAGCTTTTGGCACACTTAGTAACACAAAACTTTATTATAATTAACCACAGTGTAAGAAAATTGATATTAAAACTTCGCATTATTTTTACAAAACCTGAGTTTCACTGAATTTACAGTGAAATTAAATTGATTTCTCTGCGATTTTCTTTTTCTATTGCACTATGATAGTTTCACTGTGATAACAATAAAAATGAACGTAACATTTTAGCCTTTCATCTCTTTGACGCAAAAGTCCCACTGTGGAAAGAAAAAATGAAATATGCTTTTCCTTTCACCATTTCTAAAGTGAAAACTTAGTTCCATCGTTAGAGAAAACCGAGTATTTGGTCCTTAATTTATGGTATTTTTAATTAACGTTTGCTTTTGTATATTAATAATTATGAACATAACTAATAATCTAAAATTGAGAAATTCGTTCGAAAATATAATTGCTACCACATTTATCACTTCAAAACAATAGTAAAGTTTCACTTTTAGAGGAGATAAAGGTGCTGAACGCAGTTTATAAACACCGCGCGTTCTTCTCTTGTGATAACGCTTGTTCATTGGCCATACTTTTATGCAGTATTTTTTAAACCAATGATGCTTATGTAATAAAAAGGGCGAGGACTCTTGTTAATGAGTGTTTTATTTAATGGTTCTTTCTTTCGCCTTACGCACCATGTATTTCAGAATAGGATGACTAGTTGATTTTATTTGATTCATCAGTATTACGTTATTGTGTCAAATGCTCACTTTGTAAACGAAGTTTAGGATGAGTTTTTATAAGCTCAGCTGAAACCCACTTTTCCAAGTCATGTTATAGTGTGTTTATGTTGACGACAACGTGATTTTTCTCTGACTCAGATTACATATTGTAGCACTTTAGCAAGTTATTCTTTGTATGCTTTATTGTAAAAGTATTTGCATTATTTTTAAAATGTGATAAGAAATAGGACTGTTTTTATTCAATTGTGATTTCAGTGATTTGAAGAAAGTTGTTTTATTTTGTATTACATTCCTTTTGAAACAATGACGTCAGCAATTTATCTAATGACAATTATAAATTTTTTGACATTGTTATTTTATTTTTGTTATCTACAAAGCCAGGTTATTGTGGAAATCAAGTCAGTCCAGTCTATATTTTCACAGTAATGGTTGATACGTAATGTCCGTATTGGCAGCAAATTATTACCACATTACAACGACAGAAATCCGTAAATTTTCCGATTGTCACAAGATGGTTTCAAGTGTAACAAGCATTGCCTTCAAAATGTACACCAGCGAAGTCGTTATACATATAGAGTAACAATATTGAATGAGAGGTGGTTTTTTTTTTTTTTTTTTCGTGGAATTCGTTTTCCAAAAAAATCGGCGATATCTTTTTTATGTAAACTTTTTTTTCTTGACAGGAAACTGAATCGGAATATGCCATTTTCTTCTATTTGTTATTCCACGATCTTAAAGACTCTGAAGTCTTTTGTAAAAGGGGCGATTGTGTGCGGAAGTTAATGTCTATAATATTTACTCACCATTTTTCAAAGCTTCGTTTGCAGTGGACGATTTCTTCGAAACGCAGCCAGGTTTCATTTCACTAATAAATAAGCAAACGTAACTAAGTATGTGATAAATATATAGATATTTAAAATCTCGCTGTGATTAAATCATGTGATATCAAAAGTTTACCATCGGCGAAACTAGAAAATGTCGCGGAAGCTAGGTTAGAATAAAACTAATGCCCGTATGCGTTTCAAATATAGCTAGGTATAAAACCACATTCCAAGGGAAATTTTGGTAATGTTGATTTCTTCTTTTTCTTCAAATAAAAAAAATTGTCTGTTAACTTCAACATGACTTCTGATCATTCGCCCTAGATAGGTAGATTGAATGAACGATGACTTCTGATCATTCGCCCTAGATAGGTAGATTGAATCTTTGTTAAGCTATGGTCGGTGTGTTTGTCTTATTCCACTGGCTCTCCCCTTCTCTGGAACCAGTGACCCCAAAGTAGGGACTGGCGACTGCTTATAGCACACTGAATTGCTCAAGTTGGGTGCTATCGCTCCCCTTCCCCCCAAGCGAAAACATATCAGTCTTTATTTCATTGTTGATTAAGAAAACAGTGCCTACTGTTAAAATGATATTCGCTTTGCACAGACATTTATTTTAAATCCCAACATCAATGTTTCTTTTTAATATCTCGACGCTCACAGAATATTGACTCGAAATTTTCAAGTACAAAGTAACCAACATAATGATCAAATGTACATTTTTTAAGCAATGCGAGATATTGTTTTGCAAGAAAAAAGAATGAGTTATTTCTGTCATACACGTCAAAGCCCGCAGTGTCAACCGTGCAGAGAAGAAAACTTTATCCTGAACTTCACATTTACTATATCGGACGTCTTTCTAAAGTAGGGCAATGAGAATAGCATGACGTGCGCTTAAGACCTGGGTTAGATATTCGGGAAAAACGAGGGTGTTGTGTTTGTTCTTAGGTGTTTATTCTCTTCCCTGCAGCCAACGACCCTTAATTGGAGACAGGCAGTTCTGTCTAACCTTTAATTTTCGTGAGATTCACTGTAAGTGAAGACAAATTTAATAAGGCCACAAGTATCTGTCATTGCAAAATGTTAAAGGATATTTCATAATATTTTAATATAATATTACCTTTCTCTTATCGAAGTACGAAGATAAAATAATGAGCAGACAGACCTGCATTAAAAATAATTAATTGAAGTGTATAAGTTATTCCCTCATTATACTGAGTTTATGTGATTTCATATCAGTCAGATAATCTGATTCGGCACTAGGCGATGCTTCCAAATACGGCAAGAAGAAATTCCTGCTTTTCAGCTCCTTTTGTTTTCCAGAAGAATTAGCTGGATGTAGTTCATATTATTCCATGTCTGTATGGTTCGTTCCAGAATTTGTGGTAGGCTACTGATCCTTGGGATAGGCTACTGATGGGCTACTGATCCTGTCCAAGATAGTCGGAAACTTAATTTAAACAAAAGGAAACAATTGCATGTTTGGCCAAGATTTATAACTGAATCGGGAGAAATAATTAGTTCTGTGTACTACCGAGAGGAAAGGCATTTTTGAGAGGAAGGAGGGAAAATAAATTTTTAGTGTAAGTGGGAGCATGCGCAATTCACTCTGAATCAACTTCTTTTACGTTCAAAAGGATTTCTAGAAAATTGTTTCATGATGTTATTGAAAACCAGCATGAAATAAATAGGAATGTATTCATATGTTTATTTTACCACAAAATAAGAATAAAATTAAATTTGGAATGCCACCAAAAAAAAAAAAAAAAAAAAATCGGGAAGTGGAAATTTGTAAAAGAAAATTGTTCAACAACTTTATATTCCGGTTAAAATTTGCAGTTTACTTCCTAGTGTGTTTGTAGAAACCACTGCAAGACAGTCTGTGCCCGAGTGGTCTGAGGCCCGGACTTCTGCCTTTTCGAAATGGGCCAGAATTTGAGGCATGGGTGGTGTGCTCGTCCCGTGGCTGTCTCCTTTTGTTGGAGCCATCGTCCATAAATTAACAACGGGCTACTGCTTATAGCCGTACAAATTGCTCATAGTGGTCGTAACCAGATCAGATCAGATCATATGTAAAGGATTTTAGGAAGGGAGTGTCTGACCCCAGGTCTTAAACAACCCTTAGAAATAGGAAGTGACACGGAAATGAGGTAGAAAGGGGGAGGCAGACGCCCCTATTTATAACCGGGGGGGGTGGGGGCAGTACCAGGGCCCAACGGCTTAACGTGCCCATTCGACACACGACG
The DNA here is from genome assembly GCA_039090855.1 of Macrothele yani. Taxonomy (NCBI): domain Eukaryota; kingdom Metazoa; phylum Arthropoda; class Arachnida; order Araneae; family Macrothelidae; genus Macrothele; species Macrothele yani. The sequence goes on along the minus strand of CM077007.1, from coordinate 94,707,277 downwards.
GATAATTAGTGGTTTCGAGCGTTCGTGCCTTCCTCGGATCGAACCTGAGATTTCTCCGTGGCAGTCACGAACGCTGTTGGTCGTAACCTCTCCGCCACATCCAAATTAAATTTACAATAATATTATTCGAAAGTGAATTCCACATCGTATGGAGATAGATAATTCGTTATTTAGCGGAATATTAAAAGCTCCAGATTTATAAGTGTATAAATGTACTACTTCTGACGTTCTGAAGAAAAAAAAGTTCTCGAAGTTTTCAGTCGCATGAAATGTATGTTGGTCCAAAGTAAGCAGTTACCGAAAAAAAGGAAAAAGGGTAGTCGGAAATGTACGAAGCCCTAGTGCTTTACACTGACATGGGGAGCACACTTTACCTGGTTTAGCGTGTCTGTGATTCAGTATCAAATATTGCTGACGTCATTGTTGTTAAAACTGTGCCCAAAAAGCAATGTTTTTATGTCATTTTTGATTGTCCACGTACTCGAAGTTTTACTTCGGGATGGTATCACTGAAATTAGATGAGAAGTTGTTGTTAGTGATGATTTTAGATCGTATTGGTCGTACTGTGAATTCTAGTTCGGACGACGGCGAGAATTGAATTCGAGTCGCTGTGGAATGACAAAGAATCAAGTCACCACCGAAAAATTTTATTCATCGACTTCACATATTCGAACCTTAGCCCTCTCTCTGTGAAAAGGGGCTGGTGTTCGATCTCTGCAGGTACTTAAACTTCCTTGAGTCTTTTGTGTGTCTGAGGAGTGCTTCCACTGTCATTGTTTACTCCATCATTTGTATATAGTGTCATTATTCGTTATCAAATGAACATCTTTATATTGTTATTATTTATTACTAAGCTCTATCATCAACTTTCATACATGAGAATTATTAAAGAGGCTGTTCCCACTCCTCATAATTGTTGTTCTTGTGTATGTCTATAAATTACTTATACCATACATGAAAACTAATTCATGGAAACAATTAAATCTTCTTTTAACCCGTTAACGGGCTGGACCAAATTAACTCGGGGTTAGTAAAATGGGCCTAAATCGTTTCGAACGAATATGTTCGCTGTGTGAGAAGGGTACCGAACCCGGCTGAAACAAGAGATCCTGTGCATCAGAAAGCGATGCTTTCTCTTTAGCTTTGTTATTCAAAGTTTCCATTTACGTGGAAGATTGACATTTATCCTTTCAGACCTGCTAAAAGGAATATAACAAGTTAGTAAATTCATGCAATGCATTGATTATAACACGCTTTCCAACATACCAGAAATCATTACCCAAGGTATGAGGATAATGGCTGTGAAATAAATATCGCTCCTGTGTCCTGACCTTTGACCCCATTTCTATTATATTAAACAGAACCGAGTCAGTATGCCTCCGGAACAACATACTAAAGTTTTGTTGCAATAAAAGCATTTTTAGTCAAGTTATTAGGATAATGGCTGTGGAATAAATCTCGCTCCTGTGTCCTCACCTTTGATCCCATTTCGATGATATTCAACAGAACTGGTTCGGTGTACCTCTGGAACAACGTGATGAAGTTTTGTCGCAATCGAAGCATTTTTACGTAAGTTATGACACATAAGGGCAACGGAATGGATCCCGCTCTTGTGTCCTGGCCTTTGACCCCATTTTCAACAGAATTCGTCCCCAGGTGGTCCCCTGCCTCATACTAAAAATTCATCAAAATCGAAACATTTTTACGCAAGTTATGACGCATAAGAGCAATGGAATGAATCCCACTCCCATGTCCTGGCCTTTGACCCCATTTCGCCTATTTTCTTATAGAATTCATTCCAAGGTGGTCTTTTACCACATACTAAAATTTTATCGAAATCGAACTATTTTTATGCAAGTTATGAACTATAGGGGCAATGAAGTGAATCTTGCTCCTATGTCCTCACCTTTGATCCCATTTCCAATAGGGTTCGTCCCCGGGTGGTCCCCTAGCGTAACTAAAATTTCAGCGAAATCGAACCATTTTTACGCAAGTTATGACGCATAAGGGCAATGGAATGGATCCCGCTCCTATGTCGTGACCTTTGACCGCATTTCGCCCATTTTCAATAGGGTTCTTTCCCGGGTAGTCCCCTACCATATACTAAAATTTCATTGAAATCGAACCATTTTTACGCAAGTTATGACGCATAATAAGGGCAATGGAATGGATTCCGCTCCTATGTCGTGACCTTTGACCCAATTTCGCCCATTTTCAATAGGGTTCGTCCCCAGGTGGTCCCCTACCACATATTAAAATTACATCGAAATCGAAGAATTCTCAGGCAAATTATCGTTCGGACAAAGTTGGAGCATATACGCTTCTTCAACCTACGGTTGGAAAGCGTAATAGTGTCGACCAACCTAAGAGAGGTGAGCGATGTTTGAGTTACTTGCTTCTGTCCAGTGGCATGATGCTGGTATTAAGGGGGACTAGCCCTTCCCCATAACAGGTCATGGAGCCGGAACGCTTATCACCTGTAACAGATTTATGGTTGATACTGCTGAGATATGGGGCAAAGAAATTGTTTTGCCGTTGCTTTCATAAAGTTCGGCAGTTATATGAACATTTTGCCGCCGCAGTGGTCTGAGCGATGGCTTTTGATCATTTGTCCGAGATGAATCCCGGTGAGGCATGGATGTTGGGCTTGTCTTACGGCGCTGGCTCTCCCCCTTCCCTTTAACCAGTGGCCCTAAATTAGGGACGGTAATTACTTATAGCCCATTGAGTTGCTCACGGTGGTCGTTAAACCTTCAATTAAGAAAGAAAAAACATTTCTGTTTGGAAAGCGCAGAAAATCTTGGGCATCATTTGGTTCAGCTACATCCACCACTTAAAGGGTTTTAATTAATGAATCAGGTCAATTAAATAAAGTCGATAAATGCAGCCGTGGGTTTCGGTTCCGATACCGAGAAATTATATCCGATATCCAGATTAACTGGGTAGAGCGTTATAATTGCATCTAAAGTATTTATTTACATCGGCGTTTGCAATAATCATTGTAATGCAACAGGATTTCAAATAAAAGTAACTTAGCACACACACAGGCATTTGATTCTAGGTTTTAAATACTAGGGGTGTTTAAAAAGTTCATTTTCTAACCTACTATAATGTTTCAGGGTTCAATGGTATTCTAACAGCACGCACACGAGAGCATTTCCTTCACAACCAAATTCTCATAGTAAAGAATTTAATTGACGGAATAATCAAAGGTGTAATATTGATGTGATTGCGTACAACACACTACAGTCAAAGTCGTAACAGCATATAAAATATCACATTCACAGACGTAGGAAATACTTCTGTGAGTAAGGTGCCTAATCAGTCGGTTCAAATTGCAAAAGGAATAAAGAACAAATTACGATTTTAACGGGTTTTTGTTACGCAGCAGTTTGTTGACAGAATTTTTCCTTCGATTCGGGTTCGATGTCTCTTACCTGGATTGTAGGTCGTTGCGAGAGTTAAGAGGAAAATGTATCGCGAAGAAAGTATTATAAATGCACTTACGGTATTAAATCTGTTCTTTATTACCATGTAATGCTTTCTAACATCTCGTTACGAATGCATCTTGATTGTTAAATTAATAATGATTACCTTATTTTCCACTATAGTCAATTACATCTTCTACCTAATCTCTTTTTTATTACATTTTCTATCACTCACACTTCCCACCCAGCTCGGGAGGCTGCTCCTCCTTACATCTCCCAGTCGCTGTCCGATTGCGTATGCACACCTCTGTCCCCCGCGTGTCTGACTGTTGTCACTACGCAACCACCTGTTCTTTCTCGACTCCTCTTTTCGAGCGTTTTTGCTCTTACCCTGTGTCGCCAAGAAAAGCGGTAAACTCATTACGTGGTTTGGATCACAACGTGCATATTGCTACAGAAATAATAAAACAATTAGCGAACGTACTAAGCTCGATTGCCTGGGAAATGCTGTTTAGTTACTCTACTAATGATTACCGTAGCCGATGAGCATCTTTAAGGCGTCGTTGAAACTTCCCATGCTGACCGCCAGGTTAATGATAAAGAAACACCTATATCTGAATATTCCACGCTTTTCTTGGAAACGAATGAATCCTAAAATCTCAATAAGTCATGCCACCTATATTTATATCAGCTGGCATGGCTTAACTGACTGCCAGTCAAAACCCAAAAGGAGAAAAACACATGAGACGTTCAGTAAGGTAAAGATAACGAGATGCAACCGAAATTTACAGAAGTGAAAAGTCAACAAAAAACGGGAGGTTAAAAAGGCAGAACACATCGCACTACTTCTAGTGAATATCAATATGTAGTATTCCTTCCGTAGGTAGTACAGTCACCTTGCCAATTTTCAAGGCTATAAATCTATTCGGAGTGTTTATCAAATGATTTTGTGAACTAAACCGTGTAAATATTCACACAGCAATTAGAATTGACTCTGAATTGTTTTAGGTTACTCTCCATTATATCAGAAAACCTGAGAATTACATGCCCTATAGCGGCAATTCATAGTCATATTCTGATTGCTGTGGAAATAATTATATGAATATCCCATGTATTTTTGAGTAATATTTATTCCTTGATTTCCGTATCTATGATACTGGTGATTTAGTGTGTTACGATGACGCAGGATTTGCTTCGACTAGCGATAATCTGAATTTGTTCAGATTCCTAAGCTGTAATTGCTTAGCATCAAATACTTGGAGCTACGAGGGCACTAGTTCTTAATTACTTTCAGACATCAAGAAATTAGTGAGAATAATGAGGCCGATGTCCTTCTTCAATATGTTTAAAATCTGGAATATAGGTTGTAGTCAGCAAAAGTAAATCAAACAAAAATATTTATACTGTTTTCTATATACGTATATAAAGCAAAATGTGAAATTTGCGAGTGTTTCCGTCCGAGAATTGTTCGACCACTTCTAAATGACCTAAACATCTGAAAACTGGTGTAATGATAGGTCTTCAGGCCGGGATACCTAAAAAAGTCCGAAAATCAAAATGACGGCTTTGGAACATTGTCTGCTCGAATGTTTCGCGAATTGTTTGACCACTTCTAAATGACCTGGAGATCTGAAAACTGGCATGCTGATGGGTCTTAAAGTCCAGGTACCTAGAAAAGTCCGAAAACAACAAAAAATCCAAATAGCAGCTTTGATTATCGGCTTGAATTTTTTTACCACTTCTACTCCTAGAAAAGTCTGAAAATCAAAAAATTTAAGAGTAGCTTAGCTTTACTGTTCAAAATGCTGATAGGTTTACAAATAATTATACCAAAAACGTTGGAATCCTGTAAAGATTCCGTGAAATTTTGATTTAAAATTAAGGGGCGCCAAAGCCTAATAACGTTTTACGTCTTACCATATGTATTGACGCCTCGACCCTGTTCTGAATCGCAAAACAGTTATGAATCTTAAATTTCTTTTCCTTCCCTTAATTAATTTCCCTTTCTTCAATTTTAGGTCCAAAAAATGATTTTATAGATTCACTATTCGAAGAACGGGCATGATTGCTAGTGTATTACCAATACTGATAAACTTTTTTTCTCACCTGTGAATTTTATACATTTCTTTTAGGTTTTAAGTTTTTACTGGGGATCACACTGACACCCTTCGCGGGCCGTCTATTGAGAACCAGTGCCCTAGGTGGCGTAACGGATAGCATGTTCGAACGGAAATCGGGAAATGCGGGTCCGATTTCCGCTCCAAGGGAATGTAATTTTCAAGATTTCTGATATGATGCAACATGATTAACAGTAAACTAGAGCAATTCAGATTCATGTTCTGATTGCTGCTTGAATAAGTATCCGTATATCGCGTGTGTTAAGGACGAATATTTCTTCCTTGATTTCCATGAGATGTTATGATTGCGAAGTGTCAAAATAACTACGGGATGGGATAAAATATCTGATTTTGAAAGGCACGTCCCTGCAGGAGATTCATGATCATATTGTGCGGACATCGGGGGATAATAGTCCATCATATTACACAGCTTTGAAGTGGCGCAGAGGATTTCGTTGCATAAAGAAATCTGATCGTTGTGGATGATCTTCACCATCTACCTCTGAGAAAAACATGAATCTTTTGATGCAAGACATGCGGATGACTGTTGGTTGTGTAGCTGAGTCTGTAGGCATTTCACACGGTAGTGTCAATGAATTCCTTGAAGATGGAAAAAGAGGTCAGTTCGTGATGGGTCCCTTGCATGATGACACATGAGTAAAAGCCATGCCGCAAAACAATATGCCTCGCCAACTTGAAGATGCTTCGAGTGGAACCAGTTAGTTTCTGATCCAAGGTGGTTACAATGGGTGAAACATGAGTTCATCAATTTGACCCAAAACAAATTCTAATGTGGAAGAATATATAGGTCATTTATCGAAAGGAGAACCATGGGTATGGTCGATTTCTTCTTCTAAGAGGTGAAAACACTTTCTTCTTTTCTAAGCTAATTAATGCGAACCACCGTTTGTCTGCTGGTCACCCTAGTGGTGGCAGAGGGTAAGATTTGGACAACTTGAGTTCTGCTCAAGGAATTTGAGTTTTGTGGAAAACGAAGGAGTAAATAGTCGTTTTACAAATGATGTCTCTCTTGAGAGCAATTGCAATGGAGATATAACAATCGACTGGAGCACCTAGCCAGAGGGGAAAATGTAATGCGTATGTGGTCAAAACGTCCTGAAACGCGATGAAACTAACCTTACCCTGTTTCTTTTGGAGCTTTGGTGGGATAAAATGAAAAGCTAAAGGCCTTACTGGAAGTCCATTGGTAAGCAGTAGATGTCAAGCTGCTTTAACCTAGTCGTCTGCCACCCCTAGGAGTCAGAAGACAAGCGGAAAGTGTCGCGTTAATTATATTAGAGAAGAAGAAAGTGCTTTCACCCCTCGGAGCAAAATAAATTGAACATACCCATGATTCTCTTCGATGTATGATTTCTATCTTCTCCACCTTCCAAAAAGTTTCGCGTTGGTTCTTTAGCCGGTAAGATGATGATATCAGAATTTTGGGATGTAGCCATCATTGACTTCCTGGACACCTGTTACAAATAAAATTTCTGGTCCTCGTGCTGCCAGCAAGGAAATGAGAGGTAGAACACTGCAAAAAAGGCGTCTTCCTCCTCATGGGCAATGAACCTACTCACATATCCAAGATTGCAAAGACTGCAGGATTTGAGTTACTTCAGCACGCATTCTAGCCTACAGACTTCGCTCTTAGTGGCTTTTTTTGTTCTTCAGGTTAAAAGCAAACATCCGTGGGAAGCGTTTGACTCTTAGGTTGTAGCTGGTGTGGAAGACCACAAGATAAAGATTTTCTTACTCACCAGGATCAAAACACTATAGTATCAGTGAGAGAAACGTATTGCAGTGGCCGGGAACTAGGTCGAAAACTAAAACTGAATCATTACGGCGCAGCTTTCCTGTATCAGTTAGAATACGAACTTTTTGAACGACCAGCATACTTGTCCTTAGGCTGGTTCTTCGGATAACCACTTAAGAGTCCTTCAGTGGCCCAGACTTTAGAACTCAAGCATCTGACTTGTGCTTTCAGTTTGAAATCCTTTTTCCACGGAAAATAAGAGAACTGAATGGACACGAACAAAGCATCGGTGCTGCTTTCTTTTAACTTCCTGCTAGTGGTTGTGACCTTTCTGAATCTACGGTGCTTAAATGGCAAATCCCTATAATCTTAGTTGCTTATTGGGGCGTTTAACCCCGAAACTAAAAAGAATCATGGAACCTTTTCCATAATAAGTACTAGACTTAATGCACAGCGCGTTACCCGTTGTATGAAGACACAAAATTGTCGGTGACGAGATCGAATTCGAGCCTCCTCGCACCGGAGCCATTCATCTAACAGACTAATTACATCGACAGAATGTATCGGTGCATATTTGTCGTCTTGACACGTGCTTCACCTCTGTAGTACCTCACAGTTGAAAGAAAAGTGTGTAAACATGGCCGAAGTCCATCAAAAGTGTCTCACTCATCTGAAAAATTGTGTACATTAGAAAGTTAACATTTCCCAATTATAATAATTTAAAAAGTTGCATTATTTCTAGTTTCCTAAAACGAGTTATGAGTGCTATAAAAAAAAAAAAAAATAAAGAAAAATAACAATAATACAATTTTCCTTCGGTTTGAAGCATCTATTTGTATGCAACACCAAGAAGAAAGCAAAATGCAACACCAAGAAGAAAGCACTCGATTGGCCTGAAATTCGCAGCATGCGTCGCTCGCGAGGGGACATGCAAACGATTAGCATTGCAGGGCATGTGCGCCCGGCACGCCACCGAGAGGCACTATAAGAAGAGTGCGCAGAAGGTGGGTTGTAAGTAGTAGAAGTGTGTTGTGCTGCGGGACCTGTGTGTGGGAAGCTTCCTGATGCCTCGTCGTAGAATACGGCAGTCATTCCAGCACGTTTCGGAGTTCGACAGAGGACGAATAGTGGCTTATCGCGACAGCGCTTTATCGTACCCAAACATCGGCGCCCGTGTGGGACGACATCCAGCCACAGTGAGGCGAGTATGGATTCGGTGGGTGCAGGAGGGACGGACGGACCGACGTGAGCGATTGCCGCAGCCGCGGCACACCACCAAACGAGAGGACCGGCATGTTGTGCTGCGGGCATTGATGGCTCGCACCGCCACATCACGAACGTTAGCGCAGGAATTAGGGTGGGTTGTGCAACAACCTTTGTCAGCACGTACCGTTCGACGTCGTCTGCTGGAGCGGGGACTTGTCGCACGGTGCCCATTGCTCCGATTACCATTGACGTTACACCACCGGCGAGTGCGACGGCAGTGGGTCGTTGAACGCCGCACCAGGACTACGGAATAGCACGACATTGTCTTTTCCGACGAATTCCGCTTCTGCCTGCAACACCACGATGGAAGGATCATCCGCGTGTGGCGGCACCGCGGCGAGAGACTGTATGATGCCTGCATTATGCATCGCCATACCGGTCCGTCGCCTGGCGTTATGGTTTGGGGCGCACTTCGATATGAAACCCGCACCCCTCTGGTACACATCGCCGGTACACTAAGCATCCACCGCTACATCTCCGACGTTTTGGAGCCTGTAGTCCTCCCTTACTTGCAGGACCTGCCAGCGGCCACGTTTCAACAGGACAATGCGCGCCTGCACGTGGCACGCATCGTGCAACAGTTCTTCACGGCCCGCCAGGTGTCAATGCTGCTATCGAACACGTTTGGTCGCTGATCGGCAACCGAGTGGCCCGGCAAGCACCACCCGCGGCTACCCCTGATGAACTGTGTCAACGTGTGGAAGCAGCCTGGACCGACATACCCCGAGCCCACATCCAAAGCCTCTTTCTTTCAATGCCGCGGCGTGTAGCGGCCGTTATTGCCAACCATGGGGGCCACACGAACTATTGATGCCTGCGTGTTCCGCAAGTCGCACGGGCCTGTAAGCTCAATCGTTTCATCTTTGTATCTGTTGTTATGTGTCCAATAAATCTGGCTTTGCTCTCTCGTGTCCTTCTTGGTGTTGCATTTTGGGTGGCCAGCAGTGTATCTGCCTACCAATCTATCATAAAAGAAACGAAAGTATCCTGACGCAGATGTATGCGCAACAGGACTGTGTAATCTGACATCTTCAGCAGCACATACAATAGCAAAAATTTAGTAGGAACAGAAATTACACAACTTTTTCTTTTGATATCTTATACCATTATTTGATGGCTGAAAAACGTCGAGCTATAATATTCATAACAGCCTAGAATCATAAATATTAATGCCCTCATTGATGCAACAAAGTGCCTACTGCTCGACTTCTGTAGAGATACTGCTGATGAATATTTCTGTTGTTTCGTGGAGAGAACGGCGCACACTGTTACTACCTGTTAGACTATCTGTAATTTTGTGAAATCTATGTGTTCGGCGAACGGTTATTTCATTTCTTCAGTAAAAGAATTCAAGAATTGTATTCCGATGTTTTTATTTAAGTAACCGCTGTGGAAGCAGACTCCGAAATATAAACGAAACGTCAGCAACGCCAGTGCTATATTTGCCTTTAACATATTTCATACTTCTTTAAAGAAAACTGAATCGAAAGGTAAATTTTGCCATATTGAAAATTTATGGTTATTGGGGCTAAATACACTTTTGTAGGTGGATTCAAACATCCGGAAGAAATAATTTTTAACTAACAGGTTTTTTAAGCATGACAATAGAACTATGGAACGTATGGCTGTATGTCGTTACCTCGTAAGTCATCTCCATTATAAACCTAACATTTAGAGCAAATGCCCTCAAGATAAAAAAACAAAACACGACAGTAATTTGGTTCAGTGGACCGAGCGGACGTGGATTATTCGGAATATGGACAGAGCGGCCGTGGACTGTTTGGAACGTGGATAAAAATCCATCGGAAGTTAGTTATTATAAAAAATTATATGTTTATTTAAAGTTATTTTAATTATTTTCGTAAATAATTCTTTTATTTGACATGGACTGTTTGGAACGTGGATAAATCCATCGGAAGTTAGTTATTTTAAAAAATATTTATTTATTTAAAGTTATTTTAGTTATTTTCGTAAATAATTCTTTTGTTTGACATGGACTGTTTGGAACGTGGACTGAGCGGGACAAAAAGATAAGTGGAAGTATTACAGAGTTGATGGGGATATGAACAAAGTCATTTTATGAGTTTTTACCATTCAAGAATCCTGAACAGTGGAGGAAGAGATGTCATCATCATCAACAATGGGTGTCATTCTCGTAGGTGTCTGTTGCCATTTTAACTATATTTTCCCATTGAAGTCTGTTCATTGCAGAGTGGCTCAGTTCCTCCGCACCAGTCTTTAATATCGTCAGCCACACACACACACGGTGAGGGTGTCCTCTTGCATTTCTTCTGTTAATTTGTCAATAAAGCAGTAAAGGACAAAACAGTAGAGATACCTACCTAATAGCGTGTTGGTCTTCCTCTAGCGCGAATAACAAGCAACCTGTACACGTCCAGCCATAGGTTCCACCAGATGCAGGAGGAGTTTCTGGAGGTAATGCCAGCCATGACTGTTGCAGCAACCCTATCTGAGACGTCGGTCCAGGATCCGTAGATCTGATATTCCACTCTACGGCATTACAGAGAACTTTCACAGGAGTTAAATCCGGGGACCCTGGGGGCAACTGGATGATTCAAAATTCAGACGAGTGTTCCTATAGCCATGCCTGGGTGAAGCGGCGCATTGTTCTGATGAAACTGAGCATCAGACGCAGGATGTGCGAAGACCATGAAAACATGTAGATGATCAGCCTGCACATGCTGATAGATCGCAGTGGTTAAGAACCTTTCCAGCCATACTAAGAGACTTAATGTGTCCCATGAGAAGTTTTCCCAAACCATCACAGAGCCACTGCCGCCTTGAACAGAGCCGACGTGGGATGACGGAGCCCTTTCCTAATGCTATCAACGCCACACCTGCATCCTCCGGTTAGCTCGGTACATCTGAAAAACGGAATTCACCTGACCAGGCGACACGGCATCACTCTGAAGTGGTCGAGTTTTGATGTTCCCCGCAACAGGTGAAGCGTAATTTCCGATGACGAGCAGTCTACAGTGGGACACGAGTAGGCCGTTGTCTCTCTTAGCCCAGGATACGCAGCGCGAGCCTTACCATTTGCAAGCTGACGCTGCTTAGGCCTACGCTATTTAAACTGGATGTGATTTGTGCCGCGGTTGCCAAGAGTTCGGTCTGCACGAGCCTGGATAGTCTACGTCGACCCTGGTCACCAATGGCGGGGGCTGGGCCACGGCTTGCTCTCTGAGCGCAGGTACGTCCGTCGGTGGTGTACTCGATATTGTTGCTCGCGGAAACCCTGGGTTCTTACCACTTGGGGGATGGAATTTTCATCTATCTTGCGCCAACAGTGCTTCCGCGATCGAAGTCGCTCAGATCACCACATTTACCCATGTTCGTTGACTGCGATACCGTTTGCTCGCTGGCGCTGTTTAGGCCTACGCTATTTAAACCAGATGTGATTTTTGCCGCCGTTGCCAAGCGTTCGGCCTGTACGAGAATCCTGCTGTGAGCCTATTTATCGCCTGCGTTCGGTTTGGGTCTGTTCCACTCTTTGCGGGAGATTCCCATGTCAACTGCCCATCACCCCTATCTCTAATGTTTTCGTTACTAAGTTTATATATACACACATGCATGTCGGGCGAAAATTAGGCTTTCTTCTATTGCTTACAAATAGATATATGGTAGATAAGGCTAGCTGGCTTGAACTCGTGACTTTCAACTCGAATTACAAGATGAAACGAACTGTTTTTCGTGTTTTCTTTATTTTGTTTATTTTAGTTATTTTTGTAAATAGTTCTTTTATTTGAAGATCTGGGCCGCGGGTGGCCTAGTGGTCAGCATTCGTGACTGCCATAAGGATGACCTCAGGTTCGATCCTGGGCAGGTGCGAACGTTCGAACCACTAAATACCCGCCGTGCGTCGGATGGGCACGTTAAGCCATCGGACCCCGGGTACTGGCTCCCAGGTAATAAATAAGGGCGTCTTCCTCCCCCTTTCTACCTCGCTTCTGTGTTACTTTCCTATCAGGCACTCTAGCCCAAATCTCCTAACTTCCTATTTCTAAGGGTTGTTCAAGACCTGGGGTCAGACACTCCCTTCCTAAAATCTTCTACATATGATCTGATCTGGTCTATTTGAAGATCTCACGGATATCAAATCTAACCCAAAGTACTTAGAAAGAGGAGAGGTATATCCATCGCCTTTGTTTCCGTGCCGCCGGCGAGCAGTCACCGTACGAGCTGGAGTGTGACGTCACAGTGGCCACAAAGATCTCTTGAGCATTCGGAGTCATTCGGAGCTTGTGCAGTAGTGTCGATTACTAGCTGCATTTCTTTGTCAATTTTAGACCTGCTTTGTCGTTTCATTCATTTTTTTCTTCATTTGTTTTCTGTGTACAACTATCTTGAAAATACCTGGATACGCTGTTGCACTTTGTCGTAATAACAGTTCAAAGGAAAGGAAGTTAGATGTTATATACCATGTTTTCCCATCGGATAGAGATTTCTTGAAACAATGGGTAGCGAAATGCTGTCGAAAGGATGTATTCGATGCAAAGAAAGCACGAAGGTGTTCAGAACACTTTGATGTCTCGAAGTAAGAGCGATATCTTAGAAATGAATTGCTGAACTTGCCCCCCAGAAAAAAAACTGAGAAAACATACCGTGCCTACAAAAAATATGTCTTAGCAGATGGAGGAGCAAACTTCTGTTCGAAGTGAACGGTTTAAGATCGGAGAGGTCAGAAAAAAAAAATGCATTAAATCGAATTGAAAGTATATCTCCAATTAAACGTCAAATCACAGGTCACAATGAAAGTGACATCATTCCTGAGGTGTAAATTTGTGTTACCGATGGTTTAATGGAGCCCGTTTTAAAGGTGATGAAAATGAATACTGTACGCCTAACCGAATTCGACAAAGTTTCAGTTTTATCTTTTGGTGAAATGAGCGTTGATTGCCGATATTGTTATGATGCTGCTGCAGATAAAATTTCAGGACCGCATAGTAACGTTTTAGTAGTTATGCTGAGAGGCTTCTGAAAAGCTTGGAAACAACCACATACTGTATTATTCCTTTGATAAGCAGATGGATCAAAAGCTGTTAACTGACATAATTCGAGCCGTTGAGCAATCGGGTTATTTAGTGCATGGAGTGGTACCTGATCTGGGGGGGGAGGTTTGGAGGCAGCTTGGAATAACCCGAATATTGTCTTCTTTTCAAAGTCCAGTAAATGAAAATCGAAAAATATGGATTTTTGCCGATGTGCCCCATCTAATTAAACTTCTCCGAAATCATATATTTGATCACAAACGCTGTAGTGTGGAACCATCACTCGCCAGATATTTGACCTTTTGCTGGAACGTAATAAAGGTGTTTCATAAAATAAAATGGATCCACACAAATGTAAGAGGCCCCATGTGACAGAGAATTAGTTTTAGCGTCCCAAATGCAGTCTAACAACGTAAGCAAAGCTGTAGAGTATTTTCTTCCTGAAAGAAAACAAATTGCTAATTTTATAAAATTGGTGAATGACTGATTCGAAGTAATGAAATGTAGATTTCTCAGCTCCAAACAGACATTGCAGTGTGCTTTTGGAAAAAAAAAAAAAAAAAAGGATATTCAGCAAAAAAGCATCAAACAGTATTCATGTCATATTCCCGTTTTTTCGCAGTATATCATCCTCATTGTCAACCATTATCAATCCACTGCTGGACGAAGGTCTCCCCCAAGTTTCCTCCACAACGGTCTGTCTTGTGCCAGTCTCCTCCATGTCACTCCCGCATACTTTCGAATTTCATCCACCCATCTTCCATGTGGTCTTCTTCTGGGTCTTTTCCTGTCCCTTGGAATCCAATCTAAAATTTCGGCTGTCCATCGATGGTCTGTTCTTCTGGCAGTATGTCCAGCCCATTGCCATTTCAGGGATTTAACTCTGATCATGATGTCTTCCACTCTTGTCATTTTTCGAATCCACGTGTTTCTCTTCTTATCTCTCCTGGTTACACCAAGCATGCACCTCTCTATGCTTCTTTGAGTTGTCTGCAGGCTTTGTATGTCTCCTTTAGCTAAGGTCCACGTCTCTGCATCATACGTAAGCACTGGAAGGATGCATTGATCAAACACTTTTCTTTTAAGACATAATGGCATATTGCTCTTGAAAATTATGCTGTTTCTTCCAAAAGCTCTCCAGGCAAGTTTTGTACGCCGATTAATTTCTTCACCAATGTGACCCTCACTTGATATCTGCTGTCCAAGATAAACGTACGTGTCTGTTATCTCCAGCTTTTCTCCATTAATCGATAAATCTTCATTTCTTGTAAAAGCATTGTACATCACTTTTGTCTTCTGAAAGTTCATTTTTAATCCCACTTCTTTACTCTTGTCAGCAAGTTTCTGGATCATACTCTGTAGCTCTGATGGGGTAGTTGCAAAAATGACTATGTCATCAGCAAAACGAAGGTGGGTTAGATAATCTCCATTAATATTTATCCCTTTGTTTTCCCAGTTCAGTGATTGAAAGACATTTTCCAATGCGGCATTAAAGAGCTTCGGAGATATGGTGTCACCTTGCCTCATTCCTTTTCCAATTTTTATGTGTGTTGTATTTTCAAACAGCCGAATCATTGCACTTGCATTTTCATAGATGTTATTAATAATATTAATGTATGCATCTTCAATACCGCAGGATTTCAGAGCCATTGCAACTGCTGATGGTTTCACCGAATCAAAGGCTTTTTCATAATCGATAAAAGCCATGCACAATGGAAGCTCATATTCCCTCGCTCTTTCAATTAGTTCTCTCAGTACGTGGATATGATCTACTGTGCTGTAGCCACTCCTGAATCCAGCTTGTTCTCTCGGTTGAGCCATGTCCAGTGTCACCTTCAAGCGGTGTGAAAGAACTTTAGTGAAGATTTTATAAACCACTGATAGGAGGCTGATAGGTCTGTAGTTCCTGAGATCCTCAATGTCACCTTTTTTATGTAGCAAGGTCATTGTAGCGTTGTTCCAATCCTTAGATATTTTTCCTTCACTAAGGCATCGAGTGAAAATTTGGGCGAGTATTGCTTCGATTTCTCCACTTGCTTCTTGTATGATGTCTACAGTAATTCCATCTTCTCCTGGAGCTTTTCCCCGCTTCATGTTCTTGATTGCATGTGCAACTTCTGCTGGAAGGACTGGAAGAATTCTGGTACTGGTACCTTTCATGATGTCTGGAGTACATGTATCATCCCTTTCATATAATTTGGAGTAGAAATCTTTCACTCTTGTCAAAATTTCGCCTCTATTTCTTGTTACAGAACCCTCTTCTTTCTCAGTGCCATAATCTGTTTTTTCCCCTTACTGAGATGTCCCTTTGCTATCTTTAGGCTTTGGTTGTTTTCAATTGCTTTCCTCACTAGTTCACAGTTGAATTTCCTTACGTCTTCAGTGATACTTTTTCGTACTGTCTTGCATAGCTCCATATATTCCACTTTGGAAGTCACATCTTCTTTAGTTGTCCTCATCACTCTTCTTTTTTGCATCAACATTTTGGTTTTTCCTGATAATTTGTTCACATGCAATTTGTTCTTAGACCCAGCTAATTTTGTTGCTGTTTCCATAAGAGCTTTGGTTACTTTTCTGTTAACTTCAGAAATATCCACTTCTCCCGATGTTAGGCTTTCTAAAGCAGAGAATCTGTTCTTCAGTTCCAATTTGAAGGTATTATGGTGTTTTTTAAGGTTATTTATGTCAATACATTTTGTTTGTCTTATGAGCTTGCTACGTTCGAGTTTAGTGTTGAGGTGCATCTTACATATCACCAATCTATGGTCACTACCTGTGTTGAACTTGTTTAGCACACTGCAGTCTTCGATGACGAATTTTTTGTTACACATAATAAAATCAATTTCACTTGTCGTCCCAATTGGATGTCTCCATGTCCATTTCCTGTGTGGCTTTTCTTGAAAAAGGAGTTCAAGATGAAAAATCCTTCTGCCTCTGCAAACTCAACGAGAGTATTTCCACGCTGGTTTCTGTTGCCGTGACCGAATTTACCTACTGAAGTTTCATTCTGTTGCCGTTGCCCTATTTTTGCATTGAAATCTCCCATAATTATCTTCAAGTGCTGCTTACCTTTATTATTTAGATCACGAATTTCCTCATAACATTCTTCAATTTCTTCTTCAGTATGACTTGTGGTGGATGCATAAGTTTGAATAATCTGAGCCTGGTATCTTCTCGAGAGTTGGATAACGAGTCGTGCAGCTCTGTCAGAGGAACTTTCAACTTCTACAACTTTATCCTTCAGTTTCTTGTTTATTATAAATCCAACACCACTAGTTCAGCCAGTATCTGTCCCACGATAGTAGAAGAGATGTCCACTTTTCAGTTCAATGAGATCTTCTCCTTTTCTCCTTACCTCACTTAGCCCGACGATGTCCCACTTGATCCTTTGTAGTTCCTCTTCCAATTCAAGAAGCCTTGAATCAGAAGATAGGGGAGCGTCCGTTGTACGTAGCCAAGGTCAGCATCAGATGGCAGCCTAGTCCGGTCCTCCAAGGATTCTTAGCACCCTCTGCCTTCATGTCGCACTGGCCGCTGCCTTGGCCAGGTACATTCCAGCTGCCGGAGACTGAGGGCCAAGATTTAAGTTGTGGAGTCATTTTGGGGGGGGGGGGGGTTGGCCATTACTCACCACGCTGGCCAAGCGGGTTGGTGAGTGTGGGATAGCATTTCCTCTAATTCCGATGGTATAGTTATACCGCTATTGGCGGTCGTCAGAGCCCCTTTAGTGGGAACAGGATGTACCACGAGAAGGCGGGGTTGACATTCGTCAAGGAGAGGCTGTGATGTTACGCATCACCTGACCTTACATCCCCGCAGTATATATATATATATATATTTTACTCTATTTTGAAAAATAGTTGGATGTTTGTACAATTTTCACTTAAAAATTATTTACTCAAAACTAGCTCTGCTATTTTGATTGAAAATTCACAGAGCACACGACACTTTCTCGGTATGGCTCCATGCGCATTACAGCTTCGCATATGGCCACCGTGACGTCACAGCGCAGCGAAGAGAAGCGGAAAGACGGCGCCGTTACGATGGACCTACCTCTCCTCTTTCTAAGTACCTTGATCTAACCTATGAAAGAATGATTTAGCCCTCGGTTCTATGGACCAGGCGTCCATGGACAGTGCGGAAGTCTTATAAATCGTGTCAAGTAAGCTGGCAATCGTTCTCGATTTCCAATGAAATACGTAATTGCGTTCTTCTGCAGTTGTTTGCTATTAGAGGTTCATCGGTGTCCGCTCAGTCTACGTCATATACGTTCAGTCAACGATTTTTTCGGTCTACCCGCACAGTCCACGTCGGCTCAATCCACGCTATACCAGTCCACTTGAGTCCGCAGGTTTGTAGTTGTAGGACGCTACACTCACATGTCGTACACAGACCCCTCATCCGAGTGAACCTTAAAGCACCTGGAAGAGTTTAATTTCTTTTCTAATTATCATGCAGCATGAGTTTCATTACTGTTGTCTTTTCGATATGGTTTCAAATTTAAAAAACTTAGTAATTAAATTATATTTTCGGCAGAAATCAATCACAGATGTGGAAAATGTGAACATATCGATTGATGAACCGTTGAGGGATGTCCACTTATTACTGCGCCCCTCACTTTTTTATTTTGGGATTTAACAACCACTACGAGCAACTAATGAACTATAAGCACTCGCCCGTCTCTTTGGTGCAACTGGTTATCGGAAGGCTGGGGAAGCGCAGTATAATGCAATACCTATGCTTCATTCCCGGATGGGACTCGGACGACTAACCATAAATCTACTCTTTTGACTCCTCGGCCACCGTGGGTGGCCCATCTCCTTCACTGCGCGCCCTTAAAGTCACTCGGAGATGATTTTTAAAGGCACCAAAATAAAAACTGCTGTAAAATGCTGCTTTTTACAATGGCATGCTGTGTAACAGAAAATTCAATAGCGTGATAATAATCGTTCCAAAAAATAAAGCAGCAATCCTCAAGGGGTCAAGTTGTTGCGCTTCTGAGACAATGCATGAGAAAGAAATGCATTATATACAATGCTCAAGACAGCAGCTTTCTATTATAGGGGAGAAGGTGGGAATATGAAACAGGGTGGTAATATGAAATGGGGCTTATTTCTCGAGCAAGTGTTGCCGTCTGTCAATAACTTAAATAAATATAACCATTAGGGTCCGTATAGGCCACCAGAGGGCTCAGGTGTCACGTGGTGTACATGGTACACAGAAGGTGCGTTGTTTTCTTCTGGGGCAACACTTTTTGTAAGGTAAGATTCCAGAATTTTTTTGCTGTCTTTATTGATAAATCTGGCTATAGTGTGTCGATTAGTCAGAAGATGAAACTTTAAAACTGCAGGGTTAGTTATTTGAAAATATTTTTTCTAAGTTGAGATTCGTTGGGTCGTTTGGAAAATGGTGATGGGTGGTAATATGGAACTAGGTGTTCCATACTGCTACTATTTTTCTTTTTCTTTCTGTTTCTTAGATGTCGTTATGCCAAGAAGAAAATTAGGACCTGAAAAAAAGGGACTAAAACAGACATGGAGGGCGGAAGACATTTTAAATGCTGTAAGGGCAGTTCGTAACAAAACAAAAATGTTGAATGAAGCTGCACGGCGCTGCAGTATTTCTCCTCAAACCGTCAACAACCTGTTGGAGATGTACCTGGCAAAGATGATGCGCAGTGTATATTTTGTTGCGAGACATTCAGTACGTCCAAATCTGGAGAACTGTGGGTTCAATGTATAGCGTGCCAGGAATAAGCTCACATCTTATGCAGTGGATGTGAAAGGGACGTTTTTATTTGCGACTTCTGTTCATTAGCCTAAAGGACTCACTTTCTATAGGAATTTCTTTTATTTTCATTTTTAAAGTATCATTAATTGTTTCACAACGAAAGCGGCATTCAATAAAAAAAAAGTTGTTGTGATATCAATAACTTTATAATCAAAACACTGAGGTTTTTTTTTTGTTTTATTTTCATGCTGTTTCATATTACCACCCCCATTTTCCAAGGCTCACTTTTTGCAATGTGTTTAAAAAGTTTTGTACTATTTAAACAGTGATATTTATTTTCCTAAAAACTATACACATATTATGAGAAATATATGTGCTAACACTTTTGACTTATTTTTACGCAACTGTTACATTTGAAATTGAGTTTTTCGTCTAAAACAAAAAGTGGTCCATATTCCCACTTTCTCCCTTACTTTGTTTCAAAATATATTGTTCTTCCAAGAAAATGCATAATGCTGTTGAAAAAAAAAAAAATAGGAAACCTGAACTCCCACCCCGTTTTATTTTTTTCAGTGTAATTTTTTTTTACCCAGCGAAACTGAGATACAGTTTGGGAAAATTCGGTGCCGATTGTCTCGCCGTTTTTCCCTGAGAGCAACCAAATTCAGCCACCCTCCAAAGCCCATGCTACTTTTTTTGAGGAGCAAGAGAGAGAATGAGAGAGCTTGCCGTCAGAAAGAAAGACAAATCAATCAAAAACACAAAAGGATACAATGAAAGCAAACATCGCATTCAACATGAGATGAACTAAAAGAAGCGTCCTATCACAGGTGTTAGCACCCACACGGCATCGCTTACAAGGAAATTCCAATCCTTCAAAAGCAACGATAAATTCAGTTGCACCGCATATATACATTTTATGTTTTGTCATATTTTTTAAAGCTGTCATTCTCAGTCGATTATGATTAATTTTGTATTATTGTACTTTCAGTTTAACATGTGTGACGCACTACAGAGGTCATGATGATCTGAGCACGTGTCAAGACGACAAACCTGCAGGGATACATTCCATCGGTGTAGTTGGTTAGAACAACTGGCTCCGGAGCGAGAAGACGCGTTTCGCTCTTCATCACCGATTCAATACTCAGCATTGACAGTCAGAATACAAGCTGAGCTATACTTCTCATGGATTCTATACTCAGCATTGACAGTCAGTATACAGGCTGAGCTATACTCCTCATGGATTCTATAGACAGTCAGTATACAGGCTGAGCTATACTTCTCATGGATTTAATACTCAGCATCGACAGTCAGTATACAGGCTGAGCGATAATAAATTCATGTGAATCGATATTTCCAAAGTAGAATACAACGGCCCTTCCATAAAACTGAAAGTAAAATCACACAAAATGAAGAAATATAGGTACAGCAAAATATATGTTATTCTTTTTCAAAGTATCTTCCCTCGAATGATATGCAACGGCCCCATTGTTCAGTCCAATTTTCAAAGCATGTGGCGAAGGCATTTTGTGGAAGATGCTTCAGCGACCACAGCTTGAATAACGACAGCATCTGTGTTGAATGTTGCGCCACGGAACTTCTCCTTCATTGTTGGAAACAACCAGAAATCGCACGGGGCGAGGTCAGGACTGCAGGCAGGCTGTGGCATGATTTCAGTATTGCATTTCGTAATAAACTGTTGAACACAAGTAGCCACATGTGGGCGGGCTTTATCGTGGTGCAGTGTCCACTTGCCCACCAGTTCCGGTCGATTAATCAATATGTGTAGTCGCAGACGTTTCCAGACTGAAATGTAAAACTCAGCATTGACAGTAATTTGCGGAGGAACGGCATGCTGGTAAACTACACCTTTATGATAAAAGAAATTACCATCATAACCTTTCCAGCTGATTTGGTTTGGCGGACGTTTCTCGAAGGAGGTGAGTTTGTGTGTTTCCAGATACTCGTTGTGTTCTTCCTGTGGGTGTCGAAATCGTGGACCCATGTTTCATAGGCAGTTATTATTGTGTTTAGAAAGTTTGGATCATTTGCAATAATTTGTTTTCACTCATGACACACCTGAACTCTAGCTAACAAATTGTATTCTCGTCAAATGATGAGGTACCCTTTTGGAACACACACGATGCGGCAGTAATTTGTCTCGTAGAATGAGGAATACCGACGTTTTTGAAATATCAGTTGACGCCGCTATATCTTCACACGCCATTCGTCTATCTTCTTGCAGGATTGTCCAAACAGTGTTAACAATACACTCCGTAACAACACTTTCAGGTCTACTAGGCCTAGGAGCAAGTTCTGCCGACAAACGCCCTTTTTTGAAATCATGGTGCCATCTAAAAATCGTTGATTCACCCAAGCATTTATCTATGTAGGCTTTTTCATTAAATCAACTGTTTCTGGAGCCGGTTTACCCGAACGATAGCAAAGTGTTATCGCACAACGCATTTTACTTCTTAACTCTGAATCACTCGCCTACATAGCTGTATGGGGAAATGCAGACTTACCTTAAACAACTGCGCAATAAATGAACGAAGAATCGTCTGCCACGGGTAATGAACTGTTGCCATAGAAACTTCCTTAATTCAGTTATTCGTCTGCGTGGCTATTTTTCCCCTTCGCATTGTTGCCAACTAAAAAAAAAAAATACTCTCAGTTTTCACGCAACGGCTTTGTATATAAATATATGCTTGATTTAATGCAACAGAAGCTCATTTTAAGTCTAATTATTACATGGCAGTGGCTTTTATGATTTTGTAATTCAGCGTAGGACCATAGAACGTAATAGAAGACGTGACAGGGCTCAGAATGCTAGAATTTCTGTGACGTCACATATTGACTGCTTTGTCGTCAGTAGAAAAAGCTTAAGTGCCCATATCTAATAAAAATATGTGTTTACGAAAGTTTTTTTTTTTTTTTGGAGGTTTAAAAAAATGATTTATTGGACCTGGCGGGTGGTACAGAGACATGACAAACAGGCAGGCATAGACAGGAGTATACACATAAACAAGTACATATCATAAATGGTTTTAAAGTATGCCAAATGACCAATGTACGCAGAGATCCAGTATTGATCAAGTAACACATTGAGAACCAGTGCCGAAAGACAAGCACAAACATCCATGCCTCACCGGGATTCGAACCCGGACCCATCTCGGACGAATGATCAGAAGCCATCGCTTAGATCACTGAGCCACCCGTGCCGCAAAGTTTTTGTTTATGGAGATAATATTTCGTAGATTCGAAGAGGAAATACTTTAAACGGCCAGTTTCAATAACGACTGGGAGAGAAACAAAGGAGATTGATTCTGAATACGCCGTCCTGGTGGCGCAGTGGTCTAAGCGCTGGCTTATAACGATTCGTACGAGATGGGTCCGGGTTCGAATTCTGGTGAGTCATAGATGTTGTGTGTGTCTTACGACACTGGCTCTCTCTCCCTTTTATTTAACCAGTGGCCCTAAATTAGGGACGGGTGACTGCTTATAGCACATTGAATTGCTCACGGTGGTCGTCAAACCTCCAACCAAAAAAAAAAAAAAAAAAAAAATCTGAGTAAAAGTTATCTCCTGCTGTTGCTAGGTAACGGGCTGTGTCACGATTTGTTTCTCTACAAATTTACAGGCGAATATTTTCTATGTGACTTTTCTTCTCTATGGCACCGTCGCTTCTGCCTGTATTTGTATGTTGGTCTTACCACCAGAAATGCATTAGCAGTATACGTACATCTAAGTCGATTATGATTCACTTTTCCGGAACACTGCAGTTGCAGAACACTGAATTATCTTAATCCCCGTATGAACGTTGACACACGGTAAAAGGTGTAGGCAGTCTCTCGTTGAAGAACTGAGTACTTGGTGATTCAATTATTAATCTTTAATACAGTTTAGATTTCTTTTCGACCGGTTGCATTCTTTTTTCTGTTTACGTGGTACTGCTGTCTTCACAGTGGTATGCTGATCTTAATCATAACATCCAATATGACCACTCGGCCTTCCAAATGCACCCAAGAAAAGCAGCTAGCAGCGATCCGTTTCGTATGCTGAGGGATGAAATTCATGAAAGGCTTTCAGAACAGTATGAGAACAGTGTTTGAACACAACTGCGTGTCTACAAACGCATTAAAAATGGTCTCACAAGCGTAAAATGCCGCCCCGGTGGCGCAGTGGTCTAAGGCGCTGGCCTCTGATCATTCGTCCGTAAGGGGTCCGGGTTCGAATCCCGGTCAGGCATGGATGTTGTGTTTGTCTTACGGCACTGGATCTCTCCCTTCCCTGGGACCAGTGACCCTAAATTAGGGACGGGCGACTGCTTATAGCCCATTGCGTTGCTCACGGTGGTCGTTAAACCTCAAAAAAAAAGCGTAAAATATCAAAGAGGAACCTTTCCGCTTCCACTGCTGATTACAGCCATCGTATACGAATTAATCAAGTCTGTCTATGGAAATATCCAGAACAGACTCAACTTTCTTTAAGTCTGTGTAAGATGGGTCCTAAAATTTCTTGCAAAAGTGCAGTCATTTGAACATCTGTCAAAGCCTTTTGGATCGCCCTGATAACAAACGTGACACCGTTTCGAAAAGAATTTTTATCACTGGAAAGGAAACATAAATTCACCATGATAAGCCGGCGAGCAAACGTCAGAATTTGGAATAGAAACATCTGAGATCAATAAACTAAATCAACAGCTGGAAATGTGTTGCTAATTTTTTTTTCTTTTGAAACTCACAAGGACCAATACTGGAACAATTTCAAGAGAGAGGCTAAACAGTGAACTGTACGGGGAACAGCGTAGTGATGCGTGATAATCTGAAGCCTCGCAATTCGAAGAAAACGCTGATTAATACTGTCAAAAGGCGTTTCGCCCGTTCTCATACTGCTACCTACACTGTTGAAACCCGACAGTAAATGAACTTTAGGGTACTGAAGTCACAGGCCTGCAAGGGCTTTAATTTGGAAAGACCGGCTAGGCTTTCCAAATAACCGAGTTTTAGGTGGCAGCTCACATACTTGGAGCGAGTCCAATGTTTATGGACTGCCAGAAGACTGACCTTCTGGACGAAACGCGAATACAGCGATACCAATTAGCGTTAGTGGGAAGAGGAATGTCTTACGCTCCGGCGTAATGGGTTTCATGCCAACGAAGAAGGGACGCACGGGAAAACGTAATCTCCACCATATGGCGTTGGCAAATTGAACAGCCGCTTTCCGAAGGTTAGCACAACAGTGGAAGTTTGTATCACATCGAGGGTTGTCTATGAGATATGTCCGACCCCGTTTTTTTTTTTTTTGATTGGAGGTTTAACGACCACCGTGAGCAACTCAATGGGCTATAAGCAGTCGCCCGTCCCTAATTTAGGGTCACTGGTTCCAGGGAAGGGAGAGAGCCAGTGCCGTAAGACAAACACAACATCCATGCCTGAGCGGGATTCGAACCCGGACCCCTTACGGACGAATGATCAGAGGCCAACGCCTTAGACCACTGCGCCACCGGGGCGGCCCGACCCCGTTTGCATCAGCGAAACCTCGTCGCTCGCTGTTCGTTTCTTCGACTTTCCTTTACCTAAAACTACAGACGTCTCTTTTGCCCATTGTGTGTATGGACCAAGAACGTAGACACTGGCGTAATGAATGCCAGCGCATGCTGTTTTCCGACGAGTCGCGGTACAGTCTAATGACCCATGATGGAAGTGTCACTGTACGGAGACACCGTGGTGAACGGCTACTGGAGCAGGCGTTTATGCAGCGTCATACAGTACCGACATCGGGCGTTATGGTGTGGGGTACTGTTGGGTTCTATTCCCTTTTCGGCCTCCTACGCATTGCAGGAACCATGGCTAGCCAGCAATACATCGCGGGAATTGTGGAGGCTGAAGTGTTACCATATCTGCAGACGATCCCCGGTACAAACTCTCATCAGGACGATACCCGACCACATGAAGCTCTGGATGTCTTACAGCTCCTGGTTGCCCGACACGTGCCACGTTTTCCTACGCCAGCGCGTCTGAGTGATTTATTGCCCATTGAGCATGTATGGGATACGGTCACTCGATGCCTGGTCTCTCAGTTTCCGCCACCGTACGCAAGATGAACTTTGGCTAAGAATGAAGGCAACGTGGAATGGCCTTCCATAGCGCGATACTAAAACCCCCTTCAGTCGATGCCACGCCATGTACCAGCCGTTATCGCCGCCTTTTGTCGCCACACCAGGTACTAGGTATTGGGTGTTTCGATCGTAATCAGATTGCAATCGTCTTTTATTATTTAACTACCAGCGCAGCGACACTCATCTGGTAAACCCAGGCAGTCCAAGGAAGGGGGTCCAAGGAAAAAGAGCGTCCGGGGCCGACTTCAAAGGGTACCATCTGCACATTCGCGTCCCCAAATACTAGGAGTCTGCAGAAAACCCCGGTAAAACCGCAGACTAGATGGCCGGCAGGACCGGGATTCGAACACCCGTCAGAAACGTCCGTCTCCCACACAGTGCACAGCGACTTAAGCAACTGAGCTATGCCGGTGGTATCATAAGTATGTACCCTATAAATCTCAGGTCTTTCTTGGAGTTGTATTTTCAACAAACAGCAGTGTATATATATATACTTTCGAATTTCATCCACCCATCTTCCATGTGGTCTTCTTCTGGGTCTTTTCCTGTCCCTTGGAATCCAATCTAAAATTTCGGCTGTCCATCGATGATCTGTCCTTCTGGCAGTATGTCCAGCCCATTGCCATTTCAGGGATTTAACTCTGATCATGATGTCTTCCACTCTTTTCATATTTCGGATCCACGAGTTCCTCTTCTTATCTCTCCTGGTTACACCAAGTATGCACCTCTCCATGCTTTTTTGAGTTGTCTGCAGCCTTTGTATGCCTCTTTTAGTTAAAGTCCACGTCTCTGCACCATACGTAAGCACTGGAAGGATGCATTGATCAAACACTTTTCTTTTAAGACATAATGGCATATTGCTCTTGAATATTATGCTGTTTCTTCCAAAAGCTCTCCAGGCAAGTTTTGTACGCCGATTAATTTCTTCATCAATGTGACCCTCACTTGATATCTGCTGTCCAAGATAAACGTACGTGTCTGTTATCTCCAGCTTTTCTCCATCAATCGATAAATCTTCATTTCTTGTAAAAGCATTGAACATCACTTTTGTCTTCTGAAAGTTCATTTTTACTCCCACTTCTTTACTCTTGTCAGCAAGTTCCTGGATCATACCCTGCAGCTCTGATGGGGTAGTTGCACAAATGACTACGTCATCAGCAAAACGAAGGTGGGTTAGATAATCTCCATTAATCTTTATCCCCTTGTTTTCCCAGCTCAGCGACTGAAAAACACCCTCCAATGTGGCATTAAAGAGCTTCGGAGATATGGTGTCACCTTGTCTCACTCCCTTTCCAATTTTTACGCGTGTTGTATTTTCAAACAGCCTAATCTTTGCACTTGCATTTTCATAGATGTTATTAATAATATTAATGTATGCATCTTCAATACCGCAGTTTTTCAGAGCCATTGTAACTGCTGATGGTCTCACCGAATCAAAGGCTTTTTCATAATCGATAAAAGCAATGCACAATGGAAGTTCATATTCCCTCGCTCTTTCAATTAGTTCTCTCAGCACGTGGATATGATCTATTGTGCTGTAGCCACTCCTGAATCCAGCTTGTTCTCTCGGTTGAGCCATGTCCAGTGTTACCTTCAAGCGGTGTGAAAGAACTTTAGTGAAGATTTTATAAACTACTGATAGGAGGCTGATAGGTCTGTAGTTTCCGAGATCCTCAATGTCACCTTTCTTATGTAGCAAGATCATTGTAGCGGTGTTCCAATCCTCAGGAATCTATCCTTCATTAAGGCATCGAGTGAAAATTTGGGCGAGTACTGTTTCGATTTCTCCACTTGCTTCTTGTATGATGTCTACAGTAATTCCATCTTCTCCTGGAGCTTTTCCCCGCTTCATGTTCTTGATTGCATGTGCAACTTCTGCTGGAAGGACTGGAGGAACTCTGGTACTGGTATCTTTCATGATGTCTGGAGTGCATGTATCATCCCTTTCATATTATTTGGAGTAGAAATCTTTCACTCTTGTCAAAATTTCGCCTCTATTTCTTGTTACAGAACCATCTTCTTTTCTCAGTGCCATAATCTGTTTTTTTCCTTACTGAGATGTTCCCTTTGCTATCTTTAGGCTTTGGTTGTTTTCATTTGCTTTCCTCACTAGTTCACAGTTGAATTTTCTTACGTCTTCAGTGATACTTTTTCTTACTGTCTTGCATAGCTCTATATATTCCACTTTGGAAGTCACATCTTCTTTAGTTGTCCTCACCTCTCTTCTTTTTTGCATCAACATTTTCGTTTTTCCTGATAATTTATTTACATGCAACTTGTTCTTAGACCCAGCTAATTTTGTTGCTGTTTCCATAAGAGCTTTGGTTACTTTTCTGTTAACTTCAGAGATGTCCACGTCTTCCGATGTTAGGCCTTCTAAAGCAGAGAACCTGTTCTTCAGTTCCAACTTGAAGGTATTATGGTGTTTTTAAGGTTGGTTATGTCAATAGATTTTGTTTGTCTTATGAGCTTGCCACGTTCAAGTTTAGTGTTGAGGTGCATCTTACATCTCACCAATCTATGGTCACTACCTGTGTTGAACTTGTTTAGCACACTGCAGTCTTCTATGACGAATTTTTTGTTACACATAATAAAATCAATTTCACTTGTCGTCCCATTTGGATGTCTCCATGTCCATTTCCTGTGTGGCTTTTTCTTGAAGAAGGAGTTCAAGATGAAAAACCCTTCTGCCTCTGCAAACTCAACGAGAGTATTTCCACGCTGGTTTCTGTTGCCGTGACCGAATTATGCAGGGGTGACATGGAGGAGACTGGCACAAGACAGACCGTTGTGGAGGAAACTTGGGGAGACCTTCGTCCAGCAGTGGATTGATAATGGTTGACAATGATGATGATGATATATATATATATATATATATATACACTATCTGGGATGTAAGGTCAGGTGATGCGTAACATCACAGCCTCTCCTTGACAAATGTCAACCCCGCCTTCTCGTGGTTCATCCTGTTCCCACTAAAGGGGCTCTGACGACCGCCAATAGCGGTATAACTATACCATCGGGATTAGAGGAAATTCTATCCCACACTCACCAACCCGCTTGGCCAGCGTGGTGAGTTATGGCCAAACCCCTCCAAAATGACTCCACAACTTAAATCTTGGCCCTCAGTCTCCGGCAGCTGGAATGTACCTGGCCAAGGCAGCGGCCAGTGCGACATGAAGGCAGAGGGTGCTAAGAATCCCCGGAGGACCGGACTAGGCTGCCATCTGATGCTGACCTTGGCTACTTACAATGGACGCTCCCTATCTTCTGATTCAAGGCTTCTTGAATTGGAAGAGGAACTACAAAGGATCACGTGGGACATCGTGGGGCTAAGTGAGGTAAGGAGAAAAGGAGAAGATCTCATCGAACTGAAAAGTGGACATCTCTTCTACTATCGTGGGACAGATACTGGCTGAACTAGTGGTGTTGGATTTATAATAAACAAGAAACTGAAGGATAAAGTTGTAGAAGTTGAAAGTTCCTCTGACAGAGCTGCACGACTCGTTATCCAACTCTCGAGAAGATACCAGGCTCAGATTATTCAAACTTATGCACCCACCACAAGTCATCCTGAAGAAGAAATTGAAGAATTTTATGAGGAAATTTGTCATCTAAATAATAAAGGTAAGCAGCACTTGAAAATAATTATGGAAGATTTCAATGCAAAAATAGGGCAACGGCAACAGAATGAAACTTCAGTAGGTAAATCCGGTCACGGCAACAGAAACCAGCGTGGAAATACTCTCGTTGAGTTTGCAGAGGCAGAAGGGTTTTTCATCTTGAACTCCTTCAAGAAAAAGCCACACAGGAAATGCACATGGAGACATCCAAATGGGACGACAAGTGAAATAGATTTTATTATGTGTAACAAAAAATTCGTCATAGAAGACTGCAGTGGGCTAAACAAGTTCAACACAGGTAGTGACCATAGATTGGTGAGATGTAAGATGCACCTCAACACTAAACTTGAACGTGGCAAGCTCATAAGACAAACAAAATCTATTGACATAACCAACCTTAAAAAGCACCATAATACCTTCAAGTTAGAACTGAAGAACAGGTTCTCTGCTTTAGAAGGCCTAACATGGGAAGAAGTGGACATCTCTGAAGTTAACAGAACAGAAAAGTAACCAAAGCTCTTATGGAAACAGCAACAAAATTAGCTGGGTCTAAGAACAAGTTGCATGTGAACAAATTATCAGGAAAAACCAAAATGTTGATGCAAAAAAGAAGAGAGATGAGGATAACTAAAGAAGATGTGACTTCCAAAGTGGAATATATAGAGCTATGCAAGACAGTAAGAAAAAGTATCACTGAAGACGTAAGAAAATTCAACTGTGAACTAGTGAGGAAAGTAATTGAAAACAACCAAAGCCTAAAGATAGCAAAGGGACATCTCAGTAAGGGAAGAAAACAGATTATGGCACTGAGAAAAGAAGATGGTTCTGTAACAAGAAATAGAGGCGAAAGTTTGACAAGAGTGAAAGATTTCTACTCCAAATTATATGAAAGGGATGATATATGCACTCCAGACATCATGAAAGATACCAGTACCAGAGTTCCTCCAGTCCTTCCAGCAGAAGTTGCACATGCAATCAAGAACATCAAGCGAGGAAAAGATCCAGGAGGAGATGGAATTACTGTAAACATCATACAAGAAGCAAGTGGAGAAATCGAAACAGTACTCGCCCAAATTTTCACTCGATGCCTTAATGAAGGAAAGATTCCTCAGGATTGGAACACCGCTACAATGATCCTGCTACATAAGAAAGGTGACATTGAGGATCTCGGAAACTACAGACCTATCAGCCTCCTATCAGTAGTTTATAAAATCTTCACTAAAGTTTTTTCACACCGCTTGAAGGTAACACTGGACATGGCTCAACCGAGAGAACAAGCTGGATTCAGGAGTGGCTACAGCACAATAGATCATATCCACGTGCTGAGAGAACTAATTGAAAGAGCGAGGGAATATGAACTTCCATTGTGCATGGCTTTGATCGATTATGAAAAAGCCTTTGATTCGGTGAAACCATCAGCAAATACAATAGCTCTGAAAACCTGCGGTATTGAAGATGCATACATTAATATTATTAATAACATCTATGAAAATGCAAGTGCAAAGATTAGGCTGTTTGAAAATACAACACACGTAAAAATTGGAAAGGGAGTGAGACAAGGTGACACCATATCTCCGAAGCTCTTTAATGCTACATTGGAGGGTGTCTTTCAGTCGCTGAGCTGGGAAAACAAGGGGATAAAGATTAATGGAGATTATCTAACCCACCTTCGTTTTGCTGATGACGTAGTCATTTTTGCAACTACCCCATCAGAGCTGCAGAGTATGATCCAGGAACTTGCTGACAAGAGTAAAGAAGTGGGATTAAAAATGAACTTTCAGAAGACAAAAGTTATGTTCAATGCTTTTACAAGAAATGAAGATTTATCGATTGATGGAGAAAAGCTGGAGATAACAGACACGTACGTTTATCTTGGACAGCAGATATCAAGTGAGGGTCACATTGATGAAGAAATTAATCGGCGTACAAAACTTGCCTGGAGAGCTTTTGGAAGAAACAGCATAATTTTCAAGAGCAATTTGCCATTATGTCTTAAAAGAAAAGTGTTTGATCAATGCATCCTTCCAGTGCTTACGTATGGTGCAGAGACGTGGACCTTAACTAAAAGAGACATACAAAGGCTGCAGACAACTCAAAGAGCATGGAGAGGTGCATACTTGGTGTAACCAGGAGAGATAAGAAGAGGAACTCGTGGATCCGAAAAATGACAAGAGTGGAAGACATCATGATCAGAGTTAAATACCTGAAATGGCAATGGGCTGGACATACTGCCAGAAGGACAGATCATCGATGGACAGCCGAAATTTTAGATTGGATTCCAAGGGACAGGAAAAGACCCAGAAGAAGACCACATGGGAGATGGGTGGATGAAATTCGAAAGTATGCATAGGTGACATGGAGGAGACTGGCACAAGACAGACCGTTGTGGAGGAAACTTGGGGAGACCTTCGTCCAGCAGTGGATTGATAATGGTTGACAATGATGATGATGATGATGATACACTATCTACCAACAAGTAATTGGACACCTGTGATAGCACAGGAAAACGATGTTTATTCACCTTCAATAGTTGGTGGAGCCTCCACGAGCGGCGATTACAGCTGCGACCCTCCGGGGCATACTCTCTACCAGGCGTTGTACGACGGCTAGCGGTATTTTCTTCCACTCGGCTTGGAGAAGACAGGTCAGTTCCTTCACCGATTTCTGACGGTGGGGCACCCCTTAAGTCGACGCTCGAACTCGTCCCAGAGGTGCTCGATAGTGTTATGGTCCGGGCTCTGCGCTGGCCAGTCCATTCGATTAACCCCATTGTCACCATACCAAGCCATGGTGTACCTCGCAACATAACAGGTGGCATTGTCATCCTGAAAGTAACATGGGTCCACCACGTAAAACTGCCACAACGTAGGAAGCGCATGGTCATCCAAAATGGTGCAGTAGGTCTCGGCGTAGAGTCTACCAGGAATAGCGACCAAAGGTCCCGTGCCATACCAGAAGAAACACCCCCATAGCATAATTCCACCGCCACCGAACTTCACACTTGGCACAATACATAACGGCAGGAGGCGTTCTCCAGGCAGACGCCAAACCCAGACCCTGCCATCCGAACGGTAAAGGGTGAACCTTGATTCGTCGCTCCAGAGAACCTGTTTCTAATGTTCAACGGTCCACTGTAGACGTTCTTTGCACCACGTTAGCCGAGCAGCGCTATTGGACTTAGTGATCAAAGGCTTCTGGGCGGCAGCACGTACATGATAATCGAGCAGATGGGCTTCCTTACGGATGGTATTCATTGAAAGAACACTCCCGGATGCCTGTTGAAATTCCTCGCGGATGTGGCCCATCGATTTGGTGCGGTTCGTCCGAATTTGTCTGGCCAGAACCAGTCGGTCTCTAACTCCCAGTTTTGTGGGTCTTCCGGGTCGGGGCACATTCCGACAGTTACCTCTCATCTTCCACTTGCCAATCACGTAGGCCACTGTCGATTTTGGGTACTTCAACTAGCTGGATATGTCACGTATGGATCGGCCATTTCTGCGATACCCGACGATTACACCTTTCTCGAAATCAGAGAGCTACGAACAGCGTGGCGTCTTGCATGCGACTGGTTGCGTTGTTGTTTCCCACGCGATATTTAACGGCGGGGTCGTGACGTGTATCAGGACCGCAGATATCGTCGATTGCAGGGGTGTCCAATTACTTGTTGGTAGATAGTGTAGATATTTTCCTTTTAGGAGCATATGCCTTCACACAAAAAATTGAAATTAGGCGAGACTGCCCAGAATAATAGCCCTTTTCCTTGTAGTTAACCAATGGGAGAACCAGAACCGGTAGCGAACCAAAACTATGTTAGTGCTTGTAACATATACAGCTTTTCGGAAGATTGTATTAATTACAAACACAAAGGTTTTCTTCGAAACATTAAATTGAGCCACGCCTTGCTCATTCTACTCACCTCATGCCTATTCTTTTACAAGTATATTACATTTCGACTCAGGTGGGTTTTATTTGAATGTCAGTTCCTGTTTTTCTTGAGTAAGATTAATCGCAGAAGACGATTTTGTTGTGAGATGCAAAATAGAGAACTGTTTGATGGGCGATGCCCTGTGACAAGATATGGGAACAATACAAAGGGAGAAGGTAAGTGACCCCCTTCGTACATGGAATATGCAAGACATGTTCCCCTTGGGGAGGAACCCTTCCTCGACCTTTGAGCGTGGGTGAGGTTAGCTCAGTGACGTTGCTAACGCAGTGAATGTTCAAGTGAAACAGGTCACATCCAAGAATGAACATTCGTCTTGAGTTTTTTGATCAAAGTAAGTGAGTTGAGAGGAAGGAGATCGAGTTATTTTTTTTCTTTCAGTTATTGTTTTTTACACTTCATCAAATGTTGTTGATTGAAATTTGTTTTCGTTTTGACTGTTTAAACGAGTGGTCGAGATTTTCGAAGGGAAGCCGGTTTTTACAAAGAAAAAGAAAACAAAAGAAAGGCACAGTTTTTGACTTCAAAGAGCCTCGCTTAGTAGTTTTATCAAGATTTCGTGATATCAGTATCTCTTCTGGGATGCCTATATACGCCCTTGTACACAAAGAAGTCAAACACTGCCTCATCTTAAGGAGGAAAAACATTTATCAGTTCAGAACATTATAAATGAGTACGTTTTGGAATCATAAGTTTAACCACCACAATTCAGATGTCAAATATACACTATATTGACAAAAGTAACAGGACACCTAGAACAGAAACACAACATAGCATTTATTCACATACATTAGCACGGTGTCGATCCACCTTTCGCCTTAATGCATGCACTGACTCTTCGAGACATGCTTTCGACAAGGTTTTGGAACACAGCGATAGGTATGCGCTTCCATTTAGTACACAATGTTGCCGCAAACTGTTGCTCAGTAGTAGGCCTTAGCTCCAAACTTCTTATGCGACGCTCGAATTCATCCCATAGGTGCTCTATGGGACTTAGATCAGGGCTCTGTGCTGGCCACTCCACACACGATACGGAATTATCGTCAAACCACGCCGCAACAGTCCATGCTTTATGGCTCGGTGCATTATCCTGATGGTATCAACAAGGCTCGGTTCCATAGTATTGCCACAGAGTTGGTAGGGCATAATTGTTTAGAATATCGAGGTAGACGCGCTGGTTAACAGGTTTGCCTTAGATAACCAATGGACCGGTACCATACCACGAAAATCACCCCCACACAAAAACACTGCCAGCTCCAAACTTGACCGTAGGAACAGTACACTGTGGTAAATAGCGTTCCCCCGGCTGCCGCCATACCCACACACTGCCATCAGACTGATGGATCTTGTATCCGGATACATCAGTCCATAGGACCCGCTTCCGTTGATTTACGGTCCACGATAAATGTTCTTTACACCATGCTAAATGATAAGTAGCATTCCGAGTGGAGATGAAAAACTTATGAGCAGCCGCACGACCACGGTAACCCATGGAATGAAGTTCTCTGTGAATGGTGCATATACATACCAAGGTTCCAGCATTTTTACTCACCTGTACACTGAGGTCTTGTGCAGTACGCCGTCGATTAGCTGTAACGACTCTCCTGAGGTTTCGACGTCCGCCATCACTGATTTTCTTTGGTCTGCCGGTACGTTTTGCTGCTTCAGGCACGCCATGTGTCTTCTACTTCTTCAGTACAACCAAAACAGTTGACGTGGGTATGTTTAAACGCCTCGTGGTTTCTCTCATGGTCAACCCACTAATATAACACCCAACAATCTTTCCTTTCGCAAAGTCAGTTCTCTCCCACCGCGACATTTTCACTCAACCTCACAGTGCGATATGATCGCGGTCAGCTGCAGGCTTCTTTTTATACCGTTTACCGCTGTACCGCGCATCTTAACAACGCAGCGGATCCGTTCATTTGCTTTTGAAGGGGTGTCCGGTGCCTTTTGTCAATATAGTGTATATAAATATAAACTGAAAAAACCAGGTCGGGAAAAAAACACATTACAAAAACACACATACAGGGGAATACCTCATAAATTCGCTCACGTAAAAAAAATTCTCTGAGATCCTGGACGACAGAAAACTGTCGAAAAAAATCTTTTTAAAACGAAATCAGTGGTGAAGGAATTTTAAGAACAATTTAACGGTAAAAAGTCTACATCCGCTCATGATTGAATGTCGCATCAAATCACGCTTAAAATGGGGTGTTGTACCAGAAAACTTGTTTTTGACAAAATCATGAGTCTCTGCCACTATTATGGTTAGACAACATCATGAGTCTCTGCCATTGTTATGTGGCATGTGTGCACATGCCACATAACAATTTACCTAGGCAATTAATTTTTACATTTATTTGGTCACTGATCACCTACAGCGTGATGAGTTGCCAAATAAATACCAATTGGCACCTCTATTTATAGTATTGATACCTCCTCCTTCAGCAGACCGATAGTTTGATCAATAAGAACCAGTTCTGTTACAAATCATTGTTTCTTTTAAGATAAATTGCGGGAGGGACACAAATTTCGGGCTATCTCTGCCCAAGAATCACTTTATCTGTATGTAAATAAGGGTGTGGGGATAAGGGGCCATCCCAATGGATGCTAGTGTCGCTGTCAAATTTAGAAAAGGATGGCAGGTGCCTTCCAATTACTCTGAGCTGCAAGTCCAACGACCTATGTTTAACTGTAATTAGCATTTTCTTAATTAATTTGTAACAATGTACTTAGTCCGGCTGAACTTTTCTAGCATAAGTGCAGAGAATTCTGCTATGTCTTTTTAGAGCGAACACGGAAATTATAGATAGAAAGAAATGCTTTTTTTTTTTCTTAGTTAAGTAACTTTTCAGACAGGTATAAAGCACAAATGAAGTTACCGATTTTTATTCATAAGTTGTAAAATAATTATTCATTCGTTAAAAAAAATTCTGATCAAAAGGTTATGAGAAAATGAACCATTTCTCGAGTGGTCCACAAGGAAATATCCGGCTATCCCGGTGGGATAATCCGACCCTAAAAGAATCCAGTGTAAAGAACACGACTATCGATGAAGAGCATTCAAATTTAAAATGTTCCTAACGAATTAATTCGGAGTTCACAAAGCAGATATCATGATGTCCACTGGTAAAGAATACCACATGCCATTTTAATTATACACTGAAGAGCAATTGAATTAGAGATACCTGTCCAGTAACGCGCAGCACCACCTTTCGCCCTGATGACGGCGGCGATTCGTCTCGGCATGGACTTGACAACACACCGGGAGCGTTGGGAAGCCATACAGATCCACGACCCCTCAACAACTCCCACAGTTCACGAAGATTTGATGGAGGGGTGGGGGTGTCAGAGCCTTGAACATCTCTCTCGATGGCGTCCCAGATGTGCTCGATGGGATTGAGGTCAGGTTACCTAGCTGCCCAAGGAAGCGAGGTCACGTCGGTGGAGTGTTCATCCAACCATTCAGATACAATTCGGGAGATGCATTGTCTTGTTGCAGGATGAGGTCCCCAGTGGTATGTTGAAGACGCACAAACGGTAGCAAATGGTCGTCCAGGTTATCCCCGTAACGTTGACCTGTGAAGGACGATGTCACACGTATCAGGGGTCCTATTTCAGTCCAAGTAAACAGTCCCCAGATGAGAATACCACCCCCACCAGCTTGAAGAGTACCCTGCTGGCAAGAAGGATCCATCGCTTCATGTGGTTTGCGCCGTACTCGTATCCTGCCATCCGCATGTACCAACGTGAATCTCGACTCATCAGTCCAGGCAACATTTTTTCACATGTCTAGGGTCCAGTAGCGATGTTCCCACGCCCATGCTAATCTTTGAACCCTGTGATGTGCGGTCAGCAGCGGTACTCTCGTGGGACGACGGCTTCTGTACCCCATAGCGAAGAGATGGTTCTGGACGGTGTGGCTGCTTACACGTTTTTGTGCACCAGCGTTAAATTGCTGAGTGATTTCTTGCACTGTGGCCCGTCTATCAGCTTTTACAATGCGAGCTAGCCGACGATGACCCAGCTCATCCATACGCTGTTGTCCACGGCAGTTGTCCCTTGCAGGGATGGTTTTACCGGATTCGATCTACTGACGGTGCACCCGTGACACAGTGGCTCGTGAAAATCCCAGTGCCTGCATGACTTCCGAGATGGTGTGACCCATTCTTCGGTCGCCGACAATTTTCCCACGATCAAATGCGTTTAGATCCTTCGTCTTACCCATACTACTTCCGACTCTTACTGGTTCCCTTTGCATCACTCCTTCTATAGTCGGATCGCTGGATACGTCATGTCGTTTCCGTTTACAGGGCCGCCCACAGCGCCACATTTGCATAACGCCAGCCGTCTCTAATTCAATTGCTCTTCAGTGTACATCACCATTAGTTAACATGAATATTTTGAGTGAAAATGACTGGAAAATCAATTTATTTGGTCATTACTACTATTTCCCATTAAAAAAGATCCCATTTTAACAAGCATACTTGACAATATACACTTACACTAGTTGTCTCGAAACTGTGTGCAAACCTTCGATACGTTTGTATCTATTTGATTTAAAGTAATTTTTTTTATTCATTCTGGAAACAGAGATAGTAACAAACACACAAATATGAGCGTACGCTATCTAGTGGAAAAAATGTTCTAGAAAATTCTAGAAAGTGTCAGAAAGACCCTTATGCTTGCCTCTGACAGATTCCAAATAAATCACCATCATCATGAATCAATCCACAGTTGAATTAACGTCTCCAGAAGTTTCCCCAATAGTTTTCTGTCTAGAGTCTGTCTTCTTCATGTCACTCCAGCTTGCTTTCCATGCACCCATCTCTCACATGGCCTTTTTTTGTGGGTCTTTTACTGCCCCTTGGTATCGAGTGAAGCATTTCGGTTGTCCAGCAGCCGCCAGTTATTCTAGCATTATGCCCAAGCAGTTGCCATTTGAGGGTCTCCATTTTGATCATGACGTCACCAACTTTTGTCAATTTTCTGATCCCTGGGTACCTTTCCCTGTCTTTCTTGTTTGCGCCAAGCATGCCTCTCTCGATGCTTCTTTCACTTGTTCGCAGCCTCTGCGTGTCTTTTTAAAGTAAGGTCCATTTCTCTGATCCATACGTAAGAACTAGAAGGCTGCCTTGATTAAGCACTTTTCTTTTAACAGAAAATCGGTCATCGTTTCATCTATTAGATGCGATAAAAGAAAACAAAATGGCCTGACTTCTAGATTAGGAGTACCAGAACAAATACAAACTCATATTTTGTGACCCTCAGCGGAAAAGTGCGCACCAGGGCAACGCGAAAACTTATCGGCAATTCTTCCCATGCTGCTATTTGTCGATGCAGGAGAAACAATAACACAAAAGAAAAACATTTATTACCGTTACACAGAAAGAAACGGAAATATTGGAGCAAATATGAGTATAAATGCACTGGTTTCCATTAAGGAACAATGTGAAATATTTCGAAAACTATGAGGAGTTTTTAATAAAATTTGAGGAAAGCTTGTAATTTTATATTCTCTTTCATGCTAAATGCACAAAATAAGAAAACTAAATTTTAATTAAAGAAGAAATAGCAAGAAAGCACATTTGGTCGTAACACATTCTTAAAACGATAGCGAAAGTGAGTCAACACGAAGTGTGATAACTGATTTCAGCAATACGTTTTTCATAGCCACGTTTCATGTTCATAATGTTGTGTTCAGAAGCTGTCCTGGCAATAATAGATATTGTTCCACCAATGCGCTTCGAAGCTTCAACAGATTTTGATGAGGGGTTTGAAGGGGCAACATGTCTGTCTGAAGTATCTCAAGCATGATTAATTGACTTCAGGTCACGAGAATGAGCTGGTCAGTCCTCAATGGTAGTATTCTCCTCGAGATATTGTTCAACAATTCTGGCCTGGTGCGCACGAGCATTATCGTCCTGTGGGATAAAATTATCGCCAATTGCTTTTGCATAAAGCCCAACAAAACGATCTAGGATATCATCTCTTTGAATCTGAGCATTCATGGAGCCTTAAAGCCGCCGAAAGGTATGCCTCCTTACAACTTAACTATACCAGCACCACCATAAAGTGTCCCCTTTTAAGACGTTCAAATGATGATGTCGTGTTCATGTTTCTCTATAGATAAGTCTTCGTCTGGAGACTAAAGAGTACACAGCTCCTAATTTTCATTCCAGTTGACATGATTGCAAAACCAATAGGTTCTCTTTTAAGACGAGAGGTGAGGAAGACGCGCATCATTGGTCTCCTAACATTGAGACAATACCATGAAACCTCTTGCGCACAGTGGAACAAGATGCTATATTTCCTGTTGATGTTATAAGATCTGAACGCAGCTGGGTAGATGTGGCAGTTCTTCTTCTTCGAGCACCTGTATATTATTGCTTTTTTTATGTATGTAATGATCCCCTGTTGAGGATCTTGGCAGGGTTCTATTACCAAACCTTTTCCCATGCTGTATTTGTCCTTTAGAATATGGCCCAAAGTCGCTAGGCTACAAAACGATTTACATTGAGCCACCTGCTTATTTCGGCTTGAGACTGGCCGACTTCCAGCCTTCAAATGGGTCTTATTTCTTCTTCTAACTGGTGTCTAGATAACGTCGCCATAACAGTAAAATGCAAACTTTGAAAGCAACTTGTTCTTCTTGCAATCCAGATGCGAAATGGCAAGATACTCTCGACTGCCATCTTTTAACTTAAAGCTGCTCTGTATATTTCGAAACACGTTACGTTAATATGTTTATTATATTTGACATCATCGGGTTAAAATGCTTATATTATGAGGTTTATCCACTTTTTCTGTGGAGTTTTTGAGAAAAACTCCCCATTTTATGTGTCTCATTAATTCAAGAAAACCAGGATGCACCTGTTAACCGGAAAATCATGCTCTATAAGAAAAATAAAATCTATTTATCATCATGTAGTACTAATGCGAAAAATATTTTTGCATTCTGACTTCTGAAAGCTAAGATATCGGGTACAGACAGACAGCCAAAATGATTTCAATTACTTAGTAAAGCATGGAATGAGTTACTAGAAGAAGGTAGCAGCGTTTCAAAAGCAATGAGGGAAATTGTTGCATCTCTCTCCAGTGGGGAATTACCGAGAGCAGTGGACTTCTGGAGAATCGTGAATACTGTGCTAGAGTTTGCGCGTTTGCGCCCTGAATGATGCATAGACAGTGCACTCATTCCAGACTCTGACCATACACTCTCCATGGAACCAGTGGCTTTGGATGAGAAACGTGTCACTGTTTACAGCATCTGACACTCCCTGTGGTCGTTAATCCTCCTCCTAAATAAAATAAAAAAGAATATACAGATTGTGACTTCGAAATGTCATTAGACATTCCCAAGTCACTGTTGGCAATGTACTGATAAAATAGAAGTACAGCGGCATCAATGAAGTTAAGGAAAGATTGGTTAGGCCGAAAATACCCTGGTCTCCATAAATTAAAGGAAAAACAGAAAAATCGCGATTATTTGTGAAAGAAGAGTTGGAAATTCCCGAAACCTGGCTATATGACATGAAATGTAATGCAGAGTCAGGGTATCATATGCAAATGAGTAGCGATGGCATCGGTTTATTAAAATAATCACCATAATAAAAAGGGATGTTGAGATGTGCGTCACATCGTTTGTGGGGTGTAAAGAAAGGATTATGAGACAGGTTTGTTGTAATGGCTGCGAGATATCATTTAACGGACGAACTGAGGTGGAGAGCGATCGGAAGACTAGAAGAAGGGCAGAGTTGCAAGATGGGGCTGCATGTGAGTTCTTCTGGACTCCTCAGACTGTGGAACCAATTTCAAAATGCGCTATCAGATTCCCCAAGGTGATGTTGTAGCTCTACGTGCGAAGAAATAGAGCTACAACATCCGTGGAAGATAGATATTTCCAGTTAACTGCGCGGAGGAACAGAACGGCTACTCACACTCAGCTGCAATCTGCCGTTAACTGCGGCTAAAGGAACGGTAGTATCTGCGTCCACTCTGCGCAGATGGATTCACAAAGAAGGCTTTTATTCTAGACCAGCACTTGCCCAGTTGAAAAGTTTCCTAGCTCCAGGGGAAAACTTTTGAACAGGG
The DNA here is from genome assembly GCA_039090855.1 of Macrothele yani. Taxonomy (NCBI): domain Eukaryota; kingdom Metazoa; phylum Arthropoda; class Arachnida; order Araneae; family Macrothelidae; genus Macrothele; species Macrothele yani. The sequence goes on along the minus strand of CM077007.1, from coordinate 94,666,187 downwards.
CAAGTCAATTTGACTAAAAACTACACTGTTAAAATTTTTATGGTAAGTTGCACCGAAATGTAAAATGGTGCTACACCAGCTGCACCACTTTCTTAGAAAAATTACACCATTCTGTGGTGCAACCTTGTACCATGACATGGTGAAAAGTTGAACCACGTTTTTTTTTTTTTTTTTTGCAAAACAGGATGGTGTATCATTTCTCAGAAAGTAGTGCAGATGGTGTAGCACCACATTTTGGTGCAACCTACCAAAAAATTTTTAACACTGTAGTACTCTTCACAGATGAGTACAAATTTGTTTTGAAGAGCGATTCCGGGTGTGCTCGAGAATAAGTGACACGCTACCACCCCTCTGTGACCCAGGAAGGGGGTACTAATGGTGCTAATGATGTCATGGAATCAAAGGCCTTTTCATATAGTGGAAGTTCGTATTCCCTCATTCTTTCAACTTCTTCTCTTAGTACATGGATATGATTTATAATGCTGCAACCATTCTTGTTTCCAGCTTGTTGTCTCGATTGGTCCATATCCCGTGTTAACTTTAAGCGATGCGAAAGAACCTGTGTTAAGATTTTATAAACCACTGATAGCATGCTGACGGGCCTGTAGTTCCTAAGATCCTTAGTGTCACAATTATTTATATAGCAGGATCATTGTAGTATTGTTCCAATAATCAGAAATCTTCCCTTCATTGAGACATCTAGTGAAAACTTGAGAGCGCGTAATTTCTATTTCTTATCTGGCTTCTTGTACACTATCTACCAGCAAGTAAGTGGACAGCTGTGATAGCAAAGGAAAACGAAGTTTATTCACCTTCAATAGTTGGTGGAGCCGGGACATACTCTCAACCAGGCGTTGTACGACGGCTAGCGGTATTTTCATCAACTCGGCTCGTCCCAGAGGTGCTCGATAGAGTTAAGGTCCGTGCTCTGCGCAGGCCAGTCCATTCTTCGATTAATCCCATTGTCCCCAGACCAAGCTATGGTGGACCTCGGAACATGACAGGTGGCATTGTCATCCTGAAAGTAATATGGGTCCACCCCGTAAAACTGCCACAATGTAGAAAGCGCATGGTCATCCAAAATGGTGCAGTAGGTCTCGGCGTTGAGTCTACCAGGAATTGCGACCAAGGGTCATGTGCAATACCAGGAGAAACGCCCCCATAGCATAATTCCTTCGCCACCGAACTTCACAGTTGGCACAATATATTCCGGCGGGAGGCGTACTCCAGGCAGACGCCAAACCCAGACCCCGCCATCCGAACGGTAAAGGGTGAACCTTGATTCGTCGCTCCAGAGAACCTGTTTCCACTGTTCAACGGTCCACTGTCGACGTTTTTTGCACCACGTTAGCCGAGCAGCGCTATTGGACTTGGTGATCAAAGGCTTGTGGGCGGCAGCACGTCCATGATAACCGAGCAGATGGGCTTCTTTACGGATGGTATTCATCGAAAGAACACTCCCGGATGCCTGTTGAAACTCCTCGCGGATGTGGCCCATCGATTTGGTGCGGTTATTCCGAATTTCTCTGGCCAGCACCCGTCGGTCTCTAACTCCCAGTTTTGTGGGTCTGCCGGGTCGGAGCACATTCCGACAGTCGCCTCTCATCTTCCACTTGCCAATCACGTAGGCCACTGACAATTTTGGGTACTTCAACTCGCTGGATATGTCACGTATGGATCGGACATTTCTGTGATACCCGACGATTACACTTTTCTCGAAATCAGAGAGCTCCGAACTGCGTGGCATCTTGCATGCGACTGGTTGAGTTGTTGTTTCCCATACGATATTTAACGGCGGCGGCCGTGACGTGTAACAGGACCGCAGATATCGTCGATTGCAGGGGTGTCCAATTACATGTTGGTAGATAGTGTATAATATCCACGGTAATTCCATCTTTAGCTGGAGCTCCTTCCCATTTCATGTTCTTAATTGAGCATGTAACTTCTGCTGGGAGGACTGGAGGAACTTTGCTACTGGTAGTTTTCGTAATGTCTAGAATAGATGTATCATCCCTTTCATATAGTTAATAACAAGGAAGCTTTGTGCAGAATTATTTTATTGTTGCCAAAATTTCTCCTCTGTTTCTTGTTACATAACCATAATTTTTTTCTCAGTGCCATAATCCGTTTTCTTTCATTACTAAGATGTCACTTTGCTCTCTTCAGGATTTGATTGTTTTCAACTGCTTTTCTCACTTGTTCACATTATGTCTTCAATGATACTTCTTCAAATGCTTATGCCCATTATACGATACTTCAGTTTTTCCATGTACAGCAAACCTAAAAATAAATTTTATATTCTCTTAAAATTACACTTATTATTTATTTATACTTATTTATTTATTTACAAAACATCAATTTTTTTCAGTATTTCAAAATTTTAGCATCTCCGTATTGAACGAGGAAAAGCGGTCTTTCTCCAAAATAAGTTCCCCCTAGTAGAAGTTGGAGGGATTCTAAAATTTTAAAATTTAGAAATACTGAAAAAAACTCTTTGATGTTCTGTAAATAAATAAATAAGTATAATTGTATTCTAAGATAATATAGTATTTATTTTTAGATTTGTTATACATGGCAAAACTGAAGTATCGTATAATGAACATGGTAATATACACTGAGTGGCCACTTTATTATGACCACATCCTCAGTCTTCGTTGGGCCACCTATTGCCTTTAATACTGACTCGATTATTCGTGGCATGGACTCCACGAGATGCTGATAGTTGTTTTGTGGAATCTGAGACCATGCTTGATGAATAGCACTTTCCGGGAGTGCGAGATTGCAGGGTTGTGGATCCAGCTGTCTAATGGCTCGTTCAGCTTCATCCCACAAATTCTCAATGGGGTTGAGATCTGGAGATTGTGGGGGACACCTAAGCAAAATAAACTCACCGGCATGTTCCTGAAACCAGTCCTGTACAATACGAGCACTATGGCAGGACGCATTATATTGTTGAAAGTAGCCATCGCCATTGGGATAAACCATCCACATGACAGGATGCACTTGGTCCGCAACGATGTTTAGATATGATGTACCAGTCAGAACACGAATTAAAGGGCCCAAAGCATGCCAGGAAAACATTCCCCAAACCATAACGTTGCATCCACCAGCTTGAAGGGTTCTAGCAATGCATTTGGGGTCCTTGCTTTTGTGCTGTTTCCGCCAAAATGGTGCAACTGAAAACGTGATTCATCGGACCACATAATTTGTTTCCAATTATCGACTGTCCAATCCTTGTGCTCCTGTGCGAACTGGAGACGTTTTCTCTTGTTAACTGCAGACAGCATAGGTGTTCGAACTGGCCTACGGCTGCCATATCCCATCCGATGCAGTGTACGGCGAATAGTGCGTGCAGAGATCATTTGAGGAGATCCTTGATTAAGATGGTCTGTAATTTGCTGCACTGTTGCCCTTATGTTGTATGTTACAAGTCTGGACACTTTCCGCTCCGCCTGAGCAGTCACTAGTCGATGACGACCACACGTTGCACGTAGAGACTCAGTTTTTTGGCGGACAGTCCTGTCTTTAAACAGTTTAATAACAGCTGCTCTGGAACATTTCAAAGCGGTGGTTTACGTTATACTCGCTCCATGGCTCGGAACTCCTACAATCGTCCCACGTTGAAAGTCCGTCAAATCGCATTTTTACCCATCTCGTCACCCAAAAATCACTTCTACTACTGTCGCAAGCACTAAGCTTTCCCTTTTTATACTAGCCTTGCCCTCTGGCGGCAACAGCGTGCAGCCATAGCTCATTTGCTTAAAACTGTCAGGTGGTCATAATAAAGTGGCCACTCAGTGCATATATCATCATCATCATCATTGTCAACCATTATCAATCCACTGCTGGATGAAGGTCTCCCCAAGTTTCCTCCACAACGGTCTGTCTTGTGCCAGTCTCCTCCATGTCACCCCTGCATACTTTCGAATTTCATCCACCCATCTCCCATGTGGTCTTCTTCTGGGTCTTTTCCTGTCCCTTGGAATCCAATCTAAAATTTCAGCTGTCCATCGATGATCTGTCCTTCTGGCAGTATGTCCAGCCCATTCCCATTTCAGGGATTTAACTCTGATCATGATGTCTTCCACTCTTGTCATTTTTCGGATCCACGAGTTCCTCTTCTTATCTCTCCTGGTTACACCAAGCATGCACCTCTCCATGCTCTTTGAGTTGTCTGCAGCCTTTGTATGTCTCTTTTAGTTAAGGTCCACGTCTCCGCACCATACGTAAGCACTGGAAGGATGCATTGATCAAACACTTTTCTTTTAAGACATAATGGCATATTGCTCTTGAAAATTATGCTGTTTCTTCCAAAAGCTCTCCAGGCAAGTTTTGTACGCCGATTAATTTCTTCATCAATGTGACCCTCACTTGATATCTGCTGTCCAAGATAAACGTACGTGTCTGTTATCTCCAGCTTTTCTCCATCAATCGATAAATCTTCATTTCTTGTAAAAGCATTGAACATCACTTTTGTCTTCTGAAAGTTCATTTTTAATCCCACTTCTTTACTCTTGTCAGCAAGTTCCTGGATCATACTCTGCAGCTCTGATGGGGTAGTTGCAAAAATGACTACGTCATCAGCAAAACGAAGGTGGGTTAGATAATCTCCATTAATCTTTATCCCCTTGTTTTCCCAGCTCAGCGACTGAAAAACACCCTCCAATGTGGCATTAAAGAGCTTCGGAGATATGGTGTCACCTTGTCTCACTCCCTTTCCAATTTTTACGTGTGTTGTATTTTCAAACAGCCTAATCTTTGCACTTGCATTTTCATAGATGTTATTAATAATATTAATGTATGCATCTTCAATACCGCAGGTTTTCAGAGCCATTGTAACTGCTGATGGTTTCACCGAATCAAAGGCTTTTTCATAATCGATAAAAGCCATGCACAATGGAAGTTCATATTCCCTCGCTCTTTCAATTAGTTCTCTGAGCACGTGGATATGATCTATTGTGCTGTAGCCACTCCTGAATCCAGCTTGTTCTCTCGGTTGAGCCATGTCCAGTGTTACCTTCAAGCGGTGTGAAAGAACTTTAGTGAAGATTTTATAAATTACTGATAGGAGGCTGATAGGTCTGTAGTTTCCGAGATCCTCAATGTCACCTTTCTTATGTAGCAGGATCATTGTAGCGGTGTTCCAATCCTCAGGAATCTTTCCTTCATTAAGGCATCGAGTGAAAATTTGGGCGAGTACTGTTTCGATTTCTCCACTTGCTTCTTGTATGATGTCTACAGTAATTCCATCTTCTCCTGGAGCTTTTCCTCGCTTCATGTTCTTGATTGCATGTGCAACTTCTGCTGGAAGGACTGGAGGAACTCTGGTACTGGTATCTTTCATGATGTCTGGAGTGCATATATCATCCCTTTCATATAATTTGGAGTAGAAATCTTTCACTCTTGTCAAAATTTCGCCTCTATTTCTTGTTACAGAACCATCTTCTTTTCTCAGTGCCATAATCTGTTTTCTTCCCTTACTGAGATGTCCCTTTGCTATCTTTAGGCTTTGGTTGTTTTCAATTGCTTTCCTCACTAGTTCACAGTTGAATTTCCTTACGTCTTCAGTGATACTTTTTCTTACTGTCTTGCATAGCTCTATATATTCCACTTTGCAAGTCACATCTTCTTTAGTTGTCCTCATCTCTCTTCTTTTTTGCATCAACATTTTGGTTTTTCCTGATAATTTGTTCACATGCAACTTGTTCTTAGACCCAGCTAATTTTGTTGCTGTTTCCATAAGAGCTTTGGTTACTTTTCTGTTAACTTCAGAGATGTCCACTTCTTCCGATGTTAGGCCTTCTAAAGCAGAGAACCTGTTCTTCAGTTCTAACTTGAAGGTATTATGGTGTTTTTAAGGTTGGTTATGTCAATAGATTTTGTTTGTCCTATGAGCTTGCCACGTTCAAGTTTAGTGTTGAGGTGCATCTTACATCTCACCAATCTATGGTCACTACCTGTGTTGAACTTGTTTAGCACACTGCAGTCTTCTATGACGAATTTTTTGTTACACATAATAAAATCAATTTCACTTGTCGTCCCATTTGGATGTCTCCATGTCCATTTCCTGTGTGGCTTTTCTTGAAGAAGGAGTTCAAGATGAAAAACCCTTCTGCCTCTGCAAACTCAACGAGAGTATTTCCACGCTGGTTTCTGTTGCCATGACCGAATTTACCTACCGAAGTTTCATTCTGTTGCCGTTGCCCTATTTTTGCATTGAAATCTCCCATAATTATTTTCAAGTGCTGCTTACCTTTATTATTTAGATGACAAATTTCCTCATAAAATTCTTCAATTTCTTCTTCAGGATGACTTGTGGTGGGTGCATAAGTTTGAATAATCTGAGCCTGGTATCTTTTCGAGAGTTGGATAACAAGTCGTGCAGCTCTGTCAGAGGAACTTTCAACTTCTACAACTTTATCCTTCAGTTTCTTGTTTATTATAAATCCAACACCACTAGTTCTGCCAGTATCTGTCCCACGATAGTAGAAGAGATGTCCACTTTTCAGTTCGATGAGATCTTCTCCTTTTCTCCTTACCTCACTTAGCCCCACGATGTCCCACTTGATCCTTTGTAGTTCCTCTTCCAATTCAAGAAGCCTTGAATCAGAAGATAGGGAGCGTCCATTGTAAGTAGCCAAGGTCAGCATCAGATGGCAGCCTAGTCCGGTCCTCCGGGGATTCTTAGCACCCTCTGCCTTCATGTCGCACTGGCCGCTGCCTTGGCCAGGTACATTCCAGCTGCCGGAGACTGAGGGCCAAGATTTAAGTTGTGGAGTCATTTTGGAGGGGTTTGGCCATAACTCACCACGCTGGCCAAGCGGGTTGGTGAGTGTGGGATAGCATTTCCTCTGATCCCGATGGTATAGTTATACCGCTATGGGCGGTCGTCAGAGCCCCTTTAGTGGGAACAGGATGCACCACGAGAAGGCGGGGTTGACATTTGTCAAGGAGAGGCTGTGATGTTACGCATCACCTGACCTTGCATATATATATGTATATATAGAGAGAGTAGATCTGATGCTCCGCAGTTCATTCTGCCCTGATTATAAGAAGACAGATTTCTTCGGTTCTCAAATTAGCAAAACCTTCGCCATTTCCTCCGATGTTCGCTGTAGACAATGTTAACTAGAGAACATTGTCGAATTGGCGAACGAGGCAGGACACACATCAAACCAGATACATAACTTTATCAAAAAATCCAGAACCAGCCGATATAATCCTTCCGTGCCGCAACTACGCTACCGGGGCTCTATTCCCCTAATCTCTACATACCAAATTTTCTCTGTCAACTCAAGAACACGCTCAGAAGGATGATCTTCGGTGTCGGCGTAAGGTCTCTGGAAGCTTTATATACCATTACCATGCTTACGAGAAATATTGAAAAGCCCCCTCTTCTCAAAGAGGCCGGTGCTTACGCCATCCCACTACAATATCCGGACGCCTCCAAGCCATAGTACATCGGAATGACCAAGAGTTCGTTTAGAAATAGACTCGACGAACATAGAAGAGACACGAGGGTCGGAATAGTAACCAATGCCCTGTCCAGAGAAGTCAAGTTAAAGTCCACTGCTCCTATGTGGGCTGATATAAAGAAATTAGCTTACTACTTTACGCTTAAATCTACTTTCATTCGCGACACCTTAGAGATCATTGCCAACAGCATTGATAGCGTCTCTCTATAATTGCCACAAGTTTGGAACCAGTTCCTCAAATAATGCTGCATTTTATCCCACGATACCACGTGTCCAACCAAAATGACGCCTCGTTTTCTGTGAACAAATAATTTCGCTCGCATCTATTAATTTATTGTCTAGTCAAGTCACCGCTTTCAAATCGTCTAAAGGCTCTATTATTTAGTTTGCTGCCTACCTTCCTTGAAAAAGCCACCTGGTTCATATGCGAAAGCTTGGAAACTTTGATTTCTATTCTACACCAATAAATACGAATTACTAGTATAGTTATGCATACTATTTTGATTCAGACAACAGAAATCCGCATACATAACACCTCAAAACAAGGATGAGGAAAAAGTACGCCGTAAGTAAAACAATGTGATTATTCAACCTTTCTGATCATGAGGTGATGCTTTCTTCCCAGGACGACTTACAAATGGTCTACAGTACTTTTTAAGGACATTTTTGACTACTCCACCGGAAAAATCTTGTTAAATTTACCTCATTTAAAAGGAAATTTAAAAAAGTTCTGCATTCAACTGGAAGATGCCTTTGCTGCTTGTTAAGTGAATTAATTGACGTTTGTCTATACATTAATCGAAGATGCGGTAGGACAAATCATTTGCATTTTTATTCGATAAATGTTCCTATAAATATGTCAATATTTGACTAGGAAATACTTCTTCCTTCACTACTCTTGTTTTTCTCGACCGTCTTGCTGTTTTTCCTTTCCATATTTTGACAGGAGCACATTGGTTCATGTAGGTGAAGGTTGTATGTAAGCACATAACGGTACTGCCAACGCAAAGAAATCTGTAAAATTATCGACCTCACCTACTAGGATTTGGAATCAGAAACTTTTCTTGCGTCCCAGCGGTTTTCTTTGGTTCTTAAGTTTATTGTGTGCATTGCATGTGTCCGTGCCACAACAGCTTTCGTAAGAAAAAGCAGAAGAAAGAAAAGTTTAAGGCTCTCTCTTAGATAGAGAGGCCAATACCTGAGGGAGTTAGTGTCTGCCCCGTAAAATGGTTCCTCAACAAAGGCGATGCTGGCGCGTTGACAGAAGATATCTGTCATCCTGGTCTCCATCTAGGGATCTTTCTCCTCTAGAAACCACAGATTAGTCTGCGAAACGCTGGCACGTGCCCGACACTCTGACGTAACAATTACTCACCGACGTGCTGCACCAAAGACTAAACGCTCTGCACGTGGGGAGGCAACATAATTTGATTGTCCAAGTCAGCAAAACCACCTCCACTCTGCTCTGCCTTTTTTAGTTTTACACGATCGCTCTTTCTGATCGTTTTATTCTACAACGGGTAAAAAAAAAAAAAAAAAGAGAAATCTCAGTGAGGAACTTGAAACTTGCCATTTCGGTGTATTTACAGAACATTTCAGTTCATATCTCTGGAGTCTTCTCAAGTTATTCTCCTACAAGATTCCTCTTTAAGGCCAAATACCGACGTTGCTTCGCCTTTACAGAAGATGATGTAGTTTTAAAAAGGAAAAATAAATAAATACTGAATCAGATCAGATTAACTCACCGTTCCCAGGATTCTTAAAACTTTTCGCACTAAGAAAAAATTTGCGAATAAAACTTACAGCTAACGTGCACGTCTTGACCTTAGAATAAAGGAAGTAAAGTAATCTTTGAAACAGTTAGCACATTAGATTATAAGACTTCTAGCAAAGTGTTGTGACCTTGCACTGTAATAAAAAGTTAAACAGAAATTTAAAGGAACCACGAAAGACTAATATCGCTGCCACGGTCGCGCAGTGGTCTAAACGCTAGGTAATGACAATTCGTCTGAGAAAGGTCCAGGTTCGAATCCCGTCGGGCATAGCTGTTGTGTTTGTTTTACAGCACTGGCTCTCTCCCTTCCCTGGAACCAGTGACCCTAAGTTAGGTACAGGCGACTGCTTATAGCCCATTGAGTTGCTCACGGTGGTGGTTAAACCGTCAATCCAAAAAAAAAAAAAAAAAAAAAAAGACTAATATCAAGGGCTGTCTTTAGACCGTTGCGTCTGCACCTGACGCCAGGTTCGTGGAAAGGGGGAGGCTAAACTTTTTGATGCTATGCATCTTCCCGATAGCAGTAAAGTAAATCCCAAGTAAACAATTTCGATGTTACCAAATGGGTAGCAGAAGCAATCAAAGCCACGTGACTCATGCTGTCCCATGAAGTGGCGCAATAATTTACCTTAGTTTGGAGTCTGCGGTTTGCCTTCGGACGACCTACCGACCGAGAGTCTCGCACCCGGCGGCTTTCCAGGGTGCCTGCGCAGGCTAGCGGGGCGTTTCGCGGCCTCAGCCGAGTTACAAGTGCCATCCGTACGACAGTGCGAACAGACAAGCAGTGTGCGCCATTTCCGAAATTGCATTTAGACACGCAACGGAACAAGATGGCGACCAACATGGAGGACTCTCGATTGGTTGTTTACTGTTTTTGAAAGCTCCTCAGGATCTTCTTAGTGGATTTACGTCAAATATTTGATGCTATGCATCTTTCCCGACAGTAGTAAAGTAAATCTAAGTAAACATTTTCGATGTAACGGAAATGGGTCACGGAAGTAGTCACAACCATCGTTGAAATCTGATTTTTGGATGTCCCTCGAAGTGACGCAGCAATAGTTAATTTCATTGTTACTCAACAATATGTTTTAATTAACTATCTTTGAACATTATTTCATCACGTTTTATATAAACGTAACAACATCTTATCGCAATCTGTGTAAATTACGATAACCTGATGCTAAATGTGACAAAAGCCATTACAAAGATGCGTTTTCTAATGCATTGAAAACCGTGTAGCGTAGGGAAATTTGGCTCCCCCTGGGCCGTCGAAAGTTAAATTTTTGCAATTGACGAGAGCATTAGAATTATATACATGTATAACACGATGGGGTGTAACCTGTAGATATCCAAGACCAAAAGTTACCAATCAACTTCGTCACTAACACTTTGGCGATTCAGCTTATTCAGATTTTATTTCTATCTTGAGGTCAGATATTAGCTTGAGCAATAACAACACAATAATAATAATAATAAATATTGTTTTTAAGAAACTAAACAGTCAAAATGCTTACTATATACGCCGCCATAGTTTAGTAAATATTTGCTTTTTTGACTCACGTATCTCCTTTCATTGGTTTTACGACAATGACATTCATTAATCCGTCTACCTAAGTACCGCTTCGTGTCAGGAATTAATAAGCCTTGTTATTTGTCGCTATGATATAATTCCACTTATGTACCGGACTGTGGCACGGTGTAGTCGCGAGTGACGCAAATAAATGCAATGTGTTGTACGTAAATAAATGTATACTCCCTAATCACTCGTTTTATTTCATACCCACAAAAACCTTGCTTGGCATGCGTAAGATGCATAGCAAAAATTATCTGTAAAGTGCACTAGGGTACCCTCTCTCTTTGTGTGTGTGTGTGAAGTAGTCGAGTCTCGTATTTAAGAAAAGACAAAATTTCCTGAGGGCATCGTAATTTGAGAGGATGAACAATGATGATTGGAAACGAAGAAAGATCTCGCTGTTACTGGAACAATCCAAAGTATCACAATAAAGTATTGTTGCAATTATGCGCAAAAGGAATTGTTATTTTTGGCGTTGTCCTTGTGATGAACGCGCGCAACTATTGATTTATATTGTATATCTTTCACATGTGACTGAAAAACCACCGAATCCAGCACACACACACACACACACACACACACACACACACACACACACTGTGAGTGACGTAAACAAATATTGTCGTACCGGGCGCCACGAACACTTAAGTCGTCCCTCTTAATATCTACATAGCGGTGATGTTCAATAGAGAAGTTTCGGTAATGATGCAAATCCACAAAAGCTTATTTGGTGAAATGAACTGAAGTTACAATTCTACCTTCTCCTTTTGTAATCTCATATCATCATCATCATCATTTTTATTTATTTTTTGATTACAGGTTTAACGACCACCGTGAGCAACTCAATGGGCTATAAGCAGTCGCCTGTCCCTAATTTAGGGTAACTGGTTCCTGGGAAGGGAGAGAGCCAGTGCCGTAAGACAAACACAACATCCATGCCTGACCGGGATTCGAACCCGGACCCCTTACGGACGAATGATCAGAGGCCAGCGCCTTAGACCACTGCGCCACCGGGGCGGCATCATCATCACTGTCAACCATTATCAATACACTGCTGGACGAAGGTCTCCCAAAGTTTCCTCCACAACGGTCTGTCTCGTGCCAGTCTCCTCCATGTCACTCCTGCATACTTTCGAATTTCATCCACCCATCTCCCATGTGGTCTTCTTCTGGGTCTTTTCCTGTCTCTTGGAATCCAATCTAAAATTTCGGCTGTCCATCGATGATCTGTCCTTCTGGCAGTATGTCCAGCCCATTGCCATTTCAGGTATTTAACTCTGATCATGATGTCTTTCACTCTTGTCATTTTTCGGATCCACGAGATCCTCTTCTTATCTCTCCTGGTTACAGCAAGCATGCACCTCTCCATGCTTCTTTGAGTTGTATCCAGCCTTTGTATGTCTCTTTTAGTTAAGTTCCACGTCTCTGCACCATACGTAAGCACTGGAAGGATGCATTGATCAAACACTTTTCTTTCAAGACATAATGGCATATTGCTCTTGAAAATTATGCTGTTTCTTCCAAAGGCTCTCCAGGCAAGTTTTGTACGCCGATTAATTTCTTCATCAATGTGACCCTCACTTGATATCTGCTGTCCAAGATAAACGTACGTGCCTGTTATCTCCAGCTTTTCTCCATCAATCGATAAATCTTCATTTCTTGTAAAAGCATTGAACATCACTTTTGTCTTCTGAAAGTTCATTTTTAATCCCACTTCTTTACTCTTGTCAGCAAGTTCCTGGATCATACTCTGTAGCTCTGATGGGGCAGTTACAAAAATGACTACGTCATCAGCAAAACGAAGGTGGGTTAGATAATCTCCATTAATCTTTATCCCCTTGTTCTCCCAGCTCAGCGACTGAAAAACACCCTCCAATGTGGCATTAAAGAGCTTTAGAGATACGGTGTCACCTTGTCTCACTCCCTTTCCAATTTTTATGTGTGTTGTATTTTCAAACAGCCGAATATTTGCACTTGCATTTTCATAGATGTTATTAATAATATTAACGTATGCATCTTCAAAACCGCAGGATTTCAGAGCCATTGTAACTGCTGATGGTTTCACCGAATCAAAGGCTTTTTCATAATCGATAAAAGCCATGCACAATGGAAATTCATGTTCCCTCGCTCTTTCAATTAGTTCTCTCAGTACGTGGATATGATCTATTGTGCTGCAGCCACTCCTGAATCCAGCTTGTTCTCTCGGTTGAGCCATGTCCAGTGTTACTTTCAAGCGGTGTGAAAGAACTTTAGTGAAGATTTTATAAACCACTGATAGGAGGCTGATAGGTCTGTAGTTCCCGAGATCCTCAATGTCACCTTTTTATGTAGCAGGATCATTGTAGCGGTGTTCCAATCCTCAGGAATCTTTCCTTCATTAAGGCATCGAGTGAAAATTTGGGCGAGTACTGTTTCAATTTCTCCACTTGCTTCTTGTATGATGTCTACCGTAATTCCATCTTCTCCTGGAGCTTTCTCCGGCTTCATGTTCTTGATTGCATGTGCAACTTCTGCTGGGAAGACTGGAGGAACTCTGGTACTGGTACCTTTCATGATGTCTGGAGTACATGTATCATCCCTTTCATATAATTTGGAGTAGAAATCTTTCAGTCTTGTCAAAATTTCGCCTCTATTTCTTGTTACAGAACTATTTTCTTTTCTCAGTGCCATAATCTGTTTTCTTCCCTTATTGAGATGTCCCTTTGCCATCTTTAGGCTTTGGTTGTTTTCAATTGCTTTCCTTACTAGTTCACAGTTGAATTTCCTTACGTCTTCAGTGATACTTTTTTGTACTGTCTTGCATAGCTCCATATATTCCACTTTGGAAGTCACAGCTACTTTAGTTGTCCTCATCTCTCTTCTTTTTTGCATCAACATTTTGGTTTTTCCTGATAATTTGTCCACATGCAACTTGTTCTTAGACCCAGCTAATTTTGTTGCTGTTTCCATAAGAGCTTTGGTAACTTTGCTGTTAACTTCAGAATATCCACTTCTTCCGATGTTAGGCCTTCTAAAGCAGAGAATCTGTTCTTCAGTTCCAACTTGAAGGTATTATGGTGTTTTTTAAGGTTGGTTATGTCAATAGATTTTGTTTGCCTTTTGAGCTTGCCACGTTCAAGTTTAGTGTTGAGGTGCATCTTACATCGAACCAATCTATGGTCACTACATGTGTTGAACTTGTTTAGCACACTGCAGTCTTCTATGGCGAATTTTTTGTTACACATAATAAAATCAATTTCACTTGTCGTCCCATTTGGATGTCTTCATGTCCATTTCCTGTGTGGCTTTTTCTTGAAAAAGGAGTTCAATATGAAAAACCTTTCTGCCTCTGCAAACTCTACGAGAGTATTTCCACGCTGGTTTCTGTTGCCGTGACCGAATTTACCTACTGAAGTTTCATTCTGTTGCCGTTGCCCTATTTTTGCATTGAAATCTCCCATAATTATCTTCAAGTGCTGCTTACCTTTATTATTTAGATGACGAATTTCCTCATAAAATTCTTCAATTTCTTCTTCAGGATGACTTGTGGTGTGAATAAAGTTTGAATAATCTGAGCCTGGTACCTTCTGGAGAGTTGGATAACGAGTCGTGCAGCTCTGTCAGATGAACTTTCAACTTCTACAACTTTATCCTTCAGTTTCTTGTTTATTATAAATCCAACACCACTAGTTCTGCCAGTATCTGTCCCACGATAGTAGAAGAGATGTCCACTTTACAGTTCAATGAGATCTTCTCCTTTTCTCCTAACCTCACTTAGCCCGACGATGTCCCACTTGATCCTTTGTAGTTCCTCTTCCAATTCAAAAAGCCTTGAATCAGAAGGTACGGAGCGTCCATTATACGTAGCCAAGGTCAGCATCAGATGGCAGCCTAGTCCGGTCCTCCGGGGATTCTTAGCACCCTCTGCCTTCATGTCGCACTGGCAGCTGCCTTGGCCAGGTACATTCCAGCTGCCGGAGACTGAGGGCCAAGATTTAAGTTGTGGAGTCATTTTGGAGGGGTTTGGCCATAACTCACCACGCTGGCCAAGCGGGTTGGTGAGTGTGGGATAGCATTTCCTCTAATCCCGATGGTATAGTTATACCGCTATTGGCGATCGTCAGAGCCCCTTTAGTGGAAACATGATACACCACGAGAAGGCGGGGTTGACATTTGTCAAGGAGAGGCTGTGATGTTACACATCACCTGACTTTACATCCCGTAATCTCATATATATATATATACTGAAGAGCAAAGCTGAAAACTAAGGAAAAACTTTAGAATTTAAAACGAAAGTTGCAAAATAACCTGAAGATCTGAACGCGCCACGCAGCAGTTATGAAAATTCAGAATTCACATTCTATTAAGAAGAGACTTAAGCAAAAAAAAAATATATTTTTTTGACTCATACCAAGTACAACATAGAAAAGGTTATGTATCTACCGGTGTGAGTAAAAGGAGAAAAGTTAAAAAATAAAATAAAACAACTGAATGTAGAAAGTGTCGAGAATACTGAGCTTTGGCTTTATCAAGGACCAGCAAAAACTCTGCATTTTCTCACTTCCACAAAGACCTAGTTGGAAATGGGTTTCTGCAAAGCCATAGATGCAAGTAATAAGCCCACCAAAAATTGTTTTAAAAAATATATATATATGTCATGACCTCCGCAGAGTTGTATGACCTAGCTCTAGTTAACAATTTAGCTTGCATCCATAACTTTCATGGCCCGACCCATGCTCTTCATCTGTTACTATTAAACAGAGAGAAGAAGATTAAAGAGAACTCAAGTTGTGAGAGTGACATAATAATTAGAAATAATTTTCAGCTATAACGAAATGCCAAGTTCGCCTGAGAGAGAATTTAAACCTGAATAGCAATGCAAAAGCATTCCAAATTTTTACATTGCAATTAAAAAAGGAAATATTAATTTTTTAAAACTTAGATTTTTGAAAGAAAACTTGATTCTAAAACCCCCTACTCCACAACTTCTGACAACACAAAAACGAGAATAAATTAAAGACAATAATTAACTAAAGAAAAGCTTTGTGAAAGCTTTGTGACTAATTGTTTATGTCATATAACATAAACAATTAGTTGCAATATGTACAAAGTATTTCAGCAGTGCTTTAAGTGCATAATTAAGTAGTTATTAAGAACTTAACTACTTTGAAAATACAGCGCAAAGTAAAGGAACTATGCTTAGCCAGCTGCTGGGCCTAAGTTTCCCAAAAGACGCGCAAAGTTACCAAGAAAAGAAAGAGTTAAAACCCGCAAAAATGTTAACAGACTAGCCAGTGCTTAAATGCTAAAAAGCAAAAAACAACAGAGAAAAAAAGTACAAGAAGTACAAACATTGAACTTATAAAACCTAAAACCCAAAGACAATGAAGAGAGCTTACCTCTTATGCAACTAAACTTTCTCCACACAAGAGGAAACATGGCTGACCTTTTCCCCAAACGTCCAAACACCTCTGCCACTCCTAGTCACTGGGGGCAGTGTGGGTGGAGCTGATGGCCTCCTCACACTGAAAGAAACCAACTCGCGGAGATTTTAACCAGAGAAAAAATATATATATACTTAAGACTGTGGACCTGTATGATCAGAAAGAGCAGAAGTAACTCTCCAGAATACATGAGAAATATTATAAAATACACAAGTGGTGTATTTAATAATCTTTGCATGTATTAAATCACCTTAGTGAGCTTCTATAGATTATTCAGAATCTTATTAATTTTAATGTTAGTTTTACTATTTTTAGTATAGCTCTTTCTGATCATACAGGTCCACAGTCTTAAGTATATATATTTTTTCTCTGGTTAAAATCTCCGCGAGTTGGTTTCTTTCAGTGTGAGGAGGCCATCAGCCCCACCCACACTGCCCCCCAGCGACTAGGGAGTGGCAGAGGTGTTTGGACGTTTGCGGAAAAGTTCAGCCATGTTTCCTCTTGTGTGGAGAAAGTTTAGTTGCATAAGAGGTAAGCTCTCTTCATTGTCTTTGGATTTTAGGTTTTATAAGTTCAATGTTTGTACTTCTTGTACTTTTTTTCTCTGTTGTTTTTTGCTTTTTAGCATTTAGGCACTGGCTAGTCTGTTAACATTTTTGCGGGTTTTAACTCTTTCTTTTCTTGGTAACTTTGCGCGTCTTTTAGGAAACTTAGGCCCAGCAGCTGGCTAAGCATAGTTCCTTTACTTTGCGCTGTATTTTCAAAGTAGTTAAGTTCTTAATAACTACTTAATTATGCACTTAAAGCACTGCTGAAATACTTTGTACATATTGCAACTAATTGTTTATGTTATATGACATAAACAATTAGTCCTAAAGCTTTCACAAAGCTTTTCCTTAGTTAATTATTGTCTTTAATTTATTCTCGTTTTTGTGTTGTCAGAAGTTGTGGAGTAGGGGGTTTTAGAATCAAGTTTTCTTTCAAAAATCTGAGTTTTAAAAAATTAATATTTCCTTTTTTAATTGCAATGTAAAAATTTGGAATGCTTTTGCATTGCTATTCAGGTTCAAATTCTCTCTCAGGCGAACTCGGCATTTCGTTATAGCTGAAAATTATTTCTAATTATTATGTCACTCTCACAACTTGAGTTCTCTTTAATCTTCTTCTCTCTGTTTAATAGTAACAGATGAAGAGCATGGGTCGGGCCATGAAAGTTATGGATGCAAGCTAAATTGTTAACTAGAGCTAGGTCATACAACTCTGCGGAGGTCTTGACATATATATATTTTTTTAAATAATTTTTGGTGGGCTTATTACTTGCATCTATGGCTTTGCAGAAACCCATTTCCAACTAGGTCTTTGTGGAAGTGAGAAAATGCAGAGTTTTTGCTGGTCCTTGATAAAGCCAAGGCTCAGTATTCTCGACACTTTCTACATTCAGTTGTTTTATTTTATTTTTTATCTTTTCTTCTTTTACTCACACCGGTAGATACATAACCTTTTCTATGTTGTACTTGGTATGAGTCAAAAAAAATATATATTTTTTTTGCTTAGGTCTCTTCTTAATAGAATATATATATATATATATATATATATATTTACCGCCTATAATAAAACTTCAAAGCTAAGATCATAAAAAAATGGTAATTCAGCAGTTGTTCTGTGTGATGTTGAGATATGTATACTGACAAAGTTTATGCAAAATATTGATATAAAATATGATAATGCGTTTTGAAAACAGTTAATCGAGACAAACTTTGGTGCCTGTTCGAGAAAATGGCGAATGGAGAAGGGTAAATAGAGAATTATACAACTATTTACAGAGTACCAGATGTTTGATAAAAAAAGGTGGAAGATTGCTTTGGTATGGCCAGGTAATGAAGAGGAAGGGTGATGACTAAAGACATCGTTGAGGGAGGAGTTGCGAGAGGAAGACCAAGATTTAAGTAGCTGGATGTTTAGAAACGATATCTGCATGAATCACTTTGACTCTGGTGTTTACGACGATAGAGTATGACGTATACTCTTATTTAACTTTCATTTTTAGTTGTATTTCTCTATGAAAATTTGAGTTCATTCTATTTTGGTGTTTCAACCTAAACGTTATGTTTTGCCACTCGCTGAATGCTATGTTGGCAGCAGTCTTGAGGTCAAGAGTGAATGACGTGTACATGTTTGACAAGCTAAGAACGAGATATACACGGTCGTATCAGAATAATATAATAACCCCCGGAATCACAATGTACCAGCCCAGGCGCGTTACATAGTGCACGTGACAAGGTTGACCACACGGAGATATAAGCGGACGGCCAGGACAGATGAGCCATAGTACGTAACGTTAGCACAATGGGGAGAGGTAGTGATCTGACGGACGTTCAAAAAGTAATGATCATCTGCTACCGCGTCAAGATGGAAGCATCTCAGAAA
The DNA here is from genome assembly GCA_039090855.1 of Macrothele yani. Lineage (NCBI taxonomy): Eukaryota > Metazoa > Arthropoda > Arachnida > Araneae > Macrothelidae > Macrothele > Macrothele yani. Next base: position 94,647,515 of record CM077007.1, on the reverse strand, counting down.
CAGCAGACTTCTTGGACTGTTCGCGAGGTGCTGTAGTTAGGGTGTACCAAGAATGGACCTCTGGCACATCGAGTTCCTCATGCCGTCATAACTGTGGAGCCCCAAAGGCCATCGACCCCATAAGAGAACGTCGCATCCCTCGACTGATAAAGGGCAATCGACGCGCAACAGCGCAGCAATTGACCATGCAAATGGTTGCTGGAGCACCCAGGTACGTATCCCCGATAACAACAGAGCGAACGCTGTTACGCATGGGTCTCCGTAGTCGACGCTGCGTTAAGGCGCTCATGGTATCCCAGGTCCATCGGCAACTACGCCTGCAATTCGCATGGGACTACTGTCATTGGACAGTGGAAGAGTGGAAATAGGTTGTCTTCTCCAACGAATCGAGGTTTCTTCTTCACAGAAGTAACGGGCGGTGGCGAATATGGCTGTGAAGTGATACAGAGAGCCACCACCTGGAAACGCTTGTCTGTAAAATACAGGCCGGCTGTGGCAGTGTGTATGTCTGGGAGATGCTTTCCAGGTATGACCTTGGACCGCTGGTACCACTGGATGGGCTCCTGAACACCAATGGCTACCTCTCCATCCTCGCTGACCGCATGCATCCCTTCATGTTGGACGTTAACTCTGGTGGTGATGGTGTCTACCAACAGGACAACGCGACGAGCCTTGTCGCTAAGGGCGAGTGATTGGTTCCAGGAACACGACAGCGATCTTTCTGTTCGCCCTTTGACGGCGAAATCACCCGACCTCAATCCCATAAAGCACTTGTGGGACTATTTGGATCGAAGGTTCGACGTGCCGACCCAGAACCACGTGATCTCCGGGATCTCCGTGAACTGTTGCAGTCCGAATGTGCACGTGTGCCTCGGGCAACCTTCCAGAGCCTCATTGTGTTCATGCCATGCCGTCTCACCACTGTGATCTGGGCCAAGGGTGGTTATTCCCATTATTAGGTAGATGGTCATATTATTCTGATACGACTGTGTGATGAATGTATGGAGCTAGCAGACAAAGTGTGGTGTCGTATTCGTGGAAGCTGTCTTACCCTGAAACAGTCTATTTTTTGAAGTTTGCATGTTCGAGTGATGTTGTGAATTTCGTGTTAGGGTTCGTCATCTACTATTACATTTACTAACTCAAATTAATAAGCTGTTGTTGGAACAATTGCCTAAAAGTTCTTTTTTAACGAAGTGCCTAGAGAGTTTCGGTTGAATTAAAGACAAATTGTAAGCAACTCTATCTTGAATTTTATTTGAGCGACTGGTGTTTCACTTAAAGCGAGCGTATAAGAAGAACAAACTTTACGTGTTGTTCCCTAAGCTACATTTTGCACGTTTTAAACATTGAGGAACACTATAAGTGAGTAACTATGATAACGCTGAATGACAACATCAGAGTAAAATTCAAACAGATGTTTGAAATACGTAATATAATACCATGTAGGTAATTTTTAAGTGAGTTTCTTTAAGTATGCAGGAATCTATGTAGCTTGACACTGAAATTTGCTAAATGTTTTACAGTCTGATGCCCAAGTTCTAAAAGTTTTACAGAACTGATGTCCAAGTTATCGCGTGAGCAACAGGCTTAAAAGTTGCTAACAAAAATTTAATTTATTAAATTATAGATCTGGAAAGAGGCCTGCGCATTTCGCTGTTTCATTTCGACATGCACTGCAAGCTCTTGTTATTCTTTCAGAAAACGTATTGAAATATGCATTTCATTTGAACGTTTATTCATAGGTTATTAAGGAAACAAGGCACGGAGCTTATAATGAGCTCGTATTTAGCGAGATCGCGGATTTAACGAACAAATCAGAAATTTTTGTTTGGTATGATGCTAATTCAAAGTTAGTTTCATCGGTTTTAACGAACAAAATTAAATGTAGTTCTCGGATTTAACGAGGACGGAGGATTGTCGTAGAATATGTAAAGCGGAAAGACACACTCAGATCGGGAACCACGTTTTTCATTTTGTATCGCAAAAGACAGACACACACACACATACACAACTTCCTTTTATTATTATAGATTAAGCAAGTGTTGAGCTAACAGACGTAATCTTTCCATTTCTTCGTTTTTCAATTCAAACGATTTTTTAAAATTAATGTTAGTAAGCCGACTTTCGTGAAACGGTTTAAGTAAAAAAACTCCCTCTAGTTTTAACTGAAATTCCTCAATGACACGGAATTTCGAGAATCGGAAGGCGTCAAAACCTGGCCATGAACGATGTCCAATGGCATGCAAAAAATCACGGTGATCGGTTGTGTAAACTAATTGTCCTGAGTCTCGCATAGAGAGCGGAGTTTTTCAATTATTATTAAAATTGGTCAGTTTTTTAATGGTCATTATTTTTATACGACACGACCAATCACCATGATACCAACCCCATGTCACCCACCATGTCCTTCACTTTCTCTGTGGCAAGTGTCACCGCGATCGGCTGAAGATCTTTGGAGGAGATAGGTAACAAATGACCCCTTCCCAAACCCGGAAAGCCTTCCCCAAAATGCAAGTTTTTGGACGATTATTCCTCAGTGACACGGAATTTCGGGAATCGGAAGGCGTCAAAACCTGACCATGGACGATGTCCAATCGCATGCAAAAAATCACGGTGATCGGATGTGTCATCTCGTACCTATGCCCGAACAACTAATTGTCTGGAGTCTCGTAAAGAGAGCTCCGCTCGGCCTTCAGCCTCACTTCGCTCAATGATATTCTTTATTTAACGAAGCATTGAAAATCTGCTGCGCACTGCCCTGGGGAGGAGGAATAGAAATGGTGCCGTACAGGACAAAATTAAAACAACGCAGGGAAATATTGTGCTTGTCGAAGAATGTAGATAGAAAAGCACTGCTGAGCCGAGTGAAGAACACAAATAGGAGAACATTCAGCCAACGTCGTATACGACAGCCAGCCACTGATTGTGAGGAAAATATCCAACTTTTGATGTAGGACTACCTCAAACTACGCAGTTAGTATATGGGACGAACAACAGGCGACTGCCTGTGACAAAAATTGGCCCCAATTGAAATCATTATAGCGTTATAAATACGTGCCACACACTAATTATGTTAGGGTATTCGTAAACAACATGGAGTCCAATTCGCGTACTGCGCAATACATCTTGCTCGCGAGGCTACCCTCGCTCGCTGCGCGCGGGGGGGGGGGAAGATGGATTTTTCTGGGTGTGCCGCTGCGTTTGACTCAGTCTATCTCGGCAATCGTGAGCGCAAAACGACGGTGCGTGGTATCGTTTCAAAGGTCTCGGCGAGCTCTATTCAAATATATGGAGAACATTTCGCATTGGTTTGCAACATTTTAAAAATTGTTTTCTTGTGAACCGTTGAACACTTTCGACAATATCGCGGTTTATCTGGACAACCGTCAGTGCAAAACGACTGTGCGTGGTATCGTTCTAAAGCTCTCGACGAAATATATTCAAATATATAAAGAACGTATCGCAGTGGTTTAAACTAAAAATAAAAAAAATGTTTTCTTGTGAACGGGTTAACTTTTTCGACAATGCCGCTGAATTCGCAGAACGAACGCGAGCAAAAGTAGAGAAATCACAACGAGAGGCAAGAGTAAGAAGACCGAGAAGACAGAGAACCACTTTGGGTAATTCGTGTATCGATCTGCTTTGTGTTCGCAATGGTATCCACCATTATTTGTAAGCATTATGTAAGCTACTTTTCACATCATAGACCTGTGTTGGCTATAACAAATTAAATGGACGCTTTGAAACCATACTCGACTGGCTCATTTCAACTCTCCGATCTGCAAGTCGTAGTCCTACGTTCCAAACTGACGGCTCAATCAGAATTGAGTCTCCCTGTATTTTTTTTTCTTTTTTGAAACAACACACTACGACGATGACAAGGTCTTTAATGCATTATGTTTTTTTCAGAGGATTCTATGTCAAACAATGTGATATCTCCTTCCCGATTCGCTTCTACTACGTATTAGCGCTTAATTTATTTTTATTTGTACTGCTGTAGTTAATTAATTAGTGCTTTCAATCATGTCCGATTTTTACAGACACATAATATAAACGTACATATATACATATTGTCACATATGTAAATTTTTACATGGTGGCATTTTCACCTCAAAGTGGATTAAGCGAGGATTTTCGACGGTCTCAAGCTCTTCGTTGCAAGCGGGTTTTTATTTTTTTTATTTTGTATTTTACGTCGGAAAAGGCACGATAAATTTAAACATCGCGAAATTAAATAAGCTACATAAAATATCTTAGGGAATTTGATTCCGTAGTTTAAAGCTGCAGCAGCGATTAAAAAATGCCGATCTGCGTATCTCAAGGCACTAAGGTGGAGTGGAGAAGTTTCTTTTGTTCACGTACTTTTAAAAGAAATAAAATCCGGTAATTCATATTAAAGTTGCGATGAATGAGCTTGCTGCTGAGAAAAAGATGAACAAAAAAAAAGAAAATTATTTTAGAACACACGCGAAGAAAGCACGAAGTTCTAAAATCTAAAATCTATAAATAAGCTTGGTGCTTATAACTAATATGTTCATATCAAAAGAAAATATACTCTTATTAGTTTCTAAAATTCAGTGAAGAAAGAGTAATATACAAATAAAAACATTCAGCATATTTTTGAGATGCTGTGCTGTTATTTTATGCGTAAATACCATCAATGGATAAAGCATTAGAAATACCTATCATATAGTGTGTTGGTCCTCCACTAGTGCGAATGACAGTTTGTTCACGCCGAGCCATCGACTCCACCAGATGCCAGAGGAAATGCCAACCATGCCTGTTGCAGCATTGTCCACAACTTTCCCCAATACGGATCCATGTATCTAATGTTTCGCAAACAGATCCATGTATCTAAAGTTCCGCAAACAGATCCATGTATCTAACGTTTTGCAAACAGATCCATGTATCCAACGTTCCGCAAACTGATCCATGTATCTAACGTTCCGCAAACAAATCCATGTATCTAACGATTCGCAAACAGATCCATGTATCTAACGTTCCTCAAAGTGATCCATGTATCTAACGATTCGCAAACTGATCCATGTATCTAACGTTCCGCAAAGTGATCCATGTATCTAACGTTCCGCAAACAAATCCATATATCTAACGTTCCGCAAACTGATCCATGTATCCAACGATTCGCAAACTGATCCATGTGTCTAACGTTCCGCAAACAAATCCATATATCTAACGATTCGCAAACTGATCCATGTATCTAACGTTCCGCAAACAAATCCATATATCTAACGATTCGCAAACTGATCCATGTATCTAACGTTCCGCAAACAAATCCATATATCTAACGATTCGCAAACTGATCCATGTATCTAACGATTCCGCAAACTGATCCATGTATCTAACGTTCCGCAAACTGATCCATGTATCTTAACGCTTCGCAAACTGATCCATGTGTCTAACGTTCCGCAAACAAATCCATGTATCCAACGATTCGCAAACTGATCCATGTGTCTAACGTTCCGCAAACAGATCCATATACCTAACGATTCTGAAACTGATCCATGTATCTAACGATTCGCAAACAGATCCATGTATCTAACGATTCGCAAACTGATCCATGTATCTAACGATTCGCAAGCAGATACATGTATCTAACGATTCTCAAACTGATCCATGTATCTAACGATTCGCAAACAGATCCATGTATCTAACGATTCGCAAACCGATCCATGTATCTTAACGCTTCGCAAACTGATCCATGTATCTAACGATTCTGCAAACTGATCCATGTATCTTAGCGCTTCGCAAGCTGATCCATGTATCTAACGTTCCGCAAACGGATCCATGTATCCAACGATTCGCAAACTGATCCATGTATCTAACGTTCCGCAAACTGATCCATGTATCTAACGTTCCGCAAACTGATCCATGTATCTTAACGCTTCGCAAACTGATCCATGTGTCTAACGTTCCGCAAACTGATCCATGTATCCAACGATTCGCAAACTGATCCATGTATCTAACGTTCCGCAAACAAATCCATGTATCTAACGATTCGCAAACTGATCCATGTATCTAACGTTCCGCAAACAAATCCATATATCTAACGCTTCGCAAACTGATCCATGTTTCTAACGTTCCGCAAACAAATCCATATATCTAACGATTCGCAAACTGATCCATGTATCTAACGTTCCGCAAAGTGATCCAAATATCTAACGATTCGCAAACTGATCCATGTATCTAACGTTCCGCAAAGTGATCCATGTATCTAACGATTCGCAAACTGATCCATGTATCTAACGATTCGCAAAGTGATCCATGTATCTAACGTTCCGCAAACTGATCTATGTATCTAACGATTCGCAAACTGATCCGTGTATCTAACGTTCCGCAAAGTGATCCATGTATCTAACGATTCGCAAAGCGATCCATGTATCTAACGATTCGCAAAGTGATCCATGTATCTAACGTTCCGCAAACTGATCCATGTATCTAACGATTCGCAAAGTGATCCATGTATCTAACGTTCCTCAAACTGATCCATGTATCTAACGTTCCGCAAACAGATCCATGTATCTAACGATTCGCAAACCGATCCATGTATCTTAACGCTTCGCAAACTGATCCATGTATCTAACGTTCTGCAAACTGATCCATGTATCTTAGCGCTTCGCAAGCTGATCCATGTATCTAACGTTCCGCAAACGGATCCATGTATCCAACGATTCGCAAACTGATCCATGTATCTAACGTTCCGCAAACTGATCCATGTATCTAACGTTCCGCAAACTGATCCATGTATCTTAACGCTTCGCAAACTGATCCATGTGTCTAACGTTCCGCAAACTGATCCATGTATCCAACGATTCGCAAACTGATCCATGTGTCTAACGTTCCGCAAACAAATCCATATATCTAACGATTCGCAAACTGATCCATGTATCTAACGTTCCGCAAACAAATCCATATATCTAACGCTTCGCAAACTGATCCATGTTTCTAACGTTCCGCAAACAAATCCATATATCTAACGATTCGCAAACTGATCCATGTATCTAACGTTCCGCAAAGTGATCCAAATATCTAACGATTCGCAAACTGATCCATGTATCTAACGTTCCGCAAAGTGATCCATGTATCTAACGATTCGCAAACTGATCCATGTTTCTAACGATTCGCAAACTGATCCGTGTATCTAACGTTCCGCAAACTGATCTATGTATCTAACGATTCGCAAACTGATCCGTGTATCTAACGTTCCGCAAAGTGATCCATGTATCTAACGATTCGCAAACTGATCCATGTATCTAACGATTCGCAAAGTGATCCATGTATCTAACGTTCCGCAAACTGATCCATGTAACTAACGATTCGCAAAGTGATCCATGTATCTAACGTTCCGCAAACTGATCCATGTATCTAACGTTCCGCAAACAAATCCATATATCTTAACGATTCGCAAACTGATCCATGTATCTAACGTTCCGCAAACAAATCCATATATCTTAACGATTCGCAAACTGATCCATGTATCTAACGTTCCGCAAACAAATCCATATATCTAACGATTCGCAAACTGATCCATGTATCTAACGTTCCGCAAACAAATCCATATATCTAACGATTCGCAAACTGATCCATGTATCTAACGTTCCGCAAACAAATCCATATATCTTAACGATTCGCAAACTGATCCATGTATCTAACGTTCCGCAAACAAATCCATATATCTAACGATTCGCAAACTGATCCATGTATCTAACGTTCCTCTCCACGGCATTCCAGAGAGCTCCCACAGGGTTTAAATCCGGTTCCAAACTCAGATGTGTTATCCTCGAGCCATGCTTGGGTGGTTGCTGACCGATGGGGTGGAGTATTGTCCAACTGAAACAGACCATCGGGCGCAGGATGCGTGAAGGCCATGAAAGCATGTAGGTGATCAGCCAGCACATGCTGGTAGAGCGCATCGGTTTAGGACCTCTGAAGACACACCAATGAACCTAATGTGTCCTATGAGAAGGCTCCCCAAACCACCACAGAGACACAACCGCCTTAAACAGAGCCAACCTTGTACGATGGGGCATGGCCTCATGCTGTCTACGTCAAACCTGCATCCTTCGGTCAGCTCGGTACAGCTGTAAACGGCATTAATCTTACCACAGGACACGGCGCCACTCTCCAGATGTCCTGTTTTGATGATCCGAGCACCACGCGAGGCGTAATTTCGTATGACGAGAACGAGTACGCATGAGTAGAGCGTCGGCTCTCCTAGCCCAGGGTATGCTCTCGTAGCCCAGGGTATCCTCTTGTAGCCCAGGGTATGCTCTCGTAACACAGGACATGCTTTCGTAGCCCAGGGTATTCTTTCGTAACCCAGGACATGCTTTCGTAGCCCAGGGTATGCTCTCGTAGCCCAGGGTATGCTCTCGTAGATCAAGGTAGGCTCTCGTAGCGTAGGGTATGCTCTCGTAGAACAGGGTAGGCTCTCGTAGACCAGGGTAGGCTCTCGTAGCGCAGGGTATGCTCTCGTAGACCAGGGTATGCTCTCGTACCCCAGGGTATGATGCTCTCGTAGACCAGGGTATGCTGCGTGCGCCATACCGTCAGCGGTCTTCCTGTACGAGCCTGGGCAAGTCTACATCAACCCCGGCCATCAAAGACGTGGGGTCGGCCACCGTTTGCTCTCTAAACGATGGTACGTTCGTCGATGGTATACTCGCGTTACACCCTTGATGCTGTTTTCCTCTGGTTCCGTGGGGTTTTCACCGCTTAGATGATAGAATGACCCATCTGCCTTGATCCGACATTGCGTGCACGACCAAAGTCGCTCAGACCAACATGGTTTTTCCATGTTCGTCGATTGCGATACACTGTTAGGAAGCCCTGCTATATACATTCATCGTCCAAAAAAATAGTTGCGCCCAGAAGGACGTGTCGGATTGCAATGCTATTCGGGAGGAAATTAAAGGTTACCAGGAACAATAAATGATTAAACATTGAGACTGATATGGGCAATATTTATTGAGCTACAAGCCAATAAGTAGTGTCTCTCAGTATGGCGTCGGGCTGCCATGTATGCTCACACAGCATGCCATACGTCTAGTCATGGATTTGTACAGGTTCCTAATGGTATCCTGCGATAAGCCATCCCATGCAGCTTGAATCTTCTCACGCAGCTCCTGCTGATTGTGCGGTAGAGGTGGAGTGCGAATAGCGCGTTCAATAGCATCCCACACGTTTTCAGTCGGCGATAGGTCTGACGATACGGCTGGCCATGACAGAGTGTCAGCGCTTTGAAAGCAAGCTCTAGAGACGGCAGCAGTAAGCGGACGAGCGTTGTCCTTTTGGAATATCGCACCGGAGGCAGCGGTCAGAAAAGATAGGGTCACTAGTTGCAGGATCTCATTAACGTAACATTCAGCTGTCAATGAGCCGGTAATTAACGCCAAAGGCGATCTGGCATCGTACGCAATTGCACTCATACTACGACACCAGACCTTCTGGACGTGTGACGCTCGACAACAAACCGTTCGTCTTGGCGCTGACCACGGTGCCTCCACACAGCGATTCAACGGCTGTCTCTTCCAAGACAAAAGCGGGACTTCTCACTGAAGATCACCAGCTGTCGTTCTGAGGGGCTCCATGACAGTCTGCCACGAGACCATTGCAGTCTTTGGCGATGACGCAATGGTGTTAAGGGCAGTCGTCGTAACGGTCTGCGTGCGTGCAGTCCTACGTCGTGCAGCCGTCTGCCAATGGTGCTGGCACTAGTCGAAAGACGCATGGAGAGCACCACTGATCGCTAAATATCCGCAATCGTGGCTGTTGGGTTACTCTGCGCATGTCGGACAACCCGTCAGTCCTCTTTCTCCGTGGTTCGTCTGGATCTCCCAGACCCTTCCTGTCGCTGCTGCGTGCTTTGTTCTATCCTCTGCCACCAACAGCGTGCTATGGTGATATCCGCCCGACCGGTACGGTGCGCAATACGGCTATAAGACCTTCCGAATTCCCGAAGGCCGACGATTCTTTCCCTCTAGAATTCCTCTCCAACTGCTCGAATTGCTTCCGAACTTTTCTCCGAGGCATGCTTCACTTGCAAAGGATGCAAGCAACACAACAAAATGAGTCAGAATGGCAAGCACGCTCAAAGGCACGACCTTGTATAGCCGGTCAGGAACAACGCTACGACCGCTTCCTGTTTGCGTCACATGCGCGGCCGAGCATGATACTTGAATCATTTCCATGTCTCACGATGTCAAACCTATCCACGAAATTTAACTCTTGTAGGTCGCTTCCTTCTGGGTGCAACTATTTTTTTGACGATGAGTGTATATACAGCATATATGTACCTTTTTTTTTTTTTTAATTTGGTGAGTTTAACGACCACCGTGAGCAACCCAATGGGGTATAAGCAGTCGCCCGTCCCTAATTTCGGGCCACTGGTTCAGGGAAGGGAGTGTGCCAGTGCCTCAACACAGAGAGTACAACCATTCCTCTCCAGGATTCGAACCCGGACATTCCTAGAACGAACGGTTAGATACCAGCGTTTAGACCATTGGGGTGGCAACTTTTTGAAATGTAAAAGCAAATTTAGAAATAAAATAACCCATTAATTCTGAAATAAAAATAAAATAAATCCTATATAATTCAGATCTGTGTCATTTCTCAATTCGGTAATTTTAGTGAAAAAAAAAATAATAAATCTGACTGATGTGAGTTTGAGGAGTCGTGCGTACATTCTAAAGGTAAGTACATTTTTTTCTTTTTTGTTGTTTCGTGCAGGGACTATTCGATTGATGATTATTACGGTCATCTTACTTACATCTGCTGTAATAAAATTACGAATCTAAGAGAATGTGTTTGTTTTCATTTATTATTTGGTTTATAAATAATAATTATTTGAGTGCGCAAATTTTGTATTAGATTAAGAATTCCGAAATTCATAGTGCGATTTTTTCCCGACTTCTGCAGTAGCGAAAATTTTTGAGGAATGAGTGATATGTAATAACTATCATTGATATTACATTATTTATGAAACCAGAAATGCTTGTAACAAGAATATAGATTGCTAATTTCCTCCAAACTGGGCAAAGGAGGAGGAGCCTCTGATTTCGTCAGAAACAGCAGATGGTCTCTGCACTTCCACAGTTATGCTGCAACGTGAGGTATTCCATTTCTTTTTTCAACTTCCAATGTTTACATTTAAACCCCCTTTCCGCATGCAGAAAGTTTGCCCGTAGCGAGAGGTAAAAGATAAATCATCTAAATCATTCTCTATCCTTCTTTTAAAGACAATGCTCGTACGTCTCTGCGCTGTGGCAAAGAACAAATCTGCATAAATTGAGTCTACCTGACAGATTTATTCATCTTGTTATTTTTTTTTTTTTTAGCGCTAGTGGTGTAGCTTTCAGTTTTCACGAGAATCAATTGCCGGTTCGGCCGTGATTCTGAGAAAGCTCTTGTTCTAGTAAATAATGGCAAGTGAAGTTACATTACAAGCCAATAATTTTCCTTGCAGCTAATTAGAAGACCTTTAGATCAAGCTCAGGGCAAGTGGGCGGTTTCTTCTTCTTGTGGGAAATCCGGTAAAAACATATCCATCAATGTAAAGTGCTTCCTCTTTCATAGATCCCTTTGTGGTTAAGCGGTGTCAGAACCTGATTTTTATCGTCATGCTTCGAGAAATTTTTTGCCGTCACTCTTTCGACACTCCGTTACTGAAACACTCTGACAGAGCAACGTTTACAGTAAAAAAAAAAAAAAAAAAGAATTCTTTGGTTTTGTGCGATTGAAAATGAGATCTTTGAATTTCGAAAAAGAGGCGGCGTGGTAATTACAGAATTGGGAAACGTCCTATTTGCAGAACGAAACGGAGAAACTCATAAGTGTTGGAATTAAGATGACTAAATTGTGTAATGTCAATGAAAATGAAATTATTAGTCAACATTGGCTTTAAACTGAAAAAATGGTAGTAAAGGAAAGTTCAGGACGACCACATTTAAAAACTAACGATATTAAAAAAAAAATAAACAGATGAACAAATAAATAAACAATCAGCTTTCCTAATTTCTTGTTCTGAAACAAGGGAAAAATACTGAAAATTAGAGCATAGTTCATTGCATAATAATGCAGCTGAAAACAGTTTTTCTTGTTGTAATAATAATGCAGTTTTTTTTCATGTTATTTCAAGAAAAACTACATAATACTTTCATTGGAAGTAGATCTACTGTGCAATTCTTTCTTTGTAAAACACTTAACAGAAAAGAAAGAACTTGAACAAATGAATAGACTGTGCTGCAGTATCATCCTTACGTTTTAAAAACGGTACGCAAGTGAAAGGAAAAATTTATAACAGAGCGGTTCAGATTCTTTACAAACTTTTCTGAGCAGGTTCAGATTCTTAAAACAATTCAAATCTGAGAAGCTTCAGATTATTAACACTCATGTATTTAATACTTAGGATTTCTTCGCCATGGATAGCATGCACGAATGGAAATCGGGAGATGCGGGTTCGATTCCCGCTCCAATTTTCGCTGATGTGATTGATGTCACGTGTTGAACAGTAAATACTGGAAACTCAGGCATATCTGATTGCTGAGTTAAATAATTCTGATAGTACTCCTGTACGTTCGTCTAACCTTTAAAAAGATATTTATTTCATACATGCAAAAAAAAAAAAATGTTCGGATACATTTTTCCTATTTTCATCGCCCAAAATTTTTTAAAACCGTTGTTTGAATATGTATGAACAACAACAAACAATAAAAATGAATTATTAATAAAGCTAATAATTATTGTTAATGGTGAGCTAAACCAGTGAAGAGAGAGAGAGAGAGAGAGAGAAAGAGAGAAAGAGAGAGAACCTAGTGGGAAAATTTTTATCAGTAAACATTAAAATTTGAAAGACAAGGTCGTTACCCCGTTTTTAACTATCTAATAGCAATATGACAATTTAACTTGATCTTTCTTCAAAAAATTTCACATGTTAAAAGGTTACATAATCCCACTTCTCTCTATAGCATTTTCGTATCATATAACATAAGCGATTTCAAAAATATTTACTCATGAAACATGAAGGGATTTCACTGCTTGATACATACAGATTCAGCCTTCTATGAGCAAGAGTCGAACAGAGCTGTATTTTTAATTTCTTTGTAGAAATGCATAATGCAATTAATTTAAAGATTCGGGATATAAAAGTCTACATGGGAAGGCATAATTATTTTTCAACTGCCACCTTTAAATGCATTAACACATATATTTTTTTCATACACAAATGCTGCAGGTCCGTCCACTCTCTATCAAATAGCAATCCTACCAGTTCGACCTATTGTCAATACAACCTCATGAAATTGTTTGTCGCTGGCAATCAGGTGCAAGACCTAATTAGTCTCACATTTAATCCAGGTACCGAAACGAAAAAGCGTGACAGCTGCTCCTGCTTTTAGCACTATCATTTCCGAGTGACTGTTTCATGTGCTTAATCCGTCTGCTTTGAGTAGTCTCAGTCTCGTGTTGTTGTTTTCTATCCCATTAAGTGCAGAATTCTCGCTTTACATCCGTAATCAAAGAGCGACTTTCTTTTCGGTTCTAGGTTACAGCCCCTGATTAAAAGTTAAAGTGTATTTTGGTGAAGAACTATACTGATGTCGCACACTGCGGATCATCCTGTTTAGAGCGCTTATTTATGCACCATATTTTAACGCATAAACATGTACACTATGCAGAAAAAGTACTCGGGTACATCCACATACACTGAGTTAGCTTTGCATTAGGCGTTGGTTCACCTTTCTGTGCAATCACGGATCGCAGACGCTTAGAAACAGATTCTACAAGGTGCCGAAATTCCTCCATGCGTATCTTGATATATATCAGCTACAGCTCCGTCAGTTAACGCTCATTTCGTAGAGAACGATCATCAGTTCTTACACCATTTTCTAAACATATCCCACGAATGTTCAGTTGGGTTACAATCAGGGTAGTTTCAGGGCAAAGCAATATGGAGAATTCGTTGTCGTGTTCCTCCAACTACTCAGTATTTATACGATCCCGATAACACGTGCATTGTCCTGTTGAAAGATGCCACTGCATTCCGAGTAAACCTCCTGCATATATGGATGGAGATGGTCGGCCAACAGGTTCCTGTAGCGTCCATCATTCAGTGTTTGTAGGATGATAACCAACGGACCTAGGGCTTACCAAGAAAAAGCTTCCTAGATCAGAACACCACTTTCACTGTCTTGTTGAGCCCCAACTGTGCAACCTGGGGATAGGGCTTCATGCTCATGCTATTTACGCCTTATGCTAACCCTGCCACCAGCATGGTGCATCAAGAAACGGGACTCATTACTCCAGACGACTTTCCATCTGTCGAGAGTCCATTGCCGACATTTCTTGCCCCATGCGAGCGGCTGTTTGCGATGGTTGGTCGTCATCATGGGTACCCTCGTGGGTATCCGCATACAGAACGTCAGGCAAAGCAAGGTGCGGCACATGATGCATGTGGAAATAGATTGAACTACACCGCTGTTGTGCTGGTGAGTGAGCTGTGTGACTGTTGATTGTCGTTGCTGAGATACCAGTCGTGACACTCGACGCTCACCTCTAGGATCAACCGAGTGTTGCTGCCCAATGTGAGCCCTTCTGCTGGAGGCCTGTGCATGGTTAATCCAGTCCTGGTACACCCTTTACACTGTAGTACGGGAGCATCCAACAAGTGTGGCTGACCAGTGTGAGCCCTTCTGCTGAATGTCTGTGCATGGTTAATCTAGTCCTGGTACACCCTTGATACAGTAGTACGGGAGCAGCCAACAAGTGTGGCTGAACAGTGTGAGCCCTTCTGCTGGATGCCTGTGCATGGTTAATCCAGTCCTGGTACACCCTTGATACAGTAGTACGGGAGCAGCCAACAAGTGTGGCTGACCAGTGTGAGCCCGTCTGCTGGATGTCTGTGCATGGTTAATCCAGTCCTGGTACATCCTTGATACAGTAGTACGGGAGAAGCCAACAAGTGTGACTGACCACTGTGAGCCCTTCTCTGCTGGATGTCTGTGCGTGGTTAATCCAGTCCTGGTACACCCTTGATACAGTAGTATGGGAGCATCCAACAAGTGTGGCTATTTCCGAAATACTGGAAGCTACTTCTGAGCCCCAACTATCTGGCCGCGGTGAAGTTGGATTAATTCGTCACATTTCCACATTACTGGCAAATTTACTGATTACATACCAGAGGAAAGGTGTGCACAATTTATATTAGACGCACGTGGCGTTGTTACTTCATTATCACTCAGGATATGTAAAACAGGGATGTTTCTAATGCAAAGCTAACTCAGTATACAAATAAACATGCATTTGTCTAACTAGATGCGCACGCTCCGAGACTATTGGATGCTGTACATAAGGGAGAGCGTTGTCACACTTGTCCGACTTAGTTGGAAGCGACTGCGTCGCTCGAAGATGTACTGATGAACTTTGATAGGGACCTGATGGTTGGATGCTACCTGGGTAAGAAATCAATGTGCAGCATTGCCTTTCTTCTGATATATCCAAAATTCACTGTCTCTGGTGTTTTTCATCGATGGAAAGCAGATGGTACCACTACGGCAATGCTGCGCTCTGGGAGGCAGCATATTTTGAGTGAACGTGCCAAACAGAGCTTACTGCAGATCGTGAAGAAGGCGCGCATGCCCTCTGCCCTCTGCCACAAAACACACTGACGACATCAGACAAGGTATTAGAAATTTGCACAAGAAGAGCTCGTTGCGAACTGCTTATCCACGATTATTAAGCTAAGTGGGCTGCACACAAGCCCTAGATAATTTCAAGCAAAGCTAGGAGACAACTGTAGCGGTACCTCGCTTACCTTTCGTGCAACAGAAGTATGGAAGAGGGTTACGAGTTTTTACGAATCACACTATTTACTCCTATTTAGGTGTGACGATTCCTCGAGAAATGATGTCAGACAGACTGCATGTCCTTACTGTCTAGAGAGGGGGACTTGTGATATGTGGTATTGTTCGTGCAGGGAAGAACTCTGTCCTTTGTTTGTAGTGTCGTGTAGCCTAATGGCCTCCAGGTACGAAGATATTCTGAAGAATTTCGCACTATCTACACTGTGTCAGTACTTCTACACAGATCCCTGCCTGTTTTAGCCTGTTCACCACATTGCATGGTATGTCCATGTCTGGTTAAAGGACTAAGACGTCCAAAAGTTGGATCGGCCTCCCCAATGTAAATCCAATAGAACATCTGTGGGACGATTTGGAACCCCAAATCCGACCTCACCTGGTAAAAGTTCCTTCTACCACAGCTGTGGAAGGAGCTTTGCTAGAAGAATGTAAAAAAAAGTTCCGGTTCAGATCTACCGGCATCTCGTAGTAAGCCTGCCTAGAAGGGTCGTTGCAGTCACAACCACCATAAGTGGGCCGACTAAGTATTTATTTCGCTTATTAAATGCATTTGTTTCAGTTCCAAAAAGGTGTCCGAATACCTTTGTCTACATGGTGTACATTCGTAATGTAAGCATTCGTGCATTTTCTTAAATTTTTTTTATGTAGTGTTTGTTCTAAATCCTGTCGAGATTTTGGTCAAAAGCTTTATTAATTTTGGTTTATTTTTACTCATTTGGTTTTTTTCTGGTTTTAGATTTTTACCTCCCTTTCTCAAGAGATTCGTTTCGCCGCATGGGTCATCCGCTCTTAAAGGGTTCATTTGTTCACCCTCATCCCACTTAGCTAGATAAAACCATTCAGTTCTTTCTCTTTTGTGCCTCTTCGCACTTAAATTCAATGCGGGCATCCTTTTCCGGAGTGCCGGATAGCAGCGCGTTTTATCGTGATGTTTGGTACGGGGCTTAGTCTCTGAGTAGACGATTTTACTTTCTCGTATGGTTAAAATACTTTCAGTTAGATGGCTTTTGGCATCGTTTTCTTCAAAACTGTCGTGCACTCTACCTCGTGTATGTAAAATTAGGGAAACATTGGGACATAAATTCATTCGAATAAATTGAGGTATTGGAACGCTTGTCCTCGTTTCGCAAAATTTGAGTGAGGTCCCGTAGTCTCTTCCCAGTTACGTATTCAAAACCATGTGACTTTGTTAGAAAAATTGACCAATAATTAGGAGCGTTCCTTTAAATTACCGAGTATTTCTATTTCATTTTGCACTCGCATTAGTCAAAATCATTTGCCTTATAGGAATATTTTGTCTCACAGATTTTGGGGAAATATAGTGTAAAGGTCCTATACGAGGAGATAAAATTAGTTATTGCACTTTTTTGGAGGACTTTCCTCTTTGGGACGGGGTTAATGATATCCTAAGCATCCAAGCATCGTAACGGCATTCAACGTACAACTACAGCTTTTTAATGTTTACACAATTCCCATCTCCCGGAATAATAAGAAATATAGTGTAGTTAAAAACTATTACAGATAGTCCGGAGTGAATTTTAGTTATAAACGAATATGTGTAATACAGATTTTTACTTATTTAAACACCTGCAGAAATTAAACATTTCCTGATAATCCGATGCTGCTAGTAGTTACACATCCTCATGGTTAACTGTACAATACTGAAGTAAAAACTTTCACTGATAATTCGAAATCTCCGCAGTTCAAACTTTGATAACTCTCAGGAACAATCGGGAATATATAATTTTTTTTTTCGATATTTCGTTTCCCCACTGGTAGTTCAAAGACCGTACAGTACAGTGCAGAGAATGTTCACACATTTCTAGGACGTTTTTAATAAGAAATTACAGAAAACAAAAGAAGTTCAAAGAACTGAAACTGGCAACAGCGTGCTAGATGAACACGAAAGAAACATCTGCCGCAGTTAAATATCGCCTGCTAAGAAAATGGCGCACGTAAACAAGCCCCATACAGCACAAAACGTCAGAGATATCTTACAATTACGTTTCAGCACCATCTATTTTGGAACATAACTCTTTGTACAATTACGGTTACGTTAAAAATAGCATTCACCCATACTACTGTTTTATAGTTTCCATTGTATATAATTGTTACCTTGATGTTACATTCCGGCGATATTTACGATTTTTGGTTTGGCAACGGCGTGGATGCGCATGCGCATTTATGCCATTTCACCGAAGCACTCTCGTAGTCGTATTTCCACGTGCTAGTGGGATATTCTTTGGTGATGCTGTCGTACTCTAGTTAATTGATTTAATATTTCATCCTTTTGTGTGTGTGTGTGTGTGTGTGTGATTCAAGATCAACTGAAAGTAAGTAATTGTTTTGATTATTATAATTTTTAAATTCTAAAAAGCATTTTGTAAAATCTAAGTAGATGGTTGTGTTATTGCATTAGTATACTACACCAGCATGTTTTTTGTACTTGAAGCTGAGTATTTAGAGAAATGACGAATTTGATTTTCTTTCTTTTTTTTTCGTTGAAATGTAATCTATTCCACATGTATTGTTGAAATTCGACACCCTCATTTAGGACCGATTTTTATTTCTTTTGCCATAAATATATAAACGCCGCCACCGTTCCCAATGGACAGCGGACTGCGTTGAATCTGTGAAAACGTAAACAACTCGTAATACGACTGTTGTTGCTTTTGAAACAGCTGTGGAGTGTAATATTTTCTATTGTGATTTTACAAAGTTTATTAAAACTATAATGTTCAACTTAGTAAATACGTAACAGTAATATGATGATGTCACAAATATCTTTCAAATATGTAACAGTAATGTAAAGAAGTTACAAATATCTTTCAAATATGTAACAGTAATGTAAAGAAGTTACAAATATCTTTCAAATATGTAACAGTAACATGAAGTTGGTATGTTGAAGTTACACAGATCTTTCACTGTAACGTATCGGTTATGTTTCAAAGTTCTGTAACGTCTGAGGGCATTTTAACGTAACCGTAATGTTTCTGAAACATTACTGTTACATTTGCGCAACGTATCTGAAAAGACTCAATGTTTCAGTGCTACGTACTTGTAACACATACGAAATATTCTGTGCTGTGTGGGACTGTGGATAGAAGGTTAGGTTTTTACTCTTGAACAAGAAAAATATTCCTATTCTAAAATTAAAAAAGGTGTGAAAATCATGGAATATGCATTTCTTAATGTAAAGTAAGCAGTACTATTAATCATAAAGGGAAAAATCGTCAAGATTGTGTTAAAGCTCTGGAGCGGATTTTGAGCCGACCCTCAAGGGGAAGCTGCGAGCATTTACTTTGTTGTCAGTGTGTGTTGAGATGTCTCAAGATCAGTGTGTGTTGAGATGTCTCAAGATCAGTGTGTGTTGAGATGTCTCAAGATCAGTGTGTGTTGTGTGTGTGTCTCATGGAGACTAGAGTGTTCATGGTGACCAGAGTGTTCATCCTCATGGAGACTAGAGTGTTCATGGCGACCAGAGTGTTCATCCTTATGGAGATTAGAGTGTTAATGGCGACCAGAGTGTTTGACCATCATCAATGTCTCATCAGTGTAGTTTATAATAAATTCCTACAGTCCATTTAAGTGTGAGTGTTGACCTAAGTGACTAACTGTTCCTTTGCGTCATTCTACACATTGCTTTTGACAGGAAAAAGATCACAAAAACGAATGTCCAAAGAAAGTACGTACTTTTACGACTATTTCAAAAGTAAAATCTCTGGTCTTAAAAGGAAATCCACTGGTTCAAAGAGCAACCGCTAAGTCGTTAAAATTCTCTGTCTCAACTGCAAACAAGGTAATTATAGAAAGATTCGAATCTGAAAAAAAAAAAAACCCCATAAAATTCACCGCATTTTACCTGGGCACGTGGCCGACCGCAGAACACGGTGTAGACGTTTTTATGAGAATGACTACAGCTGGAAATTTATTGTGACTATTGATGAAGCATGGATCAACGTAAACAACTGTAACATAAAGAGGTCGATTTAGTATCGCAAAAGAGCAGAAAAAGAACTTAGTTCCAAGAATCCAAAGCAAGTTTTAGTAAAGCATAATTGATTATTGTTTGTTCCTCGTACGATGGGGAATTACACAAGCCTGCAAAATTCGAGTCATGAAAAGTTGTCTGAAAACTATTAACTGTTGCTGATTTATTTTTGGCCGCTGATTTCAAATATCACTTCCATTTTTCTCTATCACGTAAGGATTTTTTACAAAATGGATCTCAATATTACAGGAAAATAGCTTTAAAACGCATTATGTTAACAGTATTTAAAATTTTCCGTAAACATTTTTGAAATGAAAGTATTGGAAAAAAATTAATTAAAGATTAGTCTTTAGTACATACTTTATATTTCCTTGTGGTGTCTTTCTTTTTTTTTTTTTTTATTCCACCGTGCGCAACTCAGTGGGCTGTAAGCAGAGAGAGCTAGTGCCGTAAGACAAACACAACATCCATGCCTCACCGGGATTCGAACCCGGACGAATGATCAGAAGCCATCGCTTAGACCACTGCACCACCGGGGCGGCCTTTTCCTTTTTCCTTCAAAGCTTCTTTTTGAACTTTTGCTGTGAGATTCTTTTTCCCGGTTCGTCTCTGTGCAACATCCAGCAATAATCCGCCATCATGTTGGCATTCCACCTGCCCTGATACCTTCTTTCCATCTCCTTGCTGTCTTGGTGGAATCGCTCTCCTTGCTCTTCGCTGACAGCTACCACATTCTCGGGAACGTAGTTTAAATGAGAGTTGAGAAAGTGCACTTTTAAGCTTATGGAGCATCCCAAATCCTTGAATTTCTGTAGCACATCAGATCAGATTATATGAAAAGGATTTTAGGAAGGGAGTTGTCTGACCCTAGGTCTTAAACAACCCCTAGAAATAGGAAGCTAGGAGATTTGGGCTAGAGTGCCCGATAGGAAAGTGACACGGAAGTGAGGTAGAAGGGGAGAGGAAGACGCTCTTATTTCTCACCGGGGGAGGGGGCAGTACCCGGGGTCCGAACGATTAGCGTGACCATCCGACGCACAGCGGATATTTAGTGGTTCGAGCGTTCGTACCTGCCTGGAATCGAACCCGAGGTCTTCTCCGTGGCAGTCACGACGTTGACCACTAAGCTACCCGCGGCCCGAATTTCTGTAGCATGTATTCCATAATAATTTCATAGCTGGGGTCCTTGTGATTTCCTAAAAAATTGATCACCACCTCTTTGAAAGCTTTCCACGCTTCCTTCATAAGTTTCCTGATTTCCGGACCAATAAAAATACTTTCTTTCAATTTTGCTGTAGATAATCTCCGAAATTTTGCACAGATGTACTCGTATTTACAACATTCTTCTTCTTTAGACAAAGCCTTGACAAATTGCTTTATCAATCCCAGCTTCATGTGAAGCGGGGGTGAAAGGATTTTTCCCTGGCAGCCAAAGCTTCGTGTAACACATTTGTACTTCCAGGTTCTAATGTGACTCTTTCTGGCCATTCCCTCTTTATCCAGTGTTGCTCTCGATCTCGGCTGTCTCACTCGCACAAAAAAGCACAGGTATTTGGTATATTCTCTTTGTTGTCCCAAAATCATAGATATGACTTTAAGATCACCGCAAACTGTCCATCCATGATAATTGCACTTAAGTTTGCTGAGAATGAAGTCTAAACTTTCGTATCGTTCTTTCAAATGCACGGAATGTACTACTGGTACTGAAGCATACTTATCTTAATTGTGGAGAAGCACAGCTTTGAGGCTTTTTTTTTGAAAAATCGACAAACAACCTCCAATCGATGACTTCATATTTTACGCTGAATTTGCTTATCAGTCCGGAAATATTGCTACAGTAAACTAAATCACCTTTTTCTGAAAAGTAAGGAAGAAAATCTCCTTCTATATATCTAAACCATGAGAAAGAAGTGCCAGGGGCTAACAAATCCTTTTCGTTTAGTCTCGAACCCAGCAGTTCTGCATATTCCTTAGGTAGACACAAATCTCTGATCAAGTTGTTTAAATCGGTCAGTGAAAAAAGTTCAGGTGTGCCCCCATCTTTGTATTCGTCATCATTGAAATATTTAGCTTCTTCGTTTGAATCGTTGCTGAGTGGTTGGAGGTGTTGACACAGGTATTTCAGGACCATGTTCCACTGAGCTTATTGCAGATGGTAAATTGGGATATGAAATGTCTTTTTTACTTTTCACCCTAAAACCTCGAAATTCAAAGAACAGAAGTAACAGTCATCGGTATGGTTGCGGGGTTTCCGCCATACCATGGGAATTCCGAAACGAAAAGATTTTTTTTCTCCCTTCGACCACTTTCTAAGTTCTTCTACACAAATGGAACATCCTATATATGCAAATTTTGAAGATGACAATCCGATTTTTGGCGTAAATGTGACAAGGATGGTAAGTCAGATAATATCCGAAAACTTGAAAATTTTCATCGTCCTGGAGCGGGACTCGAACCCGCGTCTCCCAGAAAACGCCTAGGTATGCTAACCACTACACCACCCAGAACGACTAAGTTTCAAGTTTCCGATCAATTTGAATTTAACCATCACAGGATTCGCTAGTCGAAGCAACCGGCATTCATGTTTAGCGAATCTGGAGGTTAATAATCCTATCCCGTGTTTGCCCGGAGAAGCAAATAAATCATGAAAGAAATACGGGATTACGCCATATAATACAAATTTTGAAGATGACAATCCGATTTTTGGCGTAAATGTGACAAGGATGGTAAGTCAGATAATATCCGAAAACTTGAAAATTTTCATCGTCCTGGAGCGGGACTCGAACCCGCGTCTCCCAGAAAACGCCTAGGTATGCTAACAGAAAACGCCTAGCTATGCTAACCTAGCGAATCCTGTGATGGTTAAATTCAAATTGATCGGAAACTTGAAACTTGGTCGTTCTGGGTGGTGTAGTGGTTAGCATACCTAGGCGTTTTCTGGGAGACGCGGGTTCGAGTCCCGCTCCAGGACGATGAAAATTTTCAAGTTTTCGGATATTATCTGACTTACCATCCTTGTCACATTTACGCCAAAAATCGGATTGTCATCTTCAAAATTTGTATTATATGGCGTAATCCCGTATTTCTTTCATCCTATATATGGCTCCCATGGCTTATCTTGGTCACCAAGTTTCATCCCAAAATACGAATAGTACATTTTTTTCATGAAATCTGTAATGTTTCTTCGTTGTTTTTTTACCATTAACTCCCCCGCATATGTATCAATAAATGTTAGTTGAATTTTTGCAACCTCTTGAAGCCATTACAAACACCACTTAAAACACAGTTAAACGAATTTTAAACACTGTTACAGTACTACACTACCTAAGAATATTTTAAAACCACAAACGCATTAAATTAAATCTTCACACAAACTCAGAAAATATGCCACCTTTTAGAAATATGATAGCCTTAGTACTCAACGACTAAACTTCAACAAAGGAATCACACAAGAAAATGTAAGTGACTGTGACAACAGGAAATGAGTCATCCGTTATCTCGGCGAATCAGATTCAAAGTAGTAACCTGCACTTTTATCTGCATTCCGCCCTTCCTCTCCTACCTTAAGAATGAGAAGTTTCGTGAAAATTTCTTAATTTACCATAAAAATGCACTTGAATAAAGCACTTATACAACTAATTAGCTATAAATAATGGAGAATGAAAATAAATACTAATGCACTTAATTTCAATCAAAATACTACTAATAAAGACAATAAAATTAGAAATTGAGTAAAATTGATGGGTGATTGATTTTTTTACTATTTTTTCTGAACTGAGTACCTAAAAATCTATAAGAATCAATTATTACTTCTCAGACAACCTCTCCATCGCAGGCTTGTGTTATAGTTAAGAAAAAGTTGAAAAGAATGTTAAAATCAATTTTACATATTACCCAAATAATATTTTAACTCTTATATTTAAAGAAGAAATACCTGAGCCTCCATAAAGCCTTCAAGGAGTAGAACTCCACCAGGCTAGGGCTACCATACCAGTCTTACATCCACATCTAACACTCTTTCTTGAAAAAAAAAGTGGCTGCCCTATTGGCGCAGTGGTCTAAGCGATGGCTTCTGATCATTCGTCCGAAAGACGTCCGGGTTCAAATCCCGGTGAGGCATGTATGTTGTGCTTGTCTTACGGCCCTGGATCTCTCCCTTCCCTGGAACTAGTCGCCCTAAATTAGGGACGGGCGACTGCTTATAGCCCATTGAGCTACTCACAGTGGTCGTTAAACTTTCAAACACAAAAAAAAAAAAAAAAAAAAAAAAAAAAAAATGAGACGGGTATCAGTATCAAATATATACCTTTTACTCACGTTCCTTCAAAGTCCTTTGATGTGTCACCAATGGACTATTGTGCATTCGGACAGCTAAAAAGAACGCTTTCTCAACGCAGACCGAAAACAATGATTGGACTATGAAAAACAGTGTAATAAAAGTGGAATAAAATACCACTACCAATTTTAAGAAATGCACTGTTATTTTGGACATTTAGATGTAGGTTCATAGTCCACAGAAAGAGCTATCAGATACAATATTTAAGAAAGAAATAATTTTATTTTAAACATTAATTATATTGCTGGAAAATCATTCTAAAAATATGTGATCATCCTCTGTAGTTCATAATGTTCTACCGATAATCTGTCCTTTTTACGGATAATCACAGAGACAATGCTATTTAAAACTCCTTTTAGGGAAAATCGCAAAGACAATCGCATTTAAAAGTAACCATATGTGCGGCTTTTTGCGATTGTGATTTCTTTAACGTCATTCGAGAGCAGGAGTATTACTCAGAGATCAAGCGCGAGACTATCATTTCCATTAATTTGCAAGATTTTCACTCGCAGCCTGTGTTTCTTTATGCCCATCAATAACGTTGGGTGCTTCTACGGAATTATTTTGGGAAGTTCTCCTATCTCTTTTATCAAACGCAGTTTTTTGAAAGGAAAAAGAAAGCCTCCCACATCATCACAAATGAAATATTAAACTCTGAAAATCACGCACATCGTGATTTTTCTCAACGCGAATACCGATCTTTCTCCAAGAGTCTCAAAGAAATGGCAAGTTAGGACATATAACAAGCTATTTATCATAGCGGCATCCGCTTTTGCAGTATTGTGTTTGACTCATGACACTAGTTCATCGGCCAGAAATATATGACCTGTTGTCTGCAGATGTATGCAAAGATATACGATCACTTGTCTTTGCATCATTTGCTTGCAACGGCCCTGGTAAGACTGCTGAGAAAATGATTTTCCATATATTTGACAGACTATGTCAGATATCTCCCCAAACCCTTCACTAGTGCAGCACACTTCGTGACAAGCATTATGTGCATTTTTAAGCCGGAGTTTCTTATTTACGACAAATGCGAGGAGGAAAATGGCTCGTATAACTGGACATGATTTTCTATGGATGATTCAAAATTACAGCGCGGGATGACAACATTTGTCTGTCGTACGATCCTAGTGTCAGCCAATGGACGTCTGCTTTTTTCTAACCGCTTACTCTACTGAAAAATAAAACAATGAAATTGTTGACAAACTAAAAGATTTTGAGTGATTACTAGAATTTAGGAAGGTAATAAAAATTCGTGCGAAGCTGAACAATCTTCAACCCTTGTGAAATTGCTTTGAGGGGGACAAAATCCTGCATCCAAAAAAAAAAAAAAAAAAACCCGACTACTTCTGCTGAAGAGCAGATACGTTCCTCTAAAATGATGTAATGAAAAACAGATACATGTATTTTTAATGCATGAATGTCTCGTCTATTTAATTCAGCAAAATTTGCAGAAAATACACTGACGGGAAAAAAATCCCAACACCACGAAAAAGTAGTTGTAGAGGAATGAAATGGCGGCAATACATTTGTATATGTAACATATTTAATCGATTAAGGTTTCAAGATCACAGCGTATTGTAAGCGCGAGAAGAGCCATTTTAAAGGCGAAATGCTGGTACATTAATAATTGGTGTAACCGCCAGAATGTTGAATGCAAGCACGCAAACGTTCATGCATTGTGTCGTACAGGTGCTGGATGTCAGTTTGTGAGATGGAGTTCCATGCCTGTTGCACTTGGTCGGTCAATACAGGGACGGTTAATGCTGGTTGGGGGTGACGCTGGAGTTGTCGTCCAATAATGTCCCGTACGTGTTCGATTGGTGAAAGATCTGGTGATCTAGCAGGCCACGGCAACATGTCGACAAAGCATGTTGGGTTACAACAGCGGTATGCGGGCGAGCGTTATCCTGTTGGAACCCCCCCCTGGATTGCTGTTCATGAATGGCAGCACAACAGGTTGAATCACCAGACCGACGTACAACTGTGCCGTCACGATGCGCGGGATATCCACGAGAGTGCTCCTGCTGTCATAGGAAATTGCTCCCCAGACCATAACTCCAGGTGTAGGTCCAGTGTGTCTCGGCCGCAGACAGGTTGGTTGCAGGCGCTCATCTGGCCTCCTTCTAACCAACACACGGCCATCACTGGCACCCAGGCAGAACCGGCTTTCATCAGAAAACACAACAGATCTCCACTCCGTCCTCCAATGAGCTCTAGCTTGACACCACTGACGTCGCAAACGGCAGTGGTTTGGAGTAAGTGAAATGCACGCTACAGAGCGTCTGGCTCGGAGCTGTCCTTCAAGTAACCGATTTGTAACAGTTTGTTGTGTCCCTGTGGTGGCAACTGCAGCTCGAATTGCTGCCGCAGACGCCGTACGATGCGCCACGGCCATACGCCGTACACGGCGGTCTTCCCTCTCAGTAGTGCCACGTGGCCAGCCGGAACCCGGTCTTCTTGAGGCAGTACCTTCCCTTGACCACGGCTGCCAACAATCATGCACAGTGGCTACATTCCTGCCAAGCCGTTCTGCAATATTGCGGAAAGAAAATCCACCTTCTCGTAGCCCTATTACACGACCTCGTTCAAACTCCGTGAGCTGTAGATAATGGCTTCTTCGTCTTCTTAAAGGCATTCTTGACCGGTCAGTCTGATGCCGACCGGGTGAGAGTTTCCGTGTGTGTTTGGATGAGCTGAGTTGCTTTGTTAAGCAGATAGAAGATTCCAACCGCGAGACGGGTTTCAATCCCGATCTCGCGATTTTTGCTTTAACAGATTTGGGTAGTATACGTTACCCACATTTTAGAGCAGTGACGGGACTTAGTAAAAACGCCCTTGTAAGGGCGAAGTTCCGCTCAGCTCGCATAGAGACTCTGGCATCAGTCATCGGGTACGTCGTCGCCGTACCGGTCCCGCGGACGAGGGTCCCTCGCCCGCCCAAAGCCCGAGCACCCGGTTTCTAAGGTTAGACTAGAGTGGGAGAACCTCCGGGTGCCCACTCAGTACTTAGAAGAAATTTTTGTGTGTTTTTTTGTTTCATCTCTACCACAGAGTTGCCAACTACCCAGAAGGGTAGAGTGAAGTCCAAGGGGCCCGTCCCCAAATCGTCCGGGGCTTCCCGGACGCAGAAGGTAGCGGCAGAAGCACTGCCATGCCCTGTCGGCAGTGCTAAAGGGGTTAGCCCCTCTTCCGAGAGCAGCCGGAAGGTAGAGCCCATTGCTGGGGAGAAACTGTCGAAGACGATTCCCCAGGCGAGGGGCTCTAAAGCCGCTACGCCCACGAAGGGTGTAAGCACCCCCTTGCCAGTCCCGCCCATGGCAAGGAAGGGGAAAACAACACCCCAGCCCGAATCTCGGGCTCCTGAGGGGTTGTCCGCGGGGTGCCCAGAGGTACCTTCGGTGGGAGGTACGCATCCCGGGACACCCCCGGTGCTTACACCCGAGGAGTTGTTTTTGAAACGCATCTCCCGCCTCACCTCGGAAGTACAGTCCGTTATCCTGGACTCGCGGGTCACTTCCTCAGGGAGGGAGAAGGTGTTTGCTGCCTTGAGCAGCATTAACGCCGCTTGTTTTGAGCAAGCAGCACGGGTGGCCCATGTCGAGGGCATGCTGTCCGTGCGGGACGAGTTGCGCAGTGAAGCCGATGTGAAAGCGACTTCCTACGCCGAAGTGGCTAGGAAGGGGGCTATCAAGGCGAAAGGGCCTTCGCCCGCCCCGACTGAGAATAGAAAGAAGAAGGGTAAGTCGGTAGACAGGAGACACGTGCTCTTAGTCTACCCGACAGTCGAGAGTGCGTCCACAGAGGACACGAAGAAGACCCTGCAAACTGCAGTAAACCCAACTAAACTGCAGATAGGGGTCAAGAGCATTCGGAGCATCCGGAAAGGAGGGGTTGCGGTGGAATGTTCCCACCCCGGGGAGCTCGACCGCCTTTCTCAGGAGTTGAGAAGCAATCCTATGACCAAGGATTGCACACTCCCCACATCCCCACGAAAGAGAAACCCCCGGTTGATTGTGTACGGTGTCGACGGGGGTCTCTCAGGGAAAGAGTTCGAGCAGATGGTTTGTGGGCAGAACCCAGAGCTCGAGAACGGGTTCAAAGCCTGTTTCCCCATCAAGTGCAAGGGAGGTAGGGTCCACTGGGTGGCAGACGTGGATCCCAAGGCCTTCAAGCACTTGATGAGGCGGAAGACACTGAACTTAGGTTGGTCAGTGCTCCGTCTAAAGGAATTTTGAGGGAGGTCAGGTGCTTTCGGTGTAATGGCTTCGGCCATTTCCGAGGCAACTGCCCCGAGACAGATGCAAGGTGCGGCAATTGTGGTGAAGTTGGGCACCAGCACCACCAGTGTGCTGCCGCACCGAACTGCAGCAACTGCACCGCTGCAAATGCCAAGTTCCGCCTGGGGCTGGACGTCTCGCACTCCAGCTTCAGCAAGACATGCCCTAGTCTCGTTAGGGAACTTGAGCAAAGGAAGAGCCGGGTCAACTATCGTTGACGGACGGGAGTACCCTTGGAGGTACGCAGCTCTCGATAAAGAGTTTTTCCGGTCTTTTGACCAAGATGTTTGAGCTGACCCTGGCCCGGGGTCTACACCACGGCACTGGCCCTAGTGCGGTGATCAATGTAAATAATTCAATGTTGTAATGTGATTGTTGTTTGTTTGACTATTGTGAGAGGGGTGCATGCGACCCTCATAGTGAAAGTGTTTGTACTATGCTGAGTTTCTAAATAAAGGACAGTAGTCCCAAAAAAACTCGCGTTGGCGGGCGATCTCCCGGCCACGAGATGAGATTTTTTTTTTTTTTTGAAAACGTTGCTAGCCCCAACTGCCCATAGCACGTCGCACACACGGGTTGTGACAGGGGGGTGTAAGGTACCAGTCCCGTGGAGGAGGCAGATCCCCACAGGTCTCTAGACCGAATCTGTCCGAGTAGAAGACCGTGGTTTCCGGTGACTGACAGGCTGGCTGTCGGAACGCCGTCAAGGGATACCATCTATCCCAAAACTATTCGAGAGAGTTCCGCATTTCCCTGCGAAGTCAGCACTTTGACGGTGCAGGTAGTGTCATCAGCTAGTGTTAAAGGCATTCTTGACTAACATCAACACCCTACGTCGAATCTCAACGATAAGTAACGCTCACGAACGTTACAGCGCGTATTTACAGCAAACCTGCTTTGCATGTTCCGAGGGGTGATACTAGCGCCACACGTATACGCCGAGCGCGAAATTTGCATAGACGTCATCTTACAGATGTACTCTCACCGCCTACCAACTGTCGTTTATCTAACACAAGCCCTTCTTGGTGTTGGAATTTTTTTTTCCGTCAGTGTATAAACCTGTATGAAAAAAACATTGTCAACAATTTTTTTATTCGTCGTACAGTGTTGTTACGTGCATTTAAGAAATGGAACTGAGAGCTCAATACATGACATGTTTTTAAGATTTCTTTTTTTGCGCCTGCTTTTGTGGAAGTCATTGTATATTATATTTGCTTTACCCGGCGAAGAGCAAACACAGACAGTAACCCACAAATCTCTCACCCCCTTTATAGCGAACAAGGGTGGGAAAGACGTCATGTCTGATATGCAGTTGTTACTCAGGGCTGATTAATTTCAGCAAACGTTAGTCCAATAACTGTCTATATTATTACAGCATAATGCAAATTCGAATTTGTTATTCCATCAATTGGTAAAAACTATGACACGAGTGGTAAGTCAAATAATATCCAAAAACTATGAACATTTCATCGTTCTGGAGCGGGAATCGACTCCGCGTCTCCCGGTTTTCGCCCGAGTATGCTAACCAACTTTAAAAAGCACTTGTTTGGAATCGCAACTGCAAATTTGTATTGTGTACTGGTGTAATCCCGTATTTCATGGTCACAGCATAAGTTAAAATCATTTCCCTTTTCGTTTGTGCTTTTGGAAAGGTATTGAGATATTCCCTTTCCTAGTTTTCATCCAACCACTAGTAAGGCAGAGGAGTGACCACTTCCTGCTAAGTTTCCGATGGAGAAAATATTACACTATCTACCAACAAGTAATTAAGTAATTGGACACTCCTGCAATCGACGATATCTGCGGTCTTGATACACGTCACGGCCGCCGCCGTTAAATATCGTGTGGGAAACAGAAACGCAACCAGTCGCATGCAAGATGCCACGCAGTTCAGAGCTCTCTGATTTCGAGAAAGGTGTAATCGTCGGGTATCACAGAAATGGTCGATCCATACGTGACATATCCAGCGAGTTGAAGTACCCAAAATCGACAGTGGCCTACGTGATTGGCAAGTGGAAGATGAGGGGTGCTTGTCGGAATGTGCTCCGACCCGGCAGACCCATAAAACTGGGAGTTAGGGACCGACGGGTGCTGGCCAAAGAAGTTCGGAAGAACCGCACCAAATCGATGGGCCACATCCGTGAGGAGTTTCAACAGGCATCCGGGAGTGTTCTTTCAATGAATACCATCCGTAAGGAAGCCCATCTTCTTGGTTATCATGGACGTGTTGCCGTCCACAAGCCTTTGATCACCAAGTCTAATAGCACTGCTCGGCTAACGTGGTGCAGAGAATGTCGACAGTGGACCGTTGAACAGTGGAAACAGGTTCTCTGGAGCGACGAATCAAGGTTCATCCTCTACCGTTTAAATGGCAGGGTCTGGGTTTGGCGTCTGCCTGGAGAACTCCTCCTGCCGGAATGTATTGTGCCAACTGTGAAGTTCGGCGGCGGTGGAATTATGCTATGGGGGTGTTTCTCCTGGTATGGCACGGGACCCTTGGTCGCAATTCCTGGAAGACTCAACGCCGAGACCTACTGCACGATTTTGGATTATCATTCGCTTCCTACGTTGTGGCTGTTTTACGGGGTGGACCCATGTTACTTTCAGGATGGCAATGCCACCTGTCATGTTGCGAGGTCCACCATGGCTTGGTATGGTGACAGTGGTGTTAATTGAAATGACTGGCCTGCTTAGAGCCCGGACTTTAACCCTATCGAGCACCTCTGGGACGAGTTGGAGCATCGACTTAAGGGGTGCCCTTACCGTCCGAAATCGGTGAAGGAACTGACCTGTCTTCTCCAAGCCGAGTGAAAGAAAATACCGCTAGCCGTCGTACAACGCCTGGTTGAGAGTATGCCCCGGAGGGTTGCAGCTGTAATCGCCGCTCGTGGAGGCTCCACCAACTATTAAAGGTGAATAAACTTCGTTTTCCTTTGCTATCACAGGTGTCCAATTACTTGTTGGTAGATAGTGTATTTCTTGTCGTTCCCCTGAATCATGAAATTCGGTTTGGGTGTTACTTCATTGCTTTGGAAATAGTTTCAAACAGCAGTGTTTGGAGTTCTTAGGATTCATTCCGTTTTTCAAAAGGATGTTGAATGAACAATCTCTTATGCATAATGGATAAGAAGCACACATGTGAAATAAACTGCAAATGATGGGTCTGAGAGGAGTAAAGGTGATATGGAACTGACCTGATGGTCTCAAGGACAGATATACTAAGTGAACTAGGGGGAAAACCTTTCGCTTTTTCTGAGAGAAGGGAGAAGAGAGACAAAAAGGAGTTTGATCTGGCACTTGGAAAGGATAGGAAGATATCTGGTATTTTTCCGTGCGACAGAGAGATTGTCGGTTTCTCGAGCAAAGAGAACAAGATTTTTCTGCTGTTCGAAATGAAACAATGAGGAAGAAATTAAGTTGAAAACAGGAACTTGGTCGCGAGGTAATAGAGTAAAACACCTGATAGAATAGAGAGGAACTGGTCGATTCGTAAACAATAATAATAAAACCCCGGAACTGCTAAGTTTTCTTACAAGATAATGCCTGACGAATCCACTCGACAGTGGATTGAAAGAAGTTCAGTAAACAGCCCTGTATCACAGTAACGTCAAGTGCAGTGTTGCAATCCAATGGAGAATTATTGAAACTCTAAAGATTTACCTGTCTTTTGATATTCAAAAATTTTTATGACAGTGCAGTACCTCAGAGAGAAATCTGTGGGCAAGGGTTTTCCATCGCTTCCATGACGCAATTGGATGATGCATACAGCCACGTGGTACGAAGCATCGGGGGTTGAATTCCCATCGCCGACCATCCAATTCCCGGTTTTTCAGGGTTTTCGGGGATTGTAATGTGGATCCGTGGATCGATGCCTAAATTCGGCATTGGTCGCTTTGAGTCATTCCTCGCGGTTGCTCTTTGACACATCGCAGGCATAGATAGCTGCATTTGTTTGCTTCTGGATTTAACGATCACCATGAGTAACTCTAAGGGTTATAAGCCGTCGCCCGTCCCTAATTTAGGCCCAAACGTTCCAGAGAACGGCGAGAACTAACGCCAGACAAACACGCCACACATGCTTCACACGGAACAAGAAACAGGATCCATCTCAGACGAATGATCAGAAGACAGTGCCTCTGACCACTCATTCACAGAGTCGGTGTTGGATAAGTGCGAATATTTGTGATTAGGAAAGCAACGGAAAGCTACCTTATATAGTCCTTATTTCCTAAGAAAATTCATCATGATGGCTGTGCTCAGTCCAGAATGGTGATAGCCACCGTCTGTGGAGGATATAACACTTAAAGAAGAAGGCTTTCCCCCTGAATTTCGCACTCGCATTTTGCTTTGTTGCACACACTCAAATATATTTTGTTTGTAAAAGATAAGAAAAGGAACTGTTCTGAGCACAATCTGGCTTTGTTTGGTGTTTTGGAGTGTGGAGGTTGTTTGATCCTACCAGGTGTGCAGTCTCCAATTATTGTTGGCATCAGTAGTACAGGAAACCACCGTTATAAGGCAATGTACGTACTATAACGAAGTAAATTTCTCCGTCATTTTTGGTCTACGCCGGGATTCGAACCCGAGTTCGCTTATTCCGGAACAAGTCCCTCTACCAACTGAGCTACGCAGACGTTTATTCTGATTCCTATCTGCCTTTATGTCGTGTGCGTCCTGCAGGCAGGTACGTCACATCTCCCCCCCCGAAAGAGGGCCGGGGGCATGGCCCACGGGTCAGCCGTGACCATGAATCGTTGCAGGCAGCCATCCCCTGTAGAACGTGCACTTGAGAACTCCCAGTCAATCTGCTGTGTGGAATGCAACATCACACATTTTTCGAAGCGCTGGAGAAGGAATTCTCTGATTTTTCCTGTCTCGCGGTGTGGAAATAACATCACACCAATGCGAGATTTTGAACGGCCGGGTCATCCGGATAGTTCGGGCGCCATTATAACGAAGTAAATTTCTCCGTCATTTTTGGTCTACGCTGGGATTCGAACCCGAGGCCGCTTATTCCGGAACACGTCGCTCTACCAACTGAGCTACGCACACGTTTATTCTGATTCCTATCTGCCTTTATGTCGTGTGCGTCCTGCTGGCAGGTACGTCACAGTACTTCGTACTCACAGTGCTGTGTGCGGGAAAATACACTGGCGGAAAGTGAAAAAAGAACACCACGAAGGAATTGGCGGACGATCATGAAATTTACATATGTTAATGGGGTCGAGTTTACGTAGGTGTGATGTTAATTTTGGGACCAACCGGTGAGCGCTTACGCCACAGCACGGCATAATATGCAAATTATCGTCGGTGGTATTTAAGGAGTACGGCGAAGTGAATGTAATCAGTCGTCGGCGTACGGACACGTGCGAAGACCCTGAAGAAGCTGCAATGCCTGGACATGTAAGACGTGTACGATTTCAGCAGCTATCGGACTTTGAGCGAGGTCGTCTATTCGGACTCCGCGAAGCCGGGTGAATTTATCGTCGTATTGCAGAGCGAATTGGACGAGAAGTATCGGTGGTAGTACGATGGTGGCGTATATGGTCCGAGGAACATTCCTACACGAGAAGACGTGGAACCGGGAGTCACAAACGGACTGATGAGCGGACCGATCGACGAATAAGAAGAGCGGCGTTGTCAAGCAGAACATCCACTGCGACGCAAATCCGATCTGCCTTTGCACCTGAGGTGACTATGCGAACAATCCGCAACCGTCTACTGGATGCAGGACTACGTGCACGTGTGCCCCTGGCATGTGTACCTCTGACTCCAGCCCACCGTCAGGAACGACTGCAGTGGTGTCGCCAACGTCTGCACTGGAGGACGCAATGGCGATCTGTCGTGTTCAGCGATAAAAGCAGATTCTGCTTGGGAGCCTCCGATGGCTGTATGCGTGTTCGCAGACGCACAGGGGAGCGTCTCCACCCTTCTTGCATCCGCCAGCGACACACAGGGTCTACACCTAGTCTCCTGGTGTTGGGAGCGATCAGCTATTACTCCCGTACACAACTAGTGTTTGTACCGGATACGTTAAACAGCACCTCCTACATCAACGACATCATTCAGCCCGTTGTTGTGCCATTTGTAAGGTCGGTCTATCGTGGTGTTTTCCAGCATGATAACGCACGCCCACACACGGCACGTGCAACGCAACATGCACTTCATGGTGGGAGACAACTTCCATGGCCTGCACGTTCACCGGATTTGTCCCCCATTGACCACGTGTGGGATTTTATGGGACAACGACTTATCCGGTCTCCACGGCCAGCCACGAGCATCCCCGATTTACGCGTCCAGGTTGAGGATGCTTGGAAAGCAATACCCCAAACTTACATCCAACATCTGTACGACAGACTCCATGCCAGAATTGCACAGTGTGACGCAGTTCATGGCGGTTCAACATCGTACTAACCATGTTACATGGAAATGTTATTTTTCAGTTTACCAGCAAATACAGCTGTATTTTGCCATAATGTTTTGATCACGTTATCCTCTGCATTCCTTTATTATGCTGTATAAATTTCGTTGGTATCAGACGTCTCCTTCTTGGTGTTCTTTTTCACTTTCCGCCAGTGTATTTGGTCAGGAGGTCTGGTTGTTTCCAACATGATATTATCCACACTCTTTACATTTCTCACATGTTATGTAAACGATACGAAGTATGTTAATTATCAAAGTACACAAACGTGGTTATATTTATCAAAATGGAATAGTGCTGCTATAATGTATTCGTGTAAACTAACAAAAGCGTCAGGAATTTCAATTTGTCTTTGCACACCATTAGGGAAAGACAGTGTTTGAAACAATATCGCCTGAGAGATGCTATAAAAAAATTTAATATTTCCTAATGGAAATTTTATCCGTTTCGGAAAGGATGACCGAAAAAAAGGGGATGGGAGGGGGCAGTAAACTCTTAACCCAACTCATTTGGCAATTTGGAAAGAGAAGAAACCTTGCTCCATCTAACAAGTGATTCATGATCTGTATGCATGTATGGGCAGGACCGGTTCGTGCCATTTCTATTGTGCACCTGGTGATGTCTTATCTTAAGCAGTGCATTCCGGACAGCAGAACCCGATGAGATGTATATTATTATTTCCGCTTTTCTGCTGCGAGAAATCACGGTTCTTAGAAGGATCGAACGTTGCATCAAAACGGAAGTTGAACCATTTGACATTCCTAAACAGTTGTACAAAGGGCATTCCATAAAAACTGAGAGTAATTTTTTTTTCAGTTGACAACAGTGCAAAGGGAAAAAATAACAACGGAGACCTCTAACTGAATTAAGGAAGTATCTATGGCAACAGTTATTAGCCGTGGCAGACAATTCCGGTTTTCTTATTGCGCAGTTGTTTAAGCTACGTCTGCGTTTCGCCATACAGCTACGGAGGTGAGTCATTCCGAATTACGAAGTGAAATGCGTTGCGCGAGAAAATTTTGCTATCGTTTGGGTAAAACTGCTCCAGAAACAGTTGATTTAATGAAAAAGCTTACAAAGATAAATCTTTGAGTGAGTCAACGATTTTTAGATGGCACCATGATTTCAAAAAAGGGCATTTGTCGGCAAAACTCGCTCCTAGGCCTCATCGACCTGAAAGTGTTGCTACGGAGCGTATTTGTTACACTGTTTGGGAAATCTGCAAGAAGATCGACGAATAACGTGTGAAGACATAAATGTTTCAAAAACAAATTCAAAAACGTCGACATTCCGTCATCTACGCGACAAATTACTGCTGCATCGTGTGTGTTCCAGATGGGTTCCTCATCACCTGACGAGAGAACAGTTGTTCACCAGAGTTCAGGAGTGTCACGAGTAGAAACAAATGATTGCAAAGGATCCAAACTTTCTAAACACAGTAATAACTGCAGATGAAACATGGGTCCACTATTTTGACCCCCTTACGAAGCTCGCAAAGGGTGTTTGGAACCACACAGGCTCTCCTCCTCTGAAAAACGTCCGCCAAACCAACTCAGCTGGGATGGTAATGATGATAATTTTCTTTGAACATAAATGTGTAGTCTACCAACATGCCATCCTTCCACAAATTACTGTCAATGCTGAGTATTAAATTTCAGTCTTGAAGCGTCTGCGACGACAGATATCGATTAAGCGATCGTAACTGGTGGGTAAGTGGACCCTACACCATGATAACGCCCTTCCACATGTGGCTGCTAGTATTCAACAGTTTCTTACGAAATGCAGTATTGAAATCATGCCACAACCTGCCTGCAGTCCTAATTTCACCCGATGCTATTTCTGGTTGTTTGTTGTTTCCAACAATGAAAGAGAAGTTCCGTGGCGCAACATTCGACACAGATACTAACGTTATTCAAGCTGTACAGGGGTCGCTAAAGTAGCTTCTACAAAATGCCTTCGCTACTTTCTTTAAAAAGTCGACTGAACGATGGCCCATCAGTCAGATTCTCTACCATCAGAGGAGCGGTAGACGTCGATTTATGCAACTTACGAACTTTGAAAAGAGACTTGATCTTCGGAATGAAAACCGCAGGGTGGTCGGCGCGCAGTGTAGCCCCCACGTGGATCGTTCTGAACATACCGTCCGACTGTGTTGGGCGCAGTGGACACGTGACGGCACTGACACACGGCGGAGCGGCTCCGGATGGACCAGAAAGACCACTGGTAGAGAGGGTCAACGCATCATGCGCCAGGCACGAACGGATACCACGGGGATCCAGTCCACTATACAGACAGATGTAGCGGCTCCTGTGTGTCCACGAACTATTTCCCAACGACTCACGAAAGCGAATCTGCGATCCCAACGCACCTTAAGTGTGCTGCTATTAACATCGCCGGCTCCGTGTGCAGTAGTGCCAGACCAGAGAAACGTGGAACGACACAGACTGGCGACGTGTGGTGTTTAGCGATGAGTGTCGCTTCGTTTCGGGGAACAGACGAACATCGTGTCCGGGTATTGAAGTCCCCAGGTCAACGGCACAATCCCAACCTCGTTATCGAGCGCCACACCTTCCCGACTGCAGGCATTATGGTGTGGGCAGCCATTGCCTACGATAGCCGATCAGCTCTAGTAGTGGTACGTCGATCATTGACAGGCCAGCGGTATATGGATGAGATCCTACGGCCCCATGTGCTCCCATTCTTAGCCGGGACTCCAGGCGCACTATAACAGGAGGATAATGCCCACCCGCACACGGTTCGGGCTGCTCAGGACTGCCTACGTCATGTCCAGACACTTCCATGGCCTGCCCGCTCCCCCGACATGTCCCCTATTGAGCATGTGTGGGACCAGTTGAAACGCCGGCTGACGCCGTGACGCACTATCCGGGATTTGGAGCACACCGTCCAACACATGTGGGCCAGTCTGCCGCAGGACAACATCAGGCGTCTGTTCGCCTCCATGCCGGACCGTATTGCAGCATATATCGCCGCACGAGGCGGTGCGACGCGCTATTGAAGGTGACCGGACTGCGTGCCACAGATCCCTCTGTAATTGTCCTGCAGCTCCGTTTTTGCTATCATGTGTATCATTCAGCTGTATCATTACGTCCATGAAATTTCAGTTGAGTGTATTTTTCAATAGCTTTATGTGATAATTTCCAGTGTTAACGCATATTTTCTTTGACACCACATCTCTGTTCCGCATATTTTTTTTCTTCTGAAACTTATAAACATAGCCCAGAATTTCTGGGCGTTTTCTAGCCAAAATTCTCTTCCGCAAAAAATACGTGGTCCGGCTATGAAATAACAAGACTGTGCTTGTGGCAAATGAAACGCGGGGTGTAGGTCGAAAATGAGTGGGAGGACACTGACACTAAACTGTCTGCAACCGGAAATGCGAAGTTCACCCCACTCACTGCATTTGTTCGGTAACCGCGTCAATGAAAGTAGGCGTATTTTTTTGTTTGGCATTGAGAAAATTCTGAGTTCAAGAACTGAGCAACAGATAAGCGTGAAATGTCTGACGAAATTAAAGAAAACGCCTCCCGAAACTTTTCGTATATTAAGTGAGGCGTACGAGGAAGAATGCACGTCATAGTTCTCGTGTTATTGCATGGCATAAGAGGTTCAGCGAAGGCAGACAAGACATTGAAGACGACGTACGTCCGGGACGTACAGGCACTTTAAAAACTAAATATAATGTGGACAAAATCCAAACAATTGTTTAAAATAATCAACGATTGACTACTAGAAGGATAGCAAAAATGGTAAACATCGATAATGAGACTGTTAAGAAAATTTTACATGAACATCCAAACATGACAAGGTTTTCGGCCAAGATGGTTCCGAAGCTTCCCACGCCTAAAGAAAACAAAACTTGCAAGTGAATTTGTGCTGACATACCGGGTCGAATTCAGGCGAATCCCAAACTTTTAGAAAGCGTTATCACGTATGATGAAACCTGGACCTTCCAATATTATCCTGAAACGGAAAAACCGTCGGTGCATTGGAAAATACCAACATCACCAAGGATGAAGAAAGCAATGCAAAGCAAGATCAAGTTCAAGGCCATATTAATTGTTTTCGTTGGCATTAACGGTGTAATTTCAGCAGAGTGGGTTCCCGATGGAACAACAGTAAACTAGCATCACTAAAAACAAGTTCCCTCGACAGTGATAGAGATAGTCGGAAGAAAGAGGTCAGAATGCTGTTTAATTGGCTTCATCCTACACTAGGACAACGCGCCAGCTCATTAAGCGCTCTCAGCAATGTAGTTTTTAGCCGAGAAAGGCGTCACAGTGCTTGAGCATCCTGCCTGCTCGCCAGATTAGGCCCCGTGCGATTTTTTTCTAAAGAAAGAAATCAACGATTCAATATAATTTGGTTTTACTTGAATACGCGGAAACATACATAACGAAAACAAAATTGGTCGGTGTAACACAGACTCAGACATGGACGCCGGAACTATTTTTTTGGCAACGGGAGCAAGATATCAGGATAGGCATTTTCTGGTGACGTCATAATACTTCTTGTGTTGTTGTAAAACACGCCATGATGATATAATTAGATGTTAAATTTCATTGTTATACACCATGTGAAACTTCATTAATGAAACACCATGTGAAACATCATGTGAAACACCATGTGAAACATCAAACAACACAGTGCTAAGACATATCTCACTCTTTTCTTCCCCTTTCGTTTTCTCTTTCTTTTTTTCTTTTCTTTAAAGAAAGTCTGATTATGTTATACTTAAATGAAATAGAAAACTTTCCTATTCTTCATACAAAAACACAATACTTTCCAGGACTTTTATTTGTTTTTTAATAAGGCTGTTATTTCGTGAAACATTTTTTTTTATTTTTTTATGCTCCTACCGGACAAGGAAGAAGAGTTTAACCCGTGTCTCAGGAATGCCATCAAGAACAATAATTCAGAGTTTTCTTTTTAATTGGGTGATTAACAACCTCCGTGGAGTGGCACAGTGGTCTAAGCGATGGCTTCTGATCATTCGTCCGAGATGGGTCTGGGTTCGAATCCGGGTGAGACATGGATGTCGTGTTTGTCTTACGGCGCTGGCTCTCTCGCTTACCTGGAACCAGTGGCCCTAAATTAGGGACATGCGACTGCTTTATAGCTCACTGAGTTGCTCATGGTGGTCGTTGAACCTCCATTAAAAAAAAAAAAAAGACCACTGTGAGCAATTCCATGGGCTATAAGCAGCCGCCCGTCTTGAATTTGGGGTCACTGGTTCCAGGGAAGGGAGAGAGCCAGTGCCGTAAGGAAAACATAATATCCATGCCTCAACAGAGATTCGAACCCCAATCCATCTCGGACTAATGGTCAAAAGCCAGCGCTTTAACTATTGCTCCACCCCGGTGGCGCAAAGTCCTCGAAGCAAGATGATTAAATTAAAAAGGAGCATTTAGTTTTCATCAATAGTTTTAAATGGCATGAAATAAAAAAACATTCAAATACAGGGTGTTCCAAAATTATCTTTTCAACTTGGACCCTAAATAAAACCTAAACGAAATAAGATAACTTAGTTCTATTTTTTTGTACATGTAACAGCAACGCATAGAGTTTTATTGGTACGCAAAAGGTTTTTGTTTACATTCAGGTACGGCCCTGTACTTGTGATGGCTACTCCAGATAAAAAGGTCCAGTGTATGAAATGGTTCATAAGGACGAAGTGAGATATACAAGTCCAAAGAAATTTCCCTACCAAATACCGACGTAATCCACCATCCAGTCCCTCAATACGCGAGTGGCACAAGAAGTTTATGGAGAATGGTAGTGCGCTTCATAAGAAGGGCGCTGGCCGGCGAAGCACAAGTGAAGACGATACGGAACGTGTTCGACAGAATTTCCTACGATGTCCAGAGAAGTCCATTCGTACGGCCTCCAGACAGTTGGGGTTACCACCTACAATGATATACAGGGTGACGAACAAGTTCTTGCTCATGACTGCCTACAAAGTGCATTTGACACCGCAGAGATAAACCGAAACTTTTCGAATTTGCTGTTGATATGCTACACAAGATTGATAATAAGGAAGGCTTCCTGAAACGTGTTTTATTCAGCTATGTAGTAACGTTTCATGTCTGTGATGCTATCAACAGGCATAATTGCAGAATTTTATCGTCTGAAAACCCACATGACATCCGTGAGATTGAACGTCTGAAAACCCACATTACATCCGTGAGATTAAACCTCTGAAAACCCACATTACATCCGTGAGATTGAACGTCTGAAAACCCACATTACATCCGTGAGATTGAACGTCTGAAAACCCACATTACATCCGTGAGATTGAACGTCTGAAAACCCACATTACATCCGTGAGACTGAACGTCTGAAAACCCACATGACATCCGTGAGATTGAACGTCTGAAAACCCACATGGCATCCGTGAGATTGAACGTCTGAAAACTCACATGATATCCGTGAGATTGAACGTCTGAAAACCCACATGACATCCGTGAGATTGAACGTCTGGAAACCCACATGATATCCGTGAGATTGAACGTCTGAAAACCCACATGGGATCCGTGAGATTGAACGTGACAGTCCTAGGGTTAATGTCTAGTGCGATCTCCTTCACAACCGCATCATCGGCCCATTCTTTTTCGCCGAAAACACAGTCACATCCAATGTTTATTTGTACATGCTGAGTGGGATTGTTACCCCCCCCCCCAACTAGAGGGCCTGCAACCGGCTGTCATCTCCCAGCAGGACGGTGCAACTCCGAAATGGGCACTTTGTGTTCGTGAGTTTCTTGATGAAACCTTTCCGGAGCAATAGGTTGGACGTGATGGTCCAATTCCTTGGCCTCCACGTTCACCGGAGCTTAACCCTCCTAGACTTTTTTTCTGTGGGGCTATGTGAAGGATATTGTATACCGCACAAAGGTTCTGGATGTGGATGAACTGAAGAACAGGATTACAGCTGCCATCACAAAAATTCCTGAGGAGAAGCTAGGGAGAATATGGCAGGAGATCGAATATCGTATCGACGTTATTCGTGCAAGCAACGGTGCACATGTGGAGCTCTACTAATGTCCCAAAAATTTTTGGAACGTGTTGTTTAATATGCAATAAACCGATTTTTGTTCTTTTATTCCGTATCTGTTGTGTCAAAGTTGTAAAGGTAATTTTGGAACACCCTGTATTTATTCAATTTCGAATTACGGTTATAAAAGAAAAGAAAGGAAGTGAGGGGGAGGGACTATTATATGAAGTTTCGCCCCTGCACGCAAATGAGTGCGAAGACGGCTGTTCCCTCTGCCCTAGAGGTTCTTATGCCACTGAATTCAGTAAAAACAGAAATTATTTTACACTTCTAACAATATTACTTTTCTTAAATTTAATTGTTACTATTGTCGTTATCGCTATTTTGCTTTTGTTTCAGAATCACCTTTTCCTTTATTTTATATACAGCCGTTAAGTAAGGCATTCCGAATACATTCTTCTGTAAATAGAAAAATTTCTAATCAGCTACGTCTTTGGGGTTTTTTTCCGATTTTTTTTCTCCGGAGAAACCACTGCATTTCTTGCTCACCAAAATTTTTGTGAACGGCTTATTAACTTCCAATGTGGCAGGAAAGCAGAAAAAAAAAAAAAAAGATTAGAAAAAAAAAACCTTTAGTTTATCTCCGCTGTTTGGTTGTTTTGTTTGCATTTTGGAATTTGCTTCTTGCTTACCGAAGGCTTGTGACGCAGTAACTCTTTGGAACAATTTTGCTGCGACAAAGAGAAATCCTGTTAATTACAGGAGTACACAATTTGCGATCAATATTTTTACCCCCGGAGAAAAAGAAAAGTGTGAAATGTGAAGAAACTTATCGGTCTGAAAAGTTGTTGTGAAAAAAATCAAACCAAAAAGAAATGCGAAGCCGAAGAAGGTAACAAACAACCATGTCCATGTGTGTGTAAGAGAGAAGCCTGGTTGATGACTTGAGAAGGGAAGAAGGGAGGGGGCGCCTATGGGCGGAGAGGCATTTTTGTTGTCTTGCGGACTGACTCCCTCGCATGAACAGCCTCAGGGGTCCACAGAATGCCAGGAGACGTCCATTTAAATAAAGTGTCCCTCTCACAGGTCGTCATCAACACATTCCGCGCCATTTCACGCCGAAAACATTGATACAGAACGGCACATGCCGTTCGATTAATTCTCTCTGCGTCATTTCACCGCACTCCTAAAAGAATCCATCGCCCTGTTACGTTCTCCCAAGCTCGAGTCGTTTGTCGAGCCCCGAGTGATTCTCCGCTCATTAAATCACGCGAGACTCACGGGCAGAACGAGTGTTATTTGCCCCTTCCTCATCGCCACGCCTTAATTTTATCTGCCTCTGAAAAAGATAGCCTCAGATCATAACGAGGTCTATCTGCGAACGAGAGAGCATATAAAAGAAGGGACATTAAATTAGCAGGCTGCGAATGGCAATGTCATCCTTGCTGCGTCGTAAGGGAGAATATAACTTTCATTAAATTCTCGAAAATTCAACACCTCGCTTGATAAATTCGTGAGCCGAAGCACCGTTCGCACAGGACGGGGAAAACAGTTGAGCAACTAGCAAATATGAACGTCTTCCTGTTTCATTTAAATCAAACACCGAATTCA
Source organism: Macrothele yani (assembly GCA_039090855.1). Classification (NCBI taxonomy): domain Eukaryota; kingdom Metazoa; phylum Arthropoda; class Arachnida; order Araneae; family Macrothelidae; genus Macrothele; species Macrothele yani. The sequence continues at coordinate 94,603,987 of CM077007.1, read as the reverse complement.
AAATGAGCATGAATGACAATAAGCCTCAACAATTAAACTCTGCACATTACAGAAATGACGCTGTTCATAAAGGGAATTTCTTGATCCTCTCAAGGGAAGGAATGCGCGATGTTTTCCTTCTTGTCGTTAAGGTGACCTTTTGTTTATTGGCATATATGCGAGATTCTTACATCGATGGGAATTCGCAACGGCAGAGGCGCCCAAAATTTTCCCAATTCTTGTGACATGCAACCGTGCTTAGGTCAAACTGTAAAAAAGAAATTAATTGCGCAGATACTATAGCCGATGTGAAAGCCCTGAACTACAATCACATATCAGTTGTACGAGGGAACTATCAACAAGAACAACAAAATTTAATAAAAATAAAAATAAACGAGAGTAGCGGTAATCTTGTAGAAATTTGGGATCTTAACATCATTGTCAACTATTATGAATCCATTGCTGAATGAAGGTCTCCCCAAGTTTCCTCCACAACTGTCTGCCTTGAGCCACTCTCCTCCATGTTACTCCGGCATGTTTTCGAATTTCATCCACCTATCTCCTACGAGGTCTTCTTCTGGGTCTTTTCTGGTCCTTTGGTATCCAGTCTAAGGTTTCGGTTTTCCATCGGTGGTGCGTTCTTCTGTCAACATGCTTTTTTTATTATTATTGGCGGTTTAAGGACCACGGTGAGCAACTCAGTGGGCTATAAGCAGTCGCCCGTCTCTAATTTAGGCACACTGGTTCCAGGAAAGGGAGAGAACCAGGCCCGCAAGACAAACACAACATCCATGCCTCACCGGGATTCGAACCCGGACCCATCTCGGATGAATGATCAGAAGCCATCGCTTAGACCACTGCGCCACTGGGGCGGCCAACATGTTCGACCCATTGCTTATTCTTGTCAGACGTTGTGTTGGTGGCTCCTACATTTTATGCATTATAGCGTATTATAACTCTTCTCGTACTCACCTGTTGCGTTCCCCGCTTGTTTAAAAATACTGTGTACGTTTTGAGATACCTTTCTGGCAATGCCATGCTTGTATTTGTAAAATCCTCCGTTTTCACGTCGTTAGCTCGTTTGGTTACGTTCGGAAGCTGCCAGTATGGCAGCTTCCGAACGTAACCGAACGAGCTAGGACAGACCGGAAGCTGCCAATATGGCAGCTTCCGGTCTGTCCTTGTCATCTCTGAACGTGGCGAACGCTCGTCACGACGCACTTCCCACGTTCATGGATGGTAACGTACTCTCGCCCTCGGATGTGTCTTCTCAAGTGCCTTCCCAGCTTCTCGGTGATCCTGCTCAGGTGCCTTCGCTGGACTTGGCTCCACCTCATGCTTCTGCTTCTGTCTCTGTGTCCTCCCTGGGTACTGCTGCAACTACTGCCTTGTCTTAGGCCTCTGCTTCTCTTCCGTCACTGCAATCTATGCCAGCCGTCTCAGCACAGACTTCTCTCCGGAGGATGCCATTTGCCTCTACAGTGCACCGAGGCACTGTGTCTGTGTCAGCTTCTTCTCTTGCAATCATCTCCTATTATTCAGGTGTCCAACCACACGGTGAATGCAACGATTGACGAAAATTCGAAGATTGGCCGTGAGTTCCATAATCTCCTGGACAGAGGTGTGCTCTTTCATGCCTTACCGAATACTCCTTTGCCACGCTACATGGAGGCCCTCTTGGGTCATGTGTCGTCCGCGTCTGTTGCCGGAACTTCTCGTACCCTCGGGGTATCTCAGTGCAGTTCCAGCGCAAAGAGTATACAGACGTTTTTCTTGCAAACGGACTTTCGCTTAAAACAAAACGTATAATCCTTTCGCCTCTTTCCAGGCGTCTGGTGAACATCAAGTTATATCCCGTTCCACAGGAAGTGCCTGATACTGCGATTCCTCCCCTTGTTAATCATGTTTGTAAATTTGTTGGCAAAGTTGACCGCCTTTCTGACGCTCCACGGGGAATTCGATTTGCACATGTTACAGGACTTCGCAGCCAGTTATTGGTCGTGTTTCCCACTGAGAAATTGTGGGCTGATTGCCCTACAGAGGCTGTTGTTGAAATTGGCTCACACACGTACAGTTTCAAGGTTTTCACCAATCACTACTGTACTCACTCTCTTACACAGGATCACACCACTGCCTCCTGTGAGCGCTCCAGACAGAGTCTTTCCTCCAGCTCGCATCCTACTGCCGATCACACAGGTCCTTCTGCCATCCCCTCTTCCAGTGTTTTGCGTGAAGCGAACTCTCCTTTCCTCCGTGAGACACACATTCCAGTGTCAAGGACAGTAATACCTTTCCTCTCCTTCCGCAGCGTAACGTTGTGCATCCCCCTTCTGGGTTAGCAGAATTATCTTCCACAACTGATGTGTCTACGGTGGAGTGTTCCGCCTCGGATGTGTCGAGTGGTGCTTCGGCACTCCGGCCGACTGGCTCTCCTCCTTGACTCTCGCATATCGGATCTCCAGCTTAGAGCTTGTCTTCTGTCCCCTTGTTGCCGCACCTTTCTAGTGCCTCGGTTGTTCCAGTGTCCACAAATGCTGATTGGATATATAGTGCTTCCTCGGCGAAACTTGTTTCCTCATTTCCGGTTTCGGGTGATCTTCTTGGTCTGCAAATGGATTCATCCGCCTCTACGTCTTCGATGGACTGGAACTTTCAAAGGCTCTGTGAAGCAGAAAAAGATAAAACATCTTTCTTTTACGCCTTCTGTGGCTTCATCTAGTATCCCCGATGTTTCTTGTTCATATGTTTCTCCGACTGATGACTCTTCGAACAGTATGCATCTCCGTTCCGGTCCTGAAATAGGCCATTGATATGTTTCCTCCAGTTTCTGGTTGGTTGGTTGGTTGGAGGTTTAACGACCACCGTGAGCAACTCAATGGGCTATAAGCAGTCGCCCGTCCCTGATTTAGGGTCACTGGTTCCAGGGAAGGGAGAGAGCCAGTGCCGTAAGACAAACACAACATCCATGCCTCGCCGGGATTCGAACCCGGACCCCGTTCGGACGAATGATCAGAGGCCATCGCTTAGACCACTGCGCCACCGGGGCGGCCCTCCAGTTTCTGGACAACTATACAGACAGCAACTCTTACACCTCTTCTTTTTTTGCCTGATTGAAGGTTTAACGACCACCGTGAGCAACTCAATGGACTATATGCAGTCGCCCTTCTCTAATTTATGGTCACTGGTTCCAGGGAAGGGAGAGAGCCAGTGCCGTAAGACAAACACATCATCCATGCCTCACCGGGATTCGAACCCAGACCCTTCACGGACGAATGATCATAAGCCAGCGCTTAGACCACTGCGCCACTGGAGCGGCTTTCACCTTTTCTAACCTGTTCGTACGATTGTTTGTACTGAAGAATTCCTCTACTCACCTGATCTTCACTAGTATGCAGCGGTGACGCAATTCGAAGCTTATGTGTCATTTTTTAAATCTCTGTGTCGCAGATCCTAGGTGCCAGGCTTACATGAGGGATTGCACTCGCCGTCTCACCTCCTTGAACGACTTCACTGCGAAACAAATCTGTGATACCTTACTTCCTCAGACCAATAACGTTTAGCTCTCTTTCCCAAACCGATCACTTTTAGTTCTCTCCGGCGACGTTTTCCACCTCGTGGTCGCCTGGCTCTTCCTGGTTTTGCATTTCTTCCTCCACTGCCTTGCTTATTGTGTGATGTTCACTGCAATATTATTTCCTGATTTTGTTACTGTGCCTTGTGTTTTTATTTTGCTCTCATTGTATGTCCTTGCTGTATTAGTGTTTTTCTCCATTGCGGATTACTTGTTGTTCACTTTGTTCTTATATTGTAGTTGGTGTATTACTGTATTTTACTTTGCGCTCGAACCGCAGATATGCTCCACTCAGTTGGTGTTTTACAATGACCTTGTACATATAATTATAATATTGTACTTGGGTTACTTCGTATCGAATAATATGTCATTATGCTCTTCCTTATTTGTGTGCATATTTGGTTTTCTACTTTCTGTGAAATTTTATGTTTTGCTGGCATTGCCTTATAATTTCGGCTCCCTGATTTCATGGTTAGACCCTTTCTTTGTACATGTTTCACGATTCGCTGATCTCTAGCGTTGGTATTTTTCAATTTATTCCAACTCTGTTGATACCGATGTCACTACGCAATGGTCTTGCGCTCCTTATTTTTGATCTCCAGTTTGTGTTGCATAGTGGATATTTCTGTATTGCCTCATTTATGTTTTCTGTACTGCGAATTTCAATGATATCAAGATTGCTTTGTATTTGATATTTATGCACTACTGTTGATTGAACAACCCATGCTGTTTTTGAGTCTTGTTGAAAGATTTATAGAAGATTCCGTGGCTGAACAATTAATTCCACTGAAAGAGAATCTTGTCATGTTCATCAAGGATCTGATAATAACATTTCAACTGAGGGATGACTAAAAGGAATTACTACAGCTCTCTCACCTATTCCTAGGAGATGGCGATACAAAGCGGATTAACATTCATGCTACCGGAGCTTTACATCGAGCTAGGCGGATGCCTAAGTTAATATACAGCATGGAGATCTATTCGTTTCGCTCGCAATTCAAACTAACTACCCGAGAACTCTATAGACTTCGAGTCTTTAATGTGTTTGTGCTACAGATTTATCTCAACTACTGGTATACTTCTCCATGTGGAGTATCATCTCCTAATAATGACCTAAAACTCTTAAAGAAACTAGATAAATACAAGGGAACAAACAAAGTCTTTGCCGATGCTGCAGCTAAAAGCATCTCAGAACATTTGTGGTATTTAAGTGAAACACTTGTTGGATTAGCCTTTTTCAACTCCAAAGTTTCTCCAGAAATGAAAGTGAAGCGGTTGAACGCATTCGAAAAGAAAGGTGCCGACAACCCTCTACGCCGTATCAAAGTTGTGGCAACAGCTGTTCAAACGAAGCAGTTGTGTGATTTTTTTGTCTCAAAACACCCTCAAATTATTTACTGCTTTGGATATACCTCAAGTTTTTTTAAATAAAGATCCAAATACTTGGAAAAACAGCGATAATTTCCTTGAAGGTCGTCGAAGAATCCAATAACTGAAGGTTGTAAATGATGCAGCCGAACGTGAAATCGCACTAATTCAGTCGTGCAATTAAGTCGTGTCGTATATACATATACACACACACTCAGGAACAATGAAATTTGAGCACCAAGAAGGAAGAATCAGACCGAACTGAAATTTTATGGACGTAATGATACAGATGAATGATACACATAATGACAGAAACGGAGCTTCAGGACAATTACAGACGTATCTGTGGCACGCAGTCCGGTCGTCTTCAATAACGCGTCGCACCGCCTCGTGCGGCGATACATGCTGCAATACGGTCCGGCATGGAGGCGAACAGACGCCTGATGTTGTCCTGCGGCAGACTGGCTTACACGTGTTGGACGGTGTGCTCCAAATCCCGGATAGTGCGGCACGGCGGCAGCTAGCGTTTCAACTGGTCCCACACATGTTCGATAGGGGACATGCCCGGGGAGCGGGCAGGTCATGGAAGTGCCGGGACATGACGTAGGCAGTTCTAGGCAACCCGAGACGTGTGCGTGTAGGCATTACCCTGCTAGCTAGTATAGCGCATCTGGAAACCCATCCAGGAATCAAAGCGCATAGGGCCGTAGGATTTCATCCACATACCGCTGGCCCGTCAATGATCCACGTACCACTACTACAGCTGATCGGCTATCGTAGGCAATGGCTCCACAAACAATAATTCCTGCAGTGGGGGAGATGTGGCGCCCGATAGCGAGGATGGGATTGTGCCGTTGACCCACGGACCCGCATACTCGGACATGATGATCATCTGTCTCCAAAACAAAGCGGCACTCATCGCTAAACACCACACGTCGTCAGTCTATGGCGTTCTACATCACTCTAGCGTGGCACCACTGCACACGGTGCCGGCAATGTTCCCGGTGTTAATGGCAGCACACGTAAGGGGCGTTGGGATCGCAGATTCGCTTTCGCGAGGTGTCGGAAAATGGTTCGTGAGCACACAGGAGCCGCTACATCTGCCTGTATAGTGGACCGGGTCCCCGTGGGATCCGTTCGTGCCTGGTGCACGATCTGTCGATCCAATCTACCGGTGTTCCTCCTGGTCCGTCCGGAGCCGCTTCGCCGTGGGGCAGTGCCGTCACGTGTCAACTGCTCTCAACACAGTCAGACGGTATGATCAGAACGATCCACGTGGCGGGCTATACGGCGCGCCGATCACCCTGCGGTTTTCAGCTTGATGATCAGGCCTCTCTCAAAGTCCGTAAATCGACGTCTCTGGCGTCTACTCGGCATTCTTGTCACTTTGTACCCTTGCTTGCGTCGGCTGGTGCTTTTCGTTTTCATGGGGCATCAACTACCCGTCGGTTTATAAGGTTGCCGGTTCGTGCTTGCAGCGCCACCAGAGGATGTGTGGTTATGCGCACTGGCACCAAACTTGGATCATTCGCATACCAGCACACACTCTAGCAATTTGCAAAGTTTCGCGGTTGTAGCATGTTTTCTTCTAGGTGCGCAAATTTCGTTGTCCGTGAATTCCCTCAGAAGATCGTTTGACAAAACAGAAATACCGATAATAAAAAGTGGAATTAACTTCTCTCTACCAGCGTAGGAACACATGGGTACACAGGAGACGAGCCCCCTTCAACATTTTTGTAAGTAAGGACCGTTCCCCTCAACTTTTGGTTTTCAGTTTGTCACTTAATATACACTCAGTAGACAAAACATCAGAGATAGGGATGATGGGCATTTGACATTGGTATCTTCCGTGCAGAATGGGACAGACACAAACCGAAAGCAGGCGATAAATAGGCGGACAGCAGGGCTTTCTAACACTGTATCACAATCGGCGAGCATGGGTAAATCTGGTGGTCTGAGCAACTTTGGTCGTGGAAGCAATGACGGTGCAAGAGAGATGGGTAATTGTATCGCTCAAGTGGTAAAAGTACTAATGTTCTCGAGGGCAACCCTATCAGGGATGTATCGCCAGTATACCATGGAGGGACATATCAGCGCTCAGAGAGCACGAGGTGGCCGACCACACGCCATTGATGACTGGGTGACCGACTGCTTGGAAACGACGACGCATATCATATCGAGGTGACAACTCGGAGGCCCAAGCAACGTCAGTGAGCGGACGGTATGACGCGCGTTGCATACCCTGTACTACCGGAGCCGACGCTCTACTCGTGGGCCACTCTTGACTACTCGTAATCGGACATTACGCCTTGCCTGGTGCCAAGAACATAAAAACTGGACCTCTGCAGAATGTCGCCACATTGTGTGGTCAGATGAATCCCGATTTCAGCTGTAAAGAGCTGCGGGTGTGGCATCGAGAGTATGAGGTCATGTCCCCGTCGTGAAATTTTAGCTGTATTCAAGGCGCTGGCGGATCTTCTATGATTCACGAAGCCTTTTCATGGGGCACATTAAGTCCCTTGGTGTGTCTGGAGAGGTCTTTAATCGCTGCTCGCTACCAGCTTGAACTGGTTGATCACCTACAGGCTTTCATGGCCTTCGCTTATCCTTCGACCGATGGTCTGTTTTAGCATGACAACGCGCCGCCCTTTACGGGCGGCAACCACTCAGGCATTGCTCGAAGAACTCTGAGTTTGGAACCATCCAGTTTCTCCGAAGGTCCTCAGATTTAAATCCTATTGAAGCTCTCTGGGATACCAAGGAGCGGAACATCAGAACCATGGATCCTGTACCGTCGTTTCGGGCGATGTTGTGTACAATACTGCAACAGGTACGGCTGGCATTACCTCCGGAAATCCTCTAGCATCTGGGGGAGTGAAATCTTCAGCATGCTCAGGCTGCTATTCGCACTGGAGGAGGAGCAACATACTAAGGTAGTCATCCCTAATGTTTTGCCCATTGAGTGTACTATGCTTAGTTTTTCACTTTCAAAAGCTCACTATTTCTAGAAATCAAAATTAAAATTCAGAATAACTGAGAACTATACGTTTCTAATACCAAATACGCTCTCTCCAAATCTTAAGGTCGAACATAAAGTCTGGCATCCCCGATGTAGGGGCCAGCCGAATACTCTTACCTGGCCACAAACACAAAACAGAGTCAGAAAAGTATTGCGCACCAGTTGGGTATTGGTATTCAAGCAAGTATAGATGCGAAAATTTCGCCCAAACCGTTTCAAGCAGCGAGATGATCATTATCCAGGGAGCATCGTACAGCCCGCCATCAGTAGTATATCCTAGGCGACTTCACCTGCGGCGCCAACTGTGCTGGCTTTGCATTTATTAATGGGACCCTTTTAACGAAACATTTTAGATGGTGAAGGAGTTACGAAGCAATCTTGCCAGGCTCAGCTAGGTGCTTCCTTTCGGAGAGGATCGGTCATGGGACCATCCAGCAAGAACTATCTCCACGGACCACCACCACTTACCTTTTTCCAGACCCTATTGGTGCGACGTAACAATTGGCTGGGGTTGCTAAAATGTTGACGACTGGGAGGTTCGTTCACCAATACGATTTTGTTTGGGCCTCTCTGGACTTTTATTCAAAAACCACAGTACAATTCGCACTGAATGCTCATTTTCTATTGGCCTATGAGTATTTTACATCGACTTAGACAATTACCCAGAAATCACAACAACCACAACACTCACAAGTCTTCACTTTACTTGTGTTCGAATCAATGGCCCAAGGTGATTTAGTCTCTTCTGTTTCCAAGCGGCAGTTGATCTGGAGGGAAATGTTAGACTGCGTATGATGCCAAGAACGTCGTTGAACTGTACAGGTAGAATGGTCTCGGCGTCATGGTGTAGACCTGTGTCACTGTCAATGGGCGTACCAAACTACGGGTGGGACAGCGGTACTGAAACAACTTGATACTTTTCCCGTTCGTATTATCTGTTTTATGAATATTTGGCCACAGATTTCATTTTTATGGACGAGGGCGGGCTAACCGCGCCGCAGCTGTGGATGAAGTATTGCCAAGTAAGTGTATTCGTCAGATGGATTGGCCAGCGCGCTCCGTTTATCTCAGTTTAATCGAACATGGATAGGATAGGACGTTATGGACAGACGTGTTGCGCGAAGTAATCCCTAACCAGAAACCAATCCAGCACATATCAGAGCTATCCAGCAGCAGTGGGATACTTTACCCTTAAGTACTTCTAAACCACTTGGTGCTATGTATGATACACTGGTACCCCAACATCCATTGCGGTGCGGTGAGGATATATCTCTTACCGAGGACTTTGCCCTGCAGTCTGCTTATGCAAGGCTGACTGAAGAGCGTCACTGGAGCACATGTGAGACTGCGCCTCCTTGGCAACATTTTCTTCCGTTTCAATCTCTACTACATATTACTCATTAATTTTTATGTCGTGAGTTTAATTTTGCTGCTCCAATTATCATAGATACGACTTACTGGTGTAAAAACCGTTTTTTCTCATTTTTATTCGTCAAAACGTACCTCGTCCTTAAGTTTTGGGCAGCGCATTTAAGTTTAGCCCATTGTGGGAAACTTATGTGCGAGCGAACAGTTTGGTACCATTTCAAGTAAAACTGGTTGTGAGAGAAATTGGCATACACTGGTCCTTAAAACTGGTGGGCAAGGACGAGGAAGCTATGATTAAACAATATACACTGCTGGCCACCTAAATTGCAACACCAAGAAGGTAGCATCCGATTGGCCTGAAATTCGCAGCATGCGTCGTCCGCGAGAGGACACCGAGAAGCACTATACGAAGGTTGCACAGAAGACGGGGTGTAAGTAGTGGAAGTGTGTTGTGCTGCAGGACCTGTACGTGGGAAGCTTTCTGATGTCTCGTCGCAAAATACGGCAGTCATTCCAGCACGTTTCGGAGTTCGACAAAGTACGAATAGTGGCTTATCGCGACAGCGGTTTATCGTACCGAGACATCGGCGCCCGTGTGGGACGACATCCAGCCACAGAGAGGCGAGTATGGATTTGGTGGGTGCAGAAGGGACGGACGGACCGACGTGAGTGATCGCCGCAGCCGCGGCACACCACCGTACGAAAGGACCGGCATGTCGTGCGGCGGGCATTGACGGCTCGCACCGCCACATCACGAACGTTAGCGCAGGAATTAGGGTGTGTTGCGCAACAACCTGTGTCAGCACGTACCGTTTGACGTCGTCTGCAGGAGCGGGGACTTGTCGCACGGCACCCATTGCTCCGATTACCATTGACGTTACACCACCGGCGAGTGTGGCGGCAGGGGGTTGTTGAACGCCGCACCTGGACTACGGAATGGCACGACATTGTCTTTTCCGACGAATCCCGCTTCTGCCTGCAACACCACGATGGTCGGAACCGCGTGTGGCGGCACCGTGGCGAGAGATTGTATGACGCCTGCATTATGCATCGCCATACCGGTCCGTCGCCTGGCGTTATGGTTTGGGGCGCAATTGCATATGACATCCGCACCCCTCTGGTACTCATCGCCGGTACTTTCAACAGCCACCGTACCATCTCCGACGTTTTGGAGCCTGTAGTTCTCCCTTACCTGCAGGACCTGCCGGCGGCCACGTTTCAACAGGACATTGCGCGCCCGCACGTGGCACGCATCGTACAACAATTCTTCACGGCCCACCAGGTGTCACTGCTGCCGTGGCCTGCCTATTCTCCCGATATGTTGCCCATCGAACACGTCTGGTCGCTGATCGGCAACCGAGTGGCCCGGCAAGCATCACCCGCGGAGACGCCTGATGAACAGTTGCAACGTGTGGAAGCAGCCTGGACCGTCATACCCCAAGCCCACATCCAAAGCGTATTTCGTTCGATGCCGCAGCGTGTAGCGGCGGTTATTGCTAGCCATGGGGGCCACACGAACTATTGATGTCTGCGTGTTCCGCAAGTCGCACGGGCCTGTAAGCTCAATCGTTTCATCTTTCTATCTGTTGTTATGTGTCCAATAAATCTGGCTTTGCTATCTCGTGTCCTTCTTGGTGTTGCATTTTGGGTGGCCAGCAGTGTATTTCAAAAATAATCTGGATATATATGTATGTGGGTGCCAGCATGTGTTTTAAAGAAGTCACGTGACTGTTAACTGCATTGCTGCTACTTTCTGTATGAATAATTGGGACTGTTTTTGTCTCTTTCTTTTTTGGTATATTAGTTTAATGACCCCTCCCCCCAAGATATTTAACGCTGTATGCAGTTGCTCATCCCTAATTTGACGCGTATGTTGCTGAGAAGGAACAAAACAAGCACTGTCTACAAACACAGCGCTTCGGGCTCAAATCGAGCTATCAGTCAGACCCTAACCTTTGACCTTTTGGCAACAGTGGTGGCTCTGGACTTTTCAATTCGAAGATTAAATAAAAAAAAATTCTAAACTAACGAAAATGTCACCATACTTTCTCATTGTTCTTGATTACACTTACACGTACGTCATGAACACTAGTATTCCTCTACATGTCTTTTCAGGACTCAAAGATAAAGCATTTCAAAGCTTAAGCTCATTGGGAGTTGCACTTCGCAAAAGGAAGTCCTGCACTTGGAGTCAAGCATTAGTTCTGTGCGAGGCTACTGACTTAATGGAAAAGAATAATTCGAGCGATGTATAAAATTTTTGACTAACTCTTGTTCCACCTTTATGGAAAATCAAACAAAAATCTGCAAAATGATCTTGTGCAGATCTCCCTTTGAATGGTTATGTGATTCATATTGTTTTTATAAAGAAAAGGAAACTTCCGCTATGCTCACTCCACTGCACTTAGCAAAAGCTATTTCAAGTTGTTGCAAACATACGCCTATACTAAACCTGTTCAGCACGGGAAAATACCGCAGTGTTCTTTGTACAATATCAAGTATGGAAGAAATCTATTTCAAAGCGTTGTTTTAATTCCAACTGCATTTCAATTCTTATTTTCCTGATGTCGTCTGTTATTCTGGTATGTATAGTACGTGTTAAAGCTGTAGAACATGTTAGGAACTTTGCTAATGGCATCAATTCTCGTAAATAGCAACAATCGTTTGTTTCTGAGAGCTGACATTACAGTTCATATTTCGACATCAACGAAGACTAATTAAAATGAGAAACTGTACACCAACTGTGCTTAAAATAGTAAAACTATACTAGTAATCCGAATTCATTGGCGCAAAGCAAAATTCAAAGCAAAAGTTTGGAAACTTTGAATTTTACTTCAAGCCAATTGGATTATTAGCATAGTTTTAAAATTTTGAGTATCATCGGAGACCATTTTTTACGCTTTCCAACCGTAGGTTGAAGAAGCGTATATGCTCCAGATTTGTCCGTCTGATCGTCCGCACGATATTTCGCGTAAAAATGGTTCGATTTCGATGAAATTTTAGTATGTGGTAGGGGATCACCTCGGGACAAACCATATTGAAAATGGACGAAATGGGATCAAAGGTCAGGACATACGAGCGGGATCCATTCCAATGCATTTATGCCTCATAACTTGCGTACAAATGGTTCTGTTTCGATGAAATGTTAGTATGTGGTAGAGAACTACCTGGGAGCGAACCCTATTGAAAATGGGTGAAATGGGGTCAAAGGTCAGGACATAGGAGCAGGACCTATCCCATCGCCCTTATGCGTTATAACTTATGTAAGAATGCTTCGATTGAAACAAAACTTTATCATGTTGTTCCGGAAGTATACTTAACTGGTTCTGTTGAATATAATCGAAATGGGGTCAAAGGTCAGGGTATAGGAGCTAGATTTATTCTACAGCCGTTATCCTCATAACTTGAGTAATGATTTCTGGTATGGCCGCCCCCCGCCCCCCCGGTGGCGCAGTGGCCTAAGGCGCTGGCCTCTGATCATTCGTCCGTAAGGGGTCCGGGTTCGAATCCCGGTCGGGCATGGATGTTGTGTTTGTCTTACGGCACTGGCTCTCTCCCTTCCCTGGAACCAGCGACCCTAAATTAGGGACGGGCGACTGCTTATAGCCCATTGAGTTGCTCACGGTGGTCGTTAAACCTCCAATCAAAAAAAAAAAATTCTGGTATGTTGGAAAGCGTATCATAATCAATGAATTTCATGATTTTACTAATTTGTTGATAATAATCGTCCTTTCTGTTCGTATCACAGAATCGTTGGTCGTGATTATTGGTGTCATTGTTCTGATTATGAAAATATGAGCTAATGTTCGCAGTGGCTGTCATTATTACAACAATGATCACGCCATAAATGCCTATTCTTATGTATTGTCATTAGCATGCTTATCATGGTACTGTACGTATCTTTCTCAAATAATTGCCATTTTTGACATTATAATTATATGAACATGATCTCCTTTTTTTTTTCGCTTGTGAAACTTAAATTTGCCCGTCGCGAAATCGAATCCACATCTTTCTACTCCGGAGCCGAATGCTTCCCAATCAAGTTACGTAGGCAAGGTCTTATCACAGCTACTTGCCGTTTTCGACAGGTGCGTCTCCTCTTTATTACGTCACATGCTGAATAATTCATTACTGTATTGGTCGTAAGTTCATGTAGGATTCTTCCCAGTAAATTTCTTTATTATGCGGATCATAGAAAAACCATCGTCTCTTCCCCAAAATTTACATTCCTGATGTCATTACGTAACTTTCAATAGCCGGACATTACTGATATCGATTGTTTCAATAGCCCAATCGATATCAGTAATGTCCTAAGGTGGATGAAGAGGTTCCGAGAGGGAGAAAGTTCAGTGTCAGACAAACAACGGAGTGCAAGACCTGCAACTGCAGTGACAGATGCCAACAGGCAACGAGTGAAAGACCTCATCACAGCTGGTCGTCGTGTCACCATCCAGGAGTTTCAACAATAAACATTGTTCACTATGTGCAGACATTGAAGAAGCAAAAGGAAGCTATCAGAAGGAAAAAGACGTGACATTCCACTTCATAGTGTTGTTTTACACCATGATAACGCACGTCCCACAACTCAATGGAGACTTCACAGGCTATTGCCAAAATGCGGTGGACGATGATGCCCCGACCCCCTGCAATCCTGATTTGGCTCCCTCAGACTTTTTCCTGTTTGCCCCTGTGAAAAACACCTTTCGTGGGGTACGTTTCGACGATGTGACAGATGTTAAACTGGCTGTGAGCTCAGGGGTGAAATGACAGCCTCAGGAATTTTTCCAAAATGGATTTTACCAATGGGTTCAAAGATGGCGGAAATGCATTGAAAGTGATGGATAATACTTTGAATAGGCTAACATTATGAACAATATGTCTAAGTATTTTGCCACCAAGTTTCACATTTTTACTACCTCAAATAAAAATCTTATGAGGGACGGGCATTACTATCAGGTTGCCCTTTGTACAAGGTAATATTTAAAGCAGACATAATTTGTATAAAACACTTTTTGTATCAAGAGTGGGCCATATGTGCTCACCATCACTATCAATCATTTTGAATTCACTACTGGATGAAGGTCTCTCTAGTTCTCTTCCACAACTCTCTGTCTAGAGCAGTTCTCTTCCATATCACTCCAGCGTGCTTTCGAAATTTATCCACACATTTCCGATGTGGTCTTCTCCTGGATTTTTTCCTGACTTTTGGTATCCTCTCTATTATTTTATTTGTCCAATGGCAGTCAGTTCTTCTGGTAATATGTTCCCTCCTTTGCCATTTGAGAGTCTTTACTTTGATCATGCTGTCATCAACTCTTCTAATTTTCCTGATGTATCCTTTTCGTATCTTTCTTGGTTACACCAAGCATGCACATTTCCACGCTTCGCTGAATTGTCCGAAGTCTCTGTATATCTTCTTTTAGTTAAGGACCAAGTCCATGATCCATAAATCAGTACTGGAAGGATATATTGATTAAATATTTTTCTTTTAAGACATATGGTTTATTGATCTTAAAAACTTGATTTTACTATTACTTCCAAAGGCAACCCTGCAAAGTTTTATACGCCTATTAATTTCTTCTTGTGCGTGGCCTACCCATGACATTTGGTGTATAAGGTAAGTATAAGTTACTTCTAAATTTTCCTCATCAGCAAGTTTCTGGATCATACTCTGCAGCTCGGAGGAGGTACTTGAAAAAATTACTCAATTGCTTGTAAACGATGTTGAGGTAAATTGTCTCCTTTAATCTTCATTCCCTGGTCTTACCAGCTCAGTAATTGAAAAACAATTGGCAGTGTGGCACTAAAGAGCTTGGAAAATGTGGTGTCACCTTGCCTTGTCTTCCTCCCTTTCTAAATTTTTTTGAGCTGTTTCGTTGAACAGCACTTGCAATTTCATAGATGTTATCGATAACAGCTCATTCAGTTAGTTCTTAGTACATGGAGATGATCTGCAGTGCTGTGGACAGTCCTGAATCCAGCTTGATATCTTGAATGAACCATGTGCAGTGTGTCCTTCAAATGATGTGACAGTATCTTGGCTGGTTGGTTGGCGTTTTATGGCGCAAGGGCTTCAAAGATCCAAAGAGCACCACGTCAGAGTATCAAAATAGAAACAAACAACAACATCGAAACAGAACTAAATAGGATAAAGCAGTTACAATAACCGGTGTACATGGCCAGTGAGACGATAATAAACAAGAAAAGCAACAGCACCTTAGTGACGGTTTTGTAAAAAAACTGATGAGAGGCTGATGGGTCTCTAGTATTTTGAGATCTTACAGGCTCCTCTTTTATGTAGCAGGATCACTGTAGCATTGTTACAGACAACAGTAATCACTTTGTTGTTATATCAAGTGAAAACTTGGGCGACTTTGGTTTCTATTTCTTGGACGGCTACCTGTACAATGCCTATGGAAATACCATACTCTTCTGGAGCTTTTCTCCGTTTCATGTTTTTAGATGCATAGACAACTTCTGTCGGGTAGACTGGAGGTACTTCAGTGCCTCAATACATGTATCTTAGTCTGTAATAGATGTATCATCTCTTTCATATCGCTTTTTATACAACTCTTTAACTCACTTCAAATTTTTGCTTCTAGAATATATTTTTTGTTACAGTTTCTTCTTCTCTTCTGGCATAATCAGTTTTCTTCTGTTACTGAAATGACCCTTTGTTTTCTTGGAGATTTGTGTACGAAATTCCAACCATTCTGGAGTAACGTGGAAGAGAGTAGCTCAAGAAAGAGAGTTGTGGAAGAGACTTAGGGAGACCTTCAATCAACAGTGCATTGAGAATGGTGATAATGATGATATAAGTACGATTCAAAAATATTCAAAAATAGGAAACATAGTGATCATGAATTATTTTGAAGATACTGATAAATTAAAACTATAACTCTTCACCTTGGATTGCGATTTTCCACCATTATAAAAACACGCTTTAGTTGTATGAAAATCGTATGAGAAGCGAAAGAGAAGGCGCGATCTAATTCACAGGTAAGTTTTTTCTTATATTAAAAAGAATTTTCAGATATTAAATTTCAGTTTTCTCTTTGCTCTTTTGTCATTTGAAATGCCTCAAAAATATTTTGATTTCTTCTCAATCTTTTTCTTTCTTTAGTTCTTCCTCTGTTTTAGTCCTTTTCCATTGTGGTGTAATATTATCAATCATCAGTTATTGTTGCCCATAAATAAGATACTTATCATTATTGACACACAGTAGTATCAAAGTTCTGGCTGACTTGCGTCGATTATTTTGAGTATTTAGCCAAATTTTGTAGCAAGACTCTGTAAGATTTGTCCATTCTTATGACACAGAACTCCAAGTCTTGTAATTACTAGATGTTCTCAACCTTATGCAGAATCAAAGAAAGAAATATATAGAGCGTAGCTGTGCAAAAACCGAAATTAATAGAAGTGAGAACGTTTTTGTAATTTGAGTTATGGATTAAATTCGATGAGGTGAGGTGTCGTTTTCCGAATAGCAGCCTTTGAAATATCGAATCTAAAAACACAAAGAAAGCATTGTTCCCCAAATTGCTTTATTATTTCACCAGAGTACAACCAAGACAAGACTGACTTAAAGAAACCAATAAAGCTCCATTTGATCTCAGTTTTTATTTCTTCAAATAATTAATTTGGAAGGTGCTTTGCGACTTGACATAACTTCCAGCAGTGAATTCATCTTCTTATAGAGCACAATAGAAAACCAGAGAAACACAGGAACCTGTTGAAGGTCTTGACAAGATAAAATTACACCCCAAATTGAGAGAACACACCACATCTGTTCCAAAGCTTTTTCTTTCAATGCCCATAAGCAAAGTAGCGTATGTTCGAAAGAAATGTCGTATCGTGACCAAAAGTATTTCGCTTGGGGATCTACTGATCGGCCGAGAACTGCACAGACCATTTGCTACTTAAGCACCCTCTTATACGTCGCCCACACCTCTTTCATCGAAGAACGCCGAAGAAAGAAGAAAAAGTAAATAAATAAATGAAAAAATAAAAGTGAATCAAAACTTGGCCAGAGGGGAGTGGAGTTTTATCATCAAAGCGGAGGAACCGAAATCATTTTCTATCCGCCTTTGCGTCAAGATTCATAAAATGCGTTCTACCAACTACGTCCGCACAAAACACAACGCCAGTATCAGCTCTTCAGAAAGGGAAGAAAAAAAGGGGGAAAACAGCGTTGAAAGAGAAACACAAAGTTGTTCGCCTTTCTTGAAAAAAATAAAAAAAGACTCTCTTTAAAGGTGCTTTCATGTGTGTCTTTTTTAAACAATATTACTGAATGGCACAATCGCGGTATCTCGCATATATAAATGATCTCGAATGCAGCTGTATTACATTTGCTCGAAAGAAGTTTAAATTGATCATCATATTCGTCAATATCAAATAAAATTTCAAAGCGTGAAGTTTGCTTCCTTAAGCAACGAACCGTTTTCATGAAAATAAAGCTAATGGAAATGGAAAGGGAAAGCGTATTAATGCGCTCACAGGACAATATAC